>OY728133.1:712819199-717819199 GCA_963277665.1 Viscum album | reverse complement strand
GTTGTTGTTACCTCTTGTTTCTCACACTGAGTATGAATCACGTGAGATTAGAGAAAATTTCAACCATAACACCCTCTCTATGCCGATAACCATGCATAAGTCCCAACATCATTTTTTAGGTCATTGTCCCCAAGGACAACTTGATCATTAATTCATTCTTTAATTGAACTACACAGACTTTGATCTTTTCCTTCTAGGCTGTGTATGTAGGCAACCTCCTAAGGTTCAAGCCCAAAACCAATCTCTTCACATCGGTTCCCCTCCATCTCATATGATGTTGATTCGTGAAACTGTCCCCATAATCAATATCTTTACATTAGTTCACTTTCGTCCTTGTTATATGACGTTAAACTGTAAAACATTTTTTTCCTATACGACAATAAACTACAATATTCTTTGATACCCTCTCTAGAGAGGGAATCATTATTTACATTGATTTTTCAATCATGTTTCATTCCAAAAAACTGTGTTCATACATGGAAATATCTGATCCATTTATCTTGGGTTAAGCCAAAATTTCACTAATGTCCCCATTCACCATTCACATGTACGAACCAAATCTGTACATAGGGTATTTCTAGAACTATGTGGGCTTGATTAACATCTTTATGAGATATTTAGGAATGTTTGAGTGTCCCTCGATTCTAGCCCCATGTCTTTTGGGCCTAACCCCAAATACCACTTTCAGTACCCTGGCTGAAAAGTCCTCATGAAAACACACACTGTGTATTTCTTATAATGGTCCAAGCTCTATGACCCTAAACTAAGATATTTCATACTTTCATCCCACATGATGATAAATTGTATTTCAAGAACTACGTATGGCTTGATTCCCATCCTTATGGGATACGTAGTAAAGTATAGTATTTCAATTCAAGACCCAGACACTACATGATTATGGTCGGTATTGATCTATGTATCTCTACACACATTGGAAAATACCCATTTTTATGTGTCATAATCCTGACCTTAAATACTTCCAGTTCTTTATAACCCTTTTCTTGAATTCTGGTCACAAAATGTGCAATTTCTGAGAATTCTTTTGCTTGACCATGCAGCACGTGCCCATTGGCGGCCTTGCATAAACAGTCTACATAACAGACGTGTTTGCCAAAAGATGCTATTATTTGACTATGCAGCCAATGCCCTTAGGTGGACCTACATAATTAAACCCCCTAACGGGTTTGTCAAATAGTGGTAACTTCATTCTTGGGAGTAAAATCGCTTTTTTCCTCAGTTGTCTTAATGACAATATGTAGGGATCGGAAAAAATGGTTATCCTTAACATATATGTACCATACTCTTTTTCATGATTTTAAAGTATTCAAGTCTATGGTTTATATTTTCCTACCCTACGTTTGGGTCAGACATTCACAGGATTGATATTCATCAAATTCTTCAATAATCTTATTTGGAAATATCTTCTCCATATTCAAGTACCTCTCTCCATACAATAAACACTATACTTTGGAAAAGTTAAATCCCCATAAACTTTCACTGGCTTCTTCATAGTAGAAATGTAAATTCTTGAGAGTTATTTTGCTTTACTATATAGCACGTGCCCTTAGGCGGCCTTGTATAAGTAGTCTATATAATGGACCTGTTAGCTAAAAGATGTTATTTATTTGACTATGCAGCCAATTCCCTTAGGTGGCCCTGCATAATTCAACCCCCTAACGGGTTTGCTAAATAATGGTAACTTCATTCTTGGAAACTATTTCTTCAATTACTTTTAGCTCTTTTTCATATCATTCCTCATATTCAAATTTTCTTAAGTCTTAAATTACATATTTTCCCTCATACTTGAGTGTGGTAAAATATTTTCAGATAAGTTTTCAAGAAATTGAGTCAATTCTAATTCATTCGGTCATAGCTATTTCTACCTTAAACATTAGCCTCTTTGTGTCTGACATGCATGACTTTAAACTTCCCACAAAAGACAAGGGAACTCTGAATAAAAGTCACGTTCCAGCTCAGTAAACATACATTTTGTATGATTTAGGTAATATTGAGAAATTAAAAGATTCAAAGTTTTTAGGGTTATTTATAATAATCCTAGTAAAAAATCAAACTATGATTACTAGGCCCATTGGCTTAGGTAAAATTTAAAGCAGGTAGCTGGAAAATACGTGCACAAGTGATAAAAGATGAAAGAATTCTTTCCATTTGATGCACAGGAATTAGAATGACATCCATAGATTTGATTCTCCTCTCTTTTCTAAGAAATTACAAGAGGCTATCAACATAAGTCTTCACTTGATGAACAGCATCCTGAGAATCATCAGCAACTACTTGAAGCTCATGCACCCGACCAACTTCACTCTTTTCAGCCTAATGGGGTAATTTTTTTGCATCCGCGATGGCCTTTATAACATTCGTTTGAGCTCCCTACAGCGAATTATTGAGTTGGTAAAGTTCCCCAGTAACAGCATCTAACTATTGCTGAAGGTGCCTTTGCTGGATGAATTTATATTTGATCTTATGCTTCAGCTCCTTCATCTTGGCAGCATAGTCAGCCTCATCTCGGGATACTGCAACCTCAAATTAACTAATGTTGGATGACAGATTCACCCTGGTCAGATCTTCACGACACTTTTTCTCTTGTTCCCTTGTTAAAATGACCTGTTTCACTACGGCATGGATCTTTTCATATCGAAACCCACCAAGTCCTAGCATGACGAACAAGGACGACAATCGAGGGATCTTCGATGATAGATATTCTAAAGGCACCTCAGATATGATTTTAAATATTTTGTTCCATGCCTTGCATCGTGGAAAGCTGAGTGCCTTAAGTACCTATGGGTCCGATTCAACATCATCATCACAGGGGGGCATGTAATGTGGGATTAATGAACTTAGGGAAGTGCCATGTTCTGCTCCTTCCCCCCTGACCTAAGCTTCTTCACTATCAATTCTCATTGGGGAGGAGGTTGAGGCCTCACCTCCAGATTTAGCCACTACAATTGATGGCCCAGCATAATCAATTTAAAGATTTGGGTAGTTTCAAAGGATAAGAAAAGTTAATTGGTTGTCTTGAAAATTATGTACAATCACAAATATTGTTATTCCTTACCCAACGGTTGATTAGCAGCTTGAATATACTCCTCCCCATTTTCCCAGTTTCAATAGGATCTTCAAGATGGGTCTCAGGAGGGTTTACTGGGTTCAACTCCACTTGTACTAATGTCTCAGCAACAATAGGGTTCTATGTACCCCCATCAGGCAAGGGTAGTTCAGTAGCTTGCTCAGACAAAACTGCACATTTGAACGAAACATGATTAGACTTGTAATAAGAATTTATACTTAATAGGATGAAGGATAACACTCACGTCCATAATCTTTTAAATTACATGGTAATTTAAGATGATTTATAAAATATTCGAAATATGTTCCAAGTTCCATAATTTCATATAACGTCATCTCAGAATCTTGGTAAGTCTCACTAGTGGGAGCATTTGATGTGTCTTCTTGGAGACCTTCATCCTACGGTCCATAACCCTAGACATCTTCTTCAGTTAAAATGGATACATCGGTTGCAATGGCCTCTTAGAGCTCTAATGTAGGGGTTGAACCTGAAATATCATAGAATGGAAGTCAGTATATGTTTCATTCATCATTTTATGGAGCACTGTTAACTTACCAGAAGTGGGTTCTTCTCTTCTTACAACAGCAGTAGGAGGGATACTGGGAACAGATACTAGCTCTTCTCCAGAAGCATCAAAGTCAGCCTGAACATGTGATTGTTCTGCAACATTCTCTGTGGTCCTCACAAGAGGGTTAGTCCTCTCCCTTAAGGGGGGAATTTTATAATCCCATGCAATCCAAAGGAAAATAAGAAATCATTTCGTGGTTTAAGATTCATGATTATCCAAAGGACTTACCACTACTTATAAAGTGTTTAGCGGTGGATTTCCACCTTCGTCGCCTTTGTCATTTCGGTTTTTTAGGAGTATCAACAGTATCCTTTATAGGAACCTAAATTGGAGAATTGAATTCCTTGTTCAACTCTTCATTCATGGCTTGCTGGCCTGGAGATATCTCACCCGGTTCACGAGTAGATTCAGTAGTAGCCCCAGTGGCAGTACCACTAGTGTTGTACTGTGGAAATGTATCCTCAGCTGTTCCTTTCTTTGCAAGCTGCAAGGTGAAGAAAATATTTTCCTTGAGTAAAAAATCTTCGATTGAAATCATGTTTCGAAGAAAATAAGGAAATAAAACTTACATCTTCAGGAGCCACATAATCGTGCCACTCCTCAACAGTCCCCTCAGCGGCGCCACGATCTATCAATTCCTTCACCCATTTGGTGACAGGAACAGAATATTATGTGGCATATATGAGCATTTCCAAATCTCTAATGTAAGCCCGCACTTCATTGCGGCTTTCTTCATATTGGATATCTGTAGGAGCCATGAGATTACCTATTCTAGGGAGTTGTAGACCCCCACAAAAATCCATCCAGGCAGTCTCAGTACCACAATATAGACTCTGCCATGTGTGGACAGCCTCCGGTCGTAGATATTCAGTGCGTGTACCAGAAGGCTGCGAGGAAGGTCCTATAATTTTCTACCTCAATTACATCCCATCTTCTGCACCAATTGATAGAGAATAAGAAAATAAGACTTATTGCTTTATATAGTGATGTTGGTTAAATTACCACAATGAAGTAACTCACCAGGCGTTGATGAAGTAGGTCTTTTGATTCTGGCCAGAGGATTATATCGGGCACGAGGCCACTTTTCCACTTGTTGTGCCTCACCATCCCCATCATGGGAATCCTTTGAATCAGTCTTAGTGGAGGAATCTGGCGAATCATATTCATGTGGGGAAGCATCACCTTTATAAGGAAGGGTTCCTTTCTATACAGTCCTCTTCCTTTTCCCCACCGAATAAACAGGGTGATTCAGTACCCCTTTAGGGTATGATGCTATCCAGTGCTAGGCATACCATGTAGTCAATTTATGTGCCGCTTTTCCAACTGGTAGATCAAATAATGCCCCAGTCTTCTCCCTTGATGTCAGCATCCACAGTTTCCGAGGAACCATCAGATGTTGCTCTAACCTGAAATATATTGGGGGAGATAAAGAAATCTATTATAGACACTTGAATTGACGTGAAAATATATATAGAGCATAGGACTCACATATAATTTCTCTGTCAATACTGGAAACTTGGACACCATCTCTAAAAGCTAGCATGTATGCCCTTAAATCTAAGTGGGTTGTTCCATCATCAAAAAAACTGCCCGGTTGGTAGATTTCCATAAGGAAAGAAGTTGAATTCCTCAAATATGATCAGCCTCACTTTCATGTCATATGCATTAAGATCTAATGTAGAAAATATAGATAATTATTGCACTGGTGGCCTAAAAGAACTTCCAGGGAATTTGTACTCCATTCTGTACATTATAATTCCTGAAGTGAGTGGCGATCCATCCCCATAAAACATGGAATGGTCCCACTATTCTTAAAAGACATTTACCTATGAAGACATGATGTAAAATCCTATGAATATTTTCTAAAATGGGGGTAGCCAACCCAACCACTTTTCCCTCAGCCAATTTTGCCACAATAACGAAGGTCCCTGGCCTGACGCCACCCTTCGAGTCCCTGACTGGCAAGAGATAAACACTAATCCACAAATCCAAGAAGCTTACTAGACGAGTCTTCTTTGGGATCTTTTAATTCACCTCATATCCCCACTTCTCAAACTCTCCTGCTTCTAGAGTTGGCCTGAATGTGCCAGGAGCACCCCTCTTCCCATGTTTTGGGCAAGTAGTAGGACGGGTGGGCCTCTTATCCTTGGATTTCTTTTTCTTGGATCCTTTTTCATTCAGCTCCTTATCCTTTGGATCCTTCTCATTATTCTCAATAAAAAAAATATTCATCCACATCTCTGGATGAATATCCTTTCTAGAATGAGTTAAAGAGGTCTCTGAACTCTTGAGCCTGTGGAAGATTTTAAATAATTCCCAAGCCAAAGTAGGAGTCTTCTCTGAATCATTCTAGTTCACCATGGGGGGAATGAATTCATCATACATATCTACCAAAATTGGAGCCCCTGAGATCTTTTGGACATCACACAGACTAATACCTACTTCTCCATCAGTCATATGGAAAGAATTGGTTTCTGTGCTCTAGTGGATGATTGTCTATGGCACGAAGTTATCATGTATGTAAACATATGTTTTCCCAACCCAGACAGCTTCGTTTATCGCCACTCCTTTCGGATCTTCGACAAACTCTGCACAGTTTTGTCGTACCCAGTATGTCCACATCCAAGTTGGCTTCAAACCTCCCCCAGGATGGAAGTCCCAACTTTTCATCCAGCCTTCAGATTGATCCATCTGAGCATTTTGGAAGATCTAAGGATGAAAATTTGGTTGCAACTTAGGCTTATGAGGATTCTTATCTGGCATACAAGGGATATGATGCATCATGTGGGCCTTCTTCACTGTTCCAGCATTTATAAATCCTCCTCCACATGATATATTTGCTAAAGCAAAGTTGGTGTAACTATGAAACTGTTGGGAAAAAATCCCTCAAGGTATCATTGAAGCATTTTTGAGGTGATTGTGTTTGTTGACAAAGCAGACATCTATGTTGTGTTTGTTGACAAAGCAATCCATGGAGAATTGTCGAGTTCCCGAGAATTTGTTGACATTCCATGTTGACAAAGAACTATGACAAAGGAAAGGACGATCTGGAGGCGGTACAAAAGAGAAGTACAAGGTGGCGCCGTTTCCCAGTGTTTGCCAAATTTATGGGCCTGAAAATCGCCAATGGAAAATGGAGTGATATGTTTTTGGCAAAGGTTGAGGAGAGAGAAATGAAAGAGGTGCGCGGAAAAATTAAGCGTGGCGCGCAAAATTATCGGGTTGCGCAAAATCTTGAAGTGTGGCGCGCAAAACAGCGGGTTGTGCGAAATTGTATTTCGCGCAAAAGATGTTTCAAGGCCGAAAACTCGGAAAATGGCAAAGGCATGAGGTGCGCGAAATTATGGAGCAGTGCGCAGAAGATTTGCATTTCGCGATCAAAGTTGATTACGCGCTCAAGGAGGGTTTTCCGCGCGGGGTCTATTTTGCCTATAAATATGAAGTGACCCTAATCCATTTGCAAGAGTTCAAGACATAGAAAATACCCGAGATCTGGTGCGTGAAATTGAAGTTAGAAAGGGTGTTGCACGTAAACTTAAAGTTTGCGCGTAAAGTCAGCTGTTGCGCGAAAAGCTTAGGCTGCGCAGAAAGTTGGTGTTGGCGCGTAAAATGAAGGTTGCGCGAAAATTGGATATCGCGCAAAAGGCAGTGAATTGCGCGCAAGGCAGTTTCCAGGCTGCGCGTAATATTTGAAGGTTGCGCGAAAAAGGAATTTCGCGCAAATCCTAGAAATTGCGCGCAAGACACCGTAAGGGTTGCGCCTAAAAACTGAGGTTGCCTGGTACATCCGGTGCAAAGTGAGATTCATCTACGGGTGAAAGTTGGACTTCAACAGAGCATCTACATACAGAGGAAGATGCATTCCTTCATGAAAATGAAGAGACCTACAGGTCTATAAACCGTGAGTGGATTCCTTCCTAGATCAGTGAGGTTAGGAAGAGGAAGAAGGCGATCCACTCCACCGGCAGTGAGCCAGAGAGAGAGAAACAGGGAGTGACCCTTGGGAAAGCAGTGAGCTGACCCTAAACATTGTATAGGCAGTGAGCCTGGGCATAGAAGTGATCTAGCCCGAACATTGTAATCCACAGCTAGTGAAGTCTAGTGGAATTTGGTACGAACCGGCAACTTGTCGGCGTATGCTCCTTGGATGTAGCCCTTAGCGGTGAACCAAGTAAAAATCCCTTTGTCTGCCTGCTTACTTCCCTGCATTGCATTCAAAGCATCATCATCAGGTAAAGGAGACAAGTGATCACAGTAACCACACAAGTGCAAACAAAGTGACCCTTGTAACAAAGAGGTCAAGATCCAGTGGGGCAAAAAGTATATCGAAAAAGAATATCCATACCCTGATTCACCCCCCCCCCCCCCCCCTCTCAGGGTATATAGGCCCCTTTTGGTCCTAACAATTGGTATCAGAGGGAAGGTTGCTTTTATCAGATTTGTTTGCTTCAACTTGGTGTAGTCGATCTGTGTAGTTGAAGATATTGTTTGCGCTTATCTCGGTCTACCATAAAAAAAAGAAAATCTTCAAAGAAGAATCAGAAGTCAGGTGGTATCCCTCAGTGTAGAAGTGTTTTTGGAAAAAGTGTGATTCAACTAAAAGAATCAAACAGCTTACTGAAGGAATCATGCAGTGAAAAGAAAAATGATTTGGATAAATCATACCACAAAAATACTTACTCATTCAATGATGCTGATGGAATGAGTGAAGAACCTGAATTTCCAAGTGACTTTGGAACCACTAACGGTGAAGAAGAAGAAATTGAAGGAATAATTGATATGAGAGCGGAGTTAGAGGCTGCTCTTAAAGAGATAGATGTTTGGAGGGACAAAACCAAGAAAGCTAACAAAATTGTTCGCGATGCCAAACTCTATATGCAACAGCAGGAAGAAGAGAAGTCTGAGATGATGGGTGAAATTGAGAAACTTAAGTTATCAAAATCAGAGAACTCAGAATCAGTTAGTAAGTATAAGCTGAAGGTTGAAGAACAGAAAAGAGAGATCGATGGACTGAACAAAAAGGTCGAATTTGTCCATGGGGCTAAAGAATTGGATCAGAAATCCACTGAGGAAAGTAAATCCAAAGGAATTCGGATCCATGATCTGGAAACTGAGATCAACAAGCTAAGAGGCTTAAATCAAAGGCTTATTGATATAGTTACTGACCTAACAGAGAAGAATGATTTTCAAGGTGAGCAACTACAAAAGCTGGCTAAAATAAAGGGAAAACAAAAGGCTGGTGAGTGTGAAGAGAATCAAGAGTCCGATGATGTTCGGAATCCGAAAGCCAAGAGTGATGATTTGGGTACACAACTATCTGAACTAGTTCAGAAGCATCAAAGACTACAACAAGAGAATGCATGTTGCTCTGATTCTGTTGCTCAAGAAAAATTGAAGGTAAAAGAGCAAAATGACATGGTTGATGAGTTGAAGCATGAACTGGAAGATGAGATGAGTAGAGGGAATCTTCTCAAGGAAGAAAATGATGTCAAACTTGAATCAAGGGATATGAAGATTCAAAAGTTGGAAGAGGAGCTAGAATCAATGAAGAAGGAAATGGAGAAAGGCAATGCTGAAGGAAAGCCTAGAATGAAGGATGCCTTGCACCTATTATTTGATTATCCTTCAGCAGGTTATGATAAAATGAAGTCCAAATATGCTGCTTCAGAGGAGAAGTATGAAAGGATTGTATCTTCCCAAAGGTCATCCCTTTTGGGAAAATCTGGAATTAGATATGATAATCCCACTCCTATGGCTAATAAGAAAAATGTAGTGAAAAATTCCAAAGGTAAGAAAAATCTTGTAGGTGCTGGAAATAGGCCTATGAGGATAGTTTCAAGGAGTGATGATATGTGCTATTTCTGCGGAGTTCGTGGCCACACATCAAGCTTCTGTAGAGAGTCTCTAGAGTACATCTCAGGATGTGAAAATATAAACTTCAATAAATCTGAGAACATGAAGAGGTACAATGACAAATTAGAGAGAAGAGTCTCTCAGAGGAAAGAATATGTTAGATGCTATTACTGTGGAAGAATGGGACACACAATGAGTATGTGTCCGGAAGCTCAGGAGCCCAATATCAAAAGAAGAACTCAAGGTGAATCAACATCTCAGCAGAGAGATGATGAAATGAGGTATGCCTTTGAGGGAAAATGTTTTATATGTTCTCAGTATGGGCACATGGAGAGACATTGTAGCAAGAAGAATGCAGGGAAGGAAAAGAAACGTGAAAGGAGATTCCCGACTCTAGTAGTGTATAATGAGAAATCGTACACTGGAAGAGAAGGTGGTAAATTGGAAAATAGGCTTAGAGCCTCAGGGGAATCACATGGAGCTGAACGAAAGGTGCATCGGTCACCTCCTCTGTTACACTCACAACCTCTCTCTAAGAAAGAACATGACCAGATCTGGAAGGAAAAGGGAGGAAACGCTACAGTTGTGAGTAAGGAGAAAGTACGTTCAGTGGAGGACCCACGACCAATGAAAAATAGGGTGGCGACTCATAAATCTGATAAAAGGCAGATAAACAAAGAATGCATTGAAAAATTTTCAAGTCGTGTGCCACAACAAGCAGTGGAGAAAAGAGGAAGACCCTTGCAATGGTGGAAGAAGCAAGGGATGATGGAAAGAAAGGAGATTCCTGCTCATAGAAATAATAAATAAAAATGGAATTTTAGTGGAACATCAAAGATGGAAATGTGTACCAGTGGGCTTATACCCCAAGCGGTGAGAAAGGCTGAGCCTACCAAATCTACATATCAGAAAAAGGCTCAGAATGTATGAAATGAATGCCTAGTCATATGGCCAGAACAATTGATGTTGGTCGGGCAGTTGGAGGAAGCAAGAAAGGAGTGTTATTCTCTCCAAGAAAAAATCAAAGGGTTGACCCATCAGGATCAACCATCCTCCTCATCTTGAGGATTTCGGAATCACCCCCTCTCCCTATATATATAAATGCTATTAACTGATGATCCGTGTGTTTCAGGTTTTAGGGAGATACAATCCAAGGGGAAGTGGCTTCTAAGGATGCGATTTGGAGAAGTGATGTGCTCCAGAGTTTCAATTGCTTCAAATCAGGTATCAATGTTGATGATAAAAGGGAGCAACAGAGCATAACAGGAAGTGTTTGTGTTATTGACTTTGTCTCTTGTTTCCTACACCGAGTTCCAACTCAGTAGGCTTAGAGATTTTGTTAATGGCTCAACTATTAAGGGAAGATGGGAACAAACGATGCAGGAGGAGAAGAATGACGTTTATGGGTCTAACCCCAGGAAATGTTGCATAACATAGGGGGAGCATTTAACAACAAAATCAGATGCCAGATCCATCAATGAAATAATTGGATGACCCAGCACAAGAGTTGTCTATTGAGATAAGACCTGACTGTTTTCAGGATACCAAGAAGCTGCGAGAAGTAGTTGAGAGGAATGATTCCAATGAAAAATGAAACAGTGAGAATTTTTTTGATAAACGTGTTGAGGAGGAAAGCAACAAAGGGAGAGCATAAGTGACTAATGCTGATTTAGAAAAGAAAAATCCTCATCTGCAAAATAGTCAAAGAGATGAGATGAAATTGACATGCAAAATATCATTGCTGGAGATGAAAACTAGGTTCAGGCCATGAATGAAGAGCTTGATCAGATTGAGAAGAACCAGACATGGGAGATTGTTTCGAGGCCAGCAGACAAGAATGTCATCGGGACTAAATGGGTCTATCGCAACAAGATGAATGAAGATGGCACAGTGATTCGGAACAAAGCACGACTAGTGTGCAAGAGATACTCCCAGATAGAGGGAATAGGTGTTGATGAGACATTTGCACCGGTTGTAAGGCTGGAGACAATCAGATTATTTTTTTCCATAGCAATGCAAAGAAAGTTCAAATTGTTCCAGATGGATGTCAAATCCGCATTCTTGAATGGGGTTCTGGAAGAAGAGGTGTATATTGAGCAGCCATATGGTTTTCTCATTCATGAGGATGAGAACAAAGTTTGCAGGCTGAAGAAGGCGTTGTATGGGCTGAAACAAGAACCAAGGGCATGGTACTCAAGGCTTGATCAGTACTTGAAGAAGCTTGGTTTCCAGCGTGGAGGAGTTGACTACAACCTCTATTTCAGCAATGACAGTAATCAAAGGATTATGGTGCTAGTGTATGTCGATGACATAATTTTTGGCGGATCAGATGAAGCTCAGTGCAGACAGTTTTCCGAATTCATGAAAAATGAGTTTGAAATGTCAATGATTGGAGAGATAACGTTTTTCCTTGGTCTACAGGTGACACAAGGAAGGAATGAAACATTCATTTCTCAATCAAAATATGCCAAGGAGGTTCTAAGAAGGTTTGGAATGGATAATTCCAAGGAAATAAAGACTCCGGTTGCTACCCGGATGAAATTATCAAAAGATGAGGATGGCAAGGCAGTTAATATCACAGAATACAGGCAAATCATTGGAATTCTGTTGTACTTAACCGCAACAAGGCCTGATATTGTTTTTTCCACATGCCAAGCAGCGAGATATCAGAGTAATCCCAAGGAAATTCACATGCTTGCAGTGAAAAGAATACTTCGGTATATCAAGGGCACAGTGGACTTCGGCTTGACATACAACGACAAATCTCAGACAGAGTTATTGGGATATACTGATGCAGACTGGGCCGGTTCAACAGATGATAGAAAATCAGCGTCAGGTGGTGCATTCTATCTTGGTGGATTGTGTATTTCTTGGCTAAGCAAGAAACAAGATTGCATTTCATTGAGCACCGCAGAAGCTGAGTATATTGCGGACACTCAAGCATGCACACAGTTATTGTGGATGAAGCAGCAGCTTGATGATATGGAAGTTGAAGTGAAGTCTCCGATCGGAATCCAGTGCGATAACTCAAGTGCTATAAATCTCAGCAAAAATCCCGTCCATCACTCTAGGACAAAGCACATTGAGATAAAGTATCATTTTATCAAGGAGAAGGTTGATCAGGGAATCGTGAAATTGGAGTACGTGCCTACAGAGCTACAGGTTGCAGACATTCTGACAAAGGCCTTACCCAAAAAAGCTTTTGAAAGGCATCTACTGGCTCGGGGAGTTCAGTCAATTCCCCACACTTGAAATAGAGTGGATGTGGTCCCCACCCCCCTCTCCCCGAGGTATGATGTGTTTTCCCTACTGTGCTAATGTGTTCTCTACTATGTTACAGACTACAAAGGCGTGACCTTTGGGTTCATTGACAAAGGGGGAGAAAAGTGTTTGATAATGGGGGAGAAAATAGTGGTTGTTCAAAGGGGAGACAGTGCGAAGATTTGATAATCATTTTTGATACGGGGAGAAGCTGACAGGTGGAGCAGCCAGAAAGGGGGAGCAATGAGAAAGGGGGAGAGATTGTCAAATCTGACGATGCTAGAAGTGATCAATCAAATCATAGAAATCACGACAGCTGAGGATCGTGATAAAAGCAGAACAGTGGTGTTGGAATGGAGTGAGACGGTGTCCAGCTATCAACAATTGGTATCAACTTAAGAATTCACCAATTGGTATCAGGGTGGAATCGACAATTGAGGTCTGACATGAAGAGATTCATTGATGAACTTTTCATACTACTCTTGTTTCTCACGCCGAGCATTGCTCATGTGGGCTTAGAGTACGTGTTAAGTGAATCCTTGAACTCTATCATAATCGCACGAGGCGAATGGTGGTAGCAGCTGGAAGAAGACTCAGTGAGGTATCAAAGTGCAGAAAATATTTCTGAGCAGAGTTGTGAAGAGTTGTCAACAAACCCAAAGGGGGAGATTGTTGGGCAAAAATCCCTCAAGGTATCATTGAAGCATTTTTGAGGTGATTGTGTTTGTTTACAAAGCAGACATCTATGTTGTGTTTGTTGACAAAGCAATCCATGGAGAATTGTCGAGTTCCCGAGAATTTGTTGACATTCCATGTTGACAAAGAACTATGACAAAGGAAAGGACGATCCGGAGGCGGTACAAAAGAGAAGTACAAGGTGGCGCCGTTTCCCAGTGTTTGCCAAATTTATGGGCCTGAAAATCGCTAATGGAAAATGGAGTGATATGTTTTTGGCAAAGGTTGAGGAGAGAGAAATGAAAGAGGTGCGTGGAAAAATTAAGCGTGGCGCGCAAAATTAGCGGGTTGCGTGAAATCTTGAAGTGTGGCGCGCAAAACAGCGGGTTGTGCGAAATTGTATTTCGCGCAAAAGATGTTTCAAGGCCGAAAACTCGGAAAATGGCAAAGGCATGAGGTGCGCGAAATCATGGAGCAGTGCGCGGAAGATTTGCATTTCGCGATCAAAGCGGATTACGCGCTCAAGGAGGGTTTTCCGCGCGGGGTCGATTTTGCCTATAAATATGAAGTGACCCTCCTCCATTTGCAAGAGTTCAAGACATAGAAAATACCCGAGCTCTGAGCGCGAAATTGAAGTTAGAAAGGGTGTTGCGCGTAAACTTAAAGTTTGCGCGTAAAGTCAGCTGTTGCGCGAAAAGCTAAGGCTGCGCAGAAAGTTGGTGTTGGCGCGTAAAATGAAGGTTGCGCGAAAATTGGATATCGCGCAAAAGGCAGTGAATTGCGCGCAAGGCAGTTTCCAGGCTGCACGTAATATTTGAGGGTTGCGCGAAAAAGGAATTTCGCGCAAATCCTAGAAATTGCGCGCAAGACACCGTAAGGGTTGCGCGTAAAAACAGAGGTTTCCTGGTACATCCGGTGCAAAGTGAGATTAATCTACGGGTGAAAGTTGGACTTCAACAGAGCATCTACATACAGAGGAAGATGCATTCCTTCATGAAAATGAAGAGACCTACAGGTCTATAAACCGTGAGTGGATTCCTTCCAAGAGCAGTGAGCTTAGGAAGAGGAAGAAGGCGATCCTCTCCACCGGCAGTGAGCCAGAGAGAGAGAAACAGGGAGTGACCCTTGGGAAAGCAGTGAGATGACCCTAAACATTGTATAGGCAGTGAGCCTGGGCATAGAAGTGATCTAGCCCGAACATTGTAATCCACAGCTAGTGAAGTCTAGTGGAATTTGGTACGAACCGGCAACTTGTCGGCGTATGCTCCTTGGATGTTGCCCTTAGCGGTGAACCAAGTAAAAATCTCTGTGTCTGCCTGCTTACTTCCCTGCATTGCATTCAAAGCATCATCATCGGGTAAAGGAGACAAGTGATCACAGTAACCACACAAGTGCAAACAAAGTGACCCTTGTAACAAAGAGGTCAAGATCCAGTGGGGCATAAAGTATATCGAAAAAGAATATCCATACCCTGATTCACCCCCCCCCCCCTCTCAGGGTATATAGGCCCCTTTTGGTCCTAACAATTGGTATCAGAGGGAAGGTTGCTTTTATCAGATTTGTTTGCTTCAACATGGTGTAGTCGATCTGTGTAGTTGAAGATATTGTTTGCGCTTATCTCGGTCTACCATGGGAAAAAGAAAATCTTCTATGAAGAATTAGAAGTCAGGTGGTATCCCTCAGTGTAGAAGTGTTTTTCGAAAAAGTGTGATTCAACTAAAAGAATCAAACAGCTTATTGAAGGAATCATGTAGTGAACAGAAAAATGATTTGGATAAATCATACCACAAAAATACTTACTCATTCAATGATGCTGATGGAATGAGTGAAGAACCTGAATTTCCAAGTGACTTTGGAACCACTGACGGTGAACAATAAGAAATTGAAGGATGAATTGATATGAGAGCTGAGTTAGAGGCTGCTCTTGAAGAGATAGATGTTTGGAGGGCCAAAACCAAGAAAGCTAAAAAAATTGTTCGCGATGCCAAACTCTATATGCAGCAGCAGGAAGAAGAGAAGTCTGAGCTGATGGGAGAAATTGAGAAACTTAAGTTATCAAAATAAGAGAACTCAGAATCAGTTAGTAAGTATAAGCTGAAGGTTGAAGAATAGAAAAGAGAGATCGATGGACTGAATAAAAAGGTCTAATTTCTCCATGGGGCTAAAGAATTGGATCAGAAATCCACTGAGGAAAGTAAATCCAAAGGAATTCGGATCCATGATCTGGAAACAGAGATCAACAAGCTAAGAGGCTTAAATCAAAGGCTTATTGATATAGTTACTGACCTAACAGAGAAGAATGATTTTCAAGGTGAGCAACTACAAAAGCTGGCTAAAATAAAGGGAAAACAAAAGGCTGGTGAGTGTGAAGAGAATCAAGAGTCCGATGATGTTCGGAATCCGAAAGCCAAGAGTGATGATTTGGGTACACAACTATCTGAACTAGTTCAGAAGCATCAAAGACTACAACAAGAGAATGCATGTTGCTCTGATTCTGTTGCTGAAGAAAAATTGAAGGTAAAGGAGCAAAATGACATGGTTGATGAGTTGAAGCATGAACTGGAAGATGAGATGAGTAGAGGGAAGCTTCTCAAGGAAGAAAATGATGTCAAACTTGAATCAAGGGATATGAAGATTCAAAAGTTGGAAGAGGAGCTAGAATCAATGAAGAAGGAAATGGTGAAAGGCAATGCTGAAGGAAAGCCTAGAATGAAGGATGCCTTGTACCTATTATTTGATTATCCTTCAGCAGGTGATGATAAAATGAAGTCCAAATATGCTGCTTCAGAGGAGAAGCATGAAAGGATTGTATCTTCCCAAAGGTCATCCCTTTTGGGAAAATCTGGAATTAGATATGATAATCCCACTCCTATGGCTAATAAGAAAAATGTAGTGAAAAATTCCAAAGGTAAGAAAAATCTTGTAGGTGCAAGAGATAGGCCTATGAGGATAGTTTCAAGGAGTGATGATATGTGCTATTTCTGCGGAGTTCATGGCCACACATCAAGCTTCTGTACAGAGGCTCTAGAGTACATCTCAGGATGTGAAAATAGAAACTTCAATAAATCTGAGAACATGAAGAGGTACAATGACAAATCAGAGAGAAGAGTCTCTCAGAGGAAAGAATATGTTAGATGCTATTACTGTGGAAGAATGGGACACACAATGAGTATGTGTCAGGAATCTCAGGAGCCCAATATCAAAAGAAGAACTCAAGGTGCATCAATATCTCAGCAGAGAGATGATGAAATGAGGTATGCCTTTGAGGGAAAATGTTTTATATGTTCTTAGTATGGGCACATGGCGAGACATTGTAGCAAGAAGAATGCAGGGAAGGAAAAGAAATGTGAAAGGAGATTCCCGACTCTAGTAGTGTATAATGAGAAATCGTACACTGGAAGACAAGGTGGTAAATTGGAAAATAGGCTTAGAGCCTCAGGGGAATCACATGGAGCTGAACGAAAGGTGCATCAGTCACCTCCTCTGTTACACTCACAACCTCTCTCTAAGAAAGAACATGACCAGATCTGGAAGGAAAAGGGAGGAAACGCTACAGTTGTGAGTAAGGAGAAAGTACGTTCAGTGGAGGACCCACGACCAATGAAAAATAGGGTGGCGACTCATAAATCAGATAAAAGGCAGATAAACAAAGAATGCATTGAAAAATTTGCAAGTCGTGTGCCACAACAAGCAGTGGAGAAAAGAGGAAGACCCTTGCAATGGTGGAAGAAGCAAGGGATGATGGAAATAAAGGAGATTCCTGCTCATAGAAATAATAAAGAAAAATGGAATTTTAGTGGAACATCAAAGATGGAAATGTGTACCAGCGGGCTTATATCCCAAGCGGTGAGAAAGGCTGAGCCTACCAAATCTACATATCAGAAAAAGGCTCAGAATGTAAGAAATGAATGCCTAGTCATATGGCCAGAACAATTGAAGTTGGCCGGGCAGTTGGAGGAAGCAAGAAAGGAGTGTGATGCTCTCCAAGAAAAAATCAAAGGGTTGACCCATCAGGATCAACCATCCTCCTCATCTTGAGGATTTCGGAATCACCCCCTCTCCCTATGTATATAAATGCTATTAACTGATGATCCGTGTGTTTCAGGTTTTAGGGAGATACAATCCAAGGGGAAGTGGCATCTAAGGATGCGATTTGGAGAAGTGATGTGCTCCAGAGTTTCAATTGCTTCAAATCAGGTATCAATGTTGATGATAAAAGGGATCAACATAGCACAACAGGAAGTGTTTGTGTTATTGACTTTGTCTCTTGTTTCCTACACCGAGTTCCAACTCAGTAGGCTTAGAGATTTTGTTAATGGCTCAACTATTAAGGGAAGATGGGAACAAATGATGCAGGAGGAGAAGAATGACGTTTATGGGTCTAACCCCAGGAAATGTTGCATAACATAGGGGGAGCATTTAACAACAAAATCAGATGCCAGATCCATCAAGGAAATAATTGGATGACCCAGCACAAGAGTTGTCTATTGAGATAAGACCTGACTGTTTTCAGGATACCAAGAAGCTGCGAGAAGTAGTTGAGAGAAATGATTCCACTGAACAATGAAACAGTGAGAATTTTTTTGATAAACGTGTTGAGGAGGAAAGCAACAAAGGGAGAGCATAAGTGACTAATGCTGATTTAGAAAAGAAAAATCCTCATCTGCAAAATAGTCAAAGAGATGATCTGAAATTGACATGCAAAATATCTTTGCTGGAGATGAAAACTAGGTTCAGGCCATGAATGAAGAGCTTGATCAGATTGAGAAGAACCAGACATGGGAGATTGTTTCGAGGCCAGCAGACAAGAATGTCATCGGAACTAAATCGGTCTATCGCAACAAGATGAACGAAGATGGCACAGTGATTCGGAACAAAGCACGACTAGTGTGCAAGAGATACTCCCAGATAGAGGGAATAGGTGTTGATGAGACATTTGCACCGGTTGTAAGGCTGGAGACAATCAGATTATTTTTGGCCATAGCAATGCAAAGAAAGTTCAAATTGTTCCAGATGGATGTCAAATCCGCATTCTTGAATGGGGTTCTGGAAAAAGAGGTGTATATTGAGCAGCCAGATGGTTTTCTCATTCATGAGGATGAGAACAAAGTTTTCAGGCTGAAGAAGGAGTTGTATGGGCTGAAACAAGCATCAAGGGCATGGTACTCAAGGCTTGATCAGTACTTTAAGAAGCTTAGTTTCCAGCGTGGAGGAGTTGACTACAACCTCTATTTCAGCAATGACAGTAATCAAAGGATTATGGTGCTAGTGTATGTCGATGACATAATTTTTGGCGGATCAGATGAAGCTCAGTGCAGACAGTTTTCCGAATTCATGAAAAATGAGTTTGAAATGTCAATGATTGGAGAGATAACGTTTTTCCTTGGTCTACAGGTGACACAAGGAAGGAATGAAACATTCATTTCTCAATCAAAATATGCCAAGGAGGTTATAAGAAGGTTTGGAATGGATAATTCCAAGGAAATAAAGACTCCGGTTGCTACCCGGATGAAATTATCAAAAGATGAGGATGGCAAGGCAGTTAATATCACAGAATACAGGCAAATCATTG
Source organism: Viscum album (assembly GCA_963277665.1). Classification (NCBI taxonomy): domain Eukaryota; kingdom Viridiplantae; phylum Streptophyta; class Magnoliopsida; order Santalales; family Viscaceae; genus Viscum; species Viscum album. The sequence goes on along the minus strand of OY728133.1, from coordinate 717,800,185 downwards.
GAAGTCTGTTGTACTTAACCGCAACAAGGCCTGATATTGTTTTTGCCACATGCCAAGCAGCGAGATATCAGAGTAATCCCAAGGAAAGTCACATGCTTGCAGTGAAAAGAATACTTCGGTATATCAAGGGCACAGTGGACTTCGGCTTGACATACAACGACAAATCTCAGACAGAGTTATTGGGATATACTGATGCAGACTGGGCCGGTTCAACAGATGATAGAAAATCAGCGTCAGGTGGTGCATTCTATCTTGGTGGATTGTGTATTTTTGGCTAAGCAAGAAACAAGATTGCATTTCATTGAGCACCGCAGAAGCTGAGTATATTGCGGCCACTCAAGCATGCACACAGTTATTGTGGATGAAGCAGCAGCTTGATGATATGGAAGTTGAAGTGAAGTCTCCGATCGGAATCCAGTGCGATAACTCAAGTGCTATAAATCTTAGCAAAAATCCCGTCCATCACTCTAGGACAAAGCACATTGAGATAAAGTATCATTTTATCAAGGAGAAGGTTGAGCAGGGAATCGTGAAATTGGAGTACGTGCCTACAGAGCTACAGGTTGCAGACATTCTGACAAAGGCCTTACCCAAAGAAGCTTTTGAAAGGCATCGACTGGCTCTGGGAGTTCAGTCAATTCCCCACACTTGAAATAGAGTGGATGTGGTCCCCACCCCCCTCTCCTCGAGGTATGATGTGTTTTCCCTACTGTGCTAATGTGTTCTCTACTATGTTACAGACTACAAAGGCGTGACCTTTGGGTTCGTTGACAAAGGGGGAGAAAAGTGTTTGATAATGGGGGAGAAAATAGTGGTTGTTCAAGGGGGAGACAGTGCGAAGATTTGATAATCATTTTTGATACGGGGAGAAGCTGACAGGTGAAGCAGCCAGAAAGGGGGAGCAATGAGAAAGGGGGAGAGATTGTCAAATCTGACGATGCTAGAAGTGATCGATCAAATCATAGAAATCACGACAGCTGAGGATCGTGATAAAATCAGAACAGTGGTGTTGGAATGGTGTGAGACGGTGTCCAGCTATCAACAATTGGTATCAACTTAAGAATTCACCAATTGGTATCAGGGTGGAATCGACAATTGGGGTCTGACATGAAGAGATTCATTGATGAACTTTTCATAATACTCTTGTTTCTCACGCCGAGCATTGCTCATGTGGGCTTAGAGTACGTGTTAAGTGAATCCGTGAACTCTATCATAATCGCAAGAGGCGAATGGTGGTAGCAGCTGGAAGAAGACTCAGTGAGGTATCAAAGTGCAAAAAATATTTCTGAGCAGAGTTGTGAAGAGTGGTCAACAAACCCAAAGGGGGAGATTGTTGGGAAAAAATCCCTCAAGGTATCATTGAAGCATTTTTGAGGTGATTGTGTTTTTTGACAAAGCAGACATCTATGTTGTGTTTGTTGACAAAGCAATCCATGGAGAATTGTCGTGTTCCCGAGAATTTGTTGACATTCCATGTTGACAAAGAACTATGACAAAGGAAAGGACGATCTGGAGGCGGTACAAAAGAGAAGTACAAGGTGGCACCATTTCCCAGTGTTTTCCAAATTTATGGGCCTGAAAATCGCCAATGGAAAATGGAGTGATATGTTTTTGGCAAAGGTTGAGGAGAGAGAAATGAAAGAGGTGCACAGAAAAATTAAGCGTGGCGCGCAAAATTAGCGGGTTGCGCAAAATCTTGAAGTGTGGCGCGCAAAACAGCGGGTTGCGCGAAATTGTATTTCGCGCAAAAGATGTTTCAAGGCCGAAAACTCGGAAAACGGCAAAGGCATGAGGTGCGCGAAATTATGGAGCAGTGCGCGGAAGATTTGCATTTCGCGATCAAAGCGGATTACGCGCTCAAGGAGGGTTTTCCGCGCGGGGTCGATTTTGCCTATAAATATGAAGTGACCCTCCTCCATTTGCAAGAGTTCAATACATAGAAAATACCCGAGCTCTGGTGCGCGAAATTGAAGTTAGAAAGGGTGTTGCGCGTAAACATAAAGTTTGCGCGTAAAGTCAGCTGTTGCGCGAAAAGCTAAGGCTGCGCAGAAAGTTGGTGTTGGCGCGTAAAATGAAGGTTGCGCGAAAATTGGATATCACGCAAAAGGCAGTGAATTGCGCGCAAGGCAGTTTCCAGGCTGCGCGTAATATTTGAAGGTTGCGCGAAAAAGGAATTTCGCGCAAATCCTAGAAATTGCGCGCAAGACACCGTAAGGGTTGCGCGTAAAAACTGAGGTTGCCTGGTACATCCGGTGCAAAGTGAGATTCATCTACGGGTGAAAGTTGGACTTCAACAGAGCATCTACATACAGAGGAAGATGCATTCCTTCATGAAAATGAAGAGACCTACAGGTCTATAAACCGTGAGTGGATTCCTTCCAAGAGCAGTGAGCTTAGAAAGAGGAAGAAGGCGATCCTCTCCACCGGCAGTGAGCCAGAGAGAGAGAATCAGAGAGTGACCCTTGGGAAAGCAGTGAGCTGACCCTAAACATTGTATAGGCAGTGAGCCTGGGCATAGAAGTGATCTAGCCCGAACATTGTAATCCACAGCTAGTGAAGTCTAGTGGAATTTGGTACGAACCGGCAACTTGTCGGCGTATGCTCCTTGGATGTAGCCCTTAGCGGTGAACCAAGTAAAAATCTCTCTGTCTGCCTGCTTACTTCCCTGCATTGCATTCAAAGCATCATCATCAGGGAAAGGAGACAAGTGATCACAGTAACCACACAAGTGCAAACAAAGTGACCCTTGTAACAAAGAGGTCAAGATCCAGTGGGGCAAAAAGTATATCGAAAAATAATATCCATACCCTGATTCACCCCCCCCCCCCCCTCTCAGGGAATATAGGCCCCTTTTGGTCCTAACAGAAACCATAAAAATGGGAGATAGTTCTTTGCTTCTAGAATAGTGACTTCTCGCAGATGACCATAACCGTACAAAGTCAGATATGTTCTTTGTGGGTAGTCAAAGTGATATTTCATTAGATGCTTATCCAAATCTAGGAGAGTGCTATCACAGACAGTATAATAATCCTGGCCAATGATATCCATCATTTCATCAATTCCATTGCTTTCCAGCTCATTAGCCATTCTAATTCTTCTTGGAATCGTTAAATCTACACAAATGTTGAATAAATTAACTCTTAAATGGGTTTATTTTTTCATAAAATTTGTGAAGGAATTCAGAAAAATGGAAAAGGCATTAAGGTGCACATGTCTAAACTTGGAGCACAAGTATGGATGTGTCATGCAAGTGTTAATGTGTTGCACATGTTTTTGGCATGCAAGTATAACTGTGCAAGTCCAAGTACCTTGACAGTAGCACGATAGTGAAGAAACAACGGAAAATGAGCAACTTGCGCAGCAAAGGTGACCTGGGCGGAGAGAGCACTAAAATCCGGAAATCAAATGCTATGTGCGAAAAATGAGAGCATCTTTATAGGCCAGGCTGACCACCTATGCGCCTACAGCCAGAGTACTCCATCCAGCGTTCTATAGCCCTATGCGACTCACACCTGCACGATGATAGTTGTGTGGTGAACACTTGCGCGCCTATTTCCCTTTGGTTTCTCTTTTTTTCCTCAGAGTCACATCCTTATTCTTTCGGATCCAACTCTAAGGGGGGCCTTTTGTTTACTCTTCTTTTCGTCAAATTTTTTAAAGGAATGGAAAGGTAAATGACTTAGCATAAATTGCTTTAGCCTTTGAAGAAAACATCAAAAATCGACAATGGAATGAAAAAGGAGTCCAAGGACCTTGCAACGCGCAAGTTCCCTTACTGTCGTGCATGTACACCTGCGCGCCGCCTAATGTTCGTGAAAGTGACTTGCGGGCCCTATTTTGAAAACCACCCAGGGTCTTCAGAAGCCTATAAATAGACCCTGTGGGCCCCCCATTTCGGGAGGAATTTTTTCCAGAATTCAGATATAGAGCTCTGAACGCCCAAGTCTATTCTTCAAGACTAACGAACACTTCTAAGGTAATTCTTTACCTAGAATGGAAGGTCTAAACAAGAGGAATAAGTTCTAAGTGTTAGGAATCACTAACACTTGCACGCCTAAATGTTTTGACCATAAGGGAAATGAACACACTTGCAGGCCTCCTTAACTATTCATTTAAAACTGCACGCCACTCTTCTGAAAGTTCCTCAGGATAATTATAAAGGCTTTGGTCAAGAATCACATAAGTATTACCCTACAGGTCAAGGATCGCGCAAGTACACATGTGTCACACAGGCATGCCTGCGCGACCAATACTTACCTGCCCATGCAGTACCTGCGCGCCTGCCAGGACTTGCGCGCCCCTCTCTTTTTGGGTGCCCTTCCTGCCCATTTAATCCCTCTTATTCCATTCCACCTCTCCTATTCAAGATTCGGTCTTCAAGAAACTCTTCAAAGCAATTTATGGCATGTTTTCTTGATTGGCTTCTTTATCTGAAATGAGCTCCGTGGAACATCTCCCAAAACATAGTGATTTTCACATATTTATGTCACTAAATTTAGAGAGTTCATTCATTCAACCTCATACTTTAATATGAGAGAATCCTTAACCTTGGCCTCCTTTTTAGGAGTAAGCTTCAGTCCAAATCCTCATTAATTTGGGCATCTTTCTTATGAGTAAGCCCCAAGTCCTCATTAATTTTGGGCATCCTCCATAGGAGTAATCCCTAATTTCCTCTAACTTGGGCCTCCTTTTCAAGAATAAGCCCCAGTCATAGTTCCCCAAATTTGGGCATCCCCCTCAGGAGTATGCCCCAAACCATAATTACTTGTACCTGAGCCTCCTTTTCAGGAATAATCCCCAGTATCAAATATGGGTATCCACTTTAGGAGTAAGCCTTAGGTCCCTTAATTTTCAAATCCCTTTAACCTGGGCCTCCTCCTTAGGAATAAGCCCCAGTCTTAATTCCTCTTAACCAGTCATAATTACTTTTTGATATGGGCTTCCTTCTCAAGAGTAAAACCCAATCATAAGTCTCTTCATAACATGGGAATCTTCCTTATGAATAATCCCCAAGATTAGAGGATCCAAATCTCTATGAAGTACATATACCATTATGGACCCTGTTCATGGATTTCTTCCCTGAAGTAAATCTTAATCCTCATCTATTTGGGTAGTCATACATACATAAGCCCCAAATCATTGCATATTTTGTGGAACAATTGTCTGGTTTCACCAATACTTCTTGTTTCTCACATCGAGCATGACTCACTTGATCATAGAGTGTAAAAGTTATCATGACATCTTTATTTGAGCCATCAATCAGGCATAAACATCATACTCCCTTACTCAAACTATGTGGGTTATCATTCCTTTCCCAAAACAAAGTATAGGTAGGTATCCCATCAGCGGGTACGATCCCAACTCTGAAATAATACATGTCCTTTTGAATGACAATACACTTTAAGTGACCCACTGAGTGGATTTAAAACTAGTATGGTTATCATAATGACCAAGATACTTTTATGTATCGAAGGTTACCATTGACTAAGAATCTCTAAAAAATACAGATGACTATCTATCAATGAAGAACCTAGAATACATATAAATGATTCTATAAATTTCATACATATCAATCATTAATTGTCATATTTAAAGGAAAGCACATTTTATACCTTGCAATGTAATAAGGATTCACGGACATAACTTAAATCTATAAAGAGAGTCCCGGAGTAGGAAATAATTCCCCTCAAAATGGTGTGATGTGTCCGACCTCCCATCCTCTTGACCAATGAAAATTCCTAGGCCTCACCAGTCCACAACTAATGAGCACCCACCTTTGGAAAGTAGGTCTGAATGGATATGGAATCATTGGATGTTTAAGGTTCTACGAACAAACCCGTTAGAACCCGATTGGAATGTTTGAACCTTCAATCAACGAGGTCATCCCCAATTCCAGAGGAAACATATATATATATATAAATATATATGATTAAATAATGTGCTATTTATGATATAATTATTATTCTATAAATATATAATTAGACTAACCTTATTTTTATAACGATCAAGGAAAAATGAGAGCGTTACTCATGTGTACGTACGGACTTCTGTCTCTGTGATCATAGCGTGGATTTATTTTTCATAACTATAATTAATTATTTTTTAATGTATAATTGAAATATAAATATGATAATTATTTCATTATTGTTATTCTCATGATGATATAATGCGGCCCCTTTTTACCAAATTTGACTTATAAAAGTTATTTTTGACACATAAACCCAATTTGGTCAAACCAGCCAACGTAAACATAATTGATTAATTATCTATTTACAACATAGTAATAAAGGAATAAAAATTAATTATAAACATTAAAATTATTAAAAATAAAGTATACAATTTACATAATTTTATTATTTATTAATTTAATGAATTATCCCCTCAAAGGAAATGCATTGTAATAGATTTCCATCTTAATTTACATTCCATTGATACATAATTTTTATTATACACCTTGTTTATTTTTTGTCGAATATATATTTCCTTTGATATGTTATATATTGAATCCATATAATCTCATGATATTATAAGTTTCATTTAATATTAAAATCTCATTAGCATTATGATTTAAAATGTTTCAATGTGGTATGGGAAACATTGTGATGTTTAAATATTATTTCCATCAAGACTAATATTAATGATATTTCAATGGAATTTATTTTTTGAGAAAATTTTATAACCATTTTTTAATATAAACATTCAATATACTATAGTTACTCATGACCATTTTTGAGTATTATTAATTTTTTTCACTATTTGGTAATCAAAACATTTTAAGAAACTGTTCTTCAGAAAAAATAACATTTTTTATTTCGTTAGATAGAAAAAAATATTTATTATAAAAACCATGTTTTTTTAGAAAAAAATAAAAAATATTTTTAAAATTATTTGGTAATTACATGTTTACCCTTTTTTACATTACCAATGTTTTCAAATAAATCATCTTGTATCTTTCTGAACAAATTATTTTTCAATCCTTTAACTGTGAAAATAGAATGTTCTTTTTAAATTGTATGACTTGTTCATGTTTACCCACTTTCATTTCATTGAAGCATATTTTTCATGTTTAAAAGGTTATTTTTTAAATAAAATATTTTCGAACCATATTTTCAAATAATTGTTTTTTCAAAAAAAATTAATATAAAAGGATATTTTCCGATATTTTTTTTTAAAAATTTTTTTTATAGTATTTATATTCATCAATGACAAAAACCCTTATTTTTAATCCACATAGGATATGTTGTATTGGTATCATCATATTTTTTCCTTTGTATTTTTATAAATTTATTTTTCCAATGGTAGTATTCACATTAACTTCCTTGATTTATTTGTTAGTCTCGTTGAAATATTCAATCTTCTATGATCATTGAACAATCGATTTCCCATAAATTACATATTACATTTATCATGGATATTAATCTTACCTAAATAGTATAAATTTTTACATATGGTGTCTTCTTTTATTGTATTTGATTATTTGGAGATATATTGAATTTTTTTTTTTCTTTTTTTAATATGGGTATTTGATAAGGAATATTGTTTATTAATTAAATTATTAACTCGTCATGAAGAATGATTTTGATATTTCAAGATGGGTAGATCCTAGACAATACATAGATCCATGATGCATCGATTGGTTCTCATGAGAAAAATAAGTTTAAAAAATTAAATGGGTTTATATCGGTAGTTTTAAATTGTCTATATGATGGATATTGATTGTAGAGGTAGTCAAGTTCATGTGGAATATCGACCATTAAGAAAGAATTTCCTTCATTTAGTTTCAGTTATTATTCATCCCTAATATTTTACATCAAAATATTTATAGATACATTTCATTTTCAGTACATTGATTAAATCGAATGTGTTTTAGTTTCTTACTTTTCCATATTTATTTTTACCTTATCTAGGTATTTGAATGGATTTTGTTTCAATTTATTTCCTTCCCATATTTTTTATTCACTTCCTCCTCAATTCATTATTTTTATGGTATTTGAGTTTTAGTAATTTATAATTTCATAATTCTTATTCTCCTTGACTCATTATTTCTTCCACTATATTTTTCACGTACTGAGCATTTTATCTCACCCTTATCTTTCTTCTTTGTAGAGTAATACAAGAATTTTACTAAGAATGTTATGAAAGTATATTCTAGAAGAAATAAAGTTATTCTTGAAGTTATTTATTTATAAAAAATATTGTAGAAAGTGTATTCATTTGTAATACAAGACTCATTTATGTATTTTTTACCAATAATACAAAAATGATTGATCCATTAGGATTTCAATCCTTTTAGTCATTCCATTATAATTGATCGTAGAAACTAGCTGTGATATTTCAAGGGTATGGTCGCTAAAAATGGTATCAGGGGGAGGTTTACTAGCAGCCTTTGAATGGGATTTAGGAAAAAAATAAGTTAGGGAACATGACCCTAACATAGAATATGAAGATAAATATAGAAAAACATCATATAATTTTTGTAAGGAGGATATTGTGTTGGTCTTTCTAGCAATAAATATTTATCTGGATAAAAAAGTTGACATGGTTCTAGAACATATATACCTGGGATTAATAAATCCATCAAGGTGTTCTGAGCCAGACTTTGGGTAACCTGGTACATGAAAATATGCCTTTTTTCTCACCGGGTTTGATACTCCTAGGTTATATTCTTTGGATAATTTACATTTTCATTACAACCCACTATGAGGGATTTTAAAAATTAATAACATAGGTTAAAACTATGGTGTTTTATATTTAAAAATAAGGATTCATTATTTCAAAATACTATAAATGACATTACGGATAAACCTTAGACCAAGGAAGGATCTATGTGGAAATAAATGGAAGAAGACTTTATGTATTAAATATATATTAAAATCCATAATTAAGATTCTATTTAATGATTAAATTTAAATAATTTACACTAAATTTAATTTAGAAATTATATTAATGTGGTTTTAAAAAAGGATAACCTGTATTTGGAGTGACAACTTATCAGGTTTGGTAAGGTCGTGGGACTGGAACCCATAACTATAGTATTGTAAGGGTATCCTTCCAACTATTAACCTATGCAATGTCATAGTTAATATTTACTTGTTTATAGTTAAAAAATTTTATGAATAAATGTTAATGATGAACTAGTAATATCACTTTTGTGGATTAGAGATCAATATAATAACCATATTGTTTTTAGTGGATAGTTATAGAAAAATAATTATATTTGTCACTCTTTTATAGGAATTATGATCCTTTAAATGTTTATTTTAGTTATTTAGGCATAAAAATCTTTATTGGTAATTAATTTCTTATGTTAAAGAAGTGAAAAAGACTGTGATCAAAGCACGACCAAAATTTATGATTAGTCGTAAGAAAATTAAACCTATCAAATAAGGATATTTCCTTATATTCCTCATCGGTAAAATAATTACCCAACATTGGTAAAATGACTTCAAAATAAAATGTAGTCCTAATACCTTCATTTATGTTGAACCAATAGTCTATTAAATCATTAAGGATATATGTATTTGAGGCCCTTAATAATATATTTAACATTCAATAGTGTTTGATTGGTCAACTCGTTTACTCTGTATAAGTATTTTTGATTTTTCTTCAAGTACGTATTTTCACATTCCACTAATGTTCTCTGACTTTGAGACATAGTTTCATGGTAGTCCATTTAACCTTTTTACTTCTCATTCTCTTTTTTCTAGAGGATATTTCACGAACTATTCTCACAATATGGGATTTTGACATAGGAAATATCAAAAACACTATTACCAAGATATAGTTTAAATTGTGAAGATTCAATTTATTTACGGTGGGGAGAATGTAACACCCCTAAATTCTAAATTTAAACTTTGTATAAAATTGTGTTTACGAAACCCAACACCAAGTGTAATAATGGAATATATTAACCCGGTATATTAATATCTTTAATAAAAATAATATATTTTATAGATTGTAGTGTATGAAACACTAAGTTATCTTTAATCACATGCAACAAAGACCTTCTTTGATAGCTTATGTTCACACAAGAGTGACCTTCCTCAACCGATTTCATTACAAGCAAGACCGAGTTTCGCTAAATAATAATATATTATTAAAATATAAATATATAGTATTATATGATATATAATAGATTTTATGAAAAGTATTAAATAACTTATGAAGCTTCATGGTTTATATAAATAAAAAATGAATTCATTAGTTAACAATTAATGATAAACAAAAAAAGTATTTTGATATAAAAAGAAACATTATTATCTTTAAGATTCAAAGGAGTTTTGTCTTCATAAAAATAATTATTTTAAATTATTTAATGATTTTATTGAAATATATACTCAATAATTTTTTTATATTCAACTATTATCTTTGATAAGAATAAGATTAGAACAAATTCTATTTATACACGAAACCCTATATTTTTATAAATCCAATTTTAAAACCTTTTAATGGAGAACCCATTTTAAATATGATTTTTGAAACTTTTATTGATTTAACATTTTGAAATTAAAATTATAGTTTAAATAAAAACATAATAACTAGGATTGGGTGAAATTTTAATATTTTTCTGAAATGTTTCATTTTAAAAAAAATTGTTTAGAATACTATATTTTAGTTTAAAACATGTTTTTCATCTAACGTATTTATAAGGATAAATTTTATTTATAATTGGTTTTAAATTTTAATTATATAATATTTTTATAAATTAATAAAATATATTTAATTCAAAAAAAATAACTTTTAAATTGATAAAAAACATAAAAAGATTCATATGTTTTTACTTTAAAAATATGAATTTTCATCCCGTATTGAGGATGAATTTTATTTTAATTTCTTCCACTTATAATATATGAATTTATATAAATGTATTAAATATACGGAATATTAATAATTCCAAAAAAAATCTATAAAAAATATTACTGAAAGTGATTGAAATTAATTACAACATTTAACGTTAATTAATATTAATAAGGGACAAAACATTAATCTTATGTGTCCAAATGACCTATAAACTATTACAAGATATATTTTACGGACATATAAAGACCCAATACTTAATTTTAATGAAATTAGAACATTATTTGATCCACATAAAAGATAGTAAACAATATAATAATACTTTTTTCAAAATATTACAATAGTGCTACTCCTCCTCCGTTATAAAAGGCCATCAGTTCTCCCCATTACTCAAAACTATCAAACTTATTAGGATATACCAATATCATCCAAAATAGCTTAAAAAATCCCTCCCAAATACCTTAAATAATCCCATTTGTGCATAAATCACTTCATGTAATCCCTTTGGTATAAACCAAGGGGAGTTACCCAATTTAAGGTAATGTTTTTCAATTATCTATTTTATTTCATTTACTCCTCCACCCATTGAATTATTTTTAAATAATTATTACATTTTGAAAAAAAATGTCCCAAATAAATTTTGATGTTGGATAATTAATTCTTGTACCTACACTTACACACACATCCATCTAATGGATAACAAACACATTGTTTCAATGTACGATGAACTACTCCCTCGCGAAACGATGATTTTTCATTTGTCATTTACCACCTCTCATGGTTGAAATTATGATGGAGAATATATTTATATATGATATTTATGATATTTATTATGTATTTAATATTATTTAATTATTTTAAAAAACATATATTTATACTTTCCATTTTTTTTAAAAATAATAACATCATTTGTGGAAGTATAGACTATTGCCCCCTCAAAGCGATGTGATTCGTTCACACTATAGATAGAACATATAAAGGATTATTATAGTTAAACATATGATACAAAAATAACAAATATATTACATTCATGAAATAATTACCTTTTGTTAATATAATATAATATATATATTATTACTACAATTTCACACAATAAAAAGTGATAACATTGATCGTGGACGTGTGGACTACTACCTCCTCAACACAATGTAATTCATTTTCCCCATAATAATTGTATATATAAGTGTACATGATTAAATAAAATTTTATTTATTATTTAATTATTATTCTAGAAATATATAATTCTACTTGCCTTTTTTCTATAACAATCATTGAAAAAATGAGAATGCTACTAATGCGTACGTACGACCTACCATCTCCATGATCACAAAATTGATTCATTTTTTATAACCATATTTAATTATTGTTTTGGAATGCATAATTTAAATATAAATATTATAATTATGTCATTATTATTATTCTCAATATGTTATATAATGGCCCATTTGACAATAATTGACCTAAAATGGTTATTTTTGACACACATACTAAACATGGTCAAAACAACCAACATAAACATAATTGTAAAAGTTTATATATAAAAAAGTAATAAGTTAAAAAAAATTAATGAAAAAAATTAAAACAGTTATAAATAAATTATATAATTAACATAATTTTATTACACTTGAAGTTAATATACTTTCACCCTACATAAAACACATGGTAAGGGATTTTCATTTCGATTTATATTCCATTGAGACATAATTATTGTCGCAAACCTAGTTTAAATTACATGGTTTATATACTATGTTTGACATGTTATATCATGAATACCTTTATTATCATGATATTATAAGTTTTTTAATATTATTATTTCATGAGGATAATGATTTAAAATGTTTCAGAATGGTATGGGACACTTTTGGATGTTTAAAGATTATTTTTTCCAAGACTAGTACTGATAATATTTCAATGGAATTCCCTTTATAGAAAAATCTATAACCATTTATCAATAAACAATTTAATTATTATTTATTTAATCATGACCATTTTAAGTTTTTTGTACCATTTTTCACTCTTTATTACTCAAAATGTTTTCAAAAATGTTTTCTAGAAGAACTGATTATATTTCTCTCTATAGTCAGAGAGCGGGTTTTCTTCTAAAAATCATGTTTTATTCAAAAAATTTCGAAAAAAAATTTGAAATTATTTTGAAAATATATATTTACCATTTTTTGTCTTTTACGAATGTTTTCAAAAGAAAATTCATGTCACTTTCGTAACAAGTTAGTTTTCTAACCTTTAACTATGCAAAAAAATGATCTTTTTTCCTCATGTGGCTTATACAGATTTACCCACCATAATTTTATTGAAGCATCCTTTTCTTGTTTAAAATTTATATTTTTAATGAAAATATTTTAAAATTTTATTTTCAATGAAAATGTTTTTCATGTGTTTTTTCTTAATAGAAAGATATTTTTGTCATGAATGTTTTTAAAATATCATTTTATTGAAATTATATTCATCAATGATAAAAAAAATTATTTTTACTATCTTGGGATGTTTTTTTATTAATACCATAATATTTTATCTTTTATATGGTTTTTGATTTATATGGAAAATTATATTATTCAAATTAAATTCCTAGATTCATTTGTTATTCTCCTTAAAATATTCAATCTTATATGATCATTAAACATTGAATTTCCACAAAATAATCCATTTCATTTATCATTGATATTACTATGTAAAAAACCATGTACCTCTTTTAATACAGTGTCTACTTTGAAAATATTTGATTATTTTGGGTAATATTGACAATTCTCTATTATTTATTTAATATAGATATTTAATGAGTCTTCTTGTTTATTAATTATATCGATTAATCAATATGAAAAATTATTTTTACATGCAATGATGGGTGGAGACTGAACTTTATATCGCTTCTCGATGTATCAATAGGTTATCATGAAAAATTATGTTGCCCAAATTGAACAAGTTTATATCCATAGTTTTAAACACTCTATTGGATAGATCTTGATAGTATAGGTTTTCATGTTCATTTGACATGGTTTCAACTAATAATTAATTTCCTTTGTTTAGTTTCAGATATTATTCATCTATGTGATTTTGTGTCGACAAATATATGGATACATTTCATTTTCAGGTCATTGATTAAATGGTATTAATTTAGTTTCTTACCTTTCATGTTTATTTTTACTTATCCATTTATTTTAATGGAATGTGTTTCTAGTTATTAAATTTATAATTTTTTTATGCACTACTTTATTGTTTATTGTCTATATGGAATTTAGTTCTGCTATTTATCATGTCATAATTATTATTCTCATTGATTCATTATTTATTCCACTATTTTTTACCGTACTGAGTGTTTGAGCTCAATCTTATTATTCTTCATTCCCCTAGAATCCAAAAATCATACTAAGAAACATATTAAGGATACACTATCTGGAATAAAGTTATTCTCGAAGCTATTTATTTATAATAAAATTATGTTCTACTTAGTGTGGTCATTTATAATAAAAGACTCATTTATATGTCTGGTTTACCCAGATTAATAAGCTGCTCAATCCTTTGGGAGTGTATTCTTTGTAATTATTCCAATGTACTTGATATTAGGCTCTGGGTCCAGGCTTTATAGATTCAGGTTTATATATTTAGAAATTTTAAAAAAAAGTTTTAAAGAAAAATATTTTTCATGAAATAACATCAATCAAATACATTATTTAATTAAGAAATAATAAAATTATAATAGTTAATTAAATTATTGAAAAAATAATTTTTATTCTATTATTATTATTCCTTTTTTTATTAACTTAATAAGTTAAGATTATATCAACCATTTTGAGGATGTTTTCTTATTAATATTAAAATAAATTTTGTGGGTTCAACAAGGTCTAGTGATTCATTATTCCATTATATATAGAATCTAAATAATATAATAGTTATCATTTTTAACCCATAAATATAATTTCAGAACCATCTATTAATGGTGTATAAAAAAATATATTCACATCGTTTTGTGGATGTGGAAATCCATGTATACACAGGAACTATGTTATAATTTTTCAATGGATATAAAGGTAAGAAAATAGATGATATATTATCATTATATAATTATAATTATGTCATAAGTTTTATATATATTAATTAAATCCATAATAATAACCATCCTTGTGAGGTGGTGAGGAAAAAACAAACACATCTCTATATAGAGGTGGTAATCTACAGGTACGCATGATGATGCTCTTATTTCCCAATGGATGAAAAATCATATAAAAAATGGTCTAATTTTAACAAAATAAAACATAATTATATGTAATATATTGAAGTAATTACTTCATAATGGTTAAATAATATTTTAATAATGTATAAGAATAGATAAACTTGTAAAATATTAATTAATACTTTTACCTTATCCTCAAAAAACCTACTTGTGTTACACATTAATCCTTCAAGGTTTCATATTTTGATGTGAAATGGATATTCAGGAAATTGGTAGGTATGTTGGGGATATATTTTTATAGTAATATGATAAACTATTGTTCCCAAAATGTGTGATTTCATGATAAGAAAATATGTTCTTTTATAAGTGTGGGGAGGGGTACCCTTTGAACTACTTATTATGTTAAATTAATATAAATTAATTTTTACGTTAAAGTGGAAGAAATAAAAAATTAAAAATCAGATACAATAATAAGTTTAAATAATCTCAAATAACAAAAAATGGATAGTTTTATGTGATGTTTTAACCCTTATTTATTAGTTTTTACTCCCCTTGAACCCTTTTAATGATTACTGTGATATCAACATTTTTTAGTATTTAGGGGTTAAAAACGTTATTGTAAAAGAAAATGTCACGCATAAATGTAAAATGGTTGATATTATGGACTATAACCAATTAACATGACCAAATATAATATTTTAATGAAATATAAATCATTAAATAAAATATTATTTAACATAAAATACCATTAAAGCCTTTTTTCTAATAATTGAAATAGTTTCACTATAATGACAACAAGATAAAAATTTAATCCAAATATAAACTTGTAAGAGAACTATTATATGTTATATTTTCATTAAAAAAATCAATAATTCTGCCAAATTTTGTTAATTTTAGTTTTTTTAAATCATTTTCTTTTATTTATCTAATACTTGCACAAATAGTGTCTTACCATTATGTTAGTATTTATGGTAATTATTACATCATTAAAAATTAATAATAATGTAAAATCATAAATGGTAATTAATTTTCAAATATTAATTTGGAACCAAAAATTTATTTCTTTGTATCCAAAGGAAAAAATATTATAGATATTAAAACATGGACAGTGATATTTTTTTATTCATTACCTAAAATCATATTAAGCTCATTATCAAAATAAAATATCTATAAAATGAAACATTTATAAACTTCCGATTATTATGGATGAAAAAAATTATCCAATAAATTAAATAAATGGTTCATGAGTACTTTTAAGCCTTATCTCATAGTTTTAGCCTTTTTTATCCCATTGACCAATTACTATGGTGATAAATTTTACTAAAGTTATAATTTATATCAAATAAAATAAATGAAGATATTTAACAAATTTTAATTTGATTATTAACAATAAAGAATTCATTTTTAAATATTTGATATATAGAATTTGAATAAATCAATTTTAATATAAATGCATAAAATATAACAAAAAATAAATTTTAGAAAAATGTTTTTTAAACCGAAATATAAACATATAAAAATATAAGGTATAAATATATTACAATTTAAAAAACTAGATTATTTATTTATAAGTGAGTATTATATGTATTTACGATCAAATTAAAAACATAATATTAATTTTTAGTTACCTCATTAAATTAAAATAATTGACAGTTTTACAAAAAAACGTTATTTTTCACTATTCATTGTAAAATCAATATTTTCAAAAAAATCTCAAAATTTTACCATGGGATAATAATTATATTATTATTTAAAAAATATTTAATTTTTTACATAAATAATTTATAAAATTTTCTGAAAATAATTATAATATTCCCTTAAAAAATAAATAAAAACAATTTATGAGAAAAACTTATTTTGATGCATAAATTGACTTTGCAAGAAATTACGAACTTATTTATTATGAATTAATAAATTATTTTTAATTATATAAATCTTTTATAAATACATTTCATAATTTATTTATTTCTATTCATACCTCTAATTTTATAACTAGATTATAATTATCACATTTAAATAATAATATTTTTTTAGTATATCAAAATATTCTTAAAGTTCATTGGTTCGTGATAAGAAAACTATAAATCATACTATTGTAAATTTTTTGGGTGTCACACTTTACCCACCAAAAATAAATTGCATCCAAATAATTTTGCCTCCTTCCTAGTAAAAAAAACTTTATTTGTTTATATTTTTTTAAATCAATTTCATAGACTGTAATATAAAACATATGATAATAAAAGGGAAAACATTTTTAATATTTAAACATTCCATTATTGAAATCCCATATACTAAAAAGGGATAAAAAATATCATTTTGAATATAAAAAGTTAGAAGCATGAAGGTCACCTAAAATCTCAGAAAATTTGATTCCTACATATTTGGAAATTGGTAGGAAGTGAAAATATGATCATTGAAGAGAAAAATAATTTCCTTGGAATAGTAGAGAGTGATAGTTAACAGGGTTATAAGGAATCCAATTAACACAAAACCATAAATCGGTAACATTTAATGAATACCATCAATTCATCATTAAGGAAGATAACATGATAAAATTCTTACTTCAATATCTCTTTCTTAGAGTTGAGGGATTTTTTTACAATAGAGATATAGAATAAGAGAAAGTATACTTATTTGATTAATTTCTATTAAATATTCACAATTTGTTCCTTTGGTTTTGTTTAATGTAGTTTCAAATTTTACCTCTTCACACACTTCAATAAATTAATATTCAAGTAGATTTTTTTATGCATGAAGCACAAAAAACGTCAAATTGATAACAAGGTTCGCAAAAGGACAACAAGTTATCCATTATTTACGTATACATTAACAAAAAAATTATCATAATGAAAGATAATTTATAATATGAATAGAAATTCATATGAATAAATAGTACTCTACTCTCCAAGGCTTTAACAATAATACCCATTGTTCAACATAAATCATTTTGAAAGTAACAAAACTTAAAAAATTTCATAATATTCCAGACCAAGTTTGAATCCAAAAAATTAGAAGGATTTGATCACATATTCTTCCAAGATCAATTTAAAATTTATATCTAAACAAAATTAGTCACTCATAAATCCATATTCCCAAAATATGTATATTTCCTAATCTTATACTCTCTAAAATATTCTAATCTTTCCCTTAAATTACCCAAATAACCAAAAATACAAAATAAAATCGTATATACATTCAAAAGATAATTATGTAATAAAATTTTATGTTTTAAAATTTTATTTCCATTTAAAATACTCAGATAATTTTCCCAAAATGTAATAACAGTTTTATCCTAATTAACTATAATTACCTCAACATCAAAAAAAAAATTTAACCATAAAGTTCAGGAATACCTTTCAACATATGTTAATAAAATATAAAATATTCCATCCCAAACTAACAATTTCATTACAAAAAATGTTGAACATCATGGTTATATATAACTCAAAAATTTATAAAAACTCAATAAATAAAACCCAACATACTCACATCACATAAAACCTCAAAAAGAACTAATTCCATTAAATATATGGTGATCCTTAAATTTATCAACCCTTAAATAAAATACCACTTCATAATAACTCTTGAAACCCTGTATATAGAAAATTTAAAACTTTTAGTGTACTTTATGATCCATTAACCAATATTTTACCTATTATTCCCTAATGAATCCTTCCAATTATCAAAATTATTAATAATGTCTTATGATTTCATCTTCTTCAAAACAAAAACTAAACTATAATTCCAATGTTTTATATATTGTTCATAGTTTTTTCATCCTTATAACATAACCATGTTAATTATTTTTTTATTTGATCATGTGGTTCTCCATTAAATTATTTATTCCTAGAAAATTTATTTTAATTGTTTATAATGCACAAATAATTAAAAAAAAATCAATTGATATATTATGAATAACTTTATTCGCCTTCATGGTGTTAAGAAAACTATTCTTTTTTTCCATTACATTTTATTACTCCCTGACATATTTTATTGTATATAAAACATTTTATATATACACTAGGGCATTTTAGTTGGTGATTATTCCCATATTCTTGACATATAAGACATTTATTCTTTTTACCATTATGATATTTTTCATCAAAACTTCCATGGAACTCAATTTTTCTATTATTTGATGTGTTCGGAAGCTCACTTGGGTTTAGCTTGTCAACTAAAAGTATTGAAATCAGGATACCTATGACCATAATATTTTTCACTACAAATCACATTCCATTTGGTGTATCATTTATACAATAACCACATTATCATTTACATTCATTTTTGAATTTGTTCATAATCCTTCCAACCACTTACTAAAACAAACAACAGTTTCTATGAGTATATCAAAAAAACATAATTAACCATATTATGAGGAGGATAAATAGTAATATTTCTATAACCATATCATCTTACATTAAAATAATTCAATTATTTCAAAATAACCGTAAATATTCATAACGTTCTGTCCATGGAGGATATAGTGGACTTTTAACTTCTACTGAAATATCATTTTAACATCTAAAGATATCTAAACCATTCCTTTGATACCAACTATAAGGACTTGACCCAATAAAAAATATTTTAAAATATGTAATGATCACAAAATTATATGTATTAGATATTTAAAAATGTAGAACAACACTCATTAGTCCATTTTAAAGTTTTAAGATCGTATAAGAGAGTTTTCATTTACCATAACCGACTTTAAACTAAAAAAATAATTTACTTCCACATCCAATAAACATTACTTCTAAAATATTTCCCTAAAACACATTATAATAAAATATATATTAAAATTCAAAATCTTGAATATTTCTTAGAAAGCATTACAACCCATGAATTTTTATTAAAAAACCTATCTATTTTCCCTAGAAGGGAATAATCATTCCTCCAAATAAAATATCTTTTTCTTACCTAATAAAATAAAAATATTTCCATGAAAATTAATTATAATTAATAAAAAAAATAAGTTCCTTGGGAAATCATCTATATAGAACCCTTACAAGAACCTTTATAAATTTAATAACATACTCAGTTAATCCCAATATAATTCTCTAGAGAAAATAATCATCACCAATTGCATTTGCGAGATATATCATGCTCACTCATCATCAGAAACATTTTTAAAGTACCAAAACATAAATAAATCAAAAATAATATTTAGTTTCTATTATAATATAACATAAATTATTTTATTAAACACATATGTAATAGAACATTTCGGTGCCACATAGAAATAAGGATGTAAAATAAATTTCATTGAAAACAATTTAAAATATTCCTAAATAAATGGAAAATAAGACATAACATTCAAAATAATGGAAAAATCTTAAGTGATATTATTAAATAAAAATGATCCTGATGGTGAGAAATTCTACTCATGTATTATAAGTAAATAAATATTCATTTATCACTTTTGAAAAAATGTAAAAAACTATTCTATTTAAAAAATGTTATAATGTTTTCTTTTAAAAAATTCATAGAGAAATTCAAACATGGTTTAAAATTACATTTATAATAAATTTCCTTATATTAATAAGAAACATTAAAATATTTAACGAACATTTTCATGGAATAAAAATAAAATAAAAACATTAACATTCATAAAATATTGTTTTAAAAAAATCTATAAAATTTTATACTATATAATGTTTTAAGTTCATTAATCCCTGGAATATAAAATAAAATTTTGTATTTACACTATTAACGAAAATTTTAATTTTAATTTCACTATAATTATCTATTTTATTTTATTTTTGTTCATGTTTTATTTTTTTACTTAATCAATTAAATTTATGTTTATCATCTTGAGGATATTTAGTTCATCGTTCCAAAACATCTTCTAAATGTTGATCAAGGTTAATGGGGAAATTTTTTAGTTTCTTCAAAATTATTATCATGAAATATTTATAATTTTTATACATTAAACATATGTTTTATACTATCCATGAAATTTTCACATGATAAATAGAACCACAAAGATTCATGGATGTGGTAGTTGACACATAAACATGAACGATGTTATTATTTTTCAATTGTTACAAATATATTGAAAAAGATTACATAAATTCTATAAAAAGTATTATTATTTCATTAATATCATATTTACTAATTAAATATATCATAATTACCATCCATGTTAGGTGGTTCTGAAAAACAGAACACATCGCTTCATAGAGTTGGTAATGTAGATATACTCACAAGTGATGTTTTACTGTATCATAGCATAGAAAAAGAGGTGAAAAGGGGTTAATATATAATCATAATAAAATTTCATTATATGGATAATAACTATTTTATTATTTCACCATATTTGAAGAATATTTTAATGAGGTATAAGAATATATAATGTTGAAATTAGTTGGCTAGAATTTATAACTTCTCCTCAGACAACCTCATTATCTTACACATTAGGCCTTAGAAGATTGGTCTTTTTGTAATATTGGGGCCTCTAATTCATGGGGAGGAATGTTTGGGAGATATTTGGTTAGTTATTGGCTAAAATAGAGGTCTAAAAATGTTTTATGAAGATATGAGAGTTGGTTCCATTTTCTATGTGAGGGATGGTGAACCCACAGAATTACATAATATATTAAATTATTATAAAAGTGTTTTCATATTAAAGTGGGAAATTTGTCACAAAAAATCATATATAGGATTTTTATAAGTATAGATACAGTCACCCAATAAAATTTCGATATGTTTAGGAAAATTTTTAATACTTATATCTTAGTTTCAACACCCCATTAACCCATTTGATGACTACCAGAATATAAAAGAGTATTAATATTTAGGGGTTAATATGGTTACTATAAAAGGAATATGTATCCATGAGTGGAAAATATATAATATTATAAACCATATATCATTCAATTTCCCAATTTTATGTTTTTTAGAAACTTGTAATAATTAAATTAAATATTATTTAATATAATATACCATTAAAACCATTTTGAGAATATTCATATAGTTTGACTTTAATGATTATAGGATAGTAATGATATTAAAATATAAACTATTTAAAAATCAATAATATGTTAAATTTATCAAGAACATTAATTTAATGAAATTATTCATCCAAATTTTATTACTTTTAATATTTTAAAAATCATTTACTTCGATTTTTTTAATTCTTTCACAAGAACCATGTCTATGATATTTAAAAAATTAAAGTAATTATTCAGTCAGTAAAAATAAAAAATAATTTTACAAGACAAAAAAATCAATCATATTTAAAATAACCATTTATAAATGAAAATAAAATCTTTTTATCCTAATTTTTTTATTCTTTACTTTAAATCATATTACGGTCATTTTAAATGAATGTCTTGGGAAATTACCTTATTTTAAAACCATGAAGGTTATTCTCAAAAAAACAAACCCAATAAAATATATAATTGATTTATGAATATTCATTATCCTTATCTCATAAATTTTACATTGTTTATCCCATATTACCCTTTACTGAGGTGATAAATTTTACTATATTTACTATTCATAATAACAAATAGAATAAAAGGGAAATAATTAAAACAATCTAACTTCATGGTTGAAAATATGGAATCCATTTTTTATAATTTAATCTCTAGAAGTTTTATAAATAAATTTTAATTTAAATGGGTAAAACACAATGAAAAAAAGTTTGTTTAGAAAAATGTGATTTTAATCCCTTAAATGAACTTACAACAAAAAAGGAATAATGATGATTAATATATAAAAAATTAGAATATTTATAAATAAAATATAATTATGTTAATTTAATATAAAACTCATAACATATTAGAACTTTTCAATTACTTGATTTAGTAAAAATAAATGATAATTTTTCAATAGTTGGTATTTTCACTATTTAAGGAAAAATTAATCTCTTTGAGAAATAAAAATATTTCACACCTGATATAATTTGGATATAATTATTTAAAAAACTATATCCTTTCTGCCTAATATAATATTTAAAATTTTCCAAAACCATTTATAATATTCACTTACAAAAATCCTTAAAAATATTTTTGAAGAAAACATATTTTTGAAACATAAAATGAATTTACTAAAATTATTAAAGTTAATTACTATGATTTAGTAAATATATTTTCATTGTATAAAAACATTAAACATATTTTTATAATGATTTTATTACTATTCATACCACCAATTTAACAGCAAGGTTATAATGGTCACATTAAAAAAATAACATTTTTTGTAGATCATAATTTTCTTAAAGATTGGTGTTTTATGTTTAGAAAGATATATAGAATAATATTTTAATTTTTTAATGTAATTAAAACTACAATTAACCTTACATGATGTGATAATGATGAAAATTGTGAATTTTGAACTAGTTTTTAACCCCATAATTATCTCAAAATACAAAATTAAGGAAAGAAGTATAGTAGAATGTGAATTATAGTCCAATATATCTACAAGGAAGAGGTATCCTGTATGGAAGATGGTAGAGGGATTGATATCAGGTAATCAAAATAAAACTAAAAAAACATCCCCATGGTGGACCTCAAAACGTTGAAGATTGTGAACCCTAAAAAACCTCACCCATAACCCACAAGCAATGAATAGAAGTGAGATAAAATGTTAGGATAAAGTTCAACATTTGCAACATGGTAAAATTTCGTTTTACCATCGACCCCCTGAGTTAAAAAAACTCTCAATATAAAACCATTATTTTGTTTAATCCCCCCAATAACTAATAATCATCCAATACCTCTAAAAATACATATTCATATTTCATAAAAAACAATATATATGACAAAATTGGTTAGACCAAAATAATCACATAAAAAAACATCCATAACTATTTTATTGAAGATTAAAAACCAAGATTAACCATAAAATATCATGGATACATGAACAATAATAAATAATTTTACATAAATATTAATCTTTTATCATAGTGTGAAAATTTTTTGGATCCTCATCCACTCAAGTGTTTCTGAAATTCATGTCCCTCTCCATCTATATTGCACACAAGAGGGAAATTATTGTCCCTAAATATAATAGCTCAGACTTTATAGAAATGAATAAGAATTTTTAATTAAGGAATCATTCATTACAAAAGAGTTTTATAGAATATAAATATTAGGAATGGAATTATTAATAATAGTGATAAATGGTACCATAAAATAAGTAAAAATTAAGGCAGCTCCATAACCTTGTACTCCAGAGGTCATACTCAAAAATGAAAAACATGTATATGTCGAAAATTTATATTATAAAGAAAAAAATTAACATTATGAGATACATCATAGCTAAGGTAAATATATGGATGATGTTATACAGTTTTAATAAAGTATATATATGATGGAAAATAATATTGTTGAGATATGATTATTGGAAATATGCTCATTATAATAGTAAAGGAATAGTTATTCATGGATGTGTCTAGAAAAATTAAATATATATTTTTATAATATAATAATTATTTATTAAATAAACTTATATTTATCAATTAATATAAATATAACTACATGTATAGGTCTTTAAATAAAAAAACATTTACTATAAGAAAGAGTTTCTTAATTTTTTTCGACACCAAATACATGATTTTAAAATTACACTATAGTTTTATTTAAAAATTAAAATTGAAAAAAAAACATATGTATTATCACAAAATTATAATTTATCAATTATGAAATAATTAATACAAGTGAATCCAGGACTAGAAATATGTTATTTTTTAAAAATTATGTATTTTAATAAATTATTTTTTCAGAAATGTAAATAACAATCCAAATATAATACATAAATTAAGGTTTTGTGATAATATTTTCTCGAAAATTGATATTCCATAGGAAAAGTTAACAGAAAATGGAGTTTGGTTCTAGAACTAAAATATATCAAAAAAACATACCTTAAATCTTAAAACCCATGATCTAAAACCATAGAAAATCTATTAGTTCTTCATTATCCACATACTTTATTTCCACGGTCGATGTTTTAAATGAACAAAAATAGAATCCCAAACTTACTATAAATACAAACCCATTACCAAATTATTATCCATTAAAAATAATTTTAATGGGAATATCCCCTTATTTTCTCTCTCAAAAATCCCCCAATGAGTTTCTGAGGTTTTAAGTTGATATTCTCAATATATAATAACATACATTATTAGGTAAGGGTTCATAACCTCTTCTCTTTCTTTAATTGTACTATTTTTTAGAACTCAATTTCATTTCAATGTAAAATTTTAATCTACCTACTTTATATAAATTTCATATTATATTATCTATGATAGATAATTATTGTCTTTCATTATACTTTCTACATTGATCAGGTCAATGTCAATTATAATTCACATCAGTTTATGTGGTTGAGGATAATTTTAAATTTTAATGGAGTTTCAGCCTAAAGCATGGAAATATGGATTCTTTCTTATTATTTAAAGATTACAATCTGTATTTAGAGTAAATTATGAAGCTATCTATTCCTAGTTAGTTTTTTATTTCATTTTTTATGTGTATAATTTTTCAACATGGTAGGCACACCGTTAAGTCAAAACCATAACAGTCCTACTCGAAACCATACAATGTTGATAGTTATTTTTACCTATAGAATATGGATTACAAACAATTCGGTAAATCATCCAACGGACGTAAAATTGGACAGTGCAATTTATTATTACTAATTTGAACACTTTGGGGAATGGTTTAATAACCATTTTTTCCCTTAGAGAAACCATGTGTGGTGGGTTTTAGCAATATAGTTTCAAGTGCACAGTAGTTACATGATTTATAAAACCATGTGGCCTTTTTAAATTCATTAAAAATTAAATTTCCTCTTCCCCCTATTAGAATTAAAGCATATAACACTCCATTTTTTCTCCCTCTTTATTAAACATGTTGATCACCTCCCCCTTGGTAGATCCATTCATCATCCATCAATTTTGTGGGCTTCCCCCATAGATTCAAATTGACTCTTCCAAAGTTAATCCATATAAACCTCTCCATTGCTTATAATCCTCATTTCCCTCCCATTAACCCTATTTAATATGAGGGGTGATTTTTTGGTGTTATTTAGTTCAAATCAAGGGTATTTAATTATTAAGGGCTTGCATAAGGCATTCTTGTAACATGGGTGTACTCACCATCATAGGAGAAAACTTTCGACATGAATACCTTTGAACAAAGGTAGGTATTTATTTTTCATTAATTTCTATTACATTCATTTTCTTTCCATATGTTTTTGAATGATTTTCCTTTTAATATTATACCTATATGAATCATCCATGAGGGTAAAATTTGATATAAACTAGATTTTAAACCTTGGTGTGTGATAAGATTACATGCTGAGTGTTTATGACAATTTCTAAATGGATTTTAAAGTGCGTTGTTGATTTTAAATGAATTAGTGATCAAAATATTAATGTTTATAACAATTTTCTTGAATTATAAAAAATTTCAAAATATGTTTTAATTGTTTTATCATTTGGTAAAAAAAATTATGGGTTTATTATTTTCAAATGGTTGAGTTAACCCTTTTGAAATTTATTTAAAACAATTTTATTAACAGACTGATCTATAAATCAATGTTTTGATGTTTTGAAATCGTATGATATAAAGAAATTAGGTTGGTTAGTTTGGAAATTTTTTTGTGATTCGATATGGATTGAATTCAGAAACTAACTATGGATTTTAATAATTTCAAAGGTGATTTTAAATGGGAATAGTGAGTTCCCATTGAAGTTACAAAATTGGATTGATAACATTAGTCACAATAGAAGTATATGAAGGATTTTTTTGAATGATTTAATTTCTATGGAGTCTAATAATGTTTTAAAAAGATAATAAATGTTTTTTATTTTATGAAATGTATTTTTTGATAAAAGGTGTGATACCCACTTAATCCCCTTTGAATGTTGTATTCCCACTGTTTCTTAGAGTCTTATAAATGTATGTTTATTATCAATGAATTTGTATATGATGTTTATGATTGATGTATCTGGGGATATATATTGTGAGGGTAGGAGGAGATACATTAGTTATTTTCCAATTTTGAGTTATGTAATGTTTTATTGGTATCACCTCCATTTTGACCCATCAAGGGAGTCCTCAATTGATAGTATCTGACCTCTATGTAGACAAACCATAGGATGATAGTGGGTGACTAGGGAATCATTGTATGGATACTCTACGATGGTTAGATCATAAGGAGAGGTAGTCCCATATCCTAGAAATTCATTTTTTTTATGATCATGTGTGTAAAGGAATCCATGGGAAATTACCTTAGTGGATCTCAAGGATGACGTAATTCTAGGTAAAACACCATCTTTGATATTGTGGATGAATTAATTCTAGGGAAATTATATTCAGTTTATTCAGAAAGGCTTCTATGGATATTGATAGGTTTAGTAGTGTTAGCCTTGGTTCCATGTAACCATTTTAGGTCCCTTCATTACTTGAGCATAGTGATGATTCCGAAGACACAAGGATCTTTTTTAGATCATTTAGGTGATTTATATTTGTGTTGTATTTTAATCCCCTGCTAATTATCCTATTCTATTGATCATATTTTCTTATCAATTATTACACTTTATTATATATCTTGAAAGAGTGGTCTCTCACTGTGTTCATTATACTTCCTTGGGTACTTTTCTTTTCAGATGTATTGAAAATGGATTTTAAAGATTTTAAAAAAGGATAACAGTTATTATGGGTTTTAAAGTGCCTTTAAACTATTTTTAAAAATGATATTGAAATGTTTTATCAAGTTAAAAAGATAAAAATGGTTTTTTAACACTCTATGTATATGTGAGTTTTGAAAACATGGTTTTAGGATTTTGATCCCGAGTCCTATGAAAATGGCTAATTTTCAAACATGTTTTAGAAAATAATATGATAGTTAGAATGGAATTTGAGTTTTGAAATTGGTATTTATGAAAGTTTTGTTTATAAAATAGTATAAAGGTGGGACTTTGAAATGGTATTTTTCACATAGGTATTGGTTGGGGAATTGTTTTCCCATCTGATTTTTTTAATTTAATGAAAATCAAGGAATAATGTTTTCAATACATTTTTTATGTCTTTTTGTTTATTTCTTAAATCCTTATGAAAAATGTATATTTTCAAAATTTATTTCATTAAATCATTTTAAGGATTTTCTATTAAATATAATTATTTCATTCAATGGTTTTTAATGAACTACTAGGATTTTAAATCCCCCATATATCTTATAGGTTTTGGTATATTGTTATTTTCTACGTTTCATTTGGATCTTGTTGGAGGAATATATGGTTGGATTGTAATTGTGGGTCATATAGTGGCTCATTGTATTTATTTTAGGGATTTATTTAAATTAATATTTTTTAGTATATTTGGCACATTATATTTTTTGTTATGGCTTAGGTGTATTTGTTTCCACTATATTTTATTTGTGTATCAGTTATATCTGGTTTTCTTGTTGATTTTTTTATCTCTAGATACATTTTTTATAACTCTTATTTATGATAATTATTTAATATCTATCAATGAGGGTGAAATAATTTCCAATTCTCATTCTGTGATGCCCATAAAATAGTTACAAGCCTATGGGTATTGGAAACACCCTTTAATCAATATGGCCAACTAGGTCATGGGTTGGGTTAGATGGAACCTTGGCCCAGTTTGTGACAATTCAATATTAATCCTCTATTATAATGATATAAAAATTCCATATCCATTAATCCATCCTATATCTTGGTAAAATATAGATTGTGTGATGTTATTTCCATTACATCCATTTCTGGATACTATAAAGTGGAATCATATATGGTATAGATGTGGTTACTAATAATCATCATAAAAAAGGATGGTTTAGTATAAAATCATTCTTTTCTTAGTGTATAATTAGTGGGCCCAAGGATTCACACTTGTACAGAAACTTATGCTTCGGAACATTTATATGATCTTTAGTAACTATAATCAAGGATTTAAAAATCATTCATTCTACTTCCCAAAAAGATTGATAATCTTATTTTTTATAATGTACCTGAAAATTATGAATACATGTTATTCAATTGATAAGGTCACTTATTTTAAAAAACTTAATATTTAATTATTCTATATATGAGTCTAGATATTTATCATAGAAAATCATATTAAATAATTTACATGGTAAATCTATTAATAATCTGTATAATTCGTTTTTTTATATGGGAATGTCTTGTATGATATGTTTATTTGATAAATTATTAAATTTATTTCTAAATGATTCATCCATGAACATTATCACATGTATATAATATCCTCATAAAATATATTATGAAATTTATTCTACTTTTATGTGATTGGTGGACCCCTTAATTATATGTCTCCTTAGTGAAGTGGTTGGTTTCCTAAGATAACTATGATAGGGTAATGGGAGCATCCTTACCCTTACACATGATGTACTGGGAAAAGCTCATTATGGTATACTTATGATTTTTATCATTATAGATTCCCATTATCTCTCTTATCATGTGATTATTTTCCCCTATTTTACTCTTTTATCAATGGATTGTGTTATATATATGTTTTCATTAATATGGCAGAATTTGATCCCATTATATTATTTATTCTAGGTTATCTTCTACAGTACACTATCTCTTACAGAGAACTTGATCTCACCCTATATTTTTTGCTCCAATTTCCCTATATAATAATTTGGAATATTATTTATGATATTCCCCATATATATAAATAATAAATAAGTATGTTTACTCAAATATTTCAATGTTTCACGAAGTAATGAAATTTTCATTTTTATATCTTCATAAGTACTATTGAAACTTGATCTTTGGATTGAAATATCTTCTCATATAATTACCAAAAAATAAATAACCAATGTAATTTGAGAGGATAAATTTAGGGGAATTATAGTCGATATCATATCATGGTTCTATAGAAACTTTAGAAACTATATAAAAAGAATACTAAGAAAGAACCTAGATTCCTCTTATAAAAAATTATATAGATTATTATAGAATAAATTTTTATGCATAAGAATGTATTTTAAGGAAAAATTATATATAATTATTGTATTATATATTATCATTTTATAAAATTACTAACTAATCCATGCTATTTGAAAGTTAATTGAACTTCAACAAAGAAATAGAAAAATCCAACAATTTAGAAAAATGTTATCATTTTTTGGATAATTAAGATAATGGAGTTAATTTAGGGGATAAAAAAATATTATCCCTGGGAAATTGAATTAGGTTAAGAAAAATAACATGGCCCATATATAGAAACATATTTCCCCTTAATAAGGATTAACTAATATAGACAATTGTTTTAGGAAACCCACTTTATCATTCAGAGGGTCCACTAATCCCATAGTGGATGATCATTGTATTAAGTTCCATGAGAATATCATTATTGGATTGGGGTTTACTAGTAAAGAAAATATTATTATTGATGTGTATTGTTTAAGGGGAGATGTGTACTAGTGGTGGTCCTCGATTCAAAATATTATGATGAAAAAATGAATAGAATATATTTGGGGGAAAACATTTACACTGAATTTTCTAAAAAAATTGTCCTCATGAGTGAAATTTTGAGATGGAAATAAAATTATAAAATTTAAAATAAAATTAATAAGAATTTTTTTTGAGGTGGAGGATATTATCACAAAATTAATGATGTCAGTTGTGGAATATCTATGAAATTCAGAAAATAATATTGATTTTTTATTTGAATATTTAAATCCATTTACTTGAAGATCGTTGATCTCTAAAAAATTTATATAAAGAGATTGTGACAAGTACACTCCTGAATAAAATAATCTTTCAAAATATTTTTTTACAAAGTATAAATTGTGAATATGAGGATAGTTGATCACTAAGTGGGGAAAACATTTGGAAATGAAAATAAGGGAAGAGAAAAGGTCCCAATATATAAAACCATTGGGTTAAAATGCCTAAGAAACTAGTTATATGGGTTGAGAGTATTTTTTATAAGTTAAGATAATGTCCATAAAGAATATGAGTGAAAATGAAATAGGTAAGAAGTAAATGTGAAATGCTACAACTATAAGAATATATATCATTTCTCTAATCAATTACCAAATCAAAAATTATATCTTTTCTATAAGAATTTAGAAGATCAGGGATGATTTTTTTCTGTAAATATAGATAAATGTGAAACTAAAAATGATGATATAATAGGAACCATAATTATTAAATCAAAATTAGTGAATAAATTATTTAATTTTTGATCTATGAACTTGTTTTTATCATGAATCATTTATTAGACTTTTCAAGAACCCCGTATTGTATTACGAAGTGATTTATCATTTAAAAAACTCAGTGGTAATTTGATTAAAATAATGATATATTATCAAGATAAAATTAGAATACATGGGTGTTGTATAGATGAAAATATAATACTCATACTGATGGATATTTTTCATGTAATCATTGGGATATATTGGATCTTTAATTATAAAGAAATTATATATTTTGGGGAGAATAGAGATTTATTAGAGAGGTAAGTATGTAATTTCTTATTTTTTTAAGGGGACATTTCATCACATAAAATTTTTATAGAATATCTCTTATTAACCCTAATTAATGAAATCCTTTGTAAATACATTCCTTAAAATCAATCTATGAATGGTCAAGAGGTTTTGATAATAGAATATGTAACCAATGTGATGTATTATATTTATGTATTTCCAAATTAATTGCCTATATTTACTCTTGATAACGAAGTTGAATTATCCATTGATCTTATTGTTGATTCAAAATCTATGCCTAATTGTCTAAAGATAATGGTTCTAATGAAGTTTTTTGTGTTGAAGAAGTAATTATTAGACTTTAGTTATCATGGTTTCATTCACCCAAGTGTTTCAATAAAGGTACCACACATTTTATTTATGAAAAATTAGGATTGATAAATGGGGATATGAATGGATTATAGGTTAATAAGTGTAATTTTTATAAAGAATAATTTCACATTGGTTTATATTAATGAGTTTTTATTAGATTCATGGGGATCAATATATCTTAAATATTGATCTTTATTCTGGTTATCATCAATTAAAGGATAATAATGGGTATATACCAAAGACAAAAATTCAAACAATGTATAGTCATTATGATTTCAGAGTAATACACTTTAGGTTAACTAATACAACTTTTATGTTTATCAACTCAATGAAAAATGTATTCAAGTATTTTTCAGATAATTTTGTTGTGGTATTTATTGATTATATCCTTCTATTCTGTAAGAGTTATGATTAGAATTAATCTCATTTTATCTTTGTGATTGTATGTCTATGGAAAAAAGATATATATTGGAAATTATGTAAATCTGAACTAGGGATTCAATACGTTTCATTTCGTCAAAATGTTATCTCTAAGTATGGTATGTCTATTAACCATTAAAAACATGAGTTTTCATAAAATTAAAAAAATAAAACCATAAGAAATAAATATTTTTTATGGATTAAAAAGTTATTATCAGTGGTTTGTTGAAAAAGAACTTAATTAGCTAATCTATTAAAAACATTAGAATGTAAGGGGGTCAGATTCAAATGTAAAACTAAATATGAAGCTAGTTGTGAAGATAAAAGAGCAGATGGTTAAATTAAACTATATGACTCTTATATATGGTAATTATGGTTTGGTAATTTATAGTTATGCATCACAAAAAGTTCATGGTTGTGTTCTTTTAGAAATTTTTAGGGTAGTGGATAATTAATATTGAAATATGAGTCCATGTGAGGTGAATTATCCAAAAAATGACTTAGAGTTCACAATAATGATATTTGATATAAAGATTTTGATAAATTACCTCTATTTAGATATATATTATATATAAACAAATCATAAGATATTAAAATACATATTTACTAAAAAATCATAATATGAGGAAAATGAGATATTTTAATCCAATCAAGTATTATGATTGTGTTATACATTTTCATCCTAAGAAACAAATCAAGGTAAATGATTCTTTTAGTAGAAAATATCATGGTATTTTATCCTTGATGAGGGTGGATAATGATTAAATTCTAAATTATTTAATAGTAATGTGTTGGGAATATACTGATCTAATAATATTAATTAATCTCTCATTGATTTTATTTGTCACAAAAACCCACACATGTCTTATTAATAGATTCAATTATAGTAAATTTCAAGATTATATTTATATTTTTATAAATGTATTTAAGCTTAATTTATTATAATTATTCTAAAATTTATTCTATGTATTCAAAAATCACTATTGTGAACCCTATGTTTAATGATAATTTTTGGTATGGGTGCTTAAATTTCATTATAAAATGCTAATTTTGTACCCTAATCTTAAGATAAACATTTTTATTGGGAACTACACTTTTATGTAAAATAGTATGTTCAAGTATGTAATATATAGTTAGTTATCCCAACATTTAAAATCATGGCCCATTGTGAATTGTACAATTAATGTTATCTAAATATAGAGAAACCACATGTTTGATGCAATCATATGTGGAATCTATGTTTGAGATATTTCCTTAGATTTCCACAACAATTTAGATGGAATAAATAACTCGTTAAAATCTAATAAAATAAAATTTCAAAATAAATTAATTAATAGATTAATTTATTAATTATATTATGGGAATTTATTATTTTCATGGGTGACATAAATTCAAATTTCAAACACACTAATTATATTGAATATCATGATTCGTCTCGTGATATTTTCATATCATTTTGACCAATATAAACATTTTTGTCTTATTTATTATAAATTGATTTGTTATTTTTTATGATGAAATATTTATAAAAGATATGAGATGCTGATGTACTGCTATATTTAATTAGAGATATCTTAATTTTTCATTTTCGTGAATCTTGAGGATATAATATCATACTTTTTTCATTTGATTTATCCTTTTTGAGAGGATAAATTTTTCTATTCACTAAATCCTCTGTGATATCATATTTGGTAATCTATATTATTTCATTGTTTCTTTCAAGACTAGACTTTAGATATATAAATGCTATAAGCTATTAATTTTGTATAATTATATATCTCTGTTGAAATTTATCTATGATTTCAGAACAACACATTGAATTATGTAGGTTGTATTTTGTTTCGTTGTGTTTGTCATGTTACTAATCAAGGTTATTCTTCCTTTTTTATACATCATTGAAGATAATATTCATCAAATTATCACCCAAAATCAATGATTAATTGAAGATAATATTCTATGGATGATAAAATCTAATCTATCAGTTGTTACTACAAATGTGGGATGAACTTATTATTCAAAAAATAATACATACTGTTATGTCAGAGTGTCAACTACATATACTCAGTCATGGAGAAGTGTTATCTTCTAAAACTAATATTTATATATCAATATTCCCTATAAAACAACCTGGCTTTTTATAAGTTTTAAACTTCCTACACCAAATTAATAGAGGTGTTTGGTAAAAGGACATGTATAGTGAAAATCACCAAGCTCGCAGAGAGAGCATTGGGGGTGTGGACTATGGGGATCTTTGTTCCACAAAACATAATAAAAATTGATGTGTTTCTATTCCCTATCTTTTAATGGTCAATATGTTTGAATAAAATGATAGTGTATTGAATAAAAAATGCAGATTAATATTAAATTATCTATGTTTTTTTAAAAGAACATAATTTATCCCCTCTTGAATTTCCACATTTTCCAACTGAAAATTGGAAATAAAGAAGTAATATTTAAAGAAATATGATATGATCTATGAATATTTAGTATAAGATATATACAAGGAAATGATGTCTATGAATAATCATAAATAAATGATTTCAATGATCATAGAACCATACTAAAATAGAGTAAATTATGGTTGCTAAATTTAAATAATGGTCATCTATTTGGGGAATCATTCATTCAAGGTTTATATGATGATTATTAAACATTATAAAATTCCCATAGAACCATAAAATTGGTATGATTCAGAGTAATATGAATATTATGTAAAATAAAAATATATGAATGTTATTATCTATGAATTTTGTCTTAATGATTTTAATCATGTCTCTCAATGTGATACTTCCTATGAGATGTGGCAGAATATAGAAATTTCCTAGGAAGTAACTAATAATGTTATTAAAATGAGATAGAATAATGGTAAGTGTAATTTTGATACATTCAGAATGTATGATGGTTGAAGCATCACTCAAATTACTTGAAAAGTGACTAAAATAGTCAATGGTTTTGTACCTTCGGAGCTCCAATTCTAGAAACATATTTGGATTTAAAAGTACTTATAGTTTTACCCAGAAAATGTAATTGAGACTTTGTTACTATAAGGAAATAAAAAAATTAAATAGTTTTCAATGAAAGTGTTGATTGTTAAACTAATGATGCATGAAGATAAAATAA
The DNA here is from genome assembly GCA_963277665.1 of Viscum album. NCBI lineage: Eukaryota > Viridiplantae > Streptophyta > Magnoliopsida > Santalales > Viscaceae > Viscum > Viscum album. The sequence continues at coordinate 717,764,862 of OY728133.1, read as the reverse complement.
AATCTGAATATGAAGATCATGGAATTAACAAAATCGAAAATACTAATCTAAATTTTATTACTTAAACATAGAAAAGAATATTAGAGACGATATTATATTACCAATTTATTATTGTTATTCAACATCGATGAAGAACTAGGTAATTTATCCATAATATTTAAAAAATTATATAAAAATAAAAGTGGTTTATATAAGTCTTATAATATTCATGAAGTAATGATCATTAACTAAAAGAATTTAGGTTTTATGAATGTAAAAAAATGGGACAGATCGTATTTGGTTTCCCATTATTGAAAGAGGAATTGAAAAAAATGGAAATACGGAAAAATAAGTACCAAATTTAAGAATATTATCTGTATAAAGGTAAAAAAATATGAAGGACACATGGAGTGTTTTTAAATACTCTATTATCTTTTCAAATATCTGACTCAAAGAAAGAGCCATAAAATCTAAAAGAAAAAAATTTCTTTTTGTAACATAAACAAGATTTACAATACTATTATTATTATCCTTCTTGTTTGTAATGTTTCAAAAAAAATTATCAACATACTATTCTATTATTGAGGGGAAATATAAATCTTTGTTAAAAATATAATATGTCACTAAATAATCATTATAATTCATTTTGAGGTGAAAAAGGTGTCACATCACTTGAAATTAAAATACAAAATAAGTAAATCTACTTGAAACTACATTGTAAATGAAATTCTAATTAATGTATTATAGGATGAAGTAGAATACATTAAAAGTTATGAGTGAACATTAACTATGGGAGAATAATACTTAAACAAAATTATTAAAAATGATTTTTGAATGAAATAAAATTATAGTATTAGATGTAATGGTGAAAATCTAAAATTATATAGAAATTATTTTGTATCGAGTTCAAAGAACCATGGAATTTGAAAGGTGTATTTTTTCTATGGAATTGAAGGAAGTTACAGTATAAATGTAGCATAAAAAATACTCAGATTATTTATATAAATAAATAACTAATTAATAAAAATTATTTTATGTTATTTCTATAAATTTTATAAAAACTAAATAGATCTAATTTCCCATATCTTTGTTGGGTGACACTGTTAGACCCAAAAGTATATGGTTTCCAAAAATTCTTTTATTTGATATTTTTATATACAAAAAAATAGGAATAGAAAAATAATATGGTACAAGGATAGGGTCCTCTCAAGACACATGATCTGTGACTATAATACTTCTATGAATTATAAAAATTATATAGGGGATTAGTTACCTTTGGAGACAATTATAAAGGAGTTATTCTTGGATTCAGATCAGTTGGAAATAAAAAACTATCCTGATCCTAAACGTCCTCTACATTCAACGGATTATGCACAATCTAAGAATAATTACTCAACTCTATGATGATTTATATTCAGTTAATTTTTCTAAAAATTAATGTTCTATTTTTATAGATAAATTTCATAAATTTAGAGCACATAAAACAAAGAATGTTTATAATTTGGACGATAGTTACTTGTGTGAAAAAACTGACTTGTTAAACTAAGGAAATAAATTTATCCTGAATATAGAATTGGAGACTTGGAAAATGTAATATATTATTATTTTCTATGTTATTTAATAAAAATACCATTTTAGATCTACCCAATATTGTGTTTTATGAAAATACACTTTTGATGCATGCAAAATAGAAAATAAGAATAATTCATTTTCAAATTTATTAACAAGTTTTATATATTCAAACCATTAGAAAATATCCAAATAAATTTATTTAGACACTCAAGAGAATCATACCTAGATAGAAGTTTTATTCTTTTTGTTTTTGTTTATGATTTTTTCATATTTACTTGGGTTTATTTCATAAATTTTGAAAGTGATGTTTTCTCAAATTTTTTGTGTTTTTTTAAAATTTCTCAAAATGAAAAATATTTCCAAGTAATTTCATTAATAAATGATTATATAGAAAATATTGAGAATTATTAAGATAATTATTTTTTCTAACACATATGTATTAAATATACTTTCACTGCTCAATGAACACCTCAATAAAAAAGAATTTTAGAAATAATAAATTTTGTTATTCATGAAAAGTAATGAAAATGTTAGTTATAAAAGTGTTTTTACTTATAATTGATCATAAGTTGTAAGTGTATCTTGAAATGTCATGAATAGAGTTTTAATTAATCCTTTTCTCAAAAATTTGCCCTATCAGTTATCAAATTATTGAAAAACCTAGAGTCATAAAGTTTAGTCTTCATGGATGCCTGGTGTATGTCATGAACACTATGGATTCCCATTGTAATTATGATCAAATAGAAAGTGATATAATATTTCTAGTATTTTATGATACTTTTAAAAAATTTAGATTATATAATAAATATTCATCAAAATTTAAATAATCATTTCATGTCATATTTGATGAAAGTGATACATTTGACGAAAAAATAAAACATATATAGACATTTATTCTTTTCATAAAATTAGAATTATCTATTATAAATATTTATTTGAAAAAATTAGAATATAATGAGATTTATCCATTTTAGAAGAACATGAAACTGAGGAACCTGAATGTTTCTTACCTAGATATCCTAGAAGCATAAATTATTGTCTTTTAGAGGCTATTGTAGATAAACTAAATACATAAGTAAGTTCCATAAGGAATATAAGAAACCTATATTAGTTTGATACCCTTATATCCGAATTTAATACTAAATCTATATAAGAATCATTAACATATAAGAGCTAGATTTTAGCTATATATGATGAACTATACCTATTGAAGAGAATTAAAATCTGGATATTATCTGATAAGACCTCAAACCATCATGTGATAAGAACTAAATGGTTATAAATAAGAAAGATAACATGGCATAATCACTAATAATAATTCTACGATATTTGATAAAGAATACAACTAGAAGTAATGAATAGATTATGATGAATCTTATTTTCATGTTACTAGTCCAGAATCCTTTAGAATTATTTTAACCTTTGTATCTCATATGAATTTTATACTATGATAGATGGATGTAAAATCATCTTCATTTAATGTTTATTTAGTGTAGGAAGTATATCTTGAATAGCATACAAATTTTAAAAACTATAATCATCCCAATATTATTTTTTAACTTAAAAATTTTATATATATCCATAAACATGGACCAATAGCATGGAATGGAAGATTAAGTTGTTTTATTTAAAAAATGGTTTTTTATTGTGGCTTTAATATCCTCCAATTTTATGAAAAGATAATATTTTAAAATTTTACTACTACAAATCTATGTAGATTGTGTTATTTATAGGTCTACTAATAAAACTGTTTGTAACTATTTCTTAAAATTCATGCAGAAATATAATTATAATTGAGTATAATAGAAGAATTGATTTTTCTCATTGTTTTCAAATTTATCAAAAATATTTTCTAAATATTTTAAATCAAGGAAAATATATTATTTTTTTTGTAGAAATTTTTTTGATTTGAAAAAATTAATACTTATGCAACTTCCATGTGTACTAATATAAAACATGATTTGTGTGGAGATTGAAAACTAATTTACCATAAGTTATTTGTAGGTATGATTGGAAGTTTACTATATCTTACTCCTAATAGAATAGTTATCATTTTTTTTGTTTGTTTTTCAAAAAAAAATTAAATACCCAAAATTATCCCCTCTTTCTTTCGTTACAAGAATTTTTAGATATTTAAATGGAATTTTTTTCTTTCATTACATTATATAAAATTATCTAATATTAATTTTATTTGATATTCAAATTCCTATTTTGGAGGATATAGAATAGATAGAAAAAGTTTCCCATGTACTTATCACTATTTAGGAAAGACCCTGGTATCATGGTCTAGTAAGAAAAATTATTCATTTTCATTAACAATAGCTAAGATGGAATATATATCTAGTGGCAGTTTTTTTGGACAAATGTTGTGGATGAAACACACACTTCTAAAATTTGAAATTAAATTTAATCATATCACAATTTTATTTAATAATACAAGTAATATTAATATTTTGATAAATCTTATGAATCACTATAAGACCATGAATATTGATATAAGACATCATTTTATAAGTGATCATGTCCAAAAAGGGTTATATATTTATAATTTTTATATAATGAGTATCAACTTGAAAATATTTTTACTAAACCACTTCCCAAAACAAATTTTAATTTTATTAATGGTGTGACATGTTTATTTAATTTTAAATAATTTTCTACTTTTTTACTTTTTAAATATCTATATAATTTGGAAAAAATATTTAATATTTTACTTTTGGGAATTTTTTTCTATTTATTTAAATTTAAAAGTTAATTTTATTTTTCTTTTATTTATATATTTATATTTGGTTGTTAAAAAAAATTTCATCTAAAATATAATTTATGTTAACTTATTATTAAATTACTTTTAAATTTTAAAATCACAAGTTATGACTCTGACATTTTGGCTCGATAAGATGAATCATCATTTAATTATTATCAAAGAAAACCCATTATCTCTCCTACCTTTGATCTAATTCCATTTAAAACATATGATCTTAGAAAGTTTCTCAAAACCTATCCTAATAATAGTTAACGATATGATTCTCAAAAAAGAGAGGACTAAGAAAATTGATGATGCCAGACCTAGTGGATTTAAGAGGTAGAGGCCTTCCAATTCAAAATGTGGAGTTATGCGAGGAAAAGAGGTAAATTTTTAATTTTTATTCCAATAAAATCTTCTACTAAGTTAATAACTAGTATTTCATGAATTTAAGTATATTTTTAAAGAAAAAAATAAAAAAAAAATCTTTAAAATATAAATGAATGATTTATATAACAATTTTCAATTCACTTCTATAGATAGAAGTTGTTATCTCCACAAAGTTAAATGATAGAGAATTTCCTCTCTCAACAACTGATTTATCCATGATATTTAAATGTTATCATGAAGGTGTGTTTCACTTAAATTTAATATCAATTTGGGATAATATATATCATTCATAGAAAATTATGAATTTCTTGTTTGGTATAACCCTAATCAGATAGATAATGGTAAAGGAATTATAATTTCAACAAAACTTTCTAGTTATGTTTATTCAATCCGTAAGAGTTCCAAGAATAAAATGGATGGAGAAAATTATTTTCTCGAAAAAAAATTCAATATTCTTGTTCTTTTGTGAATTAAAATTTAACGTTGGTAGGTTTAAGCTTAGATATATGAATCAATACATCTAGAAGGATGCTAGGATGTCTTTTTATCCATATAGTTGATTAATTTATCATTTATTATTCAAAAGTAGTTGATAGATGACATTCAAAATGGAATCATAATTCCCAACATCAATATTATATCAATTGGGATGCTCATAAATGTTTTATTTTTCTAGAACATAGGCAATGGAAATTAGATTCATTTATTATCGAAGGAGAAATATCAATCAAGATTTGGTGCTCAAGTGATAACAAGACATTGAAATTAGCTCGTTCTTTAAGAAATATTGAAGTGGAATTTGGTAAATCTATAATATAATCATCTAAATGTTTAGAATATGCTTCTATTTTCATTTCTAACATTCCATTTTCTACAAATATAATTAAAATTATTCATGAGAATATCCCTACTTGTATAGGAGTAGATTATAAAATCCATAATTTTTTTGAATAACCATCTACTGAATAATGTAGAGATGCTCTTGTTCTAAGACAAAGAGAAATAGAATTGCTGGATCATCAATTTTTAGTCCCTATAGTTATAGAATTGAACAAATTGGTTCCAATTTAGAAGAAAAATAGAGGAGGCTTCTACTATAGCTTCATTTGAAGAAATAGCTAACAAAGATGTTGTAGAACATAATGAGTAGGTTGTTCATTTGGGAAAGAATGATTTTGACTGATCATATTTTGATGATCATTTTAGTACCCTTGTAGATATTACAATGGATCTAATCAATCATTAGAAAATATCTCTTATTTAGACCTTGGAATGGACTATAGAAGTAGATAAGGGTCATGAACCTAAAATTCTTACAGATATTCCCTATCTATATAGTGTCGAATTTGGAGTCCATTAACATTAACTGGTGGAATATAAATTTACTTATGTGAGAGAAGATCAAAGATCCAACACTACTAAAGTTTATTATAATTTTTAGTAGCATACCCATAATGTTTCCTGAGGTATGATTGAGAATTATAATAATATATAAGAATAATTTGTATGGTTGTATATTGATATAGAGGGTTCTCAAAAATATGATGGAGATCTGAGAAATTATTTTATTTCAAGAATAAAATTTGAATCTATTTAAGATAAGATTAAAATTTTTAAGGAAATTTCAATTTCAAGAAGATATTTTGGTGCCTTTTTGAGAATAATAACTGATAAAATTGGATAAATCATAATTGTATCAATTTTAATGTCTAATCATAGATATTTAATGTATTTTTTTGTTTCTAGATTTCAGTTTTCAGATCCATTATAAGATAATCTATAACTTTTACTATAAGTAAAACAATGTCTCTAGACTTTATAAGATGATTGGAGTCTCTTACTGATGTTTTTTCTATCATAATAGACATAATCCAATGTTTATAGTTTAAATTTAATTCACTTTATACACTTTTGTGAAATAAACAATATCTTGTTGAAAAATTATCCTCCACAAAACATCATGTTCGATGTTTCGTTTATTATCATGGGGGAATAATAAGAATTTATATACAATAATAGAATATATTAAAAATATTATGAATCTAATTCATGTTTTTGTACTAAAGATGATTCAAGAAATATTACTTCTAATGATATAATGGGAAATTCTTATGAAAAAATATTTTGATTTTGTTTTGGAGGGGATGAATATAGTGCATCATACTATCATAAATTCCTTTACCTTTGAATCCTCCTCTAAAGATCCCAAGCCTACACCATCTTCTTAACCTTTATCTTATCCTTTTTACCCGTGAGAGAAAAAATTCATGTAATCGAGGATATTTATTAAAATGAAATTCTTTTTATATATTTTTTATCAAAAATTTTACTCTTTATTATAGTTTTACATCTTAGTCAATTAAATTTTTAGGATACATTTTTCTTTGGATAAGCTTAAATTTAACTAACATCTTAGTGTGTCATTAAATGTGTATTAATCTACCTATATATATTATTTTTTATTTCAAAAAGGGTGAGAATTTAGATAAATAAGATATTTATATTAAATTTTATTACTAATAAGAAAATTATTTTATATTCTTATTTTGAAAGTAATAAATTTCGATAAATAAAACATTTTAGTTAACTAATATTATTCTTAATTAATTTAATTTATATCCTTTAGTTGGAATGATTCATATTGGGATAACCAAAAAAATGTTAATTGATATTATTTAAAAGAAATTTTATTTATATTATTTAGTTTCAATGAAATTTGAATTTATTTTAAATAATATTATTTTTAATAAATTATATAATTATACATTGTTTGGAAATAAATTTTTTTCCTATATGTTTATAATAATGATAAAAATTTGGATAAACTAAATATTCATTTTTTTAATTTAAGAAATCTTTGTTTTATTCATCAATTAAGTAAAAAATATATTTTTTGTTTATATTTATATGGTTTTTGTTATCATCAATAATGGGAGATTATTGGGCATATGTTTATCCAAAAAATTTCTATAATCTCTTATTTATTTTTATGCTCACAAAGACCATCATATATTTATATAATGAAGTTACATTAAGTAAATTTCAGGATTATATGTATTTTATTTTTAAAGTATTTAGGATGCTGTTTTTTAATTATTCTAGATTCCTTTCTATGTAATATTGAATCATTTTTTGTGAACCCTGTCTTTATGGATAATGTTAGGCTTGGGAACCCAACTTATGGTATGTAATGGTAATTTTATTCCGTATAATTAAGATAAATATTTGGATTGGGAACCAAACATTTTTGAAAAACCCTCCATTCAAGAATATAACATTTGGTTATCCCAATGACTAGAAAAAATGTTATAGTGTGAATAAAACTTTTAATATTATCCTTGTATAGAGAGACATAATATTTAAAGAATTCGTCTAATGAATTTAAATTCAACATATTTCCCAATATTTCTGAAATGATTTAGATGGAATAGATACCCCCCTTAAATTTTGTTCGAAGACTCTTTAATATTATTCTAATCATTGGATTAATGAAAACCTATTTATAATGGATTTTGTAATTTTTATGGGTGATTTAGATTAAAATTTTATATGTTATGAGGATTTTGAATATCGTCATTTATTTATAAATATTTCTAGATATTTTAGAATAGGGTCTTCGTGTTATTATTTATTCTCAATAGCTTTATTATTTTTTATTATTTAACATTGGAAATAGATCTAATATTTTTGAGTGTTTATATATTCAGTTACGGTGATATTTTCTTTTATTTTTCAAGAAGCATTATGATCAAATATCCACCTCTATTTTCCATTTGATTTATCATTTTTGAGATGTGAAATATTTTTATTCACCAGAGATATCATGATATATTTTTTGTTATATTAATTTATTAATAAAATATTTTAGGTCCACATTTTGGAGATATAATTGTTATAAGATACCTATACTACACATTTCTATCTATCCATTGTTATTCATCAAATCTTTTTTGACTACACATTGGAGACATACAAGTTCTAATATTCTGTTGTGTGTTCGTCACGCAACAGATCAAGATTATTCTTTTGTATCTATATTTATTTGAAGATTATCTATAAAAAAGCAATACATCAGAGTTGTGATTACTTAAAGATATTTCTCTCTAAATATAAGGATCCATCATCTATCAGTTGTTGTTGAAACTGTGGGATGAACCTATCAGTCCAAAAACAACTCATCTTTTTCTATTAAAAGGATAATTTCATGTACGCATTCATGAAGGAGTGTCATATTATCACACTAATAAATGTATATTAAGGTTACCTATAAAATAACATGATTTTTTTAATGTTTTAACTTAATTCACTCTATTATATAAGTCTTTAGTAAAAGAAATTTTCTATGAAAAATCCCAAAACTCATGGAGAAATCATTTTTGGAGTACACTATGAGATATTTGATTTTTAAAACACTATAAAAATTATTTTTTCCCTTATTATCTATTTCTATACTTCTCATGTTTATTTATAAAAATAATATTGTATCATATCATAATGGGGAATTAATTTTAAATTATCTATTTTTTTTACAACATTAAAATTCACCCCTAGTGTCATCACATTTTCCAACCAACATGATAGACATGGTTTTTATAAGGGAAAGGAAAACATAATTCATATCACATGTAATTTAATCATAATCTTTATTAGATAGGAATATTAAAGCCTAAATCAATGAAATGTCCCTACAAAATAAGATGGAAAATGTTAATAAAGAAAAATTATAAGACTTTAAACTTGGTGATAATTGAGTATTATGGTTTCGTAAGAGGTAATGTGTTCTATAAATACCATATATAAATAAAATACTTTCTATATGAAATATATAATTTACATTTATCTATACATAAAAAGGCTAGAATATGTATGGGGATATTTGAGAACATTCATGGTAGGAAAATATAAATCAAGAGATTTGATATTATAATATAAAATGATTAGTAAGGAAATGGGTGAATGAAAAATAAAAAATCAATAGATTATTATGAAAACATTACATATAATATAGTGAAATTTGAATAATTTTATAATAGAGTTTTTCACTGGGCTTCCTAATACAGCCATGAGGCATAATGCAATATGGGTTATTGTGAATCTTCTAACAACATCCTCTCACTTCCATATAATTCAAGAAGATATTATTTTAGTCTATCATTTTAGTGTATATATAAATAATGTTGTATGAATTTACAGAAAATAATAATATATATTCTACAATATTTAACCATGTTTTATATCAAAATTTTGAATAAATATTCTAAAGGGTTTAAATAAAATATTAATATTAGAATAACTAACCAACCTCAAAGAGATGGGTAATCTGAAGGGGCTCCCTGGTCATTGAAGTATATGCTAAGTTCATGCTCTATTTACTTGTGAGTATGTTGGTATTAGTATTTTTAACTTGTAAAATTTCTTACTATACTAATAACCACTATAACATTAAAATTGAACTATATAAAGCCACTAATGCAATGTGATTTTTGACTCCAACGTGTTTAATAATGTTTCAAAGATGAATTTATTAGTTCTATAACTTATTGAATGGGCATCAGAGATGTTTAGATCTATATATGAGTAGATCAAGGAATCCAAAATTAGATAAAAAGTCCTGATAACCAAAGTTTCATTCATTATCTGTTGGACAACATGTCTTCTTTTGGATATTTCTATGGAAATGATTCATGATATTTAGAAATAAAGGGAAGCTAATACTAAGTAATATTGGGTTTTTTGAAAACTTATAGTGAGTATGAACTCTGGTATATCATTTTAATATGACACTAAACCTATCCCAATTACAGAATTTCTTTTATATATCACCTCTAAGGAAGTATATGATAGACCCTTCAAATGTTATAATTATAGACCATGTTCAATTGGAGCATCACATTACATATAATGAAGAGACAATTAAGATTATTAATATGAGGGAGAAAGTCTCATAGAATTGAATGAATTTTATTGTGAAGGATCATTAAATGAATGATATTTTGGAATAGGAAACATTAGAGCCAGAGAATGTATTTAGAAAGGCTTATTCATATTTATTGTAAATTGATTTTAAAATTTTTAGGTTGAAATTTATGTAAGAGGGGGGATGTAATACTTGGTAAATTGTAGTAATTAATAATAATGTTTTTATTATGATGTAATTTATTAAAAAATAATATATTATATAAATAGGAAATTTCATTTATAATAAAATCTTAAATTAGTATTATAAAACAAGTAAAGTTACAAGGAAATCTTATAATCTTGTACTCTAGAGGATCATACTTGGAAAGATATAATAAATATATTAGTAATATTTTTATTCGTAAGAAAACAATAAAAATTGGAATAGATATATTAGCTAAGGGAAATATATGAATGATATTAATATGATAGAATAAATTGTATATATAGCAGTAATAAATCCATTATAATCTGACCATTGTAATCTAACTATTGGAATCTAACCATTGGAAATGCATTCATCATTATAGTAACAAAAAAAATATACATAAAAGTGTCTAGTAAAATGAATGAAATAATTTGAAAATATAATAGTTAATAATTATTTAAATTTATATTAATATATTAATATTAATATAATTACATGTATATGAATCAAAACAAAAATTAGTTGTACTATAAGAAAGAGTTTCTATATTTTTTTCTGTTAAACACATGGATTCAAAATAAAAACATATTTTTATTTATCAATTAAAAATCTCAAATAAAAAAAATTATTTTCATAAAAATAAAATTAAATTTGAATCTATTTTTTTGAAATTATAAATAGGTGACATATGGATAATTTTATGAGGTAGTAAATTTTTTCACTAAATACTAAAAATATAGTAAGAATATGTGCCAATTATTATGAAATAATTATGTTTTATAATGATATAATAATTAATATAAGTGAATCTACAACCAAAAATATTTTATTTTAAAAATATAATCTATTTTAGTAAATTAAAATGATTTTCCAAACCTATAAATAACTCTCCAAATTCTAAAAAAGAAATTTAGGTCTTAAATAAAATATTCTACAGAAAAATAATTTTCCCATGGACAAAGTAACATAAAATAATTTAATCATGTTCTTAACCTAAAATATATAAAAAATAATTCCATAAATGTAAAACCCTACTACCCAAAACTATCAGTAAGTCAAATGGTTTTAATTTTCCATAGAATATATTTCCCAAGCTTATCTTTAGAAATTAATAAACAACCATCTCTCATTTACTATAAATAATCACTCATTATCCCATTAATCTTCACCATAAATCATTTGAGCATTAATATACCGTAATTTTATCACTTATTAATACCCCCATATATTTTCTAATGTTATAAGGTGATATTATCAGTCTCTAATAACCTAATTTTATAGGTAAGGGTCCCTAACCACCTCTATTTATTTAATTGTGTTTTTATTTCCAATTCCTTTTCATTTAGTTTTAAAACTGTATTATTCTTAAATTATATAAATTTATTACTATATTAACAATAATATATCATTATTATATATTATTATACTACATCCATTGTCATTATACAGACCAAGCATCCCCATATCCAATAAATCATCTTAAATTATGTTAAAGTATAGAGTGTGTGGTTTTATAAGAATTGCATCCCTCTCAGGATACTGTAAAGTATATTTGAATATGTAATAGATAAACATTGGGTTAATGACTCAACAAATATGGGTTGAGTATCAAATCAATCTTATCGCATATCACGATGAGTATGCCAATGAATTCACAAATTTTTAGACACTCCTTAGGTATATTCTTCAGATAATTCAATTTTTTTTATTAACAGTAAATAAGAATTAAATTATATTTCTATGAGATATAATCTATAGTTTATTTAGTCTCCCACTATTTCAATTACATTATATATGTATCCCAAAATCATAGATAACATTAATTTTGGTAAATTAATCGATAACTACATATCCATATTCCCCACAAGATAACAATACCTATTAAACCTTGTAAATCTATATTTATTCCCAATATGAGTCAAGGTATTTGACCTAAACATACTTTTTAATTAATTTACTAGGAAACTTTATTTATAATTCATATAATAATCTGTTTTATATAGGAGATTATTGTATGATAAATTTAATTTTTAAATTATGCTATTAATTTCTAAGTTTTTCATCTTTGAACATTATACCATAGAGAGGATATTCACGTTCTGTATATGATGGAATAAATTTGACATTAACGTGGAGAGTGGAGACCAAAATTATATATCCCAAAAGTGAAATAGTAAGCCTCATGAGATAACTAATATAATGAAATGGTATTATCATTACCCTTTTTATGATGTCTAAGAAAAAGTCCATGATGACATATTTATAATGTTCTAAATTATACATTCCCATCATCTCTATTATCATGTGATTATTTTGACATTCATTTTCTTTTCCATAAATGGATTGGGTTAAGAATATTTATTCATAAATATGCTGTCAATTATTCCAATTATATAACTTATTCCATATTAGTTTCTATGGTACATTATCACATACAAATATTGTTTACTCATCTTTTAATTTTATTCCATACTTCCACAGGTAACAGGCTAGAATACTATATATGATCGACTTTATAGATAGCACTCAGAATAATGATTTTTAGTCAAATTTTGTTATTTTAAATAATGGGATGTTATTTTTTTATCTGCACACTTTAGAACTATTGAACTTTGATCTTTGTATTTTTTTATATTTTGTTCTAATTATCATTTAATAAATAACTTATCGACTTTGTATGACTAATATTCGGATAATTTCACTAAAAATTATGTAAACCCTCGACTTATACACAACACTTCCCAATAATTTCATATATATAATATAATTTATTTCTAATAACTAAATTACTTTCAAAAAATTGTTTACCAATTGAAAACCATTATATAATTTATCAAAAATTTATAAATTTTAAGATACTAGAAATGTATTTTGAAAAAAAAATTATTGAAAAAAATCCTATGGTTTAGTATCAAAACCACAAACCCGGGTTTTATGGATATACCAAAAAATATTAGTTATCGTATCAATTAAACATTATTATATTATTATTAAAAAACATAAGAAAATATACTAAAATAATATAAATCATATAAAGAGGAATCATAATCCATCATAGAGTGAATAAAAGTCATATATCTTAGATGAAAAGTACTCAACATCCATAAACCCCATAATATGGTATCAGTATCCACATATAGATCCTAAATACCCTAGAAAAAAATTAAAAAATAAATTTTTTTCCATTCATAATTAGAATTCATATTTATAATTCCATTGATTTAATCCAACAAAATTGATCTCTATGTGAGAAAAAAAAAAGAAATATATAGATTTTGTGATTAATCAAATAATTTACAATGTCTTCAAGATAAAACCTTTAATCCAATATTTATAGGATCAATACTAGAGATATTAGAGTCATTCATCAATGTGGAGGCCCAAATTTTTAACTTAAGAATCCATATAATCATTTAAAGTAGGTGTTATGTTCAAATGAATGTTACGTAAATCTATTCATGATTTTGAAAATACAAATCATAGAACCTAAACATCAATGAACATTCAACATAACTATTTCTAGGATCCAACATGAAATTTTGAAGATGTATCTTTACATAAACCAAAAATTATTACTCTTAATTTGGGGTTCCCAAAATCATGCACTAACCTTTCACTTCAATTTTCATTATCCTATAGACATGGATGTTCATTTGTCACTATCACATGGACTATAAACAAGATTTTGAATCCTTCAATGGGCCTAAAAAGACACTATAATTTTACCCAAAAACCAGTAATACTCAATTAAATATTTAATGAAAACCTAAAGTGTTAAAATCTTCCCATCCATAGGAATTTTCCTCCACAAGAATTTGTTCAAATTTATACTTTATGAAAAACTTTATGTATTTTTTTTCTGATACTCTCTTTCTCATTAGACATCTTGGATGGATCCATGCCTCTATATCATTTTTAGTAGAATAATAATGCATCCTCTCAATATCCTCTATTTTTTTATCAAAAATTATCACCATAATTTCTATAAGATTCATATTTGATACCAAATTATCTAAATCATAGAAATGGCTTCAAAACACTTTTGGTTGGTACTTTCATAGATAATTAACATAAAATATAATGTGAACTATGAAATAATTATATGGAAAATTTAAATTATATGATATTTATTTGATTTATTAAATTCTATTTAATTGATTTAAATATTCTGTTTCCAAATTAATCTATTTCATTCTGGGACAACAGGTTTACAACCACTATAACACTAAAAATAATACTTGATCTATAACTGAAACACTAATGTTCTTTAATAATGATCAGTGTAAGACTTATTTTTTGTTATAGATATAAATAAATTCTTATATATTAAAACTAAATGTTCCATTATTTTATTAACCATGATATTTCTTAAAATATATCACTCTTCTACTTTGTCCAAACATAATATTGATATGTATAATATTTCATAATGTTCTCTAAAAAAATTCATATAAATTATTGATTAGTTTATATTTATGTAAAAAAATCTACCATGGAAAAATAAATCCAAAAAATCTCCCAATATCATATACAAAAAATAAAAGCATATCCTATAAAATTTATATGTCCCATTCTTATTCCCCTTGTGTTTGAGGGTCTTATGACATACTCAATTTTAGCTGATTACCCGTTCCATTTTGTAACTCCCTAAAAAGTATCAAAAAAATTAAGGATATACATTCAACATCATTGATTAGAGAAATAAATAAGCCATAAAATACTCATCCATATATAGATTAATTAATCCTTCGAATGACAATGTATAAAGAATCAGTACATAGTGAGTGAACTTTTAGAGTTGATCCATAGTCAACAATTGGGTTCCTATATGAAATGTTTTTACGGCTACGTAAAACATATCTTCTAGAAGGAATGTCTTTTGATGTATGATAGAGGAACTAAATGGATATTTGAGTAATATAATTAGGTATGACTTAAATCTAAATTTAATGTAGAATCTTAAGTAAGCGGCAACAGTCGATTACTAACCAAACCCAAATAATAATATAAGTATGGAGCTCCAACTCACATAATAATAACCTTATCGACAATATAAGTATAAATCATTGGTTTGAAATTTATATATATTATTGATCCAATGGATCTGTAAGAAAAAATTATCAATATTTCACAATTTATTGTATGGATTGGTTGAGGTAGTGGTACATAGTTGATAGTTTGACTCGAGGATGGTTCTATGAAATTATCGAATGGTGGTAATGTCATCTATGAAGATAGGACGATGATGTAACTAAAAAAGTTTTTCTATAAATTGATTTGTGGGATCATAAAGCACTAATATTTAAATATATATGATCCAAATTCATTTTTATTAAAAATTAGCAATTTTTCATCAATATACTAGAATTATATTCTGAACCATTTAAATTCCCTTGCTTTTTCATCTTCTGCTAACTTAATTTTGATTCCATTATATGGTGTTTGTGTTTTAAAATGTTTTTGAAATCAATGTGATTTGACATGAGACATTAGAGCTTATCTACCTTGATCATATTTTTCAATTTATTTCTCCAAGATCGAAAATATATGTCCTTTTTCCACAAGTGAGGTTTTGAAATGTTATCTTTAATTTGAGAGATCAACACCACAAGCTGAATCAAAGTAAGGTTTCTAACATATATTGTTGTTATTTTATCCAAAAAATTAAAATTTATTTTGAAGTCATTATTTCTGAACAAATGACATTATAAGTAGAAAAACAAAAAATTAATAATTTTGATGATTCATACTTTGAACTCTATAAAATATAGATTAAATAATATCTATATCATAGAGAGTTGTAATTGGTTAATGGGATGGTTGAATAATTAAAATTGATTCAAAATTATATAAATTCACCACAAATTATAAATAATAGTTATGAAAACAATCAAAAGGAAATATATTTCATTGGAGGTTAAATTTCATGTTCTTCATAAAATATACACATGTGAAGGTTTGATTCATTTAAGTAATAAATGAAAATTAATCCCATGATTTATTGATCCATATGAAATCTAGGAGAAAGTGGGTTGTTAGCGTATCATGTATCACTACCTCCAAGTTTATATCAAGAACATATTGTGGCTCCATTATTAATGAAATATGTACATGATGCATCACATATCTTTATCCTTGAAATTGCAAAGTTGGAGGAATATTTTCCTAATGAAGAAAAACTAGTTGAGTTTCATTATTATATAGTGAAATTATTATGAAAAAAAGTAACATATATGGTTAATGTTTTATAGAAAAATCATATGATTAAATAACCAATATGATACCCAGAAGAATAAATTAAATAAAAGCATCCCCACCTATTTACCAATGAGTACAAATTATGTGGATGCAATATATTTAAGGGGTTATGATGTATTATCCATGGTTTTTATTTTTAAATAATATTTTTTGTTTTTCTAATATATATTATAAAATATTTTGTTATAGTTATCCACAAAAAATCATTTCATCATGATATAATTAAATTAATTATAGGTTAGCTAATATTTTAGTGTGTAATATAATTCATACTAAGGTGTTTTATATATGGATGTTTATATTTATTTTATTAATTTATAATTATACAAAATATTTTTAATATCTTATAATTTTTTAGCATGATCCGAATTAAAGATGTGAATTTTTCATATTAAATGAAATATTAATTATTCTTACAAAAATGGTTATATAAATTTATTAGTTTTATTTTAAATCAGATATAAAATAGATAAATATGGATTATAATAAAATCAATAATATATTTTTGAGAATAATTTCAAAAATAGATTAAATGTATTGTGTCCAAATTTAAAAAAAACTATATATAATAGTAAATCTGTTGTATATTCACAATTTTTATTAAAATCTATGGGAAAATGCATAAATGATTTTTTTATTTCAATTATTGTTATTTAATGTTTAAGGATTGAATATTTTATTCCATATTCTAATTTTATGTATTTAAACTATTATTAGTACATTTGAATTCAAATTTCATAAAAAATGAATTTGAGTTTAAATTGGTTTTAACTTATTATTAATAAAATTTTATATTAAATGATGTTGAAAATTATACAAAAATTGGTAAAATGTATTATATGATAATATACTCGAAATATAATAAAATTATTATTTAATTACATTAATTTTTTTCAAGATATGTATAAAAACATTTATTAATGTCAATGCAGTTCATGTGATACATAGAAAAAGTTAAAATTATCATCTTACAGATTGGATTTGGCAATGGATAAGTTTTTGATCTACATTAAGAGATAAAAATTATGAATAATAAAATATTTTAATATATATATTCATGAATTTTATGATTATGTAACAAGTTAGTTATAAAAAATTTTAACCATTAATTCTGTAAGGATAGAGAGGTTAAAATTATCATCATTAAAATTTTATCACAATATAAATGCGAATAAATATTAATATATATATTTTATATGATAATATTTTTGAATATTAAATTATTTTTATGATGTTAATTTATTTTTAAAATTAACTACTATAAAAATTATCGAAAATTATTATGCCGCATTGATGCAGTTCAAGTTCAATCAGGAGAAAAGTCCAGGAAATGGTTTTAAAATATTTAAAGTGAAAATATTTTGCTAAATTGTGGAATTTTATGAATTCTATGTATATTTATGAAATATAAGTAATTATATAAATATTAATAATAGAATATTAGAATCATTTAGATGTATTTAATTTCAAATAAAATAATAAACCTTGAAGTCAATATAAATGGGATTTTGGGATAAAAATGATTTATAAATTATTAAAAAATTACAAAAAATTATCTTCAAACATATATTGATGATTAATCATTTAAAAAATATTATTTATTTCCATATAATATCCACTTTAAACATTAAAATTATATTTTTAGCCCATAAGAAATGATTATTTGTGAAAACCACACCAAATTTTGTCTATAAATGGGGCCTTTACTCTCTCTTAACTATACATTTTTTTATACATGAGTTCATTTCTTTATTAATCTATATATAATCTCTAAATTTATATCTGTTTTCATTCAATCTCAAAAAATCATTTCTTACCAAAACACCATGATCGAAGTTGTTGTTTTAATGATCAATGAAGGTATTCATTACACTTTTGTACGTGAATAAATCAGTCTATTCTAATATTTTATTATGGATATTCTATATTATAAATATATATCACTTTAAAAAATAGGTTTTAACTCTTAATTTATTAATTATTAAATGATAATACACACAAATTCAAAATCTTTTAAACATAACTTTTAAATAGATTTGATTCTCTATTTTATTTTCACATCACTTTCTCCACTTACTAATTTTAATAACATATCATTTTTATTTTTATTTTTATTAAATAAATTCATAGGTGTATTAAATTACCATACTTGTTGGATTATCACATTAATTTAAGTATGTTTTCATCCCAAATTGGTTTTATTTCCAAAAATGAGAGATATACTTAAATACATGTTTAACATTGAATATTCTAAATTTCCAAAATTCATATTTTATTATAAAATAATATATAAGTGTTGGTATTTCAAACATAAGTAAACCATAATTAATATTGATTATATTAATATTTAATAAACATTTTATTTGTATTTTTGAACTCTTATGGGATGATAACACTGAAATTCATAAAAGAATAAATTTTAAACTACTACAACTATCAAACTTCAATAATTGAATACCAAGGACATGAAAATTCAATGTAGATTCATATATGATATTAAATAGAGTATAATGGCTAATTTAATTAGATAATAAACTTATTTTGAAGATATAATTAGGCTTAACACACTATAATTTTATATAGGAAAGATCTCATAAAAGCATATTGGGAAGAAGTAGGTTTTTTCTTTTAAATCGTTTAATTAAATTTTTTTAATTTTTTCTCCCAATGCTCAAATATTTTATAACAATGTTATTTAATATATTTTTATTGGTATTTGTATGTATAATATTATTATATTCAATTTTATAACAATATGGAATTAGTTAACCCATTATTTCAGTATAATTTTATTTTTATGGGGTTATATGAATTTCTATTCTTATGCATTGAAATGTAATTTGTTATGAGTTTTTATTATTATATACTGAAATAAAATCATATTTTTTTTCTTATTATGGTTATTTATATTGTATATGGTAATGTGTGGGCCCAATATACATCCCCAAAATCCATTGGTTAATGATTTATTATAAGTATAGAAAATACTTCTTTTAGATATGTTCTGAAACCCTGTTTTTATAAAGAATTCAGACACTCACGCACACACAACACACACACAAACAAAAAGATACATATAGAAACACACAAACACACACACAAACAAAAATATAATTCATGATTCTATTCTCATGAATAACTAAAGTGAGAGGTCCTACAACATGGAGCCAGTTCATCATTGCATCCATGTGCACTCATGTTAATTGTATTAGGGTTCAGGGGCTTGTGCATCACTGATACCACATACTAGCATTGAGTGACCACACATACCCCTCTCTATAATCAGACATCAAGTATACACACCTCTATATAATCTAATATTACCTAGATGTGCTTTTTATATACATAAAACACTAATTTATAGTTATATTAGCATGATGTAGTCTCTTTCACAAGGGAATCCCCTTGGGTAGAGTTTTATAACCCCCCACACACAGTCACCCCCCCCCCCCCATAAAGGGGTCACTCTAAATAGAGCCCTAGCCCAGAAGGAGATATTTCCAATCAAGATGGAAGAGCACCCTAGAGGGTAATAACCCGATTGGGGATGGTTAAATACAAAAATTTATCAACATGGGTGAGTTAGGCCTCATTTTTTACCACCCAATCCTAAACCAAGTGACCTGCAAAGATGAGTTGATTCTGAGGGAGGGTGGAATTTTCCCTAGAGGAGGCTCCTCAGATTAGAAGCCTACACCTCCCAAATAATAGTGTTTTTTTCTACCTTCTTTCACTAATGTGTCACCACCAAATCGTCTTTTTATGATGTTGTTTTTATTATGTGAATTTTTAAATTATTTCAGAAAATTTATACCTATTTAAGAACGGTTTCCATGGAGTAATAACATGAAAATGTTCAGATGAAAACCATAGGATAATAACCCAACAAATCAGCAACATGAAACGTTATGAGTTAGAGCTAACTAAATTTTTTATGTGTTAACTTAACAAAAAGGGCCAACAAATTATGGTACCAACGCAATAGAATGACTAAATTCTATATAAACGAATATTTTAATACTGAATTAATCCCTTGGAAAACTGTAATGACCATGAATTTTATCAATTGAAATTACCTTCTTATAATTATTTTATGTAGTATAAAACACATTCAAAATCCCAAAAAAATATTATTATATATGAAAATGATATATTAGTCATAAACTAAACAAATAAAAATTACAAATATTAATGTGGTACAACAATTAAAAACTATGGTAAAAAGAAACACATAATTTGGATATGTTTGTTGTCTAAGAATGACCACACTCACAACAAAAAATGTAGAAATAAAACATAATATTCATTTTGAAGATAAAAGTATAAGTATCCTTTATGAAATATATAATTGAATGGTGAATGTGTGTAATAATATTTATTTATAGTATGTAGATAACACATATAATTGTTATAAATTTGATTGTTAGAATAGAAATTTCACAGTTGAAATAGTAATATGAGAATTAAGAATAGTAATATGACCATTATAATAGAATCCTCACTTATAGAAATGTAAAATAAAATTTTGGTAACTTATAAAACAAAATTATGATATATTTATATCTATGTACAAGTAAATAAATTTTTAAAAAATGATAAATTATGTGGTGTTTTTTTTGTAAAAACGTGAATATTTTATTTTCAATTTAATAATGAATGTCACAATTTAAAAGAAAATTTATTTTCATAAAATATAATCCTAAATTAATAAAAAAATTATTATAATGGTAATTTTAATTTATGATAACATAAGTATTCTTTCAAATGGTGATAGAATTAATTATAATATAAAATTGATATTTTTCGAATCAATGATTTTTTTTTTGAAAAATAAATTTCTCATATTTATAAATTTCTTTTTATAAAATTGTTTCTTTTTCAAAAATATTCACCCCAAAAAAATCATAATGTTGTGTTTCTGGGATATTGCTAAAATAGTTGATTTTTTGGTGAATAGTGAAATACGGTAAATAACTATATTTAATATTATAAGCCAAATACAAAACATTTTAAGTCACGAATGATGTAATAACCCATTACATCCAACTCACAAGAAAATTTTACTATATATTTTCACAATAATTAAAACTATTGGTAGTCTGGAGCTAAAATAATAAACTAATGATTAAAATATTCAAAAACACCAATCTCATCCCCTTATGAATACTACCCCTCACCACTCATTCACCCCACATATTATAAGCCTTACAGATTTACAATATTCAATAAAATTCCATTACCTATCCTCATGCCCACATCCTAGTGTTTATTTTCTCTCCAAAAGTTCAATTCCAAGTTTCTTGATGAGGTCCTCAAAGAGACGACATTCAAGAGTTAACATTTTCTATCTTCTTATTTTAAATTTTTTCATTCATCTACCATATCCTAACCCCATTTCCAAAGGGTAATGTTAACTCCATTATGATGTATATACAAAAATTTTATTTTTTTAATAGAATTTCTATCATCACATCTCTTCTCTTATCTATTTATTATAAAATTCAAAACATCATCTGTGATATATCGGTTCATTACCTTCATGGACGATGAGTGTTTGATTCCCATTAATGATTTTATGATAGGTTTAAATTTGTATATAATTATTCAAAATTACCTAAATATATATATATATATTATAAGGTCTCACAATCTGTAATTAATATATGGCCATAATATCATATAAAGCGAAACTAGTTCATGATGGTCGGAAAAACCACCTAAATAATCCAAATATTTCTCACTAACATTTTGTGAAATAAATAATCCTCATACTAGAAATAATAATGATATATTGACCATTTAAATTTGTTATGTGAATTAATACCATATAATATCACTTATATATTATAATTTTCATTTGAAAATAACGACGATAAATATAAACAAGTTAACCAACCATGAAATCGTGAAAGAAACAGTCTTGGAAAAACAAAATTTAACATTATTACTCAAAAAAATAAAAATAAATAGATTTATTAAAATTATAAAAAATAAAATATATGTGGAATAGGTTATATATTTTTTAATTAATGAATATTATTTTATTATTCACGACATTAAGTGAATGTGCATTACTCATTTGTACATAAGGTAATAGGTCTTTCCAAACCTCCATTTTTCATTTAGGTTACGCTATCTCTATCATTTACCCAATTTATTTCGTAATTATTCTTGTATAATTATCTTATATAATGTTTTGATATTCAAAAAATACATATATAACTCAATTAATCTATCCCTAATGGTAAAATACATGTTTCTAAAGGTCCCCTTCTCAATTTCTCTTGATAAGAAAACCTGATTGAAGTGAAATTCTTAGTTACATACCCATTTTCAAGTACACATCATAAAATATTTTTAGACACCCATATTTTCTAAAATATATCACTTTATCATGAAAACAAATTTTTAGTTTAATTATAGTTTTAAACTCTTTCCCTTTTTGAATACTCTTTACCTTTTCCTTGAAACCCTACTTAAGTGGAACATCTCTTAAGTTACCTATTCACTCTTTTCTCATATTTACAATTTTGTTGTACCGAATTTATCGTAATCTAGTCCTATTTTTACATATATTAATATCTAATAATGATTTTATCACATATTTTGTGTTAACCATTTTGATAATCCCTTTAGTTATGCCTTATTACATTATTACAAACCCTACTTCTTTCCAGGGGTAACCATTATGTTCATTCCATAAGTTTGATTTATTTATATAGAACAAAAATTAATGTACATGATATTAAGGGTGAAACAAGATATTTCTCCAATGCATTGGGTAATGTGTTATTCTCATGAGTCATTTTGTATCGGATTAATGAGTAAGCCTAATCTATTATTGGACTCTTTCCACCATGTTACATAGTCATGGTAGTTATCCTTGAATCATATTTATGTGTTGACAATTTTTTTACACAATCTTGTGTTTCCATGATGAAATGATATCATGATCTATATGTTATGCCTATATATGTTCATTCATGATTCATGCATCTTATGTTATTAGGTTATTCTCATTGACACATGTTTTTATCTTCATTTAAATGTTTATTCTATACTGGTATTTTTATCTCAGATCTTTTTGTAGGTACTCTCAAGGTTATCCTATGATCTTGTAATAGCATAGATGGAGTCATGATCTCATTATGAAGATTAATGAAATATATTTACTTCTATTGTAGTGTCTTCTAATTATTTACCTAGTCTTTTAAAAAAACATTAATTATCATTCCTTGCTTTGTATTTAATGTATAATTATTCTTAAAATCACGTAATAATATGTATAAAATCATAGGCTCTCTATTTTTGGTATCAGATGATGGTCTCGTTATTTTGGGGGATTATTACTAGAAAATTTTATAAATTACCCTAGGGATAATTCTATCACCATATATAACCTTGATTGAAACCTAGTGAATCATATGATAGGATATAATTTTAATGTATAATTATACCCTTCTATGTTTATAGTTACCTTTTTATTTTTTCAATATCTAATTATTAAATCCCTCATAGTTTTTTTATTTTTCTAGTTAGCGATGTGAAATATGAAGATGTTTTCCAATAATAAATATGATAGGCAGTGTGATTATTTCCCTAATAAGAAGCCAAATATGATGGGAACGAGAGTTCAAAATATCAATAGAGTATTGGATCACCTAGATCATGTTATTAATAATAACATAAATCATGTGGAATTTCCTCCCTCGCCTAAGAAATATAACATTTTGGTAAGATCCTTTATATTTAAAAGACCTCCTATCTTTAGTGGATCCTTTCATCCCCTCATCGTGGAATAGTTGATTAACTCCATTTTGAAGATAATATCTATCATCTAATGCTCAGAAGAAGAGAAGGTCTTACTAGAGATCTATCAGTTTGATGGAGAAACTAATCAGGGTTATAAATTGATCAAAAACACAATGTCTAATGAGGAAATTAATTATATGGAATTGGAAGGATTCATGAAAATATTTTTCAATAAATATTTCCCCAAAACTCTCTATTTTATGTCGAAGATGGAGTTCCTTATATTTTAGAAAAAGGAATATGAGACTATCAAGGAGTACAAAGAAAAAATTATAAGGAGTTTATAATATTCCTCTACATTTTCTATGAATAATGAAATTAATGTGGATGAATTTTTTAGTGGATTCAAGATGATTGTATGAAAATAATTAGATATTTGAGAATTTTAATGATATGAGGATATTTTATATTATTCCATTAAGGTTGAGAAGAAGATTAGAGACTCTTAGATTTATCATGGGCTCAGATATAAAATGTGTAAAATGGAGTTTTATATGGTGGGATCAATAGATAAATCCCAAAGTTGAAGTAAAATCAATTCATCCTGCATGTTAAAAGTGTGGGAAGAAGGATCCAACTAGTTGTCAAATGGGAACCAAGAGATTATTTAAATGTGGAAAATTAGGGCATTATTCCAATAATTTTCATAGGTATATGATGAATCCCACAAATTCATAATAAGAAAGTAATATTTAAATTAAGACTTTCCCTTTAGTATAGTGTTTCATCTGCAATGAACATGGGAATTATGTGATCCAATGCCCTAAGACAAGGGTTTTCATGGATATTAAATGGAAACAAACTCAAAGGAAGTAATGAAAATAATATATTATCATTACTAAGATGTGGATCTAAAAAATTATGTTGTTATACGTCTCCAAAAGCACTACTGGTTGGACAATATAACGAAGGGGATTTATGAATATACATCAATGTTTCAAGTATGTTATAAAGATAGGATTGAAAGTAAAAAATTATAAGGGAATGATGAAACCTTTATCTATACCAACATAGAAATGGGAAAGTATCACCCTAGATTTTTTCATTGGATTTATTAAGACATATAGAAGAAATAATGTTATATGGCTTGTTGTGGATCATATTACAAAGACTACACACTTAATTTCAATTTTATATGACTTCTCAAATGATCAACAAGAATTTATATACATCATTTAATTAGTGAGGATTCATAGGGTTCCATTATCAACTATATCTGATTCAGATATTCGATTCACCTCTATGTTCTAGAAGAGTCTCCAACAGGCTCTAAAAACTAAGTTTAAATTCAGTACGGATTATCATCCTAAAACTAATGGTCGGTCTGAGAAAACTATATAACCATAAGAAGACATGTTGAGATAATGATCGATCGACTTTAAAGGAGGATGGTATCATCATTTTCCTCTATTAGAGTTCCCTTGCAGTAATAGTTTCCACACAAGCATCTAAATGGACCCATAGAAAGAAATTTACGAGAAAATATATTAAACATTAGAATGGTGGGATGAATTTGGTGAATGAAATTTTATCGGAAATAAAATGGTCAAGGAAATAGTAGTAAAGGTGAATACCATTTAGTGTTGTTGGGAATGTATTGTCTCAACAATACACAATAAATATTATGGACTTTTTTTCTAACAAAAACCCTTTTTTTTTACTAATGAAATTACTTTATGTATTTTCAGGAATAAATTTATTGAGAAGATTATATAATTTAAGGGTTATAATATTTATTTATGTATTCTAAACGTGTTTATAAAAAATTCTATAAATATTATTCATTCCATATGTTTAAAAGTGTAGTGTAAGTAAGAAACCCTATATTTGAAACAACAAGTATGGATCATATAACCAAGATTGTCTAGAAAGTATGGTAAAGAAACCCTGTGTTTGGATGGAGCCCTGTGTTTGAGGGAAAAAATGTATGGTACTTTAACCATACATTTTAAACAACTATATGTTGTCAACCCTATGTTTGTAATTTTTTATCATGTAAAGGAACAAAATGATTGACTATTCAATGACATAGTTTAAATTTAATATATTATACATGATTTATAAAGTGGTCTCGATGAAAGTAAATATCCTTTCTGAAAAGGTTTTATGACTGATTCAATGGCTCTTATTCAATGGAGTAAATCATTCCAATTTATAAGGGAAGTTATAAATCTCAGGAAGAATTTAAATTTTTATGATTGTGATCTTTTAGGTGAAATTCTTGGATCTTCTCAACCAAAATAAAGTTGTTAATTATATATATATGGATATAGTATTTTAAATTTATATATATGATAAAGGATTATATACTCGTGAGTATCTTTTGAACATAGAACTGCTACAAATATAAAGACACTCATTTATTTCTAAATAGTCCACACTTTGAAGATATACATATTTCAACCTCATACTATTGTATAACTACTAATGTTTGTTTCGTTATATTTATATTGAAGATCATTCAAATCTAGGAACTTTTAAAAAATATTCTTACTTGAATTTATTCATATTTGAAGAAGAAGATATGTATTCTGCTAGTTTCTTATGCAACATTGATCGAGAACGTATCATATCAATAAAATCAAATACGTTTTATTTGTTGAAGTTTTGGATGCTCAAAATTTTTCATCAAAGAGTATTAGCTTCTAATACTAACTAGTAGAGAAACTTGTTCCCTCTAAATAAACCATAATGCTCTGTAAAGCCTTACTGTATGGTTTCAACTGCCAACACTCAGTTGTTGTTAAAAGTTCTTATGATATGATGACTTTTCTAATGAAAATCATTAAACTCACATAGATAGTATTGGTGGAGTGGAATATGGTTAATTTATTCCTAGACCCACAATAAATATATATGTGTTCTTCTTTACTTTTAATCAACTTCTCAAATCACTTACAGAAGTGAACGCTACATAACTGCATGAACCAAAAAGAAGGAGAAAATTGAAAATCTATCAAGATTATCAAAATGAAACAATCCACCCCACCCCACCCCCCACATTTGAGTATCTCTATATTAATCTGGTCTAAAAATTTGTTTTTGTGGATATATTTTTTGATAAAGTCAATAATGTTATAGAAATATCAAAATTATAATGTCTATGAAAACACATATTTCATTGGCTGATCATAGAGAAGGTATGCCTATAATTCATGATCAATATTCTAATGGTGAGAAGTGTAGATGAAGTAAATATGGACAAATTGTCTATCTAATAAATCTTAGATTTAATTTTTATATAAATTTTATCACTCCTTTTTCTATTCTTGAGAAACATGAGACATTGGATGCTGCAATAAAAGCTAAGTATGACATCAACTCAAAATGAATGAATGGATTCATCTATGGACATGGTGCTATTGAATTTAATCTATTATATAAATGTCCCAATATATATGAAATGTGGAAGATGATTTTTGTTTCATATAAACGGACTGAAATTATTAGAAAAATAAGGTATGCTATTGTAATGCTAAATTTTGTCACATTCAAAATGTACGATTGTGAATGAATCACCCAAATAAATAAATTATTGACTAAAATAGTCAATGTTGTTGTTGATTTAGGATATATAAATTTGATCAAGTATTAAATGTACTCAGAATACTACCTATAAAATAGAATGGAATATCTACAACAATTTTATAATCATCACCGATCAAAAAAATTACAATGAAAGAATTGATTAAAATTTTGATGATGTATGAAGTAAATATGCAAGATAAGTATGAAGATCATAAGATAATTAAAAGTAAAATTTATATAATTAATGTTAAATCAAAGAGGCACAAAAATAAATAAACATAAGATGTTAAAATTTCCAAATATTTATACTGTGTAGATCCTAACATCGAATTGGCTCAGTTATTTATAAAATTTGGCATATTCTTTATGAAAAAAAGGGTTAAAAATCCTTCAATAAATATGATAAATGAACCAAGGAATTAAGATTCTACAAATGAAATAAAATGGGTCACATCTAACCTGACTACCCATAGTTAGAATGAGTAAGAACAAATTTGTAAAAGAAAAATCAAAGAAAAACGTATAATGGGAATAAATGGAAAACATACATAAAGGCTATTTATAGGGTGATTGAATTCTCCTGAAACTATTCCAAATCTGATTCCAAAAAAAATGAATCCAAATATGAATGTTAGAATGTGAATTATAGATAAGGAAGAAGATGTGGTGAAAACCCATAACTCTTCTTCTTCTATCTCTAATATCTGTTAAAATAGAAAACAATCTACTTGTTGCTCAATTATTGGAGAAAAATATAGTTATGTAATAAAAAATAATAATATATTGAAAATATTAATAATTTTTTCAACTAAAATATATGAAAAGATAAAATAAAATCAAGAATTTATTGTAAAATTTTATACATCTACATCAAACTTTACCGTTCGTGAAAAAAGAACTACATGATGAATTAGAATCTTTTAAAGTGATGCTAGTATTTTAACCAATGGAGAAAAAAATATGAATGAGATTCCTTGAAAAAAGTTATCAAAAGAGAAAGATATAGAATATAGGGAAAGGGAGAAAAAATAACGATATATAAAAATTATTTTGTTCCATGTTCTAAAAATAATACTTGCTTCTACAATGGAATAAAAGGACATTATTTTAACAACTATTATTTAATAAATCCTTAAATAGTGTAATTAAAAAGGATTTTATTTCTAATAATATGTCTCAATCCAATAATGTGAATTTTAGTAAAATAATAAAAATATGGATTCATATATCTTTACATATTGACCACGTCAGACACAAGAAAATTTGAGTAGAAAAAAACATTATTTAAAATGATTTTGTTGGGAAAAGATCATAGGAACAAAAATAAATGTGGTATATGAATAGAGGATGCTTAAGACTTATGAGTAGTGACTCTTCCAATTTCCATACAATTTAATAAATGAATGGTGGAATAGTCACCCATGGATAAAATGTAAAAGGAGTGATAGTTGGAGTTGGACTAATTGGATATCCAAAGTCAATATCAATCATCAAATTCTTTCTTGATAAAGGAATAAAGAACAACCTGATAAATATTTCTCGACTCTCTAATGATGGTTTTTATGTTTTTTTCTATAATAGTGCTTACTCTATTTTCAATGACAAACTTCATTAATTTAGAGCTCCTAAAACTCAATATTTTAATACTATAGATCCTAACTCATTATGTAAAAATTCCATGAATTGATTAATTGGTTTGACAAATGACCCATTGATCTATCATATAAGACTTAGGCACTTCAATATATTGTATCTACATAAATTTTAAAATAAAAAATTATATTCTGATTTTTGTCATCTCAAATTTGTTAATGATAAATTATGTGATGGAAGTAATATTGGAAAACAACACAAATAATTCTTCAAATAAATTAACAAAGTTTCTAAAACTAAACCACTAGAAATTAAGCACATGGATTTTTTGAGACCATCAAGAGTAAGAAGTTCTTTTTGGAAATTTTATGTTTATATACTTGATGATTATTTTTCAATATTTATTTGGGTTTATTTTCATAAACATAAAATTTATGTATTCACTGTTTTTGAAAGATTAGTTAAAATTATTCAAAATGAAAATAGTTTTAAAATAATTTCATTAAGAATTGATCAAGATGGAGAATCTAAGAACCAATAATTTAATTCATTTTTATCATATCAATGTATTAAATACAGCATCTCTGCAATAAAAACACCTAAATAGAATGGAATTTGTGAAATAATAGATAGAAATATTCGATAAATGGAAAGTACACTATTGAATTAATGTATAATTCTTAAATATGTTTTGCCAGAAGATGTCATCATAGCTTTCTATATCATCAATAGTGTTTTAATAAAACCTCTTATTAAAAATAAACCCTATGAAATTTTGAATAAAATAAAACCTTTAAGTGTTGTAATGTATTTTGATGCAAGAGGGGAATCTTGAATACTTAGGAAAACCCAAGTAAATTTGATTCAAAGGCTGATGAAGGAATATTCCAAGGATATTCTGATACATTTAAATCCTATAGTGTGTATAATAAAAATTCAATGTTTTTTAAAAATCATTTCATGTGATGCTTAATGAAATTGGCCCTTTTGATAAAAGTAATGATAAAATAGATGAAATTTTTGTCTCTTTTGACAACCTGAGGCTTAAAACACCAATAACTGATTTTGAAAATAAAATAGATGAAATTCAGTCTTGTCAAGAACAAAATGAGATAGAATAATCTGAATGTGTCTTAACTATATATTCTATAACCTTAAATAAACATCCTTTAGAAATTTTTATAGGAAATCTAGACATAGGTGTAATAACTAGAAGAAATGTAAGAAATTTAGCTCAATCTTAAGCCTTTATATCATTATTAAAACTAAATACTATTGAAGGATATTTAATGGTTGAGAATCGATTAATCGATATGAAAGAATAACTTAATAAATTTAGTATCAATAAATTTTTAGAGTTAGTTGACACACTAAATAATTAACCAGTAAATGTTCTATATATATATTTATAAATAAACAGGATGATCATGGGAACATTACTTGAAATAATGCTAGATTAGTTTCAAAAGGTTACAATCATGAATAAGGGATGAATTATGATGAAACCATTACACCTATTTCCATATTATAGTAAATTATAACTCTTTAATATTATACATCTTAGTTGAATTTTTAATTAAATCATATGGATGTTTAATCTACAATTTTAATGGATATTTACTGGACAATGTTTTTATTGAACTGTCACCATGTATTTCGAACCTCCATCTACCAGATTCATTTTCTAAATGTACTAAATAAATTTTTGTCCATAAAAAATAACCAAGAGTTTGGTATGAAAAGTTAATTCCATTTTTTTAGAAAATGGATTTTCTATAGTTTTATAATAACCTACTATTTTTAAGAATTTTTTTTTCTATAACATATTATTAGTGAAAATTTATGTTGATGATTCTTTTTCGGATCACAAAATAAAAAACATTATAATGAATTTCCAAACCATATGCAAAAAAGATTTTGAAAGGATTTTGATGAGAGAATTGAATTTCTTTTTAAGATATCAAATTTATCAAAAAGATTTTGGAAATGTTTTAAAATAAAGTAAATTCATTATGTATTTCTAGAAAATAATTGGACTAGAAAGTAGTAATACATATAAAACATCTATCTGTACTAATATAAAATATGATTTAGATGAAGCTGAAAAATTAGTTAAAAAGTTATATAGATGTATGATAGTAAGTTTAGTAAATCTTACTTTTATCATACCTAACATAATGTTTTTCATATGTTTATGTGCTATAATTCAATCAAAACAAAAATAACCCATTATTAATATAGGTAAAATATTATTTAAATATAAAAACATAACTATTTTTCAATATATAATATTCCCAAAAAACACCGATTTTAATTTAATTTCCTATTTAGATACTTAGTTTAGAAGATGTTGGTTAGATATAAAAAGAACTCTAGGAACCTACCTCTTTTTAAAGGAATATTTTGTTTCATGGTTGTATAAGAAACAACATTTAGTTTCTCTATCAATAGTAAAAGTATAATATTTATTTGTTGGTAGTTGTTGTGCATAAGTTTTGTGGATGAAACAAACCTTTTTGAACTAGGGACTGAATTTCAATAATATTTCTATTTTATTTGATAATTAAATTTCAAGTAATGTTTTCAAAAATCCTATAATTTATTCAAGAGACAAGAATATTAATATAAAGAATCATTTTATAACATCTCACGATCTTATAAAATATATATCTTTATAATTTTTAAATCCTGAATATCAACATGATGATATTTTTACTAAACCACTTTAAACTACAAGTTTTGATTTTATTTTAGGTGGATTTAAGAATATTTAATTTCAAAAAATTGATCATTAATTTATTTTATTAATTTATATTTTAATAATTTTATTTTATTCAATTGTTTTTCATTTATATATTGTTTAAATAAAAGCAAAATTTTATTTCTATTTTTGAAAAAATGCACCATTTCAAAATAAATAATTAATGATTACACTGCATAATCAACTCAAGAAACTATACCACATCACCAAAACATTCAAAAAACCCTTACTCTATATGTTCTCTTATATACCTTAATATTTCATACCCTTTGACTACTATAGATCGTATTTATCATTCTAAAACTTATAATCTGAAACCTTCATCTCACGTAATCTTAGAAATGTCGATGAAAGAGGTAAACAAACAAAGTTAAATTTGGAAAAGTGTTACATATTGAAAAATTTTCAAGGAATAGTAATATAATTTTATTGGATTGTTAAGAAAAATATTCTTCAAAATAATGTTCTAGATTTTCAAGTTCTGGAAACTCTTTTTGTTGAAGGAAACACTGAGTTTATTTTTCATATATAAGTAATATAGTTCTTTAAAAATTCTTAGTATAACTTCGATGAAATATAAGAATTCATCATATTTAAGATATATTATAGGGATTTCTAAATATCTTTGTTTGTTATAAAAATTTTTTTTAATTGACCAGATGAAGGGGTTTTTAAATATTACCTTCGATCAATAGGAAACTATGAACATAAATTAGGGGATATTATGTATTCTCTCCTCATGTCTTCTTAAATAAACAAATCATTTGATATAGATATTAACGCTAACTAGAAGGTGTTATTAAAGTTTATTTAGAAAGAAATAATTTCAAGATCTGTTGAACTTTAAAATATTATTTGTCCAAACAAGTATATAATGTTTTTTATGATGAGTTATGTCAAGATTAATTTTCCAATGTATATGTTAAGGTACATGCATCACTACTTCCAATAGAAGGCAGGGATGTATTTTTATCCCGAGGGAAGGATAATTTCAATTTCACTTAATCAAAAAGGAAATAATAGAGAGTACAATAAACTCTAAATGTTTTCTTATAGACATTATCAATACTATAACTCTCAGTAAGATAGGTTACTTCTTTATTATAGTAAAATGAATGTTGTTACATGTTGTTGTAAACGACCAAAGACACTCTGGTCCTATTTCTTAAGGGAGAATAATTCTTCAATCAGCCTATATGATCCAGATTCAACGAGTAGAAGATAAAAAATCATGAATAAATAATAAATTTCAACCCAAAAATCATCAAATCAAACAAAATGTCTCAAAACAAGAAACTACAAGAGATGTCCCTCAATCACTTGAAGAAAATTCTGAAGAACCAAACGATGAGGCCTTTTCATCTAGCCTATAAATAGGGATGAAACTATCATTTAGGAAAGTGTAATTCAAGAACCATAATTAAAGGTTTTTGTAGCTATAGAAATTTTCCCATCATAAAATCAACCAATCAATAGAGAAGATCAAAAGGATCAAAATCAATATGATAATAACATTCAAAAAACTCTTACTAAAGCAAAATTCAAAGAAAATTCTCATGTAAATGAGATAGAAAAAAACATAGTAGATTACACTAAAATATTAGTCCAAAATAATTCTATTTTAATAATACCTAATTCAGTAGAAAAGGAAATCCTTGAACTTACTCAGATTACACAGGTTATTGATGTTTAATTTTCTGCCTATAGTGATACTAGTAAATAAAATACTTTAGCCCTTTTTGAAAGAGGCCAACAATATTAGTTTTATGAAAAAGGATCTTTTGATTCTTTGAATAATATAATTGATGAATTTTTTTTGTTCAATTCAACTAACTAAGAGAATAAAATTCAATTTTTCAATGTGAGTTATAGGCTTCAAGAAAATATTTGGGATAAAATAATAAATACATTTATTCCACTAGATGAATTAGAAACTGTCAAGGATCAACTACCTAAAATCGTAGAATATTTCAATTCAAGAATATATTTTTATTATTTTCTAATAGAAATAAATTATCAATTTGGAAATCTTCAAAAATAATATCTTTTTAAAATAGATTTAGAATTTTTAAAAAGATTATTTTCAACTAAGTTTGATTCTGTTCGATGTATTTAAAATAAATCTAGAGCTTCTATTTTAGAAACTCAAACATCTATAGATTTAGACAAAATATTTAAAGATATCACGACAATAATTTATTATTTCAATTAAATACATTATACATTATATTGTGACAATGCACCTCTCAATATGCTATTGGAATACTAGTGAGATCTTATTGAAAAACTAATTTTATGAGATATAGGAATCAGGGATCTACTCAATCAGTTTGGATCAATTTTGTATCATTTTTTCACTCATAGGAAACATTTCATGAATTTATCAAATTTAATTTGGTTTAAAGTATAAATATTGGACAATCAAAGCCTCAGTCTTAAGCAACATCGATCCTTCTAAAAAATCCTTATAAGTCTAGATGAAACGCTCAAACATCCCGGGTGAGAGCTCGGGTGTTACTTGGGTAGACCAAGTGGAAGAGGAAGAAAATAATGATGAAGATCTATAAATATCGGAGGACATTGAGCATTTGGTATGGGATATCTTTGATCACTTTGACGATGGGGATCTTCATGATGTCCCTGGCCCAATGGCCACTGGTGTCCAACTGCAGCCTACACGTGCTTGTCCGTCCTCTAAACTCTAGTGCAAAAAGGACCCCATGCCAATGGACTTAGTTACAACAGATTATCCTCCTGCACCTCTGGATGGGAGGGATGGTGCTGAGCCTGTCCAACATGATGTTAATATTCCTACTCGAGTGGACTAGGAGAACAAAACAGGTTTTATCACTTATAATATTTTAGTTCCAATACATAATCAACACATGACAGTGAGCACACGACCTATTACTGATTCATGCACTGTCAGTCCTTTGAATCTCAGTTTGGATGGAATAAACTCAAAAACCTCATCCAAGGAATCTATTAGGACAATAGGAATACATGCCTCGCCTATTCTGTCTATTACATCTCAGAACATGGGTTGTTTAATTGAAGATGAGGGTGTCCTTGTTAATACTTCTTCGACCCATATATCCTCTAGCACTATAAAATCATGTTTATTACCAAATAAAAATAACATCTAGTCTGATCCTTCTATGAGTAATCAGGACCACAAGACTCCTCTGATCTCCTCTTCAAATCATAGAAGATCAAAGAGGAACAAAGGATCGAGTGGATCAAAGAAGAAAAAGGTTAAATCGTACTCAAAACACTGGTCTTAATGGATTTCTTTTTAGAACAGACAAGGCATAACTAACGAAGATACTCTATTTTTCCTAAAAATTATTTTGATGACCCATACACCAATTTTTTTTTCTATCGCGGAACCAAAAACTAATTAATCTTTGAATTATATGCATTTATCTTCTTTTGGTTATAATTTCCTTGATGCATGCAAAAATTAAAATTCTATTGACTCCCTTTGGGTTATTTCTACACCTCACTTCGAGATGTTACTGTTTACAATGTTTCTGATCAAATTATTACATGTAAATTTACTTTAAATAATTTGTATTTCTTTTGTACCTTAGTCTATGTCAAGAATAGATACCAGGATTTTTGACCTCTTTGGTAAGGCCTCTCCAACTTATCATTCTCTATCCAGGAGACCTGGTTAATCATTGGTGAATTTAATGCCATTATTTCCCCCAATGAGAAGCTTGGTCCCCGTCACTCTTTAATTTCTACTAGAGAATATAGATCTTCTATTGAAACCTATAATTTGATTGAAATAAACCTCTCAGTGGCCAAATACACCTACTATAGGAGACACTACAAAATATTTGTTGCTAGTAAACATGATAAGGCCTTCATAAATGTGTCATATTTGTATGTCTGGGACACCATTTCTAGTATCACCTTACCTAAGTTGAACTCAAATCACCATCCCATCCTTGTTAGTTTCCTATCCAAAATAGGAAAAACCAGCATTCCCTTCAAATTAAATAATTATTTGTCTGCGAATTTGGAGTGCTCTCATCTCTTACAAAATTGTTGGAAGTCTATGAATCATCACTCAGGTGATTTTTCTTGTGTCACTAAGCTAAATCACCTCAAACATCACCTTAAGGGTTGGTGTAGGGATAAATTTAATCAAATTAATAACGATAGATCTTTTCTTAATACTAAACTCAATCAAATTAAAAACTACTCAACTTGTACTAATTTTTCCTTAGACCCTCACAATGAACTGAACGTATCTATGAAACTTAACTATATTTTTATCAACAAATAAAACATGATTAAACATATTTTAAATACTAAATGGATCTCTGATGGTGATTGAAACACTAAATTTTACAAAGCCTTCCATAGAGGTAGTAAAACCTGTCATCGTTTATCCTTTCTTAAAGACAATGATGCTCTCTTTGACTCAGAAAAAGCCATATCCAATCACGTGGTCTCTGAATTTTACAATACATTCAATGGACCTAATATTAATATAGATCTACTCCCTGGGATCATTCCAGTTCTGATCAATGAAAAAGTTAACCTCTTCTTTTAGGAACCCCTCTGGATCATGAAATAAAAGATACATTCTTCAGCCTTAACTCTGATAGTGCTCCAGGGCCTGATGGCTTCAATAATGGTTTCCACCAAAAAAATATATAGGTAGTTCACATTGATGTTTGAAATATGGTTCAATACTTATTTTCTACTGGAGTCCTACCCTATGACCTCAATGCCCAATTCTTGACTCTTATCTCTAAAGGGGATAATGCATTTAAGCTACACCTCTTCCACCTCATTTCCCTTATTAATTCTCTCCATAAAATCATTACCAAGAACCTTACTAACAGGAATTCTCCTCTATGTAACATGATCATATCCTAGAATCAGTTTAGTTTCATCAAGGGTAAATCCATTCAAGATTGCATTTTAACTACCTTAGAATGCATTAACTCTCTTAATAAAATGCCCAATAGAGGGAATATTTCAATCAAACATGACATTAAAAAAATCCTTTCACACCATCTGTTGGGGATTCATATTATACATAATTATGGATTTGGGGATCAATGATACTTTCATTGGCAGGATAAAATCCATTTTCAACTCAGCTTTTATCTCCATCCTTGTTAATGATTCTCCTAAGGGATACTTCAAATTCTCAAAAGGGGTACGACAACGTGACCATCCTTTTGCTATTCTTTTTTCCATTATATATGACAACCTTAACAGGCTTCTTTCCTCCCTTGTTCACTAAAGAAAGCTCAAACTCATACAGGATACCATAAATCTAGCTATTCTGACTCATCTCCTTTATGTCAATGACATTATTCTGTTCCTTAATGGTGGTAGAAAAAATATACTTAAAATCAATAAGGCCCTTTATCACATTGAAGTGGTCACTCGTCAATATGTTAGTGGGAATAAATCCTGTTTCTTTTTTGGGAAAATCCTACCTCCTTATAGAAATGGTTTTATCATTGAAATTCTTGCCATCAAAGAGGAATATATCCACTTTACCTATCTAAGAGCCCCCTATTTTGGCGTAGGCCTACATATATGTATTTCAATGTTGTTGTGGATCAGGTGACTAATCAACTGACCTCCTAAAAAATGGAAATCCCTAACCATGGCTGGCCGGATATGACTTGTAAAATCCACAATTATCCACAAAATGGTTTACTCACTTTTGATATATAAACGGCCTAATAGTCTTATAAATAATGTTAATGGCTATATAAAAATCTTTATTTGGACTGGAAGTATTCTTGAAAGAAATCTTATTACTTCCCCTTGGTCAACCTGCTGCAAACCTCTTAAAAGAGGCGGTCTTGGCATTAGAAATCTCAAAATCATTAATGAGGCTCTTCAATAAAAGCTCACTTGGAGGTTGATTAATAATAAATCTGACTCCATGGTCTTTCATCGTAACAGATTTCTGAAATAACTTAAAAAAGGTCTGTCTAACTATCTCAATTCTTCACATTGACCATCCCTTAGAAATACCTCTATTTTCATCATGCATAACTCTATATGGATGGTTAGTTCGGGTTACACTATGAATTTCTAGCTTAAAAACTGAATTGGAACCACCATCAATTCCATGTTATCTCCTGATTCCCCTCCGGATAACATCAACCTCACCATAAAATATGTAATACACTCTAGTCTATCAGCACCGGGACGACACCAACCATCTTTTTTGTCTTATATTACAGCCTCGGCTCTTTAGAATTATGTTACTGACCTATTTGACTGCAGATAGTTATCCTCTGACTATATTTTCTCTCAAATAAAACATTATGTGTTACTTAAATCCTCATGAAAAATCAAGAACCTTTTCCTTTTCTCTATTGCTCAGCTTTTACATGTGATCTGGTATGATAGAAAGGTAATTATTCACAACAATTACTCATTAAATCTTAATGGAGGTTGGAGGGGGATTCTTATTGTCAATAGGGAAGCAGCCCTTTTTCAGAAATCCCCCTGTGATAATTCAGTTGGGGACTTTAATATTGTTCTATGGCTCAAAATTGATGGCATATATACTAAGCCAAAGCAATCTCTTGAGGTGTTTTGGAAAGCACTGATTCCGGGATGGATCAAGATCAATGTAGATGGAGCTTCCAGAGGAAACCCAGGTCATGCGGCATGTGGGGCCATTCTCATAGACTCTCTCGGATGATGTCATGGAAGCTTTTTTGGGAGCTGGGAAAATGCCTATTCTATTGAAGTAGAAATGATATAAGTGATTCAGGGCATTATTTTTCTCAAGCTTAAAGTATGGAACAATATCTGGATTGAAAGTGAATCCACCACCATTTTTCATGCTATTTGGAATGGGGTGATCCACCTTGCCTGGCCTCTTACAGCACGCTGGTTGAATAGCCTCAGTTCTCTTCTTGAAATCAGATACATTCCCACCGATACATATTGTAATGCAAACATGGTGGCGGATGGCCTTTCCAAAAAAAGAGTCAACCAAGCTATTACATGGAGTGATACTTTACCGCTTGACCTTCTCCCTCACTTTAAAAGATATTGTAATAAGATACCATCATTCCACTTTCTGTAACTCGTCTCTCCGTTTTTAATAAACTGTGTCTTGGTCTCTCTCTTCTTGAGAAGAATCTCTTATTTATAGGGTATAATATATGTTAAATTATTTTTTCCTATTTTGAATTTGTTCTATAAACATTTTTCATACAATAAATTTTTAAGCATAGAGTTAGGAAGGAACCCTATGTTGGAAACAACTATTGATGCTTATATTTGTGCATCACTCACCTTTCCATGGAAAGAGGCATGTCATGCATATCACATGATGACTAAAAAAAATCATGTGTCATCTTTTTCTACTTCATGATACATGAGTTTCATCTTTTTTTCTTAGATCTAGAGTGGATATCACACAGTAATAGGACCTCTAGTGTATTAGATTCCTCACACTAAAACTCCTTAAATCCCCCTTGTAGATCAAGGATGGATGGAAGATAGAGTTTTGGTGTGGTGCAGTTACTTACAGTAATTAATCCAAAAATCCAGTCTATGTGTATGGAATTGCATCTACTAGAATGCCTCACACCTTGAATTCTCTATGAAATGTGCTAACAAATAAAGATCGATCCACATGTTGGACCATACACACTCACATGAATGGTATTAATGGTGTTCATGAACTTCTTCCATACCATTTTCAAAGTGCATGTGTATAGATGATAAGGTAATATTGTGTGACAAATAGATAATGGTATACACCATATTATTTATCCTTGATAATCTTAGGTTTTAGTGCATCATGTTAGGATCTAATATCATAGACCAACTACATGAGCCTCCTCTCACAAAAATATGGTGTTCATATGGATATCTTTCTTTATATAGCATGTGATGTGGTGTGATGTATTTGATCTGCAATATTAAGAATGAATGGCTATCTTGCATGTGTGTCGTAAGTAGGAGAAGTCGATAAGTTCCACGTCCCCATGGTCTAGTCCACTGTTAAAAAACTGAAGAAAATATAAATCATACCCTAAAAACCAATCATGTGTTGATGATGTTACCTGAGGATGCTACCGTGTGTAAATAAAAAGCATGAACAAAATCCACTCTGAAATTTATTATCATCAAAAAAATATCTTATGCGTAAAAAACATTCTAGCATGTACATGAAACCCCTAGAGTTGGTTATGAAATGACGTGAAGCCTCTATGAAGTTATACAATCATGTATAAATAATACCAATTATTCATAATTTTTAAATATATACCTTGACATGATGTTATTTTCTGATATTAGGTTAGGAATGTCAGTTCTATACATAGTGGAATGTATTTTTCAGACATGGTACCATTCTCAAATGTGCAAAGACAGTGAGATAATTTCTCTATAAATACTGAATGAGGATTGAGATTTTGGGGCCACTACTATTCCAAAGGAAGATCAATTACATTCTATGTATACCACAACATTATGATCCCAGATAAGGATTGAGCGATGAAGCTCGTGTGAGACTACATTCTTTCATTCATAAGAATAAGATGAGGCGCATACTAATACATCACATGGAGGAATAGAAATTTCATAACCTATCATGTGAAGTGGTATCCACTCCCTAATGGAGAAATCTCTTTTTCTTTTAAAACAAAGAATCACAAGAATCCACGAATGATGTTCGGGATGTTCTTTATGAAAAAAAGGCACTGCCAAGACTAGTTTGAGGATATTCATGCTAGAGGACGAATTCGGTTTGCCTGAAGTCTCAACACTATGATGTTTGGAACTATGTAACCCCTCATTTTAAAGGTTATAAAATCACTTAACTCATCACAAGAATGGACGACACCATGTAACCAATCTTCTGAAAGGTTTAGGTATGAGATACCCTATCATATAGAGAGATAATTCACTATGTGTGTATATACTCTGTCAAGAGAGTACGTAAGTGAACTTGTATCATGGTTATATCTCTACCAAGAAGAATATAATATTATTTTATACCTTGTTATGTGATTACATACGGATAAAAACATGGGATTTTTCTATGATAAAATCCTAGTGATTTTTTTTTCACCATAAATGGAAATCATAGAATAACATTCAATACTTGATGTATCATGTTGATATGATAGAGAATGGCACCACAAAAATTCATTTATCATGTGTTCATAAGAAGCTCCATAATATTATTGATACCTCCATGTGAAGAAAATAAATATTTAAGAACATTTGAGTAAAATATTTGCGATACTCCATCACTTTTATTCCTTTACTCAATCTTATTATGATTTGGATGTCATGTGACACCCTAATGTGAGCCTTCAACTACTTGACAAATTCAAGTGGCTAGGTTATGCGACATTCATGTGACAGATTTCAACAATTACCATCTACCATTTGGCAATTGTATTTTTCATACAAACACCCTCAGTAATTCTATGGCATCATACAGCCACAAATATGTGACACACCAAAGAAATATAGAGTGATTATTACAGATAAAGTTTTCTCTCCATCACAAGATCCATCACTCATCATGCGAAGCACCATGGACAAACAGAATAGTTTTTTTTTGGAAAAATTTATGCATGTTCCTGAAATTCATTATTGATCACATGACGCATTGTAGGCAAGGAGAGTGATTGTATTAAAAAACAATCACATTGTTGTATGATGTCTAAAACAACCATATAAAAAAGGATAAAATATTTAGGAGGATAGATCCAATTTTGGTCATAAACATTGTGTGATGCACCAATGGAATCCTGAAGGACACCACAAGAACTAGAAGACATGTCGGCTTAATCTCACTAAAGATCATTGGCATGTCATCCCCATTATGTGGCGGGTCTTAGGTATGTCTAACGGACCTCACACTCCCGTTTTGGCTCCATAAGGGAAAACACATGGATTTTTTCATAAAGTGATCTTGAATCTCCAATAGAACATTTATTTTTCATGGGAACCATAACCAAAGAATACATTAATTGTCTTTGATAATACATGTGAAAAAATGTATGACCCCAACCTTTGCACAAAAAAACAAAGGAAATAAAAATCGGGAGGAGGAAGGGAACTCTTATATTCATAAAACTATTAGGAATTATAAGGATTCTTGAAATAAGGTCTCACAAGACCCTTTTTAAAGACATTAAAATCCCCTGAAATACCCTTAACAATCCATCCTTATCTCAGAAAATTCCCAAAAATGTCAACTAATATCATGTGATGGCATTTCAACATGCACTTTGATCTTGTGAAGGCCCTAGGACATGTCAATATAATAAGAAGGAATTAATTCATCATATTTACATAATTCAACAAGTCCCCATAAAATATAAATAATCCAATAAAGGATTCTTTGAAAAGAGGGACTCATGGTCATAGTAAATTATGCGGTACCATTGGAGCGATCCATGATAGAGACTCATGAAGACGCAAGACACCAAAGCCCTTTAAAGACTCCAACCTATATTCACACCAGATATCACACACAAACTAAAGGAAAACTGAGATGGGGATCCACATAATCCCCCCACCCTAGCAGACAAACACACTTCCTGGACATTGCGGTGCAAGGTATTTTTTCATTTAGACACACCAGTGCTAGAGTGGATTTCTGGGAGTAGCTGATCACATGATCAATAAGTCTTCCATAAATTGATATACCTAATAATAGTAAGAGTGATCATCATTCATGAATATTAAAATTCACATGATCACCTATAAATCATGTAAAGGATTTCTAGTCGGACACGTGAGAAACATCCTACACATCTTCTAGATTAAGTGTGACTTAAAATAAACTAACATTGATTAAATATAATTCCTTCAAAACATAAGGGAGAGAAAAAAGACTAATGGTGGGATTATTAAACAAAAACATGTTCTTTAACCCTTATATACATAACTAAATCAATCCAAGACATGTGACAACACAAGGATAACTCGACAAAATCTTGCGACACATCATTGGAATATTTTGGGTTCATAAAAAGTACTCTAGACATGTCAGAGTATGTCACATAGTCCCACTGGACATGCCACCTTATTCTCATGAATACCTCATGGATCATCTCCCAAACCATGAGATGTCCTTCAGATATGTCAAATGACTCATATAATAGCACTT
Organism: Viscum album; assembly: GCA_963277665.1. NCBI lineage: Eukaryota > Viridiplantae > Streptophyta > Magnoliopsida > Santalales > Viscaceae > Viscum > Viscum album. The sequence goes on along the minus strand of OY728133.1, from coordinate 717,720,977 downwards.
GATCATGTCATCCAAGTATTGTGGTAGAATCGGGGAATATCAACTAGCTCTCATGACACCCTTTGGGCTGTCAAATGGCTCTCGTGGTTCCCTCTAGGCATGCCATCCATGTCTTGTAATACCCCTTATACATGTCATCCAAGACATGAAACACCCATCAGGACATGTTGCACTGACTCTTGGGATACCCTCTTTGTGTGTCAGCAATCTCTTACAATGACCCCTATTCAAGTCATCTAGATCATGATACACCGTCTAGATAAGTCAGTTGGGTCATGTGATTTCTCCCATGGTTGATAAGCTTGGTCTTGTGATATCCTATGAACTAGTCACCCTAGATCACACAAAACCCCTTAGAAATTTCATCCATGATATTAAACTTCAATTAGATAAGTCAATGAGATCATAAAATTTCGTTTTTACTTGTCATGTAGAAAGTCTCAAACATGTCAAGAAGTAAATAAAGACATGTAAAGTGTAAAGTCATCATGTGTTAGGAAAGAAAGCATGTCAGGTCAATATGGAATCATAGGACTTGAAAATTTTTTCTACCCTCAGAGTGTAAGCCCCGACCATAGGGAAAACACAGTGTGTAAGCCCCAACTACAGGGAAACCACAGTGTGTGATCCCTAATCCTAAGTGAAACCTTCTAGTGTATGTCTCGATAAATTTAACTATTATAACTCTAATTATTATAATAACTAGGATATGTAGGATGCCTCCATGAGGCTCAATATTTATATAAAACATCCATAGGGACATCCTAAAAAATAATTACCACACCCATAAGGAAAGATACTGATCACTTTCTATACCTTATTTCTCACACAAAGCATAGATCATGTGGGATTATAGAGATGTACAAATCATATCATTTTCTTCTTAAGACTCTACAAAGGCAATGTAAACCTCATTTTGTAAGCCTTGATAATAATAAAAACCAAAAATTATATGCCATGATCAACTAAACTATTAAAACTCTTATTCCTACAATAACAAGTATATGTAGGATGCCTCCCTGAGGCATGAGATCCATACAAAACATCCCAAAGGAAGTCCCGATACACAATCCTCCACACCCTTATGACATGAGGTAGATCACTTTTCAACCCTTATATCTCACAACGAGACTAGCTCACAAGTTCTTAGGGATCCATAATGAAAATATGATTGGTATCATGAATCTCCACCATCCAAGGCTATCTAAGAATTTAATCCCCGATGAGTGGAATGATATGAACACCCTTCATATTAGGGCATCTACCTTGGGGTTTTTCCCAAGGGTGGGATCGAACTATGATAACTATGATTCATACTATAACTAGTATATGTAGGTCATATCCTTGAGAGTTGAGATCAAATATTCTGTTTCTCAACACCCATACATATGTTCTCTCTACACGACGTTAAACTAAGTGGGTTTAAAAAACAAAATGGTTTTTTTTATTCCTCTAATAATATGCATAAGACACCTCATAATCGTAGAATCCCCTCCTCAAAATATTAGATGTCACCTTGTGTGGAATCAAATTCTGATGAATCTGATTATACATCTTCATTAAATGAGTATCTATACATTATTATAAACTGATGTAGAACCTCAAATACATACAAATGGATTGATAAATTAGAGGCCTTCCTTTTACATTGGATAGATACTTAACCCATGATTGTTTTGTTAGCGTAACCGGTCTCATATTGGGATTAAGAAGGGATTTATAAACATATATTAAATCTATAAGAGAGTCTCAGATTGAAAAAAAATACCCTCAAAAGGGTGTGATGAGCCTGACCTCCCATAATTTTGACCAATGCAAGTATCTAAGAAGCATTAGGCCTAAAAACCTAGATTACAACTTGTCTTTGGAAAGCAGGCATATACCTAGTTATATATGGGAGAAACATTAGGATTTTCTGGAATGAATTACTTTAGTAACTCTATGTTTATAATTATTCACAACACAACCCCCCCCCCCCCCCACAATCAACTATTTGGTCAAACTGAGCCCATTTTCAGGAGGGTTCCCTATTGCATCCTTTCTGTCAACAAAAAAATGGTGAAATTGATGTGAATCTCTCCAAAAAATGATTACCCTAGTATAAATAGTTATTTCAACTCTAATGATATGGCTTAGTTTTATAATAAATAGATGAAAAATGTATCAGTGGAAAAAATTTGTGTTTATTTATTCATAAATTGATGCCAATATATACTTTTATAGATATTTTTTCATCTTTTTTTAAGAAACCGTCACAAAAAATTCTTGCATTTGGATTCCTGGAATTGTTTTTTATAAAACAAATGTTTTTATTAATGAAAAAAAATCAATGTTAGTTTTCTCAAAAACTAACACCGGAAACTCAAAAAAAATCGGTGTTGATATTCATAGAAAATGACACAAAAAAATTAAAAATATATTTCCTCATCAGCTTATTTATAAAGAGACAACAAAAAAAATTTTAAAAAACATTGGATCACAAAACCATCATTTTTTTTGATCTGTGAATTATTGTTCTCGACTCGTGAGGACCATTATAGTGGCCCAAAAACCATCAATATCCATTATTGTTGTTTTTATTAAAAAAATTTCATCATTTCAGAATCCTGGGGCTAGATTTTTCATTCTCTATCCTTGTTTCATCATTCACCAATGAATTTATATTTGAAATATTTTTTTAGACTAAACATCAATTGTGATTTGATTTTATTTCTTTGTTTAGGTTTATTTTTTATTTTGACAGTAATTTTTGCTAAATATTATGGTTTTTATTCTTCCAACAAATTATTACGATAAATTTCAAATTAACAGTCAATTTTTCTAGTTGAAATATGAATTTTGTAAGTCTTTTTATAATTAAGAAGTTTAATTATTTATCATTTAGTTATATTTATTTGTTATTTTTTAAATTATTTGTATGCAGTTGATTGTTTTTTATAAGTACTGTTATAAACATTGTTTTTTGTCAAATGTTTTTTTATGATATTACCAAATGGGTTTGTTGATATTATGAAATGGGAAATTATATACTGTGTCATCATTCATAAATATAGTTTACATCACATGTATTGACTTCATATTTTTCACCTATTAAATTAATTCAATGATCAATACCTTTTGACACATGTGACACCAATATAAGTTAACAACTATGATAAATGAACTAATACAAGTTAAATGATTTAAAATAATTGAATTATAACATTAATAAACCACATATACATAATTTTAAAATATAAAATTTATTAATTATATATTCAGAAGATATATATTTTATGCTACAATATGATTTTTTCCAAATAAAATTTATAAAAATTTGGTGTAATTAATCTTAATAAACTAAACTGACCACTTTTAAATGATTTAACAAATATATTATATTTTCATAAATGAACTAATATATTAGAATTAATAATTTTCATATTATTTTGAAATAATATTTCAAAATAATAAAAATTTAATTGGTAATATTTTAAAAAATCTATTTTACATTATATATAATACAACATTTAGAAAATATAAATGTAAAAATTTATTTTGGTAAAATGAATTTCAATTATTGATTTATAATTTCAATATTATCATAGTCTAAATTTTTGGGACTATCTCGGAAAAATGATTTTTTGTATAAATAATGATTAATACTATTTTTAACAAAAAGTTGGTTTTGATATAAGTGGGGGTCTTAGGAGATACCTTGTGGTGACTATACCCCCTATATTATATTGTTAATTTTCAAAATAAATAATCATTTATCAACCAAAATCACAAATATCATTGTCTAAAATTAAATAAATTTTGTAATATTATAATATGAGGTGTGGAAAACATATATATAGTGAAAAAATAATGATTTTCTAATAAGAATATCACATATATATAAATAAATAAAAAGAAATAAATTAAAACAAAACAATATATTAGTTTTAGAAAAATTATTTTCCATTGGTAATGTCTACTAGGGTCATTACATGCGACATCTTCTAGATCAGCATGACACACATCACAAAAAATAAATACCTTTAGTAGATTTTTTTTATTTTATTCACAATAATTTTTTATGTTTCCTTTCTAATTAATAATCATTTATATTGAATCTGTCATGGTGAAAGAACTGAAAATTCAACATCTAATATTGATGATGATTTTCATAATGATGGATGCAATCTTATTGAAGAATCAATTCATTATTTAGGTATTGAATCCATTAAAAATATATCAACTTTTCAATTATTATATGCAGATTCTAAGAACCCATTATTCTCAGGATGCATTAAATATACAGTGTTATCAGTATTTTTGAGATTAGTTTACTTTTAATATATAAATTAATGGAGGGATAAAATTTTCTCTAATATACATTAGCTTATAAAAATATACTTTCAGATGGAAATGGCCTTCCATATTCTAATTATGAGGCAAAGGAAATTTTAGTCCCAATTGGATTAGGGGATAAAAATATACTTGATTTACATAATTATTATGTGTTTTATAGGAAATAATATTAATATTTATCAAATTTTCCTACATGTGCGACATCACTCTATAAAATGGATTAAAAAATCACCTTAGATTCATTCTCAGTACTAGCATCCTACCCCATAAAAAATAAATTTTCTATAGTTTCTAACAATTTCATTCAATAATACCATCATATATTTCTAATGATTCAATTATGATTCATTCTCAGGTATTAGAGTCAAATGACTTGCGAAAGTAATTTGGTACCTTCCAATAATTCCTCATTTGAAACATCTATTTTCAAATTAAATTGATGTAAAAATGTTAAAATGGAATTTAGATGAGTGCTTCATTAATGGTAACGTAGATTACCCTATTGATTCACCACCGTGGAAGAGATTTGATAAAAATTTCATGATTTTTGAAGTGATGTTATAACTATTATAATGGCATTGTGTACTGATGGAATGAATCTGTATTAGAGCCTATGTAGCCAACATTGTTTATGACCTATTTTGGGTAGTTTAAAACTTTTCCCCACATATATGTTTAAATAAAAAATATTTTATCATTATCTTGATCATTTATAGACCAAAAAAGTTGGCAAATGATATTGATGTTTATCTTTCACCATTGATTGATTATTTGTAATTTCTATGGGAGACGGGTGTTAATGTTTTTGATGCATACAAGAAAGAGTATTTTCTTCTTCATGTTATGATAATTTTAACAATAAATGACTTTCCTACATATGTAAACTTATCTAAATATAGTGTTAAGGGACATAAATCATGTCCAATGTGTAAATAGAAGACTTAATATTATCAATTGTGTAATGGTAGAATGACAGACTAAATGGGACATTGAATATTTTTTCTAATTGATCAACCTTATCCTAGAATGAAAAAAATCATTTAATGTTTTACAAGAATGTAGTCTTCCACAATGACCATTATTAGTAGAATAATATGATGAAATGGTGAAAAATATTTATTTATCATTTGTAAAGAAAAGAGTTCCTTATATTCAAAAAAATATCTACTAGAAACACTCTATCTTTTTCAAACTACGTTAATGGAGATTTTTAGAGACAAAACATAACATTGATATCATACATGTTGAGAAAAACATATGTGACAGTTTCATTGGAACTTTTCTAGACATAAAAGGAAATAAAAAAATATAGATTTCATACTAGGTTGGCCTTGATATCAATGGGAATACGTTGAGAGTTAGCTCCCACTAGGAAAGGAAAGAAAAAATATTTACCTCTGGATTGTCACAAATTATGATAGATTTAGAAGATAATTTTTTTATGTCTTCATGGTATTAAAGTACCCAGTGGTTATTATTTAAATGTAAATAATTTTGTTTCATTTAAGTATTGAAAATTAATAGATGTTAAATCTCATGATTTTCATGTATTGATGAAAACAAATTCTACCAGTTTCACTACATAGCCTATTTCTGAAATCTGTTAGATAGATTATCATCAGGTTGTGCAATTTTTTTCAAATCTATTTGTTTCAATAAAAAAATTATTCACATTGTTTATATGAGTTGGATAATGAATCTGATCTTAGTCTTTTTCAACTAGAAATTTATTTCCCACTTAGTTTTTTGATATAATGGTCTTTCTGGTGATTAATTTTGTCGTCTGAGATTAGAATGTGTGGCCCTATTTATTTACGATGGTTGTATCCTTTGGAAATATATATGAAACTTTTAAAGGGATATGTTGAAAATACATATCATCCAAAGGCCTATATTTTTAAAAAATATATATCGAAAGAGATGATTGAGTTCTTTACAGATCATTTGTATGAAGTGAAGCATATTGGTCTCCCTATATCTCAATATATGACACTTTAGAGTGAAGGTAGAGGGATTCGTGGAATTAAGGTAAGGTTCATTCTTCATGATTAAGTGATAAAAGAACATGTATATATTTTGAACAACAGAGATGAGGTTAAATCATATTTATCATCTCATAATGCTGAATTAAAGGTATAATATCTGAAATGAAAATCATTTTAGTAGATGATAGAGCTTAAAAAGACATTTGTTTCCTGGTTTAAAGAGAAACTCATCATAGATATATCAAAATAAGAATCATTAAAGTGGTAGGGAGTGTCCATCTCTCAATGTGATCACATGGCCTACTTTTGATATTAATGGGTACCAATTTTTTAGCCAAAATCTAGATGATAAGAGTACCATTGAAAATATTGGTGTAATGGTTGTCACATAAGCAATATATGTTTAGAGTGCCAAAGATAAAAACCCAATTTCAGCATCAACACAATATTTTAGAGTTCTTCAAGACATATTGGAAAGTGTTTATATTAAAATTTAAGTTATAGTGTTTAAGTGTAATTGGGTTGTAAGTAATTTTGTTGTGAAAAAAAAATGAATGTGGGTTTAAACTTGTTGATTTGAGCAATGAGGAACCATTTATCATGGACACACATTAAAAACAAATATTTTATATCATTGATCCATCGAATGATCATTGGCCCATCATTTTCCAAGGAAAAATAATCCATTTGGATGATGATGATGATGATTATGAAGATGTAATTTATTTATATGAGGCTTCTTCATCTATTATATGATTTTCATATAAAAAAAACTATAAAACAAACATAATACATGTTGTATGAAATGATCATGCTTAAGGGATATAGGAAAATACTAAATTACCCTCCTAATTAATCTTGTAATTATTAACATTATTTTTTTTTATTTTCTGAAATTTACATTTTTAAAAAATTTATTATTTAACAACAATTTCATATTTATATATATAAATTTTTCTATATATTTAAAAGTAATGGTTAAATTTAATATTTTTCGATCGCTATTTTTTTAAGAATAATAATATAATTTTTTTTAATTAACATAAACATGTGTTCCCTATTTTACTCAGATATTTCATTTTTTCAAATTTTTAATTATTGAATTGGATAATAATATGCATGTCATTAATAATTCCATTATAATGGTTTTTTTCAACTAAGGATACAGTTACAGAGATTGAGGACCATGTATCGAGGTATTTTTATTTTTTTCATATTATTAAATATCTATTAAATTAATTTTTCTATTAAAAAACTGTTAATTTACAAAAAATAATTTGAGGACTACTGATGATAATTTAGCGGTTGATTCCTCTACTTTTACTATTACAAAATAGAGTTCTTGAGTTGAAAAACATGGCATTATACATTTATCAAAACTATTACTTTCTCATGGGGATGAGTGATTTCATAGTAATATTGATGATAATAATAATGTAATTGGACCAAATGCAACATAATTTATCATCTATATCTCCATGTAGAGTCATTAAAGGATTAACATATTATATCCAGTTAGAAGACCATCAACACGATAGTGAAATTTCATCTTGAGGAGGTTGTAATGGTATAATATCTCAATTGAATTATTTAATCATATATCTACAAATATTATATATTTTAAATGAATAATTTTTATTTTATTCAATTATAGAAGACATTTAATTTTGACGAAAAAAAAATTATGAAAAAGATGTCTTACATTGTTGTCGGTTATATTGATAGATTTCAAAATGAAGTTAAAAAAATTCTGTTTTTTAAAAGTGACAAAATGAAAACACATGCCTCAAGTATGATTTTATAGATGCAGATACATGGAAGAATTTTTTTCCAACTGACATTATGAATAATTTCAAGTATTATAATTATATTTTATTATAAAATATCATATATATATATATATATTTATTTACCTATTAGTTTACTTTTTGTATAACAAACCTCCATAAAATCCCATCAATACATCCAGTTATAGAATGTATACCCTCATGATTTATCATGTGGAGGGTATCATTTATTAGAGCAAAAAATCCATGGAGAAAAGTTTAAGGCACTAAGATATCACTACACTAGTGGTTCTAATGAGGTACAATTAGGTCTATAATCTCCCCCCACTTCCTATGAAAAATCGAAAAGATCGAGAAGAAGAAAAAATATTATCTTATTGATAAATCTAAAGAAGTATCTGGAAAAAAATTAAGTAAATATTATTTATTTTTTGTGAATTTTTCTATTTAATAAATTAAATACAGTAATATAACATTTTTAATTTTTTATTTGATAATAAATTTTAAGAGAAATAGACACATGGAGATTTTATATCTGAGGTTGGGATAGACATCCTAGTCACTTTTTTAGGAAATCTATAGCACCTCATCTGCATAACAGGATGTCAAGAAGAATTTATTATTTGGAATGTTTGTGTTCATCAATTTAAGAAATCTAGAGACCACTAAATTGAATTTTTAAAATATGAGTTGAAAAATATGAAACAATCCATGGATTTTAAAATTAAATCAATTGTGCAGGCTATGTTAGAAAAATTGAAAAGACAATCATAGGATTTATAGCCTTCCCATCTTGTCAAGCCTACCCAGCTGGTTGTACAGCCTATACAACCATCCCATCAAGACCACAATGCATATCTTACCTACTATGATCTTCCACCTCCTCACTCAAACCCAACCTTATACAGTGAATTTTTTTGGATATCCTCATATAGATATTATAGCATTAGGAATCGTATATTTTTATAGTATTTTTTACATCACCAACCTATTTCTATGGGTTTTGTTAGATTATTAGTAATTGATATAATTGATCCTACTACTCTACAACCATTTCCTACTGTGTAGGTTACCATATTTAGGTATTTTGTAGTCCATTTTTTTAAATTTTTCCATATGGCCATCTTTGATATATTTCATATGAGTTATTTGATTTTTAATATTAAATAAATCTGATAGAAAATTACATATAATGTTTTCTAAAATTTAAATTATATAGGAAAATTTAAAAGAAAATGAAATGGCACAAATGAAACAAAAGGTTTGGGAATAAACCATTCTATGTACTTTTGATATTTTTTATGGGATACAATAATTATCTTAGGCTTATTCTTCTTTGGGTAACATCTACGACTTTCAGATGATGTCTGATATGTGTGGAAGAGACTATCCATTAAGAATATTATGAAAATATATCATAGACCTAAATGATTTTTAAGAAATTTGTGTGAATGTGTTGCATCTGTTTTCTATGTAAGTAAACGGATGTATCATTTTTTATTTCATTAAATAAAGATTTTTTAAGTTGGATAAATATATTAAGTTTTTAGTTAGGTATCTACACATGCTTCTTATAAAAAATGACTCCATATGTGTTTATGATTTTGTAGATCCAGAATCCATTTCCACATATGTGAAATATGTGAATAATAATAATAATAGAATTTAATTTATATATATATATAAGAGGTTATCACAAATAGATATTGGGTATTGGTTTTTGAAATTTCTTGATGGGTTGGGACACAAACATAATTATGAACTAATGTTAACTATAATGTTATTAATTGTGAACTTTTTATATTGTAGGGAGAATTGAATGTTAGGTGTATTCTACCCAAGTTAATGAACCTTATATTTGTTTTCATCTTTACTTGGTGATGTTCAAAAAAAAATTATCTCCTTGTTGGAAAAGAAATTTTTCTTCTTTTTGATAATTTCATTATATTTAATTATTATTTTATATACATCTATTGTTATTTGATATTTATTAAAATTCATGTCATGGAAAAAAATTAACCAATATCACATGTCAATGAAGACACCAAATGCAATCCAATATGGGAAACTAAAACTAATTATTTTTATATTATATATTATTCTGATTTTTGATATATATATATATATATATATTGGTTTCTATTATCAAGTTAATGTTTTATAACCACATTTTTAATGTCAACAAAGATTTTTTGGATGTGTTTTTTATGTTCTATGATAAATGTATAGGATACTCACAAATAGGGTAACTAATAAATTTGATAAGGTTATTTATATAAATTATTTTATATTTTCTATCATAGTTTTATATTTTTTAATCTCAAATCATTCAATGTTATTGCAAACTTTCAATTACAATGAGTATTGTATTCTAAATAAACATACCCATCTTTGATCTCTGTTTGTGAACTATTTGTGAAGTATGATTACGATTCAGGGTATGTATATTATAATGTTTATGGTTAATATTACATTTCTATAATAACATGTGTTCAAAAAACAAATTGTTTTTTAAAATAGTTTTTTGAACATAATGATATCAAATTAATGTTTCTATAATAACCAATAATGATCATGTTTTATATTTAATGTATGTGTTTCTTAATTATAATTTATAATACTAAGGTATATATAAATTTTTTATTAACTATATAAAATTAAGTATATTTTTATAGATGATTAGTCAATGATACATGTTGTTTGGTTGTTGTATACAATTTTTCTATTATAGGGATTATAATTATTTTGGAGGTGTAATAATAAATATTTTCTTAATTTTTTTAAAACATTTGGTATCACTTTTTATAAAAAATGATATTGAATTACTTAAAAAATTAGCACCATTTTTTGTGTCCATTTATGAAAGAAATTGATGCTGAAAACAAAATAGAGTCTCATTTTTTTGGCCTCAGTTTTTGACTAACTAATTCTATAAATGATACTTGATTCTCTTTTCAGCTTCTATTTCTTTTATAAACCGATGTTGAAAATAGTTCCCAATCTGTAACACCCCGAGTTTTTATGAGGAATATTTTTTTAAATTTCTTTGATGTCTTGTGTTGTACGCTCAACCAATATTATATTGCACTATACGCAACACCGTATTAGCGTTTATTATAGGCAAAAACTATTCTTGGCTTGTGTTTCATGAAAGAGTGACCCTCCTCAATAGCGTGTGTTGTACGCAATACCAAGTTTCACTAAACAATGATATATTGTTGAAATATTATTCTGAACTAACCGTTATGAATCTTATTAACCACCTTTTGAATTTTATAACAATATCATTCATATTACGCATTTTCTAGATCACGGTATGAGAACAAAATAAATTTTTCAGGTAAAATAAGTATTTTTCCAAAAAAGCAGTTTAACCGCCTTTTGTTAGTGAACCTATTTTAAATATAATTTTTAACAATTTTATAAGTTAAATTTTACAAAAATAAAATTATTTTTGGGAATAAGGATATAAAAATTTACATTGGATTATGTTTTGATGTTTTTCTGATAATGTTCATATTTTGATGAAAAGTAAAAATATGCTAAATTTTAATTAAAAAACTTGTTTCATCAAGATAATTTATACATTTAAATTATAATATTTAATGGTTTTAAAGTATAAATATAATATATTTTTAACATTTAATATAATGTAAGTCATTATCATTAATTTTTCACTGAATTCATAGGTAAAAACATTTCAAACTTTTGCAACGTTTTATCTTTTAAAACCTGTTTTCTAAACAGTTGGATAAATTTTAAATTAAATATTTTCACCTATTTGTTTTGAATTTGAAAAAATAGATTCTATATTTTTAATCCTTAGGTCCAAATTATGTCAATTGGCTACTTTTTATTTTTAGGGATTATGAATAGTAACTACGGTAAATTTTATGTACCAAAGTTAAAGGTAAATCAGGTATTTAAGGGTAAATATGATATTATAAAATTACCCTAAAACTTGTATTAATATAATTTTTTGATTATATTTTTCCCTGAATTATACTAGGGTCTAAATTGAATCTATTGGAACCCACATAGTTTTGATTAAGACCTTTAATTTATTTTATTTAAAGAATGTGAAACATGTCTAACTCAAACATTAATAATTAATTTATTTTAAATATAAGGTTATATAGAATATAAATTATATTATAAATACTCATTTGAAAGATAAAATGTTTTTAATTGTCATGGTAATTTATTTTAAATTTTAAAAATTATTTAATTACCTAAATAGCCTATACATTAATGATGTAGAAATTATTTATTTAGTGAAAATTCAATAATATATTTTCTATTCAAATAATAATACCCATGAAATGCCCAAAAACCTGACCAAAACCTATTATTCATGTATATCTAAACCATAATAATCAAATGGTCTAATTGGGAACCATTTGGAGCCTTATAATAGCGATTATGACACTTATATTATTTTATTTTAAATAATGTCAAAGTTTTTACCTTCATAATTTAATAAATATAACAATTTATATGTTGTGATTTTAAGACGATAAATTAGATTAAAAGTATTATTATGAAATATATTATATTTATATTTGTAATTTTATTTTATTTTTATTTTTTATGGAACAAATAATTATATTAAATAATTATACACAAATGTTGTTGTAATTATTTTACTAAGAGATATATAAAATAAATGATTTTAAAAGTATTGAAATAAATATTATATGAACTAATTAATATGATACAAGAATTTTTTAGATGAATATGACAGGGTAGGAACCTATTAAATTTTTTTTTAATATATTCTTTGTTTTTATTTTATTTAAATTCAATTAATTGAATAGTGTCAAAATTTACACTATTGGTTTTGTATAAAAATTACATATTATTAAAATATTTAAAAATCTAAAAAGTATTTAAAAATTAAAAATTGTAAATTATATTGTTTAAAAGGTTATAAAGTATCCAATTATGGAAAATTTACAACATATAAGAATATATTTATTACAATTTTAAATTGAATATATTATTACTAAAAATAAAATTATATAGATTAAATAGGTATAAATCAAAATGATAAGGTTTAAAATAAACATAAAACATTTCTAAATTTTACTGGATGATGCGATTACAACCCTATCTAATCTCATATTCAAATTGGGTAATTTTTGGAGGTTTTTATATGGGGATTTAATTTATTATAAATTAATATTTTTTAGGTTTCCAAAGGTGCCCCTCCCTTCCCTTATAAAAGGGAACATCCTGCCTCTCCACTTCACACCATTTTTGAGCTTTCAAATTCATCCAAAACCTGCTCATTTCACTTCTCCAGTTCCCTAGAAACCTACTATAGGTCATGTTCTTCTTCAAAGACCATCTTTTGTGACATAATAGATGGTTAAGAGGAGGCGCGTCGAAGAAGAGGTTATATCCTTTAGTGATTCTTTCAAACTTATTTCTTCTCATATTTCCTCTATATGAGTTGTTTCATTATTACGTAATAACTCCAGTATAACTTGTATACTAATATTTAATTATGAATATAAAACAACCATATTCTATCTTTTATCCATCCTATGAAAAAAATGAAATCACCATGTGTGTGTTTGTACGCCTTACCGTCTCCACGTCGTGGTGTAATATTTTATTTCATCATTAACATAATTGGATGGGTATAAGGATGGAAGATAAAAATATATATGATTATTGTAATGTGATATTTATTTTTTAATATTATACACCTTACACTTCAATACAATTCCACAATCATGGGAATTATATCATCGCTCGTGCGTATGTACGGCCTACCATCTCCACGATGTGATGAGACTCGTTCGACATGACATTCATTAAATAATGATTATATAAATGAATTTAATGAATAAATATAATATATATTACACTAATACCAATATATAGATGATGTATCTATAACCTGAAAAGAGTAATAAGATTTTATTCTACAAAATGCACATAAGAACATAAAGCAATGAACACCCAAATAACAAGTAGCAATGAAATATTATTAATAAGAAGATAATAATATGATCATATATGATATAATAACAATGGATATGATTCTGGAATAAGTAAATGACATTATTTAAATAATTATACAGGAGGTTCAGATATGTTCATATCTTATCAGACCTAAGGTAAGGGAAACTTATTCCAATCTCATTCTTATCCAAGACTTTTTATTCGTAAGTAATTACTGAGGTTATATTTATCATCCATGTCTATGTTTTATAAAAATGTTTTATTCTATGTTTAAAGTCGTTTTATTTCCAATTTTTGACTTTTACTACATGGCATGTAAGGAATCTTTATTTTTTTACCGAACAAGGTACTTTTGGACTTTTCCAGCAAAAGTATGAAGAGAATGTTTTTGTTTAACATATAAGACATGAATGAAGTTTTTTATAGTTTCATAAATACTTATTTCCATGAAGCTTCCTATGAAATATTTCATGATTATATTCAAAAAAATCATTTCTTTTAAAATTTCATGTCATTTTGAGAAAATAAAATGATTTTGAAGAAGAAATGATATTTTCCTCAAGAATTCATTTCAAGTGTTTTATCAAAAGTATTTCCCATCTAAGATGACATTATTTAGTATGATTATGTTTCAAGTATAATGTCTCTATTATTTACATGGTTTGATTTTTCTTATGATGAAATGATATCCATTTTTTATATGGAATATGTTAACATGGGATGATGTTTATGAAAAATATTTTATTCATTGGGTTATAATGAATTATTTATGATTGTTTTGTGGAACATGTTAGAATGATTTCAATATTAGATGGGTGGGAACTATATCTCCCTCCAATACATTGGGTAATGATTTATATCTCATGAGATAAACATGGCTAGAGCGGCAAGTAAATCTGGTTCAGTAATAGAGGGTTGGAATGACAAGTAAACTCGGTTCAGTAATAGACTTTGTCCACTAGGATAGTCTTGGCAGCAATGCCATGGATACTATGGAAATAATATCATGAGCTTAACGGTTTCCACAATTACATGTTTTATTCCCATGATATTTTATCATGATTAATGTTTCTTTATGATCAATTCCTTATGCACTACAATGTTTTATGTCATTTCTCATGATTTTGATGTTTAATTGTTATGTTCATGTTTTCACGTTCAAATGATTGTGGATTGATTTATTTTTCCATGTTTACCCATACTGAGAATTTGAGCTCACCTTTTATATGTTTTATTTTCCCCAGGATATAAGGAATAGTTCTAGGTAAGAAAACAAAATGTGAAGATCTTTATGGAAGATGTTTAAGATCATTCCCTATGATTTGAAGATTATGTTCTGAGTTTCCAAAGACACTAAACTATTACGGTCCTTGGGTGTCTGTTTTTTTATGACTTAAGTATTCCACAAAAGTAATGTAATGTCCATATACGTTAAGCGTGGGTCTCTATAGTTGGTATCAAATTAAAGGTATAGTTAACCTTTGGAAATTAGGATGTGAAACATTTAGTGAGATCCCAAGAGATATTTCTAAGGTATTTCTAGGGATGTACCTATGGTTAAGTATAAGTATAGGTTACAGTCCTATAATTATGATAACGCCCATGAGTAACCTAGGATTAAACTAATGATGGTAGAGATTGAAAGTAATCCCCTTGATTATGTTGTTTTCCTAGTATGATTTTTTTCCTCTCACACTATTTTTTATAGGTTTTAGAAAATTGATATAAACAGGAAGATTCATGATAATAGAGGACATGATGGACAATAGAATGATATTCTTCATGATTAACCAAATGAAACCGGATTTGGAAGTCCAAAAATCGTTATTATGCCTAATCAGCAATCTCACAATATGATCAATAATCTCAACCTTGGTAAGTTTTCGGACTCTGCTCATAAAAGAAAGATGGAATTTCATGATGATCATAGAGGAAAGAAAGATCAATTTACACCAGGTAAATCTTATTGTAAGAGGCATCAGGGAAAATGGTTCAATGGAACTGGAATATTCTTTGGGTGTGGAAGAGAATGACACAAAGCGAGTAATTTCAAAGGAAAAGGTTGAGTTAACACCATGGACAACGACAATTGAATTTCTATGACATCAACAATGGTTAAATGTTTTAAATGTATAATGTATGGGCATTATGAAAACCAATTCCCTAAGGAAAAATCTCATGAAGAGAATCAGCATGGTCGTATGGGTGGTATTTATGTTGATGATGATGATGAGACTAAAAATGATATATGATATGAAAGAAGTGTTGAGGAATAAAATGATGAAGCTCGGTCAATGGTTTAAAAAGGTAGTTGAATGATTTTATGTCTATCGATAGTTATGTTGTATAGTTAATTTAATGGAACTATGGAATAAATAAACATCTAAGGATTATTACAGTGTTGTTTTTTAAAGTATTTGAAAGAATATGTTGATTGGTATCGGTAACCATGAAATTTTATTCAGATATTTGTGGAAAAAAGATGATATGCGCATAATGGTGGGATAATGAGATAATAAGATGTCTTATAGTATTAATGAAATCATGATTGGTATAAGAACAAAGTGATATCATAGTTTGAGTATATAGTTTTTTTTTTGTGATTTTGGTATGTGGAAAGAGTTACCTTTTGACAGCATTCATGTTTTCAATAAGGTTCTATGGTAACTAATGTTTCAAGAAAATAAATGATTAAGGTATTCACAAGTTTGGAATTTGACCAACAAGATATATATTATGGTATATGGGGGATAAATGATGGTAATCACATGATATTTATAGGACCTATCTAGTAATATTTTACTTTATACTATGAGATTGGATATAAGTATTCTTATTAAGCCTAATGATTGGAATGGATTAAGTTGGACATCAGATAGTATTGTTTAAGGTTTTAACTTTTTGATATTATGATAGTATATTTTTAGAAAAAAGAAAACCCGTAGGACGGGCAACAACCCGTCACGTCAGGCAAGGATGCAAGAATCAAACCCACAACCAATGTGTGATAGGCCCTTATCACCTACCACTGGCCTACAGGAAGTTCCCGGTTAGTAGAAATTAGCATTATTTTATTAAGCGGTATGATAGATGAGGTATAAGTCCATTTTTGGAATCATATACGGTTAATCTCCCCATAGATGGACTTATGTATATTTGATAACTTTTTCTAACATTTGGTTCAAGACAGATGAAATGACCCATCATTATATCACATGATCTTCTAATATTTTAAGAATGAAAAATTCAACTTCATTTATTTCAATAAGAGATGAAGTGGAAATTGTTCATGGAATGAGCAATGATAATATTACATCGAAATAAAGTATTTCCCCTTGTGCGAAAATTTATCAACATTAGGGAAATGATCTTGAAAACCAAAAATGTTGTCCTAGTACCCTCATATCAGATGAATTAGATCGTAACTTAGATCATCACAAATTTATGGCTTTGTGATTGTTGGATTTTTCATAGCCATGTAATCTACCACTCTTCAACAGAACATGATGGTTAGATTTCTCTTCCATGTCCCTTTTTTAACCTATGTTCTCCTATGTGGAAACCCAGTGATGAGTTAATTTGAGTAACTGTTACGTTTCATACATTAGTTTTTAAAATTATGTTTTATTATTTCTTTTTACGATGTGAATTTCTATGAAAGAAACATACTAGTAGTAAACCATTTCTAACCCTGATGAATTTCGAGGCATAAATTCATTTTAAGGGGGCAGAATGTAACACCCTGAGATTTTATAAGAAATAATATTTTTCATTTCATTGATGTCATGTGTTGTAAATTGCACCAATATTATCTTGTGCTATACACAATATTGTATTATCTTTTATTATTCACAAACACTATTCTTGGCTTTTGTTCCACGCAAAAGCGACCTTCCTCAATAGTGTGTGTTGTACGCAATACCATGTTTCACTAAACAATGATATGTTGATATAATATTATTATGAACTAGAAGTTATGAATAGTTTTAACCACATTTTTAATTTTATAACATTATCATTCATCTTACAAATTTCTTAGGTCATGGTATGAGAACCAAATAAATTTTTCAGGTAAAATAAGTATTATTCAAAAAATACAGTTTTGTTGACTTTTGATGGCGCACCTATTTTAAATATAATTTTTCAAAATTTTATAGGTTCAACTTTACAAAATAATCTTTTTCTTGTCAATCAGGATATAAAAATTTACATTGGATAAATTTTTGATGTTTTTCTGATAACACTCATATTTTGATGAATAGTAAAAATACGCTAAATATTAATTAAAAAAAACTTTTTTCATCAAAATAATTTATATGGATAATTATAATATTGAATTGTTTTAATGTATAAATAGAATATATTTTTACCATTTAATATAATTTATGTCATTATCATTAATTTTACACTGAATTCATTGGTAAAAGCATTTCAATCTTTTGCAACGTTTTAACTTTTAAAACCTGTTTTCTCAACAACGTTATTAATTTTAAATTAAATATTGCCACTTTTGTGTTTTGAATTTGGAAAATTTGATTCCATATTTGGAATCATTAGTTCCAAATTATGTTAATTGGCTACTTTTTATTTTTAGACATTATGAATAGTAACTACGGTAAATATTATTTACCTAAGTTAAAGGTAAATCGGGTAACTAAGGGTAAATATAATATTTTAAAATTACACTAACAATTGTATTAATAAAATTGTAAGATTTTATTTTTTTGTAAATCATACTTGGGTTGAAATGGAATCTATTGGAACCCACTTGGATGTGACTAATACGTTTAATTTATTTTATTTAAAAAAATAGAAATATGTCTCACTCAAACATTAATAATTAAAGTATTTTTAATATATGGTTATAAAAAATATAAATTCAATTATAAATACTCATTTGAAAGATAAAATGTTTTTATTTTTCATGGTAATTTATTTGTAATTTTTAAGAAATATTTAATTACCTAAATATCCTATACATTAATGATGTAGTAATTATTTATTTAGTGAAAAATCAATAATATAGTATCTATTAAAATAATAATACCCATGAAACGCCAAAACACCTGACCAAAACATTTTTTTTGTGTATATCTAAACCATAATCATCCAATGCTAGAATTTTGGAACATTTGGAGCTTTATAATAGCGATTATGACACTTATATTATTTTCTTTTAAATAATGTCAAATTTATCCCATTTATAATATAATAAATATAAAAAATTAAATGTTGGGATCTTAAGATGATAAAACCGAGTAAAATTATTATTATAGAATATATTAGATTTATATTTATAATTTTTTTTTTTTAATTTTAATGCAACAAAAAATTATATTAACAAATTATACAATAATGTTGTAGTAATTATTTTATTAAGAGAAATATCAAATAAATAATTTTAAAAGTATTAAATTAAATATTATATGAACTAATTAATATCTTCTAAGACTTTTCAAGATTAATATGACATGTTAGGAGCCTATTAAATATTTTTTTTGAATATATTTTTTGTTTTTATTTTATTTAAATTCAAATAAATGAATAGTGTCAAAATTTATAGTACTGGTATTTTATAAAAATAACTTATTATTAAATTATTTCAAAATAACAAAAATATTTATAAATTAAAAATTAAAAATTATATGGTATAAAAGGTTATAAATTATCCAATTATGGAAAATTGACAACATATAAGTATGTATTTATTAAAATTTAAAATTTAGAATATTATTACCACAAATAAAATTAAATAGATTAAATAAGGATATATCAAAATGATAAGGTTTAAAATAAACCTAAAACATGTCTAAATTTTATTGGATGATGATATTACAACCCTTTCTAATTTCATCTTATAATTTAGTCATTTTTTAGGTTTTTAAGTGGGGTGGAAATTTATAATAAATTAATATGTTTTAGGTTTCTAAAGGTGCCCCTCTCCTCCCTTATAAAAGGGAACCTCCTCACTCTCCAATTCACACCATTTTTGTGCTTTAAAAATCGTAAAAACCCTTCCCATTTCACTTCACCACTTACCTATAAATCTACTAGTGGTCCTGGTCTTCTTCAAATACCAGCTTTTGTGCCCTAAGAGGAGGTTAAGAGGAGACGTGTCGAAAAAGAGGTAGTATCATTTACCGATTATTTCTAACATATTTCTTCCCATACTTCCTCTGTATGAGTTGTTTCATTATTAAGTAATAACTCTAGTATCACTTGTATACTGATATTTTATTATGAATATGAAACAACCATATTCTATCTTTTATCAGTTCTATGAAAAAAAATGAAATCACCACGCGTGCGTAAGTACGGCTTACAGTCTCCACACCGTGGTGTAATCTTTTATTTCATCACTAACATACATGGATGGCTATAAGGATGTAATAAATAACTATATATGATTATTGTAATGTGATATTTATTTTTAAATATTATACACCATACACTTCAATACAATTCCACAATCATGGGAATGATATCATCGCTCGTGCGTGCGTATGGCCTACCGTCTCCATAATGTGATGTGGCTCGTTCTACATGATATTCATTGAATAATGATTATATAAATGAATTGAAAAAATATATATGAAATATATGACACTAATACCATTCTTTAAATCATGTATCTATAACCAAAAAAGAGTAATAATATTTTATTCTATAAAACTTGCCTAAGAACATAAAGCAATGAACACCCAAAAAACAAGTAGTAATGAGATATTACTAATAAAAAGATAAAAATATGACCATATATGATATCATAAAAATGAATATGATTCTGGAATAAGTCAATGACATTATTTAAATCATTATATAGGAGGTTCGGATATGTGAATAGCATATCAGACCTTAGGTAAGGGATAATTATTTCAATAACTTTCTTATCCGATATGGTTTATTCATAAGTAATTACTGGGGTTATATTTATCATCTATGTCCATGTTTTATGAAAAAAAATTCATGTATTTTAAATTCTTTTTTACCAGTTTGTACTTCTACTACATGCAATGTAAGGAATATTTCTTTTGTTTACCATACGAGGTACTTTTTGAGTTTTCCAACAAAAGTACGAGGATAATGTATTTTTTAAACATATATAGCTTGAATGAATTTTTTTATGGTTCCATAACACCTTATTTCCATGAAACTACCTATGCATGATTTCATGACTATTTTCATCAAAATTTATTTCTTTTAAAATTTCATGTCATTTTGAGAAAATAAAATGATTTTTCAGAAAAAGGATATTTTCCTAAAGAATTCATTTCAAGTGTTTTATCAAAACTATATCCCATATAAGATGGAATTATATAGTATGATGTAGTTTCAAGTATAATGTTTATTTTATTTACATGGTTTGATTTTTCTTATGATGAAATGATATCCATTTTTTTACATAGATTATGATAAATGGGATGATGTTTAAGAAACCCATTTTATTCTTTAGGTTATGATGAATGATTTATAATTGTTTTGTGGCACACGTAAGAATGATTTCAATATGAGATTGGTGGGTCCTATATCTCCCTCCAATTCGTTGGGTATAGATTTATATCTCTTGAAATAAACATGGCTGGAATGGAAAGTAAATATGGTTCAGTAATACAGGGACAGAACGATAAGTAAACTCAGTTCAGTAATGGAATTTGTCCACTATGATAGTCTTGGCAGCAACGCCTTGGCTATTATGGAAATAATATGATGTGATTAATGGTTTTCCATAATTACATGTTTTATTCCTGTGCTATTTTATCATGATTAATGTTTCTTTATGATCTATGACTTATGCACTGAACTTTTTTATTTCATTGCTCATGATTTTGATGTTTAAATATTATGTTCATGTTTTCACGTTCAAATGTTTATAGATTGTTTTATGTTTTCCATTTTTACCATTACTGAGCATTTGAGCTCACCTTTTATGTGTTTTCTTTTCCCAAGGATATAAGGAACAATTTTAGGTAAGAAAACAAAATGTAAAGATATTTATGGGAGATGTTGAAGATCTTTCACTATGATTAGAAGATTATGTTCTGGGTTTCCAAAGGTACTAAACTATTATGGTCCTTGGGTGTATATTTTTGTTATGTATTAAGTATTCCACAATACTATTGTAATGTCTATGTACGTCAATCTTGGATCTCTTCACAATCTCTTTGTCAACCTCAGTTTTTAAACAACTAATTCCCTGATCCTTGTTTTTTACTTTAACATTAGATATGTTGGTTAAAAACTGATGTTAAATAATTTTTTTAAATAGTGTTAGGTTTTTATCCATATGGCCATTTTCACCCACAATATATGAAAACAAAAATGGTGAACTTGATATGAATCTTTCCAATAACAATCGATTGGTTTATTACCCATTGGGAATTTTTTTTCACAATATATGAAATCAAAAATGCTAAACCATAAGTGAATATCTTTAAAAAAATTATTGGGTTATAATCCATCGATCTATTTCATATGCACATTATTCACACAAAAAATGGAAAACCTGATGTAAATCTCTCAAATAACAAGATGATCGGTTAATCATGTGTTATTCCACATTGTTTTTCATATCCTACACAAAAAATGCTAGTAATAATGATATAATATTATAGATGATCCTTTATAAATTGTATTCTCATGAAATAAGTCCATCATAACATTTAAAATTCTAACAGAGCATAATGTACTAGTCGAGAATAAAATAAAAATTGTGTTAATCAAGTATATATGATTGATCATATTATTCCTACGATAATTCACTAATTGTAAAATTTGTAATTTATAATCTTTGTAACTATAGTTTCTACTCTTAGTACACTGATTCGAGATAATTTTTTCATCCTCCAATGATCGCTCTGGAAAATCATATGTGGTTGTAACCCTAGAGGGTCACAAAATGATCTCACCTACTCTAAAACTATAATGTTAGGTTGAAAACATGATGGTCTGGAAGTACCATCGACATGGTACAATCCTGGTCTTGGAAGATACCAGTGAGGTTCTCCAAAAATGGAAAATAGTGAGTCCACATCACCCAATAAAAGTTGTATCTATGTTGGTGGCCCTTATCAACACAACATTCAGTATCTCATGAAAGTGGACTAGGGAGTCTAATATTGACCCCTTACCATTTTTGTTCCACCAAGGAGGTTACTTATCAACCATAGTTTCTAGAATTTTCCCACAAGTACCCATCATTCTCCTAATAATGGATTCCCCTAACATATTGCACCCATGAAGACCAAAAATAGGTAGTAAGGAAGGCACATCGGGTGAGCAAGGAATTGGATACCCAAGAGTGTGATCATATCCCCACTCCCACTAATGATTTATGTTGGAATATTCTAGTGGAAACTAATGTAAAGGATCATGTTTCTACTCACTCAAAAGAAGTATTTTGGAATATTCCAATAGGAAGCATGGAAGGAGCATATCCTTACCCCCATGCATGAATCCCATTATAATATAATTGTGGCATATGCAGGAAACAAGTGACCACATATCCTAACTTCAATTGAAGACATCCTCTAGTATAAAGTTGGTATGGAAACTTTTCAGTCTTATATCCATAGGTCTACTTTGCTAAAATTCCAATTTCTTTTAGCAATACTTGAACAACTCCACCATCATATTTTGTAACTGGTAAAAATAATGGGAAAGGCACATATTTCTATCCCTATAACCTGGGAAACTCAACACTCTAATAATTATCAACAAGTGGTTTTACTAGATCATGCACACATTATTTCCCCCATTCAAGAGGATTATCATCATAATCTAATAAATGATGCGGCAGCATACCAGGATTATACTCATATTCCTATAGGAGATCACCTACTGAGAGTGGCACACTTCTCTGGATAAGAGAACATTCCTATTGAAAAAGTCTTGTAGTATATTCCAAAGCCCAAGGATCAGGTTCATATCCCTATTCTAGCCCGGGCTAACTAAATGAGAGGGTAACAACCCTCATGATAGGCTCATATTCTTGATGAAGAAGTCTAGATGCATACTCCAAATACCTAAGATTGGGCATATATCCCTATTCTTACAAGGGATGACCAAGTGATAATGGAAGAATCCTCAAAACAGGATCATATTCCTATTAATGAATATACCGGGAATATTCCAGCAGATCATAGAAGTAGGTGGTATAATCCTACTTCCCATAATGAATGGCTTCTCTAACATCATTATGAGGAAATTCATGAATAGGGTCATATATTTTCTCTCATTCTAGAGGTTCTTCAGCATATTCTGGTTGGGATTTCATATTTTTACTAGGTTCATATTATTTTTCTAATCTAGGCTCACTAGGTGAGATAAAAAAATGCCTCATGGAATCCTCATATTCTTACCAAGAAAGACAAGTGGTGTATCCCAATGGCTCATGATTGGGCTCATACTCATATCTTGACTGAGGCTAGAAAAGTTAGAATGGAACATTCCTATTGACATGCTCATTTTTTTCCAATAATGAGGCAAATTATTAGCATATTAATATAGCTTCTTCGCAGTGGTCACATATCCCCGCAGCACCAAATAGTTATAAGAATGTTCTAGAAACATTTATTCAACATTATAATATCCCCACAAATTAAGGTCAAAATATTCTGACCATGACATAAATCAAGACCCATAATACCAATCTACTAAATACTAGAGTCATTGAAGTTGTTCGAGACACATTCCAAACACCACTAGGGTCTGTCAACTCTTCCAACAAAGTAGGAGATGCTGATTATTGTGATAATCCCCCACATGGTAGTGTGAAGATGGATCATATAGACATTACTCCTGACATCCACCATGGTAAACCTACCCAAGGAGATATCTATAACAAAAATGTAAATAATCCCATTTACCATACACCTTCATATATATGGGTTTCTGAAAATCCATCACCTTCGTATTGAGAGGTGCTCGAAACATCGAGGTTAATTGTACATGGTTTCTGATCAACATCCAGCATTACTCCACTCTCATTAATAGGAGACCATCATAACCATATTCTATGGTATGATTGGATAGATTCATGTAAGTATGGTGTAGATGAGGTCAACATTTATATATGGAAAGAGTTATCTGGAAAAATCCTCTTCATCATGTTCTGACCCTCTCAACTTCTGACTATGAAATGCCATATGAGATAGAAAAGGAGTGCATGCCTTATATACAGAAAAATATGTGGGTTACACATCAGAGATTGAAGGATATAAATACCACTTATCCAAGATATGAGTTTCACCTTTAGAAAATCAAAATACTCTTTCATTTGAAAGACCTGGTTACTATCTATGTTGTTCGGGATCTAAATTCTGAAAAGAATAATGAAAATATGAAACACGCATTCCTCCATTGCATCATGATCCATCGACAGCAAATCTTTTAAGCCACATTTTGTAAATTTATTTGAGGATAGTGAACATATATAGTTTTAAACTTCCCCATACCACCAGAATAACATAACCCCTTAGATTGGGAATCATGTAATGTTATAGACTATGGTGGAATCAGGGATCTAAGTAATTCTTGGGCCAGATTGTCACTACAATAGAATTCCCCTACTTCAATGTTTCCCATAAATCACGAATAGAGGGAGATTATATCAAACAAGAAATCACACTTGGCCCAACAAATAAAGAATAATATATTTCAGAGATAGTGATCGATGTTTTGATCATCCAAACTAATTCCCTTAAAGAATAACTGTTAACATGGGCTACCATTGAACCCAACTCCTACATGATCAATGATGTGCTTCATCAAATAATCCATAGTAACTATTTCCATATTAGTCATCTAGAAATAGACCCAGACCATTGGGATGGTGTAATATCTACCGCTTCTTACACATCTCAGATCGTCAATTTCTGAGAGGATTCATGACATATCCTCAGTAGCTACAAACAAACCCCCGCCTACTGGGATGGGGGAATTAATAACACAATCACCCCATCCATTTTTATAATCCATTGATTGGGTCCTGAATAAATCATTGTTTATTCTAGATCACCCAAACCCTACTGGGATGGGGGAATTTATTTCTCAATTTTCTTCCCTGGTATTATCAAATCACTGAGTGGAATTAATGGATCCTCAACAATTGGATAAGTCAATGCCAGCAATGGCCCCAAATAACCCCCTAGTCCCCAAGACTAGTGGAATATTTTTCATGATTATCACCACAAAGAGAATATGTCTTCTCCATGTTGGGAGATAAAAATGGTTAGCATCTCATATGTTTCTCCCATCAAAAAAACCGTTTCTATTTAGGGCTTGTTCAGTGATCAGGACCAGAAACCCCCTAAAGGTCAGTACTCATAAACCAAGACAGGAGGAAAATATATATAAAGCAATCAGACCCTATCAGGGACGCAATACAAAAATTTTCCAATATGGAAAATGGTTTGAAGAGTGTCCATAATAAATGTAATGTAGAATCATCATGTTTGGTCAAAAGTAATGGAGTAACCACCATTTCCCAATATTCCTCTGTAAATTTCATCACTATCAATATGGAAAACATTATGGATCAAGACTCAAATGCAAAGGGCTACAACATTGAAAATATACCCCAAGATGAGGGTGATATGGATACACAAACAGAGGTTTCACACACCAATAACCAGAGATGGTTAGAAAATATGGCACCTTTAAATAACAAGTTGCCTTCTCCTTGGAATAACACTACTAAAGAAAATGGAGATGGAATTCTATAGCCCAATCACCACCATAAGAGAAGAGGTTCCCTCCAAATAGGAACATTTGTCAAAATATTAGAGTGAAATACAAACTCTATAAGAACTCAATAATGACCTACTCTAGGGAAATATCCCTACTGGGTATCATCTTTAGGATGAGGAAAATATCCCACCCCCTATAATAACTAATCCTCCTGCAAAAGCAGCATCTTAATGTTAGATAGGATTTGGTTTTATGTATCCAGACTGCATATATGAGGAAGTCAAAAATGATCATGACTTTCCTCAATTGTGGCGATATCGTATCCCTCTACATGGAAATCATTAATTACTAGGTTGATAAGAGGATAACTCAATTTCATCAAAATTATCTTGTTGCTGTTGGTTAATAATATCATGCATAAATGAAGGGAAACTTTTCTCCTATAAAAAAGAAATGTCAGGGGTTTGTCACCTTGTGAAGCCTTGAGTAGTGCCCTCCCAACTATCCAACCAGAAGTTGATGTTACTGCTCTCCACATTCCACCGTGAGTGTTTTTAGTGGATAGTAAAATGATCCAAGAGTGACTACCATATCCAGGAAACATTTTCCCTTGGAGTCCAAATCGATGACACATAATTACCCTTAATAATGATAATCTATAAAGAATCCCCTTCATAACAACCCATACCAATTTATCTTATAAAAATTTAATTGGAACATACACTCTAAGAAGATTAATTCCCCCTCCATGAAAAGGTTTTGAAAAACTTTTCAATAAATATCAGTGGTACCATACCTCCCCATTTCAGTCCCATATAAATGATGTTAATATCTTCTCAATATTGCTAAGCACGGTTTTAGGATCTCGGAGCGTAAACAAGACATACATTAGAATAGAAATAAGAACACAGTTTATAAGAATTTTTCTACCACCGAATGGGAGGAACCCATTTTTGAAATTGTTGATTTGGTTGGTGATTTAATTAACCACCCATTCACAATGAACAATTCATAATATACCTGGAAAAATTGGATTCCCCAAGTACTCCAATGAAAAATTTATTCTAATAAATACAAACACTTCTTTCATTCTTTTCTCCCAAACCTAGGGGAAATCCCACTGTACATATAGAGTATTTTTCTCATAATTGATTCATTTACCATCCCTAGTTATATATTCATCCAACACTTTATTAATTCCTCTAATAGATCTTCTAGATATATTTATAAATAATATCATATCATCCGAAAACATGCGATGACAGACTCCTGAAATTAATTCATGCATTTGAAAGACTTAATATTTCCATTTCCCATATTCCTCTCAAGAAGGTGACTGGGTGGATACCAGCCCATAATGAAAATTGTAGGAGATAGGGGCCACCATGTAAAATACCATAAATAAATTGAAGTAGACCACTTCTCTTTCCCATCAAAGAAATTGAGAACCAATGAGATCTATAACATCTATAAGAAAAATCGTGAAACCAATTAGTGAATCCCATACTCCATAAATCTTAGAATATAACTCTATTCCACTCTATCGTACACCTTATCCTTGTCAATTATTATGGCCACATTATACTCATTCACCTTCTAATTAAGATTCAAAACCATTTCCTAAGCAATTCCAATTGCTTCATGAGATGAACTTACCTTTAAGAAATCATTTTTCTTCTATTGAAACCCAATAAATAATATTCGTAGATATTTTCCTTTTAAGAATGATTTCTATAATTCTATGGAAAGGTTTTCAAAAACGAATGGGCCAAAAATAATTTATGTAATAAACAACCTTAACTTTACTAATGATAGATATAAAGGTAGAAAAAATTTCATGAAGAATTATTTCCCCATGAAAAAAAGAATATGTTAGAATTTCAAAATTAAATTTTAGGAATTAATCTTCACTTTATATTATGAAAAGGATGGGTATTAATGATGATATATGAAAAATCAATTAAAATAAAAACACTATTTATTAGTAAGATTCTCTTGATAATTTCTGAAATCCCTTTGTTGACACACTCTTGACAAATCCCCTCATGGGTTTCAGTATCAAAGCCTACCAGATACTCAAATATACTGAAACGTGTAATATATTTACCTCAGAATCTGATTATTTTCATTTCAAATGATACTAATTCTAAGGGGGGATTTTTTGACACTCATATTTTCACATTTCCCACTTTTCCATGGAAGGACACATGTCATTCATATCACATTATAAATAAATAACATCACACATCATCTTCTTCAACCTCACAATACCGGAGTTTTATCATTCATATTACACCTAAAATGGATATATCATAGCAATATAACCTCAAGTTCATGATATTTTTCACACTATAACTCCCTAAATTCTCCATGAAGTACGTGGATTAATCTCAAATTTATTCAAGGTGTGGTAAATTTTCTTATAGAGACCAGTCAGAAAAGACAGCCTCTATGTATAAAATTTGTTTCAGTAGAACGCCTCATTCCTATAATACTATATGATATTTGCTAAAATACAAAGATCAATCAACATGTTGTTTCTTACACACCAGCATGATCGATCAGTAAGGGGTTAACAAACTACTTCTATATTTCTTTCAAAGCACATTAGTTTAGATGAAAATGTAATATTGTGTGATGGATAGATAATGTAATACACCATATTCTTCTTCCTATTTGTTCTAATGTTTCAGCGGACAATATCTATAACTAATATGGCACACCAGCAAAAGAGGATTCCTCTAACAGAAAATGCAAGGTTCATATAGAGAACTATCATTATATCACCTTTTATTTTCATATCTCAAGCTTGGAAAGTTGATTTGATAAGTGGTGGAATGGATTTATCAAACAATTCACCATTCATGGATACGCAAAGATAGTGGGATAATTTTTCTGTAAATTTTAAAGGGAGTTCATGATTTTAGGGATTATTCTATCAAATGGAAGTTCTCATTGTCTCCATGTAAAGTAGAGCATCTCTAGAACTTATAAGGTTTATGTGGTGAAGATCATGTAAGACTACATGCTTTCATTGTCCCAAAGAATCTAGGGCCCTGCCTAACACATCACATAGAAGAATAGGAATTAGATAACCTATAATGCGAAGTGGATGTCACACCATAAGGGAGAGATATCGTTTTTTTCTAAAACAGATCATAAAAATATTCCATGCCTGATGTCTTGGATATTCATCATGAAAAAAGAGGCATTTGAAATTATAGTTTAAAGATATTTATATTGGAGGACCAATTAGGATTACTTTAATTATCAGTGTTGTGGTATTGTGCACCACATAACCACTCATTCAAAATATTATGGCATCACATAACCCATCTTGTAATTTTTTTCCATCATGTAACTTGTCTTGTGAAAAGGTGTGGCATCATGTACCTTATCATGAGGAGAGATGATGCACCGTGTGTATGTGTGTGTGTTGTCATGTGATCACAGAAGAGAGAACATATCTCGATGTACCATGTCTATCTGATGGAGGACAACACCATGAATATGCAATATTTATGTGTGTATAAAAAGCTTCATTTCATGCTTAATACCCCCATGTGAATAAAAGTAACATTTCAGACACGTGTCTGGAAAATCTTTATGATACTCTATATCTTTTCCTATTTTACTAATCGCCTGAGGATTTAGTTGTTGTGTGACACCCTAATGTGATCCTTTGGCTGCACAACACATTCCATTGTCTTGGGTTGTAGTACATTCATGTGAAGACTGGCAACACTTTCCATGCACCCTTTGGTGGCCGTTCATGACATGAAAACACCCTCAGTCACATCATGGTATCATAAAATCATGAATATGTGACGCATCAAAGGAATATAGAGTGACCATTCCTGAAAAAGTATGTACACCATCATAAGAACCATCACTTCTTGTGCGCCACACCATAGAAAATAAAAAAAATGGTTTTTCAGGCCATCACTCATGTGTCATCATGGGATTCATTATTGATCATGCAATGAATCACAAACAAGGAGAGTTATTACTTCTACAACACTTGCATGGATGTGCGAGGTCTCAAAAATACTTGTAAAATACTGTTAAAAATATAAAGGATTTAGGAGCCATTTTCACTCATGAACATCAGGTGATATGCTCCTATAGGTCTACAAGAAAATGCAAGCACCCAAAGATATGTAAGCCACATCTCACAAAAAACCACAGACATGTCATCCCTACGACGCGGAGGGCCTCAAGTATATCTAGGTGACCTCGCTCTCCACTTTTGGATTGATAATGACAAAAGTATAGATTTTTTCATAATATTATCACACATATATAATAGAACATTTAGTTTTCACATAATGCATCACCAAAAAATAGAGTAATTGTGCTCAACAATACTCATTCAAACTCACATGACCACAAAACTTTTCACAATAAAAGCAAAGAAATAAAAAGGGAAGGTGGGAACCTCTCATGGTTATAAAATGTTTGAGACATGCTAATTATTCCAACATAAGGGTCTCGGAAAGGTCTGATGTCATGAATTCCCTTTGATAAGCTATCCTTGTGTCACAAAATTCCTCGAAAGTCACCTGAGATCATGAAAAGGCCTTTTAATAGGCACTTCGATCTTGTGAAGGCCATTACACATGTCGACATGACAACAACTTTGTTTTTAGGAATATCCAGATAATTCAAAATGTCCCCATTAATTGTAAAGAATATAATAAGGGAGGTCTTGATGAGATGGACACACGGTTACTGAAAATCAAGTGATTATCTTGGAGAGATACTCAGTAAAGACTCGCAATGCCCCATGAATCAGAATCCCTTCACCGAATCCATCCTGGATTCATGCAAGATATGCCACACAAACTAGTGAACAATAGAGGTGGTGAGGCCCATAAATACCCCACCCAGCATGAAAAATTCATGTCCCGGTCTCTAGCGAACAAGGAATTTTTCTCATTTAGATTCATTGGCACTATAGCGGATTTCTTGGAGTAGTTGATCTTTTAATCGATATGTCTTACATTATGCAGTATAGAAGTGAATAGTCAGAGTGGTCATGCGTCATACATAAATCACTTTGTGAGATCACTCGTAGATCACATAAAGGATTTCTAGGAGGATGTATGAGAAACATCCCACATTTTTTCTAAATCACAGGATATTTAAAATAAACTAAAAGTGAATAAATCTATCACCGTTGCAATATAAGGGCTTGAATAAAGACTAAAGGTGGGAGACATAAGAAAAAACCTGTTCAATAACCCCCACTCACTTCACATAAACCACCCAATACATGATAAAACACTAATAAATGTCACCTAGATCTCATGAAACTCCATTGTTATACTATCTAGATCATGTGAGGTATACTGGACATGTTAGAGAAGGTCACACGACCCCCTTTGGCATTCCATCTTAGTCTCATGAATCCCTCGAGGCTCATCTCCCAAACCTTGTGATATCTTTTAGATACATCACAAAACTCATATAACATCACCCACCCATGTCATCCAAGTCTCATAGTAATACCCAGTCATGTCAACTGGCTCTCGTGACACCATCCCAGCATGTCAATTGGCTCTCATGGTTCCCTCTAAACATGAAATCCAGGTCTTATGATGCCCTCCAGACATGTCATCCAAGACATACAACACCCTCTATGATATTTTTTCATGAATCTCATGCCACCATCTATGTGTGATATCTATCTATTGCAATAACACATGGGAAATTCATCTAGATCATGTAACACCCTATGGAAAAGTCAGCTGGGTCATAAGATAGGTCCCAAGGTCGACTGGTTAGGTCTTGTGATGTCTGTTGGATGAGTCATCCTTGATCACATGACTACCCCCAAACATGCCATCCAAGATATGCAATGTCCCTCATATGAGTCAACTGGATCATATAATTGTCTTTTGATATTTCCAGAAGACACTCTCTGACATGTCAAGCAAGTGATCAAGCCATGTTGAGCGGACAATCAATGCATGTCATATATGAAATCATACTAGGTCAATAGGGAGTCCTAGAACTTGATAAAATTTTCCACCCTTATAGTGTAAGCCCCTGACCACATGGAGGCCTCAGTGTGTAATCCCCTACCACAATTCAACCATGGTGTTTAAGCCCTAGTCCTAAGGGAAACCTCTGATTGTAAGCCTGAATCAACTGAAATAAGATAACTCTAATTCATATAATAACCATCATATGCTTTACACCTCACTTAGGCCCGAGCTCCATATAAAACCTCCATAGGGATGTCTTGATATGTAATTCCGACTGCAACATGCAATGAGGCTGATAATTTTACATCCATTGTTTCTCAAACTGAGCATAGATCACATGGGATTATGGAGATACAATAATCATATCATTTTCATCATAATCCTCTGCAAGGAAAGGTATACCTCAGTGTGTAAGCCCTAATATTAAGGGAAACCTCATAGTGTAATCCTTGATCACCTGAAATATGATAACTCTAATTCCTGCAATAACTAGAATACCTAGGACACCTCCCTATGGCTCAACCTCCATATCAAACATCCCATTGGTAGTTCTAGTACATAAACCTCCACACCAATATTTCAAGAGGTTGATCGCTTTTCAAACCTTGTTTCTCACACCGATAATAGATCACATGGTCATAGGAATCTACAACGAACATCTCATTAGAATCATGAATCTCCGCCAGTCAAGGAAGTCCCAGCATGTAAGCCTCGATAAGTGGAATTATATTAGCACCCTTCATATAAGGTCAAATACATTGGTGTCGGACTATGATAACTTTTATTCTTGATATAATAATGATGTGTAAGACATATCCTTCAGACTCTAACTTAGATATTCAGTGTCTCAGTGCCCACACATATGTCCTATCTTTATGATGTTAATCTACATGGTTTTGACAAACTTTATGGGTTTTTATTACTTTAATAACCAGGATAGGTAGAACACCTCATAATGTCTCAATCACCTCCTCATAATATTAACTACCTCGATTCATGGAAGAAAGTTCAAAATCATCTGGTTATACAGATCTACGACATGATTAGCTTCCCATTATTGGAAATAGAGAGATAACCTCATATACATATAGATGGATTCATTAAATAAGATCCTTGTTTTTGGAATATGAGAGAGACTTAACCCATCATCGTTTTGTTAGGTTAACGGGTCCCATATCAAGATTATGACGGGATTAAATAACATATCTTAAATCTATAAGAGAGTATCAGAGTTAGAAATAATTCCCCCAAAGTGGTGTGATGAGACTGACCTCCCATCCAATCGACCATTGTGAGTACCTAAGTGCCATTAGGCATGAAAACCTAGATGAACGCCTTTCTTTGGAAATCAGATATATACCTCGTTATATATGGGGGAACCATTCGGAGTTTCTAGTATAAGGTATAACAGAAAAACAATGTTCATAATTATGCACAACACAAACAAGTCACAATCAACCATCAGGTCAAACATAACCCAATTCAAGGCGGTTTCCCGATCACATCCCTTCTCTTGACGAAACAACAACACATACGGATTATGTACCAAACACTATCAGGAAATTATGGTTAAGAAAAAATATGTTAGATGGAACCCTGCTTTTGAGGAACCAAATTTATCATACATAAACCCTAATTTAGTGATCAATCGTACAATTTCAACCCTATATTTTTAATTATTTCTTAATATGAAGGTATCCTATGTTTCACTATTCAATGAATGAGCTTTAAATAAATGATATTATTGGTTATTTATATAATGTCCTCAATGAAAGTAAATATTGTTTTTAAAGATTCTTTATGGTCTATTGAAAGTCTCATATTCAATAGAGTAAATCATTCTTATTTCAAATGGAAGATACAAATCACTTGAATGATTTAAATTTGGATGATTACAATCTATCAAGAGATATTATTGGATCTACTCAACCAAAAGAAAGTTGTGTGTTCTATATATATAGAGTATTTTTTCTTTATGTAATATATATATGAATAAACACTTGTAAATATATTTTGAATACATAATTAAATCAAATATTTAATGAATCTGTAATTTCTGGAGAGGCTACAATTTGAAGATATTCATATTTAATCCTTGTAATGTTGTGTAACTGTTGTTGTTTGCTTGTTTCTATTCATATTAAAGATCATTGAAAACTATTATCTCTAAAAATATATTCTTACTTGAATTCATTAATATTTTAAGGAAAATATTTGTATTCTATCTGTTGCTGATGCAATTGTGATCATGAACATTTCAATTCAGTCAAATAAAATTCTTTTGATTATTGAAGTTTTAACTTCTAGAACTAAGGCATGGAAGAGAATACTCTTATTCGAGTAATCATTAGAGAAACAGTTTCCCTATAAATGAAACAGAAGGCTCTATAAATCCTTATTTTAAGGTTTTAACTACATTTGATTAGTTGTTTCCTAAAGGTATTGTGATAAGAGCACCATTCTAGTGAAAACCACCGTGTTCACAAAGAAAGCAATGGTGGAGTGGACTGGGGAATCTTTGTGTCCCTAACCACTAAAAAAATTTTTGTTCTTATTCACAGTTTGTATTCTACTAAAATCACTTACTTTAAAAAAATATACATATATTAATAAATTGAACGAAATGATAAAATCCAAAATCAGTCAAGATTATCAAATATACTCAATCCCCCCCCCCCCTCTTGTTTGTCTTCTTATTAATTCCGACCTAACATGAAGAACATCAGTAATAACCAAATTCAACAAAATAGGTATGCATACAATCATAGAAGGGACCTAGGGTTTGATGATGGATATAAGGTATTCCTCCATATATCTCTATAGAAGAGAGTCATGCGATTTGGGAAGAAGGTAAATCTAAGTCTCAGGTCTATCATCCCCTTTGATATAGTTTATTATATCGAAACTGTGGCATATCAACTAGTACATACACCAACCATGTCTCATGTACATGATATATTACATGCATCCAATATGAATAAGTGAATCAAAATAAATCACATGTACTGAATTCAGGTGTGTTATAGTTGAAAAATGATCTCTCTAATGATTAAAAATAGAAGAAGAATATAAAAAATAGAGACAAAGTTATACGTAAGAAGACTACTCACCTAGTCAAATTTCCATGGTGGAACCATAAATATTAGAAGGTGAATGATGTCAATGTACCCTCACGTGATTTTACCTTAGTATGTAAAAATAAAATTAGATGGAAATTTATCATAAGGGGGGAATAATGTAACCATCTAGAATTTTATCAATGGGAATTCCCTTCTTATAATTATTTCATGTAGTATAAAACACATATAGAAACCCAAAAAATATTATTCTAATATATAAGGAATGATACATTAATTAGGAACTAAACCAATAATAATTCCAAATATTATAGTTGAAAAATAAGATGAAAATAATAGAATAAGAATTGGATAATTTTGATATGCTGGATCCACCCAAATTTCCTTACTCACGAACAAATCTGTTGAAATAAAACCTAGTGTTAGTAACATAATATTAATTTTTAAGATGAAAGTATAAATAACATTGAGAGAATATATATGTGAATTATGAATGAATATAATAATATGTCTTTATAGAAAGTAGAGAACACATATGGCTATTATAAATATGACCATTGGAATAGTAATCTGACCATTGGAATGGTAATATTACTATTAGGAATAGTAATATAACAATTATAATAGTGACCATACCTATTGAAATGTAGAATTATATTTAGGTAACATATAAAGTGAAACTACGATAAATTTATATCCTTGTACAAGTAATTAAATTTTTTAAAAATTTAAAATTATGTGTTGATATTTTTATAAAATGTAATTGATTAATTTTCAATTTTATAATAAATATAATGATTTAAAATAAAATTTATTTTCATAAAATATATTAATAAAATTATAATATTTTGTATAATAATATACAATTTAATGTTATGATACCATAAATAGATTTTTAAAGGGTCATAAAATCGATTATAATATTAAAATTGATATTTTTCTAATAAATGATGATTTTATTTAATAATTAGATTTATCGTATTTAGAAATTTATTTTCATAAAATGGATTCAATTTTTGAAATATGAAAAATGAAAAATTCTGAAGAAATTTTTATATATTTATCGAAAATCGTTTAATTTTTTTGAATAGTAAAATATAGTAATTTACAGTATTTAAGATTATAAGACATATACATGAATTTTTTAATCATACGTGATGTAAGAACCAATTAGTTCAAACTCAGATGAATTATTTATTTCATATAGTCACATGATCAACACTATTGATAGTATTAATCAAAAATAATAAACTATTGATTATAATAATAAAAAACACCCCTCTCCACCCCTTATAAATACCACCCCTTGTCCTCATAGATTTTAAGCCTTGTATCAGGACAATATTCTATCCAATTACCTTCCCAAGACTCTTTCCCACATCCTTGTGTTTTTTGTCACACTAACAAACCAATTCCAAGTTCCATAATAAGGTCCTTAGAGAGACGACATTCAAGAGCTAAAATCCTCTATCATCATCTTTTAATTTATTTATTTCATCTATCTTATCCTCACCTGTTGTCCAAAGTGGGATGAAAACTCCAATATCATATATATATATATTGGAATTTATTTTTTTAGTGGAATATCATTCATAAATACTCTTCTCTTCAATTGAACATCATTTTTCATAATCTATTCTTATTTTTCCCTTTATGAATATACAATAATGATTTTATTCCTTCTTACATGTAAAGCCTTATCATAGACCATTTTGTTATGCCTTGTGAAATTACTATGAAAAAAATATATTTTCATGGGTAACCATTACGTTTTATTTCATTATGTGGTGCACTTATGCATGTACATGTTAGGATGGTTGCACCGAGATAACACCCCAATGCATTGTGTAAAGTATTAGTTTCATAAGGCATTATGTATGGGAATAGGGAGTAAAACTAATCCATTATGTGACTTTGTCCACTACGTGATATAGTCTTGGAAGTTAGCCTTTCATAATGTTTATGTCATGATATATATATTTTTTCACATTCATATGTTCCCAAGATCATATGATTCCATGTTCTATATGTTATGACTCCATATGTTTATTCATTATTCATGTCTTTTATGTTAGCAAATTATGACTTTTGACTCATGCTCCATGCTTCATTTTCATGTTTATTCCCTTACTAGGAATTTTAGAACACCCCTTTTGTCTATGTATTACCCAAGTTATCCTATATAGTTTTAGAATATCATAGAGAATTAGGAGATCATTATGGATATTAACAAAAGATGTTTTATTCTAGTTCCATTTTTTAAAAATATATTCTTATTGATCCAAATAAGCATGAATTTTTTATCCTTGTTTTGTATTTAATGGATAATTAAGTTAAAATAATTTAATAAAATGTGAAAAATGGTAGGTTCACTATAACAACATCCTCCACAATATGGGGGTAAACTTGACCATGTGATAGTTAGAAGATGAATGAACTCTTTAGAGAATATATTTTAAGTTTTAGGTTGTTCAAATAATCAAAAGGTAACTCTTTCTTTTTATTATCTTGAAAGTGGAATCTATTGGTGGTAGTGTCTAGTTAATAAAACCAATGAAAATCGTGGTATTGATACCATGGAATGAAAGTTATTCGAATTTATTTTTTATGAAAAATATTTTCTTAAATTCATTTGAATTAGAATCGGAATAAATTTTTTGTAGTTAAAGTAAATAAAATATGATTCAACGGATGCTTCTAAATATAATTTTACTCAACTAGAAAATAATTCATTGAATTATATGATGGACTATTA
Source organism: Viscum album (assembly GCA_963277665.1). Classification (NCBI taxonomy): domain Eukaryota; kingdom Viridiplantae; phylum Streptophyta; class Magnoliopsida; order Santalales; family Viscaceae; genus Viscum; species Viscum album. The sequence goes on along the minus strand of OY728133.1, from coordinate 717,682,388 downwards.
AAGTAATATTGGTCTATTTTATACTGGTTTTAAATTATTTTTTTAAAGGGGACTAGATACTAATGAATTTTAGATAAATGATAAAATTATTCAATGTACTAAAAAAGTTAAAATAGAGTTTGTTGGCTCTTATGGATCACATAACATCATGGATAAGAAACTACCATGTTTATAAGCACTATGTAAACAACCAACATGTATATTGTAAGGGAAGATAATTAAATTTCTCTCATAACCTAAAAATTATGGGTAGTGTTTTATGGGATCAAGAAAGTGTTATATGTGTAGAAAATTTGGACATACACCTTGTGATTGTAAATAAATGAGTAATGATCAATCCAATATTTGGAAAAATAGAGAAAAAAATTATTATCAATGTGGTCAAAATGTGTTAAAATGTTTTAATTATAATGAGATTGGAAATTATAAAAATATATTCCTGAATATAAATATAAGATAATGATATCATTACGATCATAACCAGAAAGGTGTAGAGAATTAATTTTCTACCACTATGGTCAATAATGATCCATCAAATGAAGTGGTATTGTGTGTCTTATTTTTTTATAAAATTTATGATAATATCTTTATTGATTCAATATCTACACATTCATTAATTTCATTGAAATTTTCTTGTAATATAGAAATATAATATCAACAAAGATAGACTAAAATGTAACTAATAACTCATGGTGTAATTAGTAAAGAAATACTTACTTATAAAAATCATTATATTGTCATTTATGGTAATATTTTACCAATAAATCTTGTTTTCATACATATATTGGATTTTTATACTCTTTTTAGTATAGATTTTCTTTCAATGTATCATGATAACATATATTATAAAGAATAGGGAATAATGATTACTTTTTAGAATGAATTTTTGTTTGTATTTAATAATGAGTTCCTACAAGTGATTACATATTGGGAATATGAGAAATTGAAAAAGATGGAGGTGAAAGTTATCTTAATAATATCATTAAAAAGACAAAAAATGTTCTAACATAATGATTTTGCATTGTTAAATTAAAATTTGGATGTATTTATTGATTAATTTTACAGTGGTATTCATTATTGATTTTTTGAATTCACTATTGAATTAGTTCTAAATAGTATGTAAATTTTCAAACCGCCTTTTCAAATAGATATAGTAAATCTCTTAGAATTGACAATTAAATTATAATAATTACATGATAAGTGTTTATTCATCCTATAAATTCACCATGGGTTGATCCTAATTTATTTTTTAAGAATAAATATGGTACTATTAGGCATTTAATTTATTATAGAGTGCTCAATAACATTACTGTTAAGAAAAATATCATCTTCTTCATATTGATTCCTTTTTTATCAACTTTATGGATCTCACTATATTTTAAATATCAATATCGAGGAAGGATATCATCATTTGAAGGTAATAAAAGAATATATTCTTAAGATATTGTTTTTAACATGGAAAAACCATTTCAATTTGGTATTTATATCTTTTGGGTTAGGGAATACACCTTCTATATTTACAGATTTGATGAATGTGGTATTCTGAAAATATTTATATAATTTTTTTTAATAATAATATGTTGGTATTTTATAAAAATTATGAAGATAATGGAAAACCAATGGATATTTTTCTACAAACTTTAGGATAAAATAATTAATATAAAAAATTTAGTAAATCTATGTTTTGGTTATAAAAACATTCATTCCTTGGGAAAATTGTTTCTAAAAACTCTATAAAAGTGGATCCTAATAACACTAAAGTAGTTGAAGAATGTACAAGAACAAAATATATCATAATGAATCATATGTTTGTTATAGTAGAGGGTTAACATGAATATTTTTTTCTAAAAACCGTGTTCATTTAGATAACCCATTAACCAAGTAAACTCAAAAAATTTATTTTGGAAAAAGAATATAAGCAATGTTTTGGGAATTAAAAATAATATTTGATGATTATCTTGTATTATCCTTAACATCGTGAAATGTGTAATTTCTTATTTATTATTATGCCACATCATAATCTATGTTACTTTTAGATCATGATCCATTAATTAATGATTTAATGATCATTGGATTAAAAATTTTGAGGGTGGAATCATATTTTATTTTTTTTCTTAAGTAATAGTACAATCATCCTTATTATAAATAATAAATTATTCATAGAAAGAAGAGAATACTTTACAAGAGAAGATAAAATTGATAAGGAATGTAAGTTTAAGGTGTATAATTTTGATGAAGAGGGAGTTATAAGATTTAGAATGAGATTATGTATATTAAATGAATCTTAGTTGAAAAATTAAATAATGAGCCTCACAACTATATATATTTTATTCATTTAGGAAGTAAAAAGTTATATAGTGATATTTAAAAATATTTTTTGTGGGAAGAAATATACAAATATGTGGATGATTTTTCTTTAAAAAGTTTGATTTTTTAATAGGTTTGAGATGAATGAAAATAAATGAAAGTAATTATTTAACCATTTTAAATTATAGAATAGAAGTAAGAAATATATCTATGGATTTCATCATGGGATTTCAAAATAAATTTCACTGTAATAATGTGATATAGGTTATTGTTTAACATTTTTCAAAATCTTACCAATTTCTTCCTATTAATGATAAGATACCATTGTACTAAATTATTCAACTATATATTAAATATATTGTAAAATTACATGGAGTTACTCTTTATATTGTGTCTAAACATATTCCAAGGTTTACATTCAATTTTTGGGAAGGGATTTAGATGTAATTAAGAACTGAGTGCAGATTCAATACATCATCTCACACTCAAAATGATGGAAAATTGGAGTGTAAAATTATATTTTTATACTATATTATTTTTCATTGTTCATTAGGTTATAAATGATTTCAGGATCAACACATATCATTGGTTTAATTGTCAAATAATAATAATTTTCATTCAAGAATATAGATGTAACTATTTGAAGCATTTTATGGAAATAGTGTTAAAATCCATATTGTTGGGAAAAATTGGGGAAAAGATTTTTTTGGGTCCTAAATTGTTGAAAATATGGTTAAAAATGTTAGATCGATACAATATAATATTAAGACAACTCAAATTAATTAATTAATTAATGCATATAATTGAAGGGATGACCTTTTATTTATGGTAGGAGATCATATATTTTTTAAAATATCTCTATGGAAAGGGGTGATGTGTTTTGGAAATTAATAAAATTTAATCTCAACATATATTGGTCCATATATAATCTTAGATAATGTGGGTTTGATGTATTATTGAATAGTCTAAACTTCAATTTTATCTTTGTTAAATCTTGTCATTCATGTTTCATTATTATGGAAATGTATACCTAATCCATCTCATATATTGATCCCTGAAGTAGTGTAGTATGAGGAGAACCAATATTATGAGAAAAAAACAGTGATTATTCTTGATTGTAGACAAAAAAATGAAATAAGTGAACTGGTTTGAAAAAAATATATTTGTAAAAATCATATGTTTAAAGAAGAAACTTGGGAACCTAAAGAAGCTACGAAAGAAATGTATACCCACCTATTTACCAATGAGTAAATATTATGGTGATGAAAATTATTTAATTATTGGATTGTATGTGGTATCCATGTTCTATAATATTAAAAAAATATTTATAGTTTTTCTAATATATAATATGGAGTTATATTGCTTAGAATTCTCCTTAAAAAATAAAAATTTCATGAAATAAAATTTGATTTAAATAAAGCTTGGGTGAAATTAATTTTTTTATCTACATTATTATAATATATTTTAAATATAGTGAGTTATATTAATTTTATGAATTTATAATAAAATATAACATTTTTAATATCTTTGAAAATATTATAGCATGATATGAAATAGGGATGTGAATTTTTAGTTTTAAATAAATATAATTTATTATAAGAAAAATGTATATATATGATGTTATTAGTTTTATTTTAAAATATAATACAAAATAGTTATATATGAGTTTTAAAAAAAATTATAATATATTTCAGATAATAATTTCGAAAATAGATGAAAATTATTTTGTTAAAAATTTATAGAAAACAAGATATGAAAGTATATCATAATTGTGATGTATGTTCACTATCTCTTTTAAAACTTTTGACAAAATAATATTAAGATATTTTAATTTAAATTTATTATATTTAAGGTTCTAAAGCATTGAATTTTAAATCCTATATTTTATGTTAATTTGGTTATAAGTTGAGTAGTACATGTGAATTAAAATTTCTATTCAAATAATAATTTGAATTTAAATTTAATTTAAATTGAATTTAACTTATTATTATTATATTTTTATCTAAAATGAAATAGGACATTATATTAAATTATATAATGTTTACTACATGATTATATACTAAAAATTTTATATAAATGTTATCTAGTTATATTAAATTAATTTATATGTCAATAAAAATATGAAAACATTTATTTATGTTGACGTATTGGTTACACAACACAAGTTAAAATTAATGTCTTAGTGATAATATTTATGAAGTGATAAGTCTTTGATTTACCTTAATAGATAAATATTGTAAATAAATATTAATTTTTAAATATTTATTCATGAATTTTAAAATTATATAACAAAATAATTATCTAAATTCCTACACAGTGCTTGTGTAAGGTAAAAAAGATCAAAATTATTATCCTAAAAATGTTATCATGATATAAATATCATTATTAATTGTTTAAGATGATAATACTAACTAAAAAAGCATATTTTTATTAGTTATTTGTTATTAAAATTAAATAATATGGTAATTATCCCAAATTCTTACACAAAGTCAATGCGATACTTGTTCGAGCAAGAAAAAAGTCCAAATAAATTGGTTTAAAATATTTAAACTATTATGTATTAGATAAATTAGGATTATTTAGGAATATAATTAATAATTGTAAAATATAATTTATTATATAAATACTAGTACATTAATTTTATATTTAATAAGTTTTTTTTAATATCAAATTACAATAATATCCTTCAAAATCTAGATAAATGTAATTTTATTGTTAAAAATGATTTATAACATATTTAAACATAAAAAATATATTAAATCATATTTTGATGAGTATTTATTTAAAAATATATCCTTTCACTTTATTACCCTCTTAAAATTTAAAAATAATTTTTTTAACCCTTAAGAAATGAATATTTTTGAAAACACCACCAAAACTATTCTATAAATAAGGGATTTACTATCTATTTATGTAAAGAACCAAAAATTCTGTGAATTTTTTTTCTTAAATTCATGCGATTTATATGAGTCTTTGAAAATTTACGGCGCTTGATTATTAGTCCCGGTTTTCCCAGGATCATTTTCATAAGGTTTTTTTGGGTACGTTTAGTAAACTTATGAGCGGGATTTTATAACTTTTGAACCGGTGCTCAGAACTGAAATCTTAGGGCACCGTTGAACTCATAGTGTTGGTGAGTGCTTAGTTAGACCTTCACTATAGTTGTGTTGTAACTATAATGGAAGTTAGATTTTGGGATTTTGAATTTAATTAAATTAAATTAATGTGTTACCTTTATTTTTATTTCATGGTGGTTAAAATCTCAAAGAGGAGGCTAGTGGTGGGGCCCACCCGCACATAACCTCCCTTGGTAGGATATCTTGGTGGGGACCACCTGGGGGTTGTAACTCCTTGGAACCCCCAATTAAGTGGTTAAACCCTTGGACTCCCCATTTATGGAGCCCTCACTCGTGAAACCTCTTGAAGTCCACTCCATTAATTTGTGCCTACACACAAGATTTAAATAAGTGGATCCCCGATTAATAAATTCTCCATTTGAATTATTTATTCCAAAAAATTAATAAGAGGTCATATTTTATTATTTTTTTGGTTGGTATAATCTTTGGGTGCAGCTTGGGGGTGAATAGGAAGAACTCTCCAACGAAGGAAACGACGAACACCATCTTCGACTTCGTCTTTTTTCAATGCACGATCTTGAGATTGGGAGTGCATGAAGAACACAGAAAATGAAGAATTGATGTCCTCCATTTCCTCAACACCATAAATGAACTACAAAAGTTGACGGTTAATTAAAATTAAGGGATTTGAGTGGAATTTATTCCAGTTCCTTATCATTCAATTTATGGTTTGAGAATTGTTGATTGATATCACCATAATGAGGATGGATCAGTACGCATGAACACGGCCCCACCCTCCCCCTTAAATATTTCTCCTTTTTTTATGACGGAGGTGGCGTAATGGCGCCACAGGAGGGTAGGACCATGGTGAATCATCGGCGGCCGGCGATGGGCCGGCCGCGAGGGAAACCGGCGGTGCAAGGGCTGCTAAGTCGCTTGAGGAGCACGACACCATCGAGCCGCACGGAGAACCGGGCGGCGGCCAGGTGGGCCGCAGTGGTGTTGGAGGGTCGTGGTGCTATCACATTGTGATGGAGTAAGGAGACACAGCCACTTAGGCCATGGTGATCGGACGGGCTGGGTGCAGCGTCGTCAAGCCCCGCTGGAGAAGAACCGTGGCCAAAGGTCGTGGCTGACGGAGGAGGGCGGTCGGCAGGCACACCATAGGTGGGACACTTCGGGTCCTTCGGTCACCTGTTTGGTGCCACAAGTCAGTCGTTACTGTGAGATGGGGGGTGTTGACGACCCACCCCCCCCCCCCACCCACCTCTTCGCTTGGTTAGGGTGAGCCCGTTGAGGCGCGGCAACCGCTGACTTCGGCTGGCGGTCCACCTCCTAGCCATGCGGGCCGCGCCACCTGTAGGTCGGTCCACCACATGGGTCGGGCCACCTGTCGCAAGAAAGGCCTGTTTATGGTGGGCCGGGTTGGACCCATGTCTGGATCTGGACCCGGGTCAGGTCGGGTCGGTCCGGTTGGGCCGGACCCGACCAGGACCCAGTTTGACCCTTTTCACCTTTTCACCCATATCTTGGGCTATGGGTGTCCAATCGACGAACCGTCTATGGTAATGGAAATCATAGAGAAAGAAGATTCTTTTGAAATACCCCACATGATGTTTGGATGCAGTTGCGAGACTGTCGGGTTGTATTGAACCTAAATCCAACCGAGCCCTTAGAGCGGAAACACCAATAACTCACAGACTAGGCATCTGATTGACGTTTCCTCAATCATGTCTGGTTAATTTCGATGAGACGGAACTACAGGATACATCAAATGGATTCATTGAGTTAGTTTATGTATTGACACTTTGCTCGAGGAGTGGACCCTCCCGGAATCGAGCAAGATCTGTGCGGGAACCCTATGGCTGGCTACGACTAAGATGATAGGATCTTACGTCGACCTGCTACTATACTAGGATCCTCCATGGGTTCGACAATGATGATATTGTACAAGTAACGTCGGTGGTTTTGACAGCGACGATACTATTCTAGGATCCTCTATGTGTTCGACAGCGACGATACTCAACCAGGATCCTCTACGGGTTCGACAATGATTAATTTTGTACCAGGATCCTCCTTGGGTTCGATAGCGCTGATATTGTTCCAGGATCCTATGTGGGTTCGATAGAAGAGATGACTCAATGGCTTCATCTATTCATCTATAACTCTCTACAAAAGTTGTATACCTTTGTGAGCTGAGTCTTCACTTTCAGTTGTTATCATCGAGATGATTGACTTTGCTTCCTTTGTGGAATGGGTTGTGCTTGGGCTCGAGTGTTGGAGCCGGATTTTGATTGGTAACATAGGTATATGTCTGGGAATATAACTAAGTTGGGATTTTTGACACTTATTGATGGTATCTTACTACTGTGGTCTATCTTAGTGGATTCTGGGAGACCTTTGGGGGTCTCAGGGTCCCTTACCGAGTATTGTTATACTCACCCCAACACAGGCTTCGCCCGCACCTTGTTATGTTTTGTGCAGACGACAGTCAGCAATGATCAAGGCTGAGGGTGACGGACGAGAGGCTGCTCGGAGCTGGACTAGATGGGACATACCTTAGGGACAAGTTGTTTGAGATATGTACCTACCCTTCAGTTAGGAATCCCCAGTGGATGATCCAGGAGCTGTTTTCCCTTTTTACATGTATCTGTACTTGTTGATCAGTTTGGTTTGTATATTGGCCCACTTACATTCAGCACACCTTTCTTTTCTATATTTGTACCTTTTGCTTCTATAGCTTGTTTTTAGACTGTTTGTGTCATAGGTTTAAAGGAAATTCCTTCCATTTTTATCAGGGATTTGTCTTTGGTGCTAGTTTCCATCCCCTGGCCTATGGAAGGCAGGTTTGGGGTTGTCACAGCACGGGCCCCATGGATGGGTCGTGAAAAATTGGTATCAGAGGAGTCGGTTCTACCATAGAACTTGGACTCTTATTATTTTAATGGAAATATTTTTAATTGTTTTGGGTGTGTTTATCAGTTTAGGGAAACCGATGTTGGTGTGGCGGACAACGTATCTATACACTAGGACTCTAACATCTGACTTCCAACTCAGTGCACAAAAACACTGATTTCTTGTGTGTTTACTTTGAAATTTATTATTCATGATTTCTTTGTGTCAGCCCACCATGTATATTGATTTGATCGTGGCACACCTTTTTCTTTAAAGGATGGTCATATGTAGGAAGCTAGATAGGGTTCTGATTTTTGTATGAGATGGTAGCCCACTGATCGACGAGGTCTCGGTGCAGGGCCCCATCACAGCGGAGGTACCAGCGGTACCACCACCCCCTAGGCCGCTGATACAACCATCTCCAGCAGCAGAGAGTGCATGCCATTTGAGTGTGTTGCACGAGTTCCATCACCATAGGCCACCCAGGTTCAGTGGATAGATGGACCCACAGGCAGCTGAAGATTGGCTGGAGGCTGTTGTGAGAGTTCTTAGATTGGTAGGGACACCAGCCGACCTCATGGTGATCCTTGACGTGATCCATCTGCATCCGGTAGTAGATAGATGTCACAGAGGTCCAAGTGGACCAGTCCATCAGGTGGGCGACCCCCGGATACTGGTTCGGTTTTGTGGGGCAAGCGAGACAGAGCCAGCCATATGAGGAGCAGGCAGTTCTATGCATGCAGTGGGCAGCGTCACATGGCTCATGAATTCCCGAACCGCTATGCATATGAGAAACAGACAGTAGAGGGACCTCCCAGGTAGATGTAGAGGTTCGACTGTGGTGGTCTGCTGGGAGAAGGTGGACGTGGAAGAGGAGCTGGCCGAGCAGCAAGTGGTGGATGACATTTTGAGGTTCTACCACCACCACCACCAGGAGGTCCACCCCGACCACAGGGAGCTAGCAGACAAGGGCGGGCTCAGCTCCAGATAGTCATGGACTATGACCACGGTTCACCTGAGCTGATTCGAGGTGTTATCTATGTCTAATCCACCCTTACTGCAGTAATTATAGACATGGGTACAAGTCAGTATTTTATTTCTGCTTCCATCGTTCGGAGCTCAGAGATTCCGACAGATCCGTTAACTCGATCTTTATGTCTAGAGACTCCTATAGGAGTAGACTCAACAATTACGCACTGTTACCGGCAGTGTGAGATTACTCAAGGAGTCCAGAGCTTCGGCTGGGATCCCCTCATAGCGACGTCGAGGCCTTACAACGTCATCATGGGTATGGACTGGTTATCCAAAGTTCATGCTCGGATTGACTACATTAAGAAAAAGGTGTGGTGTGTCCAAGAGGATGGGATGAAGTTTACCTTCATTAGGAAGAAAGGATCCTTTGTAGCGTAGGAAGGACTTACCAAAGAAGGGGGCAGCCAATCACCCACTAGTTGGCTAGCCTCATTCTCAGAGCAGTTGATGTATGGAGTCTGGGATTTCTGATTGTGGTGGATCAGTATGTGGATATCTTCCCTGATGACATTCCAAGACTACCTCCTCCCAGATAGGTAGCCTTTGACATTGACTTATACCCCAGTAGGACACTGATGTCCACTCCATCTTATCGGATGTCTCTCGCGGAGCTTCGTGAGCTGCGTGTAAAGTTGGAGGACTTGTCAGGGAAAGGATTTATCTGACCCAGTGTTTCACCCGGGGCATCCCCGATTTTGTTCGCCAAGAAGGCGGATGGAAGCTTGCTTCTGTGTGTTGTTTATCGGAGCCTAAACCAGGTGGCAGTGAAGAACAAGTACCCACTCCTGAGGATTGAAGAACTCTTTGATCAGTGGAAGGGAGTGCATTGTTTCTCGAAGATAGATCTTTGGTCGGTCTATCACCAGCTCACAGTACGGGATGAGGATGTGCAGAAGATGGCCTTCAGAATCCGGTATGTCCACTACGAAATCTTGGTTATGCCATTCAGCATAACCAACGCACCAAAAGTGTTTGTGGGACTCATGAACAAGATATTTCTGTCATACCTTGATCTCTTTATGGTAGTCTTTATCAATGATATTCTGATATACTCAGCTACCGAGGAGGAGCACGCCTACCATTTGCGGGTATTCCTGGGCACACTCCAAGAGCACCAACATTATAGTAATCTATTGAAGTGCCAGTTCTAGATCTGAGAGGTACAGTTTCTGGGACATGTCATCTCAGAATCTAGAGTTGCAGTGGATCCAATGAAGATCGTTGTAGTACTTGTTTAGGAGCCACCCAAAAGTGTGACTGAGGTAAGAAGTTTTCTATTACTGGATAGACACTATCGGAGATTTGTGCCAGACTTCTCCAGAGTTGCAGCACCACTTTCAGAATTGACGAAGAAGGGGCAACCCTTCGTGTGGTTAGAGAGATGCCAGTGGAGTTTTCAGGAGATGAGGCTGAGGCTGACTAGTGTGCCCATCTTGAGCCTACTGGGGGAGGGTGTTGGGTACATAGTCTATTGTGATGCATCAGGGGCTGGGCACAAATGCGTCCTAATGCAGGATCGAGCAGTGATAGATTTTGGTTATCGTCATCTGAGACAACATGAGTAGAACTCCACTACCCATGACCTAGAGTTAGCAGTAGTAGTCTTCTCCTTGAATTTGTGGTGGCACTATCTGATGGGTGAGCATTTTACAGTCTACTCTGACCACCAGAGTCTCAGGTAGATCTTCTTGCATAAGGACCTGAACATGAGACATCGGTGTTGGATTGTGTTCCTCCAGAACTGTGACTTTGAGATAGTCTATACTCCTATAAAGGGGAACGTTGTAGAAGATTCTCTTAGCAGGAGATCAGGCATTCAGCTGCTAGGAGAGGTGACGGAGGAGCTGGCCGCATTGTAGTTATCATTTGTGGATCGAGATGGAGCAGCCTTTCTACAGTCTCTTACAGTCACACCTTCTCTTCTTCAGAGAGTCAGGGAGGCGTAGCGTGGTTATTTTGACTATGAGGCTTGACGTGCACAGATATCCACAGGACAGGAACCTGATGGATTTTCTGTAGGTGGAGAGCATGTCATTCTATTCAAAGGAAGTACTATGGTACTAGTAGCACTTCAGGAGGAAGTGTTGAGGTAGTTCCACACATCTCCTCTAGCGGTACATCCAGGTGTGGTGAAGATGTATCAGGACCTCTGACAGCAGCACTGGTGGGAAGGTATGTAGAAGGTAGTAGCAGAGTTTGTCTCACGATGCCTAACTTTTCAGCAAGTGAAGGCGGAGCACCAGGTTCCAAAAGGTTTAGTTCATCCCTTAGAGGTACTAGAGTAGAAGTGGGATGAAAAATCAACAGATTTCGTGATGGGACTTCCATGTACATCCCGAGGACACAACTCTATATCTGGGATTGATGACCGACTCACCAACTCAGCCCACTTCCTACCGATCAGAGATCAGGGCTCAGTAGATGGCTCGGGATGCCTCTATGTATAGGAGATCATATGGCTTCATAGTGTTCCATCGACGATCGTCCCCAATCGAGATACACATTTCACTTCCCGGCTATGGAAGGGGTTGCCGGAGGTTTTCAGGATGCAGCTTCACTTGAGCACCACCTTCCATCCTCAAACGGATGGTCAGACTGAGAGGACCATTCAGACTCTCGAGGACATGCTCTGTGCATGTGTCCTTGATTTTGGTCGTAGCTGGGAGGATCACTTACCCTTAGTGGAGTTTGAGTATAACAGCAGCTACCACTCCACCATCGGGATGACACCTTTTGAGGCACTGTACAGCTAACCTTGCAGATCACCTCTATGCGGGATTTACCTAGGGGAGTCAGCACTCATGGAACCAGAGATGGTTCAGGCTATGACGAAGAAGGTGCAGATCATCCAGGAGTAGATGAAGACTTCACAGAGCAGGCAGAAGTCCTATACTGATAGGATACAGAGACCTCTATAGTTTGAGGATGGTGACTACGTATTTCTATGAGTCTCACCACGAAGAGGTCTATGAAGATTTCGCTGAGGTGTCAAGTTATCTCCAATATTCATCAGACCTTTACAATTCCTCAACAGAGTAGGCGTGGTGGCTTATCACTTATCTCTTCCAGCTTAGTTACACCGGGTGCACAACATCTTCCACGTATCTCAGCTGAGAAGATACGTGCATGACCCTTCCCACATCATCGACCACAAGGAGCTATAAATCGATGATGGGGTGACTTTCACAGAGGTTCCAGTGGATATTAAGGATCTACTGTATCGGTTCCTACATGGATGGTCGATACCTCTATTGCGCATTCGCTGGCAGCATGGGATCCTCCAGGAGAGCACATGGGAGCGGGAGGCTTAGTTGTGTGCTCAGTACCCCGCATTTGTTCCCTTAGTTTGAGTTGTATCTTATGGGGACGTAATGCCATAAGGTGGGGAGAATGTAAAGACCCATAAATTATGTGAAATGTTTTTTCTTAAATTCATGGGATTTTTACAAGTCTGAGAAAATTTACGGCACTTTATTTTAAGGTCGGTTGTTCCTGGAATCAATTTCTGAAGTTTTTTTTTTGGGTACATTTAGTAAACCTACATGCAGGATTTTATAACTTTTGAACCGGTTCTCAGAACTGAAATCTGAGGGGACCGTTGAACTTACACTGTCAGTGATTTCTTAGTGATACCTTCACCGTAGTTTCAGTCTAACAAAAATGGAAGTTATATTTTGGGGGTTTTAATTTTATTAAATAAAAAAATGTGTTAAATTTATATTTATTTATTGGTGGTTAAAATATTCAAGAGGAGGCTAGTGGTAGGACCCACCAGCACATAACCTCCCTTGGGAGGATATCTTGATAGGGACCACCTGGGGGTTGTAACTCTTTGTAACCCCCAATTAAGTGGTGAAACCCTTGGACTCCCCATTTATGGAGCAACCACCTGTGAAACCTTTTGAACTCCACTTAATTAATTTTTGCCTACACACAAGAATTAAATAAGTGGATCCCCCCTTTATTAATTCCCCTTTTGAATTATTTATGCCAAAAAATTAACAAGAGTTCATATTTTATTATTTTGTGGATGGCATAATCTATGGGTGGAGCTTGGTGGATAAGAGGAAGAACTCACCAACAAAGAACGTGAAGAACGCCATCTTTGACTTTGTCTTTTTTTGATGCATGATCTTGAGATTGGGAGTGTGTGACGAACGTGGAAAACGATGAATTGACATCCACCCATTCCTCAACACCATCAACGAATGGGGAAAGACAATGTTGAATTAAAGGTAACGAATTTGAATATAATTTATTCCCATTCTTCATAGTTCAATTTATGGTTTGAGAATTGCTGATTGATATCACGATAATGAGGAGGGATCAGTCCACACAAACATGTCCTGACCCTCCCCCTTTATTCTATCTCATTTGTTGATGATAGCAGTGGCCCAACGGCGCCACCAGAAGGGAGGACCGCGATGCAGCATCGGAGGCCGGTGACGGGCTAGCCGCGAGAGGAACCGGCAGCACAAGGGCGGCCAGGTAGCTGGAGGAGCATGACGCTGTCGTGCTGCATAGAGAACTGGGCCACTTCCAGGTCGGCCGCAGAAGTGTCGGAGGGGTGATTTTCAATCACACCACATCGTAGGAAGGATTCTCTACCACTTATGTCGTGGTGGTGGGATGGGCAGGGCACGACGCCGTCGTGCCGCGCCGGAGAAGAACTATGGTGGATGGAGGAGGGCGGAAGGCTGAGCCAGCCGTCAGCGGGCACACCACAGGCGGGACCCTTAGGGTCGTGTGTTCACCGGGCCAGCGGCACGTACCAACCGTTACAGGGTGATTGGGGGGGGGTACTGAGCACCCCCGCTTCGCTCGGTCAGGGCTGGACCCGCGAGGCGCGGCCACCGTTGGCTTCGGCTGGCGGTCCGCCTCCCAGCCACACGGGTCGGGCCTCTGCGTGGGCCAGGTCACCCATCTCAGGTCGAGAAGTTTTTTGGCGGGCCGATTCAAACCCCATTCTGGATCCGAACCCGGGTCGGGTGGGGTCGGTCCGGCTGGGCTGAACCGGACCCGGACTCAGTTTGACCCATTTCCCCTTTTCACCCATATCATGGGATACAGGTGTCTGATCGAAGAACTATCTACGGTGACGGAAATATTAGATCAAGATGTTTCTTTTAGCATACCCCACTTTATGTTTGGACACAATTGGGGTAATTTCGGGTTGGATTGAACCTAAATCCAACTGGGCCCTTTGGAGCGGAAACACCAATAACCCACTGACCGAGCATCCGATTGACACGTCGGTAGTCGCATTGGGTTCCATAGGATGAGACTAAACTACGGGATACATAAAATTGAGTCTTTGTGGTAGTTGATGAATTAGCAGTTGGCTCGAGGAGTGGACCCTCCTGGAATCAAGCATGTTGTGTGCAGGAACCGTATGGCTGGCTGCGACTGAGATGATAGGATCCAACGTGAACCATCTACTATACCAGGATCCTCCTTGGGTTTTAAAGTGCTATACCAAGATCCTCCATGGGTTTGACAGTGACGATACTATAGCAAGATCCTTTATGGGTTCGACAACGATGATACTGGACTGGGATCCTTCGTGGGTTCAACAGTGATAACTTCTATTCCAGGATCCTTCGTTGGTTCGACAATGATGATACTGTTCCAGGATCCAACGTGTGTTTGATAGAGGATATGATTTAGTGGATTCATCTAATCATCTCTAACTCTCTAAAAAAGTTTTATACCTATGGGAGCTGAGTCTTGACATTCAGTTGATATCATCGTGATGATTGACTTTACTTCCTTTATTGAATGGGTTGTGCTTGGGCTCGAGTGTCAGATCTGGATTGTGATTCGTAACTTAGGTATATGTATGGGAATATACCTTAGTAGAGATGGTTGATACATCATGATTGTATCTTACTACTGTGGTTTATCCATAGTGGATTCTGGGAGACCTTCGGGGGTCTCGGGGTCCCTTACTGAGTATTGTTATACCCAACCATGTATGGGCTTTGCCCTCACCTTCTTGTGTTCTTTGAAGATGATGGTCAGAAGTGATTGAGGCTGAGGGTAATGAACGGGAAGCTGGTTAGAGATAGACTGACAAGATGTACCTCAGGGACGAGACCTACCCTTCATGTAGGAATCCTCAGTGGATGATCCATGAGCTATTTTCCCTTTTTACTTGTACTTGTACGTATTGATCAGTTGGGTTTTTTTACTATCCCACTTACTTTCAACACACCTTTCTTTTCTATATTATTACTTTAATATTCAACTGCTTGTGTTCAGACTATGTGTGTTACATGTTTAAAGGCAATGCCTTCCGTTTTTATCAGGGATTCGCCTTTGGTGCTAGTTGCCAGCCCCTGACCTATAGAAGGTGAGCTTGGAGTAGTCACGAAACGGGCCCCGAGGACGGGTCATGACATTTCATAATATATTACTTTTTGGGATGAAATTATTTCATTACTTATCTCAATAAACTCTCTAAATTTATCTAAATTCATTTTATTCACTCTTTGAAATACATTTCTCAACCAAAAAACTTGATCAAAGTAGTTATTTTAAAGATCAGTGAAGGTATGATTTTCCATTTTTTATCATGAAAAGATGCAATTTTATTTTCATACGGGAAACTACCAACAAGTATAATTTCATATTGTTCTAAAATATTGAATACTGATAGAATCCACCCTAAAATGATACTACACATCAATCGAAGATATCCCACACTAGAAAATAAAAAACCGTGATCCTCATTGGTTGCCCTGGAATCCAAAAAATCTATAATTTTATTCCCTTCATTCCATGTATGACAAAGGTTCACCCATGGATGGAGAAGTCTGTTTAATTTTCTAATGAGGTAAACTACGGACCATGGGACATTATTCTCCTTCTACAACGCTCCATGGATCACAATCGAGTTTTTTTCCACCACATCCAGCATGATGTTATGATCACGAAATATCTCAATACCTTTTAACATCACATAGGCCCCCACCATAATATATTACCACTACCCAAATCCACTAATGAATGCTAGATGAACTACCCCTTAAAGATCGAAACCCCCCTGTGTGACCCTTGAGGAACATGAAACAACAACATTGTGTTTGAGTCTGTTGTTCGAAGGGAACCACCTCAAAGAGGATATATTATCCTCATATTATATATGATTTCCAAAAGTTGGTTTTAGTTCTTACCATTCAATTATTAAATTATAAAACACACAAATACTAACTATGTTTTAAATAACTTTTAATTCAATTTCATTTTCTCTTCTAGTTTCATAACCTTTTCTTCTCTTTCATTTTTCTTATTCAGTCACTTCTAAGTAGGCTATTACACTTGTGCATATAGTATTAACATTAATTCAGCATTATATTAAAACTACATGGTATTTTAATTATTCTCTTTGGTGGTCATATACATTAAAACTATATATAATAGTATCTTGATTAAGTTTTTACTTAGCAATTTTAATAAATTATTTATTTTTTATTATTTTTTATTTTGATTAACTTAATTCCCATGCATTGTAAATTAATATCCGTGGTTAATTATTTATTTTATATAAGTATATGTTCATCTTGTCTTGGTATCATCATCATTAATAAGACACATACTTAAATACTTGTCTAACATTGTAAACGCGAAATTTCCAAACTATATTAATTATTATTAAAACATATATGAGTTTTGGAATTACAAGAATAAGTATTAATATGGATTATATTACTCTATAATAAAAATTTCATATATATTTTTTAACTCTTATGTCGTGATAACACTAAAAATACATAGGGATGCAATCTTGAACTACCACGACTAACAACATT
Organism: Viscum album; assembly: GCA_963277665.1. Lineage (NCBI taxonomy): Eukaryota > Viridiplantae > Streptophyta > Magnoliopsida > Santalales > Viscaceae > Viscum > Viscum album. The sequence continues at coordinate 717,665,266 of OY728133.1, read as the reverse complement.
TGATTACCAAATACATTAAACATGAAACATAAAATTTCATTCAAATATGATATTAAATGCATTAAAAGAACCATATAAAACTATATAATAAAATTATGTTAAATTTATAATTTGAAATAACACATTATAATTAAATTTATACAGGAAAGGTCAAATGGAAGAATCATATGAGGATGTAAATCGATTATATTATAATTTTAAATTAAAATGTTTTTAATTATTTCATTAAATTATATCTACAATGTTTTTTATTATTTTTATTTGTCATCATATTATTTATCATTATAATTATTTTATCATTCACTTTTATTTACCTCTCAATAGAGAATTGGTTAACCAATTTTTTTATAGTAATTTTATTTTTATGGGTAAACTTGAATACATGTTCTTATGATTTAAAATATCAGTTTTTTATGAGATTTATTCATGATGTAGGAAAATTAAAGATCCTATGTGTTTTATTAATGTTATGGTTTTGGGATACTATATATATATATATTGATTGGTAGAAGCATTATATTTCCCTCCAATGCATTGGATAATGATTTATTCTTAGGAAAAAATATATTTGATGTAACTGAATGGGTTATTTAACTGTAAGGGTGATTATAAGCCTAATTATAAATATGATTTTTCATGTAACCTTTATTATTTGTATACTATAATTATTCTTCTTTATTATCTAGTTTTATTGAATTATTTGAGAAATGAATTTTATTTCATGAGGTAATGTGGGTATATATGATCTCAATTTTTATTTTATAAAGAAGAAACTTTTTCATGGTTATTTAAGTATTTTAATGGATAAATGGGTTTTGTTTATTTTTATACCACTCAATGAGATTTATATTATCATACCACATTCTCAAATTATTTTTAGGGTTTAAGGATGATCCAAAATAATAACTAATTTTATGTTCCATCTATGGATATTTTTTAAATAAATTGTATCCTTTTAAGATATTTTTTTGTAGAAAAATTGCACTTAGTATAGAAGTGTGGTTTTTATAATATAACAGGTTTCATCTACCTCTAAACTTATAAACCTCAATTACGTTTAGATTTATGTGAATAATTATTATTATAAGAAATGTAATTTTGGGTTGGTAATATTTGTGTTCTTTTATGTCTAAAACATGGCCTTCAACATCCAAGAGGTAAATAAAACTATATAACTTATAGAAAATATTACAAAAATGAATGGGAAACTTATATAATAAATAATGTGATCATGTTTTATTGATTTTTTTACATGTGTATGTTAGAATTAAGGTTATTGTATTATCATATAAATGTCTCTAACATGGTTCAGAGTCATTTGGAGTTTGTTTCTAGGATGTTTTCTAAAGGTGTGTGGGGTTTTATTGTTCTTTGATAACTTTTAATATCTTAGGATGTGGTGGATACTTATATTAGTAACTATAGTATAAATAATCAATTAGTGTTTTAAGGAAATATGGGTATGGTCCCAAATGAGGAGATCTGGAAGAAGTAAGTCCATATTTCTATTCAAAAAACGTATAATATATAAAGTTTTGGAATTCTACTCAAAATGGAAACCAAAGTAAGAATAAATAGAAATAAAAAATAGAAAATAGCTAGTGTAATACAGTAGGGTAAATACCTACCTGATATAATTTTAGGGAGATGGGTCAAATAAAGAAATACTACACAGATAATAGGTGTTGTTACATAATTTTTCTCCCAAAGTTTTTTCATGAAATACTAAAAATGAGGAGGAATGAAATTATTAGTAAGTTTCACTATTCTATTTCAGTAAACGATCATTGGTTCTTTTGAATTATTTTAGAAAACATCCATGAAAATGATATTATATAATTATGTTCTATAATATTTTGAAAGGAACATCATGCAGATAGTGATCCACTTTAGATAGTTGTAAAGGGTGATTTGAACATCCAAATAGGGAGTAGATAATTGTAAGAGTTCCAAGGGGTGAAGAACATATCAGGGTCAATGAAAAAAATTATCATAGTTATATAGATTGATTATATGGGATTTTATTATTTTTTCATAAGGAACAAGGAATATAAAACATGGTTCCCTAGTGGTGGCTAAAGGATTAAAGGATTGATCATTTTATCTAAAAGAATTTTTAGATGATACGACACTTTTTGGAACATTAACTTTTAGTATTTCAATTTTTTTCATGATCATAATGGATAATTCAGTGATAAATGGAAAAAATTCATGGATATAAAGGGAGTGTCAATGCTTGATCGTGTGGAGAAAAAAAAACATGCTAAGAGTGAATTGTATGTAATTATAGGAATTCATATTTTAATATAGATCGAAGAACACAAAACAACTAGAAGTTATAGGTAGTGAATATGGATGATTGGGGGATTTCCCTAGTTTAATATCATGGTGGATAATTTTATTATCTTAACTTAATTGAGTTTGTGACATTAGATGTATGGGTTTTATTTTTTAATAATTATTAAAAAGTATTTATAATCTTCATTTTATGAAGATACATGGTCTAAAGAGTGTTCAGAATACATCATAAGTGTTTATGATCTGATAATTTGGCAGAGTATGAAAGAATATAGTTCTAGAAGTTTTTTTGGAAGAAATGCATTCAATTTTAGAATATGGTCCTTAAAAACTATAAAAATGGGGGGTTAGTGAATAAAATGGATGTTATGACAGAGATAAAAAATCATTAGAATTAAATCATGTTTTTCTGAAGTGTCTTTGGAAAATTAAATTAATTATGTTGCATATCACATTAAAATAAGTTAATTTTGACAACTATGGAAGGATCCTTTAAGGGAGAGGTGGATAAGAATAAATTTTGATGACTCATAGTTCAAATTCTTTTGTTGAATCTCATAATTCTATTTAGATTTTAGTAAGAGGGAAAAGATAGAAAAAAAGTTCTATGTTTTTATTTATGGAAATGAAAATTTTTAATTTTATATTTTGGGTATTGACCTAGAGAAGGTCATTATAAGATGAAATGTTTAATTAGATACAAGAATCTTATGGAAGGATCAAAAACAAGTGTAATTTATAGATTAATAAAAATAATGATCAAACGTTTAGGAAAATTTAAATGGACTTCAACAAGTTTAAAAATGTTTACAAGGCACTCATGTTCCAAAAGAACGTATAAGTCTATAAGATAATGTTCTATATTAAGGTTACATTACAAAGGTTCAACCAAGGATAGATATTCTAGAAATAATACAGAATTGGGAATCTCAAGGGAGAGTTCAAGAAAAGTAGTATAGGGTAATGTGTAGCCTTGTAAGTTGAGTCATTCTACCAAAGTTGTAATACTTCTGAAAGGGTTTGAATTTGACTTACATTATAAATTTTTTATGGATGGTGGAGAAAGAAAAATATTAAAAATAGGTGGATATTAATTGTGATGAAAAATAGTGGGACATGGTGATAAAGGAACAAATATACTCCCTATATGTTTCTAGATCATGATAGTTTTTGAAACATACACTATAAATGAAGGTGTTTCATAATAATGGGGTCTATCAGCTAAAGGAAAAATCTCATGATAGGAAGTCTTATAATGCACGGTTTGTTGTGAAAGATTTTCAACAAAATGAAGGAGTATAATTCAGTGAATTTTTTATCTAGTTTCTTAACAAAAAATATACAAGGTTCATTGAATGGTTTCATAATAAGGTTTATATATTGAATAGTGTGAAGTGAAGAAGGTTTTACTTCATAGAGATTTAGAGGAATAAATTTATATAGTGAAACCAAAATGAATAAAACAATCTAGAAGTTACCTACTGGGAAAACTTAAGAAGAGTTTATAGGGGATGAAGAAAACACCTAGGCAGTGGAGCATAAATTTTGATTCATTTATAGAATAACAAGGGTACATGGTGTAAAATATGGATAGTTTAGTCTTAAAAATGTTTTTTATAATTGTATATGCATCATAAATATATTTTATATGGGTGAAATTCTCTTAGTGGTCCTAGATAGGAAACACATTGGAACATTTTTGGATGAGTTATCTAGAAGGTTCAAGATTAAGGATCTTAGGGAAGCCAAATATATTTAGGGTATGAGTATCTGAAAGAATTAAAATAATATAACTTTTATTTTATAATTGAAAAATATCTTCTAGAATATATTTTAAAGTTCATAAGGTTCATATACAAACCATTTTATACCCCATTAGTCATACATTTTAAACTATCCAAAGAGAAGATATCATGAATAGAGGATGATACTATGTACATGGTAAAGGTTTTTTACTCATCAGAGGATAAAAGTTTAATGTATTTAATAAAATTCACTAGGATATATATATCTCATGTTGTGAGAGTAATTGGTATATTTTTGGAAAATTTGAGAAAAGATTTTGCGTAATAAATGAAGTGGGTTATCTATTATCTCGATGGTTTGAAAGAACCTGCCTTATGTTTTGGAATGGATTATCCAATACATGGGTATTTCTATGAAATATTTAGAGGATATTAAAACACTAAAATAATTACTATGATATTTTTGATTACTTATGAAAGAACTATCATAATTTAAATGTCACAAAATCATTAAGTTGTTTTGATATCAAACATGGAAGAAAATTACGTAGTGGTAATAGAAGTAGGGAAGGAGATGATATAAAGGAAGGGTAAGTTGGAGGATCTTATAAGGATTCAAAGGGATGAAAAACTATTTTATGATATTTAGAGTGTGATTAATATAGATAAAAATACATTATTTCACTAAATTTAAAATCACATTCAACTGAATTATCATTTAATCCAAAAGCATGTGGAAGAAAACGTGTTTCAAAAACAAAATTTTCATGGATGTTTGAATTTGGAGGATATACAAATGGAGGTCACAATCCAAGAAATTATTTGGGGGTGTTATGTGTATATGGGACCTCGGTGACCAAAAAGTACGGATATAGAATCACAAACTATTTATGTGGAATATATGATTAAATTACTTAAGTGATTTAAATGACATGATTGTGAAGCTATGAAATCAATTCTAAAGTGTAAAATTATTGGGTTGATGTAAGAAATGGTTTTCTAACTATGTCAAACATATCTTCTCAAAGGAATTTTACAAGAAATATGTAGAAAAACAAGTTTAATTCATTGGTATAAGAACTATATAAGTCCAATATATGGAGAAAATGAGAAACTAGGTGTGTGAGGAAGTAGTCAATTCCTAACAGGATCTAGATGATAAAATATGAAATGATCTTTGAATCATGTAAAAATTACATTATTAGATATATTAAAATAACATAGTAGTTTAAAAATTCTATGAAATATTTATCTATGATATGGTTAATAATTAATATATTGTATTTCACTATTCTCCAGATTAATTGGTCGAGTTGGTGGACCTTAGGTAGTAGCTTTTACCAGATGGAGTGTTGTTTGTGAATATTGGGTTGTGGTAATGTATTCTGTGAATATTATAAGGATTTAGAACTTATTATACATGTATATAAATTAATTATTGGGATCACTTATTCCCAAATTTTTTTATTTTGTCTCTTTATTTTTTTTTGAATAGAGTGTTAGTGTTTATCCCATGGAAAATGATTAGGTTCTAAAACACATAAATCCCTTTTTTAGTGTTGGTGTGTGTTAATTTTGTTTCTTTTTTATTTTTTGAGTGTTCTATAAGGTTTATATGACCAAATAATTTAATTTCGAGACTTTGGATCTTAATTTCATCTTCTATAAATTATAGTCAGGTGCTTTCAGTTTTAGAACTATCGACTTTGTCCCACTTGTTATGTTGTATGAGTTGTTTTGGAATTTTTTATCTTTATCACAAAATCAACTATATCACATTATAATTTTGATGTAATCTATATAAATAAATTATAAAATCCAACATAATTTATTCCAATTCTAATTCCATTATAGTAAAATATTACAAAAATCTAACCATTCAAGGATGTTATGTCTTTACCCCTTAAAAATTCAAGAACCCTGGTCTAAAATTAGCAACATTCCTCTTCATCCTTCCAAAAAACAATCATTGAATTTTGTGATGCAACAATATCAAACCAGTGTGAAATGGATAACTATAAGATGGAAGAAAACTATAAATTCTTTTATCATACATAAGGTAACAACTATTTCTTCTCATAAATATAGTGATAAGATGACTTCTAGAGACCACCCATGCATGGTCTCCACATTATTTAAGGAATCACTAATCATATTTCATTATTCATCAATCTTTTATATCATCTCTACTTAGTCCATAAGAATAAAAATTGTATTTATTCCTTGAAACACCACAATACTTCCTTCTTCACATGCTTTTAAAAGTAAACATTCTATCAATCCAATTATATATTATGACTCCTTTGATTCCCACAACTCTTGAGTCTTCTTACTCAAATAATCTACTAAAATATTACTATTACCTAGTGTATATAATGAAATTAAAAAAACCTCCATTTTTTAATGTTCAAATCCCATTGGGTGAAATTATACCTCTTCCTCTTTTGATCTAAATACACCAAAAAACTTTTAATAAATAGGTAATGTCTCCAACCCTTCAAGGAATGGAAAACATCCACCAACTAAAAGTAAAGAGTGGGATAGTTATTATAATGTATCTATATATATTTTTATTCGTACCAACAATATTATAACCTCAAATTATCATGCATCCTTGTCTGGATCCATATTTATTATATTATACTAGAAAACTTTCACATGAATCAATAAAGATCAATACAATCATAGAAGTTAACCTCATTTTCATCTCATCAAAACGCCCCTAGCACTTATTATTGAACTCAAACATCACAAAATTATAATTTAATGTTTTCATCAAATATAATAAATTTTAAACATTAGAAATTAATCATAAGTAGTAAACTATCATTCAAAGGAACCTCCAAATATAAAATAAAATATTCTTGAATTGATCCTTTAAAATCACATCCTTTGATTTATATAGTTCAACTAATACACCCTAATCATTAATCACATGCCTTGGGCGGTTTCTTCCCTCAACCAAATTTTACATTTTATATCTTCACATAAAAAATAAACTTCAGTAATATATCTATATATTCATCAAATTATTTTCATGATCATCCTCTGATCTAGAATAAAAAAAATATCTCCACAAACCCCATGAAAATTGAGTCAATATATTTATGGAATATAAAATTCCTTAAGATAATGGAAATAATATACTGTTAGAAAACATAAAAACATTACAAAGAACACATGATGTTTTATCCCTCTCCTAAGATACATCTTTGGAGTGTCTTCCTCCTTCACCTTTATCTTTTGATATCCAAATCATAAGTCAAAATATGAAAACCATCTTGATACCTTCAACTAATCAAGCAGATCATTAATGTGAGATAGAGGGTATCTATTAAATACCATTAGTTTATTTAGATTCAATTAATTCACAAACACAATATATAATAATCCTTCTTAGTAAACACAAATGGTGTTACCCAAGGGTAAATGAGTAGCCAAATATATCCCATTCTCTCCAATTCCCGTAACTGGCATGTCATATCCCAAATATCTACAAGCACCATAAAATAAAAAAACAATAAGATATGACTCATTCTAGGAAAATATTTGATCAAGAACTCTAAATATCCCATTGGTGTAATTCTACATATTTATTTTATGAACACATTCAGTAAATATTTCACCATTTCCCAAAACTAGATATAATTATTGTATTCTATTAATCTGATAACTACCAACGCTAATTAACACATAAAATCTATAAGTTTTTGAGTTTGTGACCTATAAATACTAGGATTTATAAAATATCGTTCCATAATATTAATATTAATAAAAATATTATCAAATTATGGGAGTGCTTCTATATAACACAAATCTGATAATATCCTCTCAATATTTGTCGCATTAAAATGTTATATTAGATCCTTGTTATAATGATAACCTTAAAGATCTATGATAATATTATTAAATATATTTCATATGATCAGGATAAAATTTTCTTATTAATATGAATAAGATTTTTTACTATTAGGTTCTTAAAACTAAAAAGTAATTGAAACTTATTCTTATTAGGTTATAACTTATCAATCTCCAAGAAGGGAGGTTACGAGGACAGACCTACCAATTGTAATTCAACAGGAAATATCTATCATTGGATTTTATTATCTCTGAATTTGTTTTTACATCGTTAGACTTGAGGTTTTTATTAATGTTTATCATGAATTGCATACTTTGATATTTTGAAGAAAATCAATACAATATATTCACATTGTGAGGTAGAAATAAATTGGGTGCACTATAAGTGATATGGCATTAATTTAATAAGTTAAGAAAATATTTTCCCTTTTATGTTAATGGAAGATGATATCATGGCCCATTTATTGAAATGAAGTTATCTAATAAAATCCATATGCAAATTAGTTTTTTGAAAATGTCTTTGTAGGGAGTCATATAGGTTGATGACATAAAGTATGTTTCATTCTTGATGAGATAGTGAGAGAAATGGATTATATTACATTGTATATATTCATATGAGGTTGTTATCACTGCCAAACTATCTTTCTTCTCTTTATTTGTTCACAGATTCTAATCTTAGACCTTTGGAAATCTCATATAATTCCGCTGAGAAATAATCATATAGGTTCACAGACAAACTATATTTAGAATCTTGGTTAAATTCTATTTGAATTAAACATTAAGAATAAATATTATTCTTGTCTTATTAAATTGTAATTATTTAGGATAAGTTGATCATAAAAATTCAATGAAAATATATATTCTGGATTATAATATATATGAGTTTGATATTAAATAAATATAATTCACAATCTAATGAATATAATATTAAAAAATATCTTATTTATTATTAACAAGGTAATAAATAATTATTTATTTTTATATATACATATTTATTTACACAAATAACAATAATAAATATTTATTCACGAGTTTAGTGAATATAATATTTATTTATTTAATGGAAAATATAATGATATTTCTTTATTGAAATAAATTTTTATTAATTGATATTTGATAAATGTCATCAAGGATTTTGGATCCAAGTTTTAAAGGATTTGATAAAAATATATAATAATCATTGAGTTTAGTGCATGTCAAAAGAATATGATAGTATTATTTTTAATATTATTTATTGTGGTGCATTATTAGAATAAAAAAATAGACAAATGGATTGTATGTAATTATCAATTATCTAACCCTAAATATATAATATTATTTATGCCATTTTCATAAAATTAAATGTTTGTTAACAAAAAATTATCCAAGGAGACTTTTCTAAAAGGCATGGAGTTAATTTCTCAAGATCTCTTTAAATAATGAGATATAATCCTCCTCCTCTTTCTAAAGAATTAGAAAACAAGAGAGAAATTATGTGAAGGCCAAGCGAATTATTTTTGGAATCAATGATGAATGACACAAGGTTCTTGGTTCTTCCACACTATCAATGAAACTACCAATAGTGATGTGATCAACTTCATGTAGAATGTATAGAAATAAATTAAGGGATCCAAGTTTCTATTCTCCCCTTTAATAAGGAGACTACTAGAGTGGCCAGTAGATTTATCAAAAAATAAAAATAATATTTCAATCAAAGTAATTTTTGTTTAAAATTATTTATATGTTATATGTGGAAAGATACTCTCTATTAATAAAATAGGGTTTTATGGACCCAACTATGAAAGAATCTATTAGATGAGTATTGGATAAATATTATTTATTCTAATGGTGGTTCAATAAAGGTGTATAGGATTGAATTAAACACCTTGATATAAATTTTTTCTTCTCTTGATGTCACACTAAAGAATCAATACTTTTCTCGGGTAATATCAAAATATAAATTTATAACTCCAACCAAAATAATAATTTAAAAATGCAATAGAGTGTTGATCGAGTTAGATCCATTGAGAATCATGTAGAAATGATTTAAAACATATATGGAATACTTAAATGAAGAATATGATAGTATTTAATTGGTGGGTATTTTAGATAAGTAATAAACATACCAAGTGAATATATATCGAAGTTCACTCACATATTTAAAAAATTATTTGATTAAAATTTGAGGTTTTTAGAACTGGCCCCCAGTAAGACACTTCTTAGTGTACTTACTATCCACTATATAAAAACCACATTCCCTCTCGGATACTAAGTTAAATTCATTGTTTGGTTTTCAAAAACCTTATTTAAAAAGATGAATCTCTAACTCTTTAATGTTTTATTCCATGATAATTTTGTTTAGTTTATATTTATTAGAGAACCATACCCTCCTTGCACAACAATGGTAATTCATAAAAACGGTGTAAATGAATAATATAAGTAATGGAAATAAAAATATTGTCACATAAATGAATCTCAACCACTTTCCTAAACTAAGAACAATCCACTTTCTTGAAATTTCATGTCATAATAGAATTGCCCCTTAATTCTAGTCCTCGGTGGATTTGAAAAATAAAAATTAAAACCTACTATAGTCATAGTAACAACACATTCTTAAAATTTTTTTCCTTGTGATGTTTTTTCTTATTCCATTACCCTCTCATACATTGGCATAATCTTGTTTTATTTTCCTCTAGATGAGTCTCTCTATATCTATTTCAAATTTTCATTCTTTTTCCCCCACTATATTTTTTATCTCTTAATTGATTCTTTGGATCTATTATAAGGTATTTCCTCCAAATTCATTAAGGATGGATGGGTATTCTTTATTTAATGGAGTAACATCACTCTGGTGAGGCTCCCAAAAATTGATTTTAGTTTAAAATTATCAAGTCCAACCTATATCATTTGTAAAACTCCAATGGAATTGGGTATTTGAAACCCTAACCCTATAATGTGATGGTTCTATTTATGTCCCAACATTTAATGGGTATAATGGTCATGTTGTAGTTTAAATGTCTTTAGATTAAACTTCCATGGTTCTCAAATCCTTACTACTACCATATTATTTTTCTCCAAGCCATGGGTAAGAGCCTTCATTGCAGCTCATCTATCACCAAATCCAGTCACAGAACAATGGGGTTCTCAATGGAACATTTTATTTTTTCATCCCCTCTAGTATTGGTGTAATGATTCTAGTGATGGTGTAGGGATTTCAATCATTCTTTGACCACAGGGCTCTATGTAGTAGTGGTTGTACCATGGTGTAATACTTTTTCTTTGGTTCATTCTTCCTTGGACACTATACTACACAACCATAGATGTGGTAGTGTGGGCCTCAAAATAGAGGTTACACCTAGATATTCTCCATCATTGGTCATTAATATACTACAAAACATTGGGAACTTCAACATAATCGATGATCTTTATGAAGAAGATGATGCAAACACGTCTCAAAATGGTATCTTTTATGTAACTGAACAGTAACCCAGTATTTGCAAACATCCCACGTCGAATATGTGAAGTTTATACCTACACTATTTTAGAAAACTCATCACATTACAATCTAATTTATCATATGAGTTTCATTGTATTCTCTATGCCTCTGTGCACCACCCCATGTTTATGAGAACTTCCTCTTCATTCTATATAAACCCATACACCACACATCGGTGTACTCTCGTTTGTCGACATACACTCGTTATTCTCCTCCTATATTGTGTGGATGACTCTCCCTATGGGATAGATTGTACATTACTCCCTTATAGGGCCTACTATATGTATTACTGCCCCATGGGTTGAGGTCTATCCCATTAGCCCAATTTTATACCCTAATTCCATTTGAAATTCCAACCAACACATAAAACACAAAATTTACTTAGATAAATAAAACATTGTAAAACATGTATTTTAATTTCTTTTTTGTCCAACTTCAAAATTGTAATTAGAAAACATAATTACCCAAATATAATTAAATAAAATAAAAATAAATTTTTTCTTAATTAAAAACATCAATTATTTAAAAATTATTTTTTAAAAATTTTTGCAGTATTAATGATCTCATTAAATTCCCCATATGTAAAACATGATTGTCCTCGTGAATAAATCCTCTCTATGAAATAAAAATGAAACTCTCATTTTTTATATATTAAAAATTCTAAATTAATAAAAAAAATGAATTATCAATTGGTGAAAGGAATTTTTTTAGTGTCACATATAAAAAATGATTTCAACTCCTCATTAGACAGAATGTATTTGGTTCTTCCCAGGAAAATGATGGATCCTATCATCTCATCTATTTAACAGTTAGAATTCATCATTACTAACATGAAAAATTGTGATATACCTCAAAAATGTTTTCCATATCTCATTACACATGGTAAAATGAATATGTTCAGTTTTCCTTATACCTTGGGTACATGTACAAAACTTATTAATTTAATAATTATCTATATTATCCACTAAGTAGAAAAAAATATCACTAAGAATCAGTAAGACTTGAAATATGGTTCAAAAGATTCTTATGTTAAGGGATGGGAGGCAGTTTATGAATAAAACAATAAAATCCTAAAAATCATGTGTATCTCTAAGTGTTAAGAATAATAAACAATGTGATCACAAAAACATTCCCTTCGTAAAAAATACATCTTTCTCATTCTTCTATGCTCAAGTAATGCCATTAATATTGAAAACAAAATGAATGAGTTACCCCTCTATTTTTTATTTCTTTTTCACTTTTTCAATTTTTTTAAAATTGAAGTTGGAAAATTCTCATATCCATTGTCTGACCCAAAATAATGAAAATCATTGGTCAAATGATGGTGATTTTTTACCCTCCATAACTCAAACCACATTCTTTGTGAAATTATTTTTTTCTTGTGGGGTAAAAATTAATTATAATTAAATATGACATGGATATTTTTCAAAACCCAATGAAATAACCAAGTAATTTTTCTCAATTTAGCCAAAACCTTCCTCTAAAAAATCTTTCTTACCTCATATTTGAACATTTAAAATCATTCAAACCTCTATATTATGTGTATAAATAGATAAAAGGGATTCAAATTAGTATATTCCAATAAAATTTACTTCATGTTCTCTGAGGGATAAAAAGAGGATTAAGATAATGTAAGTCTCAAGGTAAAAACTAAATCAAACAAAATTCCTCATTCATTTATAATGTGAATTTTTACAATCATCATTTTGAAAAGTTCAAATCCAAATCTTAGTATGTAACATGTCCCAAGTTCTCTCATGAATTTTTCTAATAAATATTTTAAATATTCATCTTTGTGACATATTGGTACTAAGATGTTTTAATTTATGTAAATCACTCAAGGAATGATTCATATGATAAAAATAATCAAAATGAAATTATAAAATATAAATCATGAAAGATGAAAGGGAATTTCCAGAAATATTTGAAAAACATGGTTTGTTGATTTCAAATCACGATGTTTCCCTCTAATCATTCAATTCAACATCTTACTTTATCAACTCCTACAAATATGAATATTATAAAATTTAATCTTGGGGATCATAAATATCTTAATTATCATTGATAAAAAATTGTTCAAAATAATTAAGAATGTGCATGATTTTTTCATTCTACTAAACTTCAACAAATTATGGATAATAAATGTTAGTTTATGTAAATACTAAAATTAAAGCTTACACCCATTTAATTTGATATTTTTTGGTTCCCATTGACTATTTTAGTAACTCCTTTCACCGTGAATCACTATGGTTCTAAGTATTTATGCTAAATACTGAAAGTTTTAGTGATTCTCATGAAATATAAGATAATAATTAAGGGAATTCACAACTAATTTGCTCCTAAACCGAAATGAAAATAAAAAAAGAATAAAAATTATGGGTTTCCACTGAAATATTATTTGATTATTTTTTTTATTCTTAAGATTTATTATTGATGATATATGATTGAATGTAGAAATAATGATACCTGGTTTAGTTCTAAAATATGTAATATTTGTAATTCTTTCATGCAGACATGTCCTCTCTATTTTTTCAGAGACTAATTTTTATCTTACCTTCACTAAACCTTCTCAATATCTATATGTAAAATCTATCAGGTTCAGGACCTTATTTAATAATCAAATGGAATCTCACTAACTACCCAAACTTTATATCCTTATTTTAATTATTCTTAGAAAAAACATCTTCCATTGTATCTATATTTTTCTAGAAACTTATTTCATTTCTTCATCTAATTGACAATTTTTTTATTTTTTTAGAAACTACATCATCTCTACTTCTATAGAAATTGTTGTCCTAAACTTTTAGCAATTTATTCTTTTTTTATCTATTCACTTTTCTCATCTAGATACTTCTTAACCTATTAGATATTGAATTCTATCTATTCTCCATCAAATCTTCTACATAACTATCCATTTTGGACATCAATTAGTTCCCTTCCTTTAGCTATGAAGGGAGTTCGAAAATTATTCAGGTAATCTACACATCCATATCAATTAAAAGGAAATCCACTTAATAATATAAATTGTCTCCCTTGATTATAACTCTTATTTTAGTCCTTAGGGATTTCTAAATATTATATACAGAAGTAGTAGAATGGATTGAGTAGGCTTAATTTCTTTTAATCGTATACTATTGAATGTTGAATATGACATTATGTTTACACTTGTAACTATATCACACAATGAACCACCAAACACATTATAACTAATGTCATTGGGAATTGAAAAAACTACTTAGATCACATTATTTCCAGGGTAGGGCCATTAACATCACTATTAAAAAAACCCCCATGAGTGGGATAGTTCCGAGTTTCTAAAGATTTTTTTTATTTATAACCATATATTTCATAAAATATTCATAGGTGCGTATTTTTTTCAATCGTTTAAGTGGATGGTGTATTGATATGCATATTTTCATAGTTTTCTATAAAAGTTTACCTTTTATCATCGAAATTTGACTATCGTAATCTCTCTAGAAATTGTGTTTTTGGTCAGTATAGCAGTGTTAATTCTTCTAAAAAATATTTATAAGACTAAATTCCTTTTTTATTGTTCTCCTCTACTAGTTTTCTTACTTTTTTTTCTTGTGTTTCAGCCTGTTTTCTAGCTTTTTAGGCATCCTATTAGGTTTTATTTAAACTTTCAAGGTGATGCATTTGAGATTAATTTATCCTAGGACTTAAGTTTCACTTAGTATGACTCCCCTAAACCTTTCCTTAAGTTTCCAGTAAATATGATATACTTTTATTTCCATGTTTTTCATAGAATCCCATTTTTTTTAAGCCTTCCTTCAGTTATCGAATGGTAGTGCCTTAGTCATTAGAATAAGTTGTCAAATCTTTGAGTGTAGATCCTCTTATATTCTTAATAATTATCAGGGAATCCTCCAATTAGTGGACCTAACTTTTGAGTTTTCAGCCTTGGTATTGGGGTTGAAAACTAAAGAGACTCATCTTTTTTCTTATAAGACTTTTAAATATTTCTAAAGCTAAATGCTAGGATGACATGTAATTATATGATCTGGTGATCCCAAAATTAATTTTATAAAAAAATTAAATATATTTTATATTTATTTCAAGCATATTCTAAATAAAATTTGATAACTCTTAAGAAATCATAGAACAGAAATATGATACCATCATTGAGTCTGGAGTGCGGTTCTTACTATACGTGTGATCTAAAATGGGTCAGTATTGGGAATTTGATCCCTCTCCCATTGGAAGTATGATTAGTGGGGTTAATTAATTTATTAAATTAATTAATTAAACTCATTTGACAAAAACTATTCTCAAAAATATATTTTCATTGAAAATTTTTCAGGGATAGTCTCATAATCCTAGAAATGCCAATGATTCTCTCCTTCATCCTTCTATTGGCAGATCACAAGGAACGATGATGAAACACCTAAGTAGAATAAATTAGTACATAGTTAATGTAATGAGTCTTCTAAGAAATTGGTGGTAACGGTCTTCTATGTAAAATGATCTAATCTCTAGGTAAGACATTTCAATTGGTTATTTACACCCTTTGATTAAATTTAAGGGGCATATACATCCCCGTTATTTAATATTTTTGAATGGTAGAATATACATGAACCTATATACTAGATTTAAATATATTTATTCAATATTTTCAGACAATGTATCACCATTTTTCATCATAATACAATAAATTGTGGTCAACAATTATTTAACCTTTGGTTTTTTACTTTAATCCCTCACCTGCTTCACGTTCTTCACTAGTAGTACCCCGTGGTCCCAGTTCAAAATTTTCGAGTGGAACTAAGCCTGATTGAACCCCCCAAACCATGAAAGAATTGTGTATGAGGAAAAGTTTAATGAAATAGGAAAATATCCACAAATTTTGTGAGGCATGGGTGATCATTTTGACAAATTGAGATTGAATCCATGGTGGTGGAATGAACCATGGTGTGCAGTGTGTATGGGTTGAATGATGAACCACTAGAATTTGATTTCTAGTGAATAAATGTCGGAAAAAAATCATGAATGGATCCACTCATCCTATATAGATTTTTTATGGGATCTATGGTGGAACATCGTGATTCAAGATGTGAAAATTGGGTTATGAAATCTTGAACAAACATGACTACACACCATGTACAAGGATGAACAAACGACATGTATCCCATCAGTAATGGCAGCTAGGATTTTAAAAATGTTAAGAATGAGATGGTGAATATCCCTCCTACATGTTGTGTAGCACTTCCCTAGATAGGTAACCATTTTTGAGGATTGTAAGGGTAGGATCCTATGTAAAATTGCATGGCTAGGTACATGGTTGTGTACCCAATTAAAAGGACATGTCTTGGTCACACAGTTGTCACCCCTTATGAGGAAACACATCATGTACAGAGTACAAGGACATAGGGTCTTAATATGGACATGGCCAAAATGACACTTCCTGATCCCAGGTGTCCTATATATGTAATGTATCCACCTCCATGGTGTATACTACTACAAGGGATGGTATCCATGTATCTGACATAGACACAGTTAGGTGGTGGAGTGGGACCACATGTCATGTAGGTCCGCTCACTCATTGTATGCCCCTCGACCACTTTTGATGAAACATCATGTTTCCATATCTCCTTAATTTAAACTTAGATTTGGTCTCCCGAGTAGCCTTTCCTGAGTTTATTTTTGTCTATAAGTTCTCTTAGTTCTGGCTTTCAAGATGTGATTTGAAATGTTTCGGGCATGGTGATTATTGAAGAAATTCCTAATAATAGTTGTGATCACGAAGAATCATCAGAGACTACTTTGTTTTACCCTCCAGTATAGCTAGGAACAGAATCCCTTGAACATTATAGTGGAACACCCCAATGGAATGGGTGTGGGTCCTCTAGAACAATCTTGTTAGTGGACCCCCCCCCTTCAGATAGGGAGTGGGTCATCGATTATTAGAGTTGAATTCCCCAGTCACACCAGGGCGTGGGTCCTTGACAATTAAAGTGGAACCCCCCATAAACATGGATTTGTGTACACTACAACTATATCTTGAGTGGAACCCCCATTTCGGATAGGTTGAAGGTCCTTGATGAAAAATGTGGAACCCCCTGTCACACCAGGGCATGGTTCCTTGATCTATATAGTTGAACCACCTATCGACATGGTCATGGTTCCTCAACCATACCAAGTGGATCCCCTTATCATATAGGGCGTGGTTCTTCATGAACCTAGAGTGGAACACCCCCATCAGCATGGGTGATGTTACTCTATGGATACATATAGATTGGAACCCCTAATGCACTAGGATGTGGGTCCATACTTCAGTTTGATTCCCCTCAAATTTTCGGTATAGTGCTAAAGAATGGTTTGAATTGCAGGGTTACTTTTGGGAAGGCATTTGAGATTCTTGTAATTATTTATGTCCTTTTGGAACTATTGGATACTCTTCTGCCTAGGTTGATCTATGAGATGTAGATCTCCATACTCTCTCATTTTGGATTTATTAACTAACAATATATACATATATTCTTTGGTATCTGAACCATGTACTTGGTAACTCTTCTTCTCAGAGCGGTGAAGACGCACGTAGTATGCCATGCGATTTCAAGGTTTATCTTCTCATGGTTGGATGAGTCTACTCTTCTAACCTAGGTGGATAAGACTCGATGGGTAGTTCATCTACTCATTGTGTTGATCCCCTTGTACTTAAACAAGGTTAATATCATTCTTGGTTGGGTTGAGCTGATCAATTTGATTGTATCTTGCATCTACTATATTTTTTTTCCTATGGTATCTCATACTCCTCCCCCTTCATATTTCGTGGTTTATAACTAGGTATGTGTATACTCACTCCTAAATGGTATTTTTTCACAGGTTCCATATCTTATGCGGCTAAAATATAGTTCAGACATGATTTCAGAGGTGATTAGGGATACCTGTTACTTTTGACAGCGTACGGTGGTCGTAGCTTAGATATCTAAAGAAAGGATGCTTCAGTAGTTTACTTATCTAGTTTTTTAGGTTGGAAGATATTTTTGGATTGGAATGTATTCTCCCCCTTTACTTTGTATTTTAAATTTTCATACTCTTATACACCATAGAGTTTATGCGTGATTGGTTTATTTTATTGTTGTTTTTCTGTTTTACCATTTACCCATACACTTTTACATCAAAATGGTTGTGTTTGTGCATATAAGTATAGAGGAAAAGGAATTTCCTTATTAGATACACCTTTGGTGCTAGTCACTACCCCAAGCCAGTGGAGTCCGACTTGGGGTAGTTGCAGTTCGATCCCCAACTTGGGTCGGGTTGTGACATATTAGAATTAGAGAAATTTCAATCCTTGGGATGTTGTTCAAACTAGTACCCTAAATATGATTAGGTTATGTTTAGGGAAATAGTGTAAAAGTGTCTTGAGTGTGGCTCTCAGGCCATGGATTGCAATGGTAGTGCAAGCAGATAACGTATCCCTTCACCATAACCCTAAATACATGCTCTTCAATTTGGAATACCAGGATACTTTTTGTATGAATCAATGACCCATGGATCATATTGGATTGATTATTTTTCATTTATTCTTGATTCATCTCCATATTAGGACATATATATATATATATGTATGTATGTATGTTCATTTGATCATGGTATGTCTTGATAAATCTCAGGATTCCTCCACGGTGACAGCCAACGAGGATACTAGTTTCAGATTGTGAGGATGATATGATGAGGGATGAGGCCTTAGTTTAGGTTCCATCCTATGACCCCTTACTCCATGTTGGTAGGTTACATCCCCTCCACCTATTTATTGTCAGATCATCCTAACAGATCAAGCTAAGGAATCATGCATTCTTATTACACTCCATAAGTTCTTGTAATAGAGGTCATTGAGGGTTCGTGATGACCCAGATCCTAAAATAATAGAAGATTGTCTAGAGCCAGTTTTCTATGTCATCAGGTTCATCTGGACACCAATGAATCAATTATTTTCGCTGGAATCTATCCTAATCAATGAAATAGTTTGGTACAATTGGAGTCTCGTTACGTAGATGAATGATGAGTTGACACTCTCCTAGACCCAGTTCCATCAGTTGTTCTATGATGAGTACTACCCCACATACTTGTGTTCAGTCAATATTTAGGAGCATCTAGAGCTGTAGTAGGGTGGTATGATGGTGGTTGAGTTTGTGGAGATGTTCAGCAACATTATGTGGTACTCCCTTGACATTATCTGTGATGGATACTTTCAATGATGAAAGTTTGAGTATGGAAATCCTAGAGAGATCCAAGACATCATTTTTCCCTTGTGCATCCACACCTATGTAGGAGTTTTGGAGTAGACACTGGTGATAGATTGTTTTTTTTTCAATGGACACCAGACAGATGGAGTAGGCAGTGGGTGTTTTAGAGCTATGTTGTCCACAGTATCTAGAAGATGTTAGGTGCCTTGACCTTATCACATGAGACCACTTAGTTATCAGACTTGGGCATGTGGTCAGAAGTATCATAGAGGATCAGTTAAACCCAAAAGGGGTAGTGATTTACTTTTTATGGGTGATATCACATGGAACAAGGCTACCTGACTAGATGTGTTGAGTAGCATAGGCAGATGGCTAATAGACCGTTAGGGCAGAGGACATGCTGTAATCAGTGATCTCCCAGGATAGGATAGGGTGGCCCTTGGGAGGAAGACCTGGGAGAGTAAAATGAGGAGATATGGGTGGTTGATGATTCTATGATATTCGTTCATGACCACCAATAGGAGTCCCACATCAGTTTTTGAGAGATGGAGTTTGGGGTCCTAGAAAACTACAAGCTTTGGAGATTCATGACCCAATAGTGCAAGAATTGATTAGAGGTTTTATCTATATTTATTTTACTCTATATTAAATATTAGAAGACATTTGTTCATGTCATTCCTTCATCTCTACACTCCTAGTGTGAGAGATGGACCTCCCAGTTGAGTTGTTATCCCAACAGCTTCATCTTGAGGATACTATAGGGATTTCTTATTTTGTATCTTTTATTTATTGGTAGTGTGATCTATCTGTTGGGGGATATAGGATCACATGGTAACTTTTATTCATCAATATGAAACCCTATTATTCCATCTTGGGTATGTATTGGTTTTCCATGGTCCAATATCAGATTGACTGTCACTGCAGATAAGTTAGATGCCTTCGTACTAATGGGATGAGATTCTTTATTTTCTCGCAAGATAGATCTCATGGAAGGGAATGTGGGTTCTATGAATAGGAGGATGAATAAAATCAACCAGTAGTTAGTGATTATAAACCGTGTTGTGGTAGGATCTTCAGGTATATGGTCACATTTAGTTGCGGAGAATTAGATGGACATCTTCCCCAAAGGTGTTTTGGTACTACCTCTGAGGTGGCAGATGGAAATTTGTATCGACATGCATCCCAAGACCACTTTTATATCTACTACGACATATCATATTCAGACTACTAAGCGTTGAGATATATGTTTGTGGTAGGATGAACTCCATGAGAAATTTTTCATCAGATCCAGTGTGCCCCCATATGTATCTTTAGTGTTGTTCATGAAAAATTAAGATGGGATCTTATAACTTTTCAATGATTATATTATCTGAAATCATGCCAGGATAAAGAAAAAATACCCATTAATGAGTATTAATGACCTCCTTGACTATATTTGAGGTTTAATATGGTTCTCAAAGATTGATCTCTGGTCTGGATAACACTAGTTGAGGTTTCACAAGAATTGTACTCCAGTTTTAGCATTTTTATGTCTCTATAGACACTATGAGTTCCTAGTTATTCTCTTTGGTGTGAAGAATTCCCCCACCCTATTTATGGATTTTATGAACTAGGTATTCCCATCATACATGGCTTGGTTTGTTTATTTCTTCATCGAGGACATACTCATCTACTCTACATTAGAGGAGGAACATGTAGGTCACTTGAGAATGGTCCTAGGTTTTCTTTGAGACAACCAACTTTCTAGGAATCTCTCGAAGAGACATTTTTGGAATCATGAGAACATATTTCTTGGGCATGTCATTTTTTGGAATGATTTATCCATGGACCCAAAAAATATTGACACAATTCTTGTTTGGTATTTATCCAAGAGTGTGTTAGAGGTGTGGATATTTCTTGGATTGGTGGGGTGCTATAAGTGTTTTGTGGAAGACTTTTCCTTATTTTAAGACCCTATTACCTCCATAACATTGAAATGGAATCCATTTACCTAGTTTGAGAAGTTTCAGAGGGCCTTTTAGGAGTTGATACATAGGATGACTAATTATCAAGTGTTGAGACTTTACAAGGAAGGGGTAGAGTTCATAGTGTATTGTGATGCCTCGAGAGATGGTCTTGACTGCATGTAGAAATAGCTCCCGGTAATTATCACATACAGGTTGAGACAGTTGATACACCATTAATAAAACTATGTGACTCACTACCTAGATACATAGTAGTATTCTACACCCGAATGATGTGGAGTAACTACATTCTCAAGGGGAGTTTTGTGGTTTACTCTAACCACTAGAGTCTTGGGTATATCTTAATGCCGAGAGACTTGAACCTAAGATAGTGATGTTGGTTGGATTTCCTACAGGAATATGACTTTGAGATATTCTATACTCCATGTTAGGGAAATTATTTTTTAGATTACTTTATCAGGAAGTCCCAATCATTCTTATTTTAGGGGGGTTCAAAGTAGTTGGCCTCCTTACAGCCGACCCTGGTCGAGCAGGAGTGTATAACTTTTCTAGAGTCGATGGTGTTTACTCATCATATTCTTGAGCATGTGAGAGATTATCTGCTATGATGAAATAACTATGAGGTATTTTGTGACTATAAATACAAGGGGTACTAATCAGATGAATATTTTTAAGGGAGGAATCATGTCACGTGTTTCCAGGGACAAACTCTCTTCCCAGTCACGTTGCAATAGGATGGGATGAAAAAGCTACACAATTTTCTCATATCTATACATCTTGATTTGGGGAAGATTTATAGAGACCTTAGGTTGAATATTTAGTGGTCCAACATTAGATTAAGAATAGAAAATTCATCTCCTAATGTCTCACTTGTTTGTTGGGGAAACTGAGCACCATGTTCCAGCAATTTTTTTACAACCCCTCTAGGTCTTGGAATAAAAATGGGACAGGATATCCATAGACTTTGTCACAGGGCTTCCACACACAATTATGCGACATGAATCCATCTAGATGATAGTTTACTAACTCACTGAGTTGGCACACTTCCATTATATAAGGGAACAAATTTCATTGGAGATTTTGGGGATGTTTTATGTGTGAAAGGTCTTTCACCTTCATAGGTTTCCCTCTAAGATTATCTCTGATTGTGGAAAATGGTTTACATCACGATTTCAAATAGACCATTAGGAGTAATTTATAACCCCAATGAGGATGACTACATCCTTTCACCCCCATTTCAATGGGTACACTGAGTGCATTATCCAGGTGTTGGAGGATATGTTGAGGGCTTGAGCGTTAGACTTCAATCGAAGCTGGGAGGATCACCTGTCCTTTGTATATTTTACATTAAAAAACATATTCCACTCTACCATATACATGGGACCAGTTGAGGCCCTATATGGGAGACCCTACATGTCACCCTTTTTCTAGAAAGATATTGTTGAGACATCCCTTATGGTTCCAGAGACATTGAAAGTGAAAATAGAGAAATTCTAGGTTATCTATGAGTAGATGAGGACAACCCAAATCATAAAGAAATATTAAAAATATAGTCTTCATGGTCCCTTGAAGTTTTTATTGGGATAACACGTTTTTGTATCAGTCTCCCCATAATGAGGATTGCAATGATTTGACTAGGAAGGAAAGATATACATGATGATCATTAGGCCATTAGAGATCGTCCATAGGGTTATAGTGGTTTCTTATCGAATCAATGTACACCTACTACTAGAGTGGGTGCATGAAGTATTCCATGGGCATAGATGAGGAGATATGTGCATAACACAACACATGCTATCGACAAAGGAGAGAAGAACATCGAGGATGGACCCACCATTGTAGAGCACCTAATGGCGATCGAGGATCAGTAGTAGTGGACCCATTGTTGATAGACCATCCCCTTTTTGGAATGATTTTAGTAACAGAAGTACCTGCATGGGAGTTCCTAGGAGCAGGAGTGCCATGTACGGGCTCAGTGTTCTGAGTTATTTTTCATATTTATTATTTTTGAGGATGAAAATATTGAATGATGGAATAATATAGTGACCTGGTTTTTACCTTTTCATCCATTCAAATATATATATACATATATTTCTAGAGAAAGGTTATAATACATCATGTGATTCTGAGGCTATGTGTTCCCAAAATTCATTTTATAAAAAATATTAAATTTATTCTATATTGTGTGCATATAGATTCTTAAGAAAAATGTTATAACTATTAAAGGGAATCTTGTATTAGAAATATGATACCATGGTCTAGTTTAGAACAAGGTTTTTACCATATGCATGATCTAAAATGGTTCAACAATGGGGATTTATATCCCATTACCATCGGTGGTACATTCAGTGGGTTTAATTAATTAATTTAATTAATTAATTAAACTCATTTTACTTAAATTGTTCCTAAAATTAAATCATCATGTTGAATTGAATATGTTTGGTCTCATAATCCTAAAATCTCCCACAATTCTCTCCTTCCTTATTTCATTGGTGGATAGCATTGGACGAGGATGAAATGCCTGATCATAGTAGATCAGGATGTAACAAATTCAACAACTACAATCATGTACCCCTTCTCCAAATATAGAACACATGTGAAGGATTACACAGGTGGGATCCTATGTGGATGTATATGAACAGGTACATGGTCATGTACCCGAGTACATGGACATGGACAAGTAACATGGGCAACACCCCATGTAAGGAAACATGCTATGTACAGAGTACATGGAAACAAGTTCAGTAGATGAACATGTCCAAAAAGACATGGGCCAGTCTAGTGTTTCATGGAAATGTTGTGTATTGCACCAAAATGATATGTACTAATACATGGTATAGGATTCATGTGTTGAAAGGAGAAATAGATAGGTTGTGGAAAGGGACACAATTCCATTTGGGTCTACTCACATGTCTTGTACCCCTTAACCTCTTCTGAAAAAACTTCAAGGTCCCATGTTTCTTTCGTTTGAACTCATATTTTTTCCCTATGAGTAGTCTATCATAAGTGTTTTTTTCACATAGAATATGATGTTTCCCTTGGTTTTGTATTTAATTTTTCAATTTTAAATGATCAAGGTATAGTTTTTATTGAGGCAATGTCTAATGATGGTAGTGATCAGGCAGAATCACCAAATACTATGCAGTTATACCCTTTAGTAGAGGTAGGAAATTGAGTCTCTAACAATAAGAGTGGACCACCCCCCAATCTAAATGTGTGTGGGTCCTTTGTAACTATATGTTTAGTGTAACACCCCTTTCGGATAGGTAATGTGTCATTGATGATCAGAGTTGAAGCCCCCCCCCCCCCATCACACTAGGGAATGGGTCCTTGAACATTACAATGGAACCCCCCATCAGCATGGGTGTGGACCTGCTATAGTTGTCTTCTATGTGGAACCCCCCCCCCCCTTTTGATAAGGAGTGGGTCCTTGATGACTAGAGTGAAACCTCCCCTATCACACTAGGGTTTGAGTCCTAAATCTATAGAGTGGAACCCCCATTGCCATGGGTGTGTTTCTTCTACCATGACAAGTAGAACCCTGCTATTATATAGGGAACGATTCCTCATGATACTAGACTGAACCCCCCCTCCCCCCATTGGCATGGGAACAGGTCTTCTATGGATACTTATAGAGTGTAACCCCCTGACACAATATGGTGTGGGATATCTATTTCCATTTAGTGCTCCATCGATTGTGCACTATAATGATGAGGCAAGGGTTAAATTTCAAGGTTGCTTCTAGGAAAAAATATGAGTTGTTGGGCATCATTGATGGACTTTTGGAACTATTTCTACTTGTCTTCCCAAGCTGATCTATGAGATAGAAATCCCCTTTCTATATCATTTGGGATTATGGAACTATTGAAACATGGTGTATGCCATATAATTTTTTTTATCTTATTATAGCTGGATGATTCCATTATCCTTATATTGGTGGAAACACTCAATAGGTATTCCATCTACTCACCATGTTGATCTCCTTGTGCTTGGATGAGGTTACATTCACTCTTGGTTGGGATGATCTATTTTCTTTGACTGTATCTTATATCTAACGAATTTCTTTTTATATTGTATCTATTATTAATCCCCCTTAAATTTTTGGGACGTCATATTAGGTATGTATATACTCACCCATATGTGGACTCTTCCCACAAGTTTCATTACTTATGAAGACGAATGATAAGTCGGCGGTGACTCTAGAGGGCCATAGAGATAACTCATACTTTAGACCGCATATGATGGTTGTTTCTTTGAGATCTCAGGAATGGATCACTCAGTAGTTTTCATTTATAGTTTTGTCAGGTTGGGACATATTCCTAGTTGGTTGTGTATTTTTTCCCTTTCTTTTTCAGTTTTCATTGTTCTACTCTTTTACACCCTAGATGTTATGCATGCATCGTTTACTTTATAGTTGTGTTTCATCTTTTACTCTTTCCATATACTCTTATTTATTTATATAGTTCTGTGTGTTCATATATGTACATATAAAAAGTAATCTTCTTGTTAGATATACATTCTGTGCTAGACATCACCCCCTGGCCTATGGAGGCAAGCTTAGGGTAGTTTCACCTTGATCCCTAACATGAGCTAGGTCATGAAAAAAACCTTATTTCCTTTGAATGAATCCTTGGTCTTGCTCCTGATTTTGATGTTGTCATCGTGGTGGTTATTATGGAATCTTCCCCTAGACATAAGTTTGATGATTATAATCTATTTAATTGGTTTATTTGCAGAACATAACTTCGGGTTGTTGATTTTCCATCATCATTTCATGTTTCTATGACGTGGAATTTATTTAGGTGGCAATCCATCTTTTTTCCACCATGTGCACTCCTTGTGATAGACCTTGATCTAGTTTCTATTGAAAAATATTTCTTGAAATTTCTTCTAATAACTCCTAATTTTCTTTTGGTAACTTCCTCATTAATGAACCTCAAACAGTTTCATCTATGATTTAATTATTACCATATGACACTACTTTATAAAACATTCATATCAACAACCAAATTTAATTTTTTTTGACGAGTTCATTGTCTTAAAAAACTTTTAAAACATTATCAGGAACTATATAATGACTCATTAATTAATTTTAAGGAAATAAAAACCATGTCAAATATTTTTTACCAGATCCTCAATGTCCTTTATCGAATGTGGAGGTTGGAATTGAATCCATTATCACGCATTATCCTTCAATGAGAATCTGAATAAACATAATCTCGTTACATCACATGTGATTTTTTTGAATTGACATATATAGTTTAATTCAAAATAAAACCCTCGATGTTAGAATTAGGGTCTTCATGTAGCAACATGACAAATTGAACAAAATGGGTGATCATTTTAATAATCACTAAAGTCATCTCAAAGTTTTGATAATTTAAATGGGGTTATAAAATGATTGTGTAGTCTCCTACTTTAAAATTTAATCCATAGATGATACATGATTTGACTCCTAGGTATTTTCTTAAAATATATTGTATTTCTCCCTAGTTTTCTCTGTGTCTATCCTGTCTTCCACACAACTATCCAACTCCTAGAGTATCTCTCATAAACATGGTTCCCTTATCTTAGCATGGGGTTTTTCCATATTATATTCTTTTAGATCACTTGATTGAAAGGAGGATCTCATTCCTTTTTATTTCCTCTCGAGGAGCATTCATGATTTGATTTTGATCCTAAAGCTATGAGAAAAGAAGGCTAAGTGTAATAAGATAAAAAACCTAAAAATTAAATGGATTTATCATCAAAACATTAAGCACCTCTAATAACTTTTCCCCAAAAACAGGTCCATTTTTTACATCTCCCAAGAAGGTTTTTACTTCTCCTGGAAAATATCAAAATACAAATTTATAAATAAAACAAACACTAACTAATTTAAATAAATATTATATTGGGGATTCATGTTGATCCACTTAGAATGGTGTAAAAATTATTTAAATTGTTTTATGAAATCTTTAATGAAGAATAAGAGTATATTCAATTGGTTGGTTTCTTAGATAGATGATGAGAATATGAAGGGAATATAAATCTATGTTCCTACACTTTGTTTAAAAGGAGATATAATTTAAGTTATATTTTTTTGGAATCAAACATTAGAAAGCATCCTCTCAGATTACTTACTCTTCAATGTATTAAAACCCTTTTCCCCTCTAGAAAACTCAGTTTAACCCATAGAGGGTGTTCAAAAAAAATATTTAAACTTATTTATCCTTTAATCATGCATTTGATGTTTCATGAGAAGATTAGATAGTATATATTTTTTAAAGAAGCATACCCTCATTGCACAACATTGGACAGGCATAAAAAGGGGGTAATACTGAGAAAATAATTAATGAAAATACAACACTCATCAATGAAATGAATGACAACCACTTTATTAATATATGAATAATCCATTTTCTTTACATCATCGTGTACAAGACAATTACCCACTCATTATATTCATATGGGGATATAAAAATTAAAAATGGAACTCTTCTTCAACCACATCAGCAACACATAATTAATCTTTTTCTTTCTCCATGATTTTATTTCTAGTTCAATTTCCCCCTCATTAATTGTCATACGTCAATTTATTTTCCTATAATGTATTGTTTCTCTCTCTATTTCAAGTTCGAATTCATTTCCCCTTACTATATTATTTAGTGGTTGACATGGTCTTTGGATTTCTTCATAAGGTTTCTCTCAAAATTCATTATGTTTGGTCAGGTAATCCTTGTTTCATGGAGAAAACACACTCTTAACTTGTGGTTAAAGATCTTACACAATTTTTTTTAAACATATCAAGTAAAACTTTTATTGTGCATAATATACTGAAGACATCAGGTGTTTGAAACCCTAACCCAATAGTATGGAGGTTCTCAATTTCACACCACCATGCATGGGTTCAATGGAAATGGTGTAATGTAAACATATATGTGGTAGATTTACCTAGTTCTAGAATCCATACCACTTCAATATGAGGATTCTCTATAGAAAATGTGATATCCTTCATCGTACCTCATTTGTAACAAAATACAGACATATAACAACATGGATATCAATAATGATACATATTTTATTATCCTCTCTATTAATGGTGAAATAATTCTAGATATGTAATTGTGATTTAATTCATTGTATAACCACAAGGATTTGTGGAAGAGTGGCTAGAACATAGTGTATTTCTTTTCCTTTTCTTTGGTCTCCTATGGCAATATTCCACATAGCCATGGTTGTAGCATTGTGGGTCTCAAAATAGTAGTGGCACCCCAATATTCTCCCTCATTGGTCATGGATATACTATAGAATAACAAAAGAATATAGAGGCATGAATTAAATTTTTGAGGAAGATGATGAAACCCTAACTTGAAATAGTGTCATTTATTGGAGTGCATGATAACATGAGATACACGCACATCCCAAATTGTATATTTGGAGCTTAGGTCTCTTATATTTAAGTAAACATTTCCTATTACCAACTTGTTGAGTTTTATGGCTTTCCTAGGACTCCCTACACCACTATGAACCACCCCAAGCCAGAGAGACCTTCCTCCTACCACTATGTTTCCCTATACCCCACGCATCGGTGTTCTCCCGTGCGAAGAACTATAATGGATATGATTCTCCTCTACTATGTGGTCAAATCACCCTATGGTGTGCATTGGACTATGGACCCATCTTGATCCTTCTATATGGATTTATTCTCCAGGAGTTGAGGGATATCCCAATTCTAAATCTAAAATGTCAATACACATAATATAAAATCAAATCAATTAAAACATGGGACTTCTAAATTAAAACAAATAATATTTAACAATTAATATTTTTCAAATATATGCACTAAAAATTATCACATAATATCTTATCTTGTACATCTAAATTATTTTATTGATTCTTTAAGTAATCATGGGATTCTACATAGAGAGTTGATTTAATTACCATTATAGGTGGATTAAAGAAAATTTATGGGTCTTTAGGTGCATGTATGCTTATTGTAAGAGGAAGTTGGGAAATAATATTCACATTTGGTTCAAATTAGGTGTGATAATTATTAGTATATTTTTATTGGATTTGTGTAATAATGTGTCATGTCATTAATAGATAGAAAATAATATTGCATTTGATTCTACAGGTTGTGTTCAAGGTATCATGAGTTAGGGTTGGTGTTATCTTGGGGATAGATCAGACAAATTAGGTTATCTGAATGGGTCATGACTATCCACTTAATATTGTGTATGAATGGGTCATTTATGGTATTACATCCATAAAAAAGTTGGTTCATAGGGTTTAATGAATTTTTTGATATTATTTTCAGTATATTTCAAAAATTAATGATAATTATCTAACCTGAACATCTATGCGAGGGGATGAAAATCTGACAATGGTTGAAAGTGTACATGTGCTTTAATTCTCGAGGACAATAGAGAGGTAAAATGAGGATATTATCTGTTCCCTCATGTCCTAAGGTAGCGGTATTGATATGTACGCCTCGATTAAGTAGTGATATAAAAGAATAAAAATCTAAAAGAACATATAAACATGAATATCTTTTAATAAAAATGTGGTTTAGACATTGTTGCACTAATGGTAGATTTTAATTTGGTCATATATGAAATTATGTAAAATTCCTTCAGGTTGGTTAATAATGGTGGGTAGAATGAATTTCTTTCTTAAGGATACCATTCTGAACAAACTATTTCAAACATGATGTTGATGGTTCATGGTTCCAATCCACGTTTTGAAAGGTGATAACCTATGGGTGTGAAATTATTTAAGTGAAAGTACATTGAAAAGTTTTTTGAAATTATTTATTTTTTATAATTAAACTATTTTCCTTATAGAATTTAATCTTTGATTTATGTTTTGTGGTAATGGGGGTCCTAGAAAAAAAATTAATTTTCTATTACAATTCTTCTTGATATAGGTATTTTTGCTAAAAGTAGTGTAATTATTTTCAGGTTTTAGATCCAAGATAAATTCTATTATGGTGCTTCAAAAATTTATCCATATGAACAAAATCTAGGTGTGCAAATACATCCTTAATTTCACTAATTAAGGTTAATTTATTCTTACCTAAACCCTTAAATATATTTTTTGATCACATTATTAGTGGATTAGTCATTTAATTCAAGGAACGAATCCAAATGAAGGATAAGAAACGAATCCTCATTGAGGAAGGACTTGTTTATGTTTTTTCATGATATATTTTTCATGATTGTTGTATTTTATTAAAAAAAATTTGATTAAATTAATTCCTAAGAAAATATTTTTATAATTATTAATTTGATGTTCATATTTTCACATTATTGATGAATAAATAAACTATGAAAAAAATATTGGTTGGCGGAATTTCCATTGTCCATTATCCCCTCTTCCCCTTTGGAAACATTCCTAGTGTGTCGAATCATCACTAGATATATTAGAAAAATAGTGATAGGGAGGGGAGGCTAGTATTTTTTAATATTTCATACTCCCATCCCCTCCCAATAGTCTCTCACACATCTCTACCTCCCTTATATCCCTCAGGAAATATAAAATAGTTGACTCCTACTATACTTTGTAATGGAAGAAGGTGGTGCAGAATAATACCAGTAGCTGGGCTTGGGCAGTGATATTGGGTAGTTCTAATGGAGGGTAGGGCGCTACAGTGGTAGGAATAGAGTGTCACAATGAAATACAATATTATATAGACATGTTGTCAAAGGCATGTCGAATAATCATGGTAATGAGGTTGATTTGACAAGGTGATAATAGTCAAGGGTGAATTTATTATGGAAATGGTTATTATGATAGAGATAAATATTAATATGTTACCTTGAACATTGGATTGGTTGAGAATTTAAGTTGTGTATGACCACTACAAGGTGGGTATAGTATAATTTTCTGATATTTTTCATCCCATCGATGGACCACACTACCCTGAACCCATGTTGGGTTGGGTGGTGTGGGATGTTAATCTAGCTCAACCTTATACAATAGTCCCTCTATCCCATAGGTTAGGAAACAAGAATTTGGTTAGGTGTGTCGATCCAACCTTATCATCCTTAAGGGTGAATGGGATTTATGAAGGCCTACCTCCCACCAGAAATCTATATTGTTTCATAGGAAATCCCTGGTAGGAAGAACACTCCATCTTGGTCAACTTAACTTTTTAGTCTGGGAGGCGGTGGTCTTGGGTGGGTCCAATATCAGCATGACTGTCCCCTTAAAGTTGTATGTATGGATACACAAGATATCAATTCCTACTATGTGTAGTCTTTCACGTATCACATGGGTGTTCTCTTATGTTGGGATTTAGTTGGCTAGAAGTGTATTTTGGAAGCAGAAAGATGTTTTTTGGTTTGTTTTATATTTTTTTGGGAAACAAGAAATCACCTCACTTTGTAAAAATTGGTGATTAGACTCTCTATAATTATCAGGTGATTAGATTTTAAAATATTTAAAAATATAGTGGTTTGAGAAGAATTTTTTTGAGATAAAAGGTTCATTAGTCTCATATAACATATAGAATAATGTTCGGATTATAATGAGGAATTATATCGAAGTCTACATGGATCTGAGGTGAATTTGGGGATGGTTTTCTATTCTTGTAGATCTCATAAATCATAATTTTTCTGAGAAACATTTTACGTAAGTCTTATGAATGAAAAGGGTAGAAAAATTAATTCCTATCGTATTGAGTTTTGGTTGGAAAGAAATTTTTGTTGGATGTATGGGCTGTTATAATACCTTCTATTGAAGGACATATGATTCTATACCACTCCTAAATGTTCTCAATGTCATGAGGAATTCATGATAAAATATGATGTTTTTGGAAGAAGGATGTTTCTAAAGTCAAATATTTATGGTCTTAGTTATTGGTGTGAGATCATTAGGCTCACATTTGTTTGATGGTCAAGAAGGTTGTTTAGATCATGAGAGAACAATGATATTGGTTTTTAATCAGACCAACAAGACACAAGATACAAATATTCTGTGAAAAAAATTGGAGTGTATCATAATCATAAATGTAAATAAGTTGTTGTTAGCACTGGTTCATTAAACACGGTGTGACACCAATAATTATAGTTACCTTGAAACTAATAATCAGATGTAGTAGTGGTAGAAAAATAAAAACATGTGTAGAATAAGTTTTTTGAAGCATTTCATAAAGAAGAGTTAATTGGGACTGATAAAGAAGTTGAATTTGTTGACACTGAAGCAATATGGGATCATATATTCATCAACAATTTTTTCAACCATTTCCATCAAGTTTGATTGTTAGTTGTCTTAATTTGGGTCCTGTGATAATAAATTCACCGATTTGCTTCTTTATCAATTGGGGTAAGATTCATTAGATTGGCTCTTACACTGATTATCAAGTGAGGTAGAGACTGATTCATTAGGAAGAAACCAGCACCAATTAAATTCATTAGATATTGGAATTCATCAAATGTAGGATCATTGGTCGGAGAAAAAAAAT
This sequence comes from Viscum album, assembly GCA_963277665.1. Taxonomy (NCBI): domain Eukaryota; kingdom Viridiplantae; phylum Streptophyta; class Magnoliopsida; order Santalales; family Viscaceae; genus Viscum; species Viscum album. The sequence continues at coordinate 717,632,273 of OY728133.1, read as the reverse complement.
AAAAAGAGAAAAAACTTATAAAAATTTCAAAAAAAATATTAAAGTGGATATCAATGTTTAAAGAGTTTAGAGAAAAAATTTTCCAAAATGGGTTGAAAATGGCGTTGAAGTATTGTCGAGGAAGTTCATAAATATATAGAAGTTTCCCCAATTTATATGGAATAAAAGTTTCATTGTTTTATAGTCATAAGTTTGTATAGATCATTAAAATGATCATCTTTATTTTCAGTTCGTACAGAGCATCAGAATGGGATGTTTTTCTATTGGTTATGAGAATCATAATCAGAATACATGTTCTTTTAATAAAATTCAATTAGATTAGAGTATCATTATGAATAACATTTTATTTTAATTTTAATGAGTAAATGAGAATGTAGATTTGAATCAGACATAATAATTTGAATAAATTATGATGCGAACTAAAGTAGGGTAAATATTTGAGAAGGTTTGAGAAGAGTCAAGAAGAGTTGATATGTGTTGAAGAAGTCAAATATGAATTTGATATTTAACGGAAGTAAAAATATTGGGAATTTTTGTTAAGCGATAAAATTTTTCAGAATTAGTCCTAAACAACATTTTTAACACCTATAAAAAGTGGGAAACATTATAATTTCAGTGACATAATTAACTTTCATGGGTGAAAAGAGAAGGTGGACCACTGAATGTTTTTAGAGAAAATGAGTTTCCAGATAAAGCATTATAGAATATTTTTTCCATATAGAAGATGTTTAAATATCATACTTATATTTTCTAGATCATACTGAGATATTTGATTGTGGTTTTATCGATTTAGGAAGAAGTTATTAACAATTAATTTAGTGGATTTTTGGATAACTTATATTTTTTTTACTGAACAATGGGACTAGAAAATTTGATTATGTATTAGACTAAGAATCATTATAAATTCTATGTAATTTCTTACCTGCTCCAAGGTAGAAAATTAAATAATTGTCTGGAAGATTAAATTTTTGTAAGTTGACAAGGAAGAATTGTAACTTATTTTGATGAAATTTTGAAAGTTTTATAACCTGTTACACTAAATTTATTACATCATTTCTCTCTACTTCAATTGCATGGAATATTGTAGAGAACATAGTGTTACACAATTTTAAGGGTATATACTACTTGTCGTATCCACAAAAAAGAATTGTTTTCTAATGGATTGTGTGTCATTGGATTGTTTCGAAACCATACCAAGGATGTTGATACTCTTGTTGAGTAGTGAACATTGTAAATTTATATGTTTTTATTAATTTGGGATTGTGTTTTTCTATTAAGGTAATAATTATTTAATAGTAGGTGAATGTTGTTTCAAAAATAAGGAAACTTAAAGGAAAACTATATCACTGATTCACCCCTTCCCACTAGCAGTGATACATTGATCCTAATGGGAATTATCAAATGGTATCTGTGGTAGGTTTCCTTCATTTACTCTTTGCTAGTGTTTTTGAAGAAGAATTTGAGATAGAGAATCTAAATTGTAAGAACAATCAAAGGGATTCTGATATTCAATGGTAATAACTATTATATCTAGAAAAGTATAATGTTTCATTATATTATGTCACTTTTTTATGATGTTCTTCAATCCGAAATAGAATTATTCCCTCCTATTGATGAAAAGGTTCTTTTTACAATTGTTTATAAGAATAATCACAAGAATTATGGAAGAGAAAATAATGATTTACTCACATCACTTTATGAAAGATAATTTTTCAGAGTGAAGGGTTTTTCTACCACTAAAGTTATCTGGGAGAAGAAAAACAACATTTATGAAGGTAATATAAAGATAAATATGCAAAATTTAAAATTTTGGAGGCTAAAGTATGAAAATAATAAAATCAGTCAGTATGAATATATTGGTCAATTTTTTATAGGAGTGAATAAAATTGTTATCATTATTATATTTCTTCGTGAAAAGTTAGAAATTTATATAGTTGTTGAAAAGATAATAAGAAGTATTCCTATATTTAATGAAAAAGTTTCTGCACTGGAAGTTAGAGATCTAAAAATCACTATCTCTTGATAATTTTCATAGAACTCTCATTATTTATGAAATGGGAAGGGATAAATTTATGAAAGGTAAAACAAAATTTTATTAAGAAATTTCTCTTAAGTCTATTAATAAATTAAATTTTAGGAAGATTCTTGAAGAAGAAGAAGTTGGTGATTCGGATTCCAAAAATGAGGTATGTAAAATTTTTTATGAATTTGTATCCTTTTTTTCTAAAAAATTGAAAATAGGTACCTATGAATATAAGTTCAAGCTTTCCTTGTAATTTTTTGAATATGGATTTGTTGTGCACGTTATAGTTAAATATCCTTGAATAAAAAATAAGAGGATAGTTATGAATATGATAGAATGCAAAGAAAATCATGGAAGAGACTGGGTTATAAGGATAAATCATATTCTAGAGGAAAAGATAAGTTGTTCTCCTAATAAAAAAAGAGAATATTTTTTTATAAATATAGGAAAGAATAATAAAGTGAATCTGAATCTTAAAAATAAATAATGCATGCTGGAGAGAATAATTTTCTTGAAATAGTTAACAATGAAGAGTTCAGAAGCATTAGTTTTGAAGAATAAGAAACTATATTAGAATTTCATTAGGAAGAAGAATTTAAATACTTTTTTGAAATATTCGGAGGATTGAGAAAGAAATAAAAAAGTTGAAAGTTAAAAATTCTTTGATAAATAATTATTATTATTTCCCAATAATAATGTTAATAAATCGGAATATATTGATGAATTAAATAAATATCTCAATAAAGAAAATAATATTAATGAACAGCTAAAAGGTTAGATAAAAGAGATATAAGAAAATTTGGAACTTTTCCAATAAATATTTATAAATCTAAAGAAATGGTTATAGGTATCATAAATTCTATATCTGAAGTTGGTGAAATTTATTATAAGTGAAAACCTGAGAGGGATCAAAAATAACCTTCAAAGGTTGAAAGTAAAGGTGAATGTGTTTCTGAGAAGAATAAAGTAGGAAAAGTTATGTTATTATCCAAAACCAACAAAGTCGAGAAGTAATAATTTTATAAAAATGATGATTTTTGTAAAATTTCTATAACTTCTACTTTTGATATGGATTAGAAGAAATATGATTTTAAAAAGAATATTCTATTTGATAATAGAAAGTTTTGGTACTAATAATGTCCTAATATAAATATTGATAAAAAACATGCTAAAAACCCTAGACAGTATGTAAGTTAAATAGGAAAATATTCTTTCTATGGATACTACTAGTATTTTGGGGGATTCTTACACACAAAAAATATTTTTTACTTTAATCAACAACATTACTAAAATTCCAAAAATTACCTAAGGAGAATTTTGAGGGGGAGCCAATTCCCCTAGGTAAATAATGAGGAGATTGATATTTTGATGAAAGATGAGAAGGTTGGTGTGAAAGTTGAAAATAGTTACCATCCTCTAGAAATGATTTTTAAAATATTTGAACATCCTAGAAATATTGAAAAAAGATTTCTTGTTTTGTTACTGACCCAAAAAAAAGTTTTTTAACAATTATTAGAAGCTAGAACTTAAAAAATGTTAAGGGAAAGAAAAAAATATTATTGTAGAAACCACTCTCAAATAAACAAAAGTAGAATGGCCTTGGATCAGGGATAGTGGGTGTTCATATCATATTACATGAGACTTAAAATTGTAGAAGAATGTGAAATACTTTAAAGAAAGAATGATGGAATTTATAAATGATGAATCTCACAAAATCAAAGGTATTGGATCAGCCATCATTGGGGAAGAAAATTTAAAATCCAAGAAATATTTGTTTTTTATGGGATTAAAAACAACATTCTAAGTGTTTCAAAACATTTTGACAAAGGAAAAATATTTATTTTTTGAAAATATGGTTTTTCTGGAAAAGTTAATAAGGTTAAAAAATAGTTTAAAGATGTCAACGTACAAAATGAAAATTGTTCCAAGTTGGTGAGGCTCAAAAATCCTATTACATAGGCATGTTGGAAAAGATAAAATTATGGGATAAATGGTTGAGACACATGTGTCAGAGAAAAATGATTAAGTTTTCAAAGAGGTAAATTTTCTACGGTATTTTTAATAACTCAATAAAAAGATATTGGTGTTGTATGATTTATAATTAAAAAAAGATAACAAAATATGTTCATAATAAAGGTGAAATTTGTTCAAAATCACCCCTAGAATACATTTATTCTGATATTTATGAGTCAAATAGAAATCAATAAGCTCTCATAGATAAGTACTTTATTATATTGTTTATTAATTTTCTTTCATTACATATGTAAGGTATATGAATCCTAAGTCAGATGTTTTGAAAATGTTTAAAAATATTAATGAGGAAAATAGAGAAGGAATGTGAGTATTAAATCAACAATTTGAGAACTGAAAATGGTGGTGAAAAGAAAATTAATATTTTTTATGTTATCTTGTGAATAATGGAATTTATAATGAGTTTAGTACACCACACACTGTTTAATAAAAAGGTGTTGCTAAAAGTAATAATAGATGTTTGGTGGAAATGGGGAGAACTATGTTACTTAAATATGGTCTCCCTCATCACATTTAGAGGAAAACAATGAGATTTTTTGTTTATATTCAAAACCAATTTTTCTACCGGACATGTTTAGATATGACTCCAGATGAAATATTTTATGAAAAAACACCATGTTTGAAACACTCAAGAGTTTTTGGGAGTCCATGCATTATAAAGACGAAAGGGGAACCCATGGAATGTTTGAGCATAGAAGTGGAGATGGATTTATTACTATATATGATTTATAAGGAAGAGTATATATGATTCGAAAAATATATAGGAATATTAGATGATTTTGTTTATTTCTGAGTTATTGAAAATGCTTCAGAAGATGTAAAACTAACTTATCCTATAAAGTAAGATAAAAAAGATGTAATAACATTGCATGAAAACCCTGATAAGGATATATAAAAATAGAAACCCTACTCAAGAATAATAATTATACTCTTCTATTTTAAGTGATGAAGAATAATCTAAAAATTCTCATCCCAAGATGAGGAAGTATTTGGAAGCTCAAAACGTTATTGGTGATCAACGTCCAAATGTTCAAAAAATAAGAACTTCAAAAGTTATTACACATACATCCTTATATTCAAAATTTGAACTGAAATATGTGAATGAGGATTTTCAGTATCTAACATGGGTTAAAGATATGAAATAATATCTTGATGAAATATAAAATAATGATACTTAATAACTCTTGCCTAAACCAAATGACAAAAATATTATAAGTAAAAAAATGGGTTTTTTAGAACCAACAGAATGAAGATGGTGAAGTGATCAGAAACAAATCAAGATTAGTGAAAAAAGGTTACTCATATATTGATGTAATTTATTTTGATGAGACTTTTTCTTTAGTGTAATGGTTATAAATAATAATAATCTTTCTTACTATTATAGAACAATGAAGTTACAGTTTTTTTAAGGGATGAAAAATTATCATTTTTGAATGGTGTTCTTGATGCGGAATTTTAAATTTGACAACCATGTCCCTTAGTTATTGTGATGGATAAAAAGTTATGTGTGCTAGATGAATAAATCCATGTATGGGATCAAAAAATATATGAGTTCCTGTTCTTTCAAATTATATAATTTATTAGCAAGTTGAGTTTTAATAAAGTTAGAGTTGATAGCAATATGTACATCAAAGACAGTTTGGATTTTTCCCTCATTGTAATTGTCTATATTGATTACATTGTCTTTTCTTGGAATGATTAAAGGACTAGTAAATTTTTTTCTAAAGAGATGAAAAAGTTATTTGACATTTCTAGTCTGGGATAAATGAAATATATTTTGGGTTACATATCTCAGAAAATAAGAGACACACATTTCTTTACCAACAAAATTATTTTAATGAACTTATTTTGAAGTTCATAATAGAAAATTATAAACAATTTTCTACACCAATTATCATAGGAACCAGGTTTACTATGGATAGAGGAGTAAATTAATTTGTCTCTAACGAGTTTTGGAAGTTGATTAGATTTTTATTATATTTTAATATCTAAAGACCGAAATTTTTTATTTTTTTACCATATTTTAATTATTTTAGAGTCCTCTAAAATAATAAAATCTATTTCTTGTATAGAAGAATTCTCAAATACATCAAAGGCACAAAAAAATCAGAATCAGGTATAATTTCTTATAAATTGTTGATTTTTTGGGTATTTAAAATCTATTTGGGAATAAAATATGGATGATAAAATATCCATATTTGGTGGACTTTTTTTGGGAAAATATTATGTTAGCTGGAATAAAAAAGAAAAAAATTATGTGAATATTAGAATAGATGAAGCCAAGTGTATTGCTACTACTCAAGATGCTACCCAACTTATGTGGATGAAGACGTAGTTAGAAGACTTACTTGTTGAATTTATGTTACACATTCTCTTGAGTTGTGATAATCAAATTTCCATAAAAATTAATAGAAACCCAGTATAGAATCCTCTTTCAATACATATTGACATAAAGTATCACTTCATTAAAGATAATGTGGAGAATAATGAATTGAAGTTGGAGTATGTTCCTATACCAGAACAAGTTTCTGAAGTTTTCACAAAAAAAATTACCAAAGGATGATTTTTATAAACATATGATGAACATTGTTGTCCAACCACTTTCTTATCAAGGTTGAGTTATGTTTTTTCCCCTATCTCATCTAGTCTTTGGATTGTGTTTTCCAGGGGATAATTGTTTCATAAATCTATATACTGGTATGTACTAAAACCTTTTAGGAGGAATGTATGTAAGGAGATTATAGGAAGTCTTTGAACATGTAATATAAATGTGTGAACTGTTATAATAGTTTTTTTAATTGATGTAGGAAAACAATTTTAAAATAAATGTGAAAGAAGCATAGAATAATTTAAAGAAAAGATGAATATGTTTCATGAGTCACTACTTTTGGACAACATGGTTTTTCTACAAATAATTCTTATTTTCTATAATGAGCTAGAACAAATAGGATTATAATTGATGATAACTAATCCATATCATGATGTTATAAACATCAGTGATTTCTAAAACTTGTTTGACAGAAAAATCCAAACGGGATGAATATTGGTACTATATTGGCTAGAAGTTTCGTATGGAAGCTAAAAGATGTTTTTTTTCAGTGTTATATTTTGTTTTCAACGAATAAATAAATCACCTCCCTTTGTAAAAGTTGTTGATCATACTCACTATTGTTATCAGTTGATCGCATGAAAAAATCTTAATTGAATCCTTTTATTTTAGAAGAATTTTTCTAGGAGAAAAGGCTCATCAGACACTCCTTGGGTTCAAAATAATGTTATAATCGTAATGAAGAAGCTTATCAAAGTTATCAAGGATACAACGTAAATATGATAATACTTTTCTAATCTTATAGATCTCATAAATCATAACTTTTCTTAGAAAATTCAAATGCAATAATTATGAATGAAATGGGGCGAACAAGTGATGCCTATCGTATTGAGGATTGGTTGGAAAGAAATATGTGTGGGGAGGATCAGATTTTATAATACATTCCATTAAAAGCCATATAATGCTATGATGATACTAAACATTCTCAAATTCACAAGGAATTCAAGATATAAGTAGAAGTTTTTGGAAGAAGGTAGTTATTGAAGTCAAATATTTCTAGTATTAATAATCATTGTGGCATTACAAAATGTAGAATTGTTTGAAGGCTTGGAAGGTTGTTCAGAACATGAGAGAATAGATATAATGGTTTAATGTTTGACCAAAATATATAAGAGAAAATATTTAGAAAAATAAATTGGGGTTTTCCATAATCAAAAAAGGAGAGAAGTTTTTCTTAACACCAGATTATATGACGTGGTGTAAAACCCATAATCAAAGTGACCCTAACACCAATAATAAGATGAAGTGGTGGTTTTAAATTCATTGATTCTATATTTCATTGAACACATGATCATTGGTCTGAGTAAAACATAAAAAAGGATAAATACTTAAATTAGTTACAAAATTTTTGTAAAGAGGGTCTCAAGGTTTTAAGAGTTTAAATAAAATGTTTTTAAAAGAGTGTTGAAGAATATGTTGTAGTATTTCTTGAGTAAGTGCATAAATCATTATAAGTTTCCACTATGTTCATGTAATAATGGTTTCAATGTTTTATGGTTATCATATGGTATAGTTCATTGTACTGAGAATATTGATTTTCATATTGAAAGGAGCCTTGAAATGGAATGTTTTTTTAGTTTTTTTTTGAGAATCCTAATGAGGAGACATGTTCTTTTCATATATTTATATTTTTGTGGAGTAAAATTATAAATAATATAATGTTTGAATAATAATGAGTAATTCTAAATGGAAATCAGAATCATACTGAAGATTGTAAAGAAATATTAAAATGAGATGAAGTTGTGAGAATATTCAAGAAGTTTTGATAATAATCAAGAAGAGTTGAGAAGTTTTAATGAAATCAAGTATGAAAATTTAATTTAAGAAAAATATAAATTTTCGGAAATTTGGTTAAGAGGGAAAGTTTTTCTTAATCCATCTTAAACCACATTTGGAACACCTATAAATAGTGGGAAGTACATTATACTTTAATGGACACATGTATTGTTCATGGGTGAAGAGAGAAGGTATATCACAAAAAGTTTTTTGAGAGGAGTTTCTGGATCAAGCATTATTGAGGAAGTTTGTTGGATAAAATAAAAAGAAGAAAGATTATACACAAAGTTTATAGATCAGAATGAGAATCATATTAGGGTTTCACTACTGAGGCAGAATCATTTCATAATAATTTCATTAATTTTATAGAAGGCATATTTTTTAATATTGAGAAATTCAACTGATGAATCATATTGGGTATCATACTAACCATCATTATGAATTATATGGCTGATCTTACCAGCTACTGGGATGAAAATTGATGATTTTGTTTTTGATTTTTTTTTGTAATTTGAAAAGTAATAATAATAACTTGTTTTTAAGCAATGGTGAAATCTTCCTAACTTGTTAAAAAATATTTTATTACATTATTTCATGCTACTTGAATCACATGCACTGTTTTCATGAACATACGGCCACATAAGTGTAATGGTATATTCAACTTGTCATATCAATACAAAAGAATTTTTTCTAGTTGATTGTGTAGTAATTTATTATTTATGAAATATAATAAGGATGTAGTCACTCTGGTTGAGTAGTGAACCTTGTAAATTCTTGTGATCCTATGAATGTGTGATTGTTTGGATTTTAGCAAGGTGATAATTCTTTAATAGGATGAGAGATTTGTTTCAAAATGATGGAAACATTAAGGAAAAAAGTATCAATGATTCACCCCTCCCCTCTCAGTGACAAATTGATCTTACAAGAAATTATTATCCCCAACATTCATAGAATCTTGTGGCATTATTCTATGACCACCATGTGACTCAATACATGATTTGTCATAAATTTTTCTTACAATTTTCACATGAGTATTGAAATTATATGTATAAGTATTACATTTTGAGAATTTTTCAATTTAGATCATGGTTCTATAGTCTTCATTTATAAAATATGTTGTTTATAATTCACTTTGGATATTTTGTGTATTTTTATGAATAATAACAATAAATAGGTTCATGTGAGACATTATGAGTGGTCCATGGGTTTAATACTCCATTAATGATACATTGATTATAGGTTATGGTTCCCACATATAGACTATGGAGTTTGGTACACCCATGTGGGGACAAGGCATGGTACCTCTATTTTAAAAATGGGGTTAAGCAGGCATTTTTAGGGTGTCTTTTTAAAAATTGGGGTGTTGGAGGTGAAACATAGTTTTATAATAATTTTTCATGATTAATGTATTCCTTTTATATCCCTTGGGTATATTGTTTCACATAGTATTGAGAAGGAAGATGTTACTGATTGGTTCCCAATATACCCCAGTCTTAGAGATTTGATCAAGATGTGAAGATGAGTGGTTTCATTTACATTCCATGTTTTGAGGAGTGTTGTGGGAGTTAGATTGATTGATTCTCTTACTATGAGTTCTCCCAGTATTATCCTTTCACTAATTCTTAGATTAAGGGACTAAGAGGAAGAGAACATGTGATATTGAGGTTATGTACTACCTCAATAATTACAGCATTAATGAGGTTTGGGATCCCATATGTAAATGGAATTTTCTATCCCCTAGGTAAGGGGTGCTACACCTCAACATTAGTGATAGGATTTTGTAGATCCCTTTATTATTATGTTATCCAAAGGGTATTGTTTTTTTTTTCAAGTGTAATAAGATATAGAACTCCCCCATGGGGAAGATTGTGGATAACCTATCTTTGGGGTCATTACTCCCTTGACCGATATATGAATACTTAGGGATGCACATATACTATACCAAAATTATTCTTTAGATGTGAGTTTTATAGAGTGGGGTATTATGATTGGTTCATATATTATAAAATTTTGTTCTAGAAGAAACGATTCATTGACACATCTAGCATGATAAATAACTTATTATGAGACATGTGGTTCTAGTGTGGTTATTGTAGTTTATAGATTTTTCCATCTCATGAGAAATGGTTATAATTTATCAGTTAGCTAATGAGTGATGTAATGATTTGAGTTTTTGGTTGCTTCATGAGGTTCAGATATTTTGGAACCCTTGACTTTTAAATGGTCAGTAGAGAGGCATCACATCATTCCCATTATGGTTTGGTGGTTCAATTTTGGAGTTCTTACTATGACAATGTTGAGATCAAGTGATACGTTGATAATGTTTGTGAATAATATATCCATGAGGTATTTTTTTGAAGTCCTAAGAATTCTTTTTTTATATTTTAAATTCAAGAAGTCCATCTAGTATTTTTAATTTTTTTATAGAAGTTTTTTTTAGATAAGTTTGAATAGGATGCCATATTTTTTTGTTAGAGTTTATTATCAATGAATAAATAATATTCAATTTCACATGAAATTAAATTAATTATGTGAGGTTAATGTTGTAAAAAATATGGTTGATATTTTTTTGAAGTGGTTTGATCCATGTCAAGAGGTATTTTGAAATATTTTATTTACCATTAAAGTCACAATGTTTGGAAAAAGACGGAGAAGGAATAGAACCAATTTGTGACCATATAACAGAATTGGATAGAAAATCTGTGAATTATATAATGTAAATTTTTATATGAGTGGTTATTGAGCTTCATAAAAAATATATATGAACTTTTTATGAAATAAATTATCATTTGAAAGAATTTTATCATGTTTACTTTAAATTAGTTATTCAAAATATTGGGTGGTATTTAGGAAGCTGGGTATTTTGGATGTTGTTGGTATTATGATTTAATAATAATCTTAGTTTTCCTATGAACATGATATTTTTTTATTGACTTTGAATATTGGGACTTTTTCTCATCATCTAGTTCTTTTTCCTTATATTGTAATTGGATTTCCTTACTGGTGCCTTTAATTTTGAATAGAATTTAATTCATTCCTTCAATAGTTTTTTGGAAATCCTATTTGATATTTTTATGCTCACACATGTATTGGTGTTCTATATACATATTTTGTGTCTATTTAGATGATATATAGTTTATATTTGACCTTGATAGTCATGGAGTTAGTGGAGTTGGTTTTTAGGAGTGCTCGACGGTAAAATCTAATATTAGGGTTCATTTTGGGAGATGTTGTGTTAAGAATTTCCCGTTTATATATATGTTGTTGGTCTATATTTTATTGGTATATTAATATATAGTATTTTTATATTTTATTGGAGAATTCCCCTTTATTAATTTTTTTGTCTTGTCTTCCATCATAGGAATTTCATTCTATAGTTGAGACATTTTTTATTTAAACTTATTGGTTTTATTTTGGATATGGAGATGTATTGTTATTTTGACGATCTTATTATAATTACTAAAATGATTTTTTATTCATTCTTGGTGATAGTTTCTATCCCCTATCCTATAATAGGTGGTCTAGGTGTGGAACACTCTTACTAACTACTGTCCCATGAAGGGATCTAGAGGGTTGGTTCATATCAGGTCTTCTAGTCATGCATATTTGAATGAATGAGATGCACATGTATCAAAAATATTTGATACCATAATTAAATAAATAATTTTAGTATATATAAATAAATAAACTCCTTCCATAGACTCTTTCCATTCATTTTTAGCTAAAAACGTTATACATGAATCTTATAAGACCGACCCTGTCAGGGATTACCACTGCTCCTCACCTAAGACTCAACTCTTAATTGTGTCAATTTATTCATTGATATAATTGATACATATGTCAAGTTAAAACCTTATATACTATATTTCTAAATATTGGAAATTTTATAACTTCTTTATATGTAAGATCACCCAACACCGATGAAATTTCCTAGGTTCGTTAGTACAGCCCCACTCAACGGTATCATACAGCTACATAGCTAACACATAATATATCACCTTTATTTAGGTTAACTAGATCTTTATGATTTATTTAGATCACAAATCTATTAATATTTACCCCTATCCCAAATATTTCAGCCAAACAATTATTCTATTCGTCATCTTTGGTAAGGAATACAACTCTCCCTTTTCATCCATCATTTTGTCATCTATCATTGCTACTTTTTTCATCACTTTTATATAGATAGGTACCTAGAGAATAATATCCTTTGATCCTAAATTATTTAATAGTTTCATATCAAACCCTTTCACTATTATACTAACATTGGTGATTAAATCTAGTGAAAAATAAAGTAACTCCATAAAGTGAGCAGCATACACAAACACTATGTTTTCCACCTGCTTCTTCTCTAGTAACACTAAATAATTCCACGATATTATCATATTTATATATAATTATTGGTTTATAATATCCTAAAACCCAAACCACATTAGATACACCTGAATATTCTCCTCCACATCCATCTACCAGCATTTAAGATCAACTCCATCAGAAATTTACGGCATGAACTCTGCCTTCATCAACACAATAGTATTAAGAAATTGGAATACTTTATTGTTTATATCCAACTAATATTTACTTTCCTAACCTCCCCTGTCATCACTAAAAATAAAAGGGTATTTTTTCCATAACATCAATTCAAGTCCCACATCCTTTGGTCAATCTGGATTTAATTCCCTCTCAATTACATTAATCGCTTGGAATAGTATGTTTAACAGATTAGAAACATTGTCTATATTCCAATATCCTTCCTCATGAATATAATCACTCCCTAATTTATATCCCCCAACTCAAAATTAGGATCTCTACATGGAGGAATCTCAATAACAATATAAAACTAAAATATCAATAAAAACACTATGTAAAAAATCCATCTTCCAAAATAATAGGGTTAAAAAAATCTTGACTCTACAACTAAGATGATATATTCCATTTTTGGTGATTATTTACTTCACAAATAATTTTCATGTAAGTATTAATTATTTATTTAAAACAAATTATTTACCAAAACCCAATTTTTTTTCAAAACCATTTGAAACCACTTATAATCAAATAAATACTTTCTCTACAATCCATTTCACATATATATCATCCCTAAATATAAGTATAATAATTCATCAACACATTTTCCATCCCAAGACATTATTGGTGTTGAAATCTGTAGGGCGAATTACCAATATTCTATAAGAGATCCTCTAATCACTGATCCCACTTAACCTCCCTAGAAACTTTAATCATGTCATAAGGTGGTTAATTATTCCTTTAATAGGTAATTTTCTATTTCATCTCATCTTATTTTTTTAGACTACTTAACTTCTGAACTCTCTACCATTTTAACATCACTTTAATACAATTTTATGAAGATCACAACCGTAGATCCCATGTTTCAAGACCACTCTCGACTACCCCATAGCCTTAATCACATTTTTTGATCACTAAAGGGTAATGAATAGTGTAATGGGATAAACATAATCATTGAGTAATAATTTTTATCAAGATAAATATCCATATGTATTGGATAAAAAATTTAAATTTTCATTTAAAATTACAAATATTAACATTATTAAATCATTTAAAATAAATATATTTCCTTTTATAGTGTAGTGAAAAATAAAATAATCACAAATCCCAACATAACCGGATTAATCAATATAACGAATCCTTTATAAGGTATATGGTTTATGAGAAAAATCGCAATTTCTCATACAATGATATTACTTCTTTTTAGATGAATATTCAGTACATTAAACTAGCACTTTCTTGAGGTTCATAAAAGTATAGTGAATTTAGAGACTAGAAACAAAATATGTAAATTTCTTGTATGATCTTAAACATATCACATAAATATGTTCCCACATAATAATCTTCTAATACATACCCCACATAAAACCTTTCTTCATATAATGGGAAAATGAAAAATAAAAAAGGATAATATTATATTCTTAGTATGTGTAAATAATAGAGGAATTTAAGAATACCATGAGCATAAGTGTTTGAGAACATGATAATAAAATTTGAAAACCATGCCCTTCATATAAAATATCATTATCTCAAGTCATGGAATAAATATTATCAGTTCATAAGACATTAAACAAAAGGAAATCAAAAAAAATAACTATAAGAACATAACATTGGTAGAATACATAGATTTTAATAATATACATAAAACATCATTTCCTTAGTAAAAAAGGCTTATTTCCAACACTATCATAGTTTAATCGGTTCACTCCTCAAACCATTATATTGGTCAAGTATTACTCCCAAGACTATAATAGTGGACAAATTCTCTTAATGAACTAGGTTCACTTTCTATTTTACTTCAGTTTATCCCATGAGATTCCAATATTTACTGAATTTATTGGAGGGAGATATAGGTGCCACCCCTATTTGGTTATAACTTAACCACAATCCTTGGTTATAATTTAACCACCATCACATAATGAAAAACATATATATGTGTTCCAAAAGATCACAAAACATTCAACATATCAAACCCCTTTAAATGAAATTGTTTTAATAAACTTTTCATCACAAAATAACATGTATAAAAGAAATATATTTCATAAAAATTTCATCATTTTTCCAAAGAATAACTCTTGTAAAACAAATCGGGTTTCACTAGTATATTATCAAGGTATAAACTGTGAAAGAGAAATGAGTTTCACAAATATATTGTCCACATAAGCATAAATGATATAGAGATCGAATAAGAATAGTATCATAGGATCATATCCCTAGTAAAACATCTGTTACATAAAATTTTGTCATCTTAGATGAAAATTTATTTATAAATGTCACTTGGATCATTTCATCATGAAAATAACATTTCTTTGAAAATAATTTTTTTAAACTAAAAATTCATAAAATATTTTTGAAATTATTATATTTGAAAATAACCTTGAACATTCATAACTGAATCATTAAAAATTATTTAAAACAATTACTAAGGAAAATATCATTTGCGATTATAAAAAAACTTTTCAAAACATAATACATTTTGAAAATAATTTTCTTTTAAAAATTAATTTTCTTTTAAAATAACCATAAAAAAATACAAATAAAGTATTAAAAATAATTTAATATGTTTTTTGAGGAAAAAATCCTTTCTGTTCATAAAAATATTTTTTAAAATATAAAATAAAAACTATTTTATTTAAAAATAGTTTTTAAAACATATAATATAATATTTAAATAAAATAATGGTCATTAAAGTTGAAATTTATTTCATTTTGTTCATGTTAAAAAAGATAATTTAACATTTTTTTAAAATCAAAATGTACATTCATTGTAAAATGACATGAAGATTCCATTAAAAAAATTTACAAACTCAAAAATGCATTAAAATTATTTTAATAATTCATTTTTAAATTTTTAAAAACATTTTTTGTGTAATTTTTATAAAACATGATTTTGGAATAAAATTTTTTTTCAGCAAAGTGAGAAATAAGGATTCTTTTTCTTAAAAACATTCTTTTGAACTCTTGAGTACATAAATCAAGGAAAATGAAGGTAAATTTTTTTTTATAAAATAAACATATTAAAATAAAATTCATGATTTTATTTAATGATTTATATTATAATATTTTATCCTTGGAAGCATAATCATAAATAATTATGACAAATGATGAGATTGTAATATAAAACTTTTACCACATTGGTAAATTTCAATCATTATTACCCTGAATGAATAACATTAAATGAAACATATATTATAATTAAAATAATTATATTTGTGATATAAAATGTAAAAGGGTTAGTTTATACACCTCATAGAATAATATAGGTGCATAATATTACTTAGGTCCGCAATAAGGAAATTTGAGACAAAACTCCACTACCGATTTGGTATTTTTTGAACCATTAACCACATGAAAGAGTGATAATAAAATGGAAATATAATTATCCATAATTTTATGAAAATTAATAATAAAATTCATTCATGGTAATTATATACACTATATAAAATAAACCTATGGGGAATATGGTTTTTGTCTCACAGAAAATAAAAGTGAGGCAAAAATACCTTACCTTAAGTCTACATTTCTATTGTGCATTTTAAAACCTCATGAATAATAAATATAAGTTTGTGATACATATATTAAAAAACATACTCATATTTCTCTTAAAATATATGATTTACTTATGACCTTTTATTAATAGTTTACAAACAATTCCATGTCAAAAACACATTTCAGGTAATAATTACTTTATTTTTTGTGTGTGTTTTGATTTTTATTTATTGTCCTATTATATTTATAATTGTTCCATAAAATAAAGAATATTAACCAAGATAAATATATCAGATATATTCATTATATATGTATTTTTATTAATCCAAAAATTTTAAATATTGAAAAGGAAATATATTGTTCATGGAGACGCTAGGTCATACATACGCGTGAAACTTGTTTCACTTTTTTGTATAATTAAACGAAACAAAGGAAAATAATATATTACCACTAAAGAATAATTTTTAATTAATATATATTTAATTTTTTTATTTAAAAATTTCCTTATCACCTTCCAAGTAATGTGTTTGTGAAGAACGAATCACACCACTTCACGAGGAAGTAGTACATCGTAAACTCGAGCGACATTATCATATTCCCATTGAAAAGATAGTCAAGAGTTATATCTAATATAATAAATACATAATTATAAATATGCTAAAAATATAATATATATTTATTTAATCTATCCACATTACTATACAATTAATTTATAAATGAAAAACACATGACAATGGTTCTTGATGTGGAAGTCTGTCATACACATGAGCAATATTATTATTTTCCAATAGGTTTATATTTAAGAAGATGGATGGATTATTATAATTAAAGTGTTATAATAATATTATAAATATAATATATAAATTTTAAATCCATCAATATATCCATTCTTTATATGTGATCATGGAAAACAAATAAAATCGCTTCAAGATGAGGTGGCCCGCTGTACACGTGAATGAATATTTTGTACACCATTTGATGGAATATAAGATGGATTTAGGTAATAGAATTAAAATGATAACATATAAGAATATTTAATATACTTATGTTTTTATATAATAATATTTTAATAATAATTTAATGATTTGGATGTAGAAAATAAAATAAAACACTCAATTAGGGGAATTACGTCCTCTTTAGATAACAACTTTTGGTTTACATGAAAAGGATTATTAGTATGGGTTTTTACCAAAATAAGGATTATATGGTGAATATATGTATTTAGGGAATTTATTTGGTTATGAATTTTTCAAACCAAATGTTTATAAATGTGTGAATAAGAGAGGAGAGGGGCGGCCTTTTATAACTAAGGTTACTGGCACACTTAAAATTTTTGAACAGAAAAAGGTGTACCCACATTTTTCACATTCCAAAAGACACAAAAATCAGCCATTATTTAAAATAGAAGATATAAGTTTAATCTTTTTCTATTAAAATGGTGTTTTATAGGTTTTTGGTCATTTTTAAACCATATATGTTTAGTTTAACACCCAAGTAAACTCGTTTTTACAGTAACCGTGATAAATATTTTTTTATAGTTTTTATTATTCATCATGGTAAAAATTTAAGTAAAACTTATTAGATAATATAAATTATTATAATTAAAAAACATTAATCCATTTTTCTAATTACCATTTACATAATTTAAAAATTTTAATTTAAATTTAGTCTCATATGCATTATAAGAAAGTCGTTTTCCGAAGACAAAAATTTTAATGTTTAAAATGTTTTTATATAAAACTTCAATATGAAATTTATTAAAATGAAATAAATTAAATTAATATATGTATAATTGAACTAATTTTATCTTTTAAACTATATTAACACAATTTTTTAGTTTTTAAACGCTTTATAATAAATGTAAATTCTTAATAAAAACAATATTTTTCACTATTCATTGAAAAAATTCTCTTCTTTGAAAGTTCTCAAAAATTCATCCATTGAAAATTTTTACATGATTATTTAAAAAATAAAGATTATTTTTTAAAATAAATTTTATAAAATTTTAAATAACTAATTGTAAAATAAGTGTGCAGAAGGCAAAAAAACTTCTTTTTAAAAAAATACAGTATTTATATGAAACAATCGATTAATTATTATCTCTTGTCTAAAAAACACATATGTATAATTTTAAATATTTGATTGAATATAATATGTATATATATTTCATTAAAATTATTCAAAAAAAGTTATTTGTTTAATTTATTTGGGAAAAACGTGTTTTTGTGTATAAAAATATTTTTTCAAAAGATTATTTCATTTATTTTAAAATAGTTTTTATTTTCATTTATAATTAATAGGTCACCAAAGAATTGATTTTATATACATTTTTAGACCATGTATTTTCATAATTTAGTAGATCATATTCATACCTCTTACACCCATATCTTGGTGATAACTATCATATTAAATAATAATATTTTAATAGTATGTCACCTTTCGTTTAGACTCAATGTTGCATGTAACATAAGAAAAACTCAGTGTTTCATGTAATGAATAATGAACATCGAGTTTCATGTAACAAAATATATCAAAAATATTTACGTTATTTGAAAAATAAGTATTAAATAAAATATCACATTTTTACATTATACCCACCTTATATAAAATGTATCCATACAATTTGAACGTGTTCTCAGTAAACAGGGGTCTAAAATTTTAAAATGCCTTTTAAGGAAAAACCACATTTTAAAAAGGATTAATTAAACATATCCTTGAAAAGAGATAAATGTAAGTGAAATTTTCATAAGTAAAAACACATACTAGGTTAAGAAATAGGATAATATTGATGGAAATCAATGATTTAGACATGGACGAAAAGTGTAATGTCCAAAAAATGATTAAAAGTGACAGAGATCGTTGATCATAAGAAATTTATTGATCATGTAAATGTTAAAAACCAAAAAACAATAAACAAATTGGTGTGAAAACGGTCATTGATGTCCTAAAAAATGATAATAATGGGATAAATGAATATTTCAAGATCCCTTTTACTAATGTTAGGGAATTTTAATGAGAATATATACCTAAAAGATTTAATTCCATTTCATAAGAACAATGTCACCCTTTCGTTGTACTTTGATCAATTTCCAAATCATTACTTACTCCAAGAAATGAAGATGAATTTTATTATGTCTGAATCACTAGTGGGTCATAAGATAAATAAAATAATGATAATTCATTCCTTCATTCTCTATTTATTATAAAAAATGGAATTATTATCATAGGATATTCAATAAAATTTAATGTTCAACTTAATATATTTCATTAATAGTTAACCTTAATTATCCTCCCTGTGTGACCAAAATTTAAATACAAAAATTTATAAATAAGGATTCTAAATTTCAAAAATTTAATTATAAATAATCCCCACAAAAAAATGAATTAGCTATTAATGTCTCATACTAAATATGAAAATATATTGATCATATATTTTCTTAAAACATGGTGTTAACCATAATAAACATAACACCTTAATGAAAACATACATACTTCTTTATTACATGAATAAAACCACATATTAATTTATATATTACATAAATCTAATAATGATGTCAAATCCATGAATTTTAATGTAAAACACTTTTTACATGAATCATTAACCAGTCACAATGTAATCAATACTATCCAATTTACTTTATTCATATCTAACATCTCTTTATCCCAAAATCATAATATCAATGTTCATAACATATTGAAGGTTAAATTCTATTTATCATGTGTTTAACATAAAATATCATCTTTATAACAAATCAATTTTCTTGTTCATCAGTACTAAAAATCATATTATTTAAAATCATTTATGAAACCATCTTCCCAAAAATCCTTTTACATTTCATAATTCTTGAATTCCAATATAAAAACACTTTAATAATTCTTCTAAATTCTAAAACCATTGACCAGACTTCATCATTGTATTCCTCAATAACTCTTTCCTATAATTGAAATATAAATCATGTATTAAGATTCATCTACCTCAATTTAATCACGTTTCTTACATTCAATATAAACAATATTATTAGTATATCTCATACAATTTATATGTCATTTTTAGTCTCTTCATCATCATTAGTATAACTATTACTCATACTATCATTCTAATTCCACTAATGATATTTTCCCCTAGTACATGTACTTTCATAATTACCATACTACACACATTTAAAAAATTCAACCATTTATGATACCTTAGTTATAAGATTGTTCTCATCCATTTAATTTACCAAAAATTTCATTTTCCCTCAGCATTTACTTATATTGTTCCCTTATTTTCCTCACTCAAAACATCTTCATGTTTCTATAAGACTTTAACATGGGTGATTATTCCCATATTATTTATATATAGGAATCATAACATTGTATTTTCTATGGTACCCACCACTCAAACTCTAAAAAAAATCATTCATTCTCTTCTTTAGTGAGTCCAATGGTCGGTTAATCTAGAAGTTTTTAATCTTATATTATGATAATTGATTAGGAATAATCATAGTATTCCTTAATTCAGTTTTCAAAGTATTTTGTATCTTATAAACACATTTTCTATCACACTCAATTTTAATATAGTTCCTTATTGTTACTGACATTGACTAAAACAAAAATCATAGTGTGAGTAATAATATTTAATGTGGGAAACTAGAATGCAATGAAAAATCACCAATAGGATGTTTATATCATGAAAACAAAATCAATCCATGACACATTAGGATTAACCTAGGTCATTAACGGTTATAATATATTTAAATCCTTCATGAAGTTTTACAAATTGTTTGTGAATTTTCAAAGCATATCCCCTAGGAGTGTTAAACTAGTTGTGAAACAAGGCATGTTTCCATACACCCGGTGATGACTCAGTCTAGCTAAATTTAAATTTTTTGGATTTATTACCCCTATGTAACACTTTTAAAGATCTATATCCAATTATTATATTCATACATAGATTTAATTTCATGGAAACCACTTTTTCTATCCTTTAAACAAATTATAGGACATTTTCCTATACTTTGACTAATCCTTGGACTTCTATTTAGAAATATCCTTAAATATTTTACTTTATTTTTCTTATGCTTGATTCCAAATGTTATATAAACTATTACTTTAATTCTAACCATAACAATAAAAACATCTCATACATATATATTACATCTTTTTAGATTAACATTCATTACATTACACAAACACATGCTAGAGGATCATAAAAGTATAGTACCTCTGGAATCTAGACAAAAAATGGTTTTATTTTCTAAAGTATCACTCACATCTCATATAAATATCTTACTACCTAGTATTATTCTAAGACATACCCTACTTAAAACCTTTCCTTAAAACGTGGGGAAAATAAACATTAGAAAGGGTAATCTTCAAAACTAAGTAAGGGTAAAAAATAGAGATTTATAATAATAACAAGAGAATAAGGGTAAGAAAACATGAGGGAAGATTTTTAAACCATACCCTACATATCAAATATCATCATATTGAGTCATATAGTAAATATTGGTAACTATTAAGACATGAATCATCAGAAAATCAAAGAACATAAATCATAAAAACATAAAATTGGCATAAGACATCGATTTTTGGAATACACATAAGCATAAAAATAATTAAATAGTTGTAGAGGATTATATTCAATGTTATAATTATAAAATGGGTTCACTCTCCAAGAATTTAAAGTTTTCAAGTTTCACTCTCAATATTATCATAGTGGACGAATTTCGTTCCTGAACTAGGTTCACTCCAAATTACAGTCTTATTTATCTCATCATACTTAAATATTTACCTAATGAATTAGACGGATATATAGGTCCAAAGAATTTTGGTTGTAATTTGACATCCATCCATTGATATAACATTACCATTTTCATATAATTAAAATAATACATATGAGTTCCATAAGATCATAAACCGTTCTTCATATCATAACCCATGAATAGAAATGGATTTCATAAACATGTCATCATAGCATAACCTCTATAAAAGAAAAATATTTGATAATAATTTCATAATTTTAACAAATAATAACCCATGAAAAAGGAGTCAAGTTTCATACCCATTTTAGTACAGTATACATCGTGGAATAAAAAATGGTTTCCTGAACATCTTGTCATCATAAACATAAACCATCCAGTAAAAGAATAAGAATTTTACCCATGAATTTATAACTACTATATCATATGTATAATAAAGGATTTCATCTAAGATGGTTAATTCTTTTTAATGATCACCTGGAAAATTTATTGGGGTAAAAACTTTGAAAAAAACTTTTTTAAAAAAATTCTTAAAATATATCATAAATAATTTTCTATGACAATAACTATGAAAAATTATAAAGTAATACTTATAATCATTTAGAATATTTCATGAGGAAAATAAAATATAGAAATAAATCCCCATAATTTTAATGATAATAATCATAAATTAATTTCATGGGTTGTATATAAAATACATAAAAGAAACATATTGTGAATATAGTTTGGGTCAGACATAAAGTAAAAGTAAGATGGAAATCCCTTACCTTAAGTCTTGAAATCATTTTTGCATGATCAAACCTGTTAGATAATAAATATAAGTTTATTATACATATATAATAAAACCATATTAGTATTTATCATACTATATATGATTTACTTATGATCTTTGGTTTCTCGTTTATCAATAATTCCATGTTAAAATCATGTTTTAGCTAATAACTGATTAGTTTTTCATGTATGTTTATATTTTTTAAATTTGGTCCTCTTAATTTGATCATGATTTCATTATATTCAAAATTTTAATAATTATATAAATTTAATATATATTCATTATATATATATACAGTGAAATCCATAAAATTTATATACAGAAAATAGAATACACCATTCTTAGAGATTGTAGGTTGTATGTACGCATGAATAACGCTTCCATTTTCTCTATGGATGAAATGAAATAAACGTTAATAATACATTAAGTGTATATAATTATTTTTATTTAATATATATCACATTTATTTATTTAAATCTATACTTATTACATTCCATAAAATCAAATATTTGAAGAACGAATCACATTACTTTGGAAGGAAATAGTTCGTCGTACACACGAGCAACGTTATCATATTCCAATGGAATTGAAAGTAAGGAGGTGTATGTGATAACATAATTACATAAGTATAAATATGTTACCAATATAATATTTATTTATGTAATCTATCCTTATTACCATCCATGTAAAATACAAATTAAAAACACATAACATTGGTTTGTGAGGTGGTAGTTCATCGTACACACGAGTGGCTTTATTGTTTTACAAAATGTTTTTAGGTAAGAAGTTAGATGTGATATTATAATAAAATATTTAAAATAATATCATAAATATAATATATATATTCATTATTTCAATCATTATATCTTACTGTGAGTGGTTTTGATGGAAAATGGATAACATTTGTTCATGTGGCAGTTGTCCTCCGTTCACATGAATGATAATTACAGACCCCATTTTATGAAAGAGGAGATGAATTTAGATTATACAATTAATATAATTACATATAGTTATATTGAAGATAATTTTTTTTATATATCATCATTTTATAAGAATAATTTATTTATGTGTAGGAATAAATAAAATAAAATGATCAGTTAGGGTTATTACCTCTTATTTAGAAAACTTCTTTCAATTTTTATCGAAAGCCATCTCATTATGGATTTATAATAAATTAAGATTATATAGTTATATTAGTGAATTAATTATTTTATTTTTGTAGTTATTGTATAAACCAAATGGTTTTGGAAGTGTGAAAAGGGGAGTGGTGTCCTTTTAAAATTAAGTTGAGTGGCACACTTGTAATTTTTGAAATGAAAAAGGTATAGCCATGTTTTTCACATTCCAATAGGCTCTAAAATGGTCCATTATCTAGCATAAAAGATATAAGGTCTAAATATGGACATAAAATGTGTTTTGAATAATTATTTGGTAATTTTTTATCCTTATCATTTTTTAACCCCCAGGTAAACCCATTATCACCTTAACTGTGGTAAATAGTTTTTACCGTTTTTACTATTCAATGTGGTCAAGAATTATGTTAAACTTATTGGATAATATAAACTATTCTTATTAAAAATATGGAATACAATTTTTCAAAATAAATTCACATAGATGGAAATTTTTAATTTAAAATTAATCCTATAGATGAGATGAGAAAGTCATTTTTCAAAGAGAAAATGTTCAAAAGTTTAAAGAGTTTTTATATTAAAAGAATAAAATTAAATTGATTATAATGAACTAATTTATATTAATATATATATATATATAATGGAAATAATTTTACCTTTAATATCATCATAAAATAATTTTTAGTTTTTTCAATGCTTTAAAAAAATTACAATTCGTAATGAAACCTAGTATTTTTAACTATTCATCGAAAAATTTATCTTCTCAGAAAATACTCAAATAATGATCCTAAAATAGTTTAGAAATTATTATTTGAAAAATAAAATTTATATTTTCAAATAAATTTTTAAAAAGTGGTAATAATTATTATTTAAATAAATGAAAAAATTGGCGACAAATTTGTTTTTAGAAAAATATTTTTTTTAATCGGAAAAACAGACTATCATTATCACTTTCATAAAAAGCATCGAATTCATGATAAAAATTTTATTTAATTTTTTATATACTAATTTCCTTAAAATAATTCACTAAATTTTTATTTTTTGAATTTATTGTGTAAAAATTCATGTGTGTGCATAGAATAATATTTTTTTGGCTAAAATTAATTTTTTTTTAAATAGTTTTATTTTAATTTCCAATTAATTGGTCACCAGAGAATTCATTCTATAAACATGTGCAGACTATATATTCTCATAATTTTGTTGATCATATAAATACACTCTTTTTTAACAGTTATATGATAACTATCATAGTAAATAATTATATTTAATGTTATGTCACATTTCGTATTAACTTATTGTTTTGTGTAATGAAAGTTAATACTAGATTTTTGGGTAACACGAGATAAACTTGGTGTTTTATTTAAAAAAAATCTTAAATTGGTGTTACATGTAATGAAATATATCAAAAAAATTATTCTTATTTGAAAATATATTAATATCAAAAAATCTTAGACTGTTATAGTTTAACTCCTCCAAAAATATATGGTTAAACACAGTCACTCCTACTATAATAAAAGTTCCTAGGATCAATCACCAATGAACATATAAGCATCAACATTTCCCATATCATGATATAATACATTTATAGTGGAAAACACTAAGGTTTTGGTACATGGGTAAGTATAAAAAGCATAATAGGATTTATGTATATCATTATCTTGAAATACTATAAAATATATATTTCTAATCATATAAAAATTTTCTTTAATATTGGTTATAATATTTGATAGCAAAATATTTTTTCACATAGTTGGATAAACTTATACTAGTATATGAAAATTTATTACACTAACATCTTACCTAAATAATGTAATCTAGAATCCACCATTTAAAATCTAACAGATAATAGAAATAATAAATAATTCTACATAAATAAACTTATATGATCATAGTGAAACCCCATTATGCATATTTACCTTCTAAGTGTTTCCAAACATAATGGTCATCCATATATTTAGTATACACACAATATAACTTCTCATCCATTATAATTTCCAATCCATTAGGTCTGTACATGAAACTTCTAAGTCATTGCTCATACCCAAACCAATTAATTCCCTAAAATTATTTTTATTAACAAAATGGTTTACTAAAACAAAATAATCAAAACTAGGTATCTTAATATTAACTAATTTAAGAAACAAGAACTCCTTCTCTAAAATACTGATTTTAAAAACCAAGAAATATGGTTTAGAATCAAAAGTTTATATCCAAATGTTTTAATATAATCCATAAAATACCAGTTATTGAATCAAATAAATAAAATTATTTGATAATAAAAAAAGAAAAATGTCCTAATAGAACATAAATCATAAGATTAAGATTCATAATCCACTAAATATTGAATAAGATCCACCTATCATAGATAATTAGAAATATAATTCCACAAATCCCTATATTCAACATCAACAACCAATTAATGATCATTTGAACCCTATTAATAATAACATAAAATCTCATTTATTTATTTCATCATTAAAATACATAGTTATGATCACCTAGATTTAATCAAACATGTTATATCTATAAGGGAAGAAAAAATAAGTAGAGACATATTTATTAAATAATTCATTATATCATTAACATAAAACCATTAATCTAATGTCAATTAGATCAATCATTAATATAATCATGTCATTCACTGATGGATATGCCTAAAAATTTCTATATAAAATCCCTATGATTATATAAAGATATTTTTGAGAAGTAATGATTATTTTGGAAAGATAAAAGTGATTTTAAAAGAAAACTTTTATGAACCAAAACCTAAATATAAGATCAACCTAAATGGTCCCAAGGATCGTTCTAGAGCCTTTAATGGCATCTCTACCCACAGACCTATAGTTTATTATCTTTGTGATCATGAAATGTCCATTAAATATCCATTTTTTGGGCTAGTTGTAGATAATTCTATTCTTCATGGACATCAATATAATGCAGAAGTTTGTTAATCCTTTATGAAGCCTCCAAAATATTAACTTTTTTACCCATAAACCACATATTCAACAATTATATTTCTTAAAAAAATTAATGTTTTACATGACATGTCGTTATCTAGGTCTTCTTGAACCTGTAATAAAATAACTAATGCATCATATTATATAACTTAAAAGAACTTTCATACTCCCATTAAATCATTAATAAATATACTATTTTTTATATTGAATGTGAAATATTAAATTTCTATTTGAATGATGGAATACTACTAAAAAATAATTATAATTCATTAATAAAACTAAAGTTTTATTTATATTACCACCACTCCAAACACAAGAAAGGGTCCGGTATAAATTTTTCTGAATATAGAATCACTATATAAAATAATGTGAATAAATATGATTTAAATTTCTATAAAAAAATAATTTCTCCCAATAAAACATTTATTTCCCTCATTTACTTAATTTTGGGGATTTCAATTCTCTCTATGTGTGTTGTGTTTTTGTGATTATATGATATTTTTAGATATTTTTAATGTTTTAAACACTCTAATGTTTTTTATATAGGATTTAATTATAGTGTGTTAAGAACCCATGATTTGGAATTATGAGAAGTATTATATTTTTTATCAATTTATGATTAATAATGTATTAGATTTAAAACTTAAATTAGGAGATGTAAGTTACCAATTACATAAATTGGAAGATATAATATGATGTGATTTGATTATATATTATGAAGTTATATTATTTCAGATGATTGGTGAAGATGCTCATGAAGTCTTATAAAGTGATTCAAAATTTATTATCCTGGGGACACTTAATAACATGTATAATTTTGATAAGAATTTTTTATATATTTTCAAGAGTTAATCAGTGATGATTAGAAAAATATAGATATACAAAATTTAAGGATATATGGTGAATATATTAGAACATGGAAAATTCCTGAGATGCAGAAAAAAAATTTAGAATGTAAGAAGTGTGTTAAATAAATCAATGAAAAATAGTAGATGGAATTATCTTATGGAATATGTAATATTCTCACATCATAAAAAAGATATTTTTTAGAGGATGTGAAAAATTGTAAAGTTTATAAAACCTTACATAATTTCTTAGATATTTTTCATTTTAGAGTAACTTACATATTTGGAGATTGAAGTCATGACTAAGGTAAAAATCTTACACAATGAATAAGATTTTTTGTACATACATAAGTGGTCTTTAAGAATTTTCATTTAATACATAAGATTTATCAGTTTTTAGATTTCGGGGAGATGAAGGATGTCAACAAATAATCCATCAATTAATTTTGATAATGTTATACCGGACTTTCATTGACTCAAACATCACAGTTATTATTGAGATCGATTGTAATTCAAGTAAAGTTGGATTAAAAAATTCAATGGTTGAGTGAGAATGAGGATGTTATAGAATATGTAATATATTACTATTAGATATATTGATAAAAATTACAAAGGATAATTTTCATAATCAAAAATTATATTAGTTTTTTTATAACGGTCATGAACTAAATTGAAAATTGATGGAATCATTATTGAAATTATAACTCTAATATATTATAGTTATATATAATAGATCTTGATCTAAATAGGGAATTTTTTCAAGATATGAAATTGAATTAGTTCATAATACCCTAAGTTAGGATATTAATATAGCCAAAATATGAGTCATTCATAAGTTATAATGATTGGTAGATGAACTAGAAGTTGTGAGGCCTCTATCCAAAGATAGAAAATATGTGAAAGAAATTAATGATAGAATATAGAAAGATTACTTAGAATCTATGTAATGCTAAATTCAAATAATTTAATCACAATCAATATTATATAAGTAAAACGTATAACTAGAGATGGAATTAATGTAAAGTATATTTTATAATTATCAGAAGTTAAAGAAAAAAAATATTTCAAATCATTGAGTTATTTTAGTGGATATTTTAGGTGAAGTAAAAAAACTTAATTTTGATAGTAATAAGATTCAACAAAAATATAAAAAATTCAAGAATTTTAATTCATGATTCTATCTAATATTTTTGAAGCCTTGGAGATCTTTGACACTTATTTTTTTAAGATCTTTGAAAAACATAAAACCTTATATCTTTGGAAGCATTAAAGTTGGTTGACAGATATTTGAATAATAAAAAAGATATACATCCTAAAGAACAAATTTATTGAAAAAAATTTGGTTATATAATGTGGGGTTTCATTAATATATTCTTTTTTAGTTTTTTTCTTTAGAAGAGATGTATGGAGATGATGACCTATGTGTTCGAAAAATTGGTGAGGATGAAGAATACAAGTCAATATTTTAAATAATTTCACAATAATGGAAATAAATCATAAATTATAGAATATATTTGTGTTGAGGTTGAACACCTATGTTATATTATTTATGGTTCTGAAGTTATAAGTTTTTAAAATTGATATCTTGAGAAAGTATAGATTCAGGTCATTCTAAAGGAACATAGGATGGTCTGTTATTTATTGTGATGTAGTCTAGAGTTTAGTTCTCTTTCTAGATACATTTTTGATTCCATTTTAAAATAATGAGATCCAACATAATGATCCTATAATGTGATATTATGGGATTTTTAGAAGATATCCCATTTGTATTAACTTGTTTCTTATTATGATTTATGTGTCTTAGGAAAATAATAAAACATATTAAGTAGTAGTCACCCACACTTGGATGAGATGTCAATTTATATCAAATAAAATTTTCCGCCTTATATATTCTTACATTGGTAACAATAAAAAACCTCAATTTAGTCAATAATAGATAAATACCTATCTTTGACGCTAAAAATTATCATGGATGGAATAAGAATATGATACCCTATATTCTTCAACTTTGTCTAGAATTAGTTGATGCTAATACTTTTGTATTCCACCAATGAATAATGATTCTCCAAATAATTTCACAAATAAGAAGAACATATAAGTTAATCAAAAGAAAATGAATTTTATTCTTATTCCCTTATCTTATAAATTTTATATAAAGCTCATGAGTATTCAAACTTCTAAGGGTACATGGGATAAGATTGAAATTATTTTTTGAAGGAAATGTGAATGCTAAGGAAGACAATATAAAAATATGTAAGAAAAAGTTCAAAGAAGTACAGATGGATTATTAAGAATCTATTGATGAGTAATTTCTGAGATAAAATAAAATAATAAACAACATTTGAGTTTTTATAGATATCTTAAATGATTCAATTATTTTCATGATTGATGAGAAATGTTTCTGATAGGTATGGTTAAAAAGTCTCTATATTGGAAGAAATATATTACTTATCCCTTAATGAAATACATAACTAACTTATTTTTTATGTGATGAGAAAAACTCTGACATTTAAAAAGAAGATCAAATTGGAGATAACAAATGAGGATATGATGAATCTTAAAATTAAATAAACATGAGATAAAGATTCAAATGAATCGCAATATGATTAATAGAATGATGAAGAGTATAAGAGGATTGTGTTTCTTATATCATGTAAATATTGAAAATGTTAAGGTATATATAAGGTTTAACTCTTAATTAAATTTTTATTGTGTGGTTGAATCAGAAACTTTGTAATAAATTCTCTGATGGAAATGGTTGGTGAGTACTAGGATGATGATTTATAAGTAAATCCAAAAGAAACAAAAAGGTTAAAATTTAAAATATTGTTAAAAAATAACATGAAGGAAATAAAAGGTTCACTAGAAGAGAAGAATGATTATGTTGAGTAAATAATAAGAGGATTGCTCAATTAAAAGTCTTCCATTAGAATAATAGGTTCCAGAATAATTTTAGAACTTTATGTATCATGTTGAAATATTTTAAGATACTTGAAGTGGTGAAGAAGAGGAAGGTGAATAAACATACATGGAAAACATGATAAAATTGAAACTTGTGTCTTTCCTTGATAAAAACACTAAAATCAATATATAATTTATATTTTTAAATAAAAAATTTGAAAATATGAATAGAGGAAAAGAAATTTATATCAAAAAGGAAGACACTTACATTGAGGAAATTAGAAAACTCAAGCTATAAGTTGTTGAATTAGGTAAAATGATGAAGGATATTTATGGAAAACATAATTCAAATAAAGAAAAGTTAAATAAAACACAACCAAAGTGTTTTAATTATTAAAATAATATGAAGAAGGTAACTGAGTATTTCTAGAAATTTTATGATATAGAGGTTGTTTCATCTGAATTAGTTGAGAGTATTAACCAAAGAAATTAAGTGAAATCCAATCCTATTAAATGTAAAAATAAATCATTTTTACTTATAATGTTGGTCCTATATCCAATACTAGGTGATCATGCTTTGATAAAAATTACTAATCTTATTTTACACTAACATAAGATAAGAGTATCTTTTGAAAAAATATTTCCCATGATATAGGAAATTGAAATATGAAATTACTCATAAAACTAAACAATATTATTATATATAAAATTCATTTTATTGTAGATTATTAAGTTTTAATGGCTATAATTTGTGTTTTAGAATCTTTAAAAACCAAGGGTATAATTTCTATTATAACATGTTACTTACATAGATTTAGAATTGATGTTGTAGAAGAAACTATAAAAGTAAAATAAGAATCTTTTTGAATATAAATAAATATTTTGGGTAGGATAAATTAGTTGAAAAATTTCTCTAAATCAACTTCCTTATAACAGATTCAATTTTCAGGAGGACAATCTCAAAAGCATACCCAATTTTGTCACTATATAAAGTAGTTCATGATTACTCTTTTTGTATGGGTTACATATTTATTAAAATAAAAGTATGTTGGGAGACATAATTTAATAAAAAAATCTATTTTAGTATATGTGACTATAAAAGTTATAAGAAATGATATTTCATAGATACTTATTAGAAACTATTCCTTACTTATGATATGAGACATGAAAATATTTAAAAAACTCAAATAACGTGATAGTGGATAAGTTACCTTTGTAATTGATATTTTATTAAAAATAAGAGGAACTTGTACAACTTAAATAGAATCTCATAAGTTAAAGCCCAAGGATGTTATGTTTGTTGATATACTTAAATACAATATACTAAGTGTTATCCAACTTTGTGGGGATGTGAAGAAATTTATATTCCCAAAAATTTCCTATATCATCTGATTTTTGAAATATGGAAGAATTAATTATACAGGATATGTAGAAAGTGATAATTTATAACAAATTAAATCCCCTATTAACTCATTTTATTTGTGTACTAAAGATGAAAATAAGTTGATGTACACAAGACTTTCCCATATTTTCTAGTGATATATGGGTAACAACTAGAATGAATTGGTTGTGACATATTTATCATAAATAAATTGAAAATATAATTTTATTTGTGATACATTCCCAAAGTAAATGTTGGTTAGTTGAATTCTTAATATAATATAGATTCATTCCCCAATACCCCTTGAGTGTATACATTATGATTTGTATGGGTTGATAAAACCTAAATCAAAAAATGGTAATATTTTATTTATTAATTTTTGTATCATTTCACTTTTATGGAAAATGTGATTTTTATAAAATATAAGTCCAAATATATATAAGTGTTTAAAATATTTATAAGGGAGGTTCATATGTATCTAGGAGTATATATTTTCAAGTTGAGAATAAGAAACGATAAAGAGTTCACAAGTAATTCCTTTGAGTCCAACCTAAATATAATTGGAATCAAAGACCTATAAAGTTACCTATACACTCTTCTGGGAAATGGATTTAAAAAAAGAAAAAAATATATTTTTCGTTTTTATGCTAGTAATTATTCTCACTAAATATTAGCTTTAAAATTTCTTCTATAGGAAGATATATATACCATTGTACATATAGAAAATAGATATCTATTGAGTCTAGAATCAAGCATGAATCTATAAGATATTTTTTATAAGAAGAAAAGAATAATGAAACTCTTCACTGTTTTTAGGATTAAATTCTCAATTAATATCAAGAATATAAATTTTGGGAATCTCAATTAAAAATGATAATGAAAAAATCATGGGATATTCATCTTATATAAAGAGATGCGGGTTCTCGAATAAATGGATATTGAAGTTGGTTGATTTCTATGATTTGAAGGATATTGAATATAAATCTAAATTAAAATATATAGTCAATGGAAATATTGAATATATTAATGGGGGTAACATCCTAGCATTAATAATAGTCATTGTAAAAAATGTTATATGTGAACCTGTGTAAGTTGAGTTAAATTTTGATGAGTCTAGTGTTGAGAAAATTAATGGTGTAAAGAAAATTTTAATGTTTTATAAGTTAAAGGAATAGTTTGAGTTAAAAAATATCATCAGAAGATATGAATCTCCAATAAATATGAGAAAAATTTAATCCTTTAAAATGAAATGGAACTTATCTCATAGGTTAATCCAAAATTAGTTTCAGAAGCAGTTGAGCATAAAGAAATTATATATAAGATAAATTATGAGATAGATAAAATTTAAGGAAATAAATCTTTAGATATTTTTTATATACCTTAAGGAAACAATAAAATAAGAACTAAAGAGTTTCATTATAATTAAAATCAATGAAAAATGAGAGAAATTTTCAATAATCCAAATTATTTTGCAAAGGGTATTCATGGGAGAAGGTGTAAACATTGAAGAAATATTTTCACCAATTATAATACATTAAACCATTGGGATATTTTTTTAATATTTCATCACATAATCATAATAAATTTTACCAAATGAATGTGAAATATTCCTTCAAATATTCAGATCATAAATATTAGTTTTTATTTGAGTGACCCAAAGGGTTTATATGTTAATGGTATTATTTTTGAATGTTGCTAGGAAAATGATTGTAATGCTTTTTTAGAGGGGATAAACTCTCACTTTGAGATTTCATTGCTCAGAGATAGGAATATTTTTATGTGATTACAAGTTAAAAATAATTAGATTAATATTTCTATACAAGGAAAAATATTCCATTGGATTTTTTGAATAAATTTAGTGTGAAATATTAAAATAAAGCTACTAAACCCATTATAGTTGGTGTAAAACTAAGAAAAGAAAAATCAGAATAAAGAGTAAATAAAATATATAGTTATAAGTTAATATGAATATTTATTTACATTATATAATAAAGATGTAATATAATGTATTTAGTAACATTTTGAGCTAGAAATCAAGGTGATATGAAGGAATCACTCATAATAGTTGTTAAAACAATTTTGAGGTATATAAAAAACATCAGATTATGGTTTCATGCATAAAGTAAATAGAAAAATGAACTTACTTGGTTTCATAGATGCTAATTTTGATAGATATTAAAATTATATAAAATAAAAATTTATATTAACTTACTTTTTGGGTGAAATTTATATGAGTTTACATATTACGGAAAAAAAATTATGCTTCAATGATGGGTTCGGGCATAGCGGAAGTGTGGTTAGACTAGCACCCAACATTAATTTTTACCATGATCAATGATTATTCTGGGATTAATATGAAGATGAGCATCAGTCTCTAGGGGATAGAATTAATGATTTAGATAAATAATAAAGCGGACTCAAACCTTTATATAGGATCTTTCACATCATGTTTATAATTAATTTAATTAATTTCATAAAGAAAATAATACATGGATCTTCGGTATTTTCTTCATTAATGATGTTGATGATCTGAAATGACCTTTCTGGATTATCTTGTTGCACTTGAATCGATCCAAACTAGAATCCCTATAGTGGTGATCCACACATGCTCTAACGGCCTCCAATTGACACTTCTGGTTCTCCTATTTCTAGTACGATGAAGAGAGTGTGTTGTGTCGATTGTTCTTAATCTCCAGTTCTTTGGCCTTGAAGAACGTCTCTCATTCTTGAGTAGGGGGAAAGAGGATTCAAGAGAGAAATTTTTTAACTCAAAAATTCTCAATTCACCAGTTGAGTGGTTCGGTACATAGCATAATAGATGTATGTGTCTATTTATTGACATGGATATTTAGTTAAAATATTTAATTGTGTAACAACAATAAAATATATTCATAACCTTAGAGAGAACCCATGTTATTAATAATAAAACTGCATCATTATTTATGGTGTGACAACTTTCAAAAAATAATAGCAATGTTATTTTAATTTTTTCCAACTAGTTAATTAATTATTTATCATCTTGAAAATAATTATTTTACTATCGGATTGGCCTTGATTTTCTCAAACTCCACTTCCATTTATTGGACACCCAAATAGATAAATAAATACTTTATTCTCATAAATAAATATTTTGTTTACAAGCTAGTAAATAAATATTTATTAAATGTTCAATAAAATAAAAATATATATTTTACCCACAATCTAGTGAATAAATAATTATTTAATATATGAAATCATTTTAACTTTAATAGAATTAATCTTTTTTCTTGAGAATAATATCTATTAATAAAATTAAAATAAATTTTAACCGAGACCACCACAAACACTTAGTGTGTGACCTCTAGGATTCTTTCTCCCTGAAATTAGGCGGGATTGCCGAAAGTCCAAGAGTACAGTATAGAAATGGATCATGGAACCCATGAGAAATAAAGTAAAGTCACAACAATGACATCCACATAAAAATTCTCACTGTTTCATGAAATCCATTTGTCTCAATATCTCATTAAGAAGGTTTCATGATAGTGTCATCAACTTTTATTCTAGATATGACATTCTTTGGATACCTTAAATAAACTTTTTGTTACACCATGGCCATGTAATTTGGCACAAAAGTTCTTTTTCAATCAAAGGTCCAAGATATCAACTTCCATAAATAGAAGGGACAAATCCTTCCAAGACTTATCCATTAATAACATGTCACTCGTGATGCACCCAACGTTCCCTACTTCCTGCCAACTATTTGTGTGACATCTTTAACCAGTAAATCAAATTTCATGAGTCATGACACATATTAATGATAATATTAAAGTATAATGATCATTACACATGATCGCATATAGAAAATATCTGATGACACCAGAACATGCAGAATTCATACTGGTAGATCTGTTCTCATAATCTTCTATCTTGGAGATTACCAAGTACAAACTTCATGAGAGGAAGTCTCATCTTCTTATGAGTACTCACACCTGATGGTCTAAAAGTTATGTGTCCCTTAATAAAATTTCATCCAACTATAGAACTATATTTAAGAATATTTTTATAGTATTTCAAGGTTCTCATCATAGGTGGGAATTGACAAGATATTATCAATGCAACAAATACTATAGGAAATTATTACATCAGAGACTTGCAGAGTAATGAAAAATATGTAATAAGATGTTTTATACTTAAATACATTAAATATACATGTAATAAAAGTAAAACGAGTTGGTTCTTGGATGTCAACTATAACAAACTCCAACTTGTAATAGAGCCAACAGCCTATGACTTTTAGTCCACAAGACCTCACATTGTGTTCATGTTTCTGCTAAGTCAATGCTTTATTCATGGGGTCTTCCATGTTGTCTTCTGTGGAAATACTACTTACTGAAACTTCAGCACTCTGATAAGATTCCCTCAAGAGATGATACTTTCAAATCAGGTGTTTCATCCACTAATTTAACCTCGGATCTTTTTCCAGCTCCACTGTTACAGTGTCATTATAGTACATTTTGATGGGATATTTACTACTAGGTATCACATCCAGCTCCTGGATGAATATTCGCATCCAAAATTCTTATTAATCTTCCTCAGAAGTTGTGATATACTCAGGTCCTACTGTATAATTTGCGACCACACTCTACTTTGAGCTCTTCCAACTCACTGAACCTCCATTAAAAGTGAATATGTATCATGTTTTCGACTTTATATCATCTTGATTAGTCTGGAAACTAGCATATGCATATACTCTGATGACTAGTTCCTCATATCCTTCGTAAACTAGGAACATATCCTCATTTTGCCTTATATACTTTAGGATAGTCTTTATGGACATCCAATGGTGGTCACTTGGTTCAGCTTGATATCTACCTACTGCACTCTATTCATAGGAGACATCCAGCCTAGTACATATCATGGAATTCATGACTGACCCAATCAATGATGTGTATCAAGTCCATGCCATTACCTTTCTTTTCTCATGTGTCTGAGGACACATTTTCTTAGAAAGATGAATTCCATGTGATTCTGAAATAAATCCCCTCTTGTATTTTTCCATACAGAATCTCTTCAGTATCTTATCAATGTATGTACTTTGACTTAGGCCTAGAAATATCTTGGATCTATCATAATGGATCTTGATCCTGAGAATATATGTTACCTCATTCATGTCCTTCATGGAGAATAATTGATTAATCCAAGCCTTAATAGACTGTAAGACTTGTATTTTGTTCCCAATAAGTAATATGTCATCAACATATACAATTAGGAAAATGGATGCACTCCCACTAAACTATTTGTAGACACAAGGCTCACATTCATTCTTGATAAAACCAAATTTCATTATGGCTTCATCAAAATGAATGTTCCATGACCTGGATCCTTTCTTTAATCCATAAATGGATTTCTAAAAGGTTTATACCTTATTGATTTCTTTTAGAGTCATAAATCCTTAAATTTGTGTCATGTAGACATCTTCCAAAAGGTTCTTGTTAAGTAAGGTTGTTTTCACATCCATTTTAAAAATCTCATAGTCAAGCTAAGTAGAAATTTCTAATATAAATACTATAAATTTAAATATTGAAACTAGTGAAAAGTTATCTTCAAATTCAATGCCTTGACGCTATTTGAACCCTTTTTCAACTAGTTGTACCATATAGGTACTGATGTGTCCTTCCATTTCCAGTTTCTTATTGAATACCCATTTGCAACTAACAAGCTTTACATCAACTGGAGGATCTACCAAAATAAAAGTATGGTTTTGGTATATGGAATCCATTCTATAATTCATGTATTCTTTCCACTTGGAAACATATGTGACACTTACTACTTCCTTGTAGGTTAGAGGATGATTATTATCAACTAATAATGAGTCCCTATACTTGGTAACTAGAAAACCATACAGTTCTACTTCTATAACCTCTATTATACTCCTACGTAGTTCTTTTGTCTCTAGAACAGTTATTTCTTACCCAGGGCGTTGTGGAATCAGCTCTTTTACCAACTCTCGTGTACCTTTAGCCTCAACTTCATCGAAGTATATCTAACTCCCACTATCTCTTTTGGTGGTGTGCTCCCTCTTAAAAATTATGGGATATCTTGCAACTATATCATTTTCTTATGAGGGGTTGTATAAGTAATATCCCCTTTTTTCCTTAGGGTATCCTATAATGGTAATCTTTGTGCCTCGGTTCACAATTTTTCTACCTAAAGAGGCCTTAAAAATGAATCCTTTCACCACACATGTAAATTCAATAACATGGATTTATTTCCACTATATAAATCGTATGGAATACCATTTATCAATTTATTTGGTACTTGGTTTAGTATGTTTGTCGATGTTTGTAATGCATTTCCCAAAAAAGAATAATAGAAGAATCTCAAGATTCATCATTGATCTCACCATATCCCATAGGGTGCGGTTCCTCCTCTCGCTCAAACCACTCCACTAGGTCATGTAAGTAGAAGTGAGTTTGGATATGATCCCAAACTCCTATAAGTAATCAATGAAGTCGTGATTAAGATATTCTCTACCTCAGTCTAAGAATAGATTTTTAATCCTCTTACCAAGTTGGTTCTAAACATCATTCTTGTATTCTTTAAACTTATCAAAAGAATCTGAATTATACCTCATTAAGTAGAAATATCCATATCTACTAAAATCATCAATAAATGTTATAAAGTATGATTACCCTCCCCTTAATTCAGATATAAATGGTCCACACACATTGATATAAGCGAATTCAAGAAGTTCTTTAGGCCTTTAACCTTTCCCAATAAATGGGCTTTTGGTCATTTTGAATTATACATATTCATGACATACGCCAAGTGGTTTTAGTTTGAAAGAATCTAAATATCCATCTTTATGTAACTTTTTCAAGCGTTTCTCATTTACATGACCTAGACAGTGATGCCAAAGTTGGGTGTGGTATGAGTCATGTGAAGTATCTTTCTTAT
This sequence comes from Viscum album, assembly GCA_963277665.1. Classification (NCBI taxonomy): domain Eukaryota; kingdom Viridiplantae; phylum Streptophyta; class Magnoliopsida; order Santalales; family Viscaceae; genus Viscum; species Viscum album. Next base: position 717,593,157 of record OY728133.1, on the reverse strand, counting down.
TGATTTACATTATTGGTTTGTGTAATCCAACATGTAAATACTTTTGTATAAATGTTCCCAACCAAAACAAAATATATATTTTTAAAAGAAGAAAATTTCATTTCCATTCTTGAAAAAAAAATCCATCTGTATCTAATATGGATACATAAATAATGTTTTTATTAACATATGGAACATAATAACAACCCATTTACACCAAGATCATCCGAGTTGGAAATGTGAGGTGGTAGTCTCTGACAGCTATAACAGCAAGTCTGGCTTCATTGGCTGCTTATAGATCTACCTCCTCTTGGTCAATCTTCCTGAACCAACTTGGTTCTTGTATTTGGATACATATGTGAGCACCAAAAGTTGTATCCAATACCCAATTTTTTGAAACAGATAGATTTCATTCGACAACAAATGCACCTAAAGCTTCTCTTTGCTTCTTAGGCAGGGTTTAGTTCTTTTTCCAGTGGACCTTCTTTCGACATGTGAAACAAATAGCCTCATGTTCCCCTGCCTCCCCTTTGATCATCCTATTCTTGGAAGGTCGTGAAGAAGAATTGGGCTTAAATCTCTTAATCTTCCCTTTCTATTATTCAATATAGGGATATAAGGCTTTTCGCACTTCATATCATTGTCCACTTGGTGAATGGGAATAAGAAGATAAGAAAGAGACTTCTAAATGTTGATCATATTGAAATTGAAAACAAAGTTAGAGAACCTCTAAGGGAGTGATTCAAGAATGATATTGGTGCCCAGTTTTTCAAGGAGTTTAAACCCTAGAACCTCTAAGCACTCAATGTATTCAATGAGCTTGGCGATATGAGGACCAACTGGGGAACCTTTTCCATGTTTACTCTGAAAGAGTACCTTAGAGATCTCAAACCTTTCCTACAATTCTTTCTCCTGGTAAAAACTTTGGAGGGTCTCTAGCATGTTATAATCATCTTTGTTTTCATGAGACTTCATGATCTTTCTAGACATTGATTATAGCATAAAAAATTGAACATCGACCATGTCGTTCATTTGTTTCTCATAGAACAGAAAATTCCCATCACTCGCCTCTTTGGTAGGAGGATCATGTAATGCAGATTCCCACATGTAAGACTTCCATTCATGGCATAGGATAACCCAAACTCATTTAAACCATTTCTGGAAGTTACTATTGATGAGGGTGTTTTTTTTCACCATAATTGATCACATGGATACTGTGTTTGACGAGATTTTCATTTTTATTCTACAATTAAAAGAGCAGGTCATTAGTATATTCTTGATTACATTTTATGAGAAATAATAAATTTTACTAAGTATCCCACTATTTTATCAATTTCCAATGACCCTCACCATTGAACTCAGAATATCCCATTGCCATGACATTCTAGTGAAAAGGATCTATATTCACCTTTGCATAACCCCAACAAGGGTTGGTCGAGATATTGGAATGTATTTAGGTTGGAAGGACTTTTCCAACTATGGGATTGCAGCTCCCTGATCTGTTGAGTGGACTCCCCAATCCTGAAATCATGACTTTGTAATTCCTCAACTCTTTCCTCGAATATTACACCAAGTCTAGGAAGGGCGCCTTCTCCTTGTGTAATATGGTTAAGTCAACACAACACATTTTATAATGGATTCCTATATAAATGTATATGTCCCAACAAGGGTTTGGGAAACACATAGTTTTATTGAGTTTTTTCCTTAATCAAGTAATGGAAGGTTGGGTTTGGCTTAATATTTTATTTGAGGGATTTTTATCTCTTATGCATGAATTTATTATTATCATTGTCACATGATTCTTAATATTACGTGGAACTTACTTAAGTGATTAACCATGCCTTGATTATATTTATGCATAAGTCTATTTTTTTAGATCCATCTTGGATGCTTGTTGAATTCATTAATTATGTGATCATGACAATGAATCCATAATGATAAACCATGCAACTGACAAAAATAAAATAAAGTAAAGGGAATGATCATGAGATTTCTAACGTTTAGTTTATCTAGCGGTTGATAAACAAACCTAGACTTAGGAGAGAAACATCTTGAACCTTTTGGGTTCATGTTTACAGCTTTCCACTTTTCCACCTCTGTATCTTCTGGGATTGGTTTCATCTCGGCTCCATCTTAAACCGCCTCCACTAGCTTGGGAGTTCCATCCATGACATTTTTAACACACATGCTTGTCAGGGGTAAAAAGGGGTTTACAAAAAAGAAACCATGGGCACGTAGGCCCAACATATTAATGAGTAAAATGATCAGAGGACCAAAAAGTAAATTCATATAAATAAATTGAAAGAAACCATCCACATACAAAGGTTTTGGTCTTTCTCATTATCATTTATACATGCAACTATATTTACTCATAAATAAAACTAGCATTAAATTCATTAATCAATTTTTTAGATAAATAATTATTGAATAAATTAATTATCATATTTAATTAATAAGTCCTTTTATCTTAAACCCCTTTATGAATTTCCTTGAGATTCTTATCTATCATAATTTTAAAAAAAATCATTTAAAATTATCTTTATAGCTAACTTGTACCTTGGAGGCGACACGGTGAATTACTATTCATAACTACCTAATGAGTATAAATGAACATTATACAGATTTTATGTAAAATACTTATATATATAACACCTATCACATGTTGTGACTCATATTTACACTCGTATTATGGTACACGTATTATGTTTTTGTATAAAAAAATCATAAATTTTAATAAATCTGTGTAATTTGGATGATTACATGGCATGGCGTGTACTATTTTTCATCATCCATCTGAAGTGCATGCCTGGGAAATGGTGTGTGAGTGTACTTCAGAAATATTCAGAGTACACGGTGTGTCTAGGGGTCCACATGTCGTGTAGTTCCTTGTTACATGGTCTCCGGCCATGAAAGTCGGGTATGGAGTACATAGTACAACCCTAACCTAAAGGGACTACACGTCATGTCTATTGGGCCACATAGAATGTAAACTGGATACTCTATGCCACCAATTCTTGGTTAACACATGTAGTCATTAAGACTTAGAAAAACATCAATGGCATGGCTTGGTTTGGCGGACCAGACCCAGTGCATTGAACCTTGGCTACATGACATGTATTGTCAAATACACGTCGTGTGTTCTGGTTTTGTACGGCTAGAAACCTTTGGATCCTTCAGATGATATCCTCTATTATGTTTTAATCAACATTAAAAGAAAATATCATTTCTATAAGGTGAACGAGAAACAATAGAGGAGGAATAGATATTGAGATTTAGATTCTCATAACAATTAATGAGAATTGAAAAAAAATAAATTATTAAATGCGTAAATCATCAATGAAATATTTAAATAATTAAAAACTATGATGTAACCCCTATGTTACCACATGAAGGTTCTGGGCATAGCAGAATCATAGTTGGGCTGACACCCAACATTAATTTTCACCATGATCAATGAATATTCCGAGATCAATAAGATGATGAACGCCAATCTCCAAAGAATAGAATCAAAGATTTATACAAAGATGAAAGAGGTCCAAAACCATTATAGAGGATCTTACACATCATTTTTATAATTAATTTAATTAATTTCATAAAATAATACTTGTATATTTGGTATTTTTTTCATTGATGATGTTGATCATATAGAATTACCATTCCAAATTATCTTGTTGATATTTCAAGGATCCTAAATAAAATCCCCCCAATTATGATACACACATGCTCTTATGGCCTCTGATAAACCTCACTCATTCTCTAGGTGCTAGCATGGTGAAGTGAGTGTCTTGTGTCAGTCATTATTGATCTCTTTTTCTTTAGCCTTGAAAAATGTCTCTCATTCTGGAGAGGGGTGGGAAGAGGATTCGAGAGAGAAATTGTTTACCTAAACAATTCTCAATTAACTGGGTGTGCGGTTTGGTACATAGAACAATAGAGGTATGTGTCTATTTATTAACATGGGGTGTCAGTAATAATATTTAATTGCATAACAGTAATTAAATATATTCATAACCATAGAAAAATAAAATTCTATTAATAATAACAACGTTTCATTATTTATGGTGTGCCAACTTGCGCAAAATTGAATTTTAAATAAAATTCCACATCACAAAATACCAGTAGCATTATTTTAATTTGTGGAAACTAGTTAAATAATTATTTATCATCTAGAAAATAATTATTTTTCTATCAAACTGGGCTTGGTCTGCTCGAACTCCACTTCCATTAATTGAACACCCTAATAGAAAAATAAATAATTTATTCTCTTAAATAAATATTTTATTTTCAAACTATTAAATAAACATTTATTAAATGTTCAATAAAATAAATAAATATATTTTACCGACAATCCTATGAATAGATATTTATTTAATTTATGAAATCATTTTAACATAAATTAATTTATTCATCTCTATTTAGAATAATATTTACTAATTAAATTCAAATAGAATTTAACCGAGACCCCTAGAAATAATTAGTGTGTGACCCGCTAGTATTCTTTCTCATTTTCATTAGGCGGGTTTTACTAAAGTCAAAGAGTATTGTTTAGAAATAGATCATGGCACCCAAGAGAAAGAACTAAAACTCCCAACAATGACATCCAAATATGAACCCTCACTATGTAATATAATACCTTGGTCACAACATCTCATCAAGTAGGTTTCATGATAGTGTCATCAACATTTATACTTGATACGTTGTTCTTTGACTACATTAAAATAAACTCATTGTTACACCATGGACATAAAATTTTGTGCAACGGTTCTATTCCAATAAATGGTCTGAGATATCAACTTCCATAAATGGAAGGGACTAATCCTTCCTCAACTTATTCATTAATAACATGCCACTCGTGATGCACCCAACATACCCTACGTCCCACCAACTATCTGCGTGCCAGTTTTCCTTAGTAAATCAAAGTGCAAGAGTCATGACACATATTAATGATAACATTAAATTCTAAGGATCAATACACATGCACATAGATAGAAATGTTTGATGACACCATAACATGTAGAATTTATATTGGAGGGTATTTTATAATAATATCTTCTCCTAGATATTACCAAGTGCGAACTTCATGATAGGAATTATCATTTTCTTACAAGTACTTACACCTGATGGTCTTCATGCTATGTGTCCCATTATAGTATTTCATCCAAATGTAGAACTATATTTAAGAATCTTTTTATAGCATTTCAATGTTCTCATCATAGAGGGGAAATTCAATGACCTTATCAATGTAACAAATACTCTACGACATTATTACATAATAGTCATGTAGAACAATGAACAATATGTAATAATATATTTAATATTTAAATATATTAAATATACATGTAATCAATGTAAAACCAGTTGATTCTAGGACACCAACACTTACATTCCACAAATCCATGTTCACAAAAAATGTAGATGAAATTATATCTAGAATATTTTATGGTGAATTTTTAGAAACCATTTAAATTTACTTTCACCAATAAAGGAGAAGATAATATATCGAAAAAAGGGTAATATTATAGATCTTAGAATATTAATATCAAATATCATTTCGTTAAGGATAATGTTTCTAATAGAGATGTGAGGTTGAAGTGTATCTAAAAAAATACTAAATTGTTGATATGTTCACCATAGATATGAAAATGGAAAGGTTTGAGGAGTTAAGGATGAAACCATATGATTACCCTTTGCCATTCACTTGAGTAAGTTATGGGAAAATTCAAATTTTATTTATATTGTGTTCTCAAATTTGAAGATAAGTATAAAACTCTATAATTTATCTTTTATTAATCTATAGTTGTTTCTATATTGGAAATGGATAGAAAATATAAGTTTGTTTATTGGGGGGAGTACATCAAGATAATTCCACAAAAACATTTTTCAATAAGAGATAGAATTATCTAAAAAATATTTTCTTATGTAGTATTGTGGTGTTAATACACTTTCATTTTATAATGTTTTTGGTTTGATAGAATATTAAGAGTTGTGGAATATTTATATTTATTTGTATTGATAAAAAAATACAAAATTATTGATTGAAGAGACCAATCTTGGAAATCGTTAAATTTTTTTATTTTTTTGTAAAAGTATAATTAAGAATGTGTTTGAGTAAATGGTTAAGATAAAACTATAATTTATAGAGTTTAGAATCCATAATATGTAATATGAGGAGATAAAATTATATTTTCAAAAGTTATCATGTTCTACTTGATTTGAGAAGTTGTTCATGAATAATTATGAAGTGATTTGAAGGTTATTTATCATATTTACTTAAAGAGTTTTTGAAAGATGCGATGAAGTTGTGTTGGATTTCAAAGATATAATGACTGTGGATGATTAGAATTTAGATTTCCAGAAGTTATAAGACTTCTGGTGTGTAAATTGGATTGTGAAAAAAATCATGACATTTGTATGAAGTTTTCAGTATGTAATAAGTGTGTTGAATAGCTCACTAAAATTTAGTAAATTGGAATATGTCATGCAATATGTAATATTATAAAAATATATGAATTTTTTTTAAGGGATATTAAAATGTTATTAAGATAAAAAACCTTTTTTAATTCGTAATATATCCTGCATTTGGGGGTTACTTGTTTTGGTGATGATATAATGTGACAATAAAGGGAAATACTAACATGATGTTTAAGATATTTGGATCCTATGTTAGTGATACATAAGAAGGTTATTTTTCTATGTAAGATTTATTATTTATCTAAATTCATAGATATTAAGGATGTTTGTAAGGTAGTTTTTAAATTTAGTAAAATGATTCTATAGTGATTATTCATTGAATCAAACAGTACCATGATTTATGTGATCAATTGTGATTCATGCTACGAAAAGTTAAAAAAAATATAAAGGAAGATAACCAGGATCATATTGATTTATCCTTGAGATATAACTAGATGATTGAGTAAAAAATTTATTCAGGATGGATTTCAGAATTTGACAATATGTCAGTGGTTATTGATCAATGTTGGGAACAAAAGTGAAGCTCAATACATTTACTAAGGAAACTATAGCTCTGATATTTCATAGTTGAAATATATATATATATAAGTAAAAAATTAAAAATTGTTTCATTATATGAAAATTAATTATTCTATAATTATGGAATTTATAAAGTTAATATAATCCTTAGATGACTTAATTAGAGGTTATAGTGATTGGTATGTGAGCCAGAAGTTTGGATTCTACTAGCCATATTTTGAACACATATTAGATAAATGGATGGTAAAACCCTAAAATATCAAAAACTATGTCATATTTTTTTTAAAATATATCAACAGAATCATGATCTTATAAATATAATTCCGAGGAATAACTAGAGAGGAAAGTGATGTAAATTTCATTTTCAAATGATTGAAAGTTCAAGAAATGGATGATATCAAATCTTTGAGTGATTTCAGTTGATTTTATAGGTAAATTAGAAATCAATGTAATGATTCTAATATAGATTTCAAAGATACAAAATTCATAAAGATGAAATCATGATTCTAGCAATGATTGTTGGAATCATTTAGGATTGCTAACACTGAGTTTTGTGGGAGCTTTGATGAAGCCAAAAAACTCGATATCGTCGGAGGCATTGATGGTGGATGACTAATATATGAGGAAGGGGTGGTTTTAGAGATTGAACTCTAATTTTATTAGATCAAGGTTGGTTATATAAAGGTTGGTTTATTTAGATCATACTAAAATGTTTTTTTATAATAAAAGTATATAGATCCAACCCTTAATGTTTTAAAGATTAATGAGGTTGAAAAGGAAGAGAAGATGCTCTAGGTAATATTATAGTAGTGAAGATATATCTTGAATTATGTAATATTATTTTGTTAGAACCATGTAAATTATATCTAAATAATTTTTTTGTGTTTTTTTTGTAAATATTGTCCTTATAATAAAGGTGTTCGTAGTTTTTCAACAGTAAGTTAAAAATTACAGAAGTCTCATAATGTGATAAAATAAACCACGAATTAGTTTTAGTTTCATTATGGAAGCTGGTATAATTTCCAATTTTCCCAATTTTATAGTTCTAAAATATTAAGAGGAATATATTGTGTTTTTTATGTGAATATAAAAAATATTTTTGTATAAAAAACGTATTTTATCCTAGTGGAGCTGGGGTGATTCATGATAGTTATGGAGCTAGTAGATAGGGATGTAGTTCACTAATCTGGATGTTGTGCATGTGTCTTTTAGGTGATAGTATTAGTGAATTCATAAAGGAAATGGTGTAATGCAATTTGGGTATGGAAAAAAACACACTACAGTTACCTTTGTGGAGGGTTATGTGAAGGTCTATAATTTTTCATATAAATAGCCATCTGATCCCATCCTTTGGGGTTAAAAAGTTACAAGAAATTTTAAAGGATCTCCCATTACATAAGTCACACCCACTTGAATTTTAATTGAGCGAATCACAAAGTAAATAGAGTAATGTGAAGTCATAATCAAATCTAGGAAGAGTAAAGTATGTGCATGAACTAAGTAGAGTGATGTAACAAATAGAATCCAAAATTAAGAGAATCCATACCTAGCTAAAGTGGTTGAACTAGGAGATATCGTTGACCTGAGGGAGAAATAATTGTGTGATGATAATGACTTCAGTGAAAAAATACATGGTTTAAGTCATTCAGATTGGTGAATCCATACAGAGGTGAGGGAAATTAATTGTGTGAAGATATCCTGGAAGATTCTTAGGACTTAGGCAAACTAACTGATTAGAAATTTGGGAATTCATCAAACCATGAAACCTGGTCATTAACGATGTGATTATAAGTAAACATTAATTCTTATTTGGTGGATACCTTCAAGTAAATAAATATAGGATGACTTAATCAAATTTAGTTAGTAAGGATGAGTCATTGGAAGTGATATGAGGGAGCCATTTCACTATTCCTAAAATATTTTTAAAGGTAGTGCACCTAAAATAGAGAGACCATCAATTAAAAATTATTTTCCACAAAATATATTTATGATCAATGGATTTTGGTATGACTGACACATCATTGGTATATTCTCTTTTAACTATCCATTAGTGGTGAACTGAGTAGAAAAAATTATTCTATTATTATTTGTTTATTTATAGGATTTAATGAATGTGTAATAGAATCAGAAAGGGTTAATTTGTTCCTTCTAATGTGGGGAAAACATACTTTCAATAAAATGAAAAAATTTACACTCATATTCACTCCTCCCCTTTCAGGTTATTCATGGGTACAAGTGGTATCAAATCAACGTTACAATCATTAAATATATTGTCATAAATTCTTTTAGAATGATAATTCAATGATTTATAAGTTAATTCCTTTATTTTTTGGAATAAACTACCAAATTCGTAATAACATAATGGTATTAAATCTTTGATCACTCAAGTTGTATGTTCATTCTACTGCACTACTTGAGATTGAAGACAATAATGTAATAGGGAATTTCACGACATCAGTTGATATTAAATTTATAAATACTGATTATAAAGATCAAAATTACTTATATAGAGCTATATTAGATTATATCTATATTAAAGTGAGGAGCTAAACCGGTGGAAATGACATGTGGGAGAAATTTTTTAACATTTATTAATGTTACAATGTGGTTAATGAGGCTAATTTATAGGTCCTTCGTAACAGATTTGATAATTTGAAAATAAATCCAGATGAGAATACTAATCTCTTATTCAACTGGTTCACTTAAGTTTTTAGAGGTAATCCAGGACATATGGAAGAGATAGAGGACATCTATATTCTTAAGAATATTTGGAGAGAGTTTCTTCCCCTATACAATCCAAACGTCTCAATTCTAGAAGAGATACATTTATCTAAGATCTCACTAGATTATCAATTAAACCATATTTTGGACTACAAAATGTGAGTCAACACAAAAAAGATTCTAAATAAATAGAGTAAGGAGATGATATTCAAATCCATAGAAAATATTGACATCTCAAAAGATGTTAATGGGGAATTAGATGTATATATTAAACATCTATAACTTGTGGATAAAAAATTGAATAGAGGAAATGTTATATTCAAAGGGATACTACCCTTGGAATTCTTCTAGTGTGGTTTATTTGGTTTTACTATAGAAAGGATCCCAGTAATATTTGACGATGAATAAATTGAAATAGAAGTTACATAGAATCCATAATGATTCTTCACTTTTAAGTGATACTCTAGAACATGAGGATCATTGAGAATGAAATTTTATAGAAGGATCATTGTAACCAATAAATAAACTGATAATGAAGAAAATATGGAGGAAGGTGAAAAAGATTTAAATCTTATACAGAATCTTATTTAATGGCTATTATATAGAAGGAAGAACTTGAACTAGGAATAATTGATAAAGCTGATGTAGTAGCTTATATCAATGTAGAACTTTATATTTCTCTTGAATAATGTGATATTAAAATAAATATAAATAAAAATTTTAATGTAATTATAAAATAGTCCTCTAAATATATTGATTTTATTGAAGAATATATTAACCAGTTATAACAAAAGTTACATAATCAATTTTCGAGTATGTTGAATTCCAAAAATGTTTTGTGTTTAAGGATCAAGGTTGAATAACATACTAAGGTCATTGATGAAAATAATTCAAGACTATAGGGGCAAGTTAAGAAGATTTATTACCTTGAATAATAGACTATTTCATTGATAAATAAACTTTAATTAGATTGGAAATCAAGTGATTAATAGAAAAAGCTACATATAAAAAGCTTTACAAATAGAGAAATGATAGAAAGGGTGAAATGAGGCTCTAAATGTGTTAATAATATTTTGAACGAATAGAGACCAATATAGGTGGGTAAAAGTTGGATTAGTTTTATGTTGAGACATAAAAAATAGGATCAATAATAGATTTGAATAAGGTGATGTAGATGTTAATTAATTATGTCATTAACTATTGTCACCAGATGTTCAAATAATGAATGGTTTGCAAAAAGGAAATTATAGGTATTGGAATAAACCATGATTCTTAGATACTTTTCATAAATTGAGGTGATATATAATGGAGGGAGTATATAGAGTAATAAAGGAGAGATGATTTTTCCTCCTATAATGTATCAATTTTTTACTACCTTTTTCAAAATATTGTATACTATAAAGTGGAAGGAATCTATTTGAATAGGTAATCTTCTCATGTTTGGTATGGGATAATGGGTATATATCCTTATTAAAATAGAGGAAACAATTTCTATGGATACTATTTTCATTATCCTAACATTTGAAATAAATTTTTGGATTATTCAAAAAGAGGAAGTGGAAATAGTAATTATAGAACTCAGAGAAATAAATAACATTCCATAAATAAAAAACCCTCTAAAAATGGGTACTCCCTTTTGGAAGTAGAAGAAAATTTTGATTTTACTAAAAATTATGGGGATAAATTGGAGAGGCCATATTATGTATCTACTTTATAGGGTATCTCAGTGTAAGAAAATAGGATATTGAGAAGGCCAATATAGCAGAAATTGCTCTCAAAGTAATGAATAATAGTCGCACTTAGATTATTTATATTGAATGTTCAGCACACATGACAATAAATATTAATATCTTAAACCATATGAAAGTTATATTTAAAATAACCATGGGTTTTTTAAATTATGAGGCATTAATGATAAAGTGGAGTGGAAATACTCGTTGGGTAGGTGATGGGAAAAATAAGACTAAAGTGCTCCTTATGGATGGATTATGACATAATTGTCTAAGTGTTATTCAACTATATAACTATATTCTAGAATTTATATTTAATTGGAAAATGTTTCTAATCAAAGTTATATATAAAAACAGAATTATGAGATAAATTAAAACTAATATTAATCAATACTATGTGGATATTTACCAAAATAAAAGTCTCCTTCTAATGGTCGAATAAAAAAATTGGAATCTAAGTTTAGGTGACATTCATCAATGGATCATATAAAATTAATCCAATATGAAGGAGACAATGAAAATTAAAAATATCTAGAGATATTGTGAAAAGGAATGTGATTCATGTATGTTTGGGAAATATTTTAGGATCCTTATCATCCAAATAATGATAGGGAATCTAATCTTTTAGTTCTATTATTGCAGGCTAACAATGAAATAGAGTATAACTCTATTGAGTTTGGGAAATATTTCTAGAAACATTTCATTAAGCATTAGGTTTTATCCCTGATAACTCTATTAAAAAATCTATCTTTGGAATGAATAAATAATTTTGTGAACAATATGGCCAAAACATTAGTCATTGAAGGTGTAATTTCTCACCACTATTAGAAATAGGTGGTATATGTTTCTGTGTAAACTTCGAATTAGGAATTTCTAAGCCTTAGAGAAGACAGAAAACCATATGAAATGTGTAATATAATTAATCATTCATCAATATTTTTTTGAATTTGGAAGTATGTTCTATATCTAAAATGAATACGGATACCATATAAATTATGATAATGCTGTAAATGAAGGATTTTTTCTAGGATAATATATGAAGAGTAAGGCCTAAAAATGCTACAATAATGGGATAAGTAAAACATTGGAAAGTATCAATGTCAAATTCATTGATGGGAAATATGTGAATAAATCCAAAGGATTAAATTTCAACATTTTATATAATTAATAATAGGAATATAATATAGTCAATATGACTCCAAAATCCATATAGATTTGTGTGGATAACTAAGACCCTAAGGATGAGATAAAAGGGTAAGTTGTTACTAAATGACGTAAATTTCCACCTCATAGAAGAAATAGGATAACATTAGTATATCAATCTAATATAATTGAAGATATATCTATGCCAAAATAGACAATGAGAATGTGAAATGTTGATCATGCAGTTCTTATGCCAGTAATTGAACCAACCTTATTTGAATAAGTGATAAAATATGAATCATGAGTTAAATCCATTAAAACAAGTAATGATTTGTTTGTAAAGGTTATGCATAGATTAAAGGTGTTGATGTTGAAGAAACATTTTCTCTAGTAGTTTCACTAGAGTCAATCAGGCTCTTTTTGGCTAGGGAAATTTATAGAGGAAATGAATTTTATCAAATGGATGCCAAAACTAATTTCATAAATTGGGTTATTGAATAAAAAGTCTCTATTAAAAATCATGTCTGATTTAAAATTCAAAATGATGAAACGATGGTTTTAAATTGAAGAAGCCTCTATATGGTATAAATTATGAACTGTGATCATGGAATGCTTGGTTGGATTCATATTTGAAAGAGTTTTAATTTAAAAGGGGTATATTTAATCATAATATGTACGTGAATATATACAACAAAGATAGAATTATATTGTTTGTTTACGTTAATGATATCATATTTATCAGAAGAAAGTATAAATAAATGGAATGATTTTATAACCACATGAAATTTGAATTTTAATTATCCATAATCGATAAACATGTATATTTTCTAGGGATACATGTGATAAAAATAAAAGAATACACTTTAAAATTTGAGGAAATATATGCTAATGATAAACCAAATATGTTCAATATGCGTGATTATGAACCAAAGTTGATCCCAATTACGAATAGAATAAATATTTGGGGGAATGAGAGTATGAAATTTTTGGATCCCACCTTGTACATGAGGATTATTGGAATCTTTATATATTTATCCGAAACACATTCAGATATTTTATTTGAAACTTTTTAGATACTCATTTATAGAGTAATTTAAAGGAAAAATATATTGCATCGATTAATTAAATCTTAAGGCACATCCAATGTACTCTCAATTGTATCTTTATTTGTGATGTAGTCACTACTGTAAATAAGGCCATTAGCGACCGCCATTGGCGGTCGCTAAAAGGAATTAGCGGCCGCGTAGCGACCGCCATTGGCGGTCGCTGTTGCCTCGTCGCTAGAGGCCTTTAGCGACCGCCAACGGAGGTCGTTCGGGTGGTTTTGACCCCCCCAACGAGCCATTTCAGCGCGCGCCTCGCTGCTGAAAACGACACAATCGGACGTGCCGCGCGCACCGCACGTCCGATGGACGTGCGGCCTCCTCCTGCATCTCAAGAATAATATTTCTATCATTCCCGTGTGGTTTCAGGTCGTTCGGAGCACGTTTGCTCCGAATGGGACCGCCGCACGCCGTTTTGGTGTTTTATGGCGCCGGAAACGCATTTCCGGATGCCGTGGTCAAACGGAACCTCCGAATGAGGTGCCGTCTATCCGACCATTTCACAATTCACGCCCCGTATGTTGTCGTACAGTTTCGTGGCATTCGGAGGTCGTTCGGGTGGCTTTGACCCCCCAACGCGCCATTTCAGCGCGCGCCGCGCTGCTGAAAACGACACAATCGGACGTGCCGTGCGCACCGCACGTCCGATGGACGTGAGGCCTTCTCCTACATATCAGGAATAATATTTCTATCGTTTCTGTGCGGTTTCAAGTCGTTCGGAGCACGTTTGCTCCGAATGGGACCGCCGCACGCCGTTTTGGTGTTTTATGGCGCCGAAAACGCGTTTCCGGCCGCCAAGGTCAAACGACACCTCCAAATGAGGTGCCGTCTAGCCTACCAGTTCACAATTCACGCCTCGGATGTTGTCGTACGTTTTTGTGGCATTCGGAGGTCGTTCGGGTGGTTTTGACCCCCCCAACGCGCCATTTCAGCGCGCGCCGCGCTGCTGAAAACGACACAATCGGACGTGCCGAGTGCACCGCACGTCCGATGGACGTGCGGCCTCCTCCTGCATCTCAGGAATAATATTTCTATCTTTACCGTGCGGTTTCAGGTCGTTCGGAGCACGTTTGCTCCGAATGGGACCGCCGCACGCCGTTTTGGTGTTTTATGGCGCCGGAAACGTGTTTCCGGCCGCCACGGTCAAATGGCACCTCCAAATGAGGTGCCTTCTAGCCGAACATTTCACAATTCACGCCCCGGATGTTGTTTTACGGTTTCGTGGCATTCGGAGTTCGTTCGGGTGGTTTTGACCCCCCAACGCTCCATTTCAGCGCGCGCCGCGCTGCTGAAAACGACACAATCGGACGTGCCGCGCGCACCGCACGTCCGATGGACGTTCGTCCTCCTCCTGCATCTCAGGAATAATATTTCTATCATTCTCGTGCAGTTTCAGGTCGTTCGGAGCACGTTTTCTCCGAATGGGACCATCGCACGCCGTTTTGGTGTTTTTTGGCGCCGGAAACGCGTTTCCGGACGCCGCGGTAAAACGGAACCTCCGAATGAGGTTCCGTCTGGCCGACCATTTCACAATTCACGCCCCGGATGTTGTCGTACGGTTTCGTGGCATTCGGAGGTCGTTTGGGTGGTTTTGACCCCCCAACGCGGCATTTCAGCGCGCGCCGCGCTGCTGAAAACGACACAATCGGACGTGCCGCGCGCACCGCACGTCCGATGGACGTGCGGCCTCCTCCTGCATCTCAGGAATAATATTTCTATCGTTCCCGTGCGGTTTCAAGTCGTTCGGAGCACGTTTTCTTCGAATGGGACCGCCGCACGCAGTTTTGGTGTTTTATGGCGCCGGAAACGCGTTTCCGGCCGCCGCGGTTAAACGGAACCTCCGAATGAGGTGCCATCTGGCCAACCATTTCACAATTCACACTCCGGATGTTGTCGTACGGTTTCGTGGCATTCGGAGGTCGTTCGGGTGGTTTTGACCCCCCAACGCGCCATTTCAGCGCGCGCCGCGCTGCTGAAAACGACACAATCGGACGTGCCGCGCGCACCGCACGTCCGATGGACGTGCGGCCTCCTCCTACATCTCAGGAATAATATTTCTATCGTTCCCGTGTGGTTTCAGGTCGTTCGGAGCACGTTTTCTCCGAATGGGACCGCCGCACGCCGTTTTGGTGTTTTATGGCGCCGGAAACGCGTTTCCGGCCGCCGCGGTCACACGGCACCTCCGAATGAGGTGCCGTCTGGCCGACCATTTCACAATTCACGCCCTGGATGTTGTCGTACGGTTTCGTGGCATTCGGAGGTCGTTCGGGTGGTTTTGACCCCCCAACGCGTCATTTCTGCGCGCGCCGCGCTGCTGAAAACGACACAATCGGACGTGCCGCGCGCACCGCACGTCCGATGGACGTGCGGCCTCCTCCTGAATCTCAGGAATAATATTTCTATCGTTCCCGTGCGGTTTCAGGTCGTTCAGAGCACGTTTGCTCTGAATGGGACCGCCGCACGCCGTTTTGGAGTTTTTTTTGCGCCGGAAATGCGTTTCCGGACGCCGCGGTCAAACAACACCTCCGAATGAGGTTCCGTCTGACCGAACATTTCACAATTCATGCCCCGGATGTTTTCGTACAGTTTCGTGGCATTCGGAGGTCGTTCGGGAGGTTTTGACCCCCCAACGTGCCATTTCCGCGCGCGCCGTGCTGCTGAAAAGGACACAATCGGACGTGCCGTGCGCACCGCACGTCCGATGGGCGTGCGGCCTCCTTCTGCATCTCAGGAATAATATTTCTATCGTTCCCGTGCGGTTTCAGGTCGTTCGGAGCACGTTTGCTCCGAATGGGTCCGCCGCACGCCGTTTTGGTGTTTTATGGCTCCGGAAACGCGTTTCCGGCCGCCGCGGTCAAACGGCACCTCCGAATGAGGTGCCGTCTGGCCGACCATTTCCCAATTCACGCCTCGGATGTTGTCGTACGGTTTCGTGGCATTCGGAGGTTGTTCGGGTGGTTTTGACCCCCCAACGCGCCATTTCAGCGCGCGCCGCGCTGCTGAAAACGACACAATCGGACGTGCCGCGCGCACCGCACGTCCGATGGACGTGTGGCCTCCTCCTGCATCTCAGGAATAATATTTCTATTGTTCCCGTGCGGTTTCAGGTCATTCGGATCATGTTTGCTCCGAATGCGACCGCCACACGCCGTTTTGGTGTTTTATGGCGCCGGAAACGCGTTTTTGACCGCCGCGGTCACACGGCACCTCCGAATGAGGTGCCGTCTAGCCGACCATTTCACAATTCACGCCCCGGATGTTGTCGTACGGGTTTGTGGCATTCGGAGGTCGTTCGGGTGGTTTTGACCGCCCAACGCGCCATTTCAGCGCGCGCCGCGCTGCTGAAAACGACACAATCGGACGTGCCGTGCGCACCGCATGTCCGATGGACGTGCGGCCTCCTCTTGCATCTCAGGAATAATATTTCTATCATTCCCGTGCAGTTTCAGGTCGTTCGGAGCACGTTTGCTCCGAATGGGACTGCCGCACGCCGTTTTGGTGTTTTGTGGCGCCGGAAACGCGTTTCCGGCCGCCGCGGTCAAACGGAACCTCCGAATGAGGTGCCGTATGGCCGACCATTTCACAATTCACGCCCCGGATGTTGTCGTACGGTTTCGTGGCATTTGAAGGTCGTTCGGGTGGTTTTGACCCCCCAACGCGCCATTTCATCGCGCGCCGCGTTGCTAAAAACGACACAATCGGACGTGTCGCGCGCACCGCACGTCCGATGGACATGAGGCCTCCTCCTGCATCTCAGGAATAATATTTCTATCGTTCCCGTGCGGTTTCAGGTCGTTCGGAGCACGTTTTCTCCGAATTGGACCGTCGCACGCCGTTTTGGTGTTTTAGGGCGCCGGAAACGCGTTTCCGGCCGCCTCGGTCAAACGGCACCTCCGAATGAGGTGCCGTCTGGCAGACCATTTCACAATTCACACCCCGGATGTTGTCGTATGGTTTCGTGGCATTCGGAGGTCGTTCGGGTGGTTTTGACCCCCCAACGCGCCATTTCAGCGCGCGCCGCCATGCTGAAAAGGACACAATCGGGGGGCTGTACGGGGGTGTGGGGGGCTGTACGGGGGTAGAGGGGGGCTGTACGGGGGTGCGGGGGGCTGTACGGGGGTGTCGGGGGGCTGTACGGAGGTGTCGGGGGGCTGTATGGGGGTGGCGGGGGGCTGTACGGGGGTGGCTGGGGGCTGTACGGGGGTGGCGGGGGGTAGTACGGGGGTGGGGGGGTTGTACGGGGGTGTGGGGGGGTTGTACGGGGGTGCGGGGGGCTGTACGGGGGTGCAAGGGGGCTGTACGGGGGTGCGGGGCGCTGTACGGGGGTGACGGGGGCCTGTACAGGGGTGGCGGGGGGCTGTACGGGGGTGCGGGTGGTTGCACGGGGGTGCGGGGGGGGCTGTACGGGGGTGCGGGGGTTGTACGGGGGAGCGGGGGGGGGGGGGGCTGTATGGGGGTGCGGGGGGCTGTACGGGGGTGCGGGGGGCTGTACGGTGGTGGCGGGGGGCTGTACGGGGGTGGCGGGGGCTGTACGGGGGTGCGGGGGGCTGTACGGGGGTGCGGGGGGCTGTACGGGGGTGCGGGGGGGAGGGGGGGCTGTACGGGGGTGGCGGGGGGCTGTACGGGGTGGAGGGGGCCTGTACGGGGGTGGTCGGGGGCAGTACGGGGGTGCGGGGGGTTGTACGGGGGTGCGGTGGGGCTGTACGGGGGTGCGGGGGGGGGGGGGGGGGGCTGTACGGGGGTGCGGGGGGCTGTACGGGGGTGCGGGGGGGGGGGGGCTGTACGGGGGTGCGGGGGACTGTACGGGGGTGCGGGGTGCTCTCCGGGGGTGCAAAGGCCATCCCATTGATTACAAAAGTGAAAAATAAAAGTGATAACATCTAATTAATACATATTTCCTTTATCGATACCATACAGAAATTTATAAAAAATATATTGGATAATACATAATCTATAATATCAGATTTATTGATCTGTTGGAATTAGTTCGACTTTTTCAAATGTAGAATCATTCAAGATTATCTGATCAAAAACTCAATATGTGTATAAAAATATTTAAAAGACCACCATGGATGGTAATAATGCATTACTTAAATGAATAAATACAGTACATCAATGTCAACCCTACCAGTAAAAACAAAAAACATATCTCGTGAATATATGGTGCGTCACGCGTTGTCATCACTGCTACCTCCTTCTGGTGGGCCAGGTGCCTACAACAAATAAACATTATAAATATTTTAATAACAAAAATAATTTAAATTAAATAAATAAATACAGTATATACCTGCGTCGTATGATCCCCTGTACCATCAGCTCGACGCACGTATTCCCGCAGTGCTCTAACCTCAGCTGTCAATTGCGCATTTGTCTCCTCGGAAGCGCGCAGCCGTGCCTCAAAATATGACATCTGCTGTGTCATATGAGCAATAGCAGGACCGACAACCGCAGCGCGTGACACTACAGAACGTGGAATCCCTGCTCCATAGGTCAAACTATAGCCATGCCCGTCCCGACCAATAATGCGATGAAAGATCTCATCTCGTCGCATGGGAAGCTGTCGCTGGTCCTCTGGCAGATGTTCTAACTCAGCTTCAAATTGATCCTGTGAAATATTTAAATATATATAAATATATATATGTTAATATATAGATTTATGTAATTATTGGTAAGTACAGACACTTACTATCAATGCTGTAACCTCTGGATCATTGCGATCACGAGTCCTTATCCACACCGACATTTTATCAGTTGATGCACCTTGCCCTCGCAACTGTATATTAAAAGAATATAAACACAAAACCATATTAATTAATAAATTAAAAAATGAATAATATATACCTCATGTCGGATCTGAGACACGTGACGAGTCCCGAGCTTGTGAGCTGGTCCCTGCAACGCTCGATTCTCCGAATGGCATGTTGACACATCCTACATTCAATTCATTCAAATTTCAAACAAATCACATATTCTTGAAAATATATATAAAGCAAAATAATTAATATACAAACTGCAACACCCTCAGTAGACCAATATGCAACCAAGTCACGCCACTGAGCCGGGAGGACACCTCTCGGGACTTTTTCCAAAATGTCAAGGGCACCCACATTTGGTACCCAGTGGTCCCTCTTCACTTTGCCTTTATAATCTTTCCACAGCTTACGGCATTTGCTCATACACACGGGCTGAAACTCTTCAGGGCATACTTTCAAATTTTTCTATAATGAAAATAATCAAACATATTAGTATTATTTATAAATAGAAAATAATGTAAAATTATTTTTTTACCTGAACCTCCCTCCATAGACGATCTAATGTGTCCTGAGGGATAGAAGCCCAATCACGCGTGGTCAATGGAAATCAATGTGGGTCACGTATGATATGACCCAGCTAACGAATAAATGTCGGGGCATTCGGTCCCACGGGATTAGATACCCCATCAAATGAAACATCTATCGTCGTGTCGGAATTCCATGATAATATGCCACGACCAGGGCCTCTCCTGTGAGAGGAAGAAGTAGCCGAGTCTGATCCTGTTGAAAACAATTTTATATATAAATTGACAAATGTTATATATATATGTGTGTGTGTGTCAATTACATAAAAAATATAGACAATGACATTCAAACATACCTCGACCCAGAGACGTAGATGCCTCAGATGGATGATGTGGATTTTTTGCCTCTTCCCCTGACATGTCTGCAGTCATACAAAATATCAGTAATGAGTCCAAAGTGTTTAAAAGATAAATTGGATTGTTCTTAATAAATCAAACTTGTACAACTGTTAATCAAACAAAAAATGGATTGAATAATTAGTTGTGAATGAATTTTAAAAAATCAGAAAGTTAATCAACCTAAATATTTATGACTGAATTAACTTACAAAAGTGAGGATTAAAACTTATAATGATTTATAAAATGATTAGATAATTTATGATATCCTAGGACATTCTACTGAATAGCGGGAAAACAATTATACCTATCATTAAGCATGCAAATCGACCATTTCTCCTTCAACAACCGCTCTGACCCAATAAATATCTTCTTCACGTTGAACTACGGTATGTTGATCAAGTTGTTGGTAAACAAACGGAATAGTATCGGGTTCATCTTCTTCAAATAAAAACACTCCTCGCCGAGACATTTTGACAACAACTTTCCAACTTGGATCCGAAGGCAAAGTAACTAAGAATACTTGTTCCGCTTGTGATGTCAAAATGAAAGGTTCATTCTCAACTCGTTCATTATTTCTGTATAATATATAGTTAAAATTCACCAATGAAAACTGATATTGATCGACTTTACATCCACGCACTGGATCAACCCAATTACACTTTAACAATATGTACTTCAAACCGTGTGTGTATACAACTTCAATGATGTCTATCAATTGACCATAGTAATTACCAGAATCGACAAAGGGACAACCGATGCCACTGTTTTGTGTTGCTCATTTGTCGTCAACATCTTTAATGCGAAATCGAAAACCATTAGCATCAATAGCTTTATAACGACAAGCCGTTATAGATGGACCCTCAGCCAGTTGGATAAATACTTCAGGTAGCGTGGGGTCCCCTAACTCCCTCAGCTTACGAACCTACATAATTTATAAAAATCAATACTGATATATGCAGAAAGAATTAGTTTAATACTTCACTCATAATGAAAATCAATTTATACATACATAATCCTTGAACCAATCATGAAATGCCGCATAATGAGATTGTTGAATTTGCAACTAAGTCGCACGATGCATCTCTTCTTTTATCTCATTAATGTGTTTCCTGCAAATGATTACGCGATGTTTAAAAGATCAACTTATGCAAAGAAAACATGTAAAAGTTATACAAGCACATTGATAAGATACTTACTGCATTAATGGTGCAACTGATGGAGTATTGAACAAGATATATCGATGTGCTTGTATCCACTCGATGTTGTCCATATCAAATGTGGTTCCTTCTCCAACTGAACCATCATGAATCCGAGAGGGCTTATCTAATTTTGTTTCATCATCCGTAAGATATTCTGCAGAAAAGGTAGTACACTCATCCATCAAATAACCATTGGCAATTGATGCCTCTGGATGAGCTCTATTGCGTACAAATCTTTTCAATGTACTCAAATACCGTTCAATAGGATACATCCACCTGAATTGCACTGGACCAGCAGCCATTACTTCATCAGTTAGGTGCACTGTCAAGTGGACCATAACATCGAAAAATGAGGGGGGAAAAGTTTCTCAAAGTGACAAAGCGTAATTACAATTCGGTCCTGCAAACTTTTTAAATCACCCATTCGTTGATTTCCTAAACAAAGCTGTCTAAAAAAATTACTCATCACAATCATGGGCTGAACAACATTGGGGGATAAACAATCACAAATTGCGATTGGAATCAACTGCTGAAGTAATATGTGATTGTCATGACTTTTCAACCCTTGCAATGTCTTGCTCGTCAGATTCACACACTTTGAAATATTAGAAGAGTAACCATCAGGCACCTTGACCATCTTCAAAATGGAAAGAAATGTCTCTTTCTCCTCTGTAGTCATCGAATACTGTGCAGCAGGCATATATGCCTTGTTTCCCTCAGCTAACTGTAAATGAAACCATTTCCTTAAACCCATTTCTTCCAAATCACGGCGTGCATTAACATGGTCCTTTGACTTTCCACTGACACCTAAAATGGTCCACAATATGTTATCACAAACATTTTTTTCAATGTGCATGACATCCAAATTATGCCTCAACATGTTAGTTTTCCAATACGGAAGACTATAAAAAATACTTTTCTTTTTCCAATTGTGTCTGCGCTGCCTACCCGCAGCACGAATATTACGTACTGGAGGAGCCACCAAATCCTGAATTTCATATACCGTGCGGATGTTTTCTTCCTCAATCTGCGATAACATTTTGACTCCTGTCATGATCTTTGGTGCTGGGCTGAACTCTCTAGAACCATCAAATGGCACTCTGTCCTTTCTGAACCTATGCTGGGAAGGGAGAAAATGCCTGTGACCCATGTATGCCCATTTTTTGGAATGTTTAAGCCATACAGATTTTTTACTTTTATTGCAACAAGGGCAAGAAAATTCCCCTTTCGTACTCCAGCCTGATAAATTTGCATAAGCTGGGAAGTCATTGATTGTCCACAATAAAGCATCATGCAGTTTGAACATTTCATTCGTTTCGCAGTCATAAGTCATCACACCATCGCCCCAAAATTCATTCAACTCATCAATCAATGGCTGAAGGTAAACATCAATCTTATCCCCAAGACTTTTAGGTCCATCAATAAGAGTGGAAAGTAATATAAATTGTTAATTCATACAAAGCCACGGAGGAAGATTATATGGAACCAACACCACGGGCCATGTGCTATGAGTTGCACCAACCATAGACTTGAATGGATTGAAACCATCTGCTGCCAATCCCAATCGGACATTACGAACATCTTTAGAAAAGTCGGGATGTCTCTTATCAAAATCCTTCCATGCATGAGAGTCTGCCGGGTGGGTTAACATGTCACTTTCATGAACTCTTTCTGTATGCCATCTCATTAAATTAGAAACTTTAGATGACATAAAAAATCTTTTCAACCTCAGTTTAAGGGGAAAGTAACGCATTTGCTTTACGGCAATCGGTTTCCCCTGTATCGCAATCTGACTTTGATGAGTCTTATTTCCCCTGTTCTCTTTCCACCTGGAAGCGCCACAAACCGTACAAATATCCAAATGAGCAGTTTCATTTCTAAACAACATACAGTTGTTTGCACATACATCTATAGTCTCATATGTAAAACCTAAGTTCTCTGTCAACTTACGAGCATAGTAATACGACTCAGGAATCTTAGCGTCGACAGGAAGAACTTTTTTCAATAAAACCAAAAGCATGTCGAATGCTGTGTCTGACCAATTATTCAAAGTCTTCAAATGCAACAACTCCATGATAAACGACAGTTTATTGTAATAAGTACATCCAGGATATAATTATGTTTTCGCATCATCAAGTACTTCATAAAAACTCCTCGAATCACGATCTGCACCAGAGCGAAGATTTATCTCACCGGTCTCATGATTCTGGATGTCAATGCCTTCAGGATCAAACCCACGTACCATTTCAGTAAGCATTTCATGCATGTGATCAGTCATCCTTGCATCAACATCCATCTGAGCTGCATCTATATTTTGACAACGAACATATTCTTCTCCATGACGAGTCCAAATCTTATAATTTTTCAGAAATCCATTAAAGAAAAGGTGCTCCCTCACAGTATCTCGTGTGAATTGATATCTGTTAGCACATTTTCTACATGGACAACTAATATAGTCACTTTCAAATCCTCTCGTGAAGTCAATAAACTGCATAATTCCATTGAAATATTCTCTAGACGTTCGATTTGGAAGATCAATCCAACTCTTATCCATAATAATATCTGTATAACAAACATTTACACAATACTTATTACATTTTCATTTTTCAAATCAACTATATTCAAAATAAATATTAACCATTTGTTTATGAACCATTGATAAAATAATAATGTAACTGAAAGCTCATGTTACCTGATTGAGCTACAAACCTAAAAGGGAGGGGAGCCGAAGGCGGTGCTGCGAGGGAGAGGAGGTAGCTAAGGGGAGCCGGAGCCAAAGGCGGTGCGGAAAGGGAGGGGACGGGCGGCGGCGGCGGCGGGGAGCTGGAGGAGAGGAGGCGGTGAGGGTACGGGGGACGGGCAGCGAGGGGGGGGGGTGTCCGGGGTCGGGGGGGGGGGCTGTCCGAGGTGCGGGGAGGGGTGTCCGGGGTGTCGGGGGCCTGTCAGGGGTGCGGGAAGGGGTGTTCGGGGTGCGGGGGTGTCCGGGGTGCGGGGGAGGGGGGGCTGTCTGGGGTGCAGGGGGGCTGTCGGGGGTGCGGGGTGGGGTGTCCGGGGTGCGGGGGGCCTGTCCGGGGTGCGGGGGGGCTGTCCGGGTTCGGAGGGGGGGTGTCCGAGTGAGGGGGGGGGTTGTCCGGGGTGCGGGGGGGCTGTCCGGGTTCGGAGGGGGGTGTCCGAGTGCAGGGGGGCTGTCCGGGGTGCGGGGAGGCGTCCGTGGTGCGGGGGGCGGTTCGGAGTGCGTGGGGGGGGGGCTATCCGGGGTGCGGGGAGGCGTCCGGGGTGCGAGGGGCGGTCCGGAGTGCACGGGGGGGTGCTGTCCGGGGTGCGGGGAGGCGTCCGGGGTGCGGGGGGCGGTCCGGAGTGCGCTCCGGGGGTTGTGCGGGGGGCGGTCCAGAGTGCGCTCCGGGGGTTGTCCGGGGTGCGGGTGTCGTCCGTGGTGGGGGGGGGGGAGGGCCGAGAGGACGGAGGGCGGCGGCCGGAGGCCCGAGGTCGTAGGGCGGCGGCCGGATGGCAGGCGGCGGGGGAGGGCAGGCGGCGGGGGAGGCCGGGCGGCGGGGGAGGCCGGGCGGCGGGGGAGGGGAGGGCGGTGAGGGAGGGTGGCGAGGGAGGGAGGGGGTTAGGGCGGAGGGAGATCGAGGGCGCGGGGGGGGGGGGGGGGGCGCAGAAACCCCCTGAATTTTTTTATGCAGGTTAGAGACCGCCATTGGTGGTCGCTAATGGTTAGCTATAGTGACCGCCAATGGCGGTCGCCCGAGTCTGGGGGGCTCCAATGCCCCCTTTTCTAGTAGTGAGTAAAGTATCAGGAATTTTTATAATTTTTTTATGTTTTCTGGGTTGTTTATGTAAGGGATCAAAAATCCATACATGATGGTTCTTTCTTTAATCATAGTAAATGTATGGGATGGTTCAATAATAGTAGGAAAGCACTTCACAAAATATATATGATGTATAATATATCATGTCGACTAAGCAATGCACTCTGTTTTTTGGATGAAACAATACATAGAAGATATTTCTAAAGAGTTCAAACAATCGATGGTAATTTTCAATGATAACAATATTATGATTGATCTCATGAACAATCTAGTACAACACTCCCTTAACAATAATTTTTAGATCAATTATCACTCTATTTAAGAACATTTCAAGAACGGAATGGTCATATTGAAATATGTTGGAACTAATGACCAAGTGGAAGACATCAAGACTATGTCATTTCCCACTTTGGTTTTCAAGAAGTATTGGTTGTACCTTAGTTTTCAATCACCACCCACATTTTGAGGTGGTTCAGATGGTTCAACTCCCCCATTTATTATCTAACACTTTATTGGTTGTGTTTTTTATTTATAAATTAAAACTGGGTTTATTGTCAAAGGAATATAAATGATCATGAAATTCAGTGGTGATTACCTAAAATTCAAGTGATCAAAAAGTTTTCTTATAGATAGACTCACATATTGAGGGGGAGAATATGATATGTAATTCATGGGTAGATTTAGCCCATATAGAATATATATTTTGAGTGAGGTTTTTATGTAAGAAATTAATATAACTACAATGATAAATATTATGAGGCATATAATGATCTCTTGAACTCTAATTTTCTACATTAAACATTTCTCATATCAGCTTAGAGTGATGCATGAGTTATATTACTATTTTTGAAGATAAACAATAATTTTGTGTTGAATTGAATTTCACTTTGGATTGAAAACAAACCAAAAGTGGTATAATTTCATAACCATTGGGATTGTTTTCCCAACTAGGTTAAATACACAAAGAGAGGGGGTGAATTAGTGCATGACATATTAAAACATATTCCTCTTCATGTCTTATTTCATCATTAAATAAAACACTATTTCTTCACTTTTCTGTAAGTAATTAATAGTATAAATGAAAGCATGCATGAGTGAAAAAAAATTTACATGGTCCACCCACACTAGGATATGTCCAAGGAATAAACTTAAAAAATGTTCCTATGTTTCAAATATAATAAATAACTCTATTTTTATAATGTTTGGATTAGGCTCACTATCCCTACTAGTTCACTACCATTCTAAAATTTAAATCTCACTGCTCCCTCAACTGAAGTGCACTCACTACTACTTAGTAATATTCTTCCATTGATCACTTTAATAAATATATTTTACACCTAATTTTGTGTCAGGAATCTATACATTCATTTAACTAAAGAATAACTATTTTCTATATAATTACCAGGAAATACCTTCTAATTCATGTAATATTAAATTTCATGAAACCCCTTTCCCAACTTTCATGAAACAACCCAATTGTTCATGAAACCTATAAAACCTTTAGAAAACTTTTACTTTCACAAAACTCACAATCATTATCAGAAATTTATAAACTTTTATTAAACTCACAACTATATGTGAAACTTTCAAACATTTCATGAATCTAAATTTTTTTCCTGAAACTTTCCCTTTCATGAAACTTACTTCCTACATGAAGCTTACATTCTTATAAATCCAGTATCAAAGGAAATAATTCATGAAATTACATCATGAATTCAGATCCTTTAGATCTTCATAAAGGATATCACTATTCATTTGAGGGGGTATCCACCAATTTATAGACATTGTATCCCAATAATGATACTTTCATACTCACCACCACTTTTTCATGAAACTCTTCATACCTATTCACAAGAATCCCTATCTTTGAAAAACATTAGATAATTTTTCCATTGGTGAAACTTCTCATAATCATGTAACTTACCAAATTTTTTCTCGTAATGATCTTTTTCATAATCTCATAACTTACCCTATTTTTCCATTTACAAAACATCTCATAATTGGATAACTTATCACCTTTTTCTTTTGTAGCTTAGTTTTTTTTTAAAAAAATATACTTTCATGAATCTAAAAAAATCATGAAACCAAAATTTCTTTAATTCCATGAGTTTTCCATATTTTTATTATGTGGTCCTTGAAATGCATATATCAAAAAATCTATTCCTTCCTATAAATTTTAGACCTCAAAAAATTATAAAACACTAAGAAATGATGTCACCTTATACACATAATTTTCAATACCACTTCCATATCTTCAATACATCTATCTTGAATAATTATCAACATACCAAATAAAACATAATGCAATAAATCCATAATTAAAACTTTGAAACTATTTTCATAACGATAACAATCAACCCAAAAACCCTACAAAGTTAACTTCAAATATTTTTTCCCAACAGTGATCCTAGTAGATGAATGGTGTTATAATTGTTGTTAATATGGTCCTAGAGGAGAATTTTCTTAGATTTTTTTGTGGTTTATAATAATGATTGAAGTCCAATTACATGATAAATTGAACCATGAATTATTTGTGTTTTAGTATGTAACGTCATGTAGTTTCCTTATGTTTTCTAAATTATTGGGTCCAGAATATTCATAGTAAAGAAAGTAAGGTGAATACATATCTATATAAATTCATTCCTAGTTGAATTAGTTAACCTATATGAATTAGTTTACCAAGGAAAGAAATAATTGGGTGACTCAAGTTACTTGGGTGATTCTAGTGACTTAGGTTAATCTATACATGGGTGAAGTTAGTGACTTAAGGGAAGTTGTCAATGGAGAAGCCTGAGAAATGGGGGGAGAACCTGAGTAGAAACTATGGAATTTATTATATCATCAAAATTATATTTTAATGATGTGCTTCTAAATCAAAATTCATTCAGAATTAATAGGAAACATTAGATTCATTAAACTATGGAAAACTTCATTCAATGTGGTGATCCAGGATTAGTTGATATAAGTGATATGATGGAGGAATAGATCAATTTATAGAATTATTCAAAAAAGTAAGTGTGCCTAGCACCGAGTGACCATGGCCGAATAATTATAATCCAAAAAATCTAGTACATCTTATTAGAATTTGGTATGACCGACACATCATTGGTCTATACTCCTTGGTCTTTCCCTTAATAGTAAAGTACATAAAAATTGTTGTATTATCTTTTTATTTATTCATTTTTATTATTAGTGGATGTTTAAAATAATCGAACATGTTTAGAAACGTTCCTACCAATGTGTGTAAAAGATCATATTAATAAAAAAGAAACAATTGACATACAGATTTATCCCACCCATATGAGGGTTTCATAGGGCACAACACATTAGGTTGAGGCTGGATATAGTTGGTCTGGTAGTTGGACTTCTAAATATATAATTTCTTTAAATTAAGTTCAAGGGAAAGTGTATATTCAAATTATTTTGAAGGATCAAAGGAAGTTCAAATATTTTTTATTGAATAATACTATAGTTATATTTATCATTTTTGTTACTATTGTAGACTATTGGGAGATTGCATAAAGATCTAGTTTGTAAATAGAAGAGGATTTTTAGGAGATATCCTTTCTTAGTCACTTGCATCATATAGTGAATTCATTTATCTTTATATAACAATCAACCATAGAAAGGATTAGTTACCCACATTGAGATTGAAACTTCTAAAAAAATTATACCTCAAATTTACTAATATTACTACTATATACTATTAAGGGTGGGAAATTAAGTTTAGAGGCTGAAAACTCTAAAACTTTATATAGTTTAATTTTAGGTTATAGGAAATTATAAAATAACACCACTAATTAACCCACCCCCCATTTAAATGGTATATATATTCATGGGATCTCCTGACATGAAAAAAACTACCTAAAAATCAAATGCGTCTACTTATATCTTAATTGTAATATACACTATTGATAAGTAATTATGTAGTGTTATAAACTATGTTGGTGTTTTTTTAGTATAAACCATAATGTAGTGGAGTTCACTACATCATGGTATTATGCATGATAGTGAAATCATTAAATGATGTTGCACATTGATTAATCGATATCACGTAAAAGCTATCATGATCAATTATAACACAATATTACGACTTTTTATCGGGTTTGAATGATATAATATGAAATATTTAATGATCCAAAAGTTTCATCATATTGTTCTAATGTCACAAAAGGTTTGTAATGTACTTCATATTTCAAATAATTTTATTGTTTAGAATGATTAAATAGTGAATTTTTATAAAATATACATCTTTCAAGGAGAATCATTAAAGCATATAAAATGAAGTTGAAACTGTAACACCCCAAGTTTTTCTAAAAATAAATATAAAGTCATGGAAGTTTGTTTTAATTAAATATTTATAACCATATTTTAAACATAATTATTCCTCTTATATGTTTTTGAATTTCAAGAAACTATTATCTACAATTGTGTTCAGTATGTTATTTGGAGTCTGATGAAACCAACTTGTTTTATTCAATAGTAACATACCCTTATGAATTGTTATATGAATATTAATATGACCCTAATGAATAGTAAATTTTATTTTTATTTTATTTCCTTAAGGATTTACGATAATAACATCTCGGTTGATTTTTTATTGTGATATAGAAGTAGTTATTGAATTAGAATTGTTAATTTTTGAATTAAGTATGATTTTATTTAAAAATTAAATTAATAATATTTGAAAAATTATTTTCCAAAAAGAGACTTTGTTTTTTGAATTCTACATGTTGAAAAATGGTTAGGGTAAATTTTTGGGATTTTTTAGAAATTCTTGAATTTTCGATGAATAGTGAAATACGGTAAAATACTGTATAATCATATTATAAGTGAAATTCACTATTTATGACATCATAGGTGATGAAAGGACACTTGGTTGGAACTCATATGTCATTATTACTCTTTTAGTTTACATGAACTTAGAATATTCATAATCTTGGAAAAAATATTATAATAATGATTAAAATATTGAAAAATACCCCCCCCCCCCTTCTCCACTATAAATACCACCCTCACTCCCCTCTTTTTCACACCTCTAATGACTTGATCCATGCCTATTTTTTATCCAATAATCCTCCCAAGGCTCTTCCCAACGTCATAGATCTTCTTGTATCACCAAAAGACCAAAACCGAATCCCTTAAGAAGGATCTCAAGGAGAATAGATCAAGAGCTAAACATCCTCTTTTATTTTGTTTTTTTGTTCATTTTATGTTATTCTCATCCTTTTACTTTGGATTATGTTGGGATATTTAATTACACATCCCCACATAATTTCCATATTATGTATGAGTGATGAGATATTCCTTTTCTCTCATCAAACTATTTTTTTAAAATTTTAAGAGATGTCATTAGGCTGCCAAATTTCTGTGAGAAATTTATCAAGTTTTCCTTTATTTCAAGATTCCATTCTATTCTTCTTCTTAACTAAAATCTTATTAACCAAGAGTCATTAAATATTCAGAATCATATATATTCTATATTTTCTCATGTTTATGGGAAATTCATCAAAAATCTTCTTCTCTTCCCCCACTTGTTTAAGGAATTAAAAGCATTGTTTGTGATGTGTCGAATTACCGACATCGTGGGTGGTGTGATTTCAATTTTCATTAATTACATCAAGTCTGGTCATGAAACAATTTGAATGGTTGAACCAGGTTATAATATAAGTATTATGTCTCAATTATGGTTTTGAAATTATGTTTTACACATGGTTTTAAATTATAAAACAAAATGAGGTAGTTATTATCAAAGAACCACTAAAATGATCTAAATGAAGATCATTAATATTTTAACTTATGAATCATCTTCATGTATGAATTCAAAATGTTAAGTGGTATAATTTATTTTACTGTATATATTTAAATACTAATCTATCAAAATTCTATATTTTGACTTCCAATCGACAAGAACATCCATTGTGAACCAATCTTGGAAATTATGTAAAGAACTCGCCCAAAAACAGTGCAAGGGGAAAAATAATAACAATTAAAGGGTGAAATTATTTTATGAAATGATTATATAAGATTTTATAAACATGAAAATGTTTCTGTAAAATACTAATAACACTCTTTTATCCATTATATAGGAATTTTAAACAATTTTTATGTAAGACAAGACTGAGGTAAGGGAATTCTTAACCTGATTTTCATTCTTTTGTTTAACCTTCTACTACGTTATTTATGTGGTATTAAAATTGATTGTGTGATTGGTTTTTATTATATTATGTTTAATTATGTATATTTATAGTTTATATACATATTTCAACCACTTTATTAAGTATTTCTTCATTTGTTTGATATTTATAAGGGGGTTCCCTTTTAAAATCCTCTATTACAAAAATATTTTACACAATTCAAAAGAAATGTTTTTAAGAAATTATTCATGTTGTGTGATTAGGTTATAGTTATTGGGAATTGGTTAGGATAAAGGGTGGGACTTTTATCTCCCTCCAATTCATTGGGTATGTGTATGTTGGATGTCGGCCGTATGGTTACTCCACGTGTAACTACGATGGTTACACAATGTAAGGTAGTCGTGAGTGTTAAAATTATAAGGTAGGCAAGATAGTTACAATATTATGTAATTAATTCCCTAATATTCCTTTATGATTATATTTATGTTCTCATGTTTTTTGTGGATCTTGAGTAAATATTATGTTACACAAAGTAAGTATATATGGGTTACAAGCAAGCCTTTTGAAAATTCTTTCATACGTTACATGTATTCATGGACTAATGTTCTCTTTCCTTCTTTTTCATCCCTTACTGAGCTTTTGTGATCATCCCATGTTTTAAATTATTTCACAAGTTAATGGACATGTAGGAAAAAGAAGTAATCCATGTTAAATGTTGAATAATTGTCAAGGAGTCGTGTATAAGTTTTAATGTTTTATATATTAAAAAAAAGAAATTGTTTTTATGGTATCCACTCTGTAATAATGTGTAATGTTATGAATTTATTTTATTAATTCTCTAAATATCAAAAAATCAAAATATACTCAATTTAAAATGAAGTGTTTTCTTGACTAAATTCAAGATTATGTATGTTATATGGTCAGGTCCTTATAGTTGGTATCATAGGATGGTTTTGATAACATTAGGGGTTAAGGTGATGTTAATAGAATACCATAAATTATTATCACTCTATATTTAATTTGAAATATTATAGGATTTAAATATTACAATGTTGATTTATTTAACATATGTTTGTTTATAATTGTTGTTCGTATAAGGAACACTGATGCTAAAGAGGAGAGGCACCGCCAGAATGACATCCTTCCAGAACTACAGCCTAGAATGGTAGGGATTGGAATCGAGAAGTTTGTGACAGTAATGTCTCAACTAAATCAGGAAATAAATGGTGGAGGAATACATACAAGAGAACCAATATAAGTACCATAATAGAACATGGTAGTAATAGAACATTTTATGAGACAACATCCTCCTACATTTAATGGATCTTCTGACCCAATAACAGCTGAAGGATAGATCAAATCCCTTGAAATTATATTAGATGTTGTGGGATGTTCATAAAATCAAAAGGTAAGTCTTGACATTTATCTTTTTGAAGGATAGGATGATTAGTGGTGTTCAATGGTAAGGAATATCATGGGTAGAGAGGATTTGGATTCTTTAGAGTGGGATGAATTTAAAAGTCTTTTCCTTGAAAGATATTTTTCTAAGGTGGTGTGACTTAGGATGGAGAAGAAATTCCTTGAATTGAAATAAAAGTTAGAAGATTCAGTAGTTCTGTATGAAGTGAACTTCACTCGACTATTGAGGTATGATCCAAATATTATTCTGGATCTTGATAGTGAAATCAACCACTTTTACTCCGTACTGAAGCCAATGTATTGAAGGGAGTTGGCCTCCCATGAATTTAAAAGTTATGAGAATCTTATATGTTCTTCTTATAGGGTAGAGATGGAGTTTTCTAATGATCATGTTCATTTTGGAAATAAGGAGAAGAAGAGGTCTATATGGAAAGTGATGGGTAAGAATCAACCAAATAAATCTGATGGTAAAAAAAATCCAATTTCTAATTTGTGAAAAGTGTGGCAAGAAACACCCTAGGGAATGTCTTAGCAAAACTAGGAAGTGTTTTAAAAGTGGTTATTTTGGACATATGTCTCGATATTGCAATGAAAATTATCTTAAGACAAATCATAATAAGC
This sequence comes from Viscum album, assembly GCA_963277665.1. Taxonomy (NCBI): domain Eukaryota; kingdom Viridiplantae; phylum Streptophyta; class Magnoliopsida; order Santalales; family Viscaceae; genus Viscum; species Viscum album. The sequence goes on along the minus strand of OY728133.1, from coordinate 717,559,627 downwards.
ATACTATAATGTGTTTTAAATGTGGTGAGATGGGTCATTATACAAATGCCTTCTCAATGATAGATCTGAATGATGCAATGAAGCCATAATACAAGAAGAAATATGTAGTGAGATCTTTTGCGACTACATCAGTAGATGATAGGCCATCCAATGAAGTTCTGTTAGGTACTCTGTTTTTTCACTCAGATTTTTCTAAAGTTTTGTTTCATAAAGGATCTAATATTCCTTCATCTCTGAGAAATTTTCTAGTAAATTCGAAATATCACCTCAAAAAATGAGACCCAAACATGTTGTTAAAACACAAGGGGGAAATGTTGTTGTAAATAGGAATTATAAGAATCTTTATATTGTGGTATGTGGAAAGATGTTACCTGCAAACCAAGTTGTTTTACCCTTAGTCGAGTTTGATGTTACATTGGGAATGTATTGGCTTTCTGTTTATCATGAAAAAATTGACTATAGAGCTAAAGAAGTTATTTTTCAGAAATATTTTCTTTTTCTATACAAGAACAAACCCATACAATTGATAACATATTAAGAAGTTGACAAACAATTAAAATATGGAAATGAATGTTATCTTTCTCATATTGTTGAAAACAAGGGAACTATTCAGATTAATGATGTTCTCGTGGTAAATGAATAGCCAGATGTTTTTTCTGATGAGTTACCTGGTGTCATATCTGATCGGGAAGTCGAATTCACAATTGAGATACATCCTAGTGATAAGCCAATTTCAAAACCTCCATATCGTATGGCTCTAATAGAACTTCTTGAATGGAAAAATTAGTTGCAGGATTTTCTTGACAAAGGCTTCATTCTTCCTATCACTTCACCATGGGGAGCCCAATTGTGTTTGTTAAAAAGAAATATGGTTCCATGAGACTTTTCATTGATTATAGAGCTTTGAATAATATCATTGTTAAAAACAAGTATCCTTTGTCTCATATCGATGACTTATTTGATCAGCTCTAGGGTGCTCAATACATTTCCAAGATTGACTTGAGATCTGGATACCATCCGCTGAAGGGGAAGGACGATGACATCTTAAAAACAGCCTTTTGTACTAGATATGGGAATTATAAATTTGATGTTATTCTATTTGGACTATCTAACGCACCTGTTGTATTCATGAATCTTGTGAATTGAGTATTTCATGAGTTCTTGGATATTTCTCTGGTGGTATTTATTGATGACATTCTGGTATTTTCTAAAAATAAAAGGAGCATGAAAACATTTAAGGGTTGTTTTACAAACCTTAAAAGAAAAGAAATTGTATAGAATATTCACCAAGTGTGATTTTTGGTCACAACAGATTTATTTTCTTGGGAACATTGTAAATAATGATGGAATAACTGTTGATCCTACCAAAATAAAGGTGGTTGGTGAATGGCCAAAACCAACAAATGTAACAGAGATTTGTAGTTTTCTTGGTTTAGCAGGTTATTACTAATGGTTTGTTGAGAAATTTACATAGTTATCAAGCCCGATAACTAAGTTAACACAAAAAGGGTTAAATTTATTGGGACAGAAGAATGTGATGTTTTTTTAGGTACTGAAGAAGGGATTAGTGAATGCTCCAGTTTTGGCCTTACCTTCCCAGAATGGTGATTTTTCCATCAACAGTGATGTATCTTTGAAGGGGATTGGTTGTGTTTTGTTGCAGAATGTTCAGGTAATTTTTTATGCTTCGAGAAAACTTAAAACTCATGATCTAAATTGTCTCATACATGATTTGTAATTGGAATCTATGGATTTCTCATTGAAATTTTGGAGGCATCAGTTATATGGAGCCAAATGTTAAACATATACTGACCATAAAACTCTAAAGTATATATTCTCTCATAAGGAATTAAACATGAGGTAGAGAAGATGGATTGAATTGATAAAGGATTATCATTGCATGATCAATTACCATCCTGGAAAATTAAACAAATTGGTAGATTCCTTGAGTCGGAAATGTAATTCATCATTAACCATGATACGTTTGGAACATAATTCCTTGATTAATGATTTGATTAATTTTTTCTTAGAAGTTGTTGGTGTAGGAAATACCTCTGTTCTGTTTCAAGTTTCAGTGTAGATGACTTTGTCACATATAATTAACCAAGCGCAAAAGGAATACTATGAGCTATAAAAAAGTTGAATTGGTTAAAATGGGTAAGTTTCTAGAATTTAACCTTGATAAAGATTGTGTTTATTTATTTGGAAAAAGGTTGTGCATGCCTAATTATTGTCATTTGAAGAAATATTTTTTGTGTGAAGCTCATTGTTATCCATTTTTTGTTCATCCTAGTAGTACTATGATGTATAGAGACTTTCGGGGGTATTATTGGTGGGATGAAATAAAAAGAGATATTGCTGATTTTACCATGAAATGTTTGACATCACAACAGGTTAAAGCAGAGCACCAATAACCGAAGGGGACGATTCAGCCTTTTCCAGTGCTGAAGTAGAAATAGGATAATGTATCCATGGACTTTGTGGTGGGACTACCAAATACTTCTTAAGGTAATAATGTTATTTGGGTTATTGTTGATTGGATGAAGTAATCTACATATTTTCTTTCTATTCGAGATACAATTTCATTGGATAAAATATCTTGATAGAACCTCATGGAGATTTTCATGTTACATGGAGTTAATCTTTCCATTTTATCTGACCGAGATCCTAGGTTCACTTATAACTTTTGAAAGGGACATAAGAAGTCATTGGGAACAGAATTAAATTTCAATATAGCTTTTCATCCTCCATTAGATGGTCTGTTAGAATGAATGATTCAAACTTTGGATGATATGATTCGAGCTTGTTCAATGGACTAACATGGAAGTTGGGATCAACATATTTCTTTAGTTGATTTTTCTTACAATAACAGTTTTCAATCCATTATTTAGATGCAACTTCTTGAGGCCTTGTATGAGATGCAGTGTCAGACTCTAGCGATTTGGGATGAGGTCATTGAAAGAAAGTTGATGGGGCCAGAATTAATAAAGTGAGGATGATCCAGTAGCACATGAGGACAGCTCAGAGCAGGCAGAAAAGTTATATAGATAACACAAGTAAAGACATATCATTCGAGTTAGGTGAACATGTTTTCCTTAAAATCACTCCTTGGAAAATTGTGATGTGTTTCAGTAGGAAAGGGAAGTTAAGTCCATGGTTCATCGGTCCTATTGAAATATAATAGAATGTTGGAACAGTTTCATACCTCATAGATTTTCCTCCGAGTTTGTTTCTGGTACACAATGTCTGTCATGTTTTGATGTTGAGAAAGTATGTGACAGATTCATCTCATTTCTTGAGCCCAGAAGCAGTTCAGCTGGAAGAGAACCATTCTTATGAAGAGAAACCGGTTCAGATTATTGATTGAAGGGAACAAGTATTGAGGAATAAGTTAATCCACCAGGTAAAGGTTTTGTAGAGAAACCACATGGTTGAAGAGGCAACATGGGAGTCTGAAAATGCTATGAGGGAAAAGTACTATCAGTTGTTTAATAAGTAAATAAAATTGTGAGGGTGCAATTTCCAGAAGGTGGGGATAATGTAACGCCACAAGTTTTTCTAAAAATAAATATAAATTCATGGAATCTTTTTTAATTATATATCTATAAATATAATTTAAACCTAATATTTTCACTTCTATGTTTTGAATTTCAAGAAACTGTCATCTACAATTGTGTTCAGTAAGTTATTTGGAGTCTGATGAAACCAACTTGTTTTTTTGTGAATAGTAACATACCCTTATGAATATTATTATGATCCCAATGAATAGTAAATTTGATTATTAATTTATTTTCTTAAGTTTTTTAGATAATAGCATCTTGGTTAATCTTTCATTGTGATATAGAAGTAGTTATAGAATTAGAATTGTTAGTTTTTGAATTAAGTATTCTTTTATTTAAAAAATAAATTAATAATATATTGAAAATTATTTTCAAAAAATAGACTTCATTATTAAATTATACACATTGGAAAATGGTTAGGGTAAATTTTTGGGATTTTTCTGAAATTCTTGAATTTTCGAAGAATAGTGAAATACGATAAAATACCGTATAATCAAATTATCAGGGAAATTCATTATTTATGACATCATAAGTGATTCAAGGACACTTGGTTCGAACTCATATGACATTATTACTATTTTAGGTCACATGAACTAAGACAATTCACAATCTTGGGCAAATATATTATAATAATGAATAAAATAATGAAAAATACCCCCTCTCCTCCACTATAAATACCACCCTCACTCCACTCTTCTTCCCACACCTCTCAATCCTTTAAACATAACTGTGTTCTGCCCAATAATCCTCCGAAGGATCTTCCATAATTCATAGAGCTTCTTTTCTCACCAAAAGACGAAAACCAAATTCCTTAAGAAGGATCTCAAGGAGAAGAAATCAAGAGGTGAACATCCTCTTTTATTTTCTTTCTTTTCTTTCATTTTATGTTATTATCTTCCTTTATCTTTAGATTATATTGGGTATATATCATTCTATATCCACCCTTATTGTTAATATTATGTATGAGTGATGAGAAATTCTCTTTCTCCCATCAAACTAGTTTTTTGAAATTTTTTGAGATGTCGTTAGGCTGCCGAATTTCTGTGAGACATTTGTCAAGTTTTCTTTAATTTCAAGATTCCTTTATTTTCTTCTTCTTTCCTCACCACCTCTTAATAAAGAGTCATTAATTCTATAGAATATTCAATATTCTTGATGTTCTAATGTTTATTTTAAATTCATCATCAATCTTCTTCTCTTCCCCCACATGTTCAAGGAATTAAAAAACAATGTTTGTGATGTGTCGAATTACTGACATCGTGGATGTTGTGATTTCAATTTGCTTTAATTCCATCACTTCTGGTCATGAAACCATTTTTATGGTTGAAACATGTAATAATATATTTATTATGTCTCATCAATGGTTATGGAATTATTTTTTACACATGGTTTTAATTTATAAAACAAAATGAGGTCGTTATTATCAAAGAACCACTAAAATGATCTAAATGAAAATCATTAATGTTTTAACTTATGAATCATCTTCATGTAAGAATTAAAAATGATATATGGTATAATTTATGTTACTATATATATGTATATACTTCTCCATTCCAATTCTAGAGTTTCACTTCCAATCAATAAGAACATCAATCCTGAACTAATATTGGAAATCATGTAAAGAACTCACCAAAAAACAATGAAAGGGGAAAAATACAAACAATTAAAGAGTGAAATGATGTTATGAAATGATCATATAAGATTTTATAAACATGAACATGTTTCTATAAAATACTAATAATACTTTTTTAACCATTATATAGGAATTTTAAAAATGTTTGAAGAATGAAAAGCCTAAGGTAAGGAAATTCATTACCTGATTTCCATTCTTTGGGTTAACCTTATACTCCATTATTTATGTGGTATTAAAATATATTTTGTGATGAATTTTACATATATTATGTTGAATTATGTCTATTTATAATTTATATAAATATTTCATCCACTATATTAAGACTCTCTTCAGTTTTATGATATTTATAAGGGGATTTCCATTTAAAATCCTCTTTTACAAATATATTTTACAAAATTCAAAAGAAATGTTTTTATAAAATTATTCATGTTGTGTGATTATGTAAAAGTTATTAGGAATTGTTTATGATGAAGGATGGGACCTATAGCTCCCTCTAATTCATTGGGTATGTGTATGTTGGAGGTCAGCTGTATGGTTACTCTAAGTGTAACTGTGATGGTTACATAAAGTAAGGTAGCCGTGAGGGTTACAAATGATAAGGTATCCAAGATGGTTACAAGATTATGTAAGTAATACCCTAAGATGCCTTTATGATTATATTTATGTTCTCATGTTTTGTGTGGATCTTGAGTAAATATCATGTTACACAAAGTATGTATATATGGTTGACAAGCATGTCATTTGTAAATGCTTTCATACATTATGTGTATTCATGGAATAATGTTCTCTTTTTTTCTTTTTCATCCATTACAGAGCTTTTGTGCACATTCTAAGTTTTTAAATAATTTTCACAGGTTAATGGATGTGTAGGAAAAATAATGAATCCATGTTAAATGTTGAATAATTATTAATTAGTCTTGTTTAAGTTTTAATGTTTTATACATTGAAAAAAAAAGGAAACTGTTTTTATGGTATCCACTCTGTAATAATGTGTAATGTTATGAATGTATTTTCCCAATTCTATAAATCTCCAAACTTGAAAATATCCTCAATATAAAATGAATTGTTTTCTTGACTAAATTCAATATTATGTATGTTATAATTCCAGGTCCTTATAGAAACCATAAAATGGAATATATCATTCATTCTATTGAAACTCGTTCATTTTGAGTCTCTCATTTTTATTCATCTTTTAATGTAAAGGTTCAAGAAAACCATGGGTTTAACGGAGCACATCACAATAATTGAGATTTTTATATAGCCCTTCAATTACCCTTGGAGGAGTGATACTTCAATATATAGTAGATATCTAATATGATCAATAAATAAGTACTTAAATAAATTTTTTCCAACAGATAAAAAGTATACTCTATTTTTATATATTCAATTCAAATTAATATCAAATTCATATGATAAATAGGTTTTCTTTATTTTTTTCCACTAATTTCGGACATGTGTGACCCCCCAAACCCTTTAAATATATAAAAAAATAAACTATTACATAGATATTTTATTTTAATGTGTTTTCCATTTTATAATATTTTTTTAGCATTTAATTTGATGTTTGGGTGAAAATTTGAGTTTTTAGATTTTTTTATGTATGCACATGTAGGGTGGATTACCATATAATAAACCATGCATGTGTATAGTGAAATGGGTGTATCTCACAAAGCAGGTGGTGGGTTGCATGAGAAACCTACACATTCAATATTCTCTTGTATATAGCTCGTGCAGAATTTTTAAAAATGATTTTTTTTATTTTAGTTTTTCATTTTATTTGAATCCTCCTCTCATTTTCTCCCCAAGTTTCTATAATACTTCATCTCACTCTCTCAAATCAAACTCCTTAAATCCCATTCATCCTCTGTTGATTTTATTCACCAAATATTTACCAAAGTATAATATTTCCCTAAGTAACTGACTATACTTCTCTTTTTTCTCTATGTTCTTCCATATTCTTTCACTTTTATTTCTCAAAAAATCATTATGGCCATGGATTATGAATTTCAGGAATTTGGTTAGTATTTTTTTTATTAAAACTTTTGGTCATCTCATAGGAACATCTTATCATCTCTAGTGATGGAATAACATAGTTTTTGAATAGATTCCTCATTCTTTGGTAGTTGAATTTGTGTAGATCCCTTTACTTTATGAACAATGAATTATTAATGATTTTAAATGTTGTTTTAAATAAAGTAAAATTATTTATTCCTATGATTACTACTATAAATTGTAATATCATTTGTATTTGATTTATCCAAATGATTTTAAATGTGGTTTTATTTGATAAAAAACTTTGGTTTTAAAATTTATCTGACATGTAAGACTTTTCATGAAAAAACTATTGAATCGGTATTGAAGTACTAGGAAATGTTTTATAGTAATGATGGTTTATAATTTATAATGAATTGTGGGAGTGGTTTATGAAGTAACCTAAGTGATATATTATAGTTTTAATTATTAAATACTTTTTTGTAGTGATGTTTTATGGGAAACCAGTGTACTTAGGTGGGAACCTAGGACAAATACCATTCTATGCATTTAATTATACTTTTCATAGCTATCTTTCTGAATCCTATAAATATGTTGGCTAAGGGTGGACTAGTTTAGCATAAATAACTATATGGTTAATTTATAGTCCTCATACTAATTTATTAGCAGACACTTTTTTGTCATAATTTCACATGTTTTTTATATGATTGGGATACTAATATGTTTTATATGAGGATCATATTCTACCTTAACATTTATCATCTAGTATTTCTTTCAATGATACTTGAATGAATATGTTTTAAATAAATTTCATTCACATGCATATTATATCACTTGTACACTTTTAATCAAGTCTGTCTAAAACTTTTTCCATTTAATAACCTTTTCTTGTTATACTCACATGTTAATTATTTTTATAATATTTGTAAATAATATGTTTATATTTTTATTTAAAACTATAATGTAATGGATTGTTTAATAATGGTTGCACATATAATATGCAGGGGAATCCTAATGCAATTTTTATGATAACACCCTATATACTCCCTTTGACTATATATAGATATTATTTTGATTGATACAAGTAATAAAAATCCACCATAGTTAGGTAGTGTATTCTTGTTAGTTTTTACTAGGTTTTTTAAGAGGTAACAAGATGGGAGTTTCCCTTTTTTCACACAAGTATGGGTACTGGCGGATGTTTCTTATTGGTTTATTTTTGGTGGTTCATTTTATATTTCCCATCGACATTCCATCTTATTCACAATTATTTTTCTTTCCATACTTTTATTTTTTATATTTAGATGGAGGTTATTTTTTAGGTTAAAACTCTATTATGTTTGTTATGAGGAGTTATATTTCCTTATTTATGAGTTTTTATCTTCTTTTTATGCCATATATCTTATATTATTTAATTTTAAATTATTTAATGAATTTAAATGGATTAATAACAATTATATGCTCATATAGGGTTTTCAGAATGAACTCTTCCTTTACCATTTAAATTAATGTGTAAAATCATTACTATTCATGTATGTTTTATTCTCTAATACTATTTTTCAGTCTATGGTGATTAAAAACATTCCTCATGCCTTGTTGTGTGCAGATCCAAGTGACGAGGTAGTTTATCTTGTGTTGTTTTCTTATAAAGTGGTTTCTGAGTCTGGTCTATTATATGTTATTTTATAATGTTAAGATATACAAGTGATTAAATCATCTAATATCAAGCATTATGTTACAAGTATGTGTTTTTCGAACACTTATCATTGATATCCTTGAGTTACTGTGTATTTTTTATAAATTATAATTTTGGTTTTGATTTAATATATAGTTTTTCAAGTTAAATTATATCTTAATAAATAAATATAGAAGTATATCTAAAGGGTTTCTTGTGAAGTGTTCACAAGATATAGATTCTGAACACGGGACATGAAACATGGAAATTCTGGTGTTTTTTAGTGATTTCCCTTCCCATAGTGACTCATAGTGCAATTATTTATTCTTTAAAAATAATATTAAGTAACTTTATGTTTATTATTTGATTTTGAATGGATTGAATCTATTAATAGAATATATATTTTTTATTATACATGTTATTGTGAAATGCTTCTGTGAAAAGTTCTAGTGAACCATTAAGAGGGGCAATAAATAATTTCTCATGGAGAACCCTCTATTTGATAAAAATATCACAAAATAATTGGTTTAAATAGTTTAGGATATAGAACTAGAACCCAACCATGGTTTATCTCAAGTTAAGGATCGATGTTAGGAGTTCTTTATTCATAATTATCCTACATTTTGAGGAAGAAAATATTCTAAAGAAGTGGATAACTAGATGGATAATATTGAGAGAATATTTGAATTACTATAAACAATTTAGGCTTAAAATGTAAAATGTCCCACATTTATACTCATGGGACACATACAAAAGTAGTTATCGTTTATTATATAAGAAACATTACATGATATTTTTGAATTTAAATTTTTTTAATGTATGGTTTCTTGACATTTCTATCCTAAAATGACAAATATTTCCCATGAAAGAAGGTTTGTCTGACTTGAACAATGTGAGAAAGTTATTATTTAATATTAAGATCAATTATTCAATATACCAAATTTTTACTATAAATAGTTACAAATGATGCTTTAAAAGATCAATGATTTGAAATTGGTCATACCCTCATTTTTAATCTAATGCTTTCTTGATCAAATTTCCATTATATGATGACATGATTGATAAATATATAATGGAGAGTATTCATCATGATATACTGATGGTAATAAATGTTAATCATGTTTCTAGTGGAATTGATGTTTTCGTTACAAACAATTAAAGGAAAATGGTGAATTCAGAAGGGAATATAGAGGTGGTATAAAGAGCCCAACTTAATCTTCATACTAATCCCATATGGGGTGTGTTATGTCAAAAAACTTTCATCCATTTGGTATGTTAGGGAACCTAAAACAATAATTTAAGGACCCCATTGAGTTTTTTAGTCTTTTGTATGAGTCAATCTTCTTTGATATTTCTATAAATAATATATTTATTAGATAAGTCGTGTTTGATCAGAAGAATTGAAGGGATATTAGATATTTTTTAAAGTTTCTATGGAATTGGGACCTAAACATCAAGAAATTATAGGTTTTTTTGGTTCTTATTATGTAAAAATTCAATTGAGGGGTGAGAATCATAGCTTTGAGAGATCTTATACCGAGTTTAAATATTAGCATCTATGTTTCATTGAACAATATCCTATAGAGTTTGAGTTGGGACCAATGGAAATAAGAGGTGTGATTATTATAGAATAATTTAGATATATGTTTTATTTAATATAAGTTATTCACACTCATTTATATATTTTCTTATTGTGGACATATTGAGTATTACATGTGACATTATTATAAATGTGTTGGAAATAACAACCCATATTGGAAAAAAGAAAGAATATATCCTTCATTTTATACCCTAATTTATTTTAATATCAAATTTAGAGATATAATGAGACATACCTAAATTAGAAATGGATCACTTTTATATAATTTTAAAAAATTATAGAAAAAATTGGAAATCAAAATCTGTGAATCTATATTATGTCTTTTCATTTTTGGATTTTGGGGATTGTGGGATGTTGAGTTATTATTTATTGAGTAATTATTTAATAAAATTTATTAATATTTGATTTATAAAGATCCTTTTGAAGCCTAATATGGTTGATCCTGCCAATTTACACTTTTTAGGCCAAAATTGGTGAAACATTATTGGCGAGATAGAGAATCATACAAGGTCTGTAAGAATTTGGTGATGACTCTAAATCAAAAATCATAAGTCAATGATTGTTGTACAATTTAAGAGTTCTTAGTCAATGACTGGGTAAATCTAAAAAACATTGTGGTTGTAAAATCCAATATTGGGGATGAATGGAAATTTTATTCTTTGGTAAGCCAGGAAACATGGGATTTTTTAGTGTCTTGGAAAGGTTAGACATCAGTTAACACTCCCTCATAGGCTGAAATCTATTCATGGTATATTTCATGTGTCCCAATTTAAAAAAATCATTATGATCTGTATCATATGGTGGAATGGGATATTTTTTATTTAGAACATAATTCCCAGTATGTTTGGAAACCAATTTGTATTTTTGACTAGTAGAATAAATTTCTTCGTGGAATGTATATCCTTAGAGTTAATGTGCTATGGCCACATGATAAGAAATTTCATGAGACATGGGAGTGAGAATTGAAAATTTGTGAGTAAGAACCACATATTTTCTTTCAAAAAAAAATCTTCACAAGGAATTTCATGGTGAAAAAGGTGATATGGAGGTAGAAGTTTAATACCCATGAATTCATTTTATGTTTTATTTGGATATTCATTGTTTTTAAAATTTTATTTAAGTTTTGGGTCAAATTTTTTATTTTATGGGGGTTTTCCCAACATTCATGGCTAAGGAACATGACTATGCACTAGCCTGTAAAATTAATAATAAAATGTATGTATATCACTATGGAGGAAGTGGGTTCGACCAGAGACCAGCATTGGAACATTTCCCAAGGAAAAATACTATGATCCATTTTAAAACATTATTTTTTTATTTTTGTTTCTTAATTTATTTGAAACATCCCCTCATGTTCTCCACAAGTTTATAGAATACTCCATTCCCCTACCTTGCAAATATCATGTTGAATATCCTCTACCCTCCATCAATTTTTTTCATCAAATATTCACCTAAGTGGGATATTATCATAGGTAAGTGACTCCAATTCTCTCCCTCCATATTATTCCCTATTATTCCACTTTTATTTCTCTAAAATTTCATGGTTTCCTATGTTCTTAAATTTTATGAATTTTATTTTTTTATTATTCGTTCTTAGGGATCCCAAGAATCTCATAGGACCATCTTCACATCTCTAGTGATAGAATAACATGGTTTGTCAATGAATTTCTAATTATTTAGTGGTTGACTCTATAAGGATCCCTTTACTTCATGATCCATATATTATCACCAATTTATAAGTGTTTTTTATATAAATATAAAGCATAATGTTTCTTATGATGAGTACTATAAATTTTAATTTCATTTTTATCTGTTTTCTAAAATGATATGAAAATGGGATTTCTTGCAAAACATACTTTGGGTTTTGGAATATAGGATTCAAATAAGATGTTAAATGAAATTACCCTATTAACTTTTTATAGAAATCTTGGTAAATAATTTATGGAAGTGGTGTATTATAATTTATAATTAATTTTTGGAATGGTTTATGACATAAATCAAGTGATAATGTATTGTTTAAATTAATAAATCCATTTATTAGTGAACCTTTGTTTGAAATATTGGGTTCTTAGGTGTGAACCATTGAAAATTACATTGTTATTAATTTGATGAGACTCAACCTAGAAAGAAACACTAGTCATAATAAGAATATATCATAGGGTGGAAAATTTTATGGATTATAACTAACTATTTCATTTATACACCTCGCAATAGTTTATATTAAGACTTTGGATAATAGATATGTGAATGGAGTTGGATATTCCTTGGATATTTATATGTTTATCATGGGGACCCTAATTATACTTGATCTTGGTACCCTATAATTTATTACCCTAATAATTGAATGAATTGTTATGTTTATTATAGATCTATTTCAAATGCAAATGTTATAACTTTGATATCTTTTAATCATGTTTTTTAATACATTCCCTTTGTTTTTTTAAATTTCTAAACTAATATATTTTTTTATAATAAGGGGAAGTGGTATATTTATATTTGTAGTCAAAACTAGTTGGTAATGGTTTATTTAATAAAGGATAAAAGTAAATTACATGGAGGAATCCTTCTGGGAATGTTATAATCATGCCATATATACACCATTCATGTGTATTTAGACCTTTATTGAAACATACTAGTAAATTCAAGGTCCCACTATGAGGTAGAAAATTCATGTTACTATTTTTACTAGGTTTTGGATGGAGTGACAACATATGAGTTTCCACTTTTATCACACAAATATGCGTATCAAAAAATATTTATTTTTGGTTATTTTCTGGTGGTACCTTATAGGTATTCCATTCTATTTACACCTATATTTATTTACTTCTTAGTATTGTATATATTTGGACATAGGTTATGTTTTATGTTAAAATAATATTTGGTTTGTTATAAAAACATTGTTTCCTTTGTTGGGATTTCTTTCTCTTCTTTCAAATCCATATTTGGTTTCTTATTTATGTTAAAATAGTTAATTTAGTTTACATATATAACTAACATATGGAAGACATATGTTCAGTTATTAAAATGGTCCCTTCCATTATTTTTAAAATTAATATGAGAAACGATTATGAAATTTCTATATTTGAAGACCTAACACATATTTCTAGCCTAGAAAATTGAGAAAGCACAACAGGCATTATAGAAAGTCAAACAGTGTTAATGGGAAAGTTTTCTTAGGATTTTTTGTTACAAAATAGTATAAAATCCTATTTTTATTAATTTTAAGTATGTTTAGATAGATAATATAAATGATAATTAAAACATAAGAGATATTTTATGAGCTTGTTTTTTGAAAACTTTCCATAGTGTGCCTTTAGTTACTATGGGATGTCTAGAAAGTTTAATTATTATTTATGTTTTATATAATTTCTATTCAAATGATATTATTGATTTGGAAATGGAGTTGTAACTGTAATAAGATGGTTTTACAGACAGTGTTAATGGGACGTAAAAGTTTATTAATAATATGAAACATGGAAAATGTGGTGTTTTTTATTTATTATCCTTGTCATTCCTAGTAATTTCCTTTATTCTTCATGTAATAATTATTATTTAACATGATCTACATTTTTTTCAAATAGATCTAATTTACTTGTGGAATCTATTTTTTATTGGATTTTTAATAGTATTATTCCTCTAATAAAAGTTCCAGTAAACCATCAAGAGGGTGTGGTGGATAATATCCCATAGAAAAACCCTCTTCTTGATTATAATCTCTTTAAAATAGTGGATTTAATAGTCTTGGATATGTAATGGTAACATGACCCTGGTTGATCTCAATCTAGGAATTAGGGTCAAGAGTTCCTTCAACACAACTTTATTTCCTTATGAGGTAGTGAATATACTTAGGAAGAAAAAAATTGGTTAGAGAATATTTAAGGAACTTTAAAATTATTAGAAACTTTCAAGTCCTTAAAATTAAAATGTTCTATATTTATGCTTAACGGGCCTACTTGGAAGTGATGAGATTCTATTGTACATACAAAATTCCACGATAATTTGACCTTGGTGAATTTAAAAACTATATTTTCTCAATTATTCAATCCTGAAATTATATCAATCACTAACTCCAAGGAGTTTGTTTTCCTTCAATTGGGTGACTAAATAATTATGGAATGTATAGAAAGATTTGAAAATATATTTCCTTTTACACCAAGAATGGTTATGAAAACACCTTTAGAATATTTATGATTTAAAATGGGTCATAACCATGATATTTACTCTAAATTTTTCCTTTTCAATTTTTCATAATATACTAAGGTGGTTGATAAAGATAAAATGGTGTAGATGGAACAAGATGGGTTGATGAGAATTATTTTTACTTATCGTGTTTAGCATGGAAGCAGAGGTGGGATTATATAAAATAATAAGAGTCCAAATTAGTTTTCAAGATAATTTAGTAGTGGTTAGAGGTAAATAACTCAATATACTTCCTTATCCGTTATTCAGGGTATGTCTTTGTTCTTTCATTGGTACAAAAATTCAGGGCTCCTAAAATCATCTTTTCAGGAGAATCTTATAACTTTTAAAAATTGTGTATATATGGGTTACCTTTTAATGTTTTGTAAAGAAAATATTTTTCATAGAACTAGTATTAGCTTATGTACCCTAATGGGATCTTGCGAATTTTATGACTCTAAGGTAATAGGACCTTAAACACTTGAGTTTATAGTTATCGTTTAATCTTCCTAAGGGTGGAGTCAAATGAGTAGTCAGCCTCAATATAGTGGTGGATCTCAAACTCAGTCTAAATCAAGGAAAATATATACAGATGGATGGGATCTTTTAGATCCTATGGTGAGATCGATGATAGTGTGAGGTACCATTATTATAGAGTCATCTATACCTAATTTCTATTTGATTTTAGTGCCTCAAAATCGTTTTTATCTACTCATGGTATGGAGTTGATGAATATTTATTTACAACCTACTCTATATGGGATGTAGATAATAACTCCTCTAAAGAACAAGAAAGAATACAGTCTTTTGTATCTAACCTACTTTATTTATATATTTTACATGGATATTTTAGTGACCCATACTTTTCTTACACTAATATTACATATTATTATCTGAATATTCAACACATAATATTATAATTCATGTTATAATCATATAGGTCTAGTCTCTTTAGAAATATCGTCACGTGAAAAACTTATTCATAAGATATTCATATCATATAAAATTAATTCTTCATAACTAACACCCTTATCATCCATATCGTATATAAAAAATTTAATTCATATTGTTATGAAGGGAAACATAAGAATGGGTAATATTAGAATCTTGTTAAGAGTAAATAAGAAATATATCAATCATCGCCTAAAAATAAGAATATTAAATGGGAGTTATAACATATGAATAAAATTTTTAAATTCAAACCATTCATGTAATATATCATATTCTTGGGCCATGGAAATAATATTAGTAGTTTCTAAGACATGAATCATAAAAACATTAAAGATCCTGAGCCTTGAGAGAAAAACGATTACATAAGACATAAGGTTTTGGCATACACATAAGCATAGAAATTAATTTCCTTAGTATAAAAGGATCACTACCAAGAACATAATTATGGATTGAGTTTAATCCATAAATCATAATATTATTTAAGGTTCACTCCCAAGATTATCGTAGTAGATATAATCTAATACTAAACTGTGTTCACTCCTCATTCCAATTTTGTTTATCTCATGAGATATCCATCTCTACCTAATGAAACAGAAAGATATATAAATCCGTGATCACCCATGAAATAATTAATACCATATATATGTGTTACACAAGATTATAAATCATTCATCACTTCATAAACCTTGAAAATAAATGGGTTTCATAAACATTTCATCATAGAGTAACCCATGAGAAAGAAATGGGTCTCATAAAAAACCTCTCAACATAATTATAAACCTTCTAGAGAAATGTTAAGGATGGTATCCATAGATAATAACCTCATTAAAATATAATTAACATCAATGTATGTTATCATAATTGAAAATTCCATTATAATTTCACTTGGAATATTTCTTGTGGAAAATAGTCTTTTCACTTTTAAATACGTTCCTTATAAAATATTATGGAAAATATTTTATCAGAAAAGATACCTAGAAACAATTAAAGTATATTTAAATAATTGATTTTTCATGGTGGTGTAAATTACAATCATTCCATATATTTTAAAATAAAACATTACTTTCCTGCTTTTTATAAATAAAACAAAAAAGTAAAACATTAGGAAAACAAAAAAAGATTTTTTTAAATAATTCCATAAAAATTAAATAATGGGTAAAAATTAATTTTAAAATAATAATAATATATTAAAATAATTTATGAAAAAAAATTTACCAAACATTAATATAGAAGAAAGGTATTTTTAAATAAAGAGAGAGAGATAATGTTAGTTCCCTTAAAAACATTATTTTCATCTCTCTAGTACATAATGTGATAAAAATGAAAGGAAAACATGTAAATTCGAAAAAAGATAGTATAAAATAAAATTCATGAGTTTATTTAGATTCATATTATTATATTAAATCATTTAAAACTTAATCATAAACAATCCTAATAAACAATGATATTGTAACATAAAAACATTACCTTATGTCTTGCTTTCTTCGTACGTGTACGAACAACCTGTATAATAAATATATAATTATTATATATATATATTATATAACCACGATCATATATATAATACCATATATGATTTAATTATGAACTTTTATAACCTTTTTATTGACAATTCTTTATAAAATTCATTGTTCGAGGTGATAACATCTTCGTTTTTCATGTATTTTTTTATTTGATATTTTTGTTATATATATGTTGATAATGGATAAATAATATATAGAATAATAAAAATTATATAAATATAATATATATTCATAATATATAAACTCATCCATAAAATATTTTGCTAGAAAAATGAATTGCACTTTTCATGGAGACGGTAGGCCTTATGTAGGCACAAAAGTTATTTTCACTTTTTAAAAAATGGAATGAAATAAAGGTAATTAATAATAAACCCCTAAAAATATTTAAAATAACATATAAATAATATATATTCATAAAATAAATCTCTATTACCATCCATGTAAAGAGGAAATGAAAAACAAATTTCATCACTTCGTAGAGGTGGTAATCCAGATGTGCGCACGAGTGGTGTTATCATTTTCTATTGGATTGGAAGGTAATAAGGAAGATATATTACTATCATTAAATAATCATAAATATTTCATAAGTATTATATATAATTATTAAACCTATTATAATATCCCTTTGTAAAATATGGTTATGAAAAATGAATTATATTACTATGTGGAAATGGTAAGCCATACATATATACGAGTGATACTTTCGCATCAAATTTGATGGGAAAGAGGGTTTATATTAGTGGTTTAAAAATCCTAATAACCTTTTAGTATTTTTAGGTTACTTATGTTATTATTTTATGATAAATAACATTGATTTTTTAGGTGTTAAAAAATAATTAAAAATGGAAGGTGACTGGATAACATAGTTACCTCTTCTTTGATAGAACTCTATTAGATCTCCTATTAAGGATACGAGGGTTGGAATATTTGGAAGACCAGTAACTATAAAATGTTTACAAGGATTTTTAAAATATATTTTTTTATGGTTTTGTTGATCTATATGGCTCAAAGAGGTGTGAATAAAAGAAAGGAGGGGTGACAATTTATAAGGGGGGGAAAGGACACCTTTGGAATAACAAAAAATATTTTAATTTATTTAAGTATTTATCATGAAAAATAATTATAAATGACCAAATATTCTAAGAATAAGATAATAATGTAAAAATATAATAAAATAATTAAATTTATAAAGGTTTTTTTGTCATTTTAAATGTTACTTTTTTTACTAATACCTTTGTTAACAATTTTTTACTATAATTATCATAACAACTATTTCCTTTTTAAAGGGATAAGAATGTTAGCATAAATTGAAAAGTACTCATAAATTTATAATAGTTTATATTTTAAACCATATTTAATTAAATTTTATAAAGAAAATATTTTTATGAATTTTATATAAATTTATTAAATATTATTTAATATAAAATATTATTAATGTCAATTTTCAAACTAATCACTTAATTTGACATTAAATACATAAAGACAAATATGAATTTGTAATATAATCCTTTAACATAACACTGATATTTA
This sequence comes from Viscum album, assembly GCA_963277665.1. Classification (NCBI taxonomy): domain Eukaryota; kingdom Viridiplantae; phylum Streptophyta; class Magnoliopsida; order Santalales; family Viscaceae; genus Viscum; species Viscum album. The sequence continues at coordinate 717,540,985 of OY728133.1, read as the reverse complement.
ATATTCATATATTTAACTTTTTAGACACCAAAACTCTCCCAAATTATATTACTTGTAATATTTTTTAAATCATTTATTTTAATTTTTTATTAGTTAAAAAAATTCCATGTTAGCGTTGTGAAAGAATTTAAAGTGATTTTATAATTACTAAAAATTAGATATAAATTACCCAAATAAAAATAAATACCTTATCCTCATAATTAATAATAATAATCATTCACAAATTGATTTTTTTACTTTGTGATAATATAAAAGATATTTAAAACTAAGAGGGTAACATTTTTTATTTTTCATTGATTTAAATACTATATAAGTCATTTTCATGAAAAAGTGTCCATTAAGTAATTAAATTTATAGAATAATGTGATAATTTTATGATTACCTTAATCAAGTAATAATTAAGATAAAAATAGTAATCTTACCATTTAGTTTAAACTTAGGATAATCTGAGTTACCCTTTACTAAGGTGATAAATTTTACCGTTGTTACTATTCATAATACCTAAAAATAAAATGGGATCATTTTCAAAATTTATACCTCCCTATACAAAATATAGAATCCAGTTTTTTCAGAATTCATTTTCTATAAGTGGTAAATATTTATTTGAAAATAAGTTATCAACATATTATGCAAACTATTTCCTTGAAAAATGCATTTTTACGCATAAAACTGGATTTATTTCTATCCCATGGAAGGAAAAAAAGGTATATGAATTTTAAAACATTTTTTTAATATATAATATATTAATTTAATATAAATAATTCATAAATCATTATTAATTTAATTTATAAATATAAAAACACATTGTACACATAAAAATGATTTTCTAGTAAAAAAATCTCCTTTATTTTTAAATGATTTTCATTTTTATTTATAATTAATTGATAACCAATGAACTAATTTTATAAATATATAAACCATAAATTTTATATAATTTAGATATTACTATCCATACCTACTGATCCAACATCTAGATAATATTTGTTACATTAAATAATATTTTGATAGTATATTATGGTTTATTTAAACTTGATGTTTTATGTAATGTAAGCTATCAAAGAAATTAAATTTATTTAGAAAAAATATATTGGTGTTATATTATACCCTACCCCTTAAAATGTATTTTTCCCATTAAATTTTTTCACTTTGATACAGAAAATGAGGATACTTATAATTTATCACATCCCTGGGTTCCCAGGTAGCTCCTTTGAATTTTAAATTCCTCCAAATAACTTTAACCTCGTGAGTAATCTGGTTCGGTATCACTTTATCAATATGATATAAGATTTATACCAATAAGTATTTATAAGAAAAATCATTATCTATTATTAATACCTTTGAGTTTATTGCATGTGAAGGATAATGTATAAACTTTCTCATGATATATACATGGAATACCTCATGAACATGATAGAGGTTTTGTGGAAGCACTAAGTGATAATATGTCCTCCCCACTCGATAAAGAATCTAAAAGGGGAAATATACCTATGGTTCAGTTTTATCTTCATTCTGAATATCATAACCCTCTTCCTTGGAGATATTCATAAAATTAATTTCTTAGTAACTTTAAATTCATGATTTCACCTATGATTATAATCATAACTTTTTTATCAACTATGAGCTCCATTAATGGGTTTTTAAATGGATCTCACTTTCTCTACCATTTACTCATCTTAATTAATTACAAATATCTTTCTTTCTCAAACTTAATCCTAGAATGTTTTAGTTCTACACTTCATTCCATATAAGTATTGTAACGCCCCGACCCCAGTTACCCAGAGTCGGTGCATTACTTACATAACATTGGCATGATCACAAGAAAGATCAAAACTCGAAAGATCGATTGGTTTAGTAGCCTTGGAAACACTAGATATATTCATAAAGTTTTACATTACATTTCAGAGTAAAAACAACTACTACAACAACATGGTCTTCATATTTCACACTCATATCCCCACATACTATCCCTGCATGTCATTCATAACTTACTTCTTCACATCTTGGGAAAATAAAACATAGAAAAGGGGTGAGCTCAAATGCCCAGTAAGGATAACAATATAGCGGAAACTTTCACAAATAAGAATAAATATTTAAGGCAATGTATAACTAAAACAAAAGCCTTTTAAACTTGAACATCAACATAATATGGAAAAAGTAAAATGAAATAATGTCATTTACTCATTCACATGGATATTCTACTAATCGAATAATCACATGCAAAATCACTAACCACTTTCATAATGTTGGAATGCATAATGCCAGACTATCATAACCACATAGCCAAGGCCTCGTGCCAAGACTACAAATAAGATTTTGTCAAGGCCTTGTGCCAAGACACTAGTTTGTCTCATGAGACCTACCGATGCATCGAGGAGCTATAGCGGGCTCCACCCGTCACATATTAAGTCCAATGCATTCCCATATGAAAAGGTTTAAACATAACTTAAACATTCTTATTAAAACTAGCATACGAAATGTCAATAATTTCACCATAAACTATGAATGGTATAAAAATAGCACATCCACAGTCAAACATATCACAAAACCTTCAATACAATATAGAAGTTTTGTATCATAATAAACCAACTTCAAATAAGCGTAAAATCCATCAAAGGATGTTGACATAGATGAAATCCAAAACACTTTTTAGAGAAATATCTCTTTCTATTTTTTAAATAATTTAAGAGCCATATAAAATAAAACATTTTCTTGAAAATATTCTTATAAGCTTGTAAGGAAAGCTTTGAGTATTTTATAACGGCGGAAAATAACCGCACCCGCTGTATAAGTTAAAAAAAACATTCTTACCTTAATTTTGTCGAAAAGGTTAAAAATGACCTTGTTTTGAAAACGACGGAAAGATTCCTTTATAAACCTCTTATAAAAAGTCAAACAAGGGTATAAATGACTTTAAATAATATTCTTGTAAATAATAAATATGTTTTGAAATACATTTTGAAGAAACATGGATGTGGATGATAAAGAGATCCCAGTAGATTATTACGTATAAACAACCTCGGATAATATCTTAGTATTATCGTCGTTTCGGGTGATAATCGATTCGTTCTTCTTAAATGTTAGGTTACGTAAGACATGTTTGTAATGGATAGATTATATCTTATTCATAATCAGAATGATATTAACATTATTTTTAACCCTAAAATGAGAATAATACTTGAATGGATATGATGGATAATGAATCTTATCGCGTTCGTGGAGACGGTAGTCCGTACGTACGCACGAACGCTACTTCCATTTAATTTTTATTTTAAAAGAATAAAATCCAAATGATACATAGGTATATTACTATTCCAGTATAATATAATATTTTATATATGTTACTTAAGTTCATTAACACCATCCTTTATACGTTCCATGTGTGGTATGAACGAGTCATATCATTTTAAGGGGGCGGTAGTCCGCACTTCCTCAAATTAAATTATCGTATGTATATACAACATGAAACGAATAATGGTATGAAATAAAATGGAATTACAGAAGCTTATATATAAAATATATATCATTAATATCATATTTAATTACAGTGCCATCATAATGGCCACCATGAGAGGTGGTAAGATGTATTTGAACAATCATCGTTTCGTGAGGCGTTAGTTTGCCATACACAGAAACATTATGTTCATCATCCATTAGATGGAGTTTTGTGTATGTGTAGTTTGAATCCTTCTTATAACAACATCCTAGTATATTGTGGATACTGGTGTTGTTACAAAAGAAAGGAAATAAAAAGAGTTTGGGGGTTGGAGAAGCAAAATAAATGAAAATAATTTAAGAGAAATCGTTACCTTTAATCTAGGTAACTCACTTTGGTTGGAACCAAAGGACTTCTTGAAATGCTTTCTGCCTAAGGGGAAGCTTCAAGGAGGAGTAGAGGAATGTGTGGAGCTTAGTTGGGCAGAGTTTGGACGATCCAAGTGGCTTGAGAGGTGTGAGGAAAAGAGAAGGAGGAGTGCCCTTTTATAAGAGGGGTGAGGGGCACTTTTGGAAAAACAAGAAATATTAATTTATAATAAATTCATAATCGGTTTCCAAAGGCTCCAAAGTTGACTATTCAAAGTATGAGGTGGGGATAGGTCGAAAACAACTCATCCAATAGAATTTAGACAGGTTTGGGTACTTATATTAACCTTATCTTTAAGTATTAACTCTAAGTTAATTAGTTTCACTTTTACAATGTCTCTTTGTATTTTTATATAATGTGGTTAATAAACTTACTATATACATCCAAGCGACCCCCAAGTTGTCCATTAATGATTAAACTATCATAATATAAGTCTCTTGGCCGAACCTTAGATTTTTAGGAATTTAATATCAATTAATAATATAATATTTGTTTTAAGAACTCTTTTATGTCAATTTTGACACTATTCAATAGTTGATTTTTGTGAAACTCATAACAGATTGATTAATTCGAACAAAGTCAATTAAATCAATCCTAATATATCATATTATCCTAGAAAATTTGTTTAATTCATTAAAAGTTTCATATTATATTTATTTGGGTATTTATAATATCAATTATTTTAATTTTTCACTATTATAGTAATTACTGCATCATCATTGTGTCATAAATAAAATAAATTATTTAATGTCTAAAAATTATAAATAAAATATCATTATGTAGGAAATCCTTTTATCTTTCTAATTAATATTTATAATTGAAAATCCAACATATATAACCCTATGTAAAAAATTGTTCTTCTAAAAGATGTAAGGTTATGCCATTTTTATTTTTATTTTAACTTTATTAATATAATGTGTCATTATCACTTACAAGTGGATCCATGGGGTCCAAAAATAGACCCAAAGATGCACATGGTCGACCATGTATCAACCAATAGGGTTAAGACACGTTTTAGGGTAATTTAGTATTATTATAATATTATTTTTTTAACCCTTATTTACCGGATTTACCCTTTAACTATGGTAAATAAAATATTTACCACAGTAACTATTCAAAATGTCTAAAAATAAAAGTTACCTATTTACACAATTTGAACATCCTGATTACAAATATGGAATCCATTTTCCTAAATTCAAAACACAGAAGTGGCAGAAATTAATTTAAAATTAATTCCCGCTGTCAAAACAAAAAGCGTGTTTTTAAGAGATAATAACTATCAAAAGATTGACACTTGTTTATGTTCGGTTTAATTGTAAAATTATGTCCAATGACCAACATTATATTAAAATGTAAAAATATATTCTAAATATACTTTAAAACCACACAAATTCATAATTTATCACTATTAATTATTTTGACTAAAAAAGTTGTTTTTAATTAAAATTTAGTAATTTTCACTATTCATCAAAATATAAAAGTTATCCGAAAAGTACCAAAATTTCACCCTAGGATAATTTTGATATTCCGAATCCAAAAATGAAGTCCATTTTGAAATATAAAATATATATAATTTCAAAAATTAGGTATTACTATTCACAACGGCTAGTTTAATTAGTTGTGGTGTGTGTTAGAACTCGAGGTTGCGTACAACACACGCTATCGCATTATTCGAAGGGAAACGTACCGTGGAAGCTTGGGGTGTTACATTCTCCCCTCCTTCAAATAATTGCGTCCTCGCAATTTCTAGGGTATTACTGTATAAAAAGACTCGGGTGGTTCTTCATCATAAGTTCCTCGGGTTCCCACGTTGCCTCTTCCATCTTATGATTTCTCCACAAAACTTTTACCAGACGCGTCGTCCGGTTTCTCAGCACTTGTTCTCTCGTATCAAGAATCTTGATGGGCTCTTCGCAATAAGACAGATCGGGTTCCAGTTCTAAATCTTCATAGGTGAGTACATGCGTTGGGTCAGGCATGTATTTCCTCAACAGAGATACGTGGAACACATCGTGAACTTTGGAGAGACTTGGCGGCATTGCCAATCGATAAGCTACAGCCCCAATTCGTTCTAGAATTTTGAAAGGTTCGATGTACCTGGGACTCAATTTACCTTTCTTACCAAAACGTATGACTCCCTTCCACGGAGATACCTTCAGGAAAACATGATCACCGACTTGAAATTCCAAATCCTTCCTTCGATTATCGGCATAGCTCTTCTGCCTACTTTGAGCTGCTTTAATGTGATTTTGGATTACCTTCACCTTTTCCACCGTTTCCTCCACCAGTTCTGGGCCTAAAAGTTTTCTTTCACCAACGTCATCCCAACAGGTTGGTGTACGACATCTCTTTCTGTATAACGCTTCATATGGTGCCATCTGGATACTCGAATGGAAGCTATTGTTATAAGAAAATTCTACCAGTGGTAAATATTGATCCCACATACCCTGAAAGTCAAGTGAGAAAGATCTCAACATGTCTTCTAGGGTTTGAATAGTCTGTTCTGATTGTCCATCTTTCTGAGGGTGGTAAGCAGTGCTCAAATGAAGTTCAGTATCCAGGGATTTCTGAAGACTTTTCCAAAACCTTGAAGTAAAACGGGGATCACGATCAGAAACAATTGATAAGGGTACTCCATAAAGTCTCACAACTTCATTAATATATAGTCTTGCTAGACGTTCCAGGGGTAGATCTTCTCTTATAGCAAGAAAATGTGCTGACTTGGTAAGACGATCAACAATAACCCATATTTCATCATTCCTTCTAGGAGTCTTTGGTAGCCCCATGACAAAGTCCATCGTAATATTGTCCCATTTCCACTCCGGTATGGGAAGAGGTTTCATGACTCCTCCAGGCTGTTGCCTTCCAGCTTTCACTTGTTGACAAACCACACATCTTGACACAAAATCAGCAATCTCTCTCTTCATGTTGTCCCACCAAAAATGTTTCTTCAAATCTCTATACATTTTGGTGCTCCCAGGGTGTATAGATAAATTGGAACTATGAGAATCATCCAGTAATTCCCTTTTCAGATCAGGTAAATCGGGAACACAAAGTCTCTTCCCGAATTTCAAAATTCCATCTTCATACACAAAGTCTCTCAATCTCCCATCATTCACAGCTTTAATCTTCTTTTGAAATTCTTCATCATCGGCCTGAGAACTCTTAATCCTTTCCAGTAATGATGGTTTGGCAACCATTTGAAAAAGCATTGATGTTTCACCTTCCCTAGTTATTCCCATGTCCATCTTCACTAGATCCATGAAAATTGGATCCCTTTCAATTCTCATATTGTTCAAAACTCCGTGGTCTTTTCTCCTCAAAGCATCTGCCACCTTGTTTGCCTTCCCCGGGTGGTAGTGTATCGTACAATCATAATCCTTGAGTAATTCAAGCCATCTCCTTTGCCTCATGTTGAGTTCTTTTTGTGAGAAAATATACTTCAAACTCTTGTGATCAGTATAAATCTCACATTTTTCACCATAGAGGTAGTGCCTCCATATCTTCAAAGCAAAGATCACAGCTGCTAACTCAAGATCATGAGTAGGATAGTTTTGTTCATGAATTTTCAACTGTCGTGATGCATAGGCAATAACTCTATCATTCTGCATAAGGACACAGCCAAGTCCTTTCTTCGATGCATCACTATAAATAACGAACCCATCATTCCCCGATGGTAGAGTCAATATAGGAGCATTGACTAATCTTCTCTTCAGTTCTTCGAAACATTCTTCACACTCTTTTGTCCAAACAAATTTAACCCCTTTACGTGTGAGCTTCGTTAATGGGTTAGCCAATCGGGCAAAATTATGGACGAAACGTCGATAATAACCTGCTAAACCAATAAAACTACGTACCTCAGTTATACTCGTAGGTGCTGGCCATTCTTGGATTGCCTTGGTCTTAGAAGGATCAACAGAGATTCCATCTTTAGAGACAATATGGCCAAGAAAAGAAATCTCCTGAAGCCAGAATTCACACTTGCTAAACTTTCCATATAATTCATGCCTCCTCAGAGTCTTCAAGATAATGCGCAAGTGATTTTCATGATCTTCATAGGTTTTGGAGTATACCAAGATATCATCAATAAATACCACCACAAATCCATCGAGATACTCCTTGAAAATTCTATTCATTAGATCCATGAATACAGAGGGTGCATTAGTCAATCCAAACGGCATTACAGTAAACTCGTAATGCCCGTACCTGGTTCGAAATGCTGTTTTCGGAATGTCTTCCTTCTTCACACACAACTGATGGTATCCAGATCGAAGGTCAATATTTGAAAAGTATTGAGCTCCATGCAGTTGGTCAAATAAATCATCAATACGAGGTAGGGGATACTTGTTCTTTATCGTTATAGCATTGATCTCCCTGTAGTCAATACATAACCTCATAGATCCATCTTTATTTTTAACAAAAAGAACAGGAGCTCCCCATGGAGAAACACTAGGGCGAATAAATCCCTTATTACTCAATTCCTCTAGTTGTTTCTTTAGTTCGACTAATTCTACAGTGGCCATTCTATAAGGGGTCTTCGATATAGGCCTTGATCTAGGAATTAAATCAATGGAAAACTCAACTTCTCGTTCTGGAGGATGTCCAGGTAAATCTTTCGGAAATACATCTACAAATTCTTTCACAACAGGTACATCCTCTATTTGAACATTCCCTTCCTCTCCGATAGTTATTTCATTCTCTTCCTCCCCAATAATTGAATTAAGTTGAGCTACTGGGGGTGGATCTAAATAAGAATTAGGTGGTGACGATTCTGCTCTAAAAATAAGGTGTTCCTTATCATTATCATCAAGAATCGTAACCTCTTTATTCTTACAATAAATCATCGCATCATAGTCCGAAAGCCAGTCCATACCGAGGATTATATCAAACTCAATCATAGGTATGACGATGAGATCAGCAGATAAAGAAAATTTATGTGCTCTAATGGGGACTGATTCACAAAACTTTGTTGCAATGATACTTCCCTTAGGAGTTTTAACTGACAACTCCCTTATTAAATCAAATTGGAAATATCTAATTTTCTTAGCAAACTGGGAAGATATGAAACAATGCGATGATCCAGAATCAAATAATGCATTTTCTAAACTTGAGGAAACCATTAAATTACCTGCCACCACGTCTTTCGGAGCTTCTACCTCAGCAGTAGTGATAGCATAAGCCTGGCCTTGATCCCTTGGCCTTTTCTGAGGTAAGTTCTCCTGACTCTTAGGACATGCATTTGCATAATGCCCCATCTCCCTGCAATTGTAGCACTGAACGTTGGTAGCTTCCTTCTTCCCCATGCAATCATGAGCTTGGTGGCCTTTTTCACCACACTTGTAACAGACTCCCATTCCCTTCAAGCAAGTACCAGGATGTTTCTTCCCGCATTTACCACAAGATGGATATTCAACCTTTCCCTTCTTCCCCTTATTTCCATTCCCAGATTGATCAGCAGGTCTCTTCTTCTCTTGCTTTGATTTAAAGTCATAAGACTTAGAGAATTCCTTTTCGGTCTTGATAGCACATGAGACAATGTCTTCATACGATGAAAAGGATTGTGAGACTAATGCTCGACGGAGAAATGGTTTTAACCCATCAAAGAAACGATCAATCTTACTTCTTGGGTTGCAAATATAATCTCCAGCATACCTTGCTAACCTTGTAAAGTTAGCCTCATACTTTATGACATTCTCATCCTCCTTTTGTCTCAGACTCAGAAATTGCCTTTCCATATCTGCTCGATGGTCGCGAGGAAAGTATTTTTCTAAAAATAAATCTTTGAACTCCCTCCATTCCATATTTGATACTTCATCATCTTCCTTCATATTTTGAATCAATGACCACCATTGATCAGCATCTCCAGTGAGGCGGTAAACTGCCATGGTAACTTTTTCCCTTTCACTACTCCCCAAAGCCTGAAATATTTTCTCTAGGGAAAATATCCATTGCTCAGCTACTAAGGGATTTGTACTCCCATTGAACGTTGGTGGTTGTTGCCTCATGAATCGATCTAACATTGATCCTCCACGCTGCGGATCAGGGTTCTCCATACGGGTAAGGTTATTATTTATAACCTCAGTAAGTTGTCCTAGTATGGTGATTAGTTGATCGGCACCAGTTGCATCACCAGCTCCACTATAATTATCTTGAGCAGGAGGGCAATCCCTACATGGAGTTCGTGCATTGTTACGGTTTCCATTTCTTCCACTAGGCGCCATTTCTAAAAAATGGCATAAACTAGATCAGTTTATGAATCAAAATACATAATCCCATACTTATAAAACACTTAACATAAATTGAACTATTTATGGATATAATCCATAATCATAAAAATGTTTTCTTCGAGGAAGTATATACTCATAAACCCTTCATAATGATTTGTAAAGAAAATGAGAGTTATCCTAAGCATATCCCCCGGGAGTGTCGTAACCAAGAGTGCAGCAAGGCCCGTTGTCGTGCACCAGTTCCCGTTCGAGTCTAGCTCAAAGCGGTGTTTTCGGGTTTTACCCCTAGGTACATCTGTGCCAGAGCCGCCTCTACCTGCTCGTATCCAGACAGGGATGTATTGCTCGGAAAACTCACAAAATCTCTACAATACCAAAATTCTAGGAAATTCTTCTATACTAATCCTCAAAGTTCATCTTAGGTCTACGTGCTCTAATCAGAGTTTATCTAAATCTAGCTTCCAAGTTTTGTACTAAACTTCCTCTGATACCAACTGTAACGCCCCGACCCCAGTTACCCAGAGTTGGTGCATTACTTACATAACATTGGCATGATCACAAGAAAGATCAAAACTCGAAAGATCGATTGGTTTAGTAGCCTTGGAAACACTAGATATATTCATAAAGTTTTACATTACATTTGAGAGTAAAAACAACTACTACAACAACATGGTCTTCATATTTCACACTCATATCCCCACATACTATCCCTGCATGTCATTCATAACTTACTTCTTCACATCCTGGGAAAATAAAACATAGAAAAGGGGTGAGCTCAAATGCCCAGTAAGGATAACAATATAGCGGAAACTTTCACAAATAAGAATAAATATTTAAGGCAATGTATAACTAAAACAAAAGCCTTTTAAACTTGAACATCAACATAATATGGCAAAAGTAAAATGAAATAATGCCATTTACTCATTCACATGGATATTCTACTAATCGAATAATCACATGCAAAATCACTAACCACTTTCATAATGTTGGAATGCATAATGCCAGACTATCATAACCACATAGCCAAGGCCTCGTGCCAAGACTACAAATAAGATTTTGTCAAGGCCTTGTTCCAAGACACTAGTTTGTCTCATGAGACCTACCGATGCATCGAGGAGCTATAGCGGGCTCCACCCGTCACATATTAAGTCCAATGCATTCCCATATGAAAAGGTTTAAACATAACATAAACATTCGTATTAAAACTAGCATACGAAATGTCAATAATTTCACCATAAACTATGAATGGTATAAAAATAGCACATCCACAGTCAAACATATCACAAAACCTTCAATACAATATAGAAGTTTTGTATCATAATAAATCAACTTCAAATAAGCGTAAAATCCATCAAAGGATGTTGACATAGATGAAATCCAAAACACTTTTTAGAGAAATATCTCTTTCTATTTTTGAAATCATTTAAGAGCCATATAAAATAAAACATTTTCTTGAAAATATTCTTATAATCTTGTAAGGAAAGCTTTGAGTATTTTATAATGGTGGAAAATAACCGCACCCTCCGTATAAGTCAAAAAAAACATTCTTACCTTAATTTTGTCGAAAAGGTTAAAAAGGACCTTGTTTTGAAAACGACGGAAAGATTCCTTTATAAACCTCTTATAAAAAGTCAAACAAGGGTATAAATGACTTTAAATCATATTCTTGTAAATAATAAATATGTTTTGAAATACATTTTGAAGAAACATGGATGTGGATGATAAAGAGATCCCAGTAGATTATTACGTAGAAACAACCTCGGATAATGAAGAGATTGTGAAATAACCCTTACCTTGTACTTTTCCATTGTTGGGGTAGGTTAACCTCCTGTATAATGGTGAAATAATTTTTATTAAATTATACAAGAATCATATACATTAATATGATATCATATATGATCTTTTAATATTGCTTTATTAATAATATATTAGTATTATCGTCGTTTCGGGTGATAATCGATTCGTTCTTCTTAAATGTTAGGTTACGTAAGACATGTTTGTAATGGATAGATTATATATTATTCATAATCAGAATGATATTAACATTATTTTTAACCCTAAAATGAGAATAATACTTGAATGGATATGATGGAGAATGAATCTTATCGCGTTCATGGAGACGGTAGTCCGTACGTACGCACGAACGCTACTTCCATTTAATTTTTATTTTAAAAGAATCAAATCCAAATGATACATAGGTATATTACTATTCCAGTATAATATAATATTTTATATATGTTACTTATGTTCATTAACACCATCCTTTATACGTTCCATGTGTGGTATGAACGAGTCATATCATTTTAAGGGGGCGGTAGTCCGCACTTCCTCAAATGAAATTATTGTCTGTATATACAACATGAAACGAATAATGGTATGAAATAAAATGGAATTACAGAAGCTTATATATAAAATATATATCATTAATATCATATTTAATTACATTTCCATCATAATGGCCACCATGAGAGGTGGTAAGATGTATTTGAACAATCATCGTTTCGTGAGGCGTTAGTTTGCCATCCACAGAAACATTATGTTCATCATCCATTAGATGGAGTTGTGTGTATGTGTAGTTTGAATCCTTCTTATAACAACATCATAGTATATTGTGGATACTGGTGTTGTTACAAAAGAAAGGAAATAAAAAGAGTTTGGGGGTTGGAGAAGAAAAATAAATGAAAATAATTTAAGAGAAATCGTTACCTTTAATCTAGGTAACTCACTTTGGTTGGAACCAAAGGACTTCTTGAAATGCTTTCTGCCTAAGGGGAAGCTTCAAGGAGGAGGAGAGGAATGTGGGGAGCTTATTTGGGCAGAGTTTGGACGAGTCAAGTGGCTTGAGAGGTGTGAGGAAAAGAGAAGGAGGAGTGCCCTTTTATAAGAGGGGTGAGGGGCACTTTTGGAAAAGCTAGAAATATTAATTTATAATAAATTCATATTCGGTTTCCAAAGGCTCCAAAGTTGAATATTAAAAGGATGAGGTGGGGATAGGTCGAAAACAACTCATCCAATAGAATTTAGACAGGTTTGGGTACTTATATTAAACTTATCTTTAAGTATTAACTCTAAGTTAATTAGTTTCACTTTTACAATGTCTCTTTGTATTTTTATATAATATGGTTAATAAACTTACTATATACATCCAAGAGACCCCCAAGTGGTCCATTAATGATTAACCTATCATAATATAGGTCTCTTGGCCGAACCTTAGATTTTTAGGAATTTAATATCAATTAATAATATAATATTTGTTTTAAGAACTCTTTTATGTCAATTTTGACACTATTCAATAGTTGATTTTTGTGAAACTCATAACAGATTTATTACTTCGAACAAAGTCAATTAACTCAATCCTAATATATCATATTATCCTAGAAAATTAGTTTAATTCATTAAAAGTTTCATATTATATTTATTTGGGTATTTATAATATCAATTATTTTAATTTTTCACTATTATAGTAATTACTGCATCATCATTGTGTCATAAATAAAATAAATTATTTAATGTCTAAAATTTATAAATAAAATATCATTATGTAGGAAATATTTTTATCATTCTAATGAATATTTATAATCGAAAATCCAACATGTATAACCCTATGTAAAAATTTTTCTTCTAAAAGATGTAAGCTTATGCCATTTTTATTTTTATTTTAACTTTATTAATATAATGTGTCATTATCACTTACAAGTGGATCCATGAGGTCCCAAAATAGACCCAAAGATGCCCATGGTCGACCATGTATCAACCAATAGGGTTAAGACACGTTTTAGTGTAATTTAGTATTATTATAATATTATTTTTTTAACCCTTATTTGCCGGATTTACCCTTTAACCATGGTAAATAAAATATTTACCACAGTAACTATTCAAAATGTCTAAAAATAAAAGTTACCTATTTACACAATTTGAACATCCTGATTCCAAATATGGAATCCATTTTCCTAAATTCAAAACACAGAAATGGCAGAAATTAACTTAAAATTAATTCCCGCTGTCAAAACAAAAAGCGTGTTTTTAAGAGATAACAACTATCAAAAGATTGACACTTGTTTATGTTCGGTTTAATTGTAAAATTATGTCCAATGACCAACATTATATTAAAATGTAAAAATATATTCTAAATATACTTTAAAACCACTCAAATTCATAATTTATCACTATTAATTATTTTGATTAAAAAATTTGTTTTTAATTAAAATTTAGTAATTTTCACTATTCATCAAAATATAAAAGTTATCCGAAAAGTACCAAAATTTCACCCTAGGATAATTTCGATATTTCGAATCCAAAAATGAAGTCCATTTTGAAATATAAAATATATATGATTTCAAAAATTACGTATTACTATTCCCAGCGGCTAGTTTAATTAGTTGTGGTGTGTGTTAGAACTTGAGGTTGCGTACAACACACGCTATCGCATTATTCGAAGGGAAACGTACCGTGGAAGCTTGGGGTGTTACAAGTATTTATAAGAAAAAATTTGAATTCTAGAGTAAAATTTTTTGTTGTAAGAATCTTATATTTGAGGATGGTGTTAATCCCAAACACCTTTGAAATTTTCAAAAAAAGTCCTCAAAATATCCTCCATGGTTTAAATTTTCCTCTCATTTGGACCATATTTCTGAAGATTATAATATATATTGAATATTAAATCTATATCTAAATCTTGTTGATGATTTCACTATAACATTGAGTTAAGCCTCAGATCTCGATCAGATATAATAGAATGTGGTAATCCATCCAATAAGACCACTTCCTAAATTTATATTCTATAATGATGATCAAGATATATATATAATCTAATAGCAAAGAGGTGTGTTGACGTTGAAAGGTGATTGACTACAACAAAAATTTAATTATATAATTTATATATTTTGGGGAGTCCAATGAAAAAATTCATGGTGAGTATTTCCCATTTCCATTATGGTATTGGTAATGGTTGTGACATCGCCTTATAATTTTATCTCTAAGTACTTACTTGTTTAAATACCAAGTACTGATATACATACACTAAAATATCTATCTTCATGTTGTCTCACTAGAAATACTCTTTGAGATCTATATACAAATTTATACATTCATGGTGAATAGAGAATGAGGAAATATGATCCATATACAAAAAATCATTTAAATATCATATTGACATGACAAAAACGTAGTTTTTAAACCTATTCACTCCTTTACAGTCAAGGTTGAACTCAAAAACATTTTTGACCATTCTTCTTTGGATCTACATCTTTCTTCTTTACCTCCATAATGCTCATATGGATAGATATTTGAACACTTATTTGAGAAAGATAATATCCCTCCCATTCCTTAAATATTTTTAGTTCCTTCCTTTACAATTATAGAAATATAGGATCTTTTGGGATCCTCATCCTAAAAAATATAGCATGATCTTTTTGACATAGATCATCTTCTACCTTGTTTTCTTTCCTAGGGTAGAAATGTATTGAGAATTCATAATCTTTAATCAACTCAAACCATCTTCTCTAGTTCAAATTCAGATATTTTTATGTAAATTTATACTTAAAACATTTATGATTAGTATATATATCATGTCTTTCATTTCAAATGAAATTCATCCTTATCTTCAATGAAAAAATTAACCCATCTAACTAGAAATCATGTTTTCAGTCATTTTTATCATGAAACATTAATTTTCATGAAGAAATTTTCTATAACCATATCAATATATACAAGTATTTATTTTAGTCCCTTATTTGATTCATTGATATAGATCAAAAACCATTATCCACTTTAGAGCAGTGTATACATAGGTTTTCAGACTAACATTCTATTTAGTTCCTTGAATGTTTCATCATATTCACCAATCCCATGAAACTTAACTCACTTCCAAATTAACTTGGTGATTAGATTATACAGGTGTGAGACATTTTCCAAAATCATCGATAATATCTAAGTAAACTAAGGGAACTATGGATCTTAGTCACAATGGTTGGTCTTGGGTAATTTTAAATAACTTTAGTCTTTGATGAATCCATAAATATACCCTCTATTGAGATTATATGACCCTAAAATTAATCTTTTTATAGACAAAATTCTCACTTTGTAAATTTTTCTAATATTTTCTCCTTAATTTGGGTCTTTAGTTAAATTCTCAAGTGATATTAATTCTCTTCCTTTCTATTTTAATATATAATAATATATACAATAAATATAAGCAAAAACTGATCAAGGTAATCTAAAAAACATTATTTATTACATCCATGAAGATAGTGGGGGAATTAGTAAGACAAAACGACATCACTATATATTTATAGCGTTTATACCAAAAAATTTCCTTTAGTATATCCTCTTTATTTACCCTCAATTTATGATATATAGAACAATTTTCAATCTGATAAAAGTATGGATATCCACATATTTGATATAAAAAATCATTAATATGGGGTAGACGATACTTGTTCTCTGTAGTTATATTGTTATGTTCTCAGTAATCAATATAGTGTTTTATTTACCCATATATCTTCGTAACAAAAATAATAGTTAAACCCTATAGTGATGCACTTGTAAAAACTATTAACGTTTTAATATTATCCTAGAGTTTTTTATTTAATTCTTGTAACTAAATCAGGGAAATTCTATGAGTATTTGAAATATGTTTAGAACCATGTATGAGTTCTATTAAATACGTTACTTAATGATTCAATGGAATAATTAGAAAAACTCCAGGAAATATATAAAAAACCACATATAATAGAAAAATACACAATGTTGATTTTTCCCTCAATAATGTCAGATAAACACCCATTTTTTATAAAAATCAATACCCACATATTTGATGTGATTTCCATCCAAATTTTATATTTATCGTGACGTAGATAGAAGATCGAAGGTTGTTTCAGAATATTGAATAGTACTTCCCTTCCTCATAAATTGATTTGGGGTATATGTAAAGAAATAAAATACATGCATAAGATAACATAAAATTCAACTAGAGAGTAGATAATTACATTTTAAAGAATTGTATTCCCACAAACATAAATTGGAAAAGAATCCTTGACATGAGATATGACCACCATACCATTAGGGGTTTTCACTACTAATTAGGAGTTTAACCATTGAGGTGGTACTTTTATACCTTTATAAAAAATTTATATATAAAAGAGTGGGTGAATCCAAAATAAAATAATACAATTGAAGTTCTATAATTGATGGTAAGTGTACCCTTGACAATAAAATTATCATACCCCTCATCATCAATAGTGATTTAATGATATTTCCCTTTGTATATAGGATAAATAGGTTTCTAGCATTGATTATCCTCATAAAACGTCATATTTAATAACTAGATATATAGGGATTCTGGCTTTTAATCATGGATAATACTTCTTTTATATTAATATTCATTATATTACAAAAATGCCCACCTGAGGACCATAATATTTTCGTGCCTTTGGAAACATAGAACACAATATTATTTGTCCATGAAGGATATTCAATGTATCCCATAAATAAATTCTCCATTTTCAATCCTACTTAAAAACCTTTCATCATAACATTGGGAAAGAAAACATAATAATGTGTGAGATAATATTCTCAGTAAGGGTAAACAAGGGAGATATATAATCATACCATGAGCATAAGAGTATGATAATAAGAGAATAATTTTTTAAAACCATACCCTATATATAAAAGGTCAATATCGTAAGTCATGGAATAAATATTTTCAGTTTATAAGACTTGAATCATAAGGGAATAAAAAATAATCCACGATTGTAAAACATTATCATAATGCTTAGTATTTTGTCACACACATGAGAAAATAAAATCATTTACATAAATGTCAACTATTATTTCCAAGGCTATAATAATATAATGGGTTCACTCCCCAACCCATAGTAGTATTGAAGGTTCACTCCCAATACCATCATAGCAGACAAATTCCAATATAGAAATTGGATCGCTCCTCGTTCTAGTCATGTCTATCGCATGAAATATAAATCATCGCCCAATTAATTAGAGTAAAATATAGGTCCCACCAATAATATAATAAAAATAATATATAAGTGTGCCACAAGATAATAAAACATTCATCATATAATAACCCTTGAAATGAAATGGGTTTCATAAAAATTTTATCATATTATAATCTATGGAAAGGAGGTAGGTTTCAAAATCATTTCATCATTTTATAATAGTATAACTCCAGGAAAAATAAATGGGTTTCAAAGGAATTATATCATGTTATAAACCATGGAAAAATAAACGATTTCCATAAAGATCATTTCATTATTAAAATAAACTATTTAAATAATAATAATAATGGTATCCTTGGATAATATCCCTAGTAAATCATATGTAACATAAAATTACTTCATCTTAGATAGAGAATAATTTGGAAAGAATAATCACTTGGAATGTTTCTTGATGAAAATAAAATTTTTTGAAAATCACTTTTAAAAAATAAACTTTATAAAATATTTCAGAAATCATTTTATTGAAAAATAAATTTTGAAATTTTATAAAGTAACCATTAAAACTCATTTAAAACACGTCTTAAAGAAAATATCCCTTACACTTTGAAAAAAAACTTTTTAAAATATAAAACATTTTAGAAATCATTTTCATTTAAATTAAAATTGATAATTTATAAATGAATCTTCAAATAAAATAATTGTAATGGAGGAAGGAAATTCCATTCATGTCATATGTCTTAAAACAAATATTCCTTTCACATTTTTTACAAAATCCAAAAAAAATGGAAAATTATGTGAAGATTCATTTCAAAAGATTTTGTAAAAATTAAAACATGTTTAAAATTTTATTTAATAAATCATCTGAAAAAAAATGTGCAGAAACATTTTTTAGTTTTTTTAAAAAGAAGTTTTTAGAAGAAAAAGGGTTTTCAGACAAAAAGAGAAATAAATATATTTTTCTTAAAAAAATTATTTTTAACTCTTGGCTACATGGAGAGATGATAAAAAAGGTAAAAAATAAAATATCATGATATAAAAAAGGAATAATAAAATTCATGAGTTTCTTAATATATGGATCATAATATTTTTCCATTAAAAACATAATTATAAACAATCTCGTTAAACGACGAGATTGTAACATAAAATCATTACCACTTTGGAAACTTTGAAATGTAATACCCATGAAAAAATATCATTTAATTAATATTGAAATATCATGAGGATAAATAAATTCGTGATATTAAATTTAAAATGGGTTGTATATAAACCTTTCAAAATAATATAGGTTCATAACATAACATATGTCTCAAAGAAGAAAAATTGAGAGAAAATCCCTTACCGCTTTTGTAGATTTTAAACCATAAACCCCATAAAATAGAGATCCTAAAATGGATATAAAAATCCAATAAAATCATTATAAGCGTCATAAAATACATTCTTGAGAATTATATAAACCACATTAAATTATTTTGGTGAATATGATATGTCTCACAAAAGTAAAGAAGTGAAACAAAAAGTCTTTACCATAATTCTCAACTTCCTTCATACTCATTCGAACATACTATTTAATAAATATATGTTTACGATAGGTATATTATAAAAAAAATACTTAGATATATCATACCATGTATGATTTATGTATTTCCATTTATTTCCTTTTTATTAACAATTCCATGTTAAAGTCTCATTTTGGGTAATAACCGCTTTTTTTATCGTTTATATTTTGACATGTTTTTTTTAGTCCTATTACATTTATCATGGTTAAATAATCTCTAGAATAATAATAATTACATAGTTATAACGAAAATATATAATATTATATTTTTAATATCCATAATTGAATATGGTTTTCAGAAATTTTGTACGTTATAATCATGGAGATGGTAGGTTGTATGTACACATGAGAAACATTTCTATTTTTCAATGATAACTATGGAATGTAGGTAAGTAATATATTTTCTTTACATAATGATCACAATATAATAATGAAAATATTATTTCTTTATATATAGTTATAAATATCATCCATGTGTTGTGGTGATGAAAATAAATTCATATCAATTTTTGAAGGTAGTATTCCACACATACACGAATGACGTTATCATATTTCAGAAAGTGAAAAGGTATGAAATAAAAATGATATATTATGATTTAATAATGATAAATATGTGATTAATATCATAATTATTTCATTTTTATCATATATATTTTTTAGATTTATCATTATTACCTTCCATGTAAATAATTACTGAAAAAAATAATATCGTGTTGGGAGGCGGTAGTTCGTCATACACACGAGCGACATTATTGTACCCGCTATGGAATGGAAATTAAAATTTTAAATATGATATAATGACTTAATAGGTATAATAATTTTTTAAATATAATATATATACTTTATATTTATCATCATACCCAACCATGATAGGTGGTGATGGAAAAATAAATTATATCAGTTTGCGAGGTGGTAGTCTTCCACACAAACAAATGATGATTTCATAACCCATTTGATTAATGTGGGGTTTTTTTAGGTAATTACCATAAAATTAAAACATCTAATTATATGGAGGATTATGATATTATTTTATCATCATGTTTTAATAATAATTGAAGGAGGTGGAGTAAGATATTAAAAGCACTCGTTGAAGAACATTACCTCGTATTCAAGTAACCCCCTTAGGTTATCTCCAAAAGCCTACCTAGGTCATATTTATGCACAAAAAAGAATTTTATGAGGAGATGAGATAATTTATAAATTTATCATTTCATATATTGTCCTAACCAATAGTTTTTTAAGGTATAAATAATATAGGAAGGGATGTTGCATTTTATAAGTGAGGGTAGTGGAACACTTCTAATTTTTAAGAAGAAAAAGGTGTACGCACATTTTTTAAAAGACAAAATGGTCCAAAATAGATTATTATAAATAATAAGATACTATGGGGTCTAAATATATCCATAAAATATATTTTATAAAAGTTTTTAGGTCATTTTAACCAATATATGTTTAGTTTAACCTCCCGGTAAACCCCTTTTTTCCTTAACCACGGTAATTAATTTTTTTTATTTTAACTAGTAATCTGTGAAATAATATTATGTCGAAATTATTAGATAATATAAATTATTATGATTCCAAATATTTAATAAATTTATTCATATTAAATTCATATAATTTCATGATTTTAATTTAAAATCAATCCAGCGAACGTGACAAGAAAGTTGTTTTTCAAAGAGAAAATATTCAAAACCCTATAAAGTTTTTTATCCAATTTAAATAAAAAATATATTAAAATGAACTAAATTGTATTAATATAAATAAAATTTTACTAATTTTACTTTAAAAATAATTTAAATATAAATTATCTTTATAAATAATTTAAATGAAAAGATATTTTTCAGTTAAAATTCAATATTTTTTATTATTCAACAAAAATTAACCTTTTTTGAAAATTATAAAATATTTATCCTAAGATAGTTCCGATATTATGAATTAGTAAATGATTATTATTTTTTCAAATATATTTTCTAAAAGTTTCAAAAATTAAATTTAAAACAAAACTCCCAAACGCAAGGAAAAAAATATGTTTTTGAGAAGTGTATTTCTTTAAGCACAAGATGATTTCCTATTAACTCTATGTATTATAATAATAAATTAATAAATTTTAATTAAAATTTATTGATATATAATCTATAAATTTAATTAAAAAAAATCTTCAATAGTTATTATTTTAATTATTTAAAACAAAGAAACATTAAGCACATTAAAACAGCTTTCAGAAGAAAAAAACCTTTTTAAACCCAAAAATAAATATATAATAAAATATAGAATAATGTTTGTTAAAAATTAATTAACTATATTAAATATGAATAAATAATAATTATGTTAATTTGTAACATAATTGGATATTTAAATTACTTAATTTTTTTAAAATAAATGGTAGTTTTACACAAATCAAGAATTTTTCATTATTTACTAAAAAGTAAATATTTTCCATAAAAATCCCAAAATTTAAAAATAAGTACATTTCTATATAATAGTTTCATAAATTAATATGGTTTTATCAAATCAATTTTATAAAATATATAAAATTAATTATTATTTTTTTATTAAAAAATATTTTTTAAGAAAATATATTGTTTATGAATAAAATTACTTTAATAAAAATTGCGTGATTATTTGATAAGATTTTATAAATAAATTAATATTTGGTATGGAATTTATATTTATATTTCATAAATTATTTATTAATACTTTTACATTCCTATTTAACATATATTTTATAATAGTCATATTTAGAATAATATTATTTCATGGTTCACTAAAACTTGGTGACACATGTTACGAAAGCTAACGAAGAAACTCGTTATTGAGTGTAAACCAATATGAAATTAGTGTTTTATATAATTAAATCTATAATTAATGTTTAATTTGACAAAAAAATATCTAAAAGTTTAAATTCATGTGAAAAAATTTTATTTCACAGAATTCTGGGGTGTTACATTCTTACCCCCTTAAGATAAATTTATCTCTTAAAATTTTTCTTGGTCATTAAAGGTTTCAAATTCACGAATTCGATCATATAAAACCACATCATACAAATTAATAATAAAAAATCCATTAAAAATATGAATTTTGAAAAATAAAGTTTACTTAACGTAACCTATAACTAGGTTTTCACATTATAGAACATATGCTAGGAATTAAAACATGGACATATAAGGGAAAACTAGCACCCAAATATTGGTGGAGAGTGATTGAGAACATAGTAAGGAGAAAGTTAATGACTAAAAAGACATAAACCAAAGAGGTCTTATAAATTTCATTGATATCATAAAAAATAATGATAATAAGACAACAATTTAAATCAATATCTTTTTCATATTATTGGGGAATTCCTTTTCCATATACACTAAGAACATATGAAAGTGTACTTACTTGATATATTTTTATTTCATATGCACAATTTCATCCATTGTTCATTCCTTGATCAATTCCCACTTCATCTATTACTCCAATAAATAAAGGTTAATTTGTTAATCCTGAATTTTTAATGAATCATAAGATTCATAAATATAATGATAAGGCATTCTTTATATCATTAGTTATTATCACAAAAAAATGGTTTACATAGGTTATGCATAGATCTTTATGTGGTTAAATAATACATTAACCTTTAAATACTCAACCAAAGTTCAACTTAAACCATTCCATAAACTGTTAACCTTATAACCCTTCCAAAATTTAAAATTTATAAATAATGTCCCTTGATTTATCAAAATAAACTTAATATTAATACTAAAAATATCATGAAGTAGCACTAGATTGTCACATGTCAAATATGTGAATTCCATAGTAATATATTTTCTAAAATAATGGTAATAACAAAAATTACCATAAAAAATTAATGAAAACATATATACTTTCTCATTTATTGAAGAAAACCATAGATTAATGAATATATTCCTTAAATATAATAATGTTGTAAACTCCATCAGTGACAGTAAAAACCACTATGTCGAAAAATCATTATTCAATTCCAAATAAATAAATAATTTCGAATTTACATTATCCAAGTCAATCATCTATATACCACAATATTGTTATCTCAACATGAAGAACACATTAAGGATTATTTTAACATAATCGTGTGTTTTCCATTATTATCAAATTCAAATTAAATAAATTTTCTTGGTAATCATCATTATTCATCGTATTCTTTCACATCCATTGTGAAAAATTTATAATTAACAATCCTTATATATTTCAAAATTCTTGAATTCCAATAAATAAATACTCTAATCAACCCACGTCATTATTAGATCATTAACTAGGCTTCATCATCTTATTCCTTAATACCTCTTTCTTACAATATGAAACATGAATCATGTATTGACATTTATCAACCTCAATTTGATCATTCTTATCACAATTAAAATTAAAAAACACTCTTAAAACAAGATATACCTTTCATGTGTCATTTTTAGTCACCTCATCATCAAAAGAAACCCATTACTCATTCAAACGTGTTGATTCTCATCATGTGATTTCCCCTTAAGACATATATTTTCATAATTTCCATAATGTACACATTTTAAACATTAAACTTTCAATGGTATCATAGGGACACCAATATTCCCATCCATTGTGTTTACTAAAATTTTAATTTTTCCTTAGAAATCTCTTACTTTGTATCATTCTTCTCTACCCTTGAAAAATATTCTCATTCCTCTAAAAAATTCCTAAAATTGATTGTTTCCTCATTATTAACATATAATAAATTGAATATTTTTTCCAAGATGGTCTCCATTACCCTAAATCTCATTGAATTATATCATTCTCTTTTTTGTTTGAGTCCAATAGTTAGTTAACGTTCACATAATTAATCTTGTTCTGCAATAACTGATTAGGCATAATCACAACATTCTTCACTCCAGTCATCATCCTAATTGGATTATCATTATAAAATAATCATTCATATTAAATTTTAACCCAGTTCATTTGGGTTACCACCATTGAATAAAACCAAAAAGCATAGTGCGAACAATGTTAATCATAATAGGAATCCAAATAATCATAAAAATAACTTGTAGGATATCAAAATATTGATACCTTTTTTTGATCTATGGTACCTTAGGTTTATCCTAGGTCACTAATATTCACCATACATTTAAATCATTCATGATGGATTGTAAAGATTTTATGAATTTCCAAATAATATCCCCTAAGAGTGTCAAACAAGGTGTGCAGCAAGGTCTATTTTCGTGGCCCTAGTGATGATCGAGTCCAGATCGGTGCACCCTTTTCAAAGTTATTACCCCTAGGTACCTCTATTCCAGATCCATATCCACATGTATTATTCAGATAGGGATGTAAGTTAATGGAAACCACTCACACTATCCATATCCAAAATTCCAAAAAAATTTCCTATACATTAAATGATCCTTATACTTATTTGCAGATAAATCTCTAGAAGTATCCTTTGAAATATACCAAGGGGTATCATTAAAATTTTATTATCCTTGTTTCCAAAGGTTAGATAAACCTTTCCAATGATACTAACTATAGAAAACTAATATTTTCATTCATGGATATTACATCTATTTACATGACTATGCATTACATTACATAAAGACATGATTGAGTATAGTAATAATTTAGTACCTTTGGAGTCTTAGAACATAATATTATTAATTAAAGAAATATATTCAACGTATCCATAAAGATCTTTCCCTTTGGTACCCCTACTTAAAAACCCTTCCTCAAAACCTGGGTAAATGAAACATATGAATGGGTGATCACAATTTCTCAGTAAGGGTAAACAAGGGAGATATATATGAATAACAGGATAAAAAGGGTATGATAAAATGATCATGATAATTTTAAAATCAAACCCTATAAATCAAAGATCATAAACATGAGTCATTTCATAAAGACTGGCGATTCATAAGGCATGAATCATAAATGAATCAAAAAACATGAGCCTTGTGAGTATAAAATTTTTACAAGATATAATATTATATAATACACATAATCATATAAAAACATTTCCATGCTAGTCAAGACCCATTTCTAATTATGTCATAGAGAAATGGATTCACTCTCCAAAGCATCATAGTATTCAAGGCTTACGCACAAGACCATCATAGTGGATAAATTACCTCATTGAATCTGGTTCACTCCTCAATCTAGTCTTATCTATCTCAAAAAGTATAAATCATTACCCAATTAATTGGATGGATATATAATTCCCACCCTTCACATAAAGAAAATCATATTTATGTGTTCCAAAAGATAAAAAATATTCATCATCTTGTAACCCATGAAACGAAATGGGTTTTTTAAATGTTGCATCATGTCATAACCTATGGAAAAGAGATAGTTCTAATAATCATTTCATCATGGCATAACCCATGTAAAATGAAGTAGGTTTCATAAAAATTATATAATATAATACCCCATAGAAAAATAAATAAGTTTCATAAACATCATGTAGAAATAAATATAAACTATTCATAGAAATAATAAGAATCGTATCCTTGGATCATATCCCCATTAAATCGTAAGTAACCTTAGAGGATGTCATCTTAAATGGAGAATAATTTATAAATAATAATCACTTTAAATGTTTCTTGATGAAAATAATTTTTTTTCATAAATCAATTTTTAAAAATAAACATAATAAAATATTTTAGAAATCATTTTCTTGTAAAAGAAACATTTAAAACCTATAAAATAATATTTAAAATTCATTTAAAATATTTATTAAGAAAAATATACTTTCCACTTTGAAAAAAATTAAAACATAAAACATTTTGAGAATAATTTTCTTGGAAAATTACCTCAAAATTTCTATAATGTAATACACATTAAAATATAGATTCCTTTCACATTTTTAGTACAATCCAAATGGAAATTTTTTGGAAAATAACGTGAAGATTCCTTTAAATTTTATTAAAAAAAACATTGGAAAAAAATTGTTTTCTAAATCATTAAAAAAGAATTACATTTTTTTAGAAAATATGCTTTTAGAACAAAAATGGTTTTCATCTAAAAAGGGAAATAAAGGAAAAATTAAAAACAAAAATCAACTCTACGGTAAATAGAGAGAGTAAAATGAAGGAAAAACATATATCATAAACAAATAAACAAAGGAGAATAAAATTTGTGAGTTTATTGAGAGGTGTATCATAATATTTTATCATTATAATCATGGTCATAAACAATCCTGATAAACAATGAGACTGTAACAAGAAATCTATACCACTTTTGAAACTTTTAAATGTAAGAACCATGAAGAAATATCATTAAATTAAACATAAAATGTCATTTGGATAAATAAATTCATGATATTATAACTAAAATAGGATGCATATAATCCTTGTAAATGAATATAGGTGCATAATATAACATATGTTTCAATGAAGGGAAATTGAGACCAAAAAAAACCCTTACCGATTTGGTAACTTTTGAACCATAATCCTCATGAAAGTGAGATAATAAAAAGGATATATGATCACCAAAAAATTAATTATAATAATTATAAAATAAATTCATTTTTAGAATATACATCACATAAAATAAATAGGTGTTGAATATGGCATGTGTCTCACAGAAGTAAAAAAAGTAAGATGAAAATCCTTTAACGTAAGTATCGATATCTTTCATACTCCTTCAAAACTCATATATAATAAATATTATTTTATTATAAATATATTATAGAAATATAATTACATATATCTTACATTATATTATTTACTTATGTCCTCTTATTACCCATTTATTAACAATTCCATGTTAAAGTTTCATTTCGGGTAGTAACCGTTTTGTTTTCATATATGTTTGATTTTTTATTGTTGGACCTCCTAATTTGATCATGATTCCATAATATATAGAATAATAATAACTAAATAATTATAATATTAATATATTAATTATAATATTTATACCAATCATAAAATATGGTCTTGATAATTGAAATATGTTACAATCATAGAGACAATAGGTCATATGTACGCATGAGTAACATTTCTATTATTCAATAGTCATTATAGAAAGAAGTTAAATGATATATTATATTAAAAAAATATCATAATATCATAAATATCATTTTATTTATTTAAATATACTTATAAATATCATCAATTTGGTATGGTGATGAAAAGAGAGTTTCATCACTTCGTGAAGGCTGTAGTCCACAGGTACATGAACGATGTTATCATCATTCTGTGAGTTAAAAGGTAAGAAATAACATGATTTAATATGTTATAAGAATGATAAATATGTAATAAAAATCAAAATTATTTCATTTAAATTATATGTATTTATTAACTTTATCATTATTATCTTCTTTGTAAAATTTTAGTGAAAACGAATCACATCGCTTTGTGAGATGGTAGACTGGCATACACACAGGCGATGTAATTGTATCCCCTATATAATTGAAAGTAAAAGTAATATATTATATAATAATTAAATATATATAATAATTTTATAAGTATAATATATATATATATACTTTATATACATCATCATATCCAATCGTGAAAGGTTTTAATGGAAAAACAAATGACTTTGGTTTGCAAGCCGATAGTCTGTCGTACACACGAAAGATGATTTCGTTACCCATTTGATGGAAGTGGAGATCGTTTTAGATCAATAACTTACCATATAAAATATTGGTATATTTAAGATACTTATTTTATTAAATCATCATGGTTTAATAATAATTTATGTATGTAGAGGAATAAATAATATAAAAACTCTCATTGAAGAATGTTTACTCTTCATCAAGGAACCTCCTTAAGTTCGCACTAAAATACTTTATAGGTTAGATGTAGACCCAAAATAAGGATTATGGGATTAGAAGAGGTATTTTTGGATATTAGTTTTCTAGATATTGGATGAATAAGAAGGTTTTTAAGGAGTGAATAAGACAAGTTAGGGTTATCATTTTATAAGTGATGTGACTGGCATACATGTATTTGTTTTGAAAAGAAAAGGTGTATCCACTTTGTTTTATGAAAAAAGGATCAATAATAAAATTTTATAAATAATAATACGTTATAAGGTCAAAATATGGCCATAGAAAATTAATACTAGTTTTTAGGTCATTTTAACCCTTTCTTTTTAGTTTAACCCCACGGTAAACCCATTATTACCTCAACCACAATAATTAATTTTTAGTGTTTTTGCAATTATTTTTTGTAAAACGTTAAGTAGATACTATTATATAATATAAATTATTATAATTTAAAATATGGAATAAATTTTTAAAAATTCAATTCATATAATTGTTAATATTTAATTTAAAATTAATCTCACATATGTGACTGGAAAGAGGGGTTTCAAAGAGAAAATGTTCTAAAAGGTTATAATGTTTTTATATCCAATTTCAATATAAAATAGATTCATATGACTTAAGTTGGATTAATAGATATTTAATTTACCTAATTTTACTTTGAAAGTAATTTAAAATATATTTTAACTTTATAAATAATTAAAATGAAAAAAAAATCAACTAATATTCAGTATTTTTCACTATTCATTAAATAATTAAACATTTTAGAAAATTCTATAAAAAATTAAGCCTAATATAATTTTGATATTCTAAATAAAAAATGAACTTTATTTTTTAAAATAAATATTATAAATGTTGTAAAAAAACAGTAGACATAATGAAAAAGTGAGTTTTTGAGAACTAGATTTTTTTAAGCACAAAATGGTTTTATATTAAATATATGACTAATAGTAATAAATTTATGAATATAAATTAAAATGTAATTATATATAATATAAATTTTTTATTTAAAACATTATTCATTAGGGATTATTTTAATATATTAAATTGGAGAAACATTAGGCCCTTTAAAATAGTTGTTATAAAAAACCATTTTTAAACCCAAAAAAATTATACTAAAATATAATATAATGTTAATGAAAAATTAATTAAGTAAATTAAATATTAATAAATAGTACATAAGTTTATTTAAAATATAATTTAGTATTTAAATTACTTTATTTATTGAAAATAAATGATATTTTTATAAAAAAATTGGTATTTTTTACTATTCACTGAAAAATCCATATTTTTTCTAAGAAAATAACCATTTCACCATAGGTAAATTCAGATATGATGGTTCCAAAAACTAATTTCATTTTTTCAAAAAAATATAAAATGTATATAAATTAATTATAATATTTTTTAATAAAAATCTAAAAATCATTTTTTGATGAAAACATATTTTTGATTAATATAATTACTTTATTAAAAATTGATTGATTATTTACTAAGTTTTTATAAATAAATTTATATTTACTAGGGAATTTATAATTTTATTTAATAAAGTATCTAATTCTATTCATAACCACCTATTTAATTTCTAGGTTATAATGATCATATTTCAAAAAAAATATTATTTAATGTTTCACTGAAACTTTATATTGAGTTTCATGCACGCTAACAAAGAAACTCATTGTAGTGTATAATACAAGTTAAAATTAGTGTCGTATATAAAAAATCTATATTATATATTTCATGTGACAAAAAATATCAAAAATATTAAATTCATTTGAAATAAAATATTTCCAAAAATCTCATGTTGTAATAGGTTATCACGATGCACATACTATTCGAATTTAACACACTAGAGAGTGGGTGGTACATTATATTGATATTTATATCTATTTGTATCATTATATAACATCTTCCCATTACTTTAGAATTATATTTCCTAATTTCCTTCCTTTATACACTTGAAACTTTTCCCATCTCCCTAATGATAATTTCTTCCATGTTTTATTTTACACATAGATCGTAAATAAAATCACATCTTCTTATCTATATGGTTTTTATAATTACCTTTGAATTATATATTTAATTTCTAATTAAAAATTTGAGATTTTTGGGTAACTCTAATATTCATCTCCACTTTGATATGACATCAAATTATTTCTCCATAGGTATTAATGTCTCTTTTGGGTGATTCCCTTTGGAGAATTAGTTTTAAGACACTGAAGGATCAATCAACTATATTTTATGGTTTTATGATAATAAATAAATCATAACTCACATGTTTCATAAAATTTACCTCATATATAGTAATTTATTCATAATCCTTATTTTTTATCTCAATTAATTATTTATACATTTTTTACAAAGAATAAAAGGAAGAAACTTATTGAAAAATAAGATTTTAATATCATCGCATTCCATAGAGACAATTTCTTCCTATTACCTCGTATTATTGATAAGAGTCCACCATTTTTATACTTCACCTTCCAAATGATATAAAACCAAAATAAATTCCTCTTTATTTGAACACTGTAGAATAAAAAATATTTTGTCAATGGACAAATCCATAACTTAGTAATAAGTGCACTAAAATAAGGAAAATGTTTCCTCGTTAAAGGATCAAAAAAACATTGTGCCCTCTATTTCACATTTGGAAGTTCATTACGATTCATAGAATGAGAAAGGTGTTTAATAACAGTAATGATATTTTTCATTCCATATAAAATAACATTTGGTTTCTCAAGAGAACTATCATTTCATTTTCATTCACATTCATCATTAACATGATTACTTCATATACCAGTCATTGACTAAAACGAAATATTACAGTGTGAGTAACAATAATCATAGTGGTAAAAAACATAATCATGAAAAAAAATTATATAATGTCAAAATCATTAAATTTTATTTTCAATATATTATAACTTAGGTATAACCAAGGTCATTCATGTTTATCATCATCAAATCCTTTATAATGGTTCATAAATAAAATGTAAGGTATCCCATAATATCTCTTAAGGGTGTCACACTATGTGTTCATTAATGGAACACTCATCATGTACCAGAATGATTGACATGAAAAAATCGACCAAATATTTTTAGTGTTATTACCCACAGATGCATTTGTGTCAAAACCACACCCACTTGCAGCATCCATACATGGATGTTTTTCTAGAAAAAAACAGTCCTCTCTTTACCATAACATAGGATAATATTAAGGGTTCTCACTAATGATTTCTCATATTATATTTTTATATTTGATTTCAAAGGTAACTAAACCTTACTTTGATACCAACTATATAAACCCATACAATTTATACCTAAATATTACATCTTATTAGATTAATATTCAATATATAACATTACGATTCATTCCATAATCATAGAGGTATATTATATTTGGGAACTTGGACACATAAACAACTTTTTCAAAAGATATCAATATTATATCCCACTTTTTTCTTCACAAATAGAATGCTTCTTAAACATCTCATACTTAAAAATGTCCTTCATATCTTGGGGAATGGAAATATAAGAAAGTGTGATCCAAGATGCTTAGTAAGGGTGAACACGGGTGATATAAATGATCACACAAACATATTATGATCAACACTGTATGAGAAAATTATAATAGCATTTTATATTCAAACCCTACATATCATAGATCATAATATTGATTCATGGAATAAATTATGATAGTTTATAATACAATAATCATAAAATAATCAAATAACATGAGTTATGGGAGCATAACATTGGCATAAGAAATAAGTTTTTGGAATAAACATAAGTATAGAAAATAATTTTCATAGTATTCAAGGATTTATTCCAAAACTATCATATTAGACTCGGTTCACTCCTCAAACCATAATAGTAATTAGGGTTCACTCCCAGGAGTATCATAGTAGACAAAGTCCCTTATTTAACTTGGTTCATTCCCCATTCCAGTCCTTTTTATCTCATGAGATATTCATATTTACTCAATGCATTCGATGTTCATATAATTATATTCCCACCTATAACATAATTTAAACCATTAATATTTTTGTTAAATATCATAAAAAATTTATCATGTCATAACCTATAGAAAGAAATGGGTTTCATAAAAATTTTATTAAAGGTTAACCTGTGGAAAAGAAATGGGTTTCATAAACATCATCTCATCATAATCATAAAATATCTAGAGAAAGGATAGGAATGTTATCCTTAGATAATAACCTCACTAAATCATAATTAACATAAAATAATTTCATCATAATTAAAAATTAATTTACAATATTTCTTGGAATATTTATTGACGAAACACTATTTTCACTTTTAAATCTCTTATTTAAAATCTAAAAATTTTACCTATATTATGGAAAATATTTTATATGAATAGAATACTGAAAAAATTTTAAGGAATATTTGAACTAATGATTGGTCATGATAGTGGTAAATTCTATACCTGATGTATAAGTTAAAATAAATCAATCCTTTCATACTTTTAAAAAAATCCAAAAAGTACCTCATTTAAAAAATTAAAAAAATATTACATTAAAAAAATTGTAAAAAATAAATAATGGGTAAAAATGAATTTTAAAAAACTAGTAAAATATTAAAAATATTTTTGAAAAAAAAATTATAAAACATGGATCTGAAATAAAATTTATTTTCGACAGAAGAGAGAGATAAGTTCGGTTTTCCTTAAAAATGTTATTTTGGTATATTGTATACATAAATAAACGAATATGAAATAAAAAAAATTTAATTTATAGAAATAACTTAAGTATAAGAAAATTAATGAGTTTCTTTAGAGTTAGATCATGAATTTTCATTATTGTAAACTTAATCATAAACAATCCCGAAAAACAATGAGATTGTATCATAAAACCCTTACCTCGGGTCTGACATCCTTCAAACAAGTTCAAACTTCATATTTAATAAATATATATTTATAATAAATTTATTCAAAGAAATAATCATATATATCATACCACATATGATTTAATAATAAACTTTTATTACCCATTTATTGACAATTATTTATTAAAATCATTGTTCCAGGTGGTAACTACTTCGTTTTTCCTGTATGTATTGGGTAAATAGTTTTGTTCTATTTACTTTGATCATGGTTACTTCATCTATAGAATGATAATAATGATATAAATATCATGAATATTCATTATATATATATATTTACAATCATCCACAAAAAAAATAGAGATAGATAAATGAATTACACCGTTCATGGAGATGGTAGTTCATATGTACACATGAACGTTGTTTTCACTTTTTGACGAATGGAATGAAAAAATTTTAAATAATAATTAAAAGTTATTGATTCATTATAATATCATATAAGAAATATATATTCATAAAAAAATCTTTATAATCATATATGTAAAATGAAAATGGAAAACGAATCGATTCGCTTTGTGGTTCTGGAGGTTCACACATACGAACAAATGACATTATCATTTTCCAATGGATTGGAAGGTAATAAGGTATATATGATATTATAATTCTAGAAAAATAAATTTTTCATAAATATAATACATAAAAATTAAACACATCAATACACCCATCCACAAAATATGATTATGAAAAATTAATTGTATCTTTACATGGAGATGGTAAGTTGTACATATGCACGAGTTATACTTTCACTTCCTATTTCATGAGAGAGTGGGTGGATAATGGTGGTTTCATAATAATAATAAAATTTCAGTGTAGTTTTTATACCTAAGTTATTATTTTATAATAATTCCATAGATTTATAGTAGGTAATATTAGAAGAAAAAACTAAAGTGATCAGTTAATGCTATTACCTCTTCTTCGGAAGAACTCTTTCAGATCTCCCATTAAGGGTTGTGGGGTTAGTATTTATGGAATACCCGATCACAAACTAAACTAGGTTGACCTTGAATCGTTCACCCGAGCTGATCTCTGTCAAGGCCCTAGAGGTGTTCCCAATCCTCTAGGGATGGTGACAAGTGCCAAGGGAATCAATAAAGACAGAGGTAATGATTTCTCCTAGTAAAAATAAAAAATAAAACAACATAAATAAAAATTAAATCCAAACTCAAAATGATATTTAAAATTTTTTTTGTTTATATCTCAGTTAAAGGTGCAAAAAAACTGAATGAAAAATTAAACCGTAATAACTGAACTGAACTTGACCCCCAAGAGACCTCCATGTGACCCTGAGGGTCACTCTCGAATCGGTACCCAATATTTCCCAAGGCAATTGAGTCCATGTTGGAACCAGTAGTAGTAACTACAAACAAAAGTAAACTATAGGAGTGAGTAACAAAACTCAGTGGGTAGGCTCGACGAATTCTATTCATAATTCTCACACTTTAATTAAAGAAACATTGATTAATAGGTTTGAAATACAAAATATAAATATTGGTTTTCTACACCTTGCATTTTATGGAAGACAAGTCACAAATTAAAAACCATTTCCCTCATAATTTTAAAACAACACTCAAGGCGATGATGGGTAAGGGAAACCAATAAAGGGAAAGTCATTTTTATTAAAGGTGGAAATAAAAAGGCAATGTTATTGTTAAATATAAATTTTTTTCTTATAAACCTCATTAAAAAACCACACATTTACAATTTATAATAAATCACCAGAACTAGGTACAGGGGATATCACTTCACATGACGGGAGAAATGGTACTAATGGTACTAATGTTGAAGGAACACAAGAAATTGTAAGAACTCATAAGAGAACCATAACATACTAGTACATGATACCACATCCTCGTTAGCATTCCATACATGATGAAATAAAAATGACCAAATGCCCTATCACCCTAACTCGGCATATACCGAGGGGCTCAATCCCATAGTAATAAACCCAAATATATCCACCTACTATGGGACACTAGTCAGTATGTCAACTACCAATGCAGCAATCATTATCAGTAATCCTCCTAGATATGCTAGGTTTCCATTCTATGATCATAAAGGGGGGTTCAAAACAAGATTAATCAACAACCAATATATACACCATCACACATAACACATAAACCAGAACCACCTTTCCCACCTCGATGGTAGTAACTTGCCTTAAAATAATTATTAAACAAGGGAGGTCCCATACCAAAGAAACTCCCATCTCATGATCTAACAACAATACAAGTGATCAAACCAATATGGGTTTTCCAAATAACCATTCCAAAATTCCAATTGAGCTTTATAAAATTTTCACATATCAAACCTTTTTATAAATAACCATGCACAAACCCATTTTTTAAACCATACAATTTAGAATCCCATTTGAGAAATACCAACCATCCTATTTAAATTTTATGATTGAATATATAATATCAAAACATGCTTCTAAAAATTGTAAACCATTAAAAATGTTGAGTAGGTCTAATTGTCAAGCACATGGTGTGCACAATTAAACAAAAACACACTACATGTTTATAAATCTTTTTAAAATCATATTCACCCCCAAAACATTTCTCAAACATGGTCACACATTTTTTTATAATTTAATAAACACTTAAAAAAATTATAAAAACATTTTCAACAGATACTGCAGGGCTTTTACATCTGAGACACACCCAAATCCCTATTTCAAAACAAAACACACATAGACACCATTTAAAAGCATAATTTTCACCACTTGTATAATTCAATAAATAATTTAAACCATTTATAAAATCATTTCAAGAAAACCCCTAAGGTTTTACACCCAAAACACATTCCAAATACTCTATTTAAGTTCAACCGCACATCAATTCTATATCAAAACATAACTTTCCACTCGTACATAATTTAATAAACCAATTGAATGATTTATAAAATAATCCCAAGTGACAAATCAAGGGTGTATACATGAAAACCCCAATTTTAAATAAAAATTACACTATAGAAACAAACTCACAATAAATTTTATCATAAACCATTTCCACACCATATAAAAAAATAAAAGAACAGGAAAATTTAATCAAACAAGAAAAATAATCTCACCAAACAATGATAATCCAAAGAACCACCTCATTTCTCACAAAACAATTATTCAAAAAATCATACATAACTAATTAATATTCAAGGAATATAAAATACGAAATTAATTAATGTATTTTTAAATTTAAAGGGGAAATGAAAATGGATCCTACCTCAATTGATGAAGAACTTCCTGGAACTGGTGAAAAAATTTAATCGCACCCGCGGGAAGCTAACACTAACCTAACGCAACAAGATTGAACCCAAAATTTAAGGAATCGACCCTAAATAGTGAACCTTGAACCTAAGGTTTTTTCAAATAAAAAATTACACCATGAGAACCCCAAATCAAGGGAAGGGGGAAGAGGAAATCACTGGAGGGGGAGAATGGATATTATTGCTAGAAGGAGGGTGTGATAGTGAATTCACAACTACTGGAGAGGAGTCGGCCGACCAGAGCGTGCGCGAGCAGGGGTTACGCGGGCTAGGTGGTATGTGACAGTGGAGAAGGAGGTCGAATGGAGGAGCTAGGACATTGAAAGGGGGGACCACTAGCGAGTAGAGAGGTGTGCTAGGGGGTCGCCTGCTAATAACAAGGAGAAGGTGGGCTACATGGAAGGGAGAAAGAGGGATGAAGAGGGTCTAAGAATCCCTAAAAATTAAAAGAAATTAAAAAACTAATCTTATAACAATAATAAAAATCTTATGAATTATAATGCTATTGATAATATAACAATAATAATAATTAGTGATGTTCATAATAATAAGAGAAAAATGATAAATAAATAATAACAACCTACAATAACAATACAAATAAAAAAATAATATGAATAGTAATAATACAATGATGAAAATAACAATAATTTTAACAATAATAATTTTATTAAAAATAATAATAGCAATATAAAAATTCAATAATAATATTTGAATCCTATTTATTTTAATTTTATTTATTTGAATATCACAATGGCGCAATCTGTGTACAGCTCAAGAAACCATGTGTGGACCGTGCGGTAGCTTCTATCCAATTCATAAGTGGTCGCACAGGTACCCGAGCTGACCGCATAGCTTCGGCTAACCATGCGGTGTCCATGCACCAGCCTAAATTGTAGTTTTTTTTTAAAGATGAGGGTTCAAGACCCCTTTTATTTAAATAAAAAAACAAAGGTACAAAGATATAGAAAGTAGGAGAGACATAAAGAAAAACATACAATTATCGTCCAAGCTTCTTCTTAATCTTTATTCCAATCTCACGCTCTTTTTCATGCATATCAGCCCAGTTGATTTTATGTCCACGACCACGCCCACATCCGAGCCCATTTCATTGAAACCCTTCTAGCTCTCTTTATTGTTGTAGAAGGGTTTCAATGTCTGTATCTGAGTCTGAAGTTTCCTCAGACTCAGCCCTATTAGACTAGCCTAAATTGTAGTAATAATAATAATAATAATAATCCCAAAAAAAACACAATAATATTCTTAATAATAACAGTAATATTATTATCATGATTATTATTATTGAAACAATTCTTTTGATTTTTTTTATTTTTCTTGTTTTGTTTTTTGACCTTTTAATTTAACTTCATTTTATTATTCATTTAAGTTATTAATTCATCTTGTATACTAAGAAGTCCATGCAGTGGCCACGGCATAGCCGCATAGTCTCCCAACCATGATCTTCCCAAGTACTAAACATCGCCAAACCCCAAACCCACATTTTTTGAATAAAAATCAAAAATTAAACAAGAACTCACCCAAATCTAGACCCAATCCAGAACCATGGAAAAAATAAAACCTGTGTGTGATAATTCTCCCCACCATAACGCTTTCCACCTGAAAAAAGATGACCCAAAGATTAATCTAAAAACAAAACCCCTACTACTTCATATTTTAAGGATATACCCAAATATCGATAAACAAATAAGTCACAAAAACACCACTAATGATAGAAATGATAGAAAGTTGAACTCGAAAGACCAAAACAAACTCCCCGCTTAGTTTCACCTGCTTTGAAATGTTTAAAAACCCCAATTTTATTGTTCTAAAATAAATATAACTTCCAATATTCCCAAACCATATTTAATACAAGAATACCTCAACCATCCTCAAATGGAACTCATATAATCCAACTAAACAAACAAATCAAATCCAAACCCCATATTAGGGAACTCTTCAAAATATTTATAATCTTACTCTAGAAAAACCACTAGGATTAAACTGGTCCCAACATTTACTCAAAAAAGGACTTAGAATTAGGTGTCTCCATATGAGACCACCCACCACCACTCTAATAACCAGTGTGAATATATGATACAACCACATGAAGGCCCAAATGGATTCCTCACCATAAGAAAAAAACCAACATCTGTGATGAAACCAAATTACCAATACGGGGAGGCCCGAGAGGACTCCCTTCCATAAGTATTAGTCTAAAACTAGATTACTTCAGGGGTAGAACTATGGTACCCACTGTAGGTCTCCCCACCGTAAGAACTGATGGAGTCAAACAAACTCAGAGGCTTTTTACATGGACTAGAAACCCCCACCATAAGGGTAGGTAAGGGCATAACTAATGGGGCTTCAAACCGACAGCCAAAAATACCAACAACTCCACACCCTTGTAGGAACACAACCAAAGACACACTTGATTTATACAAGAAGGCCACACTAGGTCCCTTTAATAAAGTCTTATAAAATTATTATTAACTATCTCCCACTCCCATGCAGAGAATGGGATTAATACCAAAACCTTCCCACACAATTGGGGTTCTCCTGACTACGTGTCAGCTTTATTCTGGGACCTAAGGTTGTAGCTCTGATGATTTTAGCATCTCCTAATTGAAATTCAGGATTTAGAAACCCATGAATGAATCTTCTTCTTCTAGTTTTGCAAGCAACCACACAACATTCCTTGTGAACCAACAGACCCCAACACACCCCATGACTCACTCTGCATCAACATGGTACTATACTGTGATAGGGACTTCAAATATGCACAAGCATCACCATTTTTAACTTAAATGGGGAACAAGGATACAAGGAGAAACACATTCATCTAGAACTGAGAATCTCGGAATTCATGATGGAAATATATAGTTTGTTAAAAATAGAAGTCCCAAAAAGGAAAAATAAAATCCACCTTTTCATTAAAAAGAAAATGCAACACTACCAGATGACACCGAACATGACCCTTGTAACCAAGGGAATCATTATAGTGAAATGATTCTTAACCCATGTCCCAACCAGAACATGATTCTTGTATACCTCTATAACATCCTTTTACAACCAAACTCACCACCTTAGTGGCCGAGAACAACATTATCAAATAGAAACTGAATATAAGATCTACAGATCATTTCTACGTTAGTATCTAACACTAACAGTTTCAAACAGTCTGTCATCAATTCGTAACTAAAACATTACCTTCACTACTTATAGATTGAACCATCAGACAAATCATCATCAAATTATACCCTCAATGACTTAGTCCAAATGATAAACTAAAAATTACTTATACCTTTCTCACATCTACCCTCCCGCTATGAGAGTATTTGCTCAATCAAAAAAGAAGTGGTATATTCGAGTTCCAAATTCCAATATAGAAATCTATTCATTGATCAATTGGAGGGTTTACCACTGGGGAGTTCACTCATGATCACATTCTGATCATACATTGATTCTTCATTGGGGAGCACTATATCTAATGAGGATAAACCAAGGAACCAATAGAATTAGTCCATTGGCCAAAAAAATGTCATCACATATTTAAATTCGGCTTTTTACCACAACAAAATATATATTTTCAATGAAACATTCAAAATTAAATAATATTCAACAATTCAAAAAGGGAAACTAGTGTTGGTGGGTGACTCGTAGATATGGTTGGAGGACATAGTCCAACCACACCACTTCCACATAGAGAATTTTAGGGGAATTTCACTAGCAGCACATGGATTTTTAGGCCTAGAGAGCTCATAGAGGCCACTTCTCAACTCCTTTTTTATTTCCTAACACCAAAAAAACCACAAGAATTAAAGGATACTGACAAGACCAAACATCCCATGGTAACTAGAGTTTTGGAACGAGCAATGGTTTATGACGTCCTTTCTGTTCCTATACCTCAAGACCCGAAAATACTACTCCTTCTACATTCACATACCCAAATAAAAATGAGAACTCTAAAAATAAAGTTCCTCTAAAGGTCTAACCTTCTCTTATATCATTTTGTCACAAACTAACAAAGGCCAACCGTAGACCTGTCTCCGGAGGTGATTTGCGGTAAGGCCCAAGATGCATTCCCTATCCTCCTAAGATAGAGACAAGTGCCAAAAGAATCAATAAAGACAGAGTGAATGGTTTCTCCTAGTAAATATAAATAAGTAAACTGTATAAATAAAAACAGAATACCAACTCAAAATGATATTTAAAATATTACATCTTGCACATCTCAATTAAAGGTCTAATAAACTGAATCACAAACTAAACCAGAATAACCAAACCAAACCTAGATCCCAAGACCCCTCCATGTGACCCCAAGGGTCACTCTCCATTCTATACCAAACACAACCCAAGGTGATTGAGTCTAAGTTGAATCCTACAGCAGTAACTAAAAACAAAATGAAATTATAAGAGTGAGTATTAAAACTCAATGGGTAGGCCATAGTAATTATTTTCCCAATGCTTATGCTTTAAATAATGAAACATTTAATAACATTATTGGACTAAAAATTATAAATATAGGTTTTTCTCACAATGAATTTTAAAGAAAAGAAATCAAAATTTAAAAAACCATTACCAAAATAATTTTAAAACAAGAATCAAGGGGGAGAAGGGTAAGGGATACTCATTTTTCTTAAAGGTGAAAACAAAAACGAAAAGTATTTGTTCAATAAAAACATATTTATTATAAACCACTTTAAAAAATCACAAATTTAAAATTTTACAAGAAATCATCAAAACTAGGTACATGGGATATCACTTCACATGATGAGGGCAATGGTGGTAATAGTACTAGTGTCGGAGGAACATAGGAAATCTTGGGGACTCATAGGAGAACCAGAATGTAATAATAATTGAGACCACATACCCAGTATCATGTCATAAATGATGAAATTTAAACAGCCAAACACCCGACCACCCTAACTCAGGACAAATTGAGGGGCTCAATACCATAGTAATAAACTGAAACATAACCACCTATTATGATAAACTATTTAATATGTCAACTACCAATGAAGTAATAATTTTCATTAATCCTCATATCTATGTTATATTCTCATGATATATTCATAATGGGGGTTCCAAACAAGAGCACGAAATAAGCCATATATACACCATCACGCATAACACACAAACCAGCACCACCCCAACTGCCTCGAGGGTATTCACTTTCCATAAAATAATTATTAGACAAGGGAGGTCCCATAATAAAGACCCTCCAATATCATGATCAACCAATAAGGAATGTGACCAACACAAGAGGGGTTTTCAAAATAACCATTCCAAAACACCAAATGGGATTTACAACATTTTCACATATCAAAACTATTTATAAATAACCATGCACAAACACTTTTTTTAGCCATACAATTTAGAATCACATTTTATAAATACCAACTAGTATCTTTAAATTTCATGATTTCATATATGAGATCAAAACACACTTCTAAAAAATTTAAACCATCTTTAAAGGCTAACCAGACTAATTATCAAGCATATGGTGTGCACAATTCAGTAAAAACAAATCACATCATCATAATCAATTTTAAAATCATAAGCACCACAAAAAATTTCCCAAACAAGATTTACACATGTTCTTATAATTTAATAAACCCTTAAAACAATTTATAAAATCAATATTGATAAACACGTTAAGGATTTTACATTGAAGATGCACACATAACCCACTATAAAAACCAAATGCACACCAAAACAATTTCAAATTATAATTATCACCACTTATATAATTAAATAAATAATTCAAAGCATTAATAAAATCATTTCAAGAAAAAATAATAATGTTTTACACCCAAAAACCCACCAAATACTCTCTTTAAGTTGAACCACACATCAACACTATATCAAAACATAACTTTTAGCCTGTATATAATTTAATAAACCAATATCATGATTTTTAAAATAATACAAAGTGATGAATCAATGGATTATAACTGAAAACACCCAATTTTTCATTAAAATTACACTTTAGAATCCAACACACATTAAATTTTATCATAAACCATTTATGCATCATATAAAAAAATCAAAGAACCTGCTAAGTCAATAAAACAAGAAAAATAATGTCACAAAACAATGATTATACATAAATCAACCCCATTTATCAAAAAACAGTTATTATAAAATCGTACATAACTAATTAATATTCATGTAATGTGAAAAATGCATGTAATCAATGTATTTTTAAATTTAAAGGGCAATGAAAATGGATCCTTCCTCAATTGATGAAAAACGTCCTGAAATAGATGTGAAACTTCAATCACACCTCAATCGCACCTGCGAAAAGTTAAAACCAACCTAATTCAACAATATTAAACCCAAAATTTATGGAATCTACCCTGAAAAACAAACCTCGCACCTACAGTTTCTCAAATGCAAAAATTCCATCGTAAGAACCCTAAATCAAGGGAAGGGGGAAGAGGAACACATAGAAATGGGGGGAAGGGAGGTTGTCACTTGAAGGAGGGTGTTCCGGTGAATTCATGGTCACTGGATAGGAGTCATTCGGGTGGGTCACATTTCAGTAGGGGTTGGGTGGGCTGGATGGTGCACACTTGATGAGAAGGAGGTCGGTCAGAGGGGAAGAAGGTCGGACAGAGGATCCGGCACACCAGAAGGGGGAAGCGCCAGTGATCAGGGAGGTGCACCAGGGGGGGCACATGTTAAGCATGAGAAGGGGGGGTTGTGTAAAATGGAGAAAGGGTGGATGGGGATTGTCCAAGAAACCATAAAAATTAATAAATTAAAAAAATAAAAAACTAATCTAATAACAATAATAAAGTTATTAATAATTTTAAAACTAATAATTATATAACAATAATAATAATTAGTAACATTAATAAATATAATATCAAAATAATAAAAACAATAATAACCTTCAATAACATTAAGAATAAAAAATTGAAAATAATAATAATAATAATAACATAACGGTGAAAATAATAACAATTTTAATAATAATAATTTTAACAACAATAATAATAGCAATAGAAAAATTCAATTTTAAATTTTCATCTTATTTATTTTAATTTTATTGATTTGAATATTGAAATTTCAGGGTCCACACACATCTCAAGCAACCATGCACGGATCTTGAGGTAGCTTCCATCCGATTCAGACGCGACTGCATGGATACCCAGGCTGACTGTGCGGCTTCCGTTAACCGTGTGGTTCTCATGCACCAGCCTAAATAATTATAATAATAATAATAATAATAATAACGATAATAATAATAATAATACCAATAATAATATTAATAAAAATAACTTAATAGTATTCTTAATAAAATCAATAATATTATCATCATGATAATTATTATTAAAATAATACTTTTGATTTTTATTTTTATTTTTCTTATTTTATTTTTTAAAAATTTTCATTTAACTTCATGTTATTATTAATTTAAATTCTTAATTCATCATGTATACCGATAAGGCTGCATGGTGGTAAGGGTGTAGCAGCATGGTCTCCTAGTCATGCTCTTCCATTGCACAAGACATTCCCAAACCCCAAACACACATTTTCTCAATAAAACTCTAAAATTCATATAGGGACTCACCCGAATCCCAAGAGGATCCAGAACCAATGCAAAATTAAAACCTGGGTGTGATATACCCAAACCTATATAATTAAGATAAGTATTTTTAGAAGAAAATTTTGAATGTTTTTTTCAATATATAAGGCTAAAAGTGGTGTATATAACAGAAAGGAGGGGTGCCCTTTTATAAGGGAGGGAAAGTACACACATGGAATTACCAAAACTATTAAAATATATTTATGTCCTTATCAAGAAAAATGTGTAAAAATGGATAAATATTATAATAAGAAATTTTTAAGGTAAATATATCATAAACCAATGAAATTTATTCAAGTTTTGGAGTCATTTTAAACCTTCTTGTTTTTATTGATACCATCATTAACTATTTTTGACATTAATCATGGTTACAAATATTTTGCTGTTAAAGGGTTAATAATGTTTCAACAAATAGAAAATTGACTCATAAATGTACCATGGTTTATATTTTAAACCATATTCAGTTAACATGGCCAAATATAATATTTTTATTAATATTAAATATTTTAATAAAATAATATTCATTGTAAATAAATTTAATGTCAATTTTGGAGCTAAACATTTAATTTGAGATTAAAGACGA
This sequence comes from Viscum album, assembly GCA_963277665.1. Lineage (NCBI taxonomy): Eukaryota > Viridiplantae > Streptophyta > Magnoliopsida > Santalales > Viscaceae > Viscum > Viscum album. The sequence continues at coordinate 717,496,315 of OY728133.1, read as the reverse complement.
AAATAATATCATGGATTTCAAAAATATTCCTTTAACACAACATTAATATGTTATATTCATGTATATATTTAATGTGATACTATAACTAACTCATATTATATTAATTTTAACTTTCATAAAGTCATTATTTTATTTTTTTTCTGAGTTGAAGAAAAATTGTTTTGGCATTGTGTGAGAATTTAGGGTAACTATATAATTCAGAAAATTTATGAATAAATTACCATCATGAAAATAAATTTATTTTGTTCAATATAAACATTAATATTCATTCAAAACATTCTTTTCTTCCTATGATAACATGTTATAGATTTTTAAAAGTTAAAGACTGTCATTTTGTATTTTTCTTTGATTTAAATATTATATATGTTGTTTTCTTGAAAATGTCCCTTAAACAAATAAAGTTAAATAATAAGGTGATTATGGTCTAATTATCTTCATAAAATAATAATTGAAATGAAAAATTGTGACCTTAAGATTTATTTTTATCCTAGGATAACCATATTTAACCTTTATTGAGGTAATAAACATTTCCACTGTTACTATTCATAATGCATAAAAATAAAAGGATCATATTTTCCATATTTATACTTCCTAATTAAAAATATTGAATTAATATTTAAAAATTTAATTTCTATAAGTGGATGAGTTTTATTTTAAAATAAGTGTGTAAAACAAAATGAAAACCGTTTTTTTTTTGAAAATAAATGTTTAAATGGAAAATTGGATTTATCCATCTCTCATGCATATAAAAACATCAGATGAATGTTAAGATATATGATTTAATATATAATATATAAATCTCAATATAAAAATTCACAAATATTTATTAATTTTATTTTTTAAGATTAAAACACAATGTGTATATATAAACAGTTTTTCCTAAAAAACATCTCCTTTATCTTCAAATAATTTTTATTTTTTTTCTAAATAATTAATAACCAATGGATTTATTTTATATATATAAACCATAAATTTTTAATAATTTGATTAGTCCTATTTGTACCATACAATAAAAAAACTAGGAAATAACTGTCACAATATCTAATATTTTAATAGTATATCATGGTTCATTAAACATTGGTGTTTTATGTAACACAATCTATCCAATAAATTAAATTTATTTCCAAAAAAATATTTCATAAAATTTTTGGGGTGTTACAAAGATATAATTAGAATGAATTATTAGGGAAATTGAACTTTTGGATCTAATTTTTAGAATATAAATATTTAAGGGGAAATCTAAATTCTGGAAGATATGTTACAAGTTTGAAATATGGATTTCAGAGAATCATGAGATAAACAATTATCATTGATTGAGTTCTCATATAATAATTGTTTCCAATGTTCAATTAAGATTTTTCCCTTTGAATTCGTATATATTCAATCCTACCAATATCCCCATTATTGAATTTAAATTGGTCAGACCTTATTGGTGGGACTAATCATTATACAAAACATTGTGGAAGATATTCAACAAATGTAAGTATCTGGTGGCTGCACAAAAACACCATAAGTTATAAATTGATCATTTTCATAGACCATTGGATTTCTCAATGAGGGTTGGTTATTTTTACAAATTTCACCATGATTTGTACATCATATATTAAGCCACTATGGAAAGCTTATGTCTTAGTATATCAAGACATATTATATTATAGAGTGACATAAGATGGTTGTGAATTGATTAACACTTCTCCCTCAGTTGGAATCTATTAATGATGTATTCCTTGTGTATTGGTTAAAATAAATATGATCATGATCCCAATCATGTGGTGAAATGGGAGTGTTTTTTTTACAACATAATTCCATATGATAGATAAACTTATTCCTTCATTTGATAAATATTATAATGTTCTTTGAGGAAATGATATCCATGTTTTTAGTGTGACATAGAAGCATGTGAAGGTATCTCACAAGACAAGTGGGAGATAATTGAATATGAGAGAGAAATGGTCACATATTTTATTGGATCAATAATCTTTATATGTACTTTTTGGGGGAACAAAATTATATAGGGGGGATAATTGTGACACCCCTGATGTAATTTTAAGTTATTTAATTTGGTATTCAATGTTTTTACATTTAAATCACGGTTTGAGTCAAAATATCTGTTTTTGGAGGGTTTTATTTACATGAATGGTTATGATGAATTCCCATTCAATGTCCATGTAATTGAATAATGAAATTGGTGGATCTCACAAAGAAACAAAGGGTAGAATTGGAAACCTAGAGAGGCACCCTTCTCATGCACAGAGCCTATGAAACATTTAAAAACTTTTTTATTCTTTAATTAGAAATTTTTTTGAACCTATCCACAATTACTCTAAGAGATTCGAAAATACTCCATCCCTCTCACTCACTTCAACCTACATGAATATCTTTCATCATCTACTTATTTTCTTCATTATCTCTTCAATAAGGTGGCAGATTTACCGAAGTGACTCCACTTCACTCATTTCCCTATTTTCTTCCCCCTTATATAAATTTTTCATAATAATGGTTATAATGGCCAAGAGATTCTAATTTCATGAATTATATTTGGGATTTTTCATGTATAGGGATTCAAATCATCTCATAGGAACTTCTTCTCATCTCTAATGATAGAATAATATGTTTTTGTAATGGATACCTCATTTTTTGGTAGGTGAATATATGTGGGTCCCTTTAAAATATAAAACATTAATTCTTTATGATTTTAGAAGTGTTTTTTGATATAAATATAATGTGTTATAATGTCTATGATGAATACTATAAATTATTATATCATTTTTAATTGGTTTCTCAAATAATATGTAACGGGTTCGCTTGGAAAATTAAATTTTGGTTTTGGAATCTATGTCGTGTATAATAAGTTTAATTAAATTACCTATTAAATTGGTATTAAAATATTGTAAAATTATTTATATAAAAATATATTATGATATATAATGAATTACAGGAATATTTTATGAAGTGACCCAAGTTATGGAGTTTTTTTTCAAATTATTAAATCATTCGATATTTTGAAGTTTTAAGGGAAATCTCAGGTACTTAAGTGGGAACCTATGACAATTACCTTTCTAGGTATTTTATCAGACTCTTCATATATATCCTTCTAATATATTATTATTCTCTAGATAGTGGTAGAATATTTTTTTGGGTATAACTATCTAGTTTTTTTATACGCCTCAAGATATTTTATAATGATATTATGGCTTGTGGATTTCTATGAGAAATTGGATATTCTATTGATATTGATATTTTTAGTATGCGGACCCTTGTATTCCTTGACCATTGTCTTCAATTATTTTTTCCTTTGATATATGTTAGAAATGTTATGTTTATTAGTGATTTATTTCACTTTCATACATTATAACTTATATGTATATTAATCAAATTTGAATAATATATTTTCATTCAGCCTTGCTTTAATTATGGTACTCACGTGTTGTTTATTTTTATAAAAAGTGAAAATGGAATGATTATATTTTTAAATTAAACTACTATGTAATGGTATATTTAAAAAAAGGTTGCACAAAGGGTATGTGGAGAAATTGTTTTAGGATTATCATTATCACACCCTGAATATACCTTTTAGGTGTATATAGACCATGTTTTGACAGATGCAAGTGAATTCAATTCACCATTGTGAGGTATCATATTCTTGTCTACTTTTGATTGGGTTTTAGTGGTGGTGAAAATATGGGAGTTCCTAATTTTTTATATATAAATGGGTAAAGGTGGATATTTATTATTGTTTTATATTTATGCTTTCATGTATATAGCCTCATCAACTTTATATATAATTAACACCTCATATTGTTTCCTTATTAGTGTTGTATATATTTGTATAATGAATGTATTTTGTGTTAAAAAAGTATTTGGTTTTTTATATTGAGTTATTTTTCCTTGGTTGGGATTTGTTTCTCTAATTCTTGTTCTATAGTCAGTTGATTATTTAATTTCGAACTATTTAGTAAATATGCATAAATAAATTACATATGATAAGTCCATTTAGGGTTATCTAAAATAACTTTTCCTTTATCTTTTAAATTTTTTAGAGGAATCATTCAAAACCATGTATATTTTATTACAAGGAACTTGTTCTAGATCAGGGTGACTGGGAACATGCCTCAACCCTTGTGGTAGGCTAGCTTGAGTGAGGGGGAAGGTTTTCCATGGTTGGACTGCTATATTATGAATTTATTTTTATACATTTAAAAAGTGTATAATTAAAGAAATACTGAAAACAACTGATTAAATGATGATTGAAAGTATGAGGAATTGAAAAATCATAATTGTGTGATCAATCATAGGAAAATTAAATCATTGATGAATCACCATATCAAAAAATTTCAATGGTGATTATGAATGAAAATTGTATTGAAAAATTAGTAAAAAAGAGATAAAAATGAAAGTATATGGGGCTAAAGGTTTTTTTATTACATTCAAATATTGACATATAAATATAGTACATGGATATTTTTATAAATTTCCTTGATTAATCCATATCTTACACTTTATATCCAATAGTTTTGGAAAATAAAATTTTGTCTTTATGATGGGTTGGAGTTAGGTATGGAGAGTAATAATTATTCTAGTATTGTGACATCCACATAATAAATGTTTCATAGAACTCCCCATTGTATGTCATAATATCATGGAAATTCATATAATATAGTGTGAATTTATTTAATCAGGTCTAATCCAAAATTATTTTTGATATTATGAATAATTGATCTTTTACAAACATATTCATTACTTTATTCATTAATTTCAATCAAATCAACCTCATTAAAGGAAGTCATAATTTTTTTTTCTTATAGAACACCATTATATGACTATTCAACCATATGTGAACAAATATACTGTTTGAGATCTGGAATTATGTGAATTAGATAAATATCTTAAATCAAAATAACCATCAAATTTTTATTCTAAATTTTAGAATAATTAATCATTTATATCCTTTAAAATTAATTATTAGAAGAATAATATTACCTTGTATTATATTAATTATAATAAGAAATTATTATATTTTCAGTGAAATTATGCACATGTTGATATATATCCATCATGGATAAATAAAATATAAATTAAAATTAAAACCTTTAGGTATTAATATATTATTTATCATCACCATATGTATAAATTTAATCATGCATGAAATCAGGATATTTAATTATACATCAAACGTAAAATCATACCATAAATTAATATGTTATATTTCGGATGTTTAATTCAAATTATAAGGACACTCCTTATAATTTTATCATCAATCATTATAGTGATTTTTTAAAATATTTATGATTTTTTATATTATCCAAGACATATAGTTTAATTAAAAACACCAATTTATACAAACCATGTTATTATAAAATCAATTTTATATTCTTCCTTATATGAATGTATTTTAAGATGGATGCATGATATATAGAGTATTTAGTTCACCCTATATAATAATTTATCATACTCAATGAAACTTTCATAATTTTGGATATGTTTTGGGAATTTTTAACCCTTTTGGGATTTATAAAAGTTGTAATAAATGTTACTGTATAGATAAACAATGAAAACATAAATTGAAAATCATAAAAATATATATAAATATCTAAATTTTTAAGGAAGAAAGTTTCATTTTAAAATCTCATAAATATTCAATTGTATTAATAGTTTTTATAACCAATACAAAACTTGATAAGTTGAACATAGAAAACATTTCCTCAAAAATTATTTTTGTCTATTTATTTTGATATTGAAATATCAAAAAATCCATTATCATCTATGAGTTTTTAAATAATTCAAAAAATAAAATATACCATCAAAAACATTTAATGTTTTCTCATAATTTATCTGGTACTAGTGTCACTTCATGGAAAATATCTAAAAAACATCTTATTTTAAATATAATCATTTTCCACTTTAAGGGAAAATATATTCATTAATTTCCTCTCATCATGAAAAATTATTTTTTATAATCAATTCATCCACACTTCTAGTGTGTATAATAAAACTGTTGATTTTGTACACTTTAAAATTGAATTAATTTTATTTTTTCTGATAATCTTATCAAAGGATTTATAGGACCATTTTATATATGGTATATGATGCTCAATATTTAATTTAAACAACATATATATCAAGATATATATTCTCGCCAATAAAAAATAAAACACATGTCCATTTAACATATATATATTTCTTAAATTATTTAAATGGTTTCACATAGTAGGTGGGTGCACCCATATATACATTTCATAATTAATACATCATATCAAATATTGGAAATTCACTTCCAATATCACCAGGGATGTTTTTATATAATTTACTTTAATAATAGGTAAAACAAGTTAAATCATCATAAATTGATATAATAACATTACAAGAATAAGTGTTTCTCTTTTAAGTGATAGTTTAGTAGAAATGATTACATTAAATAAATTAATCAATCTCCCATGGATGGATGTCCACTATTTTATCATAAAATGCATTTTCATGTATTCATGTATCAATATTTTTTATTATAATTGATATGGGATGATCTAGATGATCAATTCATGTAATTAACATATTAGGAATCCTAAATTTTTTGTTTACTATAATTGATTCAATTATACCTATTTAATAATAAAATCCTAAAAAATTAGAATTATTTTTTTCTATTTTCATTTCTTTTTATATACAGTGGTATTTGAAACCCCAATTTTCCAATGTCTTAATATAAATTTTTTTTTCAAAAAGACTATATATGCTAAATATATTTCATATAAACTTAATATATAAATTATCATTATTTGTTAAAAAATGTGCCACTAGGTAGGAATGTATTCTCTCTTCTAGAGACATTGATTAATTTTTACCATCAATCAACACACCTACATGAGCATGTATTAACTTATGAGCACTAATAAATAGTCATCATATAAGTGTTATTTTAAATAATTTAATAAAATTAATATTTATAGAATTTTTGTTCCAAGATTGACATGTATACGATCTTCAATATCTTTCATAGTGGATGTTTAACACATTCATGGTATATAATGAAAAATAGAAATACTCAAATTTTTCATTATTATTATAATATCCACTTTTGGTGGTTGATAACCAAATAATGAATTTTTTATATAATCATAATAGATCAGGGTCATCACCTTATGGAAATTGTGTTCTTTAGAACTTCTAACCCATAAATTTTAAAATATATCTACTAGGAAGAAAAATCTCATTGTATTTTAAGGCTGGGGAATTAGGTAGTAAGAAGAAATGTGGATGAATCTTATGAATTCCAAAATCATACCTCGTCACAAATGTAATTACAATTCATAGAATAATTTTTATTTAAATATTCACATTTGAAAATGAATGATAATCCATTTGATCATATTTTATAAATTTCCAAATGTTCCTGATAAAAATTTAAATTTGGGAACCACAAATTATTTCAAATTTGGATGAAAATTTTCATTTTTATTATATAATTAAAATAAAAAACTAAAATTATTTTCACATAAGTGTATGAACTAATTCATTGGATTTCATGATTCATGAATTATAATTCACTATTTATCAATAATTATCATCTTGTAAAAAAGTAATAATTTTATTTATCATGATAATCATCATTTAAATACCTTAGATGATAAAATTATTTTCATAAAATATATTGTATTATAAAAGTAATATAATTATATCACCTTGTCTTTGAACTATAAAAATAATAGCATCAACTTCATAGGATAATTCAAAATTAACTATAAGAGATGATGTTAAAGATCTATAAGAACATAATAAATAATAATTTTTCCCCTCATTACTACTGTTATAGGAGACATAATTGATAAATGAAAATATTCCTCAATATCATGAAAGAAGACAATTTTAGATACAATCATTTAGGGATGATCTATTTTTTAATTATTAATTAAATTTTTTTATCTTTATATATTTATTTTCATCCAACTACTTCAGGTGGTTATATTATTATTATTATTATAATATCAAAATATGAGTCCCATTGATCTTTGAAGAATATCATATTCACTATAAAATTAATTTAAAATAATGTAAAATATATATTCATTTAGTTTAAGGAATGTAGCATAATTATTTTAATAAACAGTCTCATTCACATCAAGGAATATAATAAAACTATTTGATCAAGTTTTTTGATTTCTATAAGAAAATAAAATTAAAATTCATTTCATCATTTTGATCATCTTTTGGGGGTAAATATTAATAAAATATATTTATGTTGTTCTTCATGAATGGATAATTTCTTTTATGTATTTTATATATAAGAAATAAAAAATAAGATAAAGAAATAAAAATATATTTAAAAATATATTAAATAAACAGCATCTTCATTGTGAGCATTTATACATAATAATAACTCTAAATGTTGTTAGGGTGTATAATGAAATAATAGATGTCAAATTTTATGATTTTATTTCATGGTCCATGGCATGATCACTAATGCTCACATCGATGTATAACAGGTATCTGATGTTCACCATTCAACCACTTCTCAGGGGTATGATCCATATTTTTATTTGATGAATGATGTTTGTATCAACCTAAAATATTAGTTTTATTTTCACAACATTGATAACAACCATTATCATTCACTTCAAGTAATACAGTGAAATTTAATGGTTTTGATTCATTATTTCTCTTCATGAGCTAATTATTTCTCTAATAACAAAATATTAATAAAATAATTCATATATATATATTTCAATGTTACTAAGAGGGAGAAAAATAAATTTATCAATACATGTCATATAAAAGAATACATACTTGTTAATATAAATATATGAGTGAGAGAATATTATGTGAACAAAATTTGATGTTAACGATAATAAATACTGAGGAAAACATGAGACAATCCATTTTCATGTATGAATTATCTTATGTTAGTGATAGTGGTAGAGAGAGTGTGATCATGATGCATAATAAATAGAAGCAAATCTTTATGATAACATGTTGAAAAACTTATCTAAATCTTATTAAAATTGTGAGTAATTTCAACATTGGAAATTCATGATTGGTCATAGGTGAAACAAAATGTTTAAAAGTCATGGAATTAAATATTTGGTAAGGATATGATAAAAGAGGATGATAATTTAAAATATATAGACAAGAGATACTGATAAAGTGTTTTGGGTCAAAAGTTATTTGTTAATTAACATAGTAACATATATATTGGGTATATAGAGGTTTTATTCAATGTTCTAGATTAACCATTATCTCCCAAGTCATATCTTATAGATAGAGAAATTGAAGGGTTGGATATATGAAGTGTTAGAGTTTAGAATGTTGTGTAATAATGAATTTGGAATTATTGTTAGGATTCAATCTAAAAATCATTTTTTGGAAATGGTGTTAGTTTCATTGGAAGGATAAAATACGACGACCTTATTTTCAAGGGATCATATGGAGATTATAGAGTGAATGTGAATACGGTCCAAGTGTTCAGAAATTTAGAAACTGATAGTTATATTAGCCTGGGGAAAGGATGATTCCATCAAATGATACTCTATGGTTAAAGGTAATGAGGGAAATAGAAAATCACACAAGATTCATTTTATGAGACCTTAAGAACAAGAATAGTAGACCAAATTAACGAGTTATTATAGTGGAGGTATTTGACTGAAAAGAGGGTTTATTCAAGGAAATAAGATTAGGTGGACTTCTCCTTATGAATATTGGGAGGCACATGGTACTAGAATCACTAGTTAGGTGTTACAATAAATAGTATAATGTATTATTTGATCATAATGACAATCACATTGTGCTTGATAAATTGTAATCATGTTTTCTTTACTATAATAAAATAACTATAGTGTCCCCCTTATAGATTAGGATACAAGTTTAAACCAAAAAAATGTGTCTTTTTACCTTTTTTACATTATTTATTTATTTTATTTTCTTCTAATAGTTATTATTTTTGTATTTATAGGAATGTTTTTGTTTTGGTTTGGTGATTTGGGTGTGTTATCATCCATGTTGTAGTCTCTATATCATGTTCTCATTATCAGATCATTATTTTCTATTTTAGTAAGTTCTAGTGGAATTATTCTAGTTGATTTACCAGAAGATATTCTTGAGTCCAAAAAATGGTATTAAATCTTTGGTTGTAGTTTTCCAAACAATTATACCATTGTGAAGGTGTTTCATAACTCTACTCAGTATCATCATTATACCTTTTTCCTTATTGAAGAATATGAATAAGCACTACCAAATATCTATTCTACATTGACTGAAATATAGTTGGAGTTATAGAAGGATTGATTCAAAATATAGTAAGGTTTGATTATAGAAGTATGAAAATACATGATTTTCATTCTATAAAATACATAGTTTGGATTTCCTACTATAATAGGATTTTTATATTCTATAGATAGCCACCAATCTAGAAGTGATAAAATGTAAATATCTGGAGAGGATGGAAAATAAATGACTATGGTTGATATAGATTTCATAAGCCTATAGTGTGGATATTAATATCTGGTATGTCGAGATCGGATCAGAATATATAAAGGACCTTATTAACATGTATGAGAATCCCAAAATGATGAACAAAGTTTTCCTTATAAGAAGGTAGTTTGACTCGTGGATTACAAAAATAAGGTCTATTATCAATCATATTAATGGAAACAAGATGATAAGAATAAATTTGGAGTTAGTGACGGTTAAATTTATAGATTCTGAATTGGAAATTGTTTTACTCTCATCACTCAATGAATATTTGGATGTGATGTTATCATTATGAATAACACCGGTAGAAAGAGTAATCTAGTGTTTTTTGAGGTTAGAGGCCTAATATTGAATGACGAACTTCAATGGAAGGATATCCAAGAATCCTACGAAAATGAATATAGTACCGAATTAATATGGTGGTATGTAGTGTGGAAGGTTCATACGAAAGGAAAAAGAATGAAATGAAAAATTAGGACCACCTCGGTTGAGGGTTCTCCCATGTGCTGGCATTGTGGGAAAAAAAGTCCCCTAAAAAGGATTACAGTGAGAGCAGAGAAAACTATACAAGACTCACATCCAAAATTTAATCCATGAATCCTATGTCAAAAGATAATATCATACTTCTATGTTTCTCTAGATCACTTAAGTGTTGGGGGATAGACTTTAGATCATTCTTCACTCAATATCTATGTGAGAAGGTATGGAGAACTATATTTCGGGAATATTCAGCTGGGTGTATCTAGTTAATGATAAAGCTCTTAAGATAACCAGTATGAGTTATATTTACTCCTACAAAAGGAATGGAATCTTGCTAAATTTACAAGGATTTTGGAACATCATAGAATTAAGGAACAACTTAATTTTTTAAAGACAGTAAGATGTTGTGGGTTTCTATAGATGTTTTGTGGATTAATCATTAATGATTTCACACAGTTTCATGGTTAGAGAAAAATTAGTGACAGAAAACACTCTATACCTAATGATAGTATCAGAAAGTTCCATTCATGCTAGACAAGCATCTTCTATGAAGATAAGTCATCATCATGTGAGTTACCTTAGTAAAAAATGGTGAAATTTATATCCTCTAAAAGTATTTTGAAGGCCGAAATCATGGAGTGTAGAACATGCACTACCAATGATCAGTGCAATGGCAGTAAAAGCTTTTATTAATATTAAAAAAAGTGATGATAAAATTATCACCTTTAGCAGTTCTATTCTTAGTGATGATAAAAGTCATAAATAAAAAATATTATTAATTTATATAAAATTCTTATAAATATATTCAAAAAATAACGTTTATTTACATACATTAAATAAAAAATGCATATTTATAATTAATATATAGTTTTTGATAAATCAAATATAAATATAATGTTTTAAAAAATTATTTATAATTGACGCATGCATATGTTATGAATTCATCATGAATAATCATTTATACATTACACCCTTATTATTATTCATGTTGTCCATATATGTGATGAATATGATATATACTCTACTATGTATATGATGCATTAATGTTATAACCATGAATCTATTATGTTATCGTAAATACTAATAAAGTTATTACAAATAAAATTATAATAAATATATTTATTATATTTATAATTATAAATTTTAACTATATATAAATAGTTTTTAAATATATTTATTTATAATTATAAATATAACTATATATATTTAATAATTAAAAAATTAGATACATCTAATATAATTTTATAATTATATATATATATAATTATATAAAAATATTTATAAATATATTTTTTTATACTTATAATTATAAATATATATATATATATTTATAAAATTATAACAAATACATTTACTTATAATTTTATAAATATATAGAATTAAATATATTTATTTAAAAATATATACAAATATTTTTAACTATATTCAAATATTTATAATTATTATAAATATATATATAAATATATATAATTGGGGTTGAAGCCTCTTTTTATTATGAAAGCAAAGACATCTTTCTATCTGGGTAGAGAAAGACCCATTATATAACACATAGGCCCAAGGCCAAGTATCCCATGAAAATGGCTTGAAGGCTCATTGCATCGTCGGGTTTGAATCATGTCTGCATCACAGCCTGCATCATATATCCCCTAAGGGGCTTACTAGGATTCGAACTCCGATCATTTTGGATTTAGGATTATAGGGTTTACCACTCATGTGTCACCCCAACTGAATATATATGGTTTTCAATATTTATAAAATTATAATAATTATATTAATTATATATATTTGTAAAATTAATAATATATTTAATTAAATTTTATAATAATTAATATATATATATCTAATTATAACTATAAATAAATATATATTTATTATAAATTTTAAATTATAAATAAATATTAATTTATTTATATTTATAATTATAAATATATAAATATATAATTAAATAATTATAAAATTATAATAAATATATTTATTACATTTATAATTTTATAAATATATATAATAAATATATTAATTATATATCTTTATTAAATTATATATATAAGCAATACAGTTATTCTAATTTTATAATTATTTAAATAAATATATATAAAAATATAGTTACTGAAATGGTTCATGATCCAGAAGAACATGCCCCTACCATATTTTATTAAAAAATAAAAGACAGGACATGAAAAAGAGAAAGGACACAGTCAATAAAGGAATAATCCTTATCTATAAAATAAAACTACAAGTGGATAGAACAAGGATCATCCCCATAATCCTTATCAGAGGTATCATTAGTAGATTTCAAGTCAGACTGTGAATTCTTCTAATTGAAAAGTATATAGTTCTTTTCCCTGAGTTTAACATACTCCAAAGTGAGATCCTTGGAAGAAAACTAGGTATATCGGGCACACTCACGTGCAACACAGTCATCCTAGCCATGTCCTCATCAATTGTTTTTTATATGTTAACCTCATTTCCAAGTCTTCATATGTTTTCACATCCCTTTCAGTTAAGAAAGAGTGATTGGATTCTCCATAGAGTCACTAATGACTCTTGAAGCATCATCCACCTTAGCTTTCACCGTAATATAATCACCATTACCTTCAGACTGGATAATTGGTAGTCTAGAGGTCCCACAAGATGGTTGCCCAACCCCCACACTACCATCTTGTACTGGGGTTTTCTTAATAATAATCATATCAATTTGTGATATGTTGGATGTAGGGGCCCTCAACTGAGTTCTAATGTAACGCCCCGACCCCAGTTACCCAGATTCGGTGCATTACTTACATAACATTGGCATGATCACAAGAAAGATCAAAACTCGAAAGATCGATTGGTTTAGTAGCCTTGGAAACACTAGATATATTCATAAAGTTTTACATTACATTTCAGAGTAAAAACAACTACTACAAAAACATGGTATTCATATTTCACACTCATATCCCCACATACTATCCCTGCATGTCATTCATAACTTACTTCTTCACATCCTGGGAAAATAAAACATAGAAAAGGGGTGAGCTCAAATGCCCAGTAAGGATAACAATATAGCGGAAACTTTCACAAATAAGAATAAATATTTAAGGCAATGTATAACTAAAACAAAAGCCTTTTAAACTTGAACATAAACATAATATGGCAAAAGTAAAATGAAATAATTCCATTTACTCATTCACATGGATATTCTACTAATCGAATAATCACATGCAAAATCACTAACCACTTTCATAATGTTGGAATGCATAATGCCAGACTATCATAACCACATAGCCAAGGCCTCGTGCCAAGACTACAAATAAGATTTTGTCAAGGCCTTGTGCCAAGACACTAGTTTGTCTCATGAGACCTACCAATGCACCGAGGAGCTATAGCGGGCTCCACCCGTCACATATTAAGTCCAATGCATTCCCATATGAAAAGGTTTAAACATAACATAAACATTCGTATTAAAACTAGCATACGAAATGTCAATAATTTCACCATAAACTATGAATGGTATAAAAATAGCACATCCATAGTCAAACATATCACAAAACCTTCAATACAATATAGAAGTTTTGTATCATAATAAATCAACTTCAAATAAGCGTAAAATCCATCAAAGGATGTTGACATAGATGAAATCCAAAACACTTTTTAGAGAAATATCTCTTTCTATTTTTGAAATCATTTAAGAGCCATATAAAATAAAACATTTTCTTGAAAATATTCTTATAAGCTTGTAAGGAAAGCTTTGAGTATTTTATAACGGCAGAAAATAACCGCACCCGCCGTATAAGTTAAAAAAAACATTCTTACCTTAATTTTGTCGAAAAGGTTAAAAAGGACCTTGTTTTGAAAACGACGGAAAGATTCCTTTATAAACCTCTTATAAAAAGTCAAACAAGGGTATAAATGACTTTAAATCATATTCTTGTAAATAATAAATATGTTTTGAAATACATTTTGAAGAAACATGGATGTGGATGACAAAGAGATCCCAGTAGATTATTACGTATAAACAACCTCGGATAATGAAGAGATTGTGAAATAACCCTTACCTTGTACTTTTCCTTTGTTGGGGTAGTTTAACCTCCTGCATAATGGTGAAATAATTGTTATTAAATTATACAAGAATCATATACATTAATATGATATCATATATGATCTTTTAATATTGCTTTATTAATAATATCTTAGTATTATCGTCGTTTCGGGTGATAATCGATTCGTTCTTCTTAAATGTTAGGTTACGTAAGACATGTTTGTAATGGATAGATTATATCTTGTTCATAATCAGAATGATATTAACATTATTTTTAACCCTAAAATGAGAATAATACTTGAATGGATATGATGTAGAATGAATCTTATCGCGTTCGTGGAGACGGTAGTCCGTACGTACGCACGAACGCTACTTCCATTTAATTTTTATTTTAAAAGAATCAAATCCAAATGATACATAGGTATATTACTATTCCAGTATAATATAATATTTTATATATGTTACTTAAGTTCATTAACACCATCCTTTATACGTTCCATGTGTGGTATGAACGAGTCATATCATTTTAAGGGGGCGGTAGTCCGCACTTCCTCAAATGAAATTATCGTATGTATATACAACATGAAACGAATAATGGTATGAAATAAAATGGAATTACAGAAGCTTATATATAAAATATATATCATTAATATAATATTTAATTACAGAGCCATCATAATGGCCACCATGAGAGGTGGTAAGATGTATTTGAACAATCATCGTTTCGTGAGGCGTTAGTTTGCCATCCACAGAAACATTATGTCCATCATCCATTAGATGGAGTTGTGTGTATGTGTAGTTTGAATCCTTCTTATAAAAACATCCTAGTATATTGTGTATACTGGTGTTGTTACAAAAGAAAGGAAATAAAAAGAGTTTGGGGGTTGGAGAAGCAAAATAAATGAAAATAATTTAAGAGAAATCGTTACCTTTAATCTAGGTAACTCACTTTGGTTGGAACCAAAGGACTTCTTGAAATGCTTTCTGCCTAAGAGGAAGCTTCAAGGAGGAGGAGAGGAATGTGGGGATCTTAGTTGGGCAGAGTTTGGACGAGCCAAGTGGCTTGAGAGGTGTGAGGAAAAGAGAAGGAGGAGTGCCCTTTTATAAGAGGGGTGAGGGGCACTTTTGGAAAAGCTAGAAATATTAATTTATAATAAATTCATATTCGGTTTCCAAAGGCTCCAAAGTTGACTATTCAAAGGATGAGGTGGGGATAGGTCGAAAACAACTCATCCAATAGAATTTAGACAGGTTTGGGTACTTATATTAACCTTATCTTTAAGTATTAACTCTAAGTTAATTAGTTTCACTTTTACAATGTCTCTTTGTATTTTTATATAATATGGTTAATAAACTTACTATATACATCCAAGAGACCCCCAAGTGGTCCATTAATGATTAACCTATCATAATATAAGTATCTTGGCCGAACCTTAGATTTTTAGGAATTTAATATCAATTAATAATATAATATTTGTTTTAAGAACTCTTTTATGTCAATTTTGACACTATTCAATAGTTGATTTTTGTGAAACTCATAACAGATTGATTACTTCGAAAAAAGTCAATTAAATCAATCCTAATATATCATATTATCCTAGAAAATTAGTTTAATTCATTAAAAGTTTCATATTATATTTATTTGGGTATTTATAATATCAATTATTTTAATTTGTCACTATTATAGTAATTACTGGATCATCATTGTGTCATAAATAAAATAAATTATTTAATGTCTAAAAATTATAAATAAAATATCATTATGTAGGAAATCCTTTTATCTTTCTAATGAATATTTATAATCGAAAATCCAACATGTATAACCCTATGTAAAAATTGTTCTTCTAAAAGATGTAAGCTTATGCCATTTTTATTTTTCTTTTAGCTTTATTAATATAATGTGTCATTATCACTTACAAGTGGATCCATGGGGTCCCAAAATAGACCCAAAGATGCCCATGGTCGACCATGTATCAACCAATAGGGTTAAGACACGTTTTAGGGTAATTTAGTATTATTATAATATTATTTTTTAACCCTTATTTACCGGATTTACCCTTAACCATGGTAAATAAAATATTTACCGCAGTAATTATTCAAAATGTCTAAAAATAAAAGTTACCTATTTACACAATTTGAACATCCTGATTCCAAATATGGAATCCATTTTTCTAAATTCAAAACACAGAAGTGGCAGAAATTAATTTAAAATTAATTCCCGCTGTCAAAACAAAAAGCGTGTTTTTAAGATATAATAACTATCAAAAGATTGACACTTGTTTATGTTCGGTTTAATTGTAAAATTATGTCCAATGACCAACATTATATTAAATGGTAAAAATATATTCTAAATATACTTTAAAACCACTCAAATTCATAATTTATCACTATTAATTATTTTGATTAAAAAAGTTGTTTTTAATTAAAATTTAGTAATTTTTACTATTCATCAAAATATAAAAGTTATCCGAAAAGTACCAAAATTTCACCCTAGGATAATTTCGATATTCCGAATCCAAAAATTAAGTCCATTTTGAAATATAAAATATATATGATTTCAAAAAGTAGGTATTACTATTCACAACGGCTAGTTTAATTAGTTGTGGTGTGTGTTAGAACTCGAGGTTGCGTACAACACACGCTATCGCGTTATTCGAAGGGAAACGTACCGTGGAAGCTTGGGGTGTTACATTCTCCCCTCCTTCAAATAATTGCGTCCTCGCAATTTCTAGGGTATTACTGTATAAAAAGACTCGGGTGGTTCTTCATCATAAGTTCCTCGGGTTCCCACGTTGCCTCTTCCATCTTATGATTTCTCCACAAAACTTTTACCAGACGCGTCGTCCGGTTTCTCAGCACTTGTTCTCTCGTATCAAGAATCTTGATGGGCTCTTCGCAATAAGACAGATCGGGTTCCAGTTCTAAATCTTCATAGGTGAGAACATGCATTGGGTCAGGCATGTATTTCCTCAACAGAGATACGTGGAACACATCGTGAACTTTGGAGAGACTTGGCGGCATTGCCAATCGGTAAGCTACAGCCCCAATTCGTTCTAGAATTTCGAAAGGTCCGATGTACCTGGGACTCAATTTACCTTTCTTACCAAAACGTATGACTCCCTTCCACGGAGATACCTTCAGGAAAACATGATCACCGACTTGAAATTCCAAATCCTTCCTTCGATTATCGGCATAGCTCTTCTGCCTACTTTGAGCTGCTTTAATGTGATTTTGGATTACCTTCACCTTTTCCACCGTTTCCTCCACCAGTTCTAGGCCTACAAGTTTTCTTTCACCAACGTCATCCCAACAGGTTGGTGTACAACATCTCTTTTCGTATAATGCTTCATATGGTGCCATCTGGATACTCGAATGGAAGCTATTGTTATAAGAAAATTCTACCAGTGGTAAATATTGATCCCACATACCCTGAAAGTCAAGTGAGCAAGATCTCAACATGTCTTCTAGGGTTTGAATAGTCCGTTCTGATTGTCCATCTGTCTGAGGGTGGTAAGCAGTGCTCAAATGAAGTTCAGTATCCAGGGATTTCTGAAGACTTTTCCAAAACCTTGAAGTAAAACGGGGATCACGATCAGAAACAATTGATAGGGGTACTCCATGAAGTCTCACAACTTCATTAATATATAGTCTTGTTAGACGTTCTAGGGGTAGATCTTCTCTTATAGCAAGAAAATGTGATGACTTGGTAAGACGATCCACAATAACCCATATTGCATCGTTCCTTCTTGGAGTCTTTGGTAGCCCCATGATAAAGTCCATCGTAATATTGTCCCATTTCCACTCCGGTATGGGAAGAGGTTGCATGACTCCTCCAGGCTGTTTCCTTCCAGCTTTCACTTGTTGACAAACCATACATCTTGACACAAAATCAGCAATCTCTCTCTTCATGTTGTCCCACCAAAAATGTTCCTTCAAATCTCTATACATTTTGGTGCTCCCAGGGTGTATAGAGAAATTGGAACTATGAGCATCATCCAGCAATTCCCTTTTCAGATCAGGTAAATCGGGAACACAAAGTCTCTTCCCGAATTTCAAAATCCCATCTTTATACACAAAGTCTCTCAATCTCCCATCATTCACAGCTTTAATCTTCTTCTGAAATTCTTCATCATCGGTCTGAGAACTCTTAATCCTTTCTAGTAAAGATGGTTTGGAAACCATTTGAAAAAGCATTGATGTTTCACCTTCCCTGGTTATTCCCATGTCCATCTTCACTAGATCCATGAAAATTGGATCCCTTTCAATTCTCATCATGTTCAAAACTCCATGGTCTTTTCTGCTCAAAGCATCTGCCACCTTGTTTGCTTTCCCCGGGTGGTAATGTATCGTACAATCATAATCTTTGAGTAATTCAAGCCATCTCCTTTGCCTCATGTTTAGTTATTTTTGTGAGAAAATATACTTCAAACTCTTGTGATCAGTATAAATCTCAAATTTTTCACCATAGAGGTAGTGTCTCCATATCTTCAAAGCAAATATCATAGCTGCTAACTCAATATCATGAGTAGGATAGTTTTGTTCATGAATTTTCAACTGTCGTGATGCATAGGCAATAACTCTATCATTCTGCATAAGGACACAACCAAGTCCTTTCTTTGATGCATCACTATAAATAACGAACCCATCATTCCCCGATGGTAGAGTCAATATAGGAGCATTGACTAATCTTCTCTTCAGTTCTTCGAAACATTCTTCACACTCTTTTGTCCAAACAAATTTAACCCCTTTAGGTGTGAGCTTCGTTAATGGGTTAGCCAATCGGGAAAAATTCTGGACGAAACGTCGATAATAACCTGCCAAACCAATAAAACTACGTACCTCAGTTATACTCGTAGGTGCTGGCCATTCTTGGATTGCCTTGTTCTTAGAAGGATCAACAGAGATTCCATCTTTAGAGACAATATGGCCAAGAAAAGAGATCTCCTGAAGCCAGAATTCACACTTGCTAAACTTCCCATATAATTCATGCCTCCTCAGAGTCTTCAAGATAATGCGCAAGTTATTTTCATGATCTTCGTAGGTTTTGGAGTATACCAATATATCATCAATAAATACCACCACAAATTCATCGAGATACTCCTTGAAAACTGTATTCATCATATCCATGAATAAAGATGGTGCATTAGTCAATCCAAACGGCATTACAGTAAACTCGTAATGCCCATACCTGGTTCGAAATGCTGTTTTCGGAATGTCTTCCTTCTTCACACACAACTGATGGTATCCAGATCGAAGGTCAATCTTTGAAAAGTATTGAGATCCATGCAGTTGGTCAAATAAATCATCAATACGAGGTAGGGGATACTTGTTCTTTATCGTTATAGCATTGATCTCCCTGTAGTCGATACATAACCTCATAGATCCATCTTTCTTTTTAACAAAAAGAACAGGGGCTCCCCATGGAGAAACACTAGGGCGAATAAATCCCTTATTACTCAATTCCTCTAGTTGTTTCTTTAGTTCGACTAATTCTACAGTGGCCATTCTATAAGGGGTCTTTGATATAGGCCTTGATCCAGGAATCAAATCAATGGAAAACTCTACTTCTCGTTCTGGAGGACGTCCAGGTAAATCTTCCGGAAATACATCTACAAATTCTTTCACAACAGGTACGTCCTCTATTTGAACATTCCTTTCCTCACCGACAGTTATTTCATTCTCTTCCTCCCCAATAATTGAATTAAGTTGAGCTGCTGGGGGTGGATCTAAATAAGAATTAGGTGGTGACGATTCTGCTCTAAAAATAAGGTGTTCCTTATCATTATCATCAAGAATCATAACCTCATTCTTCTTACAATAAATCTTCGCATCATAGTCCGAAAGCCAGTCCATACCGAGGATTATATCAAACTCAATCATAGGTATGACGATGAGATCAGCAGATAAAGAAAATTTATGTGCTCTAATGGGGACTGATTCACAAAACTTTGTTGCAATGATACTTCCCTTAGGAGTTTTAACTGACAACTCCCTTATTAAATCAAATTGGAAATATCTAATTTTCTTATCAAACTGGGAAGATATGAAACAATGCGATGATCCAGAATCAAATAATGCATTTTCTAAACTTGAGGAAACCATTAAATTACCTGCCACCACGTCTTTCGGAGCTTCTACCTCAGCAGTAGTGATAGCATAAGCCTGGCCTTGATCCCTTGGCCTTTTCTGAGGTAAGTTATCCTGACGCTTAGGACATGCATTTGCATAATGCCCCATCTCCCTGCAATTGTAGCACTGAACGTTGGTAGCTTCCTTCTTCCCCTTGCAATCATGAGCTTGGTGGCCTTTTTCACCACACTTGTAACAGACTCCCATTCCCTTCAAGCAAGTACCAGGATGTTTCTTCCCGCATTTACCACAAGATGGATATTCAACCTTTCCCTTCTTCCCCTTATTTACATTCCCAGATTGATCAGCAGGTCTCTTCTTCTCTTGCTTTGATTTAAAGTCATAAGACTTAGAGAATTCCTTTTCGGTCTTGATAGCACATGAGACAATGTCTTCATACGATGAAAAGGATTGTGAGACTAATGCTCGACGGAGAAATGGTTTTAACCCATCAAAGAAACGATCAATCTTACTTATTGGGTTGCGAATATAATCTCCAGCATACCGTGCTAACCTTGTAAAGTTAGCCTCATACTTTATGACATTCTCATCCTCCTTTTGTCTCAGACTCAGAAATTGCCTTTCTATATCTGCTCGATGGTCGCGAGGAAAGTATTTTTCTAAAAATAAATCTTTGAACTCCCTCCATTCCATATTTGATACTTCATCATCTTCCTTCGTATTTTGAATCAATGTCCACCATTGATCAGCATCTCCAGTGAGGCGGTAAACTGCCATGGTAACTTTTTCCCTTTCACTACTCCCCAAAGCCTGAAATATTTTCTCTAGGGAAAATATCCATTGCTCAGCTACTAAGGGATTTGTACTCCCATTGAACGTTGGTGGTTGTTGCCTCATGAATCGATCTAAAATTGATCCTCCACGCTGCGGATCAGGGTGCTCCATACGGGTAAGGTTATTATTCATAACCTGAGTAAGTTGTCCCAGTATGGTGATTAGCTGATCGGCACCAGTTGCATCACCAGCTCCACAATAATTATCTTGAGCAGGAGGGAAATCCCTACATGGAGTTCGTGCATTGATACGGTTTCCATTTCTTCCACTAGGCGCCATTTCTAAACAATGGCATAAACTAGATTAGTTTATGAATCAAAATACATAATCCCATACTTATAAAACACTTAACATAAATTGAACTATCTATGGATATAATCCATAATCATAAATATGTTTTCTTTGAGGAAGTATATACTCATAAACTCTTCATAATGATTTGTAAAGAAAGTGAGAGTTATCCTAAGCATATCCCCCGAGAGTGTCGTAACCAAGAGTGCAGCAAGGCCCGTTGTCGTGCACCAGTTCCCGTTCGAGTCTAGCTCAAAGCGGTGTTTTCGGGTTTTACCCCTAGGTACATATGTGCCAGAGCCGCCTCTAACTGCTCGTATCCAGACAGGGATGTATTGCTCGGAAAACTCACAAAATCGTTACAATAACAAAATTCTAGGAAGTTCTTCTATACTAATCCTCAAAGTTCATCTTAGGTCTACGTGCTCTAATCAGAGTTTATCTAAATCTAGCTTCCAAGGTTTGTACTAAACTTCCTCTGATACCAACTGTAACGCCCCGACCCCAGTTACCCAGAGTCGGTGCATTACTTACATAACATTGGCATGATCACAAGAAAGATCAAAACTCGAAAGATCGATTGGTTTAGTAGCCTTGGAAACACTAGATATATTTATAAAGTTTTACATTACATTTCAGAGTAAAAACAACTACTAGAACAACATGGTCTTCATATTTCACACTCATATCCCCACATACTATCCCTGCATGTCATTCATAACTTACTTCTTCACATCCTGGGAAAATAAAACATAGAAAAGGGGTGAGCTCAAATGCCCAGTAAGGATAACAATATAGCGGAAACTTTCACAAATAAGAATAAATATTTAAGGCAATGTATAACTAAAACAAAAGCCTTTTAAACTTGAACATCAACATAATATGGCAAAATTAAAGTGAAATAATTCTATTTACTCATTCACATGGATATTCTACTAATCGAATAATCACATGCAAAATCACTAACCACTTTCATAATGTTGGAATGCATAATTCCAGACTATCATAACCACATAGCCAAGGCCTCGTTCCAAGACTAAAAATAAGATTTTGTCAAGGCCTTGTGCCAAGACACTAGTTTGTCTCATGAGACCTACCGATGCATCGAGGAGCTATAGCGGGCTCCACCCGTCACATATTAAGTCCAATGCATTCCCATATGAAAAGGTTTAAACATAACATAAACATTCGTATTAAAACTAGCATACGAAATGTCAATAATTTCACTATAAACTATGAATGGTATAAAAATAGCACATCCACAGTCAAACATATCACAAAACCTTCAATACAATATAGAAGTTTTGTATCATAATAAATCAACTTCAAATAAGCGTAAAATCCATCAATGGATGTTGACATAGATGAAATCCAAAACACTTTTTAGAGAAATATCTCTTTCTATTTTTGAAATCATTTAAGAGCCATATAAAATAAAACATTTTCTTGAAAATATTCTTATAAGCTTGTAAGGAAAGCTTTGAGTATTTTATAACGGCGGAAAATAACCGCACCCGCCGTATAAGTTAAAAAAACATTCTTACCTTAATTTTGTCGAAAAGGTTAAAAAGGACCTTGTTTTGAAAATGATGGAAAGATTCCTTTATAAACCTCTTATAAAAAGTCAAACAAGGGTATAAATGACTTTAAATAATATTCTTGTAAATAATAAATATGTTTTGAAATACATTTTGAAGAAACATGGATGTGGATGATAAAGAGATCCCAGTAGATTATTACGTATAAACAACCTCGGATAATGAAGAGATTGTGAAATAACCCTTACCTTGTACTTTTCCTTTGTTGGGGTAGGTTAACCTCCTGTATAATGGTGAAATAATTGTTATTAAATTATACAATAATCATATACATTAATATGATATCATATATGATCTTTTAATATTTCTTTATTAATAATATCTTAGTATTATCGTCGTTTCGGGTGATAATCGATTCGTTCTTCTTAAATGTTAGGTTACGTAAGACATGTTTGTAATGGATAGATTATATCTTATTCATAATAAGAATGATATTAACATTATTTTTAACCCTAAAATGAGAATAATACTTGAATGGATATGATGGAGAATGAATCTTATCGCGTTCGTGGAGACGGTAGTCCGTACGTACGCACGAACGCTACTTCCATTTAATTTTTATTTTAAAAGAATCAAATCCAAATGATACATAGGTATATTACTATTCCAGTATAATATAATATTTTATATATGTTACTTAAGTTCATTAACACCATCCTTTATACATTCCATGTGTGGTATGAACGAGTCATATCATTTTAAGGGGGCGGTAGTCCGCACTTCCTCAAATGAAATTATCGTATGTATATACAACATGAAACGAATAATGGTATGAAATAAAATGGAATTACAGAAGCTTATATATAAAATATATATCGTTAATATCATATTTAACTATATTGCCATCATAATGGCCACCATGAGAGGTGGTAAGATGTATTTGAACAATCATCGTTTCGTGAGGCGTTAGTTTGCCATCCACAGAAACATTATGTTCATCATCCATTAGATGGAGTTGTGTGTATGTGTAGTTTGAATCCTTCTTATAACAACATCCTAGTATATTTTGGATACTGGTGTTGTTACAAAAGAAAGTAAATAAAAAGAGTTTGGGGGTTGGAGAAGCAAAATAAATGTAAATAATTTAAGAGAAATCGTTACCTTTAATCTAGGTAACTCAATTTGGTTGGAACCAAAGGACTTCTTGAAATGCTTTCTGCCTAAGGGGAAGCTTCAAGTAGGAGGAGAGGAATGTGGGGAGCTTAGTTGGGCAGAGTTTGGACGAGCCAAGTGGCTTGAGAGGTGTGAGGAAAAGAGAAGGAGGAGTGCCCTTTTATAAGAGGGGTGAGGGGCACTTTTTGGAAAAGCTAGAAATATTAATTTATAATAAATTCATATTCGGTTTACAAAGGCTCAAAAGTTGAATATTAAAAGTATGATGTGGGGATAGGTCGAAAACAACTCATCCAATAGAATTTAGACAGGTTTGGGTACTTATATTAACCTTATCTTTAAGTATTAACTCTAAGTTAATTAGTTTCACTTTTACAATGTCTCTTTGTATTTTTATATAATATTGTTAATAAACTTACTATTTACAACCAAGTGACTCCCAAGTGGTCCATTAATGATTAACCTATCATTATATAAGTCTCTTGGCCGAACCTTAGATTTTTAGGAATTTAATATCAATTAATAATATAATATTTGTTTTAAGAACTCTTTTATGTCAATTTTGACACTATTCAATAGTTGATTTTTTTGAAACTCATAACAGATTGATTACTTCGAACAAAGTCAATTAAATCAATCCTAATATATCATATTATCCTAGAAAATTAGTTTAATTCATTAAAAGGTTCATATTATATTTATTTGGGTATTTCTAATATCAATTATTTTAATTTTTCACTATTATAGTAATTACTTCATCATCATTGTGTCATAAATAAAATAAATTATTTAATGTCTAAAAATTGTAAATAAAATATCATTATGTAGGAAATCGTTTTATCTTTCTAATGAATATTTATAATCGAAAATACAACATGTATAACCCTATGTAAACATTGTTCTCTTAAAAGATGTAAGCTTATGCCATTTTTATTTTTATTTTAGCTTTATTAATATAATGTGTCATTATCACTTACAAGTGGATCCATGGGGTCCCAAAATAGACCCAAAGATTCCCATGGTCGACCATGTATCAACCAATAGGGTTAAGACACGTTTTAGGGTAATTTAGTATTATTATAATATTATTTTTTAACCCTTATTTACCGGATTTACCCTTAACCATGGTAAATAAAATATTTACCGCAGTAATTATTCAAAATGTCTAAAAATAAAAGTTACCTATTTACACAATTTGAACATCCTGATTCCAAATATTGAATCCATTTTTCTAAATTCAAAACACAGAAGTGGCAGAAATTAATTTAAAATTAATTCCCGCTGTCAAAACAAAAAGCGTGTTTTTAAGAGATAATAACTATCAAAAGATTGACACTTGTTTATGTTCGGTTTAATTGTAAAATTATGTCCAATGACCAACATTATATTAAATGGTAAAAATATATTCTAAATATACTTTAAAACCACTCAAATTTATAATTTATCACTATTAATTATTTTGATTAAAAAAGTTGTTTTTAATTAAAATTTAGTAATTTTTACTATTCATCAAAATATAAAAGTTATCCGAAAAGTACAAAAATTTCACCCTAGGATAATTTCGATATTCCGAATCCAAAAATGAAGTCCATTTTGAAATATAAAATATATATGATTTCAAAAATTAGGTATTACTATTCACAACGGCTAGTTTAATTAGTTGTGGTGTGTGTTAGAACTCGAGGTTGCGTACAACACACGCTATCGCATTATTCGAAGGGAAACGTACCGTGGAAGCTTGGGGTGTTACATCTAAGATAAGATTCCACTGAATGTGTGTCACCATTAAAATTGTGACCATTAGATGCACGCACAATCTACCCAAAGAAGTGTCCAACATTACCACTTAGTCCATCAGAATGCTGGGTGGCTTCATTTTTATTCTTCTTCAAACATTTGTTATAGTCATTTCTACACAAGGAGAAATAATCACAGACCACATATTTCTTACAAATCTTGATTTTATGTCCAATAACCTTGCATTCCAAACAAAATTTGGGCATTATTTCATACACAATTTTTAAATCAAGTTCATCATCATTAGTGGACAGCATAACATAATCCACTAAAGTGGAGTACAGATCAACTTCAACCAAAAAGTGGGAAAAGTGGTCAAATCATGCGATATATTTCACTTTATCAATATTTATTAGAACTCCAATTGACATTGCAATATCATACAATATTTTAGGATGCTAAAGAATCCAATTAAGGACATAAACCCTAACCAAGAGTTGAATAGAAGACTTACCAACTTAAATACATAATTATAAATATAAATAAATATATCATTATTGAAATTATTGTCAAATTGTAATAAATATCTCCATTATATATTTATAATTATATATAACAAATATATTGATTACATATATTTATTAAATATAACTATAAATATAATAAATATATTTATTATAATTTTATAATTGTATAATAATATATATTTATTTATACTATTTATAATTTTATAATTATTTAAATAAATATATATAAATTTATAGTTATAAATATAACTAAATATAAATTTATTTAAATCATTATAAAATTATAATAAATATCTATATTATATATTTATAATTATATACAATAAATTATTTATTATATATATTTATTATATATAATAATAAATATAATAAATATATTTATTATAATTTTATAATTATCAATAAATATTTATTTATTTATAATTTTTATAATTTTATAAATATATATAATTATATAAATTTATTTATTATATATATATATATTACATATAAAAATATGTATATATATATTCATTTATAGTTACAATTATTTATAAATAAATATTTATTTACTATATATATTTTTATAAATATATAATAATATAAATAAATTATTAACATTGTATCTTTATCAATGTCTTTTTTGTGTTAATAAAGATACATCACTTTCAGCACTAAAAAAGAGTGGATCAATTTTGTTTTTAGCAGGTCTATAAATTCAACGTTGATAAAGGTGTTTCTTTATTAGAACTAAAAAAGAGCTGATAAAGGTCTATTTAATCAATGATTTCTATTTTATCTCTGATAAAACGTACCTTTATCATTTCTATATAAGTAATACTGATAAATGTATTATTTGATTTTATAAATGAACCCTAGCAGTCAGCTTCTCTCTCACACACATTCAAGCTTTCAGGGAAACCTGCATCTTTCACATCACTGCTCTCACAACCACTGCCCTCTTCATCACCGCTCTAGCCTCCTTTCTCACTATAGTGGCTCTACCCTCTTCTTCACTCTTTCACCACTCTACTCACCTCTCTCTACCTTCCTCTCTTTTCTTCACCCCTCTTGTCACCTCCTATCTTTCCATTGTTCTCACCACCACCACTCTCGCCACCTTTACTCCCTGTCGTACCCTCCCTAACTTACCATCATTTTTCTTTAAAGAGGAACCAAAAGGTAAAGGCTGACAATTTTTCTTGTGATTTCATTATGTCTGGGCATTTGAATAATTTTTTGATCTATGTTATTTCTATATTTGAATTCACGGATGATTCTCTATTTATTTGTGATAGGTTACCCCATGTGTTTTCCATTGAAAAGAACCATGGTTGTTTTCATGTTCAACGCTTTGTTTTTTATATCAAGTAATAACATTAAATTTTCTTATTTGCTATTGGAATGGTAAATCTTATTTTATGCGCTTTTCATTTCAATTAAAAGTACTTCTCAATTGTGGAATGTGTTAAAAATATTTTTTAATAAACCATGCACACCATGTGTTTAATAAATTGGATTAATAATCTTTATATATAAATTATATGATTTTATACGGTGTTTTGTTCATCAGATTGGATTTTAAATAAGAAAAATATTTTTACTTCTCATTTCAATCAATACTTGAAATTCCAGGAATTGATAAAATATTTAAATATTTATTTAAAATAAAATATGGGATTTAAAGAATTCTTCTGATTTTAAAATTAATGGTAATAACCAACATGACGTTTTGAAAATTATTCTTGTGTTAATTGGATTTCAAACCTCGATTTTGGGTGATTTAAATGTGTTACAAATATTGTCTAATGTTTTTTTATCATTAAATTGATGAGTTAACCCGGGTGATCTATATTTAAACCCATTTTTTAGCCTTGGTTAATTTTTATATCAATTTTTTGGGGTGTTTAAATATTTTAAAATTTCCCAATGAGATGGATTATTTCAAAAGGGTGTGTTTTCCCATGTGAATGTTAATTTAAAAATTATTGTGTGTTTGAATTTTTTTCAATGGTCGTTTAAAGGGTAGTTTGAATTCCCATTTCAGTTTCAAAGGGTTTTTGATAAAATTGGATCAAATATTATATTGAGATGACTTTTATAAATGATAAAAAGGCATGGAATTCTTAGAAAGTTTTAAAAATATAAGTTCCATTTTAAATTTTATGAAAAATGAGTTTTCATATAAGCTATGATACCTTCTTAATCCCCTTTGATTCTTATATGAGAATTACAGTTTGTGATCCCATGAGAGGATATTTATTATTGATGAATTTTATATGTTGTTTTGTTTTGATATATATGGGGATACATATTTTATTGGTGGGAGGTAAGGCCTGAGATATTTTAAATTATTTTCACAAGATTCATGTAGTTTGTTGAATATTGTCACCACTATTTGACTCACAATGGGAGTCTTATGTAGATAATATGTGATTTTTGTGTTGGAAAATCATATTGTGATTCTGGGATGACTAAGGAAGTGTTTACAAGATATTCCAAGATGGTTAGACTCAAATTAATATAATATCATTATACTAGTAGATTATTTTTATATGATCCTGTAGGTAAAGGCATCTCAGGAAATTCTCTTTATTGATCATATGGATAAATTCATTCTAGGTATAACACCATCCTTGATCCCATGGAAGAAGTCATTCTAAGGATACTATCTTTGGGTAGTATGATGGTACTTCTAGTTTTGCAGATAGGTTTAGTACTGATGACCTATTTTCATTATCTCTTGTTTAATTCCTTTTATTAATAGAGCCTAATGACGATGCTCATGACACTACATCCCTTTTTAGGATCATTTAGGGGATTTATCTCTATACTTATATTATATACCCTACAATTTATGTTATTTTTTGACACATATTTTCTTTTTTTCCCTCAAGTTATATGAATTGACATCATGGTGCTTGAGAGCGTGCTTTATAGAAAATGTTTATTTTCATAATGTATTTCAAACTATATTTTTTAGGATGTAATTATAATGTGATATCCTAGATTTTTTAGGTTGTGGTGACCTACTATAACTTTATATCACACCTATATTTTATAGGTTCAGGTGTGTTCTGTCTTGTTTCACTTCCTTTGGATCTTATGAGATGGATATATAGTTTTATTTTGACCATAGTTGAACATATTTTGTATATATATTCATTAAAATATTAATATTATCGACTAAAATATGATGGATGTGAATAAATAATGGATAAATGTCATTCATATGACAAAGGATCTTGAATATGGGTGAAAGAGTTCATCAAGTTTGCAAAAGATAATGCATATGAGCCTTCTCAAATCCTTTTTCTATGTTTACACTATTGTTATTCAAGAATAATTTGTCCTGAGTATTTAGAAGAACAATTGATATTTTATGAAATATATCGAAGATATAAATTTTGGAATAAACATTGGAAAAAGTGAAGTTGCTAGTGGTTAGGATAGCACTACATTTTATGGATCATCAAATATGATTACAAGTGTGGATAATGAAGAAGACTGTATTGAGGATGTGATTATAGATGTGAATTATAATGAAGATCATATTGAGGAAATGAAATGGATTGTGGAAGATAAACTTCATGATTTCCCAAATTTTTTTAGAATTTAGAGAGTTTTGAAAAGATAACATTATACTTTGGTTTTACTAAATATAAATCATTGTTAACTATACAAAATAAGTATGATTTGAAAGAAAGAAAACAGATTAAGTACTCCAGTTTTATGGAACTACTTGCTCTCTTGAATGATATGACCTAAAAAGATAATGAGTTCCCTAGCCAAAAATAAGATTCCAAACTAATGTTATGCTCGATGGGTATGATCTATGGAAGAATACACACTTTCCCGAATGACAGTATATTGTTTCAAAAGGACTACAAATCACTTAAATAATGTTATGAATATGGTTCTTATCAATATAATAAATATGAGTCTAGTACTTCTAAAGTTTTATGGTAATTTCCAATCATTTGAAGGTTTAAGATGATATATGGGAGTGAAGAGACTGCAGGGAAATTGATGTGGAACATAGATACAAGAAATAAAGATAGAAAACTGCATCACATGGCAGACTCTCCTCGGTACAAGAGAATTAATCATGAGTATCCTAAATTTATAAATGAGATAAGAAACCTTCATCATGAATTATATATATATATTGATTGAATCTATTGGGTTTTTAATGAAACACTCACAGCATATGTATTGCTATGTTTGTAAATTATAACTTTCCACCATAGTTATGCATGAAATAAAAATACATCATGCAATCTATGATTATATCTGGACCACAACAACTAGGAAATGATATTTTTGTTTATTTGGATACATTGATCGAGGATTTGAAATTATTGTGGGACTTATGTGTTACATTATATGATTCTTATATAAATGAATATTTCACATTGAGAGCCATGTTTCATGGGATGATAAATGACTTTCCTACTTATGGAAATTTGTCAGGATATATAATTAAAGGAACTCAAGGGTATCAAATATTCGAACAAATAACCCCATCAATTAGGTTGAAACATTCATCAAAGACTATGTTTCTAGGTCATCACATAATTCTACCCTAATGACATGTGTATGGATCTTGGATGAAATCATTCAATAGAAGTTCAAAATAATTCACATCCCCATCTCCACTAACAGGTGATCAAATATTTGAGAATAGTATGGACGCATCAAAGGTGTGGATTTTGGGGTGTATCCCCAAACATATTTTGAGATATAAAAAAATGGATTAATGTGAATAAATCAAAGAGATTAAAATATATTACCTTCCCTTTAAGAACAATTCCAATGTAATACAAAGTATCTAGAAAATGATATAGAGAGGAATCAAAGAGAAGATGTTGGAAGCACTTTGTGTATAAGGTTATATTTGTTGTCAATAGTTGTCAATGAAGATCAAAATGAAAGAGATCATGAAGTACTCCGATGAAGTGGAGGAATGGAAATTCAGACGATTTTTGTACTGATCATATGTTTAAAGAACATGTGTTAAAGGTGATACATTGTTTACAACAATGAAGAATCTGAGGAGTAATCCATCTGAGGATGATTATAGAAGAATGGGGTTTTGGATGAAGACCATGCAATTCTTCCTTATTGCATGAGACCCATGGGTTTTTATGAATACCATTTAATTACTCATGGTTGCATGAGAACCATTCAAGAGACTTCTTGACAAATTGAATCATATGGTTTTCATGAAGTAGATCGTGATGGTTGATGAAGAAGAAAATGTGAAAATGATTAGAATTATAATATGGATGTGTGGGGATTGGAATTCTGAGATAGCCATGCACATCACATTTTCATAGAATATGATGATGCTAAAGCTATTCCTTCAAAGAATACATATCACAATAGTGGAGTTTGTGATAAAAGCAGAAGAGTTGTTGAAGGATACAGATCACCAAGAAGAAGTGATCTTGAGGTGATCGTGCTTGTTGACAATGCAAACAAATGACATACAAATTTGTTGACAATGGAGATTCCATGGTGGCATGTTGAATTCAAGAAACATCGAAAAAGGAATGGATAATGTGGAGGCGGACAAAAAGAGCAGATACAAGGTCACATCGTTTCCCAGTGTCTGCCAAATTTTTGGGCTTGAAAATCGACAAATGAAGAAAGGTGATTTTGGCAAAAGGACTTGCGCGTTGTGTACTTGTAGGAGAGGAAACTTGCGCGCTATATGTTTTTTCAAGATCAGAACATCAATTTATGGAAAAGGGATAAGTGTCGTGCAAGTATTGGGCTGGTCGAGCAAGTAAATTGCACGCCAAGAAGAGACTTGTGCGTCGATGCCTAGAAGGCTTGGGAACTTGCGCGTATGTTGTTTTTCAAGATCAGAAACTCAAAATATGGAAAAGTAAGGAGGGCCGCGCAAGTTTGGAAGTTGGTCACACAAGTGATTGCAGGGGAAGAAACTTGTGCACCGTGACTTGTGCGCCGAGGGGAGACTTGCGCGCCATCGCGCATGGGGTTCCAAATGCCTATAAATACTAGATCACCCCTCCTCATTTCTCACGGATCTCAACACTTAGAAAAATCATAGCACCCGTCGCACAGGTGTGGAAGTTGCGCATGTAGTGTTTGGTCATGCAGGTGGACTTGTGTGCCAGTGTTTGAAGTTGGGTTCTGGTTGTTGGCTACGCACCCAAGGCAGTATAGGAGAGAAAGGAAGTCGATCGCGCAAGTTTGTGGTTGGGGAAGGAAGCGTCACACATGTGCTTTGGTGATACTTGCGCGCTAGTTTGGACTTACGCACCGAAGACTTGTGCGCTGTATTGGGACTTACACGCCAGGCTTGGAGAAGAGATCCATGTGTTGTTGGAGCTTTATCGTCTTTGTGGAGCTACACGAAAGCCATAAGATTTCCTTATACCTTCAGTTCAACAAATGATGTATTCATTTACAAAGATAGAAGAACATTGAACAATTTGGTTTTATGAAGAGAAGTGGTACCACACACACATGACTGAATTTTAACATACGCATTGTGCATTGCGAAGAGAAGAAGAACGGTTCGTGCAACTAAACTCAGATCTGCACAGAAAGAGGGGAATATATAAATACACTCAGGTTTTAGTATTGAGAATCAAAGGAATAGAATAAGAAGATATAGTGTATTCAATTATTGCACTAAAGTATAAGGTTAAATACAAAAGAGCATCTACTCAGGACTCTGATGCAAGCAAAGTCGCATGCTGAACAAGAGACAAATACTTCAATGCAAATCTATTGAAGAGACCTTCACGTCTATAAACTGAGCGGGACTTCACCAACAGCAGTGAGCCAGGGGAGTCAATGGGAGTGACCTGAGGGACGCAGTGAGCTATCCCTGAACCTTTTGTAAAGGTAGTGAGCCTAGGATAGAGTGATTGTTCTCTAACCATTGTAATCCACAAGTAGTGAAGATTTGTGGAATTTGGTACGACCGGAAACTTGTCGGCGTATACTCCTTAGACGTAGCCCTTATTGGTGAACCAAGTAAAACTGATGTGTTATCTCTTTGAATGTGAATGTTTTTTTGCTGATCATATCAATCATACAGGTTTATGTAGTTTCTACCAACGTGCGAAGAAGATCCACAACTTTGAAAAGAAAAAGTTGACACCCTGATTCACCCCTCCCCTCTCAGGGTTTCCCGAGGTCCTACAGAAGAAACACCCCAAGAACAACCATTATGTGAATATCCCCCCTACCCACCCTCACCGTCTTTGAGGCGAGCCATTCCACCTCAAAGTGGTGTCTTATTTGAGGTAATAAGTGTTATAATAATTATTTTTGTGAAATGTGAATCAGGAAGACACGGATACCTTTCCTGTACTAATATTCTTTTAGGTGAGAATGGTTGTGATTTATATCTATCAACAACCACCCATCACCTTATAGTGAGGTCTATGGTGTTTAATATGAAAGACAATAGTCTACACAACCGAGAAATTACAACAAGTCATTGGAGAGTGGAAATTAGCATAGCTCATGAGCTGAGCATCGAGCTACTTGTTCCACTTGATAATGAAGATATTCATATGGTTGACCGAGATGTTGGAAAATTCATCACATGGCCATCAAAACTAGCATAAAATCATGCTGACAATGTGGTATTCATTTCTAATTTATTTTTCAATCTAAACCTTTAACAATTAAGGAAAAAAAGGTCTGAACTGATGAATGCGATAAAATATAGATAAAGGAAAGGGGATGAAATGAAATACTGACTCAAAACCATCTAAAGGATTAACCAACCAATAAGAAAGCTCTTTTGAAAGTACCTTCACCCCACTATTTCTATATCCAAATTTACTAACATTCATGGTTCAAGTGTATAGAAAGTTTAAAAATAGTAGTAGTCACATAGTCAATTATGAAGAAAATATATACAGAGATGAAGGTACAGATAATATTATCTCTAATAGTGTAAATGAAATCATCAACTATAAATGGATAGTATCCTGAGTTGTAAATGTATAAATGAGGTATTTTATCATGATTCTATTTTCCAAAAGTTAATCTACTATGTTAATTATGACCAAATACATTTCATATTTTTGGTAGGAATATATTCCAAAAACAATTGAATGGATTTCCAAATGAAAAAGAATTAGAATCATTAGTCCTCACACCACCTATACAGAACAAAAAAAGATCCAAAAAATGGATGAAATAGTGGAAGACCTTTTCAAATAATTTTAAAGAAAACTTATAGATTACAATATCTTATTAATACCAATCGTTCAGGGGTAAAACTCTACAATTTAATCATATCAAGTATATTTTCATTTATTTAATTACATATTCCTTTTTTTTGTTTTAGAAAATATTGGATACTCATTGCATTCGATTTGGATATTTCAATGATTTATTTTCTAGATTAAATGCATTGATACCCAACAAACTGACCACACGTGATGTAATTTTTGAATAAGTAATACACTGAATCCAATGTTTTAGAACTAAAAATAAATTTATATAATTATGATTTTGTTTTAATAAGTATTTTTTTTATGGTAGGGTGGTGTATCAGTATCATAAAAAACAAAGAATGAGGATGGGTCTAAGAACAAGGATCCTGAAAAGTTATACAACTAGACAGGTATCAAGTTATATAAAATAATATTTCACTATCCAAATAAAAATTAAAATAAATTATTAATTTTTAAAAATATTTCTACAGTTTCTAAAAAAAATGGAAAATATTGTGGTTTTTATGTTTATAAATTAATGAGAGAGATCATATGCCATCAATAAACTAGCATCCCCAAAGAGGCATTTTTTAATATAATTACTATTTAATTTAAAATATTTATTAATAATTTTGGGTATTTATATTTTTTAATTACTAATATGATTTTTTAAAAGGCCCATATTCATAATATGAAATATATTTTCTTAGAAATGAATGGGCAGAATACATAATGGAAGAATGTAAAAAATAGTATCAATATGTGACTTTCATAGAAGTAGTGGACTATTTCATATTTCAGTTTATTTTAATTCTTTTTAATATTAATTATATATGAATCATTTTATTATATAGGTGGGTTTCTTTCTTCATGTTTGGGTGTTTTTTTCAAAGCTACTCATACTCATGAGACACCGGACTTTGAGGTTGCAACTGAGACTTTGAAAATAAGAATATTGGTCAAAAACATATAAAATAATCCTTAACAGTTGAATTCATACTAATTATTTAATCGATTTTAATTAATATTTTTAATTTAATTTAATTATAATTTTTATCTAACAAATTTATATTTGTTTTCATAGATTTTTATTCTTTCCATTGATTTTTTTTATCAAGATATCAACACTGCATAGAGTCGCTACTTTTAGTAAAAAACCTTTCTCATTTAAATTTATTAGAGTAGAGGAAGAAAATGTTATCATTCTAGTGACTTATCATGATATTATGGTCACATGATCTTCCTCTAGTCTCTGGGGTTTCAAAAATGAGAAAGTTTTTTTGACTAAAAAAAATTATTCAATATGCAGTGTTGATATTTCGACAAATAAAGGAAATGGAAATCATGATAAAAATGGTAGTTAAGGATTATCATCAGAATTTGGGATGTATATGGCTTATTCTCACCTCAACCCGACACACGGTGTGACCAGTATTACTCTAAGTTCTTCTTTCTATTTGAAATTGACATAAATTTTAGTAAAAAAGACAACGGACATACTCAAAATTGAGTAAAACTATTCAGATTATTTTGATAATTTAAGAAAATAGTGCATAAGTAATTTTTGATGTTTAGAAATCAACCAAAAATCAATATGATGCACAATTTGATAGTATGACTAAATGTATGTGTATTTATTTAAAATTGACATTAATTTTAGTAAAAAGAAAATTTATCATACTAAAAGCTAATTAAACACATTCGTACTATTTTGATAATATAATTCAATTATATATAATTCACTTTTGATGTGTGAGAATGAAAATCACCTCGATCTAACTCATGGATTGACCGCTACAACTCTAAGTGTTTCTATTTTTTAAAACTTAACATTGATTTTTGTAAAATAACAAGTGACATATTGAAAATTGAGAAAATTCATTCATATTGTTTTGATACTTTAAGAAAATGATCCATAAGTAATTTATAATGTTTGGGAATCAACCCCAACCCAATATGATACACGGTGTACCTAGTATAATTCCAAGTGTGTTTATTTATTTAAAATTGACATTAATTTTAGTAAAAAGAACAAGCGACATAATGAAAACCAAGAAAACACATTCGTAGTTTTTTTAATACATTAAAAAATGGTCAATGAGTTATTTTTTATATGTAGGAATCAACCAAACCTCAAAATTATTCATAGTTTGACCGATATGAATAAATTATTGTGTATTTATTTAAAATTTAAATACATTTTAGTAAAAAGGATAAGTGACATACTGAAATCCATAAAAATTCATTCATATTATTTTAATACTTTGGGAAAATGATCCATTAGTCATTTTTGTTGTGGATAAATTAACTGCACCTCCATATGATTCACGGTGTGACCTATATAACTCTAAGTGTGTCTACTTATTTAAAATTTACAATCATTTTAGTAAAAAGGAAAAGTGACATACTGAATGTTGAGAAAAATCATTTAGATTATTTTGATAATTTTAGAAAATGATAAATAAGTTATTTCTGATGTGTAGTAATAAACCTCACCTAAATAAGATGCATGTTGTGACTGGTATGAGTAAAAGTCTATATATTTATTTAAAAATGACCTTAATTTTAGTAAAAATAAAAAGTTACATATTAAAAACCAAGAAAACACATAAAAATAGTTTTGATATTTTTGTAAAATGATCTATAAGTCATTTTTTGATGTTTAGGAATCCAAATCACCTCAATCTAACGCATATTGTGAAATAAATAACTCTAAATGTGTCTATTTATTTAAAATTTACATTCATTTTAGTAAAATGAAAAGGTTACTTATTGAAAACTAAGTAAACAAATTTGGATTATTTTGATACTTTAGTAAAAAGATATATAAGTCATATTTTATGTATATAAAATAACTTTGCATCAATCCAATAGTGTGGACACTATAACTCTATGTGTTTCTATTTATTTAAAATTTACATAAATTTTAATAAAAAAGAACATGTGAAATACTGAAAATTGATAAAATGCATTTAGGTTTTTTTATATCATATGAAAAGAATACACAAGTAATTTATGACATGTAGGGGAAAACCTGACCTCAATATGATGCAGAGAGTGACTTTTATAATTCAATGTGTGTATTTTTATTTCAAATTGATATTAATTTTAGTAAAGAGAAAAGGTGACATACTAAAAAACAAGAAAATGAATTAGGGTTATTTTGATACTTTATAAAAATGATCTATAAGTAATTTTTGACATGTAAGAATCAACCAAACATCAATATGATGCACAGTGTGACTAGTATGATTAAAAGTGTTTCTATTTATTTAAAATTGACATTAATTTTAGTAAAAATAACAAGTGACCTACTGAAAACTGATAAAATGTATTCATATTATATTTTTACTTCATAAAAAATATCTATAATTCATTTTTTTGATGTGTTTGAATCAACCTCACCTCAATATGGCATATGGTGTGACTACTATAACTCTAAGTGCATCTATTTATCTAAAATTGACATTATTTTTAGTAAAAAAATAAGTGACATAGTTAAAACTGAGAAAACACATTCAGATTGTTTTGATACTTTATTAAAGAAATCCAAAAGTCATTTATGATGTGTAGGAATCAACCCCACCTAAATATGATGCATGGTGTGACTGATATAATTCAAAGTGTGTGTATTTATTTAAAATTGACAACAATTTTTTTCTAAAAACAACAAGTGACACACTAAAAACAAATAAAATGAATTCTGATTGTTTTGATACTTTAGAACAACAATATATAAGTCATATTTTGACATGTATGAATTAATAGAACCTTATTATAAATCACAGTGTGATCGTTAAAATTAATAGCATGTTTATTCATTTAAAATTGAAATTAATCTTAGTAAAGAATATAAGTGACATACTAATAATAGATAAAAAACATTTGGAATTTTTTATACTTTAATAAAATGATCCATAAGTCATCTTTGATGTGTATGAATTAACTGCACATTAATCTGACGCACAGTGTGACCGCTAAAACTCTAAATGTGATTATTTTTTTAAAATTGACATTAATTTTAGTAAAAAGAACAAGTGACATATTGAAAACCAAGAGAACACATTCATATTGTTTTGATACTTCATTACAATGATCCTTTAATTCATTTTGGATATGTAGGAATCAATTGAACCTCAATATGATGCACTGTGTGATCAGTTTGACTAAAACTGTGTCTATTTATTTAAAATTGACATTAATTTTAGTAAAAAGAACATGTGACATATTTAAAATCAAGAAAATTCATTCCTATTATTTTGATAAATTCGTAAAAAGATTTATATGCCATTTATAATGTGTTGGAATCAAACTAATAAAAATATGATGCATAGTGTGACCGCTATAAGTCTAAGTGTGTCTTTTTATTTTAAATTGACATTAATTTTAATAAAAACAACAAATGGATTACTGAAAATTGAGGAAACACATTCATATTGTTTTGATACTTTAATAAAATAATTCATCAGTCACTTCTTACTTGTAGAAATAAATCTCACCACAATCTGATGCATGGTGTGATGGCTATAACCCTAGGTGTGTATCATTATTTAAAATTGAAATTAATTTTACTAAAAAGAAAAATGACATACTAAAAACTAAGAAAACTCATTTGTATAGTTTTTATTCCTTAGTATAATGATATATAAGTCATTTATGACATATAGGAATCAACCACACCTTAATATGATACACAATGTGACTGATATAATTCCAAGTGTGACTTTTTATTTCAAATTGACATTAATTTTAGTAAAAAAACAAGAAACATATTTGAAATTGGATAATTGTAAATTTGATGATATAAAACATTGTTTGAAATTTATATAGTATTGTTTTTTATTCATATTGTCAAATTTATTTCAATTTAATTATATATTTTTAATTTAGAGGTTATAGGGAGATGATGGTTATATACATACAATGGTTATATGATCTAGGGTGGAGATACACCATAGGGATATGATGGCTATATGCAGACAATGGGAAACATTATAAATTGGTAATTGTTTTATGCCATCTATATATTGATATCCAACCAATAAATACCAATGAGGCCATGTATACTTGGGGTACCTTTTGGAGTGAAATTTGAACTGAATTTTATAATAACTTTATAAATTCCATGGTTTTGTAATGTTATTTGCAAAAATATTTATGTGATTTTTTTATAAATGTAAATTACGTTGTTATTGTAGTTTATTTTTATTTATAATTAGTTTTTCCTTTTTGGGGTGTGATTTTTTATAAACATCACACTACAGTAAGCTAGGCCTTTATAAGCACTATTTATAGTGATGATAAAGTCCCCCTTTATTAGAACTATTTAAAGCACTCATAAAGTGGGTCCTTTATCATCTCTAGAAATATCAATCCTATAGGGAGGCCTTTATCAGTGCTAAAATAATACAAATAAAGTGGGGACTTTATCATCGCTCAAATTAACAACACATTTTTAGTGATGTTAAAATCCATTTTGTGTGTTGTTAAAGGGAATTTATGTAGTAGTGATGCATGAAATTAATTATAATTAAGAATATAAAGGTGTAATTCTAGATGGATTCTAAGGAAATAAAGAACTATAAATTAGATTTGGGTTATACATATGTTTGGATACCATGTTTCACTTGTTTGCATAGTGTATTACTCTACAATATAACTTTCATCAATGATATAATATAGAAAATGTGGGTATTATTTCACAAGAAAAATTTAAAAGTATTCAGAATCATTATATAATGGAGTGATATTAGGTAAAATTATATTGTATACAAACATACATGAATTTCCATTAATAATAGTGATAAGTATGGAATCATGGACTTCCAAATATTCTGGAAATGGTAAGGCTTACAGTTTGAGAATATCATACTAGGTACTTTGTAACATGACATAGTCATCGAGAGGATGAACTAGATGTTAATTGAAATTTAAAGAAGTAAGTAAATTCACAAGGGATCCCCTAAATTGTTTTTAGTGTAAGTGGTTAATTTAGAGACATACTTAATCTATCAAAATAATTATTCTCCATTGAGGTAGGAACTACTATAATTCTATTGGTATAGAAGTAATGTTGAATTCTCCCATATAAAATTCATTGATTAACTCACCTATATTCACATTGATGCGGAGGATAGTGGTAATAATGCTGCCAAGTCTTGACCATGTAACCTTATAGGATATGGAAAATAAGAGTTTGGTTATCAACTCTAGTAAAACAACCTTTGGAAGGTAGTCAGAAGTAAAAAAAATGAAATCTTCAATGAAAAGATCATGAGGAAGAATCAGAAACAGGTAGATAATTTTGATGATATCAAACTATCATCAAAATATGAGGTTCAACGAGACATGCATTTAAGATGTATGGATGTTCTAGAGAATTAATGAATCATTTCCGTACTAGGAGCACCATACTATCTATAGGATGTTCCTAAATATAGTCAAGTTCCAGTGGTGTTTCTGAGGCTGGAATTACCAAAGATATCAAGGACTATGTAATCTCAAAAAATATCTCGATATAAAATATTTATAGAACATATAGGTATAGATGTGGTGAATATCCCAGGATCGGTGCCAATTATAGAGGTATGGGAGTGATCTTCACTTCTTTCTTCTAAAAAATTGTAACACCTCATTTCCTTTCTATCTAGTATTTTATTATATTTGATTTTTGTTTCATTTACATTGGGTAGGTATCTCCAACAATGATTTGGGAGGATACCTATAATTGTGAAGTTAAGTTTTTTTGTAATTTTCAAAATGAATCCTTGACTTTATGCTGGTTGTTGGGTACTTACGTGTTGTGTAAGTTCAATGCATTCCATATAGTGGTTGCAGAAAAGAAGCTGTAATCTGAATACATAATGTGAAATGGTTACATTCCATTTAATAAGTACATTCCATTTATGAATAAAATATCTTTTTAATAATATAGTGATGGGTTTTTTGTGTATACAAACCACAAGTAATACACAATGTGTAAATTGGTTACACTCCATGAAAATGTCACAGTGTTTGTTTTTTTGGGTGGAATATGAGGGATATGTTTCATTAACTCATAGTGAATCCCTCCTCCCTCAATCTAGAGTCTTTTCTAGGTGTTATTGAGTGATTCTTATCCATATGGATCACTTTTTTTAGTGATTTATAAGTATTTGGGTTGAATTTGTCCTCTCCAGTTAATCAGTCTAACTATTTATTCTTGGTTTTGGATGTGGATATGGTTCAACTAAATTTTTTTGATTTGATAGCATTTTATATCAATCATTTGTGTTCTATTATAATTCCTTGTCCTTTAAAGGTCTTTCTTGTGGTTTGATTCCCTGTGTTCATTGGTGGTTAGGTTTTCTATGTTCTTGAGGTAGTTGGATGTATTCATTTGTTCTAATTTCATGAATTACATATTTCTCATATTGATTCATTGATATTTTAAATGTGATTTCATGTGTTGAAATTTAAAAGGTCATGGGTTTTTGTTTGAAAAGTTGTTTTTTATTTGGGAATGGAATTTCCTTGATTTGAAATA
The DNA here is from genome assembly GCA_963277665.1 of Viscum album. Lineage (NCBI taxonomy): Eukaryota > Viridiplantae > Streptophyta > Magnoliopsida > Santalales > Viscaceae > Viscum > Viscum album. The sequence continues at coordinate 717,453,452 of OY728133.1, read as the reverse complement.
GAAAATGGATTCAAAAAACCAGAAAAAGATTATCTTTTATTTGAAATATATTTTATAAAAATGGGAATATTTTTTTAAAACATAAATTGAAAAAATAATAATATTATAACCCTACAGTACTTCAGGAAGGAGACAGAGTTAGCCTTATTGTGTGTAACACCACTTGTAGGTAACATTTGTATATTCATGGAATATTCTAGGACTAGTTGTTAGTTGGATTTAACCATATACCATTTGAGGATTGTTAGTTTCTAGCACATATTGTCCCATAGGCTAAAGCCTGAATGGAAGTTTTATTGTTTTTCTAGTTATTTATTACAAGATACAATATTTCATGGATTTTGGATCGTATAGATGTTTATATTTTAATACATTTACCTATATTATTCTAGATTTGGAAAATAATACATTAAATTTTTAAAAACTCAAGGATTATTTGAAAATATTTTTTAGGTGGTTTTATTTATTAAAATGATTTTAAAACAATTATTATTGTCAATATTGAACTTGTGCATTATTTTTTTTATAACATTTATAGATTATTTAGTGGTATCTCACTAGGCTTTGTTTCTCACACCATAATTCTCTCTATGGGAGGTTTTATAACTTTTTGTAGGATTAAAGTAAAGGGAATATCATTAGGTAGAATGAAAAAATCTCTTATATTGTTGTTTCATTTTGGGATGTTTTAGAGGTGATTGTTGGTCACATAGAGGATAGTTTGTCTATACATTTCATACATTATGGTTTTGCCTATTTGGATCGGCGGTATCTCTCTTTGAATCCTTTTTTTCACTAGTTGATTGTCTTATTTTCCTTTTATATGAGACATGATTTTTATGTTTATTATACCCCACCCTATAATGGGATGACTTGGGTGACTAGTTTGGTTAGCCTGGGTTGGTCTGTTACAATTTGGTATCAAAGTGTTACTCACCTTGAAGTGTTTCAAAACTACCTGAGTTTTTTCTGTGTCTTTTTTAGATAGGATAAAGATCCTTGTAATTTAGATAGTAAGTAAAGAATAGGGGCCTAGCCAACTTACACCCATGACTAAATCTGAGTTTCCATGGGTGGTTGTAAAATATTTAATAAGTCTAAGACCTGGTACTTAGGTTCATTTGAATGTATTTTAATAGATTTTTATTTAAATAAACTTATCTACAATTTTTTTTGACTTTCTTTGTGTGTGGGGTTATTTGTATAAACAAAGTGTAGAGTTTATTTAAATGTATTTTTTCTTTTCTAGGGTGTTGAATTTTCATGATAGAATTCATAAATTATATAAATTATTATTATTATAAAGCACTATTCTGGATTTTTTTTGGTTATATGGTTTTGTAATTTTTCTTGTATTTGGTTTGGTTGTTCTCTTGTGTTCTATAGATAATGACTCCTAGAAGATATCTTCTAAATACAAGAGGGAAATCCATGAGGAAGGTTTTTCAGGTGGATCCTCCAGTGGACCCTTCATTGTGTTAAGCATTAATCTATACAATTCAAAATATGGGGTTAGTAGGTGTAGTGAAACAGGGGCGAGTAGTGGATCATTACTCAAACATTAATAAGAAAAACCTTCCTATATTCAATGGTGATAAAAGTAACCAAGAATCAAAGGATTTGATTGAATGTATTGATAAGATATTAAACTATTTTAAAGAGTCCTAAAGATTCTCAGGTGGTTTTTTCATGTACATTCATGGGGGACAGGAAGAAGATGGTGGGACTCTATAGTGCATGCTAAGTTTCAAGAAGGACTTACCTATGTTTATTTCAATAAAATCATAAATCAATAGTTTTATCTTGATAACTTACATGTTTTATAGATATAGGACTTTATAACCATGAATCAAGGGTAGTGTACCATTCTGGAGTACTCCACACATTTTTCTGAGTTAGTGCATTTGGTACCGAAGCTTGTATCTAATGATTACTTGAAGGCTTAGAGGTTTGATATGGGGTTGAGGGCCGACATTTGGTCAATTTTATTAATTTGTTCCTTCCAAACTGTGTGGATGTAATTTATAAATTATGTTTATTAGAGGTAGATATAGTTGTAAGGAAATGTGTGGGAAAATATTTAATGGGTGTATCATTTAGCTAGGGTGCATCTTCTGGTCAGAAAAGGAAGTGAAAGAGTGATTAGTTTTTTATAGGATCAGTTTTAGGGTGACCTTTAGGTAATAAATAAGTCATTTGATACCAGTTTGGTAGGAATGGTCAAACAAGGCCTCAGTTTATAGAGGATCCTATGACTTTTAATCTTTGAGGGTGATCTGTCTATCTGAATGATTTTGTGATAAGATTTACCAAGGTAGTATTTCGGGATCCACTTTCACTAAGAAATCACAGGTTCAGGTTAATGCTTCCTAGGGTGGTGGGTCTCATTCTTAAGCCAATGGGTATGTCTATTTGGCTGGTTCCAGATAGTTATATACATCATATTTTTCACCAAAGTAATATGGATCAAGGCTAAGTAATGTTAGAGGTACGATGTTTATTTATTTATCTATGGTGCTAGATTTGTTTGATACAAGTAATACTCATTATTTTATATCTTCGATGATGGATTGCATGTTTTTTTCACTCAGATCTAATGACTTTCTTGTTAGATATTTTGATTCCTTTGGGAAAGAGGTTCAAACAAGGTTTCAAGTGCCCCACGTTTCAGGTGGTGATAGCCGACTTTGAGGTGGTATGGGGTTTATTAGTCCTTGATCTTGACATTTTGACTTTATTGTTAAAATGGATTGGATGATCAGCATTAAGTCGTAGGTATAATATTATCATCATTAGGTACTATTCTTATCTAACTGTTGATTTTCTCATGTTGTCTAGGGTGAGTGAGAGTCTATATTAGGGAGGTTAGGGCCTTCTATTCCTTATTCTGTTTTAATCACATGACAGTAGTCAATCATGTTTCTTGATACAGTTGACATGATCTTGGGAGGTTAACTTTCTACAATTTTTTTTCATACCCTAATGTCTTTCTGGATTACTTTTCTAGTTTACTACCATATCGAGAGGTAAAATTTATTATTTAACTGCTTCCTATAATGATGCTAATTTCTATTTCATCCTATTGAATAGAACTTGTATAATTTGTGGAACATAAGGTCCATCTTGGGGACCTATATGTGAATGTATTTTCTCATCCTAAAATGTAATTGTGGGATTCTTGTGTACTCTTTTCTATGAAGTAAAATGTGAGACTTATACTTTGTATTGACTATCGAATGTTGAATCAGGTGAACATTATGAATAAATATCCATTACAAATAATTGATGATTCATTTAATCAGCTTAGATGGGATCATTGGTTTTATAAGAATTACCTTTGGTTGGAGTACCACCAATTTAGAATATAAGAAGAGGATATAAAAATACATTACTTAAGAGTAGATATGGGCATTTCAAGTTTTTGTTTATACCATTTAGTCTCAAAAATTCCCCTACGGTATTTATGGATTTGATTAACAGAATCTTTCATCGGTACATGGGTTATTCTTTTGTTGATGATATCTTGGTGTAATCTAGGATAGAGGATGAGAACATAAACCATTTGAATATAATTCTTCTAACCCTAAAGGAACATCTTTAGTATGGTAAGTTTCCTAGGTTTGAGTTTTTGGATCCGAGAGGTAATGTTTTTAGGGAATGTGGTATATGAGTGGGGCATCTCAATAGATCCTAAAAAGGTATTGGTAATTTTGTATTGGGATCATCCCATAAAATTATTTTATATCCAAAACTTCTTGGGGTTGGTTGGGTATTACATATGGTTTGTTCCAAACTTATCCAATCACATATATTTGATGAGAGATTTAACCTATAAGGGTGTAAATTTAAGTGGAATGACAAGTGTCGAAGATATTTTGAGGAGATGTATATGAGGTATACTTTAACATAAATTTTGATTATTTTAGTGACAGGGTTCAATTATGATGTTTTTTCAATGATTATAGTATGGGTTTGGTATGTGTCTTGATACAGGTGAAACATTTTGTGGATTATAGTTCTCTTTATTTGTTTCCTCATAATAATAACTATTCTACCCATGATCTTGAGCTGGAAACTATTATGCATGAACTCAAAACATGGTGTCGCTATCTCTTTGGGGAATAGTTTATAGTATATTCTAATAATAATAGCCAAAAATATATTTTCACTCAAATGGATCTGAACTTATGGTAGAGACAGTGGGTTGAGTATCTTCAAACCATTGATTTTGATATCTTATATACCCATGGGAATGAAAATGTGGTTGTCGATGCACTGAGTAGAAAATTACTGATGCGTGTTGTGAATGAATATTTAAGAAGTGGCCTATGGTAATTTTGTTTGTCAATATGAGCTTGGGGTGAAGAATTTTAGTAGAAAGGAGTTCCTGGAATTGATAAAGGTTTACTCATCTTTTGATGAGCAAGTTTGACTTGATCAGATGACTAACATGAAGGGTCAATGCTTAAGAGAAATTCAAAATTGTGGGGAGACCTTGTGTGAGTTGTCTTAGTCTCTTAGTAGAGATTTCTGTTTCCATACCAGTTTGGTTGTTACATTTTTCATGGGTCATGAGTTTCAAGATAGAAGACACATTTCATGCTGGTCAATGAACCATGGGCTATAAAGATATACCATTATTTGAGATATTGGAATTGGTCTATGAGGCTGAGGAGGTCAGTTGCTAATTTAGAATCACGATATCTCACTTGTCAAAGAGTTAAAGTGGAACACGAGAGACCTACTTGTTTTTTGCAGACTTTACCCTCTCTAGTATATAAGTGGGATGATATCTCTATATATTTCAATGTTGTTTTACCATGAACTCCTACTAGAAATGATGTGATTTAGGTGATTGTTGACAGACTCACCAAATCATTACATTTCTTACCAATAATGGAAATGAAAACAGTGGAATAGAATAGGGACTTATATGTTTGAGACACTATGAGACTTCATGGGGTTCCCTCTATAGTTGTTTCTGATTGGGATTTGAGGTTCACATCCCGATTCTAGAAAATTTTAGAGGAGGAAATGGGTTCCCAAATCAAATTGAGCATAGCTTATCATCTGCAGACGGATGGACAAATAGAAAGGTCTATCTAGGTTCCTAAAGAGATTATTTGGGATTGTGTTCTTGGTTTTGATGGATATTGGGATAGTAATTTTCCTTTGGTTTAGTTTTCTTATAAGAATACTTCTCAGATTTTGATCAAGTTGGTTCCCTTTGAGGATTTTGATGGGAAGCCATGTCAATATCTCATGTGCTAGGAAGAGTTGAAAAAGTAGTCCTTAGTTGGGAAAAGTATTTTTTAAGAGATGATATTGATAGTTCAACAGATCCATAGGCATTTGGCCATGTCCCATAGTTATCAAAAATAGTATGCAGACCATCGGTGATATTCACTGGAGTTTGAGATTGGTGATTGGGTCTTTCTTATAGTTACACCTCGCTTAGAACATCTTTGCTTGGGTAAGTAGGGTAAGTTAACACCGAGGTTTTTGGGTCCCTTCAAGATTTTTGAGTGACTAAGGAGGGTGGATTATTGGTTTCTTTTACCATCTAGATTGACTTCTATAAAAGAGGTGTTTTTTGTATCCTAATTGAAGAGTTATATATCATATCCTTCCAATGTGATTAAATGGGATGATGTTTATCTTAATCCTAATACCACTTTGGATGAGTATCCAATTTAGATTATAGATCACCAGAACAATGTACTATGTGGAAAAATTATCAACCTAGTCTGGGTACTGTGGAATTGGGAATAGGATCACCATAAGATGTGGGAGTGGTATTTATTTATGAGGAAATAGTAGACTACTATTTTGGGGATCCATGATCTTGAGTTATTTATTTGGACAAAAAGATCTTATGGTGGGGATATTGTAACACCTCATTACCATTCTGTTAGGTATGTTTTTATGTATGATTTTTGTTTCCTTTTTGTTGGGTGGGTATCTTCAACCTTGAATTGGGTGAATACCTATAATGGTGAATTCTAGGATTTGTTGGAATTTTCAACATAAATCCATGACTTCTTGATAGTTTTTGGGAACTTACAAATCATGTATGTTGATTACATGTCGTGTAATGATTTTTGAGAAAAACATCATGAGATGAATACACAACATGAACTAGTTACATTTCATATAATATGTACACACCATCTATGACTAAAAATCTGGTTTTTTATAAAATGAAAATGGGTTTTTTATGTATGAAGACCTCAAGTATTACACGATATTCAAATGGGTTACACACCATGTTAATGTCACAGTGTTGGTTATTAAGGGATCCATACAAGTTATATGTATCATTAATTTCTATTGTATACCTACCCTCTCATATCGAGGTCCTTACAAGGTAGTATTAAGAGATTACACTTCATACATATTGCTTCATTAATTGATTGATCAGCAATGGGGTCAGATTTATTCTATCTCGGTAAGTTTTCATCCTATTTATTCTTTGTTTTGAATGAGTCTATGGTTCGGCTACACTTTTATAATTTTATATACTATTTTGTAAATCCTTTGAAATCTTATTTCATTCCTTTTCCTCTGAAGATCATTTTGGTGGTTTCCTTCCATATGGTCAAAGGTAGTTAGGGTTTCTATGCTCTTAAAGTAGTTGGATCTATTCAATTTTCTAATTTCTTTAATTTCTTATTTTTCATATTGATTCCTTCATATTTCAAATTGGATATCAAGTGTAGAAATAAAAAAGTTTGTGGTTTCACATTTGGAAATGGGTTTTTTCTTTGAGAATGAATTTTTCTTGATTTGAAATGGAAAATGGATTTTCAAACCCAAAAGCATATTGTCTTGGATTTGAAATGGTTTTTATAAAAATGTCATCATTTTTTAAAATATAAACTAACAAACATTTCATAGCACGAACCTTGGGTTTTTTGAGAAAGACACATAGGTTGCCTAAGTGTTTGTGACACCACTAGGTGATAATCTATTTTATATTGATTTGCTATAGAATTACTTGATAGGTGGATCCATCTTTATGCCTTTTGAGGCTCATGGGTGTCTAGTGTGTATTGTCCCATAAGCTAAATCATGAATGTAAGGTTTGTTGTTGTTTCTAGTATTCTATTACATGATAGTGTATTTCATAGATGTTTCCTCACATGGATGTTTATATTAAGGTACCATTACCTAATTAGTTTTTTATTTGGGAAATATGACATGAAATTTGTGAAAAATCAAGGATTATTTTAAAAACATTTCAAATTTTGTGTATTTTGAAACATTCTTATAAAATTATTTCTATTTTAAATCATGAACTTTTGCATTATTATTTTTACGATATGTATGAATTATTTGGTGGTATCCTACCGAGATCTTTTACTCAGACCCTACTTCTATTTTTGGTAATTTATAGACGTTATTTTTAAGTATACTAGTAAATAGAAGATTATTATGTAGCATGAATTATTATTTTTATGTTTCTTTTTCGTTTTTGGGATTTTTTGGAGGTGACGGTTGGTCACATGGAGTATAAATTTTCTAGAATTGTCATACTTTTTTGGTTTCGCTTATTTAGATTGGTTATACCTCCCTTTGTTTCTACTTTTTACAGTTATGTTTTTTCTTGTTTTCCTTTTATACTAGATTTGTTTTATTATCTCTATTATACCCCACCCTATAATGGGCTAACTCGGGTGACTAGTCTGGTTGTCCCAATTTGGTATATTACACGAATTATGGAGATATTGAGAACCTATATGAGGCTAGAATATTGAAATCCTGGAATCAGTGGGAGTTAACTAATATCGTAACAACTTAATATTTTAAAATAACATTATGTTCAGTGATGTATAAAACACACAACATCGATCTTTAACAAAAGAAATATTATTATTTTATGGGCATTATAACATAGTCCTTAAATTAGAAGATATTAATAGAAGTAACCAAATTATAAAATACATATAAAGGTCATAATGAATAAAAAAATTGGTAAATCTATATTTATAGATACAAAAATGTAGAATTATTGATCAAAAAATTGAAGCCTGTGTGGATTGATTTAAAAGGGTTATAAAATTATTTGGAGCTTAAACCTATATTTACAGATAAAAAATGTAGAATTATATATAAAATTAGAGGTTTGGGTGGTTATTTGGATGGCTTATTCGATCAGGTGAAACATTTGGGATAAACCGGGGTTTTACTTTCTTGGTTCAATGTACTGTCACAGAGTTTGTGGTTGAGCTGAAAATGATAGGATTTTATGAATCTATTTAGGCTTACCAAACCTTTAATTATTGCAAAAAAATATGTTATGGTAGACTTGTTCAGTTTATAGATTCAATACAAGAACACATTTCATTTTATGTATGGTAAGTTCGACATTAGTATATGGGACATTAAGATGATCTACGGTGCGTTGATTTTAGGAGAGAAGTATGATGAGTAAATTCAGCCCCTTCCAACTGTAGTGGGGTTGTAAGGGGGCCCACATTGGTGGATATGAGTTACATAATACTCACAACTTTCCAAGTTCTCAGTTCAAAAAATTTCTATAAAGTATCAGTGGGGTTTGGAAAATCACACTAAATAACTAGGAGATCAAGAAAAAGTAAACCGGTATGATCAGTTTTTTATACCATACAGAGCACTAACCTGTGAAATTACTAATAATGTAACGGGTGATCATGTATCTTATGCCTATCTTTTAGCCATATGTGGGGTTTTTTTGTCCACTTGGATTAACTAAAAGATATTCTATGAGTGGTATGCATCATTCCACTTTGGGAGATAGTTCAGTGCATTCAGATGAAAATCCCCAATCCTCCCCACATCCGTTCGGAAATTCATCCCATGGTGGATCACAAATTGTGGATAATATTAACCTGATAATAAACTTAGGATCAGGTGACCTTCCCTCTAGATATTGTGGGTTTTGGCCTCCCCAAGGCTTATGTCAATACATTGGTCTGATCATACCTGAATGTTCACCTGGCTCCATTGGTGATAAAGCACATAGATCTTCTAATAGTGGATGAGGAGGAGGACACAGGGGCTCTGTCATCATCAAAAAAGTTATATTCTAGATAAAAACATCTTTTAGAATACCCACATCTCTCTATATGTCTTAGAAGAAAATTATGCACTTATATCCAACACCATCAACAAGAAGGGTGCCTACCGATTTGGTAACAATATATGGGGTCCCCGTGAAAGAAGTTCCAATTTTTGGGGGATCTGATATAATTATGGAGTTTTTTCCCATCGCATTCCAATACTGGTACAGTTTTAGGACTAATACATTGAGCTTAGAGGTCTTGAGAGTGTTGTGTCAAGTTGAAATAGAGTTAGAGGGATTTGGGAGTGTGATCGCTCCCAAAGGAATCTTCTATGAACAACTATGCATTGAAGTCAAATCACTTCTCCAAGAACATAGTGTGGTGATTCATTCTATAAAAGTCCATCACCATTACACACCCCTAGCTTAGAGAATGATAATTCTTAACTCAATTGTAAATAGTAAAGATAAGGGAGACTAGGATGTCTCTAGTGAATAAGTAAGATATGTTTTATCATAACTTTCATATATTCTTTGATATTGTTAGGACGATGGTGAACATTCTTTTATCTTACCACAAAATATAAATTTTTTATTAAGCCACTTTAAAGAAAAGTTGGAAACCATCATTCAAAAAACAAAAGTCACTACATGTTGAAAGAGCTCACAAAGTTATTAAACACCATACTATGATTATTTGAATTAGCCACTCTATATAATTCCCAGGGAAAAGTACTAACTTGTGTGTGTGGATCCTCCCTGATAAGTTCTTCAAGGTGGGTAACAATCATGTACATTGTCTGAACGAATTCCTATAGGGTGATTTTTCCTTGATTGAAACCCCAAGCTATTATTCGGTCTTTCTTTTTGATCCATGCTTCCTGCTCCTCGGTGGCCTTAACATGCAACCTTCTTTCATAAATTCTTGAAACCTCCTCATTTGAGGCATTGGTCTAATGAAAATTTTCAATCATTTCTTCCTTGGAGTGGAATATGAGCTTCAAGAACTCCCCTTCCTCTTCTTCCATCACTTTTGGATCTCTAATTGGATCACCACTTTCCCAGTCTTATAGGTCTTTTCTTTCCTTGATCCCATATTTCTTGGTCGACCTGGTTTCCATTGTTTTGGTCAAGTAAGAATAGTGTTTACATCCCTTGCTTTTTTCCCCTGGACCACAATGCATTTCCTGAGGTCACACTTCCCTTTTAGTCCCTTTTTCCATCGAGAGCTGTTAGGACCTTTCCCTTGGAAATGGTCCCAACTATCCACTGAGAGTTGGCTATAACTTTCATCACTTGAATCATCCTCCTCATGAGACACAGATTGATATTGAACAACCAGACTATCCAAAAGGTTCCTCAACTCAACCCACAGACCTTCCGTGGGGGGCCTCGGCCCAAAACAGTTGCCCAGGTCACTGGGGATCTGTCTGTTCTTCCCCATACATGCATCCTTTAGATAGAATGGGTGTTTTGAATAAAAAAAATTTGGGTCCAAGGGGCCCAAGACACTCCCCTAATCCCGACACCCTTTTCCAGGTTGAGACACTAGTGAAGATAACTGGTGCACCTCCTACATTCTAGGAGGTTGGGCCATGCCCCTCTCCTCAAGCCTCCATTTGTTATATGGATGAACCGCAGCAGTCATCAAGGCTAGCTTTTGCAATATATCCCCCAGAGGTTCAGCCTCCTCACTGTGCAATATCATTGTATCTTCCATGTAGACCTCCTTCTCTATGAAACCAAAGATGGCTTTAGAACCGTGATTTCTTCACATGGAGGCTCAGAAATAGGAGATACAATGCTTTACACAACTGAATTAATATTTCTATCTGGTTGGACATACCCACCTTGAGAGAGAGACTGAGAATTTGAGCTCCCCACACCTGCATTAAGTTCAGAACCATAGGTAAATCCATCCCCTGAAGCCCCTAAAGCACACTAAAATGTCTCAGTGTTGATAGGGCTCCCCACTTCTTGCTTGGTCACCCCCTACCTGCCTCCTGCAAACATATACTCTTGATACCCTAGAAGTGATATTGAGTATAAGTATCCAATTTCCCCACTGTATTTTGGCCACTACAATAGACCTATAAGGGGATTTCACAAAAAAAAACCTCAATTGGGACCATATAATGCTTAGCAGAAATCCAGTGTCTAGACCCACGTCTACATGTCACCGACGATTGTCCCAAATTCGTGCAACTGGAACAAAATTCAGCCCATGACTCATACATGACATGCTCTCTACACCAGTATTCTTCTCCTATTGTAATCCAAATGAACTCAGGAGGCTTCCTCGAGGCATCCACTTCCACGCACACATGGGGATTGACAGGATGGAACACATCATCAGTTTGGTGATCAGAGGATAAATACCTCTCTATGAGGTTCCCAAGTATCCTAATGATCGAAGGATTTTGAAATGTAAGGGGGGTTAGGGAAACTCACCCATATTTCCATGTAAGGGGAGTCCCACTTCATATGGAAGTCATAAGAAAATATTTGGAGGAAGAAGCAGTACTCATTTCAGCTGCAAGTCACACTAGACCAAGATTAGATTAGGTCGTCCTATGAAATGAAACTGATCAAAATGCATCTATTGTTGAGTAGACCCACTGTATCCCTCTCTTGTAGTTCCCAAGAACTAAAAATGAACCTATCAAAGAAGTCCACCGATAGTCTTCTCTATGGGAAATGTGCTACCAGGGTCCGATTGAGGAGCATCGAGGCATCGTTGAACTTCTTGATCGATAAAGGTAGATTTGGGATCCTTTAATAGAGCTCAGGAACCTTAGGGAACATGAAGTTCTCTGGGAAAGGTGAAAGGAGATCATGTTTAGAGAATGGGTAAAAAGAGGTCATCACTCTCTTAGAGGATAATGGAGGTCCCTCCCCCTACGGTGCGGGCGGGATAGTCTTGGTGGTATCCATCATCGCTGGGGGAGAAGCCTTTAGATCTTTTCTCTTGGATATTTAAAGAGGCTGGTAAAATTTAGTCACCTCCCACCTCCCTAGTTTACCTTCACAGAGACATGGTGTCCAAAGTTGGTTCAAAAACCGACCGATAGGCTAAAGATCAAGGTTGTATATGTCAAATAGATCTCATAGATGTGGTTATATCTAATGCAAAGGAAACCCCATTTATTCCTCCATCAACACCACTTTTGTCACCTCATGTTATATTTTAAAGTTACTTCCTCTAAGAGGTATAAGAAGAGAATATGGGAAAGTCCATACACTAATAAATCTCTCAAAATCATTAATTGTTTTACTTTTTGGACTTTTTTACTTTTCATTAATCTAGTAGATTATCAAGGCCGCTTACCTACCCATATCATGGTCGGGTAACAATTATCATCTAGTCTTATGGGACCCTACTTACCCAAATGTGTCTTTTTTATTAAAAATTGACATTTTATTGATTTATTCATTCATATTAATTTTTAATATATTTCATTATTTTATTACTAACATAATATTTGTTTCATTATATAGGTGGAATTTTTTTACTGAGTTCAGATTCTTTTTTTGGCAACTAATACCATAGACGTAAATTTTTGAGAAGGGGTCACTGATGCAAAAAAGGATGAAACATTAATGTTTTTAACTATTTGTCAGATAATTGTAATTATAACCATATAAAACATTGTTTGAAATGTATATAGTAGTGTGATTATTTATATTAATGACATCAAGTAAATGTATATACCATTGTTTGCGAAAATCTTGTGTGCACTGTTTTGTTCTTTTATGCTTTGTTTGTGTGTAGGTGTTGTTTTGTGTAGCTATTTTGTGTTCTGGTGCTGTTTTGTGTTGTGTGTGCGGGTGTTATCTCTGGTGTGTAGGTTTTGAGCAGGTTCTGGGTTTTCTCAGGAAACATGGCCTTTATCAGTGCTAGTTGAGTGCTGATAAATGGGCCTCTATCAGTGCTCAAAATAGCATTGATAAAGGCTTTGTTTATCTATGCTAAAAATGAACTGGTAAAGGGGGGACTTTATTAGTGTTTTCTTTTAGCGTGGATAAAGGGAACCCTTTATGAAGGATTTTTTACCAATGTTAAAGGGGACCCCCCCCCCCTATCTTCTCTATGATTAACAGCATAGTTAATGGAGTTTTTAGTACTTTTAAAAGCCCAATTTGTAGTGGTGAAAGGAGGTATCCCAAAGAAGTGGTAATAATTTTACCCAACATTTTTCAATTTATTTATTCCTATAAATACAATAAATATAAATTATTAATTAAAAAATTATGAATTTGGTAAAATAAATATACTATAATTTTATTATTATTATGGAACTATCATTATCCACCCTTTTCAATCAAATAGAAGTGAATGTATCGCTCATGTGTACTTGTGGACTACCACCTCCATGTACCGATACAATTCATCCTTAATCACCATATTTCATGGATGAGTATTATGATGGGTTTATTTTTTATAAATTATATTTATGAAATTATAATTATTCTAGAATTATAATATCACACCTACCTTTATACCTTCCAATCCTTTGGAAATGATAACATCACTAATGTGTACGCATGGACTACCACCTTCATGAAGCAATGTGATTCGTTCTATGATTATGATTGACACGAATGGAAATAAGGATATATTTAATGAATATATATGATATATATGATAATATAATTATTATGTAAATCTTAAATTTTATTTATCTTTCTTTCGTTTCATTAATCGAAATGGGAAAACAACATTCATGCGTGCATATAGTCTTCCATCTCCACGACCTATGTAATTCTTTTTTCTATATATAACTTGTATGGATGAATGTATATATATATAATGAAGATATATGATATTTATATCATTATTGACACATTATATATATCATGTAATCATGTTCAAATTATAAATATTGGAACTACCGAATCAGAATTCTCAAGGAAAACAAAACAGTTAACACATGGAAATGAAAATTTTAGTAAGTAATTATTAATAAATGGAATTTAAAATTCTAAAATTCGATAATATATGATATTATAAGTATTTAAATTTTTCTAGTATATAATGATAATAAATTTTAACTTATTATACATGAGTTGAGAGTATTTTAGAAGAAAGTAAAACATGAGGAGTGGGATTTTTGTCTCACTTTTATTTCTTTGAAACACATTACAAATTCATAACTTGTTTCTTTTATGTAAATTATATAATTACAATGAATTTATTTTATGATTATTCTCATGAAAATTATTGGTATTTTAATATACATTTATTTTACTCTCTTTCATAAGGTTTTGATTCAAAAGATACCAATGTAGTTATGTTTTTATTATACAATCATATTGATTACAGGGATTGTTTTTCATTAAGTTTAAGATGATAAACATTTATGATATAAATCTCAATAATTTCATATATTTAATTTTCCTATGGTTATTCTTGATAAGGCATGTTTAATTGTAATTTTTCTCAATTTAAGTATTGAAGAGACTAAAATAATTTTTAAATGAAAAATGACTTTATTTCTCTCTTCTGTCGAAAATATGTTTTCTTCCATTTACATGTTTTATAAAAAAGTTTTCAAGAATTATTTTACTAATATCAAGTAATTTTTTTAATTCATTTTTACCCTTTTTTTAATTTTTACAAAATGTTTTAAAAAAGGATGTTTTTTTTCTTAATAAGGCATTTAGAATTTTTACCAAAAATGTGAAAAGAATATTTGTTTCTAGCGTACATGGAATGAATTGAATTTCACACAACCATGAACAATGAATGTTTTGAGGATTAATTTACAAGTTTTAAGGTCATTTTTAAATAAAAGTTTTACATTAATATTTTTAAAAAAAATTATATTAAATATGTGATTTGAAAATGAAATGGTATTTTCCTCAAGAAATATTCCAACGATCTTTTAAAGTAATACATCATATATGACGAAATAATTTCATCCTACTTATCCTTTACTAGGGATATGATCCAATGAAACCATATTTTTTCTTTATCCTTATGTTTTATGTTTTTTCATAATTAAATATAAATGAAACCTAGTTTCATTCCCATGGATTAAGTTATGATTAATGTTTTTATATTCTTGTGGCATACATATGAATGGGTTTAAGATTCTTTGATAGGTGGGGTAATTTTTATATATCCCCATAATAAATATTTTAATGATTTATGTTCTATGATCTCAAAGAGTACATGGGATTTTATCCCAATCCCAAAATAAGATAAGAATACATGGGAGGATATCCCAAGCCGGAAAGAGGGTACACAAGAGTTCATCCCAAGACCGAGTCGGTACACAAGTGGTTATCCCAAGACTATCATGTTATGAATATCTTGATGGGTATAATTAAAATAATATTTCTATGATTATGATTATACCACAATTATACCACTCCTTTATGACATGATCTTATGCCAATATTATGCTCCCACGGCTTGTGTTCTTTGATTCCTTTATGATTCAAGTCTTATGAACTGTTAAGATTTTTTTATGCCTCAAGATTGTGATAAATGATA
The DNA here is from genome assembly GCA_963277665.1 of Viscum album. NCBI lineage: Eukaryota > Viridiplantae > Streptophyta > Magnoliopsida > Santalales > Viscaceae > Viscum > Viscum album. The sequence continues at coordinate 717,437,910 of OY728133.1, read as the reverse complement.
TTAAGGGTATAAATTTTAGATTTTATTCTTGTGTTATTATACTTATCATCATGTTATGTTTAATTCATCCTTTATATCTTACTTTTTACCCTTACTAAGCATCTAATCTCACCCTTTATTATTTTTTATTTCCCCATTTTATGGAGAAAGGATTTAAGTATGATATGTCTAAAAATCGGGATAGTTCTGAATAATTCAATGAGAGATGATGTAGATCTATTATTAATAACTAGTTTATATATCCATGTTTCCAAATACACTAAAGGTATAAAATTTGGGCATAGATATTAATGTTTTGTTTTGAATATTCATATAATAAGATGTAATATTTATGTATGAAAAGTATAGGTTGTTATAAATATCAAATTATTTTTTAATTTAATTTTTAATAATGTTTTACTTTATAAAATAATGTTTTAAATTATTCATCTAATCATTTTTGGAATGTTGTACTTTTGACATTTTATCAAAAATGTTATAGGAATCTTTATTTTATTGTACACATCATGAATGGGAATTCCTTCCGTCATTACCGTTCAATGCTTTGAAGCCTCATTTATAAGTTTCCAAGGTTATTGTAAAAGAAATTTTTTTTCATTAATATATTTTTAAATGTATAGTTTTAAAATATATAATTTTAAAATGTAAATGGAAATTTCCCCAAGATATATCCTAGTGATATTTTAAAAGAATTTTTCATCTTTGATAACATCTATTGATGTTACTTATGGTTTACTGGGGATATGATCCAATAATCACATTTTATTCTTTATCTTGATGTTTTATTCTTATGATTATGAAATATTTATGAATTCCATTTCATTTTACTTTCGTTAAGTTATGATGAATGTTTTAATGATCTTGTGGAATAAATATGAGTGGATTAATGATTATATGATGTCTAGACCAGGAATTATATAGATACTAGGCACACAATGGAAGCACCAAAAGATGGTATTTTAAATATTTTCCACCAAAAATTGACATGACTATGTCAGTGGTGACAAAACAATGCTCTATTACCACCCAAGTAACCCGCATGAAAAATTTTAAGAATAAAATAATAACCATAAAATTCCTAGTTCGATATGAAGTCATGATCAATGCCTTCTTTTCATTTTTGATAAATAATAAAAGAACTAGAATTAAAATTCCTCAAGATCATCTACTCCACTTTAGGATACTTTTGGAACGTTGGTCATCTAATTCTGAGTGCTGGTGTGGAAATCCAATGACTCCTTTAATGCTCTGACAGTCACTGCATCACCACTCTTGTGATTCATTAGAGAGAGCTCGAACCAAAATCCTGGGTAAAAATCCCCTCTCTCTAGAATGTGGTAGAAATAATAATAGAGAGAGATATAGAGATTAACTGAATATTAATTTGTGAAGGACTCTCTTCTTCTATATATAGTGAAATAATAAATATCAGGAATAAACTCTTTATACCTGAATATTTATCTCTCACTTAATAAATAGTATATTATTAATATTATTCTAATTCATAAAAACCATTTATATTATTATCAAATTCTTATAATATAATAAATAAATTATTTGATCATTCTTGATCCATTAACTCAACTTGTCATTGCTGAAAATATTACGTGAACTGAGAATATTTTAAACTAATATTATATAAAATAATATTTTTATGCATTTATTTTAAAACATGTAAATACAATTAATAAATAAATTCAATGTTAATTATTCTTAACTTAAATAATATGAATTTCTTTATTTCTTTTTTGATCGTATCTCCTTGGATAAAACAAGGACCCCAATTGTTGGTCCCACCATGTCTTGTTTACATATTCAACAGAATTGAGAACATTATTGATTTCAAATTTTGTGTGTGACCATCTACGACCTTATCTCTGTAATAGTGAATATTATTCATATACTAAGAGGGTGATCTAGTAACCCATCATGTCCCCTAAAGAGATAGTCATAGTTACAGAAATGACAACCAACCTACAAACATGAATTGTGTAATATAATATCTTTGTCTTTAATATATCATAAAGTAGGACACACACTCTCATCATCTCCCTTTTCTTGATTTATTATTTATTCATCTAATTAGATATATTTATCCTTATCTTCCATGTACATGGTTTTATTAAGGTACTAATATCATGATCAATGAGTCCAAAGATATATTACTTCCATAACCTAAAAGTAAAAATAATAATTTCTTGACCATTAAACCAATGTCATATGGCCAATGATGCACCAAACATAAGATACCTCACCGTGATTTCATATCATGGATTTTTCCCTAAATCAAAGTACGCGATCAAATGGAAAACATTGGAAATGATCTCATGTCAGGAGACCATTACACATGTTTGTAGATAGAAACATCCAATGACATTCAAAACATGTGGTGTTCCTATTGGGAAGCATGTCCTTGTGATCTCACTACGATAGATCAATAAGTGTAAACTTTATAAGAATACGTCCCAATGCTTATGAGCCCCCAAAACCAAGTATTCAAACATTTACTATGTCCAGTTTGTATGATGTATCTAGACCATGGGAGATATGTTTTATATTACTATCATTTTATCTCAAGGTTCACATTATAGACTGGTATTTACTATAACCTTTTAATATTATAATTAATCTATGGACATTACCATTAAATAGTGGATGTAGAAATATCTACACTATAATGGTAATTTTCCATCATGTATAACTAATTGTACAGATGATATGGTAATAAAATTTACTATTCAAGTTGGGTCTAGGTCACCCACTATTTCAACTATAACAACCCTAACTTTTTATATCTAGAAATTACATAAATATCATGAAATACTAAAAAAATTATACAAAAAATATGCTCAAATATTATATTAGTCTAGTTCATTTGGAAACATGGAAACATAAACACTAATATATAAATGACCTATATCATCTCCCACTGGGTTCTTCTTGACTGAAACCCTTCATAGACACATCATAAATAATACATATCTTCATAACCTAGGGGTAAGGAAATATAAAAATGGGTGAACTCAAATTTTTAGTAAGTGTAAAAAAGAGAAATATGTAAGCCTAATCATGATCATAAGTGTATGAGACATGATCACAAAAATAAACGATCATACCCTACATATCAAAGATTATAAGAATGAAATATGGTATAAATCTTGGTATTTCATAATATATGTATCGTATGGAAGTAAATAACATATGACATAAACTCATGACATAGGAATAAAACATGTAATTGTGGAAAACACATAAGCATATAATATGATTTCCTCATACCATCTTGGTAGTCAGGGTTTAACATCTTATTAGTCAAGGTTAATTCTTAATACTAACTTAGTCTATCTTATGAGGTATAAATCTTTACCCAATGTATTGTAGGGAGATATAGGTCCCACCCATCTCATAATGAAATCATAAATACAAGTTCCATAAGATCATAAATAATCATATCATTACCCATTAAATGAAATGGGTATTATATAAATGTAATCATACCATAACCTTTGGAAAAAGACAGGTTCCATAATCATTTCATCACAACAATATCAAATGAAAAAAAGCTGGTTTCAAAAGAATGTAACTCATGGAAGAGAAATGGCGGTCGCCAAAATTATTCCATAAAAATAAAAACCATTCAAGAAAAAATATGAATAGAATCTTTGGATAATTTCTTAGAAGGGCCTAAGTAACATCAATGGATGTCATCTTAGATGTAAAATAACTTGTATTGACCTTTTGAAAACATTTCTTGAGTAAAATATCCATTATAATTTTAAAAGCGTTTTTTAAAACAAAAAAAAATCATTTGAAAACAATTGTCCTTAAAAATTTATAAAATAATCATTAAAATATTATGAAAACCAATTCCTTGAAAACTTATAAAATAATATTGAAAAAATTATTAAAACAATTTTTGTTGAAAAGAATTTTAAAACTAATAAAGAAATATTTAATTTTTTTTAAATCCATTTCTTTGAAAATACTTTTAAAACTTATAAATAATGCTTGAAAACGTTAAAAATACTTCCTAAACAAAAAAACATTTGAAAAACATTATTTAAAAATATATTTGAAATAATATAAATAAAATAATTTAAACAATAAAACATTTTTAATATACTTTTAATTGAAAATTATATTCAATTTTATTTGAAAACATTTTTTAAAACAAGTTTTTTGAAATAAAACATATTTTTGACCGAAGAGAGAAATACAGTCATAATTTCTTAAAAACATTTTCTTAATTACCTTAAGTACCAAAGAGTATAAAATGATATTAATACATGGATAAATCTTTAAAAAAAAATTGGTAGTTGATGTCATGAGGGTTCTTGAGATATGGATCATAAGATTTCATAAAATAAGCATAGTTATTAACAATCTCAAAAAGTGATGAGGTTGTTTCAATAAATGCTTACCACTTGATTACATGAGATCATAATATTCATGTAAGAAAATGAAATTACATTCAGCTTAAAATAGATTTAAAATAATAATATTCATGATATAACATGTAAAATATAAGTATATACACCTTGAAAAAGAATTTATGTGCATAAAAAAACACGAGTCTCAAAGAACGCAAATTTAGGCAAAACTATTTTCCAGATTTCGTAATTTTTGAAACACAAACCCCGTGAAAAAATATCATAAAATTGATATGTAAATATCCATAAATATAATAATAAGAATCATTGAATAAATAAAAGATCAGTATACAAACCACACAAAATTAAAGGGGTGAATAAAGCATGTGTCTCACAGAAATAAAAAGTGAGATGAAATCCCCTTACTTTGTGTATTGACTATCTTCGTACTCAAAAAAACCAACTATAATAAATATAATTTTATTATAAATCTTTAATAGAACTTTATAGTCATATATAATTCAATATATTGTGTGATTATGACCATATATTAAATTCTTGTTAAATATCCTATGTTAAGGTTTCACTTTGGGTAATATTCACTTTATTCTTTACATTTGTCTTAATTTGTTATATCTTTGTTCCTCATACTTATATCATGATTCCAAAAAATATAAACCATGATATAAATATAATTTATATAAAATATATTAGTATTATAATAATCTATATAATATAGAAGTATGAAATGGAATACACTATTCATAGAGAAGGTAAGTCGTACATACGCATTAACCGTCTTCCCATTTTTATTGTCGTATTAAAAGAAATAAAGAAAATGAAATATATGTGTATATATATATTCTAATTCCAATAGAATTATTATTTCATATATTTCATATAATTTTACTAAAGTCATCCTTAATAAAGTCCATGTATTGTTTGAATGAATCACATCACTCTGAGGGGGTGGTATTCTACACTTCCTCAAATGAAATTATCATATTTACACCAAGTGGAAAGTATAAAGATATTTGTTTAAAAATTATTACATGATATTAAAGAAATAATGAATATAATATATAACATATATAAATAATTTTTCCACCATAATTTCTACCATGATATTTGGTAAATTAAAAATGAACAATCATCATTTTGGGAGGTGATAGTTTGTCGTACATGTAAACAGTATGTTTGTTATCCATTAAATGGAGGTGTGTGTAAGTTTAGGTAAAACCCATGGAATAAAAAAATTATTTTATTTAGGGTACTATTTTTTTATACAATCATGGAATAAATCTAGTGTAGGGGTGGATAAATAAAATAAAATAAAGGAGATTGAGAGAAGACATTACCTATTAATCAGGTAAATCCTTTTGGTTTGCACCAAAGGGCTTCCATGGAAGACTTTCTACCAAAATAGAGGATTCAATGAGGGTGGGAGGGATTTTGAAAAGTATTTTGGGTAGATATTTTATGAACTTAAGTGGTTTTAGAGTTGTGAAGAATAGGGATATGTGGTGACCTTTTGTAGGGAAGGGGAAAGACACACTTTGCTTTTTTTTAAAAACAAGTTATGTGTACCCATGTTTTTACCTAACAAGAGACATACCAACCCAAAAACACTCAATGAATTAATTTTCATGGCAGAAAAATGGCCATTAAATGGATGTTTTACATGTTTATAAGTCTTTTTTGGTCTTAAATTTAATATTTAGTCCTTAGTTAAGCTTAATTTTACCATAATCGGTGTAATTAATTTTAATTACTTCAACAAATAATTTTGGTCAAAAAATAATTTGAACTTATTATATAATATAAATTATTATGATTCCAAATATGGAATCAATATTTTCAAATTTCAATCACATAAGTGGAATAAATTATTTTAAAATTAATCCCACTCACGGGACAACATTGCGGGTTATTAAATTAAAAACGTCCAAACGTTTGCTATGTTTTTATACCCAATTTCATAGTTAAATTGATTCCAATTAACTAAATTGTATTAATTAAAAAAATATGATCTAATTAAACTTTTAAACCAAATTAAAATATAATTTAATATTATAAATAAATTATACTAAATGGTAATTTTGAATTAAAATCCTGTATTTTGTACTATTTTATCAAAAATGAAGTTTCTCATAAAAATCCCAAAAATTAACCCTAAGATTATTTTGAAATTACAAATTAAAAAATAAAGATTATTTTATAAAATTCCATTTCTAAATGTGTCTAAAATTTATTTTATTATTTTTCACAAAAGGTCATTAAAATCACTTCTTTTCAGAAAATATTATTTTTAAACATATAAGGACTTTTCCAAAAATTATATCTTTCATTATAAATATGTTTTATTTCTATAAAACCATTATAAAAAATATTTTAAAATTATTTATTACTATATATATTCTTATTTTTAATGTGTAGGTTACAATCATCTCATTTGAATAATTATAACAATAAAATGATGCTTCGTAGAAACTCTATGTTACGTGAAAAGTACGCCATTTCGGTGTTTCATGTAGTGCAATACAAGTCAGTTTTGTGTGAAATGAATGGTTTAATTAGTGATTAAATATTTGAAAAAATATATTTTAGTGTTGTAATAAAAGATAAATATCAAAATTTTAAATTAATTTAAAATTATATGTTTCACAAAATTTCATAGTGTTACATTCTACTCACCTTAGAATGAATTTTTCCATAAAACATAATCTAGATAATCAAAGGTTTAATACTTGAATTTTCATTTCATATAAAACCTCATTATAAAAATGATTACTAAAACTACCTATAAAAAGGTAAAGTTGATACCATAATGGTTACCCAAAGTAATAAATAACTAGGTTTCAACATAGTAGAACTAAGATTGGGAGTAATGATTGGACATGGAGGAAAACATAAATATTTTTAGGGAGTTATTGAGTTCAAAAATCTAAAACTATTTATTGGTCAAATAAAAGTTTAGGGCCTCAAATTCATAAATCTATGAAGATTTATAATACCATTAGTTCAAAAAAATTACAGTATTAGGACAACATTATTATTTCATCGTAAATAATTATTCATTAAAAAATAATTTTATATTAACCATGACATCATGTAGTCTAGTGGTAGGCGTGAAACCCTTATCATCATTCAGGCATCGGTTCAAGGATCGTGGCCTTTCTATACATGATGGGTTGTCCCCTGACATACATTATTTCCATTTCCAAAACCATGGTTATATATTTTCCAAAATATGAAGGGCATACTTTAAATAAGGTTTTTCACTAAATAGCATATTAACAAAGGTTTTCAACATAATCCTAATACATAAATTCTTCCTAATATTTTTTGCTTAAACTTTTCATAAATGGTTAACCTTATAACCTCTCTAAAATATGAAAATCCAAAACTTAATAAATAAATTTAGGAAATCAATTTAACATTGATCCCCCATATATCACAAAGTAACTCTTGGTTGTTATATTCTCAACAGGTGAATACCCTTGTGGTAAATTATCTTGGAACATGTTAACAACCTAAATTACCATAAATACTTTTATAAATCATGAATTCTTATTTATTCCATATATTACTAGATATATTCCATTAATCAAAGAAGTTGTGAACATCATAAATAATAGAATAAAATCCTTTTCAAAATGTCCTTAATTATTCAAAGGTAATAAGTACCATTTAATTTACTTATATCCAACATTTAATTCTCCCAAAAAAATTATTTCAATGAAATAAAAATATTAATGGTTAATTTTGTCTTAATCATGTGTTTTCTATGGACATCACCTTTTAATTGTATAAGTTTTCTATTCCATCAGATCCATTAAATGTATTCATGTAAATCATTAGTAGAAAAAAATAAACTTGACAATCCTTACATATTTCACCTTTCATATAACATAATTCTTGAATCTAAAAACATAAAAACATTTTATTATTCCACATCATCATTATTCCATTAACAAGGCTACCTCATCCTATTACACAATATCTAGTTACTTTTACATTTCATCTGTAGTCTCGTCATCATCCTCAATGTAACTATTACTCAAACCATCTTATTGATTCTCTTCGGGAGTTTTCCTCTTGTGACATTGAGTTTCATAATTATTTTTTATTCTATGCATAAAACATTTAAAATTTTATTATGTCCTAGGGAGGCCAATATTCTCATCCTTTTTGTTATCCGAACTCATTGTTTTTTCCTTACAGTCACTTGTTTTGTTCCCTTCGTTTCCACAGTAGAAAAATATTCTTGTTATTATAAGACATTCACATAGGTGGTTCTTTATATATTCTTGATTTAAAGGAAAAAAAATCTTATTTCCTTCATGGTCTCCATTACGTAAAATTTTAGAAAATTATTTTATGTTCCTTAGTAAGTATGATAGTTAGTTAAGGTACACATTGTTAATCTTGTTCTATGAAAACTGATTTGGAATGATCACAACCTCTTTCACTCCATAGATCATCCCACTCAAATTATCATTGGTAAATTGTCCATTACATTCAAAATTAATCCAGTTCTTTCTATTTCCCGGCATTGACTAAAACCAAAAGCATAGTGAGATCATTACTTATCATAGAATAAAATAAAAGTTTTATAAAGACACTTACTTATAAGATATCTAAATAATTAAACCTTCCTTAATCTATGACATCCTAGGTTCATCCTAGGTTATTCATATACAACTTATATTTAAATCATGCATGATGTTTCGTGAAGAGTTTTATGAATTCCAAAAGCATATCTCCCAGTAGTGTCAAACCAGGTGTGTAGCTAGGTCTTTTATCTTGTAATAGATTACCCCAAGTTAGGCCTAGAACATTTTTTCAATGTTTTCCCCTAGGTATATCTATTATAATGAACATAAATATGTAGTATCTAGATAGGTATGTATTTCTAGTAAACCAATCACTCTATCCTATACCAAAATTCTAGGACATTTTCCTATACTTTTACTTATCCTTTGAATTATCCCTATACATGTACTTAGGGTTCTCACTAAGTTTTCCTCATCCTAGATTACAATGGTTAACTAAAAATTTTCATTAATTCCAACTATAGAGACTCTCACTTTTCATACATATACATTACATAACGTTTATATAATACTTAAAATATTATAAAAAAGATGCCTAGAGACTATATTATCCTAGTGCCTTTAGAAACATTGAAACATAAAAACTGGTACCAAAATGAGCTATAACATCACCCACTTTGTTCTTATTGACTCTCACCCTTCTTAGACACATGATACATAATACAAATCCTCATAACTTGGAGGGAATAAAACATAAAAATGGGTTACCTTAGATGCTCAGTAAGGGTAAATAAGGTAGATATGTATGTATAATCATGAGCATAAGGGTATGAGAACATGATCCTAAAAATATAAGATCAACCCAGTTTATTAAAGATTTAATGCATGAAACATGGTATAAAGATTTTCAGTTCATAATACATGAATTATAAGGAACTAAATAACATAATATTTGAAAGAATAATATGAGAATAAAACATGGAATTGTGGAAAACACATAATCATGTAATATAGTTTTCATATTAGCTAAGTAATCACTTTCAAGAACATCTTGGTAGTATGGGTTCATTCCCCATACCATCATGGTAGTCATGGTTCACTCCCATGACCATCTTAGTATCATGATTTCATACCATCTAGGTAGTCATGGTTCACTCCCATGGTCATCTTAGTAGTCAATGATCATTTACAAGACCATATTAGTCTATCTTGTGAGATATAAATCATTACCCAATGCATTGGATAGATATATATGTCTTACCCATCTCACATGGAAATTATACATACATGTGACATAAGATCATAAATAATCATATCCTAACCCATTACATTAAATGGGTATTATAAACATGTAATCATATCATAACATGTGGAAAATGATAGGTTCCATAATCATTTAATCATAAACATATCCAATGAAAATAAGTGAGTTTCAAAATCATGTAACATGTGGAATCGAAATTTTTGTCATAAGAATCATTCAATCAAAACATAAACCATTCAAGAGATAATACAAATGGAACTTTTGGATCATTTTCTAGAAGGGATTTAATAATATGAAGGGATGTCATCTTATATGGAAAATAGCACGGAAAAATATTTTGAAAATATTTATTAATTAAAATATCCTTTATTATTTGTACAAGAATTTTTAAAACATAAAATCATTTGAAACCCATTTTCCTTAAAAACTTATAAAAGAATATTGAAAACATTGTGAAAACCAAAATCTTGGAAAACATATAAAATAATATTGAAAACCTTTTGAAAACCTTTTTCTTTGTAAACAATTTGAAAAAATATAAAGAAAGATTGAAAATGTTTTGAAAACAATTTATTTGAAAATATTTGGAAAAATTATAAATATATCCTGAAAAATATTTCAAATCCATTTTATTGAAAATACTATGAAATCATTTAAATAATTCTTGAAAATGTTTGAATACTTCTTAAATATATAATAATTTGAAAACATTTTTCTTTAAAAATATTTTTGAAATAATGTAATAAAATCTTTGAAAACAATAAAACACATTTAAAATCATTTTTCTATGAAAATTTTCTTCAAGGTTAATTGGAAAACATTTTTGAAAACATTTTTAAAAAAAGGGTTCTTGAAATAAAATGGATTTTCAACTGAAGAGAAAAATAAGGTCATATTTTAATAAAAATATTTTCTTAATTACCTTAAGTACAATATAGTGTATAATGGTACTAATATAGGGTTATATATTGAATAAACATAGTATAAGGAAACTCATAATGGTTCTTGAGATATGGATTATAATATTCTGTAAAATAAGAATAATCATTAACAATCTCAAAAAGAAATAAGATTGTTTCAATAAACTCTTACCAATTAGTTACTTGGGATCATACTATACATGTAAGAAAAGGAAATTAAATTAAGCTTAAAATATAATTAAAATAATGATATTCAAGAAATAAAATTTAAAAAGGATGTATATACACCTTGAAAAAGAATTTAGGTGTATAACAAAACATGGGTCTCAAAGATGGCCAATTGAGAAAAAACTATTTTACCGATTTGGAAATTTTGGAAACATAAACCCCATTAAATAAATAACATAAAATGGCTTTGTAAATACCCATAAATTTAAATATAATAATAATTAAATAAATCCATGGTCAGTATACACACCCCATAAAAGTAATGGGTGGTTAATAAAGCATTTATCACACAAAAATAAAAAACGAGATGAAATCCCCTTACATTAGGTCTTGAATCTCTTTAAACTCGTACAAACAACTTGTATAATAAATATAAATTTATTTTAAATCTTTTAAAAATCATATTATTATATCTAATACCATATATTGTTTGATTATTACCTTATATTACCAGTTTTCTTACAATTCTATTTTAAATTTTCACTTTGGGTAATATTCTCTTTATTCTTCGCATGTGTCTAAATTTCTTATATATTTGGTTCTTACACTTATATCATATTTTAAAAAATTTACACCAAGATATAAATATAATTTATATTTATTATATGTGTATCATAATAATATATAGAATATAAAATTATAAAATGGAATACACTATTCATAGAGACTGTAAGTCGTACATACGCAAGAATGATGTTCTCGTTTTTATTATCCTTTTAAAAGAAAAAAATAAAATTATTTATATTTATATATATATATATTATAATTAAATTAAAATTATTATTTCTTATATATCATATAATTTTACTAAAAGCATCATTAATACATTCTATATAGTGTGTGAATGAATCATATCACTTTGAGGGGGCGGTAGTCCATACTTCCTCAAACAAAACTATCATATTTACACCAAGTGGAAAGTATAAATATATTAGTTTTAAAAAGATTAAATAATATTAAATACATAAAAAATATAATATATAATATTATAAATATATTTTTCATCATAATTTCCACCATGATAGGTCATAAAGGAAAAATGAACAATCATCGTTTTGTGAAGCGGTAGTTTGTCATACACATAAATAGTATGTTTGTTACCCATTAAATGGAGGTGAATATAAGTTCAAGAAAAAAAACATAGCATAAAAATCCTATTATATTTAGGATACTGGTTTTTTTAATAAATCAAGGAATACATGGAGGGAATGTGGTGGGGAAATAAAATAAAAGAAATGAGCTTTTGAGAAAATGTTACCTCTAAATCGGGTAAATCCTTTTGGTTTTCACCAAAGGGATTATTTGGAAGATGTTATTAACAAATGGGGGATCAAAGGTTGATTTTAGGGATTTTGGGAAGTTTAATGGTCATATATTGGCCTAAATTAAGTGTTTTTATAGGTGTTAATAGGAGGGATAGTTGGTATCCTTTTATAGGTAAGGGAAAGGACACACTTGGTATTTTTGAAAACAAGTTTGTTGTACCCATGTTTTTACCTAAATAAATTCATACCCAACCAAGACTACTCAATAATGTAATTTTCATGGATTGATAATGTCTATAAAATGGTTTTTGGACAATTTTATTGGTTGTTTGGGATCTTAAATTTAAGGTTTGGTCCTTAGTTAATCTTAATTTTACCTTAATCAAGATAATTAATTTTATTTACTTTCACTAATATTTTTGGTCAAAAACTAATTTGAGATTATTAGAAATTATAAATTATTTTAATTACAAATATAGAATCACTTTTTTAAAATTCCAATCATATAAGTGGAACAAGTCAATTTAAAATTAATTCAGCTGATGAGACGACACATTGGGTTTTTAAAGTAAATACGTCCAAATGTTTGATAAGTTTTTATACCCAATTTCAATGTAAAATTGATTCCAATGACCTAAATTAGATTTAATAATAAAACTATGATGTAATTAATCTCTTAAATCAAATTAAAATATAATTTAACATTTTAAATATACTATACGAAAAGGAAGATTTGAATTAAAATCTGGTATTGTTCACTATTCATCGAAAAATGAAGTTTCTCAGAAAAAACCCAAAAGATAACCCTAAGATTATTTCAAAATTCAAAATTAAAATATGAAGTTTATTTAATCAGTTTAAATTTCTAAATTTGTTTAAAATTTGTTTTATTATTTTCCATAAAAGAACATTAAAAGTAGATCATTTTTTAAAATAGAATTTATAAACATATAAGGATTTTATAGAAAATTATATATTTCATTGTCAATATATTTTATTTCTTTAAAAAAATTACACAATATTTGAAAATTATTTATTACTATTCATATTTCTAATTTTAATATCTTGGTTACAATTATTTCAGTTAAATAATTATAACAATAAAATAATGCTTCATAGAAACTCAGTGTTGCATGAAACATACACCATGTCAGTGTTGTGTGTAGTGAAAAACAAGTTAGCTCCATGTAAAATTAATGTTTGAATTAGTTAATTAACATATAAAATTTTATTTTCAATTATACATGAAAAGAAAAATATTAAAATATTAAATTCTTTTGAAAAAATTATTTCAAAAAATCTCTGGTTGTTACAAAAACACTTCCAATTTAACTAGATAACTTTCTAAATATACTTGTTGTCACTCACATGATAAAAATCATATTTCTATTGAGTCACAAATTTAGTTGTTGGTAATTCCACGATTCCTATTCATGGCATCTCTAATATATGAGACCTCATCTCCTTGAGTAATACTTCTCAAGAGATGGTATCCTTGAGTATCTCCCTTTTTTACATTGTCAAAACATGGATATAAGGAAGACTAGTTTGTGTCCTTAGAAAACTGGTATCCTTTCTTCTCTACTTACAAGGCACACATCTATTGTACATTATGAAGTAAAAATGGATAGTTATGACTACTTCCCTTACAGAGCTCTTGGAAATAATTAATATATGTATGTTATAAAGTATATCTTGGAAATATCGCTTCTTGTACATATCATGGAATACATGATTAATCCATAATTTAAGCATATTGATTTCAACTCACCATGTTAATCTCCACCCATGTATCATACATGTCAAAATGTAGAGATGTATTTCATGTGACACTAGTAACAATTCTAACTCAAATTGTTATAACTTATATTTTTCAATACCATGTCACTATGTGTATGATTGAATAGGTTAAGAAACATTTATATCAACCTTAGTAGATCCTTTCCCCTAGAACATAGGTTACTAATTTAATTCAATCACTGAGGAATAGATATTATCATTCTTGTCTTAACTAACTTGAAGGACTATATATGTTTTCTATATGTTATTAAACATATTTAACTTCAAAAACAATGGATCTCCTACTAACCATTGGTAGACACTTTTCAAAGATTGATTTAAAATGAATATTATATGATCTAGTTTCTTACTTCAATACTAAACTAGATTTGGTAAACTTTTAACCTTTATTAGCATTCTATGATGTGACCATCTGTCACACACAGTTTTTTTTTCTGTCTTTGTATTGATCCGGCCCATTCCCAGTTTTAACAACTGAATTTGTTTCTTTTATAACTCTTTTGTTTTTCATCCTTTTTCACCCAATAAACTTCCCACTTATCCTATACTGATATATTACAATTTATTTATCCTTTTGGACCCATTATAAATTCATAAGCCAGGCGAATTTGGGTCACTTATTTAGGTATTGGGCCGGCCCATGGGCCAATTTCCTGTTTTAAAAAAAAAAATTGTTTCATTTATATCGTTTTCATTTTTTAATCTTTGTCGGTGATTACACCTCCCACCCGAAGCCAATATCCCTATACTCACCCCAAATATCGTTTTTACCACTTTGGAGCTCATATTGGTCGCGTATTAGGGAGAATGTTCTCTGGTTTCCTCAAAACGTCCAGAATTGAGAAGGTAACTTGTTTCACCCATAACTCATTCAATTCGTACTCTTTTGGACACCAATTTTCTTTACCTGGTTCGTACAGATCTTAGGAGTATCTCCATGAATTTTCAAGCCATTCCCTTCCCTCTAGGGTTGCAGATCTAATGGAATACGAAGAGTTTTCTAGGGTGAAAGGTGAGATTCCTTCTCCTTTCTCATTCCTCTTCCCACTCCTTTCATTATTTCATGGTTTTATATTGTACCCTAGTCTTTATAGACATAGGGTGTTGTTATACCATGTTTTTTGATGGGTTTTATGTTTGTTTAGGTCTGGTATTTATAGTTTTAGGGTTTATAAACCCGCGGCGGGTGATTTCGGGTGTGCGTTTCAATTACGCCAAAGATTTGAGGTAGGATACCCCATGCACATGACTTTATTATTTAAGTTTCATCCTTTCATTATATTTAAAACCAGATATATATGTTTATTATTGTTTTTAATCCTTTGGATAATTTTATTGGTGTTCAAAGTGGTTGTTTAATCATTAGTTTGTGAACGGTAGTGTTGTTTTGTCATGAAAGTTCTCAACAAGTGTTTGTTTAAATGTTCCGTTATCTTTTGCAAATATTTTGTGAGGTTTATAATCTGTTCTATGGTATTTTTAACATGCTACAGTATCTTGAATGAAAATATGGCTTTCAATTGGTGTTTTATTCCTTTTCATGTACATAAAATAAATTGTTTTGTTTAAAAAGGGCATGTCATGTGTTCGGTAAATTGCCCGGTTGGCTTTTATGTGTGATGTGTGATTTAAAAGTTACTTGATTGGATTTATAAAGGAATTTAAAGAATTATAAATGGTATTTTTGGGTACTTATATTTATTTCCAATTTGTATTTGTTTTTACAAACAAGTGGGTTTCGATTTACAACATATTTTGGCCCGAGTTGCCCAAAAATGGACCGTTTCAAATCTTTATGAAAATGGTTGTGTTTTGAATATTTAACCTAAGTATTATAAGAGATTTATGAATGAGTTTTACTGCTGTAAATTATTTTTATACAGATCCTTAATAAAATTAAAATACATACCTTCATCAAAGGTTAGTTTTGAGAAAATGTTTAAAGGCCCGTTTGGCATTTCCTAATGAAGGAGTGTTTTACTTGTATATAACAAGTTGTGAAATTGGGATTGTTTTATGGTCCATTAAATGATTTTATTAAATGTTTATTGGGCTGCCAAATATGATTTGGTTTGGTTATGATGTGTGTTTATAATTTGAAGAGTGTTTTTGAAAGAGTTTTATTTGCAAATCCTCAATACACTTCATGAAATTGTTTTACCGAAATATTTAGCGGTTTGTTGATTAGTGTAAGAAATGTGAAGAATGATTATGGTATGTTTGAGATTTTATGGTTTTGGAATGGAATGGGGATGCGAAATGTGTATTTGATAATATGTGTAACTTGATTGAGCACTAAAGGGAATCCCAGGTATCTAGGTGGGCGGACGTGTACTAGTATGCTAGTGATTCTGTGGGGGTTGGCCCCTGTTTCACGTAGCAAGTTTGACGATGACAACACTAACTAAACTATGATGATGTTGATGATTGGGGACCACTAGGTTATGGGTATGTTCCCTACTAGTGGCTCATGCACGAGAACGGATATTTATTATGGTTACTTCCACCGAGATACGAGGTACCTGTGGCTCACAACTAACTAGTGCCTAGGGGTATTCCTGTGACTAGTGCTCATTGGCTATTTTGTACTCACCGTCGGCATACGGTGTGTTTGGTTGGTAAATTCAGTAGTATTTGTTATTTATTTGAATGTTAAAATTATTTAAAGCAGCCCTCTTGAAAACTATTTTCATTTTGAAGTTTCACCTCTTTGAAAATAATTGTTACTTGCATTTTTGTTTATTAAACCTGCATGTTTTTGTCTGATAATTATTATAGCATGAAACCTCATTTGAAAACCAGACTTTCTAATCTCGAATTTAAAACTATAAATTGATGTTTCTTTTATTTTAAAGTAATGTGCATTGGGAATAGAATACCGGGCTAACCTACTGAGTTTTAATACTCACGCCTATAGTCTTCTTCTTTTTTTAGCCCTTGTGCAGGTTTCATCTTTACTTCGATCACCTTGGGAGACTTTTTATCATTGTGTTGGAGAGTGACCAGAAGTGTCACATGGAGTTATTTTTTCATCAGAATTGTTCATTTGAGTTGTTGGTTTTGTTCTAATTTTATTTTCTTGTACAAATAATATTTAGTTCAATTTTTATATAAATTCATTTTGGGCTGTCCGTTTATTTCCGCTGTTTGTTTGATTGTTTATATATGGGAGAAATCGTTCCCTTGTGTACTCTATTGATGCCCTTGGTGCTTGTCACCATCCCGGGAGGATCGGGAACGCCTCTCGGGACTTGTCGCGGGCTGGCCTGGGTGACCGATTCAGGGTCGACTCGGGCTGGTTCGTGACAAAATGGTATCAGAGGAGGTCGGCTATTAGCGGACCTTTCTTTTTAGAGCGCCCTTGTTATTTTGGGGATGTCAATGTAGATGGAGTAGGATTGTTGGGACTTGAGGGGTAAGTGCAAGAAGAGCGTCGCGAACTCTTTCTTGTTCTAATCCTCAGGTTTCCATGGAAGTCCGGTTTTATTAGTGTCCATTGTTCTAGTTGATTGTTTTATATTGGGATATGACAAGGGGAGTCTGACCAATGGCCTTCGTGATCTCACAGGGCCTGGAAAGCCATGTGGAGCTGGGGAATGCTCCTAATAAGTCTCTCTGTGTTGGTGTTGTGTTTGGCATATGGCCGCCAACCATATGGTCAAGTCACCCACCAACACTAGTTCCCTTTTTCTTGGGTCTCTTGAACCTTTCTTGAATTCTGAATTTTTGTTTTTAAAATCCTTGTGTGAGAATTGTGGAAATGGGTTTTAATGTAAGGATTAGATTTTGAAAAGTGAAAAAAAGGGGGTTTCAATAATTAAATATAAGAATGGTTTAGGAAGGTTGTGTTTTTGTGAAAAAAAATGGAGGGAAGCAGAAATGATTTAAAGGGATTGGATTATCCATAATCTAAACTTGTGGTTTGTTGAAATAAAATGTTTTGAAATTGTGAATCATTTTAAAGTGATTCTGGATATTTTTTTTAAATGGGGTATTTTAGGATGTTAAAAAAGTTTTTTAAATCGGATAAATTAGTTTTGGAAATTAGTTTTGATCGGTTGGTTTTTTACTAGAAATGTTATTGGTCTCAATGGACCTCAGATTATGAAAATATACATTGCTGATTTTTTTTAAAAAAAAATAATGTGAAGGGGTTGTTTGGAGTGGCTTGGTTATTTAAAAAGTTTTTAAAAATGAAAAGGGGTAGGTTTTCAAGAAAATGGTTCTTAATTAATTGTGGTTTTTTTTTGTGAAACATGAAAATGTTTTTTGACTTGGTGGTTGGTGTTCCTTTTGAAGGTAAATTGTTTTTTTTAATTATGATGTTTAATTTTAGCCTTTGGTGTTTTCATGGGTGCTCACATGCATGGTTTTATTTATATTTGGAAGTATGGCCTATATGGTATGGTGGTTGGGTGTCAGGGGTGGCATGGAAATGTGCATGTGGGTGAGACTTGATGAAACACCATTGGTGAATGTGGAAACCCACCAAGTTAGTTTGATTTTTCAAAATTGTTTTGAGCTGAAAATTGTGGCCCTTTTTTTTAAAACCAATGGTTATGTGGCTTGATTTTTCTATGTTGTAGAAGAGTTGTTTATTCAGTAAGATTCCTTGTGATGTAGAATTCATACTCTTGTTGTATCTTGAGATGATATCTTGTTGGTGTCTTGGTTTTGGAGAAATTTTCATTGGGTTTCTAATGATGTGTTTGATGTTGTGATGTGGCTAGTGATAGTTCTCCGTTGGAAATCTTTCCTACTGATCAACCTAAGTATTCCTTTCAAATTTTAAATCCACCTATTTTTATGATGCCTCAACCTGTTTGTTGGAATATAGAGATGTTTGGGATCTATTAAAAGTGCTTCTAGGTCGTGATAATTCTTTTGGATAGAGCAGTTGTGTTCGGTGATGTTGATGTGTTTCGTCTAATTCCTTGTCCATTATGCCCCTCATTTGGAGTGATAAGGAATTTTGATATGTATCTATTATTTCCTATTTAGATGAAGGTTTTTTTGTGATCCAGTGTGGGTTTTTTGAGTGGTGTGATCCTTATCACCTGACTGCGGTGCAGCAAATGCTTCAAGAATCAGGGCTCCAGCCATAGGCCTCGGAGTGAAGCCTTTCACGCAGTCAGGAAATCAACAGAGGTGTGGAGTGCTAGATTATGATCCTTACTCCTCTGTTTTGGTAAGTTAGTTACTATGTCAATGTTTTGGTTATTCATTTCTATGAATTTCCCTTTGTCGCAACAAGCGTGGTGGACTTAACCCCTCACATAGTGTCTATGGTTTTTCCTTCATGGATGTGGGTTTTCAATCAATGTCCCTGTGTGGACCACCTATAAAAATCAGATGCAGTCTTGGTGTTACCTATTCATTGGGGGAGAGTTTTGGGTAGTTTCATTGTTTCTTTTTTTGTTTCAGTGGCCAAATTATTGGGTCCCCTTCCCTCCCATCCCCAAGTGACGGGGGTCCAGAATTGTGCTGAATGTGTTGGCCAAGTTCTTGTCCCCTCCGTTCGGGAGTGGGTGGTTTATATGTTCATTTTGTAATCCTATTAACTTGGTATATTATGTTTTTCTAGGAGGGTTTTTTTTGGGCTTCTGTGAGTGACGCCCAATTTTAGCTCATGTTCAATTCTTGTCTATTCATTGCTAGTTGGTTTCTAATGGTGGGGAGACCCACCATGGGTCTCTTGGATTTTCATCCTAAGAAAATTTCTAGGGATAGTTGATTCTTAATGGTGGGGGGTACATTCTGGAATCATTATGTGTTTTTTTCAGCTGGAAAGTGTTATGGCTTTCCGGGGGCGGAAAGCTTTAATGGTGGGGAGAATTGTCACACACAGTTTTTTTTTCTGTCTTTGTATTGATCCGGCCCATTCCCAGTTTTAACAACTGAATTTGTTTCTTTTATAACTCTTTTGTTTTTCATCCTTTTTCACCCAATAAACTTCCCACTTATCCTATACTGATATATTAAAATTTATTTATCCTTTTGGACCCATTAGAAATTCATAAGCCAGGCGAATTTGGGTCACTTATTTAGGTATTGGGCCGGCCCATGGGCTCATTTCCTGTTTTTAAAAAAAAATAATTTGTTTCATTTATATCTTTTTCATTTTTTAATATTTTTCGATGATTCCACCTCCCACCCGAAGCCAATATCCCTATCCTCACCCCAAATATCGTTTTTACCACTTTGGAGCTCATATTGGTCGCGTATTAGGGAGAATGTTATCTGGTTTCCTCAAAACGTCCAGAATTGAGAAGGTAACTTGTTTCACCCATAACTCATTCAATTCGTACTCTTTTGGACACCAAGTTTCTTTACCTGGTTCTTCCAGGTCTTAGGAGTATCTCCATGAATTTTCAAGCCATTCCCTTCCCTCTAGGGTTGCAGATATAATGGAATACGAAGCGTTTTCTAGGGTGAAAGGTGAGATTCCTTCTCCTTTCTCATTCCTCTTCCCCCTCCTTTCATTATTTCATGGTTTTATATTGTACCCTAGTCTTGATAGACCTAGGGTTTTGTTATACCATGTTTTTTGATGGGTTTTATGTTTGTTTAGGTCTGGTATTTATAGTTTTAGGGTTTATAAACCCGCGGCGGGTGATTTCGGGTGTGCGTTTCAATTACGCCAAAGATTTGAGGTAGGATACCCCATGAACATGACTTTATTATTTAAGTTTCATCCTTTTATTATATTTAAAACCAAATATATATGTTTATTATTGTTTTTCAACCTTTGGATAATTTTATTGGTGTTCAAAGTGGTTGTTTAATCATTGGTTTGTGAACGGTAGTGTTGTTTTGTCATGAAAGTTCTCAACAAGTGTTTGTTTAAATGTTCCGTTATCTTTTGCAAATATTTTGTGAGGTTTATAATCTGTTCTATGGTATTTTTAACATGTTACAGTATCTTGAATGAAAATATGGCTTTCAATTGGTGTTTTATTCCTTTTCATGTACATAAAATAAATTGTTTTGTTTAAAAAGGGCATGTCATGTGTTCGGTAAATTGCCCGGTTGGCTTTTATGTGTGATGTGTGATTTAAAAGTTACTTGATTGGATTTATAAAGGAATTGGAAGAATTATAAATGGTATTTTTGGGTACTTATATTGATTTCCAATTTGTATTTGTTTTTACAAACAAGTGGGTTTTGATTTACAACATATTTTGGCCCGAGTTGCCCAAAAATGGACCGTTTCACATCTTTATGAAAATGGTTGTGTTTTGAATATTTAACCTAAGTATTATAAGAGATTTATGAATGAGGTTTACTGCTGTAAATGATGTTTATATAGATCCTTAATAAAATTAAAATGCATACCTTCATCAAAGGTTAGTTTTGAGAAAATGTTTAAAGGCCCGTTTGGCATTTCCTAATGAAGGAGTGTTTTACTTGTATATAACAAGTTGTGAAATTGGGATTGTTTTATGGTCAATTAAATGATTTTATTAAATGTTTACTGGGCTTCCAAATATGATTTGGTTTGGTTATGATGTGTTTTTATAATTTGAAGAGTGTTTTTGAAAGAGTTTTATTTGCAAATCCTCAATACACTTCATGAAATTGTTTTACCGAAATATTTAGCGGTTTGTTGATTAGTGTAAGAAATGTGAAGAATGATTATGGGATGTTTGAGTTTTTATGGTTTTGGAATGGAATGGGGATGTGAAATGTGTATTTGATAATATGTGTAACTTGATTGAGCACTAAAGGGAATCCCGGGTATCTAGGTGGGCGGACGTGTACTAGTATGCTAGTGATTCTGTGGGGGTTGGCCCCTGTTTCACGTAGCAAGTTTGACGATGACAACACTAACTAAAATATGATGATGTTGATGATTGGGGACCACTAGGTTATGGGTATGTTCCCTACTAGTGGCTCGTGCACGAGAACGGATATTTATTATGGTTACTTCCACCGAGATACGAGGTACCTGTGGCTCACAACTAACTAGTGCCTAGGGGTATTCCTGTGACTAGTGCTCATTGGCTATTTTGTACTCACTGTCGGCATACGGTGTGTTTGGTTGGTAAATTCAGTAGTATGTTTTATTTATTTGAATGTTAAAATTATTTAAAGCATCCCTCTTGAAAACTATTTTCATTTTGAAGTTTCTCCTCTTTGAAAATAATTGTTACTTGCATTTTTGTTTATTAAACCTGCATGTTTTTGTCTGATAATTATTATAGCATGAAACCTCATTTGAAAACCAGACTTTCAAATCTCAATTTTAAAACTATAAATTGATGTTTCTTTTATTTTAAATTAATGTGCATTTGGAATAGAATACCGGGCTAACCTACTGAGTTTTAATACTCACGCCTATAGTCTTCTTCTTTTTTTAGCCCTTGTGCAGGTTTCATCTTTAGTTCGATCACCTTGGGAGACTTTTTATCATTGTGTTGGAGAGTGACCAGAAGTGTCACATGGAGTTATTTTTTCATCGGAATTGTTCATTTGAGTTGTTGGTTTTGTTCTAATTTTATTTTCTTGTACAAATAATATTTAGTTCAATTTTTATATAAATTCATTTTGGGCTGTCCGTTTATTTCCGCTGTTTGTTTGATTGTTTATATATGGGCGAAATCGTTCCCTTGTGTACTCTATTGATGCCCTTGGTGCTTGTCACCATCCCGGGAGGATCGGGAACGCCTCTTGGGACTTGTCGCGGGCTGGCCTGGGTGACCGGTTCGGGGTCGACTCGGGCTGGTTCGTGACACCATCCCTTTCTAGTTGTGTCGTATAGACACCTTCCATGATTGGTGATCATTACATGAAATGCTCAATATATTGATCATAGAAATTATCTAGGATTAGTAAAATTTTAATAGATTTAGGCCTAACGACTTGGTATAACTAATCTATCATTATTCTTACTACTCATGTACCATCCATATATCATCCCACTTAAATACACACCGCAGTATTAAAAATAATAAACCCCTTTGTACTTTGATGCATGGAATCCACTATTGAATTTTAATTGGTCTTTTAAATCTCAGTTAATTTCCATATTCTACTCACTTATAGAAATTGTTATTCAAAATTAATAATTTATCACTATTTTTGGTGAATTTAAAACCATCCATATGGCTTTATACTTCTTACTCAGTATGTGTATTAAGAACATCCTTTTTCCACATATATTTATGGAACTAGTTCCTATGATAACTATATGTGCATCTTAAGCACTGATTAAAACCAATTCAATCTTGTTCCCACTATCTCTAATAGAGATTTACACCCTTTTATAGAATTGTATTCTATCACTTGACTAACACTTTTCAATCTTATGGATTTATTTAATATCCTAAGAAACCATTAGTATAATTACTTTAGATGAACTATGTGATTGTTCTTGATGAAAGTTTGGTTATGTACTAACAAATTTTTTTCATCTAAAACATGTGTATTATGACATAATGGATTTTCATCATAAGATAACTTATATAACATCCATTTTTCATTATAGTTGGAATATGGATATGGGATATCATTGTTATTTACAAATAATGTCATGAAATATAATGGAATTTTATACAAGTTGAAACATTTATACTACTTATATAATGACTATGATATATAAAATTTGAATTTAAGAATTACTCCATGATAAATTTGGTTGATTAATGTTAACATTTAATACTTCACTATTTATACTCCTAATTAACATAAATTTAATGATATAGATAAGGTAATTTTCATTTAGAAATATTATACTATACGTTATATTGATCAATGATTTCTTGGTCAAGATATTATTTGGCATGATGGCTCAAAGAAACTCATATATTTTGACCATTCATATACCATACTTCACTCTAATATTCCTTAAATACTTAAACAAACCTTATGAGTTATATTTACCACTATATTACTCTTTAAATAGTTCAATCTAACATGTTTAGATAATTTCAAAAGCTTTTTCAAACACCTTTATTTCTTAAAGGATTCTTTATCCAAACTAAAGACATTAATAATACCAATGGTGTATATCCTTATGGAGTCTAAATACCAAATTTTTTATATACATGATCTCTACTTTCAGTCTCACATAACAAAGAATTATATTTCCACAACTAGGTATAAAAATATTACCTTTTGTATTCATCAGGGATTACTTATGATTCAGATATTACTGAACTATTGGTTGAGTATTTCACACCAAAAGAAACATTTATTCTGGAACATATAATAATGAATCCTTTGGTCTAAAGGACATGTGTGATGAATTGTTTTTATACTCAATAATTGTTTTACAATAATCATTCACTAGAAAATATAGAATTTGTGTACTTATCACTGCTAACTTAGGAATCACCCACTCTTAGCATCGTAGAGAATACACCTAACCTTTAGTATCATTTCTATACTTACATGGTTAATGTATTTAAATACAAATATGTGAAAGGAATACTATATTTAATTACCAAGATGTATTATCAAAACATTAATTTTATATTGATGAATATACCTAGAGAATATGCGGTTACTTTCTTCTTTAATCTAGTTTATTGTGATTAAGCTTTCATTGTATTATTTCATGTTATATGATGAAAATAAAAACCGGATAATACCTCTTTCATTCAAAGATGTTGTGAATGTGCCCTTGGCATTACTTTTTATTGTTATTTTCACATTTCCTTTTAATGTTTTCTCCATAATAATTAAACATTAATTATTATTTTATTTTCTTATTTAATTAGAGAACCTTAACTTGAAGGTAATGAGGAGTTTAATCAATATTTTTCATTTTGTAAACTAAAATCATGACTGGAGTAAATAGGTGAAAAAATATGAAAAATGGATCCATTAAAATATTTTGATCTTACTTTTAATATACACATGTCCAATGTAATCATCACCTTTTTTACATTTTGGTTTACTTTCTCCTTGCAATCTTCTCAAAGATGAGACTTCATGTTATATCATCCAAGTATTGATTTAGTTACCACAACTAGCATTAGTTTTTGATGGTATCATTATGATATAACAATCATATTCTTAACACATGAGTCTCTTATAAGCATATTTATCACCCTTTCTTCAAGAGGTGTCTTGATAGGTATAGGGACACAAGTACTATAAATTTCCTATATCATAGTACTATGCATAAGTGCCTATACTATTCTTGAAAATTCATGCCAGTATAGATATTTACTTTGTACATTATGTATCACATTATTTATTATAGAATGAACTTTTATTTTTAACAAAAAATAAAAGTCTTTCATTTGTTTTCTTTTTATATGGATTACCGATTTAGAAATTTTTTATTTAATAATTAAATCATTAAATGTTTCCTACTATTTTATCATATTCTGGGAACCCTCTATGTAATAATAGTAATAATCGGTCACTTGAATATTCTAGTTGAGATTATCCTTAAACCTAACCTCATAGTCTATAAGTTATGGCTATTCTAAAACATAGAGGGTTCATGGTAATCATTTGACTAGACAACCACATTAAGTTAAGCTTCCTTGATCTGTTGAGTGAAGTAATAGCTTCTAAAATCATAACATTGTTTATTCAACACCTTCCTCTAAAATGATAAAAAGTTAGATATGGATAATCCTTACTACGAGTTTTGTTTAGTCAACCCACAAATCTCATAATAACTCCTTGGTAGTAAGAGTCACCCTTATCTTTGGCTAACCAATCACCTCAAACACCTGGTTTTGTCTAAATTTGAATGATGGATGGCGGTTATGATAAAATATTTTTTTGAAGCATTTATATTTTTATGTAATGAAAGAATTCATTTTATATCTTCTAAGAACAAACTATGTGGTCACACTCATAACTGACCATGTAAGAAATAGAAAAACATTCATCGAGTCTCGTTTTAATTTTATCTGTGCATACCTTTTAAATATTCTATGCAATCACAAGTAATCTACACATTCACAAAATAATAAACCGTGAAAAAATAAAATGATAACACTATCATGAGCCGATAATAATGGTTGATCCATTGAGTGAATAATGGATCAACCTAGACCCTAGGTTTAATACCATGAGTCATGTTTTTTGTGACTTAAATCGCATCATTCATCATAGATCGGCATGAAGTGTGTCACTGCTCATCTTTTTCATCATACAATTGTACATTATCATAGGAAAAGGGTGTCGGGAGTATAAAATACAACTCAAAATTGGTCATGCATTCCATTATAGATATAATAAATATTAGATGATTTATAGATCTCCATAAAATTAAATAACTATTATAAACCACCATTGATGTAATTAATTAAATAAACCAATCAATCAAGATCCATACATACATTTGTTGATCAATTGATCATGATCAGTCTGATACACTTTAAACTTGAATATTAAAGTAAATGTAGATATAAAATTAAACTTTTATTAAATTATACTCAAGGCCATTTTTGTTGAATTGAAATTCACTATTATTTTAATTTTATAGTTTTAATCATTTGGTCCCATTAATTAATTTAATTTTAAAACCAAAAAATTAATAATTTAATTAATTTAATTAATTTAATTTAACACCAATATTAAATTAATTCAACCTACATGAGTAAAATTAGTTTTTAAACCAAAATTAATATTTCATTAACTTAATTTAAAAATAAAATTAAATCTATTAATTTAATTAATTTTTAATTTGTTTAAAAAACATGGTCCTTGAAAACTCAATCTAGGGCTTATGTGGGTCGGTCCAAACCTATACAAACCCATTTTAGGCTATGTAGACCCTGTTCAAGGGAGTTCTGGGCCGAGAGGGCTTTCCCAGACCCATTCAGGCTCAGGCTAACCCACATAGGCCAATTCTAGGATAGATCGGATCTAATAGGAAAAAAATAATCACCTCTCTATAGCAACCTGACTTAAAGGAAGTGATTGATAGTTCTCACGATGGTGGTAGATTGGCATGACTGCAATAGCGGAGGCTGGTAGTGACCAGGGTGGTGTTTCCAAATCATAAAATGGAAGTTTCCATAGGAGGAGGCTATAGTGGACAAGACACTAATTAAGGGTGCCACAACCTGGATAGTTCTAGTTGTGTAGCTATTTGTGGAAACAGAAGATCCATTTGTGTTGATGGAGACACATTAGATCATGATCCACTGACAAGTGACGTTCTCGGCCACATGGTGTCACTAAAAAAGGGATGTGCGGGTAGTGGGATCTAGCTATACTAGATTTTATGAAGGGAGACACCATAGCTCCAAGATCCCGCAATGGTAGAGGATACTAGAGCAGCTTGGGTGAGCCACTAGAGGTGGTTGAATGGGAGGTTGTCTGTCATGGGGTTCTTCTTTACTAAAAGGTAAGTAGATACAAAGAAGAAGATGATGATGTAGGGTTCTACCATGTTAGGTGACCAAATCGTGATCAGAGAGCATGCTCTAGCAATAAAGGATGAAGAATAAAAGGGAGGGCTAAGAGGTGGTGCGTGCTAGGAGGCTGCTGGTGGCATCTCTCCATTGATTGTTCATATTCGGTGGGTTGTTTCTAAGGGCGGAACCACTCTATGGAGGATTTTTCTTGCTCTAGCGGCGTATCGAGGATGGAGGATGAGATTACAGGTCCCTCATCCTTGGAAAACTTTTTCCTTTTTTTCTCATTGTTTACTTGCAAAACACACAGTTCAAGCAATTTTTTTACTATTTTTATTATTTTTCTGTTGGTGGAGCCGTCGAATCCAAAAAAGCTACCCCTTTTAAAATTTTTTAATATGTATAATTATAAACATATGATAACAAAATTATAATTTAATATTATTATTATTATTATTATATTGTATTATATAATTGAAAATATGGTGAAAACATGGGTGGTTGGAAATTATGATTATGGTCACTAGATTTCCACCCCACAATTATGGGTCATCAGAAAGTAAATATGTCGATGGGTTCAGGTTAAACATTAACATTTAAAAATATGTTCTTCATATTATACCTAAAAATGGCCTTATTTAATCCATTCTTAAAACTTTATATGACCTTAACATGGTCATCTGATATCATATTAAAGGGTCATCTACGACGTAGGGACCATAATGATGTGCCTTATGAAATTTAGTTCACATTAAATTTTTTTCATAACTTATAATCATCACGCGTCACTCCGATACCAATTTAAGTTACCAGGCATGAAAAAGAATCCCCAAAAGCTGATATTTTTAAAAAAAACACCGGTAATCAACATAACTACATCATCATCGATACAAAAATTCCCGATTAGCACTTGAGGAACCCACATTAGTAATTTTAAAAACAAAATAATGAAGATAAAATTCCTAGTTTGATATGAATCTATGCTCGATATATGCACATTATTGGTGATCACAGCTCGAAGAATTCAAATCCAAATTCCTCTAGATTATCCACATGAACATCAAGAAACTACAGGAACACTGACTATCAAATTCGAGTTTCTAATGAAGAAATCCGACAACAAATTCGATGCATGATGATCACTACATCGCCTTACTTTGGATGTAAGAGAGTGAGCTTGATCCAAACTCCTAGATCCAGAGCCTCTCTCTCTACAATTTGGAATAAAGAAGAAGAGAGAGGGAGGTAGTGAATAGGCCAAGAGAGGGATCTAGCAACCCATCATGGCCCCTAAAGAGAAAAGGATAGTCAATGTAATTAAAACTAACCTATGAACATGCACTATGTAATATAATATATTTTAATTTAATATCTCATAAATTATGATTCACACCCATTTCATAAATCTTTTCTTGATTTATTATTTATTGATATAAATTGACAGATTTAACCATGATTTTCATGGTCATAGTCTTGTGAAGGTACTACCATTATGATCTATAAGGCCCAAGATATATTAATTCATTAACCTGGAAGTACAAATCCTTTCTTGTCCATTAAACTAATGTCATACCACCAATGATGCACCTAACACAAGCTACCACACCGTTATTTCATTATCATGATATTTTCCTTGCATCAGACTACATGATCAAATGAAAAACATTGACAATTATCTCAATTCAGGAGACCATTACACATGTCCATAGATAGGGACATCAAATGACACCCAAAAACATGTAGTGTTCCTATTAGTGGATCAATCCTCATGGTCACACTACTAGAGATAACCAAGTGTGAACTTTATGAGAATAAGTCTCAATCATTATGATCCCCCAATACCTGAGAGTCTAACATCTAATGTTTTCGGTAAGTATGATGTATCTCGACCATAGGACATCTATTTTAAGATTAATTTCATAGTATCTCAAGGTTATCATCATATCGGGGGATATTCTCTAACCTCTCATTACAAAAATTAATCTACATATATTACCATTAAATATTGGATGCAAAAATATCTACACTATAATGGTAAATTTATATCATGTATATCTAACTGTACACATGATATATTAATCAAATGTACTATTCAATTTGGGTCTTGGTCACCCACAATTAATAAAATTATATATCACTCTTATTAATTAGGTAAATATTAATGTTCTATGAGCTCAAAGGGTACATGGGAGGTTATCCTAATCCTTAAAGTGCATACACGAGTGGTTATCCTAAGCCTAAAGTAGGTACACAAGACATTGGCCCAACTCTAACATGTTATTAATGTCCTGGTGCATAGACTTAACATAATAATTCTATGATTATAATTAGACCACAATTATGACACTCATTTATGATATGATCTTATTCCAATGTTATGTGCTCATGGATCATGTTATTTCATTCCTTTATTAATCATGTCTTATGAACTGTAAAGATTTATGTCATGAATCATGTTTATGATCTAATAATTTCTGGGTATAATTTTAAAAGGTTAATCTCATGTTCTCAAACCTTTTTTATTCATGTTATTTTTAAAAGATCATTTATATCTCCCTTATTTATCCTTAATGAACATATTAGCTCACACTTCATTATTTTTTCTTTTCCCCGAGATATGAAGAATGGTTTTAAAGTATCATATATCTAATAAGGGTTCTAATTATGAATAACTTAGTGAGAGATGACATATATCTCTTGTAAACTAGTTGTTTATATATCTAAGTTTCTAATGAAACTAAACCTGGAATGTATTGTAATGTTATTTACTTAATATCCATCTAATAACATGTAATATCTATGTATGAAAAGTATGGGTTTCCATACTTGTAATTAGAGAAAATATTAGTTACCTTTGGAAACTAGGATGAGAATACTTTAGGGGGAATCCTTATGATAATCCTATATATAGTAAAATATCCTATGATATGGAAAATAATTTAGTGGTATTTTCCAAGAAAAATAACCATGTCAAGATAGTAAATGTGAACATGGTTTTGGAATAGATTCATGTAATGGTAATAACCCCAAAATGAGTTTTTCAAGTATATGGCAGTCATAATTTTTGTGCATGGTGAGTGTTCCCTTACTGTAAACCTTTATTGAAACTCATAGGGGATATGCTTGGATTAATTCACATTTTATTTACAAACCATTATGAAATATTTTAATAGATGATGATCATGGATGACATAAGTTAAACCTAAGGGGTTATATATTTAAAAGAATTTATCATGATTTAGACATCATATCAATAATTTCTCATGATTATATGATTTCTCAAGACTATTTTTTATCACACTTTACTTTTTGATTTTCATAAACAGATGGAACCAAGAGGAATCATGTTAACACAAAATATGATATATAATGGAATAGTTGTATTGATGAGTAAACAAATGTAATAGAAGATAGAAGGTGAAATCTTGTGACTATGCATAATTAGTTATCTCATTATATGATTAATAATATCAAATTGTGTGTGTTTCCTGGCATGATTAATAAGAGAAAAATGGATTTTCAAGAATACCATGGAGGAAAGAAGATTCATCTTTCTAGATTTCAAGTATGTGGGAAGAATCACCCAGGGAAATGTCTCATAGGAAATATAAATATCTTATGTGTGGAATAAAAGGGCATAGGGAAACAAATTTATGAGTAAAATGATAAGTTTGATGGAGGTAAATGAATATTATCCTAAGGTACCATTTATAGTTTGATGTATTATTTTTTGGGAATATGGGAATTATCTAAGCTAATTCTATAATTTTTGGTTAACTCCAAGACAATGTAAGGACTTGTGCTAGACCAATCATTGAATTAAAATGATTGAAGTGTTATATATATTTTTTGATAATTATATTTTATAAGTGTTATATAAATGATATTATAGATATAATAACCATGAAATAACTAAGTATTTTTCCACATTAGTTTTTATTTAAGGATTTGAAAACATATGTTGAATGGTATCGATAACCAAGAAAAGTGATTTAGTGTTAATGTGATAATTTTTATTTTGGATAAAGAGACAATTAACATTTATGAAGTAAATGGGATAGTATTGGTGAAATTGAAATTGGTTAGTGATTTAATAAAAAGTAATTTAGGTCATATTTGATAAAGTTAATTACATTTTTGGATTTATGGAATATATTCAATAGTCTATGATTTTATTTGTGGAATATGGATTATGTTAATTTATGGAAGAATATTTTTTTTCATTTGAGGTTAACTTAAGAGTTATTAATACAATCATGGGTGTATAAGTTTATGGTTTATCATATATTCAAAGGTATAGATGCCCATTTAGATGTTTTAAGTGACGGGATTATGGGGTGACTTGAACAGTTTAATAGTTTTTTATGTATAATACTCTATTGAGTTTTAAATATCCCTTAAGGTTGGAATATAATTTAATGTTAAGTTAATTATGGTCTATTGGATAGTGGTACATAGATAATATTTATGGTTGAAAAGTGATTCATTAAGAATGTGATATTTTTAGATATATTTATGGTCTAAGTAAGGATTACAATTTAGGTAAGTAGCTAAATTTTATTAATAATATTTTTGTGAATTTCACTATATTATAAGACTATATATTTATTTATCATGATTATTAATTATATTTTGGGAGATTCTTCATCGGACTAAGTTATATGTAACCTTTAGGTTTAACATGTGATTTACAATGAAAAATTATTTGGGAAGATGCAATTAATTTTTTTGGGATGTGTGATGAAAATTATAAGTTCCCATTCGAGGTAAACAATTTCTTTAATGTTGAGTTTAATTGAGGTTATTTTGGATGTAGGGTTATTTATTAAATGATCTAAGTAAAAAAAATATTATTATATATATCTTGGAGTTAAATATATTATTTCATCATATAACGTTTTATACATTTTGGATGTTAAATTACATTGTTATTACAATTAATTTTTTGTTAATATTTAAATATAGGAGGAATAGTTTGATATAATTTTGTGGATTATGAATTTTTTTGAAGTGCTTCAAGAATGAAAAAATTGTCTTTAATACTCATTATTTCGAGAAAAAGATGATATTATGGTAGAAAATGATTAACGGATGAAAATGTACTTTTTAAGTAATTATATTTCCTTATATTATTAGTCTATATGGTGAAATAATTCATCATCTCAAGAAAAAGGATCTTGAAAAAAAATGTTATCCTAATATATTCATTTCCAATGAATTGGTGGTCTTCTTCGCATCTCATTGATTTATAGTTTTGTGTTCATTAACTTTATAATTATCATTCACTTTATGGTTATCAATTTACTCTATCAATATCTATCCTTATTTGGATATAAATTTTTTCCATACATTTCCATATTTTCACTGATGACAATTTTTATAAAATTTAGAAACCTAGTTTTGTTTTATTATAAATGACCTTTATATTTTCCATTCCCGATTTTCAAGATAAAGTTTTATTAACTCTTTTATGATGTGGGTTTTCAAAAATGTAACATTCAAATATAAAAATATTGATTACTGAGCACAATATCAAATTATGAGGATTAAATTTAATAAATGGTGGATAATTTATCACTATGATATCGAAAAGGAACACTATGTTCAATAGCATACATAACACACAACATCGATCTCTAACAAACCATGAAATATTTTTATTTTATGACTTTCATAACAGAGTTTTTGAATTCATCGGTTTGAATAGATGTAATTTGATAATGACGTATATAAAAATTTCATAATAAACAATTTTTTTTGATGAATTCTAAGGAAATAAGAACTTAATTATTAGTAATGTCATTTTATTCTTCAAAATACTTTTTTTGAATTGTTTTTATTTTTTTGTGAGAGAATATTATAATTAATTTCAAAAACATTTAAAAATTACATTTGAAAAAAATATCATTTTTGAAATTATGATTTCAAAATTATCTAAGGGTAAATTTTTAATATTTTTCTAAAAAATTGATTTACCTTGAATAGTGAAAAATACGGATTTTTATTGAAAAATATATTTTTATTTCAAGAATTTAAAAAGATCAATTTTTTTAAACAAAGTTTTAGAGTAAAAGTAATTCTAATATATTATTAATAATTCAATTAAGTTCATTGGGATCAATTTTATGGTTTAATTTTGTATAAAAACATTTTTATACATAAAAAGACAATTTTCTGAAATACTATTTTTCATCATGTTTTTCATTTTTATCTTAAATTAATTTTTACAAATTATATAAATTGAATAATTAAAAATGGATTCCATATTTTGAATTATAAATTCAAAATTTTGTAAATAGGTTCCTTTTAATTTTGGTCAGTATGAATAGTAACCATTGTTACAGGCTAGAGTTTATAAATGATATTGGTCTCCTAAAATGAATGTGTGTCATAATATACTATATAGTATTATACACATAAAGAAATTGATAAATATTATTTAATTAATAAATTCTATTACAATAATAAAAAATGGAACAAATTAAAATTCCAAACATTAAAATTGGAGAAAAATTATAAAATCGAAAATCTAAAATGGGAAATTTTGGATTTCCCCAATACACTAAAATCAATGCCCCCACTGACAACACTATAGAAAAGAAAAAAAATTATCAAACCAATAAACATTATAGAAAATGGGAATATAGAGCCTTAAGAGAAATTGAGTTTAATATTGACTGAGGTAATGGAGTGGTATTTATATGAGGAAATGTGATCATTGGAGTAGTAGTTTGACCATTGAAATAGTTACCTAACTATTGGGAATAGTAACCTAACTATTGGGGATAGTAACCTGACTATTAGAATAGTAATTTGACCTCAAAATAATAAAATATCAAATAATAATATTTATCATAACTAATTTAATTAAATATAAATATTATAATTCTGAAAAATAAATACAATGATTACAAAACTAAAAAAAATAAACACATTTTTAAATAACTGTATTTTAAATAATTCCATAAAAAACTATAATATTTATATTAAAAAATAAAATTTCATATTTTGGAAATTTATATTGATAAAATAAATATCATTTTTAAAATTAAAAAATCAAAATTTACAAGGGTGATTTTTTGGTAATTTTCAAAAATACTTCAATTTTATGGTGATTAGTAAAAAAATGTAGTTTTCTACATAACCGGTGTATCTTAAATTACATATTTCATGATTTCATAATGAAATAATATTTTATATAACTTGATATTTATCCAGGATATATTTTATTGCATAAATGATTCCCTAAAATACAATAAACATAATTTCTAAACCTAAAAAGATCTTTTTAAAACATAAAGTCAAAAGTGATTCCTTAAAATAACAATTTCTATCTTTTTCCTCTTTACTTTTTAATAAACTAATGAATTGAAATTATAAAGGGTATTTAAAGTCTTAAAACCATATTATTATATTAATATATTATTTATATTATCAAAAAAATTCCATTACATGTCTTACATTTAATATAATATTTTTTTCAAAAAATACCCCTCTCCTCAAATATGAATAACCCCTCTCCCTCCCCTTGGAAAATCACTCATACCTCTCTTAAAAAATCTCGTACTCTTCTAAGTTCCTCCATATCAAGCCCTTTATAATTCCATGGGATTATATGGAGTGATCCAACTCCAAACATCAAGGTATTTTTAGTAGTGTATAAGAGAAGTTAAACTGAGGATTAGGTAAGTTTCACTCAACCCTTTTTATTTTTATTCCTTCTTATTATTATCTTTATTTTTTTCACTACCATATTCACAAATAAACCATATAATATTAACTATTCTATAATTTAACATTATATTAATGATGTTAACCTGCTTTTAGTATAATATTTACCATATATATAAATTTAAAACTTTCATTTCTGCACTCTCGATAGTATCCCTTAATAGGTTGGTTAACCAACTATAGAGACATTACTATAATGAACAATAACTTAAATAACTTTATATCACATAAAAATTGAATTATATTCATATAAAAACTATAATAAATCTATGGTAGGACTGTATAGGTATGGTGCCTTTAGAAACTGGGAAACATTAACAACTAGTACATAAAACATCTACATTGCCTTCTGGTTATTTATTCATAACTAGACTCATTTTTGACATAACTTACTTAATACCCTTATTCATGACCTAGGGAAAAGAAATATATAAACTTTTGAGCTCAAATTCTTAGTAAGGGTAAACAAGGGAAATATCAATCATATCATAATTATAAGACATAAGAACATAACATTTTGAATCCTTATCCTGTATATGAAAGATCGTGATATCATGTCATGGGATAAAAGTTCATAAGAATTAGTGTACATAATCCCAATGTTCAAAACATAATACATGAAGTTTTTGGTCAGACACATAATCATAGAAAATCATTTCATAATAGTCGAGGCTCATTTTCAAGACTATCATAGCGGACAAGTCCATTACTAAACCGGGTTTACATGTTGTTTCTTATCTGTATTACTGAACCGGATTTACTTTCCATTCCAGTCATGTATATTTCATGAGATATAAATATTTACCAAATGCTTTGGAGGTAGATATAGGACCCACCCATCTCATAATTAAATCATTCTTACATGTTCCAGAAAAACATAAACCATTCATCAAAGTATAACCCAAGGAACAAAAATGGGTTTCTTAAACAACATTCCATTATAATAGATATAAAATAAATGGATTTCATAAAAATAATTCCATCATAAAAAATCAAATTAAAGTAATGATAGGGATATAAACATAACACTATGTTATATTAGATGAAAAATATGTTTGATAAAATACTTGAAATTAATTCTTGTGGAAAATAACATTTTTTCTTCTAAAACGTTTTCTTTTCTCAAAACACCACGCAACCTTAAAAGAAAATAATTTAATTGAAAATACACTTGAAATATTTTAAAGTAAGATTCATTAAAATAAGTCATTATGAAGGAGTAAGAATCCATTCATTCCTTATAAGTTCAATAAACATTCTCCTTGTACTTTTTCCAGAAAAGTCAAAAAAGTTCCTTCTATCGAATAATGATAAAATATACCTTGCATACAATTTAGTAAAATTCAACAATGGATAAAATTTACTTTAAAAAATTGTATGAGAATTGAAATAGTGTTAAATATTTAGGGAATGTGGATGTGGATGATAAATATGCCCCAATAAATAATTACATATGAACAACATTTTATATTAATGAGATTGCAAAAGTTTCCCTTACCTTAGGTCCGATATCCATTGTATATATACGAACCTAATATATAATGATTTAAATAATGTTATTGGATTATTACTGAATCATAATAAATTTTATTATATTATATATGATTATATTATCATCCGATTTTTAGTAATATTTTATTTTCACTCGTTATTCAAACATTAACTACTTTATGTTCTTATGGAAGTTTTGTCGAATAAGTTCATGTTCCACTTCTTATGTTATAGTTATATCATTTAAAAAATTATATTAGTATAATATATATCATATTTATTAATTTTATTCATCTATATAATCACAGTTTAATGAAAATATTATAGAATTAATCGCATTGCATCATAGAGATGGTAGGTCGTATGTACGCACGAGCAACGATTTCATCCACTTAATGGTTAAATGGCATAGAATCAGATGGTATATTAATTATAAAGAATAATTATAATGCAATATTCCTTATTTAAATCCATTATACTCCTAATTATACCCATACAAATTATGTATTGTTTTATGTCATATTACACCACAACATCGAGATGGTAAGTCGTATGTATGAATGCATGGTGATATTGTTATATGTAGGATGGATAAAAAGAGTTATAAGATTTTCCTATAATTATAATAACATTTTATAATATAGAAGATACTGGATTTATTACTTTAGTATACAAATAACATAGTAATAGGAATTATAATAAGAAAATAATTTTGAAAGAGGTGATAAAGCAATTACCTCTTTTTTGAGTATCTCCTCTCGATTTTCACAAGAGGTCTCTTTAGGATGGATTTATGCCCAACGTGTGGCCTCTAGGATAAATTAAAAGAATTTTTTAGATGGAATTAGTAGGATTTTTTCAGAAAAATGGATTTAGATGTGTGATTAAAATAGAATTACATGTTCCCATTTATAAGATACGGGAGGGGCGCCTTTGGAATGACCCAAACTATTATATTAATATAAAATAATTTTTAAATTAAAATTTCTCCAAAGTGGATTATTTCATAGATAAGATTAGTATTGGTCAACATTTTCTCAAAAAATAAACATTATACAAGTTTTCATTTTAATTTAAACCTTTTAATTTTGATTTGTCATTATTTAAACTATTTAATTTTAATTGTGGCAATAATATTCAAAATATTTAATGGTGATAAATATTTACTTATATGGTGTAAATTGACTATAAATGGATATTTTATGAAATTTTAGAACTTATAATTATCAATTTTTAATTTTTAATTATTTTTATTACTTTCAAATAATTTAATAAAATTTTATTGTTATAAAATATCAATAATATCAATTTTGACATTATTCATTTCCTTAATTTTAAGTAAAATACAAATCGAAGATAAATTAGAAACAAAAACATTAAATATAATCCAAACATGTCATAATAACCTATAAAATTTTTATATAACCTTAATTAATTCAAATTATATTTCTTTTAATATTTTTAAAATAATTTATTTTATATTTTTATTAATAAAATAATTTTTGTGTCACTATTGTGTCTTCCTTAATGGTAATTATTTCGTTTTTATAAAAATTATATAAATTTATATGATTTATGTAATTATTTTAGGTTTAAAAAGACTAACTATGGTCAATTATATCTTTTGTTTATCATATTTTAGAATTAATATACTTATATAAAAAGATAGTGTGACATTTTTTCACATTCATTGATTTTAATAATATTAATGTCATATTCATGGGAATGTGGCCATTAAGTGATTTCATTTAAACCCATAGAAAATAAAGGTCTAATTTAATCATATAATTGGATTTTGACAGGTGTTATGGTAATTTTATAATATTATGTTTACCTTTAATTACCCAATTTATCCTTAACCGTGGTAATAAAAAAAATTACTAAAGTTACTATTCATAATATTAAAATAATAAAAGTAACATATTAACATAATTAGGACCCACAAGTTCCAAATATGGAATCCATTTTCCAAAATTTAAAACACATATGTTTTAGTAATTAAATTAAAATTATTCATGTTGTGGGAAAGAGAGAACGGGTTTTAAAAGCTAAAACATTGTAAAAGATTGAAATGTTTTTAAATTTGGATTAAATATAAAATTAATGATCATGACATACATTATATTGAATGAAAAAAAAGATATTTTATTTATACCACTAAAATATTCATTATTATAATTTAAACATATAAATTATTTTGATGAAAAATGTTGTTTTCACATAAAATTTAGTGTATTTTTACTATTCATCAAAACTTGAAAGTTATAAGAAAAATATCAGAAATTCATCCAATGTAAATTTTTATGTCCTTCCTCAAAATAGCATGTTTAGGTTGTCATATAAAAATTATTAGTGTGCCAAATTATTATTTTAAATTGGTTTCGTCATTCAAAGGCGTAAAATTACCCTTTTAAAAAAGTATAGGTTTTTATAAATCAAATAGGGTTTATTCATACCCTATGACTAAAATATCCATTGGATGAATATAAGGAATATTTTATTATTTATTTAAAATATATATCTCTCTCATAATTTTCATTACAAATAGTAATTCACTGAAAAATACAAATATCTAATTGATTTATATTTTTCATAAATAATTGATAGCCAATGAATAAATTTTCATAAGTTAGTTATACTTATTCCTAATAACCTAACGTCTAGGATATAATAGTAACTTTCTACTAAGGGCTTCTTGTGGTTTGTCTAAACTCATGATTGCATGCAGGGAAAGCTACTAGAAAATTAAATTTATTTAAACTCACTTCGGCATTCAACTGCCTGATGACCTTCTTTTACACACTTAAAACATTTACTTGTCCCTTTAAGACAATTTCCTCTATGATTCTTTCTAGACTTTGATCATAAGAGAATACTCATCTTATTTTCTTTGTGGACTTTATATTTTCCTTCGAATTCCATTTTTCTATTCTTATTAAATCCATGGGACTAATAGGTTACTCCAATCTCCATCTCAACCTTGAGACCACATTGAACTATTTCCTCATAGCTATTAAAGTGCCTTATGGATAAAGCCTTTCAGAGACATGGTTTTAAACCACTAAAGAATTGATAAATTTTTCTCTCAGGTTGGATAATAATTCCAGAAGTTTACCTTGCAAGTCTGGTAAAATTTTCTTTATATGTACCAGTGGATTCATCAACCTTTTTCTTA
The DNA here is from genome assembly GCA_963277665.1 of Viscum album. NCBI lineage: Eukaryota > Viridiplantae > Streptophyta > Magnoliopsida > Santalales > Viscaceae > Viscum > Viscum album. The sequence continues at coordinate 717,397,782 of OY728133.1, read as the reverse complement.
AGTTCAAGGAACTCCTTCTCCATATTTTTTCGAAGAATAAAAGGAAAGTACTTATTGAAAAATAAGTTCTTGAACTTGACCCATTCCATGAACTCAATTTCATCTATTTTCTTCGTATTCTTGATAAGATTCCACCATTGATCCACTTCACCTTGCAAATAATAGACTGCTAAGAAGACTTTATCATGTTCAAAACATTGTAGAACCAAAAATAACATTTCAGTGGTATTGATCCATTTTTCATCCACTAATGGAACCAAAGACTCACTGAAAGAAGGTGTAAACTGACTCATGAAGGACTCAACATGATGTTGCTCCCTCCTTTTCTAGTGTAGAATTAATATATCATTCATATATTGAGAAAGTTGTGTGAGCATATCTACAAGATATTTCATTCAACCTACCATGACATTTGGTTGCTCGGGAGGACAATCATTGCATTTCCCATCACATTCATCATTAATACAGTTCTTTTTGGTTCAGCCATTGACTAAAACCAAGAATCATATTGTGAACCACACAATCAAGAATAAAATTTAAATTTAGGAAACTTTTTGTTTTTTCATTGGTTATTCATGGTCATTTCTAAAACACTAATATTGTAACTTATACTTAGACATATCCTTAGGGTTCTTACTAAGGCTTTCTCATCTTAGTTTCCAAATTTTAATTATACCTTTCCTCTAATAATAACTATATTAACCCATAATTTACTTACATTGATATTACTTTAAAATTTATGCATATTAATTACAACATATAGTAAATCCATGATAGGACCACATAGGTATAGTGTCTTTAAAAACTTGGAAACATAACTAACGGGTTCATAAAACATCTATATTATCTCCTGCTTAGTTATTCATAACTAGACTCATTTTTTATATATCTTACTTAATACACTTATTCATGACCTGGGGAAAATAATCATATGAAAGGGTGATATCAAATTCTATTTAATGGTAAACAAAAGAAATATCAATCATATCATAATCATAAGATAAAAGAACATGAAATTTGGAAGTCTTATCTTGCATATGAAATATCATGATATAATCTCATGGGATAAAAGTTCATAAGAATTTATAAACATAATACAAAAATTCAAAACATAAGACATGAATTTGTGTGGAATACTCATAATCATATAAAATCATTTCATATTACTCAAGGATCGTTGTTAAGACCATCGTAGCAGACAAAGTCTATTACTGAACTGTGTTTACTTATCATTCTAGCCCTATATTACTGAACTACATTTACTTTCCATTCCATTTATGTCTATCTTATAAGATATAAATATTTACCCAATGAATTACAGGTAGATATAGGTCCCAAAAATCTCATAATTAAATCATTTTGACATGTTCCAAAAAAATATAAATCATTCATTATAACATAACTCGTGGAACAAAAAATGGTTTTCTAAAACATCATTAAATCAAAATCCATATAAAATATATGGATTTCCTAAAAAAATTCCATTATAAACACAATAAAATAAAATTAATAATAGGGATATAAACATAAACCGATGTCATATTATATGAAAAATAATTTTGATAATATACTTGAAATTAATTATTGAGGAAAATATCCTTATTCAAAAATGATATATTTTCCCAAAATCCCACACAATATTAAAAGAAAATAATTTAATTGAAAATAAACATTAAATATTATAAATCAGTCTTCATGGAAATAAGTCATTATTAAATATTAAGAATATATTCATTTCTTATATGTTAAAAAACATTATCCTCGTACTTTTTCCAGAAAAGTCAAAAATGCACCTCGTATCGAATAAGGACAAAATATTCCTTTCATACCATTTAGTAAAAATTACCTAACAGATAAAATTAAATTTAAACAATTGTATAAAAATATATATAGTATTAAATATTTAGGTAACTTGGTTTTTAATAAAAAATATAACCCAATAAATAATTACGTATAAACAATCTATGATAATAAAGAGATTGCAAAATTATCCCCTACCTTAGGTCTAATATCCTTCGTATGTATCTGAAAATCATGTATAATGATTTAAATAATGTAATTGACTTATTAAATAATCATAATCATTTTTCTGATATCATCTATTATTATATTATCATTCATTTTTTATTAACATTTCACTGTCACTCGTAATTTGGATATTAACTGCTTTATGTTCTTAGGCAAGTTTTTTCGGATAAGTTCATGTTCCACTTCTTATGTTATAGTTATATAATTTACATAATGATATTATTATAATATATATCATATTTATTAATTTAATTCATATATATATAATTGTGGTTTAATTAAGGTCATGTAGAAGTAATCATATCGCATCGTGGAGACGGTAGGTCGTACATACGCACGAGCGACAATATCATTCACTTATTGGTAAAATGGTATGGAATGGGATGTTATATTAATTATAAAGAGTAATTATAATTTTATATTAATTATTTACATCCATTATACTCAAAATTATTCCCATCTAAATTAATTATTGTTGAATAAAAAATTACACCACATTGTGGAGACGGTAAGTCGTACGTACGCAGACATTATGATATTGTTATTTGTAGGATGGATAAAAGGAGGTATAAGGTTGTCTCATAATTTATAATAACATATTATAATGTATAATATACTGGATTTATTACTTTATTATGTAAAGTACATATGAAGAGGATGTATAAGAAGAAAATAATTTTGAAAGAGGTTATAAAATAATTACCTCTTTTTCGACTATCTCCTTTTAATTTTCAAAAAAGGACTCCTTAGGATGGATTTCTACCCAAAGTGTGGAATCTATAATGAATTGAGATAAGTTTGTAGAGTAAATTTTTATGGTTTTCCTAAGAAAAAATTCTTTAGAGGTGTGATTAAAAGAGAAGTAGAGTTTCCCTTTTATAACAGAGGGGAGGGGAACATTTGGAAATATCAAAAATATTACATTAATATAAATTACTTTTTAAATTAAAATGGATTAAAATTAGATTATTTAAAATATAAGATGATTATGGGTCTAAATAATCTCAACCAATATACTTTATAAATGTTTTTATTTTATTTTAAACCTTATAATTTTGATTTATCCTTATTTAATCTATTTAATTTTAATTGTGATAATAACATTCTCAATATGTAATGGTTATAAATATTTACTTATATGATATAAATAGAACATAAATGGATATTTTATGAAATTTTTGACCTTATAATTATCAATTTTTAATTTTTAATTATTTTAATTATTTTAAATAATTTAGTAAAATGTTATTTTTATAAAATATCAAGTGTCAATTTTGAAACTATTCATTTCTTTGATTTTAAATAAAATCCACATAGAAGATAAATTCAAACCAAAACATTTAATATACTCAAAAAATGTCATAATAACCAATAAAATTCGTGGAGAACCATAATTAATTAAAATTATATTTATTTTAATATTTTTAAAATCATTTATTGGATATTTCTATTCATACAATACTTAATGTCTCACTATTGTGTCATCCTTAATAGTAGTTGTTTAATTTATAAAAATTATAAATAAATTTATATGGTGTAGGTAAATATTTTATATTTCCATAAACTACCTATATTTTATGTTATCTCCTTATTATCCATATATTAGAATTAATATACTTATATAAAAAGAGAGTGTGATATTATTTCAATTTCATTGATTTCAATAATATTAATGTCATATTAAAGAGAAAGTGGAAATTAAGTGATTAAATTTCTAACCATAGATAATAAGGGTCAAATTTAATCATCCAATAGTATTTTTATAGGTTTTAATGTAATTTTATAATATTATTTTTACTTTTAATTAACCAATTTACCCTTAACCATGGTAATAAAAAATTACTAAAGTTACTATTCATAATATCCAAAAATTAAAAGTAACCTATTAACATAATTTGGACCCACTGATTACAAATATGGAATCCATTTTTCAAAATTTTAAACATATAAGTTTTAGTAAATAAATTAAAATTAACCACGTTTTAGGAAATAGAAAACTGGTTTTAAAAGATGAAACATTGAAAAAGATTTCAATGTTTTTACATATGCATTCAATGTAAAATTAATTCTAATAAAATAAATTAAATTGAATGATAAAAATATATTATATTAATAATTTTAAAAATCAATTTTATAATTCAACCATATAAATTATTTTGATGAAAAAATTTGTTTTCACATTTAGTGTGTTTTTTACTATTTATCAAAACATGAAAGTTATCAGATAAATAAAAGAAATTCATCCAAAGTAAATTTTTATATCCTACTTCAAAATAAAATGATTATTTTTTCCTATAAAAATTATTAATGTGTCAAAGTCTTAATTTAAAAGGGGTTCTCTAGTAAAAGGTGTAAAATTTCCCTTTTAAAAAATATTTTTTTTTATACATCAAATAGGGATTATTCATACCATATGAATAAAATATCCATTGAATGAATATAAAAAATATGTTATTAAGTATATAACACATATATTTCTTATTAATTTTATTTATTAAATTACCAATAGTAATTCATTCAAAAATAAAAATATCTAATTGATTTATATTAATCATAAATAATTTATAGCCAATGAATTCACAATTCATTTTCATAAGTTAGTTATACTTATTTTAGATTACCTAACAGCTATGATATGATGGAAATTTTATACTAAGGGTGTCTTGTAGTTTGTTTAAACAAATTATTTCATGTAATGCAAGCTATTAAAGAATTAAAATTATTGAAAGAAAATATTTCATAAAAACACCCAGCTGTTACAATTGCCATGAAAACACATATAACCATCATCATGGATGGATATTATAAACTATATATAATATATAATAGTTTAATTATATGTATTGCAAAATTTTGTAATTAATTATAATAATATATAAATTACATTGAGTAGAGTAACGAAATTGAGGTAAGAATAGAAACTTGTAGGAAAATAACATTTCAAAATGACTAACCAATTACCAAGGAAATTAAGAAATATAATCAAATTACTAAAATTGAGAAGTAGATTTAAAAATAAACATAATTAACTTCTTCATAATTGTTTTAATAAATCTATGTTTATTATTTAGGGAGAAAAAATTGATGAAATAAAGCAGTAATAAAAGTAAGTGGATTCTCAAACCCAATTCCTTTTTTTAGGTTTTCCCTATTTCAAATAAATTTAGTATAAATGTTCCATCATTGTTCCTTAAATATCATTAAATTATTATTCCCTTTTATTTTAGTTATATTCATGTTTCCACCTTTATATTAAATCCAAATACAATGATTTTCCAAAAAAGTATTTTCTTTCCCAAACAAGTCATCGACTCTGCATGTGTTGTTTCTTATAAAAAGAAAAATGATATTTGATTATAGTGTATGGTCTCCCTTTTTCAGTTGGAAACCCTGATGTTTTTTCATGAATGTATTCCTTATTAAATTATTATGAAACACATTCCTTTCCATGGTTTATTTCATAACTAATATGGTAATATATTTTATGTGGCTTGCATGATTATGTAAATATTATTATGTAATGTGTGGGAATGGAATTATATATCCCTCCAATGCATTGGGTAACGTGATTTATCTCATGAGATAATATATAATATTCATAAACATGATGCAATATTTGTTCACAAATATGATGTTATGATTATACACATATATTATGCATGAACATGATTCTAGCTTTATTCCCAACTATGTGTGGTATTTGACCACTATAATAGGATGTTTCATTTTTATGCATTTCCATATTCCATTCCTTATCACATGTTTTCATCATGATGTTGATGATGATCCTATTATTATGATATGATTATTATTATGATTCTCACCCATGTTATATTGATTCATGTCCCTTATTCATCCTCCTACTAAAAATTTTTCTCACCCCTTTATTTCATTTATATCCTTTGGGGATTACATGTACTAAAGAGAATATGAGATTTTAGAAGGTTAAAGAAGAATAATTTTAATAAATGTTTATGTTTTATTATGTACAAGTTATGTATGAGCCTAATTTTCCCAATACACTAAACAATTCAATCCTATATTTGCATCTTTGTTATATTTTTTATCTTAAAAATGATATAATAGTCATGTAATAAAAATTAGGGTCACTATAGCTGGTATGATAGTGCAGTTTAGTAAATTTGGGAACTTGGATTAGAAAACAAGAGTCAAAACTATAAGTATAAGCTAATGTGTAGGTAAAACATCCTAGTAGAAATTTTTTGTAAAAGGGTACACATAGGTATCCCATAAGATATGCCTTATTTTTAATTTCATAAATGAAAAAATTATCCATGATTCGTTGACTTATGTATTTTTCAAAAAAATTATACTTTAGAAAATTGTGGGAACCAGAATATACCAAGACAACAACACATGTAAGGTACAATGTAATGGTTGTTTTCATGACATCCCTAATGCCATTGTATGTGGAGTTAAAATTACCAGGTAATGTTTACCCAATTGTCTCATGCTATGAACCATAACTAAAACCACATGGAATGCCTGTCACCACACAAGAAGGAGAAATTATCCATTGAGTCCTTTATACAGAAACAACTAGTTACATATAATGTAACTTCTGATTCACTTTTCCTGGAATATTGGTGTAGCTCAATGGAAAAAGATCTTTTCTATTATCCATTTTTCTGAGAAGGATAATGTGACTCTGTTAGTCTATCATTTATATAGAGAGGTCGATCAATGGTGAACATTTATTAATAATTAAAGTTTGAAGGATGAAATTTAATATAAGTATTGGGAATACATTAAAAAATATTTCTTTACAAGTATTTCCCTCATATAATTCAAACAAATATAGAGATAGAATTCATAGAGATGAAGTGAAGGGATGGTAAATAAATGATGGATTGTGAGTAAAACCTCATAAGGATTGAATGATATGCCTCAATTTTTGTTATCAACAATGATAGAAAATTATATAGATTCTTTATTGGTTTAAAACCACACCTTCAAAAGTCTTTTGATATTCGATACTTCAAGAGTTATGAATAATTGGTTTGATATTCTATCAAAGTAAAGATGGAGTTCAAAAAATGGTCCCATGGTTTTGTATATAAGAAGATACAAATGGATTTTCAATATGGTGGGTCAAATAACAAATGAGGAAAGAGGAATAAACTACCCACATGTCAAAAATGTGGGAAGATTCATCATGGGAACTGTCTCAAAGGAATGAGGAAATGCTTCAAGTGTAGAAGAGAAGGCCACCAAACTCATGAATGTTGAGCTGACATGAATAATTCAGTCAACAGTATGAAGGAATGGAAAGAAACTAATAATTTACCACCCATGGTTTAAGTCTTAAAATATAGGGAGAAAGATAACTATTCAAGACAATGCTCTAAACCATGTTTCCTTGAGGGTAATTAGTGTCATCAACCCCCAAAGCCTTAAAGAAAGGGAATTCTTATGTCATCACCACTATTGCAGTGGAGCATGAAAATGAAGTTGTATAAGATACACTTTATATTCACCCAATAATGGAAAATGTTTTATTTGATTCTATTTCTACACATTCCTTTATATCTATTAAGTTTAGAAGAACCGTTTAATCAAATCCATGATTCCTTAAAGTAGATATATCTATAAAAACACCTAGTGGTGTGATCATTGAAACTTGAGTGTTGGACTCTTCAATTATAAGAATTTGTGGGAAGATTCTTCCAATGAATATCATAATACTTCTCTTGGTGGAATTCGATGCTATACTGGGCATGTATTGGCTCTCATAATATAGAAAACACATCAAGTGCTGGGAAAATGAAATATATTTTTATATTCTGAACTATCCAATGATCCTCTACAAATGAAAGGAAGATCATGAATCTCCATTTAAAATCCATCAATGGTGTGGGTGTTGATACATAATAAAGAATCATATTTTCTAATATGTTTGAGTCAAAGGAATGTATCAATATGGAGGAAATTACCATTGTTATGGAATACACTTATGTATTTTCTTAAGAGTTACCCAGACTTCCCCCAGATTGTGAGGCAAGTTCTCAATAGAGCTTATACCTGAAGCTACTCCTATCCCAAAATTTTTCTACTGGATGGTCCTAAAAAAACTATAGGAGTCAAATAATAATCCACAAGAGAATTTTTTACAAAGGTTTCATACTCCCTAGTGAATCGCCTTGGGGTGTGCCAATTATCTTTGTAAAGAAAAATGATGGATCAATGCGGTTGTGAATCAATTACTGAGAGATCAAAAAAAATCACTATAAAGAAAAAGTATCATCTTCCAAGGATTAATTACTTGTTCAATCAACTAATAGGAGCTCACTACTTATCAAAGTTGGATCTTTATTCTGGATATCAACAAATAAAGTTAAATAAGGAAGATATTCAAAATACTTCTTCATATAAAAGGTATAGGCACTTTTAGTTTATAAATATTCCCTTCAAACTTACTAATTATAATGCCTCAACCCCAGTTTCCTGGAGCCAATTCATTATTTTATTACATTGGTGTGATTATAGGAAAGTATTATCCTAATGTACTAAATAGTTTTGTTGTTTTTCAAGACCAAATACATACATAAGTACAACATTACAACTTGAAATAAAAAACAATATATGAATTCCATTGGGAATATCTACAACTCTTATATTATCCCTAAAATTCATCGATAATATACTTCTTCGAATCCAAGTGAAAAATAAAAAATAATAAAGGGGTGATCTCAGATACTCAATAAGGGTATGCAAAATAGTGGAAGCATAAATAATAAGGAATGATTAAAAACTAAAAGTATGCATGCCATAAAAATAAACTGGAGCATAATATGGAAGGAATAAAGGATGATTCAATAATTCCATAATAAAAAAAACCATGGATATTATACTAGTTTAATAATCACATGGACTATAAAATACTAGATTTAGAAGGAGGTAATGCATAAGGCAAGACATCATAACCTTACTATCAAGGCCTCGTGCCAAAACCATACTTAAATAGGTAACAACCCAAACTAGTTAGTCTCATGAGACCTATCGATGCGTCGTGGGGATATAGCAAGCCACACCAGACACTTAATAATTCCAATGAATTCCTCATATTAAATGGATGAAACATAATAAATATATAATTCGTATTCAAACTAACACATGAAATTTAAATAACATTCCCCAATCATAAAACATAGATACTAACCATTCAGAGTAAAGAGAGCACATCCACAGTCAAAATAATAATAACCCATTACATAAAATATGGTAGATTTTATCATAAAATATTAATCCAAAATAAACATAATAATCAAAATGAGTTTTGGAATATATTAAAATACTCATATAAAATCATCGAGTAATTCTTGAGATAAATACTCTTTTACCTTGAAAATAAGAGTTCTTTTGGAAAAATAATTGTATAAAATGAAAAGTGAATTAATGAAGTTCTTTTTATTATAAAATTAATGATATTATAAAAAATAATTTTTTATAAAAATATATTACAGATTTAATTTAAAAACAGGTAATAATTTGAGTAGTTCTTTTAAAATGGGCTTGTTTATCATGATGAATTTTGTAAAGATCCTTTTAAAACATGTAACTAACCATAAAAGAAAGAATGATTTTGTTTAATAAAAATATATAGAAATTATAAATAGAATTAATGAGTATTACATAATTTTAATAAATAATTTCATTGAGGTATGTAGAGAATATGAGTAACCAAAAATAAAATGGATGTTTGGGTAGAAAACTCAAACTTATGTCTAAATGTATTCTACACTTGAACTTAATATCCTATATAATCAAATTAAATTAATTAATTAACTAATTAAGAAACTTATCTATATATATTTTATAACTTATAGTTTTATTAGATTCATTTATTTCCTTATTGATAAGTTATAAGATTGAATTTTATCATTTTGGAATGCTTATTTTTTTGATTTCGTGATCCATCCACTTGATTATAACTAAAAGATTTCATGTGAAAAGGATATAATTCTCTAGAATTGAACATATTTATTTTTAATGAGCATACATGAGTTTAAATGGTTATATATATCCTTTGGTTACATGGTATGAGGATGAATCAATAGATAATACATTTAGTAAGAATAGTTTAGATTTTTAAAATGGTTTTTCTATCACAAAGAACTAGTTTTGTTCAATTATTTAATATAATGTATAAATTATAGCTATAGAATCATTAAATAAGATATAATACATATTTTTAAATCTTCTTCTACCATAATAATGGTTTCACGACCAGTTGTGAAGAAGAAATTGAAGAACAAAACTTTGTCGTCTACGAAGGTTGTAAATTGAAACCTCCCGGATGATGGTTTCTTTTACAAAATAAAAGAGAGAGAGAGAGATTAAGGATAGTGATAATAGTTATTACATTAACATGAAATAATTTAGTATATATATTATACTGGATTTATAAATATCAATTGGATAGAGGGGTTAGGAGATAATAATAAAATAAGGAACTTAAAAGGGAATTAAATGGAAAACAGAAGAGGATTTTACCTCTTGAAATATATTCCTTAAGAACCTCTTTAAGGGAAGGGGTTTTGGTATTTTGAAAACACCAAGAGCTCATGGATGTCGGGAGAGACTAGGGAAGATTATTTGGGTCGAACTTTTAGAAGCTTCAAGTCTTAGAGGAGTGAAGAGAAGCGGGAGTGATGGGTTGCTTTTATAGTTTAGGAGAGGAGTGATTTTTGAATATCTTATTCATTTTTTTTATTTTTCTCAATAAAAGTAATAGGGTGGATTCTTATAACCCAAAATAGTAACAAGTGCATGTGAGTTCGAACCAAGTGTGCTAACATCGTCTATACATCACCTATGACTCGATAAATCATGTATTTAGCATTTATTGTCAATAATCATATTTTTCTATTCACGAAATATTAAAGTATTTTATAAAAATACCAAAAATTCAACATAACCATTTTTATAAATTTGGAATTAAAAATTTGACTTCATTTTTTCAAATTAATTTAATAAATAGGTGAAATTTTATTATTAAATAAAATCATTATTTACTAGAAAATTAGAGATTTAAAATTTAAAAGTGATTTCATAATACTTTCAAAAACTAACTGAGGTCTCATAAAATTATACTAAAATAATAGGATAAAAAATATTTATTTAGGAATACATTTTATGAAACTGAATTTTATTAATTTAAAAAATGTAATTAAATATTTATTACTCACAGAAATACCAATACTTAATTATTAATTTTTAAAATATTAACTCTCACTTATAAGGTGCCTAAATTTTTTTATACTAACATGGTGAGGTTACTATTATTAAGGGTTAAATAACTATTCATAAGGGTACATTAATATTCATAAGGGTAAGCTACTATTCACCAAAAATTTAAGTTGATTCTATCAAACTCTAAATATCTTACAAATTGCAACTGTGTATATTCGTTTTTTGAAATTCAAAGCAGAGAAGCAGAAATATTATGTTCATTGGCTGGATTATAATAAATTTTTGTTTCATAGAGACTCATTGTTCATGTATTCAATGTTAAAAATATTTTTATTTTCTTGGGGTGTTACATTCGCCACCCCCCCCCCCACACAAACATTCCGCCCTCGAAATTTCAGAATGTTACCTCATAAAAATATTTTTCTTGTTATTCATTATAATTTCATCACACTCCCATGTTGCCTCTTCAATTTTATGATTTCTCCAAAGTATATTTACCAATCGAGTCATCTGAATCCTCAAAATTTGTTCTTTAGTGTCCAAAATCGTGATTGGATCTTCACATTAAGATAATTCAGGTTCCAATTCTATACCTTCATAAGTGAGTACATGTGTTGGGTATGGAATGTACTTTCTCAACAATGAGACATAGAACACATTATGTACCTTATAAAGGCTAGGTAGAATTTCCAGACAATAAGCCACAGCTCCAAATCTCTCTAGAATTTCAAATGGGCTAATGTACCTTGGCCTCAATATCCCTTTCTTTCTAAATCTTATAACACCCTTCCATGGAGATACTTTCAAGAAAATGTAATCTCCCACATGAAATTCAAAATACTTCCTTTTATTATTATCATAGATATTTTACTTTTTTTTCATTGCTTTGATATGGATTTGAATAGTCTTTACTTTTTCTATTGTTTCCTCAAAAAGATTTGGGCCTACAATCTTTATTTCTCCAAATTCATCCCAACATATTGGTGTACGACATCTCTTTCTATGAAATGCCTTATATGGTAGAATTTGAATAGTTGAATGGAAAAAATTATTGTAGGAAAACACCACCAAGGGTAAATAATGATCCCACCTACCATGAAAATCAAGTGATAATGATCTTAATATGTCTTTTAATATGTTTGAGGGTGATAAGAAGTACTCAATCAAAGCTCAGTATCCAAATTATTATGAAGAGTTTTCAATAATTTCGATGTAAATCTTGGATCACGATCAGACATAATTGATATAGGTTCCTCATGAAGTCTTACAACCTCATTAATATAAAGTAGTTCAAGGCACTCTAATGGGAAATCCTCTATTATAGTGATAAAATGTGTAAATTTAGTGATTCAATCAATAATTACTCATATCGCATCATTATTTCTTGGATTTTTGGATAATCCAGTGACAAAATCCAAAGTAACGTCATCCCATTTCCTTGTAGGAATTGGAAGAGGTTACATGAATCCTCTAGGATGTTGTTTTGTTCATTCACTTTTTGGCAAACTAAACATCTTTAAAAATAATCAACAATTTCCCACTTCATGTTGTACCACCAAAAATATTTATTCAAATAACTATGCATCTTAGTGCTACCATGGTGTATAGAGAAATTTGAACTATGAGAATCATATAATAACTCCCTTTCTAGCTCGGGTATAGAGGGTACATAAAGGATCTTTTCAAATTTTAGAATTTCATCCTCACACATGAAGTCATCAAACATCCCATCATTCATACTTTTAATTTATTTTATGTATTCTCATCATCAGGCTGAGGACTTTTAATCCTTTTTAATAAAGATGGTTGGGAAACCAATTGAAAAATTAGTAATGTTTCACCATATTTGATAATTACCATATCCATCCTTGATAGATCTATGTACATTGGATACACTTCTCAAATATCATTTTTTTTAGAACTTCATGATCCTTCCATCACAATGCATTAGATACCTTATTTTCCTTTTCTATGAGGTAGTGTATAGAACAATCATAATCCTTGAGTAGCTCAAGCAATATCATTTTCCTCATGTTGAGTTCTTTATGTGAGAATATATATTTTACACTCTTGTGATCTGTATATATCTCACATTTTTCTACATAGAGATAGTTTCTCAATATCTTCAGAGCAAATATCTAAAAATTTAAATCAATATCATGAGTAGGATAGTTCTATTCAGTAATTTTTAACTGCCTTATTTCATAGAAAATAACTGTATAATTTTTCCTAAGGACATATCCAAGTCCTTTATTTGATACATAATTATATATCACAAATACACCATTTCCCAATGGTAGAATCGGGATCAAAGCATTCACTAATATCCTATTCAATTATTAAAAACATTCTTTACATTATTTTTTCATACAAAATTAATCTTGGTCAATGGGTTAGCTAATAGGGATATTTTATGAATACAATGTCGATAATAACCTACTAAACCATTAAAAATACATACCTCAATCATATTCATTGGTGTGGGATATTAGAGAAATGCCTTTTTCTTCATAGGATCAACTAAGATTCCATCCTTATAAAAAATATATCGAAGAAAAGAAACTTATTAAAGCTGAAATTCACACTTGTTAAACTTCCCATATAATTCATTTCTTCTAATTGTTTTTAGAATAATATTCAAGTGATTATCATAATCTTCTTAAATTTTGGAGTATACCATGATATCATCAATAAATACCATAAAAAGTCAACAAGATATTCCTTGAAAAATCTATTCATCATATCCATGAAAACATAGGGTGAATTAGTTAGTCCAAAAAAAATTATTGTCAACTCATAATGCCAAAACCAGGTTATAAATGTTGTCAATGGAATATATTCCTTTCTCATATGCAACTGATGATATCCAGATCAAAGGTCAATCTTTATAAAATATTGGGCTCTATGAAGTTAATAAAATAAAACATCAATATGAGAAAGAGGATACTTTTTCTTTATCATAATAGCATTGATCTCCCTGTAGTCAATGAAAAACCTCATAGATCCATATTTCTTATTAATGAAAAGAAAAGGAGATCCCCATATGGAAACAATAGGGAAGATAAATCCTTTATCACTAAATTTTTGTAGTTGTTTCTTCAGTTATACTAACTCTATAATAATTGAATAGGATTCTTTTATATAGGTCTTGAACCTATAATTAAATCATTATATAACTCAACTTACCACTCTATAGGATATCTAGGTAAATCCTCTAGAAAAACATCAATATACTCTTGCACAATACGTACATCCTCAATTTTAATATTTCTTTCATCATCCATATATATTATTTTCTCTTCATATCCAATAATTTCATTCAATAGAGCTACTAGGGGGGATATAGATAAGAATATGATGACAATGTTTTATCTCTAAAGATAAGGGATTCTATATCATTCTCAAAAATTGTAACTTCATTCTTCTTTCAATGCATTTTCAAATCATAAATTGAAATCAAATTCATACCAGGAATTATATCAAAGTCAATAATATGTATGATGAAAAGGATGGAAACTAAAGAACATTTATGTGTCATAAGGGGGACTAATTGACACATCTTTTTTGTGATGATTCTTCCATTAAGAGTTTAGATAGAAAAATAATTTATTAAATCATTTTTTAAATGTCATATTTTCATGGAAAATGTGAAGATATAAAAGAATGTGATGATAAGGAATAAAATAAAGAATTGTCTTAGTTTGATTAAATGATTAAATTATCTACCAACATATCATTAGGAACTCCAACCTCAATAGTTGTGACACCATAAGCTTGGTCTTACTACCTTGGCATTCTTTTTGGAATTTTTCCTTGACACATTGGAAATTCATGTGCTTAATTTTCCATATATTTATAATTATATCATTGGATATTAGTAGCTTCTTTATTTCCCTTGAAATCATGATATTGGTGGATTTTTTCTCTACACTTGTAACAGACACCTATTCCCTTTAGAAAAGTTTCATGGTGTTTCTTCCCACAATTACTATAAGGTGGAAATTGAAATCTTCCCTTCTTCCCCATTTCTTTATTTACTTTTCTAGAGTTTTTTTTCAGCCCTCTTCTTCTCTTGATTTCCTTTAAAGTCATAATACATAGGAAAAAATTTTCTTTCTTGATAGTACATGAGACTATATCTTCATATGATGAGAACTTCTGGGATACCAGTTCCCTTTGGAGAAATGATTTTCAACCATCAAATAATTGATTAATCTACATCCTTGAATTATGTATGTATTTTGTGGAATGATGTGCTAACCTTGTGAATTTAGCTTCATGCTTTGCAACATTCTCATTCTCTTTTTTCATCAAATTCAGAATCTACCTTTCCATACTATCTCACTCTTCACAAGGGAAGTATTTTTATAATAATATTTCCTTAAAATTACTCCATTAAATATTTTAAATATAATCCTCCTCCATTGTGTTTTGAATCAATGCTTAATATTAATAATCATCTCTTGATAGATGATAAACATCCATGACAACCTTCTCCCTTTCATTACTCCTCAAAGTAAGAAATATATTCTCTAGGGAATGTATCCACTACTCTACCACGAATGGGTTTATAGTCCTGTTAAATAATGGTGGTTTTCGTCACATAAAGTGGTCTAACATTTCTCCTCCATGTTTTGGTTTAGGATGTTCCATAAAGATAAGGTTATTATTCATAACCTAATTCAACTATCCCAGTATAGTTATAAGTTCCTTAGCATCAATCGTAGCTACAAAACCAACATTATTATCTTGCATAGGAGATAAATCCCTACATGGGATATGCGTGTTCATGTGATTTCCATTCCTTGAACTAGGAACCATTTCTAAATAATGGAATACAATATATTAGGTTATGATCCATAATTTATAATCTCAACTAAGAAAAATAATTAACATAAATTGAAATCTTATGCATAGCTAATCTCAAAATTGTAAGCATGGTTTCTTTTAGGACATATTTACATTTTAATCCATAATAATTGTTTGTAAAGAAAATGTGAATTATCCTAAGCATATCTCATGGGAGTGAAAAACTAGGTGCATAGTAAGACCTATTATCGTGTACTAGGTTACACCAAGTCAAGCTCGGAATACCTTGTCAGAGTTTTTAATCCTAGGAACATCTCTTACGAAACCACAACAACTTGTAGTTTCCAGAAAGGGATGTATTTTCTAAAAATTACCACATAATATTTTCCTTACCAAAATTCTAGGATGTTATTGTATGATTATCCTCAAAGACTATCTTATGGTTTTTTTCCATAATATATGTTTTCTAAATCTAGTTTCTATGTTTTTTACTAGACATCCTTTGATACCAACTATAACACCTAGACCCCAGTTTCCTAGAGCCGGTGCATTATTTTATTACATTAGCATGATTATAAGAAATTCATATCCTAAATGGAAAAATAGTTTAGAAGTTTTGGAAGACCATATATATACATAAGTTCAACATTACAACTTGAAATTAAATACAACATATAAATTCCATTGGGGACCTCTATAACTATTAGATTATCCCTACAGGTCATTAATAATAGACTTCATCACATCCTCGGGAAAAATGAAACATAAGAAAGGGGTGAACATATATTCTTAGTAAGGGTAAGTAAAATAGTGGAAGCATAAATCATAAGGCATGATGAATAAATAAAAGTACACATGACATTAAAATAAACTTGAGCATAATATGGCAGGAATAAAAGATGATTTAATAATAACACAATAAAACATAACCATGGATATTCTAAAAGTAGAATAATAACATTGAATATAAAATACTAGATTCATAATGAGGTAATGCATAATTTAAGACATCAAAACCATACTATCAAGGCCTTGTTCAAAGACCATACATAAATGGGTAAAAACACAAACTAGTTCATCTCATGAGACCTTCAGATGCGCTGAGGGGATATAGAAGGCTCCACCCAACACTTACTAAGTTGAATGAATTCCTCATACAAAATGGGTGAAATATAATAAACATATACATTAATACTGAAACAAATATAGGAAATGTAAATAACTTTCCCCCATCATTAAACATAAGAACCAACCATTCAGAGTAATATGGTTAATGGTGTCAAGATATCACATCTATAATAAAACTAATCATAAACCATTAAATAAAATATGGTAGATCATATCATAAAATATTAATCTCAATTAAACATACATATCAAAAAAAGTGTTTAAATAGATTAAAATACTAATATAAAATCATCGAGTAATTCTTGATATAAATACTCTTTTACTTTGAAAACAACAGTACTTTTGGAAAAAATAATTTCATAAAAATTGAATTTAATTAATTTAGTTTTTTCATAATAAAATGAGTGATTTTATAACAATAATTTTGGATAAAAATATATTATAGAGTGCATTTGAAAATAGCTAATAATTTGAGAAGTTCTATCAAAACGGGCTTATTTATCAGGATAAATTTTTAAAAGATCCTTTTTAAACATGTAACTACACAATAAAGAAAGAAGGATTATATTTGGTAAAAATATATAGAACATTGAAATATAATTAATTAGGATTAAATAATAATAATTAAGAATTTCATTGCGGTAAGTATATAATAAGAGTAACTCGAAAGAAAATGGAGGTTTAGGTAAAAAACCCTTACCTTATGCCCTAATATATTCTATACCTAACCATAATGTCCTGAATAGTAAAATTAAGTCCATTAATTATCTAATTAATTAAATTATATACATATATTTGATTCATTATAGTTTTATTATGTTCATTTATGTTTTTATTGATAAGTTGTAAGATTGAATTCTGTCATTATGGAGTGCTCGTTTTCCTTGATTTCATGATCGGTCTACTTGATTATAAGTAATGCATTTCATGTTGAATGGATATAATTCTCTAGAATTGAACTTATATAAAATTAATTAACACAAAAATTTATAAATGTTTATATATATCCATTTGTTACATGGCATGAGGATGAATCAATAGATAATACATTTAGTGATAATCATTTAGATTTTTACAACGTTTTTTTGATCACAACAAACTAGTTTTGTTCTATTATTTAATATAATGTACAAATTATGGTTCTATAATCATTAAATAAGATATAATACATATTTCATAATCTGGTTCAACCATAAAAATGGTTTAATAACTATCCTTTAAGAAGAAATTGAAGAATTAATCTTCATTATATATGAAGGTTGTAAATTGGTACCTCCTGGATGATAATTTCATTTATAAAATAAAAGAGATAGAGTAAGGATATTGATAATGGTTATTACATTAACATGATATAATTATATTATATATATGATACTATAGTTATAAAGATCAATTATATATAGTATATTATGAGAGAATAATAAAACAAGGAACATAAAAAGAAATTAAATAGAAAAAGGGAGAGGATTTTACCTCCTGAAATATCCTCCTTGAGAACCTCCTTAAGGTAAGGGGTTTTGGTCTTTTGGAAAGGAAAAGATGTCACAAACCAGCCTGGGTCAACCCTAAATTGTTTTTCTGAACCCATCCATGGCATGGCATGAGGGTGTTCTCGATGCCCATGGGCTATCAACTAGTGTTGGGTATAAAATCATACAAGTCGGAACAATTTAAACCCAAAATAAATAACCAAGACCATAAAAAGAGAACCAAACAAGACACAATATCTAAAAAAACAAAAATAAAATTAAAAATACCAGCAACAAGATACAACTCAACAAAAAAAACTAAAAATACATAGATGAAACTAAACAAACTAAACTGCCACCACATGATCTCCATGTGACCTCTTAGTCACCTCCAACAACAAGACCAAAAATTCTCCACAACAAGCACCTACTAGGAAACTTGAACAAAATATAAACCTGCAAAAACAAATCATGTCTACAAACACTGAGTGGTTAGGTAGGGTGTGTGATAATACCTCAGTAGGCAACCACCCAAGAATCCATACCATTTATGTCCCAATGAAATTCCATTAACACTAGTTTGAAATAAATTTATAAAAATAGATTTTTATACACACCTTACATTTCAAAATAAAAATCATACTACATTTCCCTTATAATGTAAAATAAGGAATAAGAAGGAAAAAATGTAAGTTGAGCTTTCTCTTTCAAAACATTTACTTAGAAATCCTTTTTAAACCAAGCACACGTTCACAGTTTTTTACAAACAACAACCAAAACCAAGTACAAAGAAAGTGATTCTACACAAAAAGGTCATCGAACCTAATAGTACTCATAATGGGAAAACATGGGATATATTTGGAACTTAGAGAAGAACCAGAACATAATATACATGTGACTCATCTTGAAGGATTTCCCTACTCAATGACATCATAACGCCCTAATTCCCGACTATCTCCCTACCTGGCCTAGATAAGGGTACCGATCCCATAGAAATAAACCTAAGTATCCACCTACTATAGGCCACTAGCTATAACTATAAACTATACTGGTTTATCAATCATTATCAGTAAACCTCTTTTCTATGCTAGGTTCCCATGTATATTTCACAAAGGGGGTGTGCAATACCATTTAAACACATGGAACATATATTCTATATACACATCACCTATCCGGTACCACCATGGAATCCATAAGGGTGGTCCCTTCCAATAAAACATTCATTACACAATGGAGGTCCCATACTAAGGACCGTCCCATCTCATGGATCAAAAAATAGACACGGATCCCTACTCTAGAAGAGTTTTTCAAAAGCCTTTTTAAAATAAAAAATGGGGCTTTAGTTCTACCCATCTAGGGTACCTTTATCAAAGAGAGATAGGCACCTTAAAACCCATACCCAATAATAAGAAATTTCATTTCTACTATGCCTTCTCCAAAATGAATTTATGATTCAAACCCACAATAAAACATTTCACACATACCAAATGAGCCATTATTTCAAATTAACATTACCAAAACTATGTTGAAAATGTTTAAAACTCACTCAAAGGTGCCAAACAGGCTTTCCATAATTTTAAGAAACAATTTCCTTTTTATCAACACTATAAAAGTAATAACCTTACACCAAACTTTGAAACCACCTTAAATCATTTTAGAATCCATATAAGCATTTACCAAAAGAGAGGGAAATATGAGATAGGAGTTCATATAAAAATACAAGATTCAAGAAAATTACCACTAAAAATGTCATCATCTTATGAAGGACCATCCATGGGTGCACTTAATTCATCCATGGGTGTGCCCACATCCTATGTAAAGGCACAAGTGGCCTTTTCCCAACAATTTTTGAAGAAACCACACACACACCTTCCACTAAAACAATAAATCATTTCATCAAAAACACCATGTTATATAAAACCAACCCATGGAAGGAAAACAAGTTCCATAAAATGTTTATGTAGGCAAACACCATTCAAAACATCCAACAATACCATTTGAAGATAAGGGTATTTATTCAAACCAAATTGGAAAGGCTTATTCATGGGTGTAAATAGAGACACATCTTAGAACCTATTTTTAGTCAAATATATCAACAAGAAAACACCACCAATGATTAACTATGAATATATTAATGGTATAAAACTTGTTTTAAGAATTAATTAACAAAACCCAAGCATCACTTGGATTTAAATTGGAAGAAATATCATAGAAACAAAAAACTAAACATGTACTAATGTGACTAACCTGCAATATAAGGAAGAAAAACACCCCCTGGACCAACCACACACCCTAATCAATGAGAAAAGTGAAAAATCACAACATGAAGTGTTAGGGTTTGGAAAAATTTAGGAAAAAACAACCAAGAAGGAATTAAATACAATCAGACTAAAAGAGGATATGGTTGTCATTGAGGGTAATTGTGGTCACACTGGATTAGGGTGGAGGCACTGCACATGGGGTTTTGGGCCATGTCATAAGGCCACCAGACAGGAGAGGGTTGCGAGTAAGGGTTTGTGCTGGGGAGGTCAGGATGTTGGGGAAGCATGGTGCTAGAGTAGTGTGGGTCGTCAGGGATAGGGTGCGTTGGGAGGGGAGCTGGCCAGCGAGGAAAAGAGGTGTCTGTGATGGGAGGTTTAAATGCACATAAGAGAAAACCAAGGGGTCGGGATGCTAAGAGAAAGGCAGAGGAGGGAAGCCATGTGGCTGGATGAGGTGGCACAATGGGAAAATAATGTAGGGGGAATCACAATTTATAGGTGGAAGGGGGGTGCACTGTGTGTGGGGTTGAGGGGGAGGGGATGTAAACCTAAAGCCCTAAAGGGAAAAAAATAAATAAATTATTAATAATAATAATAGTTATAATAATATTAACAACCTTTTTTATAATAATAATTAGTATAATAATAATACCTATAACATAATAATAAAAATTCTAATAATAATTTTATTCTTTTAAATAATAATAGTAGTAGTAAAATTAAAAAATAATAATATTAATGAAAATTTAATAATAAAAACATTAATAACATTTTAGATAATTATATTATTATCATCTTCTACAATAATATTATTTCTATTATGTTTTGAACATTTAATTTATTTTATTTGAAAAACATGTTTTATTTTAAACATCAGGTAACAGCATGGGTACCTGGGTCGAACACGCATTGACTACCAACGGTGTAGTGCTCATGCACCGCTCTAAAACCCCTAAAAATTTCAATGTTTCAAAAATTTCAACCCAGGTCCCAAACCCAACTTCATCCAAAATATGTGATACTAAGAAAAGAATAAATTAAAAGAGTTTCAGAGGTTAGGTTGTGCCATTTATCCCAACTAAAAACACTTTATTCCCCTATAAAGTCACCAAGATGAAAGATAACCAAATCTTGAGTACATTCCCAAACAAAACCAAGGAATACCATGATCCCAGGATGACCTTACTCTCCATAGGTCACACCAGAACAATTTAAGAGGAAACTGAACCCCAATGTTGAAGGTAGAATATGGGGGGGTTCTCCCCATCACAAGGAATAAACTAATACAGAAGCTTCAAAACCCAACCAACAATACCTGGAAATAAAAGGGAAACCCATTTCAAACGAAACTAGGAAAAATCTAGAGCTCAAGAACTATCTTTACCTCTCTCCACTATCCAAACAATGACTTCACACAATTGGTAAAAAGGGAACTATGAACCCGTATCAATCCAATTTTCTTAACACAAAAAAATAACATCATTATCGTAACTAGAAACTTTCCATGCTAACCAAAAAACCCCAATGCCTGGGGTATATTTATGAAAGAAACTCAAACCAAATGATGAACCAAAAACACTAGCCATAAATTCCACCAAACTTAAATATCTCCAAAAGAAAACAACTTAAGCACTCAAGGATAATGAATTATTCAATGGGGTCACTTTGAAATAGGTACAACTTGTTAGATTATAATAAAAAATCCCATCACATTCCTAAAATGAAATAATAAACTTACAATGATTGTTAAATTTTAACAGCATAAAAACAAGAACGAAGAGGCATTAAATGTTCTAGTCCCAACATGGAACTCACAACCCATAATAAGGTTTTGCACCCTAAAAAACACCTAACTGTGTGAAGGATTCACCCCAAGACCTAAGGTTGGGACTCTGATGGATGAAGCATCTTATGCCTCACTATAAGACACTAGCATCCCCTGATCAAAACTCCTTGAACGATTCTTAATACAGAACTTTCCCCAGAGACCCGAATGGCTGCAACAATGGTGAGTCGTCATAGGGATGATACAAGACTGTTTATAATGCTCGAATTGGTCATACCGATGGAACATATGAAAGTGGTCAAATGAACTAGAAGCTGACACTAATGAAAGGGATTCATCATAAATAGGTTCCTCTGGTATACCCTACTCACCAGATGGGGAACTCTCACAAATGATGAGTGGTGATGGATTTTCCTAGAATTTGTGATCCAGAAGCCAACTCCTTGAAGCAGCCAAAATAGGCCTTATCCAACCACTAACCTTATTAACTACGGAAAGGCACTTACCCCTTTTCACCTTTACCTTATCAGGTATGATTTATTGCATGAATACATACTTCAATACATCCCACATCATCTCAACTCCAACTATGATGAGACATCCACCTCCACTGGTCCAAGGATGGACCCTCTAATAAACCCAAGACAATACGAACTCTAACTAACTCAGGAGTCCCTAACCACTATAACATCCTCGACCGAAAATCCACTAAACTCGTGATCTGTGTTGGTTCATCACATGAACTCAAGCGAGCCTCCCCATATGCTAGAGGTTTCCGACTAGCGGAGAGGGTCTAATAAGATACATGGGGAGACTATACCCTCTTTACCATAGTAATCCACAAGAGATCACAATAAAAATAATGGAAATTGTATGAAACAACCAATAGACATGCATAACCAAATGTTCCCAGTATGGTGTAAACACCAATCATATACAACAATGTCATGCCATACTAATAATGAAAGTGAAAGGAACCCAAAATAAAACAAACATCAAAAACTCCAAACAGATCCTGACTCCAAGTTCTATTCCTTATCCATGTACATCCCAATCCCAACTCAACATCCTAAAGTATGTCCTTATCCCTTGTCCTGACCTCAACCAAGAAATCTTCTCAAGTACCCAACTCCGGCCCGAGCAGGTGTGAGTACCAAACTCAGTAGGCCACCACCAATGGTGTAAACAAAATATCTAGTCTAACATATAGTGCATGTAAGCACAAAATAAATGGTGAGTAAACAAGGAATAGTTTGGGAGCCATAAGTTAACAGGGTTTATTTAAATTCATTACTAGAATTTATCCCAATTCTATTTTCTATATGATCATCCTTACATAAACTACATTGATCACATGTTCCAGGGGTTAGGCATAGTTGTCCTCTACACAAGGGTATAAGGAAATCAATCACAAAGAATAGGGGAAACAAGTCAAGTACCTAACTCACTAGGGATACACATATCACATCAACACATTTTATCACCTTGAAGCCTCATTCGGACTGGAATGACATCAATACATTAACCTCACCTCAAAGCCTCAGTCTGGGTGGAATGAAACCATTAGGGGAATAGAGCCTATATCCCCTTCCCTAACCCATGAATTTTAGGGGTGGAGTTTAGACCCTCAATCTAACTCAAACCATGGGTGTAGAACCTCAAGTCAATACCTCACTCTAGCAAGCCATGTTCACATGCTTATTTATCAAATCACCACAACCATACATAATACAACAAAGAATATTCAATTCCATGGGATATCACAATACATAACACAACCAAGCATATTCAATTCAATTGGACGTCACAATACATAATACAATAAATAATATTCAATTCCATATCCCATTAATACATTCATCCATCTATAATTCATATCCATTTACCCTATTGTGAAGAGTTCATCATGATGAACATCCTCCCAATCAAGGGATATAACTTGTAGACCACCTACCTTGTATATGTTGATGAACATCTTCCCAATCAAGGCCTTAGATCGCAATCTAACACACCTTTGAAGCCTCAATCTAGATCTCACCAAAAAAGAAAGGGTTGAGAGATTTGGATGGATATTACACAAAATAAAATACTTAGGTGGAAAAGAGAGATGAGGAGGAGATTAGATTCACTTGGATCTTCCATTTGCTTCCAACGGTACTCCAGATGGTCAAGAATCAAAAGAGATCGATCCTTGGGAGCTCTTGGTCCCTTTGGTTCATTCCTAGGGTTTCAAGGGAGAAGGATGATTAAAACCCTAAGTTGGGTCTTAAAATCACACGATGGAATTTTTTTAATTTTTTCCAGCTTTTCTAGGATGCACAGTTTACCTGCACAGTTTTCCAAACTGTTCATAGACCGTGAGATAGCTACTGTCTACAAGAGGCCAGCCCACATTATTTCCTGGCGATCATACATGGTTTTCCCTATCCATGTGCAAACCGTGCAAAGGCTAGTGTTTGAGGGTGGATGGTCCACATGGTTTTCCCACATGGTTTTCTGTAACCGTGTGTAGACTATGCTCCTTGCACTGCTTGGCCTAATTTCTCTTATCATCATGCCCCGAGTCCCCATGCACCCCCAAGCTCCCACCAGAACTTGGAAAACACTTGTCTAGATGAAAGGAAGAGATCCATGACAACACTTAACCAAAACATTATTTAATAAAAACTAGTACCTTACAACCTACCCACCTTATAACATCTCATCCTCGAGAATCTCTTCCTGGCATCACTAGGATCCTGTAACTAAATGTTATTCCACGATGTCTTCCAATTCATCCACTTTCCAGGTTTCTTGTTGCACATCACAGGGACACCAAACATAAATCAGGGTCATAGACTTTCCCCACAAGCCTTCCTCACTACAATCACAACACAAAAACTCCTCAAGTGTCCATCCACTTCAAACATTCTAGAAATAAGCAAAATATCATAAATCAATCAAATCACACAAGATTTTCATCACCCAATAGTGAAATATCATCCAAAAGGATCCCAACTCCATGTCTGGGTCCTTCTCCATGTACATCCCAAGCCCAACTCAATATCCTATAGTAGGTCATTTGCCCTTGTCCTGACCTGCAACCAAGAAATTCACTCATGTACCCAATGGCGGCCCAAGTAGGGTCTAAGTACAAAACTCAGTAGGCCACCACCAACGGTGTCTAAAAAATATCTCGTCTAATAGATAGTGTATATAAGTACAAAATAAATGGTAAGTAAACAAGGAACAGTTTGGGATCCATAAGTTAATAGGGTTTATTTAAATTCATTACTAGAATTTATCATAATTCCAATTCTTACACCATCATCATTACATAATCCACATTGATCACATGTTCTATGGGTTAGGCATAGTTATCCTCTACACAAGGGTATAAGGAAATTAATCACAAAGTGTAACACCCCAGGTAAAGAAAGAATATGAAATTTTCATATTTATCCATATTTGTGAATAAAATATTAATATGACTTTAAAGGGGAAGCTATGCTCGATGGCGTACCCAACACGCAACAACGAGTTTCTTGGGAATCTTATGTTGCACTCTAATAATAAAATAATATTATTTTAAATGGTAGTTAACATGTAGCCATTGTATTGGCGGGAATGGATAGAAATAACTAAAATATGATTATATATGTTTTTTAAATGTTTTTACATTTATCCAATAAAATATAAAGGCTTAAAATACAGAAAGAATACAATTTTAGGCTTTTATACCCTAATTTTCACTAAAGGTTCACTTATCACCTTTTGATGGAGAAATGTCATTAAATATAGTTTTGATCACTCTTATACATTCTTTTGGACCATATAAAACTCTTCTTTAGAATCGGGACATCAAATTTTACTTTGTGTAATTTTTTGGTATTTTTCCGATAAAGTTCATTTTTTAATGAATAGTGTAAAATGTTGTGTTTTAATTCAAAACCTCTTTTTAATATAATTTATTTATATGATTAGATAATCTTTTTAATTGGTTTTAAAGTGAAATTAGAAAATATTTTTACCATTAAATCCAATAGTGGTCGTTGGAATTAATTTCACTTTTAAATCGGACTTAAACTAGTATCAATCTTTTGATACTTATTGTTTCTTAAAAACACGCTATTTGTTTTGATAGCGGGAGTTAATTATTAAATTAATTAATTCTACTTATATTCTTTGAATTAGGTAATATAAACATAATTTTTTAATTCATAATATCAAATATAGCTTAGGGTGAATTTTTCGTAATTTTCTGAAAAACTCCAATTTTTGATGAATAGTGAAACCACTAAGTGGTAATCAAGCAAACTGATTTTTCAGTTAAATGAAAGTTTACCACTAATGTGTATTTAATTTTTAAAATCCGACATACATGGTTGTCATTAGTATGTAAAATGTGGTTCAATGGGATGAAAATAATTTTTTGGTGAATAGTAACGTTTTTTCATTAATCGCGATTAGAGGTAATTAGTGTAATTAAAGGTAAAAATGATATTATAAAAATATGAAAACACCATTACACTTGTCCTACTCCTATTTTATGAGTCATGGCCGACCAAGAAAACCCATGGGTCAACTTGGGGACCCCATGGATCCACTTTGGTTGGAAAATGACATTAATATATATTTATTTAATGTTAAAATTAAATTGACACAAACATGAGTTGTTTTACTAAAACAGTTTTTAAGTGGGGTTACACAAGTCCAAATTTTGACTATAAATATTCATTAGAAATATAAAAAGATTTCATACATCATAGTATTTTTTTATAATTTTTAGATATTAAATAAATTAATTTAATTACGACATCATGATGATGCAATGATGACCTCATTATTTAACGATTTAAATAAAATGGAAAGATAATGTAATATCTAAAACCTAAACTTGTCCAAAAACTATTGGATGGAAATATTTCGAAGCCTTATCATCTTATCTTAGAAATATATCAATTTGGGACCTTAGAAATTCGAAACACTTTTGAAAATAAAATAATAGTTTCATGATTTCCAAAAGTGCCCCTCCTCTCCTCTTATAAAAGGCCCCCACCTCTACCTCATTTCACACAATCCTAAAGCCTTTGGCTCGGCCATACCCTGCCCATTTACTCTCTCCACATCCCTCTCCTCATCCTAGACGATTAACTTTGGGCAGAATCCTTTCAAAGGAATCCTTTAGGCTCAAATCAAAAGGAGTTACACTTTTAAAGGTAATTCATTCTCTCATGTTCATTTGTTTTATTTTGCTTCTCCAACCCCCTAAACTCTTTTTATTTACTTCTTTTGTAACAACACCAGTATCTTAAATATACTAGGATGTTGTTATAAGATTTATTCGAGCTAAACTCTCACACAACTACATCAAATGGTTAAAGAACATACGGTTTCCGTGGATGGCGAAATTTTGCCTCCCGAAACGATGATTGTTCAACACTCATATAACACCTTCAAAGGTGGCCATTTAGATGACACTATATTTATATATGATATATAATATGTTTATGTTTTACTTAAGCTTATGTATTTTCATTTGTTTCATACCTTTATGGTTTCCATTGTGGGTAAACACGATAATTTCATTTTAGGAAGTGCGAACTACCGCCCCCTCAAAGTGATTTGATTCGTTAATGCCATACGTGGGATGTATAAAGGATGGATTTAAAGTTATTATATATGATTTTTTACTGGAATCATAATATACCTCTATATCATTATTGTTTCTTTCCATTAAAGTATGAGATAGAAATGAAAGTAGCGTTCATGCGTACGTACGGCTTACCGTCTCCATAAACGGTGCATTTCATTTCTTACCTCTAAATGATTATGTAATATTATAAATACATGTATATTCTAGATATATATGATATATATGATATCCAAATCATGAATATAATTCTGGATATAATGAACCTTTGACCACACAAACAACATGTAATTGTAAGAAGTCCATTTTCGACTAAAGAACCAAATATTGAAAAAACAAACATTATTAACTTAAATGATTACATAATGTTTGTAACATTGAAATAAGTGATATAAAAGGAATAATGAACTTTAATAAGGTTCATAAGAAAGTAGAAATTAACTCAAGTTTATTATTCAGGACGTTAAAGAACGATCGAGTCAAGTCGGACCTGAGGTAAGGGATCCTATACCTCTCTTTCTTTTTAAGTACACTCTTTTATGTCATTCATTTTAAGCTCATCTTTATTATGATTGGGATGTTATTTTATATTACTCCCACTGTACTTATTATTTTCATATGATGAGAGACCCTATTTCCTCTCATCAATCCATTTTGGAAGTTTTAAGTGGCGCCGTTAGGCTGCCGAGTTTTCGTATGGGATTTTTCATCTCACTTTTATTCCTGTGAGATTTATGCTACATTTGCCACAATTTCATTTGAGTGGTTTATGTACTGCCCATTATTAAACTCCTTTTGTAATATAATTCCATTTATGGGTATTTACAAATTCATTTTATGACACTTATTCAATGGGGTGTACTTTTCGAAAGTTACCCAAGTCGGTAATGGAACCTTTCACCCTCCTCATTTTAAAAGACTTCGTTTGTTATGTCTTTTAATTCACATACTATTATTCTGAGATATGTTCTTATATATCCTGATTGATGTAAATTTTTTGTCCAAGTGATGAGATTCCCTTTTTATCTCTCATCAACTCATTTTCTGAATTTTTGAAGTGACGTCGTTAGGCTGTCGAATTTTACCAAGGGAACGTTTTAACCCAATTTCGATTTCTTTGGGTTCAACATGTAGTTATTGAATATGTCATCCTTTGAATATGTGTGAATGACCTTTTATTGTTTTATACTTCATTTCCAATTATATTGGGTGTATTTATATTTGTCACACATAAATTTGATATTGATTTATCCTTAATTTAAGGATACCTTCCTTATAAGGGATTTCATCACATTTTACATCCCTATTGAGACTTCATTGTTGTTATGCACCAATTCACTCTTATATGGTGTATATACTTTCCTTTGGAATATTATATCATGAATCCATTTATTCTCATGATATTATAAAGTTCTGATTAAATGTTATTCCTCAATTATTGTATTCAAGTGTCTCTAATTTTGGTAAAAACCCTTTGACCAAAATATCTCTTTAAATGTTTTAATGACTTGTTCTTATTAATATCCATGTTTTCAAAATGGTTTTAAGGATTTATTTATATGGATATTAATGGTTTAAAATTTTAAAAGCTTCAAGGTGGTATGTGAAACTTTGATTCAAAATTCTCCTTATTAAATGTTTTAAATGGTTTTGGAAATGGTTTCTTTTTGTATGGATTCATTATTTCAAAATACTAAAATGTAATATTGTGATTGAAATGTGGTAATGTTTTGTTTCCTTTATGCATGTTTTATGTGATATGTTTATGTTATGGTTCTTGGGCATTGTTATGAAAATGGGTGCTTCCGTGATAAACTAAGGGCGGGTGAGCCCGATATAGCTCTCCAATGCATTGGATAACACGAAGGAGTGAAATGTTAAGGTTTCTCCGAAGAGATTTAGGGAATATACTGTGATGGGTATTCCAAACGTAACCAAGAGGGTTACTCCCTACGTAATAATGTTATGAATGCCTCAAGTTACCTTTATGTCTTATGATTTCTATGATTTATTCATGGTTTTATGAGGTATGTTAAAGTGCCTTTGTTTTATGGGTAAAGTATGATTTCATTCTTATGTATATATGAACTCATGTTTCCTTTCCATATTTTTTTTATAACCCTTACTGAGATTTTTATGCTCATCCCAAGTTTTTGAAATGTTTTTCACAGGTCAAGGGAAAGGTACATGATGTGATGATAGTGTCAAGGATGTGTCAAGAAAGATTCCATGTTTTATTTTCAATATGTTTCCGTTGATGGGATGAATTAATACTGTCTTTTATGTAACCACTTTGTTTAAATGTGGAATGTAATGCAAGTTTCATGATCTAATTCTCTAAAACTCTAAACCTGAAAAGATCCTCAACGTGTAATCTTGTGATAACTCAAGATTATGTAAGGTTTAAGGCTGGGGCCTTATAGTTGGTATCAGAGGTCGGTTTAGATAACTTTAGAGGTTAGGGTATTATTTAAGCATAAGTGACATTACCATAATGGTTAGTATTTCAAAAAGAGTCCTAGTTTTAGATAAAGTGAATGAGTAAGTATATCTTAGTGTATATCTTACTCATTAGTACATGATGGTTTTGTTGATATACTCACACTGACCTTTTTGGTTTTAGTAAATGGCTGGATCTAGCAGGCACCAAAGTAACAGTGGATGTAAAGGAAACTGTGATAGTTTTTTGAGCTAGCAACTGAATGATATTGGAGCTGCAATGAGAACTCTTGTAATTATCCTCAACCAACTATCTGGAGTCATGATTGACCACCTAAACCTTGGAGATTTCTTTAAGGCATCATATATGCAAGAAACAAATACCTACAGAAGTACAGGTAATAATCATAAAGGTAAGTGTGTTCAAAAACCTATGTGTCAAATATGTGGAAAGAAACACCTACGAAAATGTTTCAAAGGGATAGAAATATGCTATAGATGTAGGTCATAAAGCAAGAACCTACCATAGAAAAAGGAAGCATCCAGTTGACTCGAGGAAAGGGAAAGAAGTTCTTTTTGAGGGATCAATTGAATGTTTTTAATGTGGTGTGCATGGTCATTATGCAAACACATGTCCTATGAATAAGTTTCGTGAATGGGGTCACCAAGAGCGTACAAATGTTCGTTTACCACTACCTAATTCCATTCCGATTGAGGATGAAGAAACTGACAGTGACCAATCAAAGGTATATACTATTTCATGACTATTGTTTTCCTATTTTGGAATCTTCGGATATGATTCATGATTTTGTTTGTAGGAAAGAGGTATTTAGGAATAAGTTGGAAAGGAATGGTTAATGGATCATGAAGAATGTTGAATGATTAAGATGTCAACATATAAGGGCTTCAAGAGTTATGGTGAAATTCCTAAGAGTATTAAGTCTCTTTTGATGATGGGGTTACATTAGAAGATTTTTTTATATTATGTGTAACCCTGATGTTTAATATAGGAAAATTTTATTCAAGGAATAGTTATCTTTTCTTTTGTGGACATAGTTATAAAGAACCATTTGGGTTTATATGATCCTTACTTTTGAGGTAATTATGGGTTACTATATGTTATGATTGAAATGAAAGGCATGAGATAAAATTGAGGTTAAATTATGTTATGGTTATTTTTGATGATTTTATCCCTTTTTGGGGAATTATTAGAGAATTATATAGTTTTGGAAAAAGGACAACACGTAGACCGTGTGACTACCCGTCGCGTCGGACAAAGCTGCGGGATTCGAACCCACAACCAAAGTGCGACTGGTATTTATCGCCTACCACTGGACTACGTGAAGTCCCTGGTTAGTTTGACTGATTCTTTCTAGTTATATGATTTTATGAATTATGAGTATGTTGATTTTGGGTTATTTATGAAAATGATTAACTTATCATGGAGGATATGTGATTAGGTTAATTACTTTTCAATACGAGAGTTTAGGAGCAACTGATGTTGTTTGGAGATAAATGTTACGATTTAACTTGGAAGACTATGTGACTAAATCCTTCAAATATTTGGGTTTCAATCTTATATTGGTTTACTTTGAAGAATTTTATGGACAAATTGTTTATCGGATGATCCTTGTTGAACTTTGGGTTTTGTTTTACAAATTTTGGAGATTAAGAATAGATTTTCTTTTTATAAAGGGTTATCCTTTTCTGGATTATCTGACCTTGTACTAACCTTTTTGGTTTTGGTTATGGTTAAGGTCTAAAGATATGGGAAGTATATAGTTCTCTTTTGTGGATTAGGTGATTCTCTAGAAGTTGATTATAGTACTCTTAATGCGAACAAGTCTCCCTAAATACTCGCCGTTTGGAAAAAAATATGAGTTTGACTAAGGAATCTAGTAAAAGTTGAAAGTCAACATGATAAGTGATTATGTTTCCTTATGAATAAATTCCTCAACAAAAAGTAACTTAAAACAAAAAATTTGTCTATTAACTTTTCCTACTGGGGAATCGAATACCGTTTAACCCATCACAAGTTTGTGATTTTCTTATTGTTAACTTTCTCCTAAACATGTTTTCTATCACTCTCCATTAGAACATGACCCTATGTTTTCTCCTCCATGTCCATGTTTTACTACATGGAATCCTAGTATGGGTTAACTCGAGTGACCTCTGTACTTATCTTTCTTTATTTTAAAGTGATTGTTTTACCGACTCTTGTTCTGATGTGGGACTTTCAAGGATGTTTCCAAGCCCAATTTTAAAATTGCGAGGACGCAATTCCCAAAAGGGGGGAAGGATGTAACACCCCAGGTAAATAAATAATATGACATTTTCATATTTATCCATATTTGTGAATAAAATATTAATATGACTTCAAAGGGGATGTTATTCTCGATGGCGTACCCAACACGCAACAACGAGTTTCTTGGGAATCTTACGTTGCACTCTAATAATAAAATAATATTATTTTAAATGGTAGTTAACATGTAGCCATTGTATTGGGGGGAATGGATATAAATAACTAAAATATTATTATATATGTTTTTTAAATGTTTTTACATTTATCCAATAAAAGATAAAGGCTTAAAATACGGAAAGAATTCAATTTTAGGCTTTTATACCCTAATTTTCACTAAAGGTTCACTTATCGCCTTTTGATGGAGAACTGTCATTAAATATAGTTTTGATCACTCTTATAAATTATTTTGGACCAAATAAAACTCTTCTTTAGAATCTGGACATCAAATTTTACTTTGTGTACTTTTTGGGTATTTTTCTGATAAAATTCATTTTTTAATGAATAGTGTAAAATGTTGTGTTTTAATTCAAAACCTCTTTTTAATCTAATTTATTTATATGATTAGATAATCTTTTGAATTGGTTTTAAAGTGAAATTAGAAAATATTTTTACCATTAAATCCAATAGTGGTCGTTGGAATTAATTTCACTTTTAAATCGGACTTAAACTAGTATCAATCTTTTGATACTTATTGTTTCTTAAAAACACGCTATTTGTTTTGACAGCGGGAGTTAATTATTAAATTAATTAATTCTACTTATATTATTTGAATTAGGTAATATAAACATCATTTTTGAATTCGGAATATCAAATATATCTTAGGTTGAATTTTTGGTAATTTTCTGAAAAACTCCAATTTTTTATGAATAGTGAAACCACTAAGTGGTAATCAAGCAAACTGATTTTTCAGTTAAATGAAAGTTTACCACTAATGTGTATTGAATTTTGAAAATCCGACATACATGGTTGTCATTATTATGTAAAATGTGGTTCAATGGGATGAAAATAATTTTTTGGTGAATAGTAACTTTTTTTCATTAATCGTGATTAGAGGTAATTAGTGTAATTTAAGGTAAAAATAATATTATAAAAATATGAAAACACCATGACACTTGTCCTACTCCTATTGAATGAGTCATGGACGAATACGACAACCCATGGGTCAACTTGGGGACCCCATGGATCCACTTTGGTTTGAAAATGACATTAAGATATATTTATTTAATGTTAAAATTAAATTGACACAAACATAAGTTGTTTTACTAAAACAGTTTTTAAGTGGGGTTACACAAGTCCATATTTTGAATATAAATATTCATTAGAAATCTAAAAAGATTTCATACATCATAGTATTTTTTTATAATTTTTAAATATTAAATAAATTAATTTAATTACGACATCATGATGATGCAACGATGACCTCATTATTTAACGATTTAAATAAAATGGAAAGATAATGTAATATCTAAAACCTACACTTGTCCAAAAACTATTGTATGGAAATATTTAGAAAACTTATCATATTATATTAGAAATATATCAATGTGGGACCTTAGAAATTCGAAACACTTCTGAAAATAAAATAATAGTTTCATTATTTCCAAAAGTGCCCCTCCTCTCCTCTTATAAAAGGCCCTCACCTCTACCTTATTTCACACACACCTCAAGCCTTTTAATCGTCCATACCCTGCCCATTTACTCTCTCCACATCCCTCTCCTAATCCTAGAGGATTCCCTTTGGGCAGAATACTTTCAAAGGAATCCTTTAGGCTCAAATCAAAAGGAGTTACACTTTTAAAGGTAATTCATTCTCTCATTTTCATTTGTTTTATTTTGCTTCTCCAACCCCCTAAACTCTTTTTATTTACTTATTTTGTAACAACACCAGTATCTTAAATATAATAGGATGTTGTTATAAGATTTATTCGAGCTACACTCTCACACAACTACATCAAATGGTTAAATAACATACGGTTTCTGTGGATGGCGAAATTCTGCCTCCCGAAACGATGATTGTTCAACACTCATATAACACCTTCAAAGGTGGCCATTTAGATGACACTATATTTATATATGATATATAATATGTTTATGTTTTACTTAAGCTTCTGTATTTTCATTTTTTTCATACCTTTATTGTTTCCATTGTGGATAAACACGATAATTTCATTTTAGGAAGTGCGGACTACCGCCCCCTCAAAGTGATTTGATTCGTTAATGCCATACGTGGGACGTATAAAGGATGGATTTAAAGTTATTATATATGATGTTATAATAGAATTATAATATACCTCTATATCATTATTGTTTCTTTCCATTAAAGTATGAGATAGAAATGAAAGTAGCGTTCATGCGTACATACGGCTTACCGTCTCCATGAACGGTGCATTTCATTTCTTACCTCTAAATGATTATGTAATATTATAAATACATGTATATGCTGGATATATATGATATATATGATATCCAAATCATGAATATCATTCTGGATATAATGAACCTTTGACCACACAAACAACATGTAATTGTAAGAAGTCCATTTTCGACTAAAGAACC
This sequence comes from Viscum album, assembly GCA_963277665.1. Taxonomy (NCBI): domain Eukaryota; kingdom Viridiplantae; phylum Streptophyta; class Magnoliopsida; order Santalales; family Viscaceae; genus Viscum; species Viscum album. The sequence continues at coordinate 717,362,159 of OY728133.1, read as the reverse complement.
AAATATTGAAAAAACAAACATTATTAACTTAAATGATTACATAATGTTTATAACATTGAAATAAGTGATATAAAAGGAATAATGAACTTTAAGAAGGTTCATAAGAAAGTATAAATTAACTCAAGTTTATTATTCAGGACGTTAAAGAATGATTGAGTCAAGTCGGACCTGAGGTAAGGGATCCTACACCTCTCTTTCTTTTTAAGTACACTCTTTTATGTCATTCCTTTTAAGCTCATATTTCTTATGATTGGGATGTTATTTTATATTAATCCCACTTTACATATTATGTTCATATGTTGAGAGACCCTATTTCCTCTCATCAAACCATTTTGGAAGTTTTAAGTGGCACTGTTAGGCTGCCGAGTTCTCGTAAGGGATTTTTCATCTCACTTTTATTCCTGTGAGATTTATGCTACATTTGCCACAATTTCATTTGAGTGGTTTATGTACTGCCCATTATTACACTCCTTTTGTAATATAATTCCATTTATGGGTATTTACATATTCATTTTATTAAACTTCTTCAATGGGGTGTACTTTTTGAAAGTTACCCAAGTCGGTAATGGAACCTTTCACCCTCCTCATTTTAAAAGACTTCGTTTGTTATGTATTTTAATTCACATACTATTATGTTGGGATATGTTCTTCTATATCCTGATTGATGTAAATTTTATGTCCAAGTGATGAGATTCCCTTTTATCTCTCATCAACTCAATTTCTTAATTTTTGAAGTGACGCCGTTAGGCTGTCGAATTTTACCAAGGGAACGTTTTAACCCAATTTCGATTTCTTTGGGTTCAACATGTAGTTATTGAATATGTCATCCTTTGAATATGTGTGAATGACATTTTATTGTTTTACACTTAATATCCAATTATATTGGTTGTATTTATATTTGTCACACATAATTTTGATATTGATTTATCTTTAATTTAAGGATACCTTCCTTATAAGGGATTTCATCACATTTTACATCCCTATTGAGACTTCATTGTTGTTATGCACCAATTCACTCTTATATGGTGTATATACTGTCCTTTGGAATATTATATCATGAATCCATTTATTCTCATGATATTATAAAGTTCTGATTAAATTTTATTCCTCAATTATTGTATTCAAGTGTCTCTAATTTTGGTAAAAACCCTTTGACCAAAATATCACTTTAAATGTTTTAATGACTTGTTCTTATTAATATCCATGTTTTCAAAATGGTTTTAAGGATTTATTTATATGGATATTAATGGTTTAAAATGTTAAAAGATTCAAGGTGTTATGGGACACTTTATTCAAAATTTTCTTTATTAAATGTTTTAAATGGTTTTGGAAATGGTTTCTTTTTGTATGGATTCATTATTTCAAAATACTAAAATGTAATATTGTGATTGAAATGTGGTAATGTTTTGTTTCCTTTATGCATGTTTTATGTGAAACGTTTATGTTATGGTTCTTGGGCATTGTTATGAAAACAGGTGGTTCCGTGATAAACTAAGGGCGGGTGAGCCCGATATAGCTCTCCAATGCATTGGGTAACGCGAAGGAGTGAAACGTTAAGGTTTCTCCGAAGAGATTTAGGGAATATACTGTGATGGGTATTCCAAACGTAACCAAGAGGGTTACTCCCTACGTAAGAATGTTATGAATGCCTCATGTTACCTTTATGTCTTATGATTTCTATGATTTATTCATGGTTTGATGAGGTATGTTAAAGTGCCTTTGTTTTATGGGTAAAGTATGATTTCATTCTTATGTATATATGAACTCATGTTTCCTTTAAATATTTTTTTATAACCCTTACTGAGCTTTTTATGCTCATCCCAAGTTTTTGAAATGTTTTTCACAGGTCAAGGGAAAGGCACATGATGTGATTATAGTGTCATGGATGTGTCAAGAAAGAATCCATGTTTTATTTTCAATATGTTTCCATTGATGGGTAGAATGAATATTGTCTTTTATGTAACCACTTTGTTTAAATGTGGAATGTAATGCAAGTTTCATGATCTAATTCTCTAAAACTCTAAACCTGAAAAGATCCTCAACATGTAATCTTGTGATAACTCAAGATTATGTAAGGTTTAAGGCTGGGGCCTTATACAAAGTATATGGGAAACAAGTCAAGTCCCTAACTCACTAGGGATACACATATCACATCAACACATTACCTCACCTCGAAGCCTCAGTCCGAGTGGAATGACATCAATACTATAACCTCACCCCAAATCCTCAGTCTAGGTGAAATTCAATCATTAGGGGAATCGAGCCTCTGTACCCTCTTCTAACCCGTGCATTTTGGGGGAGGAGTTTAGTGCCTTAGTCTAACTTGACCCATGGTCGTAGAACCTCAAGTCAACACCCCACTCTACCAAGACTTGTGCACATGCTTATTAATCAAATAACCACAAACATACATAACACAACCAAGCATATTCAATTCCATTGGATATCACAATACATAACACAACCAAGAATATTCAATTCCATAGTACATCAAAATACATAACACAATAATGAATATTCAATTACATAACCCATTAATATATTCACCCATCTACAATTCATAGCCATCTAGATAAATTCCTATTTTGTGCCTTAACCCTTAAAGTGCATTAAACAACCCCTTAACCAAATTCACCATTGACCATTCATCAACCCATTTAGTCCATTCATCATTTCACAAGAATTTACCCACATATGCATTTCAAGTTCAATTCTCATATCACATAAAAAAATCCCTTCATTACATTCAATCATTTAGGTGCACCACCAATTTCTCATGTATTAACCCATTCCACAAATTCATCCCGAATTCCCATTTCCCATGATTATCTCACTAAGCATCATCATGTGTAAAGATAATCCCTTAGAATTTCCATTTATTTCACTTAACCCCTTTTAATCCAACCAACACCCACATAGGTCACTTCCCAACCAAGGTTTATTACATGGAATTCCATTCACTTACTTCAATCTTAATATCATATTCACCTTGGGTTCAATGTTCTCACACACGGCCCTACATTTACATAGTTAAACTCTATGTCCGAGAATGTGGGCACACCCCATGGGTGGCCCTCACATAGATCACATCGTACTCCATGCATCCCACGGGGATCATGAAAGTTCCATTTGGTTTTTTATACTCCCTAAACATCACATAATAATAATGTCATGATGAACTTTTCACAAGAGGGTAAGAATCAAAATACTACCTACACAAATCTCTATAAAACTCAAGGGATATAACTTGTAGACCACCTAACTCAGATCTATTTATGAACGTCCTCTCAATCAAGGAATTAGATTCCAATCCAACAAAACATTAAAGCCTCAACCTAGATATCTCAGAAAAATAAATGGTTTGGAGCTTTGGATGGAGATCACACAAAATACAAGACCTAAACCAGAAAAGAGAGAGGAGGAGGCGATTAGACACACCTGGATTTTCAATTCACTTCCAACGGCACATCAAATGGTCAAGAATAAAAGGATATTGATCCTTGGGAGCTCTTGGTCCCTTTGGTTCGTTCCTATGGTTGTAAGGGAGAAGGAGTAGGAAAAACACGAGTTGGTTCTTAAAATCACGGGGTGGCGTTTTTGTAAATTTTTTCAACTTTTCTAGGCCACACGGTTTATCCGCACAGTTTTTTAAACCGTATGTAAGCTATGTTATAGCTTCTGCCTATGAGACGTCAGACCACATGGTTTTTTAGGGATCCCACATAGTTTTCTCTAACCATGTACAAACTATGTGAAGGCTACTGTATGAGGATGTTTGGACTGTAAGGTTTTCCCTCACATTTTCCCCTAACCATTTGTGGATCATGCGCCTGGCACTTCTTGTCCTGATTGCTCTTCTCATTTCTCCTAGAGCTCCTGGGAACCCTTGATCTCCCACAAGAACTTTGGAAACACTTATCTATCCAGAAAGGAGATATACAACCCAACACTTAACCAAAAACATTTTTTAAGAAAAACTGGGACCTTACAACCACATGAAAAAATGCTTTACTCCCCTCAAACTACATTACTACCCCTAACGAACCCCAAACACCTCGAAGGAAAAAAAATTATCGATATAAAACAGAATTGGGAATGACTCATTAACAACTTCTGGAGGCATTTCTGGGTGGCATATTCAGAACAACATGAAAAACACAATCGAAATCAGTATCAATCTAGAACTCAATCAAAAGAAACACCCCGAGCCTAGAAAACCAACTCAGAATCCCAAAAAATCTTAAACATAGCCAAAATAAACACCCTAATCCAAGGTTAATAGGATCCTAATCCAATAATATACAAACACAAGCAAAAAACACTTTTCCAAAAACTGTGATTTCTTTTAAATTTCAAAACTGGATTCTTCTGGGGCCAATTCCCAAATACCAAAACCCACTGTTCAAGAAAAAAAACTTCCAAAATCACCTACTTGTTCATATCCTTTTTGGAAAAAAACCAAGTTAACTATTTAATTCCAAAACCCCACCCATGGAATCCTATGAACTATTATGGGTGTGTCAACCCATTTCCACCCCTGCATGCCTACACACACATTCCACACATACCCCCAAACTTGAAAACATACGTAAGGAACACCAAGGGTCACGGCCAATCCACTACCTCAAATCAAAAGCACTTTCAATTTTAAAATCCACCTTACCAATTTAAAACTATTTTAACAAATTACTTTCATTCCCAAACCATTTTCATTTTTAAATTCATTTTCTTTTTCATCACATGTTTACCCCACTAAAACTAGGATGGAGTGCAAAAAACACCAAACTAACCCAAAATGAGGAACTAGTCCTTACAAATAACTCAACAACATGGTAGTGGGCCACATACCAAGTAAGAAATAACATTAAGAGGACCTTGAACTAGGAACCTAGGCTCCACATGGGTCACTTCTCCATGTGGGGTCACAACATCACACTAAATCACCTCTATAGTCATCCCCCAATCCAAAACAGAGACAAAAGACTCAAAACCCGAACTACACCTGGTAACTATGGTCTGGTCTCGAGAAGTGGGGATCAGACACTAAACTGTAACCTACCCCCTAACCCCTGACAATCCTAATCTCCATTTACCAGACACCCCAAATATCAAGGGCCTCCATTGATACCATTTTGTCACAAACTAATCCAGGTCGACAAGGAATAGATCACTCGAGCAGGTCTGTGACATGGCCCGAAGTGAATTCCTGATCCCCACGGGTAGGAAACTACTATCGGGTATAAATTCATACATGGGGGAATGATTTAAGCCCAAAATAAATAACAAGGAATAGATTAAGAAAACAAAACAAACTATAAAAGCTAAAAACAGAACATAAATAATATAAACAATACCAATAACAAGATAAAACTCAACAAGTTGAAAACTAAAAATACATAACTGAAACTAAAAGAACAAACTGAACCACTACAACACAATCTCCATGTGACCTCATAGTCACCTCTAACCACAAGACAAGAACTACTTCACAACAATCACCTACCAGGAAACCTGAACAAAAGTTGAACCTACAAAATAGCTCGAGTCTACCGACACCAAGTGGTATAGGTAGGGTGTGAGCCAATAGCTTAGTAGAAAATCACCAAAGAATCCATGCCATTTATTTACCAAATACATTACATGAACACTAGTTTGAAATACATTTATAAAAATAGATTTGTATACACACTTTTCATTTCAAAATAAAAAACATACTCCATTTCCCTTATAATTTAAAACAAGGAATAAGAACGAAAAAAGGGAAGTTGATATTTTAATTTCAAAACATCTTCTTAGAAATAATTTTTAAACCAATAAAACATTCATATTTGTTTCCAAACAACAAAAAAACCAAGTATAATGAACAATATTCTACACAATGAGAGAAACGGATCTAATAGTACTCGTAATGGGAAAACATGGGAAATACTTGGAACTCAGAGGAGAACCAGAACATACTATAAATGTGACTCATCCTGAAAGAATTCCCTAATCAATGATGTCAAAATTCCCTAATTCTCGGCCATTTCCCTACCTAGCCTGGTTGAGGGAGGTGATCCCATAGTAATAAACCTGAGTATCCACCTACTATGGTCCACTAGATAGCACAATAACCTAGACCAATACAATAATCATTCTCAGTAAACCTCTTTGTTATGAATGGTTCCCATGTATATTTCACAAAGGGGTTGTGACATAACATTCAAACAACAAGTCACATACATTCTATATACAAATCACCCATCCAGAACAACCTCATCCACCTCAAGAGTGGTCCCTTGCCATCAAAAATTCATTACACAAGGGATTTCCTATACCAAGGACCCTCCCATCTCATGGATCGACAACTAGGAAATTATTCCAACCCAATATTTTTTTTCCAAAATCCATTTCAAAATTCCAAACAGGCCTTTAGTTATACCCATCCAGGGTACCATTATCAAAGAGAGAGAAATATCTTAAAAATTATTTCCAACAATAAGAAATTATATTTCCACTATGCTTTCGCCAAAAAGGATTTACATCTCAATCCCACAATCAAACATTTCACACTTTCCAAATATGCCTTCATTATAAATTCACTTCACCAAAACTATGTTGAAAATGTACACAACACACTCAGAGGTTTAAAATGGGATTTCCACCATTTTAAGAAATAGTTTTCTTTTTATCAACTCCAAAAATGTTGTAACCTTCCATAAAAATTTGAAACTACCTTAAATAATTTTGAAATCCATAAAATCTTTTACCAAAAGAGAGGAAAAGAGGAGATAGGAGATCATTTTTTTTAGAAACCATGATTCAAGAAAATAACCACTCCAAATGTTATATTTATTTGAAGGCATGTTTGTGGGTGAACTCCATGAATCCATGGGTGTTCCCATATCCAATGGAATGGAATAAGTGGCCTTTTCCCAAAAAAAAATTGAAGAATCCACACACACATTCCACTAATGAAATAAACCATTTCATCAAAAACACCAAGTTCTGTAAAACCAAACAATGCAAGCCAAACAAGTTCTGTAAAATATTTCAACAAGAAAAAACCATTCAAAACATCCAAAAATACCATTTGAAGATAAAATAATTTATTCAAACCAAATTGGATAGGAATATTAATGGGCATAAATAGAGAAACGTATTATAACCTATTTTTAGTCGAAACTAAGAAAACACCACTAAGGGTTAACTATGAATATATTAATGGTTTGAAACAATTATTAATAATTAAATAATAAAACCCAAGCATCAAAAGTATTGGAATTAGAAGAATATGAATAGAAATACCAACCTCAACACATGGGAATGTGATGGAATCTCCACAGAAGGAATAAAAACACCCCACAGACCAACCTCACACCCTAATCAACAAGAAAAATCCACAAATCACAACCTGAGGAGTTAGGGTTTGGATAAATTTAATAAAAAACACCCAAGAAGGAATGAAATATAATCAAATCGAAATAGGGGAGGGTTCTAAGTGAGGGGAATCATAACCAAACTAGAGTAGGGTAGAGGTACTTCTCAGGGGTTTTGAGCAGTGATGGAAGGTAGTCAGATAGAAGAGGGTCGGGAGTAGGGGTTCATGTTGGGGAGATCGGCTCACTGGGGTTGGGTGGCTCCAGAGTAGAGGGGATCTCTAGGGATAGGGTTTGCTGGGAGGGGAGATGGTCGGCGAGGGAAGGAGGGGTCTGATCTGGGGGGAGTCATGCATGCATAAGGGAAAACCAGGTGTTAGGTCGTCGGGAGCAAGGTGGAGTATGGAAGTTGGGTGGTTGGACGAGGTGGTCTAATGGGAAAAGTAAGTAGGGGGAAACATGATTTTCATTTGGAAAGGGGAGGGGTGTGTCGTGCTTGGATATGAGGGGGAGGGGAGGTAAACCAAAAACCCTAAAGAGAAAAGAAAAAAAATAACTAAATAACTTAATAATATAAATAATAGTTATAATAATATTAATAACCTTTTTAATAATAATAATAATAATGTAAATAATAATAACTATAGTAATAATAATTATAATACCAATTATATAATAAAAATAATTTTAATAAGAATTTTATTCTTTTAAATAATAATAGTAGTATTAAAAATTAAAAAATAATAATATTAATAAAAATTTAATTATAAAAACACTAATAACATTTTTTATAATAATAATAGTATCATATACCACAATAATATTATTACTATTATGTTTTAGACATTTACTTTATTTTATTTTCAAAAAAAAATTATTTATTTTAAACATTATGCAACATCATAGGAACCTGAGATGACCACACAGTTACTGCCAAACGTATGGTGCCTGTGCAATGATCCAAAACCCCTCAAAATTTCCAAGTTTCAAAAATTTGAACCTGGTCCCCAAACTCAACTTTGTCTGAAAGATGCGAGACAAAGAAAAGAATAAACTAAAAGATTTTATGAGGTTGTGGTGTGACACAAGAGCTTATAGACATGGGGAGAGACTAAGGAATAGTATTTAGGCATAAATTTGAGAAGCTTCAATCTTAGAGTATTAAAGAGAAAAGGGAGTGATGGTTGAATTTTATAGTGGAGGAGATGAGTGATTTTTGAATATCTTATTCATTATTTTATTATTTTTCTCAATACAATCAATAGTGATGATTCTTATGACCAAAAATACTAATATGTGCATGTGAGTTTGAACCAAGTGTGATAACATCATCCATACATCATCTATGATTCAATAAATCATGTATTTAGCATTTATCATTAATTATCGTATTTTACTATTCACTGAAAAAATCATTTATTTTTTAAAAATCCCAAAAAGTCACCATAACCATTTTTCGACATGTAGAATTAAAAAAACAGACGACATTTTATCAAATTAATTATCTAAATATGTGAAATTTAATTTCTAAATAAAATTATTATTCACTTGAAAAATACACATTTTAAATTTAAAAATGATTTTATAATAATTTAAAAAATTAACTAAGGTCTCATAAAATTATCCTAAAATCATAGGATAACAAAATATTTATTTAGGAATACATTTTATGAATATAAATTTTATTAATATATTAATTTAAAATTATAATTAAATATATATTACTCACAAAAATACCAACACTTAATTATTAATTTTTAAAATATTCACTCTCGTTTATAAGGTTCCTAAATTTTATTTATACTTACATGGTGAATTTACTATTCCTAAGGTTTATATTACTATTCATAAGGGTATAATGCTATTTATAAGGGTAGGTTACAATTCACAAAAAATTAAGTTGATCTTATCAAACTCTAAATATCTTATTGATCGCAACTGTGTATGTCAGTTTATTGAAATTAAAATCAGATAAGCAGTTAAATTATGTTCATTAGATAGGTAATAGAAAAATGTTGTTTCACGTAGACTCAGTGTTTCACGCATTCAATAATAAATTTATTTGTAATTTATTGAGGTGTTACACTAATATCCTTAAAATATTTTTGGATTTCATAAATATAGTCTTTAGATACTAGCTTGACAAATTTTTAGTAGTGTTTGTTGATGATATTCTCATTTACTTCAAGAGAAATGAGGAACCTAAAGATCATCTAGGGATTGTTCTAGTGAAATTTAGAAAGGATAAAATGTATTCTTATTTAAAAAAGTGTGATTTTTGGATGTATAAAGTCACATTATCAGGGCATGTGATCATAAGTGATGGAATTTCTATGGACCTTTCAAACACAAAGGCAATTTAGGGGTGTCCCAAACCCACTAGTGTCATAGAAATATATAGTTTTATGGGATTAGATAGGTACTATGGACATTTTATGTGAAATTTTCTCAATATTATCCATCCCTATAACTAAGTTAACATAGAAAGGGTAAAGTATGTATAGATTGAAGAATGTGAGGGATAATTTAATGGGCTCAAGAAGAAGCTAATCACTAGGCATGTACTCACACTACCAAAAAGTGGAGCAGTTTTTTGATATTCAATGATACTTCAAAGAAAGGATTGGGTTGTGTACACATGTAGAATGATAAAGTTATATCCTATACCTCACAACATTTGAAGATCCCTAAGAAGAACAACCCATCACATGATCTCTAGTTGGAAGATATGATATTTTCTATGAAGATTTGGTGGCACTACCTCTATGCAGAAGTGTGATATATATATTAATTAGAGGAGTATAAAGTTTATATTCACAGATAAGGAGATCAAAATATATCAAATAATATGGTTATACCTAATTAAAGACTATAATTTCTCTATTCACTGCCATGTATGAAAGGCAAATAAGGTACTTGATACTCTTAGAAAAAAGTAATATGCTACTCTATCCATGATGTGGATTGAGAAAGACATTATATTCATTGAAATAAAAAGGATGGATCATGAAATAATAATTGTAAGGAATAAATCCCACCTTGGATAAATTATTTCCCAATAATCTATCTAATAGAAGATCAATGAGGCACAAAGGGATGATCTAGAGATACATAAGAAGGTGAAAGTACAAAAGTAAGGAAAGATACATGAGTTCCATATCAATTATGATGGTGTGAATTGGTTTAGAATAAGGATTTGTATTCCTTCGTCACCTAAGATAAAAAATGATATATTATAAAATTCACATATCTCACCTTTCTCTATTCATCTTGGAAGTACCAAGATGTATCGTGATCTTTGAGAGAATTTTTTGTGGGACAACATGGAGAAGAATATTCTAGAGTATATCTCATAGTGTTTGGTATGTTAGAAAGTTAATGCATAGTAAAATAGGTCCAAAGGGATGGTGAAACCATTGCCTATACCTACATGGAAATGGGAGAATGTCACTAGTATCTTGAATAAATCTAAAGTAAAAAATATGATATGGGTTGTGGTGGATCCACTCACCAATACTTCCCACTTTAATGATATTTAGGATGATTTATCACCTAAACAACATTCCAAGATATTTATGAATATAGTGGTGAGGCTATATGGGGTTCCACTTTTGATCGTATCTGATCATGATCCATGGTTTTCATCTAAATTCTTGGGAATGCCTTAGTATGCTTTAAGTAATAAATTGAATTTTAGAACGACATATCACCCCCAAACTGATGGAAAATCTAAAAGGACTATTCAAATGCTCATCAAAATGATAATATCCTACTCATTATAATTCAAACATGGATGGGATCAACATATCCCATTGGTTGAGTTCTCATATAATAACAACTTCCACTGGATCATTCAAATAGATCCTTATAAAGCTATATATGGGAGGTGATGTATAACTCTAACTTGTTGTGATGAAGTTATTTAATGAATGATACTCAGAACAAAACATGTATAAGTTATGATAGATAAGGTTCAAGTCATCCAAAAATAAATAAAATCTTCTCAGGTTTGGAATAAGAGTAATGTTGACTACCGTTGAAGGGACATAGAGTTTGATATTGGAGAAAAAGTTTTCCTTCAAATATCACCATTGAATATATTCGTGTAGTTTGGAAAGAAAGGGGAGCTTATCCTAAGGTCCATTGGCCCCAATGAAATCCTTGATCACATATGAGTCGTGGCCTATCAGATTGCACTTCCACCAAATATTGATCAAGTTCATGATACACTCCATGTATCACTCCAATGGAATTATATACCTGATCCCTCACATGTACTAAATCTATATGTGGTATAACTAGAGAATGGCCTCTCATATGAAGAATATATAGTAAATATCTTGGACGGTAGAGACAAATTTCTATGCAATAAAGAAACTCACCAAGTCAAAGTGTTGTGGAAGAACCATAAGTATGAAGAGGCAACATTTGAACCAGAGGGAACAATGAAACAAAAGTACCTCACATATTCTCAATGGGGAATACGAGTTGAAATTTTGCGAGTGAAATTACTAAAGTGGGTGAGAATGTAACAACCCAGAGTATATAAATAATATTGGTCTCTGGAAATAAATGTGTGTTATAATAAACTCTATAGTATTATACACGTAAAGAAAATGATAAAAATTTATTTCACTAATACATATTATTACATTAATTGGTAATGAAACCAACTAAAATTCTAAAAATTACAATTGAAAAAAATATATTAAATAGAATATATAAAATGGGAAAATATGGATCACCCCAATCCACTAGAATCATCGCCCCCACTACTAACACTATAGAAAAGAAACAAAATAATAATAAACTAAGAAAAATTGTAGAAAATGAAATATAAAACCTTCATTGGAGATTATTTGAATATGGATTGAAATAATTAAGTTTTATTTATAGGATTAAAGGTGACCATTGGAATAGTAATTTGACAATTGGAATAGTAATTCGACCATTTGTAATAGTAACTTTGCCATTGGGAATAATAACCTCACCATTGGAATAGTAGTTTAAACTTATAATGATAAAAAAATAATATAAATAATATTTATCATGAATAATAAAAGTAAATGTAAATATTATAATTATGAAAAATAAATACCGTGATTAAAAAACTCAAAACAAAATATGAGCACATTTTTAATAAACTGTATTTTAAAGTATTTCATAACAAATAATTTCAATATTAAAAATTAGAATTACATATGTATAAATTTATTTTGATAAAATTAATATAATTGTTTAAATCAACACATCTAAATTTTCCAAGGGTTATTTTGGTAATTTTTATAAATACTTCAATTTTTAGGTGAATTGTAAAAATACAGTTTTTCACATAACTGATGTATCTTAAATTACACCATTAATGATATAATAATGAAATAATACTTTATATAACTTTAGGTTCAGTAATTACGGTAATTATTTATTAAAATACATTAAACTCAATTTCTAAAACTAAAAATAACTTTCCAAAACCTAAATTCAAAAACTGATTCTTAAAAAAAACAATTTCTCTATTTCTCCATAATCCTTCTTAATAAACTAATTAATTAAAATTATAATTTAAATTTAAAGTCGTAAGACAATTATATTATATTCATATATTATTTATATTTTATAAATTTTACTATTAAATTTTTTACCTTTGATATAATATTTTATTCAATATTTTATTCTAAAAATACTCATCTCCTCAAGTATAAATGACCCATCTCCCATCCCTTAAAAAATCATGCATACCTCTCATACCAAATCCATTACTCTACCAAAATCATTACTATCACTCCCCTTATAATAACTAGTGGAGTTATGGGGTAACCTAACTCCAAACATCAAGGGATTTATAGTGACATACAAGAGAAGCTACACCAAAGATTAAGTAATTTTTTATCAACTCTTCTTATTTTTAATTATTCATATTATTATCTTTCTTTTTTCACAACCCATTTCAAAACCAAACCATATAATAATAATTAAGTATTATTTTAATATTATATTTATGATTTTAACCTAATTTAAGTGTCATATTTACTATATATATAAATTTCAAACTTCCCTTTCCCGCTCTCTCGAAAATGTCATGCCAAAGGTCGATTAACCACCAATAGAGACACTCCATGTCAAAAAAATATAACCATTGTAATGTATGTATATTATAAAATATATATTATATATAATAATTTAATTATATGTATTATAATATTCTATAATTAACTATAATAATTTATAAATTACATTGAACAAAGTAGTGAAATTTGGAAAAAAATGAAATTATTAAGTAAAACATGACATCAAAATAACTACCCTATAACCAAGAAAATTAAGAAATATAATCAAATGAATATAATTGATAAATATTGGGAAAATTAAAATAATCCACTTCTTGATAAATGTATTCATAAATTTATGTTCATTATTCAGGATGTGTAAAAGTGTTAAAATAAAGCAGGAATAAAGGTAAGGGGATTATTAAACCCAATTCCCTTCTTTGGGTTTCCCCTATTTCACATTATTTCAATATGGATTATCCAAAAAATTACTAAAATATAATTTAATTATTCTTACCTTTTCTTTTTGGGATATACATGTTTCTACCTTTATTTTATATCCAAATATAATGATTTTCTGAATAGACTTCTTTCCAAAACAAATCTTCAACACCTCATGTATTGTTTATAATCCAAAGAAAAATGATATTTGAATCCAAATTATGATCTCTATTTTTAATTTTGTTACCTCGTTGTTTAATCATGAATGTATTACTTATAAAATCCTTATGAAACTCATTCATTTCCATGGGTTATTTCATGACTACAATTATTATATGTTCTACATGGAATTCAAGTTTAAGTAAATATTGTGATGTGATTATTGGGCCTGGAATTATATATCCCTCTAATGCATTGGGTAAAGTGATTTATCTCATTATATAAGGTTTAATATTCATTAACATTATGTTAGATTTGGTCACAACTATGTATGGTATTTGACCACAATGAAATGATATTTCCTTCTTATGTATTTCCACATTACATGCCTTATCACACATTTCCCTCATGATGTTGATGATGATCCTATGTTTGTGATATGATTATTATTTTTATTCCCACCCATGTAATATTAGTTCATGTTCCTTATTCATCCTCTTAATGGGATTTTATCTCACCCATTTTTTTGATGTATATCCTCAGGTGATTACATGTACTATAGAGAATGTGGGCTTTTCGAAGGATAAAGAATAATGATTTAAATAAATATTTATGTTTTATTATGTACAAGTTATGTATGATCCTAGTTTTTTCAAGACACTATACCTTTTGATCCTGGATTTTTGTCTCTATTAAGATTTTTATCATAAAAATGATTGAATAATCATGTCGAAAAAGTAGGTTCGTTATAACTGTAGTAATTTTTTATTACCATGGTAAAGGTAAAATGGGTTAATTAGGGGTAAAACTAATGTATGTGGATTAAAATTCTTTAAAATTCTTTAATTAATTTATTATATGATTATATTTCTTCCATAATCATCCAACCTTCTAAAATATTACTTTTTCCACTTAATATTGATGTTGACCATTGTAGTATTTAATTAAAATATAATGCCCAAAATGTCAATTTCTTGCTCTTAATATCTACAATATTTTGTGGTGGGAAAAAATATATTATGTTTGGTTATTAATTTTTATTTTTAATATGATTAATTTTTTATTATGTTAATTAATATTTAATTTTTAGTGATGAAATAATTATATTAAATAATTATTCAACATCACCACAACACTTGTGCAAGTAGAAAAAGAATCAGGTAAATTATTTTAAAAACTCTAAAAGTAATATTTTTTGGGTTATTTAAAGTATCCCATGAATTTTTAAGATCAATATAACAATTTAGATATGTTTTAAATGTTTAAATAATAATTTGGTTACTATCATGTTGTTTTCACAGTCAAATTATGTGAATAGTTTTTAAAATGACATTAATAGTATTCTATGTTAAATACATTTCATTAAATTATTTAGAAACCATAAATACTCTGAAATAAGATAATTAGGATGATAAATGGACTAAAATATCATTACTTTTACATTTATGAGACAATTTTTACCATATAATTAAAATAATAACCCTTGAATATTAAAATAGTGATTATAATGGTTAAGGTCAAAATTAGTTGACCAAGGGGTTAAACCAAAAGATAGAGTTTAAAATGAAATTTAAACCTATAAAAATTATATTTTTTGATTATATTAAGATCATATAATACTTATATTATAATTAATTTAATTTTGGAACCATTTTATATCAGTGAGACATATTTTTTATTATAATATTTCATATATTTCCAAAAATGAAATTAATGATATTTTATAATAAATAATATTTTATTACATGATTTAAAATTCATTTTAATACTAAATTAATCTATGTGAATGGGATATGGTTAAAATATAATACATTCTCTATTTATGGGTCACTTATCCTTTTATAATAACTTTATATGACCCAGTAAAAATGTTGAAATAACAGCAATTGTCCAAAGGATTAACAGGGGTTAAAAATAAGAGATAAAGGTAAAAATATAAGAAAAACATGTTAAAATTTTATATTATAAGATTATTTTGACTCATCATAATATTATATTTTAATATTAACATTTTAGAAACATTTTCCAATGAAAATTTATTTATATTAATTTAATACTTTAAATAATTCCAACAGTGTCCCTCCCCTCACTTATAAAAGAAAACCTCCTCTCCTTCATTATTAAAAATGTTTGATACATATATATAACAATAAATATCCCAATAAAATAATATATTACTTTAATACATCCTATAGCATCTCATATTTCCAAAATACAATTCTTTTTACGACTAATGTGTAAGCCAAAAGTGGTTTCTCGGTGAATAGGTATAACTCTTAACCAAGGGTTTTCAATTTTATTTCTTCTTATACCTCCCATTAATCCATAGAATCAATTATAAAATATCTAATTAATTATATTAAATATACTAAATTTATATTATGATTAAGTAAAAACAATTATCCACCTTTTTCTATCTTATGGAAAGAGAAAACGTCGCTTGTGAGAATGTATGGATTATCGTCACCACATAGTGTTGTAATTAAATTTTCAACACCAAATTAAAAAGAATATTATTATGATGGTTTTAATTTTTATATATTATATTAATCATATAATTATGATTATGTAATTATAATATCATATCCTTCTTCTTACCTTCCAATCTGTCGTAAAATGGTAACATCGCTCTTGAGTACGTGTGGTCTACCACCCCCATGAAGCGATGTGATTATTTTCATTTATATTTTATAAGGATGGTAATAAGTATATATTTAATAAAAATATAAGATATATATGATATAAAATTATACGATAATGTTTAATTATTATTTATCTTGTTTTTTATAAATTAATAAATGAAAACATCGTTCATGCGTATGTACAACATACCGTCTCCATGAACGGAGTAATTAAAATTTCAATATCTATATTTTATAGATGAATATAAATGTATATATAATGAATTTATATTATATTTATATCATGTTTAATATTATGTGGATTATGGGACCATGATCAATGTATAAGGATCATTAATACTAAACCAAAACTCTCATGAAAAATGAAACAGTTAACACCTAGAAATAAAATTTTTAAAAAAGAGTTGTTAATAAATGGGTCTTTAAATGTTATAAGTGGATAATATAAGATATTATTAGTATATAAATTATTAGTGTAAAGAATAAAAAAAAATTAATTTATTATATATGAGGTTAGATTACTTTTGTAGATATTCAAACTTGAGGTAAGTGATTTATGTTTCAATACTAAATCGGGATTGTTTATGCTTGATATCCAATTATAGGAACTTATATGATTCTTTTATAATAAACCCATTTTATTTTATTCTCATATAGTTATTTCTTTTGAATACATTTTTTCCTATCATTTTCCTCATTTCAAGTACTCAAGAGACTGAAAGAATACTTTTAAGGAAAATCAACTTTAATTCTATCTTCAGTTCAAAATACATTTCTTATATATCCATTTTTTCTAAAATATTTTCATGAATGTTTTTACTAATATTAAATGTTGGTTTAAATTATTTTTTACCCATTTTTTAAATTTATATAAAAATATCAAATGAATATTTTAGTCATTTTCTAAATGAAGAAATTTTTACTAAAAATTTGAAATTAATCTTTTTTAATATACACAACAAGAATATAATTTCCCATTGTTAATATATTTCAATGATTTGAAGATTAATTTATAGGTTTCTAAGGTTCTTTTAGAATAAATTTTCTTCCTTAATATTTTCAAATTTCTAGTTTTTTAATATATGGTTTAAAAATAAAATGGTTATTATCTCCAAGAAATATCCTAGTGATATTTTATTGGAATTTTTCATCTATGATAAAATAATTTGATATTAATTATGATTTATTGTGGATATGATCAATTGATTTCATCCATATTATTTATCTTAATGGTTTATACCTATAATGATAAAATATCGATGAAACCCGTTTTATTTTCCATGGGTTAAGTGGTGATGAATGTCTCTATGATCTTGTGGCATACATATGAATGGATTTATGATTTTGTGATGGGTGATCCCAGAATTATATATCCCCACAATTAATCGGGTAAGTATTAATGTTCTATGAGATGAAATGGTATATAGTAGGTTATATAATACCCCAAAGAGGGTACATGAGTGGCTATCCCAAGCCTGAAAGAGTTTACATAAGTGGTTATCCCAAATCCAAAGCAGTTACAAAAGTGGTTAGACCAAGCCTAACATGTTATAAATGTCTTGGTGGGTATCATTGACATAATAATTCTATGATTTTTATTATTCCACATTTATTCCACTCTTTTATGACATGATCTTATTCCAATATTATATTCACATGGCTCATGTTATTTGATTATTTTATAATTTATGTATTATAAACTATCAAGATATATGAAATATAAATCGTTTTTATGATTTAATAATTGATTGGTATGATTTTTAAAGGTTAATATCATCTTATAATACACTTTATACTCATTTTATGCTTAAATGATCATTGGTATCTCCCATTTTTACCCTTACTGATCATCTAAGATCACCCTTTATTATGTTTTCTTTACCTGAGGATATGAAGAAAATTTTTAAACATGATGTATCTAAGAAGGGCTATAGTTGTGAAGAAATTAGTGGGAGATGATGTAGATCTCTTATGAATAAGTTTATTATGTGTCCATGTTTCAAAATACACTAAACCTATATGAATCTAGTGTGGATCATAATTTTATATATTGAATATTCATATAATAAGTTGGAATATCTATTTATCAAATGTATGGGTCGTTATAATAAGGGATGATATCAATATCCTATTTCTCTTTGGAACATGGTAACTAAGGGGTAGAAATTTGGGGAAGAAATTCCATTAAAAATGGGTTTATTATCTAAAGAAAGAAGAGGATGGTAGGTGGAGGTACAATGTTATACTATTATTAAAGGGATTTCAACAAATTAATGGTTTGGATTTCTCATTTGTATTTTGATTGGTAATTAAACATATAACTATTAAAATATTGTGGATTATGGTTTCTATAGAGGATTTTCATCTGGAAAATTTAGACATGAAAATTGTATTCCTTCATGGTAAATTATATATGGAAATTTGAATAGATCATATAGCTGGTTTCAAGGAGAATCAAAAATATAATCTTGTGTTCAAGATTAACCATGGAATTTATGGTTTGAACCGAGTTATAAGAAATTGGAATCAAAAGTCCAATGAAATCATGAATGATAGAAAGTTCAATCGGATCAATGCTGATTATTATTTTTTTTTAAATGTTCAATAGTGGATTTTCGTCATCTTACTTCTCTACATTGATGATATACAGATTTTAAGTCCATTAAAGGAATGAATCATTGAATTGAAGGATAAAAGGTTTAGAACCTTCTTGATTAAGGATCTTGTTTTGTAGAAATGGATTTTGGTGAGGATTATATTGAGAGACTTTTGTTATATCACTTTCTACTTGAACTAGTTTAGTTGTATCTAGAAGGTGGTGGAGTACTTTGGCATGGGAGATGTGAAACCAATAACTATACACCTATCTATATACTTCAATATAAGTAAGAAGATGTCACCACTGATATAATATATGGTTGGGTATACTATGAAGACTCCATATGCACTATATATTGAAATATTGATGTATTACATGATTTATACTGGTCCAGACATAGCACAAGTAGTAAGAGTTGTCAAAAAAATCATATTTAACACTAGAAGGGAACATTTGGAAGCTATAAAGTGTATTGTGTGTTAATTAAAAGGTTCCAAAATCATGCAACTTTACCTTGGAATAGATTAATCATTAGAATGGTTTCCTGAATTTAACTTTGGTAAAGATGATGACACTCAAAAAAGAACCACTAATTATGTGTTAGAATTTGGTGGAAATATAATTTGTTAGTTGTCAAAAAATCAATAGGTAGTTGAAATTCCAATAAGGGAAGTGGGATATATTGAAATAAATAGAATTTGGGAAGGATTTTACCTATTTAAAGTGGATAATTTAAGATCTCATAATGAGGTAAAATGAATGGATACACTTGTTTAATTCACATAGTGTGATTCAATTAGAAAAAATATAATGTTTCATTCAAAGAAAAATCACATTTTAAAAAAATTACCACTTTATCCATAATTTTTTGAAGAATGGATTAATATATTTATAGAATATATAAAAAACTCATAACCTAGTAGATATGTTGACAAAAGTAATAGTTTAGGATGTGTTGAGGCTACATTGTGCCCTAATTGGGCTTAGATAACCAGAAGCATGATTGGTTAACCATACTGGATAAAATGGAAGATTAAATATTAGAATGTGGAGTAAAAAAGTTTATAGAGGAATTATCAGTGAATATTGGAAAAATAATTCTTAAGTGATATATTGTTAGCATAATTTGTGAAGATCCATTTTTGATAAAGGTGTTAGTTTCTATGGAAGGATAAAATCTGAAGACCAAATTTATTATTTCACAAATATAGATGATAGAGTTTCAACAACCAAGGTCTCATAATACATATATTAGAAAACTAAAAGTTATGCATACCTATACGACGGATAATTACATTAAATAATATAGTCAAATGATACAAGTATGTGTCGCAATTGGAAATTGTTCATGGAAGTTACAACTAATCACTCACAATGGAGGAATTGTATGGAGAGGAATTTCATACAAGAGTCTTCTTTTCAGATATTTTTAACATCTTTAGTGGGATTGTTAAAGATATTGAGGAGGTTTCAGTCTTTGACTGAAAAAAGGGTTTGTCTATAGAAATTGGATCAGGTGTATTTCTCACTAAAAATATCTGGAGGTAGAGACTACCATAAGCATCAACTTGTTTCTACAATAAATAGTAGGATGAATCATTTTATTTGAATTAAAATCATATTTTTCTTAAGAAATGCAATCATAATTTATTTATTTGAAAATAAAATAGTTTTAGTGTTCCACTCATAGATTATGATGCAATTCTAAACCATGTAAAACATGTATTTGTTCTTTTTTTCCACTTTATTTATTACATTATATACATATAGTTCTTATTTATAGGTATCTATGAATTGATGTGTTATTGTGATTTTTTTTGGAAGCATTGTATTACAAGATTCAGTCTCTCTAGTGTAGACTCATTGTTGGATCTTTGTTCCCACATTCAGTATGTTCTAGTGGACATCACCTAGTGGGTTTACCAATAATTATAGAGTTCTCATAATAAATGTTTAATAACAAAAAACTATTATTTGATTATTATGGTTTATTAATATTTGAATATTATTATTATACATCTTCGATTTCAGGTTTGAAATGTAACCTATATTTAATAAAAAATATTCATGTCACTTAATTTGGTAACTAAGTTTTTTAAAATTAATATAATATCATTTAAAATAGTCATTGATTTTATTACATTTAATTACCCAAAGATTAATAAACATATGCATAAAAATGTTAGCTTGGGTCTTTAATTACTATAGATCCTTAATAATTATTCTTTATTTTCATCTTCAAAAAAATATATGAAAATAATTATTGTTATAAAAAACTACTAATAATATTTGTAAACAAAATTTCCAATGTTGATATGTTTTTTATTTATAAAAAAAGCACCACATGTGATGTTTAAATAACATGTTCTATGGATTTTATTTCTATTTTATTAATTTTTTTTAAAAAAAATAATTTATATAAACATACCACAAAACATATATATAATGAACAAAACAACACACACACACAAAGATATATACATATGTATATATATTAAAAGTTATTTATTATTAATAAACATTTATATAATATACAAAAAAATTATATATATTTCATATTCCATATTTATTATGATTAAAAAAATATTTATTTAAAAAAATATAGTCACATAACATGTTTTGTGGTGTAACAATATATAAATTTTATAATGTACAAATAATTAAAATAGAAGTAGAAAAATAAAGACTTCATAAAACATGTTCAGTGTGTTACTTTTATTAAAAAATATTAACCAATTCTTTAATTTTTTTATAAATATTAAATTGTTTTTTAAAATTCTATTTGTGTATATACATAGATTATATTTTATGAGACTTTATTATATGTTATGTTTGGTTTATTTTGAATTTTTTTTATTGTTTTATCATTTTATGTGAAATTATATTTTCTATATAGATATACTATGTATATTAATATGTTATTTTTTTGATTATTTTCATTTTTTAAGTTTTGTGATATAAGTATGTTATGTGTCAAATTTGGTCGAGGAGGTGCATGTTGGGGTTTAGGACCACATATCACTAGAAAACAAAATACCGCTAAAATATTCAATCATGTAATAAATATCCAGAACGTCCCAAATTGGAAAAAAAATCATGATAATGATGTACCAGAAATTATAATTCAAGCCACACCTATGTCACCACACTGAATTGATTCCCTCATACACTCAAAAAAAACTCATGAAAATAAACATTCAAGTGATAATAAATCATATAAGAAATGGAAACAAAGATTTATGTGGTTTGGAATTCAGTTCTACATCCATGAAATAAAAATATTGATTTATTTTATTTAACAAAAGATACAATATTAAAAACAAATTTTACAAATCATCCAATTAGATCACAAATAAATCAACCCATTTACAAGTGGTCACAGCCTACCTTTATAGTAGGTACCAACTAGTCAACAGGTTCCACCACACTTTGATATTTATAGAGGAATCACCCTTAGTCATTATTACCTCTAATTTACTATAGGTTCCTCTACCTCAATTGTAATCTTCTAGTAAATTGTGTAAGAAATAGTCATGTAACTAATTGATAAAACCTTTTATATCCTTATACTAAACTACTAGGAATCCTTACATATACCTTCATTAATACTACATGTACTCATATAAAATCCTCTATATAAATACCAATAACCATTACATATAATAATTAGTGACCCTTATTCCTATTTGAACATACACTCATCCAACATCCAGAACATGGACACTTGTTCTATACTTCTGAAACACATCATCTAGGCCACTAACTTTTATAGTCTTCTACAACCAAAACCCTTCATAATGTTTTATAACCCATGTTCTAGAGTTTCTCCTTTTGTATATAGATAACCGAAAACTTGAAATATACTTCACATTTTCTAACAATCTCTCACATGATAATTTCTTTCAAGGAATCATAGTATCCACTAAAACTAAGTTGAAAGCCTATTCATCTCATATTCCATAGAAATAATTGTTATCTCTATCCACCATTTAGTAAACCTTGCCCCACTAAGGTATAGTGATTCCCCATACTCTCTAGGATTAAAACCTTGGTGTATATGTGATCTGGATTCTAATTTCAATATATCTTTAATAGATCGAGTGCTCTATCCTCTAACATCTTCCAGATAAAATGATATTTCCTGTCAATGTTTTTTGTTTGTGAGTGAAATACAAAAATATTATCTAAATTAATTTTTCTATGACTATCATAGGATAAGAATACACTCTCCTAACTCCTTATAAGTTCCCCTAACAAACACTTATATTAGTTATTTTCTTACTTCCATTGTAGTCACACATTTAGATTTGGTTTTGGATAAGGATATCATTAACTGCAACCTTGAAATCAATATTATGCCCCCCAAAGTAAACAACAAACCTATGGTACACTTTCACGATTCCATGTATCATCCAAAGTCAAAATCCATAAAACCCTATAATGGATCATCTATTATAAAACTCAATGATACATTTTATGAACTTTTGAGATATCTGAGAATACACTTCATGGATCCTTGGAGTTCTTTTCTATAATTTCCTATAGATAAACTAAAAACACCTAAAAATGTAATTTTCATCCTTTTATGAATCCTGGAATACATAAAATTACCTAACTATAATGAAAATGTAAATTTTTTCATTCACTTAGCCTCATATTTTGTTTTGGTTCTTTCTCTTTGGATAATTTGAAGTTTTTATCCAGTATGGTTGGAATTGGTTTATATCCATTAATTTAAGATCTCCCTATGACCTTTCATATGTAATCCTACAATAAAAAAATCACACTTTTAGCTTTTATGTCTCTCTCAATCTTTATTCCTATGATTTTTATATCCATGTTGGGATATTTCATATTGAATATTAAGGGAAAAATACAAACCTCACCTCTTGAATCCATTAAATTTTTGACCTTTCACAAGCATGTCATCCACATACAAGATAGGGATGATCAATCTCTCATTATTGAACACCATATAACAGAAAAAGTAAACTTATTTTCTCATAATTAACCCCTTCTTAGCCATAAAGTCATGAAACCTCTAGTTTCATTGACTTGGATCTTACTTCAATCCATAAATACTTCTCTTTGTCTTAAACACTAAATCCACATTCCATTTTTTCAATGAAACCATCTAGTTGCTTCTTATAAAATTCATACTTTAAATCACCATGAAGTATTTCCATTTTCACATTAATTTATTCTAGATAAAAACAATTAAAAACAGCTAGTCACGACACTTTTTGGATTGTTGTGTGTTTGAGGTGGAAAATTTCAATGGTTTTTAGTCCAAAAATGTTTTGAAATCTCCTTTTTTCCAATGGTACTGAAGGATTATTGTTAACAAGGTAAGTTTCATAAGTGACTACTTCTACCCAAATTTCCTTGGAGATTCTAAAATAATGTATCACACTCCCATAATTCTTAGTTAATATTGTATCCATCCACTCCAATACATCATTAATATTCGGTGTTCTTGGTATATATTTCCCAAAACTTATTCCTTTTCTCATATAGAACATTTGGAAATCTCTGCTGCCATATTTTGATCCATTATTGGACCTTAAGTTTCTCATATCATTTCTGGTATCTTTTTCCACTATACAAATCCATCAAAAAACAGTCTCAAAACCTTGTATTTGTATTTAATTAAACCCATAATTTATTAGTTAAATCATTAATGAATACAACAAAGTTTAAATGCCCGCCATGAGAACGAAATAGTGTATCCCCCTATACATCCATGTTCATGAGTTCTAACTTATATGACTTAGGTGACATTTTGTTAATATTAAAGGACACATTTCTTTCCTTTCTAAGTGTACAATCATCACAATATATAAGGCTCATGTGACCAATCTTTAATATGCCCTTAACCACCAAGACTTTCATTTTCTTTTCACTAAGGTTCTCAACATGAGAATTCCATAAAATTGAACTTTCATAAGTTTTCATGTTCGTAATAGTTTCTCTATATGATATTCTCATATGATAAAATACCTTATCATTTAAACCTATGTACATGACCATGGATCCCCAAGTATTTTCCCATACTCTTTTTTTGAATTTTGTTCTAAATCACATTTTTATCCAGCTGACCAACACAATTTAAATTCTTCCTTAGATCTAGTATATGTTAAACTCCCTATAAATCCAAGAAGCTTTTGTTTCAAATTAAATATTTAACATCTCCCCTCCCTATGATATCGAGGTCTTCATTATTTACTAGATAAAACATGTTGAATATTTTTGATACATAATTTACCATACATCCCATCTAAACAGTGGAATGGATTAAATTCCCAGAATCAATGATACAAGATTCTAATGGAATGTTAACACTTATTAGTAAACTTTCAATACCTTTAGTTATATAATTTATAAATCATGAACTTCCAAATGTTACCCTTTAAGAACTCACCTTGTGATCCTCCAATATTTTTCAAAGTTATGCCTCTTCTCACAATGCCACTATATTGTTTCGAGCTCATTATATTTACTTCAAATTATCTCTATTGATATGTCTTGTTATTTCTTTCAAGATTTACAATAAGTGTAATTTCCTATAACTTCCACATTGAGTATAGTTTTAGTAGATTCTTATACTTTAATTCCTATAATATCTTCCTTCAAAATTATATCACTCACATACTAAAACAATAGGTTGTTTTTTATAAAAGAGTTATATATGAAGGTCACTAATGCATCCCATGATTCCAATAGTGATAAAAAAAACAACAGATCTCACATTTTTTCTATGAACTTCAATTTAACAAATTTGATAAGGATTAGAATCATATTGAATTAATTCACATGATCAATCTTTGGTGTTCCTCTTAAAAATCTCATTTTGAATAACCTCTGCATAATGCACACATTGTTCATAGATGTTGGATTCTTACAAATGTCCACTATAAAATTCATTACTCCCATTGTGGTATCCACTAATATATTTCATGGTGAAAAATTACTTCTATTGAAATATATATTAATCCAAGTTCCATTTTATCTAGCCTTTCCCATTATGATTTCCCACTACCACTGGTTTGGAAACTTTTAATGAAGCCTTATGTTTCTTCTGAATCAGATAGTCTTCCATATGAATCCTCCAAAATCTAATGTCTATCTGGTCAAATTTATCAACTTGAAATTTTCATTATTCTTATTTCATACATTTTGAAATAATTTACTCACATTGAATCAAAAAAATCAAGATAATAATATTTCCTAATAAGTCTTGTACTAAGAGTGTAAATACTTGATAAAATATAACATCTGATATCAGTTGATGGGATTCAAGAATAGATTAAATATATAAAACTTCCTAGATAAAAAGAACCCCACAACATTGATTAACCAAGACTTAAAAGTCAAGCTACACCTAATTCATTGTATTGAGTTGAATACCATACACACTCGAAAAAACACATATCATAGAAATAAAAATTAAATAAAAAATAAAGAATAAAATAAATAAAAAAATATATTTATGAGGTTCGGTAATTGGTCATAAATACATGGGAGAAATATTTGCATCCTTTAATTTCATATAATTAAGAATATTACATTAAAAAAATTAATTATCCAATTAGATCACTAATTATTCGATACTTTTATGAGTGGCCTCACCCCATATTTATATTGGGGACTATTTGGTCAACTAAATTTTCCAACAAATGACATTTTTTGAGGCCCCATCATTAGTCCTGATAAAAAGTTATTTCTTGTATGTAATTATACCTAAACCATTAGCTTACAATGAAATGAGAAAGAAAATTTTACACAAATAAATATTGAACCATTTACATATCCCCTTACTGAGATTCGAGGAATCCTAATGTATACCTTAGATAAACCACCATAAACACTTATGTAACCCTCTAAATAACTTAAAATAAACCTTATGTATCATAATTAGTGAACTTTAATAAATTAGGAACTTTCTCTCATCATTTATCAAGAACATGACCACTGATAATCTTATTCTAAAATACATCATATGAACTAATGCCACTGATGGTATTCCACTACTATAAAAAAAAATCATGTTCTAGAACCCAAGTTTTAGAGTTCCTCCTTTGGTGAATAGGGAACTAGATATTTTAAAGAAACTTTATATTTTCTACAAGTTTAGGGGTCTTTAATATGTTAATAAATAAAATCATAAAAATTAGAGGTGGTTGATATTGAATCATCAGATGCTTTACAGGAAGGATTTGTTGTCATTGAAGACCAATATGTCTTCATAGAAGGAGTGTAATATCTAATCAAAAATATAGTAAAAATAAAAAAATAGTGAAATTCAGGTAATCCCCTCAAGAAAGGTCAAATTGAATTGACTATTTCATGGAATTTTATATGATTTTGTGGGTGTGTGTGTGTGTTAAAGTGAATAAATTTATTTAGAAACAATGAGTTGTGTTTTTTGTATTTATTTTAAATATGTATTACAATTGAAGTCAATATATGATGAAGTTGGGTGATGATTAAGAGAATAATGAGTCAAGATTTTAAAGGAACCCATGCTTAATAATGTTTACCATAAAATGGTTGAGATGTTTCTTAGAGTTTCTAGGGATAAATTGTCTGTGATTCCTTCCAATGGATTTACCAAAGAAGTTCCATTCTGAAGGTAGTAAATAATATTAAAGAAAAAGCTTGAGATTATTTGGGAGAAACTAACCTGTATATAACTGATGATTGTAATGATGATATTTTAATGGATTTATGACAATTTCATATGGTATATTAAATCACTATCTACAATATGTTCCTGATACATTTGAGAATATAACTACTTGTAGAATTGAGTAGATCTAGTTGTGATTGAAGCTAATTAAAGAAGACCGTAACTAATTAAAAGAGTGATTAAACATACTTATGTTATTAAAAATGATGGATATTATATATATTTATTTACACACTTTTATGATGAATTATAGAATGCTAAATTTGAAGATGATATGTTTTTAGGAAATCATGTTTTGTGAAAATAATCAAATTATGTACACTTGTTCTTTATGATTATTTGGAAATTTTTCTAAAGAGGTTTAAATTTTTTGATATAAACCTAAATCCATTCAAGTTTTTTTTATTTAAATTAGAGTTATTGGAAATTCCCTAAGATTATTTGAAGAGGTTTTGATCTAATTTAAAATTTTTATGGGATTCTGAGAAGAAGTTAAAAATTTTCAAAAGGCATTACATATATAAGATTTTCTCAAAATCAGAATACTAGAAAAGTCACAGTTCTCACTATAATATGTAAAATTTTATGAAATCTATATAAGTAAATTTAGAATTTATACTGAGATACATAACATAATCCATTTTGTATGTAATATTTTTATTGATATGTAACATATATCAATTCATGATAAATATATTTTTTGAATATGATATTAAAATTCAGTAGAGGCAAGAATATTATGTTGATACATAAGATATTTCATAACGTATATAATATATTTTTTGGAATAACTATATAAATTCAGAAAAGAAAAAAACTATACTATGATATGTAAGATATTTAGACATTTTTTAATATATCACATATGATAAGAAGATACAGTTGAGTGGAAAATTAGAAAGGTATCAAGGGTGTTGTGATATGTAATATATAGTGTTTAATATGAAATATATTCAAAATCAAGCATAATATATTTTGAGAATACATAATAATCTCATGATCACATGAATGATATTTCAAACCATGTATAACATATTGAATATCATAGAAGATAAGAGTAATATATTTCACTTATTAGGTAATGTTTATTAGATTTAGTATATAAATTATTTTTAGAAATAAAATTCTAATGATATTGATTTGTTCTTAATGGATTTAATATCAGGATTCTAGTGATTTAGTTGTTGTTGAATCCAATTTATATAGATAATTAAATGATAAGAAATTAAGAGGTTATTCACATGATAATTTTGGGATTTCAAACATGAATATTTGGAATCATTTTTTAAGATCAAAGTTGAAATAACTTTCAGAAATGTATTAAAATTTATTAAGTGAAAATATTGGTATTTGTAAAATAGCAGTTGAGTCAAGTTGTCAGAAGAAAAATAATAATATGATATTTTGGAGAGTAGGCCAATATGATTGTGTTTGATAAATTGAATGAGAATATTGAGAAGATAATTTTGTTTAATATTATATAATTTTACATATTCAAATATAGAAATTATATTCACATTATTCTATTAATATACAATAGAGAATAATAAATTATAGTATTGATGTGATATAGAAATAAACCTGATACTGTAACATTCTTGAACGTCCTATGTATTGACGAAGTAGAATGATAAGAGAAGAAGAAAACATCCAATGAGGTTTTTCTACAGTATACCTAATTATCTTTGGAGACAATAAAATAACAATTAATATAAAGAAGGAAGAATTACGATGGTGTTGATAAAGACTGATAATGTTTCGACACTGATATACATTTTTTCATTCAATAATCTTGAATAACAAGATTCATTTGAGTAACCAATTTCTAATATTATCATCCTATATAAGGTTTGGAAGTTTGGATTCTTGAATAAGGATAACGTGCATAATGTGGTACCTATTTATTTAAGGGAATTTGAAAACCTTTTTTGAGTAACACTACTAGAAAAATGATCTATATTCACGGATCTATAGCCATGGTTTAAATGATCTGTGGATATAGGTAAGATATATCCATGCCCAAATATATGGGTGTGGAAATACATCGTCTCATTTTTTTTGCGATTGGACTTTACTCCCCCACCTGAATCCCTCTCCCTCCCGCAACTTCCCCCCTGCATCACAATTCCTCTTCCCCTTGTCGTCCTCGCCAATTCTCACCATTACTCCCCCACCCAATGCCCTCTCCCTCGCCGTCCTCTCCATTCCTCATACCCTCCTCCCATCAGGATTCCTCCTCCCCTAATTATTCCTCCTCCCTCACGATTCCTCCTCCCCCTTCAGCTCTGATGCTGCCAAAAAACCGCCCCGCTGACTCCGACGAGGCTTGGACGCCTCCTGGTTGACGTGGATCTGGCACTGCCAGCCCACCTCCCTGCCAACACGACCAACCCACCTCCCTTTGGGTCACCTCACCTCCCTTCTGACACTGCTCTAAGGCTTCCTCCCAACCTCCTCCTTCGGTGCACCTCCTACGCAGGGATTTGAGGTAGGAGTCTTCATCTATTACCTTTCGTATTAATTTCATTTTATCCTCTCTAATTTTAATGGTTCCCATTAAGGTTTTAAGTGCTGATTCCACCATAACATGATAGAATTGACCAGGAATCTTGTTTCTTTACTGTGGCTTAGAGATCAGATATCTCATGATATAGAACGCATTCCATCACTCATCATTTTGGAGATGGTATGAGGCCTAATGGATTTGTTTTGAATTTTCAGTTAAATTTATTGGAATTTCCCGGTAATCAAGTGATTATTTTTAGGTGTTTTTCTGAGATTAATTTCATGGGTATATTTTAGGCCTCTTTTAGGCATTTTTTGTGGTTTTAGAAGGTGGAAACACCTCAATAATATTTTAGGCTTTTATTCTTATTTGGTTGTTTTTATTTAATTAATTATAAATTTTTTACAATTAATTTTTTCTATTTAATGGAAGGAGATAGGTTACTGGGACGTTGTTTGACAATTGGTTCAGGTTTTTGGCTTTAGAGTTTTCATCATTAGGTATGTTGGGTGTTCTATATTTTTTATATTTCCATAATCAATAGTTTTTTATTAATTTATTTAGTTATTAAATGACTATTGGTTTTATGAGAGCCCCTTGAGAACCTTTGTGGGTCATCTTTGAGAAGTGAGGGTACCGGGTGTCTCACAGAGGGGTTTTGTTCATAAACCCTCACTCTTGGTTTTTGATTCAAGAGAAAACCTCACATGCTCTTAGGTAACACACAAGGTTAAGAAATGGGAGAAACATGGACATAATTCTTTCCTTGGGATTTGAGTTTGGACCTGTGATGGTCTATCCATGGTGCTTTCTATGTGGGGTGTGGTGTTAGAACCCTCAAGTAGTTAGAGGCCTTTTGTGAGATGCTTTGTTTTAGTCTAGGTTAGATGGGAGGTTCCCCTCATGTTTTTGGATCTAGAACCCTCATTGTGAGTAGTGTATAGAGAGGTTTTCCATGAAGGTTTTGATTTGAGAGTTTGTCCAATAGAGGTGTGTTGTGAGACCCAAGTGGGGGTTGTACGTTTTTTGGATAACTTTCCACAAGTGATGCCAATGTGATTCTTTTGATGTTAAAAGGAGATTTCCTATGTTAGTCCAAGGCGTATAGCTTTAGGTATTTTTACATCTCTCAGAAGGCAGGAAAAAGTATTATTTTGGATGTTTCTTGGATGTTTGGACCAATTTCTTAGTGTTTGAGTTTTTTAAGTTTTGGAACTTCTTTATAGAGGTTTAATCCAATTGGAACCTTTAGGATGGGCCGACACAATAGGGTGTTGGTCAAGGCAAGGTGTCACTGAGATTAGGTTTGAGATGGGTGTGTGGAAACATTGAGGACTTCCTTATGTGTGAGGTGTTTCTTGAAGATTCCCTTATGGATGAGGTGATGATCGTGGATGGGTTAGTTTTCAGTGTCTCCAGATGAGGTTTCCCTATCTAGATTGGATCATGATTTGATAGATGTAGTCTAGGGGACCATGGGTGCCCCATGTTTTAATATCCCTAGGAGGGTCAGTGCTGATTTAATCATTGGTGTCTTTGGGTGTTACCATAAAACCTAGAGTTTGTAAAGGAGAGCCTATTGTGGCTATTTTTGTAATGTTTTGTTCATGAATTTGATTGAATAGTGTTTCATACCTTATACCAAATATGGTTGAGTAAGTTCCTTGCTCAGGTACTAGAAATTGGATGATAACTTTGGGATATTATTGGATATGGATTTGACCCTGAGATTGATATGATGTTTTCTTTTATTAGTCTGCTGGTTGTGTTAGACAAGTCCTATGGAGATAATGGGTGATCTGAATTAGTGCACCCCTTGGTTTAAAGTTACAAAAATGGCTATAGGGTTATTGGGAATGTATTTTTAGAACTCACTGATAGTGGTCCTGGATGCCGAGCACTCCCATCATGAAATCTTCTTCTCCTCCATATATTTGAAGTGTCAAACTTATCCACTTGTGAGAGAAGGATAAAATCACATGATATTCTTGAAAAAAAGACATAAGATATTCAACTATAAGTCTATGAGGCAAAAACCTTTACAGAAACAAGAGTTTATAAATAAGTAATAAATGCAGTACATAAATCATTGAGTATGTGATGTCAATATAAAAATTAATATTGGGGTTGTTCAAAAAAACCTTAATGACTAATTAGAATTAGGTTGTCTAGATTTTGAGATTCTATACTGTTTTTCATTATTGAAAATATTAATTTATGCTTTTCACCCATTTAGGGGTGGTCTCACTTTCTTCATCATGGAAAATCTAACTTCAATGGTATTCTAGGAAGGATACTTCATTCTTGTTATACCCAAATAATACAATAGTCATCCATCTCCCCAATTGATTCCTTTAATTCCCTATAGGAAAGAATATATAAAATGAATGGGAATAAATAGGTGATACATTTCCAGTAGTTTTTTCAAGCTGGGAATTTTTTTTTACTAAGATTATTCTTACTTCTATTCTTCTTAGGTCTGCTCCCCCTTTTTTCATCCCAGCTCCTGTGAAATGACATGTTGTACCAGTACTCAAAAAATTTATACCGAAAACATCTACAACAATATCAATATCCCTTGAAACTTGTTCTTCCTTTATATTGATGATTTTTTTTATAAAATTTTTCTTGTTTTCCCGGCATCCTCCAGCCTTTATTTTCCCATTTCCTTGGGGTTCTCCCATTCTCAGGCCATCCATAGGAGGAAAATTTTTACATCATTCATCATCCTAAAAGTATTCGAATTATGTTTTATAATATTTATAATGAAAGGAAATATATTTAGTATCACATGAGAATTTAGAAAAATGTTGTACCTTTTTCATGGGTCTGGTTTTATCATCATCATTGGATGGTTCAGCTTGAATATCCACCACATTTTCATAGACTTATATCATATCCTTTAATGAATTTCCAGATTTAAGATACCTAGATCGTGCCTCACTAAGTTCCTTTTATTTAGAAACCATTTTTGTATTAATAGATTCTGGTATCCTGTCTTATTATACACATTTCATCATGTACATTTTTATCTCTTCTATGAGATCATTCTACATCACATTTACACTTCTTTTCTTCTTTTACAATATTTTTACTTTCATGTAATATATGGAATTATGGTCAAAGTAAGAAATAAAATAAACTCTTAGAATATATTCTGTATAACCATCCCCTTTTTATTCTTCATAACTACTTGTAATGTCAATTCATCTCTTAATATTATAGGTATATATGTATATTCATGGAAAATTCAATTTTCTTAGTGTTTTTCATGGATGTGCTTATGTTTTTTGATTTTTCCTGCAGTTAAAGTTGGGGGGCTGGTGTGTGGGGGGGCTAGTGCAGGGCATGGGGGTGCTGGTGTAGGGGGGAGCTGGGGGGGAGCTGGTGCTGGGGGTGTGTGTGGTGGGGGGCTGGTGGTTGATGAAATTTTCATCCCTTGGGGGTATAAAACTATTTCATCATAAATTCATGTGTTCTATGGAAACACTATAATTTTAGAGTGACCGAGAGATGAGATTTTCACTTATTTATATTTGTGCAAGCACAAGTATCATCTTAAGTTCACTATAACTTGTTATGTTTACTTGGTCATAGGGAGGAAGCAGCAGTAGTATTTTATGTGCGTGCACTGAATTTTACTTAGTTTAATGGGTGATACCACAACATTATGGGAATCATGAATAAATGTATAGGAAGAAGTATCTATGGTATTGGAACAGGTGAAGGAATAGTAGGATTCAGCGGCATCATTTATTTCAAAGGCATCCATCGAGGAAAACGCTCTTTTTTTCAGCGTCTTATTTCTCTTGACTCTACAATTAAAAGGCTACGCTCTTTAACTAGGTATCTTATTGATAATAAGCCTTGGGTTCTTCTTTAGCTGATAAGGTTGGAATTTCTTAACTAATATGCTTTAAACCTTCTATTCTGAATTAGGTTTTTTTTCTTCTAATTAATAATCGATTAGTTTGGCTGTAGGCCTTAATTTGACAGAAGGGGTGTCTCCACCCAAATTTATGTTGCTGGAGTGATATATTATTCCACTGTTTTAATCTCTAAATACATTATGCTTTTACTTTATTTCGGCTCGATGAAAACTGCACAATGAAAAATTTATCATGGCCGATGGTGTGGGATCTTCCTTTCTCCCTGTAAATTCTCAAGGTACTAATTTTGGGTTCATTATTTCTCCAAATTTCCCTTACTAGTACCATTGTATTTGCTAATTTCTATCATTTTCCCACTTCTTTGGAATACTAATGTGGTTGGATGGGGATGTTCATGTGTTATCAATTCCATTTCTTTATTTTAACTGTAGGTTACTTTTTGATGAATTTTATAGGTCCTATCAATGTGTGCGCTCCTAGGAAAGATATCCAGTTCAAAGTCAAAGAAGAGTAAAATCGTTAGAGTATTCTTCTATAAATCCCATTTTTCCTTGTCAGACGGTGCATAAATTTCAGGCCAGTCACTCATGAGGATAACCATGAATGCCAAAAGTTTCATCACTACATATTAACTTGGTTAATTATGGTTTTACTTCATCATTTTATTCCTATTTTCTTAGAATCTACATGTAAATAAATCCAATATGGATAAATAAAGAATCAGAAATATTCATGCTTCATGAAACGCAAATTTTTCCTTTCCTTGGGCTGTATTTGACAACACTTACTGAAAAGTTATTATTAAACTCATCACTTATGATAAGAAGTTTGACAAACCTAGTTTTCACACTAGTCGGTGAAGAGGTACCAGCCATCAAATGCTTGCTCTTGAGAGTACCCTCAGCCTTACAGACCAACCATCTTGGTTCCTCATGCCTTGTGATCCATAGCACATGCTCCTGCATCATATCAATAATGGAAATGTTGAATTCCATTTATTTAATTTGTTAGTCTATATTGGAACCTAATGTAGTTGCCTTCTCATATCAATGCACTTTTGAGATTTAACTATCCGGGGGTGCAAGTGGGTGGGGGAGGGGGTGGTGGGGGAGGGAAAACTGGCAAGGGGGAGGGTGCAGGAGGGAAGGGAATCTGCAGGGGTGCAAGGGGGGTTTATCTAGGGGTGAAAGTGGGTGGGTTAGGGGGTTAGGGGATAGTGGGGGAGGGAAAACTGGAAGGGGGGTGGTGCAGGAGGGCGGGGTGGGGTGGGGGGACTTGTAGGGTTAGGGTGAAGGAGGGTAGGGGGAGGGAAAACTGGAAGGGGGTGCAGGAGGGCAGGGGGGTCTGCAGGGTAGTGGGGAGGAGTGTGGGGGGATGCAAGGGGATGTGAGTCCATAGTCATAAAATTCCTTTACTCTAAAATGGTGAAGTCAACAAAGATAAACCGTGATGCATACAAAGAAGTGGTGGTTAAAATATTATCCTATATGTTCATTAAAGGAATATAAAACAAACAAAAAATAAACAAAATTGTAAATAAATACATATCAAACACATGTTAAATTAAAAATAGATAAAAATTGGGGAGTAGGAAGATCCTAAGACTCTACATTCACATCCACAGGCTCCATGTCTAGTGTTTTCTATATGAGTATCCTTCTCATCGGGAGAGAGCTACTTAATATGGTTGGTATTATCGATAGAATTAATAGTTACCTATTATGGATAATTTGAAACCAAGGTGGAAACTGGCTACCCATCTAGAATAGGTTGTTCTAAAATAAGAGGAGTCCAATCTGGGGTACTGGGTGCTGCCTACTCAAATACTACTAGGGAACTCTACAATGTAGTCATGGTCTATGTCAGAGTTTATGTTGAGGTCTACTCATTAAGTACCTTTATAATCTAAAAATATGTTTTGGTTTGGGTATTATGGTTAAAAAACAGTTCTCTTTAGCTTTTTTGGTGGCATGTCCCTTCCCCTTGCTTCGGTAAGCCAGCAAATACTCATGTTGGGCAGTCGGGCTGCTGATATCAATAAGAATTTGAATATAGTTTTGGCTTGTCGGGCCACTGATTTCAGTCATAATAGGGATCAAGGTTAATAAGTCAATGGATGAGTAAGGCTACAAGGCTAGGGAGGTCTTAAAGAGATAAAATGGGTGGACTAGTGGCTTGGTGAACAATAACCCACAACCCTATAATAGAATATGAAGTTGATAAATATGAAATTGGATAGAGGCACCCAAGTAGTGAAACCACACCTCCAAAGTGAGGGTGGGTGAATATGGTTAGGCCTGGGAAATATATACCCCCTTTTTAGTCTCATTTTGGGTGATCCTATATCCCAAAGTTCCGGAAGATAGATCCTCACTCGCAATAACAGTGTAATCGAGTGACAACTCATATTATTTCTTGATCAATAAAAATAGGCCCAACATAATTAGAAGATGAAATTCAATCAAATATAATTGGAACAAGGATGATATTGGTATTATGGACTCAAAGATGACGAGGTTATCTGCCATATGTGTAATAAAGTTTACTCCCACTGGTGTAACATCCTTCCTCTTACATATTGGATTGGGAATGGAAAGAGGTGTTATTAACCTTTTGTGGAATCCCCAGAACATTAAAGTCTATAAATATGTTCCAGGGGAATACTAGATCATTGGGGGATGATTTTCCTAGATATGAGAATAACCTACAGAATACAAAACAAAGACAGCACGTTCTATATGATGCATTTAATCAAACATAATACAACCCAAACTAGATATAATATCAGATTAGCGTATGGGATAAAATAAATGATACTACACATACATGAAAAAAATAAAGAACTCAATGACACTGATGTCGCATCAACATAGGCATCACCCCAAACTAGCACCAAGATCCAACTCCAAGATCCAAGCCGACAATATTATGATGCATCACTAGAGATGTATGACACCATGCCTTTACATATATCTCAGTACACAACATCTGAAAAGGAACCAAAGTTCCTAAGTAAAGGGTGAGTATAAAACTGAGTAGGTAAACCCCAAATACATTACAACATATACCTCTAGAAATAAGAACAAGTTATCTCACATTTGTATTTATAACATAATATAAGTAGAGGGAATTTGGGGTGGGGGTGGGGGATGGTGTATGCTAGGGGGTTGGGGGTGGTGTAGGCTAGAGGGATGGTGTAGGGGGAGGGTGGAACTGGTTTTTAGGAGAAGCTATAATAGGGGAATGGGTGGGGGTGGTGTAGGGAGGGTTATGGGGGATGGTGCAGGGGTGTGGGGGGTTTGGGGGCTGGTGCTGGATAGGAGGGTTGGGGGGCTGGTGCTGGCTAGGGGGGTTGGGGGATGGGGTAGGCTAGGGGGTTTATAGGAGGGAGGGGGTGCCTTGCAGGGATGGTGCAGGGGTTGTCCAGTAGGGGGGTTGCTGTCCGGGTGGGGTTGTCCCGAGGGGGTCTATCCAGGTGGGTTTCCATGAGGGGGGGTCTATCCAGGTGAGTTTCTAGGAGGGGGTGGAGGGAGGGGGGCTGCCCGGGGGGGCTGCTGTCTGGGTGGGTTTGTTTAGGGGGGTTTCTAGGAGGGAGTGGGATGTCCAGGAGGGGGGTTCTGTCCTGCGGGGGCTACTGTCCGGGGGGGTCCAGCAGGGGTTGTTGTCCGGGGGGGATGATGTCTGGGTGGGGTTGTCTAGGGGGGTCTGTCCAAGAGGGAGGGGTGTCAAGGATGAGTAGAAAAATCCAAGAGGGAAATTCCAATTCATTTGTTAGGGACATGTAATGTTCCACTTGTATTTCAGTAGTAATAAAGAAATAAATTATTTTTTAATCTCAGGATGACTATTGATATCTTTGCAGATAACTGAATCCTAGAGATAAGTGTTGTATGGAGGAAATTCAATGCAATAATGTGGCCATGAAATGTTACATTATGAAAGTTCTTAGTTTAAATTTATTAGGTTCACCTAATAAATAATCTGAAGGAGATCATACCTTTCATGTGGTAGATGAAGCTACTTAAGAGAATTGGAAATACAATAATAAATTAGTAAGGTCCATTCGATGACCAGCCATGACTACAAAAAATAGTCTAGAGATCAGAGCGTCATTTATGTCAATTAATGGAAGAACTCTATCTATATCAAGGTCATACCTCAAAATTTATTTTTATTCATCCCTGAGATGAAGGGAAGAAAAAAAGAGGAATCACTGGCCACTGAAAACTGGAGTCCCTTGGGTTATGTGCATGCAAGACAAAGCCCCTGATCCCATTGTTAGTGTTCTAGTGATTTTTATTTTGATGAGAAATGTGTTTCTTATTTGGCTACTTCCCTAAGTTTTTTCTTTTATTTGACTACATATTAACACTTATAATGGTTTCTACTATGATAACATTTCACCAAAGGATTCAACCCTAGGATTTGAACAAAAATCAATATTGACTGCTAAGTGTATAATCTTGCATGTTCATGTGCTGATGAAATTTTCATTAAATTTTTTTCTTTACTTTTTTCCCTTTATATGTTAGCCCATGATCACATCCCTCATCTTCTTTTTATTGAAAGGTACACTGATTTTGGATGGGGTGTGCCTTTCTGTCATGTCCAAGACTTGGCAGCCCATAATAGATCAAATATGTAGATTGGGGAACTGAGAATCTGAAATGAGCTCATATAGAGACTCAAGGGATTTTCAATAGAAGCTCTAAAGGCGTTCCATTCAATAACTACTTGATTTCTAATAATGGAAAACCATCAAGTTATTTTTTTCAGTTGTTTTAATGTTTGTCTCAACTATGAGAATTGATTTTTTCTTAACTGAGGAGTCTTTTTTTGGATTATAATCAATAGAGATTATTTTTTTGTTACACACAGTAACATACATTCAAGTATACCCATATTTTATTCCAATTGTTCTGTCCATGGTTTAGTGGGGGAGAATGGGTAGGGGGCTGGTAGGGGGTCTATTCTAGGTGAGGGGGATGGCAGTGGGGGATTGGATGGGGGAATGGGCGGGGTGGGGGTGTCCAGGGTCTGGAGGGGGTAGTGGTGTCTAGGGTCTGGGGGGGAATGGGTAGGGGCAGGGGGACTGGCAGGGGTGGGGTGGAGGGGGGACTGGAGGGGGGAATTGGTGGGGTGAATGGGTAAGGCAGGGGCAGGGTGGGGGTGTTCAGGGTCTGGGGGGTCTGTCCTGGGTGGGGGGATGGCAGTGGGGGGATGGAGGCAAGGCAAGGGAGGGGGAATGGGTAGGGGCTGGCAAGGGGGTTCAGGGTGCAGACAGTGCAGTGCAGTGAAGTGCAGTATAGGGTGAAGGGTGTAGGGTGTAGGCAGTGGAGGGTGTAGTGTAGGAAGTGGAGTGCAGGTAGTGTAGTGCATGGTGCAGTGCAGGCAGTGTAGTGGGGGACTAGAGGGGGGAATGGGAAGGATGGAGGGGTGTCCAGGGTTTGGAGGGGGGATTGGGGGTGTCAGTGTCTAGAGGGGGGAATTTATAGGGGCATGGGGGACTGGCAGGGGGAGGGGGATGGCAGGGGGGAATGGAGGGGGGGAATGGGCAGGGTCAGGTGGGTGCATGGGGAAGGCAGGGGCAAGGTGGGGGTGTCTAGGGTATGGGGTTCTATCCTTGGTGGGGGAATGGAAGTGGGGGAATGAAGGGGGAATAGGCAAGGGGTGGTAGAGGGTGGGGTGGGGAGGGGGTTGGCAGGGGTGGGGAGGCAGGGGAGGGGGAAATGGGAAAGGGGGGACATGCAGGGGGTGTAGGGTGCAGGAAGTGCAGGGTGCAGGTAGTGGAGGGTGTAGTGTAGGCAGTGGAGTGCAGGCAGTGCAGTGCAGGGTGCAGTGCAGGCTATATAGGGTGCAGTGCAGGTATTTCAGGGTGTTGTGGAGGGTGTTGGACATTTCATGATTTAGTTTTCATTCTTTTAGTTTCTTTTTTTGTCCATGTGTTCCAACTAAGAGGTACATAATATCACGTACTTTGATAATTTTGGACTTATAAATGAGGTTTTTCTCTCTTAACATAGGGATAATGGTCACTCATGTATGATTAACCAGGTGTAGGGTGTCATGGAGTACAGGGTGCAATCTATGCTGTTCACTATCAGATTCAGTTAAGGTTTCTTCCATTTTTAGTCTTTGACTCAATTTTAATTAGGGTTTTTGTGGTTTTTGGGTTCCCTATATTTTTGCAGTATGTTTTGGGTCTCATTGAGGATAGTGAAGCACTATATGACTAGGATATCCTCTCAACTAGTGGGGATGAGGCCTTCTAAAAGTTTATCACAAGGCCCAGATCCTTGGTTTAGTTTGGGTCAGGTTAGGTTTTCTATGTTATTTTTCTATTGGGTTAATTTTTTTTGGATTATATCAATTCTAACAGGTTAATTTTGTTCAATTTGGGGATATTCAGTTCAATTAAATTAATTTTATATTCAACCAGGTATGTTTCATTAGTTTCATCTCTTTTTCTTGCTCAGTTACGCTTTATTGAAGTCAGTTTTGATTGGTTTGAGTCAGTTTGGTTACATTATTTTCAGTTTGGTTTAGTTTTATCTTTTTCAAAACCATCTGGTTTGGTTCCACTCTACTCAATTTGTCTTGATGGTTTTTGATTTAGTTCTAATCGTATTAGCATGTTTTTTATTAGTGTAGTTCATTTGACTGTAAATTTTTGTATCATAGCCATATTATCATGTTTTTGGTTTTCGCAATTCAATTGACTGGTGTGTTGGGCAGGTTGGGGGTTTAGGGTGGGGGGTTGTCTGGGGGGGTCAGTTGAGGAGGGGGTGCATAGGAATTGGGGGGATTTATAGGGGAGGGGGATGTCCTGGGGGAGTTGGGGTGTGCAGTGAGGAGGGGGAAGGGGGTGGGGTGCAAGGTGTAGGGGGTGGGGCAGGGGAGGTGTGCAGGAGCAGGGGGTGGAGGTGCTAGTGCAGGGTGGGGAGGGGGAGGGGGAGGGGGTGTCCAGTGAGGAGGGGGCAGGGGGGTGAAAGGTGCAAGGGGTGGGGTGTAAGGTGCAGGGGGTGGGTGGGGTGTAAGGT
The DNA here is from genome assembly GCA_963277665.1 of Viscum album. Taxonomy (NCBI): domain Eukaryota; kingdom Viridiplantae; phylum Streptophyta; class Magnoliopsida; order Santalales; family Viscaceae; genus Viscum; species Viscum album. The sequence continues at coordinate 717,320,788 of OY728133.1, read as the reverse complement.
GTAGGGGTGGGTAAGGGAAGGTGTGTAGGAGCAGGGGGCGGGGGTGATGGTGTAGGGTGGGGAGGGGGCTGTCTAGGGGGAGGGGTGTGTAGTAAAGAGGGAGCAGGGGAGTGGGGTACAAGGTGCAAGGGGGTGGGGTGGGGCAGGAGAGGTGTGCAAGAGCAGGGGGTGGGGGGTGCTGGTGTAGGGTGGGGGAGCTATGGGTGGGGGAGGGGGAGTTGGTAGTGTCCTCCCAACAGCCCGCATGGTTAACCATGCTAGTTTTTTTATGCAGTGGAAAGGCCTATAACCACGGTTTAAAACTATGTCTAAATCCCTATAGAAAGGGTTCTATGAATCGTGGCCTTTATAGACATGGCTATAGGTCTATAGCTATGGTTGGAGCCATGGATTTAGGGATATGGCCACGGTTCAAACCATGGCTATAGGGTTATAGACATGGTTTCAAACTGTGGCTATAGGCTCGGACCTATAGCCACACAAATACCAGCCATGGTTTATGAAACCGTTGTTATAACCTATAGCCATGATTTAGCACCATGTTTATAGCCTAAATTTCTAGTAGTGTAAGAAAATATTATATGGTGATGAAATAACATCTCAAAGTAAAAGAAATATATTGTTCATTTAGAAGTATGGGAGGACCCATTGTGAACTAAGGAGATCCAGTATAAAGAACCTATCATAATACTATAATATGATTAAAAGATAGTAAAGTATTTTTGGAATATATCCTAAATGTATTCACTTGATTATTATAGTGGATGAATTTATCTTGGACTCAATATAAACATATTAAAGATTAAATACCCATGTTGGGATAAAACTTTGTAAAAATACAATGTTCCACTACCTTAATTTATTTTCTTATTTTTATGTGGTGTTGTGTTTTGAAAATTGATAAGTGAGTCCATTAATCATAATAGATACTAAGGTTTAAATATTAATAGTTGAAATTAAAAGATAAAATAATTAATAAATATTGGTCACACCGATTCACCCCCGCCCCTCTAGGAGTGGATGCATAGTCGTTCTGGTGTATTTGAACTGGTATCAGAGAAAATATAGGTTCCTTTTTATTGGATATATTTTATTTTTAGGTTTTTTATATTTTATACATGAAGTAATTATTTTAAGAATTTTTTTATATCTCTTAGATGGAGAAGGTAGTTTCTATCCTTGTAAAATTCAAACATGGAGGTTTCAATTAAAACCTTAAAGAACATGTTGAATAAATAGGAAAGGAAGATTTGAAATATTACAAAAGAAAAAAGTTGGAACACCATTTTTTAAGGTAATCAAAGTAGTGTTTTATTTTTTAAATACTTTGATAACAATCCTCTAAAAGAATCAATTCTAGGCTATGAAGATTATATGGTTATTGAGTTACATATTAACTTTTACTTATAAGTGATGGATTATTTGAAAAATATCCCTATTAAAATTATTACATAAAGAATTATTTTTATGTAGGGGATATAGAATGATAAATCACTGTTTTAGTTGGAACATGATACCATGAAAGAATTTTTGACCAAAAAGGTTCAAAGGTGCAATAATATCACTAAAAATTTGGAATCCATGGAAAAATTCTTGTGGAAAAAAATTAAATGTTTCCATAGTAGAAGAAAAATTTCAAAAAAAATTGATGAGAAGGATGAAATTAAGAATCTCCTTAAAGAGAAGATCTAGGTATTAGAAGTTTTTATTGGTGTCATGGATTATTAGTTGGATATTAAAGAAAAAAGGTTAAAGGGGCGTGAAAATTCTTTGCAAGAAGTAAAATGCATGAAGATCATATTGAGAAACTAAAAAAAATCGAATGGGAAGAAGGATTTATATAAGTTGTAGTTGAGAAAAATATCATCAACATGAAGTTTGTTGGGATTAAAGTTAAAATAGATAATTAAGAAACAACACAAGATGAGTCTTTTTATAATTTTTAGAAACATATTGAGATAATATATTATTTTGATAAGATTATTTCTCCCAAAAAGTCTTATATTAGTGTAAATAATATATTTAGGTCATCTAAAGATTAATGTACTAAAATATTGAGGAAAGTGGTAACCCATGTCCTAGAAATTTATATTTGTGATAATGTTGATTCATTTTCTTGTACAAATTACAATTTTAAATCAGGGAAAATATAGGTTGATAAAAATACCAAGGATTTCACCACTACATCAAGGGTTAATATAAGCATATAAAATAATAGAATTTCCCCAAAAGGTATAAAAAATAATATAGTGATCACTCAATAACATAAAGTTTTTCATGTTATCCAAACTAGTGCGAAAAGGAATTGATCAGGGTTTATTGGTTAACATTGGTGTTATGGATGGTTTGGGCACATGAACCTTAAATTTTATCATATTTCATTTACACATAACAATTATATAAGTCTTGGATTATAGAAGAGAATATATAAAATAAATAGGTAACTTACTAAGATGAATTAATGTTAAAATAAAATGATAAATTTATTCATCAAAAATATATTTGAATGTATATATAATTTCAAAGGAAATTTCATTAGAATTTTTAATAGTGATGAAGAGTATTATTATAAATAAACCAAGAATATACCACAATTTTTCAATGAAATAATATCACAACTCATGAATAAACAAAGTATAAATAATGATGAGTTCTCTTTGGGGTTTAAGAAAGTGAAGAAAAGTTTTAAACATAAAAACACAAGAAGAATACTTAAAAGGATACTACATGAAAGAAAAAATGTTTCAAATGTGGGAGAAAATGATAAATTATAGAACATTAAAAATAGTCCAGGAACATCAATGTTTGAGGAAGTAATATGTAATAACAATGATAATCAAATCCATGAATGAAACAAGTTTATTTCTTAAGTTCAAGACATCCAAGAAGAAAAACATTAGAATTTTCCAATGAAGAGTGACCCAGAGATTACTGATAAGTTTTGTGGAATGTATAAATATATTCGACACACTCCTAATATATATATGAAATGGTTACCACAATAGAAGAATATGACAAGTAAAAATGATAAAGTATCATTGAACCCATACACCGAGAGTGTTGTTGCAAAAATTGGGTCTCCTCATAAGAATAATGATGATAATATTCACAAGAAATTCATGATCATATGGAAAAAAACTGGAAAATGACAATAAAATGGAGCAATAAAAAATAATGAATGTGACTTTCTAGATAATGTGAAAAAATCAATTTGACGTGATAAGAGGATGGTGAAAATTAATAATACCATGATTCCCTTAAGCTCTCAAGTTCGAAAATTCAATGGAGGTTCAATGATGAAGATTTTTCACACCAATGGAGATAAAAATAATGTTTTTATGGGTTTAAAAGCAACTCTTATCTTTGTTTTCCTAATTAAGAAGTAAAGGAATACCCACCTTATTCTTGTAGATTTGTCTATTTGGTTTAATTTTTATAGTTAATTGAAGGTGATTCATATAGGGGATAACTAGAATGTTATGAAAGTCTTATAGCCTGAAGTATTGTCCAACATATAATTCTTTTATTGATATCAGGATGTCTCTTTACAACACATCAAGTTATATCAAATCATGTTTGGTGATCATTTTGAATAATATCAACCATGATGATTTTTCTTGGATTTTTTACTTTTAGGGGGAGTTAAGAACATAAGAAAGATAATAGGTGTTGTTATCCCATGAAAATATATAAATGTAGGAAAATTTGTAGTTTATGTATGTTAACCAATTTCTCATTCATGTTTCAATTGAAACAAAAATAACTACTAAGAGGGAAGTATGTTAAATTAGAAGAAAGCGTGAAGGGGGTAATTTTGTTACACTTGAATGCTTTTTATGTGTTTGTTAAGTAGAGTATAGTTAATAATAATTACATATAAAATATACTTAAATAACCTTTTGAAATAGGTATCTCAGTTAGTATCTCATGTTCAATGGTTTTACGGATAGATTATCTATCTATGTTAGCCTCTCTTATTTTCTACACTAAGCTTACTCATATAGACTTTGAGTTTATTAATTTTTAGCTCAGTACTTAAAGAAATTTCGTCCCACCACTATCTCATATGGATTATGTTTTTCTAAGGGTGGAAGATTAAGTTTGAATTATAAAAGAATCATGATGTAATGAATCATCCTAGGTCAACCCAACATGTCACCAGACCCAGCTTTTCATAAGGCACCGAGTGCATTCCAGATCACCACATGCTTATAATAAGCACATTGGAATCATAATGAACCATTTGGGAAAGGTTTCACACTTAAAAATTTGGCATGGATTTTCCATGAATTTGAAATTTATGTAAACTAATAAGCATCATCTATAGATAAATAATCCCAAATATAATATATGCATCAATGCCAAAAATAGATATCCTAGACATCATTTAACCATTTATAAAAAAGAAATATGTATGATATCGATATTCAATGTAGTCAAAATCACAAAACAAAGATCAAGACCAAAGAGGTTAATAAATAACATCCCAAACTATCAAATATCCCAAAAATAATCCACATGAGCTAACTCTATGAGTCCCTTGTCTCCACCATCATAAACCACCCACAGATAATGGAAATTAAGAATCTCCACCATACGATATGGTTCCCTTACCTTGACATGTGTCATGAAAAAAAAATCATCATGTATCCAAAGGCATAGGTTGGGTGTCAGCAAAAAGGAAAGTAGGATACCACTATGAATCTACATATTTCCATTATTTATGGAATATAATAACTCTAATTTGTAAAAAAATCAAAAAATCACTTTGAAAACATTTATTTAGAAATTTCTTTAGTTTTCTCAAAATCATCCCATGTTTCAAAAACATATATAAAAAAGGCTCAAATAAATGTAAGTGAAGCCACATGGCATAAACATACTCAACTCACCAAAATATGGAATATGAATAAGCAACAAAATATATTTGACAAAGTGTTTTTAATTATAAACGCATGGGAATTAAAATAAAACAAGGAACATGAAACATTGCATCATTTGATATAACTAATGGTTTTGAGTAAGACTTATTCTAATACATGGTTGGTTAGCTACATAAGAAAGTATAACTAGTTTGGAAGCTCGCTCGGTGTTCCCTGAACCCTATATTCCAGGGGTGCACTCAGTCCACAGGGGAAACATCCTTTCCAAGATATCACATATACCCTTAGGTAACATTATTTCCAAGAGCATTCTTGATCATTGGTTTAACACTCCCAATATAGTCCACAACATAGGATAAGGATTCAAGTGTCTATGTCACTCATAGATCCAAGTTCCCCCATGTGAAACATATTTCTAAAAATAAAAATCTATAATAAGTTCCAATTTAGAAAACCACACATGCACAAAATAATAAAACACCAATCTCAATGTAAAACTTTTTAAAAAATCCCTTTTAAAAACCATTTAAAAACACAATTCCACCTTTAGGAATTTTATCAAACACATTGCATGCATTTAAATCACTTCCATTAGATAATCCACATTAAGACATCAAATTTCTATTTTATTTCATAAATCACTATAACAATGGATAAACCAACATTATTAACTTAATTTAACGGAAATTTAATAAATAACCCCAAATTAAATCATTAAACAATGGTAATCCATGTAAACTCACCCTTAAATAGAAATGATTACCTCATAAACAAATCAAAATCCATCTCCTTCAATGAAAACTAAAAATTAGAGTATGAAGTGTCCTTACACACCTAAACCATAACAAATGAGCATAAATCCCCTATACACAACCCTATGTTTGACCATAAACCATGCTTGGGTTCCCCATTTTCATGAAAATAGAAGAATAAAGGATTAACAGGGGTCAAGGATGAAGATTTAAAGAAAACCTAATCTTAGCTCAATATAAACCACTAAATATCAAGTGATATCCACCAAAAATTAAATGAGGAATAAGCTACAAGCTATGGGGGGAGGGGAGTCATTTTTTGTTAAATATTACATGGTAAATTTGGTAAAATCACTAAATATCAATATTTTTTATAGATCGCATGGTTTGGCCACACAATTAAGAAAACCATGTGTCATCCTTGAGGGATCCACTGTCTCGCCAAACTGAAGAAATGCAGTTCCTGGAGTCCATCACATGGTTAGATAAACTGTGTTAAATTGTATTGTCCCCCAATCATCCCTCTTTCATGGTTATCCATATAGTTACTACTAACCATGTGTTGCCCATGTTCCAAGGTATATTTCTCAAAAACAAAATTACGTCGTCAACGTTAAATTCATTGTAACTCAAATAATATATAAATAAATAAATAAAACGCAAAATAAATCATACAAATGACCTTGTGGGTATCATAGTTATCCCATCCATACCAATTTCGTCCCTTAAAAATTAGTCAAGGATGCTTATAAGAAAATAGGTAAGTTCATAAACCCCTTAGAAAAGATTCATACTCCCATGTATCAGGGATATATCCACTATGATGGAAAAAAACATAGACCAATGGGATTAATTAACCATGGATAACCTTCTTATGATAATCCAGTATACGAACAGGAAGCACCACAATGGTGGTTCTGCGTTCAAATATTTACACTCTATCATAAGAGTTTGGTTTGTACAGTACTTATTTTACATGTAGATATGAAAGATTTCATGTATTGAGGTCATACATTTTGGAAATTCCCACTAATAGGATACCTTCTCAATATGATCCATAACCTAAAATGGTATGACATAAGGTGATGTTGATTTCCCTTAATTTCCTAAGAAATGATGTCCCAATCAAAGAGATTCCCAAAGAAATGTCTGATCACCAACATCAAACTCTAATGGGTGATGATGAAAATATGGATATGATTTATGGTGACTTTGAGATGTCTCTACACTCTTCTGAATCATCTTCACTTTCTCCATCATCTCCTTGATGAGGGTTGGTCCTAATCAAGAATATTCACCCATCATGGCCCAACATGATAGACACCGACATGATCAAGCATAAAAGGCCTCAAAATAATCCATCTTGATTAATTCATGGTAACTCTTATTTTATACATATTCAACCAATGAAATATGACTCTATTATAAACCCCAGAAGTCAAGCACATGTGATTAAAGAATATCCTCAATAATCAAGATGGAATTCTCAGTTATAACATCCATATTTGGGTGATATTTTGTGATCAATATTTTTATCCCAACTAGGTTAAATACCTTGAGAGGTGGGGTGAATTATGGTATGATAGATTAAAACAACTACCCCTTTGGATCTTGTTTCATCGTTAAACAAAACACTATTATCTCCCTTTCCTGTAGAAATGTTTTAATAGAAATAAAATAATGAATGAGACACAACAATTTTACTTGGTTCACCCACACTGGGATAAATCTATGGTGCATACCAAGGAAATTTTCCTATTTACCAAATCCACTAAAATCACACTACTATTATGGAGTTCAGAGTAAACACATTGTCCTTGCTATTTTATAACTAATCACAAATTAATAGCTCTCTCCTCTCTTAACTAAATAATTATCACTACTCCTTCATAATATTTCTCTTTTATTACTTGAATAAATACATTTTTATAGAAACCAAATACTTTTACACAAATCATTACATGATTTTAAGCATAATTAAACATTGGATTACAAGGCAAGGATTGTAAAGTCTAGTGTTTTGGAAGACTACATACATAAAACTAAAAACATGGGATTAAATAAAAAATGTATTTATTTAACATTTGATATGAGATCCAAAAAAATTTTGATCCCTTATAACTGTATAGGATAACCTATGGATAACATGAACAAAGGGATGAGTTAAAAATCCTATTAAGGGAATAAACATTAAAATAAAGCTTAGAACATGGTTGAGAAGGCATAACATAATGATATAAAAAGGCATGAAATATGATTAAACATAAGGAATCATAATATGGGATCATATAATAATGGATTCACAGTAATTTGTTAGAAACATAAAACATTACTTTATCATGATTCAAGGCTCGTTGCACATAGAGGATCATGATTCAATCCTCATTGCACATAGAGGAGCATGAGTCATAGCTACCACCAAGACTATTGAACTTAATGTCTCATGAGACTAAAATCTATCCAAATAATTGGAGTTAAATTTGGGAACAACCATAATAACATGTTCTTGAATATTATTTCCACATAAATAAACATACTTAAGTAATCAAACATAAACATATGGTCTACCCATGGAAATAATTGGGTATCATAATCACACCAAAAGCATAATAAATGAGTGTATTGTAAATGCGTCCATGAAAGGAAATAATTAAATAATTTATTTAAATTCATAAATATAGGCATATATAATGATAATTGATGTCAAAATAAAGGTAAAAAAGTGTCTAATAAACTTTATAAATAAAAAAATTTAGTATAGTTTAAGGGAAAACATTCAAGATACTTTAAAATGGAAAAGGCATAATTGTTTGGATAAAACCAGAATTTAACCAAGTTATATTTTTCATGATAAAATGAGTGATTTTAAAAAATAATGGTGGATTAATATATATCATAGTTCACACTTTAATATGGGTAAGAATTTCAAAAGTTCTCTTAAATCAGGATTTCCTATCTGGAAGAATTGAATAGAGAGCCTTTTAAAAACATGTATATCCCAGAAATATGGATGAAAGTATCTTGATACAAGAGTTTTCAATATATAAAAAACATTTATAATATTTAAATAAAATAAAACATAATTTCATTTGGGTAAAATGATAGAAATGATATTCTAATGAAATAATGGAGGTTTGAGTAGAATCCCTTACCATTTGTATGAAACAATTCTGTACTTAATCTTAATGACCTGAATAATAAAACTAAAATCATTAATTAATAATTCTGGAACCATTTTTACTTGTATTTTATTTTTTATAATTTTATTATGTTCATTTATGTCCTTTTTTGTTGGTTATTAAATTCAATTTTATCATTTGGGAGCACTGATTTCCTTGGTTTTCATTATCGGTTTACTTGTTTATAAGTATGTAAAATTATATAGAATGAGGATAGTAGTACAGAAATGAACTTATATGTTATTAATGAAATTATATAATATTAAAATACCATTTTTTCCATAATTAAGGATGACTCATTATATAAATCATTAATAGTAATTATTTAGATTAATTTAGTGTTTTTTGATAACAACGAACTCATCTTATTTAATAAATTATTATCATGTGTCAAAAATGATTAAAGAACATTAAATAAGACATAATAAATATATTAGAATCTATTTCAACCATAAAAATAATTTCATTACCATCCTTTAATACTTAATTGAAATATGAAAGCACATCATCCATAAAGGTGGTAAATCGGCACCTCACGGATGATGTTTTCATTCTTAAAGTAAAAGAGAGAGGAGATGAGATTTGATGAATAATTGTTCCATAAACATTATAACATTACATTATTTATAAGATAATATATTTTTCATTCAATTTTTATGAGGGTAGGTTAGAAGAGAAAAACAAAATAAAGTAACTTTAAAAGAAATTGAAAGAAAACGAAAGAGGGTTTTACCTCTTGATTCCTTCTTCTATAGAACCTACATAGGGGATTGGTTTTGATCTTTTTTTAAGAACAAAATCTCTTAGAAGTAGGGATATTTTTAGGAAGATTATTTTGATATATATAGGCAATTCTCAATGATTTTTCGGTTTGAGGATAATAGGAGGTTAGTGGTGGTATTTATAGTGGATGAGGGGTTGTTTTCTCATTATTTTATTCAATATTTTAATATTTTTCTCAATTCAAGTAAAATTAAAAATTATTGAGACTAAATACAGTATTTTTTTAATGTTAATTAGAAAAAATGGTAACTTACATCATCCATGACTCAAGCATGACTCAAAAATTCATTTATTTACATATACTGTAAATTACCATATTTCAACATTCACAAAAAATTCCAATGTTCTAAAAAAATATTAAAAATTAAACCTAATAATTTTTTTAAGTGTAGAATTAAAAAATGAAATCCATTTTATGAAAATAATTCTCTAAATATTATAAATTTAATTTCTAATTAAAATCAATATTTACATGAAAAATACAGATTTTAAAATTATAACTAATTTTATAACACTTTAAAATATTACATAAGGTATCATAAAATTATCTTAAAATAATAATACAACAAAATATTAATTTATGGATTAATTTTATGAAATTAAATTTTCTATTAAATTATTAAATTAATTATGAAATTTTAATTAAATATTTATGACTTATAAAAATACCAATACTTAATTTATAATTTTTAAAATATTTATTTACTTATACGATGATATAATTATATAATATTGTCACTTATAAGTTGGATAAATTTTATTTATACTACCATTGGTGAAGTTACTACTCAATTGGTTATTTTACTATTCATAAGGGTCACATTACTATTCCAATGTCTAAGTTAATATTTCATCGGTGTAGGTTCTTTAACTTCTAGAAATTCTTTTATTTCATTAATTATTCAATTATAAAGTGTTTATTGTTTCATTAATTTGATTTTATGTGATTCTATTGTACGAAATAAATCTTCATTTAATAAAGAGGACTGGTGCACCCCATGGTGAAGCACTCAGGTGTATAAAGACCTTGTCCAGATTCTCCTATAATTTCTTTTTCATCTCTTCCTGCTCAATGGTGATCATCATATAAGGTGTCTTTGATATAGGTAGAGATCTAGGAATAAGTTAAATCAAGGACTAAACCTTTTTGTTAGGCGGAATACCAGGAAATTCTTCAGGGAATACATTAATGTAATCCCTCATAATGGACGTATCTATGAGTATCATCATCTCCTTTGTCCCAATAATTTGAGAAAGATATGCTTGCTCATAAGGCGGAAATATCTACACATGAGATTATGATTCTGAAGGAGATTTATATTCCTCCATACACTTGTAAATAATTTGAGGATGCATTGGGATGAGAAGAGTGATCTACCTTTCCCAATAGTTGATGTTGTATTTGTATAAAGATATTAAATCCATGCCTAAAATAGAATCAAACTCCACCATAGAAAATAAGTCAAGATTTTATGAGATTTTTAATCCAGAAACATTAACTGGGGAGGAGTTATGCACTTTGGATGCAATAATTTCTCCATTATCAATTCTCATAGATAACTCAATATCAAAATTTTAAGGTGTTGTTTGAATAGTTCTACTAATCTTTCAAGATATGAAAGAATGTGTAGATCCATAATCAAATACTATGTTCGATATTCTTGAATGAGTAACCAGCATACCTATCACAACATCATTGTTCAAATCCACAATAGAAATAGTGTTATAATAATCCCTTCCATGTTTCCTTATAGGTTTTTATTGATTTCCCCTCCAAACCCTGGTCTTAGGAATTGGTTTTCAAAATTTCCATGTTCCTTGTAGTTGAAACATTACACTACTAGCTGAGAATTTATATGAACCTTCCTTTATTTTTCCACATTAGTGAGATTATTCATATCCCTTCATAAGTTATTATCCAGATGCCCTAGTTTTCCCATTTTTAAAAAATTTCTTGGTTTCCTTTATATAGTTCCCAGTATGATTCTTCCCACAATTTTGATACGTAGGATATTCAGTCTTTTTTCCATCGTCAGATTTATTTTTTGATCCACCCATATTAGAATCTATTTTCTGATTTTTTTTTCATCGGGCCTTGGAGACCATTGAGAGTCTCTGATATCCATTTAAACCTTGAGGGAACCCCAAAAAATCTCCTCATAACTTTCAAAGTCTCAAATCACCAAATCTTTTCATAGACTTGGATATAGTCCACTAAAGAAGTGATATACCTTGCTTTCAGTGTTGATGACAAAGTCAGAGGCATATCTTTCAAGCCTGCTAAAGTTTGATTCATATGACTCGATAGACTCATCTTACTTATTCATAAGTATAAGGTACTATCTTTCCATATTGATATGGAGGGATTGGAGAAAATATTCATTTAAAAATATTTTCTTGAAATATTTTTATTCCATGGAATCAGTTTCTTCATTGGACTTTGTGTTCTTGATAAGTGTCCACCGCTAATCATCTTCCCCATAAAAAAAATAAAATTCCATCACAAATTTCTCTTCCTATATGAATTGGAGGATAGAGAATATCTTCTCAATGGATTTAATCCATTATTATGTGAGGAGGGGATAAAAATATCCACTAAACATGGGAGGCCTTTTTCACATGAATAATTCGATGGAAAATTTCTCACTCTTAGGAGAAGGAGGGAGTTCCACTTGATTCAAGTTATTATTTATAACTTGATCTAGTTAAACAAGTACTATAATGATGTTTTGAGCACCTATTTCCATCATATTTTTCATTTCATCAAGTCATTCGTCACATTCCCTATCACATTAATTGTTGGCACATGTTCTTCTATTTTCCCCCATTAATAAAGAAAAATAAAGTACAATTATGGGGTATAAATACTTAGTTAATAATCATAAAAAAACTTTAAATATTAAAGGATAAACTCTTAAAGAAAAATTATATCCAAACTTGTGATTACCTGGGCTTAAATCTAGGTTATCCATAATCTATTTCCTAACATATTTTCTTATGGTAATATTTTTATTACCATAATAATAGTTCGTAATGTGCTTATAAATTTACAAAATCATATCCCACGGGAGTGTCAAACCAGGTGTGTAGGAAGGCCCATCATTATGGTCCAGTTTACCCCAAGTCAGGCCTAAAACACCTTTTTAGAGTTTTCATTCCAAGGTACATCAGTTCCAAAACCATGTCCACTTGTAGTATCCAGAAAGTGATATATTTTCTTGATAAACCGATTTCAGTATACCAACAAATATTTAGGGATGTTTTCTCATAATTAGTCTTATCCCAAGAGTTATTACTAAATTTATCTATTCCTAATCTATAAAATTAAGTAAACCTCCTGATGATACCAACTATAGAAACCATAGACTTTTACATATATCATTACATAATTTTGAGCTTAATAAAACATCAAATTTCAAGCCAATGATCGTAAAGTCTAGTGTCTTGGAGGACTAGGTACATAAAACTAAAACCATGGGACTAAATAAAAAATTTCTATATTTAATATACATTATGATATCCTAACATCCTTTTATCCCTTACATAAATATAGGATAACCTAGGGATAATATGAACAAATGGATGAGATAAAACGCCTAGTAAGGTGATAAACATTAAAATAAAGCTTAGCACATGGGTTAGAAGTCATAACATAATGATATAAAAATGTATGTAACATAATTAAACATAAGGAATCATAACATGAGATAATATAATCCTAGATTCATATTAATGTTTTAGTAATATAAAATCTCACTTTAGCATGAGTCGAGGCTTGTTTCACATAGAGGAGCACGATTCAAAGCTCATTGCACATAGAGGGGCACGAGTCAAGGCTACCACCAAGACCGTTGTACTTAATGTCTCATGAGACTAAAATTTACCCAATTAATTGGAACGATATCAGGGAACAACCATAATAACACGATCATGAATATTATTGACACATAAATAACCATACATAAGTAATCAAACATAAACATAAAGGTTACCCATGGAAAGAATTGGGTATCATAATCATGTCAAATGAAAAATAAATGAGCATATCCTAAATGTGTCCAGGAAATAAATGAATTAAATAATACATGTAAATTCATAAATATAGGCATATATAATGATAATTAATGTCAAAATAAAGTTAAAAGATTGTTTGAGAAACTTTAGAAATAAATCATTTTAGTATAGTTTAGGGGAAAACTTTCAAGATTCTTTAAAACGGAAAAGGAATAACTATTTACTTAAAACCAGAATTGAACCAAGGAATTTTTTCATGATAAAATGAGTTATTTTAGAAAAATAATGGTGGATTACAACATATTGTGAAGAAAAATTTAATATGGTTAGGAATTCAGGATGTTCTCCTAAATAGGGACTACTTATCGGGAAGTATTGGGTAGCAAACCTTTTAAAAACATGCAAATCCCCAAAAATTTGGATGAAATGATCTTGATACAAGAGTTTCAAACATATCCACAACATTTATAATATTTAAATAAAATATAATTTAATTTCATTTGGGTAAAAATATAGAAATAATAACTCGAATAAATAATGGAGGTTCGGGTTGAACCCTTAACTTATGTCAGAAACGATTCTGCACTCGATCTTATTGTCCTAAATAATAAAATTAGATTCATTAGTTAATAATTAAATAAAAATTTATATATTTATCTTATTTTTTATAATTTTATTATGTTCATTTATGTCCCTTTTTGTGGGTTATGAGATTCAATTTCATCGTTTGGGAGCGTTGATTTCCTTGGTTTTCATTATCGGTTTACTTGTATTTGAGTTTGGGAAATTATTTAGAATGGGGATAGTTATATAGAACTAAACATATATTTTATTAATTAACTTATATAATATTAAAATACCATTTTTTCATAATTGAGTATGATTCATTAGATAAATCATTAATGATAATCATTTAGATTAATTTAGCATTTTGTATCACAACGAACTCATCTTGTTTTATAAATTATTATCATGTGTAAAAAATGAATAGAGAACATTACATAAAATATAATACATATATTATAATCTGTTTCAACCATAAAATTGTTTCATAACCAGCCATTAATATGGAATTGAAATATGAAAGCATGTCGTCCACGAAGGTGGTAAATCGGCACCTCACGGATGATGTTTTCATTCTTAAAGTAAAAGAGAGGGGAGAGGAGATGTGATGGAGAATTATTCCATAATCATGATAACATTACAATATATGTAATATAATTGAGTCTTAATTACCATTTCATTGGGGTAGTTTAGGATAGAAAAATAAAATAAAGGAACTTAAAAAGAAATTGAAAGAAAACAGAAGACGGTTTTACCTCTGGGTTCATTCTTGTTGAGAACCTCCTTAGGGGATTGGTTTTGGTCTTTTGTTAAGAAAAAATGATCTTGGATGGGGGGTAAAGGTTTGGGAAGTTTATTGGGAATAATATAGACAAGTATCAAGTATTGAGAGGTGTCAGGATAATAGGTGTTGATGGGTGGTATTTATAGTGGAGGAAGGGGTGTTTTCTCATTATTTTATTCAATATTTTATTATTTTTCTCAATAAAAATAAAATATCTGATTATTGGGACTCAATAAAGAAATGTGTGAATGTTAATTAGAAAAAATGGTCACTTATATCATCCATGACTCAATCATGACTTAAAAATTCATTTATTTACATATACTATAAATTACTGTATTTCACTATTAACCAAAAATTCATGTATTTTAGAAAAAATCTCAAAACTTCACCCTAAATATTTTTTGACATGTATAATCAAATAATGAACTCCATTTTATATAAATAATTTTTTATTTATGATAAATTTAATTTTTAATTAAAATCATTATTTACTTGGAAAATACATATTTTAAAATTATAACTGATTTTATAACACTTTGAAATATTACTTAAGGTCTCATAAAATTATATTAAAATCATAAGACAAAAAAATATTAATTTATGAATACATTTTATTAAAAAAAATCTTTCAAATTATTAAATTAATCATAAAATTGTAAGTAAATATATTTTACTTATAAAAATACCAACACTTAATTAATATTTTTAAAATATTAATTTTCTTATACTATGATATAATTATATCATATTATCACTTATAAGATGGATAGAATTTATTTATACTTCCATTGTTGGGGTTACTATTCAATTGGTTAGTTTACTATCCATAAGGGTCACATTACTATTCCAAAATCCAGGTTACTATTTCATTAGTGTAGGTTTCTTAACCTCTAGAAATGCCTTTTATTTCATTAATTATTCACATAAAAATATTATATTGTGTTTTTAATGTGATTTTTTGTGATTATATTGTATGAAATAATTATAATTAGGGTATTTCATTCATAAAATTTTTGGGTCATTACGGTTCTATAACTCATTTAGTGCATAATTAAGTTCCAATTTTACCCATTCGATGAATAACCCTTTACCAAATAGTTTTTGGGAAAATCCTTATAGGTTCACACAATTTTTTCTCCCATGAAAAAATTTCATGAATTTTGCACAACTTTAATAACTTGTATGAAACATTTAAATTTTTTCATGGAAGTACCTCTTACGCACAACTTCTACACTTTGCGCACAACTCCATTGGTCATGCAGAAACAATTAATTTTCCTTATGTAACTAATAAATGAGTTTTTATTTCATGAAAATACTTTTTTCCTCTTACATGTAATGTTTATTCTATTCTCTAAACTATTATTCAATTTAAACCTTGATTTTCTCTAAAGGTTGAGGTTCTTAAATGAGGAGGGTAGCTACCTATTTATTGACCCATCTTACCCAGCACATAAAATACTTACATGCATTATACTATTCACATAAATAACCCTTACCTTGTACTTTTCCTTTGTTGGGGTAGGTTAACCTCCTGTATAATGGTGAAATAATTGTTATTAAATTATACAAGAATCATATACATTAATATGATATCATATATGATCTTTTAATATTGCTTTATTAATAATATCTTAGTATTATCGTCGTTTCGGGTGATAATCGATTCGTTCTTCTTAAATGTTAGGTTACGTAAGACATGTTTGTAATGGATAGATTATATCTTATTCATAATCAGAATGATATTAACATTATTTTTAACCCTAAAATGAGAATAATACTTGAATGGATATGATGGAGAATGAATCTTATCGCGTTCGTGGAGACGGTAGTCCGTACGTACGCACGAACGCTACTTCCATTTAATTTTTATTTTAAAAGAATCAAATCCAAATGATACATAGGTATATTACTATTCCAGTATAATATAATATTTTATATATGTTACTTAAGTTCATTAACACCATCCTTTATACGTTCCATGTGTGGTATGAACGAGTCATATCATTTTAAGGGGGCGGTAGTCCGCACTTCCTCAAATGAAATTATCGTATGTATATACAACATTAAACGAATAATGGTATGAAATAAAATGGAATTACAGAAGCTTATATATAAAATATATATCATTAATATCATATTTAATTACAGTGCCATCATAATGGCCACCATGAGAGGTGGTAAGATGTATTTGAACAATCATCGTTTCGTGAGGCGTTAGTTTGCCATCCACAGAAACATTATGTTCATCATCCATTAGATGGAGTTTTGTGTATGTGTAGTTTGAATCCTTCTTATGAAAACATCCTAGTATATTGTGGATACTGGTGTTGTTACAAAAAAAAGGAAATAAAAAGAGTTTGGGGGTTGGAGAAGCAAAATAAATGAAAATAATTTAAGAGAAATCGTTACCTTTAATCTAGGTAACTCACTTTGGTTGGAACCAAAGGACTTCTTGAAAAGCTTTCTTCCTAAGGGGAAGCTTCAAGGAGGAGGAGAGGAATGTGGGGAGCTTAGTTGGGCAGAGTTTGGACGAGCCAAGTGGCTTGAGAGGTGTGAGGAAAAGAGAAGGAGGAGTGCCCTTTTATAAGAGGGGTGAGGGGCACTTTTGGAAAAGCTAGAAATATTAATTTATAATAAATTCATATTCGGTTTCGAAAGGCTCCAAAGTTGACTATTAAAAGGATGAGGTGGGGATAGGTCGAAAACAACTCATCCAATAGAATTTAGACAGGTTTGGGTACTTATATTAACCTTATCTTTAATTATTAACTCTAAGTTAATTAGTTTCACTTTTACAATGTCTCTTTGTATTTTTATATAATATGGTTAATAAACTTACTATATACATCCAAGCGACCCCCAAGTGGTCCATTAATGATTAACCTATCATAATATAAGTATCTTTGCCGAACCTTAGATTTTTAGGAATTTAATATCAATTAATAATATAATATTTGTTTTAAGAACTCTTTTATGTCAATTTTGACACTATTAAATAGTTGATTTTTGTGAAACTCATAACAGATTGATTACTTCGAAAAAAGTAAATTAAATCAATCCTAATATATCATATTATCCTATAAAATTAGTTTAATTCATTAAAAGTTTCATATTATATTTATTTGGGTATTTATAATATCAATTATTTTAATTTTTCACTATTATAGTAATTACTCCATCATCATTGTGTCATAAATAAAATAAATTATTTAATGTCTAAAAATTATAAACAAAATATCATTATGTAGGAAATCATTTTAGCTTTCTAATGAATATTTATAATCGAAAATCCAACATGTATAACCCTATGTAAAAATTGTTCTTCTAAAAGATGTAAGCTTATGCCATTTTTATTTTTATTTTAGCTTTATTAATATAATGTGTCATTATCACTTACAAGTGGATCCATGGGGTCCCAAAATAGACCCAAAGATGCCCATGGTCTACCATGTATCAACCAATAGGGTTAAGACACGTTTTAGGGTAATTTAGTATTATTATAATATTATTTTTTAACCCTTATTTACCGGATTTACCCTTAACCATGGTAAATAAAATATTTACCGCAGTAATTATTCAAAATGTCTAAAAATAAAAGTTACCTATTTACACAATTTGAACATCCTGATTCCAAATATGGAATCCATTTTTCTAAATTCAAAACACAGAAGTGGCAGAAATTAATTTAAAATTAATTCCCGCTGTCAAAACAAAAAGCGTGTTTTTAAGAGATAATAACTATCAAAAGATTGACACTTGTTTATGTTCGGTTTAATTGTAAAATTATGTCCAATGACCAACATTATATTAAATGGTAAAAATATATTCTAAATATACTTTAAAACGACTCAAATTCATAATTTATCACTATTAATTATTTTGATTAAAAAAGTTGTTTTTAATTAAAATTTAGTAATTTTCACTATTCATCAAAATATAAAAGTTATCCGAAAAGTACCAAAATTTCACCCTAGGATAATTTCGATATTCCAAATCCAAAAATGAAGTCCATTTTGAAATATAAAATATATATGATTTCAAAATGTAGGTATTACTATTCACAACGGCTAGTTTAATTAGTTGTGGTGTGTGTTAGAACTCGAGGTTGCGTACAACACACGCTATCGCATTATTCGAAGGGAAACGTACCGTGGAAGCTTGGGGTGTTACACTAATGCTTGGATTTAATACTCTCGCAGGTAAAACATCTAGAAACAAAGTCAGTAATTGATCATATCATCCTTGAACACCAATACATACTCCTTAAGGTATAAAATATCATGGTATCATTAGGTTGAATGACCCAAATAGAACAATTCCCCTCATGCACCACTTCCTTCCTTATGATCAAACAAACCACTAATTATTTTTTGAGGAAAATAGAAACACTAAGAGACTGAGACCAATCACCCAAGGTTTATCCACCATTAAAAGATTTTATGATCTACTGGTAGTTAAGGTAAGAAGCCTTATCACACTGAACTAGATCAAAAAGAGTGGTTATAACCTAAAAACTGATTAAGTACACCCCTCTCCAACATCCAATATCTCCATAATTGGATTGATAAACAAACCCCTCAAACACCACTAATCCATGGAATCTTTCACTGCCTATATTGGTAATATTTTTCTCAATGAATTAGTGACCACATTACCCTTTCTAGGGATATAATATATATCAAAATAAAATGCTTGAATATATTCTAGGTAGTATATATATCTGATATTTAATTCACTCTAGGTAGAATGTATTTTTATATCTTGTAATTTGAATAAACTGTTAACCACTCCTGGTAGAGGTAATGGTTACAATTCATCAATTAAATCATCACAACTACCAAATATAGGTCATGGGTTGGGTAATTCATCTAATGTGGGAATAGATGATGAGATCCATAGGCTACCACATAATCATCTGGCATCAGCATACACCCCATACATGTACCTGAGGCATCACAATAAACTGTATATACCTTCCTAGGATCAAGGAGAATCAAAATTGGATCTGATTTCAATCACACCTACAACTCTAAAAACGTTCTCTGGAACTTCTCAATCCATTCAAACATCACTTATTTGTGAATAAAGGATTTCAAGGGAGAAGATATCCTAGACAATTTATAAACAAAGTGCCTATAATGTCTATCCAATCTTAGAAATACCCTAATCTAAAACACGTTATTGGATGTTCCCAAGACATGACTACATTGATCTTATCAATATCCATTGAGATCCTTTTTCTGGAAATCATATAAACAAAAAAGTTGATTATTTAAATCCAGAACTAGCATTTAAAAATAAAAGCATACAGATGATTCTATTTGAAGGTTCCCAAAAAACCATTAGACAGTTTCCATGTTCCTCCTATATCTTGAAATACACTAAAATATCATCAATGAACAACACCCTTAAAGAGTTAAAAAATTGATAGATGATCTGGTTTATCAAATCCATAAATACCATAGGAGAATTAGTGAGTCCAAATGATATAACTAGATACTCAAAAATCCTATACTAGAGTTGGAATGTGGTCCTAGAAGCATCCACTTCATTTCCCCTCAAATAGTGGTACATTGAACATAGGTCAACTTTTGAAAACAACAAGGCTCCCCTATGTTGGCAAAAAATATCATTTAATCAAGGCAAATGGTATTTATGTTTAACAATCACCTTATTCAACTTACAACAATATAATTAAATTTTTAGACTCTAATCTTCCTTATTTGAAAAAAGAACTATTTATTCCCATGGTGACATGATTAGATTAATAAATCACTTACATTTAAGCTCTTATAAATGAATTTATAATTATTTTAACTTAGCTAGATCAATCCAATATGATAGTAAAGAAATGAGGCTCATCACAAGGAGCATGTTCATAGTGAAATTGAACTCTTGATGGGGTGGATGTAGAGACCCAAATCTTGACATACATGGACATTACATTACTTTTGTGGAATACTTAATACATAAAAAAAACACACAAGGACCACAATATTTTAGTGTCTTTGGAAACTCGGAACATAGTCTTCTAATCGTGGTGAAAGATCTTCAAAATCTCCCATAAAGATCTTCCCCTTTTGTTTTCTTACCTAAAACCTTTCTTTATATCCTGGGTAAAAGAAAACATATAAAGGGTGAGATCAAATTCTCAGTAAGGGTAATCATGGAGAAAAAAAACAAACCATATACATTTGAACTTCAAAACATGAACATAAAGTGTACACATCAAAATCTTGAGTTGTGAAATAAATCTTGGCAGTACATAAGGCATAAGTCATAAAGGAACATTAATCGTGATAAAATGGCATGGGAATAAAACATTTAATTGTGGAAAACCATTAATCACATGATATTATTTCCATAGTATCCAAGGCATTGCTGCCAAGACCATATTAGTGGAAAAAGTCCCTTTCTGAATCAAGTTCACTCCTCGTTCCAGTCTTGTATCACTGAATCAGATTAACTTACCATTCCAGCCATGTCTATCTCATGAGATGTAAATCTTTACCCAATTCATTTGAGGGAGATATAGGTCCCACCCATCTCATAATGAAATCATTCTTATGTGTGCCAAAACATAAATATAAATCATTCATCATAACCCAAAGAATAAAATGGGTTTCATAAACATCATCCCATCATAACATAATCCATATAAAACAAATGGATAACATTTCATCATAAGAAAAGTGAAACCATGTAAATCATAGGGACATTATACATGAAACATACACATATGAAATAATTTCATCTTAGATGGAAAATGGTTTTGATAAAACACTTGAAATGAATTCTTGAGGAAAATATCCTTTCTTATTCAAAATCATTTTCTTTTCACAAAATGTCATGAAATTTTAAAAGAAAATGATTTTGTAGAAAATAGTCATGAAATATTGTAGAGTAATCTTCATGAAAAGAAGGTGTTATGAAACCGTAAAAATCCATTCATGCTGTATAAGTTAAAAAAACATTATTCTCATACTTTTGCCAGAAAAGTCAAAAAGTACCTCGTATGGTGAAAAAAAGAAAGATTCCTTTCACACCATGTAGTAAAAGTCAAAAATGGGTAAAAAGGACTTTAAATATACATGAAACCATTTTTATAAAACAGGGATATGGATGATAAATATAACCCTAGTATGTACTTACAAATAAACAATCCCGGACAATAAAGAGATTGGAAAAATTATCCCTTACCTTATGTCCAATTTCTTCCGTATGTGTCCGAGACTATTGTATAGTGGGTTTAAACATATTATTAACTTGTAACAAACCCATAATAATATTTATGATATCATATATGTTTCACTTACGACTTTATATTGTCCGTTCATTTGTCAATTCCATGTTAAAGTAGCATTTTGGGTAAAATCATTTCATTTATCGTCCGTGTTTTGACTTGTAATTATTAATATTATTACTTAGATAATGATTAATTAATTCCAGAATATAAACCATGATTTATATATAATACATATTCAGAATATACATATATATAATAGTTCTATAAATGGAAATAAATACACCATTCATGGAGACGGTAGGCCGTACGTATGCATGAACGCTGTTTTTCATTTCCTTATTGAATTGAATTGAATTAAGTAGATGACATACATATATATATACATAAATACAGTAGAATTATTATGTCATATATTTCATGATTAATTATTATATATACTTTATAATCATTCTTTAATTGTTAACATGGAAAATGAATCTCATTGTGTCGTGGAGACGGCAATCCGTACATATGCACGAGCGATGATATCGTTCCCATATTTATTGAATGGAATTGGAGTGGATGATATAATATCTTAGAATCATTAAGATGTTATAATAATCATATATAGTTATTCTTTACCCCATTATACCCATCCATGTAAGGTGGTGGTAGAAAAATTGATTACACCACAGCGTGGAGATGGTATTCTGTACGTACGCACATGCGGTGATTTCATTTTCCGTAGGATGGATAGAAGGTGAAATAGGGTTGTTTCATATTTATAATAACATATAAGTATATAAGTAATACTGATGTTATTACTTTATAATGAAACAAATAAACAAGAGGAAGTAGAAGAAGAATAAAACATGAAAGAGCCGGCAGAAGAAATTACCTCTTCCTCGACGCACCTCCTTTAAACTTCTTCTTAGGGCACTAGAGTTGGCATTTTTAGAAGACCAAAAACTCTATGATATAACTAGAGAGTTTTATAAGATTAATTTTCAGGTTTTGGACGAGCTTCAAGGCTCAAAAGGGTGTTAAGATAAGAGGGAAGGGGTGCCCTTTTTATAAGGGAGGAGAGGGGCACCTTTGGAAAAACTTAAAATATTATTTTATAATAAAGTCATATTCAGTTTATAATAGCATAAAATTGATTTATTTTAAAGCTAAAGTGGGTATGGGTCTAAATACTATCAAAAAATAGGTTTTATAAAAGTCTGGGTTACTATTTTAACCTTATCATTTAGATTTAACTCTAAGTTAAATAATTTATCTTTTACCGTGTCTTCTTGTTTTCTTACACTATATGGTTAATAAACATACTATAACAATACAAAATAACCCCAAGTGGTTCATTATTAATATATATAACCTTATGTAAGTCATTTTTCCGAACCTTATATTTTTATTAATATAATAACAATTAATAATATAATATTTGTTTTAAAAACTATTTTATGTCAATTTTGACACTATTTGGTAATTGATTTTTTTGAAACTTATAACAACATTATTAGTTCCAAAATAGTTAATTGAATCAATAATGACATGTCATATTAACCTATAAAATTATTTTAATTCATAAAAAGTCTCAAATTACATTTATTTGGGTATTTATAACATGAATTATGTTAATATTTCATTAATAAGGTAATTACTGCATCATCATTGTGTCATAAATAAATTATATTATTTAATGTCCAAAAATTATAAATAAAATACCATTATGTAGGAAATATTTTAAGATTTTTAATAAATTTTTATAGTCTAATTTATCTTATTTATCACCCTATATTAAAAATTTTTTAGTTATTAAACTTTGATTTTAACTATTTTAACTCTTCTTTAAATAAAATAATAATAAGTGTCCTAATCTAATCCAAGTGGACCTAAAGGGTAATATTTTATTCTTAAGGCTGTTTTTGGTCTAATTAAAATTATCCAATAGAATTAGGACATGCGTTATGGTCATAATAATATCATTTTTACCCTTAATTACCCTATTTACTTTTAACCGTGGTAAATAAAAGTAAAAAGTTACTATTCACAAAAAATTATTCTTATCTTATTGAACCACATTTTACTCATTCATATTAACCGTGTCTCTTGAATTTTTGAAATTACAATCACAAAATAGGAAAAATTATTTTTTATGTAAATTTTCAAATTCTCCTAGGAGGTGGGTAAAAGACGGTGAAAAGTTCAATAAAATTTTTATATATCTAAAATTATTATAAAATGACTCAAATGAATTACATTGAACTTGTATAGGTATTATGTATAAATTTCTAACTAAAATAAATTTAAATAAAATAAATAATTATTTAAATATAAAGTCGGTTTTTAAATAGAAACCTGGTGTTTTCACTATTCATCAAAAATTGAAAGATTTCAGAAAAATACCAAAAATTCACCTTAGGCTAATTTCGATATTCCGAATCCAAAAATGAAGTCCATTTTGAAAGATAAAATTTATAAACTTTCAAAAAGTGGGTATTACTATTCATAACGGCTAGTTCATAATAATATTATAATAATATCTCATTTAGTGAATCTTGGTATTGCGTAATACACACGCTATCGAAGAAGGTCTTGATTGTGTGTAATGCAAGCCAAGTTAGGTATGTGCGTAGTGAAAGCTCAGTTTGGTGTTTTGTATAACATAATCAAAACTTATTTCATTTATACATTAAATAAAATCTATACTTAATGTTGCGTAGAATAATTTCCACAAAACGAATTTGAAATTGTGTGTAACACAAGCCAAGAATAGTGTTGCATATACTGAAAGATAATACGGTGTTGCGTATAGTACAATCTAATCTTAGTGTAGTGTATAATAGAAGACATCAAATAAATTAAAAATAATATATCTCATAAAATCATGGGGTGTTACAGTGGAAACCCAAAAAAACATTTTGAAACACATCCGGGTACCTGTCTACCAGTACCAATATACTACCATCTAATACATTATTCATAGAATCAAATAAAAACCTAGATAGATGGTGTCAAATAAATCCCACATTCAGAACAACAGGTCATTCCCTCCTTGACGTCGGGTCCCACTCACCATAGAAGAGATGAGTGTTCCCATAATGAGATAGAAAGTGGACCCTATAGAAATAAAAATAAATATAATCTTTTAATCTAATTATCCAACCCATACCAATGATGGGATCAAAAGCATCAAATTCCATTACAAAGAATTTCTACATGAAATCTAAACCAGAAGGAAAAAACATGACACTCTAGACACTTATAACCTTTCTATTTCTTACTTCCCAAAGGGGTGAGTATATCCATCATAAATATCATCAACTACACTCTCATATCCAAATAATTAAGAAACTTTAAAAATTTAGATGAATTATAATCACTCATATAAAAAAATACAAATCCATATAAGAAGGAATGAACACAAAACCTCTCATGTAGGTCGTCTCGGATTCAGAGTCTTGAGGTGTAATATATATTGTATAAATATATTCATAATCAAGACCACACAAATACTTATTAGCAAAGTGGGATTCCACTTTATAATTTGGGTGAGATCCCACACATTTAGAAGAATCACATTCCACCAATGAACCCTAAAGAAAATAATAATCAACTACACAGCTCTGTGGGGGATACCTATAAAAGAAATAAAGATAATATAGATTCCTACACTGGTGGAACATCCCCATAACATCTAGGTAGTCAAATATGTTTTGGATAAACTTCCTACATGGATAAAAATTCATTGTCTTATGCTCTAAAAAATCAGTTAGTGTTGAACCAGATGACTTCTAAACACCACTTTCACTACTCTAATGAGGTTTATCCCACTTCCTCTTCTGAACATAATAAGAACTATGTCTATCACCTACTTCTAAAGAAACCCCACTAAGATCCATATTACCAGTTAAAAATAATTCAAAAAGAACTACTTTATCCACTAAATCATCATAAGATGACCAGAAAAAGAAATCAAGGGTTGGTCTGATCTCATCCCTCAATCCCATTTTAGAATTTCTCACCTTTAGATAGTCGATTTCAAGGATCTCAAGAGACAAGTGAAAAAACTTAGAAAATTGAGTAGTATATTCTATCATTGAACAGTAACCTTTCTCTATGATCACAACCATAAAAGTGATCTACGGGTTTGTTTGGACTCATGTCTGAAATGGTGGATCCCCTTGGGTAGGTTGTCTCATATGTGGTTCTTGTGTGGTTTCCCACTTTTTCCTTAAAAGTGTTTTTGAAATAAAAAAAATTAATTTACAGTCTATTGTCACAAACTCATGGTCCTTTTCCACCCTCAATGTCTTAGTATAAAAAATCTGATTAAATAATTTATTAAAGTTAATCAATGAGAGATCCCCAATCCTCTTTACTTGCACTATGGATTCCCACCACTTCCAAAATTGTCCTATTAACATGTATGTTGTGAAAACACTTTATAGGTATCTAGCGTTTTTATAAAAATGATGATACTCTCGATCCCTTTAATTTATTCCTTGGGATCATGTTTCCCTCTATCACTATAGAAAACCAGTGGGTTCTACTTAGTAAATTACTAATCCTAGCTGACCATTTGTGCTTGATCTATTTTACCCTTCTGGACTAAGGAATAAATATTTTGGATCCTCAATACTATAAAATTAGGATCGACTAGAGGTTTAACATGAAAAACATGCCTCATAGCTCCCTCCCTTTTTTTAAAGGAGGCCATTATGTGATGCATTGTCTACAAAAAACAATACATAACTAACTCGATATGAAATTGAATATAAAAACATTAATTAAACAACACAAACCCTTATAATAATCCTAAAACAATAAAAATTAGGTTCAAAAATCATAATGAAGAAGAGGTAAAAATTTAAAAATATTAAACATGTTTCCAATTTGCATGGCTTGGTCACATGGTTAGGAAAACCAGACACCAATCATGTGAAAAAGCACCAGAATAAGTGTAGATCTTGCTATATGGGATTTTCTTGGTTACTAATAATCATGCACCTGAACTATATTCCTATGTTTTCCTTTTTCGTGTCACCCTGGAACTTAACATTTCCCAAAATAACTCATAAATTATTATAAAAACCCATGAAAAATGATAAAATACATTAAATATCACTAAAATAACCAAAAAATAGGTATAAATTAAAATCATAACTCCTAAATAACCATGGAGACTCAATGTATCTCATGATGGGGAGCTGGATAGGATATCTTCCACACCTACCACTCAAGCCCCAATGGTCCCATCTCCTATATACCAATTACCCTTAAATAAAAAGAGTGAACTGAAACCATTTTATAACAAAATAACTTGGTTTGACACAACACATCACCTAACCCAACTCTCCATAGGGCCTAAATTGCATTCCTGGTCACTATGGGTTTGCAACAAGCACAAGTACATCATACTCAACCATTTTGGAATAGTTTCTCCCTTGAAAATCTGACATGACCCATCCATAAATTGGAAGCCCATTTCAACTGATAAGAAGCATCAATAGATAAATACATCCAAATTTATTATACATAGTAATGACCAAAATAGATATCATAAACAGAATTTCACAATTTAAAAACAAGATATATACATGATATTCATATTAAATAAAGTAAAAAAGTTCAAAATGTGAATCGAGATCAAAGATGACAATGCATAACATCCTAAACTATCCAAAATCCCAAAGCTTCTCCGCATGAGCTAACTCCATGAGACTATTTATCCCACCAACACAAACAACCCATGGATGATTGTAATACATAATATCTATCATACCGAAAATAGAACTTACCTTTACCTATGTCCTATAAAAATGATTACATACGCCCAAAGGCATATGTAGGGTGTGATTTAAATTTACAATAGGATGACACCATTAACTTAAATAAGGTATTTATCCATGAAATCCAATAAATATAGTTTAAAAATAACTTTTAAAACAACATCACTTTGAAAAATTTTCTTTAGAAATTCTTATAGTCTTCTCAAAAAAATTACATGTTTTAAATACATGCACAAAAAAATCTCAAATAAAAGGATTTGAATCCACATGATATCAACATAAACAACTCACCCAAACATGTAATAATCATAAGTAACATCATATATTAAAGAAATGATTATATATATAAAACTATGGTCATAAAAATAAAATAAGTCACAATCAAAAATGCATTATAGTCTCTAACTAATAGGTTTGAGTATGATTTATTTTAAGGCATGGTTTTCTAGAATACTAGGAAAGTATAATAAGTATGAAATACCCTTATACCTTCCTTAAGACCTATATTCTGTGTTCACTCTTAATCCACATGGGAACCATCCTTTCCAAGAGATCACTTGGTCCCTTAGGTAACATTATTTCCAAGATCTTACTTAGTCCCCTGGTTTACACTCCCATGAAAGTCCAAGAAATAATATAAGGATCCAAGTTTCTAATCCACTCACACACACAACATCTCCTATGTTCTCCACATTTCCAAAAATTAAAATCCACAAGAAATTATAATTTCATTATCCACACTTTCTTATAATAAACAAACTCAAATTATAAGGTAAAAAAATTCAAAACCCCATTTAAAACTACATTTCCTCATTGAGAAATTTTATAAAATATAGTGCATGAATTTTAATCACTTCCTTTTCAAAATACACTTTGAACTATAAACTTTCTATTTTATTTCATAAATCATTATAAAAATGGATAAGTTAACATTATTGACTCAATTTTAAGGTAATTTGATAATAAAACAAAGTAAATCACAAAAAAATGGTAAGACATGGAAAATTGCACTTAAATAGAGATTCCAACCTCAAAAACAAATCAAAAACTTGTCACCATTTAAAAAACCATAAGAATAAAATATAAATAATCCTCACATACCTAAACCACAAGGAAACAATATAAATACTCCACACACAACCCTAGATTCGGCCATATAGCATGCACGATTTTCCCAATTCCTTGAAAATGGATGAACAAAGGAAGAACAAGGTATTATGATGAATAAATCAAGAAAAAAACAATCTTACCATAAGATAAACCACAAAATATAAAGTCAGATCCACCAAAAATCCCAGTAGTAAGAATATCCATGATATGGAGAGTCTATATAGATGAATGAGGAGAGAAAGGGGTGGTTTTTTGTTAAGCCCAATAAAGTAATTTAGGTAAAATTGCTAAATTTTAATGTGTTGGAAAACATTCATGGTTTGGTTTCATGGTTAATAAAACCATGCACCAACTATGTGGGAGACACTATCTCTACAAACTAAATTCATATAGTTATTTTAGTCTATTTCATAGTTAGAAAAACTATTCTCAAATGATTCCAGACTACACTATCCCCCAAACATCCATCCTATGTGGTTAGACACATGGTTATTACAGAATGTGTGTTACCCATGTGCTAGGGCTTGTTTCTCCAAAAAAAAATTTCCAACCCCAAACTCATATGAACTCCAAGAATATATAAATAAATAAATAAAACTAAAAATAAAGTGTACTAGTGACCCAATGGTTTTCAAACATGCAATGAGTTTTACTTTCTCTCACCCATGATCTTTCTCATTTATTTTCAATAATGGGGTGAAAATATTGACTTTAAAAATGAAATTGGTATAATTGGAATGGGGGTCGACAAAAAATACAAATGGGGAGAATGAATTTAAAAAAATGATTATGATGAATATAGTTGAGTTTGTATATTTTTTTCAATATATTAATGAGAAGTGAAATCAATATGAGATGAAGTTGGGTGATGATGAAAGGACTAATGAGTCTAGATTTTGAAGGACCCCATTATCGATAAAGTGTACCTTTAAAAGGTTTGGATATAGATTATATTTTCTATAGATCACATGCATGTTCTTCCTACCACTATATTTTTTGAGGAAAATCCATTCATAAGTTGGAAAGGGAGATTGAATCAAAATTATGAGATGTTTCTTGGTAGGAAATATCGTATACATATATGATGATTATAGTTGTGAGGTTTTAATATATTGATGAAATATTTTAATGAAATATGAAAGAATTATTTATAACATTTTTTTCAAAAAATTTTGAAGTTTAATACTATAGGGGTAGGGTGGCATTGGTTGTAATTGAAGTTAATTGAGGAAGACCATAGTAGGTTGGTAGAGTGAGAAACCATCCATGTGTTACTTAGAATAGAGGTTTCTATATATATTTATTAACATACTTAGATGATTAATTGGAGAAAGATAAGTTTGAATAAAAACGTTTTAAGGGTGTAGAGTTTCATGGATATAATCATATAGAGTACACATGAGCTATAATATTCTTTTGGAATTATGTTGAAGATGTTTTATAATGTTTCATATCTTCTTAATAAGTGACCAAGAAAATAGAACCGTTGAAAAGGGGGATTAATTTAGTGGTAATTTTTTTTTTAATTTTCGCCACGGAGATATAAACCTCTTCAACTTGTTAAAATTTCAATCTGCTCAAATTTATTACTCATCATCACCTATATACATATATAAGAAAGATAAAATTCAAGAAATGTAGTTTTTACAAGGTTTGGTCCCAATGCGGGTACCTATTCCCTGTTATGTTTAGAATCACCTGAGACATATATTTTCAACTAATCTCCATAATAAATACAAATGTGGGTAATAAAGGAATGTACCTTAACCAAAAGTATGGTGGGAAAGAATCAACTTTAACCTATATAATGGTTATCACAATTAAAAAAGTGTCCTCTCAAACTAAGAAGGATATCATGAATCTCTATCTTCTTAACTAATAATAAAGATCTTTCTCTATATTGTTATATAATAAAGATGTAATATTATGATCCAAACTCAATCTACTTAGAAATTTTCATCCAGTAAAAGTTTGTAGAAATTTATCTATCTGATAGAAAATTACATACTCCAGCTTTATCAAAGATATTACTTTGTGAATACATATAATAAATATTTAACCTTATGCTCCAAAATCAATTTTCTAGAAAATGTTCATCTGGTAACACTTTGTATAAATTTCTCTGTCTGAAAAAAAATTATATGCTTCCAAAAAATGTTCATCAAATAGAACATTTTTAGTAAGTTCTATATCTGTTAATCTTCTATCTGGTATCACTAAGTCTTGTAAAACTTTTTTCATTAACTCCTCTTCAACCAACTGAAATCATATTTGGAACCTCTTACTTCTCTCTAATAAAAACTTTAGTGTTTTCACTCTATATAAATGGAAACATTTCTCAATAGACTTAACCCATTTATATATGAATAATTTTTGGAAAATAATAAGGATACACAAGCTAAAAAATAAACTTCTCATATAAACATTTCTAACTTGGAATTCCTTCAAATCCTTTAATGAAAATTTTAAAATATTACTCAAAAC
Source organism: Viscum album (assembly GCA_963277665.1). Lineage (NCBI taxonomy): Eukaryota > Viridiplantae > Streptophyta > Magnoliopsida > Santalales > Viscaceae > Viscum > Viscum album. Next base: position 717,289,209 of record OY728133.1, on the reverse strand, counting down.
ACATCATCAAAAAACTTCATCAATATTATTTAAAATATTAGTGTCAATTCAAAAATTACTCAAAATCAGTTATATTTATGAAAAATGAAATCATATCTCAACATCATCATCATATTTGATTTTATAAAGTTTGTGTGAAGCTACTCAAACCTTTGTCTGGTGTACAATCATTCATTATGACATCATAACTCTAAATTCATATAGGACAAATTTATAACTCAAATTTTGTATAGTTAAACTTTATAAATCGGAATTTTTACAACTCAAATTTTTAACTCATAATTTTTAAAACTTAATTTATAACATGATATTTTTATAATCTCTAAAACATGAACTTTGAATTTTTCAAGCTCCCAACTTCATAACTCAAACTTTTTAAAACTTCAACTACAACTTTGTAAATTTAATGTTATACAAACTTCACAGATTGAACTTGTTATAAGTGAAACACATCTTTATAAATATAAATTTCATAGTTTTAACGTTGTACAAACATAATAGCATGAACTTTGTACCATGAACTTTGTATAAAATTGTCATGCACTTTGTAACAAACTTGGTACAAACTTTTCATGAACTTTGTATAACATAATATCTATATATTTAAACTAGAAACTTTCTTACAAATATAAAAATGGTTAATCAAAAAAAATTCATACAATTCTCCATATAGTGAAACTAAAATCTTTCTTACAAATCTTTATTCAATGAAACTTAAAAGTTTCTTACAGAATATTTTCAAAAAACATCCTTTGAGAAAACTCATCATGAATCATGAGTATATTCCTAATGTTAGAAATCTTAAGATCAGTATATCATAATATGAATTCATAATGAAACATTCTTAAACTTTTTCATAAATATTTAAGAAATGTTTCTTGACCTTACAAAACCATCAATCCGACTTTGTAAAGCCCTATCAAAGACATTAAAATCAAGTTGAAAATAAATAAAATAACATAAAAATATCCATTTTATCTTCATCATAATCTAATTTGATATTTTTGGTGTTTAATTGGAGTTATTATTGATTCATTGAGAATGTTTTAAGGGGTTCTAAGCTGATTTGAAGAAGTTTTGGAATCCTGATTTGAAGCTAAAATAGGAAAAGTTATGGCATGCATAATATTTTTTCAGAAGAAGAATATTAGAAATGTCCTAGTACATACTATAATATATAACATTCTCTCTATGACACATAAGTAAATATGGTATTTACACTGAGATGTGTAACATATTTAATATGGTGTGTAATTTTTTATTGATACATAGCATATCCTAATTCATATCAAAGATATTTGTCAAAGCCTATACTGAAATGTGACAAATACAATAATCTTAAATTGATTCATAAGATATTTCAGAGTATATGAGAGATATTTTCTAGTATTATTAATTAAATTTAACAAAGTAAAAAAAATATTTTCATACTTAATATATTTGGAGAATACACAATATATCATAGGTAATATGTAAGATATAGGTAAGTTGAAAATTTGAAAAGTATCATATGTTATGTGATATGTAATTTGTTTTTTATAACATAGAATATATTCAAAGGCATGTGTAATATATTTTTAGAATACATAATATTCTCATGAGAATATGAATATAGTTCAGATCATGTGTAAGATATTGAATCTCTTATAAGAGATGTGTAAGATATTCAATTTCTTGCTTAAAGTTTATCAGTTTTAGAATATATGATATTTATAGAGATAAAAGTTAGATTATTATAAGTTATTATTTAAGGATTTAATATCATAATGTTGGTGAATGAATCATGATTCAATCCAATTCAGATGGAAAATTAAATGCTAATAAATATAGAATATTATCATGTCATAATTATAGGATTTTAATTATGAAGATTTGAAATCATTTATGATGATAAAATATATAGGAATTCATGTACATATTTTCAACTAGATTAAATGAGAATATGGGTATTTACTGATTACTAGTTGAAACAATTTCTTATAATAAAAAGAATATTATGAGATCATGGGTAGTAGGCCCATGTGATTCTATTCAAAAATTATATGAGAATATTGAGGTGTTCACTAGGATGAATATTATGTAATTTTTTATATTCAAGTATAGAAATAATATTCATGTGATATTTTTAATATATAATAGATTAGAATAATGATAATTATTGAAGTGAGGGGGAGAAAAACCAAATACTACAACATTCCAAAACATCCTTTGTATCGAAGAAGAAGAATATGAATAGAATAAGAAGAAGGAATATGTGGTACTATTAATAAATACCCAATTATCATTGAATACAGAAAATAATAAAGAAGATAAATAATCAGGGATAAGGGGATATTGATAAATATCAACAACGCTTCTTTATTGATATACATTTTTTTTGTCAGTATTCTTGAAGAAGAAGATCAAGTTGAGTGAGAATTTATTCATAAGGTTCTAAAGTTTGGATACTTGACAAGGATGATATGCATGTTTGTGTAGATGTTTATATATTGGAAGTGAAATACCTATTACTTAGAAATGTCTTATATGGTGAAGAAGAAAATCCCTAATAAGAATAAAAAACTTTTTCATTAGGGAGTTTGGAAGGACACACTATAAATTGGTGAGAGACAATTTTAAAATATAATTGGGATGCTATAAAATTTCCAGGATATAGTAAAGGATTTTGAAGAGATATTTTAATATTATTCACTTGATTATTATAGTATATATTTTTCATTGAACTTAAATCAAACAAAAAAATGAGAAGATACCTATATTGGGATTGAACCTCATTAAAATAACTTGTGTTTTTATCTTGATTTATTTACATTTTTCATTGTGTATTGATAATTTTTATGCAGATACATTCATCTTAACCAATATAGAGGTTTGAATATTAAGAGGGGAAATTAAAAGAAAATATAATTTAGTAAAAAGGGCCACACTGATCAGTGTATATACAATTGGGTTCATTTTAGTATTTAAAATTTGAAAGGTAATTTTTGTTTACTGTGATTTCTATTACAAATAAAGAATGAAATATGATTATTTAAGATGAGTTCTATTGGAATAATCAAAACATAAATTGGATATGAAAAAATAACATGTTTTAATAATGATTTAAGAAATTAGTAAAAATGAAAAAACATTTAATGTTCTTTAGCCCATTTTAGACTTACATGCATGACAAGAACACAACCCACACATGCTTCTTATTAAGCTAAAATGGAAGGTAATATAAGATACATTTCATCAATATAAATAAGAAAAAAAGAATCAATATAATCATTTTGTTCAAAACTAAAAGAATTAGGGAGTAAGAACCCTTCCAAGGTTCTAGAAGGGAGATCTTCAACAGTCATATTCTCTTAAAGATCACTAGAAAGATATATTATGGGGTATCAAAGACACACAATAACACCATGTTCATGATTCGATAGTTTTTTTATTCTATGGGAGCTTCTGGATTGGATAATGGGCCACACATCCTCAACATGAAGTGAGGTCGTCAATACTCTACTATAAATATCCTATGAGAGGTATCCCAGGAGAATGATGGGTCGAAATAAGATCTCACATGCAGTATGATTGTTAGAATGAGCTAGGTTTTCACCACATCAAAAGAGATCCAAAACTAGGTTTTAATGAGATGAATTGAAAAGAGAAGGTCCATCATGGGTGATCAATCCCCCTAAAATAGTGAATTTATTCAAAATAGACTGACTTAATCAAAAGGCTCCCCATATGATGGAGTAGAACCACCCAATATACTAATCACCCAAAAATAAAACATGTGTAAGGCTATTATCAAAAGATTGGCGGAATGATTGAGGTCCAAAATCAATCTCGTTAAGGATTGATGACATGGAAATGAAAATGAGGTTCAGGCCAAAAAAAGGATCACAAAGCAAGTTGAAGAAGCAAGCCAAGCATAAGGTCCAAGTCAACAAGAAAAGAGAATATCCAAGCCAAAATTCCCACTAAACAAAAGAAAATGAGTATTAATAAAATAAATAAAAAAATAATCCATTCATAAATATACACATGAATGTAAAAAATAACAAATATATTTCAATACAAAAACACCTAAATTAAAAAGTCCCCAACATTTTTAATTGAAACTAATGATCTTTATACACCCATGATTATATAATGGGAACCAAATTCATCCTATCTAAATGTTATTTGAATTTGATAATTCCATACATTAATCAAACTATTTGTTGGGTTATTACCAGTATGTATATTATTAACACATATAGTTCCTGATATAATGACATCTCCAATAAAATGAAACCTAATATCTATGTGCTTTGACATACCATGACATACTTATTAGTACTGATGATCATAGTAGAAGTTGATGGGATGATAATTTTAATTTTTTTATCATTTTATCAATGTAATAATTTTTTATCTAGTTAAATGAACCATGGTAAGAAATTTGGGTATCCCGTTTGAAGGAATTAAGCATAAAAGTAAATAAAACAAATACATTGTTTGAGTTGAAGGCTCTTTCAAAAATTGTACATCATCAATGACCATTTATCAAAGGAACTGAGTGAGGATACCTTTATATCATCCTCACATGCTTTAAAAGTTTGAGAATTTTGATCATTGAAATTTGAGTGCTAGTGTATAGATCAGATAATTCCTTCAGTGTCATGACAATCACCACAACACTGATCCTTTGGTTTGTAAATAATATCTTAAATTGATTACTTGGATTAACTAATTATATCTCTAAGATGTGTGAGATATTAGAGAGAGGGTATCAAATACCAATAGTGTATATTTTCTCAAATGAGATTCTCCTCTTACTTATATATTATGCTATGAAATGCCCAAAAATGGATCCCAACACCTGAATTTGTATTGCCCACTTAATAATTCATAAATTCCATGTTATTACCAACCAACCATGTCATAAATTCCATTTATATTGTTATCACATACTTGTAATATAATAAATATATTACTTGATAAAATTGATCCATTAACTTGACTTGTTATTCCATAAATATTAAACGAACCTTGAATATTAAAATAATATTTTTATTTAAATATTTTCTCATATATTCACTTAAATATAGTAAATTCATTAAATAAATAAATTCAGATCCAATTATTCTATAAGTGAGTAATAATAAATTTATTTATTCCATAGCAGTCATTAATACTTGGATATATTTTGAACCCCATGGTGGGACCCAACATTTCAAGTACTCCAATTCATTAGAATAGTATATACTTTTAAATAGCCTATGTATGTGACCATATGTAACCTTTTCTTAATAGCAATGAATATTATTCATGATCCATGAGTAGAGTCTAGAAACCTACCAGGGCCCTTAAGGAGATAAGGAAAACTCATAACAATGATAATCATTCCTATGAAAATGCACTTTGTAATATAATATATTGGTCTCAAAATATCTCATAAATAAGGATTCACACGTTGTGTTATCATCATTTCTTTATTTATTATTTGTTTACCTCACTGGATGAACTTAACTTCTTCTACCATGACCATGTATTTACTGAAGGACTTACCATTCTGATCAACTAGGCCTAAGATATCACTTTCTTTCAGAAGTCAAAAATTATATCTTGATTATTCAACAATGTCATACAACCAATGGAGCACCCAAATAAAGTAACCTCACTATGAAATAATTATCATGGTTTTTATCTTGCACCATAGTATGTAATCAAATAGTATACACTGATAATAATATCAAGTTGGAAAACCATTACACATGTTTACATATAGGAACTACTAATGACACCTGAATCATGTAGTGTTACTATTAATAGTTCAGTCCTCATGATCTCATCTTCTTGAGATCACTAAGTTAAAACTTAATGAGAAGAAGTCTCAATTCTTACGAGACCACAAAACTATATAGTCAATCATAATTTGTGTCCTATCAAAATGATGTGTATAGACTATATGACATAAGTTTATGATTACTATCAAGATATCCCTAGGATCTCATTATATCCTAGGAACAGTTATAGACTTTTAATGTGACATGTAATATAAGGACAATACCATAAATATAGTAGATGCAAAAATATCAATACTACTATGGAAACATAAAAACTTGTATATATAAAATTTTATAAATGTAATGGTAATAAAAGTAAATAAAGTAGTTGGTTCTATATAACCCACTTACAACACCCCAAATTTCACTAGAACTAACAACTAACAATCCTCAACCCACTAGCTCTCACATAAGAATCATTATTTTACTTAGATATGGCTTTAGTCAGGGGGTATACCACGTTATCCTCTATGGATACTCTGCTAACTATGACTTCAATTCTCTGAGTAAAATCCCTTAAGAGATGAAACTTCTAAATTATATATTTTCCTATGGTGTGACCTATACTCCTTATAAAGAAACACTATTATGGTATTATCAAAATAATCTGAAACATGGTCAACATTTCAAGGCACAACAGTAATTTTTGAGACAAAGCTACAAATACAGACAGCCTCTTTAATTGAATCAACATTATCATCATCAGTTTTTTTATTTTCAAAGGAAACCACGTACATACATAAATAAAGACAATAATAACTGAAGCATAGTCAATAGGATTTAGGGAGGCCTAAAATAGTGGAGCCCAAGTGCATCTGATACCACTAGATTAACCCCCTCGATCATTAAATAATTCATGCTATGGAAGCATTGGATTCTTTCAACTTGACATGAATTTGAATCTAAGAAGTATTATACTTTGTTTAACTCTCTCCAGGTGTGAATAATAGCTATATGATTACTAATAATTCCCTTACACCTTCTGATAATGTATGAAATCGATCAAGGTATGGTACCTATTCCATGTAGGGAGTTGTATAGCGTTATGCATTCCATTTCAATCTCGGTCAAAATGATATTATTTTGTCAACATAAAAGGTTCCCTATGGTCATTTACATTGCCTCTTCTTAGAGGAATTATTAATTTTTAAAATATGTAGTGAAATTTATAATGACATACCCCCACTACTTTCGAACCACACCTCCGCCCCACATTATTCATGTGATAAATGAGCCGTCAGTGTTGAGATTTGTACTAGAGAGGGGTCTTCCAGTGAACCCAGTGCCCCTGAGTGATTCTGGAGATTTGAGAAAACAACCTACCAATAAGGATTATTTTAATTGTTGGCACCACCTGCCAGTTTATTATGATTCAGGACATATAGACCAATAAATTACCAGTTCTGATAGTGATGGTCCATCCCATAAAGTGGATGTCGTCGGCCTGGGTATCATTCCTAGCCTTACATATGTACCATTAGCCTAATAATAGGACCATAGTACTCACCCTTCATTATTTCCCCTATGATCATGTACCTTGGAACCAAAAAAACAAGGAAGTTAGATCCCTACACAAACTCTATTAAAGAGTCGACAACCACAGGTTGCTTCGAGCTTATCCTGTAACAACCCAAAATTTTATCAATGGAATTTTTATTCTTATAATTATCTCACATAGTATAAATCACATAAAATCACATAGATATCACAAAAAAAACTTTAAAAATGAATAATGAATGAAATGAGAGGTATTTCTATAAATTAAAGAACCTATATCGATGGTGTAGTAACTTGACTGTTGGAATAATAATGTGACCAATAGGAATATTAAACTGGCCAATGGAATAGTAACCTCACCTATAAAATTACAATTAAAATTTATGTATCTTATGAATGAAAATATAATATATTTATATCATGTAATAAGAAAATTAATATTCTAAAAATGATAAATTAAGAATTGGTATTTTTATGAAACATAAATGTTTATTCACGATTTTATAATTAAAATAATGATTTAAAATAAAATTTATTTTCATGAAATAGATTCATAAATTTACATTCTCTTATATTATTATAATAATATATTTTATGAGACCTTAATTAATTTTTGAAAGTGTCATAAAATTTGATATAATATTAAAATCGATATTTTTTGAGTAAATGATGGTTTTAATTAAAAATTAGAATTTTCGTATTTAGAAAATTATTTTGATAAAATTGAGTCTATTTTTTAAATTATAAATTTATAAAAATGGTTATGGTTATTTTTTGGGATTTTTCTAAAATAGTTGGAATTTTGTGTATAGTGAGATACAGTAATTTACGGTATTTAACAAATACATGAATTATTGAGTCATGTCTGATGTATGGCTGATGTAAGATGATAATATATAACTCTATTTACCTATTTACTTTATTTATTCATAGCTATCATCACTATTTATAGTCTTGATCCAAAATAATAAACAAATGAATAAAATAATTATAAACACACCTCTCCTACCACTATAAATACCACCCCTCACCACATCTTCTCCTCACACCATCCAATCCTTGAATCTTGTCCAATTTCTACCAAATAATCTTCCCAAGTCTCTCCCCCACATCTAAGAGCCTTTTTTCCCAAATAAAATACCAAAACAAATTTCCTTAATGAGGTTCTCAAGGAGAAAAAGTTCAAGAGGTAAAATCCTCTTTCATTTTATTTTAATTTCTTTTATTTTTTTTTATTGTATTGTCATATACTCACATACAATTATACAAGTGACATGTTAATTATATTATATTATATATACTAGAATTTTATTTTTTTAATTCAAGACCCATCATCAAAAATCTTCTCTTCTCCCTTTTTTTCTAAAAATTAAAACATCATCTGTGAGGTGTCTATTTTCCACATTCGTAGATGATGATTGTTCGATTTCTAATATGGCCCTAAAGTCTAGTCATAAAACCATTATAATTGTCAAAAAATATTTAAAATTTTATATTAAAATTTATTTACTGTTTTTTTCATGTTATATGTACAAAATATTAATTAATATAACAAACCATGTAGATGATAATTGAAAAAATGACAAAAAATCTAAACGATTATCATTAACATTTTATCTAATGAATCATCGTAATATATGAAAAAAATGATGTATTAGATAATTTAATCTTATAAAATTTAATTAATAAAACATAATTTAAATTCTAGACAACTATTCTCATTTTATATGATCTTTCATGCATGTATACAAGTGAACCAATCATGAAATCCAAGAAAACGAACACTCCCAAACCATAAAATTGAATCTTATAACTCATTAAAATGGTTGTAAATTAACTAAATAAAATTATAATAAATAAAATACATGGATAATATGTTAAAATTAAATTATTAATCAATATAATTTCATTATCTAGGACATTAAGTGAAAGTGCATAAAAGTCTCAGACATAAGGTAAAGGATTCTCCCCAACCCTCTATTTTTCCTTTGAGCTACGCTTTCCCTCTCATTAACCCAATGTAATTCTTAATTGTTCATATGTAAATATTAAAAATTTTGTTTTTATGTTTCAAATATATTTACCTTGATTAATTATTATTCCTTTTTTGGAGAAATACATTTTTTATAAGGTTCCTTTTTCAATTCCTCTCGATAAGAAAGCCCAATTAAAGGTAACTTCCAAATTTCTCTCCCATATTCAAGTACACTCCATAATATATTTTAATCCAAAAATATTTTTATAAAATATATATTTTTATTATGAAAAACTATCTTAGTTAATTTCTGGTTTTATTCAAATAATTACGTTTTCCACTTTAAAGGCTAATTTATAATTTCCCTTAAACTGCACTCAAGTGGCTCATTTCTAAAGATTCTTAAACACACTTTTTACATGTTTTCAATTTATTTTACAAATTTAAGTATCAATTTTCTTTTAATATTCCTAAAATATAATTTAATTATATTTTATTTTCTGGGATATACATGTTCATAATCAGATTTTTATGAAAAATACAAATTATTTTCAAAAAGAACTCTTCTTTACAAAGTAAAAGGGTATTTCTCTCAAGAAGTTATCAATTATTTTATTAGAGTATTTTCATATATTTTGAAAAATTCTAATGAATGTTATTCTTAATTGATATTTATAACTTATTTTACAATCTACCATATTTTACTAAATAGTTTACGATTATTTTGACTGGGTATGTACTATCTTAATACCATTCGTTATATCACTCTAGATAGTTTAGGATTATATTTACTAATTGGGGGTATTTTTTAAATTTCATATACTAGTTTCAATATGAATATATATGTTGATTATATTTCACCTCTTTCATATGAGGAATGCATTGTAATTAGTAAGTATCGAGTGGGGCCCGCTATAGCCCCTCGATGCATCGGTAGGTCTCATGAGACAAACTAGTTTGGGTATTAGTTGATGTCACACCCAATTGTTTATGGTGTCTTGACTGAAGACTTGATGGTATATTTATGACGTCCCGTATTATGAATAACCACATTATGAGAATATTTATTGATAATACATGTGATTTTTCTACTAGTAGAATATTCATGGTTAAGTATCATTCTTATGTGATTATTTATATATTTTTATTTGGATTAGCTTTTATTCTTTCCATATAATTCTCAATTTTATGTTTTAATGGAAAGGGTTTTTATTTATTAATCTTACCTTGTTATTTAAGTTTATTTATGAAATATTATTATGTATTTCTTGTCCTTAATAAGAATCCAGTCACACCCATTTCTTATGTTTTATTTTGCCCCAGGATTCCAAAATATATATTATGATTGACATACAAGGATAAACTATAAGAATAGGGATGTTTCCAAAGGTATTTATATAATGTATTTCATTTCAAGTTATAATATAAATATTATGTTTTTTTTATTTTTCCAAATCCACTAAATTATTCATTCAATAGGATGAAAATTCCATGTTTATTATGACAATATTATAAAGTAAGAAACTATCTTTGAGATACTGGGGTCGGGGTATTTACAATTAGTTTCATTAGATGTTTAGTAGAAACTATGGAAACTAGATTTAGGAAAATATATATTATAGAAATAAACCCTATGAAGGAATTTTGAAATATTCTTAATGAAACCAAGATTATGATTTAGAGAGTATTTAAACTTAAATTTTCATTTTAGAATTATACGATTCACTAGTTCTGAGATTATACATTATGTTTCAAAATGTTATGATATAATCTAATGTATGACAATTTTTAGAAATGGTACCTAGTGAAAGGATAGGAAACCATATCAATTCATGTATTCCATTTAGGGATTGACATCCTCTATAAGATAATGATGTTGGATATGGATATGATATTGGAGTTGAAAAACTTATAATAATACTAGGAAAACTAACTCAGGTTATGAGCAACAACCTTACACACATGGAGCATCCCAATCCACAACACTGTGTAACAATGTTAGACCACTTCATGTGAAAAAAAATCTATATAATTTAAGGGGACTACAAATCCATTTATACCTGAGAAATGGAGTTCCTTAGAGAAGATATTTTTTGCTTTGATAAGTAAAAAAGGAAGAAGGTTATCATGAAAGTTTATCATATCTCGAGAGATGCAGACCGATGGTGGTCATTAATTCATAAAAAAGTGGAGGATGAAATTAAAAATATTGAATGAAATAATTTTAAGGAAATTTTATTTTAAAAATATTTCCCTTATGAAAATCAATCATATTTTGAGAGTCAATTCCTGAGTCCGAGATAGAAAGCGGATGAAAACATTGTTAAGTATGAATCCAACCTTACAAGGTTAGAAAGGTATTTTATGGACTACATATATAATCTAAGGAGAAATATTTACCATTTATTTGATGGTATTAAACCAATTCTAAGAAAGGTACTAGTCTCCCAAACATTCTCATCATATGAGGATATAGTATCATATTCCATCAAGATGGATAAATAATTTTCCAATCCATATAGATTCGAAGGGAAGCAAGATAAGAATAGGGATGTTGAGTACTTTGTAAAAGGAAATAAGGGGAGAAATCAAGAATAGAATTTTCAACTTGCAATAAATGTGGAAAGAAATATCATGGAACATTCCTATTGTGAATGGGAGTTTGATTCAAGTGTGGAGAAAAAGGATACCAAGAACATGATTGTAAAGGAAATAAAGAAGTCAGCAATGTGAAATACTTTCGTTGTAAGGATATGGGACTCTATTCTCATGAATGTTAAATATATTAAGGGAAAATTCCCAAGAAAATACAAGGAAACAAGGCCATGATTATAAAATCACAACAGTTGAGTATGAATTTCTTAATGTTGTGGTGGAGAGTTCTTTATTCATCTCCCCAATTTTAAATAAAGCTTTATTTGATTCTGGGTCATGGAATTCTTTTATATCTTCCTAGTTTTCTAAAAAATTTGATATTTCCAATTCATCTTAACAATGGATTTTTTAGTAAAAACACCTAGTGGAAAATTTATTGTAACAAATATGTGTTGATCAATTTATATTATGTCACATAAATGTTTCCTAATTATTGGTTTTATTATCATAATTATGGTTTATTTTGATAAAATCATTGGTATGGATTGGATTTCAAAATATAACGAAAAAAATTATTATAAAGAGAAGTAAATTATTATTTGTGATAAAGATATAGAATTTATCATCTTTAGAGGGAAGTATTAATCATCTAATTTATATCTGTATCCACCTCTAATAGCTCTTTTAGATGACATTCTTAGAGAAGAAGAGCAGATAAAACCTACTGAGAAAAATATGATCTTCAAATTAAGGATGTACCTATTGTGCAATAATACAATTATGTATTTCCAGAGGATTTACCAAGAAATAATCCAAGGTGAAAAATTTACTTTTCTGTTGAATTAATCCCTAGTGAAATACCTATATCAAAGACTCCCTATAGAATGGCCATAGTGGAGTTAATATAGTTAAATAAATAACTAGAATAATTTAGTGATAAGGGATTTATACACCCTAGTGTTTGACCTTGGGGATCTCTTATTCTTTTTTTAACAAGACGTACAAATCTATGAGTATGTTCATTGACTATATAGAGATCAATACTATTACGATAAATAACAAGTACCCACTACCTCACATTGATGTCTTATTTGACCAACTTTATTGAGCACATATTTAAATTATGTTTGATTCTGATCCATTATTTACATTGAAATTCTAGAAAATTATTTATAAATATTTGGATACTAAGCTTTATTTGAGTACTTCTTATCACCCTCAAACTAATGGATAGTCTGAAAGAATTATTCAAACATTAAAAGACATTTTGAGGTCCTTATCACTTGACTTTCAAGGTATGTAGGATCATTATTTAACTTTGGTAGAGTTTTTCTATAATAATAGTTTCCATTCAAGTATTCAAATGGCACTGTATAAAGTGTTATATGTCAAGAGATGTCCTGCACAAACTTGTTGGGATGAAGTTGGTAAAAGGAAGCTTGTAGGCCCAGAGCTTGTAAGGGAATCAACAGCAAAGGTAAAGACTATTCAAACCCATATCAAAGTAGCTCAAAGTAGATAAAAGATTTATTCTGAAAACCAAAGGAATGATTTGGAGTTTCAAGTATGAGATTGTGTCTTCTTAAATGTATTTCCATGGAAGGGTGTTATAAAATTTGGAAATAAAGGGAAATTGGTCTCTAGGAACATCGAGCCTTTTAAAATTCTAGAAAGAATTGGAGTTCTGTATTGTCATTTGGAAATACTACCTAGCCTTTCCAAAGTTCATGATGGGTTCCTGATCTCTTTGTTAAGGAAGTACATTCCCAACCCAATGCATATTCTCACTTTATAAGAAATATAATTGGTACCTTGTAACACCCCGAGATTTTATGAAAAATATTCTTTTTAATTTCATTAATGTCTTGTGTTGTACGCTACACCGAATGGAGGTTGCACAACATGAATCCTTGACTTGCCTTGCATTAAACGCAATCGCGACCTTCCTCGATAGCGTGTGTTGTACGCAATACCGAGTTTCACTAAACAACGATATACTATTAAAATAATATTAAAACTAGCCATTATGAATAGTAATAACCACTTTTTGAAATTTTGTAAATTTTATTTTTCAAAATGGACTTCATTTTTGGATTCGTAATATCGAAATTAGCTTAGGGTGAAATTTTGGTACATTTCGGATAACTTTCATTTTCTGATGAATAGTGAAAATTACTAAATTTTAATTAAAAACAACCTTTTTAATCGATATAATTAATAGTGATAAATTATTAATTTGAGTGGTTTTAAATTATATTTAGAATATATCTTTACAATTTAATACAATGTTGGTAATTGGATGTAATTCTACATTTAAACCAGACATAAACAAGTGTCAATCTTTTGATAGTTATTATCTCTTAAGAACACGCTATTTGTTTTGACGACGGTAATTAATTTTTAAATTAGTTAATGCAACTGATATGTTTTGAATTTGGTAAAACAGACATCATTTTTGAGTTCATAATATCAAATATATCTTAGGCCTAATTTTTTGTATTTTTCTGGAAACTTTCATTTTTGATGAATAGTGAAACCACTAAGTGGTAGTTAAAAAAATGAATTTTTCATAAAACTTAATTTTACCGCTTCTGTGAGTGGAATTTCAAAAATCCGAGAGACACGGTTGATGTTAGTAATTAAAATGTGGTTCAATGAGATGAAAATAATTTTTGGTGAATAGTAACTTTTTACTTTTTTTTACCACGGTTAAAAGTAAATAGGGTAATTAAGGGTAAAAATGTTATTATTATTACCCTAACACATGTCCTAATTCTATTGGATAAGTGTAATTCGACCAAAAACAACCTTAGGAATAAAATATGACCATTTAGGCCCACTTGGATTAGATTAGGACATTTATTATTAATTTATTTAAAGAAGGGTTAAAATAGTTAAAATCAAAGATTCATAAGTAAATAATTTTTAATATAGGGTTATACATAAGATAAAATCGAATATAAATATTTATTAAAAATCTAAAAATATTTCCTACATAATGGTATTTTATTTATAATTTTTAGACATTAAATAAATTAATTTATTTATGACACAACGATGATGCAGTAATTATCTTTTTAATGAAATATTGACATAATTAATGTTATAAATACCCAAATAAATGTAATTTGAGACTTTTTATGAGTTACACAAATTTTCTAGGTTAATATTACATGTTATTATTGATTTAATTAACTTGGTTCGAACAAATCATTCTGTTATGATTTTCACAAAAATAAATTACTAGATAGTGTCAAAATTGACATAAAATTGTTTTTAAAACAAATATTATATTATTAATTGTTATTTTATTCCTAAAAATCTAAGGTTCAGCCTAATGACTTATATAATGTTATATATATTAAAAATAAACAACTAGGGGTTCGTTTGGCTTGATATAGTAAGTTTATTAACCTTATAGTGTAAGAAAACAAGAAGACACGGTAAAAGTTAAATTATCTAACTTAAAGTTAAATCTAAATGATAAGGTTAAAATTGATACCTAAACATGTCTAAATTCTATTGGATGAGATTATTTCGACCCCTACCCACCTTATCTTCGAAATATATCAATTTGGAGCTATTAAAAACCGAATTTGACTTTATAATAAAATATTTTTTTTTGTTATTCCAAAGGTGCCCCTCTCCTCCCTTATAAAAGGGCACCTCCTCCCCCTCTTCCTCACACCACTTTGAGCCTTCAATCTCGGCCAATCCCTGCCAATTTCTCCTCTCCACTTCCCTAGAAACATTCTAGAGGTTCTGGTCTTCTTCAAAGACCTATTTTAGTGCCCTAAAATGAGGTCTCAAAGAAGCACTTCAAAGAAGAGGTAATGTCCATTACCAATTCTTTAATCTTTATTTGTTCTTCCACTTATTCTTATTTAGTTGTTTCATTATGAAGTAATAACATTAGTATCACTCATATACTGATATGTTATTATAAGTATGAAACAACCCTATTTCACCATCTATCCATCCTACGGAAAAAGAAATCACCGCGCGTGCGTACGTACGGAATACCGTCTCCACGACGCGATGAGATTCATTGTCCACTTTAACCATTCATGAATGATTATAAAGTATATATAATAAGTAATCATGAAATATATGACATAATAATGATACTATATTTATGTGTATATATATGTATGTCATCTACTTAATTCTATTCAACTCAATAAGGAAATGAAAACAGCGTTCATGCGTACGTACGACCTACCGTCTCCATGAACGGTGTATTTCTTTCCATTTACTGATTTATTATATATATGTATATTCAGAATATATATTATATAGAAATCATGTTTTATATTCTGGAATTAAGTAATCATGATCTAAGTAATCATATGAATAATTACAAGTCAAAACACGGACGACAAATGAAACAATTTTACCCAAAACGCTCTTTAACATGGAATTTACAAAAGAACGGGTAATATAAAGTCATAAGTGAACCATATATGATATAATAACAATGAATATGATTCTTTAATAAGTCAATTACATTATTTAAATCATTATACAGGAGGTTCGGACACTTACGAAGCAAATCGGACCTAAGGTAAGGGAAAATCTCGCAATCTCAATTTTTATCCGAGATTGTTTATACTTTGGAATTTACTGGGGTGCATTTTATCATCCACGTCCATTTTTCCTCAATATGTAATATTATTTCCATCCACATACAATTGTTTAAATCCAATTTTACCCTTCTGGGAGTTTTTATAAAAAGATATGAAAGGAATATTTTGTCGTTTTTCGTACGAGGTAATTTTTGACTTTTCTGACAAAAGTATGAGAAGAATATTTTTTTTATACGGCATGAATGGATTTTTTTAAAACAATATTTCCAAGAATCTTACTTTACAAGTTTTCAAGTTTATATTTAATCAACTTCTTTTAGTTTATAATTGTATGACATATTAAGAAAGGAAAAGTGTTTTTGAAGTAGAAAGGATATTTTCCTCAAGAATGGAGTTCAAGTGTTTTATCAAAATTATTTTCCATCTAAGATAATATAAGGCTCTGTTTCTATCCCTATTATTACATGGATTTGATTATGTTGTGATGGAAATATTTTTATGAATTCCTTTATCTTATATGAATTGTTTTATGATGTCATGTTATTTAAGAATCCCATTTTTACTACATGGGTTATGCAATGATGTATGATTTATGATTTTGTGGCACACATAAGAATGGTATCATTATGAGATGGGTGGGACCTATATCTCCCTCCAATGAATTGGGTAAAGATTTTATATCTCATGAGATAGACATGGCTGGAACGGTAGGTTATACCGGTTCAATGAAACAGGACTGAAATGAGGAATGAACTCGGTTTAGAAATGGACTTTGTCCACTAAGATAGTCTTGGTAATGAGTCTTGACTAACAAGAAATGATTCTTTATGATTATGTGTGTATGACACAAAGTTTCATGTTTTAAGTTATGATCATTGGGATTATATTTCACTACTATTATTTATCCCATGTTATGATATTATGATCTCTTTTGCAGGATTAAGATTTCCAAAATGTTATGTTCTTATGAATATGATGTGATTGATATTTATTTTTTTTACCCTTACTGAGCATTTGATCTCACGCTTTTATGTTTTCTTTTCCCCAGGATATAAAGAAAGGTTTTAGGTAAGAAAAAAAAGGGAAGATCTTTATGGGAGATGTTGAAGATCTTTTACCATGATTAGAAGATTACGTTCCGAGTTTCCAAAGACACTAAACTATTACGGTCCTTGTGTGTGTGTTTTTGTTATGTACTAAGTATTCCGAAAAAGTAATGTAATTTCCATATACATCAAGATTGGGGTCTCTACAAACCTAATTTATAATACTATGACGAGCCTATCCAGATTCTGAACACTATAGAACCAGTGTCGAGGAATCGAACAAATCAGTAGGTATATGTACATTGGAAAATCATAAAATTGAAGAGGCAATGTGGGAACTAGAGTAAATTATGATAAATAACTACCCAAATGCTTTTATAAGGTGATATTCTATAAATTCCCAGGACTAAATTTTTAAAGGAGGGGAGAATGTAATGACCCAAAATTTTATCATTGGAATTTCCCTTATTATAATTATGTCATATAGTATAAGTCACATAAAATTACATAGATAACGTAATAAAAACTTTGTAAATTACTAAAGAATTAAATAAGAGGCATTTTCAGATATTAAGTAACTTATACCGTGAAATAGTAACTTGGTCATTGGAATAGTAATGTAACCATTAGGAATAGTAAATCAACCAAAAGAATAGTAACCTCATCTATGAAGTTACAAATAAAATTTATGTATCTTATTAATGAAAATACAATATTTTTATATCATGTAATAAGTAAATAAATATTCTATAAATTAATTATTGGTATTTTTGTAAAATGTAAATGTTTATTCACAATTTTATAATTAAAATAATGATTTAAAAGAAAAATTTATTTTCATGAAATAGATTCAAAAATTAATATTTATTATTATTATTATTATTATTATATAATTTTATGATACCTTAATTAATTTTTGAAAGTTTCATAAAATCAGTTATAATTTTAAAATCTATATTTTTTGTGTAAATGAGGATTTTATTTAAAAATTAAATTTATCATATTTATAAAATTATTCTAATAAAATGGAGTCTCTTTTTTGATTCTACATGTCAAAAAAATTAGGTTTTATTTTTGGGATTTTTCTAAAATAGTTGAATTTTTCATGAATAGTGAAATACGGTAATTTACGGCATTTAACAAATACATGAATTATTGAGTCATGGATGATGTATAGATAATTTAAGACCCTAATCTAAAACTATAATTCCCTATTTACTATATTTAGTCATGTTAATCATCACTTTTTATATTCTTGATCCATAATAATAAAGAAATGAATAAAATAATCAAAAACACCCCTCTCCTCCCACTATAAATACCACCCCTCACCACATATTCTCCTCAAATATTTCAAACCTTTAAGATCATAAAATTTCTTCCCAATAATATTATAAAGTCTCTATTCCAATTCCATGAGCCATTATTCTCAAAAAAAATACTAAACTCTATTTCTCTAAGGAGTTACTCTGGGAGAAAAAGACAAAGAGCTAAAATCCTCTTTCATTTTATTTTAATTTCTTTTCTTTTCTTTTCTTTTCTTTTCTTTTCTTTTTTTCTATTTTCTTATACTCTCCTTACATACCCTTATCTAAGTTAAATTATAACTAAAATATATTATATATACTATAATTTTATTATGTTAATGTAATATCCTTCATCAAACCTCTTCACCTTTTCCTTTTGTCCTAAAAATGAAAACATCGGCTGTGAGGTGTCGATTCACCACCTTCTTGGATAATGCCTGTTAATTTTATAATGCCTCATTCAATGCTGGTAATAAAACCATTATAATGGTTAAAAAATATTTTAAAATTTACATTGTAAATGATTTAGTGTTTTTGAACCAATATATATACAAAATATTGATTAATAAAACAAAACTAGTATATGATGATAGAAAAAGCACCAAAATAATCTGAATGGTTATTATTAACCTTTTATCTAATGAAACATCCTCATATACAGAAAATATGATATATAATAACATTTAAACTTTTTTATGTTCAATAATAACAGTTAATTTTAATTATGTATGACTATTCTCATTTTACATGATCTTTCATACATCTATACAAGTGAATAAATCATTAAAACCAAGAAAATGAACACTTACTGATAGAAAAATTGAATCTTATAACTCATCAAAAAGTCCATAAATAAACTTTATAAAAATATACAAAATATAATAAATTTTTAATATTTTATTAATTAAATTATTAATAAAACTAATTTCATTATTTAGGGAATTAATTGTAGGTCCAGAACACTTTCAGACATAAGGTAAGGGATTCTCCCCAAACTTCCATTTTTCATTTAGGTTATGATTTTTCTCTCTTTACCCCAATTTAATTATTAATTATTATTATTTAATACTTATTAATTCTATTTTTATGTTCCAAATATATTTACATATCTCAATTATTCTTCCTTTTATGGGGAAATACATGTTTTATAAGTTTCGTTTTTCAATTCCTCCTGATAAGAAATCCCAATTAAAGGGAACTTCTTAATTTATATCCCATTTTCAAGTATAATCCATAATCATTTTTATGACACCAATATATTTATAAAATATCTATTTTTATAATGCACAACTATATTTTTTAATTTTTTTGTTTTATTAAAACAATTATGTCTATTTCTAATTTAAAGACTCATTCATATTTACCCTTAAACCATCCTGAAGTGGCTCATATCTAAAGTTTATTAAACACTATTTTTACTTGTTTACACTTAAATTTCCAAATTTTAGTATGAATTATATTTTAACATTACTAAAATATAATTTAATTCCATTTAATTTTCTATAATACACATTTTTACAATCATATTTTTATAAAAAATACAAATTATTTTCGAAAAGAACTCTTCTTTCCAAAGTAAAAGGTTATTTCTATCAAGAATTTTTCAATGATTTTATTATAGTAGTTTCATATATTTAAATTCCTTGTGTTTAATTTTAATCTTAATTGAGAGTAATCTCTTATGTTACCATATACCATATTTTATTAAATGGTTTATAATTATTTTGATTGGGGATATACTATCGTGGTAGCATTTACCATATTACTCTAGATAGTTTATGATTATATTTACTGATTGGGGATATTATTTACATTTCATATCCTAGTTTCAATATAAATTTATATATTTATTATGTTTCACCCCTTTCTTATGAGTAATTCATTGGAATTAGAAAGTGTTGGGTGGGGCCCGCTATAGTCCCTCGATGCATCGGTAAGTCCCATGAGACAAACAAGTTTGGGTATTGGTTGATGTCTTACCCAATTATATATGGGGTCTTGACCTAATCTCTGATGGTATATTTTTGATGTCTCAGATTATGCATTCCATAATTATGAGAATATTTATTGATAATCCATGTGATTTTTTGACTAGTAGAATATCCATGGTTAAATATCATTCTTTTTCAATTATTTATATAGAATTATTTGAATCAACTTTTATTCCTTCCATATTATGCTCAATTTTATGGGTTAATGGAATTTGTTTTTAGTTATTCACCATTAATTATCATTTATATTTATTTATGATATCCTCTTATGTATTTATTTCCATTACTGAGCATCTAAGATCTCCCCTTTCTTGTGTTATATTGTTTCCTAGGACTCCAAGGTGTATATTATGATTGTCATTTCAGGATAAACTATAAGAATATGGATTTTTCCGAAGGAGTTTCAATGTTGTATTTCATTTAAATTTGTAATTTTACAATTATGTTTGTATCTTTTTTTCCAAATCTACTAAAATATTCGATACTTTGAAATGTGACTTCCTTGTTTATTATACCAATATAATAATGTAAGGCACTAGTTATGGGCTAATGGGGTTTAAGTCTTTACATATTTATCACATTGTACTGCTATTGAGGAAGAATACATATCCTAACTCTAATTTCACATCATTATTATATAACTAGAAACAAAAATTAGTGAATCCCATAATGGATAGTTCCTCATCTCCTCCATACACCAGGAACATATCCATTTTACATCCCAAGTACTTAAGGATAGTTTTTATAGCTACCCAGTGTAGCTGTCTTGGATTATCTTGATATATCCCCATCATGATTAGAGAAAATGAAACATATAAACTAGTACATAAAATAGAAAACATGATATATCCCACTATTGAATCATAAATTATTTTACTTATTCTTTCAATATTCCCTTATCTTTGTGGAAATATTTATTAAGAGTTATTTATACCATGTAACATTGGAAACAAAACTCTCTTAGATTGAATTGTATTATAACTTTTGAGTATCTTGTAAAAATATATAATGGACATATAATTTTTCATATATTACTATACGGTTTTAAGCATAATTAACCATTAATTACAAGACAATAATTATAATTTCTAGTGTCTTTGTAAGATTATATATTTAATTATAAAACATGAAACCAAAATAAAAATATTTTTTATTTAGTCTTCCTAATGAGATCCTACTAACCTTTGAGACTTTAAATATGCATAGGATAACCTGGGGGATACATAAACAAATGTATGATCTAAAAATCCTGGTAAGAGAAGAAACATAATAATAAATATTAGAACAAGGGCTAGACTACATAACATGAAGACATAAAAAATTCATGAAACAAGAATAAACATATGGAAGCATAATAAATAGAACATGGGATCATGTAATCATGTTATAATGGAATCATAGTAATGTTTCAAAAACATAAAACATGACATAATAATGATTAAAGACTCATTTCACATGGATGATCACGATTCAAGGCTAACCACCAAGATCATTGCACATGGAGAACGAGACAAGGCTAACCACCAAGACCGTTTCACATGACATCTCTTGAGACTAAACATTACCCAATACATTAGAGCGCTATCTGGGCACATCCATCATAACATTTTCATTAATATTTGGGACACATTAATAATTATACATAATTTTTTATGCCAAATTGTGGGGAGGAGGATAAGACACAGACCCAAAGCCTGCCTCTGAAAGCCCCTTCATGGAGTCCCATTTGACGTTCGCAACCCACCGTGGAGCAAGGAGGTGTGATGCTCTACGAACCCATTTGATGTTCACAACCCACCGTGGAGTAAGGAGGAAGGATGCGCTGTGAACGAATTTGACGTTCACAACCCATCGCGGAGCAAGGAGGCGGGACGCTCCACAAATGCATTTGATGTTCACGACCCACCGCGGAGCAAGGAGGCGAGACGCTCCGCGAACGCATTTGATATTCCCGACCCACCATGGAGAAAAAAAATCCTCTTAGTGCCAAGTTCACGCTACTTTGTGGTTCCTATCCCCTATAAATAATTGCCCCCCACCAAGTCCATGGGGAAGATAATCCAACCTTTCAACTACCTAGCTCCCAAATCATAAAGCGCGTGCTGCTCTACGAACCATGATTCGTATGAGGTACTTCTACTCTGCGAAGTGCCTCCCCTTTGCCTTGTTTTAACCCCCTCTTCCGAGAGGTATTCCTTTTGCGGAGGCTAAGGGCCTCTAGAAAGGAATGGGATCCCCAAGGGGACCTCGGTCATCGTGGAGCATTTATAATTCGTGAAACACCCTTCATGTGCATATGATTCACATGCCAAGACAGGGTCATTGTACTTCGTGAAGCACATCGCTTCATGATATCTTGCTTTGTGACGCACCTTTTCTCTACAAGGTACTGCTCTGTGAATACATTTCCACTTCATGAAGGACCTCCTACATGCACCTTTTCCCTATGCTTAGGCTAAGGTTCCCCGCTTTGCGAAGCACACCCCTTCACAAGTACTCTCCGCCACGCAGAGTACCAGAGTTTCACAAGGTCCCTGCCTATGAACCCCTCTGATTTGAAATTCCTTTTCCCATGTGACCCTCCAGGTTTTCACGATGTGATTTTAATGTCCCTTAGATTATACTGCCTGTTGCATTGCTTCGCCTCATACTTATTCTCATAGGCATGCTAATGGCTATTGATTCTTCACCTAGCCATGCTAACGTGGACTCCCCAATGGTGCACTCCTGGAAACCCATCAGCTAGGGCATTGCATGTCCCCTCTCTTCACCAAGTAGCAGAGGGTACCAGTTATGTAATTCTTAAGGGTGGAAAGAAAACCCACCTCATCCAAGCTACAGGATGTTAAACTGCCAATCACCATCGTCCTCAGCACATTACGTTAAACTGTGACCTCGCCCCGTGACTCGAACGCAGGGTGCCCCCACCTTGGGAATTCTCTATGCCCACTGGTCTCTACAAGGATGAGATATTCCCTCACAAGGGATGATATAATCCTTATCATAGTGGCATTTGTCCATAGGGAAAGGGAAACCACCCTGGTGTAAGCCCCTAACTTTTCACTCCAGGGGCAGCATCCCTTACCCTCCTTTCTTCTTTGGTCCCAAGGACTAGGGGGGATGGGGAAATGGGCACCAGACCCCTCCATTCTTATGTACCAAATATCTCACATGCGGGACTTTGTCACCACTGGGCCTCCATCCTAGACTAATTCCCCGCCTCTTCAGGTCACGGACCATGAATAAGCCCATATTCCCTCTCCAGGATGCTAACCACACATAATCCCATGTTTCCTCTTTCGGCCTCTTATAATCCTCACTTCACCTCCCAGGGACGTACCTTTCGTGACGTGATCATCAGGTCTCTAATACCTCTAGTTTCTCACATCGAGCATGACTCACTTGGGCTTAGAGTGAGCATCGACCATGACATCTTCCCTGGGCAGCCTAGAGTGTAAGCCCCACACATTCTGAACTATGAGGACTTTTATCCTTGTCAAGGCAAGGTACATAAGAATCCACCCTGAGGTTTAAGCCCAACACCCAGTTGTTCTGACACCCCTTCACGTCATTTCAACAGCCCCTTTAAACTTCCTAAACTATGAGTTCATTGATCCTTTCCAAGGAAAGTTACATAGGAAGCCCCCCTGAGGTTCAAACCCAACAACCCTTGGTGACTCTGACCCCCTTCACGTCGGTTCTCCAACCTCTCATAAATTACGAGGTCTTTGATCCTTGTCAAGGAAAGGTACGTAGGAATCCTCCCTACAGTTCAAGCCCGCCACCCCTATTGTTCTGACCTCCTTCACATCGGTACATCCATATTGAACTATGAGGAATTTGATCCTTGCTAAGGCATCATACATATGAAGCCTCCCTAAGTTTGAAGTCCCCTTTTCACCTGAACTATGGAGAACTTTGATCCTTTCTAATTCATAGTACATAGGAAGCCCCCCTCAGGTTCATGACCAATAGCCATTGGTTCCGACCCCCTTCACATCAGTTCACAAACACCCTGGGCGGCCTAGAGTGTAATCACCACACCAATACTAAACTATGAAGCCTTTGATCCTTTCCAAGGCAAGGTATGTAGGAATCTTCTCTAAGGTTCAAGCCCACCACCCAAATAGTTCTGACCTCCTTCACGTTGGTACACCCATCCTAAACTATGGGGACTTTGATTCTTACTAAGGCATGGTACCTAGGAATCCTCCCTCAGGTTCAAGACCCTTTTTCATCTGAACTGCAGAGAACTTTGATCCTTGCTAAGGCATGGTACATAGGAAGCCTCCCTAAGGTTCAAGACCAACACCTAGTTGTTCTGACACCCCTTCGCATCAATTAAATAACCATTTTACACCTACCTGAACTACGAGGACTTTGATCCTTTCCAAGGAAGGGTACATAAGGAGCCTCCACAAGGTTCAATCCCACCACCCCAGTCGTTCTGACCCTCTTCACATCGGTTCACCAACACCTAGTCAGCCTAGAGTGTAAGCCCCACACTACCATAACTATGTGTAATTTGATCCTTGCCAAGGTAGGTTATGTAGGAAGCCTCTCTGGGGTTCAATCCCAACAACCACTGGACCCCAAGTCCTCATTCACGTTGGTTCATCGACCACATCCTGAACTATGTGGACTTTGATCCTTATTAAGGCAAGGTATGTAGGAAGTCTCCCTAAGGTTCATGCCCAATTCCTACTTGGTCCCGAACATCCCCGCGTAGTTTCACCAACATCATGGGTAGCCTAGAGTGTAATCCCCACACACCTTAATGAACTATGTGGTCTTTGATCCTTGCCAAGGCAAGGTATGTAGGAAACCTCCCTGAGGTTCAATCCCACCACCCATTGGACCCCAAGTCCTCCTTCATGTATGTTTACCCTGTCCCTCGTGATGTTAAACTGTGGACCCCAATTAGTGGTAAGTCATTGTCTCCCCCAGTCAGCAGTAAGCCGTTGCACACAGATCCTATCCAAACTACAAAGACTTTGATCCTTGCCATGTTAGGGTACGTGGGAGGCCTCTCTGAGGTTCAAGCCCAATAACCAATGGTCCCAACCACTTAAAGTTGGTCCACTTTTGTCCCACATGACTTTAAACTGTATTCCCATTTTTGTTCTCTATCCAGTGGTAAACCGTTTTCATTTCTTTTATCATTAAGTCATTGAACCCCACCCAGTGGTAATCTTTTGACACCCTATCCAATGGTAAGCCGTTGCGATCTCATCCAGCGGTAAGCCATTGAAAACCCCAATTGACGTAAGCCGTCATCAGACGAACTACCTGGGCTTTGATTCCCTACCATGGGGGTACGTAGGAAGCCTCTTCGAGGCTCAAGCCCAAAACCATCATAATCCTCATGATGGTTCCATCCCATTCTCCATCCACTTCATGGGACCTTCCACCATCCATTCTGATTCTTACCCGGGCCGCCACATCCTGGTGGGATCATGACACCCCATTCCCCCATTCTGTTTAACAGCAACTGGGAAGCCAACCATACGTTGACCCCAACATTGGTGTTCCCTCAAGGGGTTTCCCCATCTGATCCACTTTAGTCAGTGTTCTGATCAGCCCAGTCCATCTCCGCAAGACGTTAAACTTGTGGCATACCCGATGTTAAACATGGGAAGCTGAGGAAAACCTCATATTCATGCCCATGGAATATGATTCCCCGCATCCGATGTGGGATGCCTCAGGATTATGCGCCCTTGAGAAGCCCTATTATAAGGTACATAAGACTGACACACCAGTATACCAGCATCCAGACACGTCAGTGATTCCCAACATGACTACCCCTCTAACTGAAGGTTTCTGCCCTGACTGGACCACTTGGAATGTCCCAATAGAAGCAGTGTAATTAACTGGTGTCCAAGAAGATATGATACTAGGAAGAGTTTCACAAACAATGAATTAAATCAATGAGGGAGACCCGGACAATGTAACATGTTCTGAGGAGGAATCTATGGAAGGAAGAACTGACATCCCATCATCCTATTTCGATCAAGGAGCAGATGTCCCTGAATAAGGAGCGGATGCTACCCGCC
The DNA here is from genome assembly GCA_963277665.1 of Viscum album. Lineage (NCBI taxonomy): Eukaryota > Viridiplantae > Streptophyta > Magnoliopsida > Santalales > Viscaceae > Viscum > Viscum album. Next base: position 717,262,346 of record OY728133.1, on the reverse strand, counting down.
TTTGGAAAGCGAGAATGCGGGGAAACAGCTGCGCGTCCTCCATAGACGGATGCACGTGCCCCAACAAAATTTTCAGAAATAGAATTGGTGAACCTAACATGAAATTATTCTCCTCAAAATAGAGACTAGTAGCTTTTGAGGAATCGATAGATTGACATGACACCAGATCCATCTACCTGGTGCCGGGTCCAGCTAAGCAAATGGTGGTCCTGGTGTGAAAATCACTAGAAGTTGGGGTAGTACAATGTTGGAAATCCCATTCTGCAACGTTATTATCATGTATCCCTCTTACCGTCCATGGAAGGTGGGATGGAGGTGGGGAATTTTTCATCGATTCCTTTTTTTTCACTGATGAGTTTAATCTCCCTGGTTCTCAGGAATTAAGTTGCTACTTCAGGGATGCGATCACCGCCTTCCCATTGACGTAGGTGTAGGAAAAATTACCACACAGCCTTTAGACATGGCTTCACCTCCTTCACGATGGCCTCTACATCTACGATCATGGGGTTCTCATGCCCCCTCTCCCCATCCGAGGTCATTCAACATAGGGTAATCAACAACCTCGTGCGATGTTACGAAGAGGAGGGAATAATCCCGACCTGGGATATACCCCCTAGATTGGGATGAGTCTTAACCTCACCTTCAATGCCTCCCCTGAGGTCCATGCAGGGATCCACTGCTCCCCACCTCGACATAAAACCGTTTCAGGAGCTTGTCCCCAGAGTGCTTTGATGACTCCCTGCCTTACGCAGATGAGGTAGGTGATGTCTGGACCAGCCCGGTCAGAGTCCCAATACAGGGGTTCCCAGTGAGGACTCCCACCCAACCGTGTCAGCACCACTACCTGGTCTTGCTAGGATAGGATCATGTAAGCTACGTACCTGCACCACTAGCCTCGATTATTCTGAACCGATTCTAGCATCGGGCGCAAGCTGAGGAGGACGACCACCAATGGGCATCAACGTCAGCAGCTACTGTGGACCGAGCCACCTCCAAAACATATACTCCGCTCATTGCATACACAGAGTAGGGAAACTTATATGCTCGGCTAGGATCGAGGCCCCAACCACCCTACTTTTAGGTTGGTTCGACTCTCTTGGTTGTCGGCACGATCTACGGTTGCTGCGAGCTAACCCACAGCGATGTCACCCGGTACGGAGGTCCTCCCCATACCATTACCATAGAAAGCACAGGCCTTCCCTACTTCGAGGTGCAGCATGGAGGTCCACCTCGTTCCACCCTCAATCTGAATGAATGTCTTCCCCGTGGTGGCGACACTCGACACAAAAGCCTCTCTCGTGCCCATTACATTGGGTATGGAGTCATCTCTCCTGCCCCCAACCGCCGGTGCAGGGAAATTGCCCATCCAGTCTATCTTCAACATGGGGATCCTCCCCATATCCTCTCATCAGTTGGTGAAGTTCCTCCTCGCCTCGGCAACTAGAGGGGTGAGGGCTAGCCTCGCTCCACCCGCACCCTGCATGGAGGTCCTATCTGTGTTCAGCTATACCATTACAAGGACCCCCTTCGTACTGAGGTCACCAGGGAAAACAAGCATGGAGGTCCTCGCCATGATTCTTCTAGTTCCAGCGGAAGTTTTTTCCACTCTAATTCTACCCATGAAGGTCCTCCCCATGTCCCATTTGACATTAGTCCTGGTGCTCCTTGCACCCCGGCTTTCTCAGTTGGAAACCCTCTCCGCCCCAGCACCAATACGGCTGAAGGACCTCGTGTCAGAAATTTTCCATGTCCTGAGGAGCCACCTAGGGGTAGGAATTCAGGTCGTCACCACCACAAGAAGAATTTTGGGAAGGTCCAGACAAAGATCAGACCAGTCCACTTCTCAGACTCTGAATCAGAATAAGACTTAGTGTGGGAACCCTCCTCTTGCTCATCTGAGTCAAGGGCTTGTGTAGGGACAAGGAACATCAGCCTGGTGCTCCCAAAATGTGAGTTCCATAGGATTCCCACCTCCCTCTTCAGGTATATCCAGGAAGATGAAAATATGGTGGCCCCACAGGTTATAGTCGTGCAATCACCACTATCTTCACTGGAAGCACTATCTACCTCCACAAGAGATCACTGAGATCTGTTCTCAGAGAGAATGGAAGGAGAAAAGAATCATGTCCTATCACCAAAAACCCTATCCCCTAATCCAGGAATGGTTTAAATTATCCCATCATATTGTGACATAGTGTCCAGGTCGCTACACTCTTCGGAGGACATCCCAAGAATCGGCGGCTAGTCAGCCCATTCGTTGTACTCTCCACTGGCCAACCTGCCATCCCAGTGGTCCGCCTCAGTACTAATGCCAGTTCCTCAGCCACCCCCAATTGATGAGTGGGGAAATCAAGGGCCAGACCCTGAATCTAAGCCGAGGAGCTTCTGTAACATCCTCACAGCGGACCACTTCTCTGAGAAGTTCTGGCATGTGGAAGCAGTGAATTTCTGCATATCAGAATCCCTCACCCCTGAAGAAGTTGATTGTTTCCACCACACCCTTTAGGATATGCATTTTAGTCTTAGTCATCAGCACCCAGTCTATCCAAGGAGCCAATCGCATTTTGAAGACATCAGCAAGCAATTTTTTCTGGTTGATTTGGTCGCACTCCTTGTGGCCCAGTGCCCTGAGTCAATGGGTCTCCATGAGGCCCACCATCAGCAATGCATTTAGAGTATCAAGGTAATCTAAAAATTATCAAGGAGTATACCCCCACGTGCAAATCCATGTTTGGGGTTAGTATGATGCCATCCTTTTCAGTTCTATCCGGTGGCAGCCCAACTCGCTTGGCGACATCGAAGACATGCCCTAGGAAGGGTCATGGTTAACATGGCCAACATATTGGATGAGGAGGATGTGCTGGAGCTTCTCGATAGATACTTACCCCCCGAGGGCGTGCCACCACTATTGGACCCATCAGGGAGGGTCACTCTCCAGTAGAAGAACCAATTTTGTCTCCTTGTTCCCACCGAGGCATTGGTACTCAGCTGGAATTCTGGTAAGGGAAAAGAGCATGTCGGAGCTGCCAAACACTCTGACCCATCCCCCTCAATTAATAAGATAGAGGAGGACCCTGAGAAGGCCACGTTGTGCCAATAACATGTTGAGAAGAATAATTTGGTCGAAGAACTTTTTGCTGAATGCGTTGCAGAGCGACGGCCAGACAACGGTAATCCTAGGCTAGTATAATAGGGACGGGAACAACTCCCCCTCAACAAGATACCCATAGGCAAAACTGATCATTTTACTCTCGTGTACAGGGCTTAATCCGGAGATCACGGCAAGAGGGCATGGTATGTCTCGCCAAACCCTCCTAAATGGTGTGGAAATCCAAGGAATCAAGCTTAGGTTCCCCCAGTTGCCGCGCTATTTTCTCCACTAGCTACTCCCTGAGCCACTGATCCATTTTACCATGTTGAATAACCCGGCAACGCTCTCTTGTTTAGGGAACCCCTTCAAGACAAGGACCCCCACCCAGATGATCCTATGGAGGCACTCATAGCCTACCTGGAGTCATTAGAAACACGACAAGTGGAAATCCCACCTGATGGTAAGCTATACCCGGCATGGGTGGATGATATGTCGATACCTCGAGGTTTTGGGAATCCCACCTTCTCCCCCTTTAATAGGATGAGGGATCTGCCGCAGCACACGACCCACTTCAACTCGAGGTGTGGGACCATGTTAGGGACTCCAGTGTAGTAGGAGGCTACCAAGATCCGCTGTTTTGTTCAAACATTGGAGGGGTCGGCATTCGTCTGGTACAAACACCTCCTCGTCGGATCTATAACCAGGTGGGAGGACCTTCACAAGCAATTCCTCTACCAGTTTAGCTCTACCACCAAGAAAATGAGCATCACAGACCTCTTCAAGTGCAAGAAAAATCCTGATGAGTGAGTCGCGGACTTTATTGCTTGGTTGAAGGGTCTCACATACTCTATTGACTTGCCACTGACTCAGGAACAATTACTGATGATGTGCATAGGGAACATCAAGACAGAACTGGTTCCTTCTATGATCACCCAGAACTACCTTGGAGGGTTTCGAGACTTATTGGATAAGTCCCAGTTCCTAGAGGAAGCCCTGCAATAGGCCAGCTAGGCACACCCGTTGCCCCCTGTAATTCCAGCAAGGAGGGATGCCAGAGCCAAACCCGCCGCAGTGGCCCCAATAGAATCCCACAGGCAACTATAATTGCTACCAGTGGAACTAGCCCTGCAGCCTCACAGAGGCCCTCCACCTCAGGTGCAGCCTCCAGCTTAGCAGCATCCACCTCAGAATTAGCAGGTGCCCCCACGAAATGTGCTGCCACCACATAGGCGGGATAACTAGGCTCCGACTCCTTGAAAGGATCCTCCAGATCCTCACCAAGTCCAAGCTCCAAGGTCCCCCTTTCCAAACAAAGGAAACTATATCTACTCATTCAAAAAGAATCAAGTTCCTGGCTATTTTAGAAGTGCCTTGGAACAAAGGATCATGCGCTTTTTTGAGTGAAGAAGGCCGAAAGAGGTGAATCTCATTGATCTCCCCAACTACTACCCTTATCATTGGATCCTAGGAAACACCCTCAAGAATTGATATGTGTTTAAAGAATGGATTCAAGACTAGGTTGATAAAAACATACTCAGGCTGGGCATGACCCCGGCACAAGTGGCGGTGTCTTTGTAAGGCCAGATGGAAGTAGCGACAGTGTAGGTGAGTGGCAGCAGGTTTCCAACCGCGAGTTGCAGAAGTGTGATGACTGGATGGCTCGCAAAATGGTCTCCAATTCCCAAGGTATCATTCATGAATGACTGAATCAGCTGGAGATTTTAGAATCTACATCCACCACTTCTACATCGTCATCTTGTCTAGTCTCTTCCTAGAAGAGAAATCATCGGCGGCACAAGGGAAAGCAATGCGCCCCACCAATTCCATCGTCATCCCACACTATTGGTGACTTCATAACCCTATAAATGTGGATTCCAACCAAAATCTACCCAGTGATGGATGAATCTACAAGTGATAGTCAAGGGTACGCTTCGGTTAATACTGTGGAGTTGTTAAATCCCTATATGACTCCTGACGATAGGGAATGCCAGGTGGACCTCCCCAATGTCCCCAGTCAACATCAACGTCAAGAAATCCGTGGCCATATGGGTCATCGAGGCACATCATTTGGCACCTCCAGATAGGCCGTGCATTCCACTGAGACCAGAAAGTAGTCCCAGTGTAGAGCTCCGCATGCGGAGCCTCTTCATCTGGTGTCGTCAGGCCCACCTCCACCGCTATTTGTGCTAATGGATCAGGCAAAGCTACCTTGACCATGTCGCGACTAGACTCACCCTGCTACAGGCTGATCTCAGTCATCTGGTCCTCATCTGGGAGCTACTCTTCGGGCTTTGACTAGCAAGCAGCGAGATATACCCAGCACTAGTCATCCATCGGGCCAGCTGAAAGGGCCCTCCATGCCTCCTATCACAGAGCGACTTCCTGCAAGTAGAAGTTCACACCTCACATGGAAATATGATGTTCTCAAGCACCTTTCCAGCATCCCATCGAGGCTTTACATCCTCTAGGCCCTTTTCCTTTTGTCAGATATGCGCAAGGCCCTCGCTGTGGCTTTAAGAAGCCCCCTCCAGTTTGAGACATAGGTAGTGGCTACAGAAGCTTTTCATGCTGAATTGATCAAGAACGTTGAATTTCGGCCCATAATTTCATTCTCTGGAGAAGATGAAGGTTCTCCCATATAGGGGCACATTCACCCATTGTACATCACCTGCCAATTTAATGATGTGGAGGTCTGGAACTATCTTGTTGAAACCAGCTCTAGTATTAACCTTATCCCGATGCGGACACTGAAGAAGCTGGGGTTATCCAAGGATGACCTGACTCCGTCTGATTTAAGAATCCAGGGATATGACAGGAAAGAGAAGACCCTAGTCAATAAGATCTGTTTGAAGACCTAGTTCAGCGGCCTAGTTTCCAGCACTGAGTTTATGGTTGTCTCCCAGGACACTGTGTACAATGCATTGATGGGCAGACTATGGTTCCACGTGCATGCGGCAGTCCCCTCGTCGTACCACCAGTGCCTCAAATACTCCCTTAATGGTCGAGTAAGCATACTCCAAGGTGATTTATCTCTTTTGGCCTCTTGTGAAGCCCGCTACCTAGACGTCGACTATTACAAGAGCAAGGAAAAACAGATTCAGGCGAGTAAGGTTAAGCCTGCCACAGTCACAACTGACCCCTGGGCTGGTCTGGATGATGCCTATGTCTTCCCAATCTATCGATTAGAGGCCACAAACCCAGACATGGGGCAATGTTTTATTGTCTCTAGTGCAAGAGGGAAGCATATTCCCAAGCCTAAGCGACGATATAAGATCACCTCATACTCCTACACAAACCATGATTAGGTAATCTCGGAGCCTCCTACCCCTGTACGGTGTCAGGATGTCCGCCCCATGGCAATGGAAGTATGTCGTACGTGTCTGTTTCACCAAGCTGGAATTAACCGACTCAAGCTGATGCACCACTATTGCTTCAATATCATCAAGCATGGCCCCTTGGGCCAAAGACCAGATGGTATTAGATTGACTGCCTCCATTGCTATGGTTTCGGCAGCATGTGAATCTCCCGATATGTTGTCCACCGCTGCCTAGGCTGGTACTGGACTCCCATCGGGATATGTTGACCCTGAGGAAGCACCTCCCGCTGGAGGTCACCCCTTAGTAAAATAAAAATAGGATCTAATGGATGCTCCCCCCCCCCCCCCGCCTTTGGAGAAAGAATCTCCACCGCAGTCGACGAACTGGTACAGGTGAACCTTGGTAGCGAGGCAGATCTGAGACCCACATTGATCAGTGTCGCCATGTCCCTCAAAGAGCATCAGCAGTACCTAGATTTCCTGAAGCAACATCGTGATGTGTTTGCCTAGATCTATGATCAGATTCAAGGACTAGATCCTCAATTAGTCATCCACCGCCTCAATCTCCCTGCAAATCATCACGGGTTCAAGAAGCCTCCCATAAATATGCACCCTTCTCACAGTTCCATGTTTGAGGCCGAATTTGACAAGCTTATCAGAGCCAATTTTTTCAAAGAGGTCCATTACCCCAAGTGGCTATCCAACATTTTTTTAGTCAGGAATAATAATGGATAGATCAGAGTCTACATCGACTTCCGTGATTTCAACCATCACTGCCCGAAGGACGATTTTCCCCTTCCTGTGATGGAATTGTTGATTGATTCCATGGCTGGGTTCCAAGACCTTTCCTTCATGGATGGTTATTCCAAATACAACCAGATCCGAATGGCCCTTGAGTATGAGGAGTACATAGCTTTTAGGGCACCACAAGGTACTTTATGTTACCAAGTCATGCCCTTCGGCCTGAAGAATGCTTGTGCCACCTATTAGTGAGCCATGCACCGCTTATTCAAGCCAATCCTCGGGACATTGGTGGAATTATATGTGGATGATCTGGTGGTCAAATATCGCTAGTTCCAATACCATATGAATGACCTTAATAATGTGTTCGGCTTCCTTCATTCCCGCCACTTGAAGATGAACCCGTGGAAGTGTGCCTTCAGGGTCACCTATGGTAAGTTCCTTGGCTTTGTTGTCGGGTACTGAGGCATCAAGATCGACCCAGAAAAGATCAAGACCATCAACCAGATGCCTCCCTTGAGAAATATTCGGAAGCTTTGAGGATTATAAGGCCACTTATCCTACATATTTTGATTCATTGCAAATCTAGCCGGAAAGTGTAATCCCTTTTCTCATCTCATGAAGAAAGGCTCTGCCTACGAGTGGGATGAAGAGGGTCAGAGAGTATTCGAGGAAATCAAGAATTATCTGCTCCAGCCTTCGGTCCTGATTCCACCCCTCTCTGGAAAACCACTGATCCTGTACATGACTGCCCTGGAATGATATCTTGGCGCCCTTCTCACCCAGAAGAACAATGAGGGGATGGGTAACAGCCTCTACTACCTCAGTCATATGCTCATCAATAAGGAGACCAGATACTCCCACATCGAAAAGAGATGCCTTGCACTCGTATTTGTCGTGCAGAAGTTGCAACACTACTTGCAGCACCACGAGGTATAGCTAGTGTCTTGGGTAGACCCACTGAAGTACATTCTAAATTTCCCCATATTGACCGGGTGTCTAGAACAGTGGGCAGTAATCCTTCAGCAGTTCGACATCAAGTTCGTGCCTCAATAGTCTGTCAAGGGACAAGAATTGGCAGACTTCCTTGTTGCCCATCCAACCCCCGCGAACTTGTCCCTGGACCTATAATTTCTTGACAAGGAGATCCTCTCAGTATATCATGTCATCCCATGTTGTCAGATGCATTTTGATGGTGCCTCCCAAAGCCCCACTGGCAGGAGACTCAATGGTCCCAGACTCAACAGGGTAGGCCTGGGTATTGTCTTTAGTACCCTGGCGCAATCCATTCTGTCGTACTCATTCCTATTTTCGAAAGGTTTCACCAACAATGAAGAAGAGTATCGGGCTCTTATCACTATCCTTGAGCTGGATCTCAAGATCTATGTGCCCCATTTTCATGTGAAATGGGATTCCGAACTAGTCATCAAGCAGATCAATGGTGACTACGTTGTCAAAAAGCTAGAGCTCATACCATTTTTGGATCGTACCCTCTAGCTAATGGCCCAGTTTCCATATCGGCTAGAAGTTACCCATGTCCCTCGATCTCAGAATGGTCTAGTCGATGCCCTGGCCGGCCTGGATACATCACTTGCATAACCCAAGTAGGATAATCTGATTATACATGTGGCACATGAAAGAGTCATTGCGCTCGTCACTCCAGATGATGAAGGTGGCCTATGAGAAATCCATATTACCACTAGAGCCTCCACATCAGGACCCTCGGGTTCCTTAGATGAAATAGTTGAAGCAACCCCTGACTAGAGATCCCCCTTTGTCGAGTATCTCTAAAACGGCCACCTCTCGGTTGATCGGGCCGAGTGCTAGCGAATCTGACGTCACGCGCTGCATTTTACCCTCTAGAGTTATCCCAGTCTTGAGAAGATCCTATACAAGATTGGGTTCGATGGTGTTCTCCTCCATTATATCCAAGGAGTTGAGATTACTTAGGTCATGGAGGAGGTTCACGCCGGTTCCTGTGGGGCTCACCAGACTGGACCGATGCTATCTCACCAGATCCGGAGACTGGGGTACTTCTGGCCCTCCAAGATCCATGAATGCATCGAGTTCAACAATAGATGTCATGCATGCCAATATCATGATAACTTCATGCATCGACCGCCAGAACCTGCCCACTCCACCAAGTACTCTTCATCATTTGCGGTGTGCAGACTCGACGTTGTGGGACCATACCCACTAGAGACAACTTGCCAGTGCAGATTCATCCTAACCACTATGGATTTCTTTTCCAAGTGGGAAGAAGCGGATCCAATTAGGGAGGTCAAGGATCGTTCTATCGTTGACTTCATGATCTCTAATATCATCTACTAGTTTGGAGTTCCTCACATCTTCCTCACCGATAACGACACCAACTTTCATGAAGCTGAGTTGAAGAAGTTGTACACTAAGTACAAAATCTGTTCTAACCATACCTCCCGCTATCACACGCAAGAAAATGGGAAGATCGAGGTGTTCAATAAGACCTTATCTAACATCTTGCAGAAAATGGTTGATCAGAATAAGAAGATTTGGCTGCACAAGCTCCCCAACTCCCTAGGGGATTATCGGACGATGACTCGTAATTCCACCCAGGAGACCCCATATTCCCTGGTGTACGGAGCTAAGGTTGTCCTAACCATCAAGATCTAGCTGCCTTTGTTATGCACAATGGTCTATGACCAGTAGGTTCCAGATAAGATAGCCGAAATTCATCTAGCTGAATTGGAAGTACTCGAAGAGAATAGGCTTCGTGCCCTGCACAGTCTAGAAAGGCACCAGAACAAGATAGCTAGAGCCTTCAACAATAAGGTTCGCCTCTACTCTTTCTTGCATTGTGACTTGGTATTGGACCTCTGGATAGTAATGATCCCTGGCAGGAAACCACCCAAGTTAGAGCCCAAATGGGAAGGACCTTAAATAATCCACAGGGTTTACCCCAATAGAGCATACTCTCTAGTGACCATGGATGGTGAGCATATAACTACTCCCACCAATACCAAATTCCTTAAGCAATAATTTTCCTGAGCCCTTAGGTCCGACATGAACCAAAAATTTCTAGTCCCACATGAACCTAAACTGGATTATGGTACATCATGACCTTACATTGTTCATTCCTACATAAATTTAAACCGTGTGTCGTCCCGCAAGATGTTAAACTATGCCCTTATAACTACATATGTCTTGATTCCCATCCACATGGGATACGTAGAAACGCTCAAGTGCTTCATCTTGAGCCCAGCCCCCGAAGTCTTCTCTTTGACTATTCCCCTTGGGTATAGTTCTCTTAGAGGATCCTTGCATGATATGGTATAAGACTCCTAAGTCCCACTCATTCCAGTATTTTAACAGTCACACCATGTTTCCGCTCCCCATTCTTCTATCCTCACGCATCCTTACCGCATGATGTTAAACTTATTGTCCTTCAAGAACTACGTATGGCTTGATTACCATCCTTATGGGATATGTAGGAATGCCCGAACATTTCGTCTGTTGGCCCAGCCTAAACGCCAGACCTTCCCCTCAAGTCAAGACATATGGTGGGGTGCAGACTTTTGCCCCAATTTACGTCGATCTAATATCAATCTGGTCATACGTCCCACTCCCCGAAGGTGTTCTATTCTTTCATAAACGGGTAAAGTTATTCCTCACCCACTCCTTTGATTGGGACTCCGTTATCTTTCACATCTAGAAGGGCCCCCGAATCATATGGATGCTAGGTCTAAGTGCTCTCCTATAACTTCAGGCAAACTCCCTTGAGGATGTTTAGAAGAAAACTGATACTAATCCCACATTGTGAATATGGTCAGTGGTCGGTGCTCATTTGTTGCTCCCAGTCTAGGATACTATAGGGATGGTGTGTTTCGAACACGGTCAACCACTATCATTTGTCATTAGAACCACCCCAAAATGTCCCAAACATTGACTATAGTGGTTTATTATGCCTCGTTGTATCTCCAAGTAATGAACTCCCTTCAGGCGATGCCATCTGTTAGACCCCTATATGACAGAAAAATCTGAGTATGTCTCCTTGTTTCCCACATCGAGCACTGCTCACATGGTATTAGAAGCTGTGATGAGGTGGTAACCGCACAAGAGGTTATATAGATTCCCATCTGAGGCCCAGCCTTAGGCCCATTGTCCTTTTCGAGCCCCCAACTCAAGTTCCTATATAGGGTTGTACGATGTGGTATGGGATTATGTCCTCATTCACGTCGGGTTACTCACTGTGTCGTACGCATCCCGGATGAGATATATTATCCTATTCGTCCTCTATGAAAGATGTTAAGTTGACCAGGACTTCCCATCTGAGGCCCAACCTTAGGCTCCTTGGCCTTTTCAGGCCCCCAGCCCAAGTTCCTATTTAGAGTTGTATGGTGTGGTATGGGATTATGTCCTCATTCATGTCAAGTTACTCGTCGGGTCGTACACCCCCTCGTTATGGTATCTTGCCCCTATATTCCCTTCCAAAACTATGTATGGCTTGATTCCCATCCTTATGGGATACAGAGGACCTCCTGAGCATCTCGTCTTCGGGTCCAGCCCCATCCTGGCCCCTTGGCCTGCATTCTCTAGATAGAGGAATATATGGTGTGGTATGGGATTTTGTTCTCACTCACATCGGGTGTTGTAACAAATGTGCCATTTACATCCTCCTTCTAAGAGTTTTCTACCCTCGTGTGATATCCTCATCTTTTCAAATCAGCTGCTCTCAATATGAGCCCTTTGTCCCTCTTTGACGATTCACCAATGTGCCTAAGAGTACTCTGGTTTAGTACCTAGAATGGCAGACTCTAATCAGAAATGCTTTCACCCATTTTTCAGGCTTGATATTCTCCCTCATTAGGGCTTACATCAAATCTAACATCCAAAGGAACCCTCGAATGGCATGGATGTTCGGACCAAGGGCCCTCCTACCATTACGGGCCAACGTCCTCTAGGGTTCTAGATAGCAAATCGATACAAGTCCCATGTTGCGAATATGGTCATAGGTCAACGCTCATTTTTTTATCCCCATTTCAGGATAATGCGATATGGATGCTGGGTTTCGAAAACAGTCAATAGTTATCCTCCATAGTCACGCCAACCCCATTAAGCCCAAAATTTCGATTACATGACTCACATCCTTCTCCACCTCATCATGTCCAAGTAGAACTTCAAATTTCTTGGTACTATTCTCCAGTTCGTATCCGCACGTTAGGTGGAAAAATCCATGATAAGGCAATCATTCGGGTCTCCACCGGTTTTACTTTTGCATATATTCCACGTATTCAAAACACCTTATCCTCCCTTGTTTCTTACACCGTGTTTGACTCACGTAGGTTAAGGGACCAGGTTAGGGTTCATTTTACTTGGGTTAGTCCCGCTTCTCCATGGTCTGAGTTCTAAGACCTTAAACTAAGATCTTTTGGTATTTCCCTCTCTTAGAACTACGTATGGCTTGATTCCCATCCTTATGGGATATGTAGGACCACCCAAACATCTAGACTTCGGGCCCAGCCCCATCTCTCAGAAATCTCTCTTTCACCTTGGCACCTTGGCCTACCCTTTCCCAGTGAGGGGAGTATATGGTGTGGTATGGGACTATGTCCTCATTCACGTCAGGTTTGTAACGACCATGCCACGTACCTCTCCCTCCTGGGAGCTCTCTATCCCTGTATTCTATACTCATCCCTTCAAATTGGTTGAGAACCCTTCTCAACCCTCATCGGTGATGCACCAATCTGCTTAAGAGTACTTTGGTTCGGTGTTCAGAGTGCCAGATTCTACATGGACATGCCTTCGTCCATTTTTCAGGCTTTTTGTTCCCCTTAATTTGGGATTCCATAATCTTCCACACCTGAAGGGACCCCCGAATGTAATGGATGCTAGGCCAAAGGTCTCTCCTACCATTATGGGTCAAGATTATCCAGGGTTTCACACAACAAATCGGTACACGTCCCACGTTGCGAATATGGTCAGTGGCCGATGCTGATTTGTTTGTCCCCATTTCAGGCTAATGCAATATGGATGCTATGTTTCGAATAGGGTCAATAGTTATCCTCCATCGTCACACCAGCCCTATTAAGCATTGAATGTCGGTTACACGATTCACATCATTGTCCACCCCATCATGTCCAAGTGGAATTTTGAAACTCCTAACACTTTCCCTCAGTGCGCATTTGCACGTTAGGGGGACAAAGTTGTGGTAAAGGCGTCACTCGAGGCTCTGCACCGAATTCCCTTCTCCATGGTCTGAGCTCTAAGAACATAAACTAAAATCTCTTCTAGAACTACGTATGGCTTGATTCCCATCCTCATGGGATACGTAGGAACACCCAGACATCTTGTTTTCAGGACTAGCTCAATTGGGAGCTAGTTTCTCCTATTTCTTACCTTCTTACCTCTATTTTGGCGCCTTGACCTGAGGTTTATTTCTCAGAATCGCGTACGGTGTGGTATGCAATTGTGTCCTCATTCACATTGGGTATGTTATATTGCACCGTGTGCATTCCGCCTTTAGACTCATCTCTATTGTGTTTGTGCCACATGACGTTAAAATGCACACCCGGTCTCATCACATGACCCTAAACTGGGACATTATTGTCCTAGACACACGATGAAAAACGGAACTGCATCGTGATTCCCTTGACCAAGGGGACACCATGTTTGGTATCAGTCACATGCCATACCATTTTTCAATGCCGACATACGTCTTGATTCTTGTGGAAATGTTAGGATTTTCTATCCTAGGCCTTTCGCTTCACAAAAAAAAACCATTCACCATAAAGGAAATACAAGACACATCAAATACCACTTCTTTTGGTGTGAGAGCCATGCCCGCATGCCCCTTTTATCCCTGGCACAGTTACCTTACCATGACATCTCTTAGAACTACATATGGATTGATTCTCATTCTCATGAGATACATAGTAACACCCGAGAACTTCTCCCAAGGTCCCAGATTAAGTCTTGTTTCCAGTCTTTTGACCTAAAACCCTCCTGGGGAACACATGGTGATCTGGAATCTGGGTCCTTATTCATGTCGGGTTTCATAATCACTTTACCATGTGTCCACTGAACTCCTTACCGATCTATGGTCCGATCTCTATGACCATAAACTAGGACCACTTTATGTCCTTTTCACAAGATGATAAACTGCACGACATCTTCTAGAACTATGTATTGATTGATTCCCATCCTCATGGGATACGTAGAGACACCCAGGAATTTCACCTTGGGTATATCCCTAGGAACCATAAATCATATTCCTCCTCAGTTTTTCCCCCTGGCCTGAACCCTTGTGGGGAACCATGTAACTGTAGCTTTTCCCTGAACAAGTTCAGGATACCCCATGATGACATTAGAAAGAAACAGTCCCCTCGCTATAGAGGTCCTATCTAAAAGAAGGAACGATCCATGATCAAACTCATGCGCCCATCTAATGTGCTTCCACCATGGTGGTGTAATTTCAGAAGTGTTAGATTCTACTCAAACAAACCATCACTCCACATTCCACGCTTTGTGTGCCCCTTATTCGGACCCTCGTCCTCTTTCATGTCTAAGGAAACCCCCTAGCAGTAGGGATGCTTGGCCTATAGCCTGCCTATTTTCCTAGGCCAACATTCTGGGATACTAATGGATGACATTTCATTTAGGCCCCATGTTTCGAACATGGTCAATGGTTAGACCTCATTTGATATCCCCATTCTAGGCTCATACAATGAGGATACTGTGTTTTGAATGTGGTCCATAGTTATTCTTTATTGTCATTCCACCCCCATGGTATTCTGAATCCTGGGTATCATGATTCACTCCTTTTGTTCCCATATTTTCAGATTGATTCCATCTCCCTTGACGTTACCCCGTTTGTGTACAAGAGCACACTAGGAAAACAGTAATTCAATTGTTCTGAGAGCTTCATTCTCCAGTCAGGTCTCTCCAATTTCCTCTAGGAAATTTTGGCTGGTTTTTCAAACCCCGGAAGCCCGAAGCTTGGTTTTCACTCCTACATATGGATGGGGTGATAAGGTGGTCATCCCTTGTTTCTTAAATCGAGCCTGACCCACGTGATCTTAGGGAATGATTGCTGGACGCTCCAAAAATATTACGAGCATGCAATAAACCAATGTAAACAACAGAACTCATGCATTATATGACATCAAACAATCAAATCATGAAAGTAATTTTGAGGTTTAGTAGTCATTGCATTACTCGAGCATCGTTTCCCCCCATGGATGGGTTAACCTCATCAAAAGAGCATAGCAACTCCGCCACCCTCTGGCTGGTGGAATCTAGGAGTTGTTTTCGTATGTTTATCTCCCACTCCTACTTGGAAGCGATGGGGAAAAATTCATTAGCCATAATCTGGGCCCACTCTACATCGGTCTGAATGACGTTCATCTCCTCATAGGATTACTTCATTCCCTCTTCGGCCTCCGCCAGCTGGGCTTCCAGCCATGATAGGAGCTCTGATTGCAATTCAAGGGAAGAGGAATGCTTATTCTCTCGGGCCTACAGCTATTAAACCTCATCTTCAGCCTCCTGAAGCCTCTTGATGTGCATTGCTTTCCTCCACTGACATCCCACACCGTGGCCACGATCATACTCCCAAATCTTTTACGCAATAAGATCTCGGACGAGCATGTGAGGATGCTGGGCATCCACTCCCCCAGCACACAGATCATGCAGTCACAAGAAATGTCTATCCATTTCATCCAACCATAGTGCTTGGTGGATGTCATTGATGAAGCGCGTGATCAGCTTCCATGATCGGTGATGGACTATCTTCTTATCCTCTTTGTCAGAGGTCATCTCATCCCAGTAGGCACGATTGGTAGGCTCATACGTGGGGAACGCCCCCAGGAACTCTTCAGCAGGGTCCACGTCTGGTGTTTGATCAGACATGGCGGGACCTGGGCTATCTGACCGGTCCTCGTCATCGGATCCTACTTCAATGATCTCAGTTTCAGCCCCACTAACGGTCCCACCAGTGATTGGGAGCACCACCACTCAGTTGGTTTGGTGCTCCGCCTCCACAATCATCGACACTCCCCTGGGAAGGACGCCGTAAGAATCCCTGACCAACCTCACCAAGGAGACCCACGCCATTTGAAAAAAGGGACGCACCAAAAAAGGACATGGACGTTAGTAAATATGGTTAGGGGATGAAAGTCATAAAATTGTTAGAGGGGGCCTATAGAGATTGAATCCATAGTCTCGCTCTTGGGCTGATGTCACCGGGACCCCGAAGTATAGCCCCCCGTATATGATCAGAAGGTCTGAAAGCTCCAGAGGGGTCGCCTCAGGTATCCTAGCCCCACTGAAGGTAGCATAATATGCAGCGGAGGGTGTAGATCCCGGGGTCCCCACATCTGCATCCACTGAGGGATGAGAATTATTTTTGTATATAAGACTCTCTTGCACGGTTCAGATGTTAGCAAGTATCCTAGAATGACCTCAAAGTAAGTCTCAGAGAAAGGGGTTTCAGATTGTTACCTCAAGGGACTCTATGAACTCTTCAAGATCTGAGTCTTGATCTCCAACTTCTCCCTCCACCAATGGGCTCCCTCTCTTGGCCTCGTCTCCCCATGAGGACTCTTCTAATTCTTTCGGTAGAGGTAATCGCTCTCTCAAATCAGCAGCCGACAACTGCGGGGGAGTAGTGCGATCGAGAAACACCTTGACTCAATATGTCATTGGGCGAGGATCACCCCAAGAGTTCACAAAGTCATCCAACTCAATCAGATATTGTTCCCCTTTAGATTGGTACACCGCAAATCCTTCTCTAATGGGGCCTATTCTAGAAAAATCCATCCTGAGATGGTTCAGGTGCTCCCACAACCTGGCGGGGCCGAGGAATTGCTTGTTCACTTCCCAGATGTTCGAGGCCTCTGGAAAGATAGCATTTTACAGCATGTCTATATGGCACAGCTGCTTCCCCGGAGCCTGGGTGGGTATCCTGCGGAATCCTCTTGGTGGCCTCCCCTCTAGATAACTCAGCTCTTCTGGAATCACCGGGTCGGTTTCCACTCCTGGATCCGCTACCATTACTTCCCCATCAACTGGTGCGGGCCTCACTGTCATGACAGTCATGCCACCGCGGGATGCCCTTACTGCCTTTCATCCCCATCCCTAAGGTTGGGGAAGCTCTCCATCACTGAATCGAATGGTTGGCTGCTTCAGTATCTCCCCCAGGTAGGCCGCCTCCCAGCTCTGGGCATATTCCTTTACCAGCCTGAGGATGACGGTCAATAGAGGAAACTCATTCCACCTTTTCCCATCGTCCTGTGTGAACATGAGCCACATCTTCCACATCACGTATGTGTGTTCTTCATAGCGCACCTACGGATAGACCTGTGCGGTCAGTCGCTGCATACACTGAAATTGCCTTGTAAACCGGTGTGGGGTATACGGCTCGTAGAGGGGCTCACGGTCCACCCTCTCTACTAGGACTCCACCTCGAAAGCACATGAGATAAGCCTGGTGCTCTTTTGTCCCATGGTCTTCATCAGTAAATACCCCCGTCGTCAATGGAAATGGGTGGAAATTGAATTCCTCCACCCTCCACACCTGGTTCAGAACCGACAGTGCAGTCAGCTTGGCCGGAAAGCTCCTTGTAGGATTCAGGATCGATGGGAGGAAGATCGAGCCTGGAGGAGATAAAGGGTTCAGTTATTCATAAACCCCCCTAATATGTGATGTTATCCACCCATACATGAGGTGGAATGGACCACATACCCTATGCAGCCTTTTCCCCTTGCTGATATGCCGCATCACCTTATACAACTTGGCGAGCATTGGGATTCCTAGATTGACCCACCCTCCTGTCGCCAATGTGGACACCATGATAAATGTGCTCGGGCATACTCCCATGTTAGTATCCCCCACTGGCAGGATCCTACCATAGATAAGAGCCACGATGAACACTATCAGCCTGGCTATTGGTTCTTGCTCGGTGATGACGCCGAATCCCCATGTCTTCCACTGGCTGTTCTCCAAAAGCTTCCAATATGAGTGCTCCTTACTCCAATCCCCCTTAGGGTAGGTCTGAGGCCTCGATGGAAACTACTTGTTTTTTGGGAAGTTCAAGAATTTTTTGAACCACCACCTGAAGTGGACATCCCTTACTGCTTCCTTATCCTCCCCAGGAACAAGCTCCATCAGCATCATCGCCATCCATGGAATTTTCTCTAGATCCTCCCACGTACTCATAACGGGGAGGAATTTGTCATACATCGCCCCCAGTATCGAGACCCCCAAGATCTGGTGAACATCCCACAAGCTGATACCAACCTCTCCATGGTGTAATTGGAAGGTATTGGTCCTCGACGACCATATACTCAACAGATCTAAAATAAGCTGTTTTGGTTGATATATGCAGAATTGGGAGGCCTAGACCGCCTCATAAAAACTCACTCTCCTCAACTTATCCCCAAATTCCTCGCATGAGGCGCCTACCCAATAGGCCAAGAACCAATCATCTGTGAAGTTTCCACTCTGGCGCAGGTCCCATTCCTCGGACCACCCCTTCCTTAGGTCCCTCAAATCATCCTTCAATATTGTCTAGTACAGAGGTGGAGACATCTCCGAAAATAATTCCTTCCCGTCGACATTATTCACGTGGTTCTATAAGAAATCAGCATTAACATGTTTGAAATCCTCCTGGGCATGGCCATCAGCCACCCTAAACCATCGATGCTGGCACGGCGTGCTCCTGAACCAGTAAGATGGTTCATCCTAACTTTCTTCTGGGATGAAGACATCATCCCTCAGCCCAAATCCATACAAAGGAAACCTCTTACATAGCGGGTAATTCTTATGGCTCTCTGACATCATCTGCATCAGCGAATAATGGTCATAGTGGCTTCGTACCAATTCCTCCAGACCCAGACTGTTCGCCATCTCATCCCTCCAGGCAGCATCCACAAGGACCCCCTGGGAAGCTTCTTGATGAGACATTCAGTTTTTAAATTTGGGAGCTTTCGGTTTGGTTCGCGAAGCTAGTTTGCAGAGGACATTCGTGGAGAACGTTTGCAGAGAATGTTCGAAAATCCTATTTGTAGAGCCCTGCCTTGTCCTTTAAACGCAGAGTCACGAAGCGTTGAGACGTGAAGTCAAAGACTTGCAGAAACACCATGAAGTTGAAGCCCCAATTCATAGAGAGCAATCACAGAGTACACGGAGCTTCGCAAATCAAGAGAGCTAAAGTCCAAAATTACAGAGAGGATAAAAAAACAAAAGAGAGTTTAGGTATCCTATTTATAAGAGAGGGACCCTCAGAACTTTGCCTTCTGACTTTGTGATCCCTTTTCGTGATATTGCTTCGCAAATAACCAAGGATTTTGGCGATCTACCCTCAGACTTCGACCCTTGATTTCTATGTGCCTCCAAGTTTGAGGGGGGCATTTGTTGACACCAAAATGATGGGAGGAGGAGAAGACACAAACCCAAAGGCTGCCTCTCAAAGCCCCTTTGTGGAGTCCCATTTGACATTCGTGACCCACCACGGAGCAAGGAGGTGGGAGGATCCACGAACCCATTTGACGTTCGCGACCCACCGTGGAGCAAGGAGGTGGGATGCTCTGTGAATTCATATGACTTTCACAACCCACCTCAGAGCAAGGAGGAAGAATGCTCCACAAATTCATTTGACATTCACAACCCATCGTAGTGCAAGGGGGGGGAAACTCCTCGAATGCATTTGATTTTCACGACCCACCGCGGAGCAAACAAATTCCTCTTCGCACTGAGCGCGCTGCTTCGCAGCACCTCTCCCCTATAAATAACAGCCTCCCCACAAGTCTAGGGGGCAGATAATCTGACCTTTCAACTTCCTAGCTATCGAATCACAAAGTGCCTACTACTCTACGAACTATGAGCTGTGTGAGGTACTTCTACTCTATGAAGTGCCTCCCCTTTGCCTTGTTTTAACCCCAATTTCTAAGAGAGATGCCTTTTGCAGAGCCTAAGGGCCTTCGCGAAGGACGGGGATCCCCAAGGGGACCTGGGTCATCATGGAGCATTTATGCTTCACAAAACACCCTTCATGTATATATGACCCACATGCCAAGTCAGGGTTACTGTACTTCACGAAGCACATCGCTTCATGATACCTTGCTTCGCGATGCACCTTTCCTCTACAAGGTAGTGTTCCACGAATACCTTTCCACTTCACGAAGCACCTTCTATATGCACCTTTTCCCCATGCTTAGGTCGAGGCTCCCCACTTCGCGAAGCGTACCCCTTCGCAAGTACCCTCCTCCATGAAGAGTAGTAGAGTTTCACAAGGTCTCGGCCAATGAACCCCACTTCTTTGCAATTCTTTTTCCTGTGTGACCCTCCAGGTATGCACGATGTGATTTCAAAGTCCCTTGGATGATACTTCCCATTGTGTTTCTTCTACTCATGCTTCTTCGCATAGGCACGCTAACGGCTATAGATTCTTCGCATAGCCATGCTAACATGGGCTCCCCAATGGTTCTCTCTATGACACCCCCAGCAAAGCCATTGTCTGTCCCCTCTCTTCACCAAGGAGCAGAGGGTACCGGTTATGTAAGTCTTAAGGGTGCGGAGAAAACCCACCTCGTCTGAGCTACAAGATGTTAAACTGCTAAGAACCATCATCCTTATCACATGGAATTAAAATGTGACCTCACCCCGTGACTCGCACATGGGGTGCCCCCACCTTGGACATTCTCCATGCCCACTAGTCTCCATTCGGATGAGATCTTCCCTCGTAGGGGATGATATCCTCCTTATTGGAGTGGAGTTTATCCGTGGGGAAAGGAAAACCACCCTAGTGTAAGCCCTAGATTTTTACGACAGGGGTATAATCCATGACCCTCTTTTCTTATTTAGTCCCAAGGACTAGGGGGGATAGGGAAATGGGCACTCGAACCCTCCTTTCTTTGGTACCAAATCTCTCTTCTGCTGGGCTTTGTCACCACCGGGCCCCCATCCTAGAGTAAGTCCCAACCTCTTCGGGCTGCGAACCATGTTTAAACACATGTTCCCTCTCCAGGCTTCTAACCACTCATAAGCTCCTGTTTCCACTTTGGGCCACTTATAATCCCCACTTCACCTCCCACAGATGCACCTTTTGCGACATGATCGTCAGGTCTCAGATACCTATTGTTTCTCACACCGAGCAAGACTAACATGGGCTTAGAGTGAGCACCAACCATGACATATTCCTTGGGAATCCTAGAGTGTAATCCCCATGCATTCCAAACTACGGGGAATTTGATCCTTATCATGGCAAGGTACGTAGGAAGCCTCCCTGAGGTTCAAGCCCAACACCTAGTTATTCTAACACCCCTTCACATCGGTTCGATAACCCTTTTACACTTCATGAACTTTGATGTTTTTGATCCTTTCCAAGGAAAGGTATGTAGGGAGTCTCCCTGAGGTTCAAGCCCAACACCCCTTGGTCGATCCGACCCCCTTCACATCGGTTCTCCAACCCCTCCTGAACTACGAGGTCTCTGATCCTTTCCAAGGCAAGGTACATAGAAAGCCTCCCAGAGGTTCAAGCCTGCCACCCCAGTCCTTCCGACCTCCTTCACGTCGATACACCCATCCTAAAATACAGGGAATTTGATCCTTGTTATGGCATGGTACGTAGGAATCCACCCTGAGGTTCAAGCCCAGTTTTCACCTGAACTACGAAGAACTTTGATCCTTGCTAAGGCATGGTACGTAGGAAGCCTCCTTGAGGTTCAAGCCTAATAGCCATTGGTTCTGACCCCCCTTCACATCAGTTTAAAAACGCCATGGGATGGCTTAGAGTGTAATCCCCACACCCATCCTGAACTACGAGGACTTTGATCCTTTCCAAGGTAAGGTATATAGGAATCCTCCCTGAGGTTCAAGCCCACCACCCCAGTCAATTTGACCTCCTTCACATCAGTACACCTATCCTGAACTATGCAGAATTTCATCCTTGATAAGGCATGGTACATAGGGAGACTCCCTGAGATTTAATCCCCTTTTTCACCTGAACTATAGAGAATTTTAATCCTTGCTAAGGCATGTTACGTAGGAATCCTCCCTGAGGTTCAAGCCCAACACCCAGTTGTTCTGAAATACCTTTGTGTTGGTTCAACAACCCATTTAAATCTTCTTAAACTATGCAGAATTTGATCCTTTCCAAGGCAGGGTATGTAGGAAGCCTCCATGACATTCAAGCCCACCACCTCGGTCGTTCCGACCATCTTCACGTCGGTTCACCAACACCTGGGTAGCCTAAAGTGTAAGCCCCACACAACCTGAACTATGTAGACTTTGATCCTTTCCAAGGTAGGGTACGTAGGAATCCACCCTGAGGTTCAATCCCAACAACCATTGGACCCCAGTTCCTCCTTCACGTTGGTTCACCGACCCTATCCCGAACTACATGGTCTTTGATCCTTGTTAAGGTAAGGTGCGTAGGAAGCCTCCTTGAGGTTCAATCCCAAATCCTACTTGGTCCTGACCATCCCTGCATCAGTTCACCAACATCATGGGAAACCTAGAGTGTAATCCCTATGCACCTTCCTGAACTATGCGGTCTTTGATCCTTGCCAAAGTAAGGTACATAGAAAGCCTCCCTGAGGTTCAACCCCATCACCCATTGGACCCCAGGTCCTCATTCGGGTCAGTTCACCCCATCCCACTTGATGTTAAACTGTGGACCCCAATTAGTGTTAAGGCATTGTCTCCCCCAATCAGTGGAAAGCTGTTGCACACAGATCCTATCCGAACTACGAGGACTTTGATCCTTTCCAAGGTAGGGTACGCAGGAAGCCTCCCTGAGGTTTAAGCCCAACAACCAACGGTCCCGACCACTTCACATCGGTCCACTCCCATCCCATGTGACATTAAACTATATTCCCCTTTTTATTCCCCATCTATCTATTAACCATTGTCATTCCTTTTGGTGGTAAGTCATTGAACCCCACCCAGCGGTAAGTCGTTGACACCCTATCCAATGGTAAGCCATTGAGATCTAATCCAGTGGTAAGCCGTTGAAAACCCCAATCAGCGGTAAGTCGTCATCAGACGAACTATGTGGGATTTTATTCCTTCCCAAGGGGGTACGTAGGAAGCCTATTCAAGGTTCAAGCCCAAAACCATCGTCATCCTCATGACGGTTCCATCCCATTCTACATCCACTTCACAAGACCTTCCACCATCCATCCTGATTCTTACTCAGGCCGCCACATCCTGGTGGGATCATGCCACCCCATTTTCCATTCTGTTTAATAGAAACCGGGAAGCCAACCATACATTGACCCCAATATCGATGTTCCTTCAAGGGGGTTTCCCCATCATATCCACTCCAGTCAGTGTTTTGATCAGCCTGGTCCGTCTCCGTTGGGAGTTAAACTTGTGACATACCCTGTATAAAACATGGGAAGCAGAGGAAAACCTGGGATACACACCCATGGTATATGATTCCCCACGTCCAATGTGGGATTCCTCAGGCTTCCGTGCCCTAGATAATCCCTATAATAAGGGACAAAAGACAGATGCGCCAGTGTACCAATGTCCAGACATGCCAGTGATTCCCAACGTGACTACTCCCCTGACTGAAGGTTGTTGCCCTGACTAGACCCCTTGGAATGTATCGATAGAAGTTGCGTAATTAACTAGTGTCCATGAAGATATGGAACTAGGAATAGTTTCACGAACAACATATTATATCTATGAGGGAGACCTAGACTAGGTAATGAGTTCCGGGGAGGAATGCGCAGAAGGAAGAACTGACATCTCATCACCCCAATTCGATCAAGGAGAAGACGTCCCTGAATAAGAAGCAGATTCCACCCCCTTTGGAAAGTAGGAATACGGGGAAATAGCTGTGCATACTCCATAGACAGATGCACATGCCCTGGAAAAAAAATCAGAAACAATAAGTAATCAAACATAAACATAAGGGTTACCTATGGAAATAATTGGGTATCATAATCATGTCAAAAGGAAAATCAAAATAGAATATCATAACGATGTCTATGAAAGAATGGATTTAAATAATAAATGTACAATAATAAGGTAAAATAGACATATATTATATTAATTTATATCAAAATGAATTTAAAACATGTAAAAAGTGTGTTTAAGAATCTTTAGAAATAAAACATTTTAATGTTTTTTAAGGGAAAGCTTTCAAGATTCTTTAAAATGGAAGAGGAAAAATTATTTTTATAAAACCAAAAATGAAAAAAAGTAGTTTTTAATTATAAAATGTGATATTTTTAAAAAAATAATTTTGTCTTAAAATAGATTGTGTAGTTCACTTGAAAATGGGTAAGATATTGGGATGTTCCTTTTGATTGGGTTTACTTATCAGGTAGAATTGAGAAGGGAACATTATAAAAAATGTATTTCCACCTCAATGAAAGAAGAATTGAGATAGGAAAATATAATTGTAACATAAATAAAGAATCTATTAGGATTAGATTAGATTAATTAATAATTAAATTGGGTTAAATAGATATAAAACATAACCCGAGGCAAAATGGAGGATCAGAAAGAATCCCCTACCTTATGTCCAGATGTATTTTTCACTTGAACATAATTTCCTATATAATCAAATTAAATCAATAAATTAATTAATTAATAACCTTTTCAATATGTATTTTATTTATTATAATTTTATTAAGTTCATTTTTGTCCTTTTTGATGAGTCATAAGATACAATTTCATCATTCATGGGTGTTTCTTTCCTTGGTTTTCTTGCTTGGTTCACTTGAATAAATGTATGAAAGATCATATGAAATGGGAATATATATCCATAATTGAAGTTATATGTTATTAATGCACATAAATAATATTAAATGATTATAAAATTCAATTTTTTTATTTGGGTTGAGTATGAATAATTAGATAAAATGTTAATGATAATCATTTAGATTAATTTGGCGGTTTCTCGATCATCACGAAGTAGTTTTGTTCTATTACATAATATCATGTATATATAATGGTTCCAAAAAATTAAATTGGATTTAATAAATATATTATAGTCTTATTTAACCATAAAAATTGTTTTATGACCATAATTGAATATAATAAAGTAAATTAAAAATTCATTATCCTTGATAAATTAATGCATCAAAAACGATGTTTTCATTTTTAGAACAAAAAGGAGAGGGGAAAGAATTGATGAAGGATTATTCCATTATCAAAATAAAATTATAGTATATGTGATATATTGTATTAACCATTTCACTTTTATAATGGTATTTTAGGAGAGAAAAAAAATTGAAATAAAATAAAATAAAAATAAAGAGGATTTTACCTCTTGAATTCTCCTCCTTGAAAACATCCATAGTGAAATTGATTTTGGCCTTTTGTAGAGACCCAAGGCTCCTGATGGTGGAAAAGAGGCTTGGTAATAGTATTGGGCATAAATTTTACAATATTAGAGGCTTAAGAGGTGTGAGTAGAAGAGGTGGTGAGGGGTGGTATTTATAGTGGAGGAGATGAATGTTTTATCATTGTTTTATTCATTAGTTCATTATTTTACCTCATGATAAGAAATAGTGATGATTCCATGAATTAATAAAACAAATAGAAAATGATAACTCAATATTATGGTTTTTACATCAGTGATGAATCATGTAGTAGTGTATTTAACTTATAATATATATATACAGTAAATTACTGTACTTACTATTCACCAAAAAATTCACCATAAACATTTTTCAACATGAAGAATTAAAAAATGAAGTAAATTTTTGGAAACTAATTTAATAAATATGTGAAATTTAATTTTTAATTAAAATCATCATTTATTTTGAAAATACTAATTTTAAAATTATAACTGGTTTTATAACCCTTTGAATAATCAATCACGATCTCATAAAATTATATTATAATCATAAGATAGAAAAATATTTATTTATGAATAAATTTTATGAAAATAAATTTTCTTTTAAATCATTATATTGATTATAAAATTGAAAATAAACATTTCTATTTTATAAAAATATCAATACTTAAATAATAATTTCAAAAACATTTATTTATTTATACTATATTAAAATTATATCATATTTTCATTTATAAGATACTTAAATTTTATTTATACTTTCATGGGTGGGGTTACTATTATATTGTTTGGGTTACTATTAATAAGGGTCATATTACAATTCCAAAGGTCAAGTTATTATTCCATTGGTATAGGTTCCTAAATTTCTATAAATACCTATTATTTCATTCATTCATCATTTATAAAGTTTTATTGTGTTCTATATGTGATTTTATGAGGATTATACTATATGACATAATTATAATAAGTTAATTTTCATTAATAAAATTTCCATTCATTACATGCTTTCCCCTTATGAAATTTCACCTTTAAAATTTTTCTTTACAAAATATGAGGAAAACAGATGAGGGTGCTTATCCTTCATCACTTCCTCTGGTTCCCATGTTTCCTC
Source organism: Viscum album (assembly GCA_963277665.1). NCBI lineage: Eukaryota > Viridiplantae > Streptophyta > Magnoliopsida > Santalales > Viscaceae > Viscum > Viscum album. The sequence goes on along the minus strand of OY728133.1, from coordinate 717,235,798 downwards.
TTTGAAATTATGATTTTTCCATAGTACTTTGACCTAGTGAGTATTCTTGTTTCATAGAACTTTATCTCTATGATCCAAGATCTTCAGTGGATTCTCCTCATAAAATATATCATTCTCCAATTGCACCAAATTTGAATTCAGTACAAGTGAGGAATCTGGCATGTACATATTCAAGAGGTGTTTTTGGAATACATTTTATACATGAGATATGGTTGGTGGAAGTGTTAGTTGATAGGCTACAGCTTCAACGTGATCAATAATCTCGAAGGGAACGATGTACCTTGGACTCAGCTTTCCCTTTTTCCAAAATCTCAATATTCTCTTCCATGGAGATATGTGGAGGAATACCATGTCTCCAACATTAAAAATCAGGTCTCATTGGTGACTGTCTCTATATCTTTTCCATTGACTTTGGGCTACTCTGATATTCTACTGAATGGTTTTAACATTTTCTACCATTTCTTTGACCATTTCATGTACTATTAGCATATGTTCACTAACTTCATCTCATCATGACAGTATTACACATATTTCTCTATAAATGGATTCATATAGATCCATTTGGATGCTCGAGTTGATACTATTGTTGTAGGAGAATTTTACCAGAGGTGGACGTTAATCCCATCCTTCTATGAATTCCATAGAACTTGATCACAAAATTTCTTCTAGTTTCTGAATAGTTCATTCAGATTGGCCATCAGTTTGAGGATGATAGGTCATACTAAAGTTTACCTCATTGTTTAAATGTAAGATCCTGGAATTTATGGAGGTATTTATTTGTTTAAATTTTGGTTTTAAAATCTTGTTTTAGGCCAATGAAATTTTTACTAATTGAATGGGGGGACCCAGGGGTGTTTTGGGGGTTTGGGACATGAAAGGAAGGAAATCCAATCCAAACTATGCAAGGCGCATGGTTGGTGCAGAGTTATGTAAATCGTTCAGCCTTCCTAGGAAAATTATGCAACATTAGACAGTGGTATATCACATGGATGGTGCATGGTTTTTCAAACCGTTCAACCTTCCTAGGTAACAATGTGACCCAACTTGCATTGGATAGTGGATCATTCACAATTTATGCATGATTTGGTAAATCGTGTGGGCCCGTAAAGTTGGGAAAAATTGAAAAATTACTACCTTGGGTTTTTATGTTATAACTCAATATTCTACTCTATTTCACCACATTCAACCCTAAATATGAACCCTAGTAACCCAAGATTCTAATAGGTGATTCTCCTTTGATCCTATTTCATTTGGAGCACTGTTCGTTTCAAATTGAATCTCCAAGTGAGTCTAATCCCTCTCTTGTTTCTCTTTTTATTTTAGGTTTTTCATCCTTCTCTTATATCCATATGAAGAACTAAGACATGAGAGGACCAATTAGGGATATACCTAACACTAAGAGGGGGTGAATTAGGGTTGGGGACTTTTGATACCAATTCCAAATTTTTATCCATGTACCTCTTGACCTGTTAGGATCTTGATTCTCTTATTCTCTTTTACCTGTCTCATGTAATAATAGAAAGTAATAAAAATATGGGCACAATATTTTTATAGGGTTCACCACTCAATAAGAGTATATAAATCCTTTCCATGAATAGGGATCATCAGTGCATGGATTATCTTCTTTAATTTTATATGTTGTTATAATAGAATGGCTAGGAAAACAATCCTCTACCTAGTGTGAGTCCCTAAAATTTAGAAGGGGAAGGGAAAATATCCTCTTCTCTAACTGGTAATGACCTAGTTCAACTTGAAACCTCTAGCTGGTTCTTAATACTGCCTATGAAAACAGACTTCTCCCTATAAAAAGGGTTTACAACACCAAAAGATTCTTCCACCTATTGAGACCTTCTTGATGTCACAATACTACTTTGTTCCTCCTTTTCATCAATTGTTACTTGTCTAGCAGCATAAAAGTAATCCACTTTTCTTCTTTACCAGCAGAAAACCTGAAAGCTTCATAATCTTCTTCCCCTTATTCTTTAGTACAAAACCAACTACACTGAGACTTCTACTTCTACCTACTATAATCACAAACACCCTTTGTGATTATCATAACAATGAAGACCAGATCATCTTAGCATCATCACAGTTTTTATGGCCAGAATAACAAAATATATATTGGTCACTCTCTTCTTCTCCTTCTCTTCTTTCTAATTAAAATAGTATAATATGGAATAGCGCAGCAGTGTCTTATACTCTTTCTTCAATTATCAATACCAACACAAGATTGTTTCGGTATAATTACAACTTCCTTTTTGTGGATATGAGTTTAGTTTCACATTTAACTCCTCATCACACAAGAAAAAACACCCCTGAAAATATTGTATATAAATTGTGCAACCAGAGAGTGTTCACCTTAGTGTAAGTAGAGAGCTCCATGGGTCTTCTTATTCACACAGAGTATGTGTGATTCTTCTTCACAGAATTGGGGATGGTTCATGTACCTGTCTTCATGAAGCACTACAAGGGAGACTATTCACTATTTGTGTACTCACAGGATCTCCTTCATGAAACACAATGAGGGTTTGAGAAAAACCAATCGCTTGTTTGTGGTTTCTTCTTCGCACAGAGGGTGTGGTTATCCTTCTTCACGAGACACTTCAAGAGTGCATATCACTTGTTAAAGGTCTGTGGGACTCTTATTTTTCATACAACCTTTTGGGTTTATTGCATGCAATTTTCTTTGCTTGTTCACAAAAATACACTTTTGGCACGTAAAAGTTTACGTGAAACTTTATTTTTTATGCACAACCTAATTTTTATGCACAACCCCTCTATTTTACGTGTAGCCTTATTTTTCGGCACAACTCCTCTTTTCCATGCACCAAAGCTCAATATTTCTCTAAGTGTTGAGCCCTGTAAAATACAAGGGGGTCACCTCTTATTTATAGGTGTTTTCAACCCTTCCACGAAAAACCTTTCCACAGTGTGCAAAAATTTTATGGGCAACATCATCTTTTCATGCAAACCATATAATTTTCCGCGCACTTCATGGCTTTGTCCTTTTTCGATTTTCTAATCACGATACACCAATTGCACATAAAATTCCACACTACAATCCATATTTCCCGCAAAACCAAGATTTTTCTCAACCTCTTTTTTACACACTCTGCTCAATTTTTTGCGCATTATATTGATTTTTCACGCACTACATGCCTTTCACATTTTTATTGATTCTGATCTCAAAACACCCCTTGCACACAAAATTGTAAATAGTGTTCCATATTGCATGCAAAACCAATCTTTTATGTAGCCTCATTTTTCAGGCACCTTTCCCAATTTTGATGTTCTAATCTTGAAACATAAATTGTGAAAAACTATTCAAACACCCTTGAATTTATCGCACAACCTCCTCTACCAAAAATACATGTCTTCATCTTCTAATTTTTAGACCCAAAAATTGGCAAACACTGGAGAACAGTTCCACCTTCAATATATGCTTCATCCATAACCTTCATGCTTCTTTTCTGTGATTTGGCTTCTTCAACAACTCTTCTTCTTTCATCACAAACTCCACTATCGTGATATATATTCTTTGATAGATCATCTTTAGCATTGTCAGAGATTATATGGAAAGTACTATAGCTTCCCAATCTTCCACCAGCATCTTTCCTTCCAATCAAAATTGTATGTGAATAGTATCACATTTACTCCCCTTTTTCTTCATAAGGCTTACATCATATGTTCTCCTAACTTATGATATTTGTGAAATACAAATCATCAAAGAATAGTCTGATTTTACTTCATGGATAATTGTCCAATCATGACATTCAAGGCTATGATTACATGACAATTCTCCAGGAATCCTCACTTCATCTGATCTCTATTAACTTTAGAGTCCTTATTCATCTCCTTATTCATTTTGAACATCATTGACAATTATTGACAACAAATACAATCTTCATACACAAAGTGGTCCCAATAAAACCCTATTTTTCTAGTGAGATATAGGTTGATGCTTAAAAGGGTGGTTATATCAGGATCTAAGTATATGAATAAGATTTTGTTCATTAATGGATTCTGGGTAGGTGTTCTACATGTTATATCTAATAGTTTCATTATAGATTTGTGCATGATCAACTTTATTCTTGGTTATATCTTGTTTTTTCTTGATTAATTTGGTTAGGTTTGGTAAAATGGGTGTCTAAATGATGAATATAAACCCTTGTGGTACCCATGGGATGCATCAAGTATGATTTTACCATTTTAGGGCCATCCATGGGTTGAGCCAATATACTCGGACCAAGAAATTAGTTGAGTAAGCACAAGGTCATTGTGTGATAATGTAGAGCCCTTGTTGAGTATGTTGATGTGATTAAGGGAAGTGAAAATAGAATATTGATAATGTTTCAAGATCTATAAATGGATTAAGGGTTATTTGGAATGATATGAAAATTGTTTAATTTGGTTAATTGGGATTGTTCCATGTAGATTATGAATTATATTAGAAATTACTAAGAGAGTAGGTCATAGTAATTAGTGAATATGATAATTGGTAATGGTATGTGAAATGAATAATATGTTAAATGGTATTTCATAATGTAGTTGATGAATTTGTTAAATGGGATTATTTAATGGAAATATGGAATGTGATTAGTGAACTGGGCATGAGGATGAGAATTGTGCTAAGTAATGTAAATGAAAAATGTGTTAATGGGTTATGGCATAATATTAATTCTCTTATTGATTGTTATGGATTATGATTATGATATGTATTGGTTGTGTTTGGTTGATATATGGTTTATGTATGATGAATTAATAAATAATAATGTGCACATGGCTTGAAGTGTGGGATTAAGGACTAAGGTTCCTCTGACAGGTCAAGTTGGAATAATTCTCTAACTCCACCCACAATGCACAAGTTAGTGAAGGGTATGGAGCTCTATTCCCCTAAAAATTGCATACCACTCAGAATGAGGCTTTATGGTGAGGATATTGTGTTGGTTTTGATCTGTTATCCCTAGTGAGATTGGGGCTTGGATCATTCCCTTATGCAGAATGATAAATTCCATGAACTTTTGTGTGAATGATTTAAATGACTAGCCCATGAATTACATGTCATTGATGAACTAAGTAATTAAGAAGATGAACATAATGAATTTGGATCCATGGTTAGGAATTTATAAATAAATAATGTTAACTAGTGTTCGAACTATATTTTATTTACTTATCATCTATTTAATATTGTTTGATTATTCTATACCTACATGCACTATCTGTTTGAACTTGATATTTTTTATACACTGTTGGTGGTGGCCTACTGAGTTGTAATCACACCTTGTTCGGGCCTTCAATGGGTACCTGAGTAGGTTCCATGATTACAGGTCAGAATAAGGGTAATATCCTTGTGCTAGGGTGTTCAGTTGGGTTTGGGACATGCATGGATGAGGTTCCGGAATTATAATTAGAGTTGTTTTAAGATTATGTTGTTGGTTTTATTTTTGTTTGTTCACTTGATATTTTAGAATGACATGAAATATTTACTATTGGTTGTTGTTTGTATCCATTTTTAGAAAATTGTTATTCTATGTTGTTTCAACTATCATATTTATTTTATGTTGTAGACTACTATAGTAAAGATGGTATAGTCTCACCATGTAACTTTTAGACCCATTCTACTAGTTGGAAACCTATGGCATATGGGGAGGCATGCTTGTGGTAATGTGTTGACCTGGCTTGAGGCACTGGTTTAGTGGCTCCTGGGTCAGGGACATTACAAATTGGTGATAGATGAGTTCTTTTTTTGTTAATTTCTATTTGGGGATGGTAGATATGAGGTTAAGAAGGTGTCAATCCTTGGTAATGTGATCATGTTTGGGAGTATCTAACCCATTTATGAGGTAAAACCCAAGTCACCTAGGTTGGTAATTGTTGTTCTTGTTGTGTATTTTTACATTTGATGATATTTCACCATTGGTTGATGCAGTTGTTCAGTGATGTGTCGGTTTTAATGATATTTTCCTCGTAGTCCGAATGGCATGATGTTTTTCATTCTTACATCATTCTGAGAACCTAAGTATATGAGTGACATGAATCATGGTAGCCACACAAACATGGGATGGGTTTCTGGGGCATAAAGGGTAGGATTCGTTTGATTTTCTTGAGATTGATGAAAATGGTGCAAATGAAACAATGCAAGTAGTTAAAAAGGGAAGTAAAATGTTAATTAATGATCGAATAATTGCTCTTAATATGGGGTTGTAAATTAATTTAAATGTTTTTTATGTAATTGGTGATATGGGGATTGTTTTGGAATAGTGTATAAGGCAAGGCTTGTAACTATGTGAGTTAGTCACCCTATGCTAATCATGGTCCTCATTAGGGATGTATGAGGGTAGTGTTCCGGGTAAGATAAGGTCATTTGGATAGTATACATGAGATGGTTTTTTATGGATAGTGGTTAACATTCCTTTATATTTTTTGGAATCCTTATGGTTTGTGTTATAAAGATCATGTTTGGAATTGTAGAGAAATACCAACATGAAGATGTGTGTTGGTTGGATGATAAGAGGATGTTTCCGAGAATGCTTCCCTGGTAGTAGAGAAAGAAGATACATAGGTTCAATATGATAGGAAAGAGATGTTCCATGAGAAATTTTCTCGTTTTATCTATATTAAGGAATGGTACCCAGGGCAGGTTGCAGAAATTATGTTAAACAAACAAGAGAGTTTCAATTGTATCACCCTCTGAATTTTACTAGAGATGGTGGGAAATAGGTATCTGAGTTCTATATAGAGTCTATATAGATGATTCTTGATCACATAGAGGTTCCTTTTGAGAAGTGAGTCAAGTTAGCGGCCTATATGTTGTGAGGATATGTAAAGAGTTGGTGGGAAATTTTGGTTCAAATAGAGTAGGCCGAAGGAATGGTGTGGAACGATTTTCAAAAATAGTTTCTAGAACATTACTACCCAGAGACCTTGAGGTAGGAGAAGGAATTAGAGTTTATGATTGTGATCTAGGTGGTTGTGTCAATGATGGATTATTCTAGTCATTTCACTGATCTTTACCAATTCGTTCTGACATTGGTATGAGATGAGGTGACTATGTAAAAACATTTCCTAGATGGGTTTAGGCCCAAGTTCTGGTCCCAAGTGAATATATTTCATCTGACGAGGTTTGAATAGGTAGTAGAATAGGCACTTATCTTAGAAGGGAACCTGAAGAGAGATTGAGGTGGTGAGCTTTTGGTTCTAGTTGGGCAGAAAAGTGGTACAACTTTCAAGGGTATGAAGCATCGTTTCAGGAGATTTCAACATGGTGAATGTAGTAAGAGTAATCATAAGAGAGGGTAAATATCTCAGGGTGGTGATTGGGTGTTTTTTTATCAGTTTGATGGGTCGGGGTACATGTAGGGTCTGTGTTTGCAACCCCCATTCGAGTTTTGGTCATGTGGTAGGTTAGGATATATATAGAGGTTATATAAGAATACTCAACAACCATACACATATAGAGATTAGAGATAGATTCTGAGTGTGGGCAGGGGGTTGGTCACCCAATATTAGGGAGGTAGTTATAGCTCCACGGGTCATACTACAAGGGGTGGTGGGTTTGGAACTCTAGGCTGAGATCATCCATACTAGTATGGAAGTGTAGTGTAGGGTACTCAGGCTATAACCTAGAGTAGAGGGGGAAGTCATCTTCTGTTAGTTTAGTCTGCACCAGTAGGTGGCGAGCCTGGATTGTCTACCATTTGAGGAATGATTTAGGTATCTTTCATGCTCACTAGTTCTTTATTTGATATAAGTTACATGTATTATTTTATTTATGAACATTTAATTATTGGTTTGGGCCTAATCGTTGAATGTGCATGTGGGGTTATGTTAATTGATACACCATTGGGGTGCGTGTTGAGAATACAAGATAGTGTAAGGGTTTTTCTTTAGAGGTTGGTGGATATCATTTTCTGTGGAACCTATCTGTCCTTGAGATTTTAGGTTTTTACCTTATTTTGGGTACAGATTGGTTGGTGTTGTATCGAGCTGATATCAATTGTTACTGATGTCGGGTAACATTTACGTCTATTGATGTAGACTCTTAAGTCCTCCGTGGTGACTAGGACTTTCAAGCAGGCCGTATAGGGCCAATTTTCCGGTAGTTGGGAGAACTCATAGACCAAGTGTCTTGTTTTTTTCTTGATGAAGGAGGAATGGAGAAATTGGTCTTCCCTCCCACTGTGGATCAATTTTAGGATGTGTTTCTTGAGGACTTCTCGGGGCTACCACCATATAGATATGTTGAGTTTATGATCGAGTTGCTATTTGTGGTAGAATTGGTTTCCATTCTACCATATCGAATGGTGCTGAAATAACTCTAGGAACTTAAGGCTCGGTTGGAATATTTGGAGATAAAGGGGTTCATCTATACTATTACATCACCATGGAGATCTCCCGTGCTATTTTCCAAGAAGGTAGATTGAACTTTGAGGTTACGTGTTAACTATATAAAGTTGAATCAGATGACGATTAAGGACTGGTATCTAACTCCCAGAATTAATGATCTATTTTACCAACTAAGGGGTGCTTTAGTTTTCTCTAAGATCAATTTGAGATTGGAATACCATCAGCTGATGGTGATACCTTCTGATGTACCACATACAGCTTTCCAGATTAGGTAGGGGTTGTATGATTTTGTGGTGATGTCATTTGGGTTGACTAATGCACTATCCATGTTCATGGATTTAATTAAACAAATATTTTCCCCATAACTAGATCATTTCATTGTCATCATTTTTGATGACATCTTGGTGTACTCAAGAACTCTTTATGATCATGTAAAAAATCTTAACATCATCCTAAGTACACTAAGAGACCATAGGTTGTATTCCAATCTATCAAAATATCAATTTTGGATTGATAAAGTGCATTTCTTGGGTCATATTATTTCTCAGTTTTTTGTTTTGGTGGATCTAGATAAAGTGCAGGTTGTGGGGTGTTGGGATCAACACAATAATGTCTATAATGTTTGTATTATTTTAGGATTGGCCTATTATTAATAAAGGTTCATTAGGAATTTCTCCCATTTGAAAGCATCACTCTCATACATAACAAATAATGGATTTGAGTTTAAGTGGTCAGAGACATGCATGAATGCATTTGAAGAGTTGAAAAAGTGGTTGACTACCACAAGTGGTTGAATACCACACCAATAATGATCTTACCCAAACTAGGTAAGAGGTACACCTTGTTTTGTGATGCATTCAGTGTTGTACTTAGGGTAGTGTTGATGTAGTATGATCAGGTTGTAGCATATGGTTTAAGATATTTGAGACCTAATGAAATAAATTACCCTACTCATGATCTTGAGATAGCTTATGTGTTTTATGACATAAAGTTTTAGAGGCATTACATGTTGGGAGAGTATTTCATTGTGTTTATCAATCATAAAAGTCTTAAGTACATATTATCTCAGTGATATTTTAATATTCAGCAGTGAAGGTGGGTTGAGTACCTATAGTCCTCTGAATTTAATTTGTTTTACACACCAGGGAAAGGGAATAACATTACGGATTATTTGATCCTGAACACTCAAAATTAGGTGGTTCAGGAATCCAACTCCAAGTGGATAATGATAGCTTTGTTCACATAGGTTCACATAGAGATATAATATGGGCATGGGAAAATGACCCTTGCATATATGATAGTTTATTTCAAAATTTTGAGTCGGGTCAAATAGATTCGGTAGGAGGATTTGGAGTGTCTGGCTATGAAGGAAAGTCTTAAATATGGGGAGTCACCTTCCATTTGGGAAGTTTGTGATGATGGGATTGTCAGTATTTATGTTTGTGTGGTAATATCAATGTGTATGTGGGAAGAGTTAATGCATGATTTCCATGCATTAAAGTGGGAAGTGAATCTTGGTCTGATTAAGATGTATGGTGATATTTTTAGGCATTATTGGTGGATGGGAATGAAGAAATAGTTTGCAGGTTTTGTGGCATGATGTGTTACTTTTCAATAGGAAAAGGTCAAGCATCAGCACCCAAGTGGTTTGTTACAACCTCTTCCCATTCTGGACGAGAAATGGGATAATGTATTGAAGGATTTTGTAGTGGGTATTCTGAAAATTACTTGGAAGAATGACGCAATCTGTGTGTTTGTTGATCAGCTAAATATAGTGACTCATTTCTTGTTGACCCAGGATACTTACACAGTTGATCGGTTGGGTGAGTAATTTGTTTGAGAGATGGTACGATTTCATTTTAATCCAAGAACCCTAGTTTCAAATCATGACCCACGTTTCACATTTCAATTATTTCAGGGGTTACAAAAGTTGCTTGGTACCTAGGTATTTTTTAGTATGGATTATAAACCACAGATTAACAGGACATTAATGTGAATAATTCAAGTGTTGGAGTACATGTTGAGATCATGTGTCTTGGATTTCATTGGTTCATGGGGAAAACATCTATCTCTTATTGAGTTTTCCTACAACAATATTTTTAGTCTATAATTTAGATGGAACCTTTTTAGGAACTCTATGGGATACTATGTAGACCTCTGTTTTGATGGTTAGAAGCTGGGGAGTCTGAGCTATTAGGAATGAGGCTCATAAAGGAGAAGTCAAAAAAGGTTATATTGATTCAGAAGCACATGGAAACAGCTCAAAGTATGTAGAATTCATATTCAGGTCGACATCATAAACCTCTAGAGTTTACGGTGGGTTATATCATGTTTCTTCGGGTGTCTCCAAGGTTGATTCACCATCAAATTTAGAAACAGGGAAAGTTGGCACCCATGTATGTGGGACCATTTGAGATTGTGGAGAGGATTGGACTAGTGGATTACCAATTGGATATTCCATAGTGGTATAGTATAATTCATGATTTTTTTCTTATTTCAAAACTCTGACAGTATCACCTTGATCCATATTATGTGATAAATGTTTAAGATGTCGAGCTTGAGGCTAACATGACCTTTAGTGATCATTCGGTTTGTATCATGGGAAATAGTGAGAAGGCTTTGTGGGGTAAGTTTGTGCCATTGTTTTTCATTCTGTTGAAGTATGTTAATTTTTAGGAATAAAATTAGGAGTGATAACCTGATATTTGGGCCCAGTGGCCCGATCTCTTTCCTTCGGAAACTCAGTAATACTCGAGAAGAGCAGCTTGAGGATGAGTCGTTATAAAGTGGGGAGTTTTTAAGATCCCAAAAATCATGGAGTGTTTCCCTTATTTAAATTTTTTTGTTAACCACTTTTTTTAGGCCAATGAAATGTTTCCAAGGTGAATGAGGGGACTTGGAGTAGTTATGGTGGTTTGTGACATGAAAGGAAGGAAAACTAGGCCAAACTATGCACGGTGCACAGTTGGCTCATAGTTAAGTAAATTGTGTGGCCTTCCTAGGAAAATCGTGCAACCTTAGACAGTGGAATATCACATGGATGGCACATGGTTTGTAAAACTGTGTGACCCAACTTCATTTGGATAGTTTCTCATTCATGGTTTGTTCACGGTTTGGTAAACCTTGTGGGTAAACCGTGTAGCCCCATAAAGTTGGGAAAAATTAAAACATTTCCACCTTGGATTTTCATGTTCTAACTCAGGATTCTCCTTCATATCACCTCCTTAAACCCTAAGGATGAAACCTATTGACCAAATCTTCCAATATGTGATTATCCTTCAATTATAATTCATCTGAAGTGTTTTTTTATCGAACCTTTGGGTGAGTCTAATCCCTCTCTTTCTTCTCTTTTTGGTTTAGGGTTTGAATCCTTCTCTTATCTCCACATGAAGCACTAAAACCCTCTTTTTCTGGTGAGATATAGGTTAAGGATTCAAAATGTGTTTGAATCGGGATCTAAGGCTATGATTAAGAGTGATTTCATCAACGAATTCAAGGTAGGTGGTCTAAAAATTATATCCCATAGTTTCATTGTAGATCTGTGCATGTTCTATTTTGTTCTTGGTTATCTCTTATTATGATCTTGATTCCTCTAGTGATGTTTGGTAAAATGGGTTTCTCAATGATGAATAGAAACCCGCGTGGTTCCTTTAGGACACTTCAAGGATTATTTGACCTATTAAGGGTCATATATGGGGTGAATTGATATCCCCATACCTAGAAATTAGTTAAGTAATCGCAAGTTCATTGTGTGATAATGTAGAGCCCTTGTTGAGTATATTAATGCGATTAATTGAAGTGAAAATGGAATATTGTTAATGTTTCTAGATCTAGAAATGGATTAAGGTTTGTTATTCATGATGAAAAAATGGGTTAATTTGGTTAATTGGTATTGTACCATGTGTCTTATGAATTATATTAAAAATGACTAATAGAATAGGGAATAAGAATCAGTGAATATGTTAATTGGTGATGGTATGTGAAATGAAGAATATGTTAGATAGGATTTCATAAAGGATTTTATTAATATTGGAAATGGGATGATTTAATGTAAATATTGAATTTGATTAGTGAACTAGGTAAGAGGTTGGGAATTGGGCTAAGTAATGTAAATATAAAATGTATTAACGAGTTATGGCATAATATTAGTTCCCTTATTGATTGTTATGGAATATGATTATGATATTTATTGGTTGTTTTTTGTTTCAGTGTAGTTTATGTATGATAAATTGATAAATAATCATGTGCACATGACTTGAGGTGTGGGATAAAGGATTTAGGCTCCTCCCATGGGTCAAGTTAGACTGATGCTCTAACCCCACCGATAATGCTTGGGTTAGGGAAGGGGATGGAGCTCTATTCCCTAAATTATTGCATATCACCCAGACTGAGGCTTCGAGGTGAGGATATTGTGTTGGCTATGATGTGTTATCCCAATTGAAATAGGGGCTTGAATCATTCCCTTATGTATAATAATAAATTCCATGAACTTTTTTTGTGAATGATGTAAATCCCTAACACATGAATTTCATGTCATTGATGAACTAAGTAACCAAGAAGATGCACATAATAAATTTTGATCCATATTTCAGAAGGTTTAATTAAATATTTTTTACTAATGGTTGAACTATCTCTTATTTAATTTTCATCTATTTAATACTTATCAATTATTATATACCTGCATACACTATCTATTTAAATAGTATATTTTATAGACACTTTTGGTGGTGGCCAACATAGTTGTACTCACACCCTATTCAGGCTGTCATTGGGTACTTGATTAGATTCATACTTACAGGTTAGTAAAAGGGAAAGTTCCCTGTGCTAGAGAGTTGATTTGGGCATGGTACATGAATGGATGAGGTTCCAGAATCAGATTCAGGACCATTTTGGGATTACATTTTTGTCTTTATTGGGTTTTTTCACTGGGTATTGTATCATGAAATGACATATTTACTGTTGTTTTTGGTTTGTACCCAATTTTTGGAAATGGTTATTTATGCATGTTGATTGGTTATTCTATTTTTTTCTCTATTTTATTTATTTTCAATTTTGGATTAATCATGTAAAGAGGGTATAGTCTACCCATGTAACTTTTAGATGCATGCTACTAGTCGGAATCCTATAGTGTATAGGGGGAGTTCATGAGTTCATGTGGTGACCCAATTTGAGGCACTAGTTTAGTGGATCTTGGGTTGGGTAAATTACATTATAGCATGTTGGATACATTTTTAGAACATAGAGGTGAATCTTAGATCTCGGTCAGAGACAATCGATAGTGGTACTTCATGCAGCCTTACCACTTCTCTGATGTATATCCATGTAAGTTTATCCACTGATAAGTCCTCTCAAATTGTGATAAAGTGAGTTATCTTTGTGAGACAATCCATAACAACCCATATAGCATAGTTTCTTATGGATGTCTTCAGAAGTCCATTGAAAAAGTCCATGGTGATGTTTTCCCATTTCCATGTTGGTATGGGTAATAGTTTCATCATCCCCTTACACATTTTTATTTCAGCCTTCACTTGCTGATATACCGAGAAATTTGATGTATGTTCAGTGATCTCATTTTTTATATTATCCCCCATCAGTTTTATCAGAGATATGGATACATATTTTTTCTCCCTGGGTGAATAGATAAGTTTGAACTATGTGCATCATTCAGAATATATTTATTTATCTCTAGATTGGATGGTACACATAATCATGGCCAAAATATCATTACTCCTTCCTCATCCATTTGGAACTCTGAGGACTTCCCATTTCTAATAGCTTTCAAATTTTTATGAATTTTAAAGTCATTTATTTGATCATACATTATTTTATTTATGAGGGATAGTTGAGAAATCATTTGAGAAAGGATTTATGATATTCCTTCCTTAATGATTTCCATGTCCGTCTTTTGAAATTCTAAGAATAATGTATACTTAAAAATTCTTATCATTGATAAAGATGTAATAATATTTCTACTTAGAGTATTTGTCATTTTTTTTCTTTACCAGGATGGTAGTGGATTGATTATTCATAATAATTGATGAATTATAACCATCTTCACTGGTGCATATTAAGCTCCTTCTGTTTGAATATATATTTGAGACTCTTTTTTTCAGTATATATCACACACTTCTCCCCATATAGGTAATTCTGCTATATTTTCAATGCAAAGATGATTGTCAACAACTTTAATCCATGCATGAGATAGTTTTGAACATGAATTTTAAACTACCTTGAGGTGTATGCTATCACTTTATCATTTTGCATCAGTACATAGTCCAATACCTTCATTGAAGCATCCTTTTACACCACAAAGAGTTCCCCACTTATTAGTAGTTTGATTTTTGGTGTAGTGATAAGTCTCTTTTTAAACTCTTTAAATTTATCTTCACATTCATTGGTCTCGACATAAGTTTCTCCCTTCCAAGTCAGATTGGTTAGTGGGTTTGAAAATTGTGAGAATTTTTTCACAAATCTTTGGTAATACCCTATTAAACCAAGGAAACTATGGATCTCCATTACAGATGTTGTCATGGGATACTCTTCAATTTCCTTTGTCTTATAAGGATCCAAATATATCCCTTTTCTGGTGATTACATTCCCCCTGAATGATACATTCTTCATCAAAAAAACACATTTACTATACTTTTCATATAGTTTCACCCTTTCCAAAGTATTTAGCACAGTATTTAAATGCATATCATGTTCCTCCTTTCTCTTTCATTATATCATAATATCATCAATAAAGACTACCAAAAATTTTTCAAGGTAATCTCTAAAGTCTCTATTCATTAAATCCATAAAAATTGATGGAAAATTAGCAATTCTGAATGGAATCATTATGAACTCATAGTGTCAATGCCTTGTTCGAAAGGTAGTCTTGGGAATATCTTCCTTCTTCACCTTTTTTGGTGATATCCCAAATGAAGTTCCACCTTAGAGAAATACTTGGACCCATTTAATTGATAAAAAAATCATCTATATATGGAAAGTTATACTTGTTCTCTATTGTGATTTTATTGAGCTCACGATAATCAATATAGAGGCACATTGATCCATCCTTCTTCTTGACAAAGAGGACTGGTGCACCTCATAGTGAAGCACTCAGGCATATAAAACCTTTTTCTAGATTCTTCTATAAATTCTTTTCAGTTCTTACACCTCAACAGTGGACATTCTATAGGTGTCTTTGATATAGGTATAGATCCAATAATAAGATCAATTGAGAACTTGACCTCTTTATCAGGAGGAAGACCACGCAACTCTTTGGGGAACACATCAGGGTAGTCCCTCACAATGGGAACTTCTTCGAGAATTATTATCTCCTTTCTCTCAATCATTTGATCATGATATTCTTGCTCATAAGGTAGTAATATCCACAATTGAGACAATAATTTTTATAGAGATTCATACTGCTCCTTACACTTATACCGAATTAACAGAATCTTCAGGATGGAAAGAATTATCTTCCTTTCCCAAAAGTCGATGTTATATTTGTATAGAGATAGTAAATCCATTCCCAATATAGCATCAAACTCCACCAAAGGAAGTAAGAAAATGTTTTTTGGGAAGTTTAGTCCACAAACATTAACTGGAGAGGAGTTATATACTTTGGATGAAAGAATTTCCCCAATTATTGTTCTCATAAATAACTCAACCACCATATTTTGAGGTGGTGTTTGAATAGTTCTACTAAACTTATAAGATATAAAATAATGCGCAGAACCATAATTAAACAATATATTTTCTATTATTAAATGAATAACTAGCATACTTGTCACCACATCATGGTTGAGATCCACCTCCACAGTAGTGATATCATTTTCCCTCCCATGATTCCTTAGAAGTTGTTGTTTTTTATTTCCTTAAAAAACCCTTGGCTTAGGGTAATGGTTCAAATAATTTATATGTTCCTTGAAGTTGTAACACTACACTATAGGTCAAGTGTTGATATGAGCCTTCAATTATTCTTCCACATTAGTGGGACTCTTCATATCCCTTCGACAGTTATTATCCATATAACTTATTATTCCATATTTAAAGACTCTCATGGTTCTATTTAGATAGTTCCTAGTATGATCCTTTCCACAATTGTAACATGTGGGATATTCGGATTTATTTCCATCATGGGATTTATCTATTCATCCACCCATATTAAACTCTATTTTCCTATTTTTATCCATAGGCCCATGAGACCACTGAGAGTCTCTAGTATCAATTTCAACATTGAGGGAACAATGGACAATCTCTTTATAACTGTTGAAGTTTCGAATCGAAAATTCTTTTCATATACCCATATTTAGTCTTCTAAAGAAGAAATCCACCATGCTTTCAGTGTTCATAAAAATCCTGAGTCGTATCATGAGATCCTTGTAAATTTTTTCTCATATTCTCTAGTAGGATCATCTTCATTTTTATTTGGTCCAACAAACTCCCTTTCCATCTTAAGATAGAGAGTTTGGGGAAAATATTTATTGAAAAATGTTTTCTTGAAATATTCTAATTACTTGGAATTAATTTCCTCTTTGGACTTTTTTTTCTTGATCAGTTTCCACCACTGATCAACTTCTCCATCAAAACGATATACCGCTAGCACAACTTTCTCTTTTTATGAGCACTGGAGGACAAAAAATATCTTCTCAATGGATTTAATCCATCATTCTATGAGGAGGGGATTATATGATCCAGTAAACATAGGATTCCTTTGATGTATAAAGTATTTGACCACAACTTTCTTTCTCTTAGGAGAAGAAGGGTGTTCCACGTGATTCAATTTATTATTCATAGCTTGAGATAGTTGAGAAAGTACTATCATGAATTTTCGAGCACTCATTCCCTTCATATTAGGAATATCATTGAGGAAATCATCACATTGCCTATCACATTGATTTTTAGCATGAGTTTTTCTATTTCTATCAATTAACTAAGAAAAATAATGTACAATGAAGCTTGAATACTTAGTTAATAATCATAATAAAAGGAAAATTTGATCATAGGAGGATAAAATTGTAAAGGAAAAGTATATCCTAACTTTTGATACCCTAAGTTTTAATCTAGGTTATCCATGGTGATATAATTATCCCAAGAGTTCTTACTAAATTTCTCTAGTAATAATCTCCAAAAATAACTAGACTATTCTCAGATACCAACTATAATGGACCTATCCTTTTACACATATTACTAGGTTTTAATCATAATTTACTATCAACTATAATCCAAGGATCATAAATTATACTATCTTTGTAAGATTAGATACATATTTATAAAACATAAAACCAAAATAAAAAAATCTTATTTAATATTAATAATGAGATCCTAACACCCTTTGAGACCTTACATCTGTATAAGATAACCTACAGAATACATGAAAAAATGGATGATCTAAAAATTCTAGTAAGGTAATCAACATAATAATAAATCATATCACATGGATTAGAAGGCATAACATAATGACATAAAAAGTCAAGGAATAAGAATAAACATATGGAATAATAACATATAGAACATGGGATCATATAATAACATAATTATAGAAAACAAATTCAACATAAAACATGACATAAGAATGATTCAAGACTCATTTCAGATGGAGGATCACCAGTCAAAGCTAACCACCCAGACTATTGCACATGGAGCATGAGTTAAGGATAACCACTAAGACTGTTGCACATGACGTATCATGAGACTAAACATTACACAATGAATTTGAGAACTATATGGGTGCACCCATAATAATATGTTCATGAATATTTGTTCCACATGAAGAATCATACATAATTAATCAAACATAAACATAAGTGTTTCCCAAGGAAAGAATTTGGTATCATAATCATGTCAAAATACATATCAAAGGGGAATATCATAATGGTGTCAATGAAAGAATAGTTTTAAATAATAAATGTAAATTAAAAGTTAAAATAGGAATATATTATGATAATTTATGCCAAAATGAAGTGAAAACATGTAAAAATAGTGTATAACAATCTTTAGAAATAAAACATTTTAGTTCAGTTTAAGGGAAAATTTTCAAGATTCAATAAAATGAAAAAGGAATAATTTCTTGTATAAAACCATAAATAAAACAAGATATTTTTTCTTTATAAAATGATATATTTTATAAAAATAATTGTGGCTTGAAAAATATTTTTTAGTTTACTTGAAAATGGGTAAGAGATCGGGAAGTTTTCTTTGATCAGGCTTCCTTATCGGGAAGAATTGAGAAGGGAACCTTATAAAAACATGTATTTCCCCATCAATGAAATAAGAGTTGAGATACTAAAATATAATTAAAACATACATAAAGAATTTAGTAGGATTAAATAATAATAATTAAGTATTAAATTGGGGTAAATAGAGAGAAAGTGTATCCTAGGGAAAAATGGAGGTTTGGAAAGAATCACTTACCTTATGTCTGAAATTGTTCTTCACTTGAACTTAATGTACTGGATAATAAAATTAAATCTATTAATTATTTAATCGGGAACCTTTTAAACAATTATTTTATTTATTATAATTTTATTAAGTTAATTTAGGGCATTTTATGTGTTATAATATACAATTTCATTGTTCGGGAGTGTTCTTTTTCTAGGTTTTTATTCTTGGTTTGCTTGAATAAATGTATGAAAGATCATATAAAATGGGAATGGATATACATAATTGAAGTTATATTTTATTAATTAACATTCATGGGATTAAATGTTTATAAAATTCATTTTTTATTTGGGGTGAGGATGTATCATTAGATAAAACATTACTGATAATCATTCAGATTGATTTGGCAGTTTCTCGATCATCATGAACAAGTTTTGTTTTGTTATTTAATATCATGTATATATAATTATTATATAACATTAAATATTCTATAATATATATATATATATATAATTGTATTTTTTAAATAAAAAAATCTTTTATGAACAGCCTTGAAGATGTTAAAAGAAATTAAAAGTTCATTGTCCTTGAATGTGATAAATTAAAACATCACGGATGATGTTTTCATTTTTAGAAAAAAAAAAGGGAGGGAAAAGAATTGATGATGGATTATTCCATAAAAATAATAAAATTATAGTATATATGATATAATTTAGTAAATAGTCCAATTAGATAAGTGGTTTGAGGATAGAATAATAAAATAAATTAAATTAAAAGAAAATAAAAGAAAATGAAAGAGGATTTTACCTCTTGAATTCTCCCCCTTGAAAACCTCCTTAGGGAAATCTGTTTTGGTATTGTGTTGATACCAAAGGATCATAAAGGTATATAAGAGGATTTTTAATAGTATTGGGTATAAATTGGACAACATTCAAGGCCAAAGAGGTGTGATGAGAATATGTGGTGATGGGTGGTATTTATAATGTAGGAGAGGGGTGTTTTCTCATTTTTTTATTCATTAGTTTATTATTTTTCCTCAAGACAGTAAATAGTGATGATTATATGACTAAATAAAATAAAATTAATGGTAATTTGATATTATGGTTCTTACATGAGTGATTTGTTAATTAATAGTGTATTTAAATTAAAAATAATATATACCCTAAATTACCGTATTTTACTATTCACCAAAAATTCAAGTATATTAGAAAAATACCAAAAATTTACCCTAACCATTTTTGATGTGTATATTTTAAAAAATAAATCCATTTTATGATAATAATTTTCTAAATATGAGAAAATTAATTTTTAATTAGAATCATCATTTATTTGGAAAATACCAATTTTAAAATTATAACTAATTTTATAACACTTTGAAAAATTAATCAAGGTCTCATAAAATTATCTTATAATAATAAAAAAACAAAATATTGATTTACGAATATGTTTAATGAAAATAAATTTAATTTTAGGTTGTTATATTAATTATAAAATTGAAAATAAACATTTATGTTTTATAAAAATATAAACACTTAAATAATAATTTATGAAACATTTATTTACTTATACTCTGATATAACTATATAATATTTTCATTAATAAGATACTTATATTTTATTTACACTTTCATTGGTGAGATTATTATTCTATTGGTCGGTTTACTATTCATAAGGGTCATATTACTATTCAATTGGTATAGGTTCCTTAATTTCTAGAAGTACCTCTTATTTCATTCATTATTCATTTATAAATTTTGTATTGTGTTCTATATGTGATTTTATGAGGTTTATACTATATAAAATAATTATAAGATGGGAATTTTCATTGATAAAATTGTGGTTCATTACATTATTCCCCCATAAAAATTTCACCCTTGAAATTTCATTTTATAAACAATGGGGAAAATGGTGAGGGTACTTCTCCTTCATCACTTCCTCCAGTTCCCATGTTGTCTCTTCATACTTATAGTTCCACCATAGTACTTTGAATAGGTGAGTGGTCTTTTTGCGTATAACTTTATCTCTATGATCCAATATCTTCACTGGATACTCCTCATAAAAGATATCATTCTCCAACTATACCACCTCTGAATTCATTACATGTAAAAGATCTAGTATGTACTTCCTCAAGAGGGATATATGGATTACATTTTGTACTTAAGACGTGGTTTTTGTAAGTTCTAGTCGATATGATACAGCTCCAACACAATCAATAATCTCGAAGGGGCTGGTGTACCTAGGAGTTAGCTTTCCCTTCTTCCCAAATCTCATGATTCTCTTATAGGGATATATACATAGGAAAACCATATATCCAACCTTAAACTCCAGGTATCATTGATGATTATCTACATGAATATACTATCAAATTTGGGATGCTCGGAATTGTTGTTGAATGGTTTCCACCTTTTCTACCATTTCTTCAACCATTTTAGGTCCTATATACTTACGTTCTCCAACTTAATCCCATCATGTCGGTGTTATAAATCTTTTACCATAAAGTGCTTCATATGGAGTCATTTGGATGTTGGAGTGTAAACTATTATTGTAGAAGAAGTCAACCAAAGGTTGATGTTGGTCACATCCTTCTATGAAGTCCATAGAACAATATCTCAACTTGTATTCTAGTGTCTAAATAGTCTATTCATATTGGAAATTAGTTTGAGGATGATAGGACATACTAATGTTCAAATTAGTGTTTAGATCATGTTGAATATTTTTCCAAAACTTAGAGCTGAATCTTGGATCTCAATCGGATAAAAAAAATAGTTTTGCTCCATGCATCATTTCTAATTCTATGATTTATATACATGTAAGTTTATCTAGTGAGAATTAATATTGAATTTTTATAAAGTGAGATATATTTGTGAGATGGTCCATGAAAACCCACATATCATTATTTCCTTTATATGTTTTTAGAAGTCCAGTGAAAACGTCCATGTTGATTTTTTCCCATTTCCATGTTGGTATGGTTAATAGAATAATCATCACTTTAGACTTTTTCCATTCAACCTTAACTTTCTAACATACTATAAATTTGGGTATATATTTAGTGATCTCCTTTTTAATATTGTCCCACCAATGGTTTTCTCAAATATATCGATACATATTTGTGATCCCTCACTTAATAGAGAAGTTTGAGCTATTTACATTATTCATAAGATATATTTTATATTAGTAATGGTACAAATAATCATTACCCAAATCTTATGACTCCTTCCTCATCCATTTGGAACTCTGAGTATTTCCTATTTCTGATAGCTTCCACCTTTTTCTTAATTTCCACATCATTTCTTTGAGAATAATTTATTTTATCCATGAGGGATGTTGGATTAATAATTTGATAAAGGATTGATGATATTTCATCCTTAATTATTCCCATGTTCATCCTTTTCAAGTCTAAATAGATTTAATCCTCTTCAATTCTCATAATTGATAAAGGCATCAGATCCTTTCTTCTTAGAGCATCCGTCATTTTATTTTCCTTCCCAAGATGATAGTGGACTGAGAAATCATAATCCTTGATGAGTTATAACCATATTTTCTAGTATATATTAATCTCCTTCTATGTGAATATATATTTGAGACTCTTTTGATTAGTATATCTCTCACACTTCTCCCCATAGAGATAAATCCATCATATTTTCAATGCAAATGTCATAGTCACCAACTCCAGATCATGTATGGGATGTTTTTTCTCATGAATTTTCAACTGACTTGAGGCATATGTTTTCACTTTATCATCTTTCATTAGTACATAGCCTAAAACCTTCTTTAATGCATTTTTTTACACCACAAAGAGTTCCCCACTTGTTGGAAGTGTGATTATTGGCATAGTGATGAGACTTTTTTTCAAATCTTTAAAGTTTTCTTCACATTCACTTGTCCTAACTAACTTTTCTCCCTTCTAACTCATCTTGGTTAGTGGGATTTATAATAATGATAATTTTTTCACAAATCATCGGTAATACCCAAAGAAACCAATGAAACTTCACATCTTTGTTACAGATGTTGGCCTAGGCCACTCTTCGATTGCCTTTATCTTGGAAGGATCCACAGATATCCCTTTGTTGGTGATTACATGCCCTAATAATGATAATTATTTCATCCATATCTCATATTTAATATGCATTTCATATATTTTTTCCCTTATCAATGTTTTTAGTACAGTATTCAAATGCTCCTCATGTTCATCCTTACTCTTGGATTATATCATAATATCATCAATAAAGACTATCACAAATTTTCTGTGGTAATATCTAAAGACTCTATTCATTAAATCCATGAAAATTGATGGATTATTAGTGAGTCTGAAGGGAATCACTATGAACTCATAGTGTCTAAACCTCATTCTAAAGGAAGTGTTGGTAATATCATCCTTCTACACCTTTAGTTGGTGATATCCCAACAGAAGGTCCACCTTAGAGAAATACTTATCCCCATATAGTTGATTGAACACGTCGTCTTTTCATGTTAAGGGATACTTGTACTTTATCTTGAGTTTATTGAGCTTGTTATAATCAATACATAGGTGTGTTTATCCATCCTTCTTCTTGACGAAGAGAACTGATGTACCCCAGGGTGAAGCACTCGAGTGTATAAAACCCTTATCCAAATTCTCCTATAACTACTTCTTAAGTTCTTCTAGATCAATGGTGTCAATTCTATAAGGTATCTTTGATATAGGCAAAGATCCATGAATAAGTTCAATTGAGAACTCAACATCTCGATTAAGAGGAAGACCGTGAAACTATTTGAGGACTACATCAGTGTAGTCCCTTACAATGTTCATGTCTTCATCCAATATTTTCTCCTTTATCTCAATCATTTGAGAAAGATATGTTTTCTCATAAGGTTTCAATATCCATAATTGAGACAATTATTCTGATGGAGATTCATACTCCACCTAATACTTATACAGAATTGAAGGATACTTTGGGATTTGAAGAGTGATCTCCCATTCCTGACAGTCAATATTGGCTTTGTATAATGATATCCAATCCATGACCAATATAGCATCAAACTCCACCAAATTAAGTAAGAAAAAAATGGGAGGTTCAGTCCGCAAACATTAACTGAGGAGGAGTTATATACTTTGGATGCAATAATTTTCCCATTAACAGTTCACACTAATAACTCAACCTCTATATTTTTGAGGTGGTGTTGGAATAGTTATACTAAACTTACTGGATATTAAAGAAAGAATAGAACTAGAATCAAATAGTAAGTCCTTCATTCTTGAATGAATAATCGGAATACCTATCACCACATCATTTTTGAGATCCACCTCTTCAGTAGTGATAGTATATTCCCTTCCGTGGTACCTTGGAGGTTTTTATTATTGATTTTCTAAAATAATCCTTGTCTTAGGGAAATTGTTTAGATAATTCTCATGTTCCTTGCAGTTGTAACACTGTACTATAGGCTGAGTGTTGATATAAACCTTCCCTTCTTCTTCCACATTAGTGGGATTCTTCATATCCCTTGGGAATTTTTCATCCAGATGCCACATTATTTCATATTTGAAGCATTTCCTGGTTTCCTTTAGATAGTTCCCAGGATACTTCTTACCACAATTTTGACATGTGGGGTATTAGGTTTTCTTTCCACCATGGTATTTATCTATTGATCCACCCATATTAAACCCCATTTTCCTCTTTTTATCTTCGATCCCATGAGACCAATAAGAGTATTTGATCTACATTTCAACCTTGAGGGCATATTGGAAAATCTCTTCATAACTATCAAAGTTTAAAATCTCCAACACATTTTATAGAATCAGATTTAGTCCGTTAAAGAAGAAGTACACCTTGCTTTCAGTGTTCATGATAAATACTTAGATATATCGTGCAATACTTATGAATTTTTCCTCATACAATACAATATTCCTGTCTTCCTTTTGTTTTAGTCCAAGGAAATCCATTTCCATTTTAAGATGAAGGGTTTGGGGAAAATATTTATTGAAAAATATTTTCTTGAAATATTCCCATTACATGGAATCAATTTCCACCATGGAATTTCTTTTCATGATCAGTATCCACCATTGATCAAATTTACCATCAAAAAAATATACCTCCACCACAATATTCTCTTCTTCTGAGCACTAAGGTATATAAAATGTCTTCTCAATGGATTTAATCCATTTTTCTATGAGTAGGGATCATAAGATCCACTAAACATATAAGTAATTTGATGTATGAAGGATTTGATGCAATTTTATATTTCTTATGAGAATGAGTTCATCCAACATGATTCAAGTTATTATTCATAACTTGAGTCAGTTGATCAGGTACTACCATGAAGTATTGATCACCCATTTCCATCATATTTGGCATATAATTATGAAAATCATCACATTACCTATCACATTGATTGTTGGCATGAGTTTTTCTATTTCCATTAAGAAAAAGAAAGTAAAATTAGAGGATTTGAATACTTATTTAATAAGTATAATAAAAAGAAACATTGATCATAGTAGTATAAACTTGTAAAGTAAAATTATAACCTAACTTTTAATACCCTAATTTTCAATCTAGGTTATCCATGGTCATATAATTATCCCTAAAGTTCTTACTAAACTTCTATATTACTAATATCTGAAAATAACTAGACTGTGATCTAATAACAACTGTAGTGGCCCTATCCTTTTACACATATTACTATATGGTTTTAAGAATAATTAACCATCAATTACAAGCCAGGGATCATACAGTCTATTGTATTTGGAAGATTAGATACATAATTATAAAACATGAAACTATAATAAAAACATTTATTATTTAATATTCCTAATGAGATCTTAACACCCTTTTATACCTTACATCTATATAAAATAACCTGGGGAATACATAAAAAAGGATGTCCTAAAAAGTCAAGTGAGAGAATAAATATAATAATAAAGAATATCACATGGGTTATAAGGCATAACATAATGACATAAAAAGGCATCGAATGAGAATAAACATATGCAAGAATAACATATATAATATGGGATTGTGTAATAAAGGAATAAAAGAAATTTTATTGCAATATAAAACATGACAATAATCATGATTCAAGACTCATTTCACATAGAGGAGCACGATTCAAGGATAACCACCAAGAACGTTGCATGTCGAGAACGATTCAAGACTAACCACCAAGATCGTTGCACATGACTTCCCATAAGACTAAACATTACTCAATGCATTGGGTCGCTATCTAGGTGAACCCATAATAATATTTTCATTAATATGTGTGCCACATGAAGAATCATACAAAAGTAATCAAACATAAACATAAGGGTTATCCATTGAAATAATTGGGTATCATAATCATGTCAAAAGGCATATCAAAAGGGAATATCAAAATGGTGTCCATGAAATAATGGATTTAAATGATACATGGACATTTATAAGTTGAAATAGTAATATATTATGATAAGTGATGTCACACTTAATTGAAAACATATAAAATGTTCATTTATTAATCTTTATATATATAACATTTTAGTGTGGTTTGAGGGAATATTTTCAAGATTCTATAAAATAGAAAAGGAATTATTTTTTGTATAAGCCAGAAATGAACCAAGATAGTTTTTTATTATAAAATGTTATATTTTATTAAAATAATTGTGGAATAAAATATATTGTATAGTTCACTTGAAAATGGGTAAGATATCGATATGTTCCCTTTGATCAAACCTGCTTATCAGGAAAGATTGATAAGGGAACCTTATAAAAACATGTATTTACCCATCAATTAAAGAATAATTAATATTGGAATATATAATTAGAACATGCATACATAATTTAGGAGAATTAAATAATAATAATTAAGGATTAAATTGGGTTAAATAGAGAGAAAGAGTAACTTGAGGGAAAATAGAGGTTTGGAAAGAATCCCTTACAATAGGTCTGAAAGTGTTATTCACTTGAACTTAATGCCTTGGATAATAAAATTAAAACCATTAATTAATTAATTTATAACATTTTCAACATGTTTTTTAATTATTATAATTTTATTAATTTCATTTATGACCTTTTTGATGAGTTATAATATACAATTTCATCATTTGGGAGTGTTCATTTCCATGGTTTTCTTGCTTGGTTTACTTGAATAAATGTATGAAAGACCGTATAAAATGGGAATAGATATCCATAATTTAATTAATATGTTATTAATTAATATAAATAATATTATATTTTTGTAAAAATATTTTTTTTGGGTGAGGGTGAATCATTAGATAAAATGCTAATGATAATCGTTTAGATTAATTTGGTGGTTTCTCTATCATCACAAACTATTTTTTGTTATATTATTTAATATAATGTATATATAATGGTTTCATAAAATTACATAGGATTTAATACATATATTACATTATTTTTTAACCATAAAAATGGTTTTATGACCCTCCTTTAATATGGAAATGAAAATTGAAAATTCAGCATCCTTGAATGCAATAAATTAATACATCACAGATGATATTTTCATTTTTAGAACAAAAAAGGGAGGGGAAATAATTAATGATGGATTATTCCAAAAACATAATAAAATTATAGTATTTGAGAGATACTTTAGTTACCATTCCACATGGATAAGAGGAGGTGATCAGAGAATAATAAAATAAATTAAATTAAAACAAAATAAAAGAAAAATAAAGTGGATTTTACCACTTGAATTTTCATCCTTGAGAATGTCCTTAGGGAAATTAATTTCAGTATTTTCTTGATAACAATGGCCTATAAACTTGGAGATTACGATTCATAAAATTATTGGGTATAAATTGGAAAATATTCAAGTCTTAATAGGCGTGAGGATAAGAGGTGGTGAGGGGTGGTATTTATAGAGGAGGAGAGGGGTGATTTCTCATTATTTTATTTATTGGTTTATTATTTTCCCTCTAAAAAATAAATATTAATGATTGCATGAATAAATCTAATAAATAGAAGGATAATTAAATATTATGGTACTTAAATCAGTTATAAATCAGGGAATAATGTATTTAACTTATAATTTATATATACTGTAAATTACCGTATTCACCAAAAAATCAACTATTTAAAAAAATACCAAAAATACACTCTAACAATTTTTAGATGTTTATAATTTAAAAATAAACTCAATTTTGTGAAAATAATTTTCTAAATATGAGAAATTTTATTTTTAATTATAATTAACCTTTATTTGGAAAATACCAATTTTAAAATTATAACTGATTTTATAACACTTAAAAAATAAACCAAGGTATCATAAAATTATATTATAATCATAAGAAAAAATAATATTAAATTATTAATACATTTTATGAAAATAAATTTTCTTTTAAATCGTTATATTAATTATAAAATTAAAAATAAACATTTTTTGTTTTATAAAAATATCAACACTTAAATAATTATTTCTAAAATATTTATTTACATATACTATGATATAATTTTATCATACTTTCATTTATAAGATATTAAATTTTATTTATACTTTCATGGGTGAGTTTACTATTCTATTGGACGGTTTACTATTCATAAGGGTCATATTACTATTCCATTGGTATAGGTTCCTTAATTTATAAAAATACCTCTTATTTAATTCATTATTTATTTATAAATTTTTTATTGTGTTATCTATCTGATTTTATGAGGTTTATACTATATAACATAATTATAAGAAGGTAATTTTCATTGAAAACATTTTCGGTCCTTACAATATATGTACTTTGAATTAGCCTAATCAGCCTTCGATATCTATCTTGATATATCTTGATACTTAGGATGTAGGCATCTTAACTTATGTATTTAATGGGGAATCATTCTTTAAACCTTGTCTTAACTGACTGTGAGACTTGCACTTTGTTTCCCATAATTAATATGTCATCAACATATAATATATGGAAAACGATAGAATTCCCACTAACCTTATTATAGACACATGGATCGCTTTCATTCTTTATGAAACTAAATTCTCTTAGTGACTCATCAAAAAAACATTCCATGATTGTGATGCCTACATCAATCCATAAATGGATCTCAATGACTTTCATAATTTATTGGAACTTTTTGAGTTAATAAACCCTTCAGGTTGAATCACATAGATTTTTTCAACCAACTTCCCATTTAGACAAGAAATTTTGACATCCATTTTCAAAATTTCATGATCATGAAAGGATTATTTTAAAAGTAATATTATGATGGATTTTAGAATTGCGACTAGTGAGAAGATATTGACGTAGTTGATACCTGGATGTTACCTGAAACCCATCACAACCAGTCATACCTCATAGGTATTTAATTTACATTCAATGTAAAAAAAATTCTTGAATACCAATTTACACCTAATGGGTTTTAAATAATATTGATAGTCTACCAAAATCAAAGATTTATTTTGATACATGGACACCATCACAGAAAGCATAGAATATTTACATTTAGTGGTATCCTTTCCATCTACTACTTCCTTTTAGGTTAGAAGTTCATAATTCTCTAAGAGTGATGTGTCACCTGACTCTGTGATAATAAAACCATATCATTATTGTTCTATAACTTCTCGAGTAGACCAACGCAGTACTTGTGTGTTGGGAATATCTTAATCTCCCACTATCTTTTGTCGATATTTTCCCTGTACCAACTCCTATGAATCTGGAGCATCAACTTCATCAAATTCAATATTGGTGAAACAATTTTGATTGGAAATTTGTTATCTTCCTAAAAATATGACATGTATTTCCAAAATCACTATTTTATAAAAAGGTTTATATAGGTAATGTCCTTTAGTTTCTTTAGTTTAACCAATAAATATGAAATTCATGCTTTGAGATGCTAATTTTTCACTAGGTATAGTCTTGAAAAAAGCCTCACATCCCTACAAACATATGTGGGATAGACTGAGTTTGTTTCCATATCATAACTCATATGTAATCCTATTATTTCTCTATTTCGTACTCTATTAAGGGTGTATTACACTATTCGTAACATGTATACCTAAAAGGGAAATAAAAGTGTTTCCTAACTCATCATTAATCTGACCATGTCTAGCATGGTCTGATTCCTCCTTTTATAAGCACCATTCTACTGAGGTGTATAATGATGAGTGATTTGGGATACTATCCCACACTCTTACAAGTGATCAATGAAATCTTGGTTGAGATAATAACCACATCAGACTAATTGGAGTGCCTTGAACTTCTTACCAAGAAATTTTTCTACTTCATTATGGTATTCCTTAAACATCTAAAAGGAATCTGACTTATACCTCATTAAGTAGATATAGTCGTACTTACTATAGTCACAAATAAAAGTAATTAGTATGAAATACCTCCCCTTTAATCTAATATAAATGGACTACATATATTCATATGAATAAATTTTAGTAGTTTAGTGGCTCTTACTCCTTTCATAATGAAGGGTGTTGTGGTCATTTTCCCTTATAAACAAGCATGATAAAAATTAAAGGGTTTTAACTCAACAGATTCCAAATACCCTACTTGATTTCATTTATATAAACTTATATAATTTACATGAACAATACTAAAGTTCCATAGGAAGGTATTATATGAGTCATTTTACCTATTTTTATCATTGATTTCCATTATAGGATTTTTTTAGTTCAAGTAAATACAAGCTTTTGTTAAGATGTGACATACCATAACATATTTTATCCTTATAAAAGAGAGAAAATTTGTTTCCAAAATTTAAATAAAATCTTATGGTGTCCAAAATCAATAATAAGATTATGTTTTAGGTAACTAATGGCACATAATAATAGTTGTTTAATATAAAACCAAACCACTAGTAAAGGCCGGTTGATAATCTCTCAGTATCAAGGCTACTAGCCTCACATCATTTGTGGCCAAGAGATCCACCTCACCCTTTCCAATCTTATGTAATGTACTTGGTTCCTATATATGAATAAATTTGTGTGCTCCGCATGTTGTATCCAATACCCAACTTATAGTTAGATACATATTTCATTCAATAACATGAACATCTAAGGTATAATCATCGCCTTGTTTACTTTTACCAACTATAAATTTCTTCTTCTAGAGGTATTTCTTGCCACATAAAAATTATACATCCTCCTTATCATTTCCTTTCCTTTCTACTTTGGATTCTTGGAAGGATAGTACATCAGTGTATTCATCTTGGTCTTATCCTTAAACCCCTTAGCCTTTAGCTTACTCCTTTTTTCACCATAAATAATGAAGGTTCATTATTATTAATTTCATTATCCCCTTGGAAAACTAAATCCAATAGGTTTGAGGGTGAATTTTTCATGTTATTCATGTTATAATTAATAATAAAATTCAGGAATATAGGGGGTAAATATTTAAAAATTAGATTATTTTCAAGTTCTTGGTTTAGTTTAAACCCAAGGGACTTAAGTCATTCAATATACCCAATAATCTTAAGTATATGAGGTCCTTATTGATTCCCTTATGATAGCCTACACCTATAAAATTCACATTATATCTCAAATATTTATTTTTAATCTCTCTCCTAATATAAATCTTGGAGATGTGAAAGAATCTTGTAGGAATCTTCATCCTCATGCATTTTCTAAAATTCATTGTACATTGATGACAACATGATACACTAGAAATATAGTGCATCATCTACATGCTTCTTGTATTTATATTTATCCACATTTATTACTCCTTGAGGAGGCTCAGTGGTAATATGGGACTCTAGTATATAAAACTTCCTTTCTTGGCATAGTAATATGTGCAAGAGCCTATACCACTTCTGGATGTTATGGATGGTTAGGATATTTTATTTATCTAGTATAGATCATAGTGTCATTGGACAAGTTGTGGTGATTTCCATTTTTTCTACAAAAAAATTATTATATTAGTAAATTATATTGACTTTGAATTAGAAATTACTTATTAAATCATTAAATGTCTCACACTATTTTATCAAACCATAGTATCCCTCATTACTATATTCAAAATACCCAGTTTCATGAGTATTATATTGGAAAGGATCCCTGAAACCTCATATCAGATTCTATGTTATGGATACTCCACTACTCAGAGAGTTTTAAGGTAGTTTTTAGATTGTCCAATCACATTGAATCATGATTCCTTATATTTTTTGAGTGAATCCCTAACTTCTATGAATAGTAAACTTGATTCTCTTAAATATTTTCCCATAAAGTAGAAACAACCTAGATATGGATACTTTTTTTATACCAACTTTAGTTAAGTTAACTCAGCACTCCCATAAGAACTCCTCGATAATAGGATGCACCATCAACTAGGGCTTATGAGCACCACATACACCCAATTTTGTTCAAATTTAATTGAATGAAGGTGCTATAACTTAATATTTATTTTTTTCATCATCATCATCATCATTTATTTTTAAAATATAGTGAAAAATAAAAATATAAAATAAGAAACAACAGAAAACAAAGATTCATGGAGTCCTAAAATAGTGTATCCCAAGTGCATCCCCTCTTACCAGGTTCACCCCCATAGTAGGCAAGGAGTTCATTCTAGAGAATAAAGTAATGGTGTTTCCTTACACCATCATGGATGAAAAATAATCCAAAACCTTGTTATCCTCATTCCAAATGTGAAAGACTTTCATAGAATTTTTTATGAACCCCCTACATCTTATAATGATATAAGATATTTAAAAAGGGGTGGTACATGTTCCATACAAAAAATTGTGAAGAATCCTGGAATTTGTTTCCACCACCCCCAAGATAATGCTCCTTTGTCTACAAAGGTAGATCACTATTAAAATTTCCATGGATTCACCCTAAAGTAATTTTCCATAGACAAGGTGCACAAAAAAGTAAAGGATTATGGATCCCCTATCATTGCGAACCACGCAACCTCCTCAAATGACACCCATGTTACACGAGTCATCTATATTAATTTTTTTCCCTAAAAATGGGGGTACCAGTGAACCTAGTGTCCCTAATTACCTATGTGGGTCTAATAATTATTTTAGGTTTTTATTATTAATTGAATAATGAATTCATTTTTTATGTAACATTCACATACTATGTGACCGTTCTCACCATAGAACAATTCCTTTAATATAAAACATTCATTTCTTTGTAATTCTTTTTATCTATGCATTCTTGTTTATTATTTTATGTGATCATGTAAACATTTACATATAAAAAATAACAATAAAACATGTATAAATAAATATATAGCACATATAATCTTGAGAATTTACTATTGGTTGAACAATTGAGTATAAATAGTTTGATCGTAAGCCTAGGGATGGATACCAGAGTTGTATCTGACACGTATCACAGCTCACCCCCTGTCCAATATATGTAAATCTCATTTAGAATGTCACCAAATGATATTTCAATCCTCATCATACATCATCCTCAACAATATACATATGAACTCAATAATTCACAAAATACATGCATAATAATTCACATGGACACGTAGACACTTATAAAAATAATGTGGGAGAGGGATGATGCATAGACTGTTATTTACTAATTAAATATTAAAATCATCACACATATAGAAATAATAAATTAAATTAATCCAAAAAACATACATACATTGGTCATTCAATTCTCAAGAACAGTTATCATGTAGTAACTTTGTAGACAAAAATTAAATTTGAAGATAATTCGACTTGATGAAATAAATTATGAATTAAAATGACATAAACTAATTTTAATTCATAACTACTTGGTCATTCGGTCCCAAAAATATTTTATTAATATCAAAATATCACATAGATATATTTGGTATATTTTCCCTTGAATTTTAGGCTTTCCATGAATTCAAAATGCATAGGGAGGGGTTCTAGGTATTTTTACTCACAGGAGAACAATAACCAATGAGTATTATTCATATGAATAAAAACTCTTGGGTACTATTTATGTGAATCGTAATTGAGTTACTATTCAAATTTATTAATATATATATATATATATATATATAAATGTTTTGAAATAAACATATATATGTTTATATATATATTAAAATCATGGTTGACCCGCCAAGTAAGTGGACCCCTTCAGGTTACTGGTCATGTGAATAGTACTTATAGTACTATTCAAATGAATAGTAATCTGATTTTTGATTTCTTATTTTGGTGACCCTAATGCACCATTACCCATTTAATATTTAGTTTATTTTTTCAAAAATAAAAACGATAATAGCCTTTAAAAATTTCCATATTTTTTGGAATAAGTGACCCATCAGAAATCACTGTTCTGGCCACCAAAATCTAATCAAAACCCGAAAAATGACCACCAAAAAAATTAAACATATATATATTTATGTGTGTGTGTGTGTGTTTTGTGTGTTTTCTTCATTTTATAAAACTATAAAATTGGTTTTGATCTAATTTAGGACTTCGGATGTCCACAACTTGGCCATCCATGATCAGATCGAGGCCCAGTTTGGTACAATGAGACTGTGATGGTTTCCTATATACAAATTTAAGTAAAATTTAATTTTTATAGGATTAAAACATAATATTAACCCTATGATACCAATTATTGGTATTGGAGAATGTAGTGGAACCAAATGCTCTATGGATTTAACATTTTCATCACCAAATTGTTGTAAAAAAATATCCTCCGATGAAATGAACCCTAATAAGAAATACAAGGATCCTGTGTGAAGGAAATAAGAAAAAAAATAAAAAAAAATATACATTGTTCTACTTGAATGTGATTTAGATAACCACACATTTTCAAAAACTATTTCTCAAAGGTTCTGAGTTTATATCTCTCTAGATCAACCCCATCTTCTTTAAAAGTATATGAGAATTTCAATTGTCAAAATTATAGTTCTATCATAGAGATATGATGAATCCTTTAATGTCCTAAGGATCACCATAATTCCAATCCCTCAATCCTTAAACAATATCTTCAATTTATTAATTGGGTTAACTAATTCTCTCTCTAAGATGTGGGGGAGATGAGAGAGAGGCTCTCAAATTTGAGTGATGAATAGTATATCAAATGAAGGCCTCCTCTTACTTATATAGTAAGGTATGAAATACTTAGAAATATCATCCCAACCCCATGAATATGTAATTCAAACTTAATGAGTCATAAATGACATATTATGAACAACTAATTGTGTTATAAATATCATTTATATTTTTATCACATACTTATAGTATAATAAATATATTTTGTGATAAAAAAAGTCATTAACTCGATTTTTTTATTTATCAAAATATTAAATAGAACTTGAATATTAAAATAATATTGGTTCATTAAATATTTTCTCATGTGTTCACTTAAATACAAGTAAATACATTAAATATTTAAATTCAACTCCAATTATTCTATACTCAGATAATAATGAATTTATATGTTCCTTAGTGATCATTAATACTTGTACACCTCTCCGACTCCATGGTGGTTCCCGCCATGTCCTATACTCATATTCATTAGAATTGGATATAATTTTAAATGTTCTAAGTGTGTGACCCTCTAGGCACTTATCTCAATAGTAGTGAATATTATTCATAGTACATAAGCAGAGTCTAGTAGCCCATTAAATCCCATAAGGAGATAAGTAAATTTTATAGAAATGAAAACCTTTCCTAAAAACACACACCATGTAATATAATCTCTTTATCTGAAGATATATCCTAAAATAAGACACACACATTGTGTCATCATCCTTTCTTACTTTATTATTCATTGACCTCACTAGATGTACTTACCTTCTTCTAACAAGACCATGGATTTAGTGAAGGCACTACCATCCAAATCAATTGGACCTAAGATATCATTTCCTTTTTAAAGTTTCAAATTATTTCTTGATTATTCAATCAATATCATACCATGAATGGTGCACCAAAATAAATCAACCTCACCATGACATAAATTTCATGGTTTTCATTTTGTATCAAAGTATATAATAAAATAGTATACACAGATAATTATTTAATTCATGAGACAATTACACATGTTTGTAGATAGTAACTACCAATCACACCTAAAAATGTGGTGTTCCTATTTATAGGTGAATCCTCATGATCTCATCTACTCTAGATCACCAAGTGTGAACTTCGTGAGAATAAGTATCAATTCTTATGAGCCCCCAACGCCTTATAATCAAACATCATTTGTGTCCTATCATGATGTGTCTAGACCATGTGACATAAGTTTAATATTATTTTCATCGTATATTTAGGTTATTATTAAATCCATGTAACTTATATAACCTTTTAATATGAAATGTAATCTAAGGAAATTACCATAAACATAGTACACATAGAAGTATCAATAATACTAGGATAATAGAGACACATGTATATATCAAACTATATACATGTAATGGTAATAAAATTATATAAAGGATTTGTGTCTAGGGAAACTCACAAAAATACAAAGTTTTTTGTACAAATATAATTTTTATTTACTATCATAATAAATGGTAATGAAAAAATTGTACAAGTTTAGTTTAGAAAGAAAACCCTTTAACCATAAATCCTCCTTGACATCCTCAGTCAAGGATATATATGCGGCCTCTATGGTTGATAAAGCCACAATAGATTACATATTAGTCTTCCAGGATATGGGACCTCCATTAGAAGTGAAGGCACATCTAGAAATTAATTTTTATATATAAATATTATCTATATATTCAAAGTCTATATATCCAAAAACACACTCATTAGTGTTCATATTTTGACCATAACACAAAGAAATGACAGATAACTGTGATATGTATATAATATTCCATTTTAGATATTTCCAATGAGGCTTTCTTGGATTGGCCATAAATTTATTAAAGGTTCATATTGTAAATTCTAATTAAGTCCAAGTATATATCATTGAATACATAATATTTCCAACAGTATTATTAAAAGGTATTTTAGAAATATATTCAACATCTGTAGTAGTAGTACAGAATTGAGTTAAAGATGGTTTAAAATGTTGATCAAATGGAACATTAATGGTATTTAAAGACTCAATCAAGTATCTTTTTAGGACTTTAAAAATATATTAATTTTGGGAAAGGTATAGAAACTTATTAGGTTTATCCCTAATAATTACCATACCTATAATTTGTCTTTATGATCCAAATTATTTCATTTAAAAGACAATTTTCAACTGATACTTAACAGAGTTAATGAACATAAAATTTTTTCACATAATCAACATATCATTTACATAAATAATTATTTAAAGTAAGTGGGTCTTAACACACTTAAAATAAACACATGTGTCATGCTGACTCCTACTGAAAAGGTATTTAAGAATAAAAGAATAAAATTTAGTATACCATTTCCTAAAGGCATGATTTAAACTATATAATGACCTATTTAAATGGATTACTTGGTTAGGTTTTAAGTTTTAAAAATAACCATCATGAGGTTTCATGTAAATTTGGTCATTATGGTCATCATGGAGAAAAGAATTTTTCACATCCAATTGTTCATTATGAAAATCATAGAAGGTAGAAAAATTAAAAAGTGAGAGAATTGAAGAATTTTTAACAATAGGTGAAAAGATTTAAATATAGTAAATTTCTTCTCTTTGAAGTAATCCCTTGGACACTAATCAATCCTTGAACTTTATTTTCTTTTCAGTTTTATTATCCTTCTTTATTTTATAAATCCACTTACACCCAGTGACTTTAGCAATAGTAGGCTTATTAACAAAATACCAAGTTTAATTTTTATTCAAGGATTACATCTATTAATTCATGGAATATATCCACTACTTGTAATCTCTACCATTTATATCTTACTTATAATATTTACGATCATCGTCAATGAGATCTTACGTTATATGGAAAAAAACCCATATCATACTGGCTAAACTGATAAGGAGGTATAGAGACCCTCCTTTATCTATATTGGGTTTGTTGATAATAATTATTGTTATTAATATGATTTAAATCTAAATTTGAATCAGAATTGGATTTAGTTATGGTAATATCTTGTTGGTCAAGTGGAATATACTCAATAGGAACCTCAAATTAGGTCATTGATCCAGATTGAACAACCACAATGTGAGGTGTTTCAATGATACTATTATCTTACACTATTACCTATTTATTTTAATGTTAAAAAATCATTTTTATTATATTTATAATGAATTTTATGTTTTATGATGGTAGAAAATTTAAAATTTGATAAAATTGGATAAGTATTGAACCTATCGTGAAAACCTACCACATATGTAATGTACTTATCATGTGAAGAAGTTGAACTGACCATGAAGGTCAAGTGACCTTATAGAACCTAATTCACATTGCACTCAAACTGACTGCATGTAAAATAAATGGACCATCCATCAGATGTGTGAATTCTTTCAAAGTCATGAACTAACTATACAATGAAGTTCAAGTGATTGCATGTTCACTAAAACTACCGCATGTTGAAGATCAACCTACCGTATATTCATGATAAACCTACCATATAAAAAACCAAGTTACCTTGTGATAAGTGAGTAGAATTTATCTTATCCTTATAATGACCATTTATCTATATTGTAGTGACCACAAGAATAGAGTACCAACATCATGAATAAATGAAGATACTATGCAAAGAGATGAAGTTGTCGTATGAAGGAAAGAAGATACCATGTGAACCAGTGAAGTGAATGCATAAAGGATTAAAACTACTATATGAAGTGGTGAACCTCTCATGTGTGTAATGTACCTACTACATGAATACATTAAGTGATTCCAAGAGAAAATCAAGTTATTGTGCCAACTGACCATACCAACTAACCATGTCAACTGACTATGAGCCAAAGTATTCGATCTTTAAGTGAAGACAAATGACCATGTCTAACTTAAGAAGTGGGGCATTTTCAAATTATAAATTACTATATTTTGGAGCCTAAATTTTAGATATAGTTCATTTAATAATGAAATGAGTATAAGGATTTGGGAACAAATATTTAGAAATGGTTATTTTAAATAAAATATATCCTTAAGATGCAGAGCCTCTTGTGGATAAGAAGAGTGTAAGAGAAAGAGAATACACATGTACTTGAGATATAATAATACACATAGGACTCATTGTGAACATTCTAGACACTTTATTTTCTTCAAATTTATATAGAAACCTGTTTGATCCCTCTCAAAGGAAAATTCAAGGACTCTTGAACAACTAAATCGGATCAAATTGAGTTGTATCAAATATTATCACTTTCTAATCATTTCTATTTTTGTTCTAGATTATTTTTCAAGATACGTGTATTACACTTTGTTTATTATTTAAAACAAACTCATGTATTATATTGGAGATCTATAGACACAATCACTCATTCTATTTTATATGCACTTAAATATAGAATTGTGGAAGAGGTTGTGTAACATAGACTACCTATGTGCAATTTTTATTCATTTATTATTACCATGTAGAACTGTAGAAGAGGATTTGTATAACTTAGAAATCCTTATGACCTATTGTAAAACCCGATCATAGTTTTAGATCATTTTATTATTTAATAAACTACTTGGTAGTAGTATATTTCAAAGTGGAGAGGAATAGGTCTCCGTTTTAGATTGAACCTATTGAATTTATTCCACTATTTGATTTCCTATTTTGTTCTATCAATTTTAAAATGAACCAAAATCTATATTTAAAGCTATAATATCAAAACTTTACTTTGATAGTTAACTTTAATTTATGTTTTATATATTTTGTTTGATTCAATTAAATCTATTTAAAATTTTAAAATATTTCTAAACCTATTTTAACCGAGTTGTGATGAAACTTGTAAGAATCATTTTGAAAGATAAAATTATATAATTCAACAATTTTAGTTAATTGGTATTCATTTTATATATTGGGGTATTTGAATGTAAATCATTTTTAATAGAAATTCTAAATTGGAAACTCAATTAACCCCCTCATGAGTATCCCACTCTAACCAACATTTGGTATCAAATATTTTATTATTTCTCTTCGATTATTATTTATTATGGTCAAATTATTTAAAAAACATACATTTAAATTTATATTTACTATATAATATTCTATTTTGGAGGGTAAGTTTGAAGGATATTCTACCAAAAGACCACATTATTTTAATGGTCAAAACTATGCTCAGTGGAAAATTAAAATGAAAATACACCTTGAGAGCATGGGCTTTGATATTTGTGGAACTATAGAGGATAAATATGAAAAACCTAAAACTACTAGAAAATAATGGGATTATATTATGAAATTTACTTATGATTCAAACTAAAAATATATGAATGCTTTATTTTATGCTTTAGAAGAAGAATAATTTAACATAATATATTTATGTGTAACTACTTATGAGATATGGGATACACTCTTTGTATCTCATGAAGGCACTTCTAATGTGAAGGAAATGTGATTAAATACATATACTATTAACTAAATACATTCAAAATGAAACCTAATGAATATATTTATGACATGTATATTAGGTTAAATGAAATCATAAATAATTTGATTACTCTTGGGAAAATAATTATGGATAAATATAAAGTAATTATAATCCTGAGATGTATACCAAACTGATTGAAAGGTACTACATTTTCTATTAGATAATCATGCGACATTATTAAAAAACTACTAAATGAGAATATTTAAAAGCTCGTGATGTATAAGTAGGAACTCAAAGTGAATAGTGAATAAGAAGATAAACCTAAAATAAAATCAATTTCATTCAAGACTTATAACTCAATACTAAAAGAAAAAATCAAAGATGAAAGTTTGAGTGATGATGAATCACCTACAAATAGTGACGAAGAAATGGATCACCTAGCATTATAATTCAATAAATTCTTTAGGAATAATTAATTCTTCAAGAAAACAAATTACCAAGGAAAGTTAGATCAAAAAGGGAATTGGAAAAAGGAGGATAAATTAGGTGAAGTAACTTATTATAAATGCAAAAGAAAATGACATATCAAGGATGAATTTCTTAAAATTAAGTATAAAAAATATAATGATAAAAGAAAAAAGGCCAAATAAGGATATAAAATCCACATAGATCACCTATAAGGATAGATCAAGTGACTATAAATTGATAATAGAAGATAAGAATGATATATCTAACATGTGTTTCATGAAAAAAACATATTAGGTACTACCTATTATTTACGAATCTCATATTAATGTTTCAAATATTTTTAAGAATAAAACAATGATGAAAACATGATAAGTAAGGATTTATTCAAGTACTGTATCATATTGGAGGAAACTTTCAATTAACTTAAAGATAAATATAAAATTCTGAATAAGAAACATGATTTGTCTGGTCATTTTAAATCTAACTTTTCTATAGAAGAGGTCAATAATTCTCAATTGTTAAAAGACAACAATTAACTCAAAAAATTTAATTATTACCTCAATAAATATTTTTAAAGATTTAAAAATGGTATATAAACCCTTACAAATATGATTTGTAAATACATTTTACCCATGTATACCATTGTAATTGGTTACCAATATAGACTATAGAAAATTTAAAAGATTAAATTTGTTCCTAGTACAAATTCTGCCAACTATGTAAACAATTCTTATTCATATGGACCCAATAAAGTTTTCATTTCTAAAATTTTAAATTCTATTTATAGAAAACTAGTTAAACATATTTGGATTACTAAATATTTTATTACTAGCATTTTTTAACTAAGAAAATATAGGTACTAAAATAATTTATAATTTAATATTTCTATAGAGAACCTGCTTGAAGAGTACCATTAAACACCAATAGTATCTAGATAGTGGATATTACAGACATATAACTGGGGAATAATTAATATTTAAGAAACTTACCAAGATATATGGTGGAAATTTAACTTTCAGTGACAATTCCAAAGGAATGATAATTTTACTTAGGTAAATCTAATTATAGTATTGTTTTTATTTATAAATCTTTGTTCGTAGATGGACTAAAATATAATCTTATTATCATATCATAGTTTTTTTATGATGGTTATCATGTTAACTTGTAAAATAATGCTTTAAAAACATTTGATTCCAAGTATGCTTTAGTTTTTTCTGCCTTTTGTAGTGATAATATTTATACTATTAATTTAGATTCGTTGTCTCTTAAAATATTTCTTTTTTAAGTGACTTTCATAAAGAGTCTAGTATTTGGAATAGGATACTAGGCCATCGCATCCTTCACTCACTTAGGAAGATAACTATGAAAGAGTTATTTAAGGATCTTCCTAAAATATAATTCATAAAATACAAAGTCTATAACCCATTTCAAAAATAGAAACAACATAAGATCTCTTTAAAACCAATGAATAAAGTGTCAGCCTTTAAACCCTTGGATTTGGTTCACATGGAATTTTTTAGACCCTCTAGAGTTTCTATATTAAATGGGAATCATTGTGATTATTTACTAGTAAATGAATTTTCTAGATACACCTGGGTATTCTTTATAGCTCATAAAAGTAAATATTATTCTTAATTTTTCAAATATGAATAATCTATAGAAAACATCAGTGGTATTACTATTAAGACCTTAAGAATTGATCATGGTTTTGAGTTTGAAAAATCAATAATTTTAATCTCTATTCTCTCAACATAGATACAATAACAACAATTCTACTCCTAGGACTCCATAACAGAATAGTGTTGTTGAAAAAAGAAATAGAACTCTTTAAGAGATTACCCATACTATGTTTAATTAGTATGATTTACCTATTTATTTTTGGGAATAGTCTATGGATACATATTTTTGTATTATCAATAGAGTTTTTATTAGACTTATTTTAAATAAAACTCCACATGAGATATGAAATGGGAAAAAACCAAAGGTTAATTACTTTAGATTTTTTGGTTACAAGAACATTATTCTCAACACAAAAGAAAATTTAGAAAAACAATCATCCAAAAGTGATGAAGGAATATTATTTGTTTATTAAACTTACATTAAATTATACGTGGTATTCAAAAAAATAACCAAACTTGTGGAATAATATTTACATGTAAAATTTTATAAAAATAGATTCACATGAGACTAATACCTCTTTAGAAAACCTTAATGATGATTATTCTAATCTTAATATCAATGCATCAACCAAACCTAGTGATAGTTCTCTAAAACCTAATGTATAAAATTACCCATTTATAAGGAACTATTTTAACCAAAACCTGAAGATAAAAATGAATTACCAAATACTTATATACCTAGAACCATTAGGAATCATAGAGAACACCCCTTAGATATTGTAGTTGGAGATCTAGATAGAGGAACTCATAATAGA
Organism: Viscum album; assembly: GCA_963277665.1. Lineage (NCBI taxonomy): Eukaryota > Viridiplantae > Streptophyta > Magnoliopsida > Santalales > Viscaceae > Viscum > Viscum album. The sequence goes on along the minus strand of OY728133.1, from coordinate 717,192,934 downwards.
CCCTCTCTTAAAAACAAGTTTTATCGTCAAGCCTTCTTATAATATCTTGAAGCTAAGATTGTCATTGAAGAAACAGATGATGAATTATGGGTAATTAAAATTCAAGAATAATTAAACCAATTTGAAAGGAATAAAATTTGGGAACTAATAGAAATATTTGAGGAATTAATGACCATTATTACTAAGAGGGTATTTAGGAATAAAGTTTATGAGTTAGGAACAATTATTATAAATAAATCTAGACCAATTTCATAAGGTTACAGTCAAGAGGAAGGTATTGACTATGAAGAAATATTTTCACTAGTATCTAGAGTTGAATCCATCATAATGTTGCATGTCTATACAATACATTTTAATTTCAAATTATATCAAATGGATGTCAAGGGTACCTTATTAAATTTTTATATAATTGAGGGTACCTTTTTATAATAACTTATTGGATTTGAAAACCCTCATTTTTTAAATCACGTTTTTTAATTAAAAAAATTTGTATATGGGTTGAAACAAGCTCCTAGAGCTTGGTATGATAGGCTCAAGTCATTTTTTATTTCTAAAGGTTTTTCAAAAGGAATAGATGATCCTTATTTATTTATTAAGATAATTTCCAGAAAGGTTTTAGTAGTTCAAATTTATGTCAATGATAATATTTTTAGAGAATCCAAAAACTCTTTTTTGTACTAAATTTTCAAAAATGATTAAAAATCAATACAAATTGAGTTTCATGGGTTATTTAAAATTCTTACTTAGTTTTCATATTTTTTAGAATAAGGAAGAAATAATTCTTTACCAAAAAAAGTATAATAAGGATATTTTAAAATGTTATGGTATGGATAGTGATAAAGGTAATGATACTCACATGAGTACAAGTTATAAATTGAATCTTAATAAAATGAGGAAACCAATTGATCAAACCACTTATAGAGGTATGATTCAATGTTTTATGTACTTAACTACTATGAAAACCAATATTATGTTTATTTTGTTCATGTGTTCACTTTTTCAACAAAATCCAAAATAATCACATTTAAATGTTGTCAAAAAAATCTTTAAATGACTCAAAAGTAAAACTAATTTATGATTTTTTTATTCTAGAGGATTGGTATTTAATTTAGTTAGTTATTTAGATCAAAATTTTTGTGGTCGTAAGTTAGATACATAATACACCTTAGGAATACATAACTTTTTGGGCAAATATCTAATTTCATGGTGTAGTAAAAAGAAAAAGTATGTTTCATTATCTACTACAGAATATGAATACATGGTTTAATTAGTTGTTGTGCATAGATTTTGTGTATGAAATATACATTACAAGACTATGGATATCAATTTCTGAATTTCCCTATAAATTTTGATAATACAGGTGAAATAATATCTCTAAGAATAATATATCTTATTCAAGGAAAAAACATATTGATATAAGACATCACTATTTTGAGAGATCATTTTTCAAAAATTATATTTTACTCTTGAATTCATTGGTACAGAACATTAATGTGTAGATATATTTATAAATCTATTGAATGCTGAGAGAATAAATTATATTAAACAAAAATTAGGAATGATAAACTATTTTTAAAATCATTCAATTTAGTCCTATGTCTTATTGTTATTTGAATTTTATTTATAATTCTTGATTTCTATGACTGATGTTAAATTAAACTTGAAGTATAGTTCACACAGTGAGTTATGTGGCCATGAGTTTTTTTCATATGGTATAACACCCTAAACATTTTATGGTATATTTTTCTTAAATAATTTCTATTCATTAGATATCTTATATTGCATAAAGAAAAATTATATATGAAACAACACTTAGTTATTTATAGGATAAAGTCATAACCTAGTCATTCAACTTAAATTTTTCACTTCGGTGTTTTTAATTTCAAAAAATGGTCATATACAGTTGTGATCAGTAAGTTATTTGGAGTCTGATAAAACCAACTTGTTTTTTTATGAATAATAACATACCCTTATAAATAGTAATTTGAATATTATGAATATTCAATCATATTATTATTTTATCTTCTTAAGGTTATAAGGTAATGATATATTGATTAATTTTTCAAGGTGTTAAAAATGAGTTATAGATTAAAATTTGTTATTTTTGAATAAATTATGATTTTATTTAAAAATTAAATTAATAATACTTAGAAAATTATTTTCAAAAAATTGAGTTCATTTTTTAATTCTACACATCTAAAAATGTTTAGTGTGAATTTTTTGGATTTTTCAAAAATTCTTTAATTTTTGATGAATAGTAAAATATAATAAATTGCAATAAATGATAAATACTTTTTTTACTGCATCATAAGTTATGAAAGGATGATTTAAGACCACTTGTTTCTAAATCACATGAAATTATTACTAAGTGGGGTCACATGAATCAAGACTATTCATAGTCTTGAACAAAAATATTAAAATAATGTGAAATCCCTCCTCTCCTCCATTATAAATACCACCCTCATTCCTCTCTTCCTACCACACCAATAAAGCTTTGATCCTTACCTAATTTCTACCTAATAAACCTCCCAAGACCTCCCCCATATCCAAGACCTTATGGTCTCACCAAAAGGCCAAAAAAATGCCTCAAGAAGATTCTCAATGAGTACTCAAGAGGTGAACCTCTCTTCCTTTTTCTTTGAACTTATTTTACAAATTCCATTCTTTTTTTTCTCTCTCCTCACCTCACCTCATTCAAATTATATGATAATTACATTACCTTAAATTAATTGTAATTTTATTATTCTAATAAAATATTTCATCATCATCTCTCTTTTCCCCTCGTCTTATTCTAAAAATGAAAATATTGTCTGAGATGTGTTAATTTATCACATTCAAGGACGACAGGTTTTCAATTTATATTACTATCTTAAATAATAGTCATGAAACATTTTTAATAGTTGAACTGGATCATAATATATTTATTTTATCTTATTCAATGTTCTTTAATCCTTACGCACTCATAATATAAAATTATAATACAAAACAAGTTCATTATGCACAAAACCGCCAAGTTAATCCAAGAATTTATCATTAACTTTTATCTAATGAGTCATCCTCATGGTATATAACCAAAATAATTATAAGATAATTTATATCTCTTTAATTTCACTAATAATATATATTAACAATTCTAGATGTTTAACAACATTTCAAATGAACTTCCATTCATGAATACAAGTAAACCGATCATGAAAACCAAGGAATAAAATGCTTCCAAAACAATAAAATTGAACCTCTTAAACCCATCAAAAAGTAAATTAATGAACCTAATAAGGTTATAATAAATAAATTAAATGTATCAGAGGTTCTGGAATTATTAATTAATGAATTGAAGTTTTATTATTCAGGTCATTAAGATCAATCGAAAACACCTTCGGGCATAAGGTAAGGGGTTTCTCATCTCACTTTAATTTCCATGAGATTTTCATCATTTGGAAATTATTTATTGTGTGTGGTGTATGTTTACCACAATTTTATATATAATATCATTATTATATTTATATTTATGGTATTTAGTGAATCACTTGATTATTATTAACTTGATTTATTACAATTTGTAAGGTACTTTGTTTCAGTTTCCATTTCATTGTGATTTACCTGGTATTGTGCACCTAATAATTCTTATGTGGTGTACCTACTACCCCTTTGAGATAATTTTTCATTTTAAATTGTAAATATATTATATATACATATTATAGTTTCATGTATATGATTATTATCATAATTTGTATACCCTTTTACATATGGTGTTTATTTGGAATGTTGTTAACTATGGAAATATTGATGAATCTGTATAATCTACTCTGTACATATACTAAGAAGGCATGTTGTACTTGAATTAAATCTATGTATAAAGAATTTTTTTGACTTGAAGTTATGGGTGGGTCCCTCTATATCCCCTCCATGCATCGATAGGTCTCATGAGACAAATCATTTGGTGACACACCCTTTGAGTTTGTTTCTAAAACAGAATCAGATGGTTATTTACCCACAAACTTAAACTGTTTTGATGGTATAGTGGTATAATGTTCCAGATACATTACTTCCAATTAATAATTATTCTTATTATTCACTTTTATTTATTACTATCCTTTTATTTTTCACTATAACAAAATCTATGGATGTTTTTTCATTCTCAGTTTCTTAATGGCTTGTGTTTTTCATTTATTCACCATGCCATATTGACTATGACAATTTTTTTGTGATTCAATTATTGTTGACTCATGATTCAACTATTTTTAACCCTTACTAAGCATTTTTTCTCACCTATTTCATTTTTTTTACCTTCAATATGTTATGAGTATGAGACCATTTATTGAGTTCTCATGGATTCATTTTATTAGTTTTTTTTATGGATTGTATTTTGTTACCTTTACCGATTAAATAGGAGTTACAAGTATTTATCTAGTTTCTTTAAGACTGCTAAATTGATAGTTACTTTGGGATTTCATTCCTTTTAATCATTCTAATGTAATAAGTAATGCACCAGCTCCAGGCTTCTGGGGTTGGGGTGTTACAGTTGGTATTAGAGTAATTTTAGTAGCAACCTTGGAAACTAGAATTAGAAAACACATTTTAGGGGACATAGCCATAAGTTATACTTCGAAGATAATAATAGAAAAACATCATGTAATTTTGGTAAAGTATGGATTATGTGGTTCTTTCTAGAGAATATATCCTTATATAGATACTACAAATGGATGTGGTTCAGGAATAGATATACCTAAGAGTAACAACTCCAACAAGGAGTTTCGATCTTAACCCAGGGTATCCTGGTACATGAAAATGGGCCTTAATGCGCACTTGGTTTGACAATCCTGGGGGATATACTTAGGATAATTTACATATTTTTTACAAACTATTATGAAGTATTTAAAAGTAAATGTAAACAATGTTTATGATTACAAGATTAATTGTGCATATTGTTTTAGATTATCTTATATTTTTTCTAGTTAAATTATGAACTATGACATAATTTAGTGTATGAAATTTTTTATTAATGACACCTAATGGAAGAAGGAGAATCAATACCCATAGAAAATATAGGGATATCCCCATAGAGAAAGTCAACACATTTAATGTTGGAGCAGATCATATCATGAACATAGTGGGACAAATTACTCAGGTTGTGATGAATAACTATGCTACACCTGTATTGGATCGTTTTATATGGAAGAATCCCCCATTTTTTAGTGGGACTACTAATCTAGGGGTAGCTAAGTATTGGATCAAGTGTCTTGAAAATATATTTCTCATATTAAGATGCAATGAAAATGAAATGATAGTACTAGAAGTATATTTCCTCAAGGGTGATGTTGATCAATGGTGATTCTTGATCCAGAATACCATGGAGGAAGAAGAAATAGAAGATATGGAATGGAGAACTTTTAAGGAAATATTCTTTGACAAGTATTTACATTACGAACAACAAACTGAAATGAAGAGGAAATCTTTTATCCTAAATTAAAGGGAAGAAGAGAGTGTTATGGAGTATGAGGCTACCTTTACAAGATTATCCAGGTATGTTATATATTAGGTATGTAATTCAGAAGAAAAGAGTGATCATTTGTTTTAATGTCTTAAGACAAGTCTTCAAAGTCGTGGCACACACACATGGAAGAAAATTACATGTAAATCGCAAGCCCGGGGACTTGACCCTGTGACCTGCCCCTCACGCCCCCAAATTTTTATGATGAAATTGTATTAAGTTCCATCAAAATAGAGAAGTAATTTTCTAGATAATTTTTTTTCAAGGTAAATCAAGATAAGAAGAGGTGTTCTAATAAACATGGAAAAGTTGAAGCACCCATGAAGAAGAATGGAATGAAGAAATTTATGTTATACGAGAACTACAGAAAGAATCATCCAGAGAAATGCTTGAAAGGCATGGGAGTTTTCTCTAAGTGTGGAGAAAATTTTCATTGATCTAGTGATTTCAAGGGGAAGATACAACTCAATGATGTTCAATGATAAAATTTTATAGAGATGGGACACTATGAAAATGAGTGTCCTAACTGCCAAGGAAACTTTCCTCATAAAAGGCCATGAGGGTAAGGTAAAGCTTATACGATTATAACTGTGGAGGTTTAAGTTCCTAATGATGTGGTGGAAGGTACTTTAATTGTTTCCTCAAAATTAGAAAATGATTTATTTTATTTTGGATCATCACATTCATTTATATCATCCCAGTTTACCAAGAAAATTAGACATTTCCAATTTGATTTAATAAAGGAGTTGTTAGTCAAAACTCTTAGGGCATGTATCATTACAACAAAGATGTGTTGATTAGTTCCCCTCATGACCCATAAATGTGCTTTAGTTTCTAACCTTATCATCATACCAATTATTGACTTTGATATAATTATCATTGTGAATTGGATATCAAATTATGATGTGAAGATCTATTGCAAGAAGAAAGAAGTTACAATTTTTGATAATGGTGTACAATCCCTTATCTTTAGAGTAGAAACCTCTCCATATTATTCTTATCTAGATCCACCTTGAGTAGCTCCATTGGATTAAATTCTTGGGCAGGAAGAGAACACAATATCTATGGGTGAGTAAAGAAATATTCAAATTGAATAAATACCTATTGTGCAAGAATACATTGATGTATTTCCAGAGGATTTAACTAGACATCATCTAGAGAAAGAATTTGTGTTATCTATTTATTTAATTTTTGGTGCAAGACCTATATCAAAGACTCCCTATATAATGGACAATGTGAATTTAGTTGATCTAAAGAAATAACTAGAGTAATTGAGTGACAAAGGATTTATTTGACCTAGTGTTTCTCCATGGGGATCCCCTATCCTCTTTGTCAAGAAGAAAGATGGGTCCATGAGGCTATGCATTGATTTTAGGTAAATCAATTCTATTTAAATAAAGAACAAGTATCCTCTAACACGAATTGATGATTTATTTTATAAACTTTATAGATCCCAATATTTTTCAAAGATTTACCTTTTATCTTAATATCATAAGCTATTTGTGAGGAAGGAAGACATTCCGAAGACATCATTTCAAACTAGGTATGGGCATTACGAGTTTACATAAATTTATTTTGGACTGACTAATGAACCCTCTATTTTCATGGATCTAATGAATAGATTTTTCAAGGAATATCTTGATGAATTTGTTGTGTTATTTTTCGATGATATCATGGTATACTCAAAAATATAATAAGAACATGAGAATCACTTATGGATTATTCTAAAAACTCTTAGAATAAATGAATTATATGGGAAGTCTATCAAGTGTGAATTTTGGCTTCAATAAGTTTCTTTTCTTGGCCATGTTGTCTCTAAAGATGGAATATTAGATTATCATATGAAAACAAAGTAAATCCAAGAATGGACTATGCTAACGAACATAACTGAGGTATATAGTTTTATTAGATTAGCAGGCTACTATTAGTGTTTCCTTTAGAATTTCACCTAACTGGCTAACCCACTATCTAGGCTCCCATATAAAGGGGTTAAGTTTGTATGGAAGAAAAAATGTACAAAATTCTTTTAATAATTGAAAATAAGATTATTCAATGCTCCAATTTTGACTCTTCTATCTGGAATTGATGGATTTGTGATATACAGGGATGCATCAAAGAATAAACTGGGTTGCTTCCTTATTCAAAATGATAAATTTATTTCTTATGCAACAAGGCAGCTAAAGAATCATGAAAAAAATTATCCTACTCATGATCTTGAGTTAGCAGTTGTAATTATTTCTCTAAAAATATTGAGACATTATCTCTATAGTGAAAGATGTGAGATATATATGGATCACAAGAGTTTGAAATACATTTTTACATAGAAAGAACTCCACATGAAGAAAATTAGATATCTTGATTTACTCAAATACTATTATTGTTCAATACACTGCCACTCAGGAAAGGAAAATATGGTGGAAGATGCATTAAGTAGGAAAGATCATGGACTTCTGACCCAAATGAGGATTGAGAGAGATCTTATATTCATGGATCTACTAAAGATGGATATGGGAATTTTTATGGAAGGGGAAACATCATTCCTATTTCAAATGACTGTTAAACCATCTTTACAAGATAAGATAAAAATATCTCAATCTGATGATGATAATCTACAATAGAAAATTAAAGCTGTTAAGGATGGAATATTGGAAGACTTTGTGTCTATGGATGGAGTTATGAAGTTTGGGAAGAGGTTCTGTCATGACCCATCCTCGGAGGCCCGTGTTGTGACTACACCAAGCCCGCCTTCCATAGGCCAGGGGCTAGCGACTATCAACGAAAGGTGTATTCCCTAAAACTAGAAAGGCACTTCCTTTATATCTTGTAAACATGATAAACCAAGTATACAAAAAGATAGGAACACAAGTAAATTGTAAAGTAAAAAAGAGTGTGCACAGTAATTAAAAGGGGCCAGAATACAAGCCCAACTGAAAAGTACAAGAAAACGGAAAGTACAAGTAAACTGAAACAGATCCTATGAACTCCCGCCAAGGACCCTACCTGAAGGGTAGGTACAGCTCTTGAATAGTTGTATCTGCGGTACTCCTTGTCTAAGGTTCACCTCCGAGCTACCTACACTCTTGGTACTCTTGTCCTCAGTCAGCGTTGTTCATCGTCTGTACCAAACATAATACGGTGCAGGCATAGCCTGTGTAGGGGTGAGTATAACGATACTCAGTAGGGACCCCGAGACCATCGAAGGTCTCACAAAACCCACAACGGATAAATCACAAATCGTGAAAACATTTGACAACCCAACTTAGGTATATGATCATACATATTCCTATGTTATCATGTATACCCATCTCATTAATGAGGAAACTCAAGGCCCAAATCCTTATCCAAAGTACAACTGTTCCAAAAAGGAAAGAATACCACAAAGGTAACACCACAAAGGTAAGTACCACAAAGATAACGCCACACATAAGAATACCACAAAGATATCACCACGAAGGTAAGTACCACAAAGATAATGCAACACATAAGAATACCACAAATGTATCACACACAGAATATTACCACAAAGGTAAAGACTCAGCTTACACAAGGTATAACTTAGGTATGGAAGCAAAGATGATTATATGTAACTACTGAATCATCTTACTCTGTTAAGAGATAGACCCATGTTGGATCCTAAATCATCAGACCCATGTAGGATACTAGTACATCAGACCCCCGTAGGATTATAGAGTAGTCTCACATTGATTCCTAGAGCAGATTCAAGTGATACTCTCGAACACATACCCATGTAGGATCATTTTCTCATGTTACAGTCAGCTATAGGGTTCCCACACTAAGCTCGCTTGATTATGGGAGGGTCTTCTCCTCATGCCACAGGTCAATACTCCAACTTCCAAGAAGTACCATGAAAAAGTATCCCAAAGGACCGCCACGTAAAAGGGATCTCCACGCAACAGATGGTGCGTCAATTGGACACCCAGTCTGTAAGTTATTGGCTTTTTAGTCCCGAGGGCCTGGTTGGATTTGTGTCTGATCCAACCCTATCATACCCCAACCTTATCCAAAACTCAAGTGGGGTATACCAAATATACCTTATTGATCCAAGGTTTATGACTCGGCGGATGGTTCATCAAACGGACACTCGTAGCTAAAGATATGACCAAAAGAACGAAAAGGGTCGAAGTTGGTCCAGGTCCAGTCCGACCCGGTCGGATCGACCAGGCCCGCTGGGCAGCCCGCTGCAGCTGGTCGGACGGCCAACCTCCTTTGCGTGGCACGGTCGCGCACTATGCCACCACCAGCGGCAAGCTCTACCGGCCTCCCTCCCTTCACTGTTGCGGCACAAGGTCACGGCTCCTGCTCGCCCGGCGGTGCGGACGCGCGCTGCCGCCTCCCCTTCGTGCATCCGACCAACGTCGGCTGCCACCCTTGCTCCACCACGGCCAATGGGCCGCGGCCCTTCTCTGGAGGTGTGGTTGCACCACCGCCATCTTCATGGTTGTCCTTGGTGACAGCCGCCACTCCCAAGTCCCACGGTACCAATTGCTGGAACTAGTCATCATCCTCCTTCATCGCGAAGATCTCATCATAAACCACAAGGGTTGTGAAGAGGTTGGACCATGTTTATTTGGCCTCCACCCTACGCGTTAGAGCAGTAGCAAGCGGCTCATGGGGACAGATACAACCTAAAAGAAAATTAATGAAGATAAATCAAAATTCCACCCCTACCTCGAAGGTTCATTGACGTCGGTGAGGAGGGAAAGACGGACACCGGTTCATTATCTTTGAAGATGTTCCTTGTCGGAGAGGGTGTTCTTCATTGGATATGGAGTTCTTCATTGTAGAAAGGTGTTTCTCCAATGTTCTCCCCTTTTTCCAACACTTCCCCCGAATTCCACCAAAATGAAATAACCAACTTATTAAATTATGTTCTATTAATTTAATTAGAGTTGGAAATTAATTAAATTGATGTTGTCATAATAAATTAATGGAAGTTGGCACAATTAATTAAGAGATAACAAAGAGTTACCTCCTCATTAAATAGAGTGTTCAAGGGTCAGGTGGTCCCCACCATTAATTTCAAAATGGGGGGTTTTCTAGCATGGGTGGTCCCCACCACCAATCATTCAAATGGGAGGTAAAATATATAATAAAATTTTGTTCTTTAATTTATTTTTATTTCAACGAAAAAAAAGAAAATTAACTTTCACCCTCGTCCTACTGCAGTCAATGTGAAAATCTCATTAAGAGAATATCGGCACTGTGAGTTCAACGATGTCCTCAAATTTCAATTCCGAGCACCGGTTCAAAAGTTACAAAAACTCTCTCGCACGTTTACTAAACGTACCTAAAAAAGTTCAGAAATTCATTCTAGGCACACCGGGCCTCGGAATCATGTACCATCAATTTTTTCAGACTCATAAAATTCCCATATAATTTAAAAAAAATTCATGGAAGTTTTTAGTTCTTTACATTCTCCCCACCTCAGGGCTTTGCATCCCCGAAATCCAAAACACAAACTAGGAAAACAAGTGGGGATATTGAGCACAAATCTGATCCTCCCTCTCCCATGTGCTCTTTTAGAGGTTCTCATGTTTCTAATGTACACACACTAAAGGTATGAACTTCCCATGAAGGACCTGATCCTATCGATACTAGATCTCTACTGGAACCTCTGTAAATGTCGTCCCATCGTCGATGTCCAACTATCCATGGTCGATTATGTGTGAAGGGTCATGCACATATCTCCTCAGTTAGGATACGTGGAAAGCATCCTGCACTCGGTGAAACTGAGGTGGAAGAGCTAAGCGGTAAGCCACCTCACCAACTCTGTGGAGGACCTGAAAGGGTCTGATGAACCTCAGAGATGACTTGTTGCCCCAGCCAAATCTCTACAAACCTTGTCAGGGCGAGACCCATAGAAAGATGTGGTCATCATCCTTGAACTCCAGAGGTCTCCATCTCCTTTCAGCATAAGACTTATATCTTCTCTGTGCAGTCTTCATCCTCTTCTAGATGATCTGCACCTTCTTCGTGGTAGCCCGTACCATATATGGTCCCACGAGTACTGACTCCGCTGGGTCAGTCCAGCACAAATATGATCTGCAAGGTTAGCTGTACAGATCCTAGAAAGGTGTCATCCCAATGGTGGGGTGATAGTAGTTGTTGTATGAAAACTCCACCAAGGGTAAGTGATCCTCCCATATGCGACTGAAGTCGAGGACACAAGCACACAGCATGTCCTCAAGGGTCTGAATAGTCCACTAAGTCTATCCATACATCTGAGGATAGAAGGTAGTGCTCAAATGAAGTTTCATCCCAAAATCCTCCTACAACTCCTTCCATAGCTGGGAAGTGAAACGTGCATCAAAATTGGAAACAATCGTCGAGGGTACTCCATGTAGCTACATAATCTTCTGCACATAGAGGCATCCCAAGCTCTCTATGAAACCCTAATCTCTGATTGGTTGGAAGTGGTCTAACGTGGTGATTCGATCGATGATCACCCAGATAGAATCATGACCCCTCTATGTACATGGAAGTCCTATCATGAAGTCCATGGATATCCCATCCCACTTCCACTCTAAGACCTCTAAAGACTGAACTATGCCTGATGGTACCTGATGATCTTCCTTCACTTACTGACAAGTGAGTCACTAAGAGACAAACTCTGCTACTACTTTCTTCATTCCCAACCACCAATGTTGTCATTGGAGATCCCGGTACATCTTCAACACTCCTAGATGTACCGCTAGAGGGGATGTGTGGAAGTCCCTCAACATTTCCTCTCGAAGAGACACTGGTACCATGGTATATCCTTTGAAGAGGATGATGTACACCCTACCTTCATAAAATCCATCAGGTGTCTATCCCATAGATATCTGAGAATGTCAAGCCTTGTAGTCTGTGTCCCCACATTGTGCCTCACTGACTCACTGAAGAAGTGGTGGAGTGAAAGTAAGAGACTGAAAAAAAGCTGCTCCATATCAATCCACAAAGGACATCTATAAAGCGGCCAGATTCTATGTCACCTCACCTAGAAGCTTTATACCAGATCTCCTGCTTAGTGCATCTGCCACAACGTTACCCTTTCTAGGAGTATAGACTATCTCGAAGTCATAGTCCTGGAGGAACTCAATCCAATGTTGTTGTCTTAGGTTCAGGTCTTTCTGAGACAAGATATATGTAATGTCTCGGATTTCACCATGTTTTATTTTAATATTATATAGAATTATTTCGAGACCAGGCTTTGAAACGGCGAGCAGTTCCGAGGCTCGGTGATCCCAGAAAAAATGTTTGAAATTTAATTAAATAATTAAATTTCGTACGCATGTGGTTTTCCTAAAAAAGTGGAATAACACCTGAAAGGGTACTCAGATCAGAAATATGAGGGAACTGTTGCGTTCATATCAGAAATTTTACCCTTGAAGAAACCTAACATTGGCTGGCGCAGACCGGTGGTGAAATATGGTTTTTGGAAATAACCGTAATAAAATATTTATTAAATAAATATTTTATTAAAATCATTGCTGCAGTGAAATATTTATCTTTTATCCTTTTAAATAAAGGTTTACGCAGGGGGTACATGGTTACAAACCTCATAACCCTGGAACCCTTGGAGGCTCTGGAGGCTCTAGAGAAAACCTCCTAATGCAGCAACGACGACCCGGTGGTCGGATCTCCGCCAAAGAACGCCGTGAATCCAGGTAGAGAATTTGATCTCCTTGTGATTTCTTTCCCGTTCTTGATTCCTACGACTAACACGGACTAATCCACAAAAGATTAGCCCATGGATCGATTATATTTTTGGGATGGGATTTTGCAAGGATTTTGGGGATTCTGATTTTTTAGTTATTTTTTGGTTTCATTCAACATTATAACGGTGATGAACCAAGATTGACATGAACATCGATTGAGGTTCGTCCCTCTCGATTTGTTGTGTTTTTCTTCTCAGAATTCTCGCGTTCTGCATGTTCATTATACATGTTCTTCACGGGATAATAACAATGATCGATTTCACCTTTGATCTATGGTGTAACGATCCAAGATTTTAGATCCAACCTTGGAGTGGTGGTACGGAGCTGCGACGACGGTTTTGGCGAACGATACAGAGTAGATCGGGAGATATCCGTTTTGGGAATTTTTCTTCAGATGGATCAAAAGAGTTTTATGACCCAATTGATGGACCAAAAACACATGTTTTGGTGTTCGTATGATGGGGAAAACCAATCCCTGAAGCATCGGGATGAATGGGCGAGAGATCGAGAATTTTGAGATCGGCCAAAGCGTGAGGAAGAAGACGGCATTCTGGAATTTTCCTGACTACACGTCATGTATTATGGGCTACATGGCATGTGTTTATCAGTGGGTCACCTGGCATGTACTCCAGGAGTACATGGACACTGGTTGGGTACATGGCCAAGGACACGGCATGTGTACCCCTCCCCGGCCAGACCCGACCAGTTACATGGGATACCCCATGTACTGGCACATGAGCAGGCGACACGGACAGACACTATGTACGGGCATACATCCAGGGTATACGGGTGTTTCCCATTGACAGGACATAGCATGTGATTTGACTTAAATGTTGTGTATATGTTTTCCTACATGAATTTGACTTTTGACATGAGCCATTAACACGGGCAGTACCCGGAGTCAAGGAACACGACAAGTAAACCTACTACACGTCGTGCAGTGGAGTTTTACACAGCTTTGATGGATGAAACGGTCTATTACACGGGCAGTACCTCGGGTCAAGGAACATGGCGTGTAACCATACTACATGTTTTGTGACTAGTTTTACATTTCTTGAGCTAGTTGCCTTCTGTGACTTGGATTAGTTTTGTTAGGGTTTGTCCCCTTAGTCTTTCTCCTAAAGGTTTTTGGTATCATTTCCTACGTACAGAAGTATGATCCCTTTAGTAGGAATTCCAGAATAGAGTTGTTGGAATCCCCGCTATGTGAATTAGATCCGGATCCTCTATTCATTCCTAGAACCCTAGGTAGAGTTATTGGTATCGACGTGACTAACTTTACCCGGGTGTCGATCCTCTGCTGAGCGGATTAGTTCAGACTGAGTTATTGGAATCACCCCATAGTTGTTAGTTGTGATCCTCATCTGAACATTGTGTTACCAAGTACTTGTGGAGTGTGTTATCCTAGAATGAGTACTTCATATCTCTCTCTTCAGAGCTAGGATTGTGTTCTTCTTGTTACGTGCTTATTGGAATCTTCGAGGTGGATCTTAGTGGTGGTTTCGCGATGGTCGATCTTGTATGAGTATATCTGGATATTCTTGTTATATTTTCTGTAAACATATACTGTGTAGAGCTTAATATATCTTTCCTTTTTGGTATTTCCCTTGTTGTATTACTTTGTGTTTTCGGGGTGTCCTACTGGGTAATTTTATACTCACCCCTATACGGGATTTGCCTGCATGTGTCGTGTCTTGTGCAGATGAGGGAGATTTTTACAGGATTCTTGGAGGACCAAGACCGGACGGTGATCAGTGAGATTAGACAGGCCGAGGTGTGTTCCTACAGCTACGGATTTCAATCCCAGTACCTTTCTTTATAGGTTGAACTTTGTTACAGACTCTCTTTTGGTGGGCTTGTACTTTTGGCCCAGGGTTTTACATTACTGCACTTTACTTTCCTGTCGTACTCTGTTGGTTGGGTTTTTCATGTATGCATGCATTTCCATTCTTAGTAGTTTTTACTTTTTAGGTTTGTGGGCTTGGAGATGTGTGTGAGTGTGTACAGGATTATAGGAAATGCCTCCCATGTTAGTAGCATGCCTACTCTGTGCTAGTCACCAGCCCTTGGCCTATTGGAGGTGGGCTTGGGGAGTTGCAGCTCAAGACCCACTAGGATGGGACATGACAGAGTGGTATCAGAGGTGGTCAGTTCTACCTTAGGACCAAGAATCTGTGAGTTGGTTTGGGGAAATAGTGTTAAGTGTTTAGAGTTCGGCTTTCAGGCCAGGGACCCCAGGGTTGGTGTGTCCGGCCGACGTATCCATACACCAGGACTCTGATAACTTTCTTTTTGACTCGAAACATGAGAACACTAGTTGCAAGGGGGAAAATGGTACATGAATCATATAGGAATGGGTTGTGGTTTCCATGTCCTTCTTGAGTCATCTCTCTAGATATACTCACTGACTGAGATACATCTTGTTTCTTTACAGGATGCCTCCGTGACGTGCACCCTCTAGGATCTAGCAGCTCGATCATGAGGATGACCCCCTCAGTGATGAAGCTTCAATATAGGGACTAGATCCCCCAGTTTTACCTTCGGTTGGTGTTCCAGTTATTCCACCGCTTATGGAGCAGTGTTTAGTGCCAGTTGTACCAGTAGAGGAGGTGCACAGGCTGAGCACACTCCACAAGTTTCAGAGACAGAGGTCCCATAGGTTTCGAGGCGAGCCTGAACCTCAGGCAGTAGAGGACTGTCTTGAGGTAGTGACCAGAGTCTTCTATTTAGTCAGGACACCAGTAGAACAGATGGTGATCCTGGTGGCGAGTCTTCTGCAGGGCTCGGCAGGGAAATGGTGGAGTTTGGTTATCCAGACTCACGACGAGGCGACTATTGCATGGTCAGAGTTTTAGCATCTCTTTAGAGAGGAGTTTTCACAGATTACCCTGAGAGAAGTACGTATACAGGAGCTTCTTCATCTTCAACAGAGGACCATGACGGTGGCTGACTATTCATCAAGGTTTACTGACCTCTCACGGTACTTGATGGATATGGTCAGAGATCAGTACTTCAGAGCTCGGAATTTTGAGAGGAGCTTGTGCAGAGAAATTCGAGCTAGCATCATCCCTATGAGAATTCCTACTTATGTTGGGGTGCTTGAGCGGGCTTTGGTGGTCGGAAGTTTCTTGGCATAGTAGAGACAGCCGGCAGTTGTCAGTGGTGAGCGACCTGGAGCAGAGACCTTGGCAGTAGGGAGCTGACGTCAGGGACCCAAGCATGGGAGACATTTCTATATGAGATCCCAGGACAGGGGATCTGCCATATAGGGTTCACAGGGTGCATCCATCCAGCCTCGAGAGAGGCGACGTTACTCATGCGATGGCAGGGGACATCTCACCTGAGATTGTCCGACCCGCCGTACTACTGACATGGGAGTAGTGGATGGACCACCGAGGCAGAGGCAACGTGTGGATCAGACAGATCAGAGCAGTGGAGAACATGGTAGAGGAGCTGGGAGAGCAGCTGTAGGTGGTCATTCTTTTGACCTATTTCCACCACCACCCCCAGGAGGCCCACCCCAAGTTCAGGGAGCTGGTAGATAGAAGCAGGGACAGCTGCAGGCAGCAAAGGCTTATGATCCAGGTACTCCCGGATTGATTAGAGGCACAATCTGTGTCTTTTCCACTTTGGTTTCCATACTTACAGACACATGTGCTGGTCATTATTTTCTGGCTGCTTATTTTTTTGAGACCTTGAGATTCTAGTAGAACCTTTGACTCAACCCTTACGCTTAGAAATACTGACTGGAGAAGATTCAGAGATCACACACCTTTTCAGACAGTGTGACATGACCCTTAGAGGCAAGAGTTTCGGTTGGAACCTCTTGGTGGTAGCGTCGAGGCCTTACAATGTCATTCTGGATTGGCTATCCATAGTTCATGCCCAGATTGACTGTTTTAGGCAAAGGGTTTTGTGTGTCTGCAGTGATGGAACGAGGTTCTCCTTCGTCGGTGAAAAGGAGACCAGGGCAGCGTAGGATGGACTCGTGCGTATGAAGGTACAGCCGATTTCATATCAGTTGGCTACCCTATCCCTTGGCACAGAAGATGTTACGAGTCTCCAGTTTCCAGCAGTAGTGGATGAGTATGAGGACGTCTTTCCGGAGGATGTTCTCGGACTCCCTCCTTGTCGGGAGATAGATTTCGGCATTGAGTTGCAACCCGAGACAACACTGATATCAGCATCAGCAAATCGGATGGATCCTGCAGAGCTTCGTGAGCTGAGAGTGTAGCTGGAAGACTTGCAGAGGAAGGGCTTTGTGAGACCCAGTGTTTCACCCTGGGCAGCCCCAGTGTTGTTTGACAAGAAGGCAGATGGGAGCTTGAGGCTGTGTGTAGATTACCGGAGCTTGAATCTGGTGACTGTGAAAAACCGGTATCCACTACCGAGGATCGATGACCTCTTCAACCAGTGAAGAGGGGAATGATGGTTCTCAAAGGTTGATCTATGATCAGGTTATCACCAGTTGCGAGTACGGGATAAGGATATACTGAAAACTGCTTTCAGATGTCTCTACGGTCACTATGAGTACTTGGCGATGCCCTTCAGTGTGACGAACGCCCCGGCAGTGTTTATGCGACTCATGAACCGGATCTTTCAGCCCTATCTAGATTGATTCATGGTGGTATTCATCAATGATATCCTTGTGTACTCTACGTCTGAGGAGGAGCACGCGAGGCACCTAATGATGGTTCTGGACGTACTCCGAGAGAACCAGTTGTATGGTAAACTCTCATAGTTTCAGTTCTGGATACAGAAGGTCCACTTTCTAGGACACGTTATCTCAGCAGATGGTGTAGCAGTGGACCCATCCAAGGTAGAGGAAGTGCTAGCGTGGAATCCAACCCATAACGTGATAGAGGTGAGAAGTTTCCTTGGATTGGAAGGCTACTATCGGAGATTCATTCTCAATTTCTCCAGAATTACAGCACCCATGGCAGCTTTGACCCGAAAGGGGCAGCCTTTCGTGTGGACCGAGAGATGCCAGAAGGCTTTTCAGCAGTTGAGACAGAGTCTGACGAGCACCCCTATCTTGAGACTACCAGAAGAGGGTGTCGAGTACGTGTTGTTCTGCGATGCATTAGGAACCGGTCTTGGTTTTTTCCTAATGCAGAGGCAAGCAGTGATTGCCTATGGCTCACGTCAGTTGAGCGCACATGAGCAGAACTATGCGACCCATGATCTTGAGTTGGCAGTCGTAGTCTTCCCATTGAAGATGTGGCAGCACTACCTGATGGGCGAGTGGTTTACCGTCTAATCTGTTCACAGGAGTCTCAGATATATCTTCTCTCAGAAGGATCTGAATTTGAGATAGAGGTGATGGCTTGAGTTCCTCTAGGATTACGACTTTGAGATTGTTTATACTCCTGGGAAGGGAACGTTTGTGGCAGATTCTCTCAGTAAAAAAACTAGTTCGCAGTTGCTGGATGAGGGGATAAGGAAGTTGGCCTCTTTATAGTTATCCTTCGTGGATAGAGATGAGGGTTCTTACCGTTAGTCGATGGTTGTTACCCCTCCCCTCTTACAGCAAGTCAGGGAAGCACAGCTCGGGGATGCTAGCTGTGAGACTCTGTGTGCTCAGATATTCACAGGTGATGCTACCAATGGATATTCAAAAGGTGGGGAGCATGTTTTTCTTTTCCGAGGGAGGACATTAGTACCAGTGGCATTGCAGGAGGAGGTTATAAGGGAGTTCTATACATCTCTATTGGTAGTGCATCCAGGCATGGAAATGATGCACCAGGACCTTCGACGTCAGTTCTGGTGTCCAGGAATGAAGAAGAGTGTGGCGGAGTTTGTTTCTCGGTGCCTTACTTGTCAGCAAGTAAAGGTTGAGCACCAAGTGCCAGCAGTATTGACTCAGCCCCTTGAGGTTCCAGAGTGGAAGTGGGACGGGATATCCATGGACTTCGTGACGGGTTTACCATGTATGTCCAGGGGACACGATGCCATTTTGGTGATCGTTGATCAACTCACTAATTCGGCTCACTTCTTAGCCATACGGGAGCAGAGTCCAGTAGAGAGCTTGGTACACCTCTACGTGCAGGAGATAGTTCGGCTTCATGGAGTTCCATCCATGATCGTCTCAGATCATCATGTTCGTTTCACATCCCAGTTGTGGAAGGGATTACATGATGATTTTGGGACTCAGTTACGCTTGAGCACAACATTTCATCCTTAGATTGATGGTCAGACGGAGTAGGCCATCTAGGTTTTGGAGGATATGCTACGAGCTTGCAGACTTGACTTCGGTCGTAGATGGGAGGATCACCTACCACTGGTGGAATTATCTTATAACAACAGTTATCATTCCACTATTGGTATGGAACCATTTGAGGCTTTGTACGGGCAACCTTGCAGGTCAGCACTTTGCTGGACTGACCTAAGAGAGTCAGCACTCATGGGCCCAGAGATGGTGCGAGCTACTATAGAGAAGGTTCAGGTCATCCAGGAGTGGATGAAGACTACCCAGAGTCGGCATAAGTCTTATGAAGACAGGAGACAGAGGCCCTTGGAGTTCGAGGAGGGAGACCATGTGTTCCTCTGAGTCTCACCTCGATAGGGCTTTCGGAGATTTGGCCGAGGCGGCAAGCTATCTCTGAGGTTCATTGGCCCTTTTTGGATTCTAAGTAGAGTTGGAAAGGTGGCGTACCACTTGGCTCTGCATCCTCAGATGGACCGGGTACACAACGTCTTCCATGTGTTGCAGCTACGGAGGTACGTGCATGATCCATCGCACATTATCGACTGGGGCGAGCTGGACATTGATGATGGAGCGACCTTTGCTGAGTACCCAATGGAGATCGAGGATCGGTAGGAGAATATCCTTCGTGGGTGAGCTATTCCCTTGGTGTGTGTCCGATGGCAGCACGGGAATCTCCAGGAGAGCACGTGGGAGCGGGAGACTCAGATTCGTGTGCAGTACCCACATCATTTTGAGTAGCCTTTATTTTAGCTTTTTGGGGATGTAAAATCCCTAAGGTGAGTGTGATGTAATGTCTCAAATTTCACCATGTTTTATTTTAATATTATATGGAATTATTTCGAGAGTAGGCTTTGAAACATCGTGCAGTTCCGAGGCCCAGTGATCCTGGAACAAATGTTTGAAATTTAATTAAATAATTAAATTTTGTGCACGTGTGGTTTTCATGAAAAATTGGAATAACACCTGAATGGGTGCTCAAATCAGAAATCTGAGGGCACCATTACATTTAGAGCAGTGATTTTACCCTAGAAGAGACCTAACATCGGTTACCAGAGACCGGTGGTGAAACCTGGTTTTTGGACATAACTGTAAAAAAATATTTATTAAAAAATATTTTATTAAAATATTCACTGCAGAAAAATATTTATCTTTTGTCCTTTTAAATAAATGTTTACCCAAGGGGTCTAGGGATACAAACCTCATAACCCTGGAACCCTTGGAGGCTCTGGAGGCTCTGGAGAAAACCTCCTGACGCAGCGACGACGACGCGGCGGCTGGATCTCCACCAACGAATGCCACTAATACAGGTAGGGCGTTTGATCTATTTGTGATTTCTTTCTCATTATTAATTCCTATGACGAACTTAGACTAATCCAAAAACATATTAGCCCTCGGATCGTTCGTATTTTCTGGGATTTTGGGGATTCTGATTCTTGAGTAATTTTTTGGTTTCGTTCAACCTTCTAACGGTGACGAACTGAGATCAACACGAACATCGATCGAGGTTCATCCCTCTCAATTTGTTGTTTTTTCTTCCCTGAATTCTTACGTTCTTCATGTGCGTTATACGCGTTCTTTGCAGGATAAGAACAATGATCGATTTCTCTTTTGATCTATGGTGTAACGATCCAAGATTTTAGATCCAACCTTGGAGAGGTGGTATAGAGCTGTGATGACGGTTTCGGTGGACGATTCGGAACGGATCGGGATATATCCATTTTTGGGCGTTTTTCTTCGAATGGATTGTTGGAGGTTTATGACCTGATCAAAGGACCAAAAACACCTGTTTTGGTGTTCGTATGATGGGTCAAACCAATCCCTGAAGCATCGGGATGAACGGGTGAGAGATCGAGAATCCAGAGATCGGCCGAAGCGCGAGGAAGAAGACGGCGTTCTGGAATTTTCCCAACTACACGGTGTGTAGTATGGTCTACACAGCATGTGTTCATTGGTGAGTCACCTGGCGTGTACTCCGGGAGTACACGGACACGGTTGGGTACACAGACAAGGACATGGCGTGTGTACCCCTCCCTGACCAGACCCAGCCAGATACAAGGGATACCCTGTGTACTGGTACACGGGTAGGCGACACGGACATAAACTATGTACGGGCATACAGCCAGGGTACAAAGGTGTTTTCCCATTGACAGGACACGACATGTGCTTTGACTTACACGCCATGTATATGATTTCCTACATGACTTTGACTTCTGACATGGTCTATTTACATGGGAAGTACCTAGAGTCAAGGAACACAACATGTAAACCTACTACACACCGTGTACTGGAGTTTTACACAACTTGGACGGATGACATGGGTAGTACCCAGGGTCAAGAAAAACGGCGTGTAACCATAATACACGCTGTGTAACTAGTTTTATATGGCTTGATCCAGTTTCCTTCTGTGACTTGGACTAGTTTTCATAGGGTTCATCCCCTTAGTCTTTCTCCTGAAGGTTTCCGGTATCATTTCCTACGTACAGGAGTATGATCCTTTCAGCAGCACTTCCTGAATAGAGTTGTTGGAATCCCCTCTATGAAACTTAGTATAAGTCCCCAACCTTAAACCTTACTTAATCTTGAGTTATTACAAGATTACACATTTAGGATCTTTTCAGGTTTAGAGTTTTAGAAAATTAGATCATGAAACTTGCATTAAATTCCACACTTAAACAAAGTGGTTACATAAAAGACAGTTTTCATTCTTCCCATCAACGGTAACATATTGAAAATAAAACATGGATTCTTTCTTGACACATCCTTGACATTATCATCACATCATGTACCTTTCCCTTGACCTATGAAAAACATTTCAAAAACTTGGGATGAGCATAAAAAGCTCAGTAAGGGTTATAAAAATATGGAAAGGAAACATGAGTTCATATATACATAAGAATGAAATCACACTTTACCCATAAAACATAGGCATATCAAATCATGAATAAATCATAGAAAACATAAGACATAAAGGTAACTTGAGGCATTCATAACATTCTTACATACGGAGTAACACTCTTGGTTGCGTTTGGAATACCCATCACAGTATATTCCCTAAAATCTCTTCGGAGAAACCTTAACGTTTCACTCCTTCGCGTTACCCAATGCATTGGAGAGCTATATCGGGCTCACCCGCCCTTAGTTTATCACGGAACCACCCGTTTTCATAACAATGACCAAGAACCATAACATAAATGTATCACATAAAACATGCATAAAGGAAACATAACATTTCCACATTTCAATCACAATATAACATTTTAGTATATTGAAATAATGAATCCATTCAAAAAGAAACCATTTCCAAAACCATTTAAAACATTTAATAAAGAGATTTTTGAATCAAAGTGTCCCATACCACCTTGAAGCTCAAAATTTTAAACCATTAATATCCATATAAATAAATCCTTAAAACCATTTTGAAAACATGGATATTAATAAGAAAAAATAATTAAAACATTTAAAACGATATTTTGGTTAAAGGGGTTTTACCAAAATTAGAAACACTTGAATACAATAATTGAGGAATAACATTTAGTCAGAACTTTATAAT
Organism: Viscum album; assembly: GCA_963277665.1. Taxonomy (NCBI): domain Eukaryota; kingdom Viridiplantae; phylum Streptophyta; class Magnoliopsida; order Santalales; family Viscaceae; genus Viscum; species Viscum album. The sequence goes on along the minus strand of OY728133.1, from coordinate 717,169,967 downwards.
ATCATGAGAATAAATGGATTCATGATATAATACTCCAAAGGACAGTATATACACCATATAAGAGTGAAATGAACCCTCAATAGAAATGTCAAATGTGATGAAATCTCTTATAGAGAAGGTATCCATAAATTAAGGACAAATCAATCTCAAAAATATGTGTGACAAATATAAATACACCCAATATAAGTGGATATTAAGTGTAAAACAATAAAAGGTCATTCACACATATTCAATGGATGACATATTCAATGACTACATGTTGAACCCAAATAAATCGAAATTGGGTTAAAAAGTTCCCTTGACAGCCTAACGACATCACATCAAAATGAGTTGATGAGAGATAAAAAGTGTATCCCATCACTTGGACATAAAATTTACATCAATAAGGATATATGAGAACATATCCCAACATAACAATATGTAAATTAAAAGACCCAACAAAAGAAGTCTTTTAAAAAAGAGGAGGGTGAAAGGTTCCCTTACCGACTTGGGTATCATTCAAAACATACACCCATGAAAGAAAGACAATAGATCATTGATGTAAATACTCATAAAAAAATTATATTACACAAAGAGTACAATAATGGGCAGTACATACACCACTCAATTGAATTTGTGGCAAATGTAGCATAAATCTCACGGGAAGTGAGATGAAAAATCCCTTATGAAAACTCGGCAACCTAACGGCGCCACATAAAACTTCCGGATATGGATTGATGAGATAAAATAGGGTATCTCATCACATTACAATAAAATTTACAGAAAGAGGAATATAAAAAAACATCCCCCAACATTACAAATAGGAGCTTAAAAGAAGTGACATAAAGGAGAGTACTTAAAAAGAAAGAGAGAGGTTAGATCTCTTACGAAAGTTCGGCAGCCTAACGTCGCCACTCAAAACTTACAAAATAGATTGATGAGAGAGAATAGGGTCTCTCATCACATGAACATAAAAATTACAGTAAGTGTAATATAAAAGATCATCCCAATAACAAGAAATATGATCTTTAAAAGGAATGACCTAAAAGTGTGTACTTAAAAAGAAAGAGAGGAGTAGGATCCCTTACCTCGGGTCCGACTTGACTCGATCGTTCTTTAATCTCCTGAATAATAAACTTTAGTTAATTTCTACTTCCTTAATAACCTTTTTCAAGTTCATTATTCCTTTTATACCACTTATTACCATGTCATAAACATTATTTAATCATTTAAGTTAATAATATTTGTTTTGCCGATATTTGGTTCTTAAGTCGAAAGTGGACTTCTTACAATTACATGTTGTTCGTGTGGACAAATGTTTATTATATCCAAAATTTAATTCATGATGTAGATATCATATATGTCATATATATCCAGTACATGCATGCATTTAAAACATTACATAATCATTTAGAGGTAAGAAATGAAATGCACCGTTCATGGAGACGGTTAGCCGTACGTACGCATGAACGCTACTTTCATTTCTATTTCATATTTTATAGAATGGAATAATAATGATATAAAGGTATATTATAATTCCAGTATAATATCATATATAATATCATATTTCCATCCTTTATACATCCCACATATGGTATTTAACGAATCAAATCACTTTGAGGGGGCGGTAGTCCGCACTTCCTTAAATGAAGATATCGCGTATACCCATAATGGAAGCCATAAAGGTAAGACAAAAATTAAAAATACAGAAGAATAAGTAAACCATAAACATATTATATATCATATATAAAAATAGTGACATCATAATGGCCACCTTTTAAGGTGTTAAATGAGTATTGAACAATCATCGTTTCGGGAGGCAGAATTTCACCATCCACGGAAACCGTATGTTCTTTAACCATTTGATGTAGTTGTGTGAGAGTGTAGCTCAAATAAATATTATAAAAACATCCTAGTATATTGAAGATACTGTTTTTGTTACAAAAGAAGTAAATAAAAAGAGTTTAGGGGGTTGTAGAAGCAAAATAAAACAAATGAACATGACAGAATGAATTGCCTTTAAAAGTGTAACTCCTTTTGATTTGAGCCTAAAGGCTTCCTTTGAAAGGATTCTGCCCAAAGGGAATCCTCTATGATGAGGAGAGGGATGTGGAGAGAGTAAATGGGCAGGGGTTGGCCGAGCCAAAGGCTTGAGGAGTGTGTGAAATGAGGTAGAGGTGGGGGGCCTTTTATAAGAGGAGAGGAGGGGCACTTTTGGAAAGTAAAGAAATATTACATTATTTGAAAATGTGTTTCGGTTTCAAAAGGTCCCACATTGATATAATTAGTGGATAAGGTGATAAGGCTTCTAAATCCACTCATCCAATAAGTTTTGGACATGTGTAGTTCATAGATTTTACATTATCTTTCCATTTTATTTAAATCGTCAAATAATGATGTCATCGCTGCATCATTATTATGTCATAAATAATTTAATTTATTTAATGTCTAAAAATTATAAAAAAAATACCATGATGTAGGAAATATTTTTATCTTTCCAATTACTATTTATAATAAAAAATATGACTTGTATAACCCCACTTAAAAATTGTTTTAGTAAAATATATCATGTTTGTGTCATTTTTACTTTTACATTAAATAAAAATTTATTTATGTCATTTCCCAACCAAAGTGGATCCATGGGGTCCCCAAGTTGACCCATGGCTTTTCTTGGTCGGCCATGACACAACCAATTAGGGTAGGACATGTTTCAAGCTCAACGCATTTTATTAAAGCATTATTTTTACCTTAAACTACACTAATTACCACTAATCGCGATTAAAACTTAATAAGTTACTATTCACCAAAAAAAATATTTTAATCTCATTGAACCACATTTTACTTCTTAATGACAACCATGTATGTCGGATTTTTGAAATTCAAAACACAGAGATGGCAAAATTTCATTTAAACGGAAAAATCAGTTTTTATAAGTACCACTTAGTGGTTTCACTATTCATCAAAAATTGAGGTTTTTCAGAAAAATCCCAAAAATTCACCATAAGCTATATTTGATATTCCGAATTCAAAAATGAAGTCTATTTTACAAAATTAAAAAAATATAAGTCAGATTAATTAATTTAATAATTAATTCCCACTGTCAAAGCAAATAGCGTGTTTTTATGAAACAATAAGTATCAAAAGATTGACACTAGTTTAAGTCTGATTTCAAAGTGAAATTAATTCCAACAACCAATATTGGATTTAATGGTAAAAATATATTCAAATTTAACTTTAAAACCAATTCAAAAGATAATCTAATCATATAAATAAATTAGATTAAAAATAGGTTTTGAATTAAAATACAACATTTTACACTATTCATTGAAAAAATGAACTTTATCGGAAAGATACCAAAAATTTACACAAAGTAAATTTTGATGCCCCAATTCTAAAGAAGAGTTTTATTTGGTCCAAAATAATGTATAAGAGTGATCAAAACTATATTTAATGACAGCTCTCCATCAAAAGGTGATAAGTGAACCTTTAGTGAAAATTAGGGTATAAAAGCCTAAAATTGATTTCTTTCCGTATTTTAAGCCTTTAGCTTTTATTGGATAAATGTAAAAACATTAAAAAACATATATAATCATATTTTACTTATTTCTATCCATTCCCGCCAATAAAACAGCTACATGTTAACTACCATTTGAAATAATATTATTTTATTATTAGAGTGCAACGTAAGATTCCCAAGAAACTCGTTGTTGTGTGTTGGGTACGCCATCGAGCATAGCGTCCCCTTTAAAGTCATATTAATATTTTATTCACAAATATGGATAAATATGAAAATGTATATTCTTTATTTACCTGGGGTGTTACATCCTTCCCCCCTTTTTGGGAATTGCGTCCTCGCAATTTTAAAATTGGGCTTGGTAACATCCTTGAAAGTCCCACATCGGAAGAAGAGTCGGTAAAACAATCACTTTAAAATAAAGAAAGATAAGTACAAAGGTCACCCGATTTAACCCATACTTGGATTCCAAGTATGAAAACATGGACATGGAGGAGAAAACATAGGGTCATGTTCTGATGAAGAGTGATAGAAAACATGTTTAGGAGAAAGTTAACCACAAGAAAATCACAAACTTGTGATGGGTTAAACGGTATTCGATTCCCCAGTAGGAAAAGTTAATAGACAACATTTTTGTTTTAAGTTACTTTTTATTGAGTAATTTATTCATAAGGAAACATAATCACTTATCATGTTGACTTTCAACTTTTACACAAACTCGTATTTTCTCCAAAAGACGAGTATTTAGGAAGACTTGTTCACATTAAGAGTACTATAATCAACTTCTAGAGAATCACCTAATCCACAAAAGAGAACTATATACATCCCATGTCTTTAGACATTAACCAAAACCAAAACCAAAAAGGCTAGTACAAGATCAGGTAATCCAGAAAATGATAACCCCTTATAAAAAGAAAATCTATTCTTAATCTCCAAAATTTGTCCAAGAAAACCCAAAGTTCAACGAGGACCATCCGATAAACAATTTGTCCATAAAATTCTTCAAAGTAAACCAATATAAGATTAAAACCCAAATATTTGAAGGATTTAGTCACATAGTCTTCCAAGTTAAATCGTAACATTTATCTCCAAACAACATTAGTCGCTCCTAAAGTCTCGCATTGAAAAGTAATTATCCTAATCACATATCCTCCAAAATCATCATACTCTTAATTTATAAAATCATATAACTAAAAGAATCGGTCAAACTAACCAGGGACTTCACGTAGTCCAGTGGTAGGCGATAAATACCAGTCACACTTTGGTTGTGGGTTCGATTCCCACAGCTTTGTCTGACGCGACGGGTAGTCACACGGTCTACGTGTTGTCCTTTTTCCAAAACTATATAATTCTCAAATCATTCCCCAAAAAGGGATAAAATCATCAAAAATAACCATAACATAATTTAACCTCAATTTTATCTCATGCCTTTCACTTCAATCATAACATATAGTAACCCATAATTACCTCAAAAGTAAGGATCATATAAACCCAAATGGTTCTTTATAACTATGTCCACAAAAGAAAAGATAACTATTACTTGAATAAAATTTGCCTATATTAAACATCAGGGTTACACATAATATACAAAGTCTTCTAATGTAACCCCATCATCAAAAGAGACTTAATACTCTTAAGAATTTCACCATAACTCTTGAAGCCCTTATATGTTGACATCTTACTCATTCAACATTCTTCATGATCCATTACCCATTCCTTTCCAACTTATTCCGAAATACCTCTTTCCTACAAACAAAATCATGAATCATATCCTAAGATTCCAAAATAGGAAAACAATAGTCATGAAATAGTACATACCTTTGATTGGTCATTGTCAGTTTCTTCATCCTCAATAGGAATGGCATTAGGTATTGGTAAACGAATATTGGTACGCTCTTGGTGACCCCATTCACGAAACTTCTTCATAGGACATTTTTTTTCATAATGACCATGCACACCACATTTAAAACATTCAATTGATCCCTCAGAAAGAACTTCTTTCCCTTTCCTCGAGTCAACTGGATGCTTCCTTTTTCCATGGAAAGTTCTGTCTTTATGACCTTCATTTCCACATCTATAGCATATTTCTGTCCCTTTGAAACATTTTCCTAGGTGTTTCTTTCCACATCTTTGACACATAGGTTTTTGAACACACTTACCTTTATGATTATTTCCTGTACTTCCGTAGGGATTTGTTTCTTGCATATATGATGCCTTAGAGAAATCTCCAAGGTTTAGGTGGTCAATCATGACTCCAGATAGTTGGTTGAGGATAATCAAAAGAGTTCTAATTGCAGCTCCTATATCATTCAGTTGCTTTCTCAAAAAACTGTCACAGTTTCCTTCACATCCACTATTACCTTGGTGCCTGCTAGATCCAGCCATTTACTAAAACCAAAAAGGTCAGTGTGAGTATATCAACAAAACCATCATGTACTAATGAGTAAGATAAACACTAAGATATACTTACTCATTCAATTTATCTAAAACTGGGACTCTTTCTGAAATCCTAACCATTATGGTAATGTCACTTATGCTTAAATAATACCCTAACCTCTAAAGTTATCTAAACCGACCTTTGATACCAACTATAAGGCCCCAACCTTAAACCTTACTTAATCTTGAGTTATTACAAGATTACACATTGAGGATCTTTTCAGGTTTAGAGTTTTAGAGAATTAGATCATGAAACTTGCATTAAATTCCACACTTAAACAAAGTGGTTACATAAAAGACAGTTTTCATTCTTCCCATCAACGGTAACATATTGAAAATAAAACATGGATTCTTTCTTGACACATCCTTGACACTATCATCACATCATGTACCTTTCCCTTGACCTGTGAAAAACATTTCAAAAACTTGGGATGAGCATAAAAAGCTCAGTAAGGGTTATAAAAATATGGAAAGGAAACATGAGTTCATATATACATAAGAATGAAATCACACTTTACCCATAAAACATAGGCATATCAAATCATGAATAAATCATAGAAAACATAAGACATAAAGGTAACTTGAGGCATTCATAACATTCTTACATAGGGAGTAACACTCTTGGTTACGTTTGGAATACCCATCACAGTATATTCCCTAAAATCTCTTTGGAGAAACCTTAACGTTTCACTCCTTCGCGTAACCCAATGCATTAGAGAGCTATATCGGGCTCACCCGCCCTTAGTTTATCACGGAACCACCCGTTTTCATAACAATGCCCAAGAACCATGACATAAATGTATCACATAAAACATGCATAAAGGAAACATAACATTTCCACATTTCAATCACAATATAACATTTTAGTATATTGAAATAATGAATCCATTCAAAAAGAAACCATTTCCAAAACCATTTAAAACATTTCATAAAGAGATTTTTGAATCAAAGTGTCCCATACCACCTTGAAGCTAAAAATTTTTAACCATTAATATCCATATAAATAAATCCTTTAAACCATTTTGAAAACATGGATATTAATAAGAACAAATAATTAAAACATTTAAAACGATATTTTGGTTAAAGGGGTTTTAGCAAAATTAGAGACACTTGAATATAATAATTGAGGAATAATATTTAGTCAGAACTTTATAATATCATGAGAATAAATGGATTCATGATATAATACTCCAAAGGACAGTATATACACCATATAAGAGTGAAATGAACCCTCAATAGAAATGTCAAATGAGATGAAATCCCTTATAGAGAAGGTATCCATAAATTAAGGACAAATCAATCTCACAAATATGTGTGAAAAATATAAATACACCCAATATAAGTGTATATTAAGTTTAAAACAATAAAAGTTCATTCACACATATTCAATGGATGACATATCCAATGACTACATGTTGAACCCAAAGAAATCGAAATTGGGTTAAAAAGTTCCCTTGACAGCCTAACGGCATCACATCAAAATGAGTTGATGAGAGATAAAAAGTGTATCCCATCACTTGGACATAAAATTTACATCAATAAGGATATATGAGAACATATCCCAACATAACAATATGTAAATTAAAAGACCCAACAAAAGAAGTCTTTTAAAAAAGAGGAGGGTGAAAGGTTCCCTTACCGACTTGGGTATCATTCAAAACATACACCCCATGAAAGAAGGACAATAGATCATTGATGTAAATACTCATAAACGAAATTATATTACACAAAGAGTAGAATAATGGGCAGTACATACACCACTCAATTGAATTTGTGGCAAATGTAGCATAAATCTCACGGGAAGTGAGATGAAAAATCCCTTACGAAAACTCGGCAACCTAACGGCGCCACATAAAACTTCCGGATATGGATTTATGAGATCAAATAGGGTATCTCATCACATTAAAATAAAATGTACAGAAAGAGTAATATAAAAGAACATCCCCCAACATTACAAATAGGAGCTTAAAAGAAGTGACATAAAGGAGAGTACTTAAAAAGAAAGAGAGAGGTTAGATCTCTTACGAAAGTTCGGCAGCCTAACGTCGCCACTCAAAACTTCCAAAATGGATTGATGAGAGAGAATAGGGTCTCTCATCACATGAACATAAAAATTACAGTAAGTGTAATATAAAAGATCATCCCAATAACAAGAAAGATGATCTTTAAAAGTAATGACATAAAAGTGTGTACTTAAAAAGAAAGAGAGGAGTAGGATCCCTTACCTCGGGTCCGACTTGACTTGATCGTTCTTTAATCTCCTGAATAATAAACTTTAGTTAATTTATACTTCCTTAATAACCTTTTTCAAGTTCATTATTCCTTTTATACCACTTATTACCATGTCATAAACATTATGTAATCATTTAAGTTAATAATATTTGTTTTGTCGATATTTGGTTCTTAAGTCGAAAGTGGACTTCTTACAATTACATGTTGTTCGTGTGGCCAAATGTTTATTATATCAATAATTGTATTCATGATGTAGATATCATATATGTCATATATATCCAGTACATGCATGAATTTATAACATTACATAATCATTTAGAGGTAAGAAATGAAATGCACCGTTCATGGAGATGGTAAGCCGTACGTACGCATGAACGCTACTTTCATTTCTATTTCATATTTTATAGAATGGAATAATAATGATATAAAGGTATATTATAATTCCAGTATAATATCATATATAATATCATATTTACATCCTTTATACATCCCACATATGGTATTTAACGAATCAAATCACTTTGAGGGGGCGGTAGTCCGCACTTCCTTAAATGAAGATATCACGTATACCCATAATGGAAGCCATAAAGGTAAGACAAAAATGAAAAATACTGAAGCATAAGTAAAACATAAACATATATAAAAATAGTGACATCATAATGGCCACCTTTGAAGGTGTTAAATGAGTATTGAACAATCATCGTTTCGGGAGGCAGAATTTCACCATCCACGGAAACCGTATGTTCTTTAACCATTTGATGTAGTTGTCTGAGAGTGTAGCTCGAATAAATCTTATAACAACATCCTAGTATATTGAAGATACTGGTGTTGTTACAAAAGAAGTAAATAAAAAGAGTTTAGGGGGTTGGAGAATAAAAATAAAACAAATGAACATGAGAGAATGAATTACCTTTAAAAGTGTAACTCCTTTTGATTTGAGCCTAAAGGATTCCTTTGAAAGGATTCTGCCCAAAGGGAATCCTCTAGGATTAGGAGAGGGATTTGTAGAGAGTAAATGGGCAGGGTTTGGCCGGGCCAAAGGCTTGAGGAGTGTGTGAAATGAGGTAGAGGTGGGGGGCCTTTTATAAGAGGAGAGGAGGGGCACTTTTGGAAAGTAAAGAAATATTACTTTATTTGAAAATGTGTTTCGGTTTCAAAAGGTACCAAATTGATATAATTTGTGGATAAGGTGATAATTATTATAAATCCACTCATCCAATAAGTTTTGGACATGTTTAGTTCATAGATTTTACATTATCTTTCCATTTTATTTAAATCGTCAAATAATGATGTCATCGCTGCATCATTATTATGTCATAAATAATTTAATTTATTTAATGTCTAAAAATTATAAAAAAAATACTATGATGTAGGAAATCTTTTTATCTTTCCAATGACTATTTATAATCAAAAATATGACTTGTATAACCCCACTTAAAAATTGTTTTAGTAAAACATATCATGTTTGTGTCATTTTTACTTTTACATTAAATAAAAATTTATTTATGTCATTTCCCAACCAAAGTGGATCCATGGGGTCCCCAAGTTGACCCATGGCTTTTCTTGGTCGTCCATGACACAACCAATGAGGGTAGGACATGTTTCAAGCTCAACTCATTTTATTAAAGCATTATTTTTACCTTAAACTACACTAATTACCACTAATCGCTATTAAAACTTAATAAGTTACTATTCACCAAAAAAATATTTTAATCTCATTGAACCACATTTTACTTCTTAATGACAAACATGTATGTCGGATTTTTTAAATTCAAAACACAAAGATGGCAAAATTTCATTTAAACGGAAAAATCAGTTTTTATAAGTACCACTTAGTGGTTTCACTATTCATCAAAAATTGAAGTTTTTCAGAAAAATCCCAAAAATTCACCATAAGCTATATTTGATATTACGAATTAAAAAATGAAGTCTATTTTACAAAATTAAAAACATATAAGTCAGATTAATTAATTTAATAATTAATTCCCGCTGTCAAAGCAAATAGCGTGTTTTTATGAAACAATAAGTATCAAAAGATTGACACTAGTTTAAGTCTGATTTCAAAGTGAAATTAATTCCAAAGACCACTATTGGATTTAATGGTAAAAATATATTCAAATTTAACTTTAAAACCAATTCAAAAGATAATCTAATCATATAAATAAATTATATTAAAAAGAGGTTTTGAATTAAAATACAACATTTTACACTATTCATTGAAAAAATGAACTTTATCGGAAAGATACCAAAAATTTACACAAAGTAAATTTTGATGCCCCAATTCTAAAGAAGAGTTTTATTTGGTCCAAAATAATGTATAAGATTGATCAAAACTATATTTAATGACAGCTCTCCATCAAAAGTTGATAAGTGAACCTTTAGTGAAAATTAGGGTATAAAAGCCTAAAATTGATTTCTTTCCGTATTTTAAGCCTTTAGCTTTTATTGGATAAATGTAAAAACATTAAAAAACATATATAATCATATTTTAGTTATTTCTATCCATTCCCGCCAATACAACGGCTACATGTTAACTACCATTTGAAATAATATTATTTTATTATTAGAGTGCAACGTAAGATTCCCAAGAAACTCGTTGTTGTGTGTTGGGTACGCCATCGAGCATAGCGTCCCCTTTAAAGTCATATTAATATTTTATTTACAAATATGGATAAATATGAAAATGTCTATTCTTTATTTACCTGGGGTGTTACACTTAGAGCCGGATCCTCTACTTATTCCTGGAACCCTAGGTATAGTTCATGGTATCGACGTGACCAACTTTACCCGGGCGCCGATCCTCTTCTTAGCGGATTAGTTCAGACTGAGTTGTTGGAATCACCCCATAGTTTTTGGTTGTGATCCTCATCTGAACATCATGTTCCCAAGTACTTGTGGAGTTTGTTCTTCCAAAATGAGTACTTTGAATCTCTCTCTTCATACCTAGGAGTGTGTTCTCCTTGTTACGTGCTTAGTGGAATCTTCAAGCTGGATCATAGTGGTTGTTTCACGATGGTCGGTCGTGTATGAGTATATCTGGATATTCTTGTTATATGTTCTATAAATATATATTGTGTAGAGATGATTGTATATTTCCTTTGTGGTATTTTCCTTGCTCTATTCCTTTGTGGTTTTGGGGTGTCCTACTAGGTATTTTTATACTCACCCCGACACGGTATTTTCCCGTACGTGTCGTGTCTTGTGCAGACGAGCGAGCTTTTGACAGGATTCTAGGAGGACCAGGACCGGACGGTGCTCAGTGAGATCAGATAGGCCAAGGTGTGTTCCTATGGCTATGGATTGCAGTCCCAGTACCTTTCTTTACAGGTTGGACTTTGTTACAGAATCTCTTTTGGTGGGATTTTACTTTTGGCCCAGGGTTTTACATTACTGTACTTTACTTTCCTGTCATACTCTATTGGTTGGGTTTTTTGTGTATACATGCATTTCCATTATTCTTAGATTTTACATTTCAGCTTTGTGGGCTTGGGGATGTGTGTACATGTGTACAGGTTTATAGGAAATGCCTCCCATTTTAGTATCATCCCTACTCGGTGCTAGTCACCAGCCCCTGGACTATTGGAGGCGGGCTTGGGGAGTTGCAGCTCGGGCCCCACTGGGACGGGTTGTGACAATATACCTGAGACTCTTGTGATCAAAGTAAACTGTAAAATGTTCTCCCATAAAGTAATTCCATCACATCTTCAAGAATAATACCACTGCTGCTAACTCCAGGTCATGGGTAGTGTAGTTCTACTCATGTTGTCTCAACTATTGAGAACCATATACAATAAATTCTTGCTCCTAGATCATGACACATCCGAACTTGGTCCCTGATGCATCGCAGTAGACTACATATCCAATGCCCTCCTCCAGAAGCCTCAAGATGGGGGCACTAGTCAGCCTCTACCTCAGCTCATTAAGACTTAGTTGGAATCTCTCCGACCACAAAAAGGGTTTCCCCTTCTTCTTCAATGATGATAAAGGTGCTGCAACTCTGGATAAATATGGCATAACCCTCTAGTAGTATCCATCCAAACCCAAGAAACTTCGTACCTCTGTCACACTCCTCGGTGGCTCCCAAGAAAGTACCACATCAATCTTCACTGGATCCACTGAAACTCTAGCCTCTGAGATGACATGTACTAGAAAGTGAACCTATTGGGTCTAGAACTGGCACTTCAAGAGCTTACCATAAATATGGTGCTCTCAGAGTATGTCCAGAACTATCTGCAAATGATAGGCATTCTCTTCCTCGATAGCCGAGTAGATCATAATTTCATCGATGAATACTACTACAAAGCGATCAATGTATGGCTGAAAGATCATGTTCATGAGTCCCATGAACACTGTTGGAGAGTTGTTCATGTCGAACAGCATGGCCAAAAATGCATAATGGTCGTATCAACATCTAAAAGTCGTCTTCTGCACATACTCTTCCCGTACTCTGAGCTGGTGATAGCCTGATCTGAGTTCTATCTTTGAGAACCACCGTGCTCCCTTCAGCTGATCAAAGAGATCGTTAATCCTCGAAATTGGGTACTTATTCTTCACAGTCACCTAGTTCATGTGTCTATAGTCAACACAAAGTCTCAAGCTCCCATCCTCATTCTTCGTGAACAAAATCGAGGCTTCCCAAGGAGAAACACTGGGTCAGATGAATCCCTTCCCCTGAAAGTCCTCCAGCTGTACCCGCAACTCACGAAGCTCCGTGGGAGCCATCCAATACGCTGGTGTAGATATCGGTGTCGTCCTAGGGTACAATTCAATGTAAAATCACACCTATTTGTGAGGAGTTCGACCTAGAACATCATCAAAGAAGACATCCACGTACTGTTCCACCACTATAGGATAGCTCAGACTCTCCACATCAACCGCTCCGAGAGTAAGGCTAGCCAACTGATGAGTTATTGGCTGCACTCTCCTCCGGGTAACTCCATCATGTGCTGCAAAGGATCCCTTATTGCCAGTGAAGGTAAAACTAGTCCCATCCGTGAGGACACACCACACTTTGCGCCTAATACATTCAATCTGAGCATCGACTATAGATGACCAGCCCATGCCCAAGATGACGTCGTAAGGCCTCGATGCCACTACTAGGAGATCCCAGCTGAAGCTCTTGCCTCCTAGAGTAAGCTCACACTACTGGAACCAGTGTGTAATCATCAAATTCACTCTTGTATGAGTCTCTAGCCGTAAGGATCGATCCAATGACTCTGTCATGATCTCCGAGCTCTGAACGAGGGCTTTGGAAATAAAAGAAATACTGGAACCTGTGTCTATAAGTACTGTATCTAAAGTGGAGTAGACACAGATCGTACCTCGTATCATCTCTGAAGCATCATGGTCATAGGCCCCAGATACCTGGAGCTGAGCTCTCCCCTATCCACCTGCTCCCTATGGTTGGGGTGGACCACCTAGTGGTGGTGGCGCTAACATCTCAAATCTTCGCCCACTGCCAGTTGCACGGCCAGCTCCTCTGCCATGTCCTCCTACTCCCTGCATACCTCCTCATTCGAACCTCTATCTTTGTATGGTTAGTCCTTAGATCATCTTCTGATCATATGTACAGTGGATAAGGTAGTCACGAGCCATGTGACCCTGCCCACTGCATGTGTAACACTTTCTGCTCCCCGCATGACTGGCTATGTCTCTGGTGCCCAACAAAACCAACCCTGAATCCTATAGTTGTCCACATATAAGTCTAGTCCTCTTGGACCTTTGTGACATTTGTCTGTATCCAGCTACAGAAGACTCCGCTACATGATTCCCAGTGGTGGGTCTTGCTACTGGTGACTGCTCAGCAAGAAACTTATCCACTAAGAGGGCTCTCTCTAACACACTTGTCTGCGTCGGGATGCTGAGGGAAATCATTGAAGCCCTGATCTCCCACCTGAGTCCCTGCTCAAAGGTTTGGGACCTGAAGAATGGTTCATGCACCATATTAGTGGATTATTGTGAGAGGTCAGTGAACCTCATTGATTACTGAGCCACAGTCATGCAACCCTGCTATAGATGAGGATGCTTATGTATGTGCACTGTGCGAAGGGTCACTGGGACAGACTCTGCCTGAAACAGGATCTCAAAGTATGCCCAAAGAAGTGTCACCTCATCGTGAGCCTAGAGAATCAAGCTTCACCATCTTCCTACTACTCCTTGTAGAATACCAGCAGCAAATATAACCATGAGATCATCTGGTGTCCCTACCAGTTGGAAGACTCTCTCCATGGCCTCCAACAAATCCTCAGTTGCCTGTGGGTCTGTCTTGCCCTAGAACCTCGGTGGACTCTGGCGCTGGAATTCCTGCAACGCACTCAAGTGGCCTGCACCATCTGCTACTGGGGCTAGTAAAATCTATGGCCCAACGGGTAATGGTACCATTGGTTCCTCCACTAGTGCTCCTACTGATAAAGGGTCATACACTGAGGCCTCATCGCTTGGTGGGCTATCATCACGTATTATACCCAGAACCATAGCTGGCTGTCTGCGTGGATGAATCCTAAAAAAACAAGTGTGCCATGGTCATTAAGTTATACATGATGAGCTGACTCAATGATTTCATGTGGAAAACTTTTCATAACACGTAAAAAACTAGTGTTTTCATGCACTAAGTCAAAAATCAGAAGTCAGGGTCCTAGTGTATGGATACATCGGCCGCCACACCAATACTAGATTCCCTAAATTGATAACCACACTCACTACTCTTAACACTATTTCCGTTAAAAAGATCATAGTCCAATGTATTATGGTAGAACCTTCCTTTGATACCAATTTATCATGACTTGTCCCCTGGGGCCCGTTCCGTGACTACCCCAAGCCTGCCTTCCATAGCCCAGGGGCTGGTGACTAGCACTGAAAGGCGTATTACCTAAAACCAGGAAGGCATTCCCTTCATATCTTTTAAACAGAATCAACCAAGCACACAGCAAGATACGAACAAAAGTAAACTGTAAAGTAAAAAGAGTGTGTATAGTAAGCAAAAGGGGCCATAATACAAGCCCAACTGGAAAGTAAAAGAAAACTAAAAGTACATGTAAACTGAAACAGCTCTTGTGAACTCAATGACCCTACCTGAAGGGTAGGTAAAACTCTCGAACGATCGTCTCTGTGGTACGCCTCATCTATGGTCCACCTCCAAGATACCTCCAGTCCTAGTACTCTCGTCCTCAGTCAGCAATGTCCGTCATTTACACCAAACACAACAAGTTGCAGGCGTAGCCTGTGTAGGGGTGAGTATAACGATACTTAGTAGGGACCCTGAGACCCTCGAAGGTCTCAAGAAACCCACAAAGGATAAACCAAAAAGCATGAAAACATCTGAAAACCCTACTTAGGTATATTCCCATAAATATACCTAGGTTGTCAACTATACCCATCTCATTCATGAGGAAACTCAAGGCCTAAATCCTTAGCCAAAGTACAACTGTTCCACAAAGGAAATAATACCATAAAGGTAACACCACAAAGGTAAGTACCACAAAGGAAATGCCACACAGAAGAATACCACAAAGGTATCACCATGATGGTAAGTACCACAAAGTTATGCCACACAAAATATTACCACAAAGGTAAAGACTCATCTCCCACTAGGTATAACTTAGGTATGGAAGCAAAGATGATTATATGTAACTACTGAATCATCTTAATCTATAAATAAGTAGACCCACATAGGATCCTAAATCATCAGAACCACATAGGGTCCTAGTACAGTAGACCCATGTAGGATCCTAGAGTACTCTCACATGGATTCCTAGAGCAGATCCAAGTGAGACTCTCGAACAAAAACCCACGTGGGATCCTTTTCTCATGTTACACCTAGCTACAGGGTTCCCGCACTAAGCTTGCTTGATTCTGGGAGGGTCCACCCATCAAGCCACAAGTCGATACTCCAACTGCCATGAAGTCCCATGAAGAAGTATCTCAAAGGACCACCACATAAAATGGATCTCAATGTAATAGATGGTGCATCAATTAGATGCACGGTTTATAAGTTATTGGCCTTTTAGTCCCGAGGGCCCAGTTAGATTCATGTCCGATCCGTCCCAGCCATACCCCAACCTTATCCAAAAATCAAGTGGGGTATACCAAAAGGGACATCTTGATCCAAGTTTTCCAGTTCCAAATACAGTTTATCATAAAGATGCCCGTAGCTCAAGATATGACTGAAAGAATGAAAACGGTCGAAGTTGGTCTGGGTCCGGTCTGACCCGGGTCTGGCGTTGGGTCTGACCCGGACCGCTGGGTCTGGCCCGACCCACCATAGTAGGCTAGATGGCCGGCCTCCTCCACGTGGCACGGTCGCGCACCATACCCCCACCGGTGTCTAGATTTTCCGGCCACCCTCCCTTCATCATCGCAGCACAAGGTCGCAGCTCCTGCTCACCCGGCAGCACAAACGCACGTTGATGCCTCCCCTTCATGTGGTCGGCCGACGTCGTTCGCCTCCCTTGCTCTGCCACGGCCCTTCTCCTACAGCGAGGTTGCACCGCTGCCGTCTTCATGGCCAGTCGTGGTGTCGGCCACCGCTCCCGAGTCCCACAGTGCCAATTGTCAGCACCGGTCACTGTCCTCCTCTATTGCGAAGATCGCATCATAAACCACAAGGGTTGTGGAGAGGTCGGGCCATGTTCATTTGTCCCAAACCCTCCACGTTAGAGTGGTACCAAGTGGATCATGGGGAGATATTCAACGTAAAAGAAAATTAACAAAGATAAATCAAAATCACACCCCTACGTCGAAGGTTTGTTGACATCGGTGGGGAGAGAAAGATGGACGTCAGTTCATTTTCGTTGAAGATATTCCTCGTTGGAGAGGGCGTTCTTCGTTGGAGATGGCATTCTTCATTGGAGAAAGGTGTTTCCCCAAAGTTCTTCCCTTTTTCCAACACTTCTCCCCAATCCCACCAAAATGAAATAGCCAAGTTATTAAATTAAGTTTTATTAATTTTATTATATTTTTCCATTAATTAAGATGATTTTGGTATAATAAATTAATCGAAGGTGGCACCATTAATTATCAGATAACCAAGAGTCACCTCCCTCATTAAAGAGGGAATTCAAGGGTCGGGTGGTCTCCTCCATTAATTTTAAAATGGGGGGTTTTCCAGCTCGGGTGGTCCCCAACACTGAACATTCAAATGGGATGTTAAAAATAAAATAAAATTTTGTTATTTAATTTATTTTTATTTCCACTAAATACACAAAAACTAACTTTCACCCTCATCCTACTATGGTCGAGGTGGAAGTCTCCTTAAGCAAATATCAGTGCTGCGAGTTCAACGGTATTCTCGGATTTCAATTCTAAGCATTGGTTAAAAAGTTACAAAAACCCACTCACACATTTACTGATCATACCTAAAAGATGTTTAGAAATTCATTCTGGGAACACTGGGCCTCATAATCACACGCCGTAAATTTTCACGGACTCGTAAAATTCCCATATAATTAGAAAAAATTGCATGGAATTTTCCAGGTCTTTATAGTTTATATGTTCCATCAGTACCTGAGCTAACAAGGGAACTATTTGATGATGCTCATAGCTCAAATTTCTCTATACACCCTTTTAGCACTAAGATGTATAGAGATTTGAAGAAACATTTTTTTAGGGTAACAAGAAACCAGAAATTGCTGACCATATGTCAAGTTTTTCAACAAGTGAAGGCCAAGAGACAACATCCTAGAGGAGTCATGAAACCTATACCTATTACTATGTAGGCGTGGGATGACATTATAATGTATTTGTTTATAGGAATACTAAGGACACCTAGAAGGAATGAGGCGATATGGGTAATTGTTGATCATCTCACAAAATCAGCACATTTCCTTACTATAAGAGAGGATTTAACACTTGAGTGCCTGGAATGACATTATATTAATGAATTTGTAATACTTAATGGTGCACCTATATCTATTTTATATGGTTGAGATCCCTAGTTTACATCAAAATTAAGGAAAAGTCTCCAAAAGGATTTGGATAATGAACTTCATATGAGTACTGTTTATCACCCCCAAACTGACGAATAGTCTGAATGGACTATTCAAACACTAGAATACATGTTTAGATCATGCTCTCTTGACTTTCAAGGTACGTGGGATCAATAATTTCCTTTGGTGGAATTTTCCTACAGGAATAGTTTCCATTATAGCATTCAAATAGAGCCATATGAAGCATTATATAGTAAGAGGTGTCGAACTCCAATTTTTTGGGATGAAGTTAGCGAGATAAAGCTTATAGGCCCAGAACTGATTGAATTTACAACTTCAAAAGTAAATAAAATTCAGGCCCATATTAAAGTATCCCAAAGTAGGAAAAAGAGTTATATTGATGACCAGAGAATAGATTTGGAATTTCAAGTAGGAGATCATGTATTTCAAAAAGTATCATTGTGGAAGGGTGTCTTATGGTTTGGTAAGAAAGGGAAACTAAGCTCCAGGTACATTGGACCGTTTTAAATTATAGAAAGGATCGGAGCTATAGCTTACCGTTTAGAAATACCACTAATTCTCTCCAAAGTTCATAATGTGTTTCACGTGTCATTATTACAGAAATACATTCCAGCCCCAATGCATGTACTCACCTATGAAGAAATAGATCTAGAACCTAATTTATCATACTATGAAGAGGCTATCGAAATTCTTGACACAAGGGAGCCGGTATTGAGAAATCGGACAACTCAACTAGTAAAGGTTCTTTAGAGAAACCATAAAATGGAGGAAGCAACATGGGAACCTGAGGAAGTTATAAAGAAGAACCACCCACATCTTTTTAGGGAGCAATATAAATGAAAAAAAATAGAGGAAGAAATTTATGAAGGAGGAAAGAATATAACCCCCCAAACATTTTATGGTATGTTCCTCTTAAATACTATCTATTCATTAAATAGCCTATATTGCATGAATCACTGAGTCTTTATGAAACAAAACTTGGTTAGTTATAGGAGAAATTCATAACCTATCCATTGAACTTAAATTTTCTACTTTTGTGTTTTGAATTTCAAAAAACAGTCATCTACGGTTTTGATTAGTAAGTTATTTAGAGTCGGATATAACCAAATTGTTTTTTGGTGAATAGTAACATACCCTTATGAACAGTAATATAACCATTATGAATAGTAAATAGTATTATTATTTTAATTTCTTAAGTTTATATTTTAATGATATGTTGATTAGTTTTTCAAGGTGTTAAAAAATGAGTTATTGATTTTAAAATTGTTATTTTTGAATAAATTGTGATTTTATTTAAAAATTAAATTAATAATATTTAGAAAATTATTTTCAAAATATAAAGTTCATTTTGTAATTCTAAACGTAGAAAAATGGTTAGGGTGAATTTTTGGGATTTTTCTGAAATTTTTTAATTTTTTATGAATAGTAAAATATGATAAATTATGAGAAATGCTAAATACTTTTTTTACTGCATCATAGGTGGTTAAAGGAGGATTTAATCCCACTTTATTAGAATTAACATGAAATTATTACTATTTGGGGTCACATGAATCAATACAATTCATAGTCTTGAGTAAAAATATTAAAATAATGATTAAAATAATGTAAAATCCCTCCTCTCCTCCACTATAAATACCACCTTCATTTCCCTCTTTCTCCAACACCACTCAAGATTTGAACCTTACCTATTTTCTAAAAAATAAACCTCCCAATACCTACCCCTATTTCCAATACCTTCTATTCTCACTAAAAGTCCAAAAAATTCCTTAAGAAGATTCTCAAGAAGTACTCAAGAGGTGAACCTCTCTTCCTTTTTCTTTCAGCTTCTTTTACAAGTTCCCTTATTTTTTTGCTTTCTCCTCACCCCCCCCCCCCCCCCTCATACTAATTATATGATAATTATAGTACCTTAAATGAAGTGTAATTTTATTATTCCAATTTAATATTTTATCATCATCACTCTTTTCCCCTCCTCTTATACTAAAAATGAAAATACCGTCTGAGATGTGTTAATTTATCACATTCCAGGAAAACAGGTTTTCAATTTCTATTAATATCTTCAATACTGGTCATGAAACCTTTTTAATGGTTTAACCAGATCATAATATATGTATTTTATCTTATGAAATATTCTGGAATCATTACACACTCAAAATATAAATTAATAATACAAAATAAGTTCATTATGCACAAAACCGCCAAGTTAATCCAAGCATTTTTCATTAACTTTTATCTAATGAGTATTCATCAAGGTATATAACCAAAATCATTATAAGATAATTTATATCTATATAATTTTACTAATAATATATATTAACAATTCTTTATGTTTAACTAAATTTCAAACAAACTTCCATTCATGAATACAAGTAAACTAATCATGAAAACCAAGGAAGAAAATGCTTCCAAAACAATAAAATTGAACCTATTAAACCCATAAAAAGGAAATGAATGAACCTAATAAGGTTATAATAAATAAATTACATGTATAGGAGGTTATTTAATTATTAATTAATGAATATAAATTTGATTATACAGGCCATTAAGATCAATCGAGAACACATTTGGGGAAAAGGTAAGAGGTATGTCGTCTCACTTTTATTTCCATGATATTTCCCTCGTTCACCAATTATTTCTTATGTGTGTTGTATTTTTACTTCCATTTGATATATAATATAATTATTCTCTTTATATTCATGGTATTTAGTGAATCACTTGATGATTATTAACTTGATTGATTATAATGTTGTAAGGGACTTTGTTTCGGTTTCCATTTCATTGCGATTTACTAGGTATTGTGCACCTAATCATTCTTATGTGGTGTACCTACTACCCCTTTGAGATAATTTTTCATTTGAAAGTGTAAATATATTATATATCCATATTCTGGTTTCATGGATATTATTATTATCTTAAGTTGTATAGCCTTTTACTTACAGTGTTTATTTGGAATGTTGTTTTAACTATGGAAATATTGATGAATTGGTATCCTACACTCCATATGGATTTTGAAAATGAATATTATAATTGTATTAAATATATGTATAAATAATTATTTGGACTTGCAGCAATGGTTGTGGCCCACTATATCCCCTTGATGCATCGATAGGTCTCATGAGACAAATCAGTTGGAAAAAAATCCTTCAAGTTTGTTTCCAAAATAGAATCATATGGGTATCTAACCACAGAATTAAAATATTTTGATTTTATAATGGTATCATGTTCCAGATACATGATATCAAATTAATAAGAATTCTCATTATTCATTTTTAGTTATTATTATCCTTGAGGTTTTCACTATGACAAAATCTATGAATGCAGTTTCATTCTCAGTTTATTAATGGTGTGTGTTTTGCATTTATTCACCATGTCATATTGACTATGCAAATTTTTTTGTGATTTAATTATTGTTGATTCATGATTATTCTATTTTTAACCCTTACTGGTCATTTGATCTCAACCCTTTAATTTTTTTACCTTCAATTGGTTATGAGGAGGAGAGCATTTATTGAGTTCTCATAGATGTAGTTTATTCATTTTTGTTATGTGTTGTATTTTTTTACCTTTCCCAATGTAATATGAGTTACATGTATGTATCTATTTTCTTCAAGACTCCCAAACTAATCATTCCTTTGGGATTTAATTCCTTTTAATCATGCCAATGTAATAAGTAATATACCAGCTCCAGGTTCTTAGGGTTGGGGTGTTACATATGGTCAGTAAAGTAACCATAATAACTAAACATACTATGAGAATTAACTCTTATATTCAGTATACATACCATGAATCCATGTTTAGTAGACCTGCCTTGCCTAATTTTCAATGAGCACATATTTAGCATACCTCCCATGTATATTCTTTACTTAAAATGTTTATTAAGTTATTTTAGTGGGATTTTATTTATGTTTATTATTATTTTATATCCCTAGATGGTTGAAATAAAATTTTAATTAGAATTTGAATAGATGCATATATTTTTCTTAAAACAAATTTCTTCCTTTAAAATCCTTGCCTGCTCTCAAAAACCTCTCTCAAAACCCTCTGATATCGACACTCACTTTTAAAGCTAAACCTTTCAAGATAAAATTTAAGTGAGATAATTACACTAGTAAATTGTGCTCCCAACACCACACCTCTTTATAAAGTTATTTTATTAAATAAATAAAAAAATAATCAACGTAAAATTAGTGTTATAGTGAAACCACACAACTTATATTTTTTTGATCGGCTAGTATGTGCTGAAAAAAATTGATACTCAGTTTTTATAGTCAAGAACATCACTAGTATGGAAAAATATTTAGATTCAGGGATGGGATGACTGGTTTAAGAAAAATAGCAATTCATTATGTCTAATTCTCATTAAGGGGTTCTATGATAATTTTGAATTTAATCCTTGAGAGAAAAGAGGAACCATTAGTACAATGGTGAATTGGGAAGATTTTGAGTTTTTTTTTAATTATAGAAAAAATTATTAAGTGTGATACATAAGTTAGAATATCAATACTATCATAGTAATTACCCTATAAACCATTCCCATTTTTTATTCCAAAATGCTTTGGAAGAGCTGACTATGAATAGAACACCTAGAAGTCAAACAAAAATAGAACTCAGTGGAGAGTGTGGATTGATAGCTAAATTTATACAATATTTTATATTTACTATAAATAAAGATTTTAGTATCCTAATGCACTGGGATCTATTATTCCTTTTTCTTAATGAAAAATGGATTTCATGTCAATTTGTGAAGGTATGTGATGAGGTACTTAAATGAGTTGTGTAAACCTCCTTCAATGTTTATTAATCTACCTCATCCAAAAATCATATCATCCTTATTGGCCTATAAAGGTTTATCTCCTTAGGGGGGGAGGTAACTTCTTTAGATAGCCTTTTCTTAACTCAATAAATTTGTAAGAAGATGAGAGTGAACTGGAATCCCTAGAAAAATGAATGGGTAAAATATTTTGAGAAATTATATAAAAATTTTGATCATATAAGATATCCTATTAGACCAAGGGATCTGGTGGATTTGGTCTTGAGTTATATGAGGCTTTTGATTATTCTTATAATGAATTCGATGATGTTTTTTTTTTTGAAGAATAATAAGAAGTTGATAAAGAATAATAATATGAGGAAGAAGCTAGCTTAGTTGATATTGATGAGGAATTAAGGTTGGCCCATTAGGATGATATGGGAATATCTATTGTTATATATTTTGGACCACCTGAATCTCCTATAACTTTACCATAACATGAAGAAGAACTACAAGTTGAATACCTTGTTGAAACTTAAGATTATATAAGTGGTTATGTGGATGATCTTGACTAGGATGAGACTAGTAACTCTAAATAATATGAATAAATCTCATATAAAAAGTCTCATTTGATAGGAATCACTCCTAGATCAAAAATTCTAGATTCACATGCTAAGGGGGAGAAGTCCATGAGATCAGTTGTGCTTGGACTATGCAATTATAGGTCTAATGGGGAAGATGATGACCTTGGGGTAGTCTACCCTAGGATGATGTACCTACCATCCCTTTTTCTCAAATAGATTTAGAAGGATCATTGATTATTTAAATAGATTATCAGAATGGACTTGAGGTGTCTCTTAGACCTTCAGCAGACTAAACTTTAGAATATTTATTTAGACTTAATCTAACCAATATAGTTGAAGAACCTATGAAAATCAATAAGACAATACATGCAGGATCTCTCAGGGAAAATGCTTATAAGGTTGATGAGAATGTAGTTGATGAGGAAAAAGTTCAATCTATGGGACCAAGGTATGTGGACATTGAGAATTATGTTAGGAATATTCATTATTATCCATATCCCTATATAATTATTTATAACCCTTTTATTTATTCCATATTCCATGTTATAAAAGATGATTTGGATTATTTAAAATTAGATTTTATGAGAGTGATAAAATAACTATTTTTTTGTTTTTTGATCTCTATAGAACCAATTAAGGAAGAATATTTATCCATATTACTGTTTTTTGTTATTTATCATCTTAATCCTAGATCTAATATCATGATGGAGTTATTGAGAAATGAGATTGAGGACTTGAAATAAAAAATAAGTTCTTTACAGGTAGACCTTTCTGACATGATGCTGCAGCAAGACTAAAGGTATTTGAATTCAATATATTATAATTCTACATCTACTAATTCACCTCCTACTCATCATGTCTTATCCCTTTTTTATGAAGGTAGAATCAAAGAACTCATATGGTATGATTTAAATGTTTTGTTTGGTAAATTTTATAAAATAAGATAAGAAGTGTTTGAAGGGTTTCAAACTCATGTTGCTAATACTTTGGTGTTGGTGAGAAAAGATATCAAATAAGTTGGGATAGATAAATAAACTATCAAAAAGGCTATTGAATTATACCTTAGTATAATCTTCACTAAGTTAGACCTCAAATGTGTGTTTATATAATTGGTTGTTCATTTAAGGATGCCTCATTTTACCCAAGACTTTTAATCGTAAGTAGAAAATATGAAAAATCCAAACTCTTGTTCTCAAGGATTTTATGGAAAAGAAAGAAGACTGCTTTCAAGAAATGGAGCATGGATCCAGGGTGGTCAAGTATTTTACCAGGCTTTGGAAAATTACCTATAAACTTCCAATACAACTATAATTTGTCCTTCTACCCTGCCTATTACCTCAACCCTTGTTAATTCATCCGTATCCATCAACCCTTTTGGCTTGTATCCTTGACATGCAGTCTAGAATCTCATAATTATTTCTAGGTGTTTGGTCATTCAGGGCCCTACTATAGCTTCTATACCACAGCCTACACCACCAACCCATCCTGCCTCAGTATCTGCCTCTAGAGGAAAGGATAAAATACTTCTTGATGAGACTAGGGATGTTTTGTATTTAGATTTTAATTAGAATTATTGATAGGGAGACACCTTATAATTATTTTATAATATTTTTTAATGTTAATGAAATATCATTTTTCAACATTATACACTTTTGGTTACAGATTATTTATATATCTCTTTATTATTCTTTGTTATATTTTATCTTGACTTACTTTTTTTTATAATATGAAAAGGGGTGGAATTGTGAAATTAATTAAATACATGAAAGAATTTGAGAAAATATTGAGATATTGAGAAATATATGTTTTAATTTATTTAAAATATATTTTTTATATATTCAATTAATTTCAGTTTATATTTCGTGGTTCTTGATCATAAAAAGGGGGGATATTATTATCTTATAAAAACACATTCTTATTTTAATGATCCTAAATCATGTTTATTATATTTATAATGAATATAATTTTTTATAATAGTCAACTATTTTCTTTTCAAATTGATAAAATTGGTTAATCCATGAATCAACCATACAACTTACTACATGCATAATATACTTACCATGTGAAGAAGTTGAACTTACTGTAAAGGTCAAGTGACAATGTGGAATCTACCACATGTTGCACTCTAACTAACCACATGTGAAATAAACTGACCATGCATTAGATGAGTGAAATCTATCCATGTCATGAACTATCCATACATTGAAGTTCAAGTGTCTTCATGTGTAATGAACCTACCACACATTTAAGAATAACCTACCATGTAAAGAATTCAATCTACCAAATTAAAAACCATGTTACTATGTGACAAGTGAGTATAAGTTCTCTATGTATTTTATTGGCTATATTTCTATATAGCAGTGATCACAAGAACAAAGTAACTATTTCATAAAAAATGAATCTACCATTCGAAGAGATTAAGTTACCATATAAAGTAAATAAACTACCATCTGAACTAGTTAAGTGACTGCAAGAAGGATTCAAACTACCATATTAATTAGTTAACCTACCATGTGTGTAATTTGCCTACCACGTGAAAAAATCAAGTGACTATAAGAGAAAATAAATTTATTATGCCAACTGACCATTCCAACTGACTGTGTCAACCTACTGTGATACAAAGTAATTGTGATTTAAGTGAAGAAAACCAACCATATGAAACTTAAGTAGTGGATTATTTTCAAATTCTAAAAGGATATATTTTGGATCAATAATTAGAGATAGTGAATTTAAGAATTCAATGAGTGTGAGGATTGAATAATGAATATCCTCCAATGAATAATTTAAAGAAAATATCTCCTTAAGATGAAGAGCCTCTCATGAACATAAAAAGTGTAATAATAAAATAATACATGTGCACTTGAGATAGAATCATATAAAGAGGAATCATTCTGAACATTCCATGACACTCTATTTTCTTGAACTATCTATGAAAACGCATTTGAGCCCTTTCAAAGTCAAATTTGAGAAATCTTAAAGAAATAAATCTTATCAGATCAAGATGCATCAAATATTCTCACTTCCTACTCTTTTATCATTATGTTCTAGATTTTTTTAGATGTGATTATTTCACTATATTTTTTATTTAATAGTAAATCATGTATTGTATTGGAGTGTTAGGAACTCTCTAACATTATTTTCCATCTGTACTCCCATGTAGAATAGTATATGAGGTTATATTTCATATAATGCCTACATAAAGTTTTTATTCATTTATTACTCCCATGAAAAATTATGTAAGAGTATATGTGTATCCTAGATATCCTTGTGAGTAGTTGAAAAACCCATTCTAGGTTGTAGATCAGTTTATTCTTTAATAAAATTCTTGGAGGTAGGATATTTCCAAGTGGTGATGACTAAGTCTCAGCTTGAGACTGAAACTATTGAATTTATTCTCCTATGTGATTTCCTATTTTGGTCTTTATTTTTTAAAATGAACCAATATATATTTTCAAAAATATAATAAAAAATATTACATTGATTTTTAACTTTAATTTTTGTTTTGTATACATTTTTTGATTCAATTAAATCTATTTCCAAAGTTAAAATATTTTTAATCCTATTTTAACTGAGTTGTGATTGAACTTCTAAGAAGTGTTTTAAAAGATCAAATTATATGATTATATAGTTTTAGATAACTGGGCTATATTTTATGAATTGGGGTATTTTACTATAAATCATTTTTAAAAGAAATTTTAAATTAGAAACTCAACTCACCCCCTCTTGAGTTATTCACTACAACCAATGGGTGTTATTGGTGAAATCTTTGGATTTATGAGAATATGACTTATGGAATACAATATCTCTAAATATTATACATTTTTGGTATTCAGGTTCATCAATGCTAACTTATAACCTTTGAAACCTTTAGGTTATCCCACAAAGACACATTTAAGATCCCTTGGTTATGACTTTTCATTTTTTATATGGGTATATACTGCACACCAAAAAATTCTTAAATAGACATAAGAAGGTGTTTTTCTATTCATTAATTATTCTAGGGTTTTGAATTAGTTGGTAGTGGATGATCACCTATTAACTAGGTAAATAGTCATAGTGTTTGATTCTTACCAGAATGATTTGGGTATGCTTCAGCATGCAAGCATGCTTCAGGCCTACTCAAGAATTTTATGTTTCATACATTCAGAAACCCCATTCTGTTAGGGGGTTTCTCTAATAGTCTAGAGCCAATAAAATCCTTCAAATTCACATGATTTAATGAAATAAATAGATAGGTATTTTAGAGTATTATAAATTATCATTATTTTAACCTTTTTACCAATTTGGGTTTCAATAACGCTTTTTTATGTTTTGAGTGTTTCAAACACATCAGACTTGTTTTTAGTGATATAAATCTACAATTTTCTATAGTAGTCATCAATGAAGGTGAAAAAATATGATCCTACATCATAAGGGGAGGTCCTAGAAGTCCCATGAATATTAGAATGTATGTACTCTAAATTTTTAGTAGCTTTAAATGAGAACCTAGTAAAACTAATCCTCTTAGACTTTCCTATCATACAATCTTCGCAAAAGGGAAGGGAGGTAGGTGTGATATCACTTAACAGTGCTTGTTTTTGAAGTTCCTTAAGACCCTTAGAGATAACATTCCACAATATAATATACCATAAAAAATTATTATATGTATTAGTATAATAAACAATACCCAAATTCCTAGAATTTGTTTTCATTAAAAACATAAATTCCATTAACTAAAGGTCTCTTTATAACTGTCCTAGAGCCTTTAGAGATTTTTAAAAAACCTAATTCATACAGGAAAATAAAACCCTTATGGTCTAGTACCCCTAGGAAAATCAAGATTATATGAAATTAGGGTACCCACATAACTTCTAAAAATTTGATGATAGAATTTTCATCATGTTTTATCACAACAGAGCTTCTTCCTAAAACCTTATATCTCCAATTATTTCCTAATATGACTTCTTCTTATACTCTTTCAGTTAACTCAACTAATTCCTCCAAATTAGGACACATAGAAAATGAATATCTAGAATTTAATACCCACTCATTAATGATCATGTAAAACCCTAATATTTTAAAAAATAAAACTATGTTAGATAGTTTATTCGACCCATAACACCGATCCTAGAGGACCAGTGAAATATATAACAGTTAAAACCTAACTGTTAAATTGGTGGATTTGCATAGTATTAACTAATTTATTTATATTTTACCCACTTAATTTATTTTTAATCAACTTCATATCATATTTTATTATATGGTTGTCTTTGGGTTAAAAAATGGGATTTTTCTGAAAACTGTTTTAAAATGCATAACCTTTTTCTTTTTTAATTAATTAGAAACCCATAATGAGTAATGATTTAAATTAAATATATATATTATATATAAATATATATTAATTTATATTCATATAATTATTATTATTATTTATATAGTTAATATGAAATCATCTTTTTCTTGAAAAATACACTTCTTGAAAACCTACTTTTTCATCGCATCTACGGGTTTAATTTTAAATTAAATTTTTCAAATTATGTAAATTTAATTAGGTAAAATGGAATAATTATTTTTAATTATAATAATTTATATTATTTAATAATGTAAACTTAATTTTGGCCATAATAAATAGTGAAAATAGTAAAAATAAATTATCATCGTTAAGGTAAAAACAGGTTTACAGAAGGGTTAAACAAAAAAGATAAGTGTGAAAATGAAATAAAAAGTTGTATAAAATATATTATATGGACATAAATTAATCTTATAATGTATAATTATCTATAATGGTCCATTTTTTATCCTTTTTCCATGTGAAAAACGTGGGTATACCTTTTACTTTTCAAATATTACAAGTGTGCCACTCACCTCACTTATAAAATGCCACCCCTATCCTCTCTTCTTAACACCTTAAAACCCATTTGGTTCATCCATGAACTGAAAAATAATTTCAAATATTCTATCCTCATGCTATAATCCTTGTTTTGTTTATAAATCCATTCTAGGAATACTTTAGGTATAATCCTGAAGAGGTGATCCGAGAAGAGGTAAAATTCTTAACTATGATTTTTTGTTTTATTTCTTCTTCCACCTCCTTAAAATATTATTAAAATATGATCATATGATAAATCCAGTATATTATATATAATAATATGTTATTATATTAATTTTATAATCTAAATTCATCACCTCTTCCATCAAATGGTATACAAAATCATCATCCGTGTGTACGGCGGACTACCATCTCGTGAATTGTTGTCATTTGTTTTCTATGATTGCCTCTCACAACCTTTTCTAATGATATATTTAGAGTATATATATAATATTTTTAAAATATATATACTTATTTAGTTATGATATCACATATACATTTTTACTTCTCATTCTGTGGGGGATACAATAGTGTCTCTTATGTGTACGGCGGACTACCGTCACACGAAGCGATGTGATTAATTTTTCACAGACGCTTTACATGGAAGGTAAGGAATATAATGTTAATGAATATATGTTATATACATGAAATTATAATTATATTCATGAAATATTTATCATTATTAAAATATAATATATCATTTTCTTTCTTACACTGAAAAATGATAACGTCGTTCGTGTATGTGTGGACTACCGCCTCCATGAAGAGATGTGATTCTTTTTTCATCATCACATCACAAGAATTATATATATATATATAATATAATTATTTCAATATAAAATAATGAATACCTTCTTTCAATGATGATCATTGAAAAATGGAAATGTTACTCATACGTACGTACAACCTATCGTCTCCATGATCGTAATGTAGTTCATTTTTCATAACCATTTTTCATGATTAGTTTTAAAAGTATAATTTATGAATAAATATGATAATTATTTCATTATTATTATTCTGTATATATTTAAATAATGACCTCTTTTACAACATTCAACACATTGAAACCATTTTGAAACAATGAATTGAACATCTTCAAAACACCCAATGACTACTTAATTGATTAAGTATTAAAATATGTCATTATAAAGAAATAAAATAAATGATTTAAGTATAAGGTGTCAAACTGGTAAAATTGTCTTAAGAAATAAAATAATTGATATAATATTATATTACATAAGTTAAAGGACATGCATGGAAATTCTGGACTTGAGGTAAGGGTTTCTCATATCACTTTTACTTCTATGAGACATATAGCATATTCACCACTTGTTTTTATTGTGTGGTTTATATACTATCAATTTTACATGTAATATCTTGAATCCTTAATACATAATAATATTTTAAGTTTCATTTTGATTTAATTTATCAAATGGGGTTGACTTAAAAGTTACTAAGTGGTAAAGAGTTTCTTAACTCAATTTCCTTCCATTAGGTTATAAAACTTCTTGATTAGCTCTATTATGAAATGATTATGTGTGAATTAATCTCTAATTTTTTTTATTTATGATTGTTTGGTATGGATTTAAATTTTTTACACATAATTTATTCATTTATTAACTCTCAATTTATTAATATGATCTTTTTAAGGGTTAATGATCCAAAATTCCATTCTTTGGGACATATGTTTATGACATGCACCTATCTTATTTATAAGGTGTATATACTAAAATTTTGGAATTTTTTATCATTGATATTATTATTTTCCTAATATTTAATGTTTTATTTTAAGTTATTCCTTTAAGGGGATTAAAATTAAAGAGTTACCAAAGTGGAAAAGTTTTTATGTTACAATCTCATTTCTTTCGATATTATTTATGTTCAAGTTTCTTTTAGAGGAAATAATGTGATATTATTTTCCTGAACCACATCTATTTTATTCTCATATGTTTATTAATGTGGTTCACATGTTTAGTTTCTATTTCCTCCATTATTTATTTAAGAAATTCCAAAAAATTCATTTGTAAGTGATGCTGATCTTTTATTTTATTTTAGATCGAGTATCTTTCTCTTCCATATCCATGTTTTCTAAAATGTTTTCTAAAATTTTATTTATAAAAATAAATTATTTACTAATTAAATTTTACATTGTATCTGACCTTATTTTAAAAAAAATTGAAATGAAATTTCATAACATTTTAAAAATGAGTTTCTTTTGAATCCCTTTTATAAAATGTTTTTAAAATAATGTTTATTTTTAAAATTTAAAACATGAATGGATTTTCTTGATGTCATGACCATTTTTTTTTGAACTATACTTTGTATGTTTCAAAGTTTTTTTTTGAAAGAAAATTATTTTCACAATATTTATTGATTTTTTAGTTTTAAAAATTGGTTTTCAAAATGAAAAGTTTATTTTCCTAAAAAAGGTTTCTAATGGTATTTTAATAGTATTACCATTCATCAAAATCAACGAACCTTGTTGTTACTTATGATATAATGGTGATATTTTTTAATGATATTATCCTCATTATTTATCTCGATGGATTATGATTAGTTCAAATAGATTTTTATGGAACCCATTTCTATTATATGGGTTAATCATGTTTTAAATAGATTTTTATGTAACTTGTTTCTTTTTTATGGGTTAATCATGTTTCAAAGAGATTGTTATATAACCAGTTTCTTTTCTACATGTTAATTATTATTCAAAGAGACTATTATGGAACTAATTTTATATTCATAGATTAA
Source organism: Viscum album (assembly GCA_963277665.1). Lineage (NCBI taxonomy): Eukaryota > Viridiplantae > Streptophyta > Magnoliopsida > Santalales > Viscaceae > Viscum > Viscum album. Next base: position 717,137,929 of record OY728133.1, on the reverse strand, counting down.
CCATGTTTCAAAGATATTTTTATGGAACTTGTTTCTTTTACACAGGTTAATCATGTTTCAAAGAGATTTTTGTGGAACCTATTTCTTTTACATGGTTTCATGATGTTTCAAATATATTGTTATGGAACCTGTTTATTTTCTATGTGTTAATCATGTTCTAAAATTAATAAAAAAAATTCAATGATTTTATGCTGAAATAAATTTTCTATGTACATTATTCATGATATGGTTTTTATATATTGTTTATAATGATGGGTGGTTCCATTATACACTAAGGATGGGTGGTTCCATTATAAACCAGGGATGGGTGGTTATGTTATTAACCAAGGATGGGTGGTCCCATGATAAACCAAGTATGGGTGGGTCTGTTATATCCCTCCAATGAATTAGGTACTCTAGACATGGAAGTCAACTATATTGGTTACTCCGATTATTAGAAGTGATGTGAAGATAATGTTCCAAGATACCAATAAATTTTATCTATACTTGATATGGGTTTATAATGTTTATTATGATCAATATTATTATCACATGGATCATGATTATTGATTCTGATGACTCTTTCCTTTATTAAGGCCTTATTACATGTTTTCATGTTTGATTATCCAGGTATTGATGGTTATGAATATTATTATGTTGTACTAATTCACTTTTATTATGTCATCATACCCTTATGCACATCTTATTCTCATTGATAAAAATAAATTTTTAATGCTTATGTTTACCCTAACTAATAATTTAAGCTCACCTTTCTTATATTTCTTTTTCCCCAAGTTATCAAGAATAATGTTGAATGAATTATGTCATGAAGGGTTTCATATGGATGATGATGATGAATTAATTTGAAATAATAAAAGTTGGTTTAAGTATGAGAAATGGTCATTTATAATAATGGGTATTGTTTTTGTAAGATATTTTCATAATTATCTAAAACTCTAAACCTAAAAACTCATTTGGTATGTAAGTGATAAAATTTTTCATTTAATGTTTTACGTTTTGGATGGTGAAAATTGAGTCGCCTTCATCGGTATCAAAGTCAAAAATGTAAAGTTCATATTTTTAGAATCGAATTCAAGAGTGTAGTTTCTAGGATTTTATAAAGCACTTTCCTAGACATGTTCATTACTTGAGTTGTATCATAACTAGAATCCACTAAGATGGACTAGTTAACAGGTTCTTTAGTCTCGGGATTCTATTTTGGTTTTATACACTCATATCTTATAAGTCCTTGGCTTACCACATTTGTAACACAAAATCTTATTATCCTTATACTTATACCTTGATTTGGGTTTTTATTGTTCTTACCCTTCTCTTTGCTACTTTATTTCTTTTTACCCTTAGATTTTAGTCTAACACTAGTAAAAAGACTCTTGGACTCACCCTTAACTCTAGGCTTAGAGTATAATTCCTAATCAAGAGGATCGTAGCCTGATCCTCATCATCTACATTGACATCAATATTGTTTAGGTCAAGCATGATCTTATTAAATTCATCCAAATGTTATCTAATAGAAATAATATCATGAATTTTAAAGGTAAATATAAGATGTTTTTTATATATAATTACCAACAAGAGATGCATTCATCTAATGTTTCTCTAATTTAAGCCAAATTCTAATAGTAGTAGATTCATATGCTACTTCTCTAAGCACGTTATTACCTAAAGAAAGTAGTAAAGAACTATGATCCTTAACCAAACTGTCCATAGGGACATCTTGGTATGTGGTAGAGGTATAACCATCATTAGAATAAGTCACAATAGGTTTCTTTAGGTCCTAAAAACCATTTATAATCCCTTTTTGTACAAGCATGGCCCTCATTTTAATTCAAATAAAATTAAAATCATTAACACAATCAATTTTTTTGATTTCATACTTAGTTGAAGCCATTGTTCCTCTGATGAATCTGATACCAATTTTTTGGGGACAAAGTTAAGGCGTACTCCCCCAAGAAACAACCAAGATCAAAAGATATATAATAGTGTTCAACTGAGTATTCAGAAATTGAAAGGGAGATTGTGGTTGTAATGATTTTGGTTACAAATAGAGAAATAAATGTAATGATTTTAGATCTATTTGAGGTGATAAATTAAAACAGAAACCATATATGAAACAAAGAAAAAGTTTAAACACATATACAATAAACGAGTAAATATGGAAAAGTATTAAAGGTTATTTAAACCATTTTGGACCTACGTACACTAAAAGAGAATAACCCACACATGTTTTTTATTAAACTCAAAGGGAAATTGATACATGATACTATACAATAATATGAAAAAGAAAAACAGAAGTAACTAAAGCATTTCCTTTGAAACTAAAAGAATTAGGGAATAAGAAAACTTATAAGGATGAAGTAGGGAGTTCTTTGGTAACCCTTTTCACTTCATGTTCACTAGAAAGAGATCTTTTGGGGTAGAAAAGGAAGACTCTCATGTGATGTGCCTAATTTGGTATCTACATTCTTCTCCAAGACACTAATATAGATATTCCATTTTGTATTATGAAAAAAATCCTTCAAAAGTGATAAAAAATCATTGTTGTCCTCAACATCATTAAAGGGGGTCCCCTTTATCGGAACTTTCATTAGAGCTAAAAAAGGCCACCCTTTATCAGAACTTTCAATAGCACTGATAAAGGCCCAGCATGTTGTAGTCTGTAGTTTGTATAACAGCACACCTAGATAACACCTATAACCTGTGTATAAAAAATATATAATTTAATTGAAATAAATTTTACATTATGAATACAAAAAAAATTACTATATATATTTCAAACAATGTTTTGTATAATTACATTTATAATTATCCACAAACATTTAAAAACATTAATGTTTCATCTTTTAGCACTGATGATCCCCTATCATAAAATTCCACCCATGGTATCAGTTGCTGAACAAATCACCTTAGTCTAAGAAAAATAATCCACCTATATAAGAAAACAAATCATATATTGGTAATACTGTAAATAAATAAATTAAACATTAATATGAAAGAATATAATAAGAAAATGTCAATTTTAAATAAAAATACACATTTGGGGTTATTTCGATCAGAAAATGCATTATATTGAGTTGAGGTTGATTCATACACATCAAAAATGATTTATTTATTGTTTTCCTAAATTATCAAAAAAATCCAAATATGTTTTATCAGTTTTCAGTATGTCACTTTTTCTTTTTACTAAAATTAATGTTGATTTTAAATAAAGACACACTTAGAGTTATACCAGTCACACCATGTGTAAAATTAAGGTGAGGATGATTCCTACACATCAAAAATTACTTATGGATCATTTTTCTAAATTATAAAAACAATATGAATGTGTTTTCTCGGTTTTTAGTATGTCACTTGTGTTTTTTACTAAAATGTCATTTCAAACTGAAAACTAAAATTTTGAGTAATATCGATCGCATAATTTTTCAGTTTGATGTGAGAATACTTCCTAGACATCAAAAATGAATAATAAATCTATTTAATAAATTATCAATTCAATTGGAATTTTTTTTTTTGGTTTTTAGTGACTGACACGCGCTTTGAACTGAAATGTTGATTTAAAACTGATAACATACATTTTGAGTCATATCGGTCACACCGTGCATAAGATTGAGGTTTTTGTGATTACTGCACATTAAAAATGACTTGTGGGTAGTTTTCTTAAAGTATCAAAATAATTCAAAAGTGTTTAATCAGTTTTCAGAATGTCGCTTATTTCTTTTACAAAAATTAATGTTAATTTTAAATAAAAATACACACTTTGAGTCATACCGGTCACACTATGCATCGTATTAAGGTGGGGGTAATTCCTACATGTCAAAAATTATTTATGGATCATTTTAATAAAGTATCAAAATAATAATAATGTGATTTCTAAATTTTTAGTATGTCACTTGTTCTTTGTACTAAAATTAATGTCAATTTTAAATAAAAAGACACACTTCGAGTTATACTAGTCAAATTGTACATATTATTGAGATGAGGTTGATTAATACACATTATAAATGACTAATGAATCATTTTCTTAAAGTATCAAAATAATACAAATGTGTTTTCTTTGTTTTCAGTTTGTCACTTATTCTTTTAATTAAAATTAATGTCAATTTTAAATAAATAGGAAACTTTGGAATCATGCTAGTCGCAAAATGCATCAGATTGAGGTGATACTTATTCCTAAACACCAAAAATCACTTATGGATCATTTTTATAAAGTATCAAAACAATCAGAATTCGTTTTCTTTGTTTTCAGTGGATCACTTGTTCTTTTTACTAAAATTAATGTCAATTTTAAATAAAAAGACGCACTTTGAGTTATACTGATCACATCGCGCATTGGATTAATGTTTTTTTGATTCCAACACATAAAAAATGACTCATGGGTCATTTTCCTAAAGTATAAAAACAATTTTAATTCATTTTATTGGTTTTCCTTATGTCACTTTTTCTTTTTACTAAAATTAATGTCAATTTTAAATAAATAGACACACTTGGAATTATATCAGTCACATCGTGCATTGGATTGAGATGTGAATGATTCCTACACATTAAAATTGACTTGTGGATTGTTTTATTAAAGTATAAAAACAATTAAAATTTGTTTTATCGGTTTTCAATATGTCACTTGTTCTTTTTACTAAAATTAATGTTAATTTTAAATAAAAAGACACACTTCAAGTTATATCAATCACACTATATGTCGGATTGATTTTAAATTTATTCCTACACAATATAAATAGCTCATGAATAATTTTACTAAAGTATCAAAACAATAAAAATGAATTTTCTTGGTTTTTAATATATCACTTGTTCTTTTTACTAAAATTAATTTCAATTTTAAATAAAGAGACACTTGGAATTATACCGGTTACACCATGCATCAGATTGAGGTGAGGATGATTAATACATGTCAAAAATTACTTATGGGTCATTCTCCTAAATTATAAAAACAATCTGAATAATATTTATTGGTTTTGAGTATGTCACTTATCTTTTTTATTAAAATGTCATTTGAAACTAGAAATACATACTTTGAGTGAACTAGTGACATCATGTGTTGATTTTATGTGATACTAATTCCAACACATCAAAACTTACTTATAATTCATTTTAAAAAATTAGCAAGATTATCATAGTGTGTTTTCTTGGTTTTTAGTGAGTGACACATTTTGAACTAAAATATCAATTTTAAACTGATAACAGACAATTTGAGTCATATCGGTCACACCATGCATCAGATTGAGGTTTGGTTGATTCTTACATGTCAAAATGGCTTATGGATTATTTTCCTAATGTATAAAAACAATCTGAACGTGTTTTATAGGTTTTTAGTCTGTCACGTGTTCTTTTTACTAAAATTATTGTCAATTTTAAATAAAAAACATGCACTTAGAGTCATACTAGTCACATTGTGCGTCAGATTGATGTTTGGTTTATTAATACACATTATAAATGACTTATGAATCATTTTACTTAAGTATCACAACAATATGAAGGTGTTTACTTAGTTTTTAGTATTTCACATATTATTTTTACTAAAATTAATTTTAATTTTAAATAAAAAAAACATTGAAAGTTATACTTGTTCCACCAAGCTTCATATTGAGGTTTCTTTGATTCCTACATGTCAAAAATGAATTATGGGTCATTTTCTTAATGTATCAAAACAATATGAATGTTTTTACATGGTTTTCAGTATGACACTTATTATTTTTACTAAAATGGTCATAACTTTTAAATAAATAGACACAATTGGAATTATATCAATAAAACCATGTGTTAGATTCAGGTGAGGCTTATTTCTATGTGTCAAAAATGGCTTATGTATCATTTACTTAAATTATAAAAACAATATGAATATTTTTACTCAGTTTGGAGTATGTAAGTTGTCTTTTATACTAAAATTAATGTCAATTTAAAAAAAACAAGCACTTTGAGTCATAATGGTCACATCATGTGTCATATTATGGTGTGACTAATTCTTACACATCCCAAAATCTCAAAAAAAAACTAACTCCCAATGTTACCATGATTCAAATTTTATTTCTTTTTCAAACTTCCAACACTGCATATTGACTCTATGTTCTTAGCCAAAAAACCTTTTTTGGCTAAGAACATGGAGTCAATATGGAGTGTTTCAGTTTCATAAAGAAAGGAAATGGAAATCATGGTAACATTGGCATAAAGGAACATTTTATCTCTTATGTTCCTTGATGTAGATAGTTGAAAGCAAAATATGACTTCCCGAAAGATCTATGAAAAAAATTAAATAATTATTAGATAAAAATGATAAGTAAACTAACTTACAAATAAAATATAAAATGATAAAAAAAATAATTAAATAAACAGTATTAAATTATCTTTTCATGATGGTTGTATTAATTCTTTATGTATTTCCTTATTTCCATTATCTCATCTATAGGCTTGAAATCCAATCTCTCACGAGAATGAGAAGCTTTTAACAAACCACCCCAACTTGAATAATATAATCCACTTATATAATAAATAAATAATTATATGAGTAATACTAAAAATAAATAAAATAAACATAAATATGAAATAATATATTGATTCTATTGAAAATGATTTTACTATTCAAGCATCAATATTACCTCTGTGAGTGAGTAGTGGAGTGAAATTTAAGGAAAGTAATAAATGACAACATTGTAGGGGTGAAAAGATTTTAAGGGAGAAGAAATATATGGAAGTTTTGGTGAATAAAGGCATGAAAGATGGAAATAATTCTTCTAAAATAGACAAAATCTTCAAGGAATAATGATAATTAAATCAACATTTCATTATATAATTTTTTGGTAAAATAGATAAAGTATATCGTAACATTACCTTTACATATTCCCAAAGGGTTTTCTTCATTATAGTATGTTCTTCCACAAGATTGGTAACATTATCATGTGCAGAATAAATTGTCTACATGAGTAGTAAAAAATATAATTTATATTATGTTAATGTAGTAGAGAAAGATAATATTTTGAAGAAAAACATAGTATATTCAAAAACACATTAACCTTATCATTGAACTCTTAGTTTCAACCTCAAAGTCCAACTCTCACAAGAATGAGTAGCTTTGAAAAAACCACCCCAACTTGAACAAAGAAATCCACCTATATAAGAAAACAATTCTTATGTGAGTAATACTAAAAAAATTAAATATAAATATGAAACAATCCATTACTTCTTTGGAAGTCACATCTTCATGTTATTTGTGTACATTCTACCATCTGGTATGATTCCCATTCATTTCAAAACAAATCTATATCATCTTGTGAATATTATATTTTTCAGAAGTCATAGTAGTACTAGAAAAATATAAATACACAAAGTATTAATAAATATTTCAAAAAAATAGTAATTATCTTCAAAAATACCTCTTCAACGATGCTAATTTTGTAACGTCCCAGATCCAGGTTCCACAAAATGGGTGCCCCGAACCCGGTTGGTCACATGACCTCAAGAATATTTCCCCAAACACAAGAGGTTTCTGACTAGAAGCGAGGGCCTAGGATGGATAGTAGGGAAACTATGCCCTAATTTGTCAAAGTATAGTGCAGTGGAAAAATATAAACATACAAAAGTGGAATTAATAAACAATATAGACCTGAAATGGAAAATAGAATTGAAGTAAAAGATAACCAACGGTCATATATATGATGATTCAACATGTCTCTAATTCTAATGAAGCATCCAAAATGGGATACACTGTAATTGGATACAATACAGCACAAAGTACAATGTAAAACAAAAAAAACCAAGTAGTGCAATAGGAACTCAACAGTATCTCAAGCCTAAGATCGGTCTCATGCTCTCCTACTCCTCTGAAAAAATCATGTACCTATATAGGGACCCTTTCCCTTATCGACATCTCCAGCAATATAATTGGTTTGTGCCCAATACATGACCTAAATAGGGTATGAGAAATAAATCTCAGTAGGCAACCACCAATGGCCCATGCCCAACTGTTAGTGAAAAAGTGTAAAAACGGTGTATAATAATGAAATACAGTAAAATAGGAAGTAATCAAACTTAACCATTACTACCAGTTACATTTCCATTTTAATAATTATTTAACAATTCAATATAATTGAATTTTGAGTTTTCCAAGGCTCGGCCTCGACCGAAAATCTCCAATACCAGTGCCACATCAAAAACCACAACAGGCTATCTTCAAAGTAAACATTGTCCTCAGACATGCAAGTCCTTACCCTTAGGAAAGATGAAATGAAACCCTCAGGTGACTGCCCTTAGGCATAAAAAATATTTCCCTCAGGTATACGAGATATCACCCTCAGGAATGGAAGCCACTGCCCACAGGCATAAGAAATGTTTCCCTCATGTTAAACAAAACATTGCCTTAAGGATAAACAAAACACTAACATTAGGCATTCTATAAGAAAATAAATCATCCGGGACAAACCCAATTCATAATCAATCAATTTATATATGTTTCCTCTCAAGAAAAACTCAAAAAATGCTATAATCATGGCATACCCATGGGTATCCTGGAAAAATGGATAAACAAGGGAAACGCACCCTCGGGGTGGCCCTAGATCAAAGCAACGATCTCAAACAGTAGTTTATACTTATTCCTTAGATTAGCTATGCAATTATAGGTATCTCAATAGTCAAATTCTCAACCATACGACACCCCAAACATGGGCGCGTGGCACAGTAGTACACAAAATCAACTCGATGGTTGGAATTAAACACAAGACCACCTACCTCGATCACCTCTGATCAATATACATGAAAGGAACCTCCCGAAAAAACCAATAATGATGCATATCTATGATAAAAGATTACCCATTCAAACCTAAATAACTTCCCCCAGGGAAATAATTGGACGAAAGGATTCAAGAAGAGAGAAGACCTCACATGCGCGGTTCAAACGAGATCGACGACGGAAGAATCAGAGTCCCGATGAGCTATCAAGAGATTCTCCAAGTCTCAACCTCCTCTACCGCTTCTCCTAGTGAGTTCTCTGCCTCCTCTATCGAATGAGGAGGAAACTGCCTATTTTTAATGAAAAAACATAACTACACGGTGTGTACTCTCAAGTACACAGCGTGTACTATCCTTTTTAACTGTTCCACTGGTGGCTACATTCCACCGCCTCACTATTCATCTGCCAACTGATTACATGGCATTTATTACAAAGTACACAGCATGGACTATCCTTTTTAACTTTTCCTCTAGCAGCTAATTTCCACTGCCTCACTATTCACCTGCCGACTAATTACACTGTGTGTATTACGAAGTACACATTGTGTAGTTAGTTTTTACACCCTTAATCACCGACAAGACTACATGCCCTGTATTCTCATCAAACTCATCCAAATTACACGACGTGTGTACAAAATTACATGGCATGTACCCATAAATTTGGTATTTTTCCCAAATTTCCCTTGTTTTCTCAAAAACACTTAAGGAAAAGGAAAATAAGAAATACATACCTCAAGAATAAGAACCAGGTTCTTACAAACTTCTCACCTTAATAAAATTAGTCCTCAAATTTCCCTTCCACGGGTGGTGAAGATAAAACTGAGAACAATTCTGGCCAATGAGAACGCACGTCGGTCTCCCGCTCCAAGGTTCCATCCTGTACTCATCCATACTGCCATAGCACCTATACAAGAGGAACTGACCGGCCTCGGAGAACCTTCGTGCTCCTATCAACAATAATAATATGATTCTCCTCAAAGGATGCATCAACTTGGAGTTCAACCTCCTCAGGGTGTAAAACGTGAGGTGGGTTTGAGTGATAATGGTGCAGCTGAGATACGTGGAAGAATTCATGCATGGCCCGGTACCTCTATGGTAACTGAAACTGATAGAAAACTAGCCTGACTCTCTCCAGAATATCAAACGGACCTTCATACCTCGGTGAATGTTTACCCTATCTCCCGATCTTCCTGTGTCCTAACCTCGGTGAAACATGCAAGAAAACTTGATCTCCGTCCATGAACTCCAAGGGTCGTCTGTAGCGATCAGCATAAGATTTCTGATGAGACTGTGTAGTATCCATCTGCTTCTGAATCAACTGGACCTGCTATGAAGTCTCCTACACGAGACGTGGTCCCAGTAAAGCTACATCACCTGCCTCCAACCAGCACAAGGGTGATCGGCATGGCCTACCATATAAAGCCTCGTAAGGTTCCATCTCAATAGTTACCTGAAAACTATTATTGTATGAATACTCGACCAGGGGTATGTGCTTCTCCCAAGAGCCCCTAAATTCCAGGACGCATTCACGCAGCATGTCCTCTATCACTTGTATTGTACGATCTGACTGGCCATCGGTCTGAGGGTGGTAATTTGTGCTCAAAAGCACCTGTGTACCCAATGCGCTCTGAAAACTCTTCTAGAAATGAGACGTAAAATGTGCATCCCTATCTGAAATAATAGAACTAGGGGCCCCATAGAGATGTACTAACTCTCAGATATAAAACTTCTCGACATCGTCAACACAAAAGGTCTCCTTGATCGGAAAAAAGTGAGCTAACTTCGTAAGTATATCCACAACAACCCATACACCATCATTGACATCATTCCATTTACACTCCGGAATGGGTAATTGTTGTAACAGTCTGGCTGGCCTCTGATGCTCTGCCTTCACCTGCTGATAGGTGGAACATATCATAACAAAACAAGCTACCTCTCTTTTCATACTCGGCCACCAATACTGATGTCTCAAGTCACGATACATTTTGGTAACTCTAGGATACAATGCCCAAGCTGAATCATGGAATTCCCACATCAACTCCTCGCGTATATCCCCTAGAACCCACACTTTTCCATGGATACACAGTACCTTGTCATCACATATCGTCCAACCAGGAGGAGGGTCCTCACTTACCACCGATTCCCAAAGAACTAGGCCTTATGAATATGATAGTTGTCTCATCCTCACTCTATCCAGGAGGGTAGAAGTCACAGTTGAGGATGAAAGATAGGTTCACCCATGACTATCGTGCGCCTCCAAATGTATCTTAGAGAACAAATCTATAAGCTGCCACTCACCACTGGCCTCCTGCACTGGATGTATTTGATTCCTCCTAATCAGTTCATCATCTACTACATTACCCTTACCAAGTGTATAGGCAAGCTCAAAGTCAAAGGACTGAAGGTATTCAACCCACCTTCGCTGTCTCAAATTCAATTCACGCTGGGTAAAGATGTACTTAAGATTTTTTTGGTCCGTAAACACCACAAAATGTTATCCCAAGAGATAATGTCTCCAACAGTGTAATTCATGAACAACTATAGCCAACTCAAGATCATATGTTGGGTAATTACACTCATGTGACCTCAACTACTAAGACCCGTACGCAACAACTTGATCGCCCTGCATCAACACTACTCCCAGCCCAATACCTGATGCATCACAGTAAACTATATAGATCTTCCCTTTCTCTGGAAGTATCAAGACTGGTCTTGATGTCAAAATTCCCTTCATCTCCTAAAAGGATGTCTCGCAAGATTTTGACCAAACGAACTTCATACCCATCTTATTCAAACACATCAACGGAACTACTAAGAAGAAGAAGTCCTATATAAAGCACCTGTAGTAACTAGACAGCCCTAAGAAAATATATATTTCAAACACGTTCTTAGGATGCTCCCAGAAAACTACTGCTCTCACTTTCTATAGGTCTACCGCAACTCCGGCCTCTGAGATAATATGACCCATGAAGTGGATCTGTTCCATCCAAAAGTGGAACTTTAAGATCTTTGCATATAACTGATTCTCTCTCAGTGTACTCAAAACGATATCAAGATGTGTGGAATGGTCTTGTTGAGTGTGATAGTACACCAAGATATCGTCCATGAAGACCACCATGAAAGTATCCAAGTATGGATGGAACACTCTATTCATCAGAGCCATGAAAACTGTTGTCGCATTTGTGAGTCTAAATGGCATGACCAAGTAATCATATAGACCATATCTGCTTCGAAAGGCTGTAAGTGGTATGTCTGATGGTCTAATTCACAACTAATGATATCCGGGTCTCAATTCAATATTAGAGAACACTCGTGCTCCTTGAAGTTGATCAAAAAGATCATTAATCCTCGGTAAGGGATATTAGTTCTTAACCATCAACTAGTTCAGTTTCCAATAATCCACACAGAGTCTGAGGGTATAATTCTCCTTTTTCACAAACAGGATAGGTGAACCCCAAGGACAAGTACTGGGTTAGATGAAACCCTTTTCCTGAAACTCCTCCAACTGCTTCTTGAGCTCCTATAATTCTGGTGTAGCCATCCTATAAGGATGAATGGACACTGGTGCCGCTTCTGGCACAAGTTCAATAGAGAAATCCACCTCTCTCTCTAGAGGTAGACTTGAAAAGTTGTCAAGGAAGACATCATTGAAACGATTTTCCATTGTATGGAAATCCTTCTAGAAAGTTCCCTGGTCATCCAGATATAAACTCACAATATGGTCTATCACTCCACCTCACCCACGATGCTCGAGTCCCGCTCGGCTCACCTGGGCATCCCATTCTCCCTTGTATAGAAACTCTCCACCCTCTAGTGATGTGAAACACACCCTTCGATGATAAAAATCTACAAAGGCTAGAAAGGGTACCAAACAGTCCATCCTGAGAATGACAACATAGGTTTTCATCTCTAAGACATAGAGGTCCCATAGAAAGTGACACCCACAAACCTCTATGGGGAACTCCTTGCACTGACGCACACCTTCCGTTCTAATTACTAACAGAGTGTCTAACTATATAACATCATAATAAGAAGAAACATAGAGTCCAAGGCTCTCCACAACGGGCATAAATATAAAGCTATGTGTAGCACTAGTATCAAAAAGTACCGAAGATAAAACAGAAGCAACTAGAATAGTATGTAAAGACCCGGAAATTTCAAGGAAAATTTTTTCTTAATTTTCTTTGGAATTTTACAAGAACACAGTTTCTGACGGTGTCTGATTTCAAGGCCCGGTGTGCTCGGAATCTTTTTCCGAAGTTTGGCTTGGGTAAGTTCAGTGAACGGATGAGCGGGTTTTTCTATATTTTGAACCGGTGCTCGGAATTGAAATCTGAGGGCACCGATGAACTCGCAGCGCCGATAATTGCTTAAGGGGACCTTAAGCGCTGTTGCGTTTTGTCTCATGAGGTGGTTAATTTTTGGGGATTTGATAAGTCTTAAATAAATTGTAGTGTTACAATTTATTTTATGTGGAAGTTAATTTCTTCATAGAGAAGTTGGAGGTGGTGCCACACCCTACCTAACTTCCCATGAGAGGGTATGACCAGGGGTGGTGGGGTCCGCATGAAACCCCAACCCTTCACCTTCCCTTTAACCCCCACGAACTTCCCCCCATTTAACACCCCTTTTGTTTAAATGTATAACTCTACAACCCCCCTTAAACTCCATTGCTTTTAATGTGTCAACTACCCATTAATCTCCACTTCCATTAAGTTTGTTAACTCCTCTTATTTTGTGTAACTCTTCACCTTTTCCTTCCACCATTAATTCATGCCAACATGCCTTAATTAATGAGATGTATCTTTTCATTTGTTTAATTAAGTGGTTTGGTTAGAATTTTAAATCTTTGTGGTGTGAATAAAAATAATATCATGGGATATTATTTTGAGTTAGAGCTTTTGGTGTGTGAGAAAACTTTAGCAAAGTCCTAGAGTTTTTGGGAGAGCTTTGGTGTGAAGAAGAAGAGAACTTTCCTTCGACGAAGAACGACGCATCTTCAACGAAGAACGGTTCTTCTTTGATGAAGAACACCTTCCCTTCAACGTATAATGACTCGGAGTCCACGGTTCTCCATCCTCTTATTCCATAGCAACAAGTGAGGAGACGTTGTTTCCTCCTCGGACGCACCCCGACATCCACGGAATCTACGTCCGACCCCGCAACTCCGTTCTCCGCGACACCCGACGTGCGACGTCAAATATCCATGTAGGGGAATTTATTTGGTGTTCTCTTATCTTTTGAGAAAAGAACGACGAGCGCAGACCAACCAATTCCAGATTGATTTGTGGATCTTTCGTTCATGCGGATTGATGTTGAGGATTTTTGTTTTTGTCCGTGACTTATTTCTTGTCGTACGTCGACTTCTAATTGATGGATGCTTGCTATCATTATAACGGGAGGTGGTCGGACCGCACGAACACGGCCGACCCTCCTCCCCCCCTTGTTGTTGATTTTTTTGCGGCATGTGAAAGGCGGTGCGGTGCCATTTCACCGCACAGAAATTATGAGGAAGGGCTAAGAAGCGCGGCGCTGTCGCGCCGCCCCGATGAAGTTGAACAAGCCACGGCGCCATCGTGCCGCGCCGGAAAACGACAAACGAAGCCGCACGGGCATTGTGGGATCTTTGCAGTGAAGTTCGGGTCCCGGGATGATCACTGGCGAAGACTGCAGGCGAATCGGACCACCGGAGCGTGTCTGGTGGTCCACGGAAGCCCCCGCCGGCGCGCCACGCCGGCGCGGCAGCGCCGGCGGTCGGGGGCGGCGGCGCCTGGAGCGCCGCCGGAATAATCCGCCGAGGCTCAAGCCGCGGCGGCGGAGCGCGGTCCCGTGACCGCGCGGGACTGGAGGGGGGCAGCGGGACGCGGCCGGCTGCCGTGTCCGCTGGCACGGGCGGCCCCAACCGCGGGGCCGCGGTTCTTCACGCGGGGGCAGCGCCCCGCTCCGCTCCGCTCGGTCGTAACCGGCCGAGACAACCCACCGGTCGGGCCAGGTCGTGCCCAGGCCAGGCCGGGCCACCCCGGCCGTGCCGGGTCGCGCCATCCGGGTCGGACCTGGACCCGGGTCAGGTCGACCCGTTTCGGGCCGACCTAGGGGGGTTGGGTCGGGTCGGTCCGGGCCCAGACCCCCCATTTTCGGACCCCGCACGGTTTTTCGATTATATCTTGAGCTGTAGACCTCCGATTGACGCACTGTCAATGGCGATGCGACCCTTGGATGTAGACGGTCGTTTCAGTATATTACACTCAAGGTTTCGGAATACCTTGGGTTCGGTCGGGTTGGTTCGGATACAAAACCAACCGTGCCCTCGGAGAGGAAACGCTTATATCTTGATCTTCGGACGTCCTATTGACGTGCCGTCGACTTTGATGGATTCCTCTAAATGAGATGGATCTTTTGGATTACTCCGCTCGAGGTTCAGATCTCGTCAGAGTGAGGTCAGGTTGGTTTTCTCACGAAACCAACCGGGCCCCTGGAAAGAAAAAATCCAATAACTCAAAGACCTGGCGTCCGATTGATGCGTCATCTGTCTCGTTGATTTCCTATTGATGAGAAGGAACTTTTGGAATACTTTTCCAGAGTTTTGGTTGCTGTTGAATAGTGTCTGGGTTGGATTGTACCCAAAATCCAATCGGGCCCTTGGAACGGAAAAGCTGTTATCTTTCAGACTGGATGTTTGTTTGACGAACCGTCAGTGGCGTTGGTGATCACGTGGAGAAACGGTCCCTTTGAGTATACCCTATGAGAGTTCGGGGTACAGTTGAGATACGGTCAGGTTGGTTCACACTCAAAACCAACCGGGCCCCTGGGACGAAAAGGCTAATAACTCCCAGACTGGGCGTCCGATTGACGCACCGTCTATTGCGTTGAGACCCATATGACAAGGCGGTCCTTTGAGATACTTCTTCGTGGGAATTTGAGATACTTGGAGTATTGACCTATAGCTCGTGGAGTGGACCTTCCCAGAGACGAGCGTGCGGAGTATGGAGACCGTGTAGCTGACTGAGACCTGACGACTGCTTGACCGACTCGACTTGGAGTGAGTCGACTAGTCCAGCGGACGGAGCACTACTTTGTGAGGTGCAGACCCATGGCGGACGGAGCACTACCTGTGTGACAGTGCAGACCCGTGGTACTCGTCCGGAGAGTACCTCTGCTGGCTACTAGGGGGTGTGCACTACTGTGTTTGGGTGGCATACCCCGGCGGTAATCACTACTGTGTTTGGGTCTCTGACCCGCGGTACTCGACAGGAGGAGTACCTCAGCAGTCTTAGGTTAGTGAGCAGTACCTCGGAGTCATGACAGGACCACTGTACACTCCAAAGACGGAGCTCTTTAGCAGTTACGATTTCGATAATGAAAATCCTGGTTTGAGCTGAGACTTTTGACCTTTGTGTTTACCTCATGATTGAGATGGGTCACTTGATAACTTAGGTATATGTATGATCATATACCTGGGTAGTGGTTATCCGTTTATTTCATTATCTTGGTGTTTTCCTCATGATTGAGATGGGTTACTTGATAACTTAGGTATATGCATGGGTATATACCTAAGTAGAGGTTATCTATTGAGATCTTATTTTTGGTTATCCATGTTGGTTTTAGTGAGACCTTGAGGGTCTCGGGATCCCTACTGAGTATCGTTATACTCACCCCTGCACGGGCTATGCCCGCACCTCATTGTGTTGGTTTCAGACGACGGGCAGTGCTGACGGAGGCCGAGTGTTCGAGGACTGGACGGTACCTGGAGGTGGACTACACGACGAGTCAGTACCTAGAGGTGGACTACACGACAAGTCAGTATCTGGAGGTGGACTTCACGGCGAGACGACACTCAGAGGAGTTTGACGGGAAAGAGCGTTGTGGAGGCTATCTGTACCTACCCTTCAGGTAGGATCTGAGGAGGACGACCCAGGAGCCTCTTCCGTTCTTCCAGTTGTTGTTTTTTTCTGTTGTACTTTGTTCAGTTGTAGTTGTAATTTCATTTGGGTTTTTATTCTGGCCCATTTACCTTTCATCAATTCTCATTGTACTTAGTGTTTTACTTCCGCTTGTACTCTGTGGTGTTTTGTTTACTTTTATAAGGCAATGCCTTCCCAGTTATCGGGATTTACGCCTTTGGTGCTAGTCGCCAGCCCCTGGCCTATGGAAGGTGGGCTTGGGGTAGTCATGAAATGGGCCCTGAGAATGGGTCGTGACAAATTGGTATCAAAGGAGTCGGTTCTACCGCAGAACTTATAACTCTAATATTTTATTTCTGTGAAGCAATAGTGTTAAGGGTACCGAGTGTGGTCTTCAGTTCAGGGAGTCCAGTGTTGGTGCGGGCGGCCGACGTATCCATACACCAGGACCCTGACAACTGATTTCCGACTTTGTACACGAAAACACTGATTACGTGGGTGTTTCCAGAAGTTTTTAAATGTCAGCTCAAACCAGGGCAGCTCACTAGGTATAATCATTTGACCGTGTCACGTTGTTTCTTTCAGGATGCCTTTTATCGGATGACCAGCTAGAGCCCAGAGGTATGTGCGTACTGACAGCCTGCTGAGTGACGAGGCTTCGGTACAGGGCCCTCTTTCAGTTGAGGCACCAGTGGTACTACCATACGTTGGGCCACCGATGCCACCAGCCCCAACAGTAGGCGATGCACACCACTTGAGCACGCTGCATGAGTTCCAGCGCCATAGGCCACCCAAGTTCCGGGGAGAGACGGACCCGCAGGTGGCTGAGGATTTGTTGGAGGTTGTGGTGAGAGTCTTCATTCTAGTGGGGATGCCGGCAGACATCATGGTGATCTTTGCTGCCAGCCTTCTTCAGGCAGCAGCAGGCAGGTGGTGGAGCCACTTGTTCCAGTTTTGCGACGGGATGACCTTCGCATGGGAAGACATCGAGACCTTCTTCAGGGTGGAGTTTGTGCCAGTAGCTCTACACCCTGAGCGTGTACAGGAGCTTCTGCCTTTGCCGTAGGGTTTTCGATCAGTAGCCAATTCATCTGTGGGCAGTAGACAGATGATGCAGAGATCCAGGAGGACCAGACCAGCAGTTGGGCGATCTCGGGTTTTAGGATCGGTGGTGCGGGGCACCCGGGGTGGGGTCAGAGCCAGCCGTACAAGAATCAGGAAGTGTTATGAATGCGGTAGGAAGGGTCACCTGGCACATGACTGTCTGACCCCCCGCACAGTCGATCCGCAGGTGTTGGAGGAGCCACCGAGGCAGAAGCAGCTGCTGGTGCTTGAGCAATAGTCGAGCGTTGGAAAGGCAGTAGAGCTCCGGGAGCAGGTGGACAGGAGCGGAACTAGTGGATACGTCCCTTGTACTTCTAGTTCCATGTTGCTGTTGTATTCGTGTCTTTGTACTATGAGCTGCAATAATAAAAAGACACTTATCTTTGAGATGTTTGCTTTCCTGTCCTTTTGTTTGGTTTATACTGAGTGGTCCCGGTTAAAACTGTTGACTTGACCCTCACTTTCAAGATTTCTACTGGAGGAGACCTAGTGACCCCACACTGATGCCGACAGTGTGACTCGACCCTTGGAGGTGAGAGTGAAAGCTAGATCTCTTGGTAGTTATGTCGAGGCCTTACGACGTCATCCAAGGGATGAATACATCATTCATGTCAGGATTGACTGTATTAGGCAATGGGCGTGGTTCATCCAGGGGATGAGACCGAGTTTCTCTTTTCGGCAAAGGAGAAATTTTAGCAGCTCTTCATATCATAGGCAAAGAAGGTGCAGATCATCCAGGAGCGGATGAAGACTGTACAGTGCAGTAAGAAACAGGAAACCGACGCCATTCTTAGAGACTCGAGCATGTTAAATGTTTCAAGAAGAGGAAGCTTTAAGGATTCTGAGAAGCAGCAGACGTTGAGGCAGAGCTAGGAGAGCAGCATGAGGTGGTGTACATCTTAGCATGCTACAACCACCCGCCTTAGTTATCCCCGCCAGGATCATGGATCTGGAGAGCGTAGAAAGAGAGTAGCTGCTTGCGGTCATAGAGAGTGACCCAATGGCTCTAATAATGATTCAAAGGACAGTCTGTGTCTACTACTAGCTATTGTAGTAACAGACGTCGATATGAATCATTCCTTGCTTTCACAAATCTTGTCCCAGACCTAGAGTTTCTGGTAAGCCGTGGACTTGACCCTCACTTCTGGAGATACCTTGGGAGAAGACTCGATAATCACACTTACGCCGACAGTGTGGTCAGACCCTCGAGGCAAGAGTTTCGGTTGGAATCTCTTGGTGGAAGCATCGAGGCCTTACGACGTTGGTCTGAGTATGGATTGGATCCATAGTTCATACATGGATTGACTGTATTATGCAAAAAGGTTGTGGTTTAACTACGACATCGGAATGGGTTTTCCTTGGTTGGTGAAAAGGAAACCCCAGGCAGCACAGGATAAACTCATGCATAGGAAGGTGCGACCGATCACTCTTGAGTCGGTCAACCTTACCCTCGTGGCAGCAGTCATTTAGAGTTCTAGTTATAACAGGAATTGGAGACCTCTGGAGTTCGAGGATGATGATCACGTCCTTATACGGTCTCACCTCGATAAGGTTTACGGAGATGTGTCTAAGGCGGCAAGTTATCTCCGAGGTTCAACGGACCTTTCTAGGTCCTCAGATGGGTAGGCGAGGTGGTTTACCGCTTGACCCATCCACCTCAGTTGCACCAGGTGCACGACGAATTCCACGTATCTCAACTGAGGAGATACGTGCTCGACCCTTCACATATCATCGACCATGGGGAGATGGACGATGGCAATGGGGTGACTTTCACGGAGGTTCCAGTGGGGATTGAGGATCGACAGGGGAGGATCCTACGAGAATGGTCTATTCCTCAGGTGCGCTTTCTCGGGCAGTATGAGAACCTCCAGGTGAGCACATAAGAGCGGGAGGCTCAGATGCGTGCTCTGTACCGCTTTTGTGACCCTGGTTTGTGTTGAAGCTTTACGGGGACGTAAATCCCTGAGGTGGGAGTAATTTAAAGACCCGGAAATTTCAAGGAAAATTTTTTCTTAATTTTCTTTGGAATTTTACAAGAATGCAGTTTCTGACGGCGTCTGATTCCGAGGCCCGGTGTGCCCGGAATCTTTTTCCGAAGTTTGGCTCGGGTACGTTCAGTGAACGGACGAGTGGGTTTTTATATCTTTTGAACCGGTGCTCGGAATTGAAATCTGAGGGCACCGATGAACTCGCAGCGCCGATAATTGCTTAAGGGGACCTTAAGCGCAGTTGTGTTTTGTCGCATGAGGTGGTTAATTTTTGGGGATTCGATAAGTCTTAAATAAATTGTAGTGTTACAATTTATTTTATGTGGAAGTTAATTTCTTCATAGAGAAGTTGGAGGTGGGGCCACACCCTACCTAACTTCCCATGAGAGGGTATGACCAAGGGTGGTGGGGTCCTCACGAAACCCCAACCCTTCACCTTCCATTTAACCCCCACGAACTTCCCCCCATTTAACACCCCTTGTGTTTAAATGTATAACTCTACAACCCCCCTTAAACTCCCTTGCTTTTAATGTGTCAACTCCCCATTAATCTCCTCTTCCATTAAGTTTGTTAACTCCTCTTATTTTGTGTAACTCTTTACCTTTTCCTTCCACCATTAATTCATGCCAACATGCCTTAATTAATGAGACGAGTCTCTTCATTTGTTTAATTAAGTGGTTTGGTTTGAATTTTAAATCTTTGTGGTGTGAATTAAAATAATATCATGGGATATTATTTTGAGTTAGAGCTTTTGGTGTGTGAGAAAACTTTAGCAAAGTCCTAGAGTTTTTGGGAGATCTTTGGTGTGAAGAAGAAGAAAAATTTCCTTCGACGAAGAACGACGCATCTTCAACGAAGAACGGTTCTTCTTCAATGAAGAACACCTTCCCTTCAACTTATAACGACTCGGAATCCACGGTTCTTCATCCTCTTCTTCCATAGCAACAAGTGAGGATACGTCGTTTCCTCCTCGGACGCACCCTGACGTCCACAGAATCTACGTCCGACCCCGCAACGCCGTTCTCCGCGACACCTGACGTGCGACGTCAAATATCCATGTAGGGTAATTTATTTGGTGTTCTATTATCTTTTGAGAAAAGAATGATGAGCGTGGACCAACCAATTCCAGGTTGATCTGCGGATCGTTCGTTCATGCAGATTGATGTTGAGGATTTTTGTTTTTGTCCGTGAATTATTTCTTGTCGTACGTCGACTTCTAATAGATGGTCGCTTGCTATCATTATAACGGGAGGTGGTCAGACCGCACGAACACGGCCGACCCTCCTCCCCCCTTGTTGTTGAATTTGTTGCGGCACGTGAAAGGTGGCGCGGTGTCGTTGCATCGCGCGGAAATTTTGAGGAAGGGATAAGAAGTGCGGCGCCGTCGCGCCGCGCTGGAAAATGACAAACGAAGCCGCACGGGCGTTGTGGGATCTTTGCAGCGATGGTAAGGTCCTGGGATGATCACTGGCGAGGACCATAGGAGAATCGGACCACCGGAGCATGTCCGGTGGTCCACGGAAGCCCCCGTCGGCGTGCCCCGCAGGCGCGGCGGCGCCGGCGGTCGGGGGCGGCGGTGCCCGGAGCGCCGCCGGAAGAATCCGCCGCGGCTGAAGCCACGGCGTAGAAGTGCGGTCTCGCGACCGCGTGGGACCAGAGGGGGGTGGCGGGACGCGGCTGTCCGCCACATCTGTTGGCACAGGCGGCCCCAACCGCGGGGTCGGGGTTCTTCACGCGGGGGCAGCACCCCGCTCCGCTCCGCTCGGTCGTAACCGGCCGAGCCGACCCACCGGTCGGGCCGGGCCTCCCCGGCCAGGCCGGGTCCGCCATCCGGGTCGGACCCGGGTTGGTTCGACCGGTTTCGGGCTGACCCAGGGGGGGTTGGGTCGGGTCGGTCCGGGCCCAGACCCCCCGTTTTCAGACCCCTCAGAGTTTTTTGATCATATCGTGAGCTGTAGACCTCCGATTGATGCACCGTCAGCGGAGATGCGACCCTTATATCGAGACGGTCGTTTCGGTATATTAAACTCAAGGTTTAGGAATACCTTGGGTTCGGTCGGGTTGGTTCGGATGCAAAACCAACCGGGCCCTCGGAGCGGAAACGCTTATATCTTGAGCTCCGGACGTCCTATTGATGTGTCATCAACTTTGATGGATTCCTCTAAGTGAGACGGATCTTTTGGCTTACTCCGCTCGAGGTTCGGATTCCGTCGGAGTGCGGTCAGGTTGGTTCGCTCACGAAACCAACTGGGCCCCTAGAAAGAAAAAAGCCAATAACTCACAGACCGGGCGTCTGATTGACGCGTCGTCTGTCTCGTTGATTTCCTCTTGATGAGACGGAACTTTTGGCATACTTCGCCTAAGTTTTGGTTGTTGTTGGATAGTGGCCGGGTTGGATAGTGGCCGGGTTGGATTGTACCCGAAATCCAACCGGGCCCTTGGAACGGAAAAGATGTTATCTTTCAGACTGGATGTCCGTTTGACGAACCGTCAGCGGTGTTGGTGATCACGTGGAGAAACGGTCCCTTTGAGTATACCCTATGAGAGTTCGGGGTACAGTTGAGATACGGCCGGGTTGGTTCGCACTCGAAACCAACCGGGCCCCTGGGATGAAAAGGCTAATAACTCCCAGACCGGGCGTCCGATTGACGCGCCGTCTTTGCGGTGAGACCCCTATGACAAGGCGGTCCTTTGAGATACTTCTTCGTGGGACTTTGAGATACTTGGAGTATTGAACTGTAGCTCGTGGAGCGAACCCTCCTAGAGACGAGCATGCGGAGTACAGAGACTGTGTAGCCGACTGAGACCTGACGACTACTTGACCGACTCGACTTTGAGTGAGTCGACTAGCCCAGTGGACGGAGCACTACTTTGTGAGGTGTAGACCCATGGAAGACGGAGAACTACCTGTGTGATAGTGCAGACCCGCGGTACTCATCCGGAGAGTACCTCTGCAGGCTACTAGGGGGTGTGCACTACTGTGTTTGGGTGGCATACCCCGGCGGGAAGCACTACTGTGTTTGGGTGTCTGACCCGCGGTACTCGATATGAGGAGTAACTCAGCAGTCTTAGGTTAGTGAGTAGTACCTCGGAGTCGTGACAGGACCACTGTACACTCCAGAGACGGAGCTCTTCAGCAGTTACAGTTTCGATAATGAAACTCCTGGTTTGAGCTGAGACTTTTGACCTTTGTGTTTACCTCATGATTGAGATGGGTCACTTGATAACTTAGGTATATGTATGGGCATATACCTGGGTAGTGGTTATCCGTTGATTTCATGATCTTGGTGTTTTTTTCATGATTGAGATGGGTTACTTGATAACTTAGGTATATGCATTGGCATATACCTAAGTAGAGGTTATCTGTTGAGATCTTCTTTGTGGTTATCCATATTGGTTTTAGTGAGACCTTGAGGGTCTCGGGGTCCCTACTGAGTATCGTTATACTCACCCCTGCATGGTCTATGCCCGCACCTCATTGTGTTGGTTGCAGACAACAGGCAGTGCTGACCGAGGTCGAGTGTTCGAGGACTGGACGGTACCTGGAGGTGGACTACACGATGAGTCAATACCCGGAGGTGGACTACACGACGAGTCAGTATCTAGAGGTGGACTTCACGGCGAGACGAAACTCGGAGTAGGTTGATGGGCAAGAGCATTGTGGAGGCTATCTATACCTACCCTTCATGTAGGATCCAAGGAAGACGACCCAGGATCCGCTTCCGTTCTTCCAGCTGTTGTTTTTTTTCTGTTGTACTTTGTTCAGTTGTAGTTGTACTTTCATTTGGGTTTGTATTTTGGCCCATTTACCTTTCAACATTTCTCTTTGTACTTAGTGTTTTACTTCCGCTTGTACTTTGTGGTGTTTTATTTACTTTTATAAGGAAATGTCTTCCCAGTTATCGGGATTTACGCCTTTGGTGCTAGTCGCCAACCCCTAGCCTATGGAAGGCGGGCTTGGGGTAGTCACAGCATGGGCCCCAAGGACGGGTCGTGAAAATGTGACAACCGGGTCCCGGTAATAGCACAGCACAACCCGGTAACAGAACGCCTTTGGTGCTAGTCGCCAGCCTCTAGCCTATGGAAGGCGGGCTTGGGGTAGTCACGGCACGGGCCCCAAGGACGGGTTGTGAAAATGTGACAACCGGGTCTCGGTAATAGCACAGTCACCCCGCCTTAACATGGTCATCGGGTCCTTGCCCACCAGGTACAACTAGTTGCCCCGCAGACATGTGGGGCCCACCCCAGGGTCCACCCACATGCCTGAACGGGTCATTTGGGTTTGTATTTTGGCCCATTTACCTTTCAACATTTCTCTTTGTACTTAGTGTTTTACTTCCGCTTGTACTTTGTGGTGTTTTGTTTACTTTTATAAGGAAATGTCTTCCCAGTTATCGGGATTTACGGCTTTGGTGCTAGTCGCCAGCCCCTAGCCAATGGAAGGCGGGCTTGGGGTAGTCACAGCATGGGCCCCAAGGACGGGTCGTGAAAATGTGACAACCGGGTCCCGGTAACAGCACAGCACAACCCGGTAACAGCACGCCTTTGGTGCTAGTCGCCAGCCCCTAGCCTATGGAAGGCGGGCTTGGGGTAGTCACGAAACGGGCCCCAAGGACGAGTTGTGAAAATGTGACAACCGGGTCTCGGTAATAGCACTGTCACCCCGCCTTAACATGGTCATCGGGTCCTTGCCCACCAGGTACAACTAGTTGCCCCGCAGACATGTGGGGCCCACCCCAGGGTCCACCCACATGCCTGAACGAGTCATCTGACTAATGACAGTCCCCACAGGCCAACACATGTTATTTCCTTTGTGCTTTTTCCTCACTCAAACACACCCTGGGGAACTTCCCAGAAGGTCACCCATCCTGATCACTACTCCAGGCCAAGCATGCTTAACTATGGAGTTCTAATCAGACAGGCTCCCGGAAAGGGAGGTGCACCTTGTTGACATGAGTCATATCCTTGCCCACCAGGTACCACTAGTTGCCCCGCAGACATGTGGGGCCCACCCCAGGGTCCACCCACATGCCTGAACGGGTCATCTGACTAATGACAGTCCCCACAGGCCAACACATGTTATTTCCTGTGTGCTTTTTCCTCACTCACACACACCCTGGGGAACTTCCCAGAAGGTCACCCATCCTGATCACTACTCCAGGCCAAGCATGCTTAACTATGGAGTTCTAATCAGACAGGATCCCGGAAAGGAAGGTTCACCTTGTTGACATGAGTCATATCCTTGCCCACCAGGTACCACTAGTTGCCCCACAGACATGTGGGGCCCACCCCAGGGTCCACCCACATGCCTGAACGGGTCATCTGACTAATGACAGTCCCCACAGGCCAACACATGTTATTTCCTGTGTGCTTTTTCCTCACTCACACACACCCTGGGAAACTTCCCAGAAGGTCACCCATCCTGATCACTACTCCAGGCCAAGCATGCTTAACTATGGAGTTCTAAT
Source organism: Viscum album (assembly GCA_963277665.1). Classification (NCBI taxonomy): domain Eukaryota; kingdom Viridiplantae; phylum Streptophyta; class Magnoliopsida; order Santalales; family Viscaceae; genus Viscum; species Viscum album. The sequence goes on along the minus strand of OY728133.1, from coordinate 717,112,741 downwards.
CAGACAGGCTCCCGGAAAGGAAGGTGCACCTTGTTGACATGAGTCATATCATTTAGTCATTTAACCCTTTATCATTTGGGGGTTTTACACCCCCCCCCCCCCCTTAGAGCACAAAACCCTTGTTGTGGGCCCTACATCTTAACCCAGGCAGTGCACCACACTTAAGGCTGGGTTCCTCCTCTGATACCAAATGTGACAACCGGGTCCCGGTAACTGCACAGCCACCCCGCCTTAACATGGCCATCGGGTCCTTTCCCACCTGGTACCACTAGTTGCCCCGCAGACATGTGGGGCCCACCCCAAGTTCCACCCACATGCCTGAACGGGTCATCTAACTAATGATAGTCCCCACATGCCAACACATGTCCTTTCTAGTGTGTTTTGTCCTCACTCACACACACCCTGGGGAACTTCCCAGAAGGTCACCCATCCTGATCACTACTCCAGGCCAAGCACGCTTAACTGTGTAGTTCTAATCAGACAGGCTCCCAGAAAGGAAGGTGCACCTTGTTGACATGAGTCATATCATTTAGTCATTTAACCCTTTATCATTTGGGGATGTTACATAGTACCTCTGACAGTGGAAGGGCTGGGATCCTTCTCTTGTTGGGTATGTTGCACTGTATATGTCTGCCCAGTACTGCGGCCCTGCGACACAGTCTGGCTGCCCATAGCTAACATGACCTGCTGTCTCTGAGATCCTAGTGTCTGGCTACCACGGCCATGACCACCACCTCGGCCCAAACGTCCTAACGTATTCCAATTCCCTGAATGGTAAGAAGCTACTGGCCCTGCTCCTATATGTGGAGTCTGTACAGAACCCCTCTCACTAGTTATTGGTGGAAACGCCCTGCAAAAACGCTGAAGATGTCCCATCCTAATGTAAGCTCAGCACTCCACTAGGTCATGTGGACACTGAGGTCTCTTGTTCCCCTCTTTACCACACTGGTAGCACATTACCTGGCCACCTAAAGAATTATTCTGGGTAATAATGCCACCGTGAGATAAATCCATCTACCTCTTCCTCTTTTGGGTAGAAATAGTACCAGAGACTGGTGCCGAACTACCCTGGTCCATACCACTAGCATCCTACAGGTTCTGCTCAGTAATCAATGCCTGGTTCACAATAGAATGCACTGTAGGAAACCTGAAAAAATTCACCAGTGCTCGGATGTCATATCAAAGAACATCCTCAAAGCGTATAGCCCTAAACGTCTCATCACCCACCAGAACAGGTGCAAAATGTTGTAGCTCGGTGAAACGGGAAGAATAGTCCATCACTAACTTGGATCCCTACTGCAAATTCATGAACTCTTGAGCTCAACCTACCCTTAGTGTCTCCGAAAAGAAAATTTCATAGAATACTGCTTGAAAATCTTCCCACTCCATGTCTGGGTGATTCTTAGTCTGGTTGGTAACATCCCACCATCTCTTGGTGGAATCATGAAACATGTAAGTTGTGAGGTTGACCCTCCTCCCAAGAGGCTTCTCAAGATGCTCAAAGATCGTCTTCATAGAACCCAGCCATGAATCTGTAGCTTGTGGTCTATCATCCTCTGAAAACGTAGGTGGATTCTGATGCTAGATTATATGTGTCAGCTCTTCCATAGATGTGGCAACCGGTGTTTCTCCCTGGAAGGTCTGCATGAGCCACATGAAACCTTCATGGAACTGCACATCCACTCCTGCGTCTAGTATAAGGGTTGGTGTTGCATCTGGAACTGCTGGTAGATCCATTGGTATCCCATGGACTACTGTCTCTGGAGTATAATCTTCACCACTCTCTTGGCGAACAACTCATGGTCATCTCGACGGCATGAATATACAAGGTCAAACACACGCCTTAGTTTAATTTACTGTCTTGGTTTATTTTGTCTGGTTAAGAGTGACAACGAAAAGGGGAAAGATCCACAATAACTGGAAAAAAGAGATTACACAGAGTGTATAAAGTCTACACAGTGTGTACCATTAAGCCCTTATGTAGTCATGTTTTGATGTTGGCCTGGGCGTGTCTCAACCCTAGGTACATAGCGTGTTACACCTGCAACGGCATGTACACCACCCTGTTTCTCCACCAGCACATCCAAGTCCACATGGTCTTTCACTGGTCAAGACTACACGACATGTCCCAGAAGCACACGGTGTGTACTAAACGAGCTTCACTGACCCATGTTGTTCGTGACATGGCTAGATACACGGATATCACTAAACAGTGTGTTTCAGAAGGACACGACGTGTACTTGAAAAGATAACACTAACCCGTGTTGTTAGCTACATGGCCGGATCCCAAGATTACACTACACGGTGTGTTCATAATTGACACGGCATGTATAATCTATGATTTCCCCATCCGTGTTGTTAGTCACACAGGCGGACACAGGGTCACAAAGACACCGCGTGTACAACTGGTACACGGTGTGTTCCTAGGTAAAATATGGAAGACCCATTTTCCCTCCCACGTGGTAGGTTACACATCCTTATACGACATAGTGTGTACATATAAGTACATGGTGTGTACTTATAAATTTTTCCTTTCTTCCCGAAAAGAAGAGTACATGGCATGTGTTTATAGAACCACACGCCGTGTTGTCTGGGGTTCTAGACAATAAACCTTAGAAACTACTCTGGATCCCATTTCAAGCATCTATATACCAAATTATGAACCATGGGGGGCCATACTCCCCACGAACCAAAGGTTAGCACCCAAACTTTCACATTATAGTACAAAATTCAACAAAAGGCTGGATCATGATCTGCCAAATTCCGGTCCAAGAGAGCCCATACTTCTCAGGAACCAAATATTAGCATCCATAAACCCAACTGTAACATGTACCAATACCCTATCAACAGTAGGCATATATATCAAGGTATCTATCAGAACAACATGAATTTCCTAGCACAACATCTATCACAACAACATGAAATTTCTAATGCACCTACATGACATGGAAACTATACATGACATGTGATTATAACATGTGCCTAAATGATGTATGATATGGCATACCCTCATCTCATCGGGTTGCAATTAAATAGAACCCAAGTATATAAAAATATAAACAGCACACCACAAGTGCATCACCCAATGGTGAAAATCAAATCAACTGTAAAAATGAAAAACCAGAAAAATTGAAATTAAACGTGGTAGATTGGATTTTCCCTATGAATGTGTTAGCTAATACCAGGAACAGATTATTACCATGTACCAATTCCATCCTATACCTAGATATAGGCTCCAAACAGTAAGTCAAAGAAAAGAACCTGCCTCTAATACTACTTTATAACGTCCTAGATCCGGGTGCCACACAACGGGTGCCCCGAACCCGGTTGATCACATGACCTCAACCGCATTTCCACAAATGCCAAAGGCTTCTGACTAGTAGTGAGGGCCTAGGAATGATATTGGGGAAACTATTCCCTCATTTGTCAAAGTGTAGCACAGCGTAAAAATATAAACATACAAAACCAGAAGCAGTTAAAAATATAGATGTGAAATGGACAATGGAACTGAAGTAAAAGATAACCAACAGTCATATATATAATGATGAAACATGTCTCTAATTATAAGGAAGCATCCAAAATGGGATACACTACAATCTGATACAATACAGCACAAAGTACAAAGTACAACAAAACAAAACCAAGCAGTGCAACAGAAACTTAGCAGCATCGCAAGCCTAAGCTCGGTCACATGCTCTCCTACTCCTCTAAAAAAATCATGTACCTGTGTAGGGACCCTTTCTCTTATCGAAACCTACAGAAATATAATATATTTGGGCCCAAGACATGACCCAAATAGGGTGTGAGAAATAAATACCATTAGGCAACCACCAAAGGCTTGTTCCCAACTATCAGTGAAAAAGTGCAATAGTAGTGTGCAATAATGAAATGCAGTAAACTAGGAATTACTCAAAAGTAACCATTATTACCAGTTACATTTCCATTTTAATAATTATTTATAAATTCAATATAATTGAATTCTGAGTTTTCTAAGACTCATCCTCGACCGAAAATCTCATATACCAGTGCCACATCAGAAACCACAATAGGCTATCTTCAAAGTAAACATTGTCCTCAGACATGAAAGTCCTTACCCTCAGGCAAGCATAAATGAAACCCTCAGGTGACTGCCCTCAGGAATAACAAATATTTCCCCCAGTTATATGAGATATCACCCTTAGGCACGGAAGCTACTTCCCACAGGCATAAGAAATTTTGCCCTTAGGTTAAACAAAACATTGCCCTAATGCTAAACAAAACACTTCCCTAAGGAATTTCATAGGAACAATAAGTAATTGGGCCAAGCCCAATGCATAAGCAAGAAATTTATATATGTTTCCTCTCAATAAAAACTAAAAACATGCTATAATCATGGCATACCCATGGGTATCCTGGCCAAATGGTGAAACAAGGGAAACTCACCCTCGGGTGGCCCTAGATCAAAGCAACGATCTCAAACAGTAGTTTATACTTATTCATTAGATAACATATGAAATTCTAGGTATCTCAATAGTCAAAGTCTCAACCATAAGACACACCGAACATGGGCGCGTCACATAGTGGTACACAAAATCAACTCGACAGTTGGAATTAAACACAAGACCACCTACCTCGATCTCCTAAGATTGATATACGTGAAAGGAACCTATTGAAAAAACCAAGAACCACATAGATATGAGATAAAATATTACCCCTTAAAACCTAAATAACTTCTCCTAGGGAAATAATTTGAAGGAAGGATTCAAGAAGAAGGAAGACCTTAACTGCACGGTTCAAACGAGATTGACGGTGGAAGAATCTGAGTCCCGGTGAGTGATCAGGAGCTTATCCAAGTCTCAGCCTCCTCTCCTGCTGATCCTAGTGAGTTATCTTCCCCGTCTATCGAATGAGGAGGCTACTACCTATTTTTAATGAAAAAAATAACTACACTATGTGTACTCTCAAGTACATGGTGTGTACTATCAATACAGAAAAATAACTTATTAGCGGTGGTTTTTTTTCATATAGCGGTGGTTTAAACCGTTGTTATATGCTTTGGAAGCAGTTTTAGGAAACCACCACCAAACTGCGCATTGGGAAACTATTAGCGGTGATTTAATGGAATAATCGTAGTTGCCTCATTTTGCAGTGGATCTGGTTTTTTAGCAGCGGTTTTACGACCGATGGATCAGTTTTATTCACGGCGGTTATAACCTCCGCGAATAAAAAACACCCCCTCACCATAAAAGCACTGCTAAAATAATCAAAACTGCCATGGAATACACGTGGATGGTGGGACACTATAGAGGTAATTTAAGCCACCGCTAAATAATTGTAGCAGCGGTTTAAACCGTCGCTAAATAATAGTAGGGGCGGTTATAACCGCCACTCCGAGAAAAATATCTATATTTAGCAGCAGTTAAAACCGCAACTAAAATCTAATCCGGGAAAAAAATAGCAACTCTGCATCCCCTACACCAGTGCCCTGAAAAAAAACCATTCCAGGAATATAAATAGTCTAACAGAATACATACTAGTCAATATGAAAATAGATGATTAACTAAGCACAATCAAATGCATATTTCTGTAAAGGAATGCAGATAAACATATCACATGGCCATTAGAACTTTAAACAAAATTATAAACTACCATGTCTGTCATATTTCATGAAAACAATGCCAAGCCTAGGTTCAACCTATTCCATCCATACCAGTTCCAACCCTGACATAACAATTCATATCAACATACATCCCACTTGTAATATATGATTAATTGTGTATGATATTCATAATTTATGGTCATTATCTCATATCGTTATTTTTATCTTATGCTTTCATATTATTATCAATTGATATAACTCACGTTTACCCTTAATGAACATCTGATTTGACGCATTCTTTTGTTTCCCTAACCACTAGGTTATAAAGAACTACTACTCAGCCAATGAATTAGCATGACACGATCAATCAATTACATGTTCACATAAAAATAATTTGAATTTTTTCCAAATTTAATTATTTGAAAATAAGTACATACAACAATGGACATATATTCTATAAAAGAGAATACTAGTAATGCATAGTGGAAAAATAGTGCATACAGTAGTCATGTCACAATTAATTTCTATATAAGTGAAAAGTAGTAATGTACACTAGAAAATAAGCACATATATGAATATTTATATTAGAAAAAATAAAATTAGTAATATATATATAGAGAATAAAAAGAGATTCCATGTATAATAAGAAATCATATTCTTTAGTAATATAAACCAAAAATTCACAAAGAGAAACTACAAACATAAACTCATGTATTCACTTATGTTACGAAGTTAATTTTGTGTGATTGTATCATCATTAATTATTCAACATCATCTTGCCTCTACCTCTATTATGAAAACGTAGGTAGTGAATTTTTTGGTAACTCTACAACAAGGATTCCCATGACTGGGATTAGATTCTATGAGCCTTGTTGGCATGTAAATTTTTCCAATGCCTTTATTATGCTCCAGATATAATCAAGTAATTCAGTCTATCATCACACCCAACCCATGATACTCGAGTCCATCTCATCTTTCTCGTACATCCTATTCACCCTTGTGAATAAAAAAACCCACCCGATGGTGATGTTAATGACACCCTTTAGTGATAAAAATCAATGTAATAATAGTAGGGGAACAACCATTCCATCCCAAGAATGATTTAAAAACCATCATCTCGAGGAAAACGAGGTCCCATACGAGGTAACACCCACTTATGTCAAGGTCCACTCCCAACCCTAACATAAATTCTCTAATCAAATCCCCAACAATGTTTTGAGTGTCATAACTAAATAGGAAAACTGAATGTCGAGACCAAGGATCTCCACAACATGCACAAATATAATTGAATGAGAAGCACTTATATCAAAAAAATTAGATACTAAAGTGGAAGATACCAAAATAGTACCTCTCACTATAGAAGGTCCAACACTATGTTCCTCACATATTGGTCTCACTTTATACAATTATATTGATCTGTGGCCCTAATATATAACCTAGATACCTTGAGAAGGTCCTCTATGCTAGTGATTTAAGTCTTGTGTCTGGATGTTTTGACCATGACCACTGCTTTGGACTGATCAATTGGCCAAAAAATATCTCCCTTCCTAACATGAAGCTGATTTCCCCACTCCTAAATGTGGAATTATTGCAGACACTCATTAACTATATAATATAGGAAAATATCTACAAAAATCCTATAGTTGGCTCATCCTACAGTAATCTTGACACTCAACTTTATTACTATCACACAATATCCCCATGTATCCCTGCCTCCCACACTAATGATAGAAAATAAAATTACCAACAAAAATGCTCTAGAAATTATTCCCTTAATGATAGGTCACAAAGTGTCACTTCCTTCCACCAAACACTTTTCCATTGGGTTAACAAACTAAACTACCCTGCTTTGTGCACAAACCTTACCTCGAGTTATGTTATGTAATAAGAACCTGATTTATGTTTGATATGGTGGACAACTAAAATACATTCACCTATGATCAAACTACATGATTTTTCCTGAACGCGAATAATATCATCCTAGATAGATCATCCATAAGACAAATATACACAAAACCTAAAATCTCATAAATTGAGTCAAACACTCCATAACAAACATAAAACCATACTCTAAATGCATAAAATATTTGGCCCTTTTTGTACTTAAATTATATGGAAAAAATAATCATAAAAATGAATCATAAAAAATGAATCATCATAATAAAGAATCGACATATATGGTGCATGTAACGCCCCGACCCCAGTTACCCAGAGTCGGTGCATTACTTACATAACATTGGCATGATCACAAGAAAGATCAAAACTCGAAAGATCGATTGGTTTAGTAGCCTTGGAAACACTAGATATATTCATAAAGTTTTACATTACATTTCAGAGTAAAAACAACTACTACAACAACATGGTCTTCATATTTCACACTCATATCCCCACATATTATCCCTGCATGTCATTCATAACTTACTTCTTCACATCCTGAGAAAATAAAACATAGAAAAAGGGTGAGCTCAAATGCCCAGTAAGGATAACAATATAGCGGAAACTTTCACAAATAAGAATAAATATTTAAGGCAATGTATAACTAAAACAAAAGCCTTTTAAACTTGAACATCAACATAATATGGCAAAAGTAAAATGAAATAATGCCATTTACTCATGCACATGGATATTCTACTAATCGAATAATCACATGCAAAATCACTAACCACTTTCATAATGTTGGAATGCATAATGCCAGACTATCATAACCACATAGCCAAGGCCTCGTGCCAAGACTACAAATAAGATTTTGTCAAGGCCTTGTGCCAAGACACTAGTTTGTCTCATGAGACCTACCGATGCATCGAGGAGCTATAGCGGGCTCCACCCGTCACATATTAAGTCCAATGCATTCCCATATGAAAAGGTTTAAACATAACATAAACATTCGTATTAAAACTAGCATACGAAATGTCAATAATTTCACCATAAACTATGAATGGTATAAAAATAGCACATCCACAGTCAAACATATCACAAAACCTTCAATACAATATAGAAGTTTTGTATCATAATAAATCAACTTCAAATAAGCGTAAAATCCATCAAAGGATGTTGACATAGATGAAATCAAAACACTTTTTAGAGAAATATCTCTTTCTATTTTTGAAATCATTTAAGAGCCATATAAAATAAAACATTTTCTTGAAAATATTCTTATAAGCTTGTAAGGAAAGCTTTGAGTATTTTATAACGGCGGAAAATAACCGCACTCGCCGTATAAGTTAAAAAAAACATTCTTACCTTAATTTTGTCGAAAAGGTTAAAAAGGACCTTGTTTTGAAAACGACGGAAAGATTCCTTTATAAACCTCTTATAAAAAGTCAAACAAGGGTATAAATGACTTTAAATCATATTCTCGTAAATAATAAATATGTTTTGAAATACATTTTGAAGAAACATGGATGTGGATGATAAAGAGATCCCAGTAGATTATTACGTATAAACAACCTCGGATAATGAAGAGATTGTGAAATAACCCTTACCTTGTACTTTTCCTTGGTTGGGGTAGGTTAACCTCCTGTATAATGGTGAAATAATTGTTATTAAATTATACAAGAATCATATATATTAATATGATATCATATATGATCTTTTAACATTGATTTGTTAATAATATCTTAGAATTATCGTCGTTTCGGGTGTTAACTTACTCATTTTCTTTTATATGTTTTGTTACATAAGTCATGTTTGTTGTATCTTATTCATATCAAGAATGATATAAAGTCCTTAAACATCATTTTTAAATCATTAAATGATAATTATACTTGAATGGATACGATGGAGAATGAATCTCATCGCGTTCGTGGAGACGGTAGTCCGTACGTACGCACGAACGCTACTTCCATTTAATTTTTATTTTAAAAGAATCGAATCCAAATGATACATAGGTATATTACTATTCCAGTATAATATAATATTTTATATATGTTACTTAATTTCATTAACACCATCCTTTATACGTTCCATGTGTGGTATGAACGAGTCATATCATTTTAAGGGGGCGGTAGTCCGCACTTCCTCAAATGAAATTATCGTATGTATATACAACATGAAACGAATAATGGTATGAAATAAAATGGAATTACAGAAGCTTATATATAAAATATATATCATTAATATCATATTTAATTACAGTGCCATCATAATGGCCACCATGAGAGGTGGTAAGATGTATTTGAACAATCATCGTTTCGTGAGGCGTTAGTTTTCCATCCACAGAAACATTATGTTCATCATCCATTAGATGGAGTTGTGTGTATGTGTAGTTTGAATACTTCTTATAAAAACATCCTAGTATATTGAGGATACTGGTGTTGTTACAAAATAAGGGAAATAAAAAGAGTTTGGGGGTTGGAGAAGCAAAATAAATGAAAATAATTTAAGAGAAATCGTTACCTTTAATTTAGGTAACTCACTTTGGTTGGAACCAAAGGACTTCTTGAAATGCTTTCTGCCTAAGGGGAAGCTTCAAGGAGGAGGAGAGGGATGTGGGGAGCTTATTTGGGCATATTTTGGATGAGCCAAGTGGCTTGAGAGGTGTGAGGAATGAGTAGAAGTGGTCTCCTTTTATAAGGGAGATGAGGGGCTCTTTAGGAAAGTGTGAAGGTATTACTTTATAATATATTTGTATTCGGTTTATAATGGTCCAAAAAATCATTGAGGTCGAATATAAGATGACTAATATTCTAATTAACATCAACCAATAATAATTGGACAGGTTTTAGATAATATTTTAATCATTATAATCTTATTTATTTAAATGATTTATTAATGAGGTAAACATTTCATCATTATTGTGTCATTAATAATTTAAATTATTTGATGTCTAAAAATTATAAATAAAATATCATTATGTAGGAAATCTTTTTATCTTTCTAATGAATATTTATAATCGAAAATCCAACATGTATAACCCTATGTAAAAATTGTTCTTCTAAAAGATGTAAGCTTATGCCATTTTTATTTTTATTTTAACTTTATTAATATAATGTGTCATTATCACTTACAAGTGGATCCATGGGGTCCCAAAATAGACCCAAAGATGCCCATGGTCGACCATGTATCAACCAATAGGGTTAAGACACGTTTTAGGCTAATTTAGTATTATTATAATATTATTTTTTTAACCCTTATTTACCGGATTTACCCTTTAACCATGGTAAATAAAATATTTACCACAGTAACTATTCAAAATGTCTAAAAATAAAAGTTACCTATTTACACAATTTGAACATACTGATTCCAAATATGGAATCCATTTTCCTAAATTCAAAACACAGAAGTGGCAGAAATTAATTTAAAATTAATTCCCGCTGTCAAAACAAAAAGCGTGTTTTTAAGAGATAATAACTATCAAAAGATTGACACTTGTTTATGTTCGGTTTAATTGTAAAATTATGTCCAATGACCAACATTATATTAAAATGTAAAAATATATTCTAAATATAATTTAAAACCACTAAAATTCATAATTTATCACTATTAATTATTTTGATTAAAAAAGTTGTTTTTAATTAAAATTTAGTAATTTTCACTATTCATCAAAATATGAAAGTTATCCGAAAAGTACCAAAATTTCACCTTAGGCTAAATTCGATATTCCGAGTCCAAAAATGAAGTCCATTTTCAAATATAAAATATATATAATTTCAAAAATTAGGTATTACTATTCACAACGGCTAGTTTAATTAGTTGTGGTGTGTGTTAGAACTCGAGGTTGCGTACAACACACGCTATCGCATTATTCGAAGGGAAACGTACCATAGAAGCTTGGGGTGTTACAGTGCATACCACACTCGAGAAATCAAGACATAAAAAGAAACATTAGAAATCAATAAAATGCATAAAAGGAAACATGAGAAATCAAGAAAATGTTAGGTCATGAAAATGTTTGGTGGAAAATATGTGCCACACATGATACATATACAAACCAATTGTTCCCATATTTTTTCAACAGATCAACAATACAACTACTCATGGTCTGATGATAAACATGTATCGTCACCCTCTCCACCTCCATATCCACTTCCTGTTGTCACCTGTAATAACGTTATATTGAAAATTAAATATTTTTGAATACTTATATTTAAACTTAAAACCAATAAAAGTATGAAAACTAAAAGATTTTGATTTTATTGTGATTTACCTACTTACCACCAGTCGATGTACTACCACCAGGGGAATATCTGCTCATCTGCTAGTATATATCAGTCATCTCTTTCTGTAAAGCAGATATCTGAGCCCCCTGGTCTTGAACTGGGGTTCGTAGAGAAGAAATCTCCCTCTGAGCATCTTTGGGTATGGACTGACTATAACTAGGAATATATGCATCTGGAATCCATGGTGTCCTAACAAAGACTATAGATGGTACGGGTCTGAAACTCATCCTGTGCACTCTACCAGGATGCTTCTTCCCAAGGAATTTAGTAACCAGGTCATCCTGGGAGACTGAGTAAGACTGCCCAGGATTACCATCCCATAGTTCTTTAATTTTTACCTATAAATAAAATATCAATATATATTGACACAGTAAAAACTGATAATAAGTTATTATAATAAAAAATTAACGTCATACCCCAACTTCTTTTGATGTCTCATTAACAAATCTTCCATCTGATTTTTTGTGAACATCCAACCACACTTCAGTTCGGGATGCTTCATGCCCTAAAATCTGTGACTAAATTAAGTAAAGATAAATAAATAATTTAATATATTAAATAGATAATATTGTCTTATAAATATTTACACTAATGAAAATATTACCAGAGTCGTTCGACTTCTAGAAAAGCTTATTGACCCCGCAGTGTGAGGGATGACTTTCTTAGCCTGCTTTGATGCATTCTGTCTTGAGAGATCCTGAAATAAATAAAATGAAATTTAACAGTAATGTATTAAATGTCATATCCTCTTCATATACATTTATAAATTTAAAATGAGGATAATATAATAATATATATTTCAATACCATCCACTTCTCATCACGATGTCTGTCAACAAAAACATTCCACTGTTCTTTCAGAACCCCATTGGGTAGCTTCTCATACATTTGTTGCATGGTCAATGATGTATCATTGACATCACACCAAAATCTCTATTTTAAGTCTTTCCATTTCTTAACAAGATTTTTCAATGTCCACTTTTGTACTATCACATCAGTAACTTTAAAGTGGAAGAACATCTATATACAGAAATTCATTTTGAACATATTAGTAACATGACATTCAATTAAACCATAATGTATTAAAATTACCTTTATTTGGGAATCATAAACTTCATTTTCCAACATATAGGAATATGTCTCCAATCATCATAAGAAATAGGAAGGGAAATGGGCTCCGCTACCATTTGGCCTAGAATCTGGCCAAGTATTCCCACAGCATCATCCGTAGGGACCCAAAATGAATCAAATGGGACAACTATATTCTCTCCATTCATATTCCAAACATCTGAACTTTTTATGTTTTTCTCCGCGGTTGCATTTTTTTCATCTTCAATGAGAAAACAATTAGTACAAACAAAATGCAATAAATTTATTTATATTAAATTTTTTACCTATGACAGTGACCCTCCGATATGCCCATGATGAACTAGAAGGGGCATGTTGCCACCCCACTACTGATGCTCCTAAAGGGAGATTCAATGACTCAGACTCTAATGGGACACCCACGAAGGGTGTGAGAGATGGTTTAGGGGGAGATGGTGCAGGGGTGTAGGTAGATGGTGGCTCAGATGTCGTGGGGAGGGAGACAGATGGATCATCATCTACCGTAGTAGTAGATGAAATAGTGTACCGCTTCCTCCTTGGAATTACTGTCATTTAATAAAATAAAATTAAGTTCATATTATATATTTCAAAAAAATTATGCAGAAAAAAAAATTTAAAAATGATAATAGATGCTCAGTACTAACAAAAAAAATATATAACAATGATAATGAATGAATGCACAAATGAAATAAGTGGTTTCTAAATGAATAAATAACTGTATATACAATCAGTTTCCCCTTAAATCATGTCATTTTCCTGCTCCATTACTTCATTCACTTAATTCATTCTTTCTAGACTAATATTTTCAATATCATGATGGACAAATAATTCTGCTTCTTGTTGTTGATGAGATTCAATTTCAGAGGTCAAATCTTCCACTTCATCAACCATATCATACAAATCTCTTTGTATTACATGAGAAACTACACTCCACCCTTCATCCACAACATCATTCACATAATATACCATTTTTTCTTGTGATGAAAATATATATGGATCATGCAGTTCATGGTCACCAACATCCATCAAGAAAGAGAAGTTCACATAAGTAAATTGCAAAGAATATCTTTTAACACCTCTAATAATATCGACCCAATTTCATTTGAATAAAACAATAGAAAAATGCTCGTGGTAGTTTAATTCAATAATATAAAGCAGCTTTCCATAGTATCCCACTTCAGAAAATGTAAATATACCACTATTCTTTGTTTTCAAACCCACTTCTCGATCGACTATATGAAATCTAAATCCATTCACATTATAAGCGTCAAGCTTTGTAACTTGTTTTATAGGACCTCTAGAAAAAAACTTCAAATCATCTGACAACTCTGCTCGAGTATCAGTATTCATGATCTAAAAAAAGAAATATAATTTATTAGATTTAAAAAATGTATGTGTCAAACTAATATTCATATTTATTTCAATATTTATGATCTTACACATCGTTCAAACCATTCTACAAGCTCGTTATTCATAGATTTCATTATATATTTATCATTTCGTGTTCGGCCTCTCATTCATCTCTTCGTTTATATCCTCAAATCATCAATAAATGGATATTAAATTTCACTATTCAACAGCACATATCTATGTGCCTATAATAATTCCAATTCTATCAGTGTCACATTTGAGGTCCTTCCAACTGATCATCCAATAATAGGAAATATTTTTTATTTTTGATGTATTTTATATTGAGTCGATGTGTCGTCAACATGTCCAACTCGATTAAATATTTTCTCAATATCATCCAAGTATCTGGAACAAAAGGTAAGACACTCCTCAACCAAATATCCTTCAGTAGTAGAGCCTTCTGGTTGAGCATTATTTCTCACGTATGCTTTCAAATGCCCAAGATATCTATGAAATAAAATAATCATAATTATGAATTTATTTGAATTACAAAAATTGTTTTCTTAACTGAAAAACATATAAATAAAATACCTATCAATCGTATACATCCATCGATAATGAACGGGGCCTCTTAATTTAGCTTCCCCAACCAAATGAACAGTTAAATGCATCATGACAGTAAAAAATGATGGAGGAAATATCATCTCCATTGCACAAAGGGTCAATAAAAACCTCTCCTATAGGTTTTCAAGTTGAATTGGATGTAGAGATTTCTCACATAATTGCCTGAAAAATGTGCAAAATTGTAGTACAACAGCAGTAACTTTTTCAGGAAATAATGTACGTAATGCCAATGGTAGTAACTATTTTAAAAAATATGTGAATCATGACTTTTCAATCCATGTAACTTACGATTATTCAAGTCAACACACCTCAATATGTTACTCGAATACCCATCAGATACCTTCACATTCTTTAAAATTTGAAGGAATGTATCCTTATCCCTATTTTTCATTGAAATTTTTTTCAGAGCATACTTTTCATTCCCATCTGGCCAGATATCATGTTTTATATTCATTACCTTTATGTCTTTGTTAGTATTTAGATGATCCTTTGACTTTCCATGATCATTAAGTAATGTGAAAATCAAATTGTCACAGAAATTCTTCTCAATATGCATCACATAGAGATTATGCCATAACAAATTAAATTCCCAATACATAAGTTTGAAGAATATACTTTTTTTCTTCCATTGTTGTGTTCTGATTTCACTTGACGATGCACTTTGGACCCATTTTCCACTATCATTCAAATGATGTAACTTCCCAAATTCTGTTTCAACATTTTCAAGTTGTGTCAATATTTTAGAACCAGTTAACAACTTTGTAGGTGGTCTACTATCAATGAAACCATTAAATTTTGATATGTTCAGCCGAAATATATGAGATGCATCAATAAATCTTCAATGGCACAAGAAGCACCATTTTCTACAATGAGGCAGTTGTTTGGTCTCTAAATCAAAGTTACAAACAGGACAAGCCAAACCCGTGTAAGTGTTCCAACCAAATAAATTTCCAATCCCAGGGAAGTCACTAATGGTCCACTTTGAAGCAACATGAATTTTTAATATTATTTTAGAAGAAGCATCAAATGTATCAACATCGTTTCTCCATAAATCCTACAATTCGTCAATCAAAGGCTACAAGTATACATAAATATCATTTCCAGGAATTTGTTTTTCAAGAATAATCATCAAAATGGTAAAATATGTTTGTTTCATACGCATCCATAGAGTCAGATTGTAAGGGATCAAAACAACTGGCCAAATGCTATAAGTGGTACTCAAAGTCCCAATTGGGTTGAATCCATTGGCAGCCATTCCCAATCAAACATTCCTAGGATCAGCTGAGAAATCTGGATGCAATGAATCAAATGTCTTCCAAGATTGTAAATCTCATGGATGTCTCATTAAACCATCATTGTTATTATATACAGAATGCCACTTCTTGTGTTTGTAGTTTTTCGATGACATGAATAATATTTGTAATCGAGGCTTCAAAGGAAAGTAACACAAAACCTTTGCAGGTGTGTTCTTTTTCTTCTTCTCTATGAAATTATGTTGATTCAGACTTCCAACATCACCCTTTGACTGCCATCTAGAAGAAGAACATTTTTTTCAATTCTGTCTACTTGAATCCTCTCCCTAATAAAGCATACAATCATTAGAACATGTATTTATTTTTGTTTAATTCAGACCATGCATGTTAACAACTTTTTTCATATCATTAAAATACTTAGGTATTTTTTCTTGAGGAAATACATCATTAATCAATTTCAATATCATAGACATTCCCATATTTGTAATTCCACATAGACATTTGATATGGTACAACTTCAGTAGAAAAGAAAGCTTTGAATATTTCAAACACCCACTATACAACTCTTGATTTCCATCGTCAACTAAATCATGAAACACATTTTCCTCAGTGATGTTTTCTCTTACATTTGGCTCTACAAAATCAAGAGGAGGATCCAATGATATGTTACAATCTTGATCTGGTTGTGTTACATTCTCAAAAACATCACTTGTCACATTTCAATTTGTAGCACCCTCATCTAGTTGTTCTATTATGTTTTGATGTTTATAGTGGTGTCTTGCAGTGCCGAATGCATCATTTATGAGGTTCTGCATTTCATTTTCCATTTCTGGTGAAGTTGGGACCTCATTATGTAGATTAACATCAGTGCTCAATGTTTCTGTAACGTTTGATTATCTATTCCAAATCCAACACAAATATTGACCAGGGAATTGCTTCAGTATTAAATGTTTATAAACTTTATCTCTCTTCAACCATCTTCCAAATTTACATTTTGGACATGGAAATATTATTCTCCCTTCAACAGATCGATTAGAAATTGCAAAATCTAAAAACTCCTTCAAACCCTTAACATACTGAGGTGCGTTCCTCGGTAATGTGATCCAGCTTTTATCCATGTATATCACAATGTTCCTACACAATATTAAAAAAAATTAAAACACATAGTTACCACTAAATAGAAAAAAGAGATTCACATATATGATAGTGTAAGATTACAGAAACATAATATAATAAAGATGATCCATTGATCATAAAGTAGGCATAATATAATTGTACTTATTTTAGGAGAATACTCTTAAGTTTATGTGTTATGGTGTAGTGAAATCCATACTTTTTTTGATGTGCTCACACAAGGAACTGCACATGTTGGAGCTATATTAGATCTTAGATTCTTAGGATTAATTCTAGTAAGGTCACTATTGGGCATATAATGTTTGAAATTTTCTTTCAAACTTGGCTTGGTGTGTATTTTGGTCCAGTAGAGTAGGCCTGGCATGAACTCGAGTTTACGTGGGTGTAATTTTGTGTTGCTTATGCACTTTTGATTGAGGTTTCATGGTATCCATTTAATTTTTTACTACACCAGTAGAGACTAGATTCAATGCATGAACATAAGTATCATGATTCATCACCATTAAACATTTTGATATAGTAAAGAGATATTATTATCCACTCATTTCTTAAATTCAATAAAAATTATTATTTAATCAATTTAGTTCATTAGATCTAGCTGGATTTATTATTTTCCATTACAATTCTTAGATTTCCATCAAATGCTCCTTTGAACATTAATCTAATCATCCCATAGTTTCCATTATCCCATAAACCAACATCAATACTCATCCCATGAGTTCAATGTCAATTACATTATCAATTTCATAATCATGGTATTCAATGATCAATCATAATCTACCACAATGTGATACACTCAATAGGTCATATAAAAACTACAACAAGTAGTTGGGAACCAAAACAATCATCCATTTTATAACAATAAATCAAATCATTTGACAACTAATAATAAAGATGGGAATACCCATATCTAAATTGAAACATAAATTACCCATCAAAAAGCTTCACATAATAACCCAAAAAACATAATAACACAACTCTCAACCTGAGGCATCTATTCGTATTAACCATATGATAATAAATGGAAAAAAGGTATCCCATCTCTTAAAAAACACCATCCTCCACTTTTTTCCATCAAAACCCCAGAAATAAATCTTAAAATGCCTCTACCACCCTATATCACACATATATATAATCAAAAGTATTTTTATCATTATAAACACAAGGGAAAACTACGTCTATAAAAAATTGATAAAATCCTTTAGAAACCAAGAATAGACTCACCTAGCCCCAAATAATTATTTCCCTAACCAACCTGATCATTACCAAATTGAATTAATAGATTCATTATGCATAGGTTTCAGCACAAGAAAACCTATAATCACCAACTATCAAAGCCAATAACCAAACATAAATATATTCAAGAAATATTTCAAATTCAATAGTTTTGATGGATGAATGGTAATCAATATCTTTTGACACTTTCATTAATCAATTAATTATTACCCACATTATTTTCATATCCAATTTCAATACTATAAAATACTATAAGAAACAATAAAAATCATATAAAGTAGATAACACACCTTTTTGAAAATTATAATAGGTGTTATGAATAATACATTAATACATATGACCACAACATCCATTCAAATTAATTATTAATTCTAGTTATTATATTTATTAGGATAATTCCACTATAAACCAAATGAATTTATACCATGATACCTTAACATGAACACATAAAATGGAGAAGTAAAAAATATCCTACCTAGTGAATTTAAACATTCTTTTAAAAATAATGGAATAGAAGGTATCGATCTCTAATAACCTATCCCAAAAGAAACTCGTGATCCCTGTAAACATCCCCCATGGATCCACCATCAAACACCAATAAAAACCCCAAGATAATTTAAGGAAATAAATTTTCATAGCTTTTAAATAGAGAACATGAATTATAATAACTAACTGGTGAAGAAGAAACAAACCCCAAATCACTAACTGGTCGCGAGGTCACCAGGAGAAGGGGAGTAGCTGGGTCGTCGGGAGAAGGGGGGTCACTGGGTTGCCAGGAGAAGGGGGGTCATGGGGTCATGGGGTCGTGGGGTTGTGGGGGGTCGTAGGGGAGAAGGGGGTCGCCGGGAGAAGGTGTCTCACCGGGATGAGGGGGTCATTGGGAGAAGGGGGGTTGTGGGGGGTCACCAAGAGAAGGGGGGTCATGGGGTCGCGAGGGGGGCGGAGGTGGGGGGTCGGGGGGGAGAAGGGTGGTCAGGGTCAGGGGGAAGGGTTGGTAGTGTAAAAAAGAGATGGATTCATGGAGGATTATTATAAACCTCCACCAAACCATTTCAAAAAAAGGTTTTGCGGTGGTTTTGTGAACCACCGCTACAAAACCGCCGCTAAAGTCAATTTATGTTGTAGTGTATCCTTTTTAACTATTCCACTGGTGGTTACTTTCTATCGCCTCACTGTTCATCTACAAACTGATTACACAACATGTATTATTATGTACACGGCGTGTACTATCCTTTTTAACTGTTCCTCTGGTGTCTACTTTCCATCGCCTCACTATTCACCTTCTGACTGATTACACAGCATGTATTACTAATTACACGGTGTGTAGTTAGTTTTTACACCCTTAATCGCTGACAAGCCTACAAACCCTATATTCTCATCCCACGCAACCAAAGTACACAACGTCTGTACAAAAGTACATAGCATGTACACATAAATATGGTATTTTCCCCACATTTCCCTTATTTTCTCAAAAACACTTAAGGAAAAGGAAAAGAAGAAACCCATACCTCAAGAATAAGAAATGGGTTCTTATATGTTTGTTGATGGAATATTATCTCTATCATAAATTCATAAACAAAATAACCATAATGTTTTCCATTTGTTTCTTTTATACACTATAGAAACATTAATAAAAATAGGTAATTTTTATTAATATGTGTTTTTATAGTGAAATATTATTATATATACCCTAATACTTATCCAGTTGTAGAACTTATAAGGCTATTTGTGTGCATTGGTTGTCCTCATGCCATGATTTGCACGATATTTATACACTCTCTTATCATAAAATAATTCTCATTAAAACATAATATATAATATATAACATGAATTTTAGTTCTAAAACATTGTATTTAGTGTATTCAAAATTGACAAACATCATCATGTTTGGTCTTTTTGTTGGGTATCCATGCAGTGAATCCAAGAAATAAATATTTGGAGTATCCAAATTGACCATAATGAGCATCCAATGTTTCCTAAATACATAAAAATTAATAAGTAATGAAAGAGATGGAAATATATTTGATATGATTAAATTGTAGTGTTTTACCCCTATAATGTTGGTATTAAATATATTCTATCTTCTGAAAGTATTTTTTCAAAAAAAATGGCTAGTTTTGTCACTATTTCATTCATTTTTTTGAATCAATTGCTTTTTTTCTGTATAAGTGACATGAGGAATAATGAGTCCAAATTTATTTTCATGGGGTAATCCCTTCAATTGGTATTTATATATATGCCTTCAAAAAATATGAAATGTATTTAGTCATAATTAACATAGCATATTAACTTTTGGGAAAACAAATCATGAAAACATACCTCGAGTATACATTTACAACTGAGCATCCTAACAATTTATAGTTGAGGATTCCACTCACATTCTCAAGAGCAATGTAGTCTATAACTTCTTCTCTGTATATTTTTTCAAAAAAATAAACTATGTGATTACTACCATTTTTTAACTTTTTATCTCCAGGAACCTTCAATGTTAGAAAATGCAGATATTGAATGGGTGGAGTAAAGGTGTTTTGGAAGATCTTTTCAATCAATTGGTTGATCCTTTATATGATTTTGTGTCGACCTTTAATTTTACTACCTTCCATTTTTATGTTTATAATAACATTCATCGGTTAGACTTTTTTCATTAATTATTAAAGGTTTTGAATGAAAAATAAATTGGAAATGAATACCTCCTTTTCAACATTTTTTATAAGATATAATGGCTATGGTATGAATGTTCTAATAGCTTGGTCAACCATATGAATATCTACATAATTAAGTGGAATAGTTATCTCAGTGTTCGGATCATAAGCTGCGGTAATCCCCACTCTCACGTGACCTGTTGGAAGTGTTCTATTTTATAGACTGTTGTCATGGATATTAAACATAGTAGACCTTGTAATAAGGCGATGGGTGGGTGATGATAGGTATAAATCATAGTCATTTTCACCCTATAAAATATCAGTATAGGAAAGGTATTAGTTTCTGTCTAATTCACATTTCATAGAAACAATTACTAGAATATTTATTACCTCAACTTAGATAGATTGTTAAGGGTAATGGATTGCCTCAAAGATAGTGGAGGGTGGGGTGGGATATTTATTTAATGGTTGTTCTTGAGTTGTTAATACTCTTTAATCCCCCCCCCCATAACAGTTTCTAGAAACTCATTATTCAATTGAAATTTTTATTCAATGGAATATAATCTTGATTTCATCTCTGCCATTTCTTTATCTTTATCCTCTTGTTGTTTTTTTCTAAAAATATGTCTGGGGTGTCACCCCAAAACCCATACCTCTGACCCAGTCATACTGTTCTAGTTACTTCAAGGCCACTGACAGTAGGTGTTCATCTGGTACAGGTGTTGATGATTCCTGTGTCTAAGTTGGATAGAAAATATAGGAAAATAAGTCATCATTATTATGTAATGGTGATTTAAAGAAAAAAAATTATTATGTCATACTTATACATGTTTTTCACACTTTTTGTGTGTTTTCATCTATTAGTATCCCATATTTATTTACACGTTCCTCCTTATATAGCACATGGAATGTGATAGAAGTTGATTTGTATTTAGATTCATCAATCTACATATAAATATAGGAACATAATTATGTTGTTGTTTTATATCACATAATTATGTTGTTGTTTTATATCACATAAAAGTATTACAATAGATTTAAAATACGTACCAATTTTTTTTCAAGTGAAGCATACCCCATCCATACTTTACGATATGGGTACATTGGTTTTACTACCCATTCCTTATTTCTAGAACTCATTTTTTGTTTCATAAATAAAAAATTATCAATCAAATCTATAAATACACGTATTGGAAAACAATGTATTATCAGCCATAATGTACCTAAAGATACATCTCCGTAAAATGGATATTAAATGCATCCCATGATTCTTAGATTATCAACTGTGCATACATATGTGGTGGGTGTGGGTTTATTTTCCCTTCAGCATCTTTAAGATTAAATCTCATTATAATTTTTTGTAATCCTCTATGAATCGTTCCAGCAATAATTAATAAAAAAATTGTGGGATTCATCTACTATAAATGCACTCTGTAAGGGATGATGAAGTGTAATTCAATGTTTCATTATTTTATTTTTTTAGTAAAATAAATAAAGGATATCATGATGTTACCATAATCTCATTCCAAATGAGTGTCTTAAGTTTGGACACAACATGGTTCCACAAATCTACATCAATCGGCATGAACTACCTAGTGATGAGCCAAATGTAACTACTGAACATGGTCTTATTGGGGTTAATAGTCTAACCCCATGCATTATATCCGACCTTGAATTTGATGCCTTTGTTTCTTTACTTAATAATTTTTTTTAACACTTTTACACTACGGTGCTCCTATTTTTATACATCATCGTTTCTTCATCACCTAGAATTTCATCAGATTCAACATTGTCAATATATTGTTCTTTTGGATTAGTAGCATCTACATGTGCATAAGGTCATTGTACCTTTGCATTGAGAGTAGCAGCAGGTTGAGAAACCTATTGTTCCTTGGGATTGGGAGCACCATCACATGCAGAAGGTTGATGTTCCTCAAGATTGGGAGCACTAGCATGTGAAGAAGTCATTATCTACATATTTGGTTTAACATTTAATTTAGATTTCATAAATGGAGTAGTGAACAAATAAAAACATGAGGTAACGCAGTGTATATTAAAAAAATATATAACTTGATTATTTAACTCTCTTTTTTTTAAAGGTTGACGGGATTTTACCCCTCTATAGAGTATCCAAATCCCTTTATTGTGGACTCCTATGACATAAAAAACCCCATATATATTGGGACTATTGTTAATTGATTTTGACATCCCAATAAAAGGGTCATCCTCAATTGAATTTTCATCTATCCCTTCAGTGGTTTTGGTTGATATCAAAACAATTGACAACTTTTGGTTTTCATGATCTAGAACATAAAATAATTGTCCTTCCTATGATTCTATTATAAAAGGTTCATCTTTTTTCCCTTCCTTACTGGAATCCACTTTCATAAATCCCAATTCATCTATTTTAACAACACTCCTTTTATCAACCCACTTTTATTAAAAAATTGGCACTTGGAATGTTGTATAATAAAACTCCCATATTTGATTGATGACGTCAAATTATGACATACTTCCTTTATCATGTTCATTTTTATATAACGTATAACCATTAATTACATAACCATCATAAGATAATACATACACACTTGGTCCTCTACCTATCCATCGAAGTCATTCTGAAATTGAATCTGTATTTTCATCTGAATCCTTAAAAATATGGTCTCAAAATCATTCTATAAATTATTGATTGTGTGTATTTGATATCCGTCTTTTAGCTCTTAATGGATTTAAATGCCTAAGAACTCTTTATGGGTTTCAACATATGGGGAAACCTCCAAACTATTATGAAAAAACATAAATGGTGCCTAGTCCCAAACTATAATATTGATTGTGACAACATCTCTTCTAGAAATTCCTTCACCCACAAGCCACCCAGTGTGATGAGATTTTGGTAGGCCAATGCTTTCAACACTGAACCAGTTAGTCGGTGCAGAATTCAACTGTTTCCTCAATAATATATCACTATATAATACAAACCTCTTGATGACTTCTATTTTTGACATACCCTTTAAAAATATTCATATACCATTCAATGGGGTACATCCATCTATAATTTATAGGACCATATAGTTGAATCTATCTCACCAAGTGAACCATCAAGTAAACCATCATATCAAAGAATTTTGGTGGGAAGAACATTTCCAATTCACATAATATAATAACAATTTCTTTTTATATAGTTTGAAATTTCACTGGGTATATAACTCATATAGCTTTGAAAAATAAAAAAATATATTGGTTATTATATGATAGACATTCTTGGGGAAAATGAAACATAAATCTATAGGAATTATATCTTGCATCAAATCATGCAGTCTTGTGATTTCAAACCCTTTAACTTTAAATCAACCATTGACATGATATTCTTGATATTAAATGAATACCCCTATAAAACCTTTACATCATTAAAAAAAATTAAAACGGATATCTCTCCTACCTGAAAAGAGTGTAAGCAGCTGGAGGAAGAAAGGTTCATTTTTCACCCCTCACTGGCACCAACTCTTCTTATATTCTCATGTCAACCATGTACAACCTAGCTTTAATTCCATGATTTTTTTAGGTGCATTTCAAAATGTACCAATTACACTCTCATGTACATTTTTTTCAACATGCATAACATCAAGAAAATGTCTGATGTAAAGACAATTCTAGTATAGTAATTAAAAAAAACGATCTCTTTTTTCAACCAGTTTTTGTAAGGTTTTTTGAAAACGGTTTACCAAAAGTATTGTTCACATCTTTTAATTTCTCAAATAGTTTATCACATTTTAGTGGAGATAGTGTTGTACGTTCTTCTGAACTTCCATCGAATGATGTCGTCCAAGATCGGTACTTATGTCATCAAGGTAAAAATTTGTGATGTCTTAAAAACACAGTCTTCGATGAATATTTAATCCTAATTGAATATGTACCTTGTTCATAAATAGGAACCTATTTATTTACTTTAATACTATATCCTAACAAATTTCCATATGCAGGAAAATTATTTATCATCTTGTACAACATGGATCTTGTAAGAACCCATTACTTCTTTGAGTTATGGATCACTACTAGAAATTTAAGGTATACCAATGGTTGAAAACCATTGGTATAGGGTGGAGAACCATTGGTATAAATTATACCAACGGTTTTAGAAACCGTATCCCAATAAGCCATGATAGTAGACATATACCAATGGTTTGAGATGAACTGTTGGTATATTTGCAGAAATCTACTCTATACCAACGGTTTAATAAAACCGTTGGTATAGAGTTCTCATACAAAACATATTCCAGCAGTTTCAAAACCATTGGTATATATTTTAATAGTCTTCCATTCACCCCTATACTAACGGTTTCAACTGTTGGTAAAGGTTTTCTACCAACAGTTCTGAACCGTTGGAAAAAAAATAAATAAAAAACTTATACCAACAGTTTAAAACCGTTGGTATAGGCTTTGTTGTACAATTCACACAGCAACCTATTGTGTGTGCTGCTATGCTGTTGTGTGAATTGTACAACAGTAAATGCATAATACGATACAATACATAAAAATTATACATAATTAAAAACTGATAATTAGAAGGATATATAATTTAATAATCAATTATGAATATAATACATTAAAAATTGAATACGTAATTATATGTGATATAGAATTAAGAATACATACAAAAATGAATTTTTTATAACACATACATGATTGAATTCAGAAATTAGAATCTAATAACCCAAAATAAGGAAATGAATAAATTAATTCAACCAAACCCAAATATAATGTCTCATGGTTTGGGGTGGGTGTATTTGAACTTAGTGATTATGATAATGGGTGTGTATCAATGAGCTTGTGTGACTTAGGGATATAGTTGTCCTTGGCGTATTAAATGTCATGTGTTTTAGAATATGGGTAAGATTTCCTCACATGAGAAGTGGATCATGTTAGGCTGGACCATGGATAGTTGTGCTAAAGTATCAACACAATCCTAATACGCTTGGTCGGTTTTCCGTATTCCAATTGTTTCTACATAAAATGGTATTCATTTTAAACAAAAGAGAGACAGTTGGAGTGATACCAGCCACACTGTGCCTTGGATTGAGGCAAGGTTAACTTGTAAACATTACATATGACCCATGGATCGTTGTCCTAAAGTATCAATACAATCTAAATGTGTTTGGTTGGTTTTCCGTATGTCAATTTTTGTTTCACTTAAAATGTTATCTATTTCAAATAAAAGTGAGACAGTTTTAGTGGTACCGGCCACAAAGGGCCTCGTATTGAGGCTTGGTTGACTAGTAAAATTCATAAATGACCCATGGATTGTTGTGATAAAGTATTAACACAATATGAATACGTTTGGTAAGTTTCCTGTATGTCAGTTGTTTTTACTAAAAACAGTGTCCATTTTAAACAAAGAGAGACACTTTGAGTGGTACCAGCCACACCGAACCTTGGATTGAGGCAAGGTTGACTCTTAGACATCACAAATAACTCATGGATCGTTTTCCTAAAGTATCAATAGAATCTGAATACTTTGTTCCGTTTTTCGTATGTTATTTGTTGTTTCACTTAAAATGATGTCCATTTTAAACAAAAAAGAGACATTTAGAGTGGTACCAGCCACACCGTGCCTCAGATTGATGTGGAGTTGACTTTTAAATATCAAAATTTTCCCATAAATTGTTTTCCTAAAGTATCAACACAATCTGAATGCATTTGGTTGGTTTTTCGTATGCCATTTTTTGTTTTCACTTAAAATGTTGTATGTTTCAAATAAAAGTGAGACACTATGAGTGATGCCAGCCACACCATGCCTCAGATTGATGCGAGTTTGAGTTGTACACATCAAAAATGATCAATGGATCGTTTTCCTAATGTATCAACACAATACGAATGCGTTTAGTCAGTTTTTCGTATTCCAGTTGTTGTTTTCATTTAAAATGATGATCATTTCAAATAAAGGTGAAACACTTTGAGTGGTACTGGACTTATAGTGACTCATATTTAGGCGAGGTTGACTCATACATGTCACATATGACTCATGGATAATTTTCCTAAAGTATCAACACAATCTGAATGTGTTTGGTTGGTTTCTGTATGCCAGTTGTTGTTTTCACTTAAAATAGTGCCTATTTTAAACAAAAGAGATACATTTAGAGCGGTACCGGCCACACCATTCCTCAAATTGATGAGGGGATGACTCTTAAACATCAAAAATGTCCCCTGGATCGTTTTCCTAAAGTATAACCACTATCTAAATGCATCTAGTTGGTTTTTCGTATGTCAATTGTTGTTTTCACTTAAAATGATGTCCATTTTAAAAAAAAGAGACATTTAGAGTGGTACCGGACACACCGTGCCTTAGATTGATGTGGGATTGACTCCTGCACATCAAAAATATCCCATGTATATCTTTCCTAAAGTATCAACATAATCTGAATGCATTTGGTTGGTTTTCCATATGCCAGATTTTTTTACTTAAAACATTGTCCATTTTAAACAAAAGAGAAAAACATAGAGTGGTACCGGCCACAACATGCCTCAGATTGATGCAGGTTTGACTCTTACATGTCAAAAATATCCCATGGATCATTTTTATAAAGTATCAACACAATATAAATGTGTTTGGTTGGTTTTCTGTATGCCAGTTTTTGTTTTCACTTAAAATGTTGATCATTTCAAATAAAGGTGAGGCACTTTGAATGGTATCAGCCACACTGTGCCTCGGATTTATACGGGGTTGAATCCTTCATGTCAAAAATGTACCATGGATCATTGTACTAAAGTATCAACACAATTATAATGTGTTTGGTTGGTTTTCTGTATGTCAGTTGTTTTCACTTAAAATGTTATCCATTTCAAATAAAAGTGAGACACTTTGAGTGGTACCGGCCTCACCATGACTCAGATTGATGCGGGGTTGAGTCGTACATGTCAAAAATTACCAATGGATCGTTTTCCTAATGTATCAACACAATATGAATGCATTTGGTTGGTTTTCCGTATGCCAGTTGTTGTTTTCATTTAAAATGTTGATCATTTCAAATAAAGGTGAGACACTTTGAGTGGTACCGGACACACCGTGCCTCATATTGAGGCGGGGTTGACTCATACACATCACATATGACTCGTGTATTGTTTTCCTAAAGTATCAACACAATATGAATGCGTTTGGTCAGTTTTTCATATTCTAGTTGTTGTTTTCACTTAAATTGATGTCCATTTTAAAAAAAATAGAGGCATTTAGAGTGGTACCGACCACACCGTGCCTCGGATTGATAAGTGGTTGACTCATACACGTCAAAAATTTCCCATGGATCATTTTACTAAATTATCAACACAATCCAAATGCGTTTAGTTGGTTTTAAATATGCCAGTTGTTGTTTTCACTTAAAATGTTGTCCATTTCAAATAAAAGTGAGACACTTTTAGTAGTACCGGCCACATCGTTCCTCGAATTGATGCGGGGTTGAGTTTTACACATCAAAAATGACCAATGGATCATTTTCTTAATGTATAAACACAATCCAAATGTGTTTGGTCAGTTTTTTGTATGCCAGTTTTTGTTTTTTTTTAAATGTTGATCATTTAAAATAAAGGTGAGACACTTTGAGTGGTATCGGCCACACCGTGGCTCGTATTGAGGTGGGGTTGACTCATACACATCACATATGACTCATGGATCTTTTTCCTAAAGTATCAACACAATCCGAATGCATTTGGTCAGTTTTCTGTATGCTAGTTTTTGTTTTCACTTAAAATGATGTCCATTTTAAACAAAAGAGAGACATTTAGAGTGGTACCGGCCACACCGTGCCTCAGATTGATGTGGGGTTGACTCTTACACATAAAAAATGTCACATAGATTATTTTACTAAAGTATCAACATAATCCAAAAAAATTTGGTTGGTTTTCTGTATGCCATTAGTTGTTTTCACTTAAAATGATGTCCATTTTAAATAAAAGAGACACATTTAGAGTGTTACTGGCCACACCGCACCTCGGATTGATGCAGGGTTGACTCATACACATCACAAATGTCCCATGGATCGTTTTCCTAAAGTATAAACACAATACGAATATGTTTGGTTTTTTTTCGTATTCTAGTTGTTTTTACTTAAAACATTGTCCATTTTAAACAGAAGAGAGACACTTAGAGTGGTACCTACCACACTGTGCCTCGGATTGATGTGGGGTTGATGCATAAACGTCAAAAATGTCCCATGGATCGTTTTCCTGAACTATCAACACAGTAAGAATCCATTTGTTTGGTTTTCCATATTCCAGTTGTTGTTTTCACTTAAAATGTTGATCATTTCAAATAAAGGTGAGACACTTTGAGTGGTACCAGCCAAACAGTGACTCGGATTGATGCAGGGTTGACTCCAAAATGTCAAAAAAGTCTCATGGATCGTTTTTCTAAAGTATCAACTAAATCCTAATACTTTTGGCCCATTTCCCATTTGTTAGTTGTTGTTTTTACTTAAAATGTTATCCATTTCAAATAAAAGTTAGACACTTTGAGTGGTACCGGCCACATTGTGCCTCGGATTGAGGCGGATTTGAGTCTTACACATCACATATGACCCATGGATCGTTTTGATAAAGTATAAACACAATCCAAATATGTTTGGTTGGTTTTCCGTATGCCAGTTTTTTTACCTAAAAGGGTGTCCATTTTAAATAAAAGAGAGACACTTTGAGTGATATCGGGCACATAGTGCCTCGGATTGAGGCGAGGTTGACTCGTACACATCACATATGACTCATGGATTGTTTTCCTAAATTATAAACACAATCCTAATGCATTTGGTCAGTTTTTCGTATGCCAGTTAGGCAAGTCATGCAACAACAGTGATAATATCTTATACTAAACCTATATAAATTGTGTATGATGTGAATCCCCTGGTGTATGGTTAGGGAAAATAATGAACATTGATTCTAATATATATCCCTATATTGTTGGTAGATACCTTGTGGGATGGACTTAAATTTTTTACTAACTGTGAGGCATAGTGTTTTTCTACGTCGATCGGGGTTCCAAGCTCCGAACAAGCCCCAGAAGCCCCATAAACAATTATAGCATTATTAGGATTCCATATTTGGTCAAAATAAATAGTTATACTGAATTCAAAAATATAAATACCAGAGTGAAAACCAGGTTCTTATAGTATTCCCATTTAAAGGAACTCGTCCTGAAGTTCACCTTCAATGGGTGGTAAAAATTTATTTGAGAACAATTCTATCTGGGGGCTGCCCGGGGGGCTGCCTGGGGGGATATCTGGGGTCCAGGGAATAGGGTGGAGGGGTTGTCCGGGGTCCAGGGCGAAGGGTGGGGGGGCTGTCTGGGGGGCTGTCTGGGGGAATGTCTGGGGTCCAGGGAGGAGGGTGGGAGCTGTCCGGGGGGTTGTCAGTGGGGATGTTCGGGGGGCTGCTCGGGGTCTAGGGCGGAGGGTGGGGTGCTATCCAGGGAGCGCTCCTGGGGGGCTGTTTGGGGGGCTATCCGGGGTCCAGGGAGGAGGGTGGGGGTGCTGTCCGGGTAGCTCTTTGGGGGGATGTCCGGGGGGTTATCTGGGAGGTTGTCCGGGGTCCAAGGAGGACGGTGTGGGGTTATGATGTGTGTGTGAAATGTGTTCTAGGATTTGAATTAGAACGACACATCCATATTAAATAAAAAATCAAATCTCATAAATATCAGTCAAAATGTATAGGATCAATCTTCCCCTGATCACCATCACCATCACCACTGTCATCATCATCCTCATCCTCGCCACCATCTCTGTACCTATCTTCATCATAGTCATCATCCCTGTGCTCATCCTTGGCCCCATCCTTTCCCTCTCCCTCACCTTCATCCTCACCCTCGATCTTGGCATCATCATCATCCCCAACATCTTCCTCTTCAGCATCCTCATCATCACCAGGAATGTCATCATCTCAACCACCACTAGAACTACCACCTAGTGCATTGGATAATGCACCCATTGATGACATATATGTCTAACAATCCACGCTAGCCTCTGGTGGAAGTGATGAAGATAAAGCTTTGATCAGTTTCATAAATTCTTTCTCCAGCATTTGAACCTGTTATTCCAACTCGGTGACCCTTTTATCAAATTATCTTGAATGCTCCTTGACCATTTCTAACTCGGTGGTACTAGAATGGATACTTTGAGAGGACCAATACCTCGTTGGGACTATATTCTTACTAGGTAGGCAGCATACTCGACCAGAGTTCTCATCTCCCAAAACCTGGTATAAATGATTGTGTGGCTTAAAATTGTCAGGCTCCTGGGCATCAAGGGCCTCTAAAGAAGCCTGTTAAAAATATTAATAGATTATTAAATTTCAAAATAGATATTAAACTTTTAAATAAACTAATTAAAACCTAAAATATTTTCTTGTTTCGGTTCATTAACCGCAGTTCTATATTTTTTCCTTCTACTCGAGCAAAACAATTTTGCTCGAGGGAGACGTCCTTCAATATTCAATTTGTGATTTTGTAATGACATTGAAACAATATAAAGTTCAATTATATTCATATATTCAATATTCAATAAATCGCATAATTTAAGTAGGAAATAATAAAAAAGGGAAAGTCCAAAAGAAATATTATAAACAACTATATCATATCAGCTACTTATCATGATATAACATAGTAGTGTGCCCCAAAGTGTGGAGGTATTTCTTTGAATCATTTTTTTTTCAAAAGATTTCTAAATAATGTTTAATATTAAATAAGATAATATTAATTTAAAATATGAAAACTGTCATTTAAATACATCAAATGGGATTAATACCTTAAATTTGACAGTTTCCCAATGGGTAATCATTTGGCGATATTGCTCTATCGGGTAGTCAACCATGATAGGTATTGTCTACAACTCTGTGACCACTCTATCACACCATCCAACATACAACCCATTCTTATAAGCTCTCCAAATCTCTTCTAGCTCCTTTAAATGTGCTGGTCATGCAACCTCGCTATCAGTGAAGCTAAACCGAAGATGACACCCAATAGATTAATTCATATAAATACAAAAAATACTACATTAAATCCAATAGATTTTTTACCCATATTTGTGCCCACACATTATCCTTGACTTCGTCTGGAAGATGTCTCCAAGAGAGAGGGATGATCGGAGTGATGTCGGTGTATTTGGCTAGCGTCACAAAAAAACCCCGACATTGTAGCCCAGGTTTATCAATCATTTTTCCATCATCATTGTATTCAACCATCAATTGTGTCTAGCAGTTCCATACTGCACGCAAGTGAGTACGCCCCCTCCCCTGCCTCCTATCAGTAGATGAATCTATTATTAAAGAAAAAAATATCAGTACAAGTTATAATAAAAATAAATTTTGTTATAAAAATTTGTTAGAGTTATATAAATATACCTGTGGTAGTTGGATCAATGGGAATTACTGGATGTGAAAAAGCTGAAGGAATATCCTATACAGGTGGAGTGTCCCTCAGTGTATGCTCCTCATCCACATACTGTTTCAGAGAAGGAGTTGAAGAAGGTGGAATATAATAGCTCGAAGATAATGAACCAGAAGCAAAAGATAATGGCACAGACGTCTGGCCAACTGGTAGTGTAAACATCAGATGCCTAAATATCCCGTGTGTCTCTAAAGACACACCAGGATCAAAATGAGGCATAGAAGATATGTCTGTGGTAGAGGCATAGTTCAATTGGGTACGACTAGTGGATCGTCTAACTCTCGCACCACGAGCCCTTGTACAACCGGCCTCAATACCGGGACCACCAGATGATCGTATAACTCTAAAACCACCCCATCCTACCACCATCCTCTATACTGGGAGCAATATCAGGTTCTTCATAGAATATATCTCATCTAGGGGGTGGATCTTGAAAAAAAATTTAACACAAAAGTAAACACATGATATTATAAGTTAATGAAATATATATATTTGGAATAAAATGCTCACAAAAGGTATGAGTGGAGGAACGCCCATCTGTGTCATGTGACGATTATTTTCTGTCATATTTTTCTGCTTCATCTCATTAATGGGTGTCATTTCCTACAATGAATACAAATATGTATGTAATTAGAAATAGATAACTAATGTGTATCCCAAAAAACAAAATATAGAAAAACCATTCTGATAAAAAAACAAAATGAAACAGAAGATTTATGGTGGTTTGAAGGTAAGTACTAGGATACACACTCTAAATGATTTAGGTGAAACATGTAGGTGAGAAAACAGTTGTATGATTCTATATATTTCCCACCACAACTTTGGGTTCACAATCAACTATGAAAATTGAGCTATTGGGGTCATCATAATTAAAAAACGGATTGCTTCCAATTTCATTAGGGATAGTGTCAACTTCATCATCACCATCATCAAAAACATGTCTGGGATTTACTTTAATAATTACACCGAATTTAGGATGACGATGATCTTTGACATAAAAAACTTGTTTCACCATTGATGCCAATACATATGGTTCATCGGTGGAAAGAGTGTGAGTCATGTCAATAACTCAAAATCCACAATCATTAATAAAGGTTCATTTCCTCATCATTGAATCAAACCATTAACATTTCATCATCGTGACTCGACCATGTGAGTAATAATCCAAAATTATTATTTTATACATGACTCCATAATAAGCTAAATTTTCCGAAAGAGGTCTATTATCTGATGAACTGGCATAACAGTATGTTGTGGTAGTTATCATAACACCATCATGTTTTTTTCTCATGTTCCTTGCTCGTTTGGTGATAATAAATTTGTATCCATTGATCACAAGTGATTTAAAATCATGAACCATGGTATTAGATCCAAAATACAAAGCTCTTATTTCCTCAGAAACAGAGTCTGTAGAAAAATTTGATACCTGAAATATAAAAAAATAGTAAACTTAATTAAATATTATTTTTATTTATTTATTATAGAAATATTTTTACCTTTAATTTCAACCAAGAAGAAAACCCTTTGCTATGAAAAGTTTCTTTATTTCTCAAAGATAAAGAATAATTCTTTATATATATCAATTATTTATTATCTCTGTAGATAAAAATAATAATAGTTTAACA
The DNA here is from genome assembly GCA_963277665.1 of Viscum album. Lineage (NCBI taxonomy): Eukaryota > Viridiplantae > Streptophyta > Magnoliopsida > Santalales > Viscaceae > Viscum > Viscum album. The sequence continues at coordinate 717,078,613 of OY728133.1, read as the reverse complement.
AATATTTAAAATTACAAGAGATAAGGTAAGAGATACATGTATAATTTACATACTTGATATAATCATCAAAAAAATTGCAATTGAACAACACTGTGCGATGTACCATCTCTCTCTCTTCAATTCTTAATGTCATCAATGTAAATGATCCTGAAATTCCTCCTGTCTAAGGAAGTTATGGAAAACTGGGTTCAATTTTCTCATACTATTCATCGTCATTTCTCATTGGTCTGTTTATTCTCGTAATAAAATCAGACAAATACATTGAGCATAAATCCATACATTCTTGATCCATGTAACCATTCACAATAAAACCATTAGGATAATTCATGTTCTAAACATATTATTACAATGTGTACATGTTTCTTTCAGTTGGATACATCCAACAGAAAGCAACGGGTCCTCTAAGAAGTATTTTGATCGGAATATGGACAGTCAGATGCAAAATGTATGTAAGAAATGATAGAGGAAATATTTTCTCTAACTCACACAAAATTAATGGTGTCTATGCCAACAGTTTTTGCAAGAATTATTTGGAAAACTTCTTATCACAAAGATCTCCAAACAAATAGCACAGCTAAATAACTGAGACTCTTACATTATTGGACAAGAGATGATGGATTTCTATTGAAATCAACTCATGAAAAAGGACATGATAATCATGAGTCTTCAAAGATTTCAGTTCCAACTCTTTTCTATTGACCCATTCTGATATATTTCTTGAATAGACATTAGAAACTTTAATAGTCTCTAGCACTTCCAGAAATTGATTTTTTTTTCAGCAGCTGTCATCACATAAGAAGCACATGGAACTTGCCATTTATTTTCACTAATACAGATAGGATGGAATTCTGGTATGATCCCCCAATCTACCAAGTCATGCCGAGATCGTAAATCATCTTTTGTCTTCCCCTTGACATTTAGAAGAATTGAAAGTAACATTTCACATATATTCTTTTCAATGTGCATTACGTCTAGGCAATGACGTAACAAGTTGGTTGACCAATACGACAACTCAAATAATATACTCTTCTTCTTCCAATTGTAACAGGTATCATTGGAAACATTTTTCCTCTATATATTTCAATGCACCCTTCCCAAATGAATAACTGAAATATTTGAATTCATTAAGCACATTTGTTGCAGACATAAACTAAGGTGGATCGTCAGTCTCCATAGTATTGTCAAATGTTCCAACATTGTTTCTATATGGATGGTTCATTGGAAAGAATTGTAGATGTCCCATAAAACTAAAACTATGAAGATATTTTAGTCTTCTCAATAAAGTATTCTTTATACAAATAGGACATGACAATTTTCCTTTTGTGCTCCATCCAAACATCATTTCATAAGAAGGAAAATCATTGATCGTCCACATAAGCACAGCACGCATCTAAAATATGTCTTTTGAACATGCATCATATATGAGCACACCCACATCCCAAAGAAGTTTCAACTCTTTTATTAAAGGTTTCATGTATACATCTATATCATTGTCGGGATCAGAAGGGCCAAATATCAGTATACTAAAGAAATTGAAAGGATTTTTCATATACAACCATACAGAAAGGTTATAAATGTGTATGAAAACTGGTTATGTGTTGTGCGAAGTAATAATCTACCCAAATGGATTAAAACCATCGCATGAAAGACCCGGTCTCACATTACGCACATCGGCTAAAAATTAATGATATTTAGCATCAAATCTCTGCCATGAAAATCCATCTGCATGGTGAACCATCTATTCATTATTCTTTTTCCTCTCGGTGTCATGCCATCTCATTTTTACTGATATTTCATCATACATAAAAAGGTTCTATAATCTGGGGATCAATGGAAAGTTCCACATTACTTTTTGTGGAACACGAGATGGTGTTCTATCATCTATTGGCTTCCATCGGGAGGTTCCACATTTGATACAATCATTTCTTTCAGCAGATTCCTCCCAAAATAAGCTGCAATCATTCAGGCAAGCATGAATTTTTTTTTTTGAGAATCCAAGTTCATCAAATAAATTCCATGCCATATAGTGGTTTGAGGGAATATCTTCATCATCCGGAAGTAAGACCTTCAAGATGGTAAGAATGTAATTAATTGTAGTATTTGAAATCTCATACATAGTTTTCCCATGAAACAATCGGATTAAAAATTCCAACTTTTTCATTTTCCCACATTGCTGATATACTGGAGTCATCGTAGTATCATTCAATTTTTTCACCCTATAAACATCATCATTTTCATTGGATGCATCATGTGTGCTTGTATCGAAATCTTGTTGGTTATACATCCTTTCTTTCTCATGATTCTGAATAAATGGAAACCAATCATATATCAAACTCTCCAATTCGGTCATATCATTTGGATCATCAACATTTTGAGATTCCATTTTCTCTCCATTGTGATATCACACATAATAGTTTGTTTGGAAACCATATTTGGTTATATGATAACTAACTACTTCATGACTCAGCCAAGGTCTTCCAACACAATTAAAACATGGAAAATGTATGTGACCACTATATGAATCCTTGTAAAATGCAAAATCTAAAAATTTGTTCAAATTATTTTGAAAATCAGTTGAAATCTGATTAGTTTCGTACATCCAACTTATATCCATTCTGTAAAAAATTGCAATAAGTCATTTCAAAGCAATTCAATAATATTAAAGTTCAATCAAAAAAATATTTAGGTAAATGAAAATTATTTACTTTATATAAAAGAATAACTGACATATTACTATATATGAGAATCATATTAAGAAACACAACAAAATACAGTGTATATAAGAAAATAAGATATAGAATTTCTAATGCCTATATTCAAGGATTTCCTAGTAAGATATTGGAAGTGGATAAAGGAATACATAATCCTTAAGGGTATTGTTGGGAGTACATGATTTTTATACTTTAACTTCATCAGGGACATCCAGATGAGGAGTAGGATAAGGATCACATCAAAAGTAGTTATGGACTCATCAAGTTTCACCTTAACCATGGATTAAAGGATCCTAGTTTTAGGGCCATAGATCATAGGTTGGTAGGGTTTATTCATTAAATCATGTCCCAATTGATTTTGGAGAGAGGAATTCAATAGTTATAGGTATATATTTGATTAGAAACACCTATAAAAAGGATATCCAGGAATTGTGACATCCCAAACTAGGAGGCCACTCATTAGTGACCCGAACCGAGATGGTCACATGGCCTCAAGCACATATACCAAAATTCCAAATGTTATTGACTAATAGTGAGAGCCTTTGGTGTGTCTAGGGGAGACTATTCCCCCATTACCTAAGTTTCACAATTTTAATATTATCAGTTAAAAGTAGAATAAAGATAAAAATGGGAAAATATTAAAAACAGATGAAAATAACCAAATCAGTAATACCAACTAATAAAAGAATCATAAACTGAATGATGGTAATGTATGTCATGTGTCAAGAATAAAAACATAGTTACAACAAGTAGGAAGTAGTACTATACAAGAGGCTCAATAAATTCTAAAATTCTACCTAGCTTCTTGAGCTACAACCCAATCATCTTCTACATGCTCCATCCTATGTCATGTGAGTAGTCATGCATCGGTAAAATGGTGATTCCCCTTATCTAAACATATAATCATGTAGTTTATCCGGGTACCCAATGGCATCTCGAACAATGTGTGAGATACAATTCATGTAGGTGACCACCGAGAGGTATATAACTATCCAGTCTATTTATATAACATTTTAATATAATGATATGATAAATTAAATTGACAACTAAAAAATCTAAAAGGGTTTTATATGTTTTAGGAGAAAAAATATGAAAGGTTTTTCTCTGAATTAGTTTCATTAATAAGGAATAAGTACTACATGGGAGAAGAATAGGTCCCACCGAGAGTTCCCTTTGTAGATATTTTTTTCATAAAGAACATTGGATTTTATGGTTAATTATTTCTTATTTCTTCAGTGAAAAATAATTAGGGACCACATACTATTTTTCAAATTTGAAGAAGATACTCCATATGTTCTATTATTCAAAGGATAAGTGATCAATGTGTCATTTTATATATATAAATATTTTGATAGAAACATGATACATACTTGTAATGTAACATGCATAGTGTACAAAAATGAAGATGAATAAGATCTTCATATTTGACATGATCTTAATGAAAGGAGTTCTTTTCATGAAATACTATGAATAAATATTACAAACAATTTCTTATGAGTTCATATACATTAATCTGTAATATTTGGAGCATTGAGATTAAAAAAAGAACTATGAATCATTAAAATTAGAACACAATAATGAGAACATTCCCTTATAAATGTATATGTCTAATGAAAACATTTATTGGAAAATTTGTACATTGATGTAGTGATTTGAGTACATAATTCGTGAAGGGAGTTGTGAATCATAAAATTTTATAATATCCCTGGAAATAGGGTAAAATGAAGTGATCTTTTTAAATAGTGAAATAAATGGATAAATGTTGATAATAGAAGGATATACTTAGCTAATATGAGAAGAGGTTGAAGGATTCTAACCTGAATGGGGGAGTTGTAGTTGATCGGATGGAAGAGGTTCACATGGGCGGTCGCTTATGGGAGTCGGGAATGTGGTTCTAGAAATGAGGTGACTTTGGGATTAGGGGGTTCTGTTTGAGTGAATTTGGGGTGGGGGGTTCCCAACAGTTATTAAAAACCATTGGGAAAAGCTTAGATTTTCCAACAGTTATTAAAAAATATTGGTAAAAGCATGGATTTTCCAACGGTTTCTTCAAACTGTTGGGAAATCCTTCCCTAACCATACCTTTACCAACGGTTTATTAAAATCGTTGGTAAAGGACATCTATACCAATGGTTCTTTTGAACTGTTGTTATAAAAGTGTTGGGAAAGCTACCATTTCCATTATTGGATCCTTTTATTTCCATTAATTATCAGTTTAAATGTTATAATATGGTCTAATATGATTTCCCTTAGAGGCCATGAAGGTAATGGAAGTGTTTGGGGATGGTTTGGAGCTCGAAACCCGTGTTTTGTGGTGAAATAAGATTGGTGCATGGTTAGATCAAACTGTGTAGGGAAGGCTGAATGGGTAGATAAAACCATGTGAGGCTAGATGGTGGGGAGCTACAGACCGTACGGTTAGAGAAAACTGTGCAATTTGGGGTGCATGAACATGCAGCCATGTCTTCAATTTTGATAGTGGAGATTTTCACGGTTTCCTCATGGTTAGTCAAACCGTGTGATGTGTCCTTCCCTGCAGCTAAGTGTACACAGTTGACACATATTTTTTCCAAACCATGAATCCAAATTGTGTGACCATATATTTTAATTACAATTTTACCCTAATTAAATCTATTTCTAAGCTAAATCTTTATTTCTCTCCTGCACAGAAACTCTTTCATTTTAAAGCTCCATTTAAAGCTTATTCTAGGAATCAAGGTAACTCCTCATCTGATCTCAGATTCAAGCATCTCTCATCTCATTGGATCTACATCAGTGATTTCCCGATTCCTTTTTATATATTACTTGTTTGATTTGGTATCAGCTACACTATTTCAATGGAAACTAATTTTCCCTATTATTAGGTTAATTGTTCGTTCTTTGATTTTCTCCTAATCTGAGTTGAATCAAGAGATGATATTGGATGAGTTATCCACTATGGACCTATGTTAGGTGGTCTCATGTCTTTCATTTAAATTTGATCATTTATACATATGTTATTGTGCTTTGTTCCCAATATTTAGAGCGATCCCTTGAAATAAATTTTAATCCTTGAATTAAATGAATATGTATAACCTATTTAATTAATGAGACCCTATGATAGTTGTTTAAAGGCCGTGATATTTGATTCCAAACCACCCCTTCAGGTGTTTTTTCAATTGTTTGGACCACTTTGGGTGTCTCTTGAGTTGGATACCTTAGGGAATTCCCTTTTATCCCTTTTCCATGGGATGTGAATTATAAATTGAATCCCTCAATTGAATTGTGATATCAATTTTAATTTGAATTTTAAGTTCGTATTTTATTTGATTTGATTAATAAGAAGGGATGTATGATCGTACCCTTGGCCTTGGCTATGTAATTTCTTATTTCAGCATGATATTCTTGTAATAATTAATTCCCTGTGTGATTAATAGCGAGGAAAGCCCTCTAAGGTTATCCCAGGAATTGAGTCACCTTCTAAGGTGAGTTTTAAATGGAATGTTATTGGTATTGACCTTGATATGAATTAAATGAATTTGATTAAATTATGTTTATTAAATGTTATTGAATGATTAATGAATATCACTTGGGTGAAGCATGGAATTAATGAAGAATTCCATTGATAGAATCATTTGGATTTTACTATACTTATGCTTGAGTGACACTTGGACTCATTATATGGACTGGAAAGGATAGACTCCTAAGGGATGACTTTTATATGAATAGTGATACATGTATTTCATATGGATTTACAAGAATGGACTCCAAGGGAATTTTATCATATATGACATGGGTGATACTTGGGCTCCCTTAGTGGACCTCTAAGGATGTACTTGAATGGCATAGATGTTAAAGCACACCTAGAGATATGTATGGGTTCATGGGGATCGCCATGGATGGGCTTGTAGGGTGTTAGTTTATATTATACCTAGAGTGAAACATGGATTCCAAATTAGGAATGTCATGGATGGGATCAGGTTCATAAATGAAAAATGGATGAAATGGGTTATATGATTCATCTTCCAAGTCAAAGCACAAGATTGGATTTGTTCTTGGTTTATACTTTATGGATAGCCTGTTTAGGAATCCTATGATCATGTTATTAAGGGATGTTGGGCATTATTATAGGTCTCAATACTTACTTAAATGAGTTTGAATTATTAGATGAACTTGGTATAAAATAAGAACCTGGAATTTATAGGATGTTTACTTTCAATATTTCTTTTCTTATTACATTACTTCTTGTACATTATTGTTATATATATTCACTGACTGCATGGAACTAGACCTTGGGTGGTTTCCTACTAGGATTATGTCTCACACCTTGGTCGGGCCACATTGGGTTCCTGAAAAAATTATCTGATTGCATGTATGGATAAGGCAAGCGCCCTGATATATGTTCTTGATTGATGCTTAGGAGCAGGGGAGCATGGGACAGAATTGGGGCCCGTGATGCTAATGGAAAATTTTTGTCCTTTTTGTACTTTTTTTCATGTATTTTACACCTTCCTTGTATACATTTTTTTGATACTTTACTAGACACATGACATGTATCATAATCATTGTATATGAGTTCTTTTTGGTATTGATGAATATTCCTATTGTATATCAATTGCCTATATGATTTACTACTTCTGCTACCTATATGATATTGAAATTCTACCATGCTACACTATATTAATGAGGAAATAGTTTCCTCACTGACATGCCTAGGCCCTCTCTTCTAGTTGTAAGCCTCTGGCATTTAGTGAGATGCACTTGAGGCCACATGGACTATCGGGCTTAGGGCACTGTTAAGTGGTATTCAGGTTTAGGATGTTATAAAGTGGTATCAGGTCTATTCTTTTATGGTTTGTTTTATTATTTTGAGACAATAGAAAGGGATAGTACGGAATGGGAATTTGGTAATTATCTATTCTCAAGTGTATCTACCTCCTATATAGGAAAAATCCAAATTACCTCGAATGAATTGTTATTTTCTGGATTTTGACTATTATAGTTTATTTGATTCCAATGTTGGTTGATGCACTTTAATTGTGATGTTATTGTTGATATGATTATGGGTTATATTATGTTGCAACCTGATGAGATGAGGTATCCCATCTCATGCATCCTGTTAGGAACTTTACAGGAACCACATACCATGCATTATGACATGCCATTTAGGATTCATTACTTATTTTATGTTATTGTGATAGGTGTATTGATATGTATACATGTTGTTGTGATAGTTATTCTATAATTTTTTGTGGTGTGGATTAAGTGGGTGACACATTTTTATTCATGAGGTATATGGGCCCTCATGGTTTGGAATTTGGTGACCCAATGGTTCAACCTTTTTAATGAATTATGATATGAATGTGAAATGAGTAGGAATTTAAATGGAAATGAATATGTGAAGTCAAGTGAAAATAAGATGAGTTAAAAACTAAAATTGTTCAAGCAGTGAACTTGACCTAGATGCGACCTTAATAGTTAAAATTAGGTAGTGTCTCTATATTTTTTATATGATTTTTACATCGCCCAAACCTAACTCGTGGAGTAGGAAGAGGGGTTTGTTCTTATATAGAAAGGATTTTACCTATCCTATTTCATTTTTTTCACTTTTGAGCAATGAATTTTGATAATAATATTGATATGAGGCATGTGCTTGGCATTTTTAGAGGTATGTCATCATGACATCCTCCAATCATATGCCAGGAGGTTGGCGATGACCATACTATGGAGGTGGTGGATCTTGGGATACCAGTGTATCCTCAAGTAGTACCAGCTACGACACCAATTTTAGTACCAAACATAAGTGTTGAGGTTTTAACGACCCGAAATTTTGAATAAATCTTGTTTCCTAATTTTGTGTGTTATTTTATTTTTATACTGAACAAAACTGTTTCATTTGATAACATGAGTATAATTAAAATGAGATCGTTGGGTTTTGACTGTTATATGACCATTGGTCAATATGACCGCTGGAAACTAAACGTTTCGATTATTGTCTCTAAATACAAGTGATCTTGGTTAATTAATATAGAAAGAAGATTTGATGACCTCACCCAGTATTCTTGGACCGATCGAAGCCCATCAAACCGAACTTGGGAAGGAGGTAGCACTACTGGGCTTTGCTCTGGACCAAACCCAATCCAAACTTCATTGTGTGAAGCTAGAATGGAATCTCCTTCGCGAGAAGTTCAAACTGATACAAATTACTACTCGTACGATGTTGGCCGAGCCGCCCTCAGATTCTCTCACCTTAGCACACCTTACACTTAGGTCCTATGTTGGGGTTATAAGGGGCTATTTAAGGAGACTGTAACTGCCTTGTGTAATACTTTGTTTTAAATAAAAAAAATTATTTCTTCTTATGATGAAGTTTATGAATTTTCAAATGTCCGGATAAATATAGTATGCATATTTTTGGTGAATTTTAGAGAAAGGATATTTTAAAAAATGTTTATGTAAACCTTAAATAATTAAAAATGTGTAATGATTTTCAAAAAATGGTCTTCTACAATTATGTTCAGTACGAAATTTAGTGTCTAATAAGATCAACTTAATTTTTAATGAATAGTAAATTATGAATAGTGATTTTATGCTTAGGATTAGTAATGTGACCAAATGGATTACTAATCTCACTTAAAGAAAGTATTAATATAATCTAGGCACCTTGATTAAGTAATGTGATTCAATAAAATGGGTAAATAATGGTTTTATAAATTATTAGTCAAGTATTAGTTTTTTCAGGTGAATAGTGTTTTTTAATTAAAAATTAAATTAAAAATATTGAGAATTTTTTTTATATAATGTATTTCATTTTTGAACTCAGAGCATCGATATTATGTTAAGGTAATTTTTGGGGATTTTTCTGAAAAAAATGGATTTTCAGTGAATAGTGTATTTATTTAAAAATTAAATTAAAAATATTTAGAAAATTATTTTTATAAAATGGAGTTCATTTTTGAAATCAGAGCATCGATATTTTGTTAAGGTGAAATTTTGGGATTTTTCTGAGAAAGTTGAATTTTTAATGAATAGTGAAAATACAGTTTTTAAGTTACGGGTGTTTAATGACATCATTAAATGATGTATTAAGTATGTAATCACTATGGTGGAATTATGAATAGTAAGATAAGTTATGAGGTGTCCCAAGTGGCCAATACCATAGGAAAATACCATGGGCAAGCCCATGGTTTTTCCAAAACCACCAATGAGGTGTCCCTTGGCCATTAATGTCTTGTCCCCTCACTTTCCCTATAAATACCAAGCCATCCTCTCATCCATTCGACTCCCAACTCCCCCCCCCCCAACGAAACTCTGGTCTCATTACCTCCCAAGGAGTCCTCCCATGGTGCCCTCAAGGTCCAAACCTTTGAGTTTTAAGAGTTGCGTTTTAAAGTAAGGGATCCGACCTCTCTCTTTCTTTTCAATTAATCTCTTTTATGTCATTTATTTTATGATCCATGTTCTTATGTTGAAAGATGTTCTTTTATATTCATCTTAATACCCTTTTCATGTTCATATGATGAGATACCCCCTCTTTCTCTCATCATTTCATTTTAAGAATGTTAAAGTGGCGCCGTTAGGCTGCCAAATTTTTAAGGGATTCTTTCACCCTTCTCGTTTTCAATATCTATTTTCATGTCAAGTCTTTCATGTTACTTTTTATTATGTTGGGGTATGATCTGTAAATATATAATACTAATATTTTATGTTCATATGATGAGAGACCCTATTTTATCTCATCAATTCATTTTTGTTTAAGTTTAAGTGGCGTCGTTAGGTTGCCGAATTTTAAGGAATTCTTTCACCTTTCTCATTTTTCAAAGTTCTACTTTCATGTCAAGTCTTTCAGGTTCCTTTTTATTATGTTGGGGTATGATATCTATATATATCATACTAAACTTTTATGTTAATATTATGAGAGACCCTATTTGATCTCGTCAAATCTTTTTTTGAAGTTTAAGTGACGCCGTTAGGCTGCTGAATTTTCATAAGAGAAATCTTATTTTTGTATTCCTTTCATGTTCTTCATTTCATATGGTATGTCTTTAAAATTTCATTACCATGTTCTTAAATATTTTATATTCTGTTCCCCTACTGTTTTATGGATCATTTATGAGTGTTTGACCCATGTCCCCTCTCTTTTCAATGTTTTCTAAAACCTCGTAACATAGCCGTTATGCTGCAGAATTTCCGTCTCAAAATGTATCTCTCTTTTTCTAAAGTTTTTTTATTTTATTAAGTTAATACTCAAAGATCTCTCTTCTATAGGGGTATTCACATATATACCAAGTTTTTCTATTTTAAATTCTAGGATTTACATACATGAGACCCACCTTCCTTTTCTGTGGGTTTTAAAGTGACACAAAGATCATGTCTTTAAAGCAGTTTTTAAAACGTTATGATTATGAAATGAAATCCATTTATTTTATGGTATATGGGTTGTTTATAAAATTATTGATGATGATATATGTGGCTCACATGATGATAAAGATAAATTTAAGTGTGTGCCCTGATAGCGCTCCAATGCATTGGGTAAAGACTTAATCTCTAGAGATGACCATTTTGACTGATACCTTGGTGAATAACCTTGGTAATTTTTATTGACACCTTGGGGATGGACCTTGGTGAAACAGAAATGATTGTGTTTGTAAAATGTTGTAGCCACATCTTCAAGTTATTAAATACATTATTTTTATTATGATATGCCTCATGATTTCTTACTGATGCCTTAAAGTTCTTTTTCATGACTTTATTGATGTATATCATGTTCACACGTTAAATGTTTCCCTTGTTTCCTTTACTGGGCCTTTTTCTCACCCTTTCCTTTGATGTATTCTCCCAGGTTATGAGATGTTGTAATGATCTTAGGATGAACAAATGAAGAATCCTTTCAAGTGTTTAAGAATAATGTTTTTTTTCTAATGTAATAATTTCCTGGTTTCCAAGACACTAAACCTTAAAGATCCTCAGTTTTGTAAAATGTAATGAAAAGTTATGTTATAAAAAGGGTGGGATGTTATAGTTGGTATCAAAGGATGGTTTAGTTATTTGTGGAAATTAGGATATGAAAAATTTAGGAAGAATCCTATAGAGAAGTTTATATATAGGAAATATTCCTGGTATTTTGGTGAGTATTGAGTAAGGGGTTGCCAAGAAAATACATCCCTGTCTGGATATGAGCAAGAAGAGGTGGCTCTGGCACAGATGTACATAGGGGTAAAACCCAAAAACACCAATTTGATCTAGACTCAAATGGGAATGGGTACACGACAACGGGCTTTGCTGCACTCTTGGTTATGACACTCTCGGGGGATATGCTTTGGTAAATTCATAAGCTTAGTATGAACCATTATTAAAGGAACAAAGATAAAATAAAATAAAGATTCACATAAGAATATATGATCATGGATAACCTAGATTGGAACCTATGGGATCACAAGTTAGGGTATACTTTACTTCTACAAGTTTATCCTTCTATTCTTAAAGTTTCCTTTTAATGATTATTCGCTAAGTATTCAAGCCCCTAATTATACTTTCTTTTCTTAGATAATGGAGGTAAATGGAAGAACATTTCCTAACAAGAAATGTGATGAGAAATGTGATGATTTCCCTATTGATATGACAGAGATGATGAAAGATCAAGTTGAACATATTGTGATTATGCCAAACCAGCTATCAAAAATCAAAATTAATAATTGGTACCTAGTTAAATTCCCAAATTCATCAAGGAATAAGAAGACAACGTCTCAAGGATGTTCATCTGATAAAGTAGATAAGGTAAAGAAGACCCAATTTATTTTTTTCAAAAAGTGTGGGAAGAGGCACCAAGGAGAATTTCACAAAGGAACCGGGATATGTTTTAAGTGTGGGAAGATAGGGCATAAAGTAGCCAATTGCTTTAAAAAATGGATAATGTGATGAATGGAGATAAGGTTTGATCTAATGTACCTTATACATTTAGATGTCGTAAATGTGGAGAAGTTAGACATTATCCAAGGCAATTCTCTCTTGTAATGGGTGAGAAGCATGATGAGCATCAACAATCTTCGAGGACAAGGGAACAATGCAATTCCTATGCTGAGATGGATCATGATGACTGAAGTACATGTAACTTCTTCGCAATAATTGTCTATGTCATGTTGTATTTTAGTTCATGCTCCATGAGCATATCTTTAATGTTTTCTAAGAACATAGAGTCACTACCTAAGATGGTTTTATATCATTAAGAAAAACATTTATTATTATGTACCACATGTTGATATAGTGAATCTGTTCTTCTAAAAAAAGGGTGATTAGGGGATTAAAAGATGATTATTATTTTGGAAGATGTTCACTATTTTGGGAACCCTATTTGATCGAGGTAAATAGATTACTATGGTATTTTCATTGAGGAGTAATGTTTGACTTATATTTTGAAGAATCGATGAATTTAAGGAAAACATATAGTAATTTAGGTTACATATGGAAATGATTAACCTATCTTGGGGAAAATGTGATTAGGTTAGTTACTTTTTTTATAAGATGATAAGAGTGGTTGATGTTGTTTGGAGATGAATGATAAATTATATCTTGGAAGACTATGTTATGAAATCGTTCTTATAATTGGGTTTCAATTTTAGTTTGGTTTATTTTGAGGAATTTTAAGGACAGTTATTTATGGAATGGTCTAATATGAACTTTGGTTAGTACCATGGAACTTTGAAGATTTAAAAGTAGTTTCCCTTCCTATGGGATTCTTTCTTTTTGAAGAGTTGTTTTATCTTACCCTTTCTGTTTTTGGGATAATGTTTAAAGATAGAATAATTTATAATTAATCTTTTGTGGATTATGTAACTCTCAAGAAGATGATTCTTGTGGTTTGATGAGACCAACTATTTTTAAATGCTCATCGTTTGGGGAAAAGATTAGTTTTGGTAGAAACTTATTAAAGGATGAAACTCTACTTGAAGGTAGGTATATTTCCTTATGTTTTTATTCTATGTAGTAAATGAATTCCTCAAAATTATGAAAAGGAATGTAAAACAAAAACGTTGTTGGTTTACGTTTCCTACTGGGTAATCAAAGACCGTTTACACACATCATAAGTTTGTGATTTTCTCATGGTTAGCATTCTCCTAACCATGTTTTCTGTCACTCTCCCTTAGAACTTGACCCTTTGTTTTCTCCTCCATGTCCATGTTTTCCTACATGGAATTATAGTGTGGGTTAACTCAGGTGACCTTTGTACTTCCCTTTATTTATTTAAAAATAATAGTTTTGCTGACTCCTTTTCCGATGTGGGACTTTCGATGAATTTTCAAAACCCAATTTTAAAAATTGTGAGGACGCAATTTCTTAAGGGGGGAACATTGTAACGACCTAAAATTTTGAATAAATCTTGTTTCCTAATTTTGTGTGTTATTTTATTTTTATAATCAACAAAACCGTTTCATTTGATAACATGAGTATAATTAAAATGAGACCGTTGGGTTTTGACTGTTATATGACCATTGGTCAATATGACCGCTGGAAACTAAATGTTTTGATTATTATCTCTAAATACAAGTGATCTTGGTTAATTAATATAGAAAGATGATTCGATGGCCTCACCCAGTAGTCTTGGACCGATTGAATCCCATCTAACAGAACTTGGGAAGGATGTAGCATCACTGGTCTTTGCTCTAGACCAAACACAAGCCCAGCTTTATCATGTGAATCTAGAACGGAACCGTCTTCGCGAGAAGTTCAAACTTATAGAAATTACTAGTCGTGCGATGTTGGTCGAGCCGCCCTCAGATTCTCTCACCTCAGCACACCTTACACTTATGTCCTATGTTGGGGTTATAAGGGGCTATGTAAGGAGACCGTAACTGCCTTGTGTAATCCTTTGTTTTAAATAAAAAAATTGATTTCTTCTTATGATGAAGTTTATGAATTTTTAAATGTCCGGATAAATATAGTATGCATATTTTTGGTGAATTTTAGAGAAAGGATATTTTAAAAAATGTTTATGTAAACCTTAAATAATTAAAAATGTGTAATAATTTTCAAAAAATGGTCTTCTACAATTATGTTCAGTACGAAATTTAAAGTCTAATAAGATCAACTTAATTTTTGATGAATAGTAAATTATGAATAGTGATTTTATGCTTAGGAATAGTAATGTGACCAAATGGATTAGTAATCTCACTTAAAGAAAGTATTAATATAATCTAGGCACCTTGATTAAGTAATGTGATTCAATAAAATGGGTAAATAACGGTTTCATAAATTATTAGTCAAGTATTAGTTTTTTCGGGTGAATAATGTTTTTTAATTAAAAATTAAATTAAAAATATTTAGAAAATTATTTTTATAAAATGGATTTCATTTTTGAACTCAGAGCATCGATATTATGTTAAGGTAATTTTTGGGGATTTTTCTGAAAAAAATGGATTTTCGGTGGAGTAGTGTATTTTTTAAAAAATTAAGTTAAAAATATTTAGAAAATTATTTTAATAAAATGGAGTTCATTTTTTAAATCAGAGCATCGATATTTGGTTAAGGTGAAATTTTGGGATTTTTCTGAGAAAGTTGAATTTTTGATGAATAGTGAAAATACATATTTTAAGTTACAGGTGTTTAATGACATCATTAAATGATGTGTTAAGTATGTAATAAATATGATCGACTTATGAATAGTAAGATAAGATATGAGGTGTCCCAAGTGGCCAATACCATGGGCAAGCCCATGGTTTTTCCAAAACCACCAATGAGGTGTCCCTTGGCCATTAGTGTCGTGTCCCCTCACTTTCCCTATAAATACCAAGCCATCTTCTCATCCATTCGACTCCCAACTCTCCCTCAATGAATATCTGGTCTCATTACCTCCCAAGGAGTCCTCCCAAGGTTCTTCCAAACCCTCAAGGTCCACACCTTTGAGTTTTAAGAGTTACGTTTTAAGGTAAGGGATCCAACCTCTCTCTTTCTTTTCAAGTAATCTCTTTTATGTCATTTTTTTATGCTCCATGATCTTATGTTGGAGGATGTTCTTTTATATTCATATTACTTCACTTTTCATGTTTATATGATGAGAGACTCCCTCTTGCTCTCATCATTTCATTTTAAGAATGTTAAAGTGGCGTTGTTAGGTTGCCGAATTTTTAAGGGATTCTTTCACCCTTCTCGTTTTCAAGATCTATTTTCATGTCAAGTCTTTCATGTTACTTTTTATTATGTTGGGGTATGATCTCTAAATCTATAATACTAATATTTTATGTTTATATGATGATAGACCCTATTTGATCTCCTCAATTCATTTTTGATGAAGTTTAAGTGGCGTCGTTAGGCTGCCGAATTTAAGGGATTCTTTCACCTTTCTCATTTTTCAAAGTTCTACTTTCATGTCAAGTCTTTAAAGTTCCTTTTTATTATGGTGGGGTATGATCTCTATATCTATCATACTGAACTTTTATGTTCATATGATGAGATACCCTATTTGATCTCGTCAAATCATTTTTTGAAGTTTAAGTGACGTAGTTAGGCTACCGAATTTTCATAAGAGAAATCTTATTTTTGTCTTCCTTTCATGTTCTTCATTTCATATGGTATGTCTTTAAAATTTCATTAACATGTTATTAAATCCTTTATATTATGTTCCCCTATTTTTTTATGGATCATTTATGAGTGGGTGACCGATATCCCCTCTCTTTTCAATGTTTTCTAAAACCTCGTAACATAGCCGTTATGCTGCAGAATTTCCGTCTCAAAATGTCTCTCTCTTTTTCTAAAGTTATTTTATTTTATTAAGTGAATACTCAAAGCTCTCTATTATATAGGGGTATTCACATATATACCAAGTTGTTCTATTTTAAATTCTGGGATTTACATACATGAGACCCACCTTCCTTTTCTATGGGTTTTAAAGTGACACAAAGATCATGTCTTTAAAGTAGTTTTTAGAACGTTATGATTATGAAATGAAACCCATTTCTTTTATGATATATGGGTTGTTTATGAAATTATTGATGATGATATATGTGGCTCACATAATTATAAAGACAAATTTAAGTGTGTTCCCTGATATCACTCCAATGCATTGGGTAAAGACTTAATCTCTAGAGATGACCATTTAGACTGATACCTTGGTGAATAACCTTGGTAATTTTTATTGACACCTTGGGGATGGACCTTGGTGAAATGGAAATTATTGTCTTTGTAAAATTTTGTATCCACATGTTCAAGTTATGAAATACGTTATTTTTATTATGATATGCCTCATGATTTCTTTCTCATGCCTTAAAATTTTTTTTTCATGACTTTATTGATGTATCTCATGTTCACACGTTAAATGTTTCCCTTGTTTCCCTTACTGGGCTTTTGCTCACCCTTTCCTTTGATGTATGCTCCCAGGTTATGAGATGTTGTAATGATCTTAGGATGAACAAATAAAGAAGCCTTTCAAGTGTTTAAGAAGAATGTTTTTTTCTCATGTAATAAGTTTTTGGTTTCCAAGACACTAATCCTTAAAGATCCTTGGTTTTGTAAAATGTAATGAAAAGTTATGCTATAAAAATGGAGGGATGTTATAGAGGTGTAGTTTCATGAGGGGTTTTTGTGATTCATATAGACCATTTAGGGATCACTGCGACCTACCTAGACTATGAAAAAGTTTGAATGTGAGTTCTGGTAGTAGCATCTGCTCACATTATTAGGGATGTAAGACCACAAGTTATGGATTCATGGCTTGAGTCTATGTTATCTATCTTCAAGAACTAAGATACGCCTCCTAAGAGGAGGGTAAATCTCATTACGTATATGTTTCATTATTCCACCAAGAGATGGTGGGATGTTATTACTTAGACGGATCATTATTTGGGGATGTCTTGGATGGATTTTTATATGTCCTTCCATGACTACTTTTGTCCCAATACATTGAGGGTTGATAGAGCTTGAGGGTTCATGCACCTGGAGTAGGGCATGTTATCAGTTATGGAATATTCGTCCCATTTTACTGATCTCTAGTGCTTTACACCTATTCTGATTAGTGATGAGATATCTAAAGTTAGGTGATTCAAGGATGGTATTAGGTATGATATCTAATCATAGGTAAATGTCTTTAAGCTGACTAAGATTTATATAATAGTGAATCAGGTGCTTATCACAGAGTGTAACCTAAGAAAGGCTAGAGGTGAGAACCAAGGAGGTTCGGCATCTAGATCTAGTATTGCATCGATTAGTAGTAGGAAGTGTCATTTGGAGATTCCACATGGTAATACCAATAGAAAAATTACATACTCAGGTACCCATGTGAGGTGCTACCAATGTGGTAGGCCAGAGCAACAAGGCCACAATGTACGAGGGACCCATTCGAGTGTTGATCATACAGCAAGATGGGCTATCTACAACTCTTCTATAGAAATTTTCATCTGGAATCCAGTGAGAGAGGGTCTTCACCAAATATATGTTTCATAGTAGGGTTAGTAGCTTCTCGTCAAATAGAAAGATGGATTATGATCAAACAGTTAGGCTGAGGTGGTGGTCGTGGTCATGGTAGTCAGACCCCAGTTTTATAGTGAAAGAAAAGTGGATTTTCTCAGGGTAGCCAGGTAGTATCATAGGGTTATAAATCAGACCAAATATATATAGTGCAATTGACCCTTATGGAGTAGGATCCCAGACCTTATATTATCATAGGTACTATTCTAGTGGCATGTACATTAGCTTCTTCACTTTTTGATACACGGGCTTCACATAGCTTTATATTTTTACCCATTGTGGAGAGCCTTGGGAAAACAATTTATACTTATGATGGCTTCATGATGCTTGAGACTCTGTTGGGGGTTATAATGGAGGATTTAAGTTAGTACAAGGAGTTCTCCCTTGAGATTGGTGGGTGCCACTTTATATGGGACTTCTTTTTCCTTGAGATGATAGTTTTTTAATTCATTCTCAGGATGGAATTGTTGGTTCCCTTTCATGCTTTAATTGATTATTCTCATCATAGGGTGACTTTCACGTCACCCGATAGTGGAGAAGTTATTAGAAATGATGAATGGGATGTCCAGGTGAGCTAATCTGGACTTGATCATCATGAGATGGGTGAGATGACAGCCCAGATTGCGAGTTTATATCTGAATGATTAGGGAACATATCATATGGTTTTCCATCCAGTGATTAGTAATTTCATGAATGTTTTCCTGGATAACTTTTCAGTATTACCTCCAGTAAGAGAGGTGGAGTTCCCTATTGAGCTAGTGTTAGGAGCTGCAATAGTATCCATTCCTCCTTATAGTATGGATACTACTGAGATGCAAGATCTCAAGAGGTATCTAAATAATATAGAGGAAAAAGGGTTTATATAACCCAGTACTTCTATGTGGGGTTCGATGGTATTTTTAAAAAAAGATGGATAGAACCATCAGGTTATGTATAGATTATTGGAAATTGAACTAGTTGATTGTTATGAAATAATTTCTTCTCCCATGGATAGATGATCTCTTCGACCAGCTCTGAGGATCTTGGGTGTTCTCAAAAATTTATTTGAGATCTAATTATCATCAGGTTCATGTTAGACCTTCAGACATACCTTACACAGATTTTTGTAGTAGGTATGATCTATATGGGTATTTGGTTATGTTGTTTAGTCTCACAAATGCACCATCAGTCTTCATGGAACTGATTAACTGAGTCTTCCATCCTTATATGGATTTTTTTGTAGTGGTTTTCATGGATGATATATTATTGTATTCTCACAATCTACATGACCATGCCAAACATCTTGAGGTTATATTGAATACACTGAGAGATCCTCAGTTATATTATAAGCTCTCAAAGTGACTTCTAGATGGATCAGATTCACTTATTGGGTCACATTATCTTAGAGACAGGAGTATCAGTTAACCTAAATAAGGTGAGGGTTGTAGTTTCCTAGGATCATCCCAAGAACATCTTTGAGATATAGAGTTTCTTATGGATATCTGGTTACTACAAGATTTTCATACAAGACTTCTCATGCCTAGAAGCACCACTCACAGGCTTGACTAAAAAGGGTGTGAAGTTTAATTGGTAAGGCTTCTATAAGAAAACCTTTTAGGAGTTGAAATGGATATATAATTCAGTGTCGATATTGATTTTTCCAAAGCCATGCAAGAGTTACATTGTGTATTGCGATGCATCAGGTATTGAGCTAGGATCAGTTCTGATACAGGGAGATAGAGTCATGGCATATGGTTTTTGGCAATTGAGGACACATGAGAGAAATTACCTGAAGTATGATCTTGAGTTAGATGTGGTTGTTCACGAATTACGTTGTTGGAGACATTACTTACTTGTAGAGTATTTTGTAGTGTACACTAACCACAAAATTCTCAAGTACATATTTACACAGCATGATCTGAATCTAAGGAAGTAGATGTGGGATTAATACTTAAAAACTTTTAACTTTGATATTTCTTATATGCCTAGTAAGGTAAATGTAGTGGTCGATGCACTGAGTGGGAGGGGAGACATAGATACAAGAAGTTCAGTAGACCAGTAGCGAGTAACATCTCGTGGCTTTGTTCACTAAGATGCAGTTGGAGGTGCATGACAGTAAAGGGAAGACCTTTATATCATCCTTAGCTATTACCTATACCCTTATGGATAGAGTTAGGTTGATTTAGCTATCAAAATCAGAAGACCTGGTTCTATGGGTGAGTGTAGAAGGTGAGGACCCTCCTCCTAGTTGGACTATATGCGAGGATGAAATTTTGCATGTATATGATCATGTATGGGTTTTAAAAGACATGAATGTGGATTTGATTTGAGAATTTCATGCTTCAGATTGGGCAGTGAATCCTAGAATCACCAAGATGTATTGAGATTTAAATTGACAATACTGGTGGCTGAGTATGAAAAGAGATGTATCTAGTTGTTTCATGAGATATTCCACCTATCAGTAGGTGAAGGCAGAACACCAGTGACCAGCTAGTCTTTTATAGTAGTTAACCATCCATGAGTGGAAATAGGTTGACGTCATGATGGATTTTGTGATAGGTTGACTGAGGTCAACTCTAAGTAATGATGTTGTATGGGTTGTTATTGAGAGGCTTATGAATGTTTAGCATTTCTTACTGGCCAAGGATACCTTCAGTGTTAATGAGCTTGGAAGTTTGTACATCTGTGAGATAGTATGACTTCACGGGGTCCTGTATACTATCATTTCATATTGGGACACTTGGTTAGTTCATGTTTCTAAAAATGGATACATAGGAATTTAGGTATATGGTTTATTCTAAGAATAGAATACCACCCTCAGACAAATGGCTAGCTAGATCACACGATTTAGGTTCATAAGGACATGCTATGAGCATGATTCCTAGATTTTGGGGTGATTGGAGAGGAATATACCCCTGGTTAAATTCACCAAAAATAATAGATTTCATGATACTATTCATATAGCACCTTATGAGGGTTTGTACGGTAGAACATTCTGATCAACCCTATGTTGGTTAGAGGATGAAGAGGCAGCTATGATTGGACCTCTTCTTGTTCAAGAAATTACAGAGTAGGTTCAATTGATTCAGAAGTGGATGGCTAGTACACAATCTCATCAGAATTATTACACCAATCACCGCATAAAACCTATGGAGTTTGAGGTTGGGGATTGGGTTTTCTTGTATGTTTCACTAAGGTTGGGACACAGGAGAATCAAGAGACAAGGTAAGCTTTCACCATGGTATTTCGGGGCATTTGAGATTATGGAGAGAGTTGGGTCAGTGCCCTATCAGTTAAAATTACTTTAGAGGTACAAAGTCATGCACGACGTCTTCCATGTATCTCAGTTTTGATGTTACTATTCAGACCTGTATCATGCATTTCAGCCTGAGGAGTTTGAGTTACATGTATATGTGTCCTTTGAGGAGTATCTTATACATATTTTGGATCATAGCATGAAGGCTCTCTAAGGCTGGTCTATTCCTTTAGTGCGGGTGTTATGGAAGCACAGCCGAGTATAGGATGAGACCTGGGAGTGGGAGGCCGATGTACGATCACAGTGGCCAAAGTTATTCTTATATATTATTGACCACCCTTGAGAAGGTAATTTGGGGAAGAATTAATTTATGGGGGGATTTTGTAAGAACCAAATTCTTCTTTGAGGTGTGGATCCTTCTATTTTAGTTAATTATCAGGTTAAATGTTTTAATATGGCTTAATATGAATTCCCTTAGATTTTATGAAGGTAACAGAGGTGTTTAGGGCTCATTCGAAGCCTATAACCTATGTTTTGGGATAAAATAAAATTGGTGCATGGTTAGTTCAAACTGTATGGGGTAGGCCACACGATTAGATAAAACCATGTAAGGTTGTACAATGGGGAGATACAAGCCGCATGGTTAGAGAAAACCATGCAATTTCGGGAGAATGGTTGTGTAACCATGTCTATAATTTTGGAAGTGTAGATTTGTAGGGTTTACACTTGATTAGTCAAACTATGTGAGGAAATCATGTGATGTGACCTTCCCTGTAGCTAAGCATGCACAGTTGGCCCACGGTTTGGCCAAACTGTGTGGCCAAACCATTTGACCCTATATATTTTGGTGAAAAAATATTTTTAACCTCAATTAAATCTATTTCTAACCTAAATCTTCATTTCTCTCCTACATATAAACTATTTCATTTTGAAGCTCCCTTTGAAGCCTATTATAGGAATCAAAGTAACTTCTTCGTCTGAGTTTGGATTCAAGAACTGCTCATCTCATTGGATCCACATCGATGAGTTCTCAATCCCTGTTTAAGTCATTCCTCGTTTGATTTGGTGCCAGTTCTGCTATTTAGGCACAAGATAATTTTCCATATTATTATGTTCTATATACGTTCCTATATTTTCTCCTATTTTGAGTCGAATCAGGAGCTAATACTGGAAGATCTTTCCACTATGGAACTATAGTAGGTGGTATCATGCCTTTCATTTAATGTCGAGTGTTTATATATATATTGTTGTGGCGCACACCCAATATTCAGAGTGATTCCCTTGAAATTGATTTTAATCCTTAAATTAAATGATTAGGTATGGCCTATTGAATTATTGAGACTCAATGATATTTGTATAAAGGCCATAATACTTGATTTCAAACCACCCATTTGGGTTCATTTTCAATTTTTTGGACCGCCATGGGTGGATATTAAGTTGGATAACTTAGGTTGTTCCCTTTTATCCATTTTCCATGGGATGTGAATTGTAAATTGAAACCATGAATTGAATTTTGATATTAATTTTAATTTGAATTGTAAGTTCTAATTGGACTTGAGTTGATTAATAAGAAGGTATGGATGACCATTCCCTTTTCCTTGGCTGTGTAATAGCTTGTTTAAGCATGAGATTCTTGTAATAAATAATTTTCCACATGAGTAATAGAGAGGAAATCCTTATAAGCTTAGCCCATGAATTGAGTCACCTTATAAGGCGAGTTTTGAATGGAATGTTCTTAGTATTGACCTTGACATGAATTAAATTAATTTTATTAAATGATTTTGATCAAATTTTATTTAATGATTAATGAATATTACTTGGGTAACACATGGATTCAATGAAAAATTCCATAGAAATACTCATTTGGATTTTACCATGCTTATGCTAGAGTGACACTTGGACTCTTTATATGGACTGATAAGGATAGACTCATAGGGGATAACTTTTATTTATCATGTGATACTTGGATTCCATATGGATTTCCAAGAATGGACTCAAAGGGAATTTGATCATATATGCCATGGGTGATAATTGGGATCCTTTAGAGGACCTCTAAGGATGGACTCAAATGGGAGAGATGTTATACCATACCTAGAGCGATACCTAGGTTCTTGGGGATCTCCATGGATGTGCTTTTAGGGTGTTGATTTATATTATACCAAGAGCGATATCTGGATTCCAAATTAGGAATTTCATGGACGGTCTCAGGTTCATAAATGAACAATGGATGAAATGAGTTATATGACATGTCTTCAAATAAAAATCACAAGCTTGTATTCAATCTTTGTTTATTCGTTATGGATGGCATGTTTAGGCATCTAATGATCATGTTATCATGGGGGATTTTGGGCATTATGTTAGGTCTCAAGACTTACTTAAATGAGTTTGAATGGTTAAATGAACTTGATATAAAATGATAACCTAGACTTTATAGGATGTTTACTTTCAGTACTTACTTACTTATTACATTACTGCATGCACATTATTGTTATATATATTCATTGACTAGATGGAACTAGACCTTGGGTGGTTACTTACTGGTATTATGTCTCACACTGTATTTGGGCCACCTTAGGCACCCAAACAGATTATCCGATTGCAGGTATGGATAAGGGAAAGTGCCCTAATATAGGTTCTTGATTTCCGGTTAGAAGCAGGGTAGAATGGGACCAATTTGAGGATCATGATGCTAGTGGATAATTTTTGGACTTTTTTTACTTTTTTCCATGTATTTTATACCTATCTTGTATACATGTTTGGGATATTTTACTAGACACATGACATGTATCGTCATCAATGTATATGAGTTATTTTTGGCATTGATATCTATTCCTACTATGTATTTATTGTTTGTATGATTTAAGGTTTACATTAATTGTATGTTATTGACATCCCACTATGCTACACTATGGTAATGAGTGAATAATATCCCCATGGACACACCTAGGCCCTTGCTACTAGTAGGTAGCCTCTAAAGTTTGGGGAGATGCGTTCGAGGCCATGTGCCCAAATGGGCTCAGGGCACTATTGAGTGTCATCTGGTTCGAAGATGTTACATCTCTCAACATAAAATCTTCATTTTTTCAATAATCATACAACGTTACACCCGAATCCCACAATAATTTCAAATCTTTGATCAATATATCCAAATAAACATTATTATCATTACCTGGTTGTTTTGGTCCTGATATAAGCATAGATAACATAATTTATTATTGTTCCATGCATAATGTAATGTTTCATATTTTGAATCAGATGAAAAAGTGACGGAATTTAAAATTTTATGTTAGGCTGGGCAGGATGTTTTTAAAACCGAGCATCGAAACCTTTTTCTTTCCGAGACTTGACACTGTGATGTGTGTTTTTTCTAAAGAAATTAAATTAATTAAATTAATGTTAAAATGTAAAGCAAATTAAATTTAATTAAATGGAAAAATAATAATAATGGTTTCAATAATAATAATAAATTAATTATTATTAAGTTTACTATTATTATTTTTATGATTATTATTATTAGTATAATTATTACTTTTATTATTATTATTCTTAGAATTATTAATATTAGTTTTTATTTTACATTATTTAGGGTTTCTTTTTTTAGAAGACCCAAAAGGGTCTCCCATTTATCAACTGTATGAGACCCCTTCCCCTTCTTCCTGGATCACGCAACACCCCCCTTAGGCATGAGCTCCTCTCCCTCCTCTCCTCCATGGACAGACCTCTCTTCAGTACAACCTTCCTCCATAGTGCGGTCTCCCATTGCGCAACCCACTAGCTGAACCCCATGATGTGTGGTGGGACCCCCTTCAGATTCCCCTTATGTCCAACGCTATCCTCTCCATGGTCCTCCTCTAATCTTCTCTTCTGGGCTAGATTTCTTCACAAATATCCTTTGATCTGTCATGGTGAGTCTTCTCCTTCTCTCTTTTCATCGTTTTCAGCTTCGATTCAACCTAATCATTGACTGGTGTATTTTGGTCAAACCCTAGGTCAAGGGTTAACAGTTTTTCTCGGTTTTCATCTATTCTAGGGTTGTGCATAAGGTCTTTTGGGATGTGTTCATGGGTATTCTGGAAACTGCTGCTGAAGGCGAGGCAGTTTGGGTGATTTTGGTCTGCCAATTTTTTTCTGAGGTAAGTTTTTGTGGTTTCTTCTCATTTCTCACCTCTTGAATTAGGGTCTTTATGTGTTATTGACTCCCTAGTATTTAATGTTTTGGGCGTTGGTTGGTTTTGTGTGGTTTTGTCTCGATTTGGTTCATTGCTAACACCTAAGGTAAGGGTTTAATGTTGTTGGTTGGTTTCACACTAGTTATGTAGTTTTCTTTATGTGTTTTAAGATTCATAGTATCCTTGGTGTAGTGTGTTGGTTCCTTCTTGTTGGTTTTGAGTCACCAAGTCAAGGGTGACTCACTTGAGAGTTCATAAGTATGTAAATATATATGTGTGGGTTCCCCCGTTACGTGTGTAATCACCCATGGTAATGATTAAACACGTATGGGGATAGCCGATCCCATGTATATATATATAAATGCATCTGTAGGTGAGTGGAGATTGGAATATGCATATAATAATATATGTAAGGATCCCCTTGCACATGCCCATGGACATACAGGTGTGTTCATAGGGGCTAGGTGTCCTTGCATGTATGTGAAAGTGTGTATGCTTAGTGGGAGAGCAGCAGCCTTGAGTTAGAAA
Source organism: Viscum album (assembly GCA_963277665.1). Classification (NCBI taxonomy): domain Eukaryota; kingdom Viridiplantae; phylum Streptophyta; class Magnoliopsida; order Santalales; family Viscaceae; genus Viscum; species Viscum album. Next base: position 717,052,535 of record OY728133.1, on the reverse strand, counting down.
GCACTAATATATGAATTGGATGGTTTGGTTCCACTATGAGGTAAGATCCCATTCAGTTGCCTTTTAATTTAAAGAATGCATCAATTAATATTTTTAATTAATTTATTACTGCACTTTTATTAGTTTTTACTTAATATAGTAAAGTATAGATTAACTAATTTTTAATGAGAATTTATTGTGATTACTGATATAAGTGTTAAATGTGATAAATTATTTCTTGATAAGAAATTCATGGTTTTATAATAAAACTCCTCCAATGGTGGTGTGTTGTCTGCAAAAACTCACACTGATGATTTATGATTCTTTTTAGTTTGCTTGTCTTATTGCATTTGTTTAGTGCTGAACGAGTTTTAAAATAAATGTTAAATATCACTAAATTAGTTGATTGATAATTCAATGACATGTTTTCTAATAAAACCCCTCCAATGGAGGTGAGCTATCTTCAAGATAAAAATGTAGTGGTAGAATTTTATGCTTGCCTACCTTAATAACTTATGTCTCCTTATGCTCGACATTATAATTGTTAAATGACATGCTTGTACATGACTCTGCTTGGTTATTTCTAAATGATGCTTCTCCTTTTAAAAATGATAGAATACCCAAGACACCTCAAGTGTTTGGATAAACCATTAATTAGGATGGCCAGTATAGGTAGTCAACCCTCTCGTCTTTACTTTGTCGCTTATGTCGTGTCGCATCTTTTTGTAGCTCACTGCAACCTTCCAGCGATGTCTTATCATCATTTATTAAAATGTTTGGTTTTTTCAACAGTGTCGTTGTGGCCTTCGCTTATGGAGAAACCCATTTGGGGTGTTCTCCTTACCTCTTGGCCACCCCTTTTTGGGTGTTCCCCACCTAAATGCCCCCTTTCCTTTTTCTTTAATTTATACATGTAATGAGATAGTTTGAGTTGAATGCCCTGCTTGAACAAGTTGGTTAGCTTGTACTATTTAATGTCATTAATAACCTATAATTGAGGCATGTTGATGTAGTATGCTTTATTTACATTTTATTTCTCATGCAAGTGCCAAATTATGATGCCCAGTTCTAGTGGTTTGACCTGCATTCTAAACTTGTTCGCTTGATACATTAAAGTGCTAATATTGTTTTGTAATTTTTATGTGATTACGTTATGCTAAATGACTTATTCCATGTTTATTTCTTGAATTGTTTTACTTGTTAGCCTGAATGACTTGGGGTTAACAATTTCTATTTGAAAGCATAATTTATGTATATTCTTGCCATGTGATATTTATATTGGTATTTTCCTTGCAATGTTCTCTGGTCACTATGGTTCACTTGATACAGGCCAGGTGAGAATATGAGTTCCATATTAAGGAATCATGGATGGAATCTCGTGCTCAGGTGGTTATACAACGACACGTCAGGGAAATGATGTCTTAGGCTCTGTCGGATGAGGGTTTCCCTGATCTTTCTAAATACCTATGAGTGATACTGATTCCCAAAGGGATTATCATGGAAGGAATCATTGGAAAAGTGGCAATGTCAAGCCTCAGGTGATACTGGACCCCTTCTGTGTGATACCGGTATGGGCTCATGGTAAATCCATGCCTCGAGCGATACTTGGTCTTTTGAAAGATTTCCATGGACGGTCTCGGCGGTATTGGGTAATTTGAAGGATGTACCATTGTGAAACCTTTTGGGATGGGCTCAGACTCCAAATCTACAACTTGAACATAATAATAATAATAAATATGTTGTTTGGTTTAGCTTGTGGATTGTGACACCTTTCTGATGTCCTGTGACATTTTTTTATACATATATTAAACCTGAAGTCAAAGTATAGGATTTTGGATAAGTTTCCTTTTTGTATGCCTTCTGTTTTCAGGACTCTTTTATATATAAATATACATCCTTCTTCTTACAAGTACTTGTTTAAATTTCTAGCATAGTCTAAAGCAGGTAATATGGGAAGGGTGTCCATTTAGGAACTCAGGCCATGTTTCTAGTTTCAATTGCTATCACACACCATTATTTTATATGGAAACCTTTTTAATTTACAATTCATTGTCTATAATGGGTTAGACCCCGATGGTGCCGGCCTACTGAGATTTATATCTCACACCCTACTCGGGCCACCATTGCACTGAGGTACCTGAGTAGACTTTTATTGTTCATAGGACTACAGATGATGATTGGTTTCTCATGTTGTGTTGTTTGTATCTGGGAGTTGGGAGCAAAGGACTGAGTTGGAGCTCAGTATTCTCAAGGAGATCGTCGTGGGACTTTGCTGTCTATTCGTTATTATTACTCTGTGTTGTCAAGAATGATGTATTTTTTACTAAATTTAGTATGTATAATCACCATGACATGCATTTATCTATTGTACGATTTGGCATTGGCCACTTCTATAAAATTGTTAAATATTGTCTTCAACTTCTTTGTCAATTATTTATTTATTGCTTCTGCTATCGTCTTTTACTTATACTATGTTATACTGATGTGAAACTCTAATAAGAGGGTATAGTGTTCCCATTATAACCTCCTGAGACCCTCACTACTAATCAGCAGCCTCTGGCGTGCGGGGAGACGTGCCTGAGGTCATGTGACCCACCGGTCTGGCCACCATCTTAGAGGTGATCCGGATCGGTATGTGACACATAACCACGGCGGAATGTTATAATTTACCAACATAACCAGACATGTACTATGAGTGTTGCTTTGAAAACCAAAAGGGTTCACTCCATCTATAGATAACGCAAGAAGGTTTCTCAAATCATTTCCAAATTCCGGATACTCATGGTCAATTCTATTCCACTGAGGAGAGTCTATCAGGTGATGAAGTTTCCCATATTTATTTCTTATATCTGCATTCCATATTAATTGTATTGCAGTCTCATCACTTCCATATAGGCGCTTAAACTTGGAATGATTGGAAATTACCATACAACATTCATAGGACTCGATTCACCTTTCTTGTATTGAGAAGAACCACACTTTGGTCATTCTTTAAGTGGTTTTTAATCCTTCTGAAATAGTATGAAATCATTTGGATAGGCATGTAAATTTTTAGAGATCATGCCCATCAAAGGTAGCATTCATTTAGAATCATATGTTTGTATAGGGATCTTATTATCTTATAGGATCATATCATTTAAGAGAGCGATTAGTTTAGTAAAATCAGTATCACTCCATCCATTGTCAGCTTTTAAATTATATAGCTTCAGTATGAATGATAGTGCTATATATTTAGTGAAACCAACATACAGTAGAAACTTTATATAACCCTTTAACTTCTCAAACAATTTTGGAAAATAACGAAGTTCATCTTCAATTGTCATTGTCATTTCCTTAGTATGATCTTCATCATCATTCACACTTGTAATCACATCCTCAATATGGTCTTCTTCATTTTCCACACTTGTAATCATATTAAATGATCCATAAAACACAGTGTTATCTTAGTCACTAGATACATTCACCTTTTCCCCATGTCTATTCCAACATTCATAACTTTGATCAACTCCGTGATAGAACAAATGTTCTTCCAACTCCTCTGGACTAATTAGTCTTGAATAAAAACAGTATAAACATGGACAATGGATTTTAGAAGGGTCATATGGATGATCTTTTGCAAACTTGATGAACTCTTTCACCCCATCTTCATACTCTTTTTTCGTACAATTGGCATCCATTCATTCTCTATTCATATCCATTCTATTTGATTCAGTAATATTAATGTTTAACAAAATAAATACACAAAAGGCGTTCAATTGAAGATAAATCTCATGAATTGCTTGAAATAAAACCCTTTTGTATGAGTATAAATGAAGTATAAAATCACATTTACATTATAAAAAACTGATGAAATACGTCTATTGAATGTAATAATGGAAATATTAAAAAAAATTATTTGAAAATAATTTTCATAATAGAAAATACGGCTATTGAATATAATAATGGTTTCACAAATAAAATAAATAAATTACTATATTTTTTAAAATATTTTTAACACTGGCAATGAATTTATGAAAGTATAAAAGTATTAAACTATTGATAAATTGAAAATATTATACATGTATAATAGTATAAATCAAAAACGAGTATATAAAATTAAATATGTATATAGAAGTATAAAATTATATATAATTTAAAAAATAATATATATTTTAAAGAAATATCTCTCTATTTTGTTGTGAGTAGTTCAAGGACAATATTTGAGGAAGAATATTTCCTTAAACACCTCTCATTTCATACTATGAACTTCTTTGTTTTTCTTTATATTCATAATCAGCACCCACCATCTATCTACTTCATCTTCCAAATTCTAAATTTCTATCCACTTCTTCAAAACTAGTTGATCAGAGGAAGCCAAACGGTTAGAGGGCATTGCCGCATGAATAAATCCATGATGATTTGTTTCATCGTTGGGAAGTTTAGGAGTTTGAAATGGTTTATATTATTATTCATTTCTTGAGAATGTTAAGTAAGTATTATCATGATATTTTCACTCCAGATCTCTTCCCATTTTGTTTCTTATTGGGACAGTCATCTCATTGTCCATCACACCCATTGTTATATTGGTTCCTTCTAGATCCAGCCCTTACTAAAACCAAAAGCATGAATCATGTGTAATAAACAATAATATCTCCCAAAGATGTCTCTAGATAAGTATTCCTTCTAAAAATAATCTTATATATGATTCCCTATAGAAATGGGAAACAAAAGGAGGGATATCAAATTCTTCGCAAGGGAGGACATGTAAATGGCTCATAAACTGGTTAGACCAACCACTTACAACACCGAGGAATCATAACACACACAAAATCATTACAAATCTCACAGCATACCTTCTATTTGCATGTTTTAAATTCCCAAATTTGATAATTATAATCCAACTCATGCTTATTAAAACATTTATCTCATATTTGTAGTCATTCAACCCATTACATCAATTTCCATGTGTGAATTACAACCCACACACAATTAATTTTCAACTTGTTTCTTTTCAATTTCATCATTATAACTTCGTTCCTTCACTATCATGCAATTACAAAAAACACACCACTCAACAGTCCATCCAAATCATAAAGGAAATCATCAGATCCTATGATTATGACCCACCACTATCTCAAAAATCACTATAATTCAAACCACCATGCATCAGTACAAATCATAACTCATGCAAAAAAAAGATAGCTTTTCCCACCAACACATTCCTCATCTAATTGTTTCACCATTATCTTGGTACTCACCCCATAATTTCCCCGCACAAAACATAAGGAAATTCAACAAGCACATGAACAATCATAATAGATAATTCATCTTTTATAAACACTATAAATACCATGTAGTTCATTGAAATCGATATTTATATTCTTTCGTGGGTGTTCTCGCAAAAATCTTGATTTACATTATCAATATATAAGTAATTAATCTTTTATGATCAATGATCATAAATGACCCACATATAAAGGAATAAAAATTAGAACAATGAAACAACATACGAGGCTTTATAAAGAAGTTATTAATCATCAAGAAAACCATGTATTAAATAAATATATATATATATATTGGTATATATTTATAAATATTTCTATATATATATATATATTTGTATATTTATAAATATTTCTATATATTTATAAATATATTTATAAGAAATGTATTTATTATAATTTTATAATTATTTAAATATATATTATTTATATATAATTATAATTATATATAAATTTTTATTTATTTGTTCATAATTATATATATAATAAATATATTTATATATATATATATATATTTATTTATTTATATTTATAAATATTTGTATATATTTATAAATATTTATATATATAAAAACGTATTTTTATATATTTATAAATATTTGTATATATTTATAAATATATTTATATAATTATATATATTTATAAAATTACAAATATAATAAATTTATTTATTAGAATTTTATAATTATTTAAATATATAATTATTTATTTATTTATAACTATAATTATAATTAAATATATTTATTAATATTAGTATATAATTAAAAATATATTTATTAATATTTATTTATTTATTAATATATAAATATATATTTATATATTTATAAAATTATAAAAAAAAATTTACTGCAGTTTTATAATTATTTAAATATATATATATTTAGTTTTATTTACAGTTATAAAAAAATATTTATTTATTTATAATTATATATAGAATAAATATATTTATAAATATTTCTATATATTTATAAATATTTGTATATATTTATAAATATATATATTTATATAATTATATATATTCATAAAATTATAAATAAATATATGTATTTATTTATTTATAATTATAAATATATATATATATATATATATATTTGTATATAATTATAAATATATATTTATTTGTTCGTTTGTTTGTTAATATATATATATATATATTTATTTATTTATTAAGATATAAATATATGTATTTATTAAATTATAATAAATTTATTTATTATGTAAATCTATTTATTGTAATTTTATAATTATTTATGAGAACATAAATAAGTTCATGGGTATACCATGAATGAAAAGTATAAATCATAAAAAATGAGTCATAGAATGCATGGAAACATGAATAATAAGGGTGTCAATGTATGAATGAATATTTCATGAGTCATAGATACATAACATTTGCATGTGTCATCATGTGAATAGGTCATCTAACATTTAGAATATATATATATCAATGTAATCATATCCACAAATAAACTTATAATCATAGCTAGTGTCAATTATACTCACGAGTGAACATAAATTTTTCACCGTGCGTGTTACATGTTATGTGGATAGTACGTTCTCAAATAAATGTAATTATGTGTTGAGTATGTTTTATGTTTTTTATGCAAATATTTTAATTCATACAACCACCATAATAAATTTTTTAGTTCAAATAAAATTAGCATACCCTATGACTTAAATAAATAAGAAAATTTAATGAATAAACGATTTTATCAACAATTTTAGTAAATAAAATTTATTATTTTGAATAGTTTTAATAAAAATAATTGTTGAGATTAGATGGCGGTGGTTTTGAGTTTTTTTTAGGCATGCTATTTAAGGTTTTTTTTAGACCCGATGATTTTTTTTAATTTATCATTTAATATTTTTTATTATTGTAACCAAATTAAAAAAAAAAAAATAGGTCACTTTAAATGTAGTCCCATTGAGGGAGACGCCCTTGTTGGGCTTTCAAAACTCTAATCGTGGTTGGGGGCACCACCGGCATCAACTGTGGAGTTGATCGCTTTATTGATTTTTTTTTTCATCCGTTTTATTCTTCATCTAATTTTAATCTCATGATAAATAAATTTTTGCATTTGTATGATACATTTTATTCTTAAAACACATTATTCTACTTATACTATATTTTTGAAATATTTATTTGATTAGTCGAACTCGTTCAAAAACTTGAATATAAATTTAAAAATAAAATTTGATTTATAATCAAGAAATAAAACCATAATTAAGTAAATCCAAATATCCTTTTTAAAATCATATAACAATTAAAATAAAATATAATGAGCCGGCACTCCTTAAATTAGTCAAACTTAGACATGAAGAAAATTCTCTTCGTAGACCGAAAAAAGTTACCAAAAAAATGGCAAAGTTTTACCTTTTATCCAAAGATACTTTGTCTTTCACACTTTTAAGCGTTTTGAATGAATAATAAAAATTATGGAACTCAATTACATCCACCAAAATATGATTAATGTATATCGATAACTTATGGTTATATATTTATATATATTCATGTATTGTAGTTATGTACATTTTATAACATACTGTGTGTGTATTTCTAATGTATATATTTCTAATGTATTTATATAATGTGTGTATATGTGTGTCACGCAGGTGGGTGTGGTGGCAGGAGGGTTTGGGGTTTGGGATGACGGTCGTCGGGTCGAGTCTCCGGATCGGTTTTCTTTCCTTGCGTGCGTTGTAAATAAAAAATTTATATAATGTGTGTGTATATATATATAATATTGTGTGTGTGTATTTCTAATGTATTTATACATATTTATGTATTTTATTTAAATACATTTATAATACATTGTGTGCGTGTGTGTATTTCTAATGTATTTATATAATGTGTGTTTATAATTCTCTGATGTATTTAAATGCATTGTAAAATATACTTAGGGCATAATGTAAATTTAACAATCATTATTTGTATAAATTATGTAAATAAAAGTAATAATATATTTTTAAAATGACATGATGTTTATATTTAGACGTACATTTTATATGTAGATATATTTTATGATACATACAGTCACCCACACTTCACATTTATATATTTTAGAATATAATCATAGATATATAATTATATATATAAATATGAATAAACATGCACAAATAATTGTAATTATAAATTATATAATATGAAAATAAATATATGAAATTAAATTTGAAGTATATTTAATGTATTCATATTTATGTACTTTATATTATACATAGGTAATCATGCTTATATATATATATATATATATTCAATTTATATAAATAAATAAATAAATAAATATGTTATGTAAATATCCTCCACCTCACGCTTTCTCTCTAACACACATATACTTTTTATATAAATATTAAGGATACTCAATCAACATTAAAAAAACGTTGCTAAAAGATACTCGTTTTTTGTGTTAAAAAAATACAGATAGAATGTGACATTTATCATCACTTTTTATAAACATTGATATAATGTATTATTTATCAACGTTTTTTAAAAGAACTATTAAAGATCAGCACTCATTTTTTTTCACATTTGCAGTATTATTATGCCATGTGAATTTCACTTTAATCAATTATAATTTTATTTATTAAAATTACTATTAATTTTAATTATTAAAAATTATATAACTAAATAAGACTGAAATATAGTAAATATATTGGGGGGGTTGACAAGTGCTCCTCTGGCGGCGATTGCTATTGCTTTTTTCCTCCCGTGACAAGAGAGGGTAGGGGGTGAATTGTCCTTTTAAAAAAATTTAAGTAAAACAACCCATGTTTAAAAACTTCTTTTAAAGAGATTAAAGAAATTAAAACCTTTTGAATAAAATAAAAGAGTCATTGAAAGCGTGACAATAAAATTAAAAGTGGAATAAATAAACAAAGTGTGATTTTAGAATAAATCAATTGAGTACGTTTGATGAATTAAACAAATTATGACATGAACGATTGAAAACAATAAATAAATTAAATTACAAAAAAAATAAAATGAGAAAAGATATTTGGTAAGGAAGTTTGACAACAGTGCTTGAAGGTGCCCCTACGTCTACAACCTCAATCGCTTAAGGATTTAATGTATTAGTCCATTGAATTTTGTTACGACTTTGTTTTTACCTTGTAAAACTTTGGAATATTTTAAAGAATATTTTCGAAGTGAGACGCAGAGTCAGCTCGGGAATAGGGTCCTAGTGAGGCACAATGTTGATATAATAAAAATATTAAATATATTATATCGTGCGTGAATAGTTTTTCTGAAAATACTGGAATAACTCCTGAATGGAGCCTCATATGAGAAATCCGAGATCGCTAATAAATATGAAATACGAGTTTTACCATATGAACGACTTAACCTATGTGCGCGTCAGGTAATTTTTGTGGGTTTAAGTTTGGGATTGAGAGCACAATGGTGGTGTGATGCAGTGCAGTGAGAGATCAGTCATGGATCGACGACCATCGCTTCATGGGTTTTGGCATTTAGTGATACGGTGCAACGAGAAGTGTTTCCCCAGCGATAGGGTGGTTGGAATCTTGCCACCAACGATGAATCAGGTTCAGTCAACACCAGATCCAAGTTCCTTGGTGGTTTTCATGACTAGATCGAAGAAAGAGGTGATACGGGCAAAAGACACTTGAATACTTCAGGATTCAAGAAAACCCTGATATACATGGTGTGTACTTCAGAAGAAGACATGACGTGTAGTCCCCTTGTTGTGATTAATAGGGTTTCACATGGAGTTAAATATCACATGTTGTGTGGTCGTCCATACATTGTGTGACTCGATGTTGTCAACCCGACGTATACCCTGGGGGCACATGGCTACAAAGACAACCAAGTACACATGCATGACCAATGTACACGAGAATGATTGGGGCATATGGGCATAGACATAATCAGTGTACTCGAACATGACCAAAGCGCCTGAGCACGATCAGATACTACTGGAAATCTGACCTATACCAACGCATCTATACCAACAGTTTGTAAAAACCGTTGGTATAGGTCCCCTTTCCCAACGGTTTGGCCAAACCGTTGGGAAAAACCCAATTTGAGGTCACTTTTCCCAACAATTTGGCCAAACCGTTGGGAAAGAGTGGGTACCTATCCCAACGGTTCTCAAAATCGTTGGGAAAGACCAATCCCAACGATTTTGAGAACTGTTGGGATATGTACCCTTATTTCTTATGAGTACATTTATTGAATATCGTCAAATAAATCAATATATAAATTACACACACACACATTTATCCAAATATATTAACAAAGGAAACTCTAGGATATTGGTAAAGTCATTGATATATAACATGGAGGTTGTGGGTTCAAACCTCCACTGAAACTTTTTTTTTATATATATACCTATCCCAACGGTTTCCCCAAACCATTTGGATAGGTCTTCCCCTATGCCAAATCACCCAACGGCTTCCCAAACCGTTGGTATAGGCTATACCAACGGTTTGGGGACCTATACCAACGGTTCAAAACCGTTGGTATAAGTAATTTTTCCATTAGTGAGAGTACACAGGAAAGGGACGAAGTACATGGGCATGACTAGGGTACACGAGCACTGACCGAAGTACATGAGCATGGGTCAGAGTACACGGGTATACCCGGATTAGCTAGGACACACGGTGTATTACCTATACATGCAATGTACTTCTTCCAATGTAGGTTGAGGCCCATATTCTCTTCAGTTTGAATAAGTATTTATAGGGTGTGTCCCTGTGGTCCATCCTTATGAGGGTATAGCGAGGTGTCTCGTCCTTAGCATAGGATGCGTGATCCCCTCTACGGGTTTGTCTTAGATAGAGTTAGGTATCCCCCATGTGTCCTAGGGTGAGATTCACTATCATTCTTCCCTGTGTTGGGGTAAGGTATCCCATTACCGACTATTAGGGTGTGTGATCCCCATACTAGCGGTTTAATCCAGATTGGGTTAGGTATCCCCCATAGGCCCTTGGTGTGATCCCCTATTTGTGTATCAATATCTTATGAGTTCTAGCATGTGCTTCTTCTTGGTGAGGCCCGACATGCACGACCTTGTGGATGAACGTCATCAGTGTTGGAAAGACCCGATGAGCGAGTTCTCTCGAACGAGCATTACCTTGAAGCCTCAAGCAGAATCCTAGGTTTACAGTAGGGTTATGAACTTACCTTGAGACTTGGTGTCTATCTTGAGTATATCTGGGTTATTATTGTTATTGTCTCATATTTTTATTGACATATCTTCATGATGATGGACCAAATTCTCTCTTGATAGTTTATTTTTGGTGATTTCGGGGTATCCTAGTGGGTATGTTATACTCACCCCTACATGGGCTCTTCCAACATGCATCATTTCTTATAAAGATGATAGGCCTTTCGATGGAGTCCTTGGTGGACCAGGAGTAACTGGAATATAGTTGAGCTAGATAGACTGCAGTCGGTTCCAGAGTTTCATTTTACAACAATCCCCTCCTTTCTAGTAGGTTGGACTCTTTTATAGTTTTAGTGAGATTTTATTTAGCCCTTCTGCTTTTATGTACTCGTGTCATACTTTCACGTGGGATTTAATTGAATGCACACATCTTGTTATCAGTTGTCTCTTTCCCTTTTGCATTGTTTGGGTGTTTGGAGATGTGTACGCGTGTATAGGTACCTTAGGCTAAGGCCTCCCATGTGTGTGTTATGCCCACTCGGCGCTTGTGGCTAGCCCTTGACCTATTAGAGGTAAGCCTGGGGTGTCATACTCGACTTGTTTCTAGCTAGGCAGGCCCCGATGGCCCAAGTCACGACAGAGTGCTATCATAGTGGTTCATCTTAGGATTGGAGTTTTAGGATTTTCTAGCTGGGAGGTTTGGTTTGGGAACTAGGGAAACAATGTTAAAGTGTCTCAAGTTCATATCTCAAGCCATGAACCCTAGTGTTGGTGTGGTGGCCGATATATCCATTCACTAGGACTCTCATAACCTACTTGTTGACATGCTGCATGTTGGCACTAGTTACAGGGAAAATATTGATACACGCATCATATAGGAACGAGTTTTGGTTTCTATGTCCTTCTTGAGTTATCTCCCCAGATACACTCTTTAACCATGGTATGTCTTGACTTTTTAGGATGTCTCTATGATGTCAGCCATCTAGGATTCCATAACAGGATCATGATAATGATTCTTCGACTAACGAGGCTTCATTATGGGGACATGTGTAGGAGGTGGTACCTCCAGGTGGTTTGCTGATCTTGCCACCACCTGTTCAGCAGAAGGTTTCTCCAACATTTCTAACAGAGGATGTGCACAGATTGAGCATGCTCCATGAGTTTCAGAGGTAGAGTGTAACAAACCACAAAATATAACCCTAGTTTTATTATGAAAATATTTTATTAAATGGTTTTATTTATAATTTAAACAATTTTAAGACGGTATTATTTAAAATAATAATTGAAAATTAATGTTGTTTCATTATAAACATAGTTTATTATTAAACATAATTTATTTTTATAAAATTATTATAGAATATTTTAAATAATAATTATACTAATATGGATGATTTGCTGTTTGGTTTCCAAAATATGATATATATATATATATATATATATGTATGTATACTAGATTTGCGGAAAATTATTTAATCTATTATATGAATAATTACATGGGTTTTATATATTTTCAAAAATATGATGTATACTTATTTTTTTTAATTAGATTAAAGTTTTTAAAAAATCATTATTAACATTTTGAATTTTGTTTAATAAAACTATAAATATATAATATAACTATTTTAATAGAATGATTAAAATTATACATATATGATTGATCTTTTAATAAAAATTATTTTTACTTTAAATAATATATACAAGTGTAATATTAACATCTTTTTTAAAAATACAAATATTTTGTAACAAATTATAATAATTATTATTTTCAAGTTAATACATTTTCAATTATTAATTTAATTTATAACATTATAAGTATATAATATGAAATATATAAATATATGTTTTATAAAAGAATTTAGTAATAATAACTTAATAATATGATATAAGATTAAATAAGTTATAAAGGTATAATAATAATAAACTAAATAGGAAATGAAAAAAAATTAGAATCCCGTAATGGGATTTGGGGGTCCGAGATTCAGGGGAGTGTCGCGCTGCGAAGTGGGAGGGAGAGAGAGTCGGGTCGTCACAGAGTGTTTTAGTGGATCACAGTCGCAGGGTCTTCGAGGGGTGTCCGAGTCAGAAGTCGTGCAACTAGGAAGGAGGATTGGCCTCAGGTTCGTACGACGCTGTTTTGGCCTAGTCGAGTTGAGGTGTGAGTGAAGTGGAAATCAGGGTTCGGTTACAGATGCAGTGCCTTCAAGAATGAAGACCGGCGGCCGACAAGGTTGGTATGAATAGATCAATCTTGGTTTAGGGTTTGGTTTTGCGGCGAGTTTGGTTCTATGTTCATGGTCTTCGAATCTTGGATAGGAGGGTTTCCTGTTTTTGTTTGAATATTTTGTCTGATTTGGTTGTCTATTCGTTTGTGTGTTTGTCGTTAATCTCGAATTAAGTCTGACCCCCTCATGTCACATTCCCTGTTTTCTATCAACGTTTGGTGTCTGTGTCCTGTTTTCCTCCATTGTTTTCTTTTCTCCTATTTATGGTTTATTAATTAACATTACTTTGTTACTTTTGTCAAATACTGTCCGTTTTCAATCCGATTGTGAAATATACATATGTTTCTTTTGTTAATTTAGAATCTTCCATTTTTTAGTATGAATCGGATCTCTCATGGGATTTGTTTTATTTCATTAATCACTACTATTTCCACAAAGCTTATCGGGTAAGCTTCATTGAGTGTATATATTTATACACACCAGCGAATCCATTTTCCTCTATCCACCTATGGTTGAATTATGCACTACATTCTAGTGTTTTATTTTTGTGTTTTGCATCCTCTGAATTTCATTATACTTGTTGCTGAGGGTATTGAATACCCTACTTCTACTTCCTTAGTGTATCCAAGCATCAAAATCAATCTAAGGAATCAATTATGTTTATGGTGTTTTATTTTCTTTAGCCTATTTAATTTTCCTTAAGGGGTTGTTTTCAAATTGAGTATTTACACTTATATTTTTTTCAGGTATAATTTTATATGATTTATGTGTCTTGTTTTGAAAATTTGGAAAGGAGAATCCTATAAATTAAGTCTTCATATTTATCTAATTTATGTTTAAGAAATCTGGCTTTTCTTTTAAAATTGAATTTTATTTTTTTCGGTATTAAGTGCTTAATTCCTTCTTAAAATTTTATTGTGTTCATAATTAAGGAAATATATTTTTTTTTTCATGTTCTGAGGTAATTTATTATTCCTATTTTAAAACCTTATTTGATGAATTTATAATTTTTTTAGATGGATTATCTAAAATTCTATGTTTTATATATAACTGACCCCCAATTTATACTTTAAATTCATGATATATATATATATATACAGAAATATAAATTTATGTATGCGAACTCAAGATTTTGTTCACCAGACACACACACACACACACATATTTATATAAGTATTTGTTTTCAATCTCTACAACTAATTGCTTTAAAGCGTTGTAAGTGGGTGCGACATATACATATTTTTTTATACAAGTTATGAATATATATATTCATAAATGGAGTTTGCAAATGGGTGTATATATATTTATATATATGTGGATGAATTGATCAATATCATGTTTATAATTTTATCTTCAACTTATCGTCAAATTTCTAAAAAAATGCACATAACATGTCATCATGTTTTATCAGCACTATGGGCGTTGCAACTGCACATATACATGAGTATGTGTTTATGCATATCATCGACGTTCGTTGCACTTAATACAAACCTATATTTTCATTAAAAAAACTTAAGGTTTGTTTTCAAGATTATTGATCACATGAATTAAATTAAATAATTGAATGCCTTATTTTTAATATTTTATTTATAATATTATGTGTGAAACTTAATTAATAATTACAATTGAACTACACATATGGGCAATAAAGGAGAATTGAGAAAGAATGAACGATTGCATGGGTAGACCTAGCAACGTATTTGTGGTAGAAGTTTTGGTCATAACCAAACTTGCAGATGATAATAAAATAGAAGTCTTTATATAGTTATATACTATCATACTTAAAAATACATGTGTACTTTAATGTAGTGTTAGTGTTGTAACGAACTTGAAAACGTCAGTGAAAAGTGTATACGTATATATAAATCAAGATTAAAAATGTTTTCAGAAAACCCGACTCTTGAACGTTGTAAACAGGAAGGGAATGAGAGTGAACCCATCATAGCCTGAAACATGTCATGTAGTCTCAAAATTAGATGTTTTGATTCTAGAATCTTGCCTAATGTTTTTAGAAAAACACTAGATTATGTTTGAGAAATTTTAAAAAGTATTTACCAAAATGATCTAGTACTTTAACACCGTTAGTATTTTCAAATAGTATTTTGGAAAGGGTGTTTCTAAATATATTTACACAATTATTTTCAATGAGTATTTTATAAATAATCATCGAAGGTTTTTAAACCCCTTACTGGGTGTATTTTGTGCTCACCCTACATTTTCGAAATTTTTTTCACAGGTTGTCTTGAAATCCAGAGTTGGTTGTTTTTTTTGTAGCATGCGTGGAAGCAGAGTTGATCTTTTATTTTGTTTAATTTCTTCTATAACTCTGTTTATTTTCTAAGCATGTATATTTTCTCCAGAACCTAGAATGATATAAGGTACTCTTGTATGTAATGTCTAAGGCTGGGTCCTTATATAGAGACCCCTCAAGTTCTGGGGTGAGCTAGACCCCCAGGCAGTAAAGGACTGGCTTGAGGTAGTGGCAAGTTTTCTGCCATGTTAAGAACCCTCCCGATCATATGGTGACCCTAGCATCAAGCCTTATCCATGTATCTACTAGGTGATGGTCAATTATGGTGACTCAAACACATGATGAGGCGAATATTTATTTTATGAAGTTCAATTTCCTCTTCCAAGAGGAGTTCTACCCAACAACATTACATGTAGTATGCATCCAGGGGTTTCTATAGCTACAATAGGGCAACATGATCATTGAAAAGTATGTGTAAAGGTTCACTAACCTCTTAATATACTCCATGTATATGGTTTGAGATGCATACTTTCAAGATTTAACATTCAAGCGCGACTTTCATCGATACATCTGGGATATAATGGTATCTCTTTATATTACTACTTATGCTGGGGTACTAGAGTGTTTCTTAGTAGTGGAGAGCTTCCTAGATGAGAATACACCGAAAGTTGGTGCTGGTAGTGGGTACCATAGAGTTAAGTCTTTAGAAACTGGTAGTTGATGGCAGCCATAAGGGTCCATGCATGTGATAAGTTCCTAAAGGCAGTCTCAGGATAGAGGGTCTATAGTTTAGGGATCTCAGGACGGTTACAATCAGCCGAGGGAGATGTGATGTTAATCATGTGATGGGCGGTGACATCCTGAGATGAATTTTATGACTAGCCATGAAGATAATAGAGAGACGATCGATGGAAAACATAGAAAAAGAAAATATTTAGAGCAGGGAGTCCATAGGGTGGAAGATGTGGTAGAGGAGTTGGGAGAGTAGTGGGAGGTGGTTGATGTTTTGATGTGTTACCGCCACCACCCTCAAGTAGTCCATATTAGGCTCAGGGAGCTAGTGGTTAGGGACATGGGTAGCTGTAATAATTAGAGGCATATGATCCTAATTCTCTAAGGATTATTTCAAGATATGATCTATTTATTCTATACTTTATCTATATTATTGATAGGAATAAGTGAAAGACACTCTTTTCTTACCACATCCCTTGTTCGAGATCAATAGATTCCAGTGGATCCTTTGGCTTAACCCTTGCATTTGGAGACTCCTACTGAGGAAGATTAAGTGATCACACACTTCTTCCAACAATGTGAACTATCCCATAGAGGAGATAGATTCTTGTGGGACCTTTTTATGGCTATGATGAGGCCTTATGACATCATCTAGGTATTAACTATCTCTCTGCAGTTCACCCACATATTGACTATTTTAGTTGAAGGATGTGGTGCATCCGAGTTAATGGGATAAGGATTTACTTTATAGGTGAGAAAGAAGTCTAGTTAGAGAAGTATGAGATTATACACAAGAGGATACAATCGACCACTCATCATTTGTCTAGAATTACTCTTATATCAGTAGATGTTATGAGCTTTCAACTTCCTATAGTCATGGAGGAGTATAAGGAAGTCTTCCCTAAGGACATGTCAGACTTACCTCCCCACCGAGAGATCAAATTATACATAGAATTTTACCTAGGGACCACCTTGATATCTATTCCAAAATATTAGATAGCTCCCATGGAGCATCAAGAGCCGAAGGTGATGTTGGATTATTTAAAGAGGAAGGGATTTTTCATAACTAGTGTGTAACCCCAGGCAGCCCCAATTTTGTTCAACAAGAAGGAAGGAAAGATCTTGAGGTTATGTGTGGATTATCATCCCCTAAATTGGGTGACCATAAAGAATAAGTATCTAATCCTAAGAATCCATGACCTCTTTAACTAGTAGAAAGTGGAAATGTGGTTATTGAAGATTCATCTTAGGTCGGGCTATCATTATCTCTAAGTTCAAGATGAAGATATAATGAAGAAGACATTTTGATGTCTCTATGGTCACTATGAGTTCTTGGTGATTACCTTCGGAGTGATGAATAACACAATAGTGTTCAAAGGACTTATGAACTAGATATTTTATCCTTTATTGGACCAGTTTGTGGTAGTCTTCATCGATGAAATACTATTGTACTCGACATCAAATGAGGAGTACTCAAGACATTTGAGGATGGTCCTGGATATACTCTGAGATAACCCGATTTACGAGAAGATATCAAAGTGTTAGTTCTATATTAAAGAGGTCCACTTCTATGTATTTTTCATCTTATAAGTGGGAGTAGTAGTGGACCTATCAAAGGTTGAGGCAGTGATAGCTTGGGATCCACCCAAGTGTGTGTCTGGGGTGTGAAGCTTCCATAGATTGGAAGGCCAATACTAGAGATTTGTGTCTAATTTATTCAGGATATACTCATCCTTGACTATTTAGATTTGAAAGGGGAATCCTTTCATGTGGATGGAGAGATGGCAATAAGATTTTTAGGAATTGCGGTAGAGGTTGACGAGCGCTCCCATCTTGAGACTACCACAAGAGCGCATTGAGTACGTGGTTTTCTATGATGCCTATGAAACTAAACATAGAAGTGTTCTGATTTAGAGGTAGATAGTGATTTCCTATGGTTCCCAGAAGCTAATACCCATGTGAAGAACTACGCGAACCATGATCTTGAGTTTGCAATGGAGATCTTTGCCTTGAATATGCAGTGACACTACATTACAAGAGAGCGGTTTATTGTCTATTCTGACCATAAGAGTCGCAAGTATATATTTTTGTAGAAAGATATTAACTTTTTATAGAGGTGATTACTAGATTTACTCAAAGATTTTTACTTTGAGATAGTCTATACTTCTATGAAGGGGAATGTGGTGGAAGATGCTATCAAAAAGAGAGATTGTCTATAATTGTTGAGTGAGGATATAAATGGTTTGTACCCCTCTACTTATTTAGTGTGTTAGATAGGATTAGCTTAGAGACATCGATTGTGAGATCTTGTGTGTTCAGATACCTACTAGGCATGCCCCTGATGCATTTCATGAAGGTAGGGAACAAGTCATTCTTTTCAATGGACATACCATGGTACTAGTGACACTATGAGAGGATCAACTAAGGGAGTTTCATACACCCCCTTAGCAGTATACCCATGAGTGGAAAAGATGTACTAGGACCTTAGACATTAGTTCTAGTGGCTAGATATGAATAGGTTCATATCCATGTTTGTTTCTTTATGCCTCACTTATCCACATGTGAAGGACGAGCACTAGGTTCCAGCAGGTTTAGCTCAAATTCTCAAGGTTTAGATGTGTAAGTGGGGTGGTATGTTAATAGAATTCATGATAGGAAATACATCATCAGCTAGAGTTCATGGTTCTTACCGGGTGATTATAGGCTGAATCACCAAGTCAAACCACTTCCTAGCCATCCTAAAGAAGAGTTCAGTAGAGAGTTTGTGATGCATGTATGTGTTGGAGATAGTCCGACTTCATAGAGTCCCCGTAATGATCATTTTAGAATGTGATGCTTGCTTCACGTCATGATTATATAGAGGATTACAGGAGGCCTTTGAGACACAATCGTGGTTGAGCATGATGTTTTACCCTTAGAAACATGACCAGACTAAGTTGACCATTCAGGTTCTGGATGACATGCTTTGTTCTATCATGTTGTACTTTATCCACAATTGGATCACCTACCATTGGTGGAGTTTTCATATAACAATAGTTATCACTCAAACATAGATATAGAACCATTCAAGGATTTGTACTAGAGACCCTGGAGATCAACAATGTGCTGGAATGATCTAGGGAAGTCATCACTCATGGTCCTAGAGTTGGTGTGAGTGATAATAGAGAAGGTGAATATCATCCAGGAGTAAATGGAGGCTGTATAGAGCCGTTGAAAGTCTTATTCAGACTAATGATGAAGGCCTTTGGAGTTTGATAAGGGATACCATGTGTTATTGATTGTATCACCCTATAACACCCTGATATTTTTAAGAAATATTTATCTTTAAATAACTTGATTTCTTTGATAGCTTACATTGCATGAAACAAACAAGTTTAAACGAACCACAAAATATTATTAAAATATTACATGTCTCTTATTGTCTAGGCATTGGATTAGAGGGTATGAATAGGATTAACTGATTAATGAAATAAATATAAATTTTAAACTCAATATAAATTTATTGAAAAATTATTATTAAATAATTAGACAATTTTTAGTAAAGTCATTTTACTCTTCAAAAATATCTTTTCTCCAAAAATGGTTTTTCTTATGTGAAAATATTATAATTAATTTCTAAAATTTTTAGAAAATGTATTTGATAAAATAAATTTCATTTTTGAATTTATCATGTCAAAATTATCATAATATAATTTTTTTTTATAATTTTCAAAAAATATTAATTTTTTAATGAATAGTGAAAAAATAATGATTTTATAAAAAACATTATTTCTCATTTTAAAGTATCTACAAAGTAAAATTATATTTTTGATATTATTAGAATTTTATTAGTTCCTTTTTAATTAAAATAATTCAATTATGGTTTTTTAAATGGATTTTATACTTGAATTTAGTATAAAAACATTTTATAGTTTAAAAAGGCATTTTTTCCGAAAATCTGTTTTTCATTGCATTTTGCCGGTTTAATTTTAATTGAAATTCCAAAACTTATGTGATTTTAATTTTGAAAAATGGATCTCATATTTGGAATCAGATGGTATAAATTTAGTAAATAAGTCCCTTTTATTTTTAAACTATGAATAGTAAACATAAATTTTTTTTGTTAGCATAACAAATGGTAAATCAGGTAATTAAAGGTTTAAAATAAAACAATAAAACCATTAAATGACCCAAAAAGTAACATAAATAATATTTAATAAATATATATTGACCATAATCATCCAAGGTTTGAATTTATGACATTTTGAATCCACTTGGATAATATTATGGCTTTTATAATATTTTATTTAATGAAAAGTAAAACATATAAGACACTTATTTTTAATAAGTATAATATTTTTTATGTGGTTATCTATAGGATATGATTGTATATAAATAGTATTTTTAAATCTAAAATGTTTATATTCATCATGTTAATTTATTTTTAATTTTTATAAATTAAATAATTGCCTTAAATACTCACACAATACTGATGCAATAATTATTCAATTGATGGAATAAAAATAAATAATTATAAAAATATTAAAAGTATTATAATTTGAGAAGCCTAAGGCGATATAAAAATTATCTAGATTAGCATTAAATGTTTAGGATATAATAAAATTGTCGGTTCAAATTTAACTTGTTTTCTTGATATTTTTAAAGTCAAAGTAATGAATAGTATCAAAATTGACAATAATGATATTTTATGGAATTAATATTTTATTAAATTATTTTAAAAACATAAAAATATTAAATAAGTACAAAGGGGATAATATATGGTCTAAAATTTTTTATTCTAGGAATTTATATTTTATTTGGAATAATTTTAATCTAGAATAGTCTTAATATATTTTAATCTTTTGAGAAATTTCAAAAGTGCCGCTCACCTCAATTATAAAAGGAAACCTCCTCAAAAAATTCATTTCACCTATTTAATCCTTCTATCTGTACATAATATACAAAATTATATTTTAAAGTTCCCTGGACACATTATATAGGTGATGGTCTTCCCAAAAGACCAACTATAGAGCCATTTATAGGACATCTAAAGGAGTCATTTCGAAGAAGAGGTAACCACTCTAACCAATCACTTTATTTTTATAATCTTCTTAAATTCCTATAAATATATATGATATCTATCATAAAATAATAACTTTATTATCCTTAATATTCTTAAATTTTATTATTATTATGAAGACACCATTATATACCGTCTTTCCCATCAAATAAGAAGTGAAAGTATCGCTCATGCATACGTACGACTTACCGTCTCCACGCAGTGATTCAATTCATTTTTTACCACCATATTTTATGGATGGGTATTATTATGGGATTATTTATTATATATGATATTAATGATATAATTATACTTCTGGAAATATAATATCATGCCTACCTACTTATCATTTTAAACTTTTGGGAAATGATAATGTCGTTTATGCGTACGTATGAACTACCATCTCCACGATGTGATGTGATATTTTTTCATTTATATTTCACATGGATGGTAATAAGGATGGATTTTATGAATATAAATGATATATATGTAACATAATAATGATTTTGTAAAGGTTTATTATTATTTACCTTTCTTTCATTCCATCAGTCGAAAAATGGAAACAACGTTCATGCGTACATATGGCCTACCGTCTCTATGAATGGTGTATTCAATTTTTCTATATCTAATTTTTATTACTAATTATAAATATGTATATAAATAATATATATTATTTTTATACCATTATTAAAATTCTAGAAATGATGGGACCATGATCAATGTATAAGGACCAGGACTGCCTGGTCACCTGGTGTCTCACTGGGTGGGTAGAATGTGCGTACTTCACCTGGCTGACAGATTGTTGTGTCAAAACATCGCTGATCGATGTGTTATCCTGTGGGACACTTTTTCATCATGGTTGGTAATGACTCCTTCCCGACTGGGGATTTATGACCTCTTCGTGGGGAGGGGGGTTCCTTTAGAGTGGAGGGTTTGAAAAGGCCACTCCCAGGGGATTTCCTTTCTTAAGTTATAAGGACCAGGACTGATGAACTGATAAATACTTGAAAAAATAAGTAGTTATCAGCTAGAATAATGATTTTAATAGCTTCTTTAGTTGTAGTGTAGTGGTGAAGGAAAGGGGTATAAACACGTCGTTCTTTAGGAGTTATAAGGTTCGAATCCTTGGAGTCCGATTTTGAAGAAAACCTCTCCCCTGAGATTCACTCACCTTGCCGGGTCACTCAGTTTCCAATCAGGTGGAAAAAATGAGGCATGACCCACTTGTTCCAACAGATTACTGAGTTGAACCATCACTACTCAGGTCATCACCCTCCGGGACACTCTTCCATCTCAGCTAGAAATGGATCCTTCCTAGCTGGGGCTCTCTCCGGAGTGATTCCTTCATGGGGAGGGGGGTTTCCTAGTGTGGAGGGTTTGAAAAGGCCACACTTGGGAAATTTCTTTTTATGAAGAGAAAAAAATATATTAATAGATGAGTGATAAGATGTTATAATTATATCATAAATGATGTGATAAATATATTTTCATGTAACACATGTATAATAAATTCATATCTATTATACAGGATGTTTGAATTTAAACAAGAAAATGAGAGACTTGAGGTAAGAGTTTATTTCACAATCTCATTTTTATTCAAGATTTCTTATGTTTAAGTACCCATTGGGGAATATTTCAATTCTATGTCCATTTTTCACAAAAACATTTCAATTTTTTTACTATTCTACTATTTTTTTTAAAATCAATTTTACTCATGTTTTAATTTTTATAAAATGGTTTGAAAAGAATATATTTTTTTCATTTTCAAAATTCAGTTCTTTGTGACTTTTTTGAAAAAAATATTGAAGGAATGTTTTTTTAACTTATATGGAATGAGCATAATTTCCTACCATCATGACGCCTTAATTATTTGAAGCTTTCGTTACAATATTACAAGGTTATTTTCAAATAAAATTTTCTCATTTATAATTGCATGAATTAAAAAAAATTATTTCAAAATAGAAAGGATATTTTCCTCATGAATTAATCTTTAAAAATAATTTTCCATATAATATAATATTATTTTACGTACTTATGATTTAATGAACATATGATCCAAGGATACCATGCTTACTCTTTCTCTTGTTGGTTTATGTTTATGATGGAATGATATTTATGAAACATGTTCCTTTTCCATGGGTTATGATATGATAAAATTTTTATGAAACAGATTTATTTTCATGGGTTCTGATACGATGAATGATTTATTTTCTTATGGAACACATATATATAATTTTCATTATGTTACAGGTGGGAACTATATCTCCCTCATGTTTATTGCGTAATGATTTATATCTCATGAGATAGATAGGACTGGAATGAGGAGTGAACCTAGTTTAATAAGGGACATTATCTGCTATGTTAGTCTTGGGAGTGAACCTTGACTACTATGATGGTTTGTGGAGTGAAACTATACCACTATGTTAGTTTTGGAAAAGATCCTTGACTACTAAAGAAATTATTTTCTATACTTATGTGTATGCCATGATTCTATGTCTTATGTTATGCTCTCATGGATTATGTTCTTTGATTATTTTATGATTCATGTCTTATAAACTTCCATGATTTATTACATGACTCAAGATTATGATTTTTGATATACCGGGTATAATTTTAAAATGTTTTGTTCGTGTTCTTAGACCCTTATTCTCATGTCATGGTTATGTAATCATTGATATCTTTTTTTTACCCTTACTGAGTATCTAATCTCACCCTTTTCTTATGTTTCCTTTTCCCAGGATATGAAGAATAGTATTAAGTATGATATGTCAAAAAGGGTGCTAGTTATGAAGAAATAAGTGGGAGATGATGTAGATATTTTATGAACCCTTTTTTTATGTTTCCATGTTCTCAAAGGTACTATACCTATAGGATCCTTAGGTGTGTTCTTATGTAATTTAGTGAATTTTTATCAGAAAAGATGTAATATCTATGTATGAGAAGCTTAGGTTGTTATAATTGGTATTAGAGGATGAGTTTAGTTAAACTTTGGAAACTAGGATGAGAAAACGTTAGGGATAATTCTAAATAAAGGATAAAATCATAATGTTTTGATAACTATCATGAATAATCTAGGTTAAACCTAAGGTGTCATAAAAGAAAGTTTCATGACTTAAACATCTTATACATGATTTTTTCATATGATTATTTCTTATCACACTATGTTTTTTGGTTTTATTCAATGGCTAGAACCTAAAGAAACCATCTTAATGCTGAATGTGATGATCAATGCAATGATTTTCCACCTGAGAAACCAAATGTTATGGGATATGGAATGTAGAATATTGCTACTATGCTCATGCAACATTCTCAGGCTATGAATCATGTCTAGTTTCCAAATGATGAAAGGATGAAAAAATTCACTACTTAATCATTCATGAGAAAAAATGCACCATCTTTTAGTGGGTCTTACGATCCACTAGTGGCTGTGTGATGGATCAACACCATTGAGAAAATAATTTCTATTCTTCAATGCTTGGGATATGAAAAAGTTGTCCTAACTGTTTATTGTCTGTAAGGTGAAGCAAATCAATGGTGGAATCTTGTCAAGAATACAAGGCAACATGATGAAATTGAATCCATGGATTAGGATGAGTTCAAGAACTTATTTTTCAATGAGTACTTTACTCATATCCCTCACATGAATATGGAGAGTTCCTTAAGCTAAAGAATAAGTATGATGCATCCATTGGTACCTTTGAGGTAAATTTTATGAGACTTGTAAGGTAAATTTCTAGTATTATCATCCAACCAAAAAGTAAGGCTCATTGATTATTCATTAGTTTAAAACCAAGTCTCTAAAGGGAGTTAGCCAAAAAATACATTAGTATCTATGAAGAAATTGTTCGATGTGCTCTCAAGGTGGAGATAGAGATTGGATTTACCCATCAATATCATGGTTTTCATAAGAAAAGAAAAATTGAATTCAAAGGCAATTATAAAAACCATGAAGAGAATAAGATGATCTTTCTTTTATGCTCATAGCGTGGGAATATGCATGAAGGAAATTTTCTTAAGGGTAATAATAAATGTTTCAAGTGTGGAAAGGAAGGTCACCGAGAAAACAAATATAGAAGTGATGGTAAGAAGTTATCTAATGATAAAAATTGAGAAAAACCTCTATAGAATGAACCAACCACACCCCAATGATATAAATTCAAGGAGTATGTAATTGTGCCAATTAGTGAACAAATCCTAAGGTTTTTTATGATCAACATCAAAAACCTATTAAGATCAAAGAAAAATGGAAATATCATGTGATCACGACTATTGAAGTGGGTTGTGATAATGAAAAGGTGAATGATACACTTATCATCCACTCTAGAAGAGCTAATGTATTATTTGATTCCATATCCACCCACTATTTTATTTTTAAATTATTTTCAAAGGGTATCAACGTATCACCTCAATAATTATATGTTTCGTTAGAAATGATAACTCTTAATGGAACAAAAAATGCATATCAAGTTTATAGTTCTTCTCTATTTGAAGTTTGTGGGAAAGTGCTTCCTGTAAATCTTGTGATTATACATTTAGTTGAATTTTATGTGATTCTTGGAATATATTGGATTTCTCTATATAAATATCATATTAATTGCTGAGGAAGGGAAGTCACATTTCATATTCCAAATGAACCTATAGTCATTTATCAATGTAAGGATGAATATGAACTTCCAATGGGAAATGATTCTATCTGTAGGCCTTAATTTCTATACATAAAGGTTATCTATCTTATATGGTTGGAGAGAAACTCAACATTAAGGATACACTTATTACAATGGAGTTTGTTTATGTGTCTCTGGATGAATTTTTGGGTCTTCCATAGAATCATGAAGGTGAGTTTTCAATTGAAACAATACCTGGTGTTATGCCTATTTTGAATAATCCTTATATAATGGACCCAATTTAGTAGTAGGAATTGAAGAATAAAATCATGGAGAATCTTGATTAGTGATTCATATGCCCAAGTGAATTACCTTAGGGTGAAACTGTTCTGTTTATTAAGAATAAAAATGGATCAATGTGACTCTATATTTATTATTGAGAACTTAAAAAGATCACTATTATGAACAAGTATAATCTCCCCTGTATTGATGAATTATTTTATCAAATATATAGAGATCAATAATGTTACAAGATTTACCTTTGTTATGAATATCATCAATTGAGTTTCAAGAAAGAGGATATACCCAAGATGGAATTCCGAAAAATGTATGGACACTATAAATTCATAGTGATTCCTTTTGGTCTTACTAATTCCCCCACTATATTCGTGGATTTAATAAATAGAGTCTTTAGAGACTATCTCAACCATTTTGTGGTAGTATTTATAGATTATATTTGTTTATATTTAAGGAGAAATGAAGAACTTGAATATCACTTGAGAATTGTGCTAAAGAACCTAAGGATAAGATTTATGAAAAAATTACCATGTGTGAATTTTGGCTTCATAAAGTTTGATTTTTGGATTATATAATCTCAAGTGAGGGTATATCAGTAGGTCCTTAAAAGACAGAAACTATTGAGAAATGGCCTATACTAACCACAGTAACTGAAAACTATATTTTTCTTGGGTTGGATGGATATTATTGATGTTTTATGAAATATTTATCATGATTATTTAATCCACTCACCAAGTTGAATTAGAAAGATGTTAAGTTCTTATGGAAAAATGAATGTGAAGAGAATTTCAAGGAGATGAAAATAAGGCTGGTAAATAAACTTGTTCTCACACTACCATATAGTGGAGAAAGGTTTTTGATCTATAGTAATGAATCAAAGAATAAATTGGGATATGAACTTCTGAAAACGATAAAATAATAGCTTATACCTCATGCCAATTGAAGGTTCATGAGAAAAATTAACTAACTCATGATTTGGAGTTAGGTGTGATATTTTTTTCATTAAATATGTGAAGGTATTATGTATATAGAGAAAGGTGTGACATATTTACTGATAAAAAAATTTTAAAGTATATTTTCACTCAAAAAGAGTTAAACATGTGCCAAAGAATATTGTTAGAGTTGATGAAAGATTATGTCTTCTCATTCCATTACCACCCTGGGAAAGAGAACAAGGTGGAATATACTTAGAGTCAAAAGAAACATTCTATATTATCTATGATGAGGATAAAAAAATATCTAATATTTATAGATTTACGAAGGATGGAGTTGGAAATCATAAAGGAAGGGAATAATTCTTATCTAGGTCAAATGAATGCTCAACCATATATCTAAGTGAAGATTAGAGAGGCATAAAAGGATGATGTAGAGCTACAAAATAAGGTAAGAAATGTTCCTAAGTTAAATCTTCATTCTGATGGAATGATAAGGTTCATTAATGATGTATTTGTCCCACCCATACTATATTTGAAGAAGGAGCTGTTGGATGAGGCTCATTGTTAATCATTCTCTATTTATCGTGGAATTACAAAGATATATAGAGACCTAAAATAATATTTTTGGTGGGATAGAATGAAGATAGATATTTCATAGTATGTTTATCAATTCTTGGTTTGTCTATAAGTTAAGTATGAGATACATAGGTCTAAGGGGATTTTACAACCATTAACCACACCTTAAAGGAAATGGGAAAATATCACCAAGTATTTTTTTCATCAGACTCCCCAAAAATATAAAGGACATAATGATATATGGTATATATTTGATCACCTTACAAAGTCAGCACACTTCATTACTATCAGAGAATATTTCTCTCTTGATTAGATTTATAAGGAAGTGGTAAGATTTCATGTATTACCAATTTCTATTGTATCCGATCAGGATCTGAGGTTTACCTCAAATTTCTAGTGAACTCTTCAGTAGGATCTAGATACAGAGTAAAGTTTAAATATTATTTATCATCCTCAAAAATATAGACAGTCCAATAGAACAATTGATACTCTAGAAGACACGTTAATAACTTTCTCTATAAATTTCAAAGGTGGTTGGGATCAACACCTTTGGTAGAATTTCCTTATAACAATAGATTTAAATCCAATATTTATAAGGATCCTTATGAATCCCTCTATGGTAAGAGGTGCATAAATCTAAAACATTGGAATGAAGTTGGAGAAATAAATCTATTGGGACATAATCTAGTTGATAAAATGGAATATAAGGTTAGATCCATTAAAAAACACATATGAACATCTCATAGACGATAAAAAAGTTATGATGGAAATCATTGGAAAGATCTGGAGTTTGAAGTGGGGGATAAGGTATTTCTAAAAATATCTCCCTGGAAGAGAGTGATGATATTTTGAAATAAGTTAAAGCTAATACCTAGGTATATTAGTACTTTTTAAATTCTTGATCATATCAGGATGATATCTTATCGATTAGTGCTTCCACATAATCTCTCCTAAGTTTATGATGTGTTTCATATATCTATCCTAAGAAAGTACATACCCCATCCTTCATATGTACTAAACTCCGAGGTCATACTGTTGGAGTATGATATTTATTTTGAAAAATATTTAGTAGGTATTCTTTATTTTAGAGATAATGCTCTATGAAATAAGGCCACTTTCCTGGTTAATTTTTTGTGGTGAAACCACCAATTTGAGGAAGCTACATGGGAACCTGAGGACGTGATGAGGCAGTGGTATCCTCATTTGTTTTTATCTGAGTGAAAAATTTTGAGGGAGAAATTAATTTTAATGGGGGTAGAATATAACACCATGAGTTTTTTAGGAAATATTTATCTTTAAATAATTTTATTTCTTTGATAGCTTTCATTGCATGCAATAGTGAGTTTAAACAGTCCACAAAATATTATTAAAGTATTATGTGTCTATTATTTCCTAGCCATTGGATTAAATGGTATGAATATGATTAAATGATTTATGAAATAAATATAAAGGTATAAATCAATGTAAATTTATTTTAAAATTATTATAAAATAATCACATAATTTTTAGTAAAGTCATTTTACTCTTCAAATAATACGTTTTCTCTAAAATTGATTTTTATAATGAGTAAATTTTATAATTAACTTATGAAATTTTTAGAAAATTTATTGGAAAATATTAATTTAATTTTTTAATTCAGTATGTCAAAATTATCTTAAGATAATTTTTTGATAATTTTCTAAAAAGATTGATTTTTCAATGAATAGTGAAATAATAATGATTTTTTTGAAAACTATATTTTTATTTTAAAGTATTTACAAAGTAAAATTATATTTTGGTTATTATTAAAATTTTATTAGTTATTTTTATTTAAATTAATTAAATTATGGTTTTTAAAATTGATTTTATACTTGAATTTAGCTTAAAAACATTTTATATTTAAAAAAGAGTATTTTTCCAAAAAACTATTTTTTTTCGTTGCATTTTTGGAAGTTTAATTTTAATCTTAATTATAAAAATTATATGATTTGAATTTTTAAATATGGATTCCATATTTTTAATTATTATTTACAAATTTATTAAATAGGTCTCTTTTATTTTTGGACAATATGAATAGTAAATTTAGTAATTTTTTGGTACTATAGTAAATGGTAAATCAGGCAATTAAAGGTTAGAAATAAAATGATAAGAACTATTAAATGAACCAAAACATAAGTAAATATTATTGTATAATCAAATATCTACCATAATCACACATGGGTCAACTTTATGACATTTTGGATCCACTTGGATAAACTTATGACCTTTATAATATTTTATTTAATAAAAAGTCAAATATGTCACTCTTATTTTTATTAAGTATAATATTTTTTATATGATTATCAAGAGGATATGTTTGACTATAAATATTATTTTGAAATATAAATTATTTATCTTCATAATGGTAATTTATTTTTAATTTTTATAAATTAAATAATTTCCTTAAATACTCACACAACACTGATGCATTAATTATTCAATTAATTGAAAAATTAAATAAATGATAATAAATATATTAAATGTATTATAATTTGAGATATTTAAGGTGATAAATGAACTATTTAGCATACCATGAAAATTTTAATATATAATAAAATAGTTGGTTTGAAATGGACTTATTGTCTTGATGTTTTTAAAGTCAAAGTAATGAATAGTATCAAAATTGATAATAATGAAATTTTATGGAATTAATATTTTATTAAATTATTTAAAATTTATAAAAATTAAAAATAAGGATAAATAAAATAATATATGGTCTTAAATTTCATACCCTATTCATTTATAGTCTATTTGGAATCATTTGAATCAAAAACAGTCTTAATATATTATAATCTTTTGAGAAATTCCAAAAGTACCTCTCAACTCAATTATAAAAGGACACCTCCTACCACACTTCATTTCACCAATTTAATCCTTATAAATAAATTTAAATATGAAAAATTATCTTCTAAAATTCACCATCCACATTTTATAGGTGTCAGTATTTCGAAATTACTATCCCCAGAACCCTTTAGAGAAGATCTAAAGGAGTCATTTGGAAGAAGGGCTAATTGCTCTAACCAATCACTTTCTTTTTCTAATATTATTTACCTGCTATAAATCTATTATAACTATCATGAAATAATAAAATTAGTATCCTCAATATTTTTAAATTTTATTATGATTATGAATATTCCATTATACACCCTCTTTACCATGAAATAAGAAGTGAAAGTATCGCTTGTGCGTACGTATGACTTGTTGTCTCCACATAGCGATAAAGTTCACTTTTCATCACCATATTTTATGGATACGTATTATAATGAGATTTATTATTATATATTATTTTTATGATATATTTATACTCATGTAATTATAATATCATCTCTACCTTATTAGCATCTATTTTTTTGGAAACGATAACGTCGCTCATGCGTACGTATGGACTCTCATCTCCACGATGTGATGTGATTAATTTTTCATTTATATTTCACATGGATGGAAATAAGGATGTATTTTATGAATATATATGATATATATAGCATAATAATGATTCTATAAAGGTGTATTATAATTTACCATTGTTTCATTCCATCAGTCGAAAAATTTAAACAGTGTTCATACGTACGTATGGCCTACCATCTCTATAAATGGTGTAATTCATTTTTCTATCTATAAATTTTATGAGTGAATATAAATATGTATATAATGAATATATATTATTTGTATACCATGATTAATTATTTTTGAATTATGGGACCATGATCAAAGTATAAGGATCGGGACTGCCAAACAGAAACATGCTTGGAAAACAAAGCAGTTATCCCCTAAAACAGTGATTTTAATTATGAATTATTAATAAAAAGGTACTAAAATGTTATAATTAAATCATAAATGGTATGATAGATATTTTTTCATGTAATAAATTTAAAATAAATCTATATTTTTTATACAGGAGGTTTGAACGTGAACAAGGAATGGTGAGACTTGAGGTAAGGGTTTATTTCAAAATCCCATCATTATTTGGGATTTCATATGTTTAAGTCTCTACTGGGGAATATTTTTATTCCATGTACATGTTTTAAATTTTTTAAAAAATGGATTAATATTCTCCTATAATTTTTTAAAATAAATTTTCATATTTTATTTTTTAAAAAATGGTTTGAAAAGAACATTTTTGTCGTTTTCTAAATGTGGTTCATTGTGAATTTTCTGAAAAAAATATGGAAGAAATGTTTTTTTAAATTATACGAAATGAGTGGATTTTCCCACCATCATTATGCCTTAATTATTTTAATATTACTTTAAAATATCACAAGGTTCTTTTGAAATAAATTTTTTACATGGATTAAAAAAAATAAATAATTTAAAAACGGAAAGAATATTTTCCTCATGAATTATTTCAAGTAATGTTTAAAAATAATTTTACATCTAATATAATATTATTTTATATACTTATGGTTTAATTGGAATATTATCCAAGGATACCATCCTTACTCTATTTATGGTTCGTTTATTTTTATGATGGCATGATATTTATGAAACATGTTCCTTTTCAATGGGTTATGCTATGATAAAATGTTTATGAAATCCTTTTCTTTTCATGGGTTTTGATATGATGAATGATTTATGTTATTGTGGCACACATATGTATGGTTTTAATTATATTATTGGTGCGACCTATATCTCCCTCCAATGTATTGAGTAATGATTTATATCTCATGAGATAGATAGGACTATAACAGGGAGTGAACCCGGTTCAGTTAGGGACTTTTTCCACTATGATAGTCTTGGGAGCGATCCTTGACTACTATGATGGTTTGGGGAGTGAAACCATACCACTATGATAATTATGGAAAAGGTCCTTGACTAATAAGATAATTATTTTTTATTCTTATGTGTAATCCATGATTCTATGTCTTATGTTAGGATCTCATGGCTTATGTTCATTAATTCTTTTATGATTCATGTATTATAAAATTTAAAGAGTTATTCCATGAATCAAGATTACATTTTTTTTGTATTCTGGGTATAATTTTTAAATTTTTTTTTCATGTTCTTATACCCTTATGCCCATGGTATGCTTATATAATCATTGAAATATCCCTTGTTTACCCTTACAGATCATCTAACCTCACCCTTTTCTTATGTTTCCTTTTATTAGGATATAAAGAATGGTATTAAATATGATTTGTCAAAAAGGGCGATAGTTATGAAGAAATAAGTGGGAGATGATGTAAATATTTTATGAACTAGTTGTTTATGTTTCCATGTTTTCAAAATAAATACACCTTTATAATCCTTAGGCCTGTTCTTGTGTAATGTAATGAATATTAATCTAAAAATATGTAATATTTATGTATTCATTGTTTGGATTTTTATACATCCCAATGAGGATTTTGGATATTCCGATGGGGGTAGAAAGTTATCTATAATATTAATTGGACCTTTTTATATACTTCATAATATTGGTGTGGTGGAATACCACTTAGCACTACCATCATAATTAGAAGTAGTACACGATGTCATCCATTCATCATAGTTGAGGAGGTATGTTTACAACCCCTCACATGTTATCTACTGGGGTGAGATAGTTATCGAGGATGAATATACCTTCACAGAGTACATGATAGAGACTGAGGATCAATATGAAAATATCCTTTGTGGGTGAGCGATTCCCTTGGTGAGTGTCCGATGGTAGCATGAGAATCTTTAAGAGAGAACCTAAGAGCAGGAAAAAAAGATGCGAGCACAATATCCTCATCTTTTTGAGTATGCTTTTTTACTTTTTGAGATGAAAAGACCTAAGGTAGGGATAATTTAAAGACTCTATTTTTCCTTGTAAATTTTTTTAATATTTTAACATGGGATTCCAGGACCTTTAATGTATCTATATTGATATAATAAAAATATTAAAAATATTATATCAAATATGCATGATTTTTCTGAAATAATGGAATAACTCTAGAATAGAGTCTCAGATGATAAATTTGAGACCACCATTAAATCTTTAATGCGAGTTTTATCATAGATGAAACATAATATTTGTGTGTATTAGGAGATTGTTTTTAGAGTGTAAATGAGTGAAATAATAAATAAATAAATAAATTTATTTATTTATTTATTTTTAAATGGACTAAACCCAATACCCCTGTAAGGCCCCAGCCTTAAAACTTACATAATCTTAAGTTATGTCAAGAATTATACATTGAAGATCTTTTTAGGTTTAATGTTTTATAGAATTAGGTCATAACTTATACATAACAACTTGAATATTAAAATTAGACACTTCTACTCACTATCCATTTATTTTCATAAAACAAAAACTCTTAAAAAAAGAAACTTGTCTAGTTCCATGTTTTAGAGAGCATGAATTTTCCTTGATCCCATCCTTGACCCTATTCATCTTTACGTCCTATAAAAAACATTTCAAAACTTGGGATGATCATAAAAAGCTCAGTAAGGGATACATAAAGAAGGAAAATTGTTAGTTTTTCAAAACAACATATAAACCATGAATACTTTATCATAAAGTAATACTTTTTACCTTAAATAAGTAGAAACAACACTTCAATAAATATAAGCTCATTTCTTACCCTTTTTGCAACCAAAATATTATCATAAAGCCCATAGAAAACAACATATAACATATAAACGTAACATGATACATAAACATACTTAAATGGAATAACTATACAGGCGACTTCCACACATATCACTAAATCGAATGGCCATATGGACAACTTAAATACCCAATGAATTGGAGGTTATAACGTAACCACCCATCCTTGGTTTATCATGGAACCACCCATAACTTGGTTTATCACATAACAACCTATCATATGTCCAAGTACCATTACATAATCATAACATATAAAATATTGAAAATATCAACATTTTAGTAATAACATTT
Source organism: Viscum album (assembly GCA_963277665.1). Lineage (NCBI taxonomy): Eukaryota > Viridiplantae > Streptophyta > Magnoliopsida > Santalales > Viscaceae > Viscum > Viscum album. The sequence continues at coordinate 717,017,647 of OY728133.1, read as the reverse complement.
AATTTTAAATCATAAGATATCATTTCAAGATATTTAAATGCTCAATCCATTTCTAAAAAACCAATTTCAAAACCAAAAAACCCAAAAAAGGAATAAGGGATTTCTTTTCCTTTTAAAAACATTAAGGCTTATAGAGGAAGAAAAATAATGATTACGGAGATAGAGAGGTCATTGTCACCACATACGTTAAAAATATTGTTTTTTTTCATTTAGTAAAATTCTTTGTAGAAAAAATATTCCCTTTGAATGAAAGTAAAAGTCAAAGGGTTTTATACACCGTATAAAAGCAATTCGTGTATAAATAAAAATATGCCTCAATGAAAGGAGACCGAGACGAAGTCCCTTACAAAGATCATTTTGTAAATAAAATAGATAGATTATGTGAATTCACTATAATTAAACATAAATCAAGTATAAAGAAAATATAGGAAATCAAAAGTTATATCTCACATAATCATAGCATGACATAATCAAGAAGTAGAAGATCAACCCAAAGAATGGAAATTGGGTCAAGAAGTTCCCTTAACTCATGTCCAAATTGAATAATTAATTATTTAATTTAATGAATAATAAACTCCAGTTACTTTCTACTTGATTCAGAACCTTTTTCAAGTTTATTATTCCTTTTATATCACTTATTACAATGTTATAGAAATTACATAATTATTTAAGTTAATATCTGTCATTTTATTGATATTGGGTACTTGAGTTGAAAATGATATTGTTATAATTAAAATTTTCCCATGTGGTAAAAAGTACATTATATCTAGAATATTATTCACATATATATCATATATATCTAGTATATATATATTTATAATATTCCATAACATTTGGAGATAGGAAATGAAATGCACCGTTCATGGAGACGGTAAGCCGTATGTACGTATGAACATTACATTCATTTCTATTTCATATTTAGTGGAATGAAAACTTAATGATACATAGGTATATTATAATTATAGTATAATATAATATTTTATATATGTTACATAAGTTCATTAATTCCATTCCTTATACGTTCCATGTATGACATGAACGAGTGATATCACTTTGAGGGGGCGGTAGTCTGCACTTCCTCAAATGAAATTATCGTGTTTACACATCATGAAAAGAATAAAGGTATGTTGTAAATAAAAATTACAGAATAATAAATAAAATATAAAAATAATATATATGATATAAATACAGTTTCATCATAATGGACACCATGAGAGGCGGTAAGAGATAATTGAACAATCATCGTTTTGTGAGGCAGTAGTTCGCCGTCCACAGAAACAATATGTTCTAAATCTATTAGATGGAGGTGTGTGTAACTATAATTATAATAATTATCATAAAAAAATACTAGTATATTTATTATACTGGTTTTGTTATGTAATCAAAGAATAAGAATAGAATAGGTGGTGAATAAGTAAAATATTGGAAAGGAGCTTTAAAGAAGACGCTACCTCTTAAAATGGGTGACTCCCTTTGATTTGAGCCAAAAGGATTTCTTGAATTGCCTTATGCAAAAGGTAAGGATTTTAGGAAGAAGATATGGATGTTGGGAGATTATTAGAGTAGATTTTGGATGATACAAGTGGCTTGAGATGTGTGAGTAAGGGGTTAGAGGTGGTGACCTTTTATAAGAGGGAGGATGGGCACTTTAGGAATGTCCTGAAAGATTATTTTATTGTAAACTAAATTTCGATTTAAAAAGGTCCCCAACTCATTTAATTAAAATAAAAGGTAATTATTTTTTGAAATAATCTCAACTAATATGTTTTATACAAGTTTTGGTTTTAAATTTAACCTAATCATTTAGCTTTAACCCTTACTTAACTAATTTAACTCTTACCATGTCTTCTTGTATTTTCATAATACATGGTTAATATAGTTACCATAAAATGCCAATCAAAACTCTACTAGTTCATTAATGAAATTTAAAACATTATTTAAGTCATTTTTCCGAATCTTAGTTATTTAAGACTATTATATCATTTAATAAAATAGTATTTGTTTTAAAAACTCATTTATGTCAATTTTTATAATATTCATATCATGACTTTTTAAAAATCCATAAAAACTTGATTCTTGAAAAAAAACTTCATAAATTAACAGAAAAAAAGTAATAATCATCTCTAAAATTCTTCTATGGCATAAAAAGTTTCAAAATAAATTTATTTTAATATTTATAATCTCATTTATTTTAATCTTTCATTAATAAGGAAATCACTACATCATCATTATGTCATAGATATATATAATTATTTGATGTCTAAAAATTATAAATAAAATACCATGATGTAGGAAATATTTTAATATTTCTAATTACTATTTATAGTAAAAAATAAAACTTATAAAACTCCATATAATGTTTTTTTACTAAAAGATACATGTTTAGGTTATATTTTCCTTAACTTTAAATTAAAAGTAATTAATTATCATTTTCACAAACAAGTGGCTCCATGGGGTCCTAAAATCTACCCAATTATTTCTATGGTCAGAAATATCTCATACAATAGGGTTTGGACATGTGTCAGGGTAATTTAATATTATTATAATATTATTTTTTACCCTTATTTACCGGATTTACCCTTTAACCATGGTAAATCAAATATTTACTGATGTTACTACTCATAATGTCTAAAAATAAAAGTTGCCTATATAAAAAATTTGGACATATTGATCCCAAATATAGAATAAATTTTTCCAAATTTAAAACACAGAAGTTACAGAAATTAATTTAAAATTAATTCATATTTTTAAAAATAAAAAGCGTGTTTTTAAGAAGTAAAAACTACCAAAATATCGACATGTGTTTATGTCCAATTTCAAAGAGAAATTACTTTAAATGAACAAAATTATATTATATCATAAAAATATAATCTAATTACACTTTAAAACCAATTAAAAGTACAATCTAACTATATAAATAAATTAGATTAAAAGGAAATTTTGTATTAAAATGCAGTAATTTTCACCATTCATTAAAAAATGAACTTTAGCAGAAAAATACCAAAATTTCATCCAAAGTAAATTTTTATGTCTATATTATAAATAAGAAGTTTAATTTTTCAAATAAAACATATAAAGGTTTCAAAAACTAGATTTAAAAAGGGTTCGCTATCAAAAGACGATAAAACTGTATTTTTAGAAAAATACTTCTTTTATCTGAAAAAAATGAATTTTTTCTTATATCATATCTAGAAAACATATAAAATGAATTTAAAACATTAAATTGAATATATATAATATATTTTTTATTAAATAAAAATCCATAAATAGTGATATGGAAACACAATTATTCTCTTTTAAATAGGTTTTCATAAAAACACATCCATTGTATTCAATTGGTTTTAATTTCATTTCTAATAAATTTGGTAATCAATGAATAATCATTTAAGCATGTGTAAAACATATTTAAAAATTTAGTTGATACTATTTGTAGTGACTCAGGTTTTGGCCCTATTAGACTTTGGAATATTCCTATGAATAATTCTAGAGCTAGGCGCGAAGACGGCGTGTGATTCCGAGGCCCGGTATGCCCGGAATTGATTTTATAAAAATATTAAGCTTTTTTATACAATGCACATGTCATGGTTGTTTTATCTCTTAAACTGTATCTTAGAACAGGAATCTAAGGCCACAGTTACGTTCGAAATGTGCTGTTTACCCTAGGCGGGCTGTAAACTTTGCGGGTGCAGGCCTGCTGTGAGAAAACGCACAAGGGGCATTTTTATAAATAAATGAAAAAGTTTATTTATGAGAATAGGATCGAATAACTCCTAAATAGATTCCCAGATCACAATTCTGAGTGCACTGTTGCATTCAGAATGCCGTGTTTACCCTAGGTGCGGCATAATTTTAGTCGGCGTTGGGTCGAAGGCGAGTTGGCGAGGAGTTAAAAAGTAGTTTTTATTTAAAAATAAAAATAAAAAGAAATCAATCTCTCCCCCCATTTCCTCTCTATGCACGGTGAACCCCTCCCCCTCTACCTCCGTTCTTCGTCAATTCGAGCTGCAGATGTCTGTTTTCAGCGCCGATCGTCAGCAGATCGAGCTCCAGCGCGTCGTAGGCATCGTTCTACACCCGATGTTTCGGCGATCCGCCAACAGGTAGGTGGTTTGAGTTTTTAAAATCCTAGATCCTATTTTTTTGTTTTCTTTATTCAAATTTTTGTATGGGTTTTGTAGTTCGGGTCCCGAGCTTTCCGAAACATGTTTCAGATCTGAATTTGGAGCACTAGGGTGCTCCCGGTGGCTCCCAGATGTTTTCCAGCGGAAAACCCGGATTCCGGTGGTGAATATGGAGGATTCTGGCAAGGGAGGAGGCGGTGCGATGGAGGCGCGATAGCGGCGCGGCGGTGGTGCAGTGGATTCTGGCTCTGGCACGGTGGTTTCCGGCGGCGACACAGTGGTTTCCGGTGAGGCCGGAGGTGGTCCGGCCAGGTTTTTCCGGGGGTTCTTTAAACCCCAGTAACTCGCAAACCGGGAGTCTGATTTGAGAGCCATTGGTGGTGACGAAAATATTGCGTCGAGAAAAACCTATTAAGACTCTTTATAGAATTTTGTGAGTCAGGTTTTTGGCTTGGGGCCATGAAACATTGAAAATAATAATAATATTTTATTATTTTCAACTTCGATCCGCCATAACTCTTGCACGGAGTGTCCAAATGACGTGCCGTCAGTGTCGTTGAGACCCTGATGGTATGTAGGACTTTTCAAGATAGTTTCCAGGTGTTAGGACCATGAACCGGATGTGGGCACCATGAGGTCGGGTTTCAGTGTTTACGGAGAAACGTGAGTTTTCTGCCGGGTGTCCGTTTTGAGCGATCGAGTAGTCGATCCTATGTGTTTTTTCGAGGGGATCACAATGGTGTGATCCACTTGACAAGTTTTAGGACCGCGGTGTGGCCCCCACCTGGTATGGCTTCGGTGAATAGTTCCTTTTTCACCAGGTGTCTGTTTGGGACGAACGAGTAGTGGATCCTGTGTGTTTTTCAAGGGGATCGCCGTGGTATGATCTGCTTGATGAGCTTCAGGATCGTAGTGTGGGCCCCACACGGGCTAGCTAAGGTGAATAGTTCATTTTCACCGGGGTTCCATTTTGGGTGAGTAAACAACCTATCCTGTATGTTTTTCCACGTGGATCATGATGGTGGCCTCGGTATCGGCCTTGGAGGTGCGCGGTGTGGCGTTGTGGCGGGTTGCTCGGGTTAGCGACGTTTGAACCAACAGTGGTTGAGGGTACTCCCTTAGTTTGTTCCTATGAGGGTTCACATGGAATCACAACCTTAGTATAGGTTTGTGATCCTATCGATGGGATGTTTAATCTATTAGAGTTGTGGAATTCCTCTGGTGGGCCCAGAGCAGGATCCTCTAGCATCGTTTCCCTAGATCGGGTTCTTGGTATCGCTGTGACCACTTATCCATGGGAGGTGATCCCCTATCTAGTAGGTTAACATCGTAGGGTTTGTGGAATCATCAGAAATATGATCCCTTACACAGTGGGCCATGATCAGTAGGGTTGTGGCATTGTCGTGTATACGATCCCCTACTCAGCATGAGGATTATAGTAGGGTTGCAATATCATTGGTTATACGATCCCCTACTCAGCGCATGGTTTTTGTAGGGTTGCGGCATCATCAGTTCGATCCCCTACAACATGAGATGTACCAGATAGGGTTTTGGTATCGTCGTGACCATCGTGAAATGGGTGACGATCCTCTATCTGAGTGATGTGTTTCTGTCGAGTTCCAGATCTGGTTGTGGTATCCCCCAATGGATCCTGGGAGTGATCCCCTATCTATGAGCTCTACGAATGCCAGATCGGGTTGTGGTATCCCCCAACAGACCCTAGGAGTGATTCCCTATCTGTGATATCTTCGTATACCGGTGTTTGTTTTGGTATCCATTGGAGGACCCTAGGAGCGATCCCCTATTAGAGGAGTTTGGTTTTTATGCTTTTTCAACATGGTTTCCCCAGTGACGGTATACGACGAGCTTGATCTATCAGGTAAGCATATGAGATGTTTGTGTGGGACTCGATGGAGTGTATATCTCGGACGAGTGTTATCTGGGATGAATGTGATCGTGGAGTGTGCTCTCCTGGTTGTGAACCATTACTGGTGATGAGGTCGGTACCTCATGTGGCTAGGTGCGTGAGCTGAGTATATCTGGATGTTCAAGGTGTATGTATGGGCCTACACTTGGATTGACCTGAAAAGTTGTGTTTAGCTGAGGATGGTCACGATATGGAGATTCTCTCTCGTCTGGGTTCCCTCTGGCTGGGATGAGCGGACTGTTGCCTTTCAGTTTCTCTCTTTTGTTTTTGGGTTTTTGGGGTGCCTACTGAGTATTTTTATACTCACCCCTGCATGGGATTTTCCCGCATGTGTTTGTGTCTTGTGCAGACCACATGACTTTCGACGGAGTCCCAAGAGGACCTGGAGCATGCGTAGTTGAGTGAGCGGGTCTGACCATGGAGCCTTACTGGATCTGTGCCGAGAAGATTTCTGGTGGTGCTTTTGGCAGCGTTTCTCTCCTTCTGAGTAAGTTGGACTCTATGTAGTTTTATTTTAGTGGGCCATGTTTTTCCCTTTTGTAATTCTGTTTTACTCTGGTTGTGGGATAGTTGTATGCATGCATTTACTTTTTAGTTTTATATATCTCTACACTGTTGCATGGAGGTGTATTTGGGTGCGTGTGTGCAGGTACCTTAGGCTAATGCCTCCCATGTGTGTGATAGCATACTCAGCGCTAGACGCCATCCCCTAGCCTATTGGAGGCGGGATTGGGGAGTCGTGATTCGAGCCCCGTTGGGTCGGGTCATGACAGAGTGGTATCAAAGGAGGTTCCACCTTTGGGATCTTAGAGCATAGCTGGTCTAGCTGTGAGTTTGGTTTGGGTTTCATAGTAGGAGTGTTAGGATGTTTCGAGTTCATCTTTCAGGCCAGAGACTCCAGTGTTGGTGCGGCGGCCGACATATCCATACACCAGGACTCTGATAACCTACCTTTTGACTCAGGACATTCATACACTGGTCGCAGGGGAAAAACGATACATGCACCATATAGGACTAGGTTTTTGGGTTTCCCTTGTTCTTCTTGAGTCAGATCTCCAGATATACTCATTGACTATGGAGCGTCTTGATTGTATTTTAGGATGCCTCCACGACGAAAGCCAGTGAGGGTTACGTAGTGGGATTATAGTGACAATCCGCACCATGTAGAGGCTGTGGACGAGGGCACTGGTTCTGAGGTTGGACCTCTAGGTGGTCCGCCAGTTGAGCCCCCACCTGTCCAGCAGCTGGTTGTGCCGGTAGTGTAGGATGAGGTTGCACACAGGCTGAGTGTGCTGCATGAGTTCTAGAGGAATCGACCTCTGAAGTTCCAAGGTGATCTAGATCCTCTGGCAGCTGATGAATGGCTCAAAGCAGTCACCCATGTTTTCCGGCTGGTGAGGACACCCCCAGATCCGATGGTGGTTCTAGCGGCGAGCCTTCTGCATTTTTCTTCCGGGAGATGGTGGAGTTTGGTGACGCAATCCCACGATGAGGAGATGTTCACGTGGGCAGAGTTTGAGTGGCTCTTTAGAGAAGAGTTATATCCGGTGACGCTGAGGTCAGTGTGGATTCAGGAGCTTCTGCAGCTTTGGCAGGAGAGCATAATTTTGTCGGAGTACTCATCAAGGTTTACCGACCTGTCATGATATTCCCTAGATATGGTTCGAGACCCGTTCTTTAGAGCTCAGACCTTCTAGCAGGGCCTACGCAGAGACATCCTTGCAGGTGTTGTTTCTTTGTGTCTGCCCACCTATGATAGAGTGCTGGAGCGAGCGTTGGTGGTGGAGAGATTTATGGCTGAGAGGATCCCGCATTTTAGTGTTGGGCATGTGAGAGCTGAGACTTTGTTAGTCGGATCGTCATTTGGTAGCTGGCGGCAGGCGCAAGGGTCTGGACATGGCTGACGTTTTCGGAGGCGACCCCAGGATGGAGGATCTGATGCTCAGGGCTCGCATGCCAGTTTTGGTCAGCTGCAGGGGATGCAGTGCTGCGCTTGCGATGGTCGGGGACATCTTTCTAGAGATTTTCCGACCCTTCATGCTACTGAGAGGGATCCAGTCGACAAACCACCTTGGTAGAGGCAGCGTCTTGAGCAATGAGGTCCGCAGGGTGGCAGATGTGGCGACGGAGCTGGTACAGCTGCAGAAGGTGGTAGGCAGTATCAGTTGCCACCACCCCCACCCCCAGGTGGTACACGCCATGCTCAGGGAGATGGTGGTTGAGGGCGAGGACAACTGCATGCCTTAGAGGCTGTAGACCCAGAGGCTCCGCGGATGGATCGGGGTACGCTTTGTTTCCATTCCACTTTCTGCAATAGCTTGTTAGACACTGTTAGCGGTACTCTTTATTTCCCGTTGCTTGTTTGAGTTTTGTTCAGGGCGTTGGTAAGACCCTGTGTGGGTGTTGTTTGGTGTGCTCTGAATGCGTGAGGAAGACAGATCCTTTCCCCACCGAGATGCGTTTTTGTGACGCAATCAAAACCGTGCAGGCGAGTCAGTGCCACCCAAAGCGGATAGTGTTGAGGTGTGGTGGATGAGTCCCTCTGACTTATGTGTTCGAGTAGGGTTGTTTTTTGGTGAACTCACTGGCGTGGGATACCCAGTTGGGAGTCCAGTTGATTTCCATGTGCTTTTGGCTTTTCAGGGATGAAAATTTCTAAGGTGGGGAGGATGTAGCGACTTGGGTTTTGGCCCTATCAGACTTTGGAATATTCTTATGAATAATTCCAGAGCTAGGCACGAAGACGGCATGCGATTCCGAGGCGCGGTGTGCCTGAAATTAATTTTATAAAAATATTAACTATTTTTACACTATGCACATGTTGGGGGTGTTTTATCTCATAAATGGTATCTCAGAACAAAAATCTGAGGGCATGATTGTGTCCGAAGCGTGTTGTTTACACTAGGCGGGGTGTAAACTTTGCGGGCGCGGGCCTGCTGTGAGAAAAGTCACCAGGGGTGTTTTCATAAATAAATGGAAAAGTTTATTTATGAGAATCGGCTCGAATAAATCCTGAACGGAGACTCAGATCACAATTCTGAGTGCACTGTTGCGTTCAGAATGTCCTGTTTACCTTAGGTGCGACATAATTTTAGTCGGCACCGGGTGTCGGGTCGGATGCGAGTTGGCGGGGAGTTAAAATGTAGTTTTTCTTTAAAAATAAAAAAAGAAATCAATCTCCCGCCCCCCATTTCCTCTCTACACATGGAGAACCCCTCCCTACCCTATCTCCGTTCTTCATCAATTCGAGCCACGGACGTCCGTTTTCAACAGTGATCGTCAGCGGATCGAGCTCCAGCGCGTCATAGGCGTTGTTCTGCACCCGATGCTTCGACGATCTCCCAAAAGGTAGGCGGTTTGAGTTTTAAAATCCCGGATCCCATTTTTGTGTTTTTTTCTTCATGTTTTCATATGGGTTGTGTAGTTCGGGTCCCAAGCTTTCCGAAACATATTTTAGATATGAATTTGGAGCACCATGGTGCTCCCGGTGGTTCCCAGATGTTTTCCGGAGGAAAACCCGGATTCCGGCGATGGCTATGGCAGATTCTAGCAAGGGTGGGGGCAGCAGGACAGCAGCGCGGCGGTGGCGCGGTGGATTCCGGCTCTGGCATGGTGGTTTCCGGCGGCGGCACGATGGTTTCCAGCGAGGCAGGAGGTGGTCCGGCCAGGTTTTTCCGGGGGTTCTTTAAACCCCTGTAACTCGCAAACCGGGAGTCCGATTTGAGAGCTGTTTGCGGTGACGGGAAGCTTGCATCGAGACAGAACTCTTGAGATTATTTAGAGAATTTTGTGTGTTGGGTTTTCGGCCTGGGGCCATGAAACTTTGAAAATAATAATAATTTTTTATTATTTTCAACTTCGATCCGCCATAACTCCTACACGGAGTGTCCAAATGGCGTGCCGTCAGTGGAGTTGAGACCCTGATGGTACAATGGACTTTTAAAGATAGTTTCGAGGTGTTGGGATTGAGAACAGGGTGTGAGCCCCATGAGGCTGGGTTCCAACATTTACGGAGAAAATGACTTTTCCATCGGGTGTCCATTTTGGACGATCGAGTAGTCGATCCCTTGTGTTTTTTCAAGGGGATCACAATGGTGTGATCCACTTCATGAGTTTCAGGATTTTGGTGTGGGCCCCACCCGGGATGACTTCGGTGAATAGTGAATTTTTCACCGGCTATCTGTTTGGGACGAACGAGTAGTGGATCCCGTGTGTTTTTCGAGGGGATTGCCATGGTATGATCCACTTGATGAGTTTCGGGATCCTAGTGTGGGCCCCACACAGGCTAGCTACTGTGAATAGTGCCTTTTTCATCGGTTATCCATTTTTTTCAGGTAAACAACCTATCCTGCATGTTTTTCCGTGTGGATCGCGATGGTGGCCCCAGTATCGGCCTTAGAGGTGCGTGGTGTGGCATTGCAGCGGGTCTCTTGGGTTAACGACATTTGGACCAGCAGTGGTTGTGGGTACTCCCTTGGTTCGTTCCTAAGAGGTTTTGCGTGGAATCACAACATTAGTATAGGTTTGTGATCCTCTTGATGGGATGTTTAATCTATTAGAGTTGTGACATTCCTCTAATGGGCCTGGAGCAGGATCCTCTAGCATTGTTTCCCTAGATCGGGTTCTTGGTATCACTGTGACCGCTTATCCACGGGAGGTGATCCCCTATCTAGTTGGTTAACCTTGTAGGGTTGTGGCATCATCGGGAATATGATTCCCTACACAGTGGGCCGTGCTCAGTAGGGTTGTGGCATCATCGGGTATATGATCCTCTACTCAGTATGAGGATTATAGTAGGGTTGCAGTATCATTGGTTATATGATCCCCTACTCAGTTTGTGGTTTCTGTAGGGTTGAAGAATCGTCAGTTCAATCCCCTACAATGCAAGATGTACCAGATAGAGTTTTGGTATCGTTGTGACCGTCGTGACATGGGTGACGATCCTCTATCTGAGTGATGTGTTTCTGTCAAGCGCCCAATCTGGTTTTGGTATCCCCCAGTGGATCCTGGGAGTGATCCCCTATCTATGAGCACTACGAATGCCAGATCAGGTTGTGGTATCCTCCAGCGGACCCTGGGAGTGATCCCCTATCTGTGAGATTTTTGTATACTGAAATGGGTTCTGGTATCCCCTAGCGGACCCTAGGATCGATCCTATATTTGAGGAGTTTGGTGTTTATACTGTTTCTGTATGGTTTCCTCAGTGACGGTATCCGACGAGCGTGATCTCTCGGGTAAGTGTCCGAGATGTTTGTGTGGGACCCTATAGAGTGTATCTCTCGGTCAAGTGTTATCTGGGATGACAGTGATCGTGGAGTGTGCTCTCCTGGTTTTGAACTATTTCTGGTGATGAGGTCAGTATCTCATGTGTCTAGGTGCGTAAGCTGAGTATTTCTGAATGTTCAAGGTGTATGTATGGGCATACACCTGGATTGAGCTGACTAGTTGTGTTTAGTTGAGGATGGTCACGAGATGGAGTTTCTCTCTCGTCTGGGTTCCCTCTGGCTGGGATGAGCAGACTGTTGCCTTTTAGTTTCTCTCTTTTGTTTTTGGGTTTTTAAGGTGCCTACTGAGTATTTTTATATTCACCCCTGCATGGGATTTTCCCGCACGTGTTTGTGTCTTGTGCAGAACACATGATTTTTGATGGAGTCCCAAGAGGACTGGGAGAAGGCAGAGCTAAGTGAACAGGTCTGACCGTGGAGTCTTACCGGAGCTGTGCTGAGGATCTTTCTGGTGGTGCTTTTGGTAGTGTTTCCCTCCTTCTAAGCAGGTTGGACGCTTTGTAGTTTTCTTTTGGTGGGCCCTGTTTTTCCCTTTTGTACTTCTGCTGTACTCTGGTTGTGGGATAGTTGTATGCATTCATTTACTTTTTAGTTTTATATATCTCTGCACTGTTTCATGGAGGTGTATGTGGGTGCGTGTGTACATGTACCTTAGGCTAATTCCACCCATGTGTGTGATAGCTTACTCGGCGCTAGACGCCAGCCCCTGGACTATTGGAGGTGGGAATGGGGAGTCGCGTCTCAAGCCCCATTGGGTTGGGTTGTGACACTATTCATTCACTCCATTCCAACAACTAGGCGTTAACTACCATTTAAAATAATAATAATATTATTGTATTATTTTTCAGTATAACTCAATGTTGTGTGCAATTTAAGATTTTGGAGAAGCCTGTTGTTGCGTGTCGAATATGCTATCAGAAAAACCACCCCTTTAACTTAAAATTAATATCTTATTCATAAGTATTAATAAAAATAAAAAATTATTATTCTATAAATACTTGTGTCATTACAACCCCTCTATATAAATCTAGTTATGAAAGAACCCTAGGTTTAGCCATAAAACACTAGGATTTTAGAGGACCCTTGGAGGAGAACCTTTGATGAATGAAAAAAGATCATGGATGAGTGATTATAGTGCCATCGAGTTTATCTTTAATAAAAGAGTTCTTGGATCTCACCCATGGTAATGACATGACACAGTTCTTCATCAACGATCAATCCAATCTTGAGGTAGTATGTTTGTTTTTATTGGAATTAATCCCCATTATGATTATCCAATTTCAAAATTGAGTCAATATTTCTAACAAATTGATTTGTGGTCCAATCATTGATTTACAGATATTGATTTATCTTCCTAGAATTAGGAATTGATAATGATTATTTGATCATCATTACTAATTTTAATTCAATTCTTTCTCCATCAATGGATTAATTCCAAATTTAACAATGGAAAATTTCTATTCCTCACTCATGTGTTTTGTGATTTTATCCACCCATTCTTCATGCATTCATCACCAGTGTTTCTCTTGACTGGAAGTTCGATAATACTCAGAAATTGATCATTGAAACATTAATCTTTGGTTAAACAAAGTATTTCCTCAGGTCAATGTTTGAGATCAAGAGCATGATGGTGGTTTGATGCAGTGTGATTGAAGATCGATCATAGATCGATGACCTTCAGTTAGTGGGTTTTGGAATTCAATGGTATGGTATGAAAAGAAACATTTCATAAGTGATAGAGTGGACAGAATCTGACTACCGATAATGAATCAGGTTCCGAAAATGTTATATATTAATTTCTTAGTGGTTTTAAAATCTGGATTGAATTAGGAGGTGATGCAGGTGGATGAAGTGTGAAGACTGTGGGATTTGGGAGAATCCTGATATACACAACACGTACTTTGTAAGAACACACATTGTGTATTTCCCTTGTTGTGGCTTCCAGGGCTTCACACAAAGCTAAATATCACATGCCGTGTGGACTATCCACATGCCATATGACTTGATTTTTTCAACCTAGAATATACCCTAGGGGTACCCATGCACAAACATAGCCATGTATATGGGTATGACTAGTGTACATGGGCATGATAGGGGTGCATAGGCTTGAATATTTCTAGTGTAACCAAACACGACTAGAGAACCTAAGCAAAAACATAGTACATGGGAATGGGTCAGACTATATGGAAATGACTAGAGTACATGGGCACTGGCCGATGTACATGGGTATGAGCCAGAGTACATGGGCATGGGTTTGAGTACATGTGAACACCTAAATTATCCAAGAAACTCCATGTATTCATGATACATGTTTCATACTTCTTCTATGTTAGGATGAGGCCCCTATTCTCCTCATTCTAAATTAGTATATGTAGGGTGTGTCCCATTGGTATATCCTTATGAGGGTATAGTGAGGTGTCCCATCCTAAGCATATGATGAGTGATCCTCTCTATGGGCTTGTCTTGGATAGAGTCTAGTATCCCTCTCTATGGCCTGATGTGAGATCCTTTATGATTATTCCCTAGTTTGGGTGTGGAATTTCATTAATAACTATATGGGCGTGTAATCCCCTTCCTAAAGGGTTAATCCAAATTAGGTTAGGTATACCCCATAGTCCTTAGGTTTGATCCCCAATATCTGTATTGAGATCTTATGAGTTCCATCACGTGTTTCTTCTTGGTGAGGATCGACAAGCATGACCCCTTAGATGAGCACCATCATTTTTGGAATGACTCAAGGAGTGAGTTATCCTAGAAGAGTGTCACCCTGAAGCCTCAAGTATAATACTAGGCCAACAGTAGGGTTGTGACCTTAACTTGAGACTTTGTGTCCATCTATAGACTATCTAGGATATTATTATTATCTCACATTCTAATTAACATATCTTTGGGATGATGAGATTACTTATCTCTTGATGCTTTATGTTTAGTGAATTTGGGGTATCCTACTACGTATATTATACTCACCCCCGTACGGGCACTATTTTCATGTGTTTTGTCTCATATAGGAAAAAACATCCTTTTGACGGAGTCATAGGTAGACCAAAAGCAGGTGCATAATAGTTGAGCTAGACAGACCATAGTCATTTCCAGAGTTTCATTTTATAGCAATTCTCTTCTTTCTAGCAGGTTGGACTCTTTTATAGTTTTGGTGGGCTTGTATTTGTCCCATATTTCTTCCTACACTTTTTTATACTCTGATGTGTATTTTTTGTGTATGAATTAATCTTTGTTTTATTTGTATCTTTCCCTTAATCACTGTATGGGTGTTTAGATATGTGTGCGTGTGTATAGGTACCTTAGGATATAGTCTCTTATGCATGTGTTATGCCCACTCAGTACTTTTCGTCAGCACCTAGCCTATTAGAGCTAGGCTTAAGCTATCACACTTGACTTGTTTCTAGTTTGGTGAGCCCTGTAAGGTTAGTTCATGACAAATTTAATGGACGCCAAGATACCAAAACTATCTATTATTTTTTAGGTTATAGAAATAAACCATACATAATAGACACTAGTAATTTAATAGTGAATATATAAACCATAAATTAAGTAGTCACTTTACTTTTTAATGGAAATATAATGAAAACAATAATCCCTTAATTTAATGGTAGTAAGCACCAAAAATAGAATAAAGATGAAGAAAGTATCTTTATATATTAGTCTCTAATATCTAAAGAGAATATAAAAAAAAATTTACGAGAGATTGAGAAAATAAAGAGAGTGATAAAGATATACAATTTTGGAACACTCTCTAGAAACGATAGAGAGAGAGGGACAGAGTTAAGAAGAGTAATTCTATGAGAGAAATCGAAAAATTGATATTTTTGGGGGTTGGATAAGAAAGTGGTTATAGACTACCAAGGCCTCCTATGGTCTCTATATATATAATTTAAATAATTTTAAAATGTTTTGGAATATTTCAGGGCTTTAATTCATTATATTCCAAGTTCGATGAATCATATCCATAATTTGTTCAAGCCTTCTTATTCCCTTTAAAAATAAACAACTCAACACAGTCAAAGAAATCATTAGGAAATTTAAATGAAAAATAAAAATAATTGTATTCCAAAATTATCAAGGAGGGATAAATAGATTATTGATAATAAATTATTGAAATTAAAACTATTTAAACAATTCAAATTAATTTAAAAACAATCATTATAAAGTTTAAGACAATTATATAATAATAGGTCAACGATAACATAAAAAATTTGTATAGAGTTATTCTATAATATTCAAAATTTTAATTTCAAATATCTTCACATATTTATACATGGAATACAATCAAATATTAAAGATATTTCATTAAAACTTATAAAACAGGTTTTAATAACTTCATTAGAATTAAAAAAGATTATATAAATAATAAAATCAATGAAAACAACTCAAAATAATAAAATCAAAATATTTGAAATATTTACTGAATGCTCATGTGTAAATGAAGTCCAATATTAATCTTCATAAAAATGTGTTTAAAACATTGTAAAAATACTTTTCAAATGTTTTAAGTCATCAATAAGAATTTATAGAATGATAAAAATAATTTAATCACATTTTATAGACATGCATCAAATCAATATATCAACTAAATCATAAAAATAGAATAAACTAGATATTTCCAAATTTACATAAGGGTAAGTTACATGCATGCGTAAAGGTAACACATACTTTTCATAGGTTGTGTAAAGTTAACCGACATTTTATACATGCTGCATAAAGGTAACTAGAAAATTATGTAAGGGTAATAAAGAAATTTATGCATTGCATAAAGGAAGCTTGCACACTATGTAAGGGTAAACAAAAAAAATTATACGCACTACATAATGGTAGAATAAAATTTAAAATGGCTACATATGGATAAATTTTTACATACATAAAGATAGAATCAATGTTTCTTAACAATAAATAAAATATTATAAATGATGTGTAAAGGTAGATAGAAAGCTACGTAAGGGTAAGAAGCATTTAAAAAAGATATGTAAAAGTAAACTGAAAATTATAAGACAAGTGTAAGGTTAAGTAGAACTCACGTAAGGGTCACACATTCTACGTAAGGGAAAATATTGATTTTCAAAACTTATTTAAAGGTAAAGATAAAACAACACACACTATATAAGTGTAAAAGATAAATTTATAAAAATATTTTCTCACAAGATATAACTAAAAAAATATAGAATAACAATAATAATAAAAATAAATGAAAAATATTTAAAAAAACATTATTATTTTTTAAATAAAATTCAATAAAAAATAAAATTATAATAAAAATAAAAATACAATTATGAAATATAGAATAATATAATTATAAAAAAGTGAAATAATTAAAGTGGCAAGAAACCACTCCAAATATATAGACCTTTTTGATAATTAAAAAATATCAATTTCAAAATTTCTCCCCCTTTTTTGGAATTGATCAAAAAGAAGTAAAAAAAATTAGAAAATAAATTGATAAAATTTAAATCTATATTTATCATCATTAATGAGTTTTTTTATAGAGACAAAAATAAATTTTGTAAAAAATAAATTTTAAAACTTTAGGAGATAAAAAAAATATTTTAAGAAAAAATAACCATTTTTAAGAAAAAAGTTTTAAACGCAAAAAATTTTAGAATATTATATTTTTTTTGAAAAATATAAATAAATTTGTTTGAAAAAAAAATTGGAAATTGATTTTGAAAAAAAAACCTGCCTCTTTTAGGTATATTTTAATATTAACATGATTAGATCCCCCTCAATTAATGCATCATGAGAGTTATAAGGGATCATATCCATGGAAAAGAATAAAGAAAAAACTTAGAAAATAAATATATTGAAAAATAATTTTCATTATTAAGGATTAATAAATATTATATTAATAAAATATAGAAAATTCCTTGAGAGTATCAAACCAGGTGTGCAGTAAAGCCCCAATCACTATACAGAGGATGGAGAAAGGTTTAACAAACCCAATCAACAAATTTTGAGATAAATACCTAGAAAAAACTACACCAAAATCACATCTACTTATTTATATCAAAAAAGAAATGTTTTTCTTGAAGTATAATACTCAATTTATTTTCCAAAATTATGATTTTTTTGATTTTTTAATAAAATAAAATTATAAATTTATTTTTGAAAATAATTTTGAAAAACAAAATTTTAAAAATGAAAACTTCTCAACCGTAATGAGATTTTGAGAGATAATAATTATAAAATAATCATATCCAACTCACCTTTGATAAAATCAAAGCAATCAATAGGAAGGGGTTTACTAAACATATAGGAAAGTTGAAGGTTTGTGCAAAAATATTCAAGAACGATATCACCTTTTTGAAAGTTATCTCATAGAAAATGGTGTCTCAAGTCAATGTGATTAGTGTGGGATTGTTGGACAATATTTTTAGAAATAATTATCACACTAGTGTTATCACACTTTATTGGGATAAAAGAATATATTATCCTAAATTCCAAAAGAGTATGTTTAATTCATATAACTTGGGAACAACAAATCATAGTGGATACGTATTTCAATTTAGATGTAGAAAGAGAAACATAGTTTTTCTTCTTACTAATCCAACATACAATGTATTTTCATAGTAGATGACAAGTTCCACCTATAATTTTTGGATCTAGTTGACATCCTCTAAAATTAGCATTGAAAAAAAATTAATGTTTATAAGTTGTTTCCTTAATATTAAACAATCCAAACTTTTTAGTTTCTTTAAAATAATGAAAAATTATTTTGAGGTATTTTAAATGCGACTGATTTGGATTATATTGAAAATGAACACAAAGAAATACACTAAAAATGATGTATGGATGGGTCACATTAAGCTAAAGTAGATTTATAATCATAATTTGATAAATATTATTTTTTACTAATTGATTGAATTCAACCAACATTATCTTACTATTTATACTCTTGGGAATTATAATTTCCTTATCATGATCCAAGACAAAATTATTTATAAGTTCATTAGTGTATTAACTTTGGTTTAAAAGTCTCCATCAAATCTTTTTAACATTTTAAACAACAGAATAATTTAAGTTCTCTCATATAACTCATTCCAAACCCTTTATTCATTAAATTGTAAAATTTATTACAAAGAGTTTCTTTAGTTGAGCTGAAAATAACATCATCAACATAAATTTGAATGACTAATAACTCATTTGAAAAAGTTATGAGAAGAAGTGTGGAATCATTTTTTCCCATTTTGAAATCATTTAATAAAATAAATTTAGTAAACCTCATATACCAAGCCCCATGGGATTATTTTAAACTATACAGAGCTTTGGTTAACTTGAAAATGAAATTTGGAAATTCTTGTTTCTCAAAATTATGTGGCTGGTCCACAAAATTATTTTCATATATAAAACAATTAAAAAAAATCACTTTTTGACATCTATTTTAAAAAGTTTGAAATTAAAATGAGTGACAAATATCAATAATATTCTAATGAATTCAAGTAGAGAAATGGGTGAAAAGGTTTCAACATAATCAATTCCTTATTATTTATTATAGTCTTTAGAAACAATTTGATATTTATTATAAATAAAATTTCCTTTTTTTATTAAGTTTGTTATGAAAAACTCACTTGTTTCCAATAATAGATTGATTATCAGGATGTTCCATGAGATTCCAAAAATTACTCTTTTGAAATTTCTTCAACTCCCCTTGCATGGAAAGTATCCAATTATCATCATTAATAGAATCATCAAAGGAGTGTGGTTTAATATGATAGATAAAAGATTGATGTTTAACCTAATTTAATTTTGATCTTCTAGTATGAGTTTTAGATTGTAATTATCCAATAACATTCTCAAGAGGATGGTCTTTGGATTGAATCAAAGACTTGGGTAAAGGAGATTATGGAGTTTATAAAGAATCTTCAATTATTTTATAATTTTTTTTTGAGAAAGGGTTTAACTAGGTTGTAAAAGATCATAATCACTTTGTAGATGTGATTTAGGAATATTCTCATTGAATTTTATTTTAATTTACTCTTTTAGGGTCTTGGTCCTCTTATTGAATACATTTAAAACTTTAATTGAGTTCAAGTACACAAGAAAAATTACTTTATCAGATTTAGGGTCAAAATTTCCTAAATTATCCTTGGTATTAAGGATAAATCATTTACATCTAAAGACATTAAAGAACACAACTTTTGAAAATTGTACTTTCCAAATTTCATAATGTTTTTTCCGAATATGTGTTTTACAAGGACAAAATTAAGGATAAAGTATGTAGTAGTGACCGCCTCAGCCCCAAAGTATTGAGAAAGGGAAAAATAATTAAAAATAGTCTTATAATTTTTTTGGAGGGTCCTATTTTATCTTTTGACAATCACATTTTGTTGAGTTATTATAGGAGAGAAAAATGAGTGATGATAACCTTGAGAAGTGAAAAAACCATCAAATTATTTGTTAACAAATTCTCCACCATGGTTCCTTATAAGAGAAAATAGCTTGTGTCATTTTTCATTTTAAAATTTCTTGAAATTTTGATCAAGAAATTATAGAAATAATTCTTATGAGCTAATATGAAAACCCATTTAAATCTATTAGTTTCATCAATAATTATAAAGGTGATATTTTTACCTATAATACTGGAAACTTGAGTTGGTCAAAAAAGGTCAAGGTGGACTAGTTATAGGTATTTTGAAGAGTAAACATGGTATTTTAGTTTAAAATAAGAATTTTATTTCTTTAAAAGTTGTTAAGGTTCCCAAACTAAATTATCTTTAAAATAAAAATTTAGTAAATCTCATACTAGTAGGTTATGGTTGAGTTTGACAAGAGAATGAGTACATAAATAACCACGATGCTAATGTCAAAGCCAAGAATCATTATCTTTCACACTAAAAAACATAACATTTTTCATTTTTAGATATTTTAAATCAATAATGTAATCATTTTGAAGATGATATGTGATAAATAAAAAATTTCATTTGGAATTAAAAACTTCAAAAAAATCATTTTTAAAAGTAATTTTAAAATTGTTATCATATAATTGATTAATACTCATTAAATTATACTTCAAGACTTTAATAAATAAAAATTATTTATTAATATTAATGTTTTATAAATCAATAATACCTATATTAATAATGTTTCATTTTGAATCATCACCAAAGGTGACATGTCCTTCATAAAAATCTCTGAGATGATTGAGTTCATAAAGATCACCACACATTCCTTGAGAACTCGTTATCCATATACTATGAATCTTCTCATGTTTTTATATTTTTATATAAAATATTAAGAAAATATATATTTTATTAACCATATCTTGGGTCCAATTAAGTTAGATAATAAACACTGAGACAGTGAAACAATATTGGGTCCACTAATATTGGATAATATAGATTTAGTAACCCAAACTTGTTTGGTAGGAGAATTTATATTAAAAAATTTAAAAGAAATATGAATGAATTTTGGTCTACCATATCTATCATTTTTAGAACATAATTCACAAAATAGATGACCAAATTTATTATAATAATTAAAAAATTTATTTTTGATAAATTCACTTAACAAAAGTAGTCTTTTTTGAATTGTTGGAAAAACTGGATTTAATTAAAAAAAAACTATACTGATTTTTAAATGGTTTTAAGAACCTAATATCATATTTAAATTTTATTCCCCTTGGTTAAAATGAAAAATATAGTTTTTAAGGTCATTTTTTTTAAATTTGAGAATTTCAATACTTAGCTGTTTTTATAATTTTAGAAAAAAAATCCTTTTTCTTTTAAAAGTAGATCTTTTTTGGGAAACAAAAGGTTGTGCTTATTTTTAAGATATTTTAATTTGGAAAGAATATAAAAAAACCATTTTGAATTTCATTTTTATCAATGATAAGATCATCACAAGTAAAATAATAGGTAGAATATTTAAAAGAATATAAAGAGGAATGAGAAGGAGAAAGATAAATTTTAGAACTAATATCAATACTATCCCTGACATGTGTCATGAGACACTTAAAACATTAGTAGATTGATTCTTATATAGAAGAGTCCTCACTAGCACTCTAATTCATTACCTTTAAATATTTCTTACCTTGATACTTATCTTTTGATGTTTTCTGGTTTAATGGAAAATCAGGTTTGATGTGGCCCTTCTTTTGAAGCTAAAAAATGTTACCTCAAATTCTTCATTTTACTTTTCGAAGTTTTGGAATGGTCTCTTAATTTTATTTTAGTTTTCCATCATCTTAGTAATGATGGAAATGTCAAAGCCACTCTCAGATTATACTTAATTGTTTGTTTTGGAGGAAATTTTTCCTTTAGTTTCCTTGACATCCTTATCCTCCTTTTCATCTTGTCTCTTCATGTTTATCTCATATTTCATGAGAGAAATTATGAGTTCCTTTGGAATTATTTTTGACATCTTTAACCTCTTGGATTGTAGTGACTTTTAAATCCCAACTTATTGGGAAAACCCAAAGTATTTTCTTGAACAATGTTTCTATATAAAGAGTTTCACTAAGATATTTTCAACTATTATAAATAACAGTAAATCTAGGAAACATAACAGTGATAAAATAGTTAGGATTCATAGTCAAACTCTCAAAATATCATCTATACATGTCAAGAACTATATTCTTAACTTTATTTGAACCTTTATGCATAGGATATAATAATTTCTAAATTTCATTTGTGTTTTTTCTTGAAGAATATTTATTAAAATCATTAACATATAAAACAAAATGTAATACATTCATAGCTTTACCATATAATTAAAAAGCATAAATATCATCAGGGGACCATTTTTCTTCATTTTCAGTTGAAAGATATTATCCATGTATAATAATTTTATAAATAGGATAACCAATATATCTGTGAAAATTAGACATTCTATATTTCCAATAAGAATAATGTATACCATAAAAAATAGACCATGACCTAATTATTGTCCTTCAAGAGCACCATAAGTGTTTGAAAAAACAATTTTAAAAAGAGATATTTTAAATTTAAAAATATTTAATTGTTCAAACACTATGATAAGTTAAGAAAATAAAGAGAGTGAGAAAGATATAAATATTTTGAACACACTATATAAATGAGAGGAATATTAAAGAAGAAGAAATATTTAAGAGTAATTGAGCAATTAATCACATTGATTATTAGATGATAAAGTTTTATAGATTTCAAAGGCCTTTAAAGGCCTCTATTTATAACATCTAAATCATTAAAAAATGTTTTAAAATCCTTCAGTTAATTTGAGTTATTAAATTCCAAGTTACATTAATCTTGACCATAATTTTTTCAAGCCTTCTCATTCCATTTGAAAATAATTAACTCAAAAAAACCAAGAAAATTATTAGGCAATTTGAATTCAAAATAGAAATAATAATATTAAAAATGTATAAAGGGGAGAGAAATATATAATTGATAATATATCAATAAAATTAAAACTATTTAAAAAATTAAAATTAATCTAATAACACACTTTCAAAAGTTTAAAATTATTCCATAATAATATGTCAAAAATAACACACAAAAGCAATAGAGAGTTTTTCTATAATATTCAAATTTTGAATTTTAATCATATTTCTATATTTATATATGTAATAATATCAAACTTTAAGTATATTGCATTAAAAAATATAAAAAAAGTTTTAATAACTTCATTACACTTAAACAATATTTTAGAAATAATAAAATCAAAAGAAATAACTAAAAATAAGAAAATAAAAATATTTGAAATATTTACTGAAAGTTTTTACGTAAATGAAGAACAATTTTAATATTCATAAAAATGTGTTTAAACATCATAAAAATACTTCATATAGGTTCTGAATCATTAATAACAATTTATGAAATGATTAAAAAATCCAAACACTTGTTATATATATGAAGTAAGTTAGTATATCAACAAAATCATGAAAATAGAGTAAACTAGAGATTTCCATATTTCCATAAGGGTAAGTTACATGCATGTGTAAAGGTAACACATAATTTTCAAGGGTTTAGTAAAGGTAATTTATTTATACATGATATGTATAGGTAAATATGAAATTACATAAGGGTAACAAAGAAATTCATGTGTCGTGTAAAGGTATCCATCTCGCTACATAATGGAAAACAAAAAATACATGCACTACAAAAGGGTAAAATAAACTTTCAATTTTCCATGTAAAAGTATATGATTACATGAATAAAGGTATATTCAATGTTTTTTAAGGGTAAATAGAAGATTATAAATGATGCATAAAGGTTGATAGAATGCTAATTAAGGGTAATTAGTATTTTAAAAAAGCTGCATAAGGATAAGCTGAAAATTATAAGACATGCGTAAGGGTAAAGAAGAACTTATGTAAGGGTAACACTTTCTATATAAGGGTAAATTTATATTTTAGAAAATTATGTAAAGTTAATTATAAAATAACAAATTCTATGTAAGTTTAAAAAATAGCTTTATATTTTTTTTTCATAAGATTCAACTAAAAATAATTATATAGAATAATATAAATATTAAAAATAAATGAAAAATAGTTAAAAAATTAACCAAAATAATTCAAAAAAAATCAATAAAAAATAAAATTATAATAATCCAAAAAAATTAAATTATGAAATATATAATAGTTTAATTATCAAAACATGAAATAATTAAAGTGGAAAGAAACAACTCCAACATGTGTGAACTGAAAGAAGGAAATTGATATTAGTTATTGACCTTTTACATCTCACAAGGACTCAGTTATCCAGATGATTTTAAAAAAGGTTTTGATGGTTCATGTAGAGGTGAATTCAAATGTAGTTTTTAAATGATTAACGATGTGAAAGAATTCAATTTCCAGAAGGTACATTCTTCCTAGGGGAGAAAAGCTATGGTGTTAGGATGAGAAGGTATGCAGAATCTCTACCTTATAGGGTTTTTCTAATTGGAAATCTGTCTCACTTGGGAGTGGCTTATACCAATTCCTTTTTCCTTCTGAGGATATCTGAAAAAATTCCTGGAGGCTTGGATATCTATACTTGAAACCCGATATGTTTTACATCCATGAATAGTCATTGGATTTTAAACTTTCCAATGTCAATAACATATTTTCATAGGTATATATTTGGATCTATGGACTCAATTGGATTATTTAGAACATAATAATTCTCTAAACATTGTAGCATCAATATGTGTGCCTATCCATCATGACAGAGAGATTGAAATTCTAATATTTGGTCACTATGCTAGAATCCTGGTAGTGATTGATTTATGTATAACTCACATTGATAAGGTGATCCTGTCAACTCAAGATGATGAGATCAATCTCATAGATGAGTATGAAAATCTTCCACATCCTTGAGAGGAGTGAAATTATATTGGAAATTAGAATGGTACTTATCATAGAATTATTATGTGCATGAAATATGGCCTATGAGGGCACTTAGAAAAGTATTTCAAGAGCCCTATTCAAGAGAAGGATGGTTTTTTCATGGTCAGGGAACCTGAGTAAGAAGCTAGAAGGGATGAAATCTCTGAGACCACTACTCCAAGGGTACAAGAGATCAGAATAGATGTATCATGGTTATATGCTTCTACTTTGAAGTAAGGATTGGGAATGGTGCTTGATACTTTAGTTCAATCTGGTCTACCTGAGCCTCATATAAGCTTGGATCATGGTTTTTAGGACTCTGGTATGTGTAGATTCCAAGCACAATGAAAGCAATGGAATGTCATGTTTAACTTAAATTTTATTCTTAATTTATGGATATTTTTTATTGTATATAAAAAATAACTTCATGTCCAATGAAAACAATAGCTTAATGAAATAAAGAAAAACGATGAAACCAGAATAGGTGGATCTTCACATGTAATTTATAATTAATTAACGAACAGATATAGAATTAGCTCAACTTGTAATTTTGCTTTCATTTATGATATAATTGAATAAATATAATCTTAATATCATTGGGATTCATGATTTAAGTGAATAATTAATTTAGATATGATCCACACATGCACCAAAATATCTAAACATCATCATAGAATCACTAGGTGCTAGCATGAATGATACTGATCACTTTCATTATTTGTGGTTGATTTTAGCAGAATTATTCTTTAAAGGAGGAAGAAAATTTGATGTTCCCTCAATGGATTAATAGAGGAGGAAGAGTGTGTGTTATATATATATATATATCTAGGTATCTCTTTATCAATTTTTGACAATAAGAGTGATTGTGGAAATTGATATAATCAGATATTTATTATGGAAGGTTCAGGGTTGGAAAATCACATACAGGCCCCATTCAAGCTTTATAATTACTACTTGAACCCTTTTCCAAAAATAAAAAATATTTTTATTATTAATTACTTTACCTGAGTAACAATTTAGGAATAAAAAAATCATTTATACCAATTATAATTAGGCCTCTAAACCCGATCCTCTTTCCCGCATTGATATTTATCAATCCTTGAATACTAACTATTTATTTAATAAATAAATATCATTTCATTATTCATCGATAAATATAATAAATATTATATTAACCAAAACATGAAAATAAATATTTATTATCATTTAACTCACATATCATTTTGAATAACTTGTTGTTAAATCATGGTGATCATCCAAAACCAAATAAATATCATTTACCCCAACTTTTTAAAAATTAATACTTGAATTAAAATGAGATTGTTGATACATTCAATGTTTGATCCTAAAGTCCTATTTATCTATGGACTTATACATATCCTCCTAAAGTACATGGTTAGTGTCTAGAAACATGTAAAGGCACCCATAGAGAAATAAGTTAACTTTGAAATGACATCCAACCTCCTACAAACACTTACCATGTAAAACAATCCCTTTATTGTGATATCTCAAATCAAGAAGGTTCCATGTTGATGCCATCAACCTATGTGATCGATGTCTCTTTATTTGACTTATAGAGATAAACTCACCCATTGAAAACGATGTCCATAGATTAATACATGTAGTTCCATTCCCATATAAGATTTTAAGATATCAATTTCTGCCTGGGGACAGATGGGGGAAGACCTTTATTGAATTATCCTTTAATGCAATATCATTCATGATGTACCTAATGCACCCTACCTCTCTAAAAGTATATTTCATCATAGTTTTTATTAATACATAAAATTACATGAGTCATGATATAATTTAATGATAATATTAAGGTCCAAGGGTTAATACACACATCCACTAATAGGAACATACAATGACACTTAGAAATATGGATTTCCTATTGGTGGGTCTGTTCTCATAAACTTATATCTTAGAGATCACTAAGGGAGAAAACCATGAGAAGGTGTCTCAATATCTAATGAGAATAATACAACTAATAGCCTATATTGTCTATGTATTTTCAGGAAATATCATCCAACCATAAAACAATATTCAAGAACACTATCACGGAACCTCTTGGTTCTCATCATAATGGGGAACTTCCATGACCTTTCAGTGTGACATATATTCTTGGGAAATTATCAAATACAAATAGAATAAAAGGGAACAATCATAATGTGATAAGAAAATTAATTAATAAAGAAAACATACAATCAAGTGCTAAGAAATTTGGTTCTAAGGAATTAACTCAAACAGACTCTTACTTGCACTACATCCAATTGACAATACCTTTTAGTCAATTAGTTCTCACATGATACTTATGCATCTTCTTAGATAAATTATTGGTCAAGGGGTCTCCCCCATTTTCCTCCATCAATACTCTTCTAACCAAAACTTCACCTCTTTGATAAAAATCCCTCAATATTTAAAACTTCAAAAGTATGTGCATTTTCCATTACTACAAAAAAACCTTTAACAATGCTAAAATTGGGCACTGTCAGTATAAAAAAACCACTGAATACCACAGAATGATTAAAATCCCTAGCATTTTATTATCACTAAAAAACAATGATAAAGGAACACCCTTTATCAGCACTTTTATTTATCATTGATAAAGTTATCCCTTATCAGCGTTACTAAAAGCACTGATAAAGGGGGTCCGTTATCAGTGTTAAAAAAGCACCAAAAAGGGATTCCTTTATTAGTGCTAAAAAACACTAATAAAGTAACCCTTAATTAGTGCTAAAAAAGGTCTAATAAAGGGACCCTTTATCAGTGCTTTTAATAGCACTGATAAAGGATACCTTTATCAGTGCATTTAATAGCATTGATAAAGTGGAATACTAGAGTGTGCTATTAAATTTAAAGCAAACTGCAGCAGAAAAAACAAGTTGCAAATACATAATTTAAATGAAATGAAATTTACAAAAAAAAATAAGAAAAAAACACTATATTATAGAAATTTTAAACATTGTAAAATTACATGAGTAAGTGAAAATTATCAGAGACATTCAAAAACATAAATGTTCCTTTGTTTTTAACCCTCGACCCTCGATCATGCTATTTTCGAAAAAACTATCCTAGCTCATGAAAAATAATTCACCTATGTAAGAAAAAAATTCTTATGTTAGTAATAATATAAATAAATAAATTAAACACAAAGTGTCAATTTTAAACTAAAAAAATATACTTTGATTCATACCAGGAACACTGTGTATCAAATTTAGTTAAAATTGATTCTTTCACGTCACACTATTTCTTGTTCATCTTTAAACATTATATTTTTGAAAATAAACTAAATAAGACTAAGATATAAATGATAAGGAAATTAATTAAGTAATTGTAGATAAAATGATGGGAAAGGAATATGAGATTGTTTTCTCATTTTTGGTGACGTGATGCGTATTTTAAACTAAAATGAACCTTATATATTGAAACATGTACTTTGAGTCATACCGATGACATCATGTGTCATATTAATATGATTTCAATTTATATATGTCACAAATGACTTATGGAACACTTTTCTAAAGTATCAAAACAATCTGATTGAGTTTTCTTGGTTTTGATTATATCACTTGTGTTTTTTACTAAAATATAATTTTAAACTCAAAATAAGAACTTTGAGTCATACTAGTCACATAATGTATCAGTTTGACATGATATTGATTCCTGCATTACAAAAATAAATTATTAATATTCTTCCTGAATTATCAAGACAATCCGAGCAACTTTTCTTAGTTTTCAGTGTGTGACACAATTTTTGAACTAATATATCAATTTTTAATTGATAACATACACTTTGATTCATATCTGGTACATCATGTATCATATTGAGGTAAAAAATATTCCTAAATGTCACAAATGACTTATGGATTTTTTTTAAATTATCAAATCAATTTGAATGCATTTTCCTGGTTTTGAGTATGTCAATTGTATTTTTTATTAAAATTAATGTCAATTTTAAATAAAAAGATACACTTGGATTCATAATGATCACAATTTTCATTAGATTGTGGTGCGACTAATTATGACACATCAAAAATGACTTTTGGATCATTTTCCTAAAGTATCATAACCATATGAATGCATTTTCTTAGTTTTGAGTATATCACTTATCTATTTTACTAAAATGTCATCTTAAACTGAAAACATGTAATTGGAGTCATTTCGGTCACATCATGTATCGGTTTGATATGAGACTAATTACTAAATAGAAAAAATGACTTATAAATCATTTTACTAAATTATCAAGACAATCTAAGTGAATTTTCTCTGTTTTTAGTGAGTGATACACTTTTTCAACTAAAATGTCTATTTTAAATTGATAATAGAAATTTTGAGTTATATCAAGAAAAAAATGTATTTGATTGAGGTGAAGATGACTAATATATGTCAAAAATGACTTACATATTGTTTTCATAAAGTATCAAAACAATTCAAATGTGTTTTATCAGTTTTGAGTATGTCACTTTTCTTTTTTACTAAAAATAATGTCAATTTTAAATAAAAAGATGCACTTTAAGTCATACCAGTCATACTATGCATAATATTGAGGTAAATATAATTACAACATGTAAAAATGACTTATGGATCATATTAATAAAGTATCAAAACAATATTAATGCATTTTATTAGTCTTTTGTATGTACCTTGTATTTTTTAGTAAAATGTCATATTAATATGAAAACACGCACTTTGAGTCATACCTGTAACATTGTGTGTTGGTATGATGTGTGATTAATTAATACACATAAAAAATGACTTATGAATAATATTAATAAATTAACAATACAATACGAGTTCATTTTCTTATATTTTAGTGAGTGAAACACTTTTTGTACTAAAATGTCAATTTTAAACTGATAACATTCACTTTGAGTTATACCAAGCACACCATGTATCATATTGTGGTGAGTATAATTTCTATATGTCAAAAATGACTTATGGATCATTTTATTAAACTATCAAAATAATATGAATTCATTTTCTCAGTTTCGATTATGTCACTTATCTTTTTTTATTAAAATTAATGTCAATTTTAAATAAAAAGACACACTTCGAGTCATACAAAGAAAACCATGTATCATATTGATATAAGTATGATTAATAGACATAAAAAAGACATATTGATCATTAAACTAAATTATAAAAACAATACAAATGTGTTTGCTCATTTTTGAGTATGTCACTTATCCTTTTAATTAAAATTAATGCCAATTTTAAATAAAAAGACACACATGAAGTCATACTGGTCACACCATGCATCAGATTGATGTGTTAATAATTCCTACACATAAAAAATGACACATATATTATTTTAATAAAGTATCAAAATAATAGGAATGTGTTTTCTCATTTTTAAGTATGTCACTTGTCTTTTTTACTAAAATGTAATTTTAAACTAGAAACATACCCTTTGAGTCATACCGGTCACATCATTTTTTGGATTGACATTATACTAATTATTACACATAAAAAATTACTTATGGATAATTTTACTAAATTATCATGACAATCCGAGCATTTTTTCTTAGTTTTTAGTGAGTGACACACTTTTTGAACTAAAATGTCAATTTTAAACTAATAACGGACACTTTGAGTTATACCACTCACACCATGTATCATATTAAGGTGAGGTTGATTCTAAAATTCAAAAATTACGTATGGATCATTTTAATAATATATAAAAACCATCTGAATGATTTTTCTCAGTTTTGAGTAGGTCACTTATCTTTTTTACTAAAATTAATTTAAATTTAAATAAAAAGACATACTTAGAGTCATACCGGTCATACTATGTGTCAAATTGAGGTGTGAATGATTCTTAAACATCTGAATTGACTTATGGATCATTTTAATAAAGTATCAAAACAATAAAAATGTGTTTTATCAGTTTTGAGTATGTGGTTTTCCTTTTTTACTAAAATTTCATTTTAAACAAAAAACATGCACTTTGAGTCATATCAGTCACATCATGTGTTATTTTGATGTGATACTAATTTATATACATAAAAAATGACTTGTAAATCATTTTACTAAATTATCAATATAATACGAGTGTGTTTTCTTGGTTTTCAGTGAGTGATACACTTTTTGAACTAAAATGTCAAATTTAAACTGATAACTAACACTTTGAGTTATATTCGGAACACCATGTATCATATTGAGGTGAAGATGACTCCTACACATCAAAAATGACTTGTGGATCCTTAAAGTATAAAAATAATTTAAATGTGTTTTCTCAGTTTTGAGTATGTCAATTCTATTTTTTACTAAAATTAATGTCAATTTTAAATAAAAATACACACTTGGAGTCATATCAGTCACACCGTACATTGGATTGAGGTGAAACTAATTACTAAACCTCAAAAATGACTTATGGATAATTTTAATAAAGTATAAAAACAATATGAATTCATTTTATCATTTTTGAGTATGTCACTATTCTTTTTTACTAAAATGTCATTTTAAATTAGAAACGTGCATTTTGAGTCATATAGGTTACATCGTGTATTGGTTTGTTGTGAGAATAATTACTATACATTAAAAATTACTTATGAATAATTTTTATAAATTACCATGAAAATTAGGGTGTTTTTTCTTATTTTTTTGTGAGTGACACACTTTTTGAACTAAAATATAAATTTTAAATTGATAATAGACACTTTGAGTTATACCAGGCACTCCATGTATCATTTTGAGGTAAAAGTGTTCTTTATATTTCAAAAATGACTTATGAATTATTTTCCTAAAGCATAAAAACAATATGAATGTGCTTTATTAGTTTTGAGTATGTCACTTATCTTTTAAAAAAATACCATTTTAAACAGAAACAAGTACTTTGATTTATACCAGTCACATCATGTGTTAGTTTCATGTGAGACTAATTTATATATGTCAAAAATGACTTATGAATAATTTTAAAAAATTACCAAGAAAATTGGAGTGGATTTTCTTAGATTTCAGTGAGTGACACACCTTTTGAACTAAAATGTCAATTTTAAACTGATAAGAGACACTTTGAGTTATACTAGGAACAATGTGTATTAGATTAAAGTGAGGCTAATTCATACAAGTAAATAATGAATAATGAATCATTTTACTAAAGTATCAAAACAATATGAATGTGTTTACTTGGTTTTGAGTATTCCACTTTTCTTTTTTACTAAAATTAATGTCAATTTTAATTAAAAAGACACACTTGGAGTCATACCAAGCACACCGTGTATCTTATTGATGTGCATAAAACTCCTACACATAAAAAATGACTTATGTATCATTCTCATAAATTCAAAAAACAATTAGAATTCATTTTATCAGTTTTGAGTATGCCACTTGTCTTTTTTACTAAAATTAATTTCAATTTTAAATAAAAAGATACACTTGGAGTCATACCAGTCACACCGTGTGTCAGATTGAGGTGTGGAAGATTCCTTAAAATAAAAAATTAATTATGGATTGTTTTCATAATGTAACAAAATAATCCAAATGTGTTTTCCTGGTTTTGAGTTTGTCACTTATCTTTTTTACTAAAATGTCATTTTAAACTAGAAACACACACTTTAAGTCATATCATTCACATAATGTATCTGTTTGATGTGAGAATAATTCCTACATGTCAAAAAATGACTTATGAATAATTTTAATAAATTATCAAGATAATATGAGTTCATTTTCTTAGTTTTCAGTGAGTGATACACTTTTTGATTTAAAATGTCAATTTTAAATTGATAATATAAACTTTGAGTTATATTGGGAATGTTGTTCATCATATTGTGGCATGGATGATTACTATACGTCAAAAATAACTTACGTATAATTTTAAAAAAGTATAAAAATAATACAAATTAATTTTCTCACTTCTGAGTATGTCACTTTTCTTTTTTACAAAAATTAGTTTCAAATTTAAATAATAAGACGCACATGGAGTCGTACTAGTCACACCATGAACCGGTTTGATGTGTGGATGATTCCTACATATTAAAAATGACATATGGATCGTTTTAATAAAGTATCAAAACAATCCAAATGTATAAAATTGTTTTTGAGAATGTCAATTTTCTTTTTTACTAAAATTTTATTTTAAACTAGAAACATATACTTTGAATCATACTGGTCACATCGAGTGTCGGTTTGACATGAGACTAATTACTAAATTACAAAAATTACTCATGAATAATTTTCCTAAATTATAAAGAAAATCCTAGTACATTTTATAAATTTTCAGTGGGTGACACACTTCTTGAACTAAAATGTCAATTTTAAAATGATAACAGATACTTTGAGTTATACCGGGAACACCATGTATTAGATTGAGGTGAATCTGATTCCTACACATCAAAAATGACTTATAGATAATTTTAATAATGTATCAAAACAATATGAATGTGTTTTATTAGTTATGGTTATGTCACTTTTCTTTTTTACTAAAATTAATGTTAATTTTAAATAAAAAGACACAATTAATGTTATACTAGTCCCACCATGTGTCAGATTGAGGTTTGGATAATTTATACATGTGAGAAATGGATTATAGATCATTTACCTAAATTTTGAAACAATTTGATATCATTTTATTTATTTTATCTCTTTTGACATGCGTTTTGAACTAAAATGGAACATTTCTATTGAAAACTCACACATCAGGTCATATCTACCACATTGTGTATTTTATTTATGTGAGATCAATTTACACATGTGAAAAATTAATTATGGATCATTTTACTAAAGATTGAAAGATATCAGATATCGCTTGCGTAGTTTTGACTATTTGATGTATGTTTTAAACTAAAATGACACTTTTGTATTTAAAACAAGTACTTCGAGTCATACCAACCATATCAAGTGTCATATTGATGTCTTATCAATTCCTAGATGGAAAGAATTAATTATGGATCATTTTCCTAAAGTTTAAAAACAATCCAATCTCATTTGATCGATTTTTACTATTTAATGTATGTTTTAAACAAAAATGACACTTTTGTATTGTAAACATGTACATAGAGTCATAACAACTACATCATGTGTAGGATTGTAACACGATCAATTCATATATGATACAAATTAATTGTGGATAGTTTTCCTAAAATTTTAAAATAATCTGAGCTCATTTTATTGGTTTTGAACATGTGATGTGTGTTTTGAACTAATATGTAAATTTAGAAAAATAAGTATCAGATAAAAATGATAAGAAAATTAACTAAAAAATTTAGATAAAATGATTATAAAATTAACTAAATAAGTATTAGTAAATTACCTCTTCATGATGTCTATATACATTTTGACAAAATGTATTATGGCCTTTCATTTCTAAAAAAATTGATTTCCTCCATTATACTTATTCTTTAGAAACATATCAAAAATAATACATAATAATCATGATACCAATGATTCATACTCCAAATATATTTATAAGGTCATAAATTATACTAGATCACAAACAGAGCAGGAAATCACCTAAGTTTGATTTTGGAAAACATTCCAACACCATGTACACAACCCACTAATCTCTAGACAAATATAATTTTTTAGGACAATGGTTGTAAGAAATCTTGTAATTATAAGAAAATATAGAAAAATAAAAAATTAAGAAATATTTTTACTGAAATTTTAATTACCGTAAGAAATTATCTATTTAGGGATGCTGGTATTTTCATGGTTTATGATCTCTCTCATAAAATTTCAAACATAATATCCATAATTGCTGTTATTATCTTACTTCAGACACTGAAGAAACATTGAACAAAATAATTAAATTGTTTTGAAATATATTTTGATAGTTAAAACTTTCTATATATAAATTAATCTATTTATATTTGAATACATCCATGGGATTTTTATATTCTTTCACCAACTTCATACCATGATTTTTCCAATATTTAGAGAACTCCCTATCATAAAAAATTCTTGTTAAAAAATAAAATGAAACATATAATTCAATGTATATATATATATTAAATGTTGATTTATGTTCATTATAAATTCATAATATAAATCATGTGTGGTTACTTTGTTGGATATCCATGAATTGGACCCAAAAAATAAATATTTTGGGTGTCCATATTGATTATGATCAACATCCAGTGCTTCCTAAAACAACAAAAACAAATAAGTAATGAAAAAAATAAAAATATATTTTATGTGATTATATTATAGAGTTTAACCCCAAAATTTTTGGCATAAAAAAGAGTCTATCATATTTTTTTTCTTAAACTCATCATTTATCACATATTTTTTATCATCAATTTTCTTTCTTTAAATAAGTTTCTTGCATAAAAATGATACAGGGATTAATGAATCCAAATATTTCTTCCCATGGTTTTCCCTTTATATATTAGTAATATTAACTCATATAGAAAATATGGATAGTTATTAACTTTAATGAATATATTATATCATTTTTTGGATAAATGTATTTTAAAAATATAACTTATGTATATATTCCCAATTGAGACTCTCAACCATTCAAACTTGAAAATAAAATTTATACCCTCGATACCAACCATGTTTGTAATGAAAAATCCAAATATTTATTCTTTATATGGAATATAAGATATATACCCATATTTAAATGTGGTATATTCATGAATGTTTAATGATAATAAATGTTGAAGTGGAGCTGATGGGAAGAAGATGAAGTTCCCTTGTCGGGATCCAAGTATCATTGAGAGGGGGAGGGGGTGAATCAATGATATATTTTTTTTTATTTATGTTTCTTTATTTTTGAAACAACATTTTCCTCCTTTTGAAGAGATTATTCCCTATTAAACACAATACAAACACACAACCATAGGAACACAAGAATTTATAAGGTTTACTATTCAACAATAGTAGCTACTCCCTAGGTATGGTATGGAAACAATCCAATACCACATAATCCACTAGAAAACAATCCTTTGATGCAATATACAATGAGTAGGATATTTCCTTACACTTGTGTAGAACTTGGAAAACAATCTGAAATCATGTGTGATCCCTCTTAGAAAAAATAGGATAATTTGATGTTTTAGTGCTTCTTGATCAGTATTTATAAATTTTATATTTCAAATTAATTATTCTATTTCAAACCAAAAAATGGAAGAAACTTATTTTTTTACTCCATGAAATGACCAGGCTCCTTCGTGAACTATCCTGTCTCCTCTGTGTACTGCTTCTATCCTCCACATAATGTGTAGTGGGAATGCTATGTGGAAATCTCTTATCCCGCGAACTGTCTCTACTCTACATACTTCTTCCAATTTTGTGTATCACCTTTGTGTAACACTTCCAATTATGCAGAATCCATTCTTCCACAAACTTCTCCCACTTAATCCACAAAACATCTTAGCTTTCGCAGGCCACTTCTTCTTACATGAAATCTCTCTTCTGCGAACCACTTCCATTCACAGAATTTCTTCCTGTGAAATTCTTCCTATGAGGAATCCTCTTTCGACAACTCTTCATAATTCTCTAAAATTATTTCTCAATGTTGATCTCTTCTCATAAAATTAACTGCACCTTAATGAAGGTATTAGGATACATTATATAGGAAAATATCTCCATGAATTTTGCTAATATGTTTTACCACACGTTTCAATGTGGTACAATCTTCTCATCATTTAAAGATTCTCCCATGAACCAAAATTGTCCAGTGAACCATTTTCATACATGGACCGTTTCCGTACGCAATACACATACCACTTTATTCCTTCATAGTCGCATAAATCACCACCTTTTTCATACTTCATGCCTTCTCCCACACACCTTCACCACAAATAGTTTTTTGGTTCATCGAACTACTCTGTAAACCATACCCAATGCTTCGTATACGGTCGTGAACCGTTCCAAGTACATGGTATGTGGTCCAAGTTCTGAGGTATGAAGTTCTCTTCTTTTTCTAATTTTCTTCACCGATCTTCATTCCATTCAATCCTATGAGAAAAAACCTTCCATTTCTAATAAAAAATTACCGATTTTGAGGGCCGAAAATTTGGAAAACAATGGGAAATGATGCCATCTTAGAATCTAGTTCGGAAAGAACACCCATGCATCTTCACTATCATCTGGATTCTTCAAAAATAAAATTATTTCATCACAAAACTTATATATCATGATATTTAATCATTGACTGATCACATTTATAATCTTTATATTTTCAAATGAAAATATTTAAACTTCTCTATCTTTTAGAAACATCGTTCTTTCTAATCAAAACTTAATATGAATGGAATCACCTTTTCTCCCCCTTTACTTTATAAGGATTTCATAAACATTTCTCAAAACTTATGATATTTGTAAAATAAAAATCAGCAATGAATTGTATGATTTACCAAGGTTTTTACAAATTAAATTGATTTATCATCTTTGATAATAAAAGAAAACACTATGTAAAAGAAAACTCTTCAAACATCCTTCTCCATCCAACTTGGTTCCAACAATACCCCCCTTTGGATTTTGTTTTAAAACAAGACTTATAAATCACTAAACTTTGTAACCATAAGAAATGGATTAATTATCAAAATTTCTAAGCCTGCATGAGCTAACTCATTATAAGAAACAAGAATTATTGATAGCCAAAACCATGGTGTCTAAAAGCAGTGACTATGAATTTTTTTCATCATTTCTCCTCAACCTTCTTTAGAAATTCTTCCAAGCTTCTACCTCATCATTATTCACTTCATAAAATTTAATGGAATTAAAAAAATTTGTTTTCTATAGCCACTCCAATAAACAGTCCGAATATTTCACACACGTACATGCCAGATTCAAAGATTACCCATAACTCCCCCTTTATGCATGTAACCATAAGGATAGATTTATGAACAAATTCTCCCCCTTGAAAACAATATATAAAGGTACGATGAAAGAGGGGACCGAAACACATACCTCACCCTTGATGCGAAAGAGGTGGGACACTCACGTTCAACCTCAATTTAAAAAATGGTTCCTTCAGTAAAGGTTTTGTGAATACGCCAGCAACTTGTTTTGATGTAGGAACATACTCCAGCTTTAACTCATTATTCTCCACACGCTCTTCAATGAAGTGTTACTTTATGTCAATATGTTTTGAATGGGAATGTTGTACTGGATTCCATGTAATATTTATTGCACTTTGATTGTCACAATTGAAGAGCAAGGCTAACTTTACTTCAACAAGTAGATATTCCAACTGAGTTTTCATCCACATGAGTTGGGTAGAAGCTTGACTGGAAGAAACATAATCAGCTTTAGATATTATAAGAGTCACTGAATTTTATTTCATTATATGCCAACTAACACAACTTTTCCCCAGAAAGAAAAACCCACCAGATGTGGATCTTCTATTATCAACATTTCCTGTCCAATCAGCACCTGAATACCTAAACATATCAATATTTTCTGATCCATTATACTTGATTCCAAAATTTTTTGTGCCTTTAATATATCTAATAATTATTTTTCTAGAAATCTAAATGTGATTATTTAGGAGAAATCTGCAATAATTTTCATAAGGTAACAATATATACAATGTTATGTCTTGAGGCGGTCAAATATAACAGAATTCCAACCAGCTTTCGAAACTCTTTCTGATCAACTTCTTTTCCTTATCTATATTTAGAAAACTTGGTTCCCACTGAAATCGGTGAGGAAAATATTTTTGAATTTTCCATTCCAAACTTATTTAGAAGTTCCTCAGCATAATTTTCTTGATAAAGGAAAATGTGTTTCTTATTCTATAAAATTTGTAACCTAAGAAAGTATTTCATTTCTCACAACATGGAAATCTCAAATAACTTCTTCGTATCTTCAAAAAATCTTTCACAAGATCTTTCATCATTTATAAAAAAGATAATGTCATCGACATATACAATTACAATGAGAGAGAACTCATGACATTCCTTGAAGTAAATATTACTGTCAAGTATTCCTTTCTTTAAACCCATCTTTCTAAACCATGTATCCAATTTTAAATACCAAGATCTTGGAGTTTTTTTAGCCCGTACAAATCCTTCTTCAACCTGTACACATAACTTTCATATTTCCTAACAACAAAGACACAAGGTTTTTCAGTGTACAATTCATCATCAAGAACACCATTCAAGAATGTAGATTTAACATACATTTGAAAGATATTGTAGCCTCGTTGAGCAGTAATAACAGGAAAGATTATGATTATTTCTAACCTTTCCCCTAGGGAAAATGTTTCATCAAAATCAATACCTTCAATCTGGGAGTAACCTTTTCATACTAATCTTTCTTTGTTCCTTATCACTTCACCTTCTTCATTCAATTTGTTTTGATAACCCATTTTGTACCAATAATATTTTTGTTATTTGGATTGGGTACAAGTTTCCAAGTATCATTCTTTTCAATTTTATCAAGTTCTTCATTCATAGAATGAATCCATTCTGGATTCTCAAAAGATTCATTCACCTCATTAAGCTCCAATTTTGAATACAAATAAGTATGTGTAACAATATTTATTGTTCTTCTAGTTTGAATCCTTGATGTTGATCTCCCATAATGTTATGATCCTCTACTTGATTCCTTAGTTTGGGATGAGATGGGTGAATTTCATCCTCATCACTTGAAATTGATGAGTCTGATTCTTCTTCTTGAGTAGGAATACCTCTGTTGCCATCATTATCAGAATCTTTAACAAAACTGTCCTTATACTGCTCTGCTTCCACATCAGTATAAGACTAATATGCTTTCTCAAAAACTTTCAACAACTTTGACATCATTAGAATCAAAAAAGCTTCATTTTTCTTTATTAAATCATCTATATCTTCTTCCTTCTAGAGCATAGCTAAGAAAAATTCCATCATCTCCTATTTTCTCAAACTTTCCAAGGTTTCCGCCTTTATTATTTATAATTCATAGACTCGTAAAGAATCTTAAGTTTTTTAAACTTGGAGTTTTTCCATAGAACATTTCATAAGGATTCATATCTGAATTTGGCCCATAGAAATATCAGTTCTAAATATACATATCAGTGCTCATAGATTGCCTCCAATAATAATGAGAAAGACTATGTTCAATTAACATAATTATCCCCATTTCCACCAAATTTCTATAATTTCTTTCAGCAATCATATTTTTTTGATGTGTGTATGGTGAACTAAACTCATGCTGAATTCCATGCTTCTCAAGATAACTTTAAAACTATAAATTCTTATACTCTCCACCATTATCATTTCTCAACTTCTTTACTAAATACTCACATTCCTTCTTTGATTTCCTTATGAAACTCTTACATAGTTTTAGAGCATCTGACTTATGTCTCATGTACATAACACAGGTAATGCGAGTAAAGTTTTCAATGAAAGTGATGAAGTAATTATCTCCATTTGTTATTTTCTTTCTCATTGTCCCACAAATATCAAAATGAATAAGTTCTTGGGGTCATTTTGAACAAATTTCAACTCTCTTATGCATAGAATTTGTAATCTTTCCTTTCTGACATGTAGTGAAACACTAGTCTCTTCTTCTTGACATATAGAAATATCCTGAACACTATTTCATGTTGATAACTTCCTCATGTTTCTTTGAAACATATGTCCCAAAATTTTATGCTACAAATCATTTTCATCTACCATACCCATGTAACAAGAGTTTTGTATTTCACCAACTTGGAATAAGTTCACTTTTGTACGTTGGCCTCTTGTAACTACTGTTCCATCAACTTTACATTTCACAACAAACCCATCTTTTCTAAAGATAAATTTATTAACCTCATCCCAAAGTTGTGAAACACTCTGTAGATTGTGTTTCAGTTCATCAACATATAATGTTTTCTTAGATTTCATCTTTTCTTTGCCAATAATGGATGATCCAACACCTTTGATCCTCATAGATTCAACATTTATAAATTTTACTATCCCTTCTTTGAATTCATTCATATTATTCAACAACTTTTAGTCTCTTATAATATTAGAGGAACACCCACTATCAAGAATCTAGGGTCATTCTCCTTTTATTACTTTCAGAGTAGTTTCAACAACAATAGATTTTTCTTCTTCCTTTTCATTCTTCACCTTCAGCTTCTGAGAATTATAAATGAACTTTTGTTATGTTGGTAATACAACAAGACAACCCTTAGAAATATGTATAGGTTGATCACATCTTTAATAAATAATTTCCAATGGTTGGAACCTATTCCAAACTTTCACACCAGCCCTCTCATATTTCTTCAGAACTTCCTTCTCAGAATTCTTCTTTTGAGAGGAATGAATCCCCCTCAAACCTTGTCTTCCACAACATGTGGAATAGTAATAATTTTGTTGATTAAACCAAAAAATATTTTCGGTATTTCCAAATATACCACAATATCAGTAGTAGTCATAGAAATAATATTTTCCTTTGAAGCTTCCATATTGATCGGAGTTGTGAACATGCTTCTCAATAACCTTCTTGACAGAACTTTTTTGACCATAAACCATCCTATTTTTAGACAAAACCTTCTTTTTTATTCTCAGATTTCTTCCCAGACATATCAAAACCTGAA
Organism: Viscum album; assembly: GCA_963277665.1. Taxonomy (NCBI): domain Eukaryota; kingdom Viridiplantae; phylum Streptophyta; class Magnoliopsida; order Santalales; family Viscaceae; genus Viscum; species Viscum album. The sequence continues at coordinate 716,976,564 of OY728133.1, read as the reverse complement.
GTATTAGAAATTTTATTAAATTTAGGATTTTAAGATACTTTTGATTTTTCAGTAATTTTAACTTTTTCCACATACATAACTTTCTCAGATTTATTATTCTCAGAGCCAATTCCTACTTTATTATCAACCTTTGAAAACAAATTATGTTGATACTTATTAGGTTTGTTATTAATATAACTTTCACCATCTTTTTCAATAGATTTATTTAAAATTATATTTCATTCTTCAGATTCAGAAAGTTACTATTGGATAAGTTCCAAATATTATTCTTTTTCCTTCATCTTTACTTCTAAATGTTCATTATGATTCTTTTCATTCTCAAGATAATTCTTCAAATCATAAATATCTTTTACCATCTTTACATTCTCATCAAGAAAACCTTCTTAATTATTTGATGAGGATATTTAATTTATCAACTTTTTGTTTTCCTTCTCAAGCCTTCTAATTTTTCTAAAACATTCTTTAAACTCTAATTTTAGATGATATTAAAGTTGAGTTTCTTTTTCTTATAGAACTACTACTCCTGTAATCTTCATTATTCACTGCTATAATAAAGGTATTCTCTCTAGGCTTCCCAATTTTTTTTTGGTTTCTGCTTCACTATCCTCTTCTTCATCATCTTTAGACTAAAATATTCATCTTTTTTATTTGAAGAACTTTTTATCCTTTCCTCTGGAATAATATTTATCTTTATCACCCTATTTCTTCTATGAACTTATTAGCCTTCTTTCATCTCTATCACTGTCTTTTTCTTTCTTTCATTGAGGACATTTATCCATAAAGTACCCAATAGCCCCACATTCAAAACATTTCAAGGGGATTTTACTATTATATTTCCCTATACATATTTTTTCATTATTAGAAAACAAGGATAAAATTTCATCAAAATTTTTACATACCTCATCTTCAGAATCAGATTCATGAGGTTTATCTTCATGAAGAATATTATTTGACTTCTATTTCTTTATAACCATGAAATAAATTTCTGTATCACCTTTTTTTTCTGATCATAGTCTTCTCCCTTCTCATTTCATAAGTGATGATGTTTCTATGACAATCATCTAGATATAATGTTTCAGGGTATCTGTCTTCCAATAATGAAACTTTAGCATCAATCTTTTCGGGCAAAATAGTCAAGATCTTTTCAACTATTATAGAATCCTCAAACTTTTCACCAAGACATCTGATTGTACTAATAATGTCATTTACCCCAGTAAAGAAGTCCCTAATAGATTCAGACTCACCCCTTTTCAAGTATTCATACTTTAGCCTCTAGATTTTTAGTTTTTCCATCTTCACTTTTGTATTTCCTTCATAGATGTTCTTCAGCTTATCCTAGATGCATTTAGCTGTAACAACACCTTTAACTCTTAATAAATCACTCTCAGAAAGAGATGAGAGTAATGCATTTTTATCCCTTCCATCATTCTCAAGATTCTTCTTATCAACAGGTGTAAGAGGAACCTTGTCATCAGTAGTATGAAATCCATCTATTATAGCTTCAAGAACTTCATACCCAAGAGACATAAGATAAGGAATCATTCTATCTTTATAGATATGCTAATTCTTCCTATAAAATATTGGAATCCCCTTACTATTCATGCAATTTATATTTTTCATCACAACTTCTCTTCAAAACTTCAGTAAAGAACAAATGAAGGTATCCTGCCTCTGATACCAATTGAAGTTTCCCAATTAGGATCCAAGTATCACTGAGAGGGGGAGGGGGTGAATCAGTGATAACTTTTTCTTTTATGTTTCTTTATTTTTAAAACAACCTTCACCTATTGTTAAAGTGATTCTTCCCTACTGAATACAATCTAAACACACACCCACAGGAACACAAGAATTTACAAGGTTCTCTACTCAACAAAAGTAACTATATCCTTGGTATGGTGTGGAGACAATCCAATACCACACAATCTACTAGAAAAAAATCCTTTGATGTGAAATACAATGAGTAGAAAATTCCCATGCACTCATGTATCACTTGGAAAACAATACACAAGCGTGTGTTCTCCCTCTTAGAAAAAATAGGATTATTCTATTTTTGGTGCTTCTTGATCAACATTAACAAATTTTATCTTTCAAATTAATCATTCTCTTTTCTACCCAAAAGCTGGTAGAAAATTCTTTTAGTCCTCCATGAACTAACCAGACTACTCCGTGAATGGTCCTACCTTTTCCACATACTGCCTCTATCCTTCGCATACCATGTAGCTGGAATGCTACGTAGATAGCTCTTCTCCTACGAACTGCCTCTGCTCCACTAAGTGCTTCTGATTCTGTGTAATGCCTTTGCATACTGCTTAAACTTCTGTGAAATCCATTCTTATGTAGACTTCTCTTCCTTAATATGTGTACCCTCTTATCTTCCACAAACCACTTCTTCATACACGTAATCTCTCTTTCTCGAACCACTTCTATTCACAGAATTTCTTCCCGTGAACTCTTTCCTTTACAAAATCCTCTTCTGCCAACTCTTCGTACTTATCCAAAATTCTTTCACAATGATAATTTCTTCTCATAAAATTCACTAAAGCTTAATGAAGGGATTAGAATACATTATATAGGAAAATAACTCTGTGAATTTTTCTAATCCATTTTATCACAATTTTTAATGTGGTACAATCCTATCCACGTTTAGAGCTTCTATCGCAAACCATAATTGTCTAGAAAACCATTTTAATATGAATAATATTTCTATATGAAATCCACATATCTACTTATTCCTTCACAGTGTCATAAATCATCAACTTCCACATACTTCATGCCTTCGCCTTCACATTTTCACTGCAAACCATTTTTGGTTCTGTGAACTGCTCCACGAACTGTTCCAATTGCTTCATACGTAGATGTGAACCATTCCCGATACATGGTACGTGGTCCATTTTTTGAGGAATGTGGTTCTCTTCATTTACCAATTTTCTCCACTGATTTTCATAACATTCACTCCTATGAGAAAAAACCTTCCATTTCCAATAACAAATTCCCGATTTTGAGGGACAAAATTTTGGAAAACACAAGGAAACGATGCCACCTTAGAATATTCTTCGGCAAGAACACCCATGCATCTTCACTATCATCAGGATTCCTTAACAATCAACTAATTTAATCTTGAACCTTATCTATCATTATATTTAATTGTTGACCGATAACCTTTAGCATCATCATATTTGAAAAGGAAATCATTTCAAATTCCATATCTTTCAACAAAATCATTCTTTCCAAACAAACTGAATATGAATGGAATCACTTTTTCTCCCCCTTTCCTTAATAAGGATTGCATCGAAATTTCTACAAACTTATAATATTTGTAAAATAAAAATCATCAAATCATTATCTAATTTTCCAAGGATTATAAAAAGTTAATTAATTCATCCTCTTTAACAACAAAATAAAACACTCTATAAAATTAAACTCTTCAAACTTCCTTATCCATCCAATATGGTCCAAATAGAATTTACTCCTAGAAGGTTCTTTTGTTTTCTTGTACGATTCACTAGATTGTATTGATCTGACCTTATGTTTTCCCATTAATTTTTCCATATTTAATACTGTACCTCAATTTTGAAAATTTTTATCAACTGTTCTAGGTTTTTTATTTGAAAATATTTATTAAGGACATACCTTAAGCATCTTTATAATATTATACAATCATGTTATGAAAGATACAATATCACATTTGACTATTGTAATATCCTGATCATCAAGTGGAATAAGAAACTCAGTGGTCAGATCTTGAGATACCTCAATCCCTACTATCATGTGGTATTTTGGGGCTTATTTATTATGTATCTTATCTTCTGAGATATTATACACTATACCCATCAAAACAAGGTAGTGCATGGGTATTGATAGATAGAAATCACATATAACTTGATCCTATAGAATTTTAGTAATATAAAGTTATCATAAGTTTTTTGATTAAAATTTATGAGAAAGAGTAATGAAAAAATTTATTACCTTGGGTAATTTATGCGGTTGAGGGGAATGACTGACCTCAAAGGTAGCATAGTCATTTGGTTGTTCATGTGTGAATCTTTGTTCCACCACTAGTTCACTTTGATCCTTTCTCATATATTGGTATGCCAAACCCAACTAGATAATAATATCTTGAAAAGAATCTATTTGTACCTAAAATCCTTTCATCATATTATATGTATCTTCTTGTGGTTTTTTATTCTCAAAATATATTTGAGGAGACACTCCAAAACTTGCACCTCTAACACAACCATATTGTTCTGGCCGATTCAAAGCTATTGAAAGTAGTTTTTATTCTGGTATGACCACTACTGAATCTTGTGTATAAACCATGTAAAAACATATGAACATAAATATATATTTTTATATAATACTTTTATAATTATAATTAATTACTATTATTTCATACTTACAAATGTTTCCCATACCAATTTTTTGTTTTTATCAATTAGTTTACCATCCTTATTTACATGAGCCTCCTTCCATAGCACATGATGTGGGATGGAAGTGGATTTATATTTTTATTCATCAATATGTATATAATAAAGGAGAATATTCTATTTCATATCACATAAAAATTTTATTATTGATTTAAAATACATGCCAATTTCTTCTCTAGTGAAGTGTACCCTGTCCTCACTTTGTGATAAGTGTACATTGGTTTGGATGCATGTGCTTTATTTTCATCACTCATTTTCTATTTCAAAAATTAATTTTTTTTGAATAAAATTAGATAAATAAATAATATAAAATAATATATTATTGACTATAATGAACCTAAAATGATTTCCCATCATGATTACTAATGAAAACATGACATGTTTCCTTCTTTATAATGTGTGCAAAACTAACTGGTGGGTGGGGATTTACTTTCCCCTAAGTATCCCTAATATGTAACTTGGTAAGAAGGGTCTAGAAGCTTGTATGGGATTTTATAGTGTCTATTAAGACATATTTCCCATGTAATGATCTAAAATAAAAAAAAAATCTATAAGGAATAATGAAAGTTAAATTAACGTTTCATTATATAAATTTATAGTAAAATCGAGAAAGTATATCGAAAAATTACCTTTATATTTTTCTAAAGGGTTTTCTTCATTACAAGTTGGATGTGGATCTGAGAATCTATATCAATCAGAACATTAATCCCCACTATGCCCCCAACATAACTATTGAACATTGACTTGTTTGGGTCAACAGGTTGGCTGCATTGATTTTATCCAAACTCAAATTTTACACCCTTACTTATTACCTTGATAATTTTATTCAACATTGTGATTTTGAATCATTATTGTTTTTTTTCATCAACATGCTATTGATCACTTAAAATTTTTTAAGTTTTAGCATCAACCAAACATTCCTCCCTAAGATTGGTAACATCATCCTAGGTAGAAGACATTTTCTACATGATTAGTCAAACATTTAATTTTTATTATGCTAGTACAGTAGAGAATAGATAATATTAGGAGGAAATGCATATTATATTAAAGTACACTTTAACCTTATTATTGAAATATCTTTATTTTTTTAAAGGTTTAATAGATTTTGGTCCTCTATGGAGAATATAAATCCTCTCTTTATGGTCCCATTTAATATGAAAGATATTTTCTACATTGGGACCACTATGAAATGATTGTGATCTCCCAATGAAAGTGTCATCCTAGATTAAATTTTCATCTGAACCTATAGTTGTTTTTTTCACCAGTAGGAAAATCAACCAATTCATGTTTTCTGGATCTAATATATAAAATACTTACAATTATTGTGATGAAATTATGATTGGATGATCCTTTTTCCCTTCCATACTAATATTCACCTTCATAAATTCCATTTTATCATCTTTCTCTACACTTCTATTGTAAACCCATTTTCAATGAAAAATTAGTACTTGAAATGTTATATAATTCAACTGGTATATCTATTTGATAAATCCAAAATATGAAATATTATCCAAAATTAGTTTTATATCCTTGTAACTAGATATGTGCATCGCTTCTCCCACAAGCATAACTCCCCATTTTTTCATTGTATAACGGTCATTGTATTATTTACATTTAACGTATAACCATTGATTATAAAATCAGTGTAAGATATAACATTTACATTTGGTTCCCTAGCTATCTATAAAATTTGTTTGAAAATTAATTTTTATTTTAAAATAACTCCTTATAAATATGATCTTATAACCATCCTATAAACTATTGATTATATGTATTTGATATCCATCCTTCATCCCTTAATGGATTCAAATCTCTAATAATTTCTTTTTGGGATTCAAAATAGGGATCAACATATTCACTATTATGTAAAATGAAAAGTTGCACTTTCTCCTCATCTGTTATGGTAATTGTAACAATATCTATTTTTTAAATACCTTCACCCATAAGGCATCCTCTATGATGAGACTTTGGGAGACCGATTCTATCAACATCTAATGGGAAATCGGTACAAAACTAAATAGTTTCTTCAAAATATATTCTTCTTGAATACAAACTTATTTTCAAATTAAATTCTTGACATAACTTTTAAAAATATTCATATACCATTCAATGGGGTACATCCATATTTAATTTATAGGACCATATAGTTAAACCTATCTAACCAAGTGAATCATTCGGTGTAACATTATATCAAAGAATGATGGTGGGAAGAACATATCTAATTCACATAATATGACTGAAACCTCCTAATTCATGATTTAAAATTTCACTGAGTCTACAAAATTAATGAATATGGATTGGAAAAATAAGTAGAGTCCAGATAATGTATTTCATACATTTTTAGGTAGAATGAAATATTAAGCTATGAACATAAAATATTGCATCAAAACATGACAGTCATGTGATTTTAGTCACTATAACTTCAAATTAGTCATTGAAATGAAATTATTGATATTTGATGAAAACCCTTCTAGAAATTTTACACCATTAATAAAAATGAAAAATTCCAATTTTTCTTGTCCATATAGAGTGTAAGATTCTAGAGGAAGAAAATTCCGCCCTTTACCCTTCACTGGTGTTAACTCTTCTCTTATCCTCATATCAATCATGTCCAACTTAGCCTTGATTCCATATTTTTTTTCCAAGAACATTTAGTAATGTGCCAATAACACTATCAAATAATTTTTTTATATATACATAACATCAATAAAATCTATGACATAAAAATAATTCCAATATAGAAATTCAAAGAAAATTGATCTCCTTTTCCAACTAGATTTCTTAAGGTTTTTTGAAAATGGTTTACGGAAAATAATTTCAATAAATTTTACTTTATCAAATAGTTGATCACTCTTTAGTGGATATGGTGATGTACATTATTCAGTATTCGCATCAAATACTCTAATCCATGATTGATATTTATGTCATCAAGGTAAAATTTTCCAATGTCCTAAAAACACAGTCTTTGAGGAATGTTTCAACCATACTGAGTGTGTGCATTATTCACAAATAGAGCACCCCAATATTCCTTCAATTCTATATCCTGAAAAATTTTCATAATAAGTAAATTAATTTATCATCCCATACAATAATACCATCAATGTGAATTCTTCACTTCATTGAGAATCATAAATTGTAACATCTGCATCCCACATAAATTTTAGATCTTCAATCAATGGAGACAAATAGAAATCAGTATCATTACCATATTTTTTTGGTCTCGATATAAGTAGAGACAACATAATGTAATTTTTCTTCATGAATAACCATGGAGGAAAGTTATAATATACCAACATGACTGGCCATGTACTGTGAGTACTAATCTATAAAAAAATGATTTATTCTATCTGTAGTTAATGAAAGAGTGAATTTTATCAGCTCATTTCTAAATCTAGGATACTTATAATCAATTTTCTTCCACTGAGGAGAGTCTTCTAGATGGTGTAGTTTCCCATATTTAATTCATGTATATTCATTCATATCAATATTTTTGTTGTTTCCTAACATCCATATAGTCCTTTAAACCATGGAATGATAGGAAAGTACCATACATCATTCAAAATAATTGATTCATCTTTCTTTTATTGATCCTCTCTACACTTAGGTAATTTTATAAGTGATTCACAATCCTTGAGAAATAATATGAAATCATTTGGTAAGTATGTATTTTTTAGATATCATTCCCATTGAGTAGAGAATTTGTTTTGCATAATTTTTTTGAAAAGGAATTTCATTTTCTTCTAGTATCATATCATTATGGAGAGACTAAATAGTTCTATAAAGTTGGTGTCACTCCATCTATTTCTAGCTTTCAAATTATATAACTTCAATACAAATGATAATGTTATTTATTTAGCATAATTGGTATACAATGGTCTCTTATCAAAACTATTTAACTTCTCAATCAACCTATGAAACTCAAATAGGTCATATTCAATTTCCATTTCCATTTTTCCATATGATCTCAATCATCATTTACACTTGTATTCATATACGATAATCCATAAATCACACTATCATCCCAATCGGTGTGCATTCTTAATTTTTAACCATGTTTAGTCCAATATTTATAGATATGATATGTTATGTACCAAATAAAATGTTATTATAACTCATACATAATAACTTTTCTTGAATAACAACAACATAAAGACTAAAGAAAAATTTGATAAGGGTCATATAAATTCTCTATTGAAAACTTGACAAACTATTTAACTCCATCTTCATAATCTTTTGACATATGATTAGCATGTAACCATTTTTTGTTCATATGAATCCTATTAGGTTCATAAAATTTTCATTTTATACAAAAAATAAATAAATACACATAAGATATCCACAATAAAAGGTGAAATTTATAAATAATTATAATAAGGGAAACTCAAAATGATCACTGGTACCCAATATAGGATGAATATTGCCCAAAATAGTTCAAGATACATAGGTGAATGTATATAAAAATGGGGGATGAGTCTCAAGAAACCAAATGAAATAATAACTATTTGGTATATGAAGCTAATGAGGATGATAATTGTCTCTTTAAATCTAAATGTTCCTAGGATCGGAATGGTAAAAGCATCGAAAAAAATTTCTCAGTTTTTTTCCTATAGATGAAAAGTTTCTCTAGAACAGAATGGTTTGAAAAATGAGTTGATCATAAAATGCATGTTTATAATACCCTTAAAATTTATACCCCTTTCCCCATTCACAATGGGTTGAGAGACATGATCACCTTGACTTGAGTATACGTGAACCATTATCCATTGAATAAAAATATTATTTCACTAAGACTATAAAATACTCTCCCAGTGAAAATAGATGCATGATTTCCTAGTAATTCTTATTTCAGATACTGTGGAAGGGATTCTAGTTGGTATAAAATGAATAAAACATCATTTTATTTAGATTAATTAATTATTTATGTCTCTATATAATGTAGAACTTTTATCTTTATAACACTCAATTATTTAAGTATGTACATTCCTTTAAATAAATACATTGTTGGGTAAATTTTATCTCACAAAACACTAAACTAAAAAAAACTGCAATATACCATATTATAGTGAAAATTAAACATTAATACATTATGAGTATAAAATTTGAAACACCATTATAGAAACTATCATAAGAATAAAACCTCAATATATTAAAAATATATTAATATTCTTTTTTTATAAAAACATGTATTATATTTTGATATATATATATTCATTTAAAAGAATGATTTAATTTGTTCTTATACTATGGAATTAATTAAATTTAATGGGAATGAATAATAAATATGATATTATTAAAATCATCAATGTTAAAAGACATATTTTTCAAATACTTTTTTAATGTGGTGTGCATATTATCATAAAAAAGTAAATTAATATGATTTAAAATATGATTCCTATAATATCTAATGTTTCAATATATTAAAATTCATCCATCATTGTAAAGGTTTAATTAGTTAACAAGGTGTTAAATTAAGAGACAAGTCCACAAATATAACAAAAATGTATCTCTAATTGATTGGATAGATTGGTTTTATATCTAACATATCTTATAATCCAAATATTACTAATTTGGATCAAGTTACCAAAAATATATCTTCCCTTTTTATAATAAGAAATATATATTGAAAATTTATACACCTATTTTATTTTATATTAATAATAAACTTACTAATTGAAATATTAAATCTTAATTCACCATTTAAAATTGTATTTAATGCTATATTTGATGTTATTTATTTCAAGTGGTTTTGATTCGAAAATTACCAAAGCATTAATGGTTTTACATCTCAATTGAAGAATAAAGTGAAGGATGATATATGACAACCCTACTTTTAATACAAAATTAAACATGATTTATTACATAAACTATTCACTTGATACAACATGGAATATCGAGAGGTCTAGTGTATTTGGGGTTTAGAATCATTACATAACAACTTAAAACATGAAATACAACATCTTTATTGAAAACTTCCTTTACATGACCACTACATTCCCTCGTACTTAGCATTTCATGGGATAACCTGAGGGCATGCCTAAGAAAAGGGGTGAGCTATAAAGCCCAGTAAGGGAATAAACATGGAATAAATGAGGAGTACAATACATTTTAGACAATAGGTATATCAAATAGAGCACAAGAGAAACATGAACATAAAGGCATGAATAAGAATGATAATCATAACATGGAAATGTGGCAACAACACTTAACCTGGAATTAGCATGAGCCAAGGCTCATTGCACATGGAGCATGGGTAAATTCTCATTGCACATGAAGCACGAGTAAACACTAGATTCACTTGAATTAGCATGATTCAACAATCATTTCACATGCCGTATCATGATACTATACTTTACCCAATGCATTGGAGTGATATAAGGGTGCACCCTTCTTAAACATTTCATTTCATGCATAAGTGTGCCGCATGGATCATAAAACATGGATTCATTAAACATAATCATTTATTCCACGATAAAGAAATGTGGAATTAATACATGAAACTTTATAATCAATAAGTAAATGTGCATAAAGGTGAATACCCTTGATGGAGAAATGGACATGGTATTCACTACACAAAGGCATTGGCTTAGAAAATCAGTGCAATTTCGGCAGCGTAATGACATGACATAAGAATTCATAAAAATGGTTGATGAGAGAGAAAAGGGGTGTATCATCATATTTACATGAAATGGATAGTAAGGGGGTCATACAGATACATGTCCAAAAAATTGTAATGGAATTTAGATTCATGATACAAAAGTATTGCTTGAATGTAAATAAAGAGAGAGGAATTCCTTTTGGAATTTTGGCATAGTAACGGGTGTACATGGGAGGCATTTAATGAGAGATAAAGGGGTATAAAATCATTAAAAAAATAAGTGGGTAGTATATAGGAGGTGAGAAACCATACCCCAGAATTTATAATTGAAATTAAAAGGGCATAACAATATTAAGAAAATTGGACAAAAAAAGTGAAAGGAAGAAAAACCCTTACTTGGAAGTGTGATTCCAAGGCTTGAGAGAGGATTGAGAGAGGATTCTTGGGAGTTTGGGGAACCTTGGGAGGATTCTAGAGAGAGTAGGGAAGATTTTGGACGAACTAAAAAGGCTTTGAGTGAGGAGTAAGTGGGAGCTTTGGTGGGTTTATATAGGAAAGGTGAGTGAATTCTTTATTATTTAGGTTTGGGACCCCTTACATTAAACTAATCCAAACCAGAAATCAGCTCATGGTTTTTTCCCATGGTTTTTGGAAAATGAAATAGGAATACAATATTTTATAAGGCCGAAGTCCGAACTTCTTAAAATAATGGAGTTGCCTATGTGGTGGTGAGTCACACTCCCATGGAAAATATTTTAAAAAGACAAGATGTTTAATAAGTCTTGAGGGGTCCATTAATGCTTTGAAAAGTAAGTCAAAAAAACCCAAAATCACATTATTTTAATTTTAAAACATATATTGGCCGAAAATAAAGCTTATAGTATTTTATTACATCACTATTGGGTCATTATGATGTCATAAAATACATTATATATTTAAAAGGTATTTAATTTTTACCCAAAAATTTGACTATCTCAGAAAATTATGAAAAATTCGCCATTGGATAATTTCGACATCCTGATTCCAGAAATATAATTTATTTTATTTAAATAATTTTCTAAATATGTTAATTTTCACTTTTAAAATAAAAACAGACATTTATTGAAAATTCACAAGTTTTGACAGAAATGGCTTTCAAACCTTAATAAAAAATTATAATTGCATTCAAAATTATATGATCATTTATATATAATAAAATCAATTTAATAATAATAATAATATTTTATTAAAATATTATTTAATTAAAAAATCCCTTAATTTAATAAAATATATTTCTTAATTAAATAATAACTAAAAACACTACTTGTAGTTTAAAAACTATTTACAATGTATCAATAATAACAAGAAAGTATATTCATTATTATATACAAAAATAATGTACATGAACATAGTACTAGCGATTTGTTACATAACCCCTTAAAACAGCTGTATAAGACCTAAGGGTAAGGTGTGCGATGGTGACAGACTCTTGGGGTGGCTTAGATAACATTACTCGAGTGGTAATCTCTATCAACTTACACTTTTCCCGTACACGGTCTCATTCGATCTTGACATGATGAAGATCATCTTGGTCTTAGACAAGAGCGAAGCCCATAGACACCACCTCTTTTCCGAGCTCCGACAAATGAGCTTCATACGGAGCAATTCTACTGGATGAGGCCATCGCTTCCTTTGTCTGAGTAAATTGGATTTGTTAAAGCACTATATTTATACTAATCATGTGATCACTGTTCAACGACTATAAAATCAACGGACACAATTCTTAACATAAAACCAAATAAGTTGACATTTTATATAAATATTTTACATAAAGAGACATTTAATTAGATCAAGAGGGATTTCCATTAATGAAACTTTGTGTCGTTACAATATTCCCCCCTTAAGAAATTTCACCCTCAAAATTTCCTTTTTCAACACTAAAACAGATGTGGGTAACTCAGCTTCATCATTTCCTCTGATTCCCAAGTCGCTTCTTCAAACTAGTGGTTTCGCCACAACACCTTGAAAATGGGCATTGTCTTATTTCGTAAAACTTTTTCTCTACGATCTAAGATCTTCCCTGGTTGATTCTCATAAGAATGATCATCCTCCAATTGTACCACCTCAGAAGAGAGTACATGTGAAGGGTCTGGTATGTACTTTCTTAAGATGGATACATGAAATATATCATATACTTTGGCCATGGTGGGTAGAAGTGCTAGTTGATAGGCCACAACCCCGAAATGATCAAGAATCTCGAAGGGGCCGATGTATCTTGGACTTAACTTACCTTTCTTTCCAAACCTCACGACCTTCTTCTATAGAGATATGCATAGAAAAACCATGTCTCCAACTTTAAACTTAAGGTCTCATCGACGATTATCTGCATAACTCTTCTGTCGACTCTGGACAGGCTTGATACACTGCTGAATGGTTTTCACCCCCTCCACCATTTCCTCGACCATTTCTGGTCCAAGCAGCTTACCTTCACTGACCTCATCCCAACAGGCCGGTGTTCTGCACCTTTTCCCATAAAGGGCGTTATATGGTGCCATTTGGCTGCTCGAGTGGAAACTATTATTATAAGGGAACTCAACCAGAGGAAGATGTTGACCCCATCCTCCTTTAAAGTCCATTGAGAATGCTCTCAACATGTCCTCAAGTGTTTGGATAGTCCGCTTGGATTGGCCATCGTTTGAGGATGACAGGCCGTACTGAAGTTCAGTTCAGTATCCAGAGCATGTTGAAGACTCTTCCAAAACATAGAGGTGAATCTTGGATCTCAGTTAGACACAATAGATAGTGGTACTCCATGCAGCCTTTCCACTTTCCTAATATATATCCGTGCCAGTTGATCCAATGAGAAATCTTCCTGAATAGAAATGAAATGTGCAGTCTTTGTAAGACGATCCACCACAACCCAGATTGCATTGTTGCCTTTGGATGTCCTCGGAAGTCTAGTGACAAAGTCCATAGTGATGTTCTCCCATTTACATTCTGGTATAGGCAATGGTTGCATCATCCCCTTAGACTTCTGCCTCTCTGCCTTCACTTTCTGGCACACCAGACACTTTGATGTATATACAGTGATCTCCTTATTCATATTATCCCACCAAAATTTTTCTCAGAGATCTCGATACATCTTTGTGCTCCCTGGGTGAATAGTGAAATTTGAACTATGTGCATTATCCAAAAGTCCCTTCTTCAGCTCCGGACTTGACGAAACACATAGTATTTTCCGAAATCGCACAATTCCCTCTTCATTAACATTAAACTCCGAGGATTTCCCTTTTTTGATAGCTTCCACTTTTTCCTGAATTCCCACATCATCCTTTTGAGCATCCTTTAACCTTTCCAAAAGAGACAGTTGAGCAATCATTTGTGAAAGGATTGATGATGTTCCTTTCTTTATGATTCCCATTTCCATCTTCATCAAGTCTAAGAAGATTGGATCCTTCTCAATTCTCATCATTGATAGAATCGCTGGGTCCTTTCTACTTAGGGCATCTGCCACCTTGTTCTCTTTCCCAGGGTGGTAATGAATTGAATAGTAATAATCCTTAGTGAGCTCTATCCATATTCTCTAGTGAATATTAAGCTATTTCTATGTGGATATATATTTAAGACTCTTGTGGTCAGTATATATCTCACATTTCTACCCATAGAGATAATGCCGCCAGATTTTCAAGGAAAAGATCACCGCCGCCAACTCAAGATCATGCGTTGGATAGTTTTGCTCATGGATTTTCAATTGTCTTGAGGCATAGGATATCACTTTATCATTCTGCATCATCACACAGCCTAATCCCTTCTTCGAAGAATCACTGAATATCACAAAATGTTCCCACTTGTGGGTAAAGTGAGCACGAGCGCAGTGATAAGCCTCATTTTCAACTCCTTGAAGATTTCTTCTCATTCACCACTCCATGAAAACTTTACTACCTTTCATGTTAGCTTGGTAAGAGGGTTGGACAATTGTGAGACATTTTTCACAAATCATCGATAATATCCAGCAAACCCCCAGAGGCTATGGATATCCGTTACTGATGTTGGCCTCAGCTATCCCTCAATTGCATCTTTTTTAGAGGGATCCACAGATATCCCATTGCTTGTGATGATATGGACCAAGAATGAGACCTACTTCAACCAGAACTCACACTTTCTATACTTTTCATAGAGCTTCTCCTTGCGCAAACTCTCTAGTACAATTCTTAAATGCTCTTCATGATCCTCCTTGGTTTTGGAGTATATTAGAATATCATCTATAAAGACTACCAAAAATTTGTCAAGGTAATCTCTAAAAACTCTATTCATCAAGTCCATAATGATTGCTAGAGCATTAGTGAGTCTGAAAGGCATTACTATGAATTCATAGTGCCCGTATCTTGTATGAAAAGCAGTCTTGGTGACATCTTCCCTTTTCACCCTTACTTTATAATATCCCAACCGCAAATCTACCTTGGAGAAGTATTGTACTCCACGTAGCTGATCGAACAAGTCATCAATTCATGGTAGAGGATACTTGTTCTTTATCGTGATTTTGTTAAGTTCACGATAATCGATGCAAAGCTGCATTGACCCATACTTCTTCTTGAAGAAGAGGACTGGTGCACCCCATGGTGAAGCACTTGGGTGTATAAACCCATTATCCAGATTCTCCTATAGTTGTTTCTTCAGATCTTTAAGCTCCAGGACATCCATTCTATATGGAGTCTTGGATATTGGTAGTGCCCCTGGTATAAGTTCAATTGAGAATTCAATGTCTCTTTTAGGAGGAAGACCAGGCAGTTCCTCGGGGAACACTTCAGCAAATTACCTCACAATAGGCAATTCTTCAAGGATGGTTTCTTCCTTGGAGTCAATCATCTGATCCAGATACACATGCTCATAGGGAAGTAATATCCATGCTTGAAATGATGGATCTAAACGAGATTCATCTTCCTCCTTACACTTGTAAAGAATTGGGGGTCGATTCTTTATATGGAGTGTGATTTCCCTCTCCCGACAATTTATGTTGGCTCTATATAAGGAAATCCAATCCAAGCCAATAATTGTATCAAATTCCACTAGAGGGAGTATGATGAGGTTCTCTGGGAAATTCAATCCACAAATTATGATAGGGAAGGAGTTATATTCATGGGATGCAATGATTTCCCCATTTGCCGTACTCACCGACATCTTCAATTCCATGATTTTTGGTGGGCTGGGATTGTTCTACTAAACTTTCGAGATATAAAAGAATGCATAGAACCTGAATAAAAAAGTACGTTCTCTATTCTTGAATGAATAAATAGTGCACCTGTCACTACTTCGTTTTTGGGGTTCACTTTGGCAGAAGTGATGGAAAAATCTCTTCCTTGTTCCCTTGGAGGTTGTTGGTTGCCTCCAAAAACCCTTATATTAGGGAACTGATTTGAAAAATTCCCCAGTTCTTTGCAGTTGTAGTAATGAACAACGCGTTGAGGTTCGAACGGAGCATTCCTCTCCTCTATCACAGTCGCTTGTATTTCTTTCCAATAGTTCACAGCTAGGTGCCCTTCTCTTCCACACCTAAAGCATTTCCTCATCCCCTTGAGGCAATTTCCAGGGTGCTTCTTTCCGCACTTTTGGAAAGTGGGGTGCTGGATCTTCTTAGCACCGTTGGATTTATCCATCGGACCACCAGCATTGAAGTCCACCTTATGCTTCTTGTCCCCATGATACCCCTGTGATTACCCGATCTGCATTTTGACCATGAGGGTACATCAGACAATTTCCTCATAGCTGTCAAAGTCACGAATCACTAATTCTTTCCGTAGGCTTGGCTTCAACCCACCAAAGAAGCGGTCAACCTTGCATTTGGGGGTAATGACAATGATGAAACCGTATCGTGCAAGCCTTGTGAAGTTTTCCTCGTATGCTACAACATATTCTTCATCTTTTTTCTTGAGGGAAAGGAAGTCCC
Organism: Viscum album; assembly: GCA_963277665.1. Lineage (NCBI taxonomy): Eukaryota > Viridiplantae > Streptophyta > Magnoliopsida > Santalales > Viscaceae > Viscum > Viscum album. Next base: position 716,959,622 of record OY728133.1, on the reverse strand, counting down.
TTTCCATCTTAAGCCAAAGGGTGCGTGGAAAATATTTATCGAAAAACATCTTCTGGAAATCCTTCTATTCCAATACCTCGATCTCCTCTTCAGGCTTCGTATTTTTGATCAACGTCCACCATTGACCTGCTTCACCCTCCATAAGATAATCCGCCAGGAGAACCCTCTCTTATTCAGAACATTTATGGATGGAGAAGATCTTTTCAATGGAGTTGATCCATTATTCAGCGATCGTGGGATCAGATGATCCACTAAAAGTAGGAGGCATTTATCTCATAAAGATTTTGATAGCGACTTGTTCCTTCTTAGGGGGGGTTTGAAATTCCTCTTGACCTGTGTTTCTATTCAAAGCTTGAGTTAGATGAGAGAGAAGCGTAACAAAGTTCACGATTCCCGCTCCCATTGGATTGGGCATCTCATTAGTACAGTCATCACACTGATGTTCACATCGGTGGTTAGCCTGAGTTCTCCTATTACCGACCATTGGCTGGAATTAAAGAAATGTTAGGGGGTAATAGATAAAGGGTAATCCAAAGACAAATTTTGATGACTTATAAATAAACTTTTATTTTCCTTAACTCATGAGTCTATAGGCTTCAATCTAGGCTTTTCATGATCTACTTTATAACATATATTTTTAGGGGCATTTTTTTTAATTCACTTAATAAGGGTTCATACTAAGCATGTGCATTTATCAAAACATATCCCCCGGGAGTGTCATAACCAATAGTACAGTAAGACCCGTTGTCGGGCACCAGTTCCCGTTCGAGTCTAGCTCAAAGTGGTGTTTTTGGGTTTTACCCCTTGGATACATCTGTACCAGAGCCACCTCTACCTGCTCGTATCCAGACAAGGATGTATTTTCGTGATAAACCACTCACTCAGTACTTACCAAAACATAGGTATGTTTTTATTATACATAGTCTTGTCTCAAAGGCTTTACTGGTATTTTTTAATCCTAATCCCAAAAATAACTAAACTTAACCTCTGATACCAACTATGACAACCCTACTTTTAATAAAAACATAAACATGATTTATTACATAAACTATTCACTTGATAAAACATGGAAGATCAATAGGTCTAGTGTCTTTGGGGCTTAGGATCATTACATAACAACTTAAAACATGAAATACAACATCTTTATTGAAAACTTCATTAACATGACCACTATATTTCCTCATACTTAGCATTGCATGGGATAACCTGAGGATATGCATAAGAAAAGGGGTGAGCTATAAAGCCCAGCAAGGGAATAAACATGGAATACATGAGAAGTACAATACATGTTAGATAATAGGTATATAAATAGATCACAAGATAAACATGAACATAAAGGTATGATAAATCATGATAATCATAACATGGAAATGTGGCAACAACACTTAATATGGAATTAGCATGAGCCAAGGCTGATTGCACATGGAGCATGAGTAAATTCTCATTGCACATGAAGCACGAGTAAACCCTAGTTTCACATGAATTATCATGATTTAACGCTCATTTCAAATGACATATCATGATACTATACTTTACCCAATGCATTGGAGTGCTATAAGGGCGCACCCTTCTTAAACATTTCATTTCATGCATAAGTGTGCCACATGGATCGTAAAACATGGATTCATTAAACATAATCATTTATTCCACGATAAAGGAATGTGGAATTCATACATGAAACTTTATAATCAATAAGTAAATGATAATAAAGGTGAATACCCTTGATGGAGAAATGGGCGTGGTATTCACTACACAAAGGCATTGGCTTAGAAAATTGGTGCAATTTCGGCAGCGTAACGACGTGACATAAGAATTCATAAAAATGGTTGATGAGAGAGAAAAAGGGTGTCTCATCATATTTACATGAAATGGACAGTAAGGGGGTCATATAGATACATGTACAAACAATTTTAATGGAATTTAGATTCATGATACAAAAGTATTACTTGAATGTAAATGAAGAGAGATAAGTTCCTTTCGGAATTTCGGCATAGTAACGGGTGTACATGGGAGGAATTTAATGAGAGATAAAGGGTTCTCCCATCATTAAAACAATAATAGGGAAGTATGGGGGAGGTTAGAAACCATACCTCATCATTTATAATTGAAATTAAAAGGGCATAACAATATTAAGAAAATTGGACACAAGGAAGAAAAACCCTTACTTGGAAATGTGATTACAAGGCCTGAGAGAGGCTTTAGAGAGGATTCTTGGGAGATTGAGGCACCTTGGGAGGATTCTAGATAGGGTAGGGAAGAGGTTGGACGATCTCCAAAGGCTTTGAGTGAGGAGGAAGTGAGAGCTTGGGTGGGTTTATAAAGGAAAGGTGAGTGAATTCTTTATTATTTAGGTTTGGGACCCCTTACATTAAACTAATCCAAACCAAAAATCAGCTCATGGTTTTTTCCCATGGTTTTTGGAAAAGGGAATAGGAAAACAATATTTTATAATTCCAAAGTACGAACTTCTTAATATAATGGGGTTGCTTATGTGGAGGTGAGTCACACTTCCATGGAAAATAATTAAAAAAGACAAGATGTTTAATAAGTCTTTAGGGGTCCATTAATTCTTTGAAAAGTAAGTCAAAAAAACCCAAAATCACATTATTTTAATGGTAAAACATATATTTGCCAAACATAAAGCTTATAGTATTTTATTACATCACTATTGGGTCATTATGATGTCATAAAACACATTATATATTTAAACGGTATTTAATTTTTACCCAAAAATTTGACTGCCTCAGAAAATTATGAAAAATTCACCGTTGGATAATTTTAAAATCCTGATTCCAGAAATATCATTTATTTTATTTAAATAATTTTCTAAATATGTTAATTTTCACTTTGAAAATAAAAACCGGCATTTATAAAAAATTCACTGGTTTTGACAGAAATGGATTTCAAACCTTAATAAAAAATTATAATTACATTCAAAAAATTATATGATCATTTATATATAATAAAATTAATTTAATAATAATATTAATATTTTATTAAAATATTATTTAATTAAAAAATCCCTTAATTTAACAAAATAGACTTCTTAATTAAATAATAACCAAAAAAACTACTTGTACTTTAAAAACTATTTACAATGTATCAATAATGACAAGAAAGTGTATTCATTATTATATACAAACATAATGTACATGAACATAGTACTAGCGATTTGTTAAATAACCCCTTAAAACAGCCACATAAGACCTAAGGGTAAGGTGTGCGATGGTGACAGACTCTTGGGGTGGCACAGATAACATTGCTCGAGTGGTAATCTATATCAACTTCCACTTTTCCCACAGACGGTCTCATTCGAGCTTGACATGATGAAGCTCAGCTTGGTCTTGGTCAAGAGTGAAGCCCAAAGACGCCACCTCTTTTCCGAGCTCCGACAAATGGGCTTCGTATGGAGCAATTATACTGGATGAGGCCAACGCTTCCTTTGTCTGAGTAAATTGGATTTGTTAAAACCCTATATTTATACTAATCATGTGATCACTGTTCAACGACTATAAAAGTAACGGTCACAATTCTTAACATAAAACCAAAGAAGTTGAAATTTTATATAAATATTTTACATAAAGATACATTTAATTAGATCAAGAGGGATTTCCATTAATGAAACTTTGGGTCGTTACATGATACATTATAAAATTTATGCCATTCATCATAGAGAAACCATATTTTCATTCTATTGAGGGACCAATATGAATTCACATTACTCTAGTTCATGGGAATTAGAGTAACTTTTACTCTATATAATAATGATAAACTCAACTTGGGATTGGAGAGAAGGATAACCCAACATCAATAGAGAATGATAATGGAATTGAAATTATCCTTGATGACTTTGAGAGAATTTAATCTAAGATATCTTGAAATGAAGAAAGAGTGTGATAATTCATTAAAACATATAAAGGCCACAAAAAAACATAGAAATTATCTTTCCTGGAATGTATGAAATAATAAGTGGATGAATTATAAATAAATTAGGTTTAGGGAAATATATCATTGAACAAGAAATTAATGATATTACAACTATGAATTCAAATATTAAATAATATTCTAAATATGATGTTCAATATGTATTGTATCTTAAGAACAATGATAAAATACGTAATAAAGATTTGAGAATTTATAGTATAGTTATAATGCATTGGGGAAATTTTCCCCACAACTATAAGAGACTTGATTGTGACTCAGGAGGTTTATATTAGACTTGATAGTGACTCAAGAGGTTTCCACACAACTAAAAGAAACTTTATTTGTGAAATGGGTACATTGTTTTTGATATTGATCTTTCATAAAAATGATTTTCACAATGTACTTATAATCAAAACACACCACCAATCAAAGGCGTATCACAAAAAAATCACAAAATGATAGCATATCACAAACCACAACCAAAATTTGTTCTATCCAAATCAATACATCATAATAAAACACCTTCTTTGAAATGAATTCTCTAGTCCCCTTTATGAAATCACTCAGTCATTTTTTAACCATCAAATCTATTTTTTTACTTTTTTCTTCTTCTAAATTCTATATTAAAACCAACTGATTTACAAAACACTTTACAATAGATTTTTTCAAAATTACCACATCTTAATTTAAATTCAAATTATCGTCTCAAAAATACTTTCAAAATTCAAAATAATGCTTTTTTGAATTAAAAAAACCCGTTTTAAATCAATTTTGTTAAAATTCCACATGAAAATCGACCAATTTTTTTCAAAAAAGTTAATGGGATACAAACCCCCTTTTCTATAAAACCATTAGTATCAAGTGAAATTTTATAAAATCTTATTCAAAAAACACCAATAATAAATTAAAAGTTTTAAAATATTTAAATGGAAATATGTACACTTTGAAATGTTTAAAACATTATAAGTTCACATTGAAATCAGTTCATGAGTCTCAAAACACCAAATCCATTTTAGTTCATTTTAAGGTAAAACCTCATTTTTTCATTTCAAAACCCACTTTAAAATTTAAAAAAAAGTTTCATTTTTAAAAATATAAATTTAAAATAGGTACGAGTATAAAAATTATAAGTAGGCCACCACCCACCTTTCCACATTCCAAACCTTTAACCAGAGATCCATTTTTAAGCTAGTTTGAATTAAAATAATTTAAAATATTATTTTTCAACTATTTTAGGAAAATTAACAAAAAACCATTCATAATATATTTTTAATAAAATAAAACAACTATGCTCATTTTAATAAACACATGATATGAAGATCATTTTAAATAGTCTAAAGAAAAGTATTATTATTAAACATTTCATAAACATTGTATAAAATTGGCATGAATAAATCATTTTTCAGAAGACATGAGTAAATTATAATTTAAATCCTAGCACAATGGTAACTAATTCCTTAGATATGTTAGTTCATGGATCAAGGATCCTCACACTCTTAGTGATCATGGATACCTGGTGTACACATTACCCTATGGATATAGTTCTAGGGGGTAGGATTCCACCACTACATGTTTGTATGTACCTCACTAATTTTTAATTAGTGATTTCATTATAGATATAATTGTTAAGTATAGATAAACATGCCTAACATGATTTTCCTGGACTACCCACCAAAATATCAAGGCTTCCATGGGATTCATTCAAAATTTAATCAAGGGAAAATTTATTTATCAAAAACCAGTTTCATCAAATATCACACAAGAAGCCAAAAATCCAAGATTTAACATTCCAAACAATTTATTAAAGAATCAACATCAATAAGGTTTTAAAAATATTCATGAAATTGAAACCTATTTTCTAAAATATCACGATTCATGATTTTTAAAACAATTCAAAAAATCATTAGAGAACAATAAATCTTGCAAGATTCTCTTAGTAAGCCCTTTTAAGCATCACCTAGAATACCTCATTTAAAAACATCATTTTTAATAATAATCCTTAAAAGTTATAAATTGGAATCATGGTTACATATCATAAAAACTATAAAGTCTTGATACTTCATTACTAATTTTATCCCTTGACCCAAATGGGGTTTAAACCATTATTAACCACACATTTTATTTAAAACCCATCCTAAAATATTTTCACAATGCTTGGAATTTCATGTATGACTTGAATTCCTTTTATTTTATATTATTCAAGAGCCTAAGAGCTTACTTTTCTCAAAAAAAGTATCACTTGAAATGATAAGACAAAATATTGATGAAAGTAATTTAAAATACCAATACATCATTTAAATTGAAAATATTATTTTAAAGGGCCAATTGAGCAATTTTACAAGTGAGTAACTTGAAGCCATCTCCGAACTATTCTTAAAAGTTAAGTAAACCAATTACTATCATTTTAAAACCAAGTAAAAATCCAATTTTTTCCTATAAATTCATTGTTTATAATTAATGCTATCATTAAATAATCAAAACACCAATATAAGAATCAAGTAATCAAAGGTTTTGAAATTAAAGAGACAAGAAAGGGGAAAAAACCTTGACTAAGAGAAAATGAAGAAACCCTCAAGAACAGAGAGAGGAGGACCCCAAGGAAAGAACACATGCCCTAGAAATCAAAGATGCAACAAAAATTAGAAAACAGAACCCACTAGGGTTCATCCTGGTGTGTTTGAAATGAGGAAGAGGGTGAAAAATAGAGGGAAAAAATAAATAAATAAAAGTAAGAGGATAAGAAGAAGGAACCTAGACTATCCGAATCAGATCCAGAATCAAAAGAGATGGTTAAAGATCAAAGGTGGTGGAAGATACCCTAATATTGGAACCTACATGAGAATCGGGCCAATAAAGAACTGTAATAACGCACACAACGGAACCCTAACAAGAAAGAAATGAGAGAGGAGGAGAAAAAAATAGCATAACTTATATTCGAGGCATGATTCGTTTGTGAGAAAGTCGAGGGGGAGAACCAACAATAATGGAATTCCATGAAATCTTGATAGGAGTGACTGAAATCGGTTCAGTTAGGGTTCTTTTAAAAATATTGGGGTGGGTTATATCAGCGATTCCAAAAAAGCGCTGATAAAGTCACCTTTTATCAGTGTTGAAATAATAAGCACTGATAAAAGGTATCTTTATCAGTGCTATAGAAGCATAGATAAAAGGAGTATTTATCAGTGCTAAAACTTTAGCACTGATAAAGGATTTATAATTATAATTATAAAAAATGTTTTTATAAATATTTGTATATGATTATAAATGTATTTATATCATTATATATATTTATATAATTATATATATATTTAATAAATATATTAAATATATTCATTATTTAAATATATTTGTTATAATTCTATAATTATTGAAATTTATAATTATTTACTTATAATTATATAAATAATTTTTTTCAAAAATTATATATTTTTTATATTTATAAATATATAATTTTATGAATACAGTAAATATACATTTATAAATAAATATATTTTTAAATGTATTTATTATTATTTATTTATAATTATAAATATATTTATATCATTATATATATTTATATAATTATATATATATTTAATAAATATAAATATAAATATAAATATAAATATAAATATAAATATAAATATAAATATAAATATAAAACGTAGTTGGGGTTTGACTTAGTGGTAAGCACCCCGTAATACTACATGGAAAATGGGGGTTCAAAACCCATGGGGCGCAGGTTACTATAGCAGTACTGTAGCGGTACTGTAGCGACGACGGCACTGTTCATCAGTGGGCACTGTAGCGGCGGCATGGCACTGTAGCGGCGACGATACTGTGTGATACTGTAGCAGCAGGTTACTATTCATAGAATGTGAATTGGCCTTATAATTTGGGCCTACGGGCTATGTAATGGGCTACAAGGCCACAAGGCCTTCGGGCTATGTAATGGGTTTCCCTCTACCCAGTTAAAAGAGGTCTTTGCTTTGATTTAATAATAAAAATGAGGCTTCGGCCCCAACCTTTAAAAAAAATATGAAAATAAAAATAAATATAAATATAGTAAATATATTCATTATTTAGATATATTTATTATAATTTTATAATTATAAATATATTTATATCATTATGTATATTAATATAATTGTATATATATTTATATAATTACATATATATAAAATAAATAAATAAAAATAAAAATAAAAATAAAAATATAGTAAAAATATTCATTATTTAAATTTATTCATTATAATTTTATAATTATTTAAATATATAACTATTTATTTAAAATTATATAAATACTTTAAATAAAATATTTATATATTTATATCATTATATATATTCATACCCAGAACAGTGCGAACCATGGATTATGATCCATGGTCCCGAAAAATTTATTAATGAAAAGAAAAGACCCAATAGAGAGAGCATGGGATTACAATGAAATCGTGGTGGCCTCAACAGTACAACCAAAATAAAAAAAATCACTCACCATCATTTGTGTCTACCACCCCTTTCTTGGGAGCCTCCCTGAGCTCTTGGGTGCCTGCCCCTCTTCCATTGCATAGGAGCTTTCCACACAATATCTTGATCTCTCATGCCTGATGAATCATCATCCACATCATATGAATAAGTTCCACCAAAGAAGTCATCTTTCAAGACTGAGATATCTTGATCAGATGAAAGCTTCATATTAGAGATTACAATGCCTGAGAAATATGCTTCATCATAAATATTACCAAATTCCTCATGGAAAATATCTTTACTATTCAATATATTTAAAATATACAACAACTTGAAATTAATTGTTCTGTGCTAAAAAACCATCGATACAAGGGCATCCTCTACGGTTGCCGCATTCCCTTCTAGTGCACCACCATCCAAAAAATCACCCGATGCAAGATCAATACTCTCATACAAAGAAGGTTTAGGGAGAGCTAGAGCAAAAACCTATAAAAAAGAGTAGGACGAGGAAAAATCACATCTCCTTAAATGTCTGTCTCATTACTTACAACCCAAGCATGTTTATGAGATTCCTCAATCATCTGCTCCTATCCATGTATTTCAGTAAACTAAAAATCTTGTCTAGACATTGAGAGAAAATTATTACATTTCCTAGAATTTATCAGTTGAAATCCATCATCATCCACCACTTTTGATTTCCCTTTTCTTTTAAAAGTGATAAGATTCTACCATTTTTTCACAATCAATTTCCTCTTGAATAATGGACTCGTGATCAGATTTTCTAGAGGCTTAAATTTCCATTGAAACATCAGTCTTCTTGCATAGATCCTCTTTAAAAGAGAGGTTCTCATTCACTCCAATCACAACTTCTTGATCACTGGTCAAGCCCCTTCCAGGAGGGATCTCAGCAAGCACACTTCTTGTTGGAAGATGTTCTATCACCTCTTACACATCTAAGTCATCCTCCGGCTTAGTGTCTATTGATGAACTTGATGGACTAACCATCTTCCATCCTTGATCAGTCATAGGAGCACTCTACACAGGCTTCATCTAACAATCCCTTTCTAGGTTCCCCTTCACACAAAAAATTTCATAGAAAACCTTCCTTCATAATCCCTCCAATGAATTCTCAACAGAATAATATTCCACACAAAAAAGAGGTCAATTCTCATACTCAATACCTAGATGAAGATCAATATTTCGAGTAGAGAGGGTAACCTTATCAATAACAGTGGCACTGAGGTCCACCTCCACTAACATTTGTGTAAAGTGACCAAAAAACACATGCTCCGTCTCTTTGTCCAACCTGATCGGAACTCCTATTGAAATTCAAATATTTTGAAATATCTTCAGATTCCAGAGGATCCAATTAATCCCATGAATTCTAACCCATACCAATGAAAATACATTTCTAAAATTTGAAAGGTTGAAGTCCTGACTCAATTTCTGAATCCATTGCATGCCCAACTTCAATGATAGGGATCCACAACTGCACGCTTTCTACTTGAGATCATTAGAGGGGAAAAGTCATTGGATAAAGCTATGACTAATTGACACATATTTCTAATTTGAGAACCCCAAAACCAATGAAACCCAACAGACAAAATATTTTTTAAAAAATAATATTTAATTATTTATAATTATAAATATATAAATATATAAATATATTAAATATATATTTATAAATATTTATTTTTAAACATAATTTTTTCATTATTTATAAATATATAATTTTAAATTCATGAACATTAAAAATGAGTGAAATTGAATAATTAAAAATGAGTAAAATTAAAAAAATATTGAAAAAATGGATAAGATTTATTTATTAAATATAAATTATTAATAAAATATGGATATATATTGAAATAAACATGAATAAATATTGAAAATATTAAAACCTAGTAAATAAATAAATATAAATAAATATTATAAAATGATTAAATTATGAAAAAACAAAAAACAAAAAATATTAAAATTGAATAAATAATACCTAACTGTAATAATATTAAAAATAAGTAAATAATATTTTATTATTAAAATAAATATATTAAATTTATCAGGTTACTAAATGAAATTATGAAATGTATATTAAAATTTGAATAAATTACATAAATATTATGCGTATGTGTTTCTATATAAGATTTCATTATTTACGTAAATATTTGTGTGTGTAAATTGTATATAAAAATTCATTAATTTTGTATATGTATGTGTGAAATTAATGTAACATAGATTTGTTATATATTAAATTGAAAACTCAAGAGACATTCAATTAATGTCTATTACTTGATACAATTAGTCAATATTTTTTATTAATATTATTTTTTTTTGTTTAACTATTTATTTTTATTCATTATATATGTCTATATTTAAAATATATTAATTATTAACAATTATTTAATTAATAAAAATTTAATTATTTTTTAATTTATTCATTTTGATTTTTTAGTTGTTTAATTTTTTTATTTTTTTAATATTTTTAATAATTATTTTTTTATTGTTTAAAAAATGGAGAATATAGGTGGGTTGGGTCATGTAAGACCCAATCGTATGTTTGAGGATGGTCCAGGGCCCAACAGAAGAATATGGTGCGCCCAACCCACGCAGGCCCCTAAAGGAGACCATATGGAAGTGTATAATGGAGCCCATCCCCAAAGCTGGCTTCTAAGCTTGTGATGCAGTGGACTCATTTATAAAGGAGTGGCCCAACCTATAAATTTTCAATATGGGACTGACGACCATTATCAATGCTAAAAAATACACTAAAAAAGGTTACCCTTTATTAATGCTAAAAATAAAGCACTTATAATGGTTATCAATACTAAAAAACACACTGATAAAGCTAGCCCTTTATGAACATTTTTTAGTGTTGATAATTGTTTCCTTTATCAGCGTTTTTTTAGATTTTATAAAGGCCAAGATTTATATAGAGCATTTTTTAGTAGTAGTAATTCGATGTGACCCTGTCTCTATGGAAAGGTCCATTGTTGCAGTGTTGTCATATAAAACTGTGAAAGGGTGTAGAATGCTAGACACCACATCAAGCTCTTGGAAAAAGTTGTGAATCCAAACTACTTCCTTGGATGCATCAGAATCTGAAATATACTCACAATCCATTGTAGAATCAATGAAAACCAACTGCTGAGAAATATTTTTTCTCACATCACAACTACAGAAACAGTTTTTCCCAGCGCCATCCTTTACCAGCGCTAACGAAAAAATGATGATAAAGGGGGGTACCTTTATCAACGCTAAAAAAAGCGCTGATAAAGGGTCGACATCAAAAAAAAAATTATTTAAAAATAATATATTAATATATAAATATATAAATATAGTTATATTGATATAAATATAATATATAATTTTTAAATATATTTTAGATAAGTATAAATATACATTTACAGTTAATATATTTAATATATAAGATATTTAGTGAAAATGGCTTATAAATTTTTTTAATTTTTTTAATTAATAATTTTCTAATTATTATGGAGTAATTATAATTTCATAACAATTTGAAGACTAAAAAAATAAAAAAAATTAAAAAAAGATCCAAAATATGTTGAAAACGCAACTCGAACTTCAAACAGCCATGACATTTGATTCGGGTGTCCGTTTGAGCTCTACCACATATCAAATTGAAGCCTGCGACGAGCTCTACACCCTTATGAGTTGGAGGAAATACCAATAAAGGTTTTTTTGAGGCCAAAATAGGCCCAGAAGGCTTCCAAAACCGAGTTTTTAGTCGGGGTACCCCGATTTTTTAACATTTTTTGGATTTTTAGCTTCGTTTAAGGGCGGTATTATTGTATTTTTTTGGTAGGGACTGAATTTATTCCAAGGTATAACATTCATATTGATATTAGTTTTTTGAAATTTTATCATTTTTTATAATGCAATGCTATTTATAATCAAATATATAACAATATATACATATTTTTTATATATTCACACATAAAAATTTAATTATAAATATAAATAATAAAATATATTTACATATAAAATATATTAGCATTATCTAAATAATAAATAATATCCATTTTGTTTAAAATAAAAATATATGAATATTTATATACCTATATATTAATCTTACTATATATATATATTAATATAACTACACATATATATTAATATAACTATAAATATATATTTTAATATCACTATAAATATATATATATTCATATAACTATATATATATTAATATAACTATATAACTATATATTAATATAAATATATATTACTATATGAATAAATATAACTAAATAAATATATATATAAATAGAGATATCATGAAATGGAAAACAAATCAAAATAGAGTAGTGGTAAGGGCTTAGGCGCGTAGGGGGGAGGTCTCGAGTTCAAAACCTGGTGGAGGTAGGGGCGCATGAGCATGAGGAAATATGGGCGCTAACACTGATAATGGGTGGTGGATAGCACTAATAAAGTGTGCGTGGGGGTGCATGGGGGCGCTGGAGTGCGGGAAGGCGCTGATAAAGGGGGGGCTCAAGCGTTGTAAAAAGCCCCCGAGATTTCTAGGATCTTTTTTTTTAAATTTTAATTTTTTTAAACTTTTATCAGTGTTAAAAAATTGGTGATAAAAGGGGTATTTTATCAGCGCTAAAAATAAAACCCTGATAAAGGACCCCTTTATCATCGCTTCATTTTAGCACTGATAAAAGACCCCTTTTATCAGCTCTTTTTTAGCGCCGATAATGGGGTCTTTATCAACGCTAAAAGAAGCGCTGATAAAGGGGACCCCACTTTATCTATTACGACTTTGTTAAGAATTTTTAGCGCTGTTAAAGGCCATTTTTAGCGCTGATAAAAGCGGTATTTATAGTAGTGCATCTCCTCCATTGAGACAAAAGATATATCCATACTGTGACTTTAAATCATTTTTATTTGTCTAAAATTTAGAATCTGTATAACACATGATGACTTACTCTTCATCTACTCCATACAACAAGAACATATCCTTAGCCTACCTTAGAAACATAAGGAATCCATAACAGTAGTCCAATATTTTTCACTTGGACCTTCTTGATATCTTCATACTATGATCAATGTATAGGTGACATCAATCCTCATACATAACATAAAATAAATGATAGATCTTATCAAATAAATGTATGATATCTTAATTATTCTATCTCTTTAATCTTGTGTTTAAAGAGACTGATGTGCACCTGTCACAGGGAACTCAAAAAAATTATTTTTGAACCCAAGAAAAATATTTTAGAGTGGTACTTGATTTGTCTCCAGAGAAGAAAATGTTTTGGGTGTATTGAAATCTTATTTAATGGGTTTAGTTTTTTTTAAAAATAGTAGATGAAATTGGTTGGTTTAAATATCAATTTAAAGAATAGTCATCTAGACATTGATCATCCCAATTATCCAGTTCAATCATTATTTAAATTGTTCCCTATTATCGCTTTAATCAAATTATATCTCATTGATTATGATTATTTGGTTATTTTAGTTTGGATAGAGAAATAAAATTATTATTGTATCCCAAATCCATACCTATCCTAATAATCGTATATCTCCGATAACCCTCAGATTATCCCACTACTTGCTATGGTATATAGTTATTTATCTATGAGTGCTTGTGTGTGAAATATTAATAATGAGAGTAGAGGAAATTAAAATCTAAAATTATAAGAAATATCTAACTAATTTATACTATTAAAATAAATAGAGGGTATAAAGGATAATTGACTGATTAGAATTCATCAACAATAGGACGAAGGGAATTCACCTTAGTGAAACCATATATGGTCTAGTGTACTGTCATTGAAGTTATTAAAATAGAAAATAAAAGAAAAATAAGAAATCTGCTACAAAAAGTAATCCTTCAATAATGAGTGAGTGCAAGAAAGCATCAATGACCCCTCAACACCATGAATAGTGATTTACTTATAGAAGTGCTCTTGTGAATCTTTGGGCACTTCAAAAATTTTCCACATGTGCTACATGTGAATATAAACATTCTTCAAGAATGATTTTATTTTTATTGTAAGTAGTGACCTCTCCATCCTCTGATGATCGACATGATTTAAGTATATAATGCTTGATTGGATTCAGACAAGGGTATAATTTTCAATTATTCTAGCTCAAAATTTATTCCCACGATCAAGCTTGTATTTATTTGAGAATATTCTTAGAGCATGTTCTTTGGTGGATTATGGTAGTTGTGAAAGTCATGCTCTATTTCGATGAAGAAGATGAAAAATAGAATGGATTTTTGATTTGGATTTTAATGGACCTAGAAAAGTGGTTTTGAACATTTCTACAATAAGCCTTTTTGAATTGGGATGAATCTTCAAACCTACAAGGAAAATAAAACAATTAATTTTTTAATCATAATTTATTTTAATATATATATATATCTCTCTTTATTTTTTATTTATTATATTTTTTTCTTTCTTTAATTGTGGTGACAGATGTGATTAGTGTGGTTCAGAGGTGGTGTGGAGATAGGCACGCCATCAATGAAGCTTGGGGTTTAGGGTTCCTCTGGTCATCTCCTTTCCACGGTGTCAATTAGAATTCCCATATAAAGGAAATTTTAATAAAATTCCAAAAATATGGTTTTTTGGAAACTTATTCCTAAAAGTAATGATGAAACTGGGGGCCAATCAGGTGAAAGGGTGGGCATTGTTTGAAACACCACCCTCTTTAAAAGGTTTATGAAGAAGGCATTATCTCAGAAATCACTGTCTTCATAATTTTTTTAAGAGGGTGATGTTTGAAACAACGACATCCCCAGTATGTTTTAATTTTTTTTAATTTTTTTAATGTTTTGTTTATATATATAATATAACAAATTTTCAGTAAATAATAATATTGATCATAATAATGATGAAGTATATAACTAAAATAATAATAATATTATTAATAAATATAAACAATATAAAATAATAATAATAATAATATTATTAAATATAAAAAAATAATTTTTATTAATTGTAATAATTAATATTTTATTTTTATAATGAAATAAATTAAAATCATATAATAATTTAATATTATTTTAATTAAATAATTATTATGTGCATATAATCATTTATACTTAATTATTATTTATAATGAATAAATTTTTTCATTATATTATTATTTAGTACTATTAAATACATAAATTATTAGATTATATATAATGTTTAAAATTATTATTTATTATTTTGTTTATTATTAAAATATTAATTATATTACTATTATGGTTATTATAAATGATTAATAATTATACTAAAAAATGTTAATAACAACATTATTATTAACAATTATATTTTATATGTTAAAATTCTAATTAGTATTTATTTTAATTTTTTTATTAACTAATTTACAATTTAAATTAAATATTGTGTTATTTACATCATTATTCATAATTATAATTATAATTAGTTTAAATAATTTAAAATTAAAATTATTATTTATTAAAAATTTAATTCATAATATTTGACAATAATAACATAATTAATTGTTATTAATTATTATTATTTTTTACATTCATTTTATTTTAAATTAATTTTAATTTGCACATTCATTATTTTAAATTTTATATAGATATTATTTGTACTTTATTTTATACGCATAATTTTTTTGAAGTGAAAATGTAATGATTTTAATCAATAAAGATTATGACATGTAAATTATTTTTAATTTGTTATTGTTGACGCTCCTTTTCGTCACAGAGTCTAACCACTAAAAAGAAGAAATACCTTGAACCCAAAGTGATTCATCCTTTGAAGAAACATCACAAATTGAGAAAGGCATGAACAAAGATTCAAATGAACTTGGGTCATGCAAGTTCCACATAGGTCACGCAAGTATACTTGCGCGCCGCCCAATGGTCGCGCAGGTGACTTGCGCGCCCTCTTTGAATTTCACCCAGGGTCTTCTCCAGCCTATAAATACCCCCTGTGGGCCCCCCATTTCGAGGAGGAAAAATTCTAGAAACTCAGATTTGAGCTCCCGATGCCCTAGTCTCTTCCCAAATATTCCGAAAACTTCTAAGGTAATTTCTTACCTAGAACGGAAGATCTAAAGAGGGGGAGTAAGGCCTAAGTGTTGAAACTCATCAACACTTGCGCGCTTAAGTGACCATCCCTTAAGGGAAATGGCCACACTTGCGCGCCGCCTTGCTCCTTCAACAGAACTTGTGCGTCACCCTCCTGGAAGCCTCTAGGGATAGTACCAAGGGTTTGAGCCAAGCCTCGCCCAAGTTTTACCCAAAGGGTTGACTGTCACGCAAGTACCCCTGTGTCGCGCAAGTATACTTGCGCGACCAGGACTTGCGTGCCCACACAAGACTTGCACGCCACCTCCTTTTTGGGTGCCCCTCTTGCCTATTTCACCTCTCTTATGCCTATCCACTCATCCTCTTCAAGATTATGCCTTCATAACTCTCTCCAAACTCATTCATGACATGATTTCTTTGTTGGCTTCCTTATCTGAATGAAATTCTGTGGAACATCTCCTAAAACCTAGTGATTTACATATCCTCATGCCACTAAGGTCAGAGATTTCATTCATTCAACCTCATCCTTTAATATGAGAGAATCCTTAACCTGGGCCCCCTTTTCAGGAGTAAGCCCCAGTACAATTTCTCTTAATTTGGGAATCATCCTTAGGAGTAAGCCCCAAGTCCCCTAAATCTGGGCCTCCTTTTCAAGAGTAAGCCCCTGTCTTTAAGTTCCCTTAATTTTGGGCATCCTTCTCAAGAGTAAGCCCCAACCACAATTCTTTTAATATGTGAATCCTCATTAGGAGTAAGCCCCAAGTTCCCAAAATCCAAATTTCCTTAACCTGGGCTTCCTTTTAAGGAGTAAGCCCCAGTCATAATACCCTTTAACCTGGGCCTCTTCTTTAAGAATAATCCCCAGTCATAATTTCTGTTAACCAGTCTTAATTTACTTTTGACTTGTACTTCTTTCTCAGGAGTAAAACCCAATCATAAGTCCCCTCCTAATTGGGGCATCCTCCTCAAGAATAATCCCCAAAGTTAGAGTATCCAAATCTCCATAAATCACATATACCTTTATGGACCTTGTTCCCGTGTTTCTTCCCTGAATTAAATCCAAATATTCATCTATCTGGGAAGTCATACATACATAAGCCCCACATAATTTCTTATAATTGCATATTTCAGGGCACAATTGTCTAGTTTTACCAATACCTCTTATTTCTCACACCGAGCAGGACTCACGTGAGCTTTGAGTGTAAAAGTAATTATGACATCTTTCTTTGAGCCATAAATCATGCATAAACCTCATACTTCTTTACTCAAACTACGTGGGTTCTGATTCCTTTTCTAAGACAAAGTATACGTAGGTAGCCCATCTGCAGGTACGATCCCAACTCTGAAATAATCTATGTCCTTCTGAATGACAATAAACTTCAAGTGCCCCATTGAGTGGCTTTAAAACCAGTATGGTTATCATAATGACCAAGAGATTTCTATATAATGTGTCGAAGGATATCATTGAATAATAATCTCTAACAAATATAGATGACTCTCTATCGATGAAGAACCTATAATACATATAAAAGATTCTCTAAATTTTATACATATTAATCATTGATTGTCAGATCTAAAGGAAAACTCATTTTTTCATACTTGGTAGTGTAATAAGGATTCACGAACATAACTTAAATCTATAAAGAGAGTCCCATAGTAGAAAATAATTCCCCTAAAAAAGGTGTGATGAGTCCAACCTCCCATCCTCTCGACCAATGCAAATTATTAAGCCTCATCAGTTCACAACTAATGAGAACCTACCTTTGGAAAGTAGGTCCAAATGGATACGTAATCATTGGATGTTTCCGGTTCTATGAAAAAAATTGTTAGAAACTGCTTGGAATATTTTAATCTTAAATCAATAAAGTCATCCCCAATTCCAGAGGAAACAAAAAATGGTGAACCCGACGTGAATCCTTAACCAAGTTAAAATGATGTTTTACTTATTTGTTAGGCCCATATTTAAACTCAATGATAGGTCCAACAAAGCAATCAATAACATATGTGCTCATACAAAAGATGTAGCAGCTGAAATTATCTTGATTATGTTTGTTATATCAAACAGGAAATCTTTTTCAAGATCCTCTACATTACAAGAATGACTTTTCTTAAATTCACATCTGTGAATACCTCTGCTATGAATGCCTCTACTGTGAAGGCATCTGCTGCTACTCCTGCTGGATCGTTGTCCGATCTGAGGGAGACATCACCTACTCAGCGTCTTCAACGCTGGGTATCGAATGCGCTGGTTAAGGAGTACCATCAACACGGTACCATTCCAACTCTGGAGGCTACTTGACAAGCCCTCCAAGTAAACAAATCACCCTGGTCGTCCGGACAACAACGACCAGTGATCAAGAAGCAGGTGGTGCTAACCACCATCTCCAACCATTTCGGGTCATTATCCCCGGAACGAAACAACCATTCCCTCCCATATTTTGAGGAGGTGAATGAGAAGGCTGCTCATGGCCTTAATTCAAGGAAATAGGAGTCCTTCCTAAGGGATCCCACCAATAATCGTCGCTTGATTC
The DNA here is from genome assembly GCA_963277665.1 of Viscum album. NCBI lineage: Eukaryota > Viridiplantae > Streptophyta > Magnoliopsida > Santalales > Viscaceae > Viscum > Viscum album. The sequence continues at coordinate 716,940,704 of OY728133.1, read as the reverse complement.
GTGCGACAGTACGCCCTAAACATGATGAGGGTGTCATCTACAGGCATTCGACTTAGGTTCCTCGAACCCTAGTAGGCAAGACGAACCACCAGAGGCGACAATTGGTTAACAGTGAGTAGGTTATCATCTCTACCATTTATAGAGAGGTCCACCAAACTAACTTGGTGGCAAGAAACGAGCGGGCACACACACCCGTCTTTTTTAATCCCGCTGTGCAGCAGACTCGTCTGGCAACAACATGCCAATCCTGCCAGGAAATTCTAGTGGAGTAATATAGAGAGGAACATACATATATTTATAAATCATCAGCTAGTCAGTAGGCTCGTCTGACTACATGTAATGGAGCCCGACAACCCAATGTGTTGACAACTGGTAAACAGGTACATACACCTTCTTACACTCATCAATCCTGCCAGCAGCCTCTTCTGTCAGTATTAAAGGAAGCTCGTCAACCACATTCGGTAGAGTGAAATCATTAGGCACGTACACCTACAAGTATTGATCAAGCCTACCAACAGTCTCATTTGGTAGCATTTGGAGAAGTCAGTCTGAAAGCTCCTGTGACAAACAGGAGGCAGACTCAACTCTCTTCCCCCACACATGAGTACTGTCAGAATTCACTGATAGGAAAAGGAGGACAAGAGTAGGAAAATACACCTACTCCAAGCACATAATATATACATATCCTCGTTACGGCCACTGAAATCACCAAGCACATTCTGTCAATGGTGAAAGAGAAAAAGAAAATCCCTGCTCATATTCTGGATGCCTACCAGGATATTATAACAGCTTCAGCAGCATCTCAGGGAAAGCCACATAAATCTATCCCTGCCAATGGAGTGACACATCAATAGTTCACTTCGGAACAGACACACTCATCTGTTCCAGTCCAAAAGGGTTGTGGGGCGTACTCCCCCATATCATACGGATGACCAAGTCAGGCATATACACCTGATTTTAGTGGAGATAATCAGCCTAACCTGATCATTTCTCCCGAGGAGGCACATACACCTGACCATAATGACCACTTTCGTCAACAAGTGGTTCCTAAAGTGAGTAAGAAGGAATCTAAGAAGAAGACCCACCCAAAATAGTCAATAAATGAAAGTCTAATCTTTAATAAGGCCTTAATCGATGCTGGAGTTCTTGATGCACTCAGACAACTATCTGTTGCAACTTAAGATTCTACTCTCTCAGTTCCCAATAGTGGGAACATTAATTCCGAAGGTCTGTATCAGAAACTTCCTCATGAAGGATTGATTCATGACAATTCGGTCGATCTTGAAGTTTCATCTATAGATGAAAGCCACAGGAACCCTCTGTGTGGTCAGTAGACCAAAGAGCAAAATGTTTCATCTTTTTCTGTAACCCACCATGGTGGTCCTCCCCATGATGATGAATTTAGCTGTGAAAGTCCTCTATGCAGTAGTAATTCACATTGCTTGGAAAATTCTCCAACAGAAAATGTAGTGATGAGAAAGCCATCTTATCTTTAGGAACTTACAAATGTGAAGCCAGTCATGTCTGATGCTTTAACATTATTAGGTGAAACACTTTCTCAATCAGAAGATAGCCCAGGGTGTAGGTCATTCTCTGAGCCACCCCTAAGTCATGCATCTTCTAGTTTTATCATTGAATTCTCTACCAATCTTGTTGAATCCGATGAAGCATCAAGGAAGCACCAACTCTGGTCTAATTAGGTAGAAGAATCTTCATTGAATGATAAATAGGAAGTACTAAATATGAAAAAACAAATGGAGAAAGGTGAAGTGCTAGTTATGTTTTGGCCTTTGGCTGATTCTCAGTATGACATTCCAGAGATATTGAAGGAAGATGGAATTCATGATATTCATCTGAACATATGGAAAAATCTTTATCAGTTGAAAAAAAATATTATCTTATGATGAATATGAAAATCATGTCAAGATAATAGAAGGGTTACAACGCCAAATTGATTTGGCATCTCTCTCAGTTTCTCGATATCTGAAGGTTGAAACACATCAGAGAGGCCTTCAACATTCATGCTTTGGCGCACTAAGAAGATTGCACCAGTTAATTGCCAATGCCCCATCTGGTATTCATATCAGGGGATGGGGTGTTCATGGAGCGCTACATTTCACTATACTCTCTAGTCAGCAAATCCCACAAAAAATGGTCTCATGCAATGTTATTTCCCATGACCGACCACAATCAATGGGTTTTGTTTGTAATCAAAATCTTGCCTAAGAAAAGGCCTCAACTAGTTTCGCTTAAAACCAAGAATATAGAGAACAAGTTATTGAATTACTCCTGCATCAAACAAACGAGAATATTGAGAAGGCCTCTCATTTGGAGTAGGCACATCATCAAGTGATAGAAGTGTCAGAAATCATCCAATGATATTTTGAGATGGGTGATAAAAGTGGATGCAGGTTGATGCATCGAGATAATTTCCAAACTAAAGTCCACAGGATCAAGAGAGCTTTCAAGAATTTCTCAGATATAGGATGTCAAGAACCACCCCAACTTGCCAGACTGGGGACTCTTTTAACCCAACCCTCAGAATCAACAAATAGGATTCGAGGAGTTGAGTAGGAACAACCCCAGTCCACCGGACTGGGGACTTTTTCAAATCCTCAATCCCACCCTTAGAGAAAGTCAGTCTTCTCTTAATTGGGGAAGAAGCCTCAAGAGGAACGAAGAGCCAAACTATCAGGAGATTCCCTCCAAATTACGGTTCATCAAGATGTTCTTGAGGGATCAAATCGACAAAAGGCAATGTCTCATCAGGGACATGAAAAAAGGAATTATTATAGAAATGCTGATAGAAGAGATGCAATGAATTATGCATCAATTAATGTCATTAATGCCGTTTTTTTTGATCTACCAGATGAGTTTCACTCAGAGGGATCAGATGAATAGGTTCCTGCTCAATATGTTGTACACACAGACACAAATTAAGAAGGTGTGCGTACATGAAATCAAAGGATTACTCAAAACCTAGGTAATACTTCATGTAACCCACTTCCCCCTCTTCGAAAGGTGTCCAATAAAGGGAATGTAAGGATTCAGGTTACATACCATTCCTCTAGAGAAGGCCAATCGCTCTCACTAGAGAAAGGATTTGCACAACAAGAGGAAGAAATGAAGGAATTGAGGAGATTGAACGCAGAACTACATCAAGGTAGTCTTCCTCCTAAGAATGCTGGATTCAGTCAGCCAAGGTAATTTATTGCGGCTACTAAGATAGATCAAGAATATCCTCCTCTACCAGTACACCCTCACAGGTCTAATCCTACGGGTCAAGGGCAACAACAATCGGAAGTTCTACCATCAGTTGCAGTACTAGATACCACATCTGTACCAGCTCCAGTCATTGCACCTGTTCAGGTCCAAGCCCAACCGGATGTTTCTCAAAAGTTCATAACTACTATTGAGTCATTAATAGCTCAGTTGGAATCTATGGAGGGAAATCGTGCTCAAATTCAACCAGAAAAGAGAGCTTACCCTGAGTGGGTTCATGTAATTCCTCACCCATCAAATTTTGAAAGTACCACATTCCCAATCTTTAATGGTTCAGGAGACCCAAAGAAACACTTAACACATTTTGTTTCTCATTGCGATCCTATGATGGGAACCCCTCAGCAACAAGAAGCAGTTAATCTCATGTGTTTTGTACAGTAATTACAAGGGTCTGCCTTTTTCTGGTACACAAGTTGCAATCCCAGTCAATTACTAGATGGGAGGATCTCCACCAAAGATTCCTTCTTCAATTCATCTCAACTTTGCCAAAGACAACAGTTTTTGATCTTACAAATTGTAAGTAAAGGGAGAATGAAATGGTTTTAGATTTCATTGCTCCCTGGAAGGGATTAACTTATTCCCTGAGCTTAGCACTCCCTCAAGAGGAATTGTTTCCAATATGTGTGGAAAATTTACGTGATGAGCTATGCATGCTGTTGATCCCTGTGAAATACACAGGAGGGTTTCAAGACCTTACTTAAATCGCTCAATAGATTGAAGATTCTATTATGAAGACTAAGGATAAAGCTTGTGTAATTCCATCAGCTCTAGGAAGGAGAATGGGTAAAGCATAGACTGCTACAGTTATGCTTAAACAAGAACCTGTACCTGCTTTAACTTCAAAACCTTCATCTTTTCAAAGGGCTCCACCTACTGAGCACCAACAACAGAGGCCGTTTCATCAAGATGATCAAAGCGATCAAAGACGAAAAAAATTTGAGGATTTGAAGAGCAAATTTTACTCTTTCCAAAATGAACAAGTTCCTGGTTATTTCATTTCGGCTCTGGAAAATAATTTGGTTCAATTACCAAGGCCCAAGATTCTGAACAAGGAAGGAGATGAAGACCGTTCCAATTATTGCCCATTTCATCAAATGTTGGGGTATCCCATTTAAGAGTGTTTTGTCTTCAAGGACCTCCTGAAAAAAATGGTCGACTTGGGACAAGTCAAACTGAAAGGTTCTTCATCTCAGGTAGAATGTGTTACTGCTACAGATCCAGAGGAAGAAGGCGAGTGGTAAGAAGTCAAGAACAAAAATGTGCAAAAATATGATGATTGGATGGTCAGAAAAATGATCAACTGAACTCATTCCATTTTTCGAACGCAATTGAAGAAGCCAATTGTGTCTTCTGCCATGAATGCCACATCAAAACCCTCTTCATCAGAGATAAAATACTCAAAAGTGAGGCATAATTCCCAGAAAGAGGAACAATTAGAAGAAGATGAAATCGTGTCAAAACCTAAGTTGTCTTTGACTCTGGAAAATTGTATGCCATCTAATTCGAAGTCACGAGCACCAACCCACCAAATGGAACAGCCTAAACATGCTAATTAGGCAGAGTCTTCATCGGATGAAGAGTTGATTTTTGGTTCTGTTAATATTATTCAATTAACAGATCCATATGCCAGTCACAGTTTCGATTTTGATGAGCCCGAGTTCCCTGTAATAGAGGAACCAGAGAAAGTTCCAGAGGCTCAGGATACAGGGGAAGACGTGGATCTTTTAGAGGCCACTATTCCAATTCTACCCCTGCTAGAACTGTGTATGTGGTAGAAACTCTTGGTAGATCCCTTCAATGAGCCCAACAAGAACAAGAAAATTCTTCCACCAATAGCAGACTCAGTCCTAGTACAATTATTCTGGAAGATCGGTTGGAGGTTCCACCTTCTTCCTCTCAGTAAGTAAATACACCTAATCAGTGTAATCTTCCAAAGCCAGGAGTATTAACAACTCCTATCTCGGTACAAGATGCATCAACTCCCAAAGCATCAACTTCTAAGGTGCCTGCGAAACCACATATTTTTGCTGGTAAATGCAAACCTTTGGATCAAAAGTATGATGTATTGAAACACATGGCCTAAATACCGGCCAAGTTATCAATTCTAGATGATTTTAATTTATCAAAGGATCTTCAGGAGGCACTCATTGAGGCTTTGTCGAGTTCTCAAGAGTTTGAAACTGAAATTGCTACAGCTAAAGTCTACCATGTAGATAATAATCCTGCAGAATGCCATGTAGTGATATCTTTCACAGATGAAGATGAAGATGATGTTGTGCATGGACATATCAGACCTTTATACTTATCTGGAAAGGTCAATGGTGTAGACATATGAAGAGCATTCATTGATAATGGTTCAGGAGTCAACCTCATCCCCATTCGCACACTTCGCCGATTGGGCCTCACGGAATCTGATTTATCTCCTTCTACTCTGATGTTTCAAGGATATGATAAAAATGAACAAGAACCACTGGGTGAGATTACACTTAGAAATCAGTTTGGAGATCTTGTATCCAATTCAGATTTCATGGTTGTTGATCATGACACAGCCTTCAACATCATGCTTGGAAGACCCTGGCTACATCAACATGCGACGATCCCTTCATCATACCATCAATGTCTCAAATATTGTTTCGATGGTCAAATTGGAACATTGTATGGTGATAAATCCCCTTTCAAAACATGTGAATATCAATACATTGAGGTAGAATTTTATCACATGAAGTGTAAGGAGAAATCCACGACATGGGAGGTCACCAAAGTTAATGCTCTATTTGGTTTGGAAAAGATTCTAGTAAATCCATTTACACATGTGAGTGCAGATTATGTGTTGCCTATCAGTCAAATTGACAGGATAGACCCAAATCAAAATACTCTTCTGGAAACTTCCATAATGTTAACTACGGAAATTAAGCCATACCACATGGGAGAAAGTGGTGATCCACCAAGAAATGATGAAATCTCAAATGGAGAAGTCTTCATTTCATCCGCTGAAATCCAGCAGGTCTATACTTCACCAATTAGGCCAGAGCAAGTTATAGCAATGTCAGAGGTAAACGATGATGTAGATTCTCAATCCACCATCTCCTCTTTATTACCCAAAGAAGACCCTTCATCATCAATCAGGTCAGAAACAGAATCTTCTTCTTCAAGATGTGAAAATTTTGATGTCTCTTCTGATCATGAAAATTCTCCTTCATCATCTACTATGCAAGTAGAAACAGAAGAAATAACACATGTTGAAGAAGAAGAGGAAGATCTTAGGGATGATCCTCCAGTATTTTATGAGGGTATCTCTACCACCGTGGATGAACTCAGAGAAATAATTCTGGGTACAAAAGAAGATCCACGCCCCTCTTTAATTAGTGGGGCTATGACTCTTGAAGAGCAAGAGATGTATATTTCCTTTCTAAAGAAAAATCGAGATATATTTTCTTGGAACTATACAGAGATTCCAGGGCTTGATCCTGATGTTTCCACTCATTGTTTGGGTTTGCGAGAAGAACATTGAGGATTCAAACAAGATGCTAGAAGAACACACCCAACCTATGCTTCCAAAATTGAGGCTGAAGTGGATAAGCTTATCAAAGATAACTTCATCAGAGAATTTCTATATCCCAAATGGTTGGCTAATATTGTCCCAGTTAAAAAGAAGAATGGGACAATTAGAGTTTGCATTGATTTCAGAGTTCTTAATCGACATTGTCCTAAGGATGATTTCCCAATACCGATTACAGAACTCTTAATTGATGCAACAGCTGGCTATAAAGCACTTTCCTTCATTGATGGATATTCTGGATATGATCAAATCTGAATGGCTCCAGAAGATGAAGAATCAATAGCCTTCAGAGCCCCTCAGGGTGTGTTTTTCTATCGGGTAATACCCTTTGGCCTAAAGAATTCAAGCGCAACATATCAGCGTGCCATGCATCGTATCTTCAAACCCTTTTAGAGAAGTTTGTTGAATATTATGTGGAAGATTTGGTGGTTAAATACAAACAATGTTCTAATCACTTGGCTGATTTGGAAATCATATTCCACAATCTTTGGCAACATAATTTGAAGATGAACCCCTTAAAATGTGCTTTTGGGGTAACCTCAGGGAAATTTCTTGGCTTTGTTGTATGCCATCGTGGTATCGTAGTTGATCATGAGAAGACAAATTCAATCCTTGGTATGTCACCTCCTCGAAAGTTAAAGGAATTGAGAGGACTTCAAGGACACTTGTCCTATATTTGGCGTTTCATTGCCAATTTGGCAGGAAAATTTTTACCTTTCACCAAATTGATGAAGAAGGGAGTCACTTACCAGTGGACTGAAGAATGTCAAGAAGAATTTGATATTCTCAAGAAGTATCTCTTTAGTACACCGGTGTTAATGCCACCTGTTGAAGGAAGACCACTTATCCTCTATGTGACAGCTCTAGAGTGATCATTGGGTGACTTTCTTGCTCAGAAGAATGATGCTGGGAATAAAAACAACCTCTACTATCTCAGTCGGACTATGCTTGAAGAAGAAATCCAATACTCAAATATTGAGAAGTGTTTCCTAGCATTAATCTTTGCAGTTCAAAAATTGAGACACTACCTACAACATCACAAGGTCCAATTGGTATCTCGCAATAACCCGTTTAAATTCATCCTTAGTCATCCAATGCTTACAGGATGTCTGGAAAGGTGGGTAGTTATTTTACAGCAATTCGATATTTAGTATGTGTATCAAAAGGCAATAAAGGGCCAAGCTCTGGCTGATTTCCTTGCTGAACATCCTTCAAAAGAAGATACACATTCAGATATTGAAATTCCTGATGATGAAGTATTCTTTATTCAAGATAGTCTTCAAATATGGGAAATGTACTTTGATGGTGCTTCCAGAAGTCCAATAGGAAGGAAAATGGAAAATCCTAAATTCAACAAAGTTGGGTTAGGAATTGTACTCATTTCCCCAGAAAAGGCAGTGCTACCTTATTCCTTCTCATTATTGGGAGGCGGTACAAATAATGAAGCAGAATACCAAGATCTTATCATAGGATTGGAGTTGGCGCTTCAAGCACAAGTGAATCACTTAAAGGTGAAAGGTGATTCAGACCTGGTAATCAAACAAGTCAATGGGGATTATGCCATCAGAAAAGAAGAGCTAATCCCTTTGTATGATTATGTCATAGTGTTAATGGCAGAATTTCCTTCAGAACTGACATTTTCTTATGTCCTGAGATCTCAAAATGCCCAAGTTGATGCACTGGCTAATATATCCACAGCCCTGGTAGATCCAAATCGGGACAAGACAACCATCAGTATTGCCCACCATCGCACAATTTCACCTTATGTTCAAATCAGAACAGAGGAAATCAATGAAATCAATCCCATATCTGAACCAAATGTTCATACTACAGGATGGATGAAACCTATCAGGGAATACCTTCAAAATGGAACACTTCCACCTGATAGAGTCGGGAAAGAACAAGTCTGGAGACGTGTGATCAATTTCACTCTTTTTGATATCCCATATCACGTAGAGAAAATTCTCTACAAGTGTGGTTTTGATGGAGTTCTCTTCAGATGTATTGATGGTGAAGAGACAATGGCTGTCATGAAAGAAGTACATGCAGGAGTCTGTGGTGCCCATCAGTCTGGACATAGACTATCTGATCAAATTCAAAGACATTGATACTTTTGGCCTTCAATGATACAAGATTGTGTTGATTTCACAAAGAAGTGTCATTCTTTCCATGTACATGCCAACTTCATTCATCAACCCCCAGAGTTTCTTCATACAGATAAATAATCATGGCCATTTGCCACATGGGGAATGAATGTAGTGGGACCTTATCCTTCGGCTACATCCAAGCAGTTTAAGTACATTCTTATTGCAACTGACTTATTTTCCAAATGGGCAGAGGCAATACCACTCAAAGAAGTCAGTTCTAAATGCATTTTTAGCTTCATCAAGTCTAACATCATTACCAGATTTGATGTCCCTCATACCATATTGACGGACAATGGAACCAAATTCTGTTCATCCGAGGTAAGGAAGTTGTATCAAGAATACAACATTAAATCCAATCATTCCTCTTGGTATCATGAAGCGACCACTGGCTAGATAGAAGCTTTCAACAAGACTCTTTCAAACATGCTACAAAAGATGGTGGATAAAGATAAGAAATCATGTCCTGATAAACTCTTCCATGCTTTATAGGCTTATTGAACCACCAACCGCACTGCAACGCGGTCAACTCCATATTCATTGGTATATGGAACAGAAGTAGTATTTCCAATTGAGGTTCATCTACCCTCGCTCAGAGTATCCAATTGTGATCAGTCATCTAAATATGAACAATATCAAAAGCAATTGGATGAATTGGAATGGTTAGATGAGAAATGATTGTGCACCCTGCACCACTTGGAAGTCTATCAGAATCGAATAGCACGAGCTTTCAACAAAAAAGTTCATCTTCATTCATTCATTCAGGGAGAATTGGTATTAGTTCTCAGAACTCCAATGATACCAGGAAAGAAACCTCCCAAGCTTGAGCCAAAATGGGAAGGACCTTATTCAATACATAAGGTCTACACTAATGGAGCTTATTCTTTAATCTCAATGGATGAAGAACTCATCACTACTCCAACCAATTCCATATTTTTTAAGAAATATTTTGTATGAACACAAAATACACCATTAGGGTCCATGCACATGACCTTAGACTATTGGAACTTACATACAGCATGACGTTAAACTGTTATGTCCTAACTACATGATGCTAAAATTTACAGAAGTCCCTTACGTCCAGCAGGGCGTTAAACTGCATCATCTTCCACGATCCATGCATATGACCTTAAACTATTTTCACCATTGTCCAAAATGACGTTAAACTATGAAAAAGTATATAATACGTACAACATGACATTAAACCGTGTCCTATTTTTTCCTTACTTCATGAAATTAAATTGCACAATCCCCCTTTCGTCCAATATGATATTAAACTGTATTGTCCCTACTACATGACACTAAACTGTGCAGCACCAATAGTCCTCACTCCAAGACTTTAAACTGGACAGTCCCTTCATATGTCCTACATGACTTTAAACTGTGCATAGTTAAGGTTGTTTCTACCTCTTGTTTCTCACACCGAGTATGACTCACATGAGCTTAGAGTAAACTTCAACCATAACACCCTCTCTGGGCCACTAACCATGTGTAAGTCCCAACACCATTTTTAGGTCGTTGTTCTCAAAAACTACTTGATTACTAATTTATTCTTTAATTGAACTACGCGGACTTTGATCCTTGCCTTCTAGGCTAGGTACATAGGCAACCTCATGAGGTTCAAGCCCAAAATCAATATATTTACATCGGTTCACCTCCATCTCATACAATGTTGATTCGTGAAGCCACTTTTAGAATTAATATCTTTAAATTGGTTCACATTTGTCCTTGCTATACGACGTTAAACTATACAACACCTTTGTCCTGTATGAAAATAAACTACAACATTTTTTAATAACTTCACCTGAGAGGGAATCATTATTTACATTGATTTCCAATCATGTTATATTCTAAAGACTACGTGCATACATGGAAATGCCTGAACCTTTTATCTTGGGTCAAACCATCATTGCACTAAAGTCCCCTTTCACCCTTCACTTGTAAAAACTAAATCTGTAAAAAGGGTATTTCTAAAACTACGTGGGCTTGATTCCCATCCTTATGAGATACGTAGGAACATTCGAGTGTCCCTCGAATCCATCCCCAAGTATTTTGGACCTAACCCCAAATTCCACTTTTAGTCCCCTGGCTGAAAAGTCCCTATGAAAACACACACTGTGTATTTCTTATAATGGTCCAAGTTCTATGACCCTAAACTAAGATCTCTTACACTTTCGTCCCACACGACGTTAAGCTATATTTCAAGAACAACGCATGGATTGATTCCCACCATTATGGGATATGTAATGAAGTCCAACATTTCAATTCAGGACCCAGCCGCCACATGATTATGGTTAGCATTGATCTATGTATCTCTACATACATTGGACAATACCCATTTTTATGTGTCATAATCCTAATCTTAAATATTTTCAGATCTTCATAACCCTTTTCTCGACTTATAGTCACAAAATGTCCAATTTATGAGAGTTCTTTTGCCTGAATATGCAGCACGTGCCCTTAGGCGGCCTTGCATAAATAGTCTACCTAACAGACTTTTCAGCTAAAAGATACAAATATTTGACTATGTAGCCAATGCCCTTAGGTGGCCCTGCATAATTCGACCCCCTAATGGGTTTGTTAAATAATGGTAACTTCATTCTTGGGAAGAAGACCTATTTTTTCCTTATTGGTCTTATCTGCAATATGTAAGTATCCACAGAAAATAGCCATCCTTGACATATTTTTCGCATGTTCTTTTTCATGATCTGAAAGTATTCAAGTCTATGGTTTATATTTCCCATCCCTAGGTTTGGGTTAGACCTTCATAAGAGCGACATTCATCCAGTTCTTAGACAATCCTATTTGGAAATATCTTTTCTATATTCAAGTACCTCTCTCCATACAACAAACTCTATGCTTTGGAAAATTTGAATCCCAATAAACTTCCACTAGCTTTTTAGCAGTAGAAAAATAAATTTCTGAGAGTTATTTTTCCTGACTATGCAGCACATGCCCTTAGGCAGCATTGCATAAACAGTCTACATAACAGACTTGTCAGCCAAAAGATGCTATTATTTAACTATACAGCCAATGCCCTTAGGTGGCCCTGCATAATTCAACCCCCTAATGGGTTTGTTAAATAGTGGTAATTTATTCTTGAGAACTACTTCTTCTAATTCCTTTTAACCATTTTTCATATCATCCTCAGATTCAAAATTTCTTAAGTCATCATTTACATATTTTCCCTCATACTTGAACATGGTAATATGTTTTTAGATAAATTATTAAGGAATATAGTCAATGTTAATCCATTTGGTCAAATCTATTTTGACCTTAAACATTAGCCTTTTTATGTCCAATGTGCATGACTTTAAACTACTCACAAAATACAAGGAAACTCTGAATAAAAGTCAAGTTCCAGCTCACTAAACATACATTTTGCATGATTTAGGTAATATTGAGAAATTAAAAGATTCAAAGTTTGTAGGTTTATTTATAATAATCTTAGAAAAAGTCAAACTATGCTTACTAGGCCCATTAGATTAGGTAAAAATTTAAAGCAGGTAGCGGGAAAATGCGTGCACAGAAGATTGAAAATGAAAGCGTTTTCCCATTTGATGCACAAGAATTAGAAGGACATCCACAGACCAGATTCTCTTCTCTTTTCCAGGAATTACAAAAGGCTGTCAACATAAGTCTTCAATTGATGTACAACATCCCAAGATTCATCAGCAGCCACTTGAAGTTCATGAACTTGACCAACTTCACTCTTTTAAGCCTGATGGAGTTCTTTCTTGGCATCCAAAATGGATTTCATCCCATTTTCTTGAGCTCCCTCCAATGAATTATTGAGTTGGTCATGTTCCCTAGTAACAACATCTAACTGTTGCTGAAGGTGCACCTACTGGATGACTTTATCTTTGATCTTATGCTTCAGCTCCTTCATCTTGGTAGCATAGTGAGCCTCAGCTCGGGATACTGTATATTCATTGGTTTTCTTATTTTATTTTCCTCAGAGTCACATTCTCATTTCTTTCAGATGCAACTCTGAGGGGGTACTTTTGTTGACTCTCCTTTTCATCACAGAGTCTAACCACTGAAAAGAAGAAATACCTTGAACCCAAAGTGATTCATCCATTGAAGAAACATCAAAAATTGAAAAAGGCATGAACAAAGATTCAAATGAACTGGGGTTACGCAAGTTCCACCAAGGTCACGCAAGTATACTTGCGTGCCTCCCAATGGTCATGCAGGTGACTAGAGAAACCTATTTGAATTTCACCCAGGGTCTTCTCCAGCCTATAAATACCCCCTGCGGGCCCCCCATTTCGAGGAGGAAAAATTCCAGAAACTCAGATTTGAGCTCCCGACACCCTAGTCTCTTCTCAAAGCATATGAACACTTATAAGGTAATTTCTTACCTAGAATGGAAGATCTAAAGAGGGGGAGTAAGGAGTAAGTGTTGAAACTCATCAACACTTGCGCGCTTAAGTGGCCATCCCTTAAGGGAAATGGCCACACTTGCGCGCCGCCTTGATCCTTCAACAGAACTTGCACATCACCCTATTGGAAGCCTCTAGGGATAGTACTAAGGGTTTGAGACAAGCCTCACCTAAGTATTAACCTAAGGGTTGACTGTCGCTCAAGTACCCCTATGTCGCGCAAGTAAACTTGCGTGACCAGGACTTGCGTGCCCACACATGACTTGCGGGCCACCTTCTTTTTGGGTGCCCCTCCTGCCTATTTCACCTCTCTTATGCCTATCCACTCATCCTCTTCAATATTAAGCCTTCATAACTCTCTCCAAAGTCATTCATGACATGATTTATTTGTTGGATTCCTTATCTGAAAGGAATTCTGTGGAACATCTCTTAAAGCCTAGTGATTTACATATCCTCATGCCACTAAGGTCAAAGATTTAATTCATCCAACCTTATCCTTTAAGATAAGAAAATCCTTAACCTGGGCCCCCTTTTCAGGAGTAAGGCCCAATCCAAGTTCTCTTAATTTGGGCATCCTCTTTAGGAGTAAGCCCCAAGTCCCCTAAATCTGAGTCTCCTTTTCATGAGTAAGCCCAGTCTTTAAGTTCCCTTAATTTTGGGCATCCTCCTTAGGAGTAAGCCCCAACCATAATTCTTTTAATATGGGCATCCTCCTTAGGAGTAAGCCCCAAGTTCTCAAAATCCAAATTTCCTTAACATGGGCTTCCTTTTCAGGAGTAAGCCCCAGTCATAATCCCCTTTAACCTGGGCCTCTTCTTTAAGAATAAGCCCCAGTCATAATTTCTGTTAACCAGTCTTAATTGAATTTTGACTTGGGATTCCTTATCCGGAGTAAAACCCAATCATAAGTTCCCTCCTAATTTGGGTATCCTCCTCAAGAAAAATCCCCAAAGTTAGAGTATCCAAATATCCATAAATCACATATAACTTTATGGACCTTGTTCCTGGGTTTCTTCCCTGAAGTAAATCCTAATCTTTATCTATCTAGGCAGTTGTACATACATAATCCCCACATCATTTCTTATAATTTCATCTTTCATGGCACAATTGTCTAGTTTTACCAATACCTCTTGTTTCTCACACCGAGCATGACACACATGAGCTTAGAGTGTAAAAGTAATTATGACATCTTTCTTTGAGCCATCAATCATGCATAAACCTCATACTTCTTTACTCAAACTACGTGGGTTCTGATTCCTTTTCCAAGACAAAGGATAAATAGGTAGCCCATCTGCATGTACGATCCCAAATCTGAAATAATATATGTCCTTCTGAATGACAATAAACTTCAAGTGCCCTGCTGAGTGGCTTTAAAACTAGTATGGGTATCATAATGACTAAGATATTTCTATTGAATGTGTCGAAGGATATCATTGAATAAGAATCTCTAACAAATACAGATGATTCTCTATCGATTAAGAACCTCGAATACATATAAAATATTCTCTAAATTTCATACATATTAATCATTGATTGTCAGATCTAAAGGAAAGCTCATTTTTTCATACATGGTAGTGTAATAAGGATTCACGAACATAACTTAAATCTATAAAGAGAGTCTCGGAGTAGACAATAATTCCCCTCAAAAGGTGTGATGATTCTAACCTCCCATCCTCTCGACCAATGCAAATTCTTAAGCCTCATCAGTTCACAACTAATGAGCACCTACCTTTGGAAAGTAGGTCCAAATGGATATGGAATCATTGGATGTTTCCGGTTCTACGAACAAACCCGTTAGAAACCGTTTGGAATGTTTGAATCTTAAATCAATAAGGTCGTCCCCAATTCCGAAGGAAAGAGTTATATTTTTTTTATATTTTAAACTATTTCTTATATGTTTATTCCATATTGTAATTTTCATTTATATTTGTCTTATAGTTTATATTTTATATGCTTCCAAATCCACATACTTAAAACGTAATAATGATTCAAGTAGGTGACTTTGAAAGCCTATAAAATATAAACTATAAGACCAATATAAATGAAACTTAAAACATGGATTAAACATATAATAAATATTTGAAAATAAAAAAAATCATAAAAAACATTTATGGAAAATAATTTCAATGGCATAAAATATTGTTATTTCAAAATATAACATCTGTACTTACAAATTATTAATATAAAAAAATATTTTTGTGTAAATTGAAATTTATTGTTTATTTTTTTGAAATTATTTTTATTTTCAATTATTTTTTATTTTCACAGTGAATCTTTTAAATTTGATATAAATTTTATTTATACTATATTTTATGCACATATTTTTTTTGAAGTGTAAATGTTATGTTTTAAATCAATAAAGTTTGTGTCTTGTAAATTAATTTTGGTTTGCTATATTTATAAATTTTATTTATTTTCAACTATTCCTTATATTTTTATTCCATGTTTTATGTTTAATTTAGATTAATATTATATTTTATATTTTATATGCTTCCAAATTCACTTACTTTAAATATATTAACATTTTAAAAAAATAATTTTCTCACCAGGGAATAAAACATCTAGATTGGTCTTATGGATTGGTTCTACATTATTTTTTAAGGTATCCAAGTCATGAGGTATGCCACTATATTTTTACAACCCTTCTTCTCCTTAATTTATAGATAAAAATATTTCAGTAATAAAATCCATCTCACAAGTCTGGGCTTGGCATCGTTTTTCTTAATTAAATATCTCAGTGATGAATGATCAGAATAAACAGTTTCATTGCATCCTAAAAGATAAGAATGGTTTTTTTTAAATCTATAACAATAGAAAAAAACTATTTTTCCATTTTTTAGTTAATTTAGATAGTTTCTTGGATCAGTGAATTGTAGGACACCACTTTTGGAAGTATATCATTTTTTTGGAAGAGAACAACCCCTACAACTCTATTGTAATAATCACATAGAATTTCAAATGGGTAACTCCAATTTGGTGTAAATATAATGGGGGAAGTGGTAAAGTACTCTTTGAATCTGTCAAAATATTCCTTGAATGATTCATAAAAAACAAAATCATTTTCCTTCTTGAGTAGGTTAGTCAGGGGAAAATAAATTTTTCTAAAGTCCTTATTAAACCTTATATAAAATTAAATGTTTCCTAAAATTGATCTAATTCACCTGATATTAGTGGGGTAAGGCATAGGGGAAATAACATTGGCTTTGGATTTATCTAATTCAATTACATATTTTAAAATTAAATGGACCAAAAAATTTCCTTTTTCCACCATAAAATGGAAATTTTCAAAATTTAAAACCATGTTTCTATCAATATATACATTTAAAACCTTTTCCAGACTCTCCATACATCTTTGAAAACAAGTTTCATACACATAGAAGTAATCAAGGAATACCTATAGGTAGTTCTCAATCTATTATAAGAAAATACTTTAAATGAAAAATATAAAGGTACACAGGGCATTGAAAATACCAAAAGGATTCATTTGGTAGGAAAATGTATCAAAGGGACATGTGAAATTAGTCTTTTCTTGGTCCTTAGGATCCATTGGAACTTGTAAATATCTAGAAAAACCATTAAGGAAGCAGTAATATCCTTTTCCAGCCAGCCTCTCCAACATTTGGTCCATAGATGGTATTGGGAAGTGGTATTTTCTAGTAATATGGTTCAATATCTTATTATATATGAAAACTATACAACTTATCTGAATTCTTTTGGGTACTAACTCATTGTACTCATTTTTCAAAATTATGTAAGCAATTTTCTTTGGGATAATTTTAATGGGACTTACCCATTGGGAGTCTAAGATGGGGTAGATTATTCCATCTCCTAAAAGTCTTTATACTTCTTTTTTTACTACTTCAAGAAGGGTTGGATTAAGTTTTATTTGGGGATATATCAGTGGTTTGGATTCATATTCTAGGAAAATACTATTCATTATGGTGGTTGGGATAATCAATGGGATGTCCCATAATGTCTAGCCTATGGACCTAGCATTATTTTTAATATTTTTCAGAAGTTGGTGTTCTTGGATAGGATATAAATTAATTGAGATCATGACTAGAGGTTTCTAATTTTACTTTAAAAGGAATATTTAATGTTTGATGGATGAATTTTTAATTTTAACTTAGGGGTTTTTTCTAGAGATGTTTCTATTTCATTGTTCTCCATGTTGGAAACCTGTACATGTAAGGCATAAATATTAGTAGTGTATTTGAGAAACTCATCAAGAAAACCTTCATCAATTTCATAAAATTATTCAACACATGAAATTGTCTCTAGATTAAGTTATTTTATAAAAATATATTCAAAAAATATGTTGGGGGTTTCTGAAGCTTCTCCTAATATAATTATAACATTGAATGTTTCAATTTCTTCCTTAGAAGAATAAGGTAATTCAAAATGTTTTTATATAAAAATAGATTTCTCTTCATGTGGGTGTTTTATTGAATCAAGTATATTTAAATCCACTATTTCCACACCAAAATTCATGCAAAGGGTGACTTCATTGACATTTATTATGGTTTTAGTGGATAGAAGGAGTGGTCTTCCTAGAATGATGGTAGAGTGATCTTTAACTTATCCTTCTCCCATGATGAGAATGTAGAAGCCAATAGAGAATGAGTAACCTTGTACACAAACTAAGACATCATTAAGAACACCTATCGAGTAAGAAGTGGCTCGGTTAACAAGTTTCACAACAACTCGAGTGATTTTAGGTTCTCCCATATGAAAATAATAATAAATGGTATATGGAATTAAATTAATTGAATCTCCTAGATCATCTAATGTATTGAAAAATGTAATCATAAAAATAGTTCATAGGATAGAAAAAGTACTTGGATTATGGAATTTATGGGTGATTTGAGGGGTAATAAGATATAAAATATTATTACATAATCTTATCTTTTCATTTTCTCACAATATAATTCTCTTGATGCACATGTATTTAACAAATTTTTCATACATTGGAATTTAACATATGTCCTTCAGAAGAGGGATGTTGATTTATAATTTTTTAAGAACTTAAAGAATCTCATATTGTAATGATTATTTCTTGGTTTTGTTGGGTTCTTTCATCCTAGATGGTATGGTAAATTGGTGTTCTTTTTGGACATCTATATGATTTTTCCTTTATCTTTCTTCACATGGGTTTTTTTCACATATTCCTCCTCATGTTATTTTTCTTAGGTAGTTTCATCAGTACACATTGATGTTCACCTCTATCTTCAATTTCTAAGGGTGATCCTTTATTTTATTCTAGGTCCTTTCCACTCCTTAAAGTTATAGCACAGAAATTTCCTTTAGAGTTAAGAATTGGTTAATAAGGAAGCTTATCTAAGCCTTGATTTACTATATTATTAAGGGTGGTCAAGATCCGACTAAACCTTCTATTTAATTCTTTCATCTCTAATCTATCAGTGGTAAAAGTGGTCTATTGACTATTTTGAGATTCTATTATATGAATCAGCATATAATTCATGGATGGATCTTGTTTTTTTCCATGATGGTAACTTGTAGATGGGTGTAAACACTGTCTCTAGAATGGATGAGGTTGAAGAGGCTATTGAGAAGCCTTTTGGAATGCTTGATAGAATAGAGGCCTTTGTTGATGTTGGATACCAACTATAAATTTATTGATGGGAAGATATATAAATCCTTAGTTTCCACCTAGTTGGTTCTGTAATTTCATCTAGAATATTGCACCGCAGCTTTCAGTCCCTTGAACTTGAGGGAATCTATCAGTGAAATGCTCCAGAGAATAGCAGATCTAGAAGAACCTGGGGGGTATGGTGGGTGATGACTCTTGTACTTTTTTCATAGCTAGAAATCCAACTAGAGATGTTAGTTATTCAATTTTATTTTCTAATAAAGGTGATTTGGAACTTTTTACCATATATACTCCTATATTTTTAGTTCTTGTACCAACTTTTTAAGAATTTTTAGAGATTATTTCAATCAGTTCTCTAACTTCAACATGTACCTTATCATTTCGCACTCCTCCTTAAGAAGCGTCTAGGTTCCTATCATTATATCTAAATACTTGGAAAAATAATACCATGAAATTAAATTCTTCATATAGATGGTGTGGGTAGGATATGGTTAGTTTCTTGAAACTTTCCCAAAAATCATAGAGAGTTTCTCTAGTTTCCTATTGGATCCCATATATCTCCTTCTAAAGTTGAGAACTCCTTAAAGTAGGGAATAAAATCAAGAGGAATCTACTCTATAGCTTTTACCATGAGGTGACTTCTCCAAGTTGTAGATTATAGTGCCACTCATTGGTTTCCCCTTCAAGTGAGAATGGGAAATCATTATAGCTAATTTGAGCCTTAGTGACTACTCTAGTTCTGAATCCATGACAAACATTCTAGAAATATATTATATTCCTATTGGGGCCTTCAATAGATAATTCATGATACTTATGTAGTATTATAATATTTCTAGTTTTGGGTTTACGTTCTTGTTCATTCAATTGTAATTTTTGATTATTAATATTGAAATTTGGTGCATACATTCCCCTTATATTTCTGTTGACTTGGAAAATATTATCCTTCATTTTTTCGCTAAATAATTTAACTTTTATAGAGGAGGAAACTAAAGAAGTATATTTAACCACTAGAATGGTGAAAAACTCTATTTCCTCTTATTAAATTATTTTTAGAGTTCAAATTATTGAGAGCATAGTTCTCTCAACATCATTATCAAACCCAAAAATGTTAGAAGAACTGGATCTGATCATTTGAAATCATTTAAAAAAAATTAAAATAAAAACAACAACCTCCCCAATAATGGATTTAGGTTTGATGCACACTTGTCATGGGGATCTCAGAATTTTTTTTTGAACCTGAGAAAAATGTAGTAAAGTGGAACTCAAGTTTTCTTCAGACAATAAAATGTTGTGGGTGTGTCGAAATTTTAGTTTACCATGTTCGTTTTATTGGAAAAAGAAGATAAAATTGATTTCTTTTAATATCATCTTAAAGAACAATGTTCTAGCCTCAAATCATTACCATGTTCTCTCTTTTAGTTATTATTAAAAATGTTCCCTATTATCCCTCTAATAAATTGATATCTCACTATATACTTTTATCTATTTTGGTTTAGATAGAGAAATACAGTGATTACTTCATCCCCTATCCTTCCATAGTATGGTAATTGGATATCTCTAATCGACCTCAAATTATCCTACTACTTTATATCACATAAATAGATTTAACTATGATTGATCATTTGTGAAATCTTGATAATGAGAGTAGAATAAATTAAAATTTAAAACTAGAAGGAATCCCTAAATGGTTTAGACCATTAAAATCAATAGAGGGAATATAAGAGAATTAACTGATCAAAATTCATCGATAGGAGGAGGGAGGTAATTCTCCTTGTAACAAAAAAATAGCCTAATGTACCATCATCGGATTTTCTGTAATAGAAAATAAAATAAAATAAAGAAATAAAAAATAGCCAGTAATACTCTAATAATGATTGTGTTATAATTTATTCATAAATAATAATAATATAATAAAATGTTTTGATTAAGCCAAAAATTTATTGTTTGTATTTATTAGGTGGGTTTTTTTTGTGAATACCACATTGGAAATATGGGTAGAATTCCTAAATATACCCTCTTATAAGAAATGGGTTTTTGGAATTAAAATTTTTATAATATATATATATATATATTTATATGCCAAAATGATTTTAATGTTAAAAAAAAATATTTATTAAAATGTTTTGTTATATATATATATTATATATATATAACAAAAAAATAATAAAAAAACAAAACAAAATATTTTATAAAAACGACTAATAACATGATTAGTTGTAGTAGTTGGATTTAATTTTTTTGAAATTGGAACACGTTCCCCTCACCAGGAGTTATCTCATTTCTGTCAAACCAAGGTGTTCTTTTACCAAATGGGGAGATCAAACCATTGTGATTCACACTGATTTCGATTTATAAACAAGCGATGTTGAATTCACTTATGGGTTAAATTATTTTTCAATATAATAGATTCTATAAATATTTTTTCCAAAATCACTGTAGTGGGGCAGTCAAATTTCAATGTCTTATTTTTCCCATGTATTGATGAAATCCTTGATGGAAAATTCCACTTAGAACCCTAAACCTTTAAAGTGTGTGTGTGGGGGGGGGGGGTGGATCAAACCCTTTTGAATAGTGAATTAAATTCCCGCATGGAGATTCAAACTATCTTCTTTATCTTCCTAAATATTTTCCAACAATCAAAAGGGTTTGAACCCAAGGTAGAACCTTGAAGATAGATTCTAAATCCCTCAAATTGATGAACCAAGACATGGTCAATCTTGATCATTTTGATTACAAAAAATTATTCTAATGGAAAGGAAAGATTATGTTTCTTCTTATAGTGTTGAAGATTTTTTACATTATGTAACTAAACATTCCTCCCATTCCTGATGAGCCTACTCCAAATCCCTAGGACACACCTATTGATGTGAAATAAGTTGATCACATTCAAACAATGAGTAATACATGTTAATATGGTAATGTTTTTTGTCGAGGACATATTCTAATCATAATATCAAATCATCTTTATGATTGTTTTTTCAAAATGAAGTCCACTCAAGAGATTTAGGATTCACTCGAGTTTATGTACAAATCCAAAGAATAAGATACCAATAAAATTCTTATTGAAAAGTATCCAATCTTCAAGTTGTTTGATAATAATCCGGTGTATGAAAAAGTTCATGAGATACAAGTTATAAAAAATAAACTTCTTTCTATTAAGATTAATATTCCAGAAACATTCCAAGGTGGTTAAATTATTTACAGATTGCCACCTATATGGAAAGATTTTAGTAAATCAATTATTAAAAAGATTGATGATATTTCCCTAGAATATTTGTAAAATATTCTTCTCATTGAAGAAGAATCCATGTTGGGAGACATGGGTATGGATTCATAATTTGATACCAAGATTAATATCATTGAAGGAAAGGTGCTACAATTTTTTTTCTTATATGTAAAAAATAAAAGTCAATAATTTAAGAAAAAATTAAATCCTTCCAATGAGAAATGTGAATGATTTGTTTATGGAAAACCATATAATTTTTCATGGGAATGTCTTTATCAAAATAAATTTGATAAAACCACTACAAATATGCTGACTGAAGAGAATATAGTTTCAATGATATCTGTATTCAATATGAACTCAATGAAGATGGGATAATGGAATGGGTCTAGAGAAATGGTGCATGTGTGCAAGGATCATTTAATTTTAAAAACATTTGATGATTTTACTGTCATAAATGAAGTACATCTTGGAAATAATACATGTATAAATGTCAGCGGACAAGGAAGAATAGAGATATAATTTACTTATGGGAAGAATTTGACTCTTCTTAATGTGTTTTATATACCCTAATTTGAAATAATTTAGTTTCTTTAAATCTCCTGTATAGTAAGGGATTTTAGGTTTCCTTTGAATCCGACAAAGTTATCTTGTCAAAAAGAGGCATGTTTGTGGGGAAAGGGTATTCAAATGATGGCATGTATCAACTATAAATTAATAATAAAATTGGATATTTTTCTTACTTTATTGAGTCCTATAATTTATGGCATGATCATTTTCACATTTTAATTATAATTCATTAAAAATAATGAATAAGTTAAACATAATTAACTTTGGAAATGAATTTAATAAATCTGAAACATGTGTAGAATATAAAATAGTTAAGAATCCTTTTCATATCATTGATAAAAATTCTAATATATTTGAATCTATAAATTTTGATATTTTTGAATTAAATGGTTTATTAACTCATGAAGGAAAAATATGTTTTATTACTTTTATTGATGACTGCAGAAGATATTTACATATATATCTGCCTAGAGCAAAGGATAAATCCTTTAATATGTTTTAAAAGTTCAAAGTAGAAGCTAAAAAACAATTAAATAAAAATATTAAAGTATTATGATCAGATAGAGGTGGTGAATACTTTATGAATTAGTTTAATGAGTTCTGTGAAGAAAATGGTATAATTAACCAAAGTATTTCTCCTTACATACCTCTAAAAATGGTTTAGATGAAAGAAAAAACCACACTTTAATATAAATTATAAATTTCATGATTAATAAATATAAATTACCCTTAAATTTATGGGGTGTGGATTTATTGTCTACATGTCATATTCACAATATGATTTCCTCTAAGAAAACTAAGTTATCCCCTTATGAAATTTGGAGAGTTAGAAGACCTAATATTTCTTATTTCAATGTGTGGGTGTGTTTATCTTACTATTGAGTTCCTGATCCTAAAATAACTAAATATTTTCCTAAATAATTTATAGGTGTTTATGTTGGATATGTTGAAAAGTGAAAAGCATATATGATCATGGGTTTGGGAGCTAATATAATTATTGAATCAAGAGATGTAGAGTTTTTTTGAAATCAATTTTTATAAAGATGATGTGGAGGATTTTATTCTTCATACCCCTATCTAATGTATTCCATTTGGCTCAAATACAATACTAGAGAATTATGATGATTCTCAAGTTGAACCTAAATGGATTACATAAATTTGGAAGGAGAAACATCTACATCCAGATTTTATTTCTCCAAATTCCATAGTTATCCTTGTTGAAGGAGATTAAAATAATTAGCTTCTGAATAAGAATCCTATAGTATTGACTATAGAAGATGAACCAAAGGTTTATAAAGATTATATAACTTCTAGAGATGTTGCGTTTTGGAAATAAGAATTTAATGATGAAATGTATTCCATTATGGGGAATAATTCTTGGGTTGTTATGGATTTACGATGATGTTCAAAAACTATTATTTGTAAATGGGTTTTCATAAATAAGTATGATCACAATGTTATTTTTCTTGATTTTAAATATATATTTGTTTCCAAATGTTTCAGAAAAAAAGAAGGGATTGATTATTTTTATACACATATTCATGTAGCTCAGATTACTTCAATAAGGATATTATTTTCTTTAGCTTTAAATAATCATTTCTATGTCCATCAAATGGATGTTAAAACTTCTTTTTTAAATGGAGACTTAAATTAAGATATTTACATGGAACGATCGGTATGGGTTGTTTTAAATGGTAATGAAAAGAAAGTATGTAAACTAGTTACATTTATTTATGGACTTAAACAAGCTGTGAATAAATGGCATGAGAAATTTGATTCTATTATTTTATCTATTTTATACTCATAATAACGTGGATAAATGTGTTCATTCAAATTTTAAATAATAATATCGAGTTATTTTGTGTCTACACATGAATGGTATGTCAACTTTTTGGACCAATATAATTGGTGTAATTGAGACAAAGAATTACTTATCTTCTATGTTTAAAATTAAGGATCTTGGAATAGTTGATACTATTCTAGGTATTAATGTTAGAAAACATTTTGGGGGTTATTCTTTAATTTAGTATCATTGCATATAAAGTTTTTTAAGTAAATTTAGTCATCTTGGTTACATGGATTATAATACTCCATTTGATTATAATGTTTAACTATTTATAAATACAGGTATATTTGTAGCACAAATAGAGTATACACGTGAAATTGGTTCTTTAATGTATGAAATTCATTGAACTGGACTTGATATTACTTTTTTAGTATGTAAAATGAGTAGATATACTAGTAATCCTGATGTGAATCATTGGAAATGTATAATGAGAATATTTAGATACTTAAGAAAGACCAAAGATTTAATTTTATACAATAATGATTATTTGACTATATTAGAAGGATACATTAAAGCATGTTAGATTACAAGTATTGGTGATAACCAATCCATATATGGATGGTTGTTTACTCCTGGAGGTTTTTTTATTTTTTTGGGAAGCAATAAACAAATGTGTATTTCAAATTTGACCATGAAGTTAGAGTTTATTGCCTTAGCAGCATATGGAAATAAAGCTAAATAGATTAGGAATATATTATTAGATATTAGATTGTGGCCTAGTCTAATTACTCCTATCTATATCAGTGGTAATAGTTAATCAAATTTATTAAGTGAATAGAGTTTCATGTACAACAGAAATTCTAGACATATAAGTTTGAGACATGATTTTGTGATACAATTAATATAAGATGGTACCATAAGAATTGTCTATGTGAGATCGTGTAAAAACCATGTAGATCTATTTACAAAATCTATCTTGAGAGAGATCATTCATGAAACTAATTAAGATATGGGGTTAAAACCCATATAATAAATCATTTCTCCAATGGAAACCCAACATTTTCTTTAGGTAGATCCTAATTAAAGTGTTTAATGGGTAAAAACAAGTTTTGAAAATGATTGTTGATATAAACAACTATAACCCCAACTACATGGTTTTAATATCATCTATTATTAAAATAAGTTGTGTTATAAACTCTTAATAAAATATTAATAATAAATGATTTATCTGTTCTAATAATATAAACACATTGTAATATTTTCCCTATGTGAACTTAGAAGTGGTGTTGCTTCTTACAGGAGTTAATGGGTTTAATACTTAGAGAGTTTATGAAAAGGATATAAGTAGATGGTCATAAAAGTTCTAAAAAATGAGATGTTGGATGGAAATATCATCATATGTATGATATCTCTAGTTTATCATTAAGATTAATAAATTTAATACTTAAAAAACGTATAAATATGATAATAATTTGAGATATTGATACTGAGTAAATGTTTAAATCAAAATATACCTTTATTATGTATAATGATTCACTTGTGATCTGATGAGTTAATATTTATGAATAAAAGTGGGGGATTTTTATAATTTATTAATAGAAATAATAATATAATGAAATGTTTTGATTGGTCAAAACATTTATTGTTTGGATTGATGAGGTGGACATTTTTTTGGGAATCCCATAGTGTAAATGTGGGTAGAATTACCAAAGACCCCCTCTTATAAAAATAGGAATTGGGAATTGGAATTTTGATAAAAATATATATATATATATATATTCCTAAATGATTATAATTTTTTATAAGAAAATATATATTTAGTAATTTTTTTGTTATATATAAATATTATATATATAAATATATGAAAAAAATAAAAAAAATATTTTTTAAAAATGATTAATAAAGTGATTAGTCATAACAGTTGGATTTAGATTTTTCAAAATCCAAATGAGTGCCCCTCATCATGAGTTGTCTCATTTCAATTAATCCATGGTTTTCTTTGATCGAAACATTGACATCAAACTGGTACGATTTACACCAATTTAGATTTATAAATAAGTGATGATGAGATTGCTTATGGGTTAAATTATTTTTCAATCAAAGAGATTCTTCCAATATTTTTACCAACATTAGTGCGACAAGGAAGTCGAAGATTGTTGTTTGATTTTCCCAAAATCTTGGTGAAATATTCTAGGGAAACTTTCATTGAGGACTCTACACCATTAAACTAGGGGTGGATCAAACCCTTTTGGATAGTGAATTAAATTCACACATCACGATTCAATCTATCTTTTTTATCTGCCTACATATTTTCTAATAGAGTGAGTGAGAACAAGAATTTATGATTCCTCAGCACCATGAATAATGATTTATTTATAGAAGTGTGCTTGGTCATCTCTATTCTCTTTTAAAATTTTCCACGTGAATAGAATGAGAATATATAAATTATATAGTAATGATTTTTGTTTTCAGTGCGAGTAGTGGCCTCTCCATCATCGGGTACTTAACATGTGTCAAGTATCCAAGTGTGAATATATTCAATTTAGTGTGTCATGTGATATTATTCTACTTTTGAATTTATTCTGATGATTGATCTTTGAATTATTCTAGAATATTCAATGAGTATGTGCTTTGGTGCATTGTAGTTGTTTTAAAAAATATCATCGGTGTTCTCCTCTACATCTTGGTGCAGTGGAGAATTTGTTTTTCTTCCACAGGCGGTGTGCTTGGAAGATAGTGTGACATGGTGGTAGATGTGGGTTTGGCTATTCGGTTTCTTCCCTCAATGGTGACTATCAGGATCTGTGGTGTGGGGTTCTTCAATCATAGATTAGGGTTTCCTTCAATAGTGGATTGGGATTCTCAATCTTGAGTCCAACATTTTCATCTCTGTCTACATTTTATTTTAGTTTATCCATGGGGATTAGTTAATGGGGAATGACATTCAAGGACCAAAAGAGCCTACAATTTTAGTTAAGGGCCATCATTTTTTTGGACTAAAGTAAAATCACATTTCATTTTAAAAAAAATAATCGTTTTGGCCCTCAAATGGTATTTTTTCATTTATTGGTCCCAAAATGTAATTAACAATCTGTTTTGGTCTTCTATTTCCATTTTCCCCTTAGGGGTAATGACATTAGAGGAATAAAAATTCACAAACTACAAGATTCAAAAAATAGTTTTTTAAGTGTGGGTAAAAAAAATCAAATTTCAATAATGATAAAATAAAAACGTATCTCTCTAAACAATTAATTTCAATCTCAAACATAATTAAACCATAAAATTTAAAATTTTCAATAATTATTTTAAAATAATATTCACTTCTAGATAGAATATTAAAATTATTAATTCATTTTTTTCAAAATAATTTAAATTTATATATTTTATTTAAATGCATAGAAATGAAATAATCAAATGTAGCTCAAAATTGAATTAAAATTTCAATGGTATGGATTGAAAATTTATATAAAAATAGAATAAAACATGTAAAAAATCATGATTTTATCCAATTAATAATTATGTACAAATTCCAAAAAATTCATATAAAATCTCTGATTTACCCGAGATTTCATTAAATAATGGGGTGATTTTAAGGAATAACAGACAAAAAATGTTGAAATTTTTAACTCACATTAGACACATTTTTCATAAAATTTGTATACCATGTTACACTGGAACCAATCCCCTCTTGTATTGTTTCATAATAAATCTCTAGAGTATCTAGTCAATGTATGTACCTTGACTTAGTTCAAGTAGCCTCTTAGATCTATCACACATGATCTTGATCCTAAGAATGTATGATTCTTCAACTAAGTCCTTCATGGAGAAGCACTTGTTCAACCAATCCTTAACCTCTTGTAAGGATGATATCTTATTTCTAATAAGTAATATATCCTCAATATATACTACTATGAAAACAACTATACTCACACAATACCACTTATAGAAACATGGTTCACATTAATCTCCCACTATTTTGTTAAAACCTAATATCCCTCAACATTACTTTTGGAATACCACTTATGTTAGGTATTCTAGTTCCAAGGATCTATTTTCCCCTTTTCATAATTCATACTCGGGCTTGAAAAGTTATTTGAAGGGTTTTATGTTGGAATAACTTGACAGAAAAAATCAACTCGCAGTTCCATAATCTATTGAGTGGACTCTACAATCATGAAATAATGGATTATGATTTAATTAACTCTTACAACTTAGTTACATCAAGTCTTTATTGGGAAGTCAAAACTTGATGTGAAACCAGTTAAGTTAACCCAAAATGTTAATCTAAAACTAACATGATAATCAAAATCACCTCAACTTAGATTAGTCAATCACTCTGAATTATCAGTTTGATTCTAACTTAAGTAGTGGAAGGCTATTCAAACTTAATATTATATTTGATGGATTTTTATCTTTATTCATAAATACCATTTTATCAGATCATATATTTTTTATATTAAGTTAATTTTAGATTAGTAATTAACCATGTTTGATAAAACTTACACATAATCTGCATTATTTCATTTGATCTTGCATGCTTATTAATTCATTTATTAGGTGATTTTAAAGTTTTCATAAACATAAATAATGAACCATGCGACTAGCTAATATAAAATATATCTGGCATGATTATGATAATCTCTAATGGTTAGTTTATCTGAATGATGATAAACTAACCCTTGACCATATGATAAAACCCCATGAACCATAGCTTGGTTAATGTTGTAGAATTCCACATTAGTTCTTATGTATCAACTCGATTGGTTTCACCTAAAATTCTAGACTTAAACCACCTCATCTTTCCTAGGACGTTTATACTTAAAAAATATTTTACTCATACATAGGTGAGGGTATGAAATAGATTGGATAAAGGGGGGTTTTACATAAAACAAACCATAGGAATGCTGACCCTTATATAATAAGGAAGGAGTATAACAAGCCAGACATTAATTTTAGTTTAACCATAATAAATTAAAATAAATCAATCACATACACATGTTTGGTCTAATCTCATGACCATATACACAATATACAATGAGTATACATTTTCAATCTATTTATCAATTACTTCCTTTCATTCATTAATTAAGATAATGTTCCCCAAATAAATCTAGTTAATTATATTTATCATAATTCCATCCAATAATCCTTAACTCACAATCATATACAATTTTAAATAAAATTAATTTAGTTTAAAATTAATGAAGTACAAAATTTTTCTTAAAGGTAATGATGTATACTCATCCAAATCACATATAATATTAGATTTGGAATTTAACACGAAAATTAATTTAATATATAATTATCAATCCTATGACATTTTATATATTGTAAAATAAATGAAACATGAAATAAATGTAAATATTTTTAACCTTATATTTAGTTTTTCTTACTACATTAAATTAAGTACAATATCTTCAGCAGAATATACGACATGTACTATGTTACATGACTTGCACTATATTATGCTCGTCATCATAACACAAACCTGGTGACTGGGTGTGTTACCAACTATAAGAGAGTTTGAGGTATATAGTGTGTTATCCATATTACATGGTTTGTGGCCTTGGAGTTTCATGAAATGTCTGTCCATGTGTTTTGTATATTATACACGGTATAGTGGGACACAATGTGTTCTCGACCACAAGTAAGTGAGTACTACACGATGTGTACAATGATCTCCTAGCATGTTTTTCTTCAAACTATGTTCTAGTATATCTGAATCTACACACCAATACTCTTTTATCAGATCTTAGATATGATTTTATCGAATCTAACCTGATATAGAATTATACATGAAATAAACTCTAATAAACAACATGTATTTAGGAAGTACATTTCATGTCATATGGATTTGTATGGTAAAAAACTTTGGAGGTATTTTTTAGATGATTCTTTGTTTTTAATATTAACATGTTTTGTAGTTATGTTAGTGTGAATGGAAATGGAAAGAGATGATGATGTTAAGATATTGAAATTAATTGATTTAAAGTAAAATAAATTTCACACACATGAAAATAATGAATGAATAATAAAAAATTATAAATCAAAGATGTGAAATGCTCTGATACCACTTATAGGTTCTAGCTATAGTTGAAGCACCTGGATAGCCTGGAAATCTTGGATTTTAGTCTTAATTTATGGATAATCATTGCTGTACATGAAAAATAACATCATGTACAATGATAAACGCAACTTAATTGACTAAACAAAAACACCTGAACCAGAAGATATGGATCTTCACATGTAATTTATAAATAATTTTTGAATCGATATAAAATCACCTCAAATTTTAATTATACTTTAATTGATGATAAAATTGACCATATATAATTGTTTCAGCATTGTGCTACAATATCCAGGTGTAGAATACCTCTAGTAGGGATCTACACATGCACAACAACTTTTGAACATCACTATAGAATCACTGAGTGATAACATGACCGATCCTGATCACTTGTGTTGTTATTAGTTGATTGTAGAAGAATTATTCTTTAAATGAGGAATAAATATTCATTTTTACTCAATGGATTGATAGATGAAGATGGAACACATTATAGATCTCTAGATATCTCTCTAGGTATTGGGATGGTCTCTCTCCATCCCTTGTGCACACCAAGAGTGATTATGGAAATTGATATAATTTGATATTTATTATAGATGGTTTAGGGTTGGAAAATTATAAAAAGTCCCCTTTACAACTTTATAATTCTTTTTTGAACCTATTTTTATCCGTAATAATAATATTACTATTAATCACTTGACATGTGAAACACTTTAAGAATATAAATAAATATCATTTATCCCAATTCCAATTAGAGCATTAAGCTCGATATGATTTCCCTCATTAACATTTACGTGAATAATTGACTATTTATTTAATAAATAAATATCACTACATTATACATTAATATATATATAATAAATATTATATTCCCTAAACCTTGTAAATATATATTTATTATTATTTAACTCACATATAATTTTGAATAGTTTGTGATTAAATAATGGAAATCAACCAAAAAAAATAAATATAGTTTATTCCAACTTAATAAATTAAATAATTGAATTCAAATGAGATTTTAGATATATTTATTGTGTAAACCTCTAGAAATATTTTCTGAATTACATTAGGAAAATTCACTTAAAGTCCAAGGTTAGTGTCTAGAAACTTTCCAAGGTACCCATAGAGAAAGAAGTTAATGTCACAACAACATCCAACCTCATATGAATGCTTAATGTGTAATATAATCCCTTTATCATAATACATCAAATCAAGTAGCTTGCATTATGGTACCATAAACATATGCTCTTGATGTATCTTTAATTGAATTTCTTGAGATCAACTTTCCCACATAACACCATGGAGATAGATTTATGTAGGTATTTCCATTCCCATCAAAGGTCCTTAGATATGAACTTCCATTAAGGGGCAGAAGGGACAAATCATTTCTCGTATTATCCATTAATAAAATATCACTCATGATGTACACAACGCATCCAACATCACCATTAGAATATGCCATATTTTTTTATCAATAATTTTAATTACATGGTATATGATATCAATTAATGATATTATTAAAGTATAAGGATTAATACACATATCTGCTAATAGTAACCTCCAATGACAAATGGAAATAAAGATTTCCTATTGATGGGTCCATTCTCATAACCTCCTATCTTAGAGATTACTATGTTAGAACAAAATTATAAGGTGTATCAATGTCTTATGATCCTCTTACCCCTGATATCCTATACCATTTATGTCCCGTCAAAAAATATTATCTGCCCATAAAATGATAATCAAGAATAATATCATGGAATATCATTATTCTCATCATATCAAGGAACTACATTGACCTTTCAGTGTGACATATATTCTTGGGTCGTTAATATATAAAAATTTATTACAAAGTAATAATCATGATGTGATAAGAAACATCATTAATAATGAAAACATAAAATCAAGTACTAATAAAGTAGGTTCTAGGGAACTAACTACAACACTATGTAGGATATTAGAGTGATGTGTCTAGAAGACACTTCTCAGGGGATGGTTTTTAGTCCTTAAGAAAGAGTAGTTTTTTACATGGGATCATGTTGTTAATGGTGAGTATATGGAGCGTAGAGGATATTCCCTTAGCCAGACAGATCTAGAATAGTCTGTGTAAGATACCATTGATAGTCTGCTAATTCAAGAGATGAATTTTATGACCTCCAATATTCAGAAGGTGAAGAATAAGGTATATGATTCCCCCATATTTTATAAATCCAAATACATTTATAAGAGTGTTTAGTCAGTTCTAAATAGATTGGATTCTAGAGATCATGCGGGCATAAAGGGTGTGCTGGCTCTTCTCTTCAGGATGAACCTATTAGTCATGCTACTTTCTCTCAAAATAAAATCAAGGTACTAATTTGGTAGCATTTATTGATTTGGAAATATCTAATGTAACTATTTCTTCAATTTCTATGGATATCGATCAAAAAACCTTAATGAATGATGCTTTCACCCCAGCTCAAGGGGTGACTTGTTCTAAAGTTTTTGCATACAATTCAAGGTAGATATCTAAATATTTTAAATTATTCACTACTATTAGTGGAAATGATCTCAATGATAATTAGAAAGAAACATGTCTCATTGTCTCCAATTATCAATTGGATGGTATGGATTTAGGGAATAGGAGGAATATTAACTATCCCCTACTTTTCTTATACATAATGAAATCTCTCTATGATAATTTTAAAAATTACATGGTTAAAGAATGTGAAGAGGAAAAGGAGATTAATTCAAAAAGAGAATTCCTTTTACAACATCCTGAGGAACAAAGGTCACATCAAGGTATTAGTGATGCTATAAAAGAATGGTTTGAGTTTCAATTAGAGGTTATATTCAAAAACATAGAGGATTAATTATTAAACCTAAAGAATTATTTTGAATTATTTGAGTTTTTTTTCATTAACATTAAAGATAAAATTAGATTCAACCCCATGTTAGTTAGTTGAGGAATTTCTTGGAAAAGGGGAGAATAGATCATGGGTAAAGGTGATAATGATGGATCAACTAAATCATACTCAAATTATGAGAAAAAAACTTATAAGAGAGAAAATATGTGGAGGCATGGCTGACATCCTCATGGTATGGGAAACCATCAAGGTCATGGTGTGTGATGTCCACAATTTTAGTTTCAGTTGTTTTTATGTTGGTTGGACATGGATTTTAATGCTTTTTCTTAATGAGATATGTCTTTGTATTTTCTGATCCCACCTCTCTTCTGTTGTACTATTTTTATTTTTAATAATTGGTATGGGCCCTCTGTCCCTATCCTGTACCTATTAATTAATAAATAAATAATACTATACTAAAAAAATATAATATTGATTACATTTAAAGGAACATATATTTTATATTTTTTTATAATTAAAATAATTATATTATAATATTATAATATAGTTAATAAAATAATTGTATTTTTAATTATTATATTATCATAATAGATTATAATTATAACTATAATTATAATTTTTAATATTATTAATTAAATTATATTTTAAGTGTTCATTTCATTTGTGTTATGCGATCATAACATAAACATGACAAGTCTTATTATAAAATATTAATAATTGTTTATTATGAAAATATTGATATGGATAATAGTTTAGATTATTTGTTGGATAAAACATCTAGAGAATATTTTAGGGATATTATACAACTTATCACATTCACATGGGGTTTTTATAATGAACAGATTAAGTTTTGTTACAAAAAATATGAAAATATATATTATTTTACAAAAGATATTGTGATAAAATACTTGTACTTTAATGATTTTTTCTATAATTATAAAAATTATACATGTTATGAGGGGAGAGTTTATTTCTTTTCATCATATATAAAATTTTGAAATTGAGGTTGATGAAACACAAGTTGAATCGATGAACATATTATTTAATAACATGGTACATTAGTTGAATCTTGAAGGAATTAACATGAAAAATGATAATATTGTTAAGAGTAGTCCTCACTCAAGGGAAGATGTGGAAAAATTGAAGTTTTTTTAACTTTTGAATATTAATGAACTAAATTATATTATGGATGTACTAATTTAAAAAAATTTCACTTTATCATCATATTGTTGTACTAAAAGAAATTGAATTTATGGAAGAACATGTAGTTCAACATGTTACTATTTTTATTGAAAATTTTTATCCCCACTATCATGATGATTATGGAGTCATAAAACTAGAAAAACAAGTTGATTAAAATCATAGGTTTTTTATATGAGATCATGGATGTATGTCTAAACAATTCAAAATTTTTTAATTGAAATTTTTATGGTTCTTGAACTCAGTTTGTAGTGTATATATTGGAATTGGGGTTAAAAGAAACACAAAATTTGGAAAATTTCATGGTGGGTTTTAATAAG
This sequence comes from Viscum album, assembly GCA_963277665.1. Taxonomy (NCBI): domain Eukaryota; kingdom Viridiplantae; phylum Streptophyta; class Magnoliopsida; order Santalales; family Viscaceae; genus Viscum; species Viscum album. The sequence continues at coordinate 716,905,714 of OY728133.1, read as the reverse complement.
ATATTTTGGATTCAAATAGTTAACAAGAGTATTTTGGAAAGAGAAGGTTTTTTGGAAAATTAACTAAGTACATAATTGTTTAATTAAACTCATTAGGATGATTATAATATATTTTTTGAATTTAATATAGAAAGTGGTTGGACATTTTATGAAGTGGATATGTTACAAATAATTAGTTTTTGATCGAGATCTGACTAGTGAAAATGGAATGATGTTTCAATGGATTTCATGACAGGTTTACCCAGATCACCTCATTGAAATGATACTGTTTGGGTAGTTGCTGATAGTTTGAAGAAGGTTGCACACTTGTTACCTGTTTTATAGGCCTTTTCAGTAGACAAGAAATGGAGGATATACATCAGGGAGATCATACATATTCATGTATCTCTATGAACTATCATATCTGATAGGGAAAATTGCTTCATGTGTCAATTCTATATGGGGTTGTAGAAGGCCTTTGGTACATATGTGCTTCTGACCATGACCTATCACCCTCAAACTAATGAAAAAAAATTGTACGGTTCATGTGTTAGAGGAAGTGCTTATGCATTTTTCATTAACTTTGGGGGTTATTGGGAGAAACACATACCCCCCCATTTAGTTCTCTTATAATAATAGTTTTGAAGATACCATCAAGATGGGTCATTATGAAGCCATATATGGTAGTACTTTCTGATCTCCTCTATGATGGCTATACATAGGGGAGGAAGCTTTACATGGACCGCATCTCATCCAAGATACTTCAGAGTAGGTTCAATTGATAAAAAAGAACATGTTTAAAGCTTAGTCCCGACAACAGTCATATGCCAATCGATGTTAGTGACCTCTTGAGTTTGAGGTCGGGGAATAGTTTTTCTTGCGATTTTCACCCATGGTTATCGACATATTCAAAGGTAGTGTAAGATCTCACCTGAATTGAATATTTTTTTTGAGATGCTGCAGATGATCAGACTAAAGGATTACCAGATAACACTCTCTTAGAGATACGAGTCCTTAAATGATGTCTTTCACATATCTCATCTTCAACGTTATTATCTAGATCCATAATATCTTTTCCAAAATAATGAGTTTGAGTTAGATATGGATGCATCTTTTGAGGATTATCTAGTGAGTATAGCGGACAAGAGAAAAAAGAAACTATGAGGTATTCCAGTTCCTTTAGTATGGGTGATAAAACAACATGGAAAAGTACATGATGATACCTAGGAGTGGGAATTTGATATACAATCTTAGTGTTTATAAATTTTTTCACATAGAGTATCTTTACCCTTAGAAGGAAAAATCAAGGATGAGTTTCATTAAGGTGGGGAGGTTGTAACAACCTAAATTTTCATGAAGGTGAGACACATTTGTTTTTCAGTTTAATCCTTTTTTGTATATTGGTAAACATTCCCTACAGACTGAGGGGGGTTCCAAAAGAATCCATGGTTTTTTTAGAGCCAGTAGTTTTAGGAAATGGATAAACAGAGTGGGACACACAGTTGGCACATGGTTAGTACTAACTGGGTAACCAAATTATGTGGGGGCACTTTTGTACAGTAGGATTCCACACAGTTTGTCTTCAACTGTGTGAGCTGAGGTTCATGCCCATGTATGATGTGTAAAATTCTTAGCAGATCCAACACACATGGTTTTCAAATGGTTTGGAAAACTATTCCCATAAACTATGTGGGGTCTCTCCTTAGAGAGTTATGTGCACACGGTGGGTGCATGGTTTGGTTAACTGTGAAACCAAAACGTGTGATCGAGTTTTTGAGGATGAATTTATAATTTTGACCTTAATGATATTTAAACCCATTTTTTCTTTCCTTTCTCATTACTAATTGATGAACCTTCTTCCCCTCTCCTACGAGCTACTATTCACCTTCTTTGGGGATCAAGGTATCTCCTCTATCAGAACTCTAAATCAAGTTCCATTGGAAGCATTGGATCCACATCAGTAAAATCTCAAACCCCCTTTCTTCCATTCTTAGTTACTCTTTCCATATATTTCAATATTTTGGTGCGAGATCATTCACTATATTTTTAGGGCATTGGAACGTTCTTCATTTTTCTTTCAATCTACTTTAAATATTAAGATAATATTGGATTAGGAGTGATCTAAGACCCTAACATAGGTATTATTGTTATATTTCCTAAAATTAAAGTTGATTTCATAGCTCCGCCATTATGCCACATGCTGGCCTTTTCTGCATGTTTCCTTAAATTATGTTATTCATTTCTAAATAATTATACGCATGATGTTACACTCCTGTTGACCCTTTCCATGTAGTTAGAGGATGTTAAACTCAACCACATCCACCCCTTTGGGTGTACTGAGTGTAATGACCTCTCTCATGTAAATATTTAATAGACTAGAACACCTTCTAAGTGTTCTTCTTGACCTTGAATATAATTTTCATGCATTAAATAATTTAATGGATTGTTTATATTGAATGAAATGGGTAGAAAGACCACACCTCATGTTTTAGAATTATGACGGTAAATTATATCAATTGAACTCTCTTGGATATTTATACTAAATGGTTATGGATGTAATAAAAGTGATTCATCATGATATTATTATTATTATACTTATTCCATTGATATTGTATATGGAACTATGGTTATGCTACTTCTAAGAACAATATTTCACTCTCCCTTACATCGGGTGTTGAACAAGGTGACTCTCACCATTAGACTTGTATATGGTTGATGGGCATGGTGATCCATGATCCCTTTCTTGGGGAGTTTATAATGAAATATCACCCTAATTATCTCAAGTGTTGAGTATAATCTCTCACATTCACCATGAGATTTCGAGCATGTACCCTCTGCTAGAGCCTATAGGCTAGTTATACTAGTTATGGACACTTGAGTTTGACCCCAAGTCTAGCTAGCACCTCGTATCCATGTATATGCATACTGACACCCTCACATACTTATTACATTTAGGTGTATATAGTATATAACTATACTATATATATATATATACTATTACTATATATGTGTATGGTTACTAATCATATTCTCATATTGGTATATACTGAAGTAGGTAGAGCCAGCTAGGTGTCCCTTAAAAACCTGAGCTGAATGGTATTTATTTATTCAATTTTTTATTATTCTTTATACCTTCATACTATAGTTTCTATGCACATAGGATAGATTATTTCTAGACACTGTTGGTGGTGGCCTATTGGGATTTTATCACACACCCTACTCAGGGATGCCTTCGGTACCTGAGTAGATTACTTGTCTGTAGGTATGGATAAGGGAAAGAGCACTGATATAGATGCATGATTCATTTTACATATAGTATAAAGCATGGGAGAAGAGGACCAAGCATATGCTCGTTATTCTAGTGGAGCAGTCTTTTGGAATTTTCTTAGTTTGGTATAACATGTTGTATATGCCTTTACCCTATTTCCCATTTTTGTATATCAGCATGTCATGACATCATCTTGTATATGAATCAACCTCTTGTCTTGATTACTTATTATAGTTGATTGGTTTTTTATGATTTTATAGTTTATTATTATTGAAACATTTTTTCCCTATGTTTATATATTCTTCTACTATGATGGGTTACTGGTAATATTAATGTAGTGTATCTTAATTTATTTCATCCGCTACACTACTTTGATACAACGTTATAGTCTCCCCATTGTACCACCTAATAACCTTACTAATAGTCATAATCCTTTGGCATACAAGGAAGATCTCTTGAAGCCATGTGATCCACTGACTTGGGGAACTGGTTAAGTGGATCCCTGGTTGGGATGTTACATATACTGCACTTTCAAAGGATTTGTTAAGTCATTACATCATATATAATTCTTGTCGCATCACATATAACCATCTAATAAAACCCTTTCACTAAATATTTAAATAGAAACATCTATGAGGTAAGAAATTTTTAATAATTTATAGATTTCAGAATCATATTCCTAATTATACAACTCTTTGATCATATTCAAAGCTCTTAAATCCATCACATAAAATTTTATGATGTGTACTTTTTTTAATACTTATATCTCTATAAAATTCCATATTCATTATCCTAAAAAACTATTTATATTTCCTTAAAATTTTCAAAATAATTGAACTTTTTTATTATTACTTAACTATCATATCCTAAATCCTTTTATGATGAAGTGAAATTTACTCTTTTATGGTAACTAATGCAACTCTTTAAATTTCCATTTTTTCACCATACCCTAAACACTTTTAGGATGCAAAGAGAAATTCAATTTATAATTTTATTAGTATAATACTATAATGATATTCAATTAATTATGATAAATAAATGAAACTCTTTATATTTTTATTTATCACCACATATCATAAACTATTTAGGATATTAAGTGAAGAATAATTTAACTTGAAACTAATATAATCTATAAAAAAATAGTGACTCTCGTTTTTGGAATGGTAATTAAATGTAACACATTAAATTTTTACTTTTCCATCATATATCCTAATTTTTTTATGATATTAAGTGAAAAATACATTTTAATTCAACTAGGATAATCCTTTATTTGGTTTGGGATTATGGAAATAGGAGTAGTGGTGCTACGAGCTTCATCGTTAGGTGGTTTCTCCCCTTGGTTTTCCTTCATCATTCTGATTTGAATCTTGTTTTTTTTTGTTTTTTTATTCCTATATATTGTTCTTCAACATGATATCTCATTACTATATATTTCACTTGATAAATTTATATTAGTTCTTTTTGGTTACTTTGATTCATGTTTCGGAATTTTTGATTGGTTGGATTTGTTTGGTGTTTCTTTCATAATGCTGATGGTGGTTCTAAAGATTGAGGTTCATGGTATAGTCAAAGGTTTCCTCTACCTGATTAGGTTATACCTCTCTAAACCCCATTCTAGCCTCTGATTCCTTCTCCCCAATCTAGGTAATCTTGGTGTGTTGGATATTTGTAAGGTTATGGGATGATGTTGTTTGAGTTTCAGTTAGTGTTTCATGATGTGCGACCTGAAATACACTGTTCTTCTAGATCCTGGTTTGGTGAATCTAGTTTCTATAGTGATTTCCAGTATTAATGATTGATTCCTACTATTAGTGATTATTGATAAAATGGGTTCTTTGATGGTGGTTCATTTTTTTACAATGGCGGTGGCAGTTTCTTGTGGATGTCTTTCAGTATGTTCTTATTTCGGAATAATGATACAGTTGAGCCTTTGTTGGGTCCTTACTAATGATGAGATTCGATTGATGATGATGGTGATTGGTTCATAGGGTGTGCAAATCGAGGAGGCCCACATTCTGTGATGATGATAACATGTGTTTATTTTGAAATGGATTTTGAATTTGAATATTTTGGTTTACTATGATGTTATATTCTTATTTTGATTTTGGTATTGTGTATGTAATTTTGGAATGATGAAAGTTGTGAGGTTCCCTCTAAAACATAAAGTGGTTTTTATTTAGAAAATGAAAAAATATATTTGGATGGACACATTATTTTTCATTCAAATATCTTATATAACAACTATTTTATTTATGAATTTAAATTGTAAGATCAATCAACTCTTCCCTTGATTTTGAACTCATTAATATTTACAATTAAAAAATATACATTTGGTATAAAATTCCTTTAAAAATTAAAGAATTGATTTCTATAACCCCTATACCTACCATGTAAATTCTATGGAGTTTCCTAAAACTCATTTAGGTATCTTGATAATCCATAATATATAATTATTACTCCTTCCTGAAAAACCTTGGTTTATTTTGTACTTGAATAGATTCTTGAAGAAACATTTTTTAATTTTTGAACACACTTTTCTTCTTCTATTTTGAACTTTTACCTACCCGTAATGACCATAAATCACTTAGAACCTAGACATTATATTCCAAACTTATCTATTCTCAACATTTGTAGAATATTGAGTAAAATTTTCTTGAATTAATTAACATTGTTAGGACATATCCATGAAAGAAAATGGGATGAATTACCGAACCAAAATAATCCATTTTTAGTTTCCAGTAAAACATATTATAAAAATGATAAAATCTTAAACTATGTGTATTAAAAAAATTATCATCTCATTTTATTAAATATTCATTTTTTATGTTCTCTACTATAGAGAAAAATGAGAAAAGTACTCATCTTATAAATTATTGAACTAATATTTAAGTATAAAATTATTTAATATAGTAACTCATGTGTTTAATTACATGGAAAACAACATCAATATTGATTATTAATTTCTTTCTTTTCCTTCTTATCTTGATTTATTATATATTTAAAGTACTTTTAAAATATATAGTTGGTATCAAATTCTATTAAAATTAAATAAATTAATTATATAGAATGTATTCCTAGTGTGGATATTCTATTATAATTATTTCAATATATTGGGTAATATAAAATATTTATTTTACAATGGGAAACTTTTCTACAGTGAAAATATTATACTTTATTCTTCTTTTATAGCTTAACAAGCAGTGTGGACTCTCTATGACCACTTTTTATCCCAATTTAGCCATAACATTTACTTATTCCCTTTCCATATCATTATCATGGTACTTGATACCTGACCACCCATGTCCTACTCAAAAATACTAAATATATTGAGGATGTTAGATAATGATTTATAGAGTTTATTTATATTATAATTCACAAAGAACTAATATATCCTTTCCAGTAGTGATTGCAGAATGAAATCTTTGGACAATTCAAGATTAAGGGATGATCCAAGAATTTCAAAATTTTTGAAATACCCAATAATAATGAGTACATGGGTGGATACTAAGTTATTTATGTAATTTTTCATTGAAAAATTTCTTTAGGTACTTTATAACCTTTATTCCTTACATTATCCTAATAGATCCTTTTAAGGTTATCTATCATTTGATAGACACACAAGGCCTCATGTTATTTTTTAATCATTGATCATTTGGAAAAAATAATGAGTGTGGATGCTTCCTATGAATATTTTACATGCTTATCATAATCATCTAAATCCTTTTTACAAATAGTTTCACCACTTGGTTTCTTAGGAAGATTCTATTCTAACAAATAGAACTTTCCTTCTTATTTGAGAATTATTCTATAATTCTGGAACCGGGTGATGAATTTTCTAACACATAATTTTTATTTTTCAAGGATTGATCTCGCGGACAAGTTTTATGATGATTCCATTTATCTACAACATAATTTTTTTTCGTATTAGTGTCCTGATTTCTAAACATTAAATAAGAAATTTTATTAAATAGACTCCCACTAAAATGATGATCCCATTTAAAATCCAACTTATCTATTAGTGGGACAGGATCCATAATTTAGTAGGTAATAAGTACTATATTGATTTTCTGTAACAACTTAGTTATATAGGTAAGGAATCATCCTAGTCATATCATATATGAATCTTGGATAGTCGAGCGGACAACTCTTTGTCCAGGCCATCATATGCATGAACTCAACTCCATTCCTTCGGTAACCCAATACTACTAGGGTCTCCCAAATAGTGTAACCAAAAAAAGTATCAAAAACAGGATTACAAATAATAATAAATATGCACCTAGATATGGAATGACCTACCCAAGGAAATTCCAATTTCATATATCCTTACAGGCCTTACACAAGATAATCCATGGGCACCCAGCTATAGCATGACCTGTATAGTTGGATGATCAATGTATGGAAAGGTGCCACCTTGAAATGAATCTAACACTTAGTATTTGAGGGTAATTTAATATCACCATATTATATAATGTTATTACCTTTATGTATTCATAATTATAATGATTTATTTTGGAATCTTATTCCCTCTTCCATGTCAATATGTTTGAACTATATTGATGTGCAACCCTTTACACAAACCACAAGTTTTTATTACTCAACCAAAAATAGATGCTAAGTACATTTATATGTTTTTGAATGTATCATATTTTTAAGGCACTAGGACATTTAATGTAAAGGAATAATGTTTTATGAAATTTACAATCTCCACATGAGTAAGATCCGAGAGATAGATAACCAATTCCATTCACCTTTCTAGAAAAGGTATAAGCCTCCAGGGCAATAGGTTGTCTAATACTAAGCCCCTATCCTTGAGGAGAATTTACTTAGGAAATAATTAAATTCATAATAAATATAAAATATTGTATGAAAAAACAACATTAAAACTATAAATTCAAGGTCACAACTTCAATTACAAACTGAGGTCAAGGTAGATAAAAAAATAAATTCATTTTTATACCTATCATGTAATATATGGATCTATTTCATAGAATCATTTTAACATTTAAACTAAAGAATACATGAATTATTATATAAATAGTTTATTACTATAAATAAAACATGGAATAAACTTTAAATAAATGAACAAAATAAAAATTTAAACATGAGATAATCATTTATGAACAATTCATAAATAAAAATTAATTATAAACATTATATAATTTAAGATTTATTTTATATACATTCCATAATCATGAATATAAACATTTCATATTCATTCCAATATTAATTATTTCTTATTATTAATTATATGTAATTTTATTAAAAATATACGATATTTTATGAATTATAACCATTTTTTAATCTAATTTCTATTATATAAAAATTTCTCATAATATGAATATCACATATTTTGAAATAATTAAACCTTTATCAAATCAATCATAAAAACCTTTTTGATGTGGTTTAAATAATATCCCATATAAGTCACTTTAATTTGAGAAATTCAAAATGAGTAATTATAAAAAATTCATAAATTGAATATAAATGTATTTAAATTTTTGGGTTTATTTATGCAATTTATAAACATTTTATAGATTAATATTATAATATAAATGAACCCATTTATTTCTTGATAATAACAAAACGACATATAATTTGTTTAAAAGGTATTTCAAATATTAACATTCAATATTTAAGGAATATATAATAAGGAATATTTCATAAAAAATTATTAATTAATAATAAATATTTTAAAATTTATTAATTATTTTTTAAATTATTTGTAAATTAAATATTCCCAAAATACATTTTTATCACGATTTATAAAAATTTCATAAACTATTAAAACTATTTGAAAATATATATATATATATATATTTTTTGTTTTCCCTTACTCAATATGGGATACATGCATAGCGGTAATTTTTTTACCTTTAGACAGGGAACCAATGTAAAAGTAATAAAATAGTTATTTGTAAAGGTAATGTTTTAGTTACTTTTATTAAGCTTGACTATGTAAAAGTAACACCTTGCTTACATTTTCTATTCCTGACTAAATAAATGTAAATCCTTCATTCAAATTTACATATCCCGTCTATGTAAAGGTGACACATTTATTACCTTTACAAAACCATGATACATAAAAGTAATGAATTATTTTCCTTTATACAGTCTAGTTATATAAAGGTAACACATCATTTACATTTATGTAGCCTATCTATATAAAGGTAAACCATTATTTATAGAAGATTTGAAACATTGCTATTTTTTTGTTTTTTCCCTATTTCATGAAATATTTCATAAATCTAATGTAAAAGTCACTCTTATACCACTATAGGTAATTAAACAAGACTAATAACAATTTTTAGAGCATGTGAAAGTGATTTTATCCCTTTACTAAGGATTTACCATGAAAAAATATGAAAATGGTTTTATACTAATAATGAAGAACATGCTGTAAATATACACTCTTCACTGAATAATATTTTGAAATAATCTTGATATTTTTTCAATGTGTTTTTTAAATATCACAATAGTGTAAAACATACGCTTTCCACCTCTATATTTATCCTTGGATTGGTTTGAATCTCTCATCATATGAGAGGGATTCTCCTTCTCCCATGGTGTTATAGTACCTCATAATGATAATGATAAAGAAAAAGATATATATGGGTTTTAGTGGGATTTGACCAAGAATAAAAGAATTAAACACCCCCTACTATCATTAAATGGAAGCATATATAGGCTATTTAAGACAATCTTTAACTGTAACTACATTTACTCATCCATTTACAATGCATGAGTAAATTACATGACCATTGTATTCATCACATGAAAGCACACTCATCCCATAAATTTTATCTTATGAAACCATTTATTAAATGATTACTTTAGTGGAGGATCTCTTAAGTGTCTAGTGTTGGCTTCAAGAAATATATATCTTATTTATGAATGAAAATCATAATTTTCATGTTGACTAGAATACAACTTATATATATAAATATTTTGTGGTATATCTTCATATGTACCATCATTGCTTCATAATAATCAAGGGTATATTCCCTTTATTGGTGATCTACATATTCACCATAAACCTTTGAGTATTTCTATAAAAATATTTGGTTTTTAGCATAAAAGATCTTAATTATAGTATCATTCTTAATTTATCTCCATGAGAACCAATTTTGGTGGTAAGGATTCTATGTGATCTCTCTAGAATAGAGATGGTGGAAGAGTATGATCACTCACCATTCTTATTAGTTTTCTTAGAGAGGATCTCTGTACAACTTGAGATATTCTCTATAATTCACTATTTACAATAATTATAATGGTTTAGGCTTTGGAGAATTTTATAATTGGGTTAAAATAGATCTTGGGTTATAATATAATAACTTCAAGAGGGCCCTTATTACTTTTTTAATCCTTAGAAAACCCCGTGTCTAAATAATAATAGAATTATTTTTATTAACATGACATGAACAAAAATCAATGATAAAATAAATATTATTTCCTTAAATGAATAATTTGATATTATTCTCAAAAAATATTTAATATAACATTTCTTAGAGGACCATTAAACTCAGTCTTCCATCCTTCTCAATATTTATCGAGCCTTGAATAATGAATATTTATTTAATAAATAAGCATGAATATATTATTCAATAATAAATAAATAAATATTAAATTCACTAAAATATCAAATAAATATTTATTAAATATTAAACTCACAAATACTCACTCAAATAATGGGTTATTGAATATATGTGGTTAAACAAACATGAATAATTATTAAACTATATATGGAAATAATATTTATCCAACATGTTATTTTCATATTGAATATAATTGTGGTTATGAATACACTTAGTGTGTGAACCTCTAGGTATATCTCTCTATTACACTAGGAAGAACTGTCTAAAGTACAAAGTTAGTATCTAGAAATACACCAAGGCGCCCATAGATAAATAAGATAATGTCACAAATACATATAACCTCAGACAAACACTCACTATGTAAGATAACCCCTTTATCATGATATCTCTAATCAAGAAGGTTTCTTGTTGGTGTCATTAATCTATGGGCTCGATGTGTCTTTATTAAAATTTCTTGAAATAAACTTATTAATAGTACACCATGGCCATGTATTTTATTTTTATGTCCCATTTCCATCAAAGGTCCTGATATATTAACTTACATTAAATAAAATAAGGAAAAAAATCATTTCCCATATTATTCACTAATTCTATATTAGTCAAGAAACACCTAATGTACTCAACTTCTCCAAGAATATATACTATAGGTTTTTATGAAAATACATCAAATCATGGGAATCATAATAATAATATTAAAGTCTAAGGATCATTACACATGTCAGTTGATAGGAACATCCAATGACCCATAAAAATACTGATTCCCAACTAGCGAGTCAATTTCTCATATTCTCCTTTCTTGAGATTACCAAGGATGAACTTTATGAGAATAAGGTCACAATGTATTATGAGACCCTACCCCTTTTATAATGTACCATTTATGTCATATCAAATGATATCATATGGCCATAGAACATATATTTAAGAATGTTGTTATGATATTTCTAGATTCCATCATATAAGGAAAATAGAATGAACTTTTAGTGTGAAAGTCATCATTTGTATATTATCACATACAATGTCATGTGAAATAATAATAATAATTTGATAAGTACTTTATTAATATTAAAAACCCATAAATATAGATAATCATAAACTATATATAAGTTAGTTCTAGTTCCCTAAATCTAACAATGTAAAATCCAATGAGTGACTACTTAAACCACTTTATGTTTTGATAATTATAAATATTTATTTGTTTTATATACTTTATATTCATTAATAATTTTTATTGTGAATTAATTAAATCATTCTTAATTTTAATCAAATCATTTTATTTATTCACATGAAATATATTTATATTTTATGTTTTGAATGGTCATAACATGTTCAACAAGTGTCTTGAGGTGTTCTTGGGATAAATATGTAATTTGGGATCTTAAAATATCATTTATATATGTTTTTTACTTTTCCCATATAGTAAATATATTGTTCACCATGCAACCAATTCATAATCCACATAGTCTATTTGTAATTCACACAACAGTTTTGAAATACACATACCCGATTTTCTAGAATATATTACCACCTATATTTTGACCATATCTCAAGATACATAACTAAAAATCAAGTGATTGTTATTTCTGGAAATATATTAATATTATCTATATTTTATTATAATTCATAAAATTTATACTTGACTTATATCATGTCTGAAATTAGGTTTGAAGTCACTGCATAATTTCAATTTGATTTCTATAGTTTTTCAGAACTATTTTACTACTATTTGTTTGATGATAACCTAAGTTATTGAAATCTAATTAAGGTTATTCTTAATTATTTGAAAATATAATGAAATTTAATAAATATAATTCAAAATGAACAAAATTTGATTCTATCTTTAACAAGGTCTATTTGAGGTCAAATAATTAAAAAGTCAATATGTTTTTAGTTTTTAAGAATTCCTTTACATGAATCACCCATGTGATAAATTTGGATACATGATTACCTAACACAAAGAATCACCTTTGTGATTAATCAGTTTGTGTGAATCTATTAAATAAATTTTCATATTTTTTATATACTATTACAAAGAGAAAAAAAGCTTATGTGAAATTCACCTATGTGAATTTTGTTTTGTAGTTCATTGAAATCCTATAGGAAATTATGCTCTATTTTATCTTTTGTTCTATATATCAAATTTATACAAGTTTATTCCTTATTTTTAAATTATTATAATGGATTTATAAATTAATATTAATCATTTATAAACTATGATAAGTGTTTCTTATTGTTGTAGTCATGTTTTTATGAAGACCAAAGTGTGTTTTATTTTCATACATGAAACTTATATCTTGAAAATAAAAAATAATTTTTTAATCATTTGATGTTTTTTTTCAATTTTATTATTTCTAGATTAATATTATTTGATATTAAATTGATTCAACGTTTCTTTAATATATTAATATATGTATTATTAATTTTTAATATTCTTCACATGTTTTCTGATAGTTTTAAATAGAACATTTTTTGAATTTCATATTTCAAATTGAAAAAAGAGATTTTCATGGGATTTATCATTGAATTATTATTATAGTGACTATTTAAATTATTTAATAAGTTATTTCAAATTAGTTTGAATAATTATTTATTTTTTTGAATACTGGATGTGAGTTGAGCGATTATTATGCAACGATAATATTATTTTTTATTTCTCTCTCTCTTTGATAATATAGTTTTACTCTTTTTGAATTTTAAATTGTATAATGACTGCTCGACTGTGTTAGGTATATTTGTTTTAAAAGGGAATTTTGATTTGATGCTCTTTATATGTTCAAAAGTGAAGGAATTCTGATATAGTACATATTTTATGAGATAATTCAAATTTCAAGTGATATAATGCTATATAAAAGTTGTGTAAACATTATACCTATGATGAACATTTATCACTACTACTGGATGATATATTATGATCTGAACAAAATCTTCAATGATTTATTCTACTAATTTTATAAGAAATTTAAGCTTACCAAACACTCAAGAACTAGTACCTGTGTTTTATTATTCTTCAATTTATTTTATTTTTCTTTCTTAAGTATCTAACAATTCTTCCCATATATCAGGATATTTCACATTCTCTTTATACTTTTACAATAATTTTTTATATATTTAGGTTGCGTCTCCTGAGTTATATAGTTTGGACCATTATGGTTGTGAATCCAATTTTCAAAATTCAGTGTTTTAATTGGGTTGTGAATCCCCATAAAAAATTCATGTGTCTGGTTATTCTTCCACTAGAAAATATAGTTTTTAATCGGGTTATATTTCCCCTTAAAAAATAATATTAATGCACAACATATCTCTCATTGAGTAGAGGGGTATAGAATTATAATAGACCCACTTTGGACTAAAGTACTATAGAAAATATCATTCTGTTATTTCCTTTATTCTGGTGCTTATTAATTTTATTAGACAACATTCATAATTAATTTATATAATTGATTTATTTGATTAAAATTGTTAATCTAGTCTATTCTCCCCCCTCTAGACCATATTCCATTACCTTATTCAACCTAATAATTGGTATCATAGGTTGTTCCTTTTATAATTTTTCTAATCCTTCTATAGATTCTATTTTTTATATTATATTATATTAACCTATTCCTAGACCTCCCATTATAAGGAAAAGATCTTTATGATGGAATAAATTAATACAAACAATGATTGGAATCATCAAAAGACTTCTCACTTTGATGGAAATGATTATTGATACTAGATATCTAGAATGGAGGAATACCTCAAATAGTCAATATTAAAAGATTGGTCTATTTTGGAAAAATCATACACACTACTAGAATATGACCAAAATACACTTAAAAGAAATGACGATTCTAGGTATGTTTGAAATTGATAAGTAGTGAATATTTTATTCTGTGATATTAATAGAAGTGTGTTTAGTCATGTGTTTTTTTGGATGAAAATTCATGAGATTCAAGAGATTACATAATTTTCTAACCTTGGATTAAAAAAATTGATTCAAACTAAACTTTTATTCCTCTGAGATAGTACCAATACTTTAAGAAGGGTGAAAAAAAAATGTGAACCAAATGTTCCACCAACTGACAAGAATTTTTAATGGAATTAATTCAATTGGAGAAGATCTATAGAACTTAATACTTATTTATATATTCCTAAGGGAACCACCAAATAAATGGAATTCAAATAAGGTATCAATCGATGAAAGAAATAACTTCAAAGAGTACACTTTTGATGAATTGATTAGATCACATCTTCATTATGAAATGGAATTGCAGAACATAGTTGAAGAGGTGATAACAAACAGAAAAGGTGTAGAATTTAAATCTCTAAATGTTATTTTTTATAACTATTATAATTTTTATCTATGGGGTAGTGAAATATAATATATTGATCATATTTTTATGGTACTTTATATTTGAATGAAAAATAAAGGATTCAAAAAATGATTTAGAAGAAAACCTTAAGAGGGAAAAATTCAAGGGAGATAAGAAAGGTAATACTAATTATAATGATTCAAATTTTACTTATTTTTAGTGTAGAAATAAAGGTAATATCAAGCTTGACTATCCAAAATTAATGAATAAATAAAAATACTAAAATAAAGAAAAAATATTTGACCACTAGTTGGAGTTGTATAGAAGAATATGATTATATTAAAGAATCTAGAAATGAAAAATAATATGATAACTTGTGGTTTATAGATTCATTTAATGAGGTTAGTGATTTACGTTTTTATACTTAATGTTCTGATTTTGAATATTTTTATGAAAATAATAATAATATCGTTTAAATAACAAAATTGAAAGATTATGAAAAGATATTTTCGAAGTTGCAGATTTATATAATAAGAATAAAGAAAATAATGTAAAACCTATTTTTCTAAAAATAATTTACTTTTATAAGAGAATTAAAAATTATGGAATACTAATTCATCTTCTCATTATAAAGTTTATGATGATTTTAAATCTATTCAGGATTTGAATGAAAAATTGGAAAACAAATTTAAAAGTCTTAAGAAATTTTTTTCATATTTTTTTTCAAGGTCATGCAAAATATCATAAAATAACATCTTTGAATAAATTAAATAAACATAATTATGATATTGGATATAATAGGATATTACCTCAAATTCATCAAAATCATTTTTTTAAAATTAAAAATTTATTTACTTCTACTATTACATGTTTTCATAGTGGAATGAAAGATTACTATGTAAAAGATTGTTCTCTTATATTCATACAGTATTTAGGATTTACAAAAAATCATATTTCTAAATATTTGGTATCCATAGTAATATAAAATACTTGTTTAAATTATATATGGGAATATAAAAATTATATTACCAATATAATTGGTCCTAATATAGCTTGGGTACCAAAATTGTCAAGTAATTTATTTTTTTGTAAAATTATTTGGATATCTCAATAATTACATATGATAGATAGAAAATGGGTGATCTAGTCATATGACTAGAGACCCATTAAATTTTATCACTTAAAAAAAAATTTATGGTGGCATTGTTTCATTTATATATATTTACAATATCAAGGTAAAAGGTTTTGGTAATGTTTTTATTTCCAATTATTCTTTTATTTATAAGGTTTTATAAATTGAGGGTTTAAAATATAATTTAATTAGTGTATCTAAATTATCTAATGATGGAATTAAATTTAAATTTTATAATAATAATTTTTTGGTTTTGAAGGATAATTCTTTATTATTCTATTCTAATCAAAAGGAGAATATTTATACTATTAACTAGTATTTCGCCCTATGAAATTTCATGGGATTTGAGGTGTTTTTTAAAGATAATATGATAATTATGAATTATATTTTTAATAATAAATAGAAAATTTGGAATGAAACCACCATGGGATTTAAAAATTGATATGAATCTAGAGGATATAAATTAAATAAAAGGGTTTGTAAGACAAATAAAATATAACAATAGTAATTTGAAATAGAAATTAAAATAAATTTGGGAAAAAATTGAAAATATAATATAATATAAGACATGAAAAAAGAAAAATAATTTAGAATATAAATTTTTTGTCTCTTCTTATAGTGTGGACGAGTGGCACATATTGTTAGATCTATCATTAAATATGTTTTGTTGATTGGAGATGACAACTTGTGTCCAAAAAAATATGTTTTTTACATTGATACACAAATGATACAATCAAACATATGTTATAATTCACAAATTAAGTAGTCATAAAATAAGACAAAAAAACATATTTTATGGCATAATGCGTTTTATAAACACTGGTTATATAGATAAGGCATATTATAGAACACTTATATGAAACAACACATTTATATAATGATCACGCATACATTTTAGATTTGTCATTGTAGTCTATAAAAAAATCATATCCTGTCATTAGATTGAATATTATTTTATAGATAGTAGAAATTTATACACAAATATTTCATATTATAAATAGTTTATTACATTAGAAATTAGTGATTTGCTGATTTCAATTACATTATCGTGTAATAAAATCAAATATACACTGATGTGTTATATCTGATTATTGATTAAACAAATATTATATAGAGATTTTATATTATAAAAAATAATATAAAACACTTTATCCATTGATTAAAAATTGAAACACTATTTATATACTAAATTTCCAACCACCCCTCTTCTTTGATCGAACATGTACAACCAACTCAATAAATTACCTATATACCCAAAATAATAAATTTATTATTTCACTGAGGCTCTATAAAATAGTTAATAATTTTTTCCACATATTTGACTATTTAAAAACTCACTAAATGATTAGAATAAATATATGTGTTGGTTCTTCCAACATTCCATGAATGTAAATATCATGCTTCATCCACATATTCTTTATAGGAAAGGTTGCTGGTCAAACTTCACTACTATCATACACTTAAAAAAGTTAGGTATCTATTATAGTTAGATTGGATTTTAGAAATAGAATTAAAAAAATATAATTTAATGAATGTTTCCTTCAAGTTACTTCTAGTGGTAAAAACTCATGATATGGGATTATATCTCACAATTGATTCACTCAACTAGCTTATGTTCAGTTTCATTGGCTCATAGCTTCCATTTGATATTCTTTCCCAATGGATCCCATAAGTTTCAAATGCCACATGTTGGTGTAATGAATGGACATGAGCCTTAAGGAACCAAGAATTACAACACTTTCATGCATACTTGTGTTCTTTCAAACAATATTAATATACTGTAGACATCTAAAGGAATGTTTGATATGATGAATCACATTAAAGGGAAAATGAAAATATATGAAAATAGAAAATGTAATTTTTTAACTTATAATAAATATTTTTAAAATTGGAACATTCATATTAGAGTTTCACAACAAGTACTATATTTAGATGATTGTAAAGACTATAAATGTTCACATTAAAATAAAATCTCTCCAAACAGGGACCCCTAAAACAGGTTCAGCTATTGTTGATTCTACTAGGCCTTTAGGAAACCAGTATTGATCAAACATATCCACATTGAAAATAAATTCAAATCCTTTTAAGATAGTTCAATAAGAAAAAAATTAAATATTGAATATTCCAAATATTTATTTAAAGTTATTTTAAAAAAACGAGAATAGATGGACACTTTCAAATAAAAAGACACAAGAGGACAGAAATGAGTGAGTAAAAATCCATATCGAGTTGAGCAGTATATCTATTCATTTTCAAAGCAAGGGAAAACATGAGAACATATAGCATCATGTATATAAGGGTATTGATTTTAATTACTTCAATAAAATAGATCAATAATGACTGATGTTCATGGATTTAAAAAGAATATACAAAATATCATCCTATAATTAACCATAAATAATTCAACTTTAATTTCATTTGAATGTGAAAAAAATTATACTTAAATTGCAAGCTCCCTGGTGAAGTAATAATAAGAACCTACAAAAGTTCTCATCAAACATGCGTTTTATTCGCTATTTTACTTATACTAGGCTTTATATAATAGGAAATCTAATGGTATGTGTTTTTACAGACCCTGTATCTATGGTTCCACAAATATCCCAGGACTCAATCAAAAAAAGTTAATATCAAGAAAAAAAATTGTTACTCAAAAATGATTTTTTCATATCAACACAAAAATGAACAAGTAAAGATGAAATTTTCCCTTGTTGAGAAGAAGGCTGAATGAAGTACTTTTGTATTTATATTATATCCTTGAATATAATATTTTAAATAGATCTCATTAGTAAGAGATGGAGTCTCAAAACTCCCCATACAAAAAAAAACATGTTTCATCAAAGGGAACTACTTAAAACTTGTCTTATTGTCATCAACTAAAACTAGAGATACCTTGTGAAGAATATCACATATAAAACTATATAAAATGTTAATTTATAAGTAACATTTACATCAATGAGTCATGATAACTTAAGTTCAATTCTATGATGGATGTCGAAATCATAGATACATTTATCAATCAAGCTGAGAAAGCACATAAAATGGACTTCAAACTTATTAAAATGTATAATGTAATTAAGATTGAAATTGGATTTATTACTCAAGAATATAACTGATCATTTCAATCACAAAAATAATTTTTAATTAAGACAAAAATTTAGGACAAGTATAGAAAAGTATTGCATTGTTTTATGGAATCACAATATGAAAATATAAGAACACACAAAAAACCCTTAGATGCTATTATTTTTAAATTAACATTGAATTCATCTTGGACAACTACTCTTAATACTATACCATTAAAATATACACCCCTTAGTTGTATGGGAAGAAACCAAAATGTTTACTTCTATGTATCTTGATAGCCAATCTAAATTAAATATGTCAGTTTGAATAGTTCGAAATTCAAAAATATTAACCTGGAAATAATGATAATGAGATGATTTATTAGATAAAATTTAGTTGTGATAAAGCTTTTCTTATAAAGAATCAAATAAAATATAACATAAATTAGAATTTAAAACAATGCTCAATAAAACTTATCAACCTATGATGGTGAACCATACTGATTCTCTTTTTTCCTCTGAATTGTTTAGACTAAATCATCCATATCCTTATATTCTCATTCAACATCTCTTCATGTTTAATGGTTTCACTATTATTCACTTATAATGATCGAATGGTAGAAAATTTATTCCTTCAAACATTTAAAGATTTAGTGAAAATATTAAATGTTTGTTTTAAAATTATTAACGCAAAAAAAAAACATTCAAATATAGTGGTAAAAAAATTGCATTAAACACAATATATTCCTATACATTTCAGTGATATACAATGCACTATGTGGGATACAATGTATGTAGTGATATATTCCTATACATTTCAGTGAGATACAATAGTATATGGAATAACTAACTGATGGATGACATTCCCATTTATTCCTATACATTTTTGAAGATGGGATATATAATAAATCAATGAATTATAAAAAATGAAATTATGATTTATTAGCTACAAAATCTATAAAAATAAATGGACAAGACCACCACTAAATTTAATAAATACCCACAACACCCATCCTTTTAAAAAATAATAGTGTATAACAATAGAGAAAACATTAAATGGGAAGTGGATAATAGTATACAATAATAAAGGATAGTGTGTAACAATAGACATTATTAAATTATAGTGTGAAATAGTATATATTAAAAAAATGATAGTGTACAATAGTATACAATTTTAAATAGTAACTTATAATAGTAGACATTAAGAAAATGATAGTGTAAGACAATGTACAATATTCAGTGAAACTGTATACACTCTATAGTGTATAATAGTAGACTATATTAAATTATAGTGTATAATAGTAGACATTAAAAAAACGATAGTGTATAACAGTAGAAAATATTATGCGGGATGGTTTTGACAGTGTACCAATAACAACAATTATTAAACTAAACTATATATAACAGTAGGGAGAACCATAAATTGAACTATATATTACAATATATGGGTTTTCTAAATTATTATATCTGATATGTATCCTGTATAGTATATGATGATTATCATATATAATAGATTAAATATCACATAGATGAAATGCTAGTAAACTATTAATAAAATAATAGATTATAAATGAATTAATTACAATGCATCAATATACTAATAGATTATATATGATATGTAACAAGTTATATAATATTTAATTAAATTCAGTATAAATATATATAATAGTATACATAAAACTATCATTATAATATTTTAGATTACAAGTCATCATATAATAACATATTAAATCAGATATATATCCCTATAGTATCTATAACCTATTAGAAATTATATATCATCTGATATGTATTTATTATGATGATCTGTTGTATCTATGTATAATCATAAAATTAAAATATATACTAAATAGTTTATGAATAACTAATAAATATGATATGTATCAACACTAATTCATAAAAAATATCACGATATACTAACCGTTTGTTTTAAAAAGAGTAAAAAAACCATTAGTAATAAACATACATCAATTGAAGGAAAAAAATCCCTTGCATAATTGTCTATAAACAAATGATATAACAAATATTAAATAATAAACATACATCTATTAGTAGATAGTAAAAATAAAAACATTCTTTTAAATAATAAACATACATCTATTTAGAAAACAATCAATGTATATATTTTAGTTAAATGATACGAAGTTGAAAAATTGTGTAACCCTATAATAAGGTAGCAAACCATTTATCATAACTTCTAATAATGGAAAGCACAATGCAATTAACTTGTTGATTTCAATATTAGGAATTGGGTATAAGTTAAATGGATCCCCATTCTTTGGGTCTCCCATTATTTGACTCATGCTAGGGTTCCTTCCTCGCACCACCACTCCATCCCTCTCAACATCACCTCATAGTGAGAGGATTTCTCTGGTGTTATTATTTCATCTACCATTCTCATTCCCTTATTTCTATTGGTTCATGTTCATATCCTTCCTCATCTTCTTCATTATCCATTCCCATCTTGTTTGGTGATGTTAATATTCATTGTTGCTTCAAGGGTCTCATTCATTGCAACCATCACTCTTATTAATGTAACGATCATGAATAAACCCCATTTTGTTTTAGCTTGATGATAGTCGAGTGATTTTGGATTCTGTTGATGCTGGAATCTACTGGGGTTTTTTTGTTTGATTTATTGGATGACTTTTGGCTATTGTATTCTCTCTTCTTTTCATTTGTATTGGTGTTTTTTCAACCATCCTCTTCCTTCAGTTCCCATATTATACTCTTTCTGTGTTGATGAATCATGTGGGTTCACAAATGTTTCTCTCAGTGTTTCATCCTCAATGATGATGAGTTAATTTATGTTCATATTTGATCAAGTGGGTTTAGGTGGTGTTTTGGTCTTTGTTTCTATAATGAAGGTTTGATGTTGGGTTTTTGGGAAATAGTTGATGGTCTTGGGAAAGGTTATGGCTCTACGTTGAGGCTCTGGCTAATCAAAATCTACTTTGGTTTCCAGCTTTGGTCTGGTGTGGTGGTTCTCATGGAGGATTTGGGACATGCAATTTGTATAGTCACCCTATGGTATAGGAGGCACAAACTATGGTGGATTCTCTCCCTCCTTTAAGTTTCAGATGATGGTGTTCAAGGTGTTTTTTCTAGTATGATGACTTTGTGAGCTGGATCCTAGATCCAGTTCACACGACAAAGGTATATGTTTTTTTGATCCCTATTCAGGGTCAATATTGTGGCAGGTTTATCTTATTGAGTTTTCAGGTGATGATGATAGTGATGGAGTTTTAGTTTCTTAATGAAGTTGTGATGTGTTCTGTCAGTGGCTATCTCTTTGTGGTCCATCATCTCTTTTGAATGAATTTTGAATATCAAAATGTGGAGTTGTGGCAGCTCGAGGGAGGTGGTGGAAATTTTGAATTTCATATCATGGTTGTATATAGTTTTTAAATTTTTTATTATTCAAATCATGATTTGATTCAATCTGATTTTGGGATTTTTAATTGGTTCCCATTCAACCTCAAAGTGGGTTTTATTAAAAAAAACAAAAAAAATACTTCAATGAGGAATTAGTTTAAAAAAATGGTCTATCTAGTTTACCACATTTTTCAAGCTAAATTTAATCTAAGAACATGAAATAATGGTGTAACCTTATAATAATATATTTTAATATTTAAAATTTTATAATTTGATATAAATATTTTTGATTTTATTGAAGATAAAAAGGACACAAGGCCAAACCTATGGAAATGTTGACTTTATTTTTAATTTTTAAAATCCATTGTTTCCAAGCTTCCTTGAGCCATGCATTTTGAATTACAGTCATTTGGGAAATATTTTTCATGGTGTGTCATGAAGTTTTCACAAACATCTCAATAATAAATGTCAAGGGAATATTGGACCATAAAAAAATTTAGTGCATATCACATGTGTTTGATTAACATAAGAAAAGCTAAAATAATACTTTAATACTCAATAAGAAATTTATCAATGAAAATGGGAATTTATATTGAAAAAATTTTGGGTATAAGGCAAAAAATAAATGATAAGTATGTATTCATTGAAAAAAATAAAACCTCTAAGAGAGAAGAGTAGTTATGAAAAATCTATTGGAAGATTTTCTATTCATTAAAAGTGTCCCTTGATAATGCAAACAATGAGTCTATTTAAAGAAAGAAGATTTCAATTATTGTGTAACTTGTGATGAAATGGAATATCACATATCAGGGAAAATAATTAAATGTATATAAGTTAATATAAACTAAAAAAGAATCTAAAATTATAAATATTCACAAGGATCGAAACTACAATGTTAATAAATAGAAATAGTAAAAATTGAACAACCGCTTACTATTAGAGACACCAATTGGATAATCAAATCTAAAAAACCTGGTAATCTCATCATGTGTATAACTATCATGGAAAAAATAGAGAATATATAATCATGAAATGTGTCCAATAGAATTAGTATCAAGTAATGCATCCAGAAAAGTCAATTTTAGTCAAAAATTAAAGTCATAGATGAAATAAAATGAAATAAATCATATACTTGTATAATACCAAGAGACATGAAGATTTAATGGAACCTATATTCACTCAGTGGAGGCAATTATGGAACAATATGAAACAAGATAGGTAGATGTAACACCCCGAGATTTTATTAGAAATATTATTTTTAATTTCATTGGTGTCTTGTATTGTACGCTACACCAAGATTAGCTTGCGCTATACACAACACCATATTATATTTTAGTATACGCAATCACTATTCTTGGCTTATGTTGCACACAAGAGCGACCTTCCTCAATAGCATTTGTTGTACAGAATACCGAGTTTCACTAAACAACGATATATTGTTATAATATTATTATAAACTAGAAATTATGAATAGTATTAACCAAATTTTGAATTTTATAACATTATCATTCATCTTATACATTATCTAGATCATGGTATGAGAACAAAATAATTTTTTCGGGTAAAATAAGTATTTTTCAAAAAATGCAGTTTTGCCACCTTTTGATGGCGCACCCACCTTAACTCTAGTTTTTGACATATTTATGAGTTAAATTTGACAAAATGAACTTATTAATTGCAATAAGTATACAAATATTTACTTTTGATGATTTTTTAATATTTTTCAGTTAACTTTCATATTTTTATGAATAGTAAAAATACGCTGAATTTTAATTAAAAACAATTTTTTTCATCAAGATTATTTATATGGTTAAATTATAATATTGAATGGTTTTAAAGTATAAATATAATATATTTTTAACATTAAATATAATTCAATTCATTATCATTAATTTTACGTTGAATTCATAGGTAAAAACATTTCAATCTTTTGCAATGTTTTAACTTTTAAAATCTGTTTTCTCAACAACGAGATTAATTTTATATTAAATACTGAAACTTATGTGTTTTGAATTTGGAAAAATTGATTCTATATTTGGAATCAGTAGGTTTAAATTATGTTAATAGGAAACTTTTTATTTTTAGACATTATGAATAGTAACTAAGGTAAATTTTATTTACTACAGTCAAAGGTAAATCAGGTAATTAATGGTAAAAATAAGATTATAAAATTACCCTAACACATGTAAAATTTTTATTAGATAAATAAAAGTCGATCCATATCACATAAGGGTCATTATATATTCATTTTATGGACTTTTGATCATGGAAAGGATGTAATTATTATTAAAACCAAAGAAAGTGACAACATGTCACTCTCTTATATATTATAAGTGTAATAATTTTAATTTAGTGATAAAATTCATAAAACTTAGAACATAAATAATCAAAAAAAATATAATAAAATTATCTACATCATGTGAATTTATTTATAATTTTTAGGTGTTAAATAATTGTCATTAATGGGGACACAATAGTGATGTAGAAATTATTTTATTGATTGAAATATCAAATAAATGGTTTTAAAAATATTAAAATAAAAATGATATGAAATATTTAATGTGATCCAAGAATTTTTATGATGAATATTAAATGTTTGGGATCTATTAAATATTTTGTTTTGAATATATCTTCAGTGTGGATTTTATTTAAATTCAAATAATTAAATAGTTTTAAAATTGACACTATCGATATTTAATAAAAATAACATATTATTAAATTGTTTAAAAATCAAAAAATATTTAAAAATTATAATTTAAAATTTATATGGTATAAAATTTCATAAAGTATCCAATTATGGACAATTCACAAAACATAATTAATTATTTATAATAATTTAAAATTTAGAATATTATTACAACACATAAAATTTAATAGATTAAATAAGGATAAATCAGGTTGATAAAATTTAAAATAAATTCCCAACATGTATAGATTTTATTTGAAGATGATATTACAACCATATCTCATCTCATATTTGAATTTGAGTCATTTTGGAAGTTTTTAAGTGGGGTGTGGGTTTATTCTAAATTAATATTTTAGAGGTTTCCAAAAGTGCCCCTCTCATCTCTTATAAAAGGGAACCTCCTCCCTCTCCTCTTCACAACATTTTGAGCCTTCAATATCAGAAGAACCCTGTACATTTCTATTTTATACTTCTCTAGAAACATACTAGAGGTCCCGTTTTTCTTCAAACACCAACTTTAGTGCCCTAAGAGGAGGTTTAGAGGAGGTGCGTCGAAGAAGAGGTAATATCCTTTACCGATTCTTTCAAATTTATTTCTTCTTATACTTCATATTCTTTAGTTATTTCATTATAAAGTAATAAAATAAGTATAAATAATATAATTATATGTTATTATAAATATCAAACAACTCTATTTCACCTTCTATCCATCCTACTAAAAACAAAATCACCACATGTGTGTACGTACGACTTACCGTCTCCATGCCGTGGTGTAATTTGTTTTTCCACCACCACCTTACATGGATGGGTATAATGTTGGAAATAATAACTATATAATATTATTATAATATAATACTGATTCAGAGATATTATATCATCCAATATAATTCCATTCAATAATATGGGAACGATATCATCACTCGTGCGTACGTACAGATTACCGTCTCCACGATGCGGTGAGATTCATACACCACATTAACCATTAAAGAATGATTATAAAGTATATATATAATAAGTAGTCATGAAATATATGACATAATAATTCTACTAGATTTATGTATATATATATGTCATTTACTTCCATTCAATTTAATAAGGAAATGAAAACAACGTTCATGCGTACGTACGACCTACCGTCTCCATGAACAATGTATTTCATTACATTTATCGATATATTATATATATATTATGAATATATATTATATATAAATCATGTTCTACATTCTGGAAGTAAGTAATCATGATCTATGTAATCATATGAACAATTAAAAGTCAAAACACGTATGATAAATGAAACGATTTTACCCAAAATGTTGCTTTAACATTGAATTGACAAATAAAAGGGTAATATAAAGTCATAAGTGAATCATATATGATATAATAAATATTATTATGTTTCTGTTATAAGTTAATAATATGTTTAAAACCACTATACATAAGTCTTAGACACATACGAAAGAAATTGGACATAAGGTAAGGGATAATTATTCCAATCTCATTCTTATCTGAGACTGTTTCTTCGTAAGTATTTACTGGTGTTATGTTTATCATCCATGTCCATGTTTTCTCAAAATGTTTTCATAAAATATTTACTATTCTTCCATGTATGTTTAATGTCATTTTTACCCTTTTATGAATTTTTCTAGAAGGCATGTAAGGAATATTTTTTTTACCATATGAGGTACTTTTTGACTTTTTTGAAAAAAGTACAAGGACAATGTTTTTTTAACTTATACAGCATGAACATATTTTTACAGTTTCATAATGCCTTATTTCAATGAATAATCCTCTACATTATTTTAGGATTATTTTCAAAAAAATCATTTTCTTTTAAAATTACACGACATTTTGTGAAAAGAAAATGATTTTGAAGAAGAAAGGATATTTTCCTCAAGAATTCATTTCAAGTATTTTATCAAAACTATTTCCCATATAAGATGAAATTATTTAGTATGATTATGTTTCAAGTATAATGACTCTATTATTTTTGTGGTTTGATTTTTATTATGATGAAATGATATCCATTTGTTTTATATGGATTATGTTTAGATGGGATGATGTTTATGAAACCCATTTTATTCTTTGGGTTATGATGAATGATTTATGATTGTTTTGTGGAACATGTAAGAATGATTTCAATATAATATGGTTGGGACCTATATATCCTTCCAATTCATTAGGTAAAGATTTATATTTCATGAGATAAACACAGCTGGAACGACAAGTAAAATCTTGTTCAGTAATACTGGGCAGGAATGACTGGTAAACCTGGTTCAGTATTGGACTTTGTCCACTATAATGGTCTTGGAAGCAATGCCTTAGCTATTATGGAAATCATATCATGTGATTAATGGTTTTCCACAATTACATGTTTTATTCCCATGATATTTTATCATTATTAATATTCCTTTTTGATCTATTCCTTATGTACAACCAAGGTTTATGTAATCACTCATGTGTTATGTTCATATTTTTATGTTCAAATGTTTATGGATTGTTTTATGTTCCCCATGTTTACCCTTACTACGAATTTGAGATCACTCTTTTTATTTCCTTTCCCCAGGATATAAATAAATGTTTTAGGCAAAAAAAAGGGTAAGAACATTATGGGATATGTTGAAGATCTTTCACCATGATTAGAAGATTTTGTTTTGTGTTTCCAAAGACACTAAAATATTACGGTCCTTGGGTGTCTATTTTTGTATTAAATATTTCACAAAAGTAATGTAATGTTTATATACGTAAAGCATTGGGTCACTATAGTTGGTATCAGAGGAAAGATTTAGTTAACCTTTGGAAACTAGGATGCCGAATTTTTAGTGAGATCCCTAGAGATATTTTTAAGGTATGTCTAGGGATGTCCGTAAGGTTAAGTATAAGTATAGTTTATAGTCATAGAATTATGATAAAAATAATGAATGACCTCGGATTAAACCTAAGATGTTAGATATTGAAATAACTCCCCTTGATTATGTTGTTTTCTAGTATGATTTTTTCCTCTCACACTATTCTTTTTGGGTTTTATATAATGGCTCGAACATGAAGGAACCATGTTAATGATTAATGCATTGGGAAATGCAATGATTGTCCTTATGAACAACCAAATGTTATGGGAAATGGAGTAAAAAATCTTATTGCTATACTTACACAATCTATGAAACATTCTGGACTTCCAAATGAGAAGAGAAAGGAACAATATTCTATTGATCCCTTCACGAGGCAACGCCCACCTTATTTCAGTGGAATATTAGAATATCTATGTACTGGTTTTCAATAATTGTATGGTACCAGTAACCATGAAAATTGATTGAAATATTTTTGGAAAGAAGATGATATGCACATAATGAAGGGATACAAAGAAAATAATATGTTTGATAGTATTAATGAGCACATGACTGATATATGGACAAAGTGACATCATGGTTTGAGTATATAGAAAATTTTGGATTTTGGTATGTGGAAATAATTAACTTTTGAAAGCATTAATGTTTTCACTAAGGTTCTATGGTAATTCATGTTTCAAGAGAATACATGATTAAAGTATTCACATGTTTGGAATATGACCAACAAGATATATATTATGATATATGGGGGATAAATGATGCTAATCACATGCTTTGTATATGACCTCTCTAGTAATATTTTTCTTTATACTATGAGATTGGACAAAAGTATTTTGGATAAGCCTAAAGATTGGAATGGATTAATTTATACATCATATAGTATTATTTAAGGCTATAACTTTTGATATTATTTCTGAAATGTTATAATATTATAGTTTTAGAAAAAGGACAACCCGTAGGATGAGCGACAACCCGTCGCGTCAGACAACGATGTGGGAATCGAACCCACAACCGAAGTGCGACAGGCCTTTATCACCTACCACTGACCCACAGGAAGTCCCTAGTTAGTAGAAATTAGTTTAATTTTATTAACAGGTATGATAGTTGAAGTATAAGTCAATTTTTGGAATCATATACGGTTAACCTCACCATAGATGGACTTATATATATTTAATCACTTTTGCTAACTTTTTGAGATAGATGGAATAACTTATCATTCTATCGCATGATCTGCTAACATTTTAAGAAGGAAAAATTCAAATTAATTTCTTTAAATAAGAGATGATGTGGAAATTGTTCATGGAATACCCAAGGGTTATATTACACTGAAATCAAGTTAGTATTTATACTTATGCAAAAATTCCTCAACTTTAGGGAAACGATATTGAAAACCAAAAACGTTGTCCTAGTACTCTCATATCCGATGAACTAGATGGTACCATAGATCACCACAAATTTATGGATTTGTGATTGTTGGATTTTTCATATCCATGTTTTCTACCACTCTCCATCAGTACTTGATGGTTATATTTCTCTTCCATATCCATATTTTAACCTATGTTCTCTTATGTGGAAACCCAATGATGAGTTAATTTGGGTAACCGTTACATTTCATACTTTAGTTTGTAAAATTAAGTTTTGGTATTCCTTTTTTACGATGTGGGTTTCTATGAATGAAACTTTCAAGTAGTAAACCATTTATAACCCCGACGAATTTCGAGGGAGAAATTCATTTTAAGGCGGTAGAATGTAACACCCATAGATTTTATGAGAAATATTATTTTTAATTTCTTTGAAATCTTGTGTTGTATGCTACACCGAGATTAGATTTCACTATACGAAACACCATATTAGCTTTTAGTATATGCAAACACTATTCTTGGCTTGTGTTGCATGCAAGAGCAACCTTGCTCAATAACATGTGTTGTACACAATACCGAGTTTCACTAAAAAATATATTGTTATAATATTATTTTGAACTATCAATTATGAATAATATTAACAAAATTTTGAATTTTATAACATTATCATTAATCTTACACATTATCTAGAACATGGTATGAGAATAAAATAAATTTTTCGGGTAAAATAAGTATTTTTTAGAAAATGCAGTTTTGCTGCCTTTTGATGGCACACCAACTTTAAATCTAGTTTTTGACACGTTTATGAGTTCAATTTGACAAAATTAACTTATTTATTTCAATAAGTATATATAAATTTACTTTGGATAACTTTTTAATATTTTTCTACTGACTTTCATATTTTGATGAATAGTAAAAATACGCTAAATTTAAATTAAAAACAACTTTTTTCATCAAGATAATTTATATGGTAAAATTATAATATTTAATGGTTTTAAATTATAAATAGAATATATTTTTACCATTTAATATAATTCAAGTAATTATCATTAATTTTACACTGAATTCATAGGTAAAAACATTTCAATCTTTTGCAATGTTTTAACTTTTAAAACCCGTTTTCTCAACATCGGGATTAATTTTAAATTAAATACTGAAACTTCTGTGATTTGAATTTGGAAAAATGGATTCCATATTTGGAATCATTAGGTCCAAATTATATTAATAGTCTACTTTTTATTTTTAGACATTATGAATTGTAACTACTGTAAATTTTATTTACTATGGTTAAAGGTAAATCGGGTATGTAAGGGTAAAAATAAGATTATAAAATTACCCTAACACCTACCAAAATTCTATTGTATGAATAAAAGTAGACAAATATCACCTAAGCGTTGTAATAGATTCATTTAATGGACTTTTGATCATGAAAATGACGTAATTATTATTAAAACAAAAGAAAGTGACAACATGTCACTCTCTTATATCTTATAAGTGTAATAATTTTAATTTAGTTATAAACTTAATAAAAATTAGAAAATAAAAAGTCACCAGAAAGATAATAAAATTATATACATCATGTAAATTTATTTATAATTTTTAGGTATTAAATAATTATCATTAATGGTGACACAATAGTGATGTAGAAATTATTTTATTGATTGAAATATCAAATAAATGGTTTTAAAAATATTAAAATAAATATGATATGAACTATTTAATGTTATAAATGAATTTTAAAGATTAATATTACATGTTAGGGATCTATTAAATATTTTATTTTGAATATATCTTTCGTGTGGATTTTTTTTTAAATTCAAATAATTGAATAGTGTCAAAATTGACACTACTGAGATTTTATAAAAATAACATATTATTAAATTGTTTAAAAATCTCAAAAATATTTAAAAATTATAAATTGAAATTTATAAGTTTTAAAATTTCATAAAGTATCCAATTATTTACAATTCACAACACATTATTAATTATTTATAACAATTTAAAATTTAGAATATTATTACCACAAATAAAATTAAATAGATTAAATAAGGATAAATCAAGTTGATAAGGTTTAAAATAAATTTCCAACATGTATAAATTTTATTGGATGATGAGATTACAACCCTATCTCATCTCATATTATTATCTGAGTCATTGTGAATGTTTTTAAGTGGGGTAATGGTTTATTATAAATTAATATTTTAGAGGTTTCAAAAAGCGCCCCTCTCCTCTCTTATAAAAGGGCACATCCTCCCTCTCCTCTTAAAACAATTTTGAGCCTTCAAGATCAGAAAAAAACGATCCATTTATCTTATAAACTTTACTAGAAACATACTTTAGGTCTTGGTTTTCTTCAAAGACCAACTTTAGTGCCCTAAGAGGAGGTTTAGAAGAGGCGCGTCGAAGAAAAGGTAATATCCTTTACAGATTCTTTCAAATTTATTTATTATTCTACTTAATCTTCTTTAGTTATTTCATAATAAAGTAATAATGTAAGTATTAATAATATACTTATATGTTATTATAAATATTAAACAACTCTATTTCACCTTCTATCCATCCTACGAAAAACAAAATCACCGCGCGTGCGTACGTACGGCTTACCGTCTCCACGCCGTGGAGTCAGTTGTTTTTCCACCACCACCTTACTTGGATTGGTATAATGGTGGAAATAAAAACTATATATTATTATTATAACATAATACTAATTCTGAGATATTATATCATCCACTCCAATTACATTCAATAATATGGGAACGATATCATCGCTCGTGCGTACGTACGTATTATCTTCTCCACGATGCGATGAGATTCATTCTCCATATTAACCATTCAAGAATGATTATAAATTATATATATAATAAATAATCATAAAATATATGAAACAATAATGCTACTGGATTTATGTATATATATATATATTTCATTTAATTCCATTTAATTTAAGAAGGAAACAAAAATAGCGTTCATGCATACGTATGACATTCCGTCTCCATGAACGGTGTATTTCATTCCATTTATCGATATATTATATATATATTATGAATATATATTATATATAAATCATGTTTTACATTCTATAAGTTTGTAATCATGATCTAAGTAATAATATGAATAATTACAAGTCAAAACACGTACGATAAATGAAACGATTTTACTCAGAACACTACTTTAACATGGAATTGACAAATGAAAGGGTAATATAAAGTCATAAGTGAATCATATATAATATCATAAATATTATTATGGTTATTTTATAAGTTAATAATATGTTTAAACCCACTATACAGGAGTATCAGACACATATAGAAGAAATTTGACACAAGGTAAGGGATAATTATTCTAATCTCGTTCTTATCCGAGATTGTTTATTCGTAAGTATTTACTGGAGTTATGTTTTTCATCCATGTACATGTTTTATAAAAATGTTTTCATAAAATTTTTAATATTCTTTCATGTATGTTTAAATTCATTTTTACCCTTTTATGACTTTTTCCACAAGTTATGGAAGGAATCTTTCTTTTTTTACCATACGAGGTACTTTTTTACTTTTTCAGCTAAAGTATGAGGAGAATGTTTTTTTAACTTATATGATATGAGCGGATTTTTACGGTTTCATAAATACTTATTTACATGAATCTTCCTCTACATTATTTCATGATTATTTTCAAGAAAATATTTTTCTTTTAAAATTACATGACATTTTGTAAAAAAAAATTATTTTGAAGAAGGATATTTTCCTCAAGAATTCATTTCAAGTATTTTATCAAAAATATTTCCCATATAATATGACATTATTTAGTATGATTATGTTTCAAGTATAATGTCTCTATTATTTACATGGTTTTATTTTTCTTATGATGAAATGATATCCATTTGTTTTATATGGATTATGTTAATATGGGATGATGTTTACGAAACCCATTTTATTATTTGGGTTATGGAGAATGATTTATGATTTTTTTGTGGCACACATAAGAGTTATTTCAATATAATATGGTTGGGACCTATATCTCCCTCCAATTCATTAGGTAAAGTTTTATATTTCATGAGATAAACATAGCTGGAATGGTAAGTAAAATATGGTTCAGTAATACAGGGATAGAATGACTGGTTAACCCATTTCAGTAATGGACATTGTCCACTATGATGGTCTTGGATGAAATTCCTTGGATACTATGGAAATAATATCATGTTCTTAATGGTTTTCCACAATTACATGTTTTATTCCCATGATATTTTATCGTGATTAATATTCCATTCTGATCTATGCCTTATGTACTGCCATGATTTATGTCATCACTCATGTTTTATGTTCATGTTTTTACATTCAAATGTTTATGGATTGTTTGATGTTATCCATGTTTACCCTTACTGAGCATTTGAGCTCACCCTTTTTATGTTTTCTTTTCACCAGGATATAAATAAAGGTTTTATGTAAAAAGGGGAAGAACTTTATGGGAGACGTTGAAGATCGTTCACCATGATTAGAGGATTTTGTTCTGAGTTTCCAAATACACTAAACTATTATGGTCCTTGGGTGTCTGTTTTTGTATTAAGTATTTCGAAAAAATAATGTAATGTCCATGTACGTCATGATTTGGGTCTCTATATTAGAAATTGTAGATGGAGATGAAATGAGAGGTGGAGACAGAGGTAGAGGCAGAGGTGGAGGAGGAGGCGGAGGAGGATGCAATAAAGGATGATAAGACTTGATGCTAAGGGTTTGAGCATTAACAGGTTAGAGGGAAGCTGAATCTAGAACATTAGAATCATAAAGAAGTAGCGCACTTTGGTAGGGTTTCAGTTTTGTGTAGGATGATCATGATAGAAGATAGATGAACAGAGGGAGAAGGGGAAAGTGGGGGAGAGTAGAGGGTTCACATGGGAGAGAGGATAAGAGGGGAAGTAGGGAGAGAGTGGGGAGGAGGTGACTGAGATGAATTGATCAAATGGGAATAGGATTTTTAGGGAAGTAAAGCAGTTTATTTGAAATGGGTTTCATAGGGGAGCAAATAATTGTAACAGAAATGGGTTTCTTTGTATAGAAAAGAGACAAAGTGCTAGGTAACATAGAGGCAGACACATGGAATGGGAACCACATGTTTTTGTATATATAATAGATTTTTGTGAACTAACTTTTCAACATGTTATGTGTTTTAATGTTGGGTAGAGTGATGAAATTATTTGGAATTGATTATTAGGTCATTTAAATTTCAAAAATGTAACATAAGTTGTCTAAACATGAGAATGTTCTATAGTTACCTCCATTGAATAAATAACAACTTCATGTTTGTAATGATTGCATAAAAGGTAAATAATGTAAATGTGATTTCAGAATTATCAATTAGATAAGTACTAATATAACTTTATAGTTTGTACATATTGATCTATTTGGTACTAATCAAATTTATAGCCTTTTTGGAAAGAAATATACTTTAGTTATCGTTGATGATTATACTATATTTATAAGGGTTTACTTTGTTTCACATAAAAATGATACTTTATAATGATTTATTTATTTTTATAATCTAGTTAATAATGAAAAAGGTAACATTGTTTCTATTTATAGTGATAAAAAAGGTGAATTTAATAATTTATATTTTTAAAATTTTTGTGAAATAATATTTATTGTCACAAATTTATGCTCTTAGAACACCATAAAACAATGGTGATCTAGAATGAAAAAATAAAACTCCTATTGAAATGTCCTGAACTATGTTAAGTCAATATAATTCTCCTAGATATTTTTTGGTTGAGTATATTTTTTTGCTAGTTCTATTTAAAATTTAATTCTTGTTAGAACTTTGTTAAAGAAAACTCTTTATGAACTATTTAAAGGTAAAAATCCTAAAGTTGGTTATTTCAATGTTTTTGGTTGTAAAGTTTTTATTTTGAATTTGAAGGTTAAGTTAGATAAATTTGATGCTAAAAGTGATGAATGTAATTTTCATGGTTATTATAATAATAAAAAATATTATAGAGTTTATAATAAAAGGACCATGACTATTAAACAATATGTTCATGTTATATTTGATGAAAATAATTTGAAATTAAATTCTAACTCTAATGTTTTTGATGATGAGTTTAAAGATTTTAATTTTCATGAAGAAAAAACTCAAGATAAGGATAAATCAATCGAGGGGGATCATACTCCTTCTCGACCTGTTCCAAGATCATGGAATATTAGTATAAATAATCCTGTTGAAAATTTAATTTCTAATATATATTCTGTTATTAAAAATATAAATTCTATTTTTTGTGAAAATTCTACTTTTATTTCTAATCATGTTCCTAATAATGTTACTAATTTATTAAATGTTGATAAATTTATTATTGATATGAAAGATGAACTTAATTATTTTTTTATAAATAATTTTTGGTATTTCATAAAATTTCTTGAATATAAGTATGAAATTTAAACTAAATAGATCTTAACAAATAATCTGGATTAATATAGACATATTTTCAAAAATAAATCCAAATTT
This sequence comes from Viscum album, assembly GCA_963277665.1. NCBI lineage: Eukaryota > Viridiplantae > Streptophyta > Magnoliopsida > Santalales > Viscaceae > Viscum > Viscum album. The sequence continues at coordinate 716,869,639 of OY728133.1, read as the reverse complement.
CTTTCCCAATGATACCCTCAAGAATAATTTATAGACTTTGAAGATTAATTTGAACCTGTTTCTAGGTGAGTAGATATTATAATATTGTTAGGTTTTATTGGGTTTCAAGGTATTAAATTGTATAAAATAGATTTTAAAAGAGAGTTCTTAAATGGTTTTATAACCGAAGAATTTTAGGTTTCTCAACCCCTTGGTTTTGAAAATGAAAAATTCTCTCATTATGTTTTTAATTTATCTAAAGCTTTTTATAGTCTCAAACAACCACCTTATGCTTGGTAAGAGAGTATTTCTTTATTTCTATTCAATATTGGTTGTAATAAAGGTAATATTGATCCTCCTATTTTTATAAAAATAATTTCTAATGATATTATAATTGTGAAAATTTCTATTGATTATATAGTTTTTTCCTCAAGTGAATTTCTTTTTAATGATTTTTATAATGTGTTATCATCTGATCTTGACTTGTTATTAATGGGATAATTAAATTTATTTCATAGTATTTAAATTTATCAAATTAAATATGGGATCTTTCTTAATCAATTAAAGTATTTCTAAGAGTTGGTTAAAATGTTTTTTCTTAATTATTATAAATTTATGAAAACTTTCACAACCCGTCCCTCGAGTCCTGTGCTGTGACACACCAAGCCCACCTTCCATAGGCTAGGGAATGATGACTAGCACTGTAAAGGAACATCCCTACAGAAAAGACATTTCCTTTAAACCTGTATGCACACAGACAGGGAAAACAACAGAAAGATAATTATAAAGGAAAGAAAGGTAGTATAACCACCACAAAGTACCACCATTGGGAGTAAAGTGTGTAAACTGAAAGTAAATGGGCCAAAATACAAGCCCAAATGAATGGAAAGTATAGTAAAAGATGTACAATCTCTGGAGGTTGTCCACCAAGGATTCTACATCAAGGGTTGGTACAACTCTCCATTAGATGTCACTACATCACACCACGTCTATTGATCTACCTTTGAGCACCGTCTAGTACTAGATCTCCAAAGTCCCAGTAAAAATATGTCCGTCGTCTACACAAGACACAATCGGTGTTGGTGATGACCGTGCAGGGGTGAGTATGACAATAATCAGTATGGACCCCAAGTCCCCCGAAGGTCTCTCAGTAATTCACATAGAAAAATACAACAAAGTAAATACCCCAGAGGTAATACCACCAAGAAAGTTCTCAAACACATAGTGCAAAGTAAAAGAATCATCTCACACTAGGTATAACATAAGTACAGAAGTAAAGACGATTAGTCATAGTGATACATCATCTTATACTGTTGAGAGGATCTTATGATGATCCACACAGAGTTGCTAAGTGATGACCCACACAGTATCGCTAGGTTACGACCCACACAAGATTTCTAGGTGCTGACCCACATAGGATCGGTAGATGCTGACCCACACAAGATTGCAATTCATTCTTCATGTCACATCCAACCACTGGATTCCCACACTTAGCATGCTTTATTCCGGTAGGATTAATTCCTCAAGACATAGTTTGTTCCTAAACTGCCACTAATTCACACATAGAGTAATCCAAAAGGACCGTATCATCGTTAGGGTCCCAACACAACAGACGATGCATAGAACATACGCCCGATTTGTAAGATATTGGCATTTGTGTAAAAGGGGGTCGGTTGGATTCATGTCCGATCCAACCCAACCATACAACAAATTTTGGCGAAACTCATGTAGAGTATCTCATAAGGACTACTTCATCACAAGGGTCCAAATGAAACTAACGACGTGTTAAACAGACACCTTGTTTGAGATATATGAGTGTTTTAGTAAACAGGGGTCAGTTGCATCTGGGCCTGGTCTGACCCAGTTGAACCGACCCGACCTACCCGAACCGGGGGTCCCACACACCCCGGTTTAATTAAACTAAATTGAACTGACTCCATTCGGGTTTGGGTTGGTCCGGTCTGACCTGGCCAGTGGGCCAAGCCCAATGGGCCTCGCTGGACCTGACCCGATTTGGCCGGGTGTCCATCTCACCGGGTCACCCGATGACCCGGTCTCATCCAGCCCCGCCTAAAGGGTATGGGTCCGGCACGCTACGCCACGGGTCCGGACTACCGGCATGGGTCCAGCCCACTGGGCCGCTGGTTTGATCTCCCGGCATGGGTCCGACTCGCTGTACGTGGAACTGGCCCACTGCACCATGAGTCCGACACACTGGCTGTGGGCAAAACCCACAATCCTGAAGCCTGGACTGTGCAGTGCGGGCTAGTGGATCATCACCTAGCCAAGATGTGGATGGATGACATTTCCAACTTCTATTGGTCCTGCGGACACGCGAGACCCTACTACCATGATCGAGTGACTGCGGCTCTTCGAACCATCAGGACGACCCAGACGTGGGCTGTCCCTCGATGCAGTGCCAGGTGGCCACTGCATCTCCTCGCTGCCATTGCAGCTAGTTGGCCATAACCTCCTACCATCACTGCATGCCGACGAGCGCACTACCCACTCCACCCACGGCCTCTGCCACGAGCTGCCATCTCCAGCACACCGATAAATGATTGATGAACCACCAGACGCACTCTGGTGGTCCGTTCTTCATGCCACTAATGCCTGTGCTCTTAGGGGAACGCCATCTTCACCGCAAAGGTCTCAAACCCACCTTGACACCACTTTGAGGGTGCAACCACAAAGTACGCACACGACAGAGGTTCTTGGGCCTTGTTTGTGTTGGCTCGCACCCTTCGTGTTAGAGGTCTATAGTCATGGGGAGGCTTAGGGATTGTGGCTCAATCAACCTAGAGATAAAGTAATCCCAGATAATTACTCTCAAAAGAAAACTCACTCTCCCACATAAACACATGATTCGTGGATGAACCTGTTTGTGGGTTGATTCTAATTTGTCATTTCTAGAATATGAATGGGGAAGAACATTAAAAGAAAATAACCCCTACCTCTTTGACATTTGTTTCTACAGCGTTACATCCTCAAGGTTTTAAGATGTCGACATCGTTCATCGCTTTAAACTCCATTCTTCAAGGTTGTTCGAAGATGTTTGACATTATTCAGCATTTTTCATTCTTAGTTGGAGAGTAATTTTGTCAGAGGTTTGTCAGAAAATCCTTACAGCTTATTTTACCCACTCTCCAAAGTGTTTTTTTAAAAAAACAAACATGTCGCAACATTTCTGTTACGCTGCGATGTTGCATCTGTACGCTGTTTCATTTATGAAACACCATAGCAGTTACGCTTTCACAACGATCCATTAATGGGATTCCTTTATTTTTCCTCTTTGTCACCTCATTGCGACACCACAGTGTCGCCATCCGTTGCTCAATTGCGTGAAAAAATAAAATAACTTTTTATAGTTATTTTATTATTTTTCCAAAAAGTCCCAAAAAGAAACTTTTTCATCCGACCCTTACATATCAAAGTTAAATCTTTTCTAGGTGAATCCTGACATTCTGAATTCAAATATTCCCTTATATTTTTTATATGATCATTTATTCAAAAGTTATATAACCACGCTCTCATGTTTAGTGAACGTACCTTAATAAAAAGTTCAAAAATACGTTCTGGGCTCACTGGGCCTCAGAATTAAATGCTGTCAAAGCGTGCGGTCTCAAAATAATTCCATATAATTTAAAATAAAATTACATTAAAATTACGAGACATTAAATTCTCCCCACCTTAGGGCTTTACGTCCCCAAAATCCAAAAAGGGATAATTAAACAAGTGGGGGTACTGAGCATGAATCTGAGCCTCTCGCTCCCATTTTATCTCCTAGAGGTTTACTTTATACCACCAAATGAGAAATATAGAAATTTTCCATCCACAAAGGTCCTTTTCCTTTTGATCTTCTATCTCCACCAAGAACTCTACAATCGTTTCCCCATTGTTAATGTTTATCTCGCCCCAGTCGATGACTTTCTATGGATCATGCATGTACCTCCTCAACTATGACACTTGAAAAACATCATGTACCCAGTGTATCATTGGGGGAAGAGTTAGGTGGTACACCAACTCACCCATTCTGCTCAGGATCTAAAAAGGTCCGATGAACCTCGTAGATATCTTTTCGCCCTAAAAAAATATCAGTAATCCTTATCGGGGTGAGACCCGAAGGAATACATGATTTCCCTCCTCAAACTACAAGGGTCTCTATCTCTTATAGAAATAATACTTATTCCTTCTATGTGAAGTCCTCATCCACTTCTAGATGATATAAACCTTCTCAGTTATAGCTCGCACCATCTTCGAACCCATGAGTTCCAACTCCCCTTGGTCTTTCCAACATATGGGTGATCCGAAAGGCCGCCCATACAAGGCCTCAAACGGTGCCATGCCAATGGTGGAGTGATAGCTATTTTTATATGAAAAGTCTACCAGTGGTTGGTGGTCATCCCAACTATGACCAAAATCCAAGAAACAAGCACGAAGCATGCCCTCCAAGGTCTGTATGGTCTGCTTTGTCTGACCATCCGTCTGGGGGTGAAAATCTATGCTCGAGCGCAGCTGAGTCTCAAACACAGGCTATGACCCCTTCCACAACTAGGATGTAAAGTGTGCATCACAGTCTGAGATGATCGTCGAAGACACCCCGTGAAGCTGCACTATCTCCTAGATGCAGAGGTGTCCTAATCCCTCTTCCAATCCCAGCTCCCGTATGGGTAGGAAGTGAGATTACTTGGTGTGTCAGTCAATGATCACCCAGATAGAATCATGGCCCCTGGATGTGTGTGGTAACCCCATCATTAAGCCCATAGATATTCCATCCCACTTCCATACCAGTACATCAATTGGCTATGTCAATCTTTCCGGGACCTGATGCTTGGCCTTCACTTACTGAAAAGTGAGGAATCATGGAACAAACTCTACCATTATGTTCCCCTTACCATAAGTATAGACTATCTCAAAGTCATAGTCCTAGAGAAGCTCCACCCATCACCACTATATAAAGTTTAGTTCCTTCTGTGAGAAGATATACCTAATATTCTTGTGGTCAGAGTATAGGTAAACCATCCACCTATCAAGTAGTGCCGCCGCTTCTTCAAGGAAAAGACCACTACTACTAACTCCAGGTCATGGGTCACATAGTTCTTATCATGCTACCTCAAATGCTGTGAGATTTAGGTGATAACTACTTGCTCCTGCATTAATACACAACCAAGTCCTGTCCTTGATGCATCATAATATACCACGTAGTCAATTCCCTCCTTTGGAAACCTCAATATGGGAGCGCTGTTGAAGACCTGACTCAGCTACTGGAAGCTCTACTGGAATTTGTTTGTCCACATGAAGGGTATTCCCTTCTTCATCAAAGCTTTAATAGGTACTTCTACTCTTGATAATTCACGAAAAAACCTTTGGTAAAATCTGGAAAATCCCAAGAAACTCGGCACCTTAGTCATTCTTCTAGGTGGCTCCCAAGAAAGCACTGCCTCTACCTTTTCCGGATCCACCAAAATTTTAGCCTCTGAGATGAAATGTCCTAGAAAGTGGACCTCCTGAATCCAGAACTAGAACTTCAAGAGATTAACACAAATCTAGTTCTCTTGGAGTGTATCTAGGAATATCCACAGGTTTGTAGTGTGCTTCTACTCTGATGATGTGTACACCAAGATGTAATCAATGAAGACAACAAAAAAATGATCGAGGAAAGTCTAGAAGATCTTATTAATATGTCCCATGAACACTACTGAGTCAATATTTGAGAACCACCTTGCTCCCTTCAACTGATCGAAGAGGTCATCAATCCTCTGCAGTGGATACTTTTTCTTTAAGGTCACATGGTTTAGGCACCAGAAGTCTACGCATACCCTCAAGCTCCCATATGTATTCTTGGAAAACAAAACTGGGGATACCCATGGAGAAACACTGGGCCTTACAAACTTCTTACTCTACAAGTAATCCAGATATAACCTCATCTCCTAGAACTCTGTGAGGGCCTTATGATATATAGGTGTAGATATCGATGTTTTTCACCATACTGAGGGTGAGATTAGCCAACTGGTGAGTGATCAACTGCACCCTCCTATGAGAAAGTCCATCATATGTGGAAAAGGTTCCCTTCTCACTAGTGAAGGAAAAATTGGTCCCATCCTTGTGGACACACCACACTTTGCACTTAAAATAGTCAATTTGAGCATGAATTATGGATAACCAGTCCATAAAAAATATGGTGTCATAAGGCCTCGATGCTGCTTCTAGGGGATCTCAAACGAAACTCTCACCTCCTAGAGTAAGCTCAAAATGCTGGCACTAGTTTATAATCGTCGAATCCCCTCCTGTAAGAGTCTCTAATTATAAGGATCGAGCTAATGACTACATCAGAATGTCTGAGCCTCAAATGAGGTCTGTGGAAAGGAAAGAGTGACTGGAACCTATGTCTATAAGAACTGCATCTAAGGTGGAGTAGACATAGATCGAACCTCTAATCATCTCTAGAGTGCTTTGGTCATAAAACTCCATTGCCTGAAGCTGGCCCTTCCCCTATCCACCTGCTCTTAGAGCTCGTGGTGGACCTCTTGGGGGTGGTGGTGGTAATACCTCAAACCATCATCCACCGCCTACCACTCGGCCTACTCCACTTCCACATATACCTCCATACAGACCTCCTTAATCAAACCTATATCACTATCTTATTGGTCCCTTGACCGCCTGCTAGTTATCATTGCGGGGAGTCAGATAGTCATGAGCCATGTTCCCCTATTTGCCGTAAGAGTAACAAACTCTAACCCTCAGATGACCTCCTCTTTCTCATGAGCTCTACACCTCTGACCCTACGTCCTTGGGTCATCTGATGGAAGGTATGGCCCATTTGGGACTCTCCATCTTCTTCCTACTACCTGCTGCCGATGATCATACACATGTCATCCGGTGGTGGATCTCACCGTTGGTGCCTACTTGGATAGGAAGCTCTCCACCAGTAGGGCTTGCTCTAGCACTCCAGCCTTTGTCGGGATGCTGAGAAAAATCATCGATGCTCTAATCACCCAAAAAAGTCCCTGCACAAAGGTCCTAGCCCTGAAGAAAGGGTTTCGTACCATGTCAATGGAGTATCGGGAGAGGTTAGTAAACCTCGTTGAGTATTGGGACACAATCAGACTGCCCTGCTGTAGGTGCAATAAATTCTTAATACACATTGAGCATAGTGTCGCTAGTATGAACTGCTCCCCGAAGAGGCTATCGAAGCCTGACTAGAAAATGGTCTCCTCCTCATGTGTCTGGAGCGTCAAGATCCACCATCTCTCTACCGTTACCTGAAAAAGGCTAGAGAATAGAACTACCATTTGGTCTGTAGGTGTCTCTACCAATCTAAAAACTCAAGTAACTACCTCCAGCCAATCCATATCTACTTTAGGATCTATCTCCCCTCGAAACCACAAAGGTATCTCTCTCTGGAAATCATACAACATGCTCAGTCGGCGTACACTGTCCACTGGTGGGGTTGGTAGCAACTATTGATCTCCGGGTGGTGGTGGTTTTGGTACACCACCCAAAGGCCCTATTGGTATAATTCATCCCTACATCGACGCCTCATCACTCGGTGGACCATCATCATGATATCTCATTGGAATCCTGACTGGTTGTCTTCGTGGAAGCATCTAGTCGGGAAACAGATGTTCCATGGTCAATAAGTTATACCTGGTGAGCTGACTTAAAAGATATCAAGAGAAATAAACATTTCCAAAATAGATGCAACTAGTGTTTTCATGTACCGAGTCAAAAAATAGAATTTAGCGTCCTAGTGTATGGATACGTCGACCGCCACACAAACACTGGACTCCCTGGACTGAAAGACAAACTCAAGACATTTAACACTATTTCCCGCATTACAAAATTACAGACTCTTAGTTATTCTGGTAGAACCAACTGCCCTTTGATACCACATTGTCATGACCCATCCCCCAAGGCCCGTGCTGTGACTACCCCAATCCCACCTTCCATATGCCAGGGGCTGGTGACTAGCACAGAAAAGGCATATCCCAAAAAGTGAAGACATTGCCTTTAAACTTGGGCACACAAAGATAGGGAAAACTACACAAAGCTAACTAGGAAGAAATTAAAAGTAATAAATCCACCACAAAGTACCACCATTGAGAGTAAAGTGTGTAAACTAAAATTAAATGGGCTAGAATACAAGCCTAACTAAAAGGAAATTACATCAAAATAAGTACTAGCTCCAGAGGTCATCCACCAAGAATCCTACCAGATGGGTAGGTATAGAACTCCGTCAGATGTCACTGCAGCACACCACATCTATCGATCTACCTCCAAGCACCATCTAGTATGGGCTCCCCAAAGTCCCAGTAAAAGATGTTTGTCATCAGCACAAGACACAATAGGTGCAGGAAAAACCCATGCAGGGGTGAGTATAAAAATACTCAATAGGGACCCCAAGACCCCCAAAGGTATCTTAGTAATACAAAAATAAAAAATGAACAAAGGAAATACCCATAGTTAATACCACCATGTAAGATCTCAAACACCTTGCAAAAAGTAAAAGGCTCATCTTACACCTGGTATAACTTAAGTACAGAAGTAATGATGATTAGTTGTAGAGCTAGATCATCTTATTCTATTGAGAGGATCTACTAATGATCGAAAAAAGGTTTCTAGGTGATGAACCTCACAGGATTACTAGGTGTGGACCCACCCAGGATCTTTAGGTGCTCAACCACATAGGATCGCTAGGTTTTGACCCACATAGGATCACTATTCATTCTTTACATCACATCTAGCCACTGGATTCCTGCACTTAGAACACTTGATTTCAGGATAATATGCTCCTCAATCCATCGATCATACCTCAACTGCCACAAATTCCCACATAGAGTAACCCCAAAGGACCATCTCATCTTAAGGGAACCAATGCAACAGAGGACACATCGAATGGACGCCCAATTTGTGAGATATGGGCATTTTTGTAAAAAGGGCCCAGTTGGATTCAAGTCCAATCCAACCCGGCTATATACCAACTTCCTAAAAAACTCACGCCGAGTATCTCAGAAGGACCAACTCATAACAAGGGTCCCAACGCCACTAATGATGCATCAAATGGATGCCCGATTTGAGATATACATGCATTTTATTAAATAGGGGCCAGTTGCGTCTGAGCCCAGTCCGACCCGGTCAGACCGACATGACCAACCTAACCTGGGGGTCCCACACACCCCAGTTTAATTCAACTAAATTGAACTGAATCGGTTAGGTTTTGGATCAATCCGGTCATGCTTGACCAGTGGGCCAATCCTTGTGGGCATCACTGGACCCGACCCTGTTTTTTCGGGGGTCCAGCTCGCCAGACCTCCCAGTAGCCCAATCTCGTTCATCCCAGCCTGACGGTGCAGGTCCGATCCATTGTCTAGGGTCACGAACTACCATATTAAATCCCAGCCTACGTGGTGCGGGACAATGGTGCATCACCTGGATGGGATACAGATGGCTGCCGTGTCTGGCCAACGATGTCCCCGCGGACGTGCAAGGCCCTCCTACCGCAGTCGAGCGACCGAAGCTCATCAAACCACCCGGATGGCCCAGACGTGGGCCGCCCCACAACGCCGAACTTGGCGGGCGCAGCGTCTCCCCATTGACACTGCGGTCAGTTGGCCGTGGCCTTCTTCCGCCACTGTGTGCCGATGAGCGCATCGCTGCCTCTACCAGCGGCCACCGCCGTCGTCACCGATGCTCCGTCAGATGTTCGATGGACCAGCAGATGTGCTCTAGTGGTTTTTTATTTGCGCTGCCTATGCCTGTGCTCTCGGGGGAATGACTTCTTCACCGCAAGGGTCTCAAATCCACATTAGCTCCACTTTGAGGGTGCAAACACAAAGAACACAAATGAAAGAGGTGCTTGGGCCTTTTTTGTGTCGGCGCGCACTCTCTGCGTTAGAGTCTTATAATCATTGGGTGACTTGGGGACTGTGGCTCAATAAAACTAGAGATAAACTAATCTTGAATAAAAAATCCCAAAAGAAAAGTTACCGTCCCACAATAACGCATGATTTTCGGATCAACCTATTCGTGGGTTGATCCACATTCGTCATTTATAGAATAAGAATGGGGAAGAACTTTAAAATCAAATAACCCCTACCTCTTTGACGTTTGTTTCCGCTTACATCCTCGAGGTTTCAAGATGTCGACATGGTTCATCACTTCAGACTCTGTTCTTTGAGGTGAGTCAAAGATGTTTGATGTTCATCGGCATTTATCATTCTTCATTGGAGTGGAATTTCATCAGAGGGTTATCAGAGAATACTTGTAGTTTAATTTCCCCTACTCACCAACGCGTTCATTTAAAAAAATAAACACACCGAAACATTTCTGTTATGCTGAAAAGTTGCATCATTATGATTAAAAAACTAGCCATTTGGGGGATTCCTTAATTGTGCCTCATCATCACCTCATCACCGTACCGCAGCATCTCCGTCTTCCACTCAATGTTGCAAAAAAATAAAATATTTTTTTAATGCTATTTTAATATTTTTCTGAAAAGTCCTAAAAATCAACTTTTTTTTCTGACCCTTGTTAGTAGAAGTTAAGTAATTTCTAAGAAAATCCCAACATTCTGAATTCAACGGTGCCCTCAGATGCTTGATCCGAGCACCATTTCAAATTTAGAAAATCCCTCTTGCACGTTTACTGAACGTACCTTAAAAAAAGTTCAAAATTCCATTTCAGGATCACCGGGACTTGGAATCACATACTTTCAAAGCGTTTAGTCTCAAATTAATTATATCTAATTAAAAAATAAATTCCACTAAAATTACAAGACATTACAAAAAATCTTATGGGTACTATTTTTAAATTAGATTTTGATTCCTCTAGTAAATATGTTGACATTAAAGTTCATATATTCATGATAGGTATATTGATTTATATAACTGCATTTAGGTCCGATATCATGTTTAGTATTTTTTTATGTGTAAGATTTCAAGATGACCCTAAAAAGAGTCATATTAAATATTTGAAAAGAATAATTTGATATGTTAAAGGAACTACAATCTATGTTTTTTTAATCTAAAATATAACTTTTTGATTTAATATCATATTCTAAATATAATTATAGAGGCTGTAAAATTGATTGGAAAATCACATCCGGTATGTTTCATTATCTTGGAAAAAGTTTAATTTTTGGATCTTCTAAGAATAAATTAACTATTTCTCTATCTACTAAAAAGTCTAATTATATCTCTGATGCCAGTTATTGTGCTCAAATTTTATGGATTAAGAAAATTTGATGTGATTTTGGTATTTATCTTGATAATTTTTCTATTTATTATGATAATAAATATAAAATTTATATTTTTAAAAAAACTTTAGATCATTTTAGAACAAATAATATTTATTTTAGAATTCATTTTGTTAGATATCATGTGAATAAGGGAGATTTTGTTTTAGATATTATCCCTACTAAAAATTAAAATAAAGATATCTTCCCTAATTTTTTTGAAATTTATCTGTTTTAAAAAACTAAATTTGATATTAGAATGTTGGATTCCTAATATTTTTATGTTTTCATGTGTTTTGTGGGATTTGGAGTATTTTTATATACTAAATTTTTTAGATTTACATAAAATCTATAAAATTTGGAATCTAATTTTAAGAATATTTTTGTTTATTTTTTTATTAATCTTGGTTTACATTTTAACAATTTTGAAACCTATCATATAGACTATATGATGCTAACTTAATATTTAAATATTTATTTTTCATTAATTATTATTGTTTAAGATATTTCTCATTCTCTTTATCAAACAATGTTTTAAAAATTCTACTCACTAAATTTAATTCTAAATTTTAACAGCTTATCAATTTATACTAGCTCCGTGACATAGTTTTTAAAATAATAATATTTAATAATTCTTTATACACTATTTAAATTATATTCAAATAATGATTAATTATATTTAAACCATATATTTTTGATAATTTCAAAAAGGAGGATATGTTTTTGATATTATACTTGGTTTTATAATTTTCAAAAAGGGGGAGAATGTTTTGTTGATCCTTGAACCACTTAATATTTTGATAATTACAAAGATTTATTTGCTTTATTTCCTTTTAAATAATTAATAATTTGTATTTTTAATTAATTAAATTATGCTTAATCTTGATCATATCATTTTATTTATTTATATAAAATATCTTTAGATTTCCTATTTTGAATGGTCATAACATGTTCTACAAGTGTCTTGAAGTGTTATTAGGATAAATAAGTAATTTCGGACCTTAAAATACCATTTAAACATGTTTTTTACTATTACCATACAAAAAATATACAATCCACCACATATAAAATTCATAATCCCTATATCCAATTTGTAATTCACGTAGCCATTTCGAATTCCACATAACCGATTTTATAGAATCTACATCCCTTTGTGTTTGACCATATCTTATGATAAAGAAATCCAAATTGAATGATTGTTTTTATAAATATAAGAAAATTATCTAAATTTAATTAGAATACATAAACTTATTAATAAAATTATATCATTTCTGAAATGAATTTTGAAGTCACTACATATTTTTTTTCTGTTTTATATAGTTTTTTAGAAGTGTTTTGCTATAGTTTATTGATGATAACATGAGTTAAAAAAATCATATTAAAGTGATAATTCAATATTTTTAAATATAATAAAACTTTATAAATATAATTAAAATGTAAAAAAATCTAATTATAACTTTAATAAGGTTAATTTTAGGTCTGAAAATAGAAAATTCAACCCAATTTTATTTTTAGGAATTCTCTTATGGGAATCACTTACGTGATAAATTCAGATATGTGATTCAATTACATAGTGAATTACTTACATGATGAATTCAATTATGTCAATTAATTACATGAATCCATTACATTGATTCACCTATATGTCCAATTCACTTTTATAGTGAAAAATGCTTACGTGATATCCACCCATGTGTATTTGGATACATAGTTCAATGAAACCCTATATGAAATTATGCTTTATTTTACATTTTATTTGATATATTGATTTTTTGAATGTTTTTATTATATTTAAATTGTTATATTGACATTATAAATTCATATTAATTAATTTGAACCTATTCAAATTTTTTCCTATTATTTTAAACATGTTCTGTCACGACCCGTCCTCGGGGCCCGTGCCGTGACTACCCCAAGCCCGCCTTCCATAGGCCAGGGGCTGGCGACTAGCACCAAAGGCGTAAAATCATGATAACTGGGAAGGCATTGCCTTTATAAAGAAAACAAGCACCATAGAGTACAAGCGGAAGTAAAACACTAAGTAGAAAAAGAAGAGCTGAAAAGTAAAAAGGGGCCGGAAATACAAGCCCGACTGTAAAGTACAACTCGAAAGGGAAAACCGCGACTGAAAAGTAAAGCTGCTACGCTGAGATGTCCACTGGAAATCCCACCTGAAGGGTGGGTACAGATAGCTCCTCTGCTCCTCGGGTCCCGCCATCCGCTCCGAGTATGTCCCGCCCAGTGGTCCACCTCCGGGTACCACCTCGTCGTATAGTCCACCTCCAGGTACCGTCCAGTCCTCCAACCTTCGGCTTCTGTCAGCTCTGTCCGTCGTCTGCAACCAACACAACGAGGTGCGGGCATAGCCCGTGCAGGGGTGAGTATAACGATACTCAGTAGGGACCCCGAGACCCTCAAGGTCTCACTAAAACCAACAAGGATAAACACAAGAAGATCTCAACAGATAAACTCTACTTAGGTATATGCCCATACATATACCTAAGTTATCAAGTAACCCATCTCAATCATGAGGAAACACAAGGATTGTGGAAACGACGGATAACCACTACTCGGGTATATGCCCATACATATACCAAAGTTAGCAAGTGACCCATCTCAATCATGAGGTAAACACAAGGTCAAAAGTCTCAGCTCAAACCAGGATTTTCATTATCGAAACCGTAACTGCTGAAGAGCTCCGTCTCTAGAGTGTACAGTGGTCCTGTCACGACTCCGAGGCTGCCGCTCACTAACCTAGGACTGCTGAAGTACTCCTCCTGTCGAGTACTGCGGGTTTGCGGCCAACTACCTGGCGCTCCGTCCGCTGAGGGTCTGTCGCCAAATACCGGGCGCTACCCAGATAGCCTACTGAGGTACTCCTCCTGTCGAGTACCGCGGGTCTGCTGCCAACTACCAGGCGCTCCGTCCGCCGTGGGTCTGCCGCCAAGTACCGGGCGCTCCGTCCACTGGGCTAGTCGACTCACTCCAAGTCGAGTCGGTCAAGCAGTCGTCAGGTCTCAGCCGGCTACACGGTCTCCGTACTCTGCACGCTCGTCTCCGGGAGGGTCCGCTCCACGAGCTACTGGTCGATACTCCAAGTATCACAAAGTCCCACTAAGAAGTGTCTCAAAGGTCCGTCTCGTCACAGGGGTCTCAACGCAACAGACGGCGCGTCGATCGGACGCCCGGTCTGTGCGTTATTAGCCTTTTCGTCCCAGGGGCCCGGTTGGTTTCGAGTGCGAACCAATCCCGGCCGTATCTCAACTGTACCCCGAACTCCCATAGGGTATACTCATAGGGACCGTTACTAAACGTAAACACCAACGCCGCTGACGGTTCGTCAAACGGACGTCCTGTCTGAAAGATATCAGCTTTCCCGTTCCAGGGGCCCGGTTGGATTTCGGGTACAATCCAACCCGGCCATACTCCGTCTGCATCCAAAACTCGGGCGGAGTATGTCAAAAGTTCCGTCTCATCAAGAGGAAGTCAACGAAACAGACGGCGCGTCAATCGGACGCCCGATTTGTGAGTTATTGGCTTTTTCGTCTCCGGGGCCCGGTTGGTTTTTAAGGCAAAACCAACCCGACCGTACTCCACCTGCGTCCAAACCTCGGGCGGAGTATGCCAAAAAATCCGTCTCACTAAGAGGAACACAACGCGACTGACGGCGCGTCAATCGGACGTCCGTAGCTCAAGATATGAGCGTTTCCGCTCCGAAGGCCCGGTTGGTTTCGTGAACGAACCAACCCGGCCGAACTCAAAGTTAACCGAAACCTTGAGTGCGATATACCGAAACGACCGTCTCGATCCAAGGATCGCGTTGCCGCAGACGGTTCGTCGTTCGGAGGTCCGAGGCTCAAGTTATGAGCCAAAAACCAAATCAGGTTCGAAACGGGGGGGTCCGGGTCCGGGCCGACCCGGCCCGACCCCCCCCTGGGCGGCGGCGGGCCGCGGCGGCGGCGCCTGGCGCCGCACGGGGTGGCACGCGGGGGGCTAAGCCCCCGCTTTTTGGGTGTCGGCGCGGCATATAGCCGCGCCCCTTTGCTTTTACAAACCCCCCCCCCCCCCCCACATGGGGGGCTTGATTGATATGAAACGGGGGGCAAAGCCCCCCCTGCTTAAGAACCCCCCCCCCCCTCTTAAAGAGGGGGGTTTTCAAGATATGGCCGAGGAATTAAATTCCCCGGTTTTAAGTCATCCGGCCGGCTAGCTGGCCGGCCGGTTTTTACCAACGGGACCGGAAATTCCGGTCCCGCCTTTGACTTCCGACGCCGGCGGCCCGGCCGCCGGTCTCCTCTTCCGCCGCGGCCCGGAACCGGCCGCGGTCTTCTCGTCCCGCCGCGGCCCGGAACCGGCCGCGGTGTTCGTCGTCCGGCGCGGTGCGACGACACCGCGCCCCTTTCGCCGTGCCATGAATCCTTTCAACGCGGCGCGTCGGCGTCGCGTTCTTGAAGATTCTCCCCGGCGTAGCGCGACGGCGTTGCGTAAATTATAAGCACGATCATCCGCGTGGTGCGACGGCACCACGCCATTGCTTCCACCCGCATGAATAAAACAAGAACGATGGAGGGGGGTTCGGCCGTGTTCGTGCGGTCCGGCCCCCCTCACGTTAAAATAATCACTTATTAGAAATATTTCAAAGCCTCACGTAGACATGCGCTCCACGAGTAAGTAATGAAATAATTTAAGAATTAAACAACAACCCCTACAGTTTTCCCCGCAAACAAGAATTCCCAACCCGCAAACATATTCTTCGCGGATCAACTTAATATTGAGTTGATCCGCATTCTTTGTTTTCAAAAGGGAACATCCATGGAAAAAGATACCACTCCCAAAATAATTCCCTTCAACCTCTTAAATAAAAAGATTCATACCAATATTCCCCTACCTTGATAACGAGATGAAGTTCGAAGAGCGTCGCGGAAAGCGGCGTCGCGGGGTGAATTTCCGTTGTCATCGGAGGAAGAGTCGTCGTCTATGGCGACGTTCCCTGCGGTGGTGTCTCCTCCCTTGACGCGAAGGAAGAAGAAGAGAAGGCATGTCGTCGGTAACTTCGCGTTCTCCGTCGGAGGCGTTCTTCGTCGGAGGCGTTGTTCTTCGTCAAGAACGTTCTTCAAAACTCAAGAGCTCTCTTCCCTTTCACTTAACACATCAATTCCAACCAAAATAAAATAAGGCTCCACCTTATTTTATTTACCCATGCCATGCATTCAAATTTACAAAATTCAAATCCAATTCACTTAATTAATTAAACCATGAGTTTTTTAATTAATTAAGAGGTAGGTTGGCAAATTAAATAAGGAAGTGGAAGAGTTACTTAAATAAAGGGAGTTAACAAGTTTAAAGGGAGAGTTTATGAGAGAAATTGAGGAGTTGGGGTTCGTGTGGACCCCACCTCACTTAATCCTCCCAAGGGAGGTTAAGTGGATGTGGGTCCCACTCCCAACTCCCTTTGGTAGGACTTAACTAGTTAAAAGAAATAAAATTTGTTCCTCACAGATTTTATTTAACTTAAACTAAAAACCCAAAAACTAACTTTCAACCCGCATCAAACGCAACTCCCGAAAAGGTCTCATTAAGCGAATATCGGCGCTGCGAGTTCATCGGTGCCCTCGGATTTCAATTCCGAGCACCGGATCAAATGTTAAGAATTCCCGCTCGTTCGTTCACTGAACGTACCCGAGCCAAACTTCGGAAATTAATTCCGGGCACTCCGGGCCTCGGAATCAGGTGCCGTCTGAAACCGCGCTCTTGTAAAATTCTAAAGAAAATTAAGAAAAAATTTCCCTTGAATTTTACGGGTCTTTACATTACTCCCACCTCAGGGCTTTACGTCCCCGTAAAGCTACATCAAAAACTAGGGAAACAAAAGAGGGTACTGAGCACGCATCTGAGCCTCCCGCTCCCATGTGCTCTCCTGGAGATTCTCGTGCCGCCATCTGTTGCGCACAAGAGGAATCGATCGCCCATGTAGGACCCGCTCCTGTCGATCCTCTATCTCCACCGGGACCTCCGTAAAAGTCGCCCCATCGTCAACGTCAAGCTCCCCATGGTCAAAGATGTGCGTCGGGTCGTGCACGTATCTCCTCAGTTGAGACACGTGGAAGACGTCGTGCACCCGGTGTATCTGAGGTGGTAGTGCCAGGCGATAAGCCACCTCTCCTATCCTACTGAGGACATGGAAAGGCCCGATGAAGCGTGGAGACAACTTTCCGCCTCGGCCAAATCTCCGAATACCACGTCGAGGTGAGACCCGCAAGAAGACGTGGTCACCATCCTCGAACTCTAGTGGCCTCCGCCTCCTGTCAGCGTATGACTTCTGCCGGCTCTGTGTTGTCCTCATCCGCTCCTGGATGACATGGACCTCCTCCGACGTGGCCCGGACCATCTCTGGTCCCACAAGAGCTGCAAGATTTCTTCTTTGCCGATAAGAGAAACCTGGTCTCATCCCCTGGATGAACCACATTCTTTGCCTAAAACAGTCAATCCTAACATGGATGATACTAATCCATACCAAGGATGACGTCGTAAGGCCTCGACGCTACTACTAAGAGATCCAACCATTACTCTCGCCTCCAAGGGTTGAGTCACACTGTCGGCATCAGTGTGTGGTAACTGGTCTCCTCCAGTAGATGTCTCACAAGTGAGGGTCAAGTCAACAGTCAACTGGAACCTCTTAGTAACATCTCAAAAGAGGACAGGAAAGAAAACATCACAAAGGTATGCGTCTTTTATTATTGCAGCTCATATTACAAGACGCTACACAAAAGAAACATCAACATGGAACTAGAAGTACAAAAGACGTATCTACTAGTTCCTCCCCTGTCCACCTGCTCCCAGAGCTCCTTGATCGTAAGCTTCAGCTGCCTGAAGCTGTGCTCTCGCATGTTCACCTACTCCCTGTGGTCGGGGTGGACCTCCTGGTGGTGGTGGTGGCAGAGCCTCAAAGCGTCGTCCACCACCTGCTGCTCGGCCAGCTCCTCTGCCTCGTCCGCCTCCTCCCTGCGGACCGCCACGGTCGAACCTCTGCCTCTGCCTTGGTGGTTCCTCAACCGTCTGCTGCTGCTTGTAGTAGGCTCGCAGCGAGGATCACCATGAGGTCTGCTGGTGTCCTCACTAGCCTAAACACTCGTACTACTGCCTCCAGCCAGTCCTCTGCAGCCTGGGGATCCGTCTCCCCGCGAAACCTGGGCGGTCGCTGGTGCTGAAACTCATGCAGTGCACTGAGGCGACGTGCATCGTCAGCGGCTGCTGCTGGAAGCATCGGGGGCTCGGCGGGTATAGCTACCGTCGGTGCCACTGCTGACAAAGGGCCCTGCACCGAGGCCTCGTCGCTCGGTGGGCTGTCGTCACGTTTGTTTCTCGGAACCCTAACTGGCTGCCGTCGTGGGGCCATCCTGAAAGAAACAACGTAACACGATCAAACGATTATACCTGGTGAGCTGACCTGGTTTGAGCTGTTTTAAGGGGAAAAACCTTTGAAAACACACACGCAATCAGTGTTTTCGTGCACAAAGTCGGAAATCAGTTGTCAGGGTCCTGGTGTATGGATACGTCGGCCGCCCGCACCAACACTGGACTCCCTGAACTGAAAACCACACTCGATACTCTCAACACTATTGCTTCACAGAAAGAAACATCAGAGTCTGCGGTAGAACCGACCACCTCTGATACCAATTTGTCACGACCCGTCCTCGGGGCCCATGCCGTGACTACCCCAAGCCCGCCTTCCATAGGCCAGGGGCTGGCGACTAGCACCAAAGGCGTAAAATCATGATAACTGGGAAGGCATTGCCTTTATAAAGATAACAAGCACCATAGAGTACAAGCGGAAGTAAAACACTAAGTAGAAAAAGAAGATCTGAAAAGTAAAAAGGGGCCGGAAATACAAGCCCGACTGTAAAGTACAACTCGAAAGGGAAAACCGCGACTGAAAAGTAAAGCTGCTACGCTGAGATGTCCACTGGAAATCCCACCTGAAGGGTGGGTACAGATAGCTCCTCTGCTCCTCGGGTCCCGCCATCCGCTCCGAGTATGTCCCGCCCAGTGGTCCACCTCCGGGTACCACCTCGTCGTATAGTCCACCTCCAGGTACCGTCCAGTCCTCCAACCTTCGGCTTCTGTCAGCTCTGTCCGTCGTCTGCAACCAACACAACGAGGTGCGGGCATAGCCCGTGCAGGGGTGAGTATAACGATACTCAGTAGGGACCCCGAGACCCTCAAGGTCTCACTAAAACCAACAAGGATAAACACAAGAAGATCTCAACAGATAAACTCTACTTAGGTATATGCCCATACATATACCTAAGTTATCAAGTAACCCATCTCAATCATGAGGAAACACAAGGATTGTGGAAACGACGGATAACCACTACTCGGGTATATGCCCATACATATACCAAAGTTAGCAAGTGACCCATCTCAATCATGAGGTAAACACAAGGTCAAAAGTCTCAGCTCAAACCAGGATTTTCATTATCGAAACCGTAACTGCTGAAGAGCTCCGTCTCTAGAGTGTACAGTGGTCCTGTCACGACTCCGAGGCTGCCGCTCACTAACCTAGGACTGCTGAAGTACTCCTCCTGTCGAGTACTGCGGGTTTGCGGCCAACTACCTGGCGCTCCGTCCGCTGAGGGTCTGTCGCCAAATACCGGGCGCTACCCAGATAGCCTACTGAGGTACTCCTCCTGTCGAGTACCGCGGGTCTGCTGCCAACTACCAGGCGCTCCGTCCGCCGTGGGTCTGCCGCCAAGTACCGGGCGCTCCGTCCACTGGGCTAGTCGACTCACTCCAAGTCGAGTCGGTCAAGCAGTCGTCAGGTCTCAGCCGGCTACACGGTCTCCGTACTCTGCACGCTCGTCTCCGGGAGGGTCCGCTCCACGAGCTACTGGTCGATACTCCAAGTATCACAAAGTCCCACTAAGAAGTGTCTCAAAGGTCCGTCTCGTCACAGGGGTCTCAACGCAACAGACGGCGCGTCGATCGGACGCCCGGTCTGTGCGTTATTAGCCTTTTCGTCCCAGGGGCCCGGTTGGTTTCGAGTGCGAACCAATCCCGGCCGTATCTCAACTGTACCCCGAACTCCCATAGGGTATACTCATAGGGACCGTTACTAAACGTAAACACCAACGCCGCTGACGGTTCGTCAAACGGACGTCCTGTCTGAAAGATATCAGCTTTCCCGTTCCAGGGGCCCGGTTGGATTTCGGGTACAATCCAACCCGGCCATACTCCGTCTGCATCCAAAACTCGGGCGGAGTATGTCAAAAGTTCCGTCTCATCAAGAGGAAGTCAACGAAACAGACGGCGCGTCAATCGGACGCCCGATTTGTGAGTTATTGGCTTTTTCGTCTCCGGGGCCCGGTTGGTTTTTAAGGCAAAACCAACCCGACCGTACTCCACCTGCGTCCAAACCTCGGGCGGAGTATGCCAAAAAATCCGTCTCACTAAGAGGAACACAACGCGACTGACGGCGCGTCAATCGGACGTCCGTAGCTCAAGATATGAGCGTTTCCGCTCCGAAGGCCCGGTTGGTTTCGTGAACGAACCAACCCGGCCGAACTCAAAGTTAACCGAAACCTTGAGTGCGATATACCGAAACGACCGTCTCGATCCAAGGATCGCGTTGCCGCAGACGGTTCGTCGTTCGGAGGTCCGAGGCTCAAGTTATGAGCCAAAAACCAAATCAGGTTCGAAACGGGGGGGTCCGGGTCCGGGCCGACCCGGCCCGACCCCCCCCTGGGCGGCGGCGGGCCGCGGCGGCGGCGCCTGGCGCCGCACGGGGTGGCACGCGGGGGGCTAAGCCCCCGCTTTTTGGGTGTCGGCGCGGCATATAGCCGCGCCCCTTTGCTTTTACAACCCCCCCCCCCACATGGGGGGCTTGATTGATATGAAACGGGGGGCAAAGCCCCCCCCTGCTTAAGAACCCCCCCCCCCTCTTAAAGAGGGGGGTTTTCAAGATATGGCCGAGGAATTAAATTCCCCGGTTTTAAGTCATCCGGCCGGCCAGCTGGCCGGCCGGTTTTTACCAACGGGACCGGAAATTCCGGTCCCGCCTTTGACTTCCGACGCCGGCGGCCCGGCCGCCGGTCTCCTCTTCCGCCGCGGCCCGGAACCGGCCGCGGTCTTCTCGTCCCGCCGCGGCCCGGAACCGGCCGCGGTGTTCGTCGTCCGGCGCGGTGCGACGACACCGCGCCCCTTTCGCCGTGCCATGAATCCTTTCAACGCGGCGCGTCGGCGTCGCGTTCTTGAAGATTCTCCCCGGCGTAGCGCGACGGCGTTGCGTAAATTATAAGCACGATCATCCGCGTGGTGCGACGGCACCACGCCATTGCTTCCACCCGCATGAATAAAACAAGAACGATGGAGGGGGGTTCGGCCGTGTTCGTGCGGTCCGGCCCCCCTCACGTTAAAATAATCACTTATTAGAAATATTTCAAAGCCTCACGTAGACATGCGCTCCACGAGTAAGTAATGAAATAATTTAAGAATTAAACAACAACCCCTACAGTTTTCCCCGCAAACAAGAATTCCCAACCCGCAAACATATTCTTCGCGGATCAACTTAATATTGAGTTGATCCGCATTCTTTGTTTTCAAAAGAGAACATCCATGGAAAAAGATACCACTCCCAAAATAATTCCCTTCAACCTCTTAAATAAAAAGATTCATACCAATATTCCCCTACCTTGATAACGAGATGAAGTTCGAAGAGCGTCGCGGAAAGCGGCGTCGCGGGGTGAATTTCCGTTGTCATCGGAGGAAGAGTCGTCGTCTATGGCGACGTTCCCTGTGGTGGTGTCTCCTCCCTTGACGCGAAGGAAGAAGAAGAGAAGGCATGTCGTCGGTAACTTCGCGTTCTCTGTCGGAGGCGTTCTTCGTCGGAGGAGTTGTTCTTCGTCAAGAACGTTCTTCAAAACTCAAGAGCTCTCTTCCCTTTCACTTAACACATCAATTCCAACCAAAATAAAATAAGGCTCCACCTTATTTTATTTACCCATGCCATGCATTCAAATTTACAAAATTCAAATCCAATTCACTTAATTAATTAAACCATGAGTTGTTTAATTAATTAAGAGGTAGGTTGGCAAATTAAATAAGGAAGTGGAAGAGTTACTTAAATAAAGGGAGTTAACAAGTTTAAAGGGAGAGTTTATGAGAGAAATTGAGGAGTTGGGGTTCGTGTGGACCCCACCTCACTTAATCCTCCCAAGGGAGGTTAAGTGGATGTGGGTCCCACTCCCAACTCCCTTTGGTAGGACTTAACTAGTTAAAAGAAATAAAATTTGTTCCTCACAGATTTTATTTAACTTAAACTAAAAACCCAAAAACTAACTTTCAACCCGCATCAAACGCAACTCCCGAAAAGGTCTCATTAAGCGAATATCGGCGCTGCGAGTTCATCGGTGCCCTCAGATTTCAATTCCGAGCACCAGATCAAAAGTTAAGAATTCCCGCTCGTTCGTTCACTGAACGTACCCGAGCCAAACTTCGGAAATTAATTCCGGGCACTCCGGGCCTCGGAATCAGGTGCCGTCTGAAACCGCGCTCTTGTAAAATTCTAAAGAAAATTAAGAAAAAATTTCCCTTGAATTTTACGGGTCTTTACATTACTCCCACCTCAGGGCTTTACGTCCCCGTAAAGCTACATCAAAAACTAGGGAAACAAAAGAGGGTACTGAGCACGCATCTGAGCCTCCCGCTCCCATGTGCTCTCCTGGAGATTCTCGTGCCGCCATCTGTTGCGCACAAGAGGAATCGATCGACCATGTAGGACCCGCTCTTGTCGATCCTCTATCTCCACCGGGACCTCCGTAAAAGTCGCCCCATCGTCAACGTCAAGCTCCCCATGGTCAAAGATGTGCGTCGGGTCGTGCACGTATCTCCTCAGTTGAGACACGTGGAAGACGTCGTGCACCCGGTGTATCTGAGGTGGTAGTGCCAGGCGATAAGCCACCTCTCCTATCCTACTGAGGACATGGAAAGGCCCGATGAAGCGTGGAGACAACTTTCCGCCTCGGCCAAATCTCCGAATACCACGTCGAGGTGAGACCCGCAAGAAGACGTGGTCACCATCCTCGAACTCTAGTGGCCTCCGCCTCCTATCAGCGTATGACTTCTGCCGGCTCTGTGTTGTCCTCATCCGCTCCTGGATGACATGGACCTCCTCCGACGTGGCCCGGACCATCTCTGGTCCCACAAGAGCTGCAAGATTTCTTCTTTGCCGATAAGAGAAACCTGGTCTCATCCCCTGGATGAACCACATTCTTTGCCTAAAACAGTCAATCCTAACATGGATGATACTAATCCATACCAAGGATGACGTCGTAAGGCCTCGACGCTACTACTAAGAGATCCAACCATTACTCTCGCCTCCAAGGGTTGAGTCACACTGTCGGCATCAGTGTGTGGTAACTGGTCTCCTCCAGTAGATGTCTCACAAGTGAGGGTCAAGTCAACAGTCAACTGGAACCTCTTAGTAACATCTCAAAAGAGGACAGGAAAGAAAACATCACAAAGGTATGCGTCTTTTATTATTGCAGCTCATATTACAAGACGCTACACAAAAGAAACATCAACATGGAACTAGAAGTACAAAAGACGTATCTACTAGTTCCTCCCCTGTCCACCTGCTCCCAGAGCTCCTTGATCGTAAGCTTCAGCTGCCTGAAGCTGTGCTCTCGCATGTTCACCTACTCCCTGTGGTCGGGGTGGACCTCCTGGTGGTGGTGGTGGCAGAGCCTCAAAGCGTCGTCCACCACCTGCTGCTCGGCCAGCTCCTCTGCCTCGTCCGCCTCCTCCCTGCGGACCGCCACGGTCGAACCTCTGCCTCTGCCTTGGTGGTTCCTCAACCGTCTGCTGCTGCTTGTAGTAGGCTCGCAGCGAGGATCACCATGAGGTCTGCTGGTGTCCTCACTAGCCTAAACACTCGTACTACTGCCTCCAGCCAGTCCTCTGCAGCCTGGGGATCCGTCTCCCCGCGAAACCTGGGCGGTCGCTGGCGCTGAAACTCATGCAGTGCGCTGAGGCGACGTGCATCGTCAGCGGCTGCTGCTGGAAGCATCGGGGGCTCGGCGGGTATAGCTACCGTCGGTGCCACTGCTGACAAAGGGCCCTGCACCGAGGCCTCGTCGCTCGGTGGGCTGTCGTCACGTTTGTTTCTCGGAACCCTAACTGGCTGCCGTCGTGGGGCCATCCTGAAAGAAACAACGTAACACGATCAAACGATTATACCTGGTGAGCTGACCTGGTTTGAGCTGTTTTAAGGGGAAAAACCTTTGAAAACACACACGCAATCAGTGTTTTCGTGCACAAAGTCGGAAATCAGTTGTCAGGGTCCTGGTGTATGGATACGTCGGCCGCCCGCACCAACACTGGACTCCCTGAACTGAAAACCACACTCGATACTCTCAACACTATTGCTTCACAGAAAGAAACATCAGAGTCTGCGGTAGAACCGACCACCTCTGATACCAATTTGTCACGACCCGTCCTCGGGGCCCGTGCCGTGACTACCCCAAGCCCGCCTTCCATAGGCCAGGGGCTGGCGACTAGCACCAAAGGCGTAAAATCATGATAACTGGGAAGGCATTGCCTTTATAAAGAAAACAAGCACCATAGAGTACAAGCGGAAGTAAAACACTAAGTAGAAAAAGAAGAGCTGAAAAGTAAAAAGGGGCCGGAAATACAAGCCCGACTGTAAAGTACAACTCGAAAGGGAAAACCGCGACTGAAAAGTAAAGCTGCTACGCTGAGATGTCCACTGGAAATCCCACCTGAAGGGTGGGTACAGATAGCTCCTCTGCTCCTCGGGTCCCGCCATCCGCTCCGAGTATGTCCCGCCCAGTGGTCCACCTCCGGGTACCACCTCGTCGTATAGTCCACCTCCAGGTACCGTCCAGTCCTCCAACCTTCGGCTTCTGTCAGCTCTGTCCGTCGTCTGCAACCAACACAACGAGGTGCGGGCATAGCCCGTGCAGGGGTGAGTATAACGATACTCAGTAGGGACCCCGAGACCCTCAAGGTCTCACTAAAACCAACAAGGATAAACACAAGAAGATCTCAACAGATAAACTCTACTTAGGTATATGCCCATACATATACCTAAGTTATCAAGTAACCCATCTCAATCATGAGGAAACACAAGGATTGTGGAAACGACGGATAACCACTACTCGGGTATATGCCCATACATATACCAAAGTTAGCAAGTGACCCATCTCAATCATGAGGTAAACACAAGGTCAAAAGTCTCAGCTCAAACCAGGATTTTCATTATCGAAACCGTAACTGCTGAAGAGCTCCGTCTCTAGAGTGTACAGTGGTCCTGTCACGACTCCGAGGCTGCCGCTCACTAACCTAGGACTGCTGAAGTACTCCTCCTGTCGAGTACTGCGGGTTTGCGGCCAACTACCTGGCGCTCCGTCCGCTGAGGGTCTGTCGCCAAATACCGGGCGCTACCCAGATAGCCTACTGAGGTACTCCTCCTGTCGAGTACCGCGGGTCTGCTGCCAACTACCAGGCGCTCCGTCCGCCGTGGGTCTGCCGCCAAGTACCGGGCGCTCCGTCCACTGGGCTAGTCGACTCACTCCAAGTCGAGTCGGTCAAGCAGTCGTCAGGTCTCAGCCGGCTACACGGTCTCCGTACTCTGCACGCTCGTCTCCGGGAGGGTCCGCTCCACGAGCTACTGGTCGATACTCCAAGTATCACAAAGTCCCACGAAGAAGTGTCTCAAAGGTCCGTCTCGTCACAGGGGTCTCAACGCAACAGACGGCGCGTCGATCGGACGCCCGGTCTGTGCGTTATTAGCCTTTTCGTCCCAGGGGCCCGGTTGGTTTCGAGTGCGAACCAATCCCGGCCGTATCTCAACTGTACCCCGAACTCCCATAGGGTATACTCATAGGGACCGTTACTAAACGTAAACACCAACGCCGCTGACGGTTCGTCAAACGGACGTCCTGTCTGAAAGATATCAGCTTTCCCGTTCCAGGGGCCCGGTTGGATTTCGGGTACAATCCAACCCGGCCATACTCCGTCTGCATCCAAAACTCGGGCGGAGTATGTCAAAAGTTCCGTCTCATCAAGAGGAAGTCAACGAAACAGACGGCGCGTCCATCGGACGCCCGGTTTGTGAGTTATTGGCTTTTTCGTCTCCGGGGCCCGGTTGGTTTTTAAGGCAAAACCAACCCGACCGTACTCCACCTGCGTCCAAACCTCGGGCGGAGTATGCCAAAAGATCCGTCTCACTAAGAGGAACACAACGCGACTGACGGCGCGTCAATCGGACGTCCGTAGCTCAAGATATGAGCGTTTCCGCTCCGAAGGCCCGGTTGGTTTCGTGAACGAACCAACCCGGCCGAACTCAATGTTAACCGAAACCTTGAGTGCGATATACCGAAACGACCGTCTCGATCCAAGGATCGCGTTGCCGTAGACGGTTCGTCGTTCGGAGGTCCGAGGCTCAAGTTATGAGCCAAAAACCAAATCAGGTTCGAAACGGGGGGGTCCGGGTCCGGGCCGACCCGGCCCGACCCCCCCCTGGGCGGCGGCGGCGGGCCGCGGCGGCGGCGCCTGGCGCCGCACGGGGTGGCACGCGGGGGGCTAAGCCCTCGCTTTTTGGGTGTCGGCGCGGCATATAGCCGCGCCCCTTTGCTTTTACAAACCCCCCCCCCCCCACATGGGGGGCTTGATTGATATGAAACGGGGGGCAAAGCCCCCCCCTGCTTAAGAACCCCCCCCCTCTTAAAGAGGGGGATTTTCAAGATATGGCCGAGGAATTAAATTCCCCGGTTTTAAGTCATCCGGCCGGCCAGCTGGCCGGCCGGTTTTTACCAACGGGACCGGAAATTCCGGTCCCGCCTTTGACTTCCGATGCCGGAGGCCCGGCCGCCGGTCTCCTCTTCCGCCGCGGCCCGGAACCGGCCGCGGTCTTCTCGTCCCGCCGCGGCCCGGAACCGGCCGCGGTGTTCGTCGTCCGGCGCGGTGCGACGGCACCGCGCCCCTTTCGCCGGGCCATGAATCCTTTCAACGCGGCGCGTCGGCGTCGCGTTCTTGAAGATTCTCCCCGGCGTAGCGCGACGGCGTTGCGTAAATTATAAGCACGATCATCCGCGTGGTGCGACGGCACCACGCCATTGCTTCCACCCGCATGAATAAAACAAGAACGATGGAGGGGGGTTCGGCCGTGTTCGTGCGGTCCGGCCCCCCTCACGTTAAAATAATCACTTATTAGAAATATTTCAAAGCCTCACGTAGACATGCGCTCCACGAGTAAGTAATGAAATAATTTAAGAATTAAACAACAACCCCTACAGTTTTCCCCGCAAACAAGAATTCCCAACCCGCAAACATATTCTTCGCGGATCAACTTAATATTGAGTTGATCCGCATTCTTTGTTTTCAAAAGGGAACATCCATGGAAAAAGATATCACTCCCAAAATAATTCCCTTCAACCTCTTAAATAAAAAGATTCATACCAATATTCCCCTACCTTGATAACGAGATGAAGTTCGAAGAGCGTCGCGGAAAGCGGCGTCGCGGGGTGAATTTCCGTTGTCATCGGAGGAAGAGTCGTCGTCTATGGCGACGTTCCCTGCGGTGGTGTCTCCTCCCTTGACGCGAAGGAAGAAGAAGAGAAGGCATGTCGTCGGTAACTTCGCGTTCTCCGTCGGAGGCGTTCTTCGTCGGAGGCGTTGTTCTTCGTCAAGAACGTTCTTCAAAACTCAAGAGCTCTCTTCCCTTTCACTTAACACATCAATTCCAACCAAAATAAAATAAGGCTCCACCTTATTTTATTTACCCATGCCATGCATTCAAATTTACAAAATTCAAATCCAATTCACTTAATTAATTAAACCATGAGTTGTTTAATTAATTAAGAGGTAGGTTGGCAAATTAAATAAGGAAGTGGAAGAGTTACTTAAATAAAGGGAGTTAACAAGTTTAAAGGGAGAGTTTATGAGAGAAATTGAGGAGTTGGGGTTCGTGTGGACCCCACCTCACTTAATCCTCCCAAGGGAGGTTAAGTGGATGTGGGTCCCACTCCCAACTCCCTTTGGTAGGACTTAACTAGTTAAAAGAAATAAAATTTGTTCCTCACAGATTTTATTTAACTTAAACTAAAAACCCAAAAACTAACTTTCAACCCGCATCAAACGCAACTCCCGAAAAGGTCTCATTAAGCGAATATCGGCGCTGCGAGTTCATCGGTGCCCTCGGATTTCAATTCCGAGCACCGGATCAAAAGTTAAGAATTCCCGCTCGTTCGTTCACTGAACGTACCCGAGCCAAACTTCGGAAATTAATTCCGGGCACTCCGGGCCTCGGAATCAGGTGCCGTCTGAAACCGCGCTCTTGTAAAATTCTAAAGAAAATTAAGAAAAAATTTCCCTTGAATTTTACGGGTCTTTACATGTTCTTATGAAGATCAAAGTGTTTTTTTCATGCGTGAAACTTATTTATTAAACTCAAATTTTATGATTATTTTATGTTTTTTATTCAATTTTATTTTTTTATAAATTAATATTAGTTGATATTAAACCCATTAAAACTTGTTTTAATATCTTTAATGTGGTGTCATTAATTTTTAATATTTTCCTCATATTTACTACTCATATTAAATAGAATGTTATTTGAATTTCATATTTCAAATTCAAACATGTTATTTTAATGGAATTTATCATTGAACTATTATTATAGATAAAATTTCAATTATTTATTGAATTATTTAAAATTGGATTGAATAATCCTTTATTGTTTTGAATACTAGATGTGAGTTGAGTGATTATTATGTAACATTAGGTTTATTTTCTATTTCACTCTCTATATCCGATAGTCTATTATTATTATTTTTTAATTTTAAACTATCTAAATCCTACTTGGATGTGTTAGGTTTTTTTAAATGGAATTGATTTATTTTTTTGATGTGCGCAAGTGAAAGAATTATGATACAATAAATATTGAATGGGATATTTTTTATTTCAACTAATAATGTGTTACATAAAAGTGGTGGGAACATTCTGATTGTGTTGAACATTTATCACCACCATTGGATGATACCTCAAGGTCTAAAAAAAATTATATTACTTATTCTACTAATTTGATGAGAATATAATGATAATAAAACTCTCATGAAAAAGTACCTATGTTTTATTATTCTTCTATCTATTTCATTCAACTTTCTTGAGTCTGTAACACTTCTTACCATCTCTTATGAGCTTTCACTTTCTCTTTATGACTTTATAGAAAAAATAATTTTCTATAGTTGGTTTGTGAATCCGGAATTCTAAAATCAATACCAGTCAGGTTGGGAATCCCATTATTTAAATTAATTATTTTAATTGGGGTTTGAATCCGCATAAAAAGTCAAGCATCTGTTTATTATTCCACTAGAAAAATATATTTGTATTTATGTTATGATTACCCTTTAAAAATTATATTAGTTCTCAAAATATACCTTACCTAGTAGAGATTTATAAGAGTAGACACTATCCATTTTGGACTAAACTACTATAAAAAACATCCTTTTAATTTTATTTTATTACAATACTAATTATATTTATTAACTAACTTTCATAATTAATTTTGATAATTAATTTATTGGATTAATTTTTTTTAATTTTGTATATTCACCCCCTCTAGACCATCTTCCATTACCCTATTTTACCTAACAAAATTCTGTATGTAGGATGTGTTATAGATTAAGATAACAACCTCTATTAATGTAGAAAGATCCTAAGAGGTCGTCAAATAACCAATGACACCTCATGTATACACTTATATCAATGTTCAAAATCTAAACAATTTTTCATTAACTTGTTTGGATAACATCACAACCCACTGTATCATGAACTCCAAACACAAACTACATTTTTAATCTAACACTTTCTTAAGAGCCAAAATGGAAAGCATACCCCATACAATGCATTTAGTGTTATGAAAATCTACTTTGGGGGAATTATTAATATCATAGTGATGTAGTATTAAAGGAATACACAAAATTATTAAGAATATAAAACATATATAAAATTGATTCTAATGTACTCGTAACTTTAAATATAGATTTCATCCACGAACAACACTGGATAAACCGTCAATGACTGAAATAAACTCAAGAAACTCTTTGATGAGTTTCTATATGCACCTAAAAATCCCATGTTACATAAATAAGGGATTATAGGCAAGTAAAAAATTATGTACATTAATGAAGGGTGATTTTCATACAACACACATGCAACTCGAGGGGTCTATCAAAGATTCTATGTACTCTTTACCTAACTAAATTTTGTAAGCAAGTAACAACTTATATATGTGGGATGATGAGATTGTGGGAACTAATTAACATTTTATTAATGATTTGAAAGAAATAAAAATATATTCTTATATATTTAATCCTCCAAAACTATTTAAGGGATTCCCAATTTTATGGATTAGAGTATATCCCCAATTTTAGAGATTATAGTTGTTCCCCACTATGATGATTCATTTTCCTTTCTCAATCAAGTTTACCTTGTTTATTTCCACTCTATGTTGGGATAAGGATTTATAGTGGTGGGGGTTGGTGATAATGCCTCTCACTATAGCTGTTATTGGTTGATCATCCTTGTATACCTATTCCTCTCCCTCCATTACTAGTTATCATGAAATATGATGGAACCATGGTGATTGAGGGATGAATGGGTTCACTTTCATACCAAGGAGGTTATTATGGGAGTACTCTCTATTGAGGTGCACCTTTATTTTCCAAACAAGAATGATGTTGAAGTGAAAGATACTTGATGATTGTTTAGTTCACTATGAACACACATTATAAGGTCAGTATAGGATAATCGCATTAATGTTGATGAGTGTAATCATTGAATGGAAATGAGACAAACAAGAGAGATAATAAAGGATAACATAAAGAAATATCACAAGGTGAATCAATATTATAAATTCATTTAGTTTTCATATAACATATGCATGTTTCCTTTCATATTTTTCATTTCACCACAACCCCAATTCATGAATTTTAAATGTAATTTTTAAAATATTTAATTAATAAGTGATAAGAAGTTCAATATATAAAATTGTTCCTCTCTAAATCACAACCCAAGTTTTCCATTATTCTACCCATTAGAATTAAATAATTTTGAAAAAGTGTTCACAAAAAACCACTTATATCAATTTAGTATGATTTCAAAGGATTTAAGACATTTTTGTTTGTTTTTATTTTTTACTGATTTGAAAATAAAAAAAATTAGAGCATGTTTTGGACTAACCCATTTCCATAAGTGAAATGATGAAACTACTTGAGAAGTAGACAAGGGGGGTTTAAGGGTTACAATATAAGAAGGATGAATTATGATAACATATTTAGGATATCAAATAGAAACTTTAATTTTAATACCTTAAAGCATTATCTCAAGAACTTAATGAGTTATTAGAGTACTTTTCAGAATTTTAATTGAATGTAGTAGTTGAATAATTTGAGCTACTATAATTCCCTCCCATTAAAAAATAATAGATCCAAGAGGTTGTATTTTCACTTGAAGATAATCTATTTACCATCCAATCCATGAATATTCTTGAGGAACTCAATGAGTAATTAGAGATGATAATTGAGGCATTAGAGGGAGATGAGAGAACTTTAGATTCCTTAGTTTTTATCCAATCTCAAATTCAGCTGAGAACTTGTGTTCTCTATTATGAATCTAAAGACTCAGTGAATTTGATGTTTACACTAAAATTTGAAGAATATAAGGATATAAAAAAGGTTTTCACTTAAAAAGTTAATATACTAGAGTTTAAAGTGTGGTTATTAGAATATATAGGGATTATGATACCAATTTCAATATCATCGAAGAATAAATTAATAAAAATGAACTATAAGAGATTCAACATCCTAGGGTAAATTTTTTATCACCAGTGGAAACTAATAATCAAGATGAAGAAGAGGGGGACCACCGCTACATTATGTACTGACCTCTATAATTCCAAAATCATTATATTTCAAAGGAGGCCATCAAGAAATACTCCTTCAATGGTGGAATCCACATCATTTGAAAAGTGAAAATCACTTGATTAAAGTTGGTACGGTGATTCCTACCACATAAGTACCACTCACTATAAAATTGGTGGTACATATTGAAACCTTTTAGCTATTGGTAGTCAAAAAATATCACCCATAGAGGGGGGGTGTTTAACCTAATTTTATTTCCCATTTATTTTTTATTATATTTTTTCAATAAATTTTTAATATAATTGTTTTTATTTGTATGTTTTCAAGGAGTGAAAAATTTGTTAATACATTAGAGATCAATTGGAGTGTGTCTAAATCTACATAACCTAATAAGTTAGGTTGTATCTCTTTATAAATTCCTTAGTTAATTTTATATCATAGTATTTTTGTAACATGAAACATAATTATTGATTTTATATGAATACAATGCGAAGATAAGTTTAGGGAGAGTGTCATATCCTATTGGGTAGATTAGGATTTATTTTATTTTCATTATTTCTTAATTTTAGGTGAAGATTGATCTTAATTAAGAATAACTACCATTTGGAACCATGGATCATTTTTGGATGCAAATTTATCTTTTTTTGTAACATTCATATGATTATTAATATAATTTAATTCCTTGAAAAATAATTTGAACACGAAATTTATTTTAGATAAATTTGAAGACCATGTTTATGATCACTGCCCAATGTAAAACCAGTAACCCAAGAGATTTATATATAATTTTATCATTTTCTTCACAATTTATTTTTTTGAGAGAACATAGAACATGATTTACAATATATAACTTTAAATAATTTTTTTTCGAAAGAATTATGGGTGTTAAAATGATAAAATGATTTTTTGTCCCAAAGTCCCCTATTGTACCCAATTTGAACACCTTGAAATATAAACTTTTTTAAAATAGGGTTATCTAAGTTAAAGGTTGATGTTGTGTTTTTTTCAATTCATTATATAGTTATAGTTTATAGTTGAGTGATGAGTTGTGGAGACTAAGTGAGATTCTTCAAAAAGTGTTTCATTTGTAAAGAAGGTTTTAATGGTTAAATATTAAACTTATAACTTATTTTTATAAGAATATATTGATAAAGTTAATGTTCAATATGTTCTTATGGGTTTAGAGAAAGGAGAGTGTGTTCAAGATGGTTGTGCAATATTTTTAATAAAATTATGGATTATAAAAAAATTCAAGAAGAATTTCATAGAAGTGATGTTTGTGAAACATTTTAAAGTAAAGGAAATATTCTCATGCAAGTCAAGAAGACTCTTGTGGAGGTGTAGTTTCTTGAGCACACTATGTTATTAGAGTTTAATGAGAACACTATTATAATTGCATAAGTTTTATATTTATTCCTTGTGCGAGATAATTATCTTGAATATAAGTTTCACACAGATGGAATGTTATATGATTCAGTTTTTTTATACAAATGTGTTTTCCATAAACATTTATTGAAACACCAGAAATAAATTGTGTGAAAGGAAAAGGTTAGAGAGAAGGATTTACACGGTGAGTAGTATATAGTATAAAACTTATGCAATTATATATGATGATTATTCTTTATAGTGAGGATTATACTAACGTATCATTTTATGGACTTCACGATACAAAGAACCCTACCTATTCTTGATAATGTGGAAGTGAAATTCACATCGATAAATTGAGTTAGAATCCATACAAAGTAGTTTGATTGGGAAGAGTGGGTGAGTGGTATTGCACTATTACCTAAACTCATTTATTAAAGTTATGATCATGGGATGAAATTCCCATAAATACAAAATTATATCCATGAAAGCAGTGAAGAATAATGAATTTTAGTACACTGGAAAAACTCTGTGTGTATTCTCCTCATTTGATACCTTTGTAGTAAACCGAGTAAAATTGTTATACCTTATTTTAATTTCTATATTTTTATTTTTGGTGGATGTGTGATTTAATGTTATAGGTTTATCTAATTCTTAACCTTGTGGGAATTAGATCCAATGTAATGTGAGAAAAATTTCACACCATTATTCACCCCCTATCAGGGTGTCTTGGGTTTGAACAAGTGGTATAAAATCCTGGTGACATGCATTGAATTGTTTATTAGAAGATCATCAGTATGGAGAACATAGTGAATGCCAAAGGGGTTCTACTATTTGATAGTTGAAATTTTTATATTTGTAAGAATAAAATGACATCACATTTTTGGTCACTTGTTCTTGACATTTTATTTTCTTCCATACATTGGATACATGTAAGCGATGTATAAAAACTATCATTGATTAAATATGACAATAATTTTCTTGATTTTGATGCCAAATATCATGACCCGTCCTAATGGGGTCCATGACGCGACTCCCCAAGCCCGCGTCCAATAGGAAAAGGGCTGGTGACTAGCACTGAGCAGGTATATCACTAACATGGAAGGCATTACTTAAGTACCTGCACACATGCACACATCTCCAAGCCCACAAATGCTGAAATGTAAAAACTACTAAGGGAAAAAATGAATGCATACAACTAAACCCAACCCACATAGTACAATGAAAAGTAAAGTGAGGAAAGTAAACTAGTCCAAAATACAAGCCCACCAAAAGAAAGAGTCTGCAAACTACAAAGTCTAACCTGTAAGAAAGAAATAGTTTCTGGGACTATTGCTCATAGCCGTAGGAACACCTCAACTTTTAAGTAATCTTAGAATGCTCGTTCTGGTCCTAGTCTACCCTGGACTCTGTAAAAAGGTCGCTCGTCTGCACAGGACATGACACGTGCGAGCAAAGCCCGTACACGGGCGAGTATATCAATATTCATTAGAGGACCCCGAAAACCAAAAATAAAAATAAAAAGTACATGTATAGTTATCTCTACAAAATATATGTCTACATAACATATAACAATATAAATATAAGAGGACATACTTGAAACGCAGACCTGTAGTCTAGAGGTAAGTCACAATGACTACATACCAACACTAGGGATTCAGTTTGAAGATTCCAAGAAGCACTCATATGAGAGAACTCAATCCATGAGTCTGATAGCTCTAATGACATTCTTCTGAGAATTACATTCATTAGGAAGTGTCATGAGAGATATAGACACAATGATAGATCTAATGAGAGAATGAATACACTTATTTTGAGAGATCTCACTGATTATTGAGGAAATATAATGATACAAGGATGAGGATCACTTCTATGGACATGGCGTATACGAAGACTCATTCAGATTCACCTGATAAGTAGAGGACCAATATATGGTAGGATCATTCAATTCGATACCTTACTCTACCTTGGGCCAATATTTGGTAGGGGATCTCGCTCCGGGCCTCTCAGAGGGATTGTGGCTCTATCTAAAAAGTCCTGCTGATGGGATCATACTACTATGGATGTAAAAAATACCTGAAATTTAGGGGAATGAGAAAAGGGGGCGCTAACCCAAACAAAATTTATCCAAGGAATGGTGTAAAAGAAGATCAATCCATGTAGAATAGAGTACATGATATGTAGCAAGGTCACATGCCATATCCCTTGACTTCCCGTACTGCCCATGTTCAACAGCCTGAGTTAGAAGACATGTTGTGTAAAAAGCGCATACACAACATGTAGTGAAAATAACATGCTATGTCTGATTATCTAGGGTATTATCCATGTACGCTGGACATGCTCCCGTACATGGATTTGACCCATGTATGCCAACCTATGTATCTGTACATGGGGTAACCCGCGTAACTGGCCTGGTTTGGCTGTGTGGTAGAGTACATGCCATGTACTGCACCCTGTGTCTATGTATCATCCAGGATACATGCCATGTCCTGTATAAGAACCCACACACTATGTGACAGTTATCAAATTATGTGTCATCAATTCTTGTATCGTGAAACTCTAGCCACCTCAAATTCGTCCCTACATACCATGTTCTTCACAATTTTCTATAATAATTGTTCTTCATCCATGCACCTCTAATGATCTTGAATCCATTGATCTGGCCATTAAATATCCTTGAAATTCAAGATCATGGGTAATCCCATCATGAAAATACCAATTAGGTAAGTTTCAAGTATCCGATCAGCTCCAAAAACACGTTTCGATCATCAGTGTGAAGAACATTTGAAGAAAGATTTCTTCTGATCACTATCGATTCATCATCTCCCATCATTTTCGCACATCCTATGGGTCGTCTTGATGTTTGATATCTAATTTTTCATCATTTCATTGGGAAAAGGACGTGTAATGCTCCATTTCTCGTAACCCTGAGAAGAACGTGACGATCACAGGGTCAAAAAGGCGGAGGAAAATCCAAATAGAAAATCAAGGAAAGAACCTTTGCTATCATTCATCTTGAAATTGTTCCATTCCCATTAGAGTGATCAAATGGAAAAAATAAAAATACAAATCATAATAAGAATGAATGGATTCCCCAAAATAAAACCCAATAAAAGACCCTCCCACAAGAACGAACGATCTGAGGGTCAACCTATTCGTAGGATTATCTGTGTTCATTGTAATATAAAATAATGGGGGAAATGAAATAAAAAAAATAAAACCTACCTCGATCGTTGAGGAAGAGGGAGAGAAGTCATCTTTTGGGATGTGATCTCACTACGCAACAATCCATGCATCATCGCTCATAGTCGTTCATTGCAATTCCTCCAAGGATGGATAATCTCAAAAACTCTAGATAATCCAAAGAAATTTTTCCATAGTTATGAGTCTAAAATTAGGCTCTTAGTTATTTAAAACCAAAAAAAATGTCGTTGAATTAATTAAAACATTTTAAAATAAAATAAAATATTAATTTATTTTATTTCTTTTAAAAATACAGAAACTAAATTTTTATCCAACCTGTATCATTCAGTGTTAGGCCTATCCTAAGGTAAATTCAATGCTTTGAATGCATCTTTTCCCTCGTATTTATGATATGAGAACCTATTTAAAAGTTATTCCACTTTTTGAAGAAAACCTCTCACACATGCTATTTAAAAGTTTAATTTATTTCAAGAATTTATTCAAGGCACCTTGGGCCTCAGAATCGAATGCCATCACATATCCTGGTCTTGATATAAGTTCATATAATATTTTAAAAAAATACACAGAAATAAAAGAAATTAAATTATCTCCACCTTAGGGATTTTATGTCCCCCAAAATATAAAACAAAATCTACTCAAATATATGTTGGTACTGCGCACTAATATGAACCTCCTCTCCCATGATCTTCCCTGAAGGTTCCCATGCTTCCACCAGACACACACCAAGGAAATCACTCATACATGGAGAATACTCTCCTACTGATCCTCAATCTCTACTTGGTAATCTGTGAAGGTCACTCCATCCTCAATGTACAACTCTCCCCAGTCGATGACATACGATGGGTCATGAACGTACCTCCTCAACTGCGACATGTGGAAGACATCATGTACCTGGTGAAACTGTGGTGGTAGACCTAGGCGGTATGCCACATCGCCAGCTCTATGTAGTATTTGAAAATGGCCGATGAACCTTGGAGACAACTTTCCTCCTTGGTCAAATCTATGCAACCCACATTGAGATGAGGCCCAAAGGTAGACATGGCCTCCCTCTTTGAACACCAGAGGTCTCCACCATCTATAAGAATAAGAATTATGCTGGCTCTATCTATTCTTCATCCACTCGTAGATGATCTGCACTTTCTCAGTGGAATCTCATACCAACTCTAGACCCATGAGTGCTAAATCTATGGGGTCGGTCTAGGAAAGATTTGATTGGTAGATTTTCCCATATAAATCCTCAAACGGTGCCATACCATTGGTGGAGTGGTAGCTGTTGTTGTATGAAAATTCCACTAGGGGTAGGTGGTCCTGCCAACTGCAACCAATGTCCAAGATACATTACTGAAACATATCCTTTAGAACCGGAGTGGTTATCTCAGTCTGACCATCTTTTTGGGGATGGAACGATGTGCTCAAACATAAATGAGTCCCAAATTCCTACTAAAACCCCTTACAAAACTCAAATGTGAAACGAGTATCCCTATATGAGACTATCATCCAAGGGATTCCAGGAAGAAAAACTATCTTCTTCACGTGGAGGCATCCCAAGATATCTATGCAACTCTACTCCCTGATATCTAGAAAGTGGGACAACATGGTGAGTCAGTCAACGATTAAGTAGATAGGATCATGTCCCATGGATGTTTTTGGTAAGAATATCACAAAGTCCATCGATATTCCATCACATTTCCACTCGGGTACTTCCAAGGGGTCAGATTACCCCATTGCCATCTGGTGCTCAGCCCTCACTCGCTGGAACATAAGGCATCATGAAATGAACTCTGTTACTACCTTCTTCGTACCTGTCCACCATAACAAATGCTAGAGGTCCTGGTATATTTTTTCCACTATAGGATGTAAAGGGGGATGTATAAAACTCCGTCAAAACTGGCTCCCACAATTCCACTGGCACAACTATGAATCCTCTAAAAAGGACGACGTGATCCCCACCATACGAATATCCATCAAGATCTTGTCTAATGGATAACTAAGCACATAATTTCTAACAGTAAATATCCCATAGATTCACCTCCTTGACTCACTGCAAGAGTGGAGGGGTAAAAACCATTGACTGGAGATAAGCTATATCCTCTATAACTATGAAGGATAACATTAGCGAATCCAACTACTCTGATGCCTCGCTCAGTAGTTGTGAAATCAATCATTGAATGAAAGAATCAACTATTACATTCTCCTTCC
This sequence comes from Viscum album, assembly GCA_963277665.1. Taxonomy (NCBI): domain Eukaryota; kingdom Viridiplantae; phylum Streptophyta; class Magnoliopsida; order Santalales; family Viscaceae; genus Viscum; species Viscum album. The sequence goes on along the minus strand of OY728133.1, from coordinate 716,830,720 downwards.
CAGGAGTACAAATGATTTCAAAGTTATAATCCTGGAGGAACTGTAGCCATCGCCTCTGCCTCAGATTTGGATCCTTCTGTGAGAAGATGTACTCGAGGCTCTTGTGGTTAGATTAGATGATAAACCACTCACCCATCAGGTAGTTTCACCACATATGAAATGAGAAGAATACAACTTCCAAATCAAGATCGTGGGTTGCATAGTTATGATCATGCAAACTTATCTGATGTGAACCATAAGAAATCACCACATATCACTGCATCAAGACATAGCCAAGCCCAGTCTCTCATGTATCGCAAAAAACTCATACTCTACACCCTCTTCTAGAAATATAAATATTGGCGCACTCTTCAAACTCTGCCTAAACTACTAGAAATACTGATGAAACTTCTCCATCTATACGAAATTATTTCTCTTCCAGGTCAAGGATATCATCAGTGTTGATATCTAGGAGAAATCAGGGATAAATCTCCAGTAGTATTCTTCCAACAAAAAGAATCTCCGCACCTATGCCACACTTCGAGGTGGCTTCCAAGATAACACCACATCAACCTTATTTGGGTCCACTGCTACTCTATCTACTAAGATAAAATGTCATAGAAATTAGACCTCCTGTATCCAGAACTGGCACTTCAAGAGCTTCCCATAAATATAGTTCTCTCGGAGTATGTCTAGAACCATCTGTAGGTGTCTCGAGTGCTCCTCCTCTGACACTGAGTAGACAAGGATGTCATCAATGAAGACCACTATGAACCAGTCTAAGTATGGCTGGAAGATCTGGTTCATATGTCCCATGAACAGTGTAGGGGAATTCATTACGCTGAAAGACATCACCAAGTACTCGTAGTGACCATAGCATCATTTGAAATTCATCTTCAATATATCGTCATCTTGTACTCGTAATTAGTGGTAACCTGATCGAAGGTCAATCTTCGAGAACCATTGTTCCCCTATCAGTTGATCAAAGAGGTTTTAAATCCTTGATAGTGGATACTTGTTCTTCACCATTATATGTTTAAATCTCAAGTAATCCATTAACAACCTCAAACTTCTGTGTGCCTTATTAACAAAAAAAATTGGGGATTCCTAGGGTGAAACACTGGGTCTTACGAATCCATTCTTTTGAGAATCCTCCAGGTGCACCCTCAGCTTGAGAAGCTCTACGAGAGCGTTCTGATACACTGGTGAGGATATCGGTGATGTCCTAGGGTGTAAGTCTATGCAGAAGTCTATTTTCTAGTTGGGAGGTAATCCTGGAACATCTTATGGAAAGATTTCCTCATACTCATCCACAACTCTTGGGAACTGAAAGCTCACAACATCTGCTTCTCTGAGGGTAAGGCTGGATAAATCATGAGTAATCGACTACACCATCTTAAGCATGAGCCCGCACTGTGATGTCTGGGTTTCAATTTCACCAAAAAATGAAAACCTTGCTCCATCGTTGCGGACACACCACACTCTTCTTCTAAAGGAGTCAATCTGGGCACAAAGTGATGATAACCAATCCATATTGAGAATTATGTCGTAAGGACTCGAATCTACCACCAAGAGGTTCCAACCAAAACTCTCACCTCCAAGGGTTAGATCACACTATCATAAAAGATGCATGATCATTGATTCTCCTCTTGTATGTGTCTCCAAGAGTAAGGGTCGAGTCAACGACTCCCCCAAAATCTCAAGGTTTTGTACATGACACGTGGCAGGGAAAGGATGACTGACACCTATGTCTATAAGTATGACAACTAAGGTATAAAAGACATAGATCATACCTCTGATCATCCCTGGAGTCCATTGTTTGCACGCCTTGACCGCATGTAGCTACCCCATCCCTATCCCCCAGCTTCCCGAGCCTAGTGCGGACCTCCTGGTGGTGGTGGTGGAAGTAGTTCAAAGCGTCTGCCACCTCATGAAGCTCTCCATACTCCTCTTTCATGTCTGCTTCCTGGTGATTCTACCTGATCTACTCTCTACCTATACCTCAATGGTCTATCTAACACCTCCCTGTTAGCAATTATATGGGTTTGGAAATCTCTAGAGATATGTCCCTTTCTATTTCAATAGTAGTATCACATTTTCTTAGGCTGACTGGATCTATCCTGAGAGCCCTGGACCACAGATCCCCTATCTTAGGTCATTTTGTGATGTCTCCCACATCCCGATCCCTATGCCTGATGTCGTATCCCTACTACTGAGGTATCTACACCTATCTATCTACTACTAACCACCACTGGTTGTCTCTACTCAGCCAAGAATCTCTCGACCACCAAAGCTCTCTCGAGTACTCCTACATAAGTCGAAATTAATAGAGGCATGACACTATCTCGGATGTCCCATCATAGACATCAGTTGAAGGTCCAAGATCAAATGTTTTGATCCCTGGCCATATCCATTGAGTACCTAGAGAAGTTGGCGAACCTTGATGAATAGTTATCCACCGTTAAACTGCCTTATTGGAGGTGAAGAAGTCCCTGGATATGAACTGCTCTCAGCCTAACTGGAGAGAAATCATCCCTAAAGAGTCACTCAAACTCCATCCATGAAATAGTATCCTCATAGAGAGTTGACATGGTCAAACTCAATCATCCTCCCATCGAACCCTGAAGAAGGATCGCTCCTCAGATCACCATCTGGTCCACTAGTGTCATCACTAGATAGAAAAACCTGGTCACCACCTCAATCCAGTTCTCAGTCGTCTGAGGGTCGGGATCACCTCAGAAACCGAGGGGTCTCTATATCTGAATCAAATGGATCACGCTCAGTCTGCGCTCCTCGTATACTAGTTCTGAAGGTACCACATACTGCTCCACTAGTGGTGATATAGCTGGTGAACTACCTAGAGGTAACACCTAGGGAACTTGTCCCTAAATTGAAGCCTTATCACCGAGGGGTTATCCTCATGATCTACCTACTAAATACAAGCTGGTATTCAATACAGAGGCATCATATAATTAAACATGATGTACCATGATTAAAGAGTATAATTGGATCAATGATAATAAAGGAAATTGAAAACACAACTCATTCCTATATGATGCATGTATTATTATTTTTGTTTCCCTGCAACTAATGTTCTCATGTACCGAGTTGAAATGAAGGTTAGCAGAGTCTGGGTGTATGGTTGTGTCAGCCGCCCGTACCAACACTAGAGTCCCTGTCCTAAAAGCTGAGCTCAAAACACTAAAAACTATTTCCCCAAATCAATATCATAGACTATTGGTTCTAAGGTAGAACCGACCACCTTTAGTACCACTCTTTCACAACCCTTCCCAGTGGGGCCTGTTCCGTGGCTCCCCAAGCCCACCTCTAATAGGACAGGGGATGGTGACTAGAACCGAGTAGGAATATCACTAACATGAGAGGAATTACCTAAGTACCTTTAGAAATTCACATATCTCCAAGCCCCCAAATGCTGAAATGTAAAAACCACTAAGGAAAAAAATTCATGCATACTACTAAACCCAACAAATAGAGTACAAAGGAAAGTAAAGTGCGAAAAGTAAACTGGTATAGAATATAATCCCACTAAAAGAAAGAGTCTGAAAAATACAAATTCCTACCTATAAGAAAGAAATAGGTACTAAGACTACTTCTCATAGTCATTGGAACACCTCAACCTGTAAGGAATCTCAAAAAGCTCAGTCCGGTCCTAGTCCTCCGTAAAATCCATCAAAATACCACTCATCTATAAAGGAAACGACTCATGTGGTAAAATCCCGTGCATGAGTGACTATAAAAATACTCATTAGAGGACCTATAAATACAAAAATTAATAAAAAAAGTAATGGTACATTCATCTTTACACTGTATATGTCTACAGAACATATAAGAAGAGGAAAATATCTAGATATACCAAAAACCTAGACCTGTAGTCAAGAGTTAAGTCACAACGACCACATACCCATTATAAGGATTCAGTTTGAAGATTCCATAAAGAACTCATCTGAGAGAACTCACTCCAAGAATCAAATAGATCTGATGACATCCATATGAGAAGAATGTTCATTGGGAAGTGTCATGAGATAGATAGATTCACTGATATATTTGAAGAGATAATGAATATACTCATTCTGATAGAACTCACTCCTGAGTGGGGGACGATCATGATACACAAGTGAGGATCACTTCCAGGGCCCTAGAGTATACCATGACTCATCCATATTCACCTATTAAGTAGAGAAATAGCATCCTATATGATTGGACATGTCAATACCTGACTCTACTTAGGGCCAGGAATGGGTAGAGGATCTTGCTATGGGCCTCTCGGAGGGATTATGACTCTATCCAGAAAGCCTTGCCAAAGGGATCATACTTCTGTAGATGGAAACAATACCAGACCATCAGGGGAACAAGAAAAGGAGGCACTAACCTGAACAAAACTTGTCCAAGGAATGAGGGACAAGGAGATCAAGCCATGTATAAGAGAGTACATAGAGTGTAGCATGGTCACATGTCGTGTCCCTTGACTTCAGCTTCTGCATGTGAAAAATGACCTGATTTAGATGACATGTTTCATAAAAAATGAATACACGACATGTACTGATGGTCACACACCATGTATAATTATCCTATGTCCACTCCATGTATGCTGGCCATGTTCCCACACATGGCTTCAACCTGTGTATGCCAAACCATGTACCGGTACACGTGGTAACTCGCATAACTGGCCGGGTATGGCTGTGTGGTGGAGTACATGTTGTGTACTCCTTCCTGTGTCCATGCATCATCAGAGATACACACTGAGTCCTAAATAAAGACCATTTAATCTCCTAGAAACTCATGATCCTAGGTCATCCTATCATGGAAATTTTGATTCGGAATGTTTTAGGCTTACGACCTGCTCTAAAAACTCATTTCAATCATCCGTGCGAAGAAATATTTCTTTTGATCTTTGTCAATGTCGCACCTCCACTGGGTTATCATAATTTTGGATATCTAATTTGGGATTATTGTGTTGTGAAATGGATGCACAATGATATGTTGTTCATAGCCCTGAGAAGAACAAGAATAACACAAGGTCAAAAGGGGGAGGAAAATCCAAATATAAAATCAAGGAATGAACCTTCACCATTGTTCATCACGGTGTTGATCCACTCCCCATAGAGGGATCAAATCGGGAAAATAAAAATATGAATCAGAATAAGCATGGATTGATTCCCCAAATTAAAACCTAATAAAAGACCCTCTAGCAAGAATGAATGATCCTCAGGTCAACATGTTCATGGGTTGATATGTGTTCATCATTAAATTAAAGAACCAGGAAAAAAACAAAAAAAAAACCCTTACCTCGATCATCGATGAAGAGAAAGAGTGGTCATCGGTTGGGATTTGGTCTCATTTCGCAATGATCTACACATCATCGCTTGTTGTCATTCATCAAGATTCCTCTAATAGTGGATCATCTCCTAAACTCTAGAGCATCTAAGGAAATTTTCCAGGGTTATGAGCCTAACCCTAGGCTCATAGTTATTTAAAACCAAAAAAAGTTTCCTTGCGTTAATTAAAATGTTTTAAAATAAAATAAAATATTAATTTATTTTGTTTCCTTTAAAATGCCCAGAAATTAACTTTTGAAGCTGACCCACACTATTTGATGTTAGGACCTCTAAGGTAAAGTCACTACTCTAAATGCAACGGTACCCTCATATTTCTGATCCGGGCACACACTAAAAAGTTATTCCACTCTTTTTTAGAAAAAATCCTCAAGTGTTCTATTTAAAAGATTAATTTATTTCAAACAGTTATTCCGGCCACCCTAGGCCTTAGAATCCAATGCCATCACAAATCCTAGTCTCGAAATAATTCCATATTATATTTGAAAAAAATACATGGAAATATGTGACATTTCACCAAATGTAAAAATAATTTATATTGATCACTATCAAACCATATTTTCATGAAGGTGATGAGTTCTAGTAGTGATATGTTCATCTTAGATAAATTTATCAATATATATGAGGTTGATAGTAATGTTAAGAACAAAAAAATTCATGTGATATTTAATAATTTTCATGAGTTGAAAATGTTCCGTGATGAAAATGATGAAGAATTATTTAACTAAATCATTAAGGTTGTTAGATAAATTTGAGGACTTGGTGAAGAGAAAAAAGATATTGATATTATGAAAATGACCATGCAAATACTATAACATCTTTATAATCTAAAATTTTATGATCTTAAAGAGAGAAACTTGGAATAACTTTCATTGAATGTTATAAAATGCAGTTTGGTTGTATATGAAATTCTTGTTAAGATGAAATGAATGTAAAGTCACTCAAATAAGTAGATGGATTTTAAATATATGGAAAAAACCTTTTATCACTAAATTTAGATATGAGGAAGAATATGTAAGTGTTGAATTACTATCTCTTTTGGAAAGAAAATTCAAGAGAGGAAAGAGTAGATTCAAAGGTAATCAATATGTAGTATGTTTCTAGTGTGGTAAAGTTTGGCACATTATTGATATATTATCACAGAGATATTATGATATAAGTAAAAAAGAAATTATTAAAAATACATGAATTCAGTTCCCTCTAAAAAGATACTTTCAACTAGAAATTTCATTCAGAATGAAGTTTTAGAGAAATTTCCTGGTGATTAAATAAGTAGAAGATGATAAATATTATTTATAGAAATTAAAAAATAGATTTTATACTAGATAAAGAATATTCCATAATGGATACATTTTAAAATAAAGAATCTTAAAGAGAGTAAGAGAATAAATGAGAAGGTTTTATTAATATCAAAGTGGAACTTGAGGGGGAAATTAAAGAACATGATACTCAAAGAAAGAAAAATAAAAAGTTTGATAGATTGTAAAAATAATATTAAATGTATATAGACAAGCTTAAAGTATAGATTGACTGACTAGAAAAAGATTTATAAGGTCCTTAATCTATTCATGTAAACTTGAGTGAAGTAGATAATTTTAAGGTAAATATTGAAGGAAAAACTATAGTAATTGATGAGCTTAATGATTTTGTAAAGGTTCATAAAAATAAGGTAGAATCCCTTGAGGAATAAATTCTTATATTGGGAAATAAATTTTAATCAAAAACAAAATAAGGTGATTCAAATAAAAAAATTCACTTTGGGTAGTTATAAGACGAGGAATTATTATAAAGGGTTAAGCGATAGGCTCTAAAGGTGTTAAAAAGATTATGAATGAAAAAATACATGGGTTCATGGGTAAATTGGAATCAATTGTGATTCCAAGACATAAAAATCAAGAATGTTGATATACCAGAAAAATGGTCAGAAGAAATTTGGTGATTTTGGTGTCAACACTAGGATACTAGAAATATAGAAAGAGATATCTTCAAATAAAGTAAATCATAGGGTTGAAATAATACTAAATCTTCATGTGTTAGTTAATAACTAAGGTGATATTAAAATTATGGATACATGTAGAGGAATGAAAGTGAGAAGAAATTTACTCCTATGAAATGTTGTTTTTTTTGAAATCTTTACTACACCAAGTCTTATTGTTAGGATAAAAGGATATATTTAAATGAGGAAGCACCTAAAAGTATAAAAATATGAATGAGACCATATACTTTATCTTATAGAAGAAGTTATTTATAGGGATAATGAATTCATTAGTCTAATTTATGGAAAATATAAATTTATTGTAGTCAAAGAATAAATAGAAATAATCACTAGGAAACTCAAAGGTGGATAAAGATAAGTTAACCCAACTTGATTCAATTGGGAAGTTGATACTATCCATTAGAAGAGGAAGATGAGTTTGATTATACTACCCATGTAAAAGAGAAACAGGTGATGTAATTTTATAGCTCAAATCAATTGGGAATCTCATAGAAATAAAAGAATAAGAACGGGATGGATAGCCTAGTAGAAATAACTCTCAAAGATTCAAAGAATAATAGAACCTGGATCCCTTCTAGTGGGTGATCATCCCACATAACTGGGAACATGAACCAATTGAAAAAAATAAGTCTAAATTTTATGGAATATTTTTATTTGGAAATGACAGAGATTTTAAAATCAAAGGAAGTGGGCGATGAGATAAAAAATATAGAAATGATCTGTGTGGATGGATTGTGACACAAACTATTGAGTTTGAGTCAACTATGCAACTCTAGAATTGAGATTATGTTTAACTAAAAGGGTTTCTTAATTAAAGGAACGACTGAATTATCTCTTATGAAAGGCCAGAGGAAAAACATTAATCTATAGATGGATAATAAATAAAACAGTTGTTTTCTAATAGTTGAAGTTGAGAACAACTTATAGAATCAGAGGTGATTCCACATACACCAATAGATAATGGATAACTTATCCATGATAAAAGATATAGTATAAATTCTATTTCTAAGTAGATATAATGAAAATATCTATGATTCATCTATGTGGGGGAAGATAGTTTGAAATCTATATCATCTAAAGAAGAAAAGGGCATACAATCTCAATTATTTGGATCAAAATTATGTATGAAGTACAATGAATTGACCTAGAACATATAGAAAATAGAATTTCATCATTTTTGGTGATAATAATATTAAAAAGTAATGTTTTATTTCCATGTATTACAAGATAGAATTCCAAAATTTCATAAGATTCATTGAAGGATATTTAAAAATGAGACCAGAAACATAATTAAAATCTTGTGTTATGATAATGGAATAAGGTACACATATATTTAAGTGGAAAACAAAAGTGAAAAAAAAACATTAATCATGATGAATCCTCAGTAAGAAGTACACAATAGAATGGAGTTATTGAAGAAATAAAAAAATAGGGTGATGACTCCTTAAGTGCATTGAAGAGAACCGAGATCCAATCCTAGTGAAGGAATTATTCTGGGTTACTGTAGCAGTACTATAGAAGATACTATTCAGTATTGTAGTAGATAGAACTATTCAACCATTTGGGCCTTCGGGTAACTGGTTTCATCCTTAGGCCTTTCAAGGCCTCCGGGACACCCAATGCTTTCAGGAAAATAATGATTTTGGGACACCTCAAGGCCTTTGGGTCACCTCAAGGCCTTTGGGTCACCTCATGGCCTTCATGCACATGAATTATAGATGTACCAGACTGACTTACAAGGAATAAGAAACTAGATGAGGATTCAGAGTAGATAAATTCACCAGACTAGAGCTAATCAGACATGGAAGAATGAGAGGTTATGGATTTTCCATCGGTACCTATCCGGTGCATCCCTGCACATGACAACTAGCTAACTGATAAGGTTTATGTAGAGTGTTGATCCTGATGCAGATTCTGGGGAGGGGTAGTTTTATGTATTCATTGTATGGGATGAAATCCTTTTAATGCAGTTGGGTCCTGTAATGTCACGAAGCCTACGAGCCATGTTTGGGTTCCCCTTCAACCATTAAAAGGGGAATTGTCAAAAATAAATAAAAAATGGAGGCCTTCAGGCCATTCAAGAAAGAAATAATATGGTGAATAAGATGGCCAAAAAATTTCTCATTAAGTGTTGTATCTATCACCACTACACAAAGGAAGTAGTACAAGTTGCGGTGCATACTCAAAATTGAGTGGTGCTAAGACCATGGGAAGAGAGGAAAACCTATGAAAGGTTTCATAGAAGGAAGCCATATTTTAAATTTTTTAAATAATTTGGAAGAATATGTTATACCTAGAATAAGGAAGGAAATCAATGAAAGTATGGTGATGTAGTAAAAAAAGAGTATCATTAGTCTACTTGAAAAAGATAAAGGCCTAAACATACAACAGTTAAAGTCTGAATAAAATTGTGGGGAGTAATGATGAAAAATTAATTAATTATAAAGATAGAAATAATTCTTAAATTTTAATATTTGACTAATTATGTGAAGAAGATGATGATATTGGTACAAATTCTAATGTTATGCAAAAATATCTAAATTATGAAGATTCTAAAGTTGAATCAGAGGAAGAATACATTATTGAATATAGTTAGACTACACCTCAAAGAAGAAATAATAGAGTGAAAGTTGATCCATCTAACATAATTGGAGATATTTATATGACAACATAAAAATGAAATATGGGGAATGTGGAGTGTGATGATCTATTATCAATAGCGGTAACAATATCATTTTAAGAAGAAGTGAAAGATAAATCTTAGGTTAGAGACATGAATGAGAAATTGGATCCAATCAGTAAGAATATAACTTGGAACCTTTTTAAAAATACATAATATCATAATGTAATCAGAAAAAATTGGATATTAAAGAATAAATTCAATGAACATATTAGTGAGATTCAAAATAATACAAATCTCGTGTGTAAAGGGTATGAAAGATTTAAAGGTATATATGTTATCTTTTTTTACACTAGTGGTTTACTTGAGTCAATTAGACACTTCTTGGAAATAGAAATTTGATAATTATTCATGATTTATCAAATTAATATATATAATAAATTTATAAATGTTTTTTAAAGGAATATTTTTATATTAAACAATAAGTGGGATTATTATTTGGTAATAATGAAATAGAGGAGTGGAAATCAAAGAAGTGCTTATGCAGTTTAAATCCAAAACCATGAGCATGGTATGAATTAATAGACTCATACTTAAAGTGGTAATAAAAATTGGAAGGGTTGATTATATCTTTTTGTGAAAACATCCAAGTAAGAAAAATTCATGGTTCTGGTTTATTTAAATGAAATAATATTTTTTGGGAGAAAATAAATGTTTTTGGAAGAGTTTTCTAATATGAGAAGTTCATAATTTGAAATGTCCATGATTGGATAACTCACTTATTTTATAGGGATGAAATTGATTTAAAAAGAGAGATATTCTCTACCTCCCAAGATAATTATATGAGAGAGCTATCAAAGGAATAATATTTACATGATTATAAACCAATATCAACTTTGATTATATTTAGAACCAATATTGGTAACTAAGAGGATGTGAAATATATTTATCCTACCTTATAAAAAAGGATAATTTTAATCTTTTCATACTTATCACTAGTAGAAAAATACCCTATACCAATGGGTTGAAACCGTTGGTAGAGGCCTCCAAACTATTAGTATATCCTATACCAATGGTGTGGATAACTGTTTCCATGTACTCCATGGGGATAAGTCTATACCAACGGTTTTCCCAAAATCAATGATATATACCTATACTAAAGGTTTTCAAAACCATTGGTATAATTAATATGAAAAATCTATACCAACGGTTCCATAAAACCATTGGTATATGTATTTCAAAAAATAAGCATTCAGTGAGTTTTGATCCCAGTACCTGAAGTTTATGATTGAACAACCTAACCACTAACCTAACTTGAATTTTGTGAACATAATTTCATAAATATATATATGTATTATCATAAATATTTTAAATTTTGATTTATTTAATGTTATCTGTAATAATATTCCATAAAAAATACATGTAACTATACCAATGGTTTTGAGAACCGTTGGTATAGATTCATCGATTTTGTGACCTATACCAATGGTTTTTCCAAACTCATTGGTATAGGGGGGACCTATACCAACGGTTTAGGGAAAACCATTGGTATAGTATCTCTATTATGGACCTATACCAACAGTTTGGCCAAAACCGTTGGCATAGGTCTATATAAGTAACATATACCAACAGTTTTCCCCAAATTGTTGGTATAGGTCCCCCCTATACCAACGGTTTGTCCAAAACCGTTGGTATATGTTTAAATTAGTGACCTATACCAACAGTTTTGGCCAAACCTTTGGTATAGGTCCATATAAGAGAAATATACCAATGGTTTTCCCAAAACCATTGGTATAGATCTTATTTCCAATAGTGTATCTAGAACATGGCAAGATATTATTTTTGAAACATGTTTAGAGACTAATTTACAAATTAATCCTAAGGCGGATCATATCTATGTATTTAAATGAATCATGATATACATTTAAGATAATTTTAATTTTGGATTGCTCTTTGATATTGGATAAGATCATTAATTATAATCATTTTCTAATATATATTGGGCTGAAAATGTGTTGGGATGAAGAAACAAAATATATCTTAGTAACCATGGCATGTACTCAAAATTTGTGGATGAAGAAATAATTTGAGTATATTGATGAAAATTGAAGCAACTTATAGTGATATTTTATAAAAGAAAAATTGTAATTAATTTTATGAAAAATCCTATACAATATTATTGTACCAAAAATAATGAGATTAGATATCACTGGATCAAAGAAAATATAGAGTAAAAAATAATCTAAGTAGAAAATGTTTGGGCTAATAAATAAATGGAAGATATTATGACTAAGTTTTTGGCTACTCCAAAATTTGAGAAACATCATTTGAAACTTGTTGTTAATATAACTTCCTCATCATTTGTAGTTATGAATAGTCTCCTCTACCCATTTAAATCTAATTATTTATATGAAATTTTTATGTTTAAGTGGTTCTTTTTTTGGATTTATTTTCAATGGGGGAGAATTATAATGATTTTAGTGAAGGTAAAATTACCAATTGGTTTGAGTATTGAGAATATCTCTACAAGTGGTTGTATGTGGTATATAATTTAGGAGAAGATACGATTCATAGAGAATTTTTTTGAAAGGGATTTAAGATATAGGGAGATATTGAATGGGGAATGTCATATGAAATGGGATAGTCTATTGAATTATTTTTATTCTATACCCATAATTCATCATGTTGATTTAGGTTGATGGATGAATATCAAATTATTATATAGATTTTTTTCGTTGTTTAAGTATTTGAATTTCACTTCGGATTACCAATAAACCCAATATGGGAGGATGTTCACACCAAGGTTATCTATGTAAAGGTTTGATGTTGTGTTTGTTTTAAATATATTATTTGTATAATGTTTATAGTTGAGTAAGGAGTTGAGAGGATTGAGTATCATGGTTTCACTGAATATTTATTTATTTAGATGGTTGTTATAGCTGAATCATATGCTTAGAACTGGTGTTGAGAAGAATATATTGTAGAATTACATCATCTGAAAGTTATTAAAGTTTTGAATAAATAGGAGTGAATTCAGTAAGGTTGAACATTAGTTTGAATCCAATAAATTATTCTCAAATAAGTTAGGAATTATTTTATGAAAGTGAGTATTGTGTAGTTTTTTATTTAAAGGAAGGTTTTTCATAGGAGTTGAGAAGACTGTCATTAAAGTGGAGTTATATGAAAATATTTTTAGATTAGAGTTGCATGTGTTTTGATATAATGAATATTTTTTTATCAAGCATAGAAAGGGTATCAAAATAGATTTAATTTTACCTATAAATCGGGATCTAATCATAATTAAGAGAATTTAAAGATTTGGAGAAGGTCCAAGTGATTTGTTTCCTTGTAAATCTTATGTAAACACATTCCTTGATCAAGAATTTTTACATGATAATAATTTGTGAATTGATGGGACATTAAATGGTATTTTAGTGATTTTTTTTTAAAAACATCAATTAGTTCACAATAATGGAGTTTCACTAGAGGTAGTGGTTTGAGTGAAGGATTCACAGAATGAGTAGTATAGAGCATAAAACTCACACAGTAATAACTAGAGGTAATTTTTGAGTTCAAGGATTATACTAGAGAATCAAATTATGTACCTCATGATAAAAAACACCCTATATATTACTGATGTTGTATAAACAACATTCATATTGATAAACTATGTTGTCATCTATCTGAAGTAGAGATAAAGGGAGGAGTTAGAAGAAGTTTTCTAAGGGTGGTAGTGTGTTATTAATTGAACTAATTTATAAAGGTAGTGATATTTACATTATGTTTCCCTAGTAAAAATATAATATCCACCAAAATAGTGATTCATAGTGGATTCTGGTACACCTACACAATTTCATCTGTACGCTCCTTTGATTTGACCTTAGCGGTGAACTAAGTAAAATTGTTGGGATATGTTTTAATTTCTATATTATTATTTGTGGTGAATGTGTGATTAACTAATATTTTTTTAAAAATTATTACCAATGTGGGAATAAGATCCAACATAACTTTAGAAGTATTTCACACTCTAATTCATCCCTCACCCTCTTAGGGCACCTTGTGTTGCGATAAACCTCTGTTGAATCTATAAAGACAACCGATTTCCTTATTAGGAGAAATATTATAAATTAAATCCCATCCAAACATTATATATTTAAAAATATATAAACATTAAATCTAAGTGTGTGGGTATATAAATTTTCATATAATTATTGATGTAGCATAATACTGGGAGAAAATATTATAGTGCATTTTATACCAAGGGTTAGTGGATCCACACCAATTATATATTGAAGTTAGATCCCTTGAAATAAATAATTTGTTATTTGGATTGACTATATATTAAATTATTTAAATATTAATAAATTTCTTACTATATTGATATTTCTTTAGAATATTTTTAATGTGTTGATTTCTTTAGAGTATTTTTCTCATCAAAAGGTCATAAAAGTTCCCTAATATGATGAGAAATTTTATGTTCTATGAAAATATTATAGAACACATATAGACTATGGTTGGACGATGATATATAATGGAACATAGATAATGAATATTCTCAAGTGTTCAATTATTATAAGGGTATAGGTATTCATCTATTGAAGTTCACATTTGGAAATATTCAAGATTAAATATTATAAGGATCGACTTACCAATAGGAATTCTACATGTTTTCTTGTACTTGGATATTCCTATAAATGAATGTGTGTATTGGTAATTGGATATTAAATTATTATTAACTCATATCACGAGTCATGTAATTTTATGTATTATCAAAAACTATGATACCATATAGTCATGGTGAAGGAGGATACATTGGGTGCATCATGAGTGATATGTAATTAATGAATAAGTGAAGAGAGGGTTTGTACCTTAAAAGATCGAAAGATGATATCTCCTACCATTTGATAGAAATGAAACTATCAAATTAAAATTACATGTTAAGGGTTACTGACAAGTACATTTTATGAATACAAATAATAATATATCAATATTATAGGTTGATAACACAAGTATACAACCTTATTGATGAGATATTGAGATAAATATATTATATTGAACAATGAGATTTTGTATGTGGTTGTTTTCATTGAAATATTATATTATTTATTTATGGGTGATTTTATATGTTTCTAGACACTGATCTTGGACTTTGGAAGCCTTGATTAATGCTACTAAGTAAGATGACTAGAGGGTCAGAGAGTTAGTGTATCCATTAATCTTAGATAACTCTATTTGTATATAATAGTTAGAATAAATGTAATTCAAAAGAATGAGGATTAATATTTAATCATTATTTCTTGATCACAAATATTCTTCTACTAGTTATTTTGGAGTTATAATGTATTTGTGAGTTGAATATTAAAAAAATATTTATTTTCAAGACCATAAAATATAATATATATTTATCTCTTATGTTAATAACAAGGAAATAAATATTATTTATTTAATTACATGAATATTAGTTAAATATATATCCATAAGAATATAAAAATAACATTTATTTATTTATCATATGAATAATATATATTATTAGAGGGTTGGATAATACTAAGAAAGGTGGACATGTTGAGTTAATGGAATGGCAATGAAAATGATATAATTATAAATACCATTCAGATAAATAAGAAATTATTTATTTAATAAAAATGATATTTAGTTAGTGAAAGTTGGTGTATTCCATATATTATTATTATTATTATTGGGCATAGGGAATATGATAGATTTATTATTTTATGTAGGGATTCTGTGAAATTGTCAATATAAATCATAGATATATATTCCCTTGTCATATTATTTCTTGTAAGAGGACAATTCATTTTATATTATGCACAAAAATCTATCCTCCCTATATATATATATCTCTCTCTCAATAATGAATAACATCTCTAGGGGACCACTCAAGATTGAGAGAATTTCTCAACCTCCTTCACATCTGTTAATAATTTGTGAAAAAGAGAGGTAATTCTCATCCATAAAGGATTAGGTTACAATTAATACAAACAACACAAGGTGATCAAATTTAATTTTATAGCAACCAAAGTTCAATTTCCATTATTAAGAGATTAATGAGAATGTGTGGATACCACTGGAGAAATTATACATTGGATCCTCATAGTGAAATAATGGTACAACTCCAACAAGATTTGATTAATAAACATGTACGCTGAAGAAATATCTTAAGACAATGGTATTTTATTATTATTAAATTAATTATAAATTTAACATGGAACATCTTATTGTCTTGATTTTATAATTCCTTATCATATTTCTTTAATAACATTCATTTGACATGATGATTATTCATCATGTTCTTACGAAATATTCATTTAATCCGAAAAATTTCAATTTGGGCATGGGGCTGAATGGTGCTTCCA
Source organism: Viscum album (assembly GCA_963277665.1). Classification (NCBI taxonomy): domain Eukaryota; kingdom Viridiplantae; phylum Streptophyta; class Magnoliopsida; order Santalales; family Viscaceae; genus Viscum; species Viscum album. The sequence goes on along the minus strand of OY728133.1, from coordinate 716,814,397 downwards.
CTACACCTAGAAAATTCAAGTGGTATCAAAGTTGTCACATAATAATTTATAATAATTTATTTTTTGATCAATATCATGATTATTTTTCTATATTTTCATTTTATTTTTTATTCTTAATCTAAAAATTCAAGACAAAAAGGTTGTTAACGAAAATATTTATATTAATTGGTCCAGAATAGGAAAAGGATGAATGGAGATTTCATTTGGAGTTTCTAGGTGCATGACCACATTACATGCCCTAAAAAAAGTAAACACCATGTAGTATCAGTCAATAACACATGTATGTAGTTGTTCCAATCATGACAAGTCGTGTGGAAGTTTATTACATGGAGACTATTTACACCACGTATATTAGGACTAGACCTTAAAACATTGCATAATCGTGATTTATGTCTATAATTTTACTTTCATTTACATTGAGGATCTTTTCACGTTTAAAGTTTTAAATAATTACACCATAACTCATACATAAAAATAAAAATAAAAATACAAAGTGGGAACTTCCGATTAGTAGCCATTTTTTCCACCATATAAAACTTTTAAAAATAAATCACGATATCTTTTATGAAACCTCTTAATGAATATCAACATTAATTCTCCCAATACCTTAATCATCCTTAAGTTATGGGAAAAAAATTAAAAAAACATAGGATGAGCATAAAAACCTCAGTAAGGGATATAAAAAATAAAGAAATCATTAGTCAATTGAAAAACATTAAAACACATGAAAACTGTTTCATAAGGTAATATTTTTCACCCTTCATAACTATTAAATAATTTACTTTTATAATAAGTTAATTTCATACCCTTTTTTAATCAAAATATTATCATAAAACCCATGGCAGGTATAAGATCCTGTTATTTTTTCAGGTATGTTATCCTTTTAGTTTTATTCTTTTTGTAACATCTTACTTTTTTACAAGGATAATAATAAAATTTTGTTAAATTATAAATTACTTATGTTAAAAAAATGATTTATCAGTGAAATAACATAATAAATGTGTTAAATGTGATACATAATAGAAAATTCCCAATTAACACTTTGGAATATTCAATGGAATACTTTCAAAGTCAGACCCTGAGTTAGTGAGAGATTCCAAGGCCTGTAAGGCCCTAACGAAGGTAGAATAAAAATATTAAATACATTAAATTTGGTGCTTAAATTTTATTCAAAATAATTGAATAAATCCAATACGGTGTGTCATATAAAAAATCAGAGACCACAATTAGGTCCGGGATGTAGTGTTTACCCTAGGCAGGGTATAATATTCGAAGGTATCAAATGTTTGGATGCCTCAATCATGTAATAAAGTTATTAAATAATATTTATATGTATTATTTTTTTATTGAAAATAAATCAATATATCCCAAGTGGCGTAATGTATGAGAAATACGAGACCACAATTGGGTCCTGAATGAGGGGTTTACCCTCGTTATGGTATAATTTTTATATGAAACATGAGTATTAGTATGGTCACCAATTAAAATTGATTTATTTGATAGTTAAATTAAATAATTAAATTAAATAATTAATAAAATAATTTTTACTGTTCACGTTTATTCCTTAAAACTCTAAAATGTGATTTTATCCATTATTGACCACCATAAGATTTGGAAAGCCTCAATATAGGATGTTTTAGCTGAAAAATAGAAATTTCATTTAGGGGTGAATTAAATCACTCCATCGACAATCGTTTAAAATAGGCACTAAATGCAGAGATTTGAATTTGGGTTTTTGATGAGCACACGGTTTGAGTTTTCTATATAAACATTCCTATTGTTGTGTTTCACAGTATATATGGTTAAGTGAGAATGACCTCAGATGTCCATTGGGAAGGCTAGTGTTTCTCTCCTCTTCCTCTAAGACCCCGACAACACACGACCTTTCCATTGATCCTCTACCAAGAATGTTCTTCTATTTTTTAATTTAATTTAATATTATTATCTTATTTTCCACTCCTTTTTAAATACTTCAATTAAAAAAATTGGGAAAAGAAAAAGGAAAAAATGTTTTCTTTAAAAAAATTATAATCCTAAAATTTTCATATAATAATCCTAAAATTTTCCAATGATAATTTATTTAATTTGTGGATTATCAAAGGATTGTTTTAAATAAATTAAAAAGAAATTGTTTTTTGATTTTTATTAAATGACTATTATGAATATTTATAAAATGATAATTTTTCAAAATTATTGAAAGATGATTATAAGAGTTTTAAAAGGATAATTGCATGGAATTAGAAGAAATTATCAAAGAATAGTTTGATGAAATTATCATTTCATAATTATCATTGCATCTTTTAGTTAAGGAATAATTGTGTGAAAATATCAAATATAATTATAATGTAATACTATGAAATTATCACATGATAATTATTTATGATATTATTATAAGATATTTATTAGTGGATAATGCACGTTTATTTTCTTTTAGGCAGTTCCTTAGTTTCTTTGATTTCTTTCAAACCAGACCAAATCAAGCCTCAATTTTGGATGTGTGGTTCATCCTTGGTATAAGGTGAGTGGTCTAAACTAAATCCATTTTTTATTTGATACTATTATTTATAGTATATAGGAAATATGCGATCACTCCGACATACCGCGGGCATGACCTGATAAATTGGATAACCTCTCTTAAACAATAATATATTATTTTTTAAACTACCATTAAATCCCTTTAGATCCATAAGCAAGGTGAATGCAACCTGCAACTCCCCAATAGGTGCATCAGTCTTGGATTTAATTATGGCCAAGACTGTTTGACTTTTTAACCCTCTAATAAATTGGATAATTTGATTGATTTAGGGATTGGACTTTTGAATTGGTATAATGATAAATTTGTGTGATTTATTATGGAAGAATCACCTTATCTAATTTTGGATAGTTGATATATTAATTACATCAGGGTTAAATTATAATTTAAATGGGTTTTATATAATTATGATGATAATTTGGAACTCTGATAAATAAAATGAATTTTGTTAGACAGATGATAATTTGATTAATTAATTATTGTGTGTTATGATAATACATATGGTATGTTTGATATTGGCCATGTGATTTTTTGGTCTCTTAGGTTTCATGTTCTATTATATTAATGTAATTGATACCAAAGGGTTTAATGATGATATAATGTTGAGTTAGTCTGGATAAAAATCATTTTTTATGTATTCTTGAGGGCTTGGTGCATGATTTTCTATACCATATGAGGGAAAGGTGCATAGGTAATTGATGTCCGAGGGTAGAGTATATGATTATATGGGATGTATGAGGGCTGGATACATATTCACTTGATGATGGAGGGAGATATTTTGGAAATTATGTGGGTTTAGGCTATTTGTTTATGACATGTTATTAACAATTCATCCTCGGTAGGAGAATTGGCTTCCAATTTAGGTGATCTGTCCTAATGCAGAAGGATCTACCCACAGACATAGATAACATATATGGAAATGAAGCCAGTTTAGATGGCCTCAGGTGTTATACCATAACCTGAGGTTCAATTGGTTTAATTAATGTGCAGTATTAATTTATTAAATTAGTACCATGTTTATCACTATATTGCATGCACTATATCATTCAAGTTGGATTTTATTATACACAGTGGTATCGACCTACTAAGTTGTACTCACACCCTAAACATGCTACCATTTGGTAACCAAATATATTTCATGGATGTAGGTTTGAAAGGGAAAGGTAACTTGTAGTTGATTTGTAACAGGATGGATGGGTTGGAGCTTGGAGATATAGCCAACATGGGGTTTGGACAGGGGTTTTGGAGTTTTTATTCAAGTTTGGTTGTTATTTTTTTATTTTCAATAATTTTATCGCATAATTTATACACATTAAGATTATAATTACATTATTATTTGGATTTATTTAGTTTATACCTTTCTTTTTTTGTATATATTATTTTTTATTAATCTTGTTTCCATTATTTCTACCAATCTGCTATTATTTAGGATTTTATTGTAACTTTTACCTAAGTTTATAGTCTACCCAATATATTAATTAGAACCTTGCTACTAGATGATAGAACCTAGAATATGGTGAGGCACACTTGAGTTCATATAGCCAACTGATACAGTCACTTGAAGGAGCATCGAGTCGGGGATGTTATAAAGTGGTATCACAAGATGTTTCTTTTCTACTGCTTTACTATTTGGGAAAGATAGAAATAAAAATAGGATGTGTCAAAAATTGTAATTATCTTGTGTATAGGAGTGTCTAACCAATGTAAAAGGGAAAATATTAGTGCCCTAGGATTGGATTACTTTTCATTATGTTCGCATGTTATAGTTTGAAGTAATTTCACCTTGGGTGATTCATATGTTGTGTAATGTTATTATTTCATTAGATTTATACTTGTGTCCTAATATAGTGTGAGATGAGTATAAATGCACCATGATAGGAACATAGGGATATATATTGACATACATTATTCATGATTGGGACATAATTATTGAATGTGATACATTTCCCATATAAACTACGAAATGGGATACATGTTTTAACTAATAGAAAAGGGATAATAAGTGAACTATTACGTTTTTTTGATTGAATTGATAATAAATTTTTAAGGAGGCCTTGATCCAGTGGTTCTATGCTGTTTTTAAAATTTTAGGACAACTTGGTTGTTATCCTGTATTCTATGGAGTGTGTTTTTCTTATAGAGAAAATTCCTCCTTGTTGCCTTCAAATTGAGGGTCGAGAGAGAGGCAATCAACATGATCCTGACATAGCTGAATCAGAGCTTCCTCTAGATCCTATAGATTATATGGATGTTTAGCTTCTTGAAAGTTTCTTTAGGGTCATGTGATCAGTGTAGAGGGATACTATTCACACCATACCTTCAATGTCTGATTTGGAGAGAGAGTTTCATCTCTAACAACCGCTTATGTTTACTAGGGAAGTAGGCCTATAAGAAGCTGAATTATAGACCTATCCATTCCAAAAAATATTCAATAACCTCAAGACACCCACATATAGGAGGTTGAAGTTGGATACAAACATGATTTATTGACCTTCCAAGCATTAGTGGGACATTTTGGAGCAAGTTAGGTAGTAAGAGGAGTTATCCTGGAAAGACATTGAGACAATGTTCCTGATCCACTTCTATCCCAAGACTTTGAAGGATGATAAGGCTCTTGAGTTCCTGCACATGACATAGGAAAACTTGTAAATGAAGAACTACATTGGATGACTCGCCTACATATAATTATTTGATCCATCCTTAGTAGCTGATGACATTGCTAGGGAGAGATATTTCCAGGATGGTCTTCGCTATAAGATCAGGTCACAGGTGAATGTATTCCATTTGAGCAGCCCTGTGGATATAATGAATTAGGCTATCATCATAGAGGGTAATCTAATAGAGGCCCCAAGCGTTGGTCAGACAGTTTCTTCAGGGTAATTTGGAAACTCTTATTCGAGTGGAAATAAGAACCATTTTGAAAATTATCTTCATGTTAGTGGTAGGTAGACCAAATAAGGGATTAAACTTCCTCCTCAATACCGTGGTTCGATATAGTGATTCCATTGTGGTAGGATGGTCTATAAGCACCCATAGTGTCCTCACCCTTCAGTGTACTGTGTGTCTGTGGTAGGTTGGGTCATATTCAGAAGTTTTGTGGGAACTTTCCATAAAAGAGCATTGGTAGAGGTTCTTGATAGGAACCTAAGTCTGGAAGGGGCTCAGCTACTATTCAGCAAATTGGTACCTAGAGTTACACTAGTCATTTAGGATGTGGAAAAGGATGTGGTACCCTACTGAAAGAGCATCAGTACCACTCAAAGGGAATAAAAAAGGGAGTCAGACTGATGCCTTGGTTAAAGGGCTGATCTAGATACATTCTATACATTTTTCTCTAATTGTTTTGGATGTTAGACCTTATTTTGTAATAGGTAATATTCTTGTATCATATACCTTTGCTTTAATTTTATTTGATACAGAAGCATGACATTCCTTTATATATATTATTTTTGAAAATAGTTTGGGTTTTTCTATGAATTTCATAGATGGGGTTATAAATATTGACACAACTTTGGGAGTGCAGTCAGAGGATATCAATCATTGCAAAGACCATTCTCTTGAAATGGTAGTCTATCATTTCCTTTGGGTAATTTTTGTACTAAAAATGACAAGATTCGATTTGATTCTTCGTATGGATTTCCTAGTTATATACTAGGTTCATATTGAATACTATAAGAGGAGAGTTACCTTTCTATCTCCAGACGGAGACAAATATACTCACCAAGGTGAGTGGGATTTTCATGATAGTCATGTAGGACTAGTCTAGTGAAAACTGATTTGTCTCAAGGATCAGATGGGAATCCTTATTGTTGACGATGGAGGAATGATGCAAGATACATTTCTTCTGGTGGTGGAAAATTTTATGGATGTATTTCCAAAGTATTTCTCTAAATTACCACCCATTCAGGATATTGACTTCATTATTGAGTTGGTTCTAGGAGCTAATACAATTTCTATTCCTCCATATAGAATTTCACCAGCGAAGCTTCATAAATGTAATGTTTAGTTGGATGTTCTATAGGCTAAGGGTTTCATATAACCTAGTACATTGCCTTGGGGTTCTCTAGTTCTATTTAACAATAAGGATTACAAGACTTTGGGGATATGTGTGGATTATCAAATACTGGACTAGATGATGACCAAGAATCGATATCCCCTTCCACGTATTGGTAATCTATTCAATCAGTTGAGAAGTTATAGGACTTTCTCAAAGATCTATTTGAGGTTAGGGTACAACCAATTGAGTCTGAGACCAACATACATACCTTGTACTGCTTTTAGGAGTAGGTATGGCTTATATGATTTCATAGTGATGCCCTTCAGTTTGATGAATTCACTGAAAATATTCATGGCCTTGATGAATCTTATCTTTCAGCCTCTCATAGATCAGTTTGTGGTAGTTTTTTTGATGAAATATTAGTGTACTCTAAATCTATATATCATCATTCACAACATCATGAAATTATCCAGAGTATACCGAGAGAGCATGGTCATTACACTAATATATCTAAATGTATTTTCTTGATTGATAGATGGAATTTATTAGGTCATGTTATCATAGAGGTTGGAGTGTTAGTGGACACAAAGAAGTTGGAAATTGTGGTATCTTTGGAGAAACCTAATAATTTCTTTTATATTTGGAGTTTTCTTTCTCTAGGAGGTTATTACTGATGCTTCATCTAGGACTTCTCTTGTATGGAAACACTGATGTATGGGTTGACCAAGAAAGGGGTGAAATTTTCTCGGTCATATGCTTGTGAGGGATATTTCCAAGAGCTGAAGAAAATGTTAATCTTTGCACCAATCCTCACCTTACCATAGTCTAGTAAAGAGTATACCATGTATTGTGATGCATCTGAAGTTGGACTTGGAGAAGTTTTAATGTAGGAGGACCTTGTGGTTGCTTATGGATTTAGACAGTTGAGACTTTATGAGAGGAATTATCCCACTCACGATCTGGACTTAGTAGTGGTGGTACATTCCCTAAGAAGTTAGAGACACTATATTTTGATAAAAAGGTTTGTGGTGTACACAAACCACAAGAGCCTCAGATATATCTTTTCTCAGCAAGACCAAAACCTTTGGTAGAGGGGGTGGGTTGAGTATCTTCAATCGTTCAACTTTGAGGAGGCTTACATTCTGAGAAAGGGAAATGTCATCACTGATTCCTTGATCATGAATAAATAGACATAGGCAGTGCATGATTCTTATAATGAGTGGAGGTTGATGGAACTCTTTGCAAATATGCATCATTATGTTTAGGATTCCCAGGGAGAAGTAGCACTGACTTCAATATATATTGTACCCATGCTTCTTGACCTGATCAAGATAGAGTAGTTATCTGATCCAAAGGGATTGGTTATAAGAGATAGATTATATTGGGGATCCACCACTAGGATGGTCTTTTGGTATTGGGAATTCTATTCCTTTTATTGGCAGAGTATGGGTTCCTATGGGATTTCATGAGGAGCTTATGAGAGATTTTCATACTTCCAAATGGGTGATACATCCTGGTTTGAAAAATATGTATCATGATCTATATAGATATTATTGGTGGCCAAGGATGAAAAAGGAGATAATAGTCTTTGTAGCGAGATGTTTCACCTATCAACAGGTGAAGACAGAGCATTAGAGGCCTACAGGGCTATTGCGACCGTTGCCCATTCCAGAGTGGAAGTGGGATGATTTCACTACGGATTTTAGGATAGGATTACCCAGGAAAACTCCCAAGAATGATGTTATGTGGGTTATTATAGATCGACTAATGAAGGTGACCCACTTTTTTACTATCAGGGAGACCTTCTCTGTTGATTGTTTGGGTAGTATTTATGTTCGTGATATAGTTCGATTACACAATTTTATGAGGATAATTCTTTCTGATTGAGATTTTCATTTCACATATCAATTTTTATAGGGTCTTCAGATGGCATTGGGATCATAATTTCTTCTAAGTATTTCCTACCAAAAAGAAGGTCAATCTGAGATTACTATTCATATTTTGGCATATATGTTACGATCTTGTGTTTTAGATTTTAGACGTTCATGGGAGAAACATTTAGAACTCGTAGAGTTTTCCTACAATAATAGATTCCAAGCATAGATCCAAATTTCTCATTTCATGGTATTCTATGGTAGTATGCGTTGTTCACATATTTTTTGGTTGGTGGTGGGAGAGGTAGCACTTATTGGACCTAGTCTCATACATGAGATGTTTAGGTACGTTCAATTGATTAGGAAGTGGTTAGTGACCATGAAGAGATAACAGAAATCATATACTGGCCAATAGAGACAACCTCTGGAGTCTAATGTTGGTAATCAGGTTTTTCTTCATGTGGCACCTAGACTGGGGAAGCATCCTATTAGAAAATAAGGGAAGCTTTCGCCCTAGTTTTTTGGGCCTTTTGAGAATGTAGAAAGGGTTAGTACAGTGGTATACAATTTGTCCCTTCCACAGTTTTAAAGTTACATGCATGATGTGTTTCACATATCACAACTTTAAAGATATATTTGTAAATATTCTCATGTGATTAACATTGAGAATTTGAGATATTTGTAGATGCATCCTTTGAGGAGCATCCTTTAGGAATTGTGGACCACAGTGAGAAGCATATTTTTTTTGGAAAGACCATCTCTGTAGTATGAGTACCATGGAAACATGGAAATTTTCAAGAGGAGAACTGTGAGAGGGAATTTAATGTGTGAGAATCATGTCTAGACTTGTTTAATGATATCCCATAGTGATGCATGGAGCACCTTCTGGAAGATCTATTATATGGTGGATTGGTTGTAAGATCCATCCTTTTTTAGGTATGTTTTCCTTTGAGTTTCTTCTGTTTATAACATCCTTGTTTTTTTACAAATTCAATAAAAACATTGTGATAAATTATAAATGCCTTATGTGAAAAAAATTATTTATAAACAAAATATATTAATAAATGTGTTAAAGGAGTTTCATAAGAGAAAATTCTTAGTTAACACTTTGTAACATTCAATGGAATATTTTCAAAGTCATACATTGAGTTAGTGTGAGATTTTGAGGTCCATAAATTCTCAATGAAGGCAGAATAAAAATATTAAATATACTTTTAAGCATGGAAAATTTATTTAAAATAACTAAATAACTCCAAATTGATCATTATATGAGAAATATGAGACCACCGTTTGGTTTGGGATGCGATGTTTACCCTAGGCGGGGTATAAAATTTGAATGAATCAGATGTTTTGATTCCTTGATTGTGAGATAAAGTTATTAAATAATATATATATATATATATATTATTTTTATTGAAAATAAATCAATATCTCCAAAAGAGTGCATTGTATGGGAAATATGATACTACCATTGGGTCTAGAATGGGGGGTTAACCTTAGGAAATGTATAATGTTTATATAAAACATGCATATTAGTCAAGAAACAAATTAAGATTGATTTATTCGATAGTTAAATTAAATAATTAATTTAAATAATTAACAAACAAATGGTTACTATTCACATTTCTTCTCCAAAAATCCAACATGTGATTTTATCCATTATTTACCACCACAAGATTTGTAAAGCATTAATTTACACCATTTTGACCACAAAAAAAATTTAGAAACGTCATTTGGGGGTAAATTAAATCACTCCTCCATCGACAATCAGTTGAAATGGACACTAAATGTAGAGATTTAAAAGGGTATTTTTGATAAATAAATAGGTTGAGTTTTATATATAAACAAAACTATAATTGTGTTTGATAGTAGATCATGTCGAGTGAGAATGACCTCAAATGTCCATTGGGTAAGGCCAGTGTTTTTCTCCTCTTCCTCTGAGACCCCGGTTGTGCACAACCCTTATATTATGCCTCTACTAGGCATCTTCTTTTTATTTTTATTTTTATTATTTGATTTTATTTTATTATATTATTTTCCTCCTTTTTATTAAATAATTAAATTAAAAAAATGGGAAAAGAAAAAGGGAAATGGTTTGTTTTAAATAAAATAATAATACTAAAATTTTCAAATGATCATTTATTTAATTTTTATATTTTCAAAAGATAGTTTCAAATAAATTAACAAGAAAAATTTGTGTGATTTTTATCAAATGATAAATATAAAGTTTTATAAAATGAAAATTTCATCAAATTATTAAGAGATGACTATAAGTGTCTTAAAATGATAATTGAAAGTAATTAAATGAAATTATCAAAGAATATTTTGATGATTTTATCATTTCATCATTTTTTTAAAGAATAATTGTATGATAATATCAAATATAATTATAATGTAATATAATTAATTTATAAAAATATAATTATTTAAGATATTATTATAAGATATTTATCTGTTGATAATGTTTGTTTATTTTATTTTAGGGAGTTCATTATTTTCTTTGATTTCTTTTGAACTATACTGATTCATACCTTGATTTTGGACAAGTTGGTCATCCTAGGTATAAGGTTGGTCATCTAAAATAAATCGATTTTTTATCTGATACAATTATTTATAGTATATTTTATATGTGTGATCACGCCAGCATATTATAGGCACAACCAAATAAATTGGATAACTTCAGTTAAAATATAATCTCTTATTTTTTAAATCGCAATTGAACCCCTTTGGATCCATAGACAAGGATACTAAAACCTATGGCCACCTGATAGGTGTGCCAACCTTTAATTTAATTACAACCTATACTATTTTAATTTTGATCCCTTTAATAAATTGTATACTTTGATTGATTGATTGATTATATTTTTTAATTTGTGTAATAATAAATTTTTTGTGATTTCTTATGGAATAATCACCCTGGTTAATTTTTTGTTGTTGATATATTAATGAAATTAGGTTCAAATTATAATTTGAATGGGTTTGATATAATTATGATGATAATTTGGAACTCTAATAAATAAAATGAATTTGGTAAGACAGATGATAATTTGATTAATTCATTATTGTGTCTATTGATAACACATCTGGTATATTTGATAATGGCCTTGAGATTTTTGATTTCTTAGCTTAGAGCTTATATTATATTGATGTAATTGATACCTAAGGGTTTTATGCTGATGGCATGTTGAGTTTTTTGGGATATAGACCATGTTTATTATGGAAACCTGAGGGATTGGTGCATAATTTTCCATACCACATGAGGGCAATACGCACATGTACTTATTGCCCAAGGGTAGAGTATATGATTATATGAGATGTCTATGAACCAGATGAACAATCACTTGATTCCCAAGGGAGAGATATTTTGGAATCAGGCAAGTTGGGGACATTTTTTTATGACATGTTATTAATGATGCATCCTCAGCAAGAGAATCTTTCACCGATTTGGGTGATCCATCCTGATGTAGGTGGATCTACCCACATACATAGACAACTGGAAGGGTGTCAAATTAGGTTTGGATGGGCTTAATTGTTAGCCCATAACCTGAGGTTCAAAAGGTTTTATTTCATGTGCAGTATTAATTTATTAAATTATTACCATAAATATTTCCACATTTCATGTAGTATATCTCTCAGAATGGATTTGTTTAAAAACATTCGTATTGACCTATTGATTTGTACTCGGACACTGTATGGGATTCCATTTGTCACCCAATAATATTTCATAGATACAGTTTTGGACTAGGTAAGGGACCTTGTAGTTGATTTGTAGTAATATGGATGGGTTTGACCTTGGATATGGGGTCAACATGGGGTTTGGTGTGGGGTTTTCAAGTTTTTATTCGAGCCTTTTTGTTTCTTTTCTATTTGTATGACTTTCAACACATCATTTATACACATTCATATTGTTATTACATTATTATATAGATTAAGTCAGTTTATACCTTTCTTAGTTTTGGATGTATGATTATTTATTAAACTTGTTTATATTATTTCTGCTAATTTTCTATTATTTCAGCTTTCATTGCAACTCTTACCAGATTGTATAGTATTCCCACCACATTCATTAGACACTCACTGCTAGTCAGAAGCCTGTTTTGTTTGGGGAGGTGCGCTGGAGGTCATGTAGCCAACCAAATCGGTCACTTGATGGAGCACCAAACCGGACATGTTATAGGAATCATAGATAAAACATATTATTATATTGGGTAATTGTTATACTTATCACTCTTATAAACGGATTGACCTTATAGTCAACTTCCATACATTTCACTCTTACAAATGAAATAGCTATATGACTGAATTCTATACCCAATGCATTGGAGAGAGATCATGGACCCACCCATCATTGGATTATCAAGGAACCACCAATCATTGGTTATTCATGTAACCTCCCATCAAATGACCAATTACCATTATATAATCATAACACATAAAAGAATCCAATTTTCAACATGTCACTCATAATATTTCATTTTCAATCCTAAGAAAACATTTCTAGTTGTTGAAATAATCAATATGTTTTAAAAAAAATTCAATAAAAAATACCCAAAAAGTAAAATAAATATTTTAATTTAAGAAAAAAAATATATTTCAAATTAATGTAGAAATAAAATAATAGTCACTATAGTGGAAAAGTCATTTTCACAATGTACGTTAAGAATAGAACATTCATTTTTGTAGTTTAAAAAATGTTCTGTATAAAAACCTAAAAATTTTATTTTGAAAACCTTGGCTTGAAATTAAAAATATATATAAATTTTCATTAAAATCCTTTTATATCTATATAAATAAATATGAAAAATAATATGAAGAATTTTGACATGGAGAAAGGATTTATAAATTAAATCTTTAAACATTCAACACATCCCATACCACTTTGAACATTTAAATCATATTCCCCATGAAAGAATAAAATTATAAAAACAAGTGAATAGATAAAATATGGATATAGAAAGTAAAATGGGCAATATATACGCTTTATAAAAGAATAATTTTTCATGTCATTAAGAAATGTCTCAATGAAATGAGATTAAGACAAAATCTCATTCCTTAAGTCTCACTTATCATGTTTGTCTTTATTTTCTAGAATAATGAATGAATATTAATTATTTACTTGATTCAGAAACTTTTTCAAGTTTATAATTAATTTTATTTAACTTTTTACAATTTTTTAATCAACTATGTAGACAATTAAATTTACAATGGCTATTTTGACAATATTCGGTTTATGTGTCAAAAACGACTTTGGTAGGTCAATTATGGTCAAAGGGGTCTTTATAAAAATAGATCCATAATTATAATAATGAAATAATTATAATATCTATACATAAATTACACTTATAAAAAAAATCATAAACTATGGTTATGAAAAATGAACCAACATTGCAATCATGGAGATGGTAGGTTGTACAAACACACAAGTAACATTCCCATTTTTCAATAATCATTATGGAAAGAAGGTAAGTAATATTTTTTATTTCTGTAATTATAATTATATGATAAATACCATTTTATTTAATCATATATATGCATATATAGTTTTTTTTGTGATTTTAAATTTTTCAAATCGTTTCGAGGAGGCAGAAGTCCACACGTCCATAAATGACGTTATCGATTTTTTAGTTTGTGAATAGGTAATAATGAAAATGATATATTGTATTTACAAAAAGGTAATTATTTAATGAATATAATTAGTATTTTATTTATTTCACATATTTTTAATTAATCTAATACTTAATACATTACATGATTTTTTTGAGCATATCACATCACTTTGAGCAGGCGATAATCCACAATTCCACAAACAATGTTATCGTATTTATATAAAATACAAAGCATGAAGGAATTTGTATATAATAATTAAATAAGTATTAAAACATCATATATATCAAATATATATCATATAAAAACATTTTTTCCATCATAAATCCAATCCTTGATAGGTGGTAAAGGAAAAATGGATGACATCATTACGTGATGTGGTAGTTCTCCATACACGAATGATAATTTTGATACCCATTAGATTGAAGTGTGTGTAAGTGTTGGTTAAAACCTTAGAATAAAAAAATACCAGTATATTGATTATATTGAGTTTATCATATAAAACTGTAATAATAATAATTTAGTTGGTTTATAATGAAAATAATTAATAAAGATCTTGTGGAAGGATGTTACCTTTTTTTGGATAACTCCTTTTGGTTTGCACCAAAGGGATTCCTTTACTAGAATTATTCCCAAGGTGAGGATTCTAGGTATAGGGGAGGTATTTTTGAATCTTATTTTAGTATATTTTTGTAAATAAATTTTTTTTATTGGTGTTAAGAAATGGGAAGGTTGCATGCCTTTTTTATAGTGGAGGAGGATTGGCAATCTTGTAAATTTTTGAAAAGGGAATTCTACCCACATTTTCCCGTGTCTAGTGGCTCAAATAATGGCCCAAATTTGATAAAATGGATAATAGTATCGAAATATGAATATCCAATGGATATTTTATAGGTTTCTATACTATTTTTTCTCTTAAGTTTATGGTTTATTCACTTGTTAAGATAATTTTCCTCTTAATTGTTGTAATTCATTTTAATTACATTCACTAATATTTTTGGTAAAAAACTAATTTTATATTATTATAAATTATAAATTATTTTTATTCCAAACATGGAATCCATTTTTTTAAATTCCAATCATAGACGTGGCATAAAATAGTTTAAATTTAATCCCATTGGTAGGATTCCAAAAAGGGTTTTTAAAGTAAAAATGTTCAAAAATTTTCTATGTTTTTAAATGTAAATTCAATGTGAAATTGTTTCCAATGAATTAAATTGGTTCTAATGATATATAATTTATCTAATTATACTTTAAAACCAAATAAATACACAATTTAAATATATAAATAATTTAGATGAAAATTCAATTTTGAACCAAAAATTCAGTATTATTCACTATTCATCAAAATATGAAAGCACTTAGAAAAATACCAAAAAATTGACCAATGTAAATTTTTATATTTCCATTTTAAAAATAAATTTTATTTTTTCATATAAATATTATAAAATTATCAAAAATTACATTGAAAATGGGGTGTCCATTAAAATTTGGTAAAATTACTTTTTAAAAAATATAGAGCCTTTAATGCTTAAAATTGGATTTATTCTTATTTTAAGCCTATTGGATTTATTTGATTAATGTAAAAAATCTAATTTTTTTTTGTAAAAATAATATAGTTAGTCCCATTTATTCTCACTGATACAACAACAAGGCGATAATAACCACTTAATAAAAATATATTAACAGTATATTATTTTTGGAATAACTCTATCTTGCATGCTATGCAAGATTTCATAGAAACACATTATTGTGTATTGGGTGCACTATTGGAATTATAGTCCATTTTAAGGTAAAATTACTATCTAATTAATAAATATTAATAAATATGAAAAATAATTAATCTATCATTACCTGGGATGATACATCCTTCCCACCTTTTAGAAATTATGTGCTCACAATTTTATTCCCTTATCAAATAAGTGGGGTTATTTTTTCCTCATAGAATTTTCCAATTCCCATGTTTCCTCTTCAACCGTATGGGTTTTCCATAAAACCTTAACTTGATTAATTACCTTATTCAAAACACTTTATCACTATAGTTAATAACCTGAACATGTTATTCCCCATAAGAAAGATTCTCATTCAACTGAACTACTTTAGGGATCAAAACATGAGATTAATCTGGTACATACTTCCTTAACCTTGAAACATGAAATAAGTTGTGTATCTTGGATAAACTCAGGGGTAAATCCCCTAGATAGGTAACTGAACCAACTTTCTCTAGGATTTCATATTGTCCAATGAACCGTGGAATCAACATATATTTCTTACCAAAACGTGTCACACTTTTCCATAGAGAAACTTTTAGAAAGAAATGACAACTTACCTCGTATGAAAGATCTTTTCTACAGTTATCCACATAAATTTTATTATTTCTTTGAGATATCCTCATGTGTCATAGAATAAACTAATCTTTATCTTTTATATCCTCTACCAAATCTGGCCCATTATGTTCCTTTTTCATACATCATCCCAATGATCCAGTGTTCAACACCACTTTCCATATAATTCTTTGAAAGGTGCTATATGT
Organism: Viscum album; assembly: GCA_963277665.1. Taxonomy (NCBI): domain Eukaryota; kingdom Viridiplantae; phylum Streptophyta; class Magnoliopsida; order Santalales; family Viscaceae; genus Viscum; species Viscum album. The sequence goes on along the minus strand of OY728133.1, from coordinate 716,797,856 downwards.
ATATTGGAATGAAAAGAGTTATTTAAAAAAACTCAACCAAAGAAATATGTATATCCCAACTTCCTTGGTAATACATTGATCAAGAATGAAACATATATTTTAATGTCTAAATCATCCACTTAGACTATCCATTGGATTGAGAATGAAAAGATGTAATAAAAATTTATTTAGTACCTAATTATTTATGAAGTCCTTTTATAGAAATTAGATGCGAACCTAAGATCATGATCTCATACAATGGAGAGAGGCACTCCATGTAACCTATTAATCTATTTTAGATATAGTCTAGAAAGTTGATCTAGAGACATTGTATCTACAATAGAAAGAAAATGTGCATATTTGGTTAATCAATAAACAATAACCCAAATCACATTACTTTCTTGAGAATTATTTTGAAATCCTATCATGAAATTAATTTATATATTTTACCACTTCTACTTAAGCACTAGAAAAGGTTAAAGCATCCCCTTAGGTAACTGTCTCTTTGACTTAACCTATTGACAAGTGAAACACTTCATGGTAAATTCAGAAATATTTCTTTTCATTGCATATCACCAGTAATACTCTCGAAGATCTCTATACATCTTAGTTCTACCTAGATGAATAGAAAACAAGGAACTATGATATTTAGTCAACAAATGTTTTCTCAACTATAATCACAAGGCACACATAATCCATTTCAAAATCATAAAACACCATATTAATCATTATTAAAATTAGGAAACTTATCATTCTTAATGTATTTTATCTTTTCTTGAAAATATTGATCTACTTTCTGTGATATCTTAATTATTTTTAAAATGTTGACTACACTGAAACCTAAAATAAAATTGAGGGAATCCCTGTATGTGACGACCTGAAATTTTGAATAATTTTTGTTTCTTAAATTTGTGTGTTATTTAATTTTATACTCAACAAAACTATATCCTTTAATTAATGAAGTGAGTATAATTAAAATAATACCATTGGGTTTTGACTATTATATGACTATTGGTCAATATCACTATTGGAATCTAGACTCTTAATGTCACAATTATTGTCCATAAATACAAGTGATCTTGGTTAATTAATATAGAAATAAGAGTTTATGGCCTCATCCATTAGACTCGGGCCGTACAAAGCCCATCTATCGGAGCTTGGGAAGGAGGTTGCATCACTGGGCTTTGCTCTAAACCAAGCTGAAGCCGAACTTCAAGATGTGAAGCTTGAATGGAATCACCTAATGGAGAAGTTCAAGCTGATAGAAATCACAACTCGGGGAATGTTGTTTGAGCCACCCCAAGTTTTTATCACCATAGCACACCTTACACTTAGATCCTATGAAGGTGTTATAATGGGATATGTAACACGACCTTAGTTACTTGTGTAATCCTTTTGTATAAATAAAATTGTTATTTCTTATTATAAAAAAGTTGGTGAATTTTAAATATCTGGATAAATGTACGATGGATTTATAGTTCCATATTACTAATGAATTTTGGAAAAAGGGTATTTTGAAATATTTTTGTAAACTTTAAATAATTAATAATGTAAAATGATTTTCAAAAAATGGTCTTCTATAGTTGTTACCAGTAAGAAATTTAGAGTCTAATAAGATCAACTTAATTTTTAGTGAATTGTAAAGTATGAATAATAATATACCCTTATAAATAGTGATGAATAGTAAATTGGCTAAAAAAATAGAATCTTTACCCATGAATGTATAAATACTATTTATACATCTTAAAAGTGAAAAAACAATCATAGTAAAGGTTTTGGTATTTTTGTATGTCATAAATATTTTTTTTACAATTTTGTAATTAATTTAATAATATAAAATGGAAATTTATTTTCATAAAATGTAATCATCAATTATTACTTTATTATCTTATGGTTATATGATAATTTTATGGGACCTCGATTACCTTTTCAAGGTGTTACAAAACGAGTTTTAGATTTAAAGTTGTTTATTTGGAATAAATAATGATTTTATTTAAAAATAAAATTAAAAATATTTAGAAAATTATTTTCATATAATGTAGCATATTTTTAAATTCATAACTTTGATATTAGGATATAGTGAATTTGTGATATTTTTATAAAATGTTTTGTTTTTTGGTGAATAGTAAAAAAAAATACTATTTTGAGTTTCGGTGTGATTAATGACATCATTAATGATGTAATAATGATGTAATCATTTTTGTAGACTTTTGAATATTAAGATATGCTATTAGGTGTCCCAATTGGCCAATACCATGGGAAATCCCATGGTTTTTCAAATACCACCGATTAGGTGTCCCTTGGAAATTAATTAAATATTCCTTCACTTTTGAGATAAATACCATGCCATTACCTCATTCATTTCATTTCAAAATCCCCCTCATTGAAGCTATAGTCTTTTTACTCCCAAGGAATCCTCCCCAGGTGCCCTCAATCTCCCCAAGGTCCCAACCTTCAAGCTTTCTAAATCACTCTTCAAGATAAGAGAACCTTTCACCCTCCTCTATTAAGTCATGACTTTCTTTATGTTATATTTTCTAGTTTACATTTTTTTATTTAGGGGTATATTATCATATATAGTTATTACTATACATATTATTTCCAAATGATGAGATACCCTTTCTTCTCTCATCGACAATTTTTCTGGATTTTCAAGTGATGCTGTTATGCTACCGAATTTTTGTAAAAGAAATCGCACCTTCTCTTTTCTTTCAAGTTTCCTTTCCATGTGGTATGTATTTCAAATATACATACCATATTCTTATTTATATGTTATTCTATCCCTATACTATATTATGAGTTATTTTTTATTGGTTTATCCTTTTCCTTTCTCTTTTAATTTTTTCTAAAAAACATGTCATGTAGTCATTATGCTGCATAATTTTCATCTCAAAATCTCTCTCTTTTTCTCATGAAATTCTCTTGTTTTATTTATTTGAATACCCAAATCTATTTTAATTTCAAGGGGTATTCATTGAGAAATAAAATCTATCTATTTTATTTTTTAATTGACATACATTTAACACTCACTCCCTTTCCATGTAATATATATGACATAATGATCTTATTTTTAAGCACTATTAAAACCTCACGATTTTGAAGTGAAACCCATTTCTTTTACTCTCTTTGGGTTATTTATGAAATTTATGATTATGATATTTATAGATCACATGAAAATAAATACATATTAAGGGTTCACCCTGATAATTCTCCATTTCATTGGATAAATAATTTAATCTCTAGAGATGATAAGTTTCACGATACCTTGCTGAATAACCTTGGTAATTTTTTATAACACCTTTGGGATGAAACTTGGTGATTTGTTCATGAATGTAGAAATTAAATGTTTTAGCCCAACATTAAAGTTATTATTAATGTTATTTTTATTATGATATGCCTTGTTTTCCATGGCCCATGTCTTTATGTTTTTTATGAAGTTCTTATTAATATCACTAGTAAATGGATTCCCTTATTAACCCTTACTGGGCCTTCAGCTCAGCCATTCCATTGATGTATGCCTCCAAGTTATGAGATTCGGTAATTTTATAAAATATGAACCTTTAAATAATATTTTCATGGGGATTTAAAAGTGTGTTTTATGTTTTCATGTTTTATTGTTCCTGATTTATAAGGAACTAGATTTTAAAGATCCTCTGTTTGTAAAATGTAATGAAACGTTGTGTAATAAAAAGGCAGGATTCCATAGTTGGTATAAAAGAATAGTTTTGTTATTTATGGAAATTTTTCTATGAAAACTTTAGGAATAACCCTATAGAAAATATTAAATATAAAAAAACTTCCCTGTATTTTGGTGGGTATTGAGTAAGTGGTTTATCATGTAAATGCATCCCTGTCTGGATACGAGCAGGTAGAGACGGTTCTGGCACAAATGTATATAGGAGTAGAAACTCCAAAAATGAATTTTGGTCTTGACCCGAGGTATCCTAGTACACAAAAATGGGACTTGCTTCACTCTTAGTTATGACACTACTGGGGGATATGTTTGGTTAATCATTATATTTTTATGAATCATTATAATGGTTTTATAGAGAAATGTAATTGTTTAAAGCATGAAGTGTTAAGACATAAAATAGTTTATATTAAAATGATTTGTAAGTCAAATAAGTTTCTCAATAAGGTTTTATTATTTTAGAAAATGACAGGCAATAAAAGGAACCATGAAAACGGTGACCTTAATGGACCATGCACTGAAGACCCTCTAAAGGAATCTGGAATGGAAAATTTCATGTGAATGATGAACCAAATGACTCATGTTATAGGAAATAACTTGAATCAAGATGAGAGACTCATCTCACCACGAAGGGAACAACATTTTGATGAGTCCTTTATGCATCAATTACTACAAATATTCAATAGATCGACTGACCCATTGATTTCTGAAAAGTGGATCAACTCTCTAGAGAAGATCTTTTCTATGATCTACTATTCGGAGTAAGATAAAGTCACCCTAACTGTCTATCACTTAGAGGGAGAAGCTGAACAGTGGTGGGAACTTATTAAAAACACGAGGCCAAGAGTGGATGTTGAAGCTATGGAGTTGGAAGAGTTTAGAGGGATATTCTTCAGTAAGTATTTACCTCGTTACATGGGAATTAGAATGGAGAAGGTGTTTCTCGAGCTAATGAAAAAAGAGAATGAATCTGTGGGAGGCTACGAGAGGAACTTAACAAGGCTTTCAATTTACTCCTCTAACTTTGTCATGGATCCAAATGGTAAGGTTGATAGATTCTTCGGTGGACTGAGACCTCATCCGTGGAAGAATCTAGTCAACTAAGACTATAATAGCTATGAGAAGATCATACAGATTGCGATGAAAGTCGAACTGGAGTTTGGTGAGATGCAATGGTCTCATAAACCCAATGACAAGAAGAGATCGATAGAGCCAATCTTAGGGTGGATCTTCGATCATGGAAGAGGAGGAAAATAATTACAATTTCCCACGTGTAATAAATGTGGGAAGAGGCATTTGGGGAACTACCTACTTGAGAGTGAGAAGTGCTACAAGTTTAGAAGAGATGGCCATATCAAACAGAATTGTCATAGTGAGGTGAATATGTAAATTCACAACAGTAACAAAAAAGGGAATATGGTGCAGGACCTACATGATATCCAATGCAATAAGTGTGGACAACTTGGGAACTTTTCCAGTCACTGTCCAAATCCGATGGAAAAGGAGGGGAATCACTATCAGCCTCAATAATGGACAAGGGAACAAGGTATGACATTTGAAATCACTATGGCTGAAGTTTAAGTGCCAAATGATGTGGTGGAAGGTACTATTATTGTTATCTCAAAGCTAAGAAGTAATTTTTTTTATTCTGGTTCTATGCATTCCTTTACTTTCTCCATATTTTCAAGGAATTTAGAATCAACCCCCAATTTTCTAAAAGTAGAGTTATCTATCAAGAATCCTGGTAGGATTATCCAAGCATCGTCAGTGTTTAGAATCTGTAGTATTTAATTTAGTGAGCACAATATTATTGAAAATCTAGTAGTCATTCCCAGGATGGAATTTGAAATTATACTAGGGATGGACTAGTTCTCAAAGTATAATGCTAAGATCAAATTTAGAAGCAAGGAAATCTCAATAGTCTTGAATTGGAAGCCTAAAGTTATCTTCTAAGTAGAGATATCTCAACCCGATCTTTGTCTAGAAAATCCTCTTATATCCTTATTTATGAAGTTGATCAGTGAAGAAGAAGGAGGATATGAGAGTTTAAGGATAAAAAATGTCCCCATCATCTAGGAATACATTGAAGTATTTTCTAAGGAGTTACCCGGACCTCCCCCAGAAAGAGAGGTAGAGTTATCCGTTGAACTTGAACCTGGATCTTAACTGATATCAAAGACCCCCTATAGGATGGAAAATGTGAAGATAGAGGAATTAAATAAACAACTCCAACATGTTTTGGGGAAGAGGTTTATCTGAATGAGTGTGTCTCCTTGGGGAGCACCTGTTCTCTTAGTGAAGAAAAAGGATGGATCAATGCAGTTATGTATTGATTATAGAGAACTGAACATGACCAGTATAAAGAAAAAATACCCTCTTCCAAGAATTGATGACTTATTTGACCAACTTCGTGGGGCACAATTATTCTCTAAAATTGATCTTTGATCTGGTTATCATCAATTGAGGGTGAAGAATGAAGATATTCCAAAAAATGCCTTCCGATCCGGATATGGGCATTATGAGTTTGTTGTTATACAATTCGGAATGACTAATTCACCTACTTTTTTTTATATATTTTATGAATAGATTCTTTAAGTACTACCTTGATAAATTTGTGGTAGTTTTTATTGATGGTATTCTAATATATTCTAAAATTTGCGAGGAGGTTGATGATCATCTAAGGGTTATTTTGAAAACTTTACAGAAGGAGAGGATTTTTGGTAAGTTCAGCAAATGTGAATTCTGGTTGCAATAAGTTTTTTTATTGGGGAACATTGCAACCAATGAAGGAATCACATTTGACCCTAAAAAGACAAAAGTTGTAGAGGAGTGGCCTCAAACTACAATAATAAAAAATATTCCTAGTTTCCTTGGATTAGCAGGATATTATAGGAGGGTTGTGAAAAACATTTCATGAATTTCTAATCCATTAAGAATTTAACTAAAAAAGGGGTCAAGTTCATCTAGACAAAGGAGTGTGAGGAAAGTTTCCAAGAGCTGAAGAAGAGATTGGTTACTACACCTGTGTTAACTTTTCCCTCAAGTGAAGAAGGATTCGTTATTTTTAGCGATGCATCTCTGAAATGCCTTGGGTGTATCCTCATGAAAAATGATAAGGTCATTACTTATGCATCTCGATAGTTGAAGACTCATGAGTAGAGCTATCAAACGCATGATCTGGAGCAGGCTGTGGTTGTTTTTTCTCTAAATATATAGAGACACTATCTTTATGGCGAGAAATGTGATATATACACAGACCATCAAAGTTTGAAGTATATTTTCACACAAAAGGAATTCAGCACGAGACAAAGGAGATGGTTGGAACTTCTTAAAGACTATGATTTTTCAATTCATTATCATTCTGGAAGAGCAAACAATGTCACTGATGCAGTAAGAAGGAATGACCCAGTTGTTCTTTCCATGATGAGGATTCAAAGAGATACTTTGATCAATGACCTAGTAAATATGTACATGGGAATTATAAGGGAAAGGACATCATCAAATCTAACCCAAATTATTTCTCAACCATTATTACTAGAGAAGATCAATAAATCTCAGAAAGAAGATCCTTTGTTATAGGATAAGTTTGAGGCTATGAAAGATGGGATGTTTCTTGAGTTCAATATTGATCAAGAAGGTGTACTGATATTTTGTACAAGACTATGTGTTCCATATATTTTGGAAATAAAGAAGGAGCTAATGGATGAATCTCATAGATCTACCTTCTCCATACATCATGGAAGCACAAAAATGTATAGGGACCTTCATGATCATTATTGGTGGGATAATATGAAAAAGGATATTTCTGACTACATTTCAAGGTGTCTGGTATGTCATAAAGTGAAGGTAGAGAGACAAATTCATAAAGGGGTATTGCAACCACTACTCATACTAGCATGGAAGTGGGACAATATCACTATGGACCTCGTCACTTGTATCCTGAGATCTTATAAAGGAAAAAATGTGATATAGGTTATTGTGGACTTTCTCACCAAGACTGCCCATTTTATCTCCATTAGAGAAGATTTCTCTCTTGATCAACTTGCTAGTATTTACATTAAGTGGTAAGGCTGCATGGAGTTCAACTTTCTATCGTATCTGACTGTGATCCAAGGTTCATATCAAAATTATATAGAATTATTCAACATTATATGAGAACTGAATTGAATTTTAGTACGGCCTATCACCACCGAACTGATGTCCACTCTGAAAAGACTATTCAAACACTTAAGGATATACTGAGAAAATGCTCAATGGAATTTAAAGGTGGATGGCATCAACATCTCCCTTTAGTTGAGTTCTCTTAAAACAACAGCTTCGACTCGAGCATTCAAATGGTACCCTATAAAGCTATATATGGTAAGAGATGTAGAAATCTTACTTGTTGGCATGAAGCTGGTGAGAGAAAGCTTCTTGGGCCTGATCTTGTGAAAGATATGGCATAATAATTCCATGCCATCCAACAATACATTGAGGCTGCTCAGATTCAACAGAAGATCTATGCTGACAACTGTCGAAGGGACTTTGAGATTGATATTAGTGACAAAGTCTTTCTATGAATTTTACCTAGGAAGAGAGTCATGAGGTTTTGTAAGAAAGGAAAGCTCAACCCTAGGTACATTGGCCCCTATGAAATTCTTGATCGCGTAGAAGCAGTGGCCTATCGGCATGCACTTCCTCCAAATCTAGCACAAGTTCATGATGTCTTCCATGTATCCCTCTTGAGGAAGTAGCTACCTGACCATTCACATGTACTAAATCTAGAGGTTGTATAACTGGAACATCAACTCTCTTATGAGGAGCATCCACTGGAGATCTTGTATCATAGAGACAAGGTTCTACGCAATAAGACTACCAACCTTGTTAAGGTGTTGTGGAGGAACCACAAAAGCGAAGAAGTCACATGGGAACCAGTGGAGTCTATGAGGCAGAAGTACCCACACCTTTTCTCTTCTATGGGTATGAGTTAAAATTTTAGGGACAAAATTTTATTAAGGGGGAAAGAATCTAACGACCCAAACCTTTGAATAATTTTTGTTCCCTAAATTTGTGTGTTATTTTATTCTATACTCAACAAAACTATATCCTTTAATTAATGAAGTGAGTATAATTAAAATAATACAATTGGGTTTTGACTATTATATGATTTTGGTCAATATGACCATTGGAAACTAAACTCGCAATGTTACGATTATTGTATAAAAATACTAGTGATCTTGGTTAATTAATACAGAAAGAAGAGTTGATGGCCTCATCCAATAGACTCGGGCCGCACGAAGCCCATCTGTCAGAGCTTGAGAAGGATGTAGAATCACTGATCTTTTCTCAGGACCAAGACCAAGATTCTATCACTATATCACACCTTACAGTTAGGTCCTATGCTGGTGTTATAAGGGGATATGTAACGCGACCTTAGTTACCCGTGTAAACCTTTTGTATAAATAAAATTGTTATTTCTTATTATGGATAAGTTGGTGAATTTCAAATATCTAGATAAATATAGGATGAATTTATTGTTCTATATTACTAATGAATTTTTGAAAAAATGGTATTTTGAAATATTTATTTAAACTATAAATAATTAATAATGTAAAAGGATTTTAGAAAAATGGTCTTCTACATTTGTGACCAGTAAGAAATTCAGAGTCTAATAAGATCAACATATTTGTTAGAGAATAGTAAAGTATGAATAGTAATATACCCTTATGAATAGTAATGATTATTAATTGGATGAAAAAAATAGAAACTTCACTCATGAATGTATAAATACAATTTAGACATCTTAAAAGTGAAAAAAATGATCATAGTATAAGTTTTGGTATTTTTGTATGTCATACACATTTTATTTATAATTTTATAATTAATTTAATAATTTAAAATGGAAACTTATTTTCATAAAATGTAATAATAAATTTTTACATTTTCGTATTATGGTTATATGATAATTTTATGGGACCTTGATTACCTTTTCATGGTGTTACAAAACGAGTTATAGATTTAACATTGTTTATTTGGAATAAATAATGATTTTATTTAAAAATAAAATTAAAAATATTTAGAAAATAATTTTCATATAGTGGAGATCATTTTTTTGATTCATAACACCGATACTAGGTTATGGTGAATTTATGAGATTTTTATAAAATGTTTTGTTTTTCGGTGAATAGTAAAAATACAGTTTTGAGTTTCGATGTGATTAATGACAACATTAATGATATAATAATTATGGTCGACTTGTGAATAGTAATATATGCTATGAGGTTTCTCAAGTGGCCAATTCCTTGTGAAAATACCATGGGAAGCCCATGGTTTTGCAAATACCACCGATGAGGTGTCCCTTGGAAATTAATTAAATATTCCCTCACTTTTTATATAAATACCAATCCATTACCTCATTCCTTTTATTAAAAAATCATATCAATGAAGCTCCGGTATTTTTACCTCCCAATTATCCCTCTCAAGGACCCCTCAAGTCCCCCAAGGTCCCAACCTTTGAGCTTTCGAAGTCACTCTTCAAGGTAAGGGAACCTTTCACCCTCCTCTTTTAAGTCATGACTTCCTTTATGTTATGTCTTCTAGTTTCCATTTTATTTTGTAGGGGTAAGTTCTTATATATAATTAATTCTATCCATACTATTTACAAATTATGAGAGACCCTTTCTTCTCTCATCAACTGATTTTCTGGATTTTTAGGTGACGCCGTTAGGTGGTCGAATTTTCGTAAAAGAAATCGCATATTCTCTTTTCTTTCAAGTTTCCTTTCCTTGTGGTATGTCATTAAAATATACATACCATGTTCTTATTTATATTTTATTCTGTCCCTATACTTTATTATGTGTTATTTTTTAGTGGTTTATCCATTTACCATTTCTTTTAATGTTTTGAAAAAAACATGTCATGTAGTCGTTATGATGTAGAATTTTTGTCTCAAAATATCTCTCTTTTTTCTCAATAAATTCTATTGTTTTATTTTTTCGAATACCCAAATATATTTTCATTTATAGGGGTATTCATAAAGAAAAAAATTGATCTATTTTATTTTTGGAATTTACATACATATAACCCTCACTCCCTTTCCATGGGTTATATATGTCATAATGATCTTATTTTTAAGCACTTTTTAAATGTCACGATTTTGAAGTGAAACCAATTTCTTTTACACTCTTTGCGTTATTTATAAAATTTATGATTATGATATATTTGGATCAAATGAAAATAATGACATATTAAGGGTGCACCTTGATAACGCTCTAATGAATTTGGTAAAATATTTAATCTCTAGAGATGATAAGTTTCACGATACCTTGGTGAATAACCATGGTAATTTTTTTATGACACCTTTGGGATGAACCTTGGTGATATGTTGATGAATTTCTAAATGAAATGTTATAGCCACATATTAAATTTATTATTTATATTCTTTTTATTATGATGTTACTCTTTTTCCATTTCCCACGTCTTAATGTTTTTTTATCAAGTTCTTATTGATATCACAAGTAAAGGGATTCCCTTGTTTACCCTTACTAGGCCTTCAGCTCACCCTTTCCTTTGATGTATATATCCAGGTTATGAGATGTAGTAATTGTACATAGGATTTAATTTTCATGAATCTTTTCAAGGGGATTTAAAACAGTGTTTTATGTTTTTATGTTTTATTGTTCCTAATTTCCAAGACACTAGAGTTTAATGATCCTCTGTTTGTAAAATGTAATAAAAAGTTATGTAATAAAAAGGCAGGATGCCATACTGTATCCATAACTTCTTGGAAAAAATTCAGTAAATAATTAACCAAAGGGTCACATTGAATACATAACTTGGTTAATATATCATTACTTTTTTTTGAATCAAAGCATCAACCACCTTATTTTCTTTTCCATGATTATAAGGATGTGAGAAATCATAATCCTTGATTAGTTATTTCCATCTTCACTATCTCATGTTAAATTATTTCTGAGTGAATATATACTTCAAACTTTTTTGATTAGTATAAATTTAACACTTAAATCCATTCAAATTATGCTTCCAAATTTTCAAAGAAAAAAAAACAGCATCTAACTCCAAATCATGTTTAGGTAAATTTAACTCATTAGTTTTTAGCTGAGGCGAAGCATAAGAAATTACCTTGTCATTCGGTATCAGGACACAACCAAGTCCTTCTATCGAAGCATCACTATAGATGATGAATTGACCATTTATAGAAGAAACGGACCAAATCGGGGCACCAACCAATCTTCTTTTTAGTTACTTATTTTTTTCATTCTTCTATCAAGATAAATCTAACTCCATTTCATGTTAACTTAGTTAGTGGGCTGTATAACCAAACAAATTTTTCAAAAAACCATCGATAATAACCCGCTAATCCAAGAAAACTATGAATATCTATGACATTGGTTGGTCTTGGACACTCTTCCACAAATTTGTTTTTGACTGGGTCAATAGTCATTACATCTTTATAAATAATATGTCCAAGGAATGAAATTTGATACAAAAAAATCAGCCTTCCTAAAATTTTCATAGATTTTCTTTTATTTTATGATTTTCAAAAAACATCCTTAAGTTCATTTCATTTTCCTCATAGATTTTAGAATATACCTAAATATCGACTATAAAAACAACCACATATGATCAAAAAATTGATGGAAGACTCTATTAATAAGATTCATAAATATAGAAGGTGAATTAGATAAACCAAATGGAATTCATATAAACTCATAATGCCTATATCTCATCTAAAATTCTGTATTTGGAATGCCATTCTCCCTCACCTTCAGCTAACGGTACCCAAACCGTAGATCAATATTTCAAAAATACTGAGCTCTCTGGAGCTGATCAAACAAATCATCGAAATGAGGCAAAGTATAATTTTTCTTAACAGTGATGTTATTCAATGATATATAATCAATTCAAAGCCTCATGGAACCATATTTATTTTTCAAAAATAAAAAAGGATCACCCCATGATGAAGTTCTAGGTCAAATAAAACCTTTATTATGCAATTCAGGTAATTGTGTTTTCAATTCCAAAATTTCTACTTGATCCATTCGATAAGTGGGTTTATAAATATGATTAGTATCATGAACTATTTCAACAGTAAATTCAACATCCCGGCCAGGAACAACACTAGGAAATTCACAAGAAAAAACATCCATAAATTCATTCACTACTAGGGTTTCACTAATTAGAACCAGTTCATTCTTTTTGACAACATGAGATAGATAAATTTCACTTCCATATTTAATCAATTTCATAGATTCTTGGTATTTTATCAAAGGTATGAAATCATTGAATAAAAATATCTTGGATTTTAAATCTGTTTTAACAAGATAAAATAAATTCCATTACATACCTAAAATGATATCAAACTTCATTATGGGTAGTTTAATAATATTTTAAGGAAAGACCGTCCCACTAATTTTAATAAGAAGATCCCTATATATCTAGGTCGATCTAATATTCCTACTTGGAGTTTTTACTATAATATCTATCTTAAATTCATGAAATGATATTCCAAAATTTCATGTAAATTTATCAGAAATGAATGAGTGTATTGGTCTAGAATCAAATAGAGTATTTACATAATTTAAATAATCTGATAACATACTTTTCCCCACTTAATTTGATGGCCCAACATCAACTTTAGTAGTATAAAAAGATTTTACCACCTCCTTTTTCTTTTAATCATGATAGATTAAACCCTGGGTAATCAACTTTGGATTCACATTGGAAAAATGTTCTAAATCATTGCAACTAAAACATCTTACCAATGGATTTTCATTACATGCCTAATTATATTTCTTCCAGTCACGAGCCATATGACCAAACTTAACACATCAAAAAACTTAATATACTTTGAAATAAATTATCTAGGATTATTTTTACCACAATTCTTCCAAGATGGGAATTTGGTTTTCTTACCTCCAAAATTATTTAATGAATTCTTCCCCATTGTCTTACAACTATAAATATTTTTTTTCATGTTGTCATGGGACACATGTTCTTAGGAAAACTATATTCCTACCTTCTTAGAACATCAAAAAAGTTTCTCATATATTTCAAACTCATGATAATACAATACCCTTTGATATATTGGCTTTAATCATGAGTAAAAATTATTTATCTTACTCTTAATATCTATGATATAATTTGGCATATACCTCAAACTGAGTAATGTTTTATTCATATGTAGCCCCAAAATATTCCTCTATTTGTCTAAATTTCATGAATTGTTTTCCCATCCTAAGTAGAATAACCTTTGGAAAATATTTTTCAAAGAAAATATTCTTAAATTCATCCCATTCAAAGTCCCCAATCTCTTCACTTTCCCTGATATTATTAACCATTGACCACCATTGGTAGGATTCTCCTTCAAAACAATGAATCTAAAGAGTTACCTTTTTGTTATCTAAACATCCCATGACATAAAATATCGTTTCTAGTGATTTAATCCATCTTTCATCTAGCATAGTCTAAAATGATCCTCTGAATTATTGTGTATGTTGTCACCTAAAATGATCCACTATCATCATGTTTCTCTGTGGTGGATCTTGTTACTCTCTTGAATAGATACCACCACCATTTATAGCCTATTTCAACTGATCCATCATGGAAACAAATTGCTCAGTTCTAATTCCATCTATCTATGGATTCTAATTCAAAAGGTTGTTTTAATCTCATTTCCTTCCCACTATATCTTTCTTGTTTCCTCTATGGAAAACCATTCTGAACAAACATACTTTAGATAAAGAAACATGGTAATATTTAAATCTTATATCATTCTAAATTGACCATAAGGTAAAATATTTTAATGGAAAGTTATTAATATTACCCTAACCTCTAAATTTAACTAAACCAACCTATGATACCAACTATAATGAACCAACCATAAAACATTACATAATCATGAGTGAAGACAAAAATTTTACTTAATTTAATTTTGAGGATCTTTTTAGGTTTAGAGTTTTAGATAATTAGTCCATAACTCATACATAAAAAAATGAAAAAAAAGTGGACACTTTCGATCAGTATCCATTTTTCAACCATATAAAACTTTTAAAAATAAATCATTCTATCTTTTATGAAGAATCTTCATGACTATCAACATGAATTATCTTAATCACTTAATCATCCTTACGCTCTGTTAATTTTTTTAAAAAAGTGGGATGATCATAAAAATCTCAATAAGGGATATAAAAACAAAGAAACTATTTTTCCATTTAAAAACATTAAAACCCAAGAAAACATTATCATAAAGTAATAATTTTATCCTCTAGTAAATAGTAAATACTTTACTTTGAAAATAATCTCATTTATTAGCATTTTCATAATAAAAATATTACAATAAAACCCATGGAAATCATTGATAAAACATATTGGTATATTGGGAAATCATAATACTTGTCCCTCTTATAAATGGGATAACCATACGATCAACTTACATACATGTCTCTGTTACAAATGGAATAACAATATGGACGACATCTATACCCAATGCATTGGAGGGATATAATAGACCCACCCATCATTTGTTTATCATGGAACCAAATATCATTATATTGTCACATAACCACCCATTAAATTTATAGGTACTATTATATAACTATAACACATAAAATAATGAAAATTTTAATATGTCACTCATAATATTTCAGTTTCACTTTTAAGAAAATGTTTCAAGTTATTAAAATAGTAAATCTATTTTCAAAACCCATATTCAATAAAAAATACTAAAAATTAAAATAAGTTTTTTCTTTTAAGAAAAAATTTAATCTTGTAAATGAATATTAAAATCAAATAATAGTCACGATGGAAAAAATTCATTTTCCCCATTGATGTTAAGAATAGAACATTCATTTTTTGATTTAAAAAAAAGTTCCATATAAAACAAGAAAAATGATTCATTTTAAAAACCATGAAATGAAATTAAAAATAGACATAAATTTCCTTTATAATCATTTTATATCCCTAAAAATTACCATGTATAGTAATATCTAAAAAATTAACATGGATAAAATATTTTTAAATTAATTATTTAAACATTAGAATCATCCAATACCACTTTTAACATTTAAATAATTATACCCATAAAAGGATAAAATTTTAAAAAACATGAAAAAGGTACAATGTGGATGTATAATTTCAAAGGGTATGTATATACATTTTATAAAATAATGAAGGTGCACATCATCAAGAAATTTCTCAGTGAAATGAGATTGAGACATATTACATTACCGTGAGTCTGACTTTTCACGTGTGTATTTATCTTCATGGATGATGAAATAGTATTTATTATTTACTTTATATATAATTTTTTTAAAATTTATCTTTAATTTTATTTCACTTATTACAATTTTTTAATCAACTACCAAAAAAATTAAGTCTATGTCGGCTGTTTTGACCATATACTGTTTATGGGTCAAAAGTTACTTTGGTATGTAAACTGTGGTCAAAGGGGTCATTATATAAAAATTTACAGAATAATAATCATGAAATTAGTACCATATTTATATATCAATTACACCTTTAAAACCAATCACATAATATGGTTATGAAAAATTATTCAATGTTACAATAATGGGGATGGTAGGTTGTACAAACGCATGAGTAACATTCCCATTTTACAATATTCATTTTGGAAAGTAAGTAAGTGACATTTCTATTTATATAATGATAATTATATAATAAATACCTTGTTTTATTCATATATACTCATATATAGAGTTCTTTTTATGTTAAAGGAATCACATCGTGCCGAGGAGGTGGTAGTCCACACGTCCAAGAATGACGTTATCACTTTTTCAATGTGTGAAAGGGTAATAAAGAAAATGATATATTATATTTAAATAAAGGTAATTATGTAATTAATATAATATTTATATTATTTATGTCACATATTATTAATTAAACTCATCCTTAATACATTCTATTAATTGTGTGAATGTATCACATCACTTATCTAAAAACGATGTTATCATATTTACACAAAAAACAAATCATGAAGGTATGTATATATATAAATTATATAAGTATTAATACATCATAAATAGAATATATATATCATATAAAATCATGTTTTTCATCACAATTCCAAACCCTGAGATGTGGTAAAGGAAAAATGAGCGACATCATTACATGAGGCGGTTGTTCACCGTATATAAATTTTTATTTCATTACCCATTGGATGGAAGTGTGTGTAAGTGTAGGCAGAGAAATTATAATAAAAAAATATCAATATATTTATGATACTTATTTTATCATATAATCATGTAATAAAAATAATCTAGGTGGTGGATAATGAAAATAAAACAAAAGATCTTTTGGAAGGGTGTTACCTCTTTTTCGGATAACTCCTTTTAATTTGCACCAAAGGGATACCTTTGTTGGATTTATGCCCAAGGTGATATTTCTCGGTTGAGGGTAGGGATATTGGGATATTATTTTAGTAAATTTTGGGTTATAAATGGGGCTTTAGAGTTTTGAATAAGTGGTAAGGGTGAGTTCCTTTTCATAGTGGAGGAGGAGTACCAATCTTGTAAATTTTTAAAAGGGAATTACACCCACATTTTAATGATGTCATGTGGCTCTAATAATGGTAAAAATTAGATCCAATTGATTATAGGGTCCTAATATTGACATAAAATGTATTTTGGACATGTTTCAAGGTCATTTTGGCTCTTAAGTTTATAGTTTAGTCCCTCGTTAAGCTAATTTCCCTATTAATCACTTTAATTAATTTTAATTACATTCACTAATAATTTTGGTAAAAAACTATGTTTTTATTATTAGACATTTTAAATTATTCTGATTCCAAATATGGAATACAATTTTCAAAATTCTTATCACATAATTGGCAGAAATAAATTTAAATTTAATCCCATATATGTGATGACAAATCGAGTTTTTAATGTAAAAATGTTCTAATGTTCTCTATGTTTTTATATCTAAATTCAATTTGAAATTGTTTCTAATGACCTAAATTGGTTTAAATGTTATAAAATTTATCTAATTATTCTTTAAAGTCAAATAAGAATAATAATTTAACTATATAAATAAATTAGATGAAAAAGCAGTTTTGAACTAAAGCTTAGTATTATTCCATATTCATCAAAATACAAAAGTTCTCGTAATAATATAATAAATTCACCCAATGTAAATTTTGTTATTTTGTTTCAGAAAATGAATTTTATTTTTTCATATAAAAATTATAAAAGTTAAAAAAAATTATATATAAAACATGTACTTCATTTAAAGGCAATAAAACTACATTTTAAAAAATATAGCACTTTTTATGATTAAAATTTTATTTATTCATATTTTAAGACTATAAAATTTATTAAATGAATGAAAAAACATTTAATAAACTTGCATAAACATAATATAGTTAGTACTATTTATTCTTTCCAATATAATATTTATGTGATAACTACCTATTAAAATAATAATAATAATATTGTATTATTGTTCGTTATAACTCAGTCTTTTGTGAAACTAAATATTTCGAAGAAATTCATTGTTGCGTGTTAGGTAATCTAGTGGACATAGTGTCCCTTTTAAGTTAAATTACCATCTTATCCATAAATATTAATAAATATATAATATAATTATTCTATCATTACCTGAGATGTTACAATGTATTCACTACTAGGGTGTCACACATCTATAGGGTTACATAGCTTGTAACTTATATGAAAGATATATAACCCCATGCGATGTAGTGGTTGTATGGTCAATTCATGTGGTGTGTAATTAATACCCACATCACATGATGCCTTCCAATAGAGAAAAATGGGCCAAATGTGTTTATATGTCGTGTAGCTAGAATTCACACCATGTAACATGGTTTTATCACATGTAGATTACACACCATGTTTATTGAAATGTAATGTGGGAAGACCATGAAAAATTAAACACCCATTATCCCATTAACATGATATTTAATTCATTCCATATCAAGTAAAATACTCTTCTGATATCCATGTCATGTAAGTTAATACATTAAGAAAGAAATTAATTTTGAGAAAAACCAAACTACATTGAGTGTAGTAGGCTGTCCACACCGTGCGACAAGGTTTTTATACATGCTTTGGGATTTTTGGGTGATTGTATAAAATAAATAATTGAATCAATTTTTCTCATATTTTTGAAGTTACAAACCATGTATAAATTTAATTCACTCTATGTATTCTGCATGAGTAGATCTAGTATCACACTCTACAAATATTAAGGTTGGTTGTGTGGCCAAACACACCATTATGACCACATGGTTTAACCCACAGAACAACATGACATGTAATATTGTAACACATTATATATACTAACATGATATGTATGCACAAAATTTATGACTCTAACTATAATCTATGTAAGTGATGGAGATAGGAAAAATCCATGTTTCCTCCAGTACAAATTGTATACTTGAGTAGTTTTAAATAAAATTATTTTATTTATAATTATATTGGATGGAAATATTATGCATCTATAGTAATTCTTGGATTACTAATTAATATATGTAGTTAATTAATTAATAATACCATTAAATATTAATCCATGAGAAATTTATTTTATATAAAATAGACTTATTTGAAATGAATGCTTACTTGTATGGATGTAATTTTATTCATGTATGTGACTGATCATGAGATTTACCAACAAGTGTATGTGTTGAGTTGTAATTTAATTTATTATTATTGTACAAATTTATATGTGATAAAGTTTTTTTATATTAAATATTATGTAATTAATGTCATTCCTCAAACTATTATTATGTGGGATTTGTATGTCCATGTTGAGAATGTGTTGATTAAACAATTTCAATAATTTCTTTTTGGTTTTGATGGTCACAAACGCCCACATTTATGTTACTAATAAGTTTAATTTTTAAGTGAATTTCTGGAAATTATTATTTTTCAGAATGTTTATTCTGTAATTATATTCAATTCACTGATCCCATGGAAATATTTTTTGAAGTATTTGGGAAATGTTTTAACATATTTTGGAAACAATGTTCATACCCTACATGGGTAAAAGTAACATATTGTTCAACAACCTTACATTTGAAATAGAACGTATGGATATTATACCCTACATTGTTAGGAAATTATGGTTCTTAAATCCTATATTTATAAAGAAACCTACATCCGAGGAAAAAAATCTATGTTTCATCAACCCTAATTTTGTGATCAACCAAATATTTTTAACCCTAAATTTAGCATTTTTTCATTATATTAAGGAACCCTATGTTTAAACATTCAACAAAAAAGTTTTAAATTTACGATATTATCCAAGATTTATACAACGGTCTTGAAAAAAGTAAAGATCTATTCAATGTTATTTTATGAATAATTCAAAGTCTTATTATGATTGTTTTAAAGGATCATATTCAACAGAGTAAATAATTCCTATTCTTATGGGAAGTTATGACTCTCTTGAATGATTTTGAATTCAAATACTGATGATTTATTCTGTGATATTTATGGAGTTGGTTTGACATTGAGTTTTTTGATCTGCTGTATAAATATTGAGACATTATTCATCGAGATATATATACATAATATAGAATAGAATATATACATAAGGAAAAGTTGTGTTTTTTTGACTTCAAAGATACACTTTTTAGAAATACCTATTTTTATCTATCTAATTGATTCACTAGAGTTTTCATCACTGCTATTTCATTTTATTTTTATGTCTTTTTCTATGAGAATAATGAAGAATTTGGGGAAGATACACTTTGTGGACATACATGTTTGAACATCTATCTGGTGTTTTATTTTATCCTGTAAATCCTGTGAAACATTGAAGATATGAATACATTTGTCAGTTCTTGGTTCAACTATAACGTTTAACCTGTGTTTTCAAAAACACCAAACTCTATTTATTTGGTGGAATTTCTACTGCTCATACTTATTCATGGTTATGTTTTATCTTCTTACATTAAGCTATGGATTTTCGATTACTTTTAAAATAACTAGAAGGCCCTACAAAATTCTTGTAAGGTGTCACATACCTACACTCAATTGTTCTTTCAAAGTTCTTAGGGTAAGAGGAAATGAGATTTAAAATCACTAAGATCATAGAGTTGAGCATTGTTGGAGTGGATTAGGGGATTTTTGAGCCCTGAAACACAATAAATTATTGCATTCATATCCTTTTTTTATTTCTAATGCTCACTCATATTTGAGAGAAGGAAATGTTTTTTCATAATAATAGAGGTTATTTGAATCTATCAAATTTTTTAAGTTTCACAATTCAACCCTTCTTGTGCCTTCAACTTCATCATCACCTTATCAACCTAAAATTTAGTATCAAATTCAGTGATCTATTTCTATATTTATCTTTTTTGAAATCCTTGAATATTTACTAGATCTATCAAGTAATTTCAAAGGAGGGGCTCTAATAATCCTAAGTTTAATATTCAAATGAAGAAATCTTGTAATGTAGTATTCTAGATAAGGTATTTCAATGATCCATGATCCTTATTTTAATAATGACAATTATGTATGATGGAAGGAATGTACAGTTGTTTATTTAAAAAATCATGGAATTAAGAGTTTATTTAAAGGATGCTAAACCTTATGAGATTCATCATAAAGATTTAGAATATTGGAATAATTATTAAGAAAGAGAATATAATCTCAATTCAAAATCCATGAACACTATTGTGTGTGTTTTAGGAACTGATTAATTCAACCGAGTATCTCAATGTCATACTGCATATGAGATGTGATAGACTATTGTAGTTTCATATGAAGGAAATTACAATTTTAGAAAATTAAGGTACACTGCTGTGAAACTAATGTTTGATTATTTTCGAATGTATGAGGAAAAAACTATTACTAAAATGAATATAATATTTATATAGATTTTCAATAATTTTTTTTCTTTGGGAGATACAATTTCACAATCAGATCAAGTGTTAAAAGGACTTAGAGTACTACCCTATAAGGGGAATGTAATATCTTCAGATATATTCCAATCTACAACTCTGCTAAATATATCTCTGAAGGAGTTGATTGGAACTTTAATGATGTATGAAGCCGAGATACAATATGAAGCTAAAAATCATATACATTGTGAATAAGTTACTCTCAAAACAACCATGGATGAATCATCTAATTCAGGTCATTCATATTTGTACAAAGAGTTATCATATCTTTCTAAAATATTTAATAATTTGTATAGAAATAAAAGGAAAGGAACATAAGAAAAAATATGCAATGAATGTAAGGAAAATGGTCATACAGAGGATAAATATACTTTATTTACATCTCAAAGGAAATCTAATTATGAGAGTAAAGTAGACAATATAATAAAAGATATTTGGATTAATACTTTTGGTTCACATGATGAATCTTCTATATATTTTGAGCCTGATAATAAAAGACAAATGGCGTGTCTTATGGATCATACTAAGGAGATAAAATTTTCTTACTCTCAAAACTCTAGTTGTAAAAAACAGTCTTATGATGAATTAAGAAATTATTCTTTTATGCTACAAGATGAAAATTAATCCTTAAAGAAATATTATAAAAATATTAGAAAATCTTATGACTCTTTTCTATTAGATAAAGAAAAATGTCAAAACAGATTATATATTTAAAGTATAATTCCTCTAAAATATCTTGTGATTTTCATGATACTAAGATCAAATAATTATTGGATAATGTTGATAAATTAAAACAAGCATATAGTATGTTAATAAAATGGGAAACATATTGAATTAAAATCATTGAATAAAATAAAATAATAAAAGAATACATTAGAATATGATGTAATGGTGAAAGATTAAAAATATTTAAGAATTATTTTGTTCTTGGTTTAAAAAAAAAATCATGGATACTATTAATTTTTTTAGTATTAATGGAAATTAAGTAAATGATTAATTCTTTATAAAACATAATTTTTTTATATTGAAAATAATTGTTTAATTTTAATAGTTTAATTCCTACTCAAAATAAGCAAGTTTGGTTACATAATAACTTAATTTCTAAAATTTATATACCCAAAATCATATGGGCACCGTAAATCACTTTCATTTGATGTATTGTAAGATTAAACCACTAAGGCGTATCATTAAATCCTTGAGTGGTTGTTGGGTTTTTATATGAAAGTCTACCGAATGAGTGAACAACTCTAAAGTAGTTCGTTATAAAAAAATACTCAATAATAAAATCACTGATCCAAGAAGTATTTAATTTTTAAATATCTATATGCTGATTGTGTATTAACTATTTTATACAAGAGAATAATTATATCACTTAAAATTTTGATAAATACTTTTCTTTAATCCTTAAATAAAGTCTTAGTCTATTTTTATTATATAATAGATTTGTTAAAAATTTCAAGTATCTTTAACTATTTATTTTAAATATTTTGAAAAATAAAATATTTGTTTAAATAATGAAAAGTTTATATTTTACATATTTAAATAATTTTTAAAACTTTTAACTTCTTATTATTAAAATTTAAATTGTTTATAAAAACCAAAACACCTTTTATACATAGTATGTTCTTTCAAAAATTAAAAACTCTAATGATTATTTTGTATTTTTTCAACTAAAGAAAATGAAACATCATCTGAATTTTTTCAGAAACTAATGTATCATATTTATCTTAAAACCTATTTATTTATCCGTATTCTTATTAGGAATATCTTTTTCAAAAGAATGTATGAAACCAAACACAACAATATGAAGAAATAAAATACTTCAAGGTTAAAACAAAATCATTCATACAAAAGGATAACAGTTAATCCTTCAGATTTCTTAAAATAACAGTAATTTTTGTATGTTGAATATTGTTTTAAAAAATATTATAAAATATATAAGGAAGTTCAATGTCATAAAGAACTAGAAGTTTATTCTTTTGAAATATATGATGAAAGGATTCTTTTAAAATTTATTACTTTGAATGAAGAAAATATAAAGCTACATACTGATTTAGATGTTTCTAGAAAGATGTATGATAAATAGAGATAGTATCTATATCAAAAAAGCATTTTGATTCATTATAAAAATAACATTATAATATTAATAATAGTTCAATCTTTAAAATATACTTTGAAGTTTTCAAGGTAGAAATATAAAGTCAGTTGGAGTTATTTATAAGAAAAGATTTTACTATGATAGATCTTGAAGAGATAAAGTTATTCCTACATGAGCATTATCCATCTTCTTCATATAAATGAATCACAGTTGTTTAATCTAGATTAGAATAACTATCAAGGATTTTAGATATTTTAAATGAAAAAGTTCAATTTTTGGAATGTTCATACGAACAATATACTCTTTCTTAACCTTTCATTAATATTTTTGTTTTATTTAAAATCAATGTTATATATGTTATTTTGTGAATTTTTTTTTATAAGTTGTCTAATAATTTATTTTTAAACTTCCTAGTTACTATACCTTATCATGAACTTAATGTTTAATTACCTCATAAATAAGTTAATTTTAATACAAGAAAATAATAATAATAGTTTTATTTTTTAATTATTACTTATCTAGAAATTATTTAAGTATTATACAACTTTTATAAATATATTTATTCATTTAATATCATATATTCTATAATTTAGGGGTTTTTTTAAATAACCATTATATTATTATGATACTTATTTTTAATTTTTTTATCTTTTTAGGAAATATTGAATTTATGGTGATAAATTTATTTTCCAACTCTTATCTTTTTGATATCCCAGGGGGGGAGGGTTTATAGATTTAGTTTAGATAATTATCTTTTTTGGGGAGTTTTAATGTTATCATCATGTTGAAATGTTGGAAAACTTATCATTGGAGAGAAGTTAGTTTTGATTAATAGGGGGAGAAGTTAGTTTTGATTATAGAAATGCATTCTATAAGGAAACTTATATATAGGAGTAATTAAGAAAAGTTTCCTTTATAAGAAAAATTTTATAAGAATATTATAGGAAAAAAGGGAGAGATTTATTTTATATTTTTTAAAATTTGTTTTCATAATTTTATGTACATTATCAAGGGTTTTGTGATCATAAAAAGGGGTGAGAATATTGAGCATGTTTTTATTCAATAGTTTTATTAATTTTTCTGGTTTGATGCTCACAAACTCCCACATTTATTTTACTAATGTTTTTAATTTTTAAGTGAATTTCAAAAAATTATTATTTTTTAGAATATTTATTTGGAATTATATTCATGGCATTTATATGTTTGGAATATTTGTTGATATATTCACGATATTTTTAATATATTCTGGAAACACTGTTCGTACCCTACATGTATAAACGTATAATATCATTCAAAAACCGTACATTTGAAATAACATATTTGGATTTATACCCGACGTTGTTGGGAAAGTATGGTTTAGAAACCATATATTTATAAAGAACCCTATATCTGAGGAAACAATTGTATAGTTCATCAAACCTACTTTTGTGATCAAACATACACTGTCGATCCTACATTTTGAGTTTTTTCGTCATATGAAGGAACCCTATATTTAACTATTCAAAGACAGAGTTTTAAATTTATGATATTATCCAAGATTTATGAAATGATCTTGAAGGAAGTAAATATCTATTCAAAGATATTTTATGACTAATTTAAATGATTTTTATGATTTTTTAAAGACTCGTATTCAAAAGAGTAAATTGTTTCTATTCTTACTGGAAGTTTCGAATCTCCTAAATGATTTTGAATTCAAATATTCATGATTTATTATGCAATATTCTATAGCTGGTTTGACTTGATGTTATTCAACCTAATAAATAAATATTGAGAAATTATTCATCTAGATATATATATATAAATAATATAATAAAATATATTCAAAAGTAAAAGCTTTGTGTTGTTTATTTCAGAGATACACTTTAAGAACATCTATGTTTTGATATATCTAATAAAATCACTGCTATTTCCATCATAACTATTGAATTTTATTGTTACAAATTTTTTTGTGAGAAAAAATAATCATTTGATAAAGATTCATTTTGGATAAATATTTTTTTAAACATTTGTCTGAGGTTTTATTTTCTATTGTAAATCCTATGCAACGTTCAAGATCTGAATACATCTGTTAGTTTCTATTGTAACTGTGAAGTTAAACCTATATTCACAAAAAATTCTATAAATAGATCCTTTAATAACACTAGTAAAATGGATTTATCAATTATATAAAATCAATGATAATTTAAGTGAAGTTAAAGGGTTGGCCTTAACAGCACTTGTAAAAACCGCTGGAAAAGGGCCACTTTAACATTGCTAACAATATAAATGATAAAGGCCCCGTTCATAAAAGGGATAATTTTTTTGTTCACACCACACATTTTTATCAGTTCTTCCCACCCCAATTTATCAGAGCTTAACTTACCCATTTATCAACACTTTAGATAATCACACACTCCTACACGGCCCCCTACCATCAGCGAGTTTTGAACGTAAGACCTCCAACTTTTACACCAACGCCTTTTCCACTTCCCTGGGTTGTTTGGTTTTATATTTTATGATATATCTATATATCTATATGCATTTCATTACATATTTGTATTCGTATATTTATATATATATTAATATATAAATATTTAAATACATATATAAGATATGTTTGTGTGTGTGTGTGTTTATAAATACATAAAAATATACATATATCATATATATATATGTGCATCTATAAATATAATTATACAAATTTATATTTATTAACATATATTATATATTATTCTTTATATATGTATATTATAATATATAGATAAATATATATGTCTGTTTGTCAATACAGACACAAATATATATGTATATACTATTTATATACATTAATTGTACAGGTATATAAATATTCATACTTTTTTATTTTGAATAAAAGTGATATTATTTTTTATTTAGATAAGGTTTATATATTTATAAATATATTTTAAAAGTAAATATGTTTACATATTTATTTATAAAATTAAATGTTTATTTGTTTATATATAAAAAATATGTATATATTGTTATATATTTGATTATAAACAATAGTAAAATATTATAAGTGATAAAATTTTAGAAGAATAATATCAATATGAATGTAATAATCAAGTCCAAATTAATTCCCCCTTGAAAATGGAAAAAATATCCCCTTAAAAGTGGTTGAAATTTCATTCTATGTTAAAAAATTGTGGTACCTCGATTAAAAAATCAGTTTTAGAGTCTTTATGAGTCTTTTATGGCCTCAAAAAACATGACGAAGTCCCCTCTATGTCTATAGGGAATATAAATCATCGTAATATTTTAATTTATATATGGTAGAGCCCAAACAGACCCCTGGATCAAAAGTTATGTCAATTTGAAGTTCGAGATACATTTTCAACTTATTTTGGATCTTTTATTAATTTTTTAATTTTTTATCATCATATTGTTATTAAATGGCTATTACATGACAATAATTAGTATGTTATTAATTAAAAATATTTTCTAATTATTTTATAATCAATTTTCACTAAATATATTATATATTACGTGTAAATGCCTATTTAGCCTTATCTAAAACATATTTTAAAAATATATATTATATTTATATCAATATAAATGTATTTATATTATTAATATATTATTTAAAATTAAATATATATTTTTCTGAAATATACCCTCTATAATTTATTTTTTAAAAGCATTAATAAAGGCCCCCTTTAACTTTGCCTTTTCTAGTGCTGAAAAAGGGAGTTTTTAATAGTGCTTTTAGCTAGCACTGTAAAAGCCCTAACACTAGGTAAACCCAATTTTTTAGTAGTAAAAATCCATCTCTATTGATTTGGTGGAGTTTCAACTAATTAAACTCAGTCATGATTTAGTGTCAACTTCTTGTACTACACTGTGGATTTTCGGTTCCCTGTAAAAGAACCAAAAGGCCCTGTAAAATCCTTGTAAGGTGTCAACTACCAGCACTTAATTATTCTTATAGAGGTCTTAGGATAAGAGGAATAGATAGTGAATATCACCAATCTCATGGAGTTGACTGTTGGTGGAGTGGACTAGGAGATATTTGTGCTTTAAATCATTATAAATAATTGTGTTCATTTCCTTTGTTTTCCCCCTTCTCACTCGTATTTGAGATAAGGAAAGGTTTTATGCTTTATAAGAGAGGTTATCCAAATCTATCATAGTTTTTAAAGTTCAAAATTCACCTCTCCTGTTATGTCTTTTTCTTCTTCATCACCTTCCCCACCTAATAATCCATGGTTTGTTTTATGTGTCCCATAACCCTAGTTCCCCTCACATATGAGTGGGTGAAACATGTAAAGGATGGATCACCAAGGAGAGGAGGTGGTTCAGAACCTAATATATGGTGAAACCGACCAATAATATACAAAGTTCAATTTTGGAATTATACATGTTGATCCAATCTTGACTCATGGAGTTTTCCCCCTAGAATTATAGTTTAATTTACAATCTTCTTGGTAAATTGACAATTTGAAAGACTATGTTCCACTCACTTTATTTATTTAATTTTTTCAAGTGCATGATTTTTTATATTTTATGTGGATTAATTTTTACATAGAGATTAAACTATATTTTATATATTAAATAAGATATCGATCATGCAAGACAAAGTAAAAAGGAATGTATTATTCGAAAATCATTTTATTAAAGCATTGTTAATTAATTATGAAAAATCACTATAATAATAACAAGACATATAGATGATAAAATAAGAAAATTTATGCATAAATAAACAAAATAATTCAATGAAATATAAAGTCAAAATACTTCCACTATCTATGTTAATATGTAATTATAGATAATGTTTCCGTAGGTCCATAGATAGGGGAACTTTTAATTATCAGGGAATCTTGATAAAGGTGAAGGGTTGAGTCAACCAAACTTTTATTGGATTTAATGGAAATAGTATGTTAAATAAAAATTTAGAGGCATGTGTTGAGTAATATGATTCAGGATTTCAAGATTAGGGAGTCCACTCAATGGGTGAAGAAACTATGAATAAGAAGTTGGAAATATAGCCTTCCTAAATACCTTGTTTTTATTTGAATGGCATAGTCTGGGTTATGAGAAGGGAAGTATTGATTATTTACACTAGAATGTCCATGTAAAAGTGTATTATCTATTCAATAATGAGGGATATTGGGACATGATAATATATTGGCAGGATAATAAGATAATATATTTTTTTATGTCTAACATAATTTAGTAATCAAGATAAAGTACTAAAATATATTTTATTTTATTTTATAAAAATTATAATGTCATCAACCTTAACATATTTTAGATCCACACTTTAGAAAGGTAACCTCATGAGTAGCAGTAACTTATAAATGTTGTAATTTTTAATATAATAAACATTGAGAAGCCTCTCCTAGATAACCTTGATCTTACTCTATAAATATATAAGTAAAGAAAGAAATATAATCCTTTTTTACTTATCCTGAACATGAATAAGGACAAGGTGAAAGGACCCAAGATTAACTCTAAGTCTAAGGCCTCTTCATAACACTCGATCAAGATAATTAAGATCAAGGATAAATAAAAGAAAAATGATTCATTTTTTTACATATGGTAAGAAGGTTCATTGGAAGAAGAACTGCAATATGATAATGAATCAAGGGAAGAGTTAAATTTATTAATAATTGGGTATTAGAAACAACTTACAACACTCATATTTGAACCCAATTATAGAAACAAGTATATTTAGGATATTTACATGAGGTGAGGTGTATCTATGAGATACCAACAATCCAAAACTTACTACACTAGATATTAAAGACTACCATCTTACATTAATAATATGATTGATCATTTTTCTAAAGAGTTGTTATTATGTTCTATGTGTGTTGAATAACATTATTTCTATATCCTGTATTGATAAGAATGGTTTATTTTTATAATTTCTAAATAAAAGATTCAACTTTTATAAAGATATCATATATTATGAAGAGGCACATTTAAACAATGGATTTTATGTTTTATTATAAGAAAATTAGGTTTTTGAAATAGATAAAAAATCTATTTCGCATGACTTATATCACATCCAATTATTCCATCACTACCTTGGTCATGTAAATAAGAAGTGTTTGACTTAGTTATATCAATATGGGTATTAAATTATTTTGAACTAAAACTACATAGTATGTTTCATGCTTTTTTAGAAGGTAAAATAACCAAAACTCTTTTTAGTGGAAAGGGTGAAACAACCACAAGGATTCTTGAATTGGTTCATATAGATGTTTAAAAATATTTTCAAATTGAAGCAAAGGGTGGATTATATTATTTCATACCTTTTACTAATGACTTTAGTAGATAAGGATAAGTCTAAGAGATGAGATTTAAATTGGATTATTTTTATAAATTGACTAATACAAGAATGAAGTTGATAATTAGCTTGATAATAAGATAAATAAAATTTTCTCAAACCATTGTGGATAGTTTCTTGAAAAAAACACCATCGATTTTCGAAATGAGTTTGGGATCCTATCTAAACTCATTACTACTTATACCCTACAATAGAATGGTTTAAGTTAAAATAGGAACCACAAATTTTTGGACATAGTGAGACCACTGATGAGTCATGAAAGTATTATATTATCCTTTTAGGGATAAGAATTTCAGATAAAATCACTTATTCTAAATTGTGTTAAAACTAAATTATTAAATGGTATTCTATTTGATTTTTGGTATGGAAGTAAACTCATGTTATCACATATTAGAGTGTAGGGTTATGAAGAGTTTTTTAAGACTATCTCCAAGAATAAACATATACCCTAAGGAAACTGTTTATATTTTCTTTATATCCTGATGACACTAAATGATATTAACTATATGAACCCTCATATTACTGAATCGTGGTTAACAATCACCCAAAATTTACTAAGAGAGAGAACATCTCTAAAAGTGATAGTATGATCATGATAGATTTTGATAAAGTAGAGACACAAGATATGTAAGAGTTTTTATAGGAATATATGCCAAAAATATATGTGGAATGATTTTTTAGAGACACAAATTCTATGTAGAAGCAAAAAAGAGGGCATAGAACCATATAGATACGGTTTTATAATCACTAAGGATGATGAATCATTATTTGTTGATAAAAGTAAACCTTTGTTCTATAAAGAAGTAGAAAGTGCTAGATATGTACATAAATAAGATACATATAATACATATTACTTAAGAATTCATTTATTTCTAAGGAATCCTTAAGTATGATTCCTTGGTTACATTAATGCCATTATACCCTGGTTTCATGCAATTCAACCCAAGGACACATATATTTTCTACCTCTCTCTTATAAGTAATTCATAAAATGAATCAATTTATTTACATACATTCATTGAATGATTTCAATGAACTCATTGATGAAACATACTTCTTGGGTGACATTTGAGGACACTTGATGCACTCAACTCATTCTTCATGTATAGAAGATTTTCGGGCATCACCTATTAAATGGAGTTCTCTATTTGGTATAGGTTTGTATCTCAAGAACATTATAAATGAAAATGATCATTAGTTTCATGAATTTTTTTCTACAAACTTCTTACTAAAATATCATGCATTTATCCATAGAAAATGTGTTATCACTATTTTAGAATTTGGGAATCCTTAAAATAAAATCATGGATCCTTAAATCACTGGATTAACTATATTGGAAGTAAATATATGCTTTTTTTATTGGGATCATAAAAAAATGATAATCCATTATATAATAAGATGGAGGCTTTGACATAAGCATTACAATTATGTTAGGCCCTTAAGGAGAGATGATAATGGACAAGAGGGGTTTAATTTTCTTTTTTTTTAAAATTTATCAGAGTTCAATCTTTAAAAGTAGAGATAGAATGATCCAAACATTAAACAATTAAACTACACTGATAAAAGAAAATAAATAGAAAATAAAATTCAATGAAGTAAAAGATTAAAACAACAATTTTATAGTATTTCAGATCTAAAATTCAAGGAAGTAAAAGATGAAAAAAATCCCTTTTTTTTATGAGTTTTGTTAAAAACCCATCCTTTTATAAGAGATGACCCAATCTATACTTTTATAAGCTCATTACTAACCTTCTTCTTTATTTAGTTTTAGACAAAACCCAATATTTTGTGGGTGAAAACATGCCACAATACATTATAAGTATGGACATAAACCATAATTTCATAGTAAAAATATTAACCTCTTCTAAGTTATGGGTCAATAGGAACTCAATATTTTATGGGTATAGACTAAACCTGAAATCATATAGGAGTGATACTTTCCTCTATTGTTTTATAGAATAAGAAAAAATCAATATTCTAAGGGGATTGAATAAACCCATTATTATAAGGGGGTAGAATAAATCCATACACACCTTTTTTAGGGATGTATAAAACCATGAAAGATGCACTAAATGTGGACTATACAACACAGATTGGTAGAAAAAATAAAAAAAACACAATTTTACCGAGGGAATGAATGTTGATGAAGACGTTGGTGTTTGAACCATGATGTTTTTAGACCCTAAAAGATATTCACTAAATAAATATTAAGAAAAAAATATTTTTCTTTAGTAATAAGTTCAATGATGAAGCTTCATGACTCAATTGTGTGCCATACCATACAAAATAATTAAAGTACAATCACATATATGTTTCTTCACAGTATACCTTAGTCTTTTTTTATAAAAAATATAAATGAATATGTTATTCACATTGAAAGGCATGGTTCCACTTTATAAATTCCAATAATAAAATCTTCATGTGGCAATTGAATTTTAATTAACTTTTATATACTGTAAAAATGAAAACCATTCCATATAGAAAAAATTATTAGAAAAATAAATTAAAAATTAAAATAATAGTAAATAAATCCGTAAAAGTTTATCATAAATATGTTTGAATATTACCATATATATTGTGTTTATAACTCTTTATATTATAATGTAATTCTAATTTGAATATTTCTCTATCAATACATTCATACTGCTCATTATTATTTCCCAGATAAAAGTTTCTTGTAAATTTTTCCTAAAAGAGAGATAATTAATATACACATGAGAAATCTATAATTTTTTTTGAAAATAATAAATTTAATACTATTGTTAATACTTTTATAATACCTGATAATTTATGTTATTGGATAACTCCCAAAAAATATATGATCACAACTCTTTATATTTCAATCGGTTCGAATTTGAATATCTCAAGTTCCAAAATTTCAGGGTGAATATCCATAAATTATCAATACCATGTGAGTATAATTTAATTATTCAAAAAAAACCAAAAAAATATTTTCATTGTAACACCCAGATATTTTTTTAGAGGAAAACAATGTTTGATAGAATATATGAATTGCAACACTGAGCCTAAATGAACCATGGGATATTACTATTTAAACATGATGGATATAACTTAGCTGTTAAAATGGTGGATATGAATAGGATTAAAAAATTCATAGAATTTATATAAATTCCCTATTAAATATAAATATATTGATAATTTTTTAATAAATAATCACTCAATTTTTAATAAATACATTTTATGCTACAGAAAATACATTTCCTTAAAAAATTAATTATTTTTGAGATAAAATATTATAATTTATTTTTTAAAATTTTATTTTAAAAAATTATAATAATTTTTGAAATCATCATATCAAAATTAACATAGGGTGAAATCTTCGTATTTTTCTGAAATGATTGATTTTTCTATGAATAGTGGAAATTTCTTATTTTTCAAATAATGTCATTTCATTTCCTTAAATCAAGAAATTTAAAATTACCATTATATTATTTATTTGGACTTAAATTTAAATATGAACCATTTTATTTATAATATTATAATTAATTTAATTTTAATATTTAATTTTCATGATTCTAGTATAAGTTAATTTTTATGCTTAAAAACAGTTTTTTGCAAACTGTTTTTAAGTGAATAATGTTTATCCATTTTAATTAATTAAAATAACCACTAGTAAGGAAAATTATGAATGAAATTAATATATTATAAATATATTTATATTAATTTAAATTCATATAATGATTATTTCTAGTCATAGAGTTAATATAAGATCATCTATTGATTGAAAAATGCATTTAGTAAAAAATCATTTTTCAACAAGTTTTATGGGTTTAATTTTAAATTGAATTATTAAAATTATACGATTTGAATAAGATAAAATGGATTAAATATTTTTAATCTTAATAGTTAATATTAACAAATAACTTCATCCTAATTTTTTTCATAATGAACTGTGACAATAGTAAAAAAAACTAGTTACCGTGTGAAAAACTTAAATAGAAAAGTGAGTTACCTTAGAAGAAAATGGAATAACATGTTTAAAACATAATTATTTTTGAATATGGAATATTTGGATAAATCATATCACCACTCAAATACATTATTTATCAAAAATTTTAGCCACTTTTCTTAAGAGTGAGTTTTGATTGTTGAATTGTTTTGGGTATTTAAATAAATTCCACTCACTCTCACATATAATGGGCTACCTACTCTACTCTTATTTCTATACTTAAAAATAATTTATGTATGAAAATACCTGACCAAATTTATTATTTTGTTCCCCACCCACTTTCTATATTTCTTTGTTGGATCATAAATCCAATCTTACGAGCCATTAGATATAATCATAAAGAGGTGGTGTGAAGAAGAGGTATCATTCCTAACCGAGCATCTATGTTTTATTTATTCTCCTACCTTATTAAAAAATTACCAAATAATTATGATATAAAAATAAAATTACCCCCATATAAATTTTTTTAATATGTTAATTTCATAACCTACATCCATATTTTCTTCCATAAAATGGGAAACGAAACCATCGTTTATGTGTAGGGAGGACTACTACCTCACGAATCTATGTAATTAATTTTCCATCATTGACTCTCATGATTATTAATGATGATAGATTTAATGTTTATATATTATATTCATTAAATATTAATAAATATTTAAAATTAATATATCATATGCTTTATTACCTTACAATCCATTTTAAAATGATAACATCGTTCATGTTTACAGAAGATTATTACCTTATGAAGTAATGTGATTCATTTTTTATCAATGAATCACATGGATGGTATATATAAGTTAATTTAAAGAAGTGATATGGTATTTTTGATATATTTTTAATGATATGATGATAAATCAACGCTTAACTTCTTCGTATCATGACTAATGAAAAATGAAAATGTTACACATGCGTACGTATGACCTACCGTGTCTATAATTGTAATATAGTTCATTTTCAGAACCTTAATTAATTATTATTTTATAAAAGTAAAATTTAGGTTTAAAAATCATAATTATTTAATAATTACTATTATTGGGAGGATGTAACAATGAACCCTTTGACTATGGTCAACACACTGATGTTGTTTTGAATATATAAACTGAATGTCCACAATACACTAGATGTGGACATAACTGATTAAGTAGTTAAACATGTCATTAAAATAAATTAACTAAATGGTTTAATTATAAGGGTTTAAATGTATAATTTTTTCTCAAAAAAATAAATATTTTATATATGTTTATAATATTGGAGATAAAATACATACATGACAATGTCTGGACTTGAGGTAAGGGTTTCATCTCAAAACGTCTTTCTTTGAGACACATGTTCTTTTATACACCTAATTTCTTTTAAACAGTGTATATACTTACCCTTTGAATATTATATAATTAATAATATATACTTTATTATATTTTAAAATATAATTTATTTAATTTATTTTTGTTAGTTATGATTCAAAAATTACCAAATTGGTAAAGGTTTATGTTTCAATCTCATTTTAATTGAGATTATTTATGCTTGAATTTCCATTATTGAAAATTAGTTGATCATTTTATAATAAAACCTGTTAATTTTAATACTCTATTTATTTATGAAATTTTCAAATAATAGTAATATTTTCCTCTTTTTTTGCAAAAAATTGTTGAGAAAATTGTTTATAAGAAAGGCTAACTTAATTTATCTTATCATTAAAAAATTATTTTTCTTCAATATCTATATTTTCCATAAAATGTTTTAAAGAATATTTTTAATATTATACAATGATTGATTAGATACATATTTACCCATGTTTTAATTTTTATAGGATGTATTTAAAATATATCTTCTTTTCACTTTCCCAATGAAGAGATTTTTAACTTTTTACAAAGGAATGTTTTTTAACTTGTACGACATGAACAAAATCTCCAACTATCATGGTTACTCAATACATTGAAGATTAATTTTAAATTTTCTATGTTTCTTTTAAAATAAAATGTTTTATATAATATTTTGGAAATTTTATATTTTAAATAAGATGTTTTCAAAGTGAAAATTGTATTTTCCTCAAGAAATATTCTATGAAATATTTTAAATAGATTTTCCTAAATAATGACAACCTTTGATATTATGGATTGATTATAAATTATATATATATATATATCTTATACATATTTCTATACGATTTTACCTTCCTTTTATGGGGTAGTACATACCTTATATTCATCTTTAAAATAACTTAATTTGGAAATTTCCATTTATTATGATATGAGAAAAGTTTATGTAATCCATTTATCTCCATAAGTAATTATAATGATGATGTATTATGAATGATTTAATTTTATGGAACACATAAACATGAATATATTATGATGGGTTCACTTAGATAGTGATGTTATATATTGGGTAAATATTTTGTCTCATGAGACATCGTGTAATAGATTAGGTAGTAAATCTAATCCATTATGGGATTTTATTCACAATGTCATATTTTATAGGTAGTTATCCTTAATTAATGCTGATGTCATGTTTTATATTTCTACCACATTTGTCATGTCACTATGATATTTTAATGAAATTTTCTTTATTTTATGTTCCCATGTTATTTACTCACAAGCCTTCTCTTTATGATATTATGTTATACTTTTGACTCAATATAATGTATTATTATCATGTTTTTCCTTACTAGGTTTCTTAGCTTACCCCATTATTTTATATATTCCCTAGGTTATCCTATGTAGTTTTTTGAGCTCGAAGATATTTCGGAGATCACTAAGGAATAGAAAATTAAATAATATGTTATGTTTTAGTTTATTTTGATGTTTTGTGTAAAAATTATTCCAAAGACACTGGGCCTCCTATTATTTGGGTTGTAATTAATGGATTTTTATGTTAAAATCATGGAATAATATGTATAAATGGCTTGGATAACTATATTTAGTATTAGAGATAGGTATTGTAATTTTTGTGGATTAGAACTATAATAATATAGTGATAAACCTTGGGATAATTATAATGATTATAAAAATTATAGGAATTAATATGATAAAATTTTCGTGAAGTTTAGAGTGAGTGGGTTTCAAGAAATTACATCCTCATATAGATACTACAAGTAGATGTGGAATTGGAATAGTTATACCTAGGGGTAATATCTACAAAGAGGGCACATTGGATTTGACCCAATCATCAAATATTGAATGAGAATGGGCCTTGCTTCACACCTACTTTCATACTTCTAAGGGACACGTTTTGGAGATTAAAAAACTCTTTAAGAACCATTATGAAGGAATTGAACAAATTATTATGTTAGAAAACCTTAAAGGAAACGTTACCATGGATAACCTAAATTAAAACCTATAGATTCATATTTCCAGGTATACTTTCATTTCCCATTATTCATTCTTGGTTTATAAGTTTTCACATTTGTATGTTAATACATTCTAATCTTATTTTTTTTGTATTAAATTAATGGTGGGAAATATGATAAAGTATGCCAACAACCAATGTGATGGGAAATATAATGATTTACCTATAAAGATTCCTAACCTAATGTAAATAGAATTTATAAATATTATTATCATTACAAATTATATATCTTGAATAAAGATTAAGAATGGGAGCATATTTTAATTTCCAACCACATCAAAGAAGAGAAGGATGATGTCTCATGAAAGTCTAAGTATTAAATTTGATAAAGAAAAGAAGATTCAATTTCATAAATTTCAAAAATGAGGAAAGTGGAACCATGTAAAATGTATTAAACTTGTTGGAAGATGATTTATGTGTAGAAAATGAGGGTATAAAGCTTTATATTGATGAAAACAAATGAAGGGTCTTGGTAACTAGATGCAGGGAAATAAATTTTATTCTTAGGCACCACTAACCATTTAATGTCGTAGATATAGGGAACATGACCATTATCTGGGTCAATAACCTAATCAAGTTATTAATTACCATGGGTATATTATAATAATCATTGAAGGGGAATGATTTAAGTGTTTATTTTTTGTAAATAGAGAATTATATTGTTGATGTATTTTTATCAACGACATCCTCGTTATAATAATCTGGAAACTTCTAAGGATTATTTAGTAGTAGTTTTTATATAAGTATTTTCAAGATTATATTGAATGATATTAATAACCAAGAAATGTGATTTAATGATATGGTGGTATTTGATATAAAAACACATGATTGAGGAAAATATAATCTATAATTTGTGTCATATGTAAAAGTAATTATAATCAATTTAAATTATTTTATTTTTTAGAAAAGAATGAGTTGGATAGAAAACCATAGAGTTAAAAAGAAAGTGAATTTATGACTAATTTTATTTTTTAAGTATTTTGTCATATTATTGGTAAAGTTATGGGATCAAGGTGAATTATGAATATGATCACAACATTTTTTCTATAGTTTTAGAAAAGATACAACGTAAAAACTGTGCGATAACCGATCACATTTGAAAAGGCTGTGAGGCTTGAAACTACAACCGAGGGATGATAAGGTCACATTTCCTACCAATAGAATACATGATGTATTGTTTAGCCTTATATTATCATTACTTAAAATTTTTATGGAAAAATATTAAGTTTATTTTTGAAAACATATTTTATGAAAAAATATTTTTGAATCATTATGATTTAGTGTTGATTGATGATATTTTAGGAATAATATCTTAAATTTAGAATGTTATTCATTTTCAATAAATCGATGGTCTATTCTCTCTTAAAAAATAATTAAATAATAATAATGTTGTCTCTTAAATGGATCTTCTTTCCAAATATATGTTTTCAATTCCCAATAATGTTCTCATAATATGGAAACCTAGATTTTTTATTTCATATGACCTTAATATTTCTTTTTCCCATTATATAATTGTTTTGGGTATTTACAAAGTTGTCACACCCACTTACTTTTGAAAGTGTACATTTTATTTTCTTCTTGACATTTTAAAAATTATTTTTGGTTCATCCCATACCTTAAAAAGTACCTTACTTAATTCTCTCCACCTATCCTATGGGACTTATTTTGGCTAGAAATCTAATCTACGGGGGTTTCGTCTATAATTCTGAAGAGGTGGTCTGAAGAATTGGTATCATTGCTAACCAAGCATCTTGGTTTTATTTATTTTTACACATAATTCGAATAATACTAAATCATTATTATATAATAACATAATTATATCCTATATAATTAGATTTTATTATGTTTTTATCATAACCTACATTCATACCCTCTTCCATCAAATGGGAAACATAATCATAATTTTTGTGGATAGGAGATTATCAACTCTTTAACAGAGGTAATTCATTTTCCATCATTTATTCTGATGAATATTCATGATGATGAATTTAATGATTATTTAGGATATTCATAAAATATTTATCATTTTTTAAAATTAATATATCATATACTTTTTTACCTTACTATCTATTGTAAAATGATAATGTCATTTGTGTGTATGATAGATTACCACCTTTTGAAGTGATGTGATTCATTTTATATTTTGAAATCACATGGATGGCATTGGAGAAGTTATATTATATTTATGATATAATTATAATTATAGAATTTTAAAATAACACTTACATTCTTTCCATCATGATCATTGAAAAATGGAAACGTTACACATGCGCATGTACATCCTACCATCTCTATAATTGTAACACAGTTAATTTTTCATTGATATAACTCATTTTTTAACTACATAATTTATGTATAAAAATTATACTTATGTCATTATTATTATTGTGGATATAATGGAAAATTTACCCCTTTGTCCACAATTAACGCACTGATGCTTTTTTGAATTTATAAACTGAACGTCCTCAAGACACTTGACATGTACATAACTGATTAAGTAATTAAATATATCTCTAAAGTTAATGAATTAAGTGGTTTAATTTTATGGTTTTGAACCTATAAAAAATTATTATGAAAAAATAATTTATATAAGTTCCTTATATAGGGCATAAAAGGCATATAAAAAAAATTCTGGACTCGAGGTAAGGGTTTCATCTCAAAACATTATTCTTTGAGCCACCTGTTATTTTATGCATCTAATTTCTTTTAAATGTTTTATATAGTTACCCTTTACATATTTTATCATCATTTTTTACAATTAATGATATTTTAAGTATAAATTTATTTAATTTATGTATGTGAGTTATGATTATAATGTGGGAAAAGTAGTAAGAGTTTATGATTCAATATCATTTTAATTAGGATTCTGTATACTTGAATTTCCATTGTAAAAATAATTTGATCATTTTCCAATAATATCATTTTATTTTATTATATTATGTTTATTCATTATATTTTCAATTAATAGTCCCATTTCACTCTCTTTGAAACTTGAAATTCTTGAGAAAAATTATTTCCAGAAAAACCAACTTTGTTTTCCTTTTCGATCAAAAATTATTTTTCTTACATATATATATTTTTCATAAAATATTTTAAACAATATTTTTAATATTCTATATTTATTTATTAAAGAAAATTTTCCCATATTTTAATGTTTAAAATTTGTTTTAAAAGGAATATTCTTGATTCCTTCTGAATAAGGATATTTTTTACTTTTTAAAAAGTAGTTTTTTTAACTTGTATAGAACGAATAAAATCTCCTCCATCATAAGCACTAAATAATTGGAATCTTAATTTAAAATATTACATTTTTTAAAGTAATTTTTTATAATATTTTATAAATTATAGATTTTAAACAAGTTTTTTTAAAGTGAAATGATTATTTTTATCAAGAAATATTCAATATAGTGTTGTAAAGAAATTTTCATCAATAATGATAACCATTG
Source organism: Viscum album (assembly GCA_963277665.1). Lineage (NCBI taxonomy): Eukaryota > Viridiplantae > Streptophyta > Magnoliopsida > Santalales > Viscaceae > Viscum > Viscum album. The sequence goes on along the minus strand of OY728133.1, from coordinate 716,757,152 downwards.
ATGTTATATATTTCTACTCAATTATATATATATATATGTATGTATCTAAAATATATAACTATATTATTATATATTCATTTAATGGGGTAATAAATTCCTAACGTTCAACTTTCAAATTCCTTCATTATTAATGTTCTTCTAATTATGATATGAGGCAAGATTATGAAACCCATTTATTTCCGTGGGTAATTATTATGTTTATTCCTTATGATAAATTTACATTTTTGGTATAAATAATCATGAACATGTTATGATGGGTGAAAAAATAGTTCTCCAATGAATTTGGTAAAGATTTAGTCTCATGAGATTTCATGTATGGGATTAGGATGATAACCTAATCTATTATGGGACCTTTTCCACCGTGTGATATTGTCAAGGAAATTATCCACAACTCAAGTTTATGTCATATTATATATTACTTAGATATTTTTCTATGATACTATGATATTATGATTCCTTGCTCTTTATGTTATGATCCCATGTGTTTTACTCATGTGGATTTTATTTAATGATACTAGGTTATACTTTGGACTCATATGTTATGTTTCTTTTTCATGTTATTACCTTATCAAGATTTTTATCTCACCCATTTCTTTTATGTATTCCCCAGGTTATCCTATAAAATTTTATGAGCTCAAATAGATTTAAGATATCACCATGGGAGAAAATAATATGTTATTCTTTAATTTATTTTAATGTTTTATGTACACATTATTCAAAATACATATAGCCTCATGATATTTGGGTTGTAATTAATGTATGTTTATGTTAAAAATCATGAAGTAATATGTGTAAAAGGATTGGGTTTCTATATTCATGGATTCTAAATTATTAATGACTAATTTTAGAATAAATAAAACATTAGGAATATTCTTAATAAACTTTCATGAAATAGAAATATTAAATAATATGAAAAACATATCATAATTCCTAGTTTAGAACATCCTATTGAAATTATCCTAAACACATAAGAGTTATCCACGTAAGATATTCTTTAATTTTAACTTAATAATATGTATCACATATGAGAATTTATCACGTAATAAAATTTACATATGATATTTCTATACATATCCAAATTATTCCATATAGTAAAATAAATGTAACTTAATTTCGTGTAAGTGAATTTCATAATGTAAGTGAATCTATCTTAGTAGATGATTTTTTGTAAAAGAGTTATCATATAGATAAATTTACATATTATAATCATTCACATATACAAATTAATTTAATTCAATTTATCCTATATCTTAATTCATGTAATCAAATTAATCAAGTAGTCAAATTCATGTATCCAAAATTCCAAAATATATAAACAACTTCACTTATCAAATTTATTACACAAAGAGGGCCATATAATTGATAGAATCATATTTTGGTCCAGTTTAATTATATGTATAAAATTTTATTATATTTGAAAAAAATTAAGAATCCCTATAATCATACTTATATTTCTCAAGTTATTATTAAAATATAGTAGAAAAATAGTTCTGAAAAACAGAAGAATCCGGAATAAAAACATGCCATGATTCATGAAATAATTTTTTTACATGATAATGATTGATTAAGAATTATGTTTATATAAATTATATTTATATAATTATCTTATATCACCAAATAAAAAATAATAACTCAATTTGAGTACTTTATCCCATGTTATGATCAAAATAATGAAGGTAACTAATTTTAGAAATTAGGCTTTGTGGTTTGGCTATGTGGTCGATTTGGTTTTGTTTTTTTGGCTATGTGGAAGATTTGGATACATGGTTTGGCTATTTTTTAGTACTAAAAAAATGTATATATAAAATTTTAAAGTTCTAAATGATATATTTATACTAGGAACTCAATATACAACTTTTAGAACATGTTATGAACAATTAAAACATAAAATCTAATGATTTTTTGAAAAAAAAGCATATAATCAAAAATGATAATAAATTAATCAATACATAAGATAATAATTATAGTTACCATATTCAAAGATTTAACACTTTCAAAGGAAATAAAACAAATATTGTTTTTTAATTATCAAAACATTAAGTGGTTCAAGGATCCACTAAACATTCTCATCGTTTTTGAAAATTTCAAAAAAAGTATTATTTCAAAACAACTCACCATTTTTAAAATTATTAAAAAGGGAAAGTTTCAATAGAAACATTATCACTTTGAAATGCTAACATTTCTCCCCTATTATAATGTTAAACTCCCTTAGTATAATATTAAAAAATTTACTCCCCCTAAATTTAACCATGCTTGAAAAATTAAAAAAATTTACATTTTATAAGAATAATTCAAAAGAATTTTTTTTAATAAGTAGATGTAAAATAAAATAAATATAAATATTGTATAAAAATCTCATAAACATGTAAATTTTGTAAAATATTCACTATAAATCCTTCTATTGTTAGAAAATTGAGTTTTATACATTGAGAAGATTTTAAAATATGTTTGTGAAAATTATTAAGAAACCCTTTCTAAATTAACATTTTTTTGAAATGTGAATGTTTAAACAGTAAGTAGAAATAAACTAGTAGTAATGAGAAAAATTAAAACAATACGATATTAAATTTTGTTTATTTAAATTAAAAATTGTAAATTGAAAAATAGATTCCCTATTATAATAGATTTCATGTAAATTTGAAAATTTTAGCATATAAACACAGTAAACCCCCCCTAAATTTGAGAAAAAATATGATTATATGTGAGTGTAAAAGAATAAAAATGCTTATATAAGATAAAAATAAAATATATACATATTTTAAAACTGTGATTGTTGATTATTTTACTATTTCAAAATTTTTATAAATTGAAAACTGCACATGTTAATAATTTATAATTGATTATAATTAAAAACAAAAAACATATGTTTATACTTAATATATCATGATATAAATTAAAGTACATATTTAATTTTTTCTAATGCCCAAAAAATGATTATAAATTGATCGAAATAGACTCATGGAATATTCCTTTTCTAGGACAAATTGCAAAATTGTAATAAGTTTGGATCGACCTCAATTGATAAATTTTAAATATAAACAAAAAATAATATAAAACCAAAATCAAAACATCCACCTAAATTATATGTACCTTATATTGAATATAAAAAATATATTATATAGAAATTAAATTACAACTTATATAAAATACGGAAATAACTTTTTAATCACACATGTTTAACTTGATAAATAAAATTAAAAAATATAAAAATTATACATGATTTAATATTGAAAACAAATTTTATACTTTAAAAGTATTTACAATTAATGTAAATAGATTTTAAAAAATGAAATAAAATTTTGTGAAATAAACATTTAAATTATTCATAAGTACAGAATAAATTTAATAATAAGAATCATGTATTTCTTCCTCCAAAGTTTTAGTTTCCATATATCTAGGAATTCAAAACATGTTCATATGTATTTTAATAAATCAAAAAAGATATACACATATATATATATATATATAATTTTATGAAAATTTGATGTTTTGAAAACTATACATATAAAACTAGGTAAAATATGTATCAAAAGTTAAAACATCCAAGTTTAATTCTAAATTAAGAACAAGAGTAACTCCCTATAAATTTATGCTCGCTTTCAAAATGAAACTATCAAAATAGAACAATAATAATTTTAATTCCCATAATGAAAACTTCTTAAAAATCATACTTTAATATCTAAAGGATAAAAAAACATGTTATGTTATTTTAAAAGAAATTTTATAATAACCAAATGATAATATCATATATGTAAACCAAAAATTTACGGCTGAAATAAAATATTTACCAGCCATTTAAAAATGAAAATTTAAGGGCATGATATGTAAACATAATTTTACTCATGTTCAGTGAACCAAAATAAAGATAAATATTAAAGTACCTGGTGGTATAGCAAAACGATGATTCATATTCAATCCTAGTAAAAATTAAATACTAAATCTTTTAATACTCATGCCAATATTATAACGATAACACTAAAATGACAGGCATACTGGACATAAGAACCAAAAATTAAATAGATATTACCTAGGTATAAAGGATGGTTTAATTTCACACATATTGGAATAAAAACATTTAGATACCCAAGTAGTAAATTGTTTAGAGAATTTGGTCTTGAAATTATATTTAGACATAAAAGTGATTTTATAACCTAAAGACTGAGTGAACTTCAAAGGTGAATCCTAATCATAATAACTATAAGATCCACATTTATAGAAAATTAAGTGGCAAAATTATAGAAGAATTTACTTTTACAAACTTATTTTTAAAAATATTATGAGAAAAAGTATCACAATCAAGTATTTCCCTTTTTTGTAACATTTAATGAAATAATTAGTGTTTCCAACATTAACATTTGAAGCATATTTATTATAAATTTACCTTTTTCAAACAAATATTTTCATTTTTAACACTATTCAATTCATTTTTTAGATTTTAATTTTCTCTTTTAACAAATTACAAATCACCACAAACCTTTTAATTTGTGAAATATGGTGTATTTACATGATTTTAATTTAATATATCATTTTATTAGTTATGATTTAAATTTTTTATATCAACATTTTTAAATTTAATATATAAGTTACTTTTCTTTTCCTGAACCCTTTTATTTTTTCCTTTTAGTGACAATAAAAGAGAAGTAATTTTATTATTCTATCGTTTTATGAATGAAACATTTCGTTTAAACTTTTAATACTAGGATTACCATTTATAGAATTGATAGAAGCATGAGAATTAATATTAAAATAATTATTTTTTATTTATAATTATTACAAACTATTTCTATATTTTATATCATGTGAACTAAGATAACTTGATAAATAATAATTAAGAGTTTAATATGTCATCTTAGAATATATTTGCATCAATTAGACATTAAAATTTTCTTTTTTTACTTTTTTCATTATTGTGTGAGCTTTTAAAAGCACTCCATGAAGTCACATATTTGTTTCATCCTTTTTTACCATCCTCTATTTTTTGAACTTCAAAAAATTGGGTTTAATATTAAATTTCTTCCTATAATTATAAAAATATAAATTCAAATTTTAATTTCCATGAGTGATCTCTCCTTTAGAAAAATGTGGTTTTCCTTTTTTTGGTTGGAAACTCCATTTTCATGTATCTAAACTTTATATAATTAAGGATAATATTATTCTTGTTATTTCCTTATTCAAAGTAGTTGTTTCAAAATGTTTCCAAATTTCATGAGTAGTGATGAAACTATAATATTTTTTTCAAAATTATTTCCTATAAAAGTGAAATAAAGAATATCCATGACCTTATAATTAAGATCATCTTTAATAGAATCCTATCTTTTCAAAGCAATCAGATCAGATTTAGGTAAAACTGAAGATTTAATCATAATATTTCAAAATAGAATAACAATACTCTTTATATAAGCTTTCATATAGGTCTTCCACTAAGTATATTTACTACCATTTAAATGAGTTGGTAATGTCTAATTTAAACCATTACTATTTCTTAAGTCGACTATCACTGAAAAACACCTTTCCCGTAGTCTTGTTAAGGACTATGATAAAAGGTTTTCACAAATAATATAAAAAATCAAATGAAGCACAATATATCGTTAAGAGATCTAACCTATAATAACAATGATGAGGTTTAGAGATAGACTAACTTATACTCAAAGGGTATGGATTTGATACCTATTGTGAGGTATAAAAAAAGTTTCAAACTAAATTATCCTCAAAGGGTTTGGATTTGATACCAATTATTAGGTCTCGAAGGAGTAATGAAAATGGAAGATGAGGGTGAATTATAATTATTTTAAAAATTAATTAGATCTTAATCATTATGAGTGGAAAGTGAACAACCCAAATATTAAAGAATTCAACCAAACCAATATAATAAAAGAAATAGAAAATAAAATGTATGGAATTAAAATATGAACATAATAATTTTATAGTAGTTGTGATCTAAATCATCAAACATCTAAAATTAACACACCGACCTGGTGTATGACACCCCCTATGGTATATAACTTTTGAAGGAGAGTCAGAAATCTTCACAACTAACCTTTTCAGACCTAAATGCTTAACCCAATTCCTTATCTTTTACACGTTTAGAAAACATCAATCATTTTACATGAGAAGAAACAACCTAGAATTTTACAGGCTCAATCCCAGTATTTTATGGTTGACAACTGAACTATGTTTTTTATAAGTGTATACCCAACCTATAATTTTATAAGAAAATTCCTGACCTCTTCTATGTTATGGTTTAAGAGGAACTTGTTCTTCTATGTGGAAATTCTAAATCCATACTCATATAAGATGGTTTCTTTCCTTTTCTATTTTATGGGTTATGAGGAACCCGACAGTCTAAGTGGATAAACTAAACCTAGTCTTCTATAGTGATAGACTAAACCCATACATACCTTTTTTTAGGGTAGTAAATCTCATACAAGATTCACTAAGTGTGGACTACACAATGGAGACTATTACAATATAAAGAATGAATGAAATAATTTATCCTAGTGAATGATCATCTATGAAGATGCTGAAATTTATATTATGTAGTATTTATCCCCTTAAAGTTCTTTAATTAGTGAATATCAGGAAACTAAAAGTTTAATTCGCCGAGCAGTCTAATGATGAAGCACCAATAATATGTTACAAACTATACAACATTTAAAAATTAAGGTAGATCCATGTTTGTATTTATTTATGGAATTATTTGGTCTTTGTATACACTAAAATATTAATTACTATTTTATTCACTTTAAAATCCATGATTCTCATTAATAAATTCTAGTAATAAAATCTTCACGAGGAAGAATATCTTAATTAGCTTCAATATACTATAAAAAAGAAAACTATTATATACATAAAAAATTATTAGATTAATAAACATAAAATTAAAATACCAATATATACATCCATAAAAGTTTATCATAAATTCCTTATAATAATCTCATAAATCATGTGTCACTAACTCTTCATATTCAAGAACAATTATAATTTGAGCATTCCTTTTTAAATATATTTATATTTCTCATGCTTATTTCCCAAATAAATGTTTCACATGTATTTTTCAAAAAAGACAGACCATTAATATCCATGTGATCTCTCTGTTGATATTTTATAAAATAATTCATTTAATAATACAGTAAATGATTTCATAATAATGAGTATTTATTTTATTGTAAAACCTCTAAAAATATATAAGGATAGATCTTTATAAATCAATTGGTTTGAATTTGAATATTTTATGTTCCAAAATTCTAGCATGAATATCCATACATGCTTAATCCCACATGAATCTTATTTAATTTGTCATAAAAAATCTGAAAAACTATTATCATGGATTCTCAACAATTAATAAATAATTTTAGAATAAATAAAAAATTATGAATATTCATAATAAACTTGCAGAAAATAGTAATTTGAAATAATATTAAAAACAAAGCATAATTCTAGGTTAATAACATCTTGTAGAAATTTAGATAACTATACAAAAGATACCTTTTAATATTAAAATAAGTATATATATCATATATGTGAAAGTGTAATGTTGGATAATTTATGTATATATTGCTATAAATATCCGAACTAGTTTACACAACTGAATCTACATATCTAGCCAACAAGCCTATACCCAAGTGGTACAGGCTCCTGCTTGGTATCCAAAAGACCCAGGATCAAATTTGGGAAGGGAAACAATTTTTGGGGGCACTGTAATAGTCTGTAGGAGGGAAATGCAGTAGTACTATAGTAGTGGAGGCACTGTAGTGGTGGAGGCACTGTATTGGCAGCGATAGTGTAGCAGTGCGGGTACTGTAGTAGTACTGTTCATTGAGGGGTAATTTGGGCCAAAAATGGGCTTTCAAGCCTTGTATTCAGGCCACTTGGCCTTGGGACTTCTGACTATATAATGGTTCTCCCTCTACCGACACTAAAGAGATCTTTTCTTTAAATAATAAATTGAGGATTCAGCCCCAACCTTTTTTTAAATAAAATCTACATATCTAAATTCTACATAAGTGAATTTCACTACATAATAAAATCTATCTACGTAGAAGAATATACCTTACCAAAGTTCTCATGTAGATTAATTAATGCTTACAAACCATTATAGTATCTAAATTCACAAAAGTTAATTGATCATGTAGCCGAGTTCACGTAAGTGAATTAATCACATTGCTGAATTCACATATCCAAAATTATGTAATTTGTAAACAACTTAACATATCAAATTTCATAACCAATTAGGACATTATAAATATATCATCAGATTTGGTTCCAGTTGAATTGTATTTATAATATTTAATTATATTTATAAGGAATCATGAATCACATTATTCTATCTTTTATATCTCAAGTTATCATTAAAATAAAGTAAAAAAAAGTTCTACAAAACTATAGACTGTAGACTACAAACATATTGTAGATTCTAGACTAATTTTGGACATGACAAATATAGATTCATAATTTTTCTTCTTCTAATGAAATTTAGATAATTTTCTTATATTTATAACTCAATAAGAATAAATCAATTTGTAGTTCTATATCCTTGGTTATTTATGGGACCCTGAAGGTAAATTATTCTTAAAATTTGGCTATATGGTTTGGATATGTGGGGGATTAGCAATGTGGTAGATTTGGATATGTGGTTTGGATATTTGGAAATAGTAAAAATCATATATAAACTATATTTAAAGGTAAAAATGACATATTTATCCTAGTAAATTAATATGAAACTTGTTGAATATGCTATAAAAAATAAAAAAAATGAAAACTAAAGATATTTTAAGAAAAAAGTATATAATCAAAGTTAATCATACATTAATCAATATATAATATAATAATTATAGCTACAAAATTAAAAGTATTAATAATTTTATAGGAAATACAACAAATAAAGTTTTTTAATTATAAAAACATAAAGTGGTTCAATGATCCACTCAACTAAGTTATGCTATGTTTTGGATATTCCTTATTTTCATAAATGTTTTGATCATGTCAAGGGTATGTCGACCTTTGTTATGGAATTTCTTCCACTTACTAGGATCATAAGATGATGCCTAAATATCCATCAACGGTATTAGAACCTTAACCTTCCATTGATCAATGTTTCTTATACACTGGGTTTTGTAGAACACCATTTAGGTAGCATTACTGGTTTAACTTTATATTATACGATAACATAATGGTCAATTCTCTTACTCCATATGTGGAATCATGTTAAGTTATTTATGTGATGGGGGAGAGATACATATCAATGTTATTGGATAAAACTACTTTCACTACTTATTGCGGAAAACAAAGAATCATTTTTTTGTCCCTCAAGACTTTTTGAGTATCAACGTGAGGTCAGAATGGGATAAGTTTTTCATATAGAGGTAGAAAGAGCTCATACAACACCACATGTAGATGTAGATAGAGTTAAGGGAGGAAGAAACTACTACAAAGAGGCCTTTAACAGCACCATCATTTATCAGTTATAGAAATATTTTTCGATAAAGGGTAAGTTTTATTAGTGATTTTTTAGCACTAATAAAAGGCACCCTATATCAGTGAATTTTATTAGTGATAAATAAATAAATATATATATGTTATACAATACATAAATATATATTAAACAGATATATATATTGCACAATTATATCATACAAATATATTTTACAAATATATTATATAAATGTATTATACAAATATATTATACAAATCTGTTATACAAATATATTTCAATAGAGTTTATTCAATGGTTGAAATTCATCATCCAATTTTACTTATGAAGATTCATCTCACTTCAAAACTATTTTTGTAAGAGTGGGTCATCTCCCATTTTTCTTAAAACCTCTATATATTCCAAAATTAATATTATTTATTTCATTATGACAAAAATTTTATACTATGTTCCCAAAATCACCATTGAACCCATAATGGCCATGAAAATGAAATTTTCTTATAAAGACTACTCTTCATCTGCTTGAAAATATTTTTTGTTTTTAGCCTGTCTAGACATAATTCTTGAGTCAATTTATCAAATAAGAATTTTGTGATGTTTAAAACCATTATCGTTATTAGGTATATTCTTTTCTAAAAATCATTTTTTACATTCCTTTTATATTTTTTATTGAAATTATATTTTTTCAGATATTTTAAAATATTTGATATACCATTAATATTAAATGTAATAATTTATTAGGTTATTACATCAATTGTTCCAAAAAATATAGTAGTGGTTATCACATTCAATATATGATGGAATTATTATTAGAAATTGTTTTAGGTATTTATTATTTTAGGTCCACATTTATTGGTTCAACTCCAAGGAATTTCTGATCACCATCCATATATATGAAATAACTATTTATTTGTCATAAGGTTTGATCAATATATATTTATATCTTCTAGTTGATAAAATGATAGTTTATTATTCTTGTTTATCATATTTGGGATTCTTATTACTCCTTAATTGCCTATATTATATTTTCATTTTTAGGGTATTTAAGAAAGACTTTATGGATCATTTTAATAGAGACAGGTCTATTAAAATTTAGATAATTTAAAGTATTAAAAGTGAGATTTTTTATATAAATATATAATTCCTAGAGGCACCAAAGATTCATATATCATAACATGTACCCGTAAAGACCCCATGGATCATATATAGGAATGTTTATACCCTCAAAATATCTCCTTCAATAGGTAACAATTTAATAACTATTTCTAATAGTGTAATTCCCACAAATGGGAGTAATTACCCATTTTAGAGAACACAATGAAATATAATTTTCATCCTAATCATCTTCATATACCAAACCATTACTATTGCATTTTTTTCCTTACGACTCATCCCCCATATATTTTATGTTTCTTGTACTACATTGAGCATTATTCGTACCATGGATGACAACTACTTAGAGTATTTTAAGAAACATAAGTGAATGTCTACAATATATGTAGGATGTGTGTCAAACAACAAAATGAAATTGTAAATTTTTTCGAGATGAGAAAATGAGGATGATAGTTGCTATAACTTTCACCTTTGAATGAATTAAAAGGTTAATGCATACCATAGTGGAGTAATTATTTTCTCAAATTTAACTATCCATTTTCTTCAAAGAATACTGAAATTATTTAAAATAATAAAATGTAGGGTAAGATGAAAATTCAATCAAGATTGAACCTTTCATTGGGAAATCATAATCAGTTCATGTTGGACCCCAATTTTAAAAAATTATTATATATTAGAGGGGATCCCAAAGAGTGGATTTGGATTCTCGATAGAAGAAAAGAATACCTAAAACATAAAAAAATAAAGAGAGTTCATTGAGAAGGTTAAAGTTTTTTGGGAAGCCATATTTTTCTTTTAACTATCTACAATAATCCACACAAAATGTTCATAACTTCCAATGTTACCATGATTTCCATTTCCTTTATTTTCCAAGCTTCCAACTCTGTATATTAAACCAATGTTATTATCTAAAAAACATTTCACATTTTTGAAATCTAGAAGAGCAGTTTAAGCTCAGGTTCCCAATTTGGTGAATTCTAGTGATATAAGGGGTACACGAGCTTCCTCCACTCTTCTAGATTTGAAAAACAAGAATGTTTTTTCATCTAATAACATTAAGTCAACATGAAGTGTTGGAAGTTTGAAAAATAAAAGAAATGGGAATAATGGTAACATTGGTAGTTTGGTGTTTTGAGACTTTTGGATGTGTAGGATTCAACTACACCTCAATCTGATATATGGTTTGACCGTTATGACTCAAATTGATTCATTTTATTTAAAATTGACATTAATTTTAGTAAAAAAGACAACTGAAATTCTCAAAACTAGGAAAAATATTCATATTATTTTTGATACTTTAGTGTAATGATCTATAAAATATTTTTTATGCGTTGGAATCAACTGAACCTCAATCTCATACACGATGTGCCCAGTATTACATAAAGTGTTAGCTATCAATTTAAAATCGACATTTTCATTCAAGAAGTGTCACATATTGAAAACTAATAAAATGCACTTGTATTTTCTTAATGATTTAGGAAAATGATTCATGAGTCATTTATAACATGTCCGAATATTTCTCACATAAAACCGATATATCATGTGTTCAGTATGAATCAAAGTGCATGTTTCTAGTTTAAAATGAAATTTTATTAAAAAAAGAAAAGTTGAGTACTCAAAACTAAGAAAACACATTAGGATTGTTTTGATACTTTAGGAAAATTGTTGATAGATCAATTGGGATGTGTAGGAATTAGCCAAACCTCAATCGGATGCATGATGTGACTGGTATGACTCCAAGGGTTTCTTTTTTATTTAAAACTGATTTAAATTTTTTAAAAAGGACAAATAACATACTCAGAACCAAGAAAATTCATTCGTATTTACTTATAATTTAGTACATTGATCCATAAGTCATTTTTGATGTGTATGGATATGCCTCACCACAATCTGATATATGATATTCCTAGTATGACTCAATGTATCTATTATCAGTTTAAAATAGACATTTTTGTTCAATAAGTGTTAATCAATATAAATCATGAAAACACACTCATATTTTCTTAATAATTTAGGAAAATGATTTATAAGTCATCAATGAAGTTTAGGAATTAGTCTATTGTCAAAACAAGGCATGATGTGATCGGTATGAGTCAAAGTGTGTGTTTCGAGTTTAAAATGAAATTTTAGTAAAAGAGATAAGTGACATACTAAAAACTAAGAAAATGTATATGAATTGTTTTGATAATTTAGGAAAATTATCCTTAAGTCATTTGATATGTGTAAAAATCAACTACAACTGAATTCTATGTACAATGTGACCAGTATGACTCAAAGTACATCTTTTTATTTAAAATTGACATCAATTTTAGTAAAAAGTAAAACTGACCTACGCAAAACCAAGAAAAAACATTCAGATTGTTTTGATACATTAGGAAGACATTATATAAGTCATTCTTGACGTGTAGGAATCAAACACACCACAATATAATACACGATGTGACCAGTATAATTCAATGTGTCCATTATCGGTTTAAAATCGACACTTTAGTTCAAAAATTTCAGTCAATGAAAACCAAACAAACACACTTAGATTTTATTGATAATTGAGGAAAAAATATTTAAGTCAATTTTGACCTCTAGGAATTAATCTCAGATAAAAATTATATATGATGTGATCAGTATGAGTCAAAGTGAATGTTTCTAGATTAAAATGACATTTTAGTAAAAAAGAAAAGTGATGTACTCAAAATCGAGAAAATAAATCCATATTATTTTCATACTTTAGAAAACATATCTATAAGTAATTTAATATATTTAGGAATTAGACTAAATTTAATCTCATGAACAATGTGATTGATATGACTCCAATTGCATCTTTTTTATTTAAAATTGAAATCAATTTTATTAAAAAGGACAACTGACATACTCAAAACCAGGAAAAAAAATTCCGACTATTTTTATACTTTAGGAAAATGATCCATAATTCATTTTTGATGTGTAGGAATTATATTCACCTCAATACGATACACGATGTGCTTTGTATGACTCAATGTGTCCATTATCAGTTTAAAATCAACATTTTAGTTCAAAAAGTGCCACTCACTAAGAGTCATGTATACATGATTAGATTTTCTTGATAATTTTGGAAAATTATTCATTAGTCATTTGTGATTTGTAGGAATCACTATCATGTTAAACTGAAAGATGATGTGACTGGTATGAGTCAAATTGCATGTTTCCATTTTAAAATGACATTTTAGAAAAAAAGAAGAATGACGCACTCAAAACTAGACAAACACTTTCAGATTGTTTTTATAATTTGGGAAAATGATCTATAAGTAATTTTAGATGTGTAGGAATTATACACATATAAATATAACACATCGTACCACCAGTATGACTCTAATTTTTTTTCAATATATATTTGTTATTTTAGTTTATAATGCACATCACATCACCGAAAATTTGTAAACAATCCATGATTATTTTCACATCATTCTATATGATATTAATTAATTGATTTACTTATTATTTTTATCATATAATTATTTATATTATATAATTTAGTGTAAAGGTAATAAAGAAATGAAAACCTACTTAAATTCGTACATGGAGGCTTGAAACTGAGACATCCCAAACACCACTGCAGGATGAAACCACTAGACTGCGCATATAGGGATTTATCTTATACTTGTTTAATTAATTTTCATAGATATAATGCTTGAATGAAAATAAAAAATGGTGTGACGTGTAAGAATAAACCATAACTCAATCTGAATCATAGACTTCCAAGTATGACTCGATGTTTTTTTAAACTTAAAACTTCCTGTTAATTTATTTCCTTATATTATTATTGACATAAGAATAGTTTTCTTATACATGTGTTTTATTTTGCAAGAGTAGGGGTGGTTTGTTCAGAAGTACCATGATTTGGTGTTAGGATCAAATGAAAAGGAAATATTTTGTCTTTTGAATGTATGTTATAATTTTTACTTATATGTATTTGTATAAAACGATGCTTGAAAAGTCTATAATATAATGTATTTTTTCTGGTATTTGTATTATAAATTTCATTTAATTTAAATTCTATTTTATTACATGATTTTGTTGATATATAGGGTTTTTTTGGTGTTGTGGTGTGATATTACAACAAACTGTATTATGCCCCTTTATCAATGTTGATAAATGGGTTCTTTATAAGCTCTAAAAAACATTGACAAAGAGGACCTTTGTTGATGCTAAAAACACATTGATAAATATTTCTCTTTATTAACATTTTTTTTAGAGTAGAAAAATGATTAACAATTTTAATGTTTCTCCAGCAGTCAGTGTTTCTCTAGCGCTGATAAAGGCCATTTGTATCACTATTAATGGAATATTTTGTAGTAGTGGGTGTGGATAACCTGCATGATATGCAATATGCATGGGGATGAACAATGAGATAATTAATGCATCGCATATCAAAATTCGATTAGGTGGTGATTTTTTGTTACATAATATGTATTGTAGGGCTCTTGAATAATTTCTATACAGCCACCAGACTCCACAACCACAACCACTCTGCCACCTGACATAGCGGTGCTCCAACTTACACCGCCCCATGCTTCTATTCCATATAATTTCCCCAAATTACTTTTCCTTATAATGGACCACACTCGAAACCTCTATATATATCAACGTATTTTTCTTGATCTTGACAACTATACCTATACTAGCTAGTTTCTTTGAAAGGATAGCCAAGGGTTGGCCTGTTGTTTTGGATATATGAAATAAAGTGTTCATTTTTTTGATAAAAAACATGTTTATAATTTTTAAATAGTTTAAAAATTATAAATATTAGGAATTGTAAAATGGGATTATACATGGATATATTAACATTTTAAAAGTTTATATTTGTTATGAATGATAAATAAAATTCTTATTTATTTGAAAAATTATTAAAGTTTATAAATTAGTAATAAATGATAAATATAGGCCTAATAATATTTATTTCACATGACTATATCATGTTTTTAAATTACATATTTGTTTCTCATATTAAATAAAACTTTTATTTAAATCTGTATTCTTGTATGTTAATTATGTTTACAAATTTATTATAGAATTTTAATAATGTGTATGACTTATTTAAGTGATAAATTGATTTTAGAAGATAAAACCTTGGATTTCATGCTATGTAAGACTCCATAAAATTTATTTTTTTCATTTAACTTTCCCTTGGTGATTTTTTAGAGTTATGAGATTGAGAATAGTATTTTAATATAGATTTTTTATATTATTTATTAGAGATATAATGAATTGAATTATCTATTGAGTAAGTTTTCCCCAATGAGATGAACATTGGGTCAGACTACCCACCGATCTGGAGGCTTATTCCTTTTTCTATATTGGTGTGGGGTTGGCTATTTATCTTCCAAGGCTTACTCACATAGATTTTTTCAATCTCCCATAACTCTATTAATTTATACGAAAAATTTGTAGACCTTATGAATAATATGAATTCATATATGTATAAATATAATTGACTTTTTTTGGATGAGTAACACAGAATTGTAGGATATTTAAAGAGTTACACATCAATGTGCTCTGAGCATATTAATTAGATGGATAAAATTAGTATTTAAAAACAAAATCATTATAATTATTCATATAGAAATGAATAAAACATAAAAAGATAAAAAATTTATATGATTTAATACTTATGAACATTATATGAATATGATATATGTTAAGTTAGTTATAATTTAAAAATAATGACCCTCAAATACCAAGAGCGAGATTCCTTTCAAAGTGACACTTCTCAAGACCTCGATCATCCAACTGGGTAGTATATGCCAATGTTGGGTGCCCCTAGATTATATTGTATAAGGTAAGAATGCAGTAAGTAACACTGGATTTTCCTATTTGTTAGGTCATTACAAATTTGGATACCCCTTGGTTGTCCTTAGTTATATTATTCAGAGCATTTATTTTGGGTTTCAATATCCATGAGACACTAATAGGATTAGGTTAATAGAGTAATAGTGTTGAGTATTTTCCAAATGATGGATATAGAAAAAAAGTTTCCCACTCAACTATCAAATCATCCCAATTATTTATTCCCATCCTAAAAAAGATAAATGGTGAGATAAACACAAAAAGGACACATTACTAAGTGAAATATAGATCTTAGCTCAATAAATGGGCATTATATATGGGGTTGTCATTTTTTAGTGGCTGTACTTTCATTAAAATTAGATGAAGAAAATATATATTACATGACAATCATCGAAATATATGCCTCTATTTTAGGTTATTAGTTAAAGTATGATAATTATATTCAGATTCCTAATAGGCATGACCTATAAAAAAATTGATATTTATATCTATGGTTGAGAAATGTTCTCAAGGAAAAAAATTCAATGATTTTAAATGTGAATATTATAGAGATAAATTTCTAAAACTTTAAATCTTGTGTATTAGATATTGACTGTTCATCAAAAATTTGTGATAATAAATACATACTCATAGATAAGAGGTAATTAATGAAGGATGAAGTACATTTTCATGTTAGTAATGGAGTTAGAGTTTCTAGATTAGATTTTGAATCTTATGATCTAACTTTACCAAGTGTATTTGGTATAGAATTATAAAATTATTTTTATGTTCCATAAATAAAAAAATTGATTCTTGTATATTTTTTTATAAGAAGGGGTTCTCATTCACTATTAAGAACAATAGTTATTCTATATAAATATATGAATTAGATGTTTTATGGTATTGGGAAAATGATAAATAATTTAAATATTCTAGATAAATATAATGTTATCATTAGTGCTCAAAATAATAAGGTTAATATGATTCTAACCCCATCTACCATTGGCATTGTCGCCTTGGACATATAAATGAGAAACAAATCCAAAGAATCCATAATTATGGTTTATTGGAACCATTTGATTATGAATAATTTGAAAATATTTATCTTATTTACTTGGAAATATTATCATAAAATATTTTAGTAGAATAGGTGAAAGGGAAAATGTACTGTTAGATCTCCTACAAAGTGATGTATGTGGACCAATGAGTAATCAAGTTCGCGGTGGTTTATGCACTTTGTCCCCCTAACCAATTACCTTATTTAGTATGGATATGTATCTTTGATGAGACAGAAGTATGAAACTTCTTAATAATTTAAAGAGTTTTATAATGAAGTATATAATCATGTAGATTTTTTAAGATTATTTAATCAGATCAGGGTGGTGAGTACTTAAGCTAGAAATTTATTGATCATCTTTCGGATTATGGAATTTTTTTACAACTCAATAAACTTGAAACACTATAATTTAATGGTGTGTATAAGAAGAGAAATCAGTACTTTTTGGAAATTGTTCAATCAATGATGATTCTATATGATTTTCCCAAAATCATTCTTGGTTTACGTTCTTAAAGATACAATATATCTACCAAAAAGAATTTTATCTAAATTAGGAATAATGAGACAATATGATATATGGATTGAGGAGCATCCTTTTTGGTCTTTTATTTAGATTTTTGGATGTTAATAATTCCTATAATTATTCTATTTTGATAATATTAAAGCTAAATAATACAAATTCTTATTTTGTTGTTGTCCTTTGTAAACTAAGGAATATTATTTCTATAATACAATTAAATATAAAATATTTATGTCATGAAATGGTGTATTAATTGGGATTCAATATATAAGTAAAGGATTTAATTATAAGAAAATAAAACTTAGAGAATTTTAATTCCAAAGATAGGAATAGTTATATGGTGGGAGTTTATTTGGTTTCATAATGAATTATTCAAGAAGAAATGATTCAAGATACACACGAAACTTAGAGATTTGGTAGGATCCATCAAGACCACATGATATTGGGATTTCTTATAAAAAATGATGATTATGTGATGTTCTTAGGAGGTGAACCTACCACCTAATTTTAATCTTTTGAATGTTTTTATTATAGGAAATGGATAAAAAATCATGGAATCAAAAATGGAATCCATGTATGTAAGGAACTAACCTTAAACATCACACATTATAGTGTTTTTAAACAATAATTCACATTATTAAAATCCTGATTATTCTTTAAGTTTTGAGTTTTAGATAATTAGGACTAAATCATACATGGTAAAACCATACATTACAAGTGGACACATATACACAACATCCATTTTTTCAATAAAAAAGTTTCTAAAATAAAACATGTTTTATATTCAAGAATAATCTTTACAATTTTCCACATGATATCATACTTGTCTCTATTCCCCCATAAATAATATTAATTTTTTTAAAATATGGTATAATCATAAAATATCAGTAAGTGATATAAAATAAAATAAATCCATTTTTATTGAAAAATCATAGAAACATTCTCTTAAAAACATACCTTTTTACCCCCAAGTGGAATAATCTTTTCAAAAATATGATTATCTTACCTTTTGAAAATAGAATGATTTTCATGGAAACTAATAAGAAATAATATAATGTATAAGTATATAAATTGGGACATCATTTTACATGTCACACTTAGAAATGAAATAACCAATATGTTCAAATTCTAACTCTGGAGTACCCAATGAATTGAAATTTATAACGTAACCACACATCCTTAGTTTACCATAGAACCACCCATCATTGGTTAATAACATAAAAAACTATATTTGGTTTATAAAGGAACCACCCCTAATCATAAAAATTCCCAATAACCATAACATATACATAAATAAAGAAATACTTCATCATAAAAACACTCATTGAAGAAAATAAACTCTTCATTCTTAAATCACTCATTTTAAAAAAATACTCATGTTAAATGGAATTTTTTTTTCTTGAAAGTGACCTTATAAACCTATAAATAATTATTAAAAATATTAAATTGGTTTGATGGCATGAAATTAAATTCATTCCATATATGTAAAAAACATTCCTTTTAATTTTTTTAAAAAGAAACTTTAAAATAAGTTTTTTTAAAGGAAATTCCTTTACAAATATCATATCATTGAATTGAGAATTTATTAAAGGAATAGATTATTTGTATCTCATGTAAATCCACATAATTTTTTTTAAATATAGTATAATATAATAAAAACTAATTTTGTAGATAATCTTAGCATGACATTGTCGATGAAGTAGAAGTTTAACACAAAGAATAGAAATTGGGTTAAGAATTCCTTACCTCAGGCCCAACTTCGTTAAAATGTTTTCAAACCTAATGTATAATGGTTTAAATAATGTTATTAATTTATTTAAGAACTATTTTAATATTTCTAACACCTTATATGATCCCTTTATAACATATTACCACCTGTTCATTAATAATATTTCATTATTTTTATTGTTTCAGGTGCATTTTTTCATGGTTTCATGGTCTATTAATTCATGTATAATTATGGATTTAATTGTAAAATATAAATAATACTCAAAAAGTTCAATTAAATGGTATTAATAAAATTATATAATATTACATATATATATTAGTTCTATAACATGAAATAGTTTATAATATACCTATTAAAAAATTTTTAACCATAGAAATAATTTTATTACCATCCTTTAATTTGATAATAGAAAATGAACAAAATCATTTTTTAGAGAGGCGATTAACCACCATAATTTGGACAATTGTTTCATTTATTTGAATAAGAGGAGATGTGAAAAAAATGGATATAATATATTACATTACAAATAAAAAATTCCAGTATATACATGATACTGGAGTTATTATTACTTTATGGATGAAGAAGGTTATAATAATTTAGAAGAAGAAATGAAATTAATAGAGGTGGTTTGAGAAAATTTCTTCATGAATATCACATCATTAAAGGACCCCTTAAGGAAAATGGAATTGGTATTTGGGTTAGAAAAGAAGAATTTGAACATGATTAAATTATTTAGGATATGTTTTTGAATATATTTTAATATATTCATTGATTTCTCGGAGAAATTGTGTGGTGGGAGTGGTATTTATGCTTGAGGAGGGGTGGTTTTATGTGATTAAATAATGGTTATTTTATATTTAATTCCAACCACATTTTAATGGAATTAATTAAAATAAATTTGGTTGATAATTAATTATATAAATGATTATTAAGATCTATAAACACATCAAATATCTATTTAATGTTGTAGTTTTTAGTTATTTTAGGCTTTTATATTTTAACCTTAACCTGTTTCATTATTTTACCCATACTGTGGTAATTAGTTTTTTACTATGGAAATTTTTTATTCCTAAAAATGAAAATAACCTTAATAATTAATATATATATTTTGATTCTAAATTTGGAATACATTTTACCAAATTCAATTCATATAATTATAAAAATAATATTAAAAACAAAACCCAAAGACGCACAAGAAAACAAGTTTTCAAGAAGTGTATTTGTTCAAGAAAAAGATGATTTTATATTAACTATATGACTAATAAATATCATTATATGAAAATAAATTAATATTTACTAATATATAATCTATAACATTCATTTAAAACATTCCATATAATGTATTATTCTAAATAATTAAAAAAGAGAAACATTATGTACTTTAATTTTTTTATTCGGAAAAATATCATTTTTAAACACAAAAAATAATGTTATTCAAAATTATTATATAAAGTTGTTTAAAAAGAATTTAAGTGGATAAAATATAACTAAATAACACATATTTTTCTTAAAACCATCTTAAGAAATAATGTTAAATTTAAATTTCTGAATTTATTGAAAATAAATGACATTTCTACAAAAATCAGTATTATTCATTTTTCACTAAAAAATCAATCCTTCCAGAAAATTATAAAAAAATAATCCTAAGATAATTTTGAAATTATGAATCCAAAAATGAAATTGGTTTTTTCAAATTAAAATTATATAATTTTAAAATTTATAATTTAAATAAAACCTTATGAGAAATTAGCCTAATAAAACTATTTCCTAATTAACATATTTATAGCACATGAGCCTCATCCCAATTAGTGAGGACTCCTTAAGTGCATCTAAGAGACCCGAGATCAAATCTAGGAAGAGGTTAATTTCCAGGTTACCGTAGTAGGTACTATATCAGGAACTGTAACAGGTACTGTAACAGGAACTATTCAGGACAGTAGTAGGTACTGTATCAAGCACTGTTTGGAACTGTAGAAGCCGGGAATATTCCTCCATTTGGGCTTTTGGGACACTGATTTGGTCCCCAAGTCCTTTAAGGCCTTCAGGACCCCTTAATTTCATATGAAAACTAGAAAACCTACAAGGAAAAATCTTTAGAAGGAGGATGATCAAGGAGCTTTCAACATAGTAGAAGCTAAACAGATTGCAAGAATGAGAGGGTATGGTACCTACCATCAGGACAAGCCTGTGCCTGCACGAGAAAAACTATCTGAACAACTATGTGAAGTTGGAGATATTATTTCATGATGAAGATGTTGGGGAGGAGAAATTCTGAGTAGTTAGTCTAGGTTTTATGTAATGTTTGAATCCTACGGGCATTGAATTCCTCTAAGGCCCATGGGCCATGTAATACTTACCTCTACGGGCCTAGTAAGGGTTCCACCTCACCCCTTGAAATGTGTAATATCAAAAATCAATAAAAAATGATGGCCTTTGGGCCATTTGAGGATGAATTAACATATTTGTAATTAAATTAACTTTTTAATTAAATAATACTAATAAATATGTAAAGAAATTATTATATCAATACCCGAGTTGTTAAAATGTATACTAACCAAATTTGGAACTTATTGGATGCACCTGAATTGGTGAAACCCATAAGGTGCAAGTGGGTTTTTGAAAAAAATTACATAGATAGTAGAGTGTCTACTAATAAATCATGATTTATTACAAAAGGTTACAATTAAATACATGGTATTGACTATGAATAAACCTTTTAAACTCTTGAAATGATAAATTTAATTTAGATATGACATTACATAATAACATATTTTTGTTATGAGATATGTTAAATGGTTGTCAAAACTAGTTTTATTAATATTAATTTAGCCAAGGAAATGTATATTATAAAACATGAAGGTTTTGAAATATGTTTTGAGAATACTATAGTATGAAAGATATAATGGTAAATTTATGGATTGAATCAAGCTTCTATTAATTGGAATTTCTAGTTTTATGATGTAATAAATGAGTTTTTTTATCAAATACAATGATGATTCTTGGGTTTATAAATATATTGAAGAGCCCAGGGAGGTGTTGCACCACTGGGGGGGTTGAATAATTAGTGTTTTTTACATTTTTTATTTCTTTTGAAATTAACCTTTATTGACCTATTATGATCTAATCCACTATTATGATTAGTCAACCTTTCTCAAATGTAGTAAAAGTAAGTAGCATGGTAAAACTATATTTTTACATGGTTCGATATCAATATGATATTTATCCTTGGTGTGGTTAGTTAGATTCTCCCACCACAAATTCTACACTATTATTAAAAGAAGTTAAAACATATAATTCTTCAATAGCATAGAGACACACTATTCTTTCCAGAGTCCCACTGGAACAATAGTTTCACACTTTCTGATACAAATTAATTACAAAAAACATAAAAAAGGTCATTTCAGAATGTTGTCTTCTCCTGTAACTATTGATGAAGATCATTCTTTTTATCCTTCAAGATAAATCGACTAGAATATTCTCACTTTTTGAAGAACATCACCGAACAAGTTCTTCCTCAAAATATAGATCTTTAATTCTTAACTATATACTACTCATATAGTATGTGAAATTATAATTATGTATATTATATGATATGGTCATAGAATATGTATCCTATAGCGTACTATCAGTTCATTTATTTACTACTTCGTGAATTGGTATCAACATAGCATAACACTTCATACCTATTATAATTATTCTTTATAGATGAAGATAAAATAGTATTTATAAGCTTCATATAAAGTGGTTAACAAGTAAAAATATGATAAAATATGGTAATCCATCAAGTTTTATGTGATGTTGAAAAATACACTACCTCTCTCTACAGATGACATGGTCTTCACAAACTATATCCCACATACTAGTATTTGCTAATAATTTCAATATATAATTAATGACAAGTTAATATGCATATAAAATACCAATTTATTTTTTCACATCATAAATGAAAATTCATATTTCATAGCATCCTACATGCATTGAAAATAGTATTTATATCCACAAACTCAAACTCTCATTCACATGGTAGATTTACTACATAGAAAAATCATTAACAAATTAAACTTCACATACTATCTTTATTCTTTATGAAAAATATTAGTTATTTATTTTCAAAAAAAATCATGATTATGAAGATATCACGTGCAAGTAGACCATCTTCCATTATCACATACATCATGCATGTATCAAAAACTGACATCACTCTCACAAGGAAAATGTATTTGCATAGCGTCTTTTTTTTCAAAAACTATATGAATATTTTAATAATAAAATCCTCTCCATAAACTACATGATCCACATACAACTTGTCAACATATAAAATTATCTAAACAATATTTAATCCAAAAAAAGAACTTCATAAATAATTTCTATGCTTTTTAGAAATTTATACTTATCCTTGTTTCAAAATCCCATTGAGATTAGAATGATATTGCAAGCTGTTTATTATTATATGAGGTTCCTAGTTCTACTAACCCTCATTCATATAGTATTCATCTATGGAGGTTGAAAATAATCAACTAAAAAGATTTTACAGATTATATTAACACGATCAGATGAGCAATGTTTTATGAATAAAATTTTAATAGAAGAACATTGTCTTAGAAATCACGTAGTCCCACATTGGTTTTTTATACAACTGAGAGATACTTAATTAGTTAGCGTGTTCCCTTCAGTACTTGAGTCAGCAATGGGGTTCAACACCTACAAAACTGTACACATTGGCCACATGGGCTGTGACTCACCGGAATTGATTCACTTTCCCAACCCATGCACTCACACCCAAGCATGATCCAACCCAATGGGTGATATGCACCAGCCCACTCCCTATCCCCACGTGGGATTTCTCAGATGGCTCCCTTTCACATGGATAAGAACTTCTCTCATAAAGACTTGGTGGATATGGCCAGGTTGGTTGGATTGGGGAGTTAATTTTTTTTGGTACTCCACTATCAAAAGGGTTATACACTATTCTCATATTCCAAAATAATTGAAATCCATATACTAAAATATCATTTATAAAAAATATATATATTTCATTGACTTATAATCTTGTATTAATTTAATTTTTCATGGAATTATTGAAATCCTCTTAGAAAATAATATTTTCAAGGTCTTATCAAACTTATTATAATTAAATCCTTTTATGATCGACATAGACAATAATCACATTTATGACATAACTATTAGTTGAAAAAAATCAAAAAATCATAAAAAAATCCAATGGTTCTTCAATAACCCCTTTGGATTTGTTTTCAACCAATAATTTACTATCAATAATGCTCATCATAAGAAATTAAATCACAAAATTCCTTAAATATAAATTTCATTACACAAATAATTTTTTTCCCAAATGAATATAGATGATCCTTCTCAATTCTCATCCACATTTCTCCCCCTTTTTACAATAAACAAAACTTCATATTCACACAATTTCTCCCACTTTTACAATAGAATCTAAAACCAAGTGGGGGTATCACCAATAAGACTTAAAGGCAGAGGATAAGTTTGACCATGAATTCTCATCCTTAATTCCAAAAACCTATCTATTAAAATACATTTGGTGAATATATATAGAACATGATCTATTGTAGAAATGTATTTGAGCTTGATATCTCCTCCTGCCATATTTTATTTAATAAAATGATATCATATTTCAATATACTTAGATATTGAATGTTGTACTGGGTTTTTACACAATTTTATAACACTTTTATTATCACAATTAAATTTAAATATTACCTCAATCTCAATATTAAAATATGCCAACCACACTTTCATCTAAATCATCTGTGTTCAATCATGTTTAGATTATATATATTCTACCTTATATTTGTTCAGTTTCACTGAAATTTTATTATTTATATAACAACTAAAACACCCCTCTCATAGAAATAAATTTCCATATGAAGTTGATTTTCTTTATATATAATCACCAACTTAATTTAAATCTATAAATATGAACAATTTTAAATCTACACTTTGTCTATATAAAATCTCATAGTTTAGAGTTCATTTCACATTTCATAGAATTCTCTTAGAAAAAAAAGGGAGAATAATTTTGATCACTTTGAAAACTTCAATATAGAGCCAATACATATGTTATATATATCCTTGATGCTATTAGACAAAAGAATACTTCCAATGACTATTATGTGTTATTTCTAGTTAACACTACTTCAAGATTCATCCTTGTACAATTTGGTTGCAATTGAATTGGGAGTTTAGACTTTTTTTCATTCTCCATTAAAAACATTTTAAGCAATTACCATGTATGCTTTTCTTGACATAGAAATATGTAATTTATTTTTTTCTCAATTTAAAATCCCAAAATGTTTTTAATCCGATCAATCATAGAAATATAAAAATTCATTTTCATCCGATCAATAATATATTTATAGAGACACTTCTTATCATTGAAAAATATGATGTCAACCACAAAAACAGTGACTATTATAGAACATTTTGACATCTATATCACACAAAAATTATTCTCAAATTTACCTTTTATAAACATTATATCCCTAAAAAACTCTAAAATTTAGAATATTAGGCTCTCGGGTCCTATTTCAAACCATTAAATGCACTACTCAATCTACACACAATGCCACCCTGATTTTTTAAGACAAAACCATATGGTTTTTCGATATAGAATTCTTCTTAGGATCACTTTTCTAAAAGGTATATTTCATATCAATTTTATAAAATTTGTAACATTTGTGTTCTTCCACTACTGAGAACATTCTAATTGTCTCCAATATTTCTACTAATTAAAATTTTTATTCAAATTCAATACCTTCCATTTGATAATATTCATTATGAAATTGCCTATCATTTTTCTAGGATACCTAACCTTTCCTATTCTTCTTATTTAGAAAAACCCACTCACTGAAAATTAAATTTTTATTTTTTGGTCATGGCATAAAATCTTAATTAGACATCTTCTTAATCTAATCAAGTTACTCATTTATAGATTCTATCCGCTACTCATTCTCAACTAATTTTACCACTGTATTATGCTCAATTTTAGAAATATGTGTAGGTTGATCTTCAAGCCTCAATACTATTCTAGTATGAACTGTTTCCTAGTTATTGCTAATTATACACTTAGTTTTAAAAAATTTCTTATTTTCTATACCTTTTTATCTAATTTATAGCAGATTTATTTTCATATCTAGTTTATTTAGAATCAATATCAGCAGTGATTTTATATTTCTTAGTAACCTCATAATTCTTCTATTCTAACATATACATTACATTTTATACCAAATCTTTTAAAACCGAATAAACTGTTACATCCGATTAGTTTTAGTTTTAAATAATCATGAAATCACTATATTAAACTAGTTTGTGAAACTATTTCTCCAACATCTACACCCACTTCTATTCTAGAGGCTATCCATGAATATTTATTCCTTGACTTTCTATTAAAATTTTTCGTGATTGCTATTCTTTATTTTTATAATATAAGGACTTCCTAAAACTATGATGTATTTAACTGTTGGATTTTTTCTTGTAATATATTTCATATGTTTTATTATTTATTTTTGGTCTTAGTAGATACCTATTTTATATATGTATGTAACTACATACATCCTATCTATAGAAATACTTAGAGATGTTGTGTTCAGGAAATATTTTCCTCACTAAGTCAACAATGCTTTTGTTCATCCATTTAGCTATCCCATTTTTATGGAGTATATGGTCTGATATACTAGTGCTAGATTCCATTTTTAGAATTATAACTTTCAAAATCATCATAAGTAAACTTCTTACCATTGTATGATCCCAATTTCTTGATATAGAGACCTAAATCCTTCTCAGTATGCCTTCATTTTTATTGAACATCTTCATTGCCTCTAACTTGTGTATGATAAACATGAAACTAGTAAATGAAGTATAATCATTAATAAATGTAATTAAATATAGATCACCTATGGTATAATTTTTTCTTATTGGACCACATATATTTTTATTAATAAGATCATGTTATCTTGAAGATAGAATATCCACTCCTTTATATGAACCATGAGAAATTTTACTTTTTTGACAGGTTTCATAGATTTCATCCCTATATCTCATTGGTTTTGTAAGATCACTTAAAATAGAATGCATTAAAATTTTAATCATACTTCATTGAACAAGATGGAAAATCCTTATATTCCATAAGATATTTTTAAATTTCAAACACAAGTAACTAAAATTGGTAGAATCATTAATTTAAATAGATTTCCATTGTCCATTTCCCTTGAGTGATGTTCCTTCTACCCTTTGTGATTTTGATGATACATGAAACCTTTTTTAAAACCACTTCATTTCTATCATCACAAAGTTTATTGACACTACACAAATTTTACTTTATCCCTTAAAAAAATAATACATCATTAAAAATATGATTTTGGGATTAAATATATAGTAGAAAAACTCTATTAAATTTCAGGGAACAATCATCAATGAACTTAAATTATCATCCTTCATGATTCTCAAGTATTCTAATTTTTTTCCCAATCATGTTTGAAGAACATCCACTATCAAGTATCTATGAATTGTTTCTTCTACTATCCTTTAAATCAACATCATCAAAACTTAATTTTTATTAATTTCTTTTTTTAATTCACTTTATTTTCTCAACATTAGATATATATCCAGAAAATATACTCATAAGATTTTTATTAATATGGAATTTATGATTACATGTACCATAATTTCTTCTAAATAGTCAATGTTTTTGTGTTGGTAGATAAAATTAATTCTTGGTAACTGCTTTCTTTCCATGAAAATTTGTTATTATTTTATTATAATAGACCCCCTTGGTTCATGTCTCAACTATGTTAGTGGCATGTTATACCAGTATGAGTATGCTTTGTGCCCAAACACTTCACAACACCATCAGTATCAACTAAACATTGATATAATATACTGATAATGGCCATATCCTAAAGGGTTTTTATGTTGTATTTCCATTAAATATGATTATATATTCTATGTTGGAAAATATATTCTTAGAGAATCTCTTTCTTTTTTAGATTTGGAAGAGGATTTATTAGTAGTAATAATTCTATAGACCAGTCTGAGATTAATTTTAGGACATTCATTATTATAGATAACATATTTATTTTTAAATTCATAGAGAACTAAATTAACCTGCTTCTTTGAACCCATATTTTCAATAGCTTGTGATGATTATGCCTTGACTAGAACAACATTGTTGAAATATTCACTAATATTTTCAAACACTTTTATGCTTAAATAAGTTTTGATCGAGTTTTGGACTCTTCTTCTTCTTTGAGTTAATGTTTTTACTCAAGGTATTTTACCATATTCTTCATTTAATATAGTTTTAGTTTGTATGTTTTGATTTCAATAATGTAAATATTCTCATTAGTTGAACATACTTACTTTAACTCAACTGTATTTTATTTTTATTTCAATACTAGCTTCTTTTGTTTCTTGAGGTTTCTATTTTTCTCAAGACAATCTTTGAATTCATTCTTCAACATGTGATCTAGCTATCTTAATTCTCCTTATTCATTTCCACTACTAGAGGTTTCAACCCCCTTTCCCACATTATCCATGAAATTAGTTTTATCATCTGATTGGCTTCTTGATGTGAAGTCAACTTCTTATTTACTCATCAATATTTCTCTTTTACTTTTTAATATTTTCTTATTTATTTAATCAAATTTGGTTGTGACTTTTTATATTTTTTCCCTATTTGTTTTTATGTGGTTTTTTATCATCTATATTAGGTTTAACAAACTAATTAATTGGAAATTTTATAGAAAATAGATAAATTGTATTACAATTGTAACACCTCGGTTTTAATTTACCTTTACTTATAAACTTTTCCTTCTTAAATCTCTTTGATAGAAGTTAAATGATTATATTATAATATTCACTTTTATCATTCATCATTACATTCACTTTATTATGAAATTTTATTATCTCTCATTTTGTGCTTTCTCATGGTCTCAAAATCTATCCCATCTTTCATGTTCTTCTTAAAGGATGGAATATTTCTCATTCCATAATGAATAATAATGTCATATAGTTCATTGAGGGTAATATATTATCTCTCTTCAAAAATGATGTTTTATGATCAAAGATGCCAAGAAAATTTCTCATCAATATTTTTACAGTAGTTGAATCATTTAGATTTTCTCTAAAACCTCAAATATTACTGATAATTAAATCGACTCTTCTAAAGAGGCCATCAAAATTTTATTCATAATCTATCTTGATATATTTAAATTTTAGTCTCTAAATTTTCAATTTATCCTCCTTTACTTTCAAATTTCCTACATAACTACTTTATAATTTATCCAAAATTTATTTGGAATTTTTTAATACCATAACCTTTGTGTAACTTTTTTCTGAAAGTGATATAAAAATGGAGTTTTAATATTTTCTATAAAAATCCATATTTCTTCAATCAGAAAAAGTCAGAGGAGAATCTTCAACAATATATAGGATTACTATAGTGACTGTATCTTTAACTTCAAGGTCAAAAGATAAAAGATATTCCAACATCTTATTCTTCCAACTGTGATAGTTCATACATTCAAATGTTAGTGTAATCTTGTTATTGATAGAATTCAGATTATCTATATTTATCTCTTTATAGATCTTGAAAAAGAGAACCAATTCTAATACCAATTTATCATCCAAGGGAGGTGTTGAATGACTGAGAGGGGGTGTGGGTGAATCTGTGGTGATTCTAAAATATTTTTTTTCCGTTTAAGTTAAACTATGTTGACCTATTAAGATCTATGCCAATCATTACTCAAAATTTCTTGAATATTGTAAAATTAAATAGCATTGTAACACAATAATTTTACAAGGATTAGTCTCAATGCGAGATTACTCCTTTTTGTTATAGATCAGACACACCAATCATTAATTCTACACTATAATAAAAATGGTTAGAACATATATTTATTTAATAGAAAAGAGTCAAAAAATGTTTTCAAGAGTTGCACTAGAACTATATTTTTACAATAAATTATAAAAAATGATTACCAAAATCACAAGAAATATCACTTATGAATGTTGGATTCTATATTAACTATTTATGAAGATTATTATTTTAAGACTTAAAGATAAATAAAATAGCATATGCTCACTTTCTAAAGAACATCACTAAACTATTTCTTCCTCAAAATATGGATCTTGGATTCCCAAGTACATGATTCTCATATGGTATGTTAAATTATTATTAAATACATTATACCATCACCACATAACCTATTTATTATTTCAGGTGTAATTCCCCAACCCCAGTTACCCAGAGTCAGTGTGTTATTACATAACATTGGTATGATCACAAAGGATCAAATCCCGAAATACTGATCAGTTTAATAGCATTGGAAGTACAAGATACATTAATAAGTTTTACATTACATTATAAAATGAAAAACAACTACAAAATTTTATCCCTTTACTACATTGATATCCCTTAGACTATCCCTGCAGGACATTCATAACATACTTCTTTTCATCCTGGGAATAATAAAACATAGAAAGGGGTGAGCTCAGATGCTCATTAAGGATAACAATATAGCATAAACTATTATAAATAAGCAAAAAAATTTAAATCAATGTATAAGACTAAAATATAAGCCTTTTAAACTTAATCTTTAGTATAATATGGAAAATATAAATCAAATAATACCATTTAGTTATTCACATGGATATTATACTAGTAGAATAATCATATCCAATATCAATAGCCAATTTCATAATGATAGAATGCATAATGCCAGACTTCATAACCACATAGTCAAGGACTTGTTCCAAGACTAAAAATAAGATTTTTTCTATGCATTGTTCCAAGACACTAGTTTGTCTCATGAGACCTACCTATGCATTGAGGAGCTATAGTGGGCTCCACCCGTCACTTACTAAGTCCAATGCATTCCTCATATGAATGGTTGAAACAAAAAATAAACATTAGTATTAAAACTATCATATGAAATTTTAATAATTTAACCAAACACCATGAATTGTATAAAAATAACACATCCACAGTCAAAAATATCACAAAATCATCAATACAATATGGATGATTTGTATCATATTGAATCCACTTTAAAAAAGTGTAAAATCTATCAAGGAATGTTGACATAGATGAAATAAAAACTATTTGGGAGAATTATCTCTTTTTTTAAATCATTTAATAGTCACATAATTTAGAAAGTAAGACATTTAAAGACATTTTTGAATCAAAGTGTCCCATACCAATTTGAAACTTTGAAATTAATTAACATTTTAAAACAATGATGTATGTATAAATAAATACATAAAATCATTTTGAAAACATGGACATTAAGTAAAAAGATTTAAAAAAATAAATATTTAATACATTTAAAATGATGATATAGTTAAATAGACCCTTCCATAAAACCTTAAAATTTTCCTTTTGAAAACATTTTTATGAAATATGGACATTGATGATAAATATATCCCAGTAAATACTTACTCATAAAAAATCTCAGATAATAATTACATTTAGGAAGTAACCCTTACCTTGTAATTTTCCTTAGTCAATGGTATATTAAACTCCTATATAATAGTTAAAAAATTGTTATTAAATTATACAAGAACTATATACATAAATATGATATCATATATGATCCTCTAATATTGCTTTGTTAATAATATTTCAGTAGTATCATCGTTTCGGGTGTTAACTGATTCGTTTTCCTTAATATTCTTGGTTATGTAAGCCTTGTTTATTATATATAATTCATATTTTATTCATATATAGAATGATATTATGTTCATAAACATTATTTTTAATCATAAAATGAAAATTATTCACGAATTATTGCGATGGGGAATGAATCTCATCGCATTCGTGGAGACGACAATCTGTACGTACGCACGAGAAAAAAAATCATTATATTGATGGAAAAATCGTATGTAAGTGTATGGGATATCATATATTAAGAATCATTAACATGTTATATTTTTTATTTTAATCAGTTATATTCATTATTATACCAATCCAAATAATTAAGTGTTTGAATAACAAACTACACCACGACGTGGAGACGGTAAGTCGTACGTACGCAAGTATAGTGACTTTGTCATTTATTGGATCGATAGAATAAATAATATGGTAGTAACATATTTATAATAACATAAAATTATGTATAAGGTACTGGAGTTATTATTTTGGTATAAAATCAAAGAAAGAGGAAGTGGAAGAAGAAATGAACTTGAAAGAGGGTGGTGAAATTATTACGTCTTCTTCAGGTGTTTCCTTTTGAGTTGATCAAAATGGCTCCTTAGGTTGGCCTTATGATCCATGTAAGGACTCTAGTTTGATGTGAGGGATGTTGGGAGGATATTTTGGCAGGTTTTGGCCGATTCAAATGGCTTTGTATATGTGAAATTATGAGAATGGGAAGTACCCTTTTATAAGAGAGGTGATGGTCACTTTAAGAAAAGTTTGAAATATTATTTTATAATAAAATACTTTTCGGTTTCTAATGGCTCCAAAATGAATTATTTAGATGATAAGGTGAGTATGGGTCTAAAAAAACTCAACCAATAGGTTTTATACAGGTTTATGTCACCATATTAACCATATATTTTAGATTTAACTATTCGTTAAATAGTTTGACATTTACCATGTCTCTCTGTATTTTGATATTATAAAGTTAATAAACTTACTATAAAGTACCAAGAGAACCCCAGGTGGTTCATTATTAATATATATAACCTTATATAAGTCCTTTTTTTGAGCCTTGAATTTTTAGGAATATTATATAAATTAATAATATAATATTTTTTTTAAAAACTCAATTATGTCAATTTTGACACTATTTAGTATTTGAGTTTTTTGAAAGTCATAAAAACTTTATCAATTAGAATAAAATATATTTAATCAACCCTAACATGTCATATAAACCTATAAAATTAGTTTAATTCATCATAAGTCTCAATTTACATTTACTGGGATATTTATAATATAAATTATTTTAATATTTTATTAATAAGGCAATTACTGCATCATCATTGTGTCATAAATAAATTAAATTATTTAATGTCTAAAAATTATAAATAAATTACCATTATGTAGGAAATATTTTGATCTTTCTAATTAGAATTTATAGTCTAATTTATATTCTATATAAACCTATATTAAAAATGTTTTAGTTATTAAACATTGAATTTAACACTTTTAACTTTTCTTTAAATAAAATAATAATAAATGTCCTATTCTAATGAAAGTATACATAAAAGGTGATATTTTATTCCTAAGGTTTTTTCGGTCGAATTACACTTATACAATAGAATTAGGACTTGTGTTAGGGTAATTATAATATTATTTTTACCCTTAATTACCTTATTTACTTTTAATTGTGGTTACTAAAAGTCAAAAGTTACTATTCACAAAAAATTATTTTCATCTTATTGAACCACATTTTAATTACTAATATAAACATTGTTTCTTTGATTTTTGATATTCCACTCATAAAAGTGGTAAAATTATGTATTATGCAAATTTACAAATGCTCAAAGAAGGTGGGTAAACGACGGTAAAAAGTTCAATAAAATTTTATACATCTAATTTTATTTTAAAATGTCTACAATGGATTAAATAGAACTTATATAGGTATTATATATATATATTTTTAGTTAAAATAAATTTAAAACAAAAAATATTTATTTATATAAAAAGTCGGTTTTAAACAATAACACAGTGTTTTTCACTATTCATCAAAAATTGAATGTTTTCAGAAAAATACCAAAAATTTATCTTAAGATAATTTTCATATCCAAATTAATAAATGAATTATATTTTACCAAATTGAAAATATATAAGTTCCATTAATGAATTTTAAATTAATTCTCGTTTTCAAAACAAAAAAATGGGTTTTTTAAAAAGTAAAAACTATCAAAAGATTGATATGTGTTTATGTAAAATTTAAAAGTGATGGTAATTATAATGAATTAAATTGTATTAAATGATAAAAATATAAACTAATTATACTTACAGACCATTCAAATTCATAGCCTAACACTATAAATTATTTCCATTTAAAAAGTTGTTTTCAATTAAAATTTTGTATTTTTCACTATTCAACATAATATGAAAGTTATTAAAAAAGTTCCAAAAATTTATCCATACTAAATTTTTATGTCCCAATTCTAATGAATAATTTAATTTCATTAAATTAAATATATAAAAGTGTCAAATTTTTTTTTAAAAAGGATCCTCCATTAAATAGGTGGTAAAAGTGCATTTTTTTGAAAAATACTTCTTTTATCAAAAAATAGAATTTGTCCTTATATTATATCTATGAAAAACAAAATATAAACATTATAATTATATAGGATATATATAAAATTCAAAATTTACTTAATACTATTCATAACTGCTTTTTGAATGGCTTTTTCGGTAAGTCATGGTGTGCTCGAACTCGTTGTTGCATGTAGCGCAAGTTATTAAATTACGTTGAAGAGATAAGATACTATAAAATCTTGGAGTGTTAAATTCTCACCTCCTTCAATAAATTTCATCCTTGAAATTTAAAATTGTTCTTCGAAAATAAAAGGTTAAAAATAGAGAAATACTTTTGTGGAAAACCCACATTGGAAATTGGTTTAATAAAATTTAGTCTTAATAAGAGGGAAAGAGAAATGAAAAAGCCACTACCAAATTATGATCTCAATTAGGAGAAAATTTTTGGAAATTAGAGACACATAATAGGAGGAAAAATTAATTTAAGATCCCTTCCCTATGGTTTAAAAATAAATTTATTCATAGAATAATAGGAAAAAATATACGTGACAAGTAGATTTTCATCCTTTAACTAATTCCTACCCCAAACTCATATTTCACTCCAAAAGATAATACAATTTGAAAATATTATATTTATCCTAATCATATAGGGTTCCAAAAATAAATAATTTATAATTACTTTGTCTGACTATTTTTTAAAAAACTATATTACACAAACCATGACATCAAGTAGGCCAGTGGCAGGTGAATCACGCTTGTCACCCTTCAGTTGCGGGTTCAAGTCTCTCGACCTTGCCGGACACGATAGGTTGTCACTCGACCTATGGGTTGTCCTTTTTATAATAATCCAATAATAATCATAGGAAATGATTTAACCATAAGAATAATATCCAATGTCAAACTAAATCTATTCCTACCTTTATACTTATCCAAACTCATAGTCCAAAATTTATAAGGAAGGTAAACACAATGAAGATATTTTTTCCATGTAATAACATGTGAATACCTTCATCATGTATTATTTTAAAACATTGTAACACCTTGAATTACCATAAAACCTTATTGATTACATTCATTCTCCTTTATTCCTTATAAAATACTGGATATACTCCTTATATCCAAAAATGTTTTAAACTCCAACAATGATGGAATAAACAAAGCATTAATTAGTTCCAAGGTAGTAAAAAATATCCAATATAATTTATCCAAATCAATTATCTCTTATTCAAAAATCAATACCTCAGTTTTAGGACCATATTAAAGTTTATCTTTCCTTCAACCATGTATATTCAAAAAAATTTAACTTGCTATTGAGTCACTTTTCTTTGTTCCACACAATCTTAAGTCCTTAATGAAATAGTACTGTAGTACAATTCTTATATACTCTATAATTCTTATAACATGTACATCATTAATAAGATACTCAAATGTCACAATACTTTAATAACAACATAAGAGCTCTAATCATTCCACTTCATCTTTGGTATTATCATAACTTGATTGTTATCCAATAACATCATTTGGGGTATACTCTAATGATTTGGACATTGATTCGCATGGGGTCCCAAATCCTTGAAGATGAAGCATTATACATTTGAAACCTTTTTCTTACCCTTGAAATCATGTACACGATGTCCGTTTTCTCCATAATTATAAGAAACTCTCATTCCCTTTAAGAATTTACCAAGGTGATTCTTTCCACAGTTATCACATATGGGAAAATCCTTCTTTCCCCTCTTCCCTTTATCCATCATTCTCTCTTCCATCCTTTTCTTCTCTTGCTTCTCTTCAAAGCCATAGGACTCAGGGAATTATTTAATTATCTTATTAACACATGATACTATTTTTTCATATGATTAGAATATGTGGGATACTATTTCCCTTCTAAATATTGTATTAATAGCATGAAATATATGATCCTTCTTAATATTTGGATCATGCGTATTGTTGGAGTTCTCCTTTCTTCAACTAGGAACCATTTCTAAACAATTTCATACACTAGGTTAGTTTATGAATCACAATGCATAATTTCAAACTTCTAAAATACCTAAAGTAAGTTAAAAAGACTATTCATATAATCTATAATCATAAAATGTTTTCTTTGAGTAATTATTTACTCCTAAATCCTTCATAATGGAATGTAATGAAAATTTTAATTATCCTAAGCATATCCCCCAGGAGTGTCATAACCAAGAGTGCAGCAAGGCCTGTGGTCGTGTACTAAGATACCCCGGGTCAAGCCCAAAACTCATTGTCGGAGTTTTCACTCCTAGGTACATCTATGCCAGAGCCACCTCTACCTGCTCATATCCAGATAGGGATGTATTTCTTGTAAAATACACAAAATCTATACATTACCAAAATTCTAGGACGATCTTCTATACTATTCCTCAAATTATATCTTAGGGTAATGTTCTCTAATTACAATTTTTCTAAATATGGTTTCCAAAATAATTACTAAACTTTCTCGGACACCAACTATAACTCCCTGACCACAGTTACCCAGAGTCGGTGAATTATTACATAACATTGGTATGATCACGAGGGATCAAATCCTAAATGACCGATCAGATTAGTAGTCTTGGAATTACTTGGAACATTTATAAGTTTTACATTACATTATAAATGAAAAAAACCACAAAATTGTCTCCATTGACCACATTCATATCCCTTAGACTATCCCTACATGTCAGTCATAATATACTTCTTCACATCCCAGGAAAAATAAAACATAGAAAGGGGTGAGCTCAGATTCTTAGTAAGGATAACAATATAGCAGAAACATTCATAAATAAGCATAAATATTTTAGGAAATGTATAAGAATAAATCATATGCATTTTAAACATAAAATTGAGTATAATATGGGAATTATAAACCAAATAATTCCATTTAGTTATTCACATAGATATTTTAATAGTCGAATAATCACATGCAATATCAATAGCCAATTTCATAATGATGGCATGCATAATGGAAGACTTCATAACCACATAGTCAAGGACTTGTGCTAATACTAAAAATAAGATTTTGTCAAGGAATTGTTCCAATACCCTAGTTTGTCTCCTAAGACCTACCAATGCATCGAAAAGGTATAGAGGTATCAACCCATCACTTACTAAGTCCAATGCATTCCTTATATGAAACGTTGAAACAAAACATAAACATTCGTATTAAAACTAGCATACAAAATGTTAATACTTTAATCATAAACCATGAATGGTATAAAAATTACATATCCATAGACAAACATATCACAAAAACGTTAATAAAATATGAAATATTTGTATCATAATGAATCCACTTCAAACAACTGTAAAATCCATCAAAGGATGTAGACACAGATGAAATCAAAACTATTTGAGAGAAATATCTCTTTCATTTTTTTTTGAAATAATATAAAAGTAACATAATTTAGAAAGGAAGACATTTAAAGACATTTTTAAATCAAAGTGTCCCATACTAATTTGAAATTTGAAAGGAATTGACATTTTAAAACAATGATGTCCATATAAATAAATCCTTAAAATCATTTTTAAAACAAGGGCATTAATTAAAAATATTTAGAAAAATAAATATTTAAAACATTTAAAATGATGATACAGTTTAATAGATCATTCCATAAAACATTAAAATATTCCTTTTAATTTTTTTTTACGAAATATGGACATTAATGATAAATATGTCCCAGTAAATACTTACTCATAAACAATCTCAGATAATAATGAGATTGAGGAATTAACCCTTACCTTGTAGTTTTCCTTAGTTGATGGTATGTTAACCACCTGTATAATATTTTAATTTTTTTTATTAAATTCTACAATAACTGTATACATAAATATGATATCATATATGATCCTCTAATATTTCTTTGTTAATAATATTTTAGTAGTATCATCTTTTCAAGTGTTAACTGATTCGTTTTACTTTATATGATTGGTTATGTAAGACATGTTTTTTATAGATAGGATGTATTTGATTCATATACAGAATGATATTATGTTCATAAACTTTATTATTAATCATAAAATGAAAATTATTCACGAATTATTACGATGGGGAACGAATCTCATCGCGTTCGTGGAGACGGTAATCTGTACGTACGTAAGAGTGACAATATCATTATATTGATGGTGAAATCATATGTAATTTTATGGTATATCATATATAAAGAATCATTAACATGTTATATTTATTATTTTCATTAGTTATACTTATTATTATACCTATCCAAATAATGATGTTTTTGAATAACAAACTACACCGTGACGTGAAGACGGTAAGCCGTACGGACGCACGTATGGTGGCTATGTCATTTATAGGATGGATAGAATTAAAAATATGGTTGTACCATATTTATAATAATTTCACAGTATGTAGAAGGTACTGGAGTTATTATTTTGGTATGGAATCAATGAAAGAGGAAGCGGAAGAAGAAAACAACTTGAAAGAGGGTGGTGAAATTATAAAATTTTCTTCAAGTGTTTCCTTTTGAGTTGATCAAAATGGATCCTTAGGTTGGATTTATGATCCTATTAAGGACTCTAAGTTGATTTGAGGGATTTTGGGAGGATATTTGGGTAGTTTTTTCTGAGACAATTGGATTAGGGGATGTGAAATTAAGAGAAGGAGAAGTACCCATTTATAAGAGAGGTGAGGGTCACTTTAAGAAAAGCATGAAATATTATTTTATAATAAAATATTATTCGGTTTCTAATGGATCCAAAATGATTTATTTCGAGGATAAGGTGGGTATGGGTTGAAAAATTCATAAACAATAGGTTTTAGACATGTTTAGGTTACCATGTTAACCTTATCTTTTAGATTTAACTCTTATTTAAATAGTTTTACATTTACCATATCTCTTTTTATTTTTATATTATAAGGTTAATAAACTTACTATAAACTTCCAAGAGAACCCCAAGTGGTTCATTATTAATATATATAACCTCATATAAGTCCTTTGGCCAAAAATTATATTTTTACGAATATTATGTCAATTAATAATATATTATTTCTTTTTAAAACTCAATTATGTCAATTTTGACACTATTTAGTATTTGATTTTTTTGAAAGTCACAAAAACATTATCACTTCAAATAAA
Source organism: Viscum album (assembly GCA_963277665.1). NCBI lineage: Eukaryota > Viridiplantae > Streptophyta > Magnoliopsida > Santalales > Viscaceae > Viscum > Viscum album. The sequence continues at coordinate 716,717,152 of OY728133.1, read as the reverse complement.
ATTAATTTAATCAACTATAAAAAGTAATATTAACCTATAAAATTAGTGTAATTTATCATAAGTCTCAATTTACATTTATTTGGATATTTATAATATCAATTAATTTAATATTTTATTAATAAGGTAATTACTGCATCATCATTGTGTCACAAATAAATTATATTATTTAATTTATAAAAATTATAAATAAATTACCATTATGTAGGAAATTTTTTATATTTATAATTAATATTTATAGTCGAATTTATATTATGTATAACCCTATATTAAAAATGTTTTAGTTATTAAACTTTGAATTTAACACTTTTAACTCTTCTTTAAATAAAATAATAATAAGTGTCCTAATCTAATCAAAATGGACCTGAAGATTCATATTTTATTACTAAGGTTCTTTTTATCGAATGAAACTTATAAAATATAATTAGGACATGTGTTAGGGTAATTATAATATTATTTTTACCTTTAATTACCCAATTTAATTTTAACTGTGGTAACTAAGTCAAAAGTTACTATTCACAAACAATTATTTCCATCTTATTGAACCACATTTTTACTTACTGATGTCAAACATGTCTCTTAGATTTTTGAGATTCCACTAGAAAAGGTGGTAAAATTAAGTATTATGCAAATTTGCAAATGCTCCTAGAAGGTGGGTAAAAGACGGTAAAAAGTTCAATAAAATTTTATACATATAATTTTATTATAAAATTACTCCAATGAATTATGTTGAAGATATAAAGGTATTATATATCTAATTTAACTGAAAATAAATTTAAATACAATAAATAATTATTTATAAAAATGTCGGTTTTAAACAATAACGCAATGTTTTTCACTATTCATCAAAAATTGAATGTTTTCAGAAAAATAACAAAAATTCACCCTGAGATAATTTTGATATTCCAAATTAAAAAATGAATTATATTTTACCAAATTCAAAAAATATAAGTTTCATTAATGAATTTTAAATTAATTCCCGTTTTTAAAATAAAAAAATGTATTTTTTAAAAAGTAAAACCTATCAAATGAGTGGCATGTTTTTATGTCAAATTTAAATGTGAAAGTACTTATAATGACTTAAATTTTATTAAATAATAAAAATATAATTAAATTATATTTCGAAACCATTCAAATTCATAATTTAACACTATAAATTATTTTCATTAAAAAAGTTGTTTTAAATTAAAATATAATATTTTCCACTATTCATCATAATATGAAAGTTATTAGAAAAGTACCAAAAATTTATCCAAACTAAATTTTTATGTCCCTATTCTAAATAAATATTTAATTTCATTAAATTTAATTAAAAAAGGTTTCAAATATTTTTTTAAAGGTTCCTCTATTAAATAGAATGTAAAATTGCATTTTTTGAAAAATACTTCTTTTATCTGAAAAACTTTCTTTGTCCTTATATTATGTCTAAGAAACACAAAATATGAATGTTATAATTATATAGGATATATATTAAATTTAAAATTTAGTTAATACTATTCATAACCACTTTTTGATCTGCTAGTTCGGTAAGTCATGGTGCACTTGAACCCGTCGTTGCGTGTAACACAAGTTATTAAATTACTTTGAAGAGATAACATACTATGAAATATTGGGGTGTTACATCATGTACTATAAGTTTAGTAATTTACTACTTTTCAAATATTTATCAACCTATAATAACACTTCATACTACTCAAAATTATTATTCTTTGTAGAGGACAATGCATTACGGAGGAAAAGAGGTTCTTAAGACAAATACTTTTCAAAGTGACTCACAAATATCGCAAGACTAAAATGGAGAAAGAAAATATTTTTATAAAAAATATATCTTCTAAAAACTTATGAACTAATTAATCAAGAAGATAATCCACTATTTAAAGGCTTCAGAAAATTAGTTGACATATAATAATCCTGTAAAATATAGTAAGCCATTCAGTTGCATACAACACCAAAAAATATATCTCCTCACTCAAAAAATGACATAGACTTAACATAATGTATCTCAAATTATTTTATTCTCAAATAATTTATTTATTTAATTAATTAAAATATATTTATTCATAATAACTCTCAATTTATATTCACTTAGCATAAATGAAAATCCATACCACATAATATCCTGTATGAAATGAAACCAGTATGTATATATGCATACTGAAACTCTCAATTTCATAGTGGCTTCACCACATAGAAAAATAATATGCAAACTAACCATCACATACTATCTTTATTCTTTGTGGAAAACTGTACTTATCCATTTTCAAACATTTTTTTGAGTTTTTTAATATATCACAAACCTGTAGATCATATTTCATTCTCACATACATGATTAATGATTTGTAAACTAATATCACTCTCTCCTAGAAACTAAATCCACATGGAATCTTTATTTTCACAAACACTATGTATCTTCACAAGCGTTTCTTCTGGATACGACTTTTTGGTATATTAACTACAAATATATTTTATGCATATATTCTTCCAAAAACTACATTTCATCCACAAACCCAATATCACAAAGCATTTTTATGCTTTGTAGAAATTTATATATAGTATCTTTTCAAACTCCCATTGAGTTTAAGATGATCCCACAAGATGTTTCATATCATATGAGGTTCCTCAATCTGGTAGCCCTCATTTGCAAAGTCTTTGTAAATGGAGCATAAAGATGATTGACATAAGAGATTTTAAAGCTTGGATTAACCTCTATGGTTGGGAAAATGATTCCCGTTGAAATATATGGGTGGAGAATCCTATATTATAGGTTTGGATATATATAGAGATATATATAAATGGATACTTAGAATCAGTCAGAAAACATACATTTGTAAAGTGCTAAATAGGTTTATCATGGAGAAATCCAAAAGGGGTCTTTACCCAAGTTACATATAAATAATATTCATAGTACTCAAGATCCTTATAAATAGTTCACAAGGAAGGATATAATTACCTATTAATCAACCATTAGATCTATTATGTATTACATGATGTGTACTCAACTCTATTTCACCTATTTTCTATGAATAATTATTATATTTCATTAAAATATCACTAAATTATGGTAAAGAACATTCTTATGTTCGTGAGAAAGAATAAGGACATATTATTTTCTTTTGGGGTGAAGACAATATCTTTATAAAATGTTTCCTTGATGTTAGTTTCCAAACTAAACGAAATAATTTGAAATATCAATATAGATTCATGTTTTTTTTAATGGAGAAGCTATCAATTATAAAATTTCAAAACAAGTCACCATAAAAGGTTAAAAAATAGAGGTAGAGTATAATGCTGTATCAAATTCTGCAAAGGAATCTTTTAGGATCAAGAAGTTAGCCTGAATGGCCCGAAGGCCTTAATTTTTTAATTTTATTATAGATAATACCCCATTTTTAAGGGATGAAGGGGAACCCGTACATGACCCGTAGGACCTAGGCACGAGTCCCGACTCGCAATACATGACTCGAAGGCCAAGAGGCATACTATGCCCAATACATAACCCGTAGGCCCAAACCATAGGAACTTCCCATCCCCTAGCTTCTGCATCATTGATCAGATGGCTACCCACCTTGCATTGATGATCAGCTACCATTTCCCCGTACAAAGCTACATGGTGCGTGGACCCAATGGCAGTTGTCATACCCTCTCATTCTTCCAATCCGGTAGCTCTTCTTCTGGTGTATTCTAGTCTTCTTGCTCTGATCCTCTTCTGGGGCATGCTCTGTGTGAACTAGGTTACTGCATGGTCTTTGTAGTTGGAAGGCCCTAAGGCCCGAAGACATTTGATGACCCGAAGGCCCTACATACCCGTAGGCCCAAACCGGTGGCCTGAAGCTGCAAATTGGGTGAATAGTTTCGACTGCTATAGTACTGAACAATACCTGCTACAATACATCTACAATATCTTGGAAATTCACCTCCACCCTTTTTTGAACCTAGGTCTCTTGGATGCCAAGCAGGAGCCCTTACCACTCGGGTACGGGCTCGTTGGCTTGGATCAACAAGTTCATTACTGATCACAGAGTAGTTCCTAGAATTTTAGAAGAAATATATCCATAATATGAGAAAATAGAGATGTTTCTAAGGATGAAAAACCATAGTCCCAGTAAATAACCCAAAAAATCCTATAAAATTACCATCTCATATGAGAGATTGTATAAAATAGAGATTTAAATATCTTTTTGGGTGGATATAGATGAAAATATAGTAGATCCATTGAAAGAACCGTTGGCAAAGAAGAAGCATTAGAGTCATATAGAATCTATTAGTATATAATATTTTAGAGATTTATGCAATAATTGTTTAATTTTTCATGTTATTATAATAAATAAAATTTCAATTTATAATTAATTCATGTGTACTTCAATTTAATTTACATGAACCATGGAATGATAAAATCACATTTTAGTATGATTTTGACATGTCCTTAATCGATAGTCGTCATAGAATTTAATGGGTTTTGATGGTATGTTATGATTATAATGAATAAAATATTATACTCATTATAAAATTTTGTATATGAGATAAGAAAAATAGATTCATTTGGTAATAAATAGATTCTTATTACATGGATTGAACCTATAATCTATATATCATAGAATGTCATACAATAATTGATATAATTAGGTGTGTATGTATATAATCAATCCCTCTTACTTATGTTTGGTTAAATACCTAACATGAGTAAATTTATTCTTTAAAACCTTTCTTATGAAATTAATTGTGACTTAGAAAATTAGGGGGTTTTTGGGTACATTTCTCTTCATGTTGTTGTTTGGAGTACAACCAATATGGTATTTGGTCACTTATATGTCAAGTAAACACATATAGTACTCAATTGAATTAGACCATGGAAATTCATGGATATTCTTATTTTAGTCAAATATTATGTGTTTAACTACTTGGATGAGGGGCATGCAATGTGATAATCTATTATATTAATGAAATGTAATGTGTTAATCATCTTGGTTAGCCTTTTTTAATGAATTTAGAAAGTTTGAGATAGATTTTACAAGATTAAAATTATTCTATGTCAAGTGGTAACTCTATGTCATATAAAAAGGAATCATGTAGGTATAAAGATTATGTATATGATACATCATTTGGTGGAAATTATTATTTTATAGAAATATGTGTATGTATAATGGTGATCACACTGGAACCCTTAGCTGCTTGAGTAGAATTGATGCTGTGCTAAATTCCCCTCATTGCTTACATCTATGGAATGATGATTTAATATTTTTTAAATTCTATTAAGTCCTATATTATAACAGTTTTAGGACATTGTTAAAGGATTAAGTTTTATATAAAAATTTGGATCTAAAATAAATAGATATAGATGAAACTGTATCTAAAAGAGGTTTTTGATGGATTCAAAAATAGTTTTGAATTTTTTTATGGAGTCCCTATAGATCTTGATACAAGTGATAAATTTTTGGATATGTGTTAAAATAATATACATATCATTCATATTATTTTAGATTATTATATCTTTCAACACATCCTTAAGAATGAGCCCAAGTCTAACTTGATATCAGTGCACCACGATTGCATGCAATGTTTCTAGAGAGTGCATACATATGTTATCTCCCCTTGGTGAAGTATTCATAAAATGGATTAATGGATATGTTCCTTGAATGAGTTAAATGCACTCATCAATAAGACTTATTTCAATTGGGGTATTTGGTGACACTTGATTCCCAAGAAACATTATATAATCAAGGAGCAGCATTAGAAATCACCTATATAAAGAGATTTCTCTCATTAGTATGTGTGTGGATATCAAATTCATTATTGGTGATAGTGATCATATATTATAGGAAAGGTTTTCTATAGATCCTATATTATAGAAACTTTTTTCATTATTTTATCAAAAAGGAACTAGAACCCCTTAATTTTTGTATAATTTTAAATACCTCAACCCTAGTAGCACAAGGCTGGTGGATAATTTATTAAATTGGTACTTGATACTTGGAATCACATCCCGAAGGACCAAATAGTTTAGTAATACCGAAGAACTAAATAATTACATGATTCATACATTACATTTGAAATATAAAATAAATAGTATAAAAATATTTTTTAATCACCTATATTATTCATAAAATCATTCTTTATATCCTAGGGGAAAGAAGAAAAATAAAAGGGTGAGCTCAGATGCTCAGTAAGGGTTACATACAATGGAAGATATCATGAGTAAAGAATTCATAATCAATATGTAAAGGTAAATAACTAAAAAAACATTCCATATTATCATTAACTTGAGAAAAAAAATTCATCCATAGAAAATATCAATACAATAATCTCATGAGTGATAAAAATAATAGAATTCTCAAATAATGAAATTATTAATTTTGGACTCTGTGCTCTTATAGATTATGATATATATACCATTTAGTACTTGTACCAAGGTTGTTTAAAACTAAATTTTGGAATAAAAAAAACTAATTTAATTTGATCTTATTTATTTGTCTTGTGAAACTTGTTGATTCATCAAGGAGATATATTATTTTGGGTCCTATCTATCACTGCATATCCAATGCATTCCCTATCCATCGAATGATAGATTTAATTCATGAATAATATAAATTATCAAAAAAATATTTGAGTTATTTTAATACTATAAATTAATCAATATTTCCCTAGTAAATCAAATACTTTCAATGTATAACTCCATATGTATAAATGGTATACAATTAGGCAAAAATCATATCTATGATACAAAGAATATGAATATATAAGAGAAATGTAATATCTAATGATTACAAGTAAGTGAATGTTTCAAACTATGGTATAATTACAACATATAAACATTATAAAATAATTAAAATAAAGGGTTTTTTATTGATGAATATAAATACCATTAAAAAATCTTTAAAATATTCTTACGGAAAATAACCATTCCATTTTTGAAATAAGATATTAATTTTTTCTCACAATTATAATGTAAAATAGTTCCTTTGAAAATAACCTTGTAAACATGTAAATAAAGATTTCAAGAAAGTATTATTCTTGATAGTGAAAAAATATACTCATTATACATAAGTTAAAAAATATTCCTTCCAAACTATAATCGAAAAACCCACAATGTACCTCATCTAGAAAATGAGAAAATGTTCCTTCAAACCATTTTGTAAAATGTAAAACATGGGTAAAAATGTATTTTGATAAATCATTATAGAAGTGAAAAAATATTGATTTTTTAAGATGAAATATGAAAGTTTAAGAAAAATATATCTAATCAGAAGAGAAATAAGATCAGTTTTCTTTTAAACATATATATTCTTGATTTAAGTTCCAAAGAGGGGAAACATTATAAGAAATTGTGGAAAATTTTTAAAAGAGAAATTTTTAAATGAACTTTAATACTCATAAATAAATATATATTAATTTTAAATAACTAAATGTGGTATTATATACACCACATAAAAATAAATAGGTATATATTACTAAATATTTCTCAATAGAGTGGAAAATGTGACAAAATCCATTACCTCAGGACCAACTTGTCACATAGGTTCTCTAACCTACTTTAAAATACATTTTAATTTATTATACTTATATATAATAAACGTATTCATATCTATAATATCATATATGATCCATTTTTAATATTTTATCTCTTTTTTTAATAGTCTTTTATCATTATCATTATTTCTGTTGTAAACTTTATTTTTCATGCATGTTTTGAGTCAGTAGTTTCAGTACTTGTGTTTTTATCATGGTTACATTATCTCTATAATGTTAGATGAGATATATATATCATATATATATATAACATATATATATTTATAATCATCTATATAAATAAGGATAAAAAATGAATTATACCATTCATGGAGACGATAGGTCGTACGTATGCATGAACACTATTTTTAATTTTCATTCGATGAAATGAATGAAAGGGAAATAATAATTTTTTTAAAAAATAATTATTATATTATATGTATCATATATATTCATTAAATATATCCTTATTACTATCCATGTATAACATAAATGAAAAAATGGATCACATCTCTTCATGGAGGTGGTAGTCCACACATTCGCAAGAGAAACATTATCGTTTTTCAACAGATTAGAATGTAATGACTTATATATGATATTACAGTTCCAAAATAATTTTTATTTCACAAATATAATTAATAATCATTAGTTAAATAGTTATAACCATCCAACTAAATTGGTGATGAATAATGAATTACCCCGCTACGTGGAGACGGTAAGCCATACTTATGAACAAGCGATGTTTTTTGCTTTCTATAGGATAAAAAAGAGATGGAATATGGTTTTATAATAATAATTATAATAATAATAATAAAATATAAGTATATTTATGATACTATATTTATTAATTTATGAATGGTGTTAGAAATTAATATGAAGGATAATCTGAAATAATTGTGAAGGGCTCAACATAGATGATTACCTCTTCTTCGGTCAAATTCTTGTAGATATCTCTTTAAGGGACATAGGTTAGGTATTTTGGGAGAAAAAACCTGAATAATTTGAATAAGAACTTTTATAAAAGTAATTCTTAGGGGTTGTAATATCTATAGTTCTCAATGTTGTTTAAATAAGTGAAGGAAGGGGCGCCCTTTAACAAAGGAGGTGAGGGGCACTTTTGGAATTTCTTAAATTAATTAAATATAATATGACTATTATAGATTCAAATGATCCAAAATGGTCTTGAATTTTATGAAAAAGTGGATATGGATTAAATAACTCCATCCAATAAAATTTAGAAAAGTTTTGATGTCATTTTTGTCTATATCTTCTTGGTTAACCCCTTGATTAATTATTTTAGAACTTAACCATGATAACCACTATATTAATCACAAAGGGTTAATAATGTTATTATAATTGGAAAATTTGCTCATAAAAGGACCATTTATGATGTTTTCAACCACTTTCCATTCAAATGTTTGAAGATAATATTTTTATAAATTTTAAATAATTTAATAAAATATTATTTATATAAAATATCATTAAAGTCATTTTTTATCTAATTCATTTAATTTGACTTTAAATAGATCAATAAAAATGTGTACTTACAATTTAATCATTAAAAAATAACTTAATATTTAATATAAATCAATAAAAATTTTGAGAGGCCTTATATCATTCAAATCATATAAATTTTAATAATTTTAAAATCATTTATTTATTTTTATATTAATTAAATAAATAATTTATTAGTGTTGCACAAACATTTAAGAAAATTCTATAATTTAGGAATATTATAAATAATTTCATATAAGGAAAAAATTTCATTAATATAATAATTAACATTTAGTTTCATTCATATCTTTATTTGTTTTCTATATCAATGTATATATTAAAAACCAAGAGAGTGAAATTTTGTAACTTTCTTTGATTTAAATACTATAAGGATCCTTTTCATAGAAAAGTATGCATTAAACAATTCCATTTAGAAACTAAGGTGATAAGTGTGGAATTAAATTCATTCAACAATAATTTAGATGAAAAATTATGGCCTTACCATTTGGTTTTAACATTGATTAACTTGATTTATCCTTTATCAAGGTGATACATTTTATCGCAATTACAATTCATAATGCCTAAAAAAATAGAACTATTTACTATATTTGAGACTCATGATTAAAAATATGGAATCCATTTTATCAAATTCAATCTCTACCAATAGAATACAAAAAGTGCGCAAAATGCGACGAAAACAACTATTTAGAATAACATAGTTTTTCTTAAAAATGCCTTTTGTTGAGAAAAAATCTCTCAAAGTGTCCCCTTGGTATGTTTTGAGTGTGGTTGTGTTAAAAAATCCAGATGACCGCAAATGAGTATGGTTGGTGTTTTTTAAAGACAATTTTTAAAGATGGTGTCTTTTCCAAGTGTTTTCGAAATATTTGGGCCTCAAAACCGGGAGTTTGATTTGGAAAAGGAAGGATTTATTCATAGGAGTGAACAATATAATGAACATTGAAAAAAATTGGTAAAGAGTTAGAATCGCGTACCATAATTCATAGACCACATAACATGTTCCATAAATGGTACACGGAGCGGCAGAAACGATATGCATGTGAAGTTTGAGAAACTGAAAATGGTTAGCAGTAGAAGGTGGTGCGGTATGCAGATAACTTGACATCGACAGATGAGTTCAACTGCATTAAAGCCACGGTGGAACGCATACAACATTAAAGAAACAATTTTTGGATTGGGAGCAGTTCAAGATGGTAGATGGATCGATATGTAGTGGAGACTGTATCGAATCAAAGATTTGGTAAATATTGATTCAACAGAATAAGTGGGTATCTTTGCCTATATAAGAATCAATAATATCACAGATTACTAGGGAGATTAATTATCATTAGAGAAAAAGTTTTTTCTATGAGAATTTTGTGAAGCCTGAAAGAACTTCGAGAGAGATAATCCCGCAAAGGCTAGATTAGTTCGCACTGAAGGTGTTTGAGGGGATTATTAACATGCAAAGGAAGTTCGGTAAATGGGGGAGGAATCTCCGGTATGTGAGAGATATAATTCCGCAAGTGGTACGTGGAGGTATATATTCAGTATGCTGAAGCAAAGACAGTCTGCGAGTAGAGAATAGTTTGCGGACAAAGGGTAATTAGCGGAGACGGGGTGAAGGCAGTCTGCAAATAGAGAACAATTCATAGAAATAGGGTGATTTGCAGTGGATGCTCACAGAATTAGTATGCAGTAGTGGTACACGATAGAAAAGGGGGAGGTAGACCACATACAAAGGAGGTTTTCAGAAGAGGCAACAACATGCAGAGTAGGCGATTCACGTACGAAACCAGGTACCAAGTATGCGGGAGAGGAAGGTGGTTTGTGATATGCACAATGAATCTTGTGAAAGTATTTTATGGTAAAAAACAATACTCGGGAAGGTGGAATTCATCTATTGGTGAAATTGTTTTTAACAGAGCATCTACTTATAGTTGAGGATATAGGAATTCATGAAAATGAAGAGACCTACATGTCCATAAATGGTGTTTGACCTATATGTCCATAAACTCTGAGTGGATTACATTCCAAGAGTAGTGTGTGAAGGAAGTGGAAGATGTTGACCCTTTCCACTGACAGTGATCCAAAGAAAGAGGCATAGGGAGTGAGCCTTGTGAATGTAGTGAGCAGACCCTAAACCTTGTAAATTCAGTGAGCCTGGGTATAGAAGATCTAGCTCAAAAAATGTACTCATTATTGGCTGCTATCCTTAGTGAATTTGGTACATCAGCACATTGTTGTTGTTTTCTCTTTGGATGTAGCCTAGTGAGGGTGAACGAAGTAAAAATCACTATGTCTTGTGCATGATTTCATATCAGTCTATATATTTCCATGGGTGTAAGAGAGAATTTAGTTTTTTATAATAATGAAACAAGATAAAAAATATATAAAGTTTTAATCTACCATACCTTGATTCACACCCTCTCGGGGTATTTGACCTAGTGGACCTAACACCTTTTTTATATAAAAAATGTTTTTATACCAAAATAAACTTTAAAATAACAAAATTTGAATAATAATAATATAATATGACTAAATTTACTTTTATGCTATTTTAAAATAGAATGAAACTTTTAAAATGGTTGAAAAAAAAGAACAGTCTTAAATAAAAATCGGCATTTTTCACTATTCACTGAAAAATAAAACTTTTCAAAAAAATAAAAAAATTTAACCATAAGATAATTATAATATAATGATTTAGAAGACTATTATTTTTATAAAACATAAATTTTAAAAGTTATAAAAATTAATTAAAATATTTACTTACAAAAAAGAAATAAAAATCATGTTTGATGAAAATGTATTTCAGAAGCATAAAATAACATCACTAAAAACTAAGAACTTATTTCATTGGAATAAATAAATGAATTTATATAGAGTAGGTACTATATATATATTTCATAATTTGGTTAATACTATTCATACATTCTAATTCAAATTATATGTGATAATTACTGCATTAAATAATAATATTTTTCTTATATTTTGGTGTTTTTTTAGACTCATTGTTGCATGTTGTGTATACTATAAGAAATTGTGTTATTATTTTAAATTATTGGGGTGTTATAGGAATCATTACAATATTATCATGGATACTTCATATGGTGGATCATATAGAGAGTCAAGAAATCTATGTTTGTTTCTACTTTGACCATCATCAAACCATACTCTACCAGACAAGAATATGGATAAAACTACAAAAGAATAACACATGTGCTCTATTTTTGATGTTATTTGTTTTCAAGAAATTTTTTATCCCATAGTGGGTAGTTCAACATATGTTATTGGTTTTATTTCACTACCTAGGTTAATAAGATGATCCCTAAGTATCCATCGGTAGGAGGCTTAGAATATTTTAGATGGAAAGAATCCATGAATTCATAGATGTATTCTTTATACAAAACAATGTTTTTATTTTAGTAGATCATACAATGTATGTAAATTTTGTTGGTTTTAAATGTATAATTTAGAATAAATTGTACATTAAATTTAGATTCAGTACCTATAAATCTAAGTTGGCTGTTAGACCAGACATTGAGATAAGGTATGTCCCCTATTAATGTTTTGGTTTATGGAATGTTTCCTGTGAGTAGGATAGGTCTCAGGGGTGTTCAGAGGGCCGAGACATGAAAAATAATAAAATGTGGCCAATTTCGGTTGAGATCATGGTCGATACCTGACCAAAAGAAGGGCGTTCGCGGTTAGGTAAACCATGCTGGGTGGCCTAGGTGATCATGTGGCTTGAGGTCTCCACAGATAGTGGGGAATGCATGACCACCACATGGTTGTACAAACCATGTAGGTGTCCAAGAAAACCATGCAACTCAATTTTCTCTTGGATAGAGGGAACCACATTATTGGCTCACAGTGTGGAAAACCATGAAACCAAACCATTTTCCTCATTAAAAGTGATATTTTTACAATTTTACCGCTTAAACTTTAATGATTCTTCCCGAAATTTCCCCTCCATTCGACCCCCTATAGCTATGGTGATGAACCAAGAGCTCCTCCATCCTACATGGGATATTCTACCTCATTTATTAGGTATTTTGAGTGTCATTGGTTGTGAAGTGAATATATGATTAACTTTTCAACTCTGTTTCCTTCTATTTTCTAGAAGAGGCATAGTTGAATGTTTTCCCTAATTTTAAAGCCATAAAACCCTCTTTTTATTGAAAATTTTATAATTTGATTCTAAAGGTTATTTGTTCTTTGATCAAGGGGCATGGATGGATGCGCTATTGTCTATGAGCCTTAGGTAGGTGGTCTATATGTTTTTTTGCATAATATTGATGTTTTAATATGTGTATGTAGTTATTCCAAGATAGTGCCTTGCTAAATTTTTATGTTCTGGATAATAAAGGTATATTGGGCATTCAATTACAGTGTGATACCCTTCACAGGCCCTATTGGGTTTTTTGATGAAGTGAGACTGAATCTAGGGCAACCCTTGGGGTATACCAAACCATTGAAAATGGTGGAATGAATTGTTAAACGTTGAGATAGGAAAATTATAAAAGTGAATGGGCTATCAATTTTAATTTTGTATGTGGTTATAGTTAATGGGATAATTTAAATGTTTATGTGTTATATTTTGTAAATTCCCAATGGGATTTTGAATTAGTTTAAAAAGAAGTGTTTTTGGATTTTGATCTGATCATGTTTTTCAATGATGGAAAATGATTTTTTAAGTGGGGAATGTTTTTAAATGAGGTATTGACCTCAAGGTGAATTAAAAGGGGTTTTTTAAATTAAATTTTAAATAATGATTTTAAATGAGGGCATGGATCTCCTTTTGGTGAAATTATATAGGGGATCTTTGAATAGTTTTGTTAGAAGTAAAGGTCTAGGAACTTCTTTGAATTTCAATGGAAGACCATTGTTTTAAAGGGTGTATTCTAGATGTCTTAAAAATTTTATTTCTTCAAAGTGTTTCATGATTTAATGTTTAATATGGAAATGGGGAATGATATAAAGGTATTTTTTTGGATTAACTGGAACAGTTAAATGAGTTATGGATTATAATGTGGGTAAATGTTATAAATGATTAAGGAAAAAAGTCTATGTAGTAAATGGTATGAGAATGGTGTTGGAATGAGGCTATACCCTAATGGTTCAGAATAGAATAATGATCAAGGCCCACTAATATATTATGGATAGGATGTGGGACTGAGGAACCACATCTTGGGTCGGTCTATACTGATGTTCTAGGCCCACCGATATATTATATGTCAAGGATACTGGAATAAGGCTCCTCATCTTGGGTCAAGCTAGACTGATGCTCTTGGTCCCATCGATGATTTGTATGATTATAGTGCTGAATGATGATCCTCACCCTTGGCCCCTGATTGATTGATTCTCTAGAATCCACTGATCTATTATATGGTTTGGGATGTTGGACTGAGGCTCTATGCTCCCAATGAATGTAAATGATATGTTTTCTTTTACTGATACCCCTAGATTCATAGTTCAATTGAATTTATTATTAAATTCCCCTTGTGACTAAAAGTATGTGAACCCTAATTCTAGGAATTTGGATCTCAGCATGGCTAGAGTGGGATAGGTTTTTTGGTTTACATGATTAAACTTAAAGCATAAAATGGTTAATTAATAATTTCTTATATGTGAAACTTGTGTTCCCTTATTTCCCTATTTATTTATTACACCTTGATAATCTGTATACACTATGGTTTAAAGAAACCATTTCTTTAGAGACTATTTGTGGTGGACTATTGAGTTGTACTCACACCATTATCAGGTCACTATAGTACTTGGGTACACTAGATGATGCTACTTGTTTTCTGGTACAAGTTCAGGCTAGGGACCCAATGTTTGGTTGTGCAGGGGATGATGTGTTGGAACATAGGATGTCTGGACTGAGTAGGGACTCGAGATCATATTCGGGATATTTTATGGTTTTGGTGTTGGAGTCCTTATTTTTATGACTTTTTAACATGTAGTGTATTCATAAAAACCTTATAGCACGTGTTACAAGGTTACTTGTTGACTCTCACTACATGCTATCCATTTATTAATCCTTCTAGAGGATTTATTAGTTGATATCATTTATTCATTGGTTTTAATCTAATATGTGGGTTTAGTCTCTACATGGAACCTTTATAAACTTGTGCTACTAGTTAGCAGCCTTTGGAGTATGGATCCCCTGAGGTCATGTGGCGACCCGACTTAGGGCACTGGAGATAATTACTTCTACGTCAGGGCTTTACTAAGTGGTATCAAAGCCAATGTATTTTGTCTTACTATTTGGGGATGGAGGACAAGAGACTATGATCATGTTCGGTATTGGAAATGAGCTCATTCCTAGTTACCTACAACCCCACATATGAGTGAAAAACCAAGTTTCCATGGGTGGGGATTGATGTTCTGTTTTTATGATTTTATGTTTGATTGATACTTACACCATAAGTGTCACACTTAGATGTGATTTTGTTGATTTATTAGATTTTATCTCTTGTCCTATTATGGAAATTGAGGTTTTTTATTTTCATGCATTATTCTAGGAAAATAGGATTTATAAGTCAACCATATGTTTCCTTTGATTGGTTGATCCCTAGTATTTATATGTTGGTAGTGTGCCTTATGTTTGTGGTTTATTCCTGTTGATCTTCTTTGAAATGTTTTTTAATGAATTTTTTTTTAAATATAAATTTTAGAAAAACTGAGATTTTTTTGAAATGATGGGTAATAAATTTTTTTTATGGAAACTGTAAATCCTTGGGTTTTAAAAAAGGAAAGTTTTAAAATTGTAATTATCATGTTTTAAAAAAGTTAATGTTAATTAACGTGGAATAGGTAATGATGGGACCTTTAGAGACACTAGTGCAGGTATACTCAGTGCTGTGATTGGACCATGTGTACAGGTGGTTGAGAAGTGAGTGTGACGTCATTTTTAGACCTTGGGTTATGTTCTATGGGGCCTTGATGGGTTTGATGTGCTGGATAGAGTAATGTTTCTTGTTTTACAATTTGATTGATTGTGAATTTAGGGATTAGTTTTTTTGTTTAATAACATGGATATGGTAACCATCATGGGTTGTGATCTTGTGCGTAGTGTTTTGGGACTTGAAATGTGTGTTTTGGTTTATGAGGTCGTACGTAGTGGTTGTGTTGCATTGGGTATGGAACCTAGAGTAAGTATTTTCTTAGGTGAGTTGGGAATAGCGTGTTTCCAAATGGGGGTAGGATTGCTGTTCGTGAGGGAGACTTTTTGGAAGATTGTTTGTAAGGATTAGATGGTGAGACAATGGAATTTGTTCCATGTGAAACTAGTTTATGGAGTTTATGTCAAATGATGGTTGAGGGTGACCAGTGAGAGTGTTCGACCCCATTGTGAACTCTTTTGGGTGCATAAGGCACATGTTGATGTTTTAGGATTTTGATAATGGGAGAAAAATTGTGCTTCAATATATGGGGTTTTTCCAAAGGGGGAAATATGAGAGAGAGACATTTGTTTTGTAAATTTGACTCGAAGTGTGGACATGAGATTGTGGTTGTAGATAAGTGAAGGTAATTGATAGGAAGTATATCCAAACATTTTGGGTTCCTTGGAATTTAATGACCAACTGGAGAATTTAGAGGTGCAATCAATGTATTGAAGGCATTTTATAATTTTTGTAAAAGAGCATCATTATGCCTTGGTTTCTTTCTTAGGGAAGAACTTGAGTGCATGTGGTTGGTTATAAGGAAGGTCTCGAAATATAGATGATTTTTTGGGAGTCTAACCATTTTGGTATGATGAAGATTAATGAAGGACTTAGGGTTGATTTTTGGTTAAGAAAATACATGGGTTGCCAAATCATGGATGTATGCTTTTGATATGGAAGTGAAACCTGGGGTGAGGGGTGGTCACGTGGTTGAGTTTTTTTGTGCGAGGGGTTGGTCTATTGTATGGAAACGTTAAGAATTCCTTAATTATGATAAGGGTTATGAACTATGAGGCATGGTTAGTTTTGTAAGGAGGTATTTCTCTTAGATTCAATGAGGTATTTATTATGGGATCTTGAGATGAGTTTAGTGAATATTCTTAGGAAGGTGCATGACCTTATGTGTTCTGATAAGGACTGAGTGTTGGGTCGGTGCTAGAGGTGCACAATGACTTTTGGATTATGTAAACATGTGGATCAGGAGCACGCACCTATCATTATTCATGAAATAAAAGTGGTAATACCTAGTTATGTGGGAGGCTCTTAGTTGTTGGACCATTTATGGTTGTTTCTTCAACGACATCTTGATATACTTAAAGACCCAAGATGATCATTCCCAATATATTGACATCATCCTTGGTACAATGAGAGAGTATTAGATATATACCAAGCTATATAAGGTTTTATTACGATGGGATGAAGTTCCTTATTGAAGGTTTCACCTTTGTATAATGTTCAAAGTGAAGTTGTGTGGTGGGTGGTGCACCACTGACCATCTCTAAGTGAGGATCGTGGGGTGGTTGCGTGTCATTAAATGTAAAAGGTTTCATTCAAGGAATTAAGGAATGAGAGATGGTTAATGTTTAATTTTGTACCTATAGTGAGGGTGAGTTGGTCATGACCACTTCTTGGGATCAACATTCAGCGGGGTATGATCCACAGTGGTTGAAATTTCTTGAAGAAAGTGGTGAAAATGACACCCCTAAGGTGGGAAGAAGTATGTTACTCTTATATGTGTAAAGTATATTGTGGGTTTTATGTGGTGGAATTAGGATTCCAAAGAGAAACATGTGAGGTACATGTTTGGATACCTTGGGAAGGCCAAGTGGGCCATGTATATAGTGGTTGATCAGGTCGAGGGTTCACCTTAGGCCCAAGGTGGTCATAAAACACACTTGGGGTGTTTTTGTTGAAGGAGTGTTAGTGAGTTCCATAGAGAACAACGATGGTTTAGGGATTAGTATATTAAATGATGGTGGATTTTCACTAGAATTTGGGTATTGATTCCATCAGGTATATAAAATGATGGTTGCACGCATTTAGTGAGAGGGAACTGTGGCCAGGTAAGGTGGTGAGGTGCCAACAATGAAAGTTAGGAATTAATGAGATGATTTAATCAGGGATAGAATGAATTGGTAAGATAAAAGTAATGGATATGTATAGCCGTAATCCATATCCAGTTGATGTTTGAAAATACAAGTGTTCTCAAGAATGAAATCGAACTTTATGGAAATATAAGTTGTCTGTAGTTCATGTATGGAAAGTGGATGTACGAACATTATTGCTAGTTTCAATGGTAGGAATGGAGGAATATGTTTGTTGAAATTCTTGTGGTTATTTTTGGAATGGTGAGTTTGGATACATGCAGGGTGCATCATAGAGGCTTGGGTTTGAGGTTTTAGTAGTTTTCCCTTGGTAGAGGTTTCAACCCCTAGAAGTCTCTGGTTGTGAGCTGAATCATATAGTGAGGATCATCATAGAAGGAAAGAAATTAGAAGATGACGTGAATGGTGTTCGAGTTGGATAGAATTGTGTAAATGTTATCTTGGTTCTCAGTTTTAAAAATGGGAATTGGCTTGGGTTTTTACTAGTTAAATACACGAGATGATTATTGTGATTTACTTGTGTTTCAGATGATCAAATATGGAACAAGGTTATTGGGACTTCCCTTATAAACTAACATAGGTTGGGGAATGTGGTTATAAAATATAATGTTTCTTTGATTTATTCCCTATATGTTGGTCCATTTGAGAGATTTGGGGAGAATTGGACTGAGTGTGCCCTGATTGTCTCTCGTAGTGTGGTTTAGTGATCTCCTGATGTTTTCTAATACTGTAGTTTCATTGGTATTAACATGGTTCTATCATGTGGTTTTTATGGTTGGTGTTAATAATGATAAGTTGTGGTTTATACATCCTTTGAGAAGCATTAGGTTTGTGTTGTGAATCAAAACTAGGAATTATGCAGAAATAACTATTTCTTTGGTCTGAATGTTGTGATGGAATGACCATGTTTAAGAGGAAACCTAAGATATGGAAGTTTATAAGTGGTCCACATGGACCAACCATTTTTCTTGGATTCTTGGTGATTATGGAGAATGAAAATTTAGGAATATATATTATAAGGTGGGGAGGTGGTAAGATCTCGAACCTAACGTAAGGTAAATTCCAGATTGAATTTTCATTTTGTGGATATTTTTTGAGGTGTAGGGTAAGTCTCAAGGGTGTTTTTGGGGTTTGAGACATGAAAAAAAGGAAATGATGCCAATCTATGATGAGATCACACCTGGTACATAGTTAGTAGTAATGGTGAATCCTATAGAAGGGAGTACATGGTTAAGGAAACCATACAGGGTGGCCCAGGAGACCATGTGGTTTGAGGTCCTCACTACTAGAAAAACTACCTATACCCATGGTTCAAAACCGTGGGTATAGCTCCCAAAATTGTGGGTATAGCCTATACCCATAGTTTTGGGAACCGTGGGGCTGAGTGGCGTCGCAATAGGGGTCTTAGGCTATCCCCACAGTTCATCCAAACCATGGGTATATATAGGGGTCACCATGTACCACACCACTGTACATGTGGCGTAGAACATCCCCCATAGTTTGAAAACCCTGGGAATTTATATCTCAAAAAATTGTTGCAGGCGGGACTCGAACCCGGGACGCGACACCAGCGGAATAATGTCTCTGACCAACCGAGCTATCGACTTATTTGGTATATACATATATATATTTATATAAATATATTAATATTACTAGTTTTCAAAAAATCAAACGCACAAAAAATAATCAATACAGGCGGGTCTCGAACCCGGGACGCTGCACCGGCGGAACTACCTCTCAGACCAACCAAGCTATCAAGTCATTTGATATTTATATATATATTTATATAAATATATTAATATTACCGCTTATCGAAAAAAGGAAACATTCTAGATTTGAACCCGCGACTACCGTTAAGATGATTCATGACCTGACCAACTGAGATAGAAATATTTTGTTAACATTGTCATATATCTGTTTACTTATATTTGTAACTATATTAACCCAAACCGTGTTCCCACCAATTTTTTTTCATTGTCCCACGTAATTTTTTCCCTGCCACCAGCTATACCCACGGTTTTGAAAAACCCTGGGTATAGGTCTTTAAAAAAAAGGCCCTAATACCCACAGTTTTTGCAAAACCATGGGTATAGGTATTCTGAAAAAATTCTATACCCACGATTTGGCCAAAACCGTGGGTATAGGTCTTTAAAAATAAGCTATACCCACAGTTCTGGGAAAAAACATGCTTATAGGTGACCTATACCCACGGTTTTAGAAAACCGTAGGTATAGGTCCCCATATTATCTCTATACCCACGATTTTCGAAAACCGTGGGTATAGGGGTACCCTATACCCACAATTTTTTGAAAAAAACCTGGGTATAGGTCCGTTTTCCAGTAGCGCCTCTTGGAAAATGGTGAACACATGACCACCACATAATTTTTTCTAACCATGTGGGTGGCTAGGAAAACTATGTAGCTCAGTTTCCTCTTAGATAGAGGGATCCACATAACTGCCACATGGTTTGGAAAACCATGATACCAAACCATAGGCCTTATTAAAAGTGAGGTTTTTATATTTTTCCCTCCCAACCTTAAATTTTTATTCCCCAAATTTATCCCCTCTTAGACCCCATATAACCAGGGTGAGACACCAGGAGCTCCTCCCTCTACCTTGGGTGATTCTCACTCATTTATTAGGGGTTTGGATTGATAGTGGTTGTGAATAGAATCTTAGGGTATGTCTTCAACCCCATTTCCTTCTATTTTATATAAGAGGCATGGTTGAATGTTTTCTTTAATTTTGAAGCCCCAAAAACCTATCATTATAGAATATTCTATGTTTGGATGCTAATTTTTTTTATCTAGGATCAAGGTCCATGGTTGGATGAGCGTTTGTCTAAGAGCATGAGGTATGTGGTCTATACGTTTTTCCCCATAGTATTGATGTTTTAATATGTGTATGTAATTGTTATAAGTTGTTTCCTTGATGTTTTTAAGTATTTTTATAAGAAAGGAATATTGGGCCATAAATTTTCATAAAAGAACCTTCACAAACTCTGTTGTCTTGTGAGACTAAATCTTGGGATATCCTTGGGATATTCCAAACCCTTGATAATGGTGGAATGAATTTGTAAATGTTGACATAGTGAAATTTTAAAAGTGTATGGATTATGAATTGTAATTTGGTATATGGGAATGGTTAATGGGATAATTGGAATGTGTTGGTGTTATCTTTTGTAAATGGCCAAGGGGATTTTGAATTGTTTTAAAAGAATTATTTTGGATTTTAATCCAGCAATGGTTTTCAATGAAGGAAAATGATGTTTTAAAATTGGGTAATGT
This sequence comes from Viscum album, assembly GCA_963277665.1. NCBI lineage: Eukaryota > Viridiplantae > Streptophyta > Magnoliopsida > Santalales > Viscaceae > Viscum > Viscum album. The sequence continues at coordinate 716,695,816 of OY728133.1, read as the reverse complement.
TTTAAAAGTAGGTGTGAAATCAAGGTGATTTAATAATGTTAATTGTTAATAGATTTCAAATGATTATTATAAATTAGGGAATGAATCTCCTTATTAGTGAAATTCCCTAGGGGATCATTGAATGATTTTTTTGGAAATGAAGTTCTAGGAGCTTGTTAGAATTTCAATGGAATACCCATGCTTTAAAGGGAATCATTGAGATGTCTTTATATGTAATTTTCTTCTCTACGAGAAGAATTATATGAGTTATGGATTGTAATGTGACTAAATTTGATAAATGATTAAAGAAGCATCTCTATGTGGTAAATGGTATGAGTGGGGTGTTGGAATGAGGATCTACCCCCATGGGTCTGGAAATACTGATGCTCTAGGCCCAGCAATATATTATAGATATTATGTTGGACCGAGTCTTTTCATCTTGGGTTGGGATAGACTGATGCGCTAGGCCCACTAATATATTGTATGGATAGGATATTGGACCAGGGGTCCTCATCTTGTGTTGAGATAAGTTGATTCTCTAGGCCCCACTGATGTGTTGTATGATTAGAGTGTGGAATGAGTATCCTCACACATAGGTTAGTCTAGAATGATTCTCTAGGACCCATCTATGTATTTAATGGCCTGGGATGTCAGACTGAGTGTCTATGCTCCCAAAGAATAGAAGTGATATGGTTGCTTGGAATGATGATCCAAGGTACACAGTTAAATTGAATTGATTAGTGAACACACCTTGAAAATAAAGGTATTTAACCCCACATGATATGGATTGGGATCTTAGCATGGACAGAGAAAGATATGTTTTTTTTGTTTATACGATTGAACTTAAAATCATGAAATGGCTGATTAAAAATTCCTTAAATGTGAAAAATGCATTCCTTTGTTTCCATAATTATTTAGTACACCTTTATTATCTATACACACTATTGTTTAGGTAGATTATTTCTTTATACACCATTGGTGGTGTCCTAATGAGTTGTTCTCACACCCTTCTTAAGTCTCCAAGGAACTTGGGTACTTGAGATGATGTTACTTCTTTTCTGGTATAGGTTCAAGATAGGGAACTGGTGTTTGGTCCAGCATGGAATGATGGGTTAGAGTATGGGATGTCTAAACCGGGTAGGGACTTGGGATTGTGTTCACGATCATTTATTGTTTTGGTATTGGAGTCATTATTTTTATAACTATCTAACATGTAGTGAATCCATCATATTGTCATATAATTCATTACTTGGTTACTTTTTGACTATTTCTGCATGCTTTCTATTTATTGTTCTTGATTATTTATTTATCTATTGATATTATTTCTCATATGGTTTCACTATGATATGTGGGTATAGTCTCCCAACAATAACTTTATAGACCCACAGTTCTAGTCATCAGCCTCTAACGTACATGGAGGTGTGCCTGAGGTCATGTGGTGACCCTACTTGGGGATCTATTGATAATGGCTTCTTAGTGGTTGCATTATATTAGTTGCAAAATGGTTTAAAAATCAACAACGATTGACTATAAAAAAAATCCTTTTCACTAGTAGCTATGATGAAATCCATCATAATTATACTTTCCATAGCATTTTACCATGATTTTTAGATATTAAAAATGGATTTCAATGAATCCTTCCTTAAGAGGAACCTTTTTGAAGATGTACATATAGAACAACCAGAAGGGTTTGTGACTCTAAAGGATTCCAATGAGGTATGAAAATTTCAAAGATCCATTTATGAGTTGAATCAAGAATCCAAATCATGGATAAATTTCTTTGAATGAGCTATAATGGAATTTGGTTTCATAAATAATGGATGTATGTCTTGTGCATATATATGGTTTAGTGGGAGTCAAATATTTTTATTAATAGTATACATTGATTAAATATTACTAATATGAAATGAGATGCCAGACTTATAGTTTGTTAAGAAGTGGTTGAACAAATTTTTCTCCATGAATGAATTTGGTGAATCAACATACATTATTTGGATCAAGATCAATCATGATTGACCTTAGAGGATGCTTGGAATAAGTCATGTTACATATATTGACAATGTACTAAAGACATTTAGTATGATATTAACTAATAGGTAATAGTTTTCAATGTCACGTGGTATTCTTCTCTTTAATAAAATATGTTCTCTAACACAATAAGAGATACTGAGGATGAGTAGGATCCTAAGAAAATTAATGATTGTATTTTTCATTTATGGAGTTATTTATACAAGTTTTGATGTGTAATTTTCCTTGTGTATGGTTGGAAGTTATCAAGAAAACCTAAGAGACCTCTATTAGATGGTATTCAATAATATCATATAGTAACTAAGGTGTACTAAGGATATTTTTTTAGTTTATAGAGGAAATGAGGTGCTGGTTATTAGGGGATATACATATGATAGTTTCTAGATAGATTAAGATGATATTACATTAAAATTTGGATATGCATTCTACCTTAATGTAGTGGATGTGATATGGAATATCTCAATTCCATAATTGGTTTCTGATCCTAAAGTAGATTATAAATATATTAGGGATTATGATGCAGCCATGGAAGTGGTGTGGATAAGAAATTTCATTGAGGATATTGATATAGTTCCTAGAAATAAATATCCTACCACACTGTGTTGGGGTAATACTATAGTGGTGGTTTTAGTAAAGGATCCATGGTCATATCAGTGGATGAATCATATGAATTGGTAGTATCATTTCTTGATGGAATTTTCTTAGAGATGTGATAACGTAGTAAGTATATTTTTCATGAAGTAGAATATGGTAGAACCTATGACCAAAGACTTATCATACAATAATCCTGAATATCCTATGAGAGATAGTGAACTAAAGTCATTAATAGATGGATCTAGTTCATGTGGGATTTTATTGGAGTTGGTTCCCCAAAACCAATTACATTTTTCTTTGGATTACATGTGTATTCAATGATTTGTATATTAAAAAATGTATTATAACATATTGAATTTTCATTGTCATAAATTTAATGTAATAATATCATTATAGTATTTGTTTCATCAAAAGGTTATAAAAATTCCCTGCTACGATGAGAACCTTGAAGTGCAATAATACTATTCTTGAACCTATATGTTCTATGATTGGATGATTACATTTGATGAGACAAAAATGGTGCGTACTGTAACACACCAAGATTTTTGTGATTTTTTTTCAAATAAATTTAATCTTATGATATTTTCAATACATGAAACACTTATTTTTTCATGTATTACATAGAACAATAAGTTTATCTTACATCAAATTCAACACCGAGTTTAAAAAATGTGAAATACTATTAAAATATTATTATTTAATATGGTAGTTATCCCATAACCATTGGAATGGAGGTTTTGAAGATGATTAACTAAATTATGAGAATATATATGTTACACATGTATATATAATATATTATTTTGTGAACAATTAATTTACAATGAAAATAAATTTCATTTGAAAATAAAGAAAATATTTATTTGGAACACTTTTTTTATACTAATATACGCATTTTTCCACAATAAATTAAAAAAATAACTTTTAATTTATTATTTTTAATGAAATTTTTATATTATATATTCAATAATATTTTTAATATTTATCTAACATGTTTTCTAAACAAGAGATAATAAATAATCTAATTTCATGCTGTAAAACATTATTTTTCTCAAAAACTATTTTATCACCTTTTACACCCTTATTTTAAAACTAATTTGTTCCACTATTAAAAAATTTATTTTTAAAAATGATATTTTTTGAATTAAACATATAAAAATTATCCTATGGAACTTTTTGGTATATTTCTCAAAATATTAATTTTTTGATAAATATTGAAAAATACTGGTTTTTATTGAAAAATTCATTTTGGTTTAAGGAATTTATAAGTTTTGTTTTTCTTTAAAATGGGATTAAAAGTAAAATTTGTTAAATTATATATCTATTAATTCAATTTAGTTTATTGGAATGATTTTAATGTTGAATTTTCATATTATTTGTTTTTAAAATTTTTAACATTTTATCTTTGGAAAAATGCTTTCTCGTCCTGATTATGGGTTGAATTATTAAAACTCAACCTAAGATAGGGCTTAAGTTGAATCTACACCATATATTCCTCCACAGGAAAAGGGATGGATACTAACACTAAATGAATAACTAACACAAGGATGCATTTTGTTATGTCATGTACGCACACACACAACAATCTCGATTCAAAAGTGAAGAGGTAGTAAAAGTAAAATAAGAATATTGATAAGGGAATAAACACACATGAAAAACCCCTAGAAATTATAAAATTACAGTAGAGTAAAATGAAAATTAAAGGGTAAAAATAAATTCCCAACCTGAAATATGTCCTAACCTAATAAAATGGAAAAGTAAACTACTGAGAGAGACAAAATCCAAATCTCCATGGTGCGACCGTCGTACGCAGTCCAAAGTACCAGGTATCCCTAAGAACTATTGAAGTCACTGCTAACCTAAACATCATCTTCATATGACATGACATGTGAGGGAAAATTCCATGTAGGGGTGAGTACATACATACCTAGTAAGACACCCCAAAAGTTGAAGGGGGATCCGTAAGAGATACAACATGAATTCAAAGAAATTATATAGAATGCATGATGTAAGATACAATGAAAGAGAATAGATTCACCCAAGACAAGAGGGAAAGTAACCTCTGATTAACATAGGTGGATCAACATGTTGATTATATGAACTACCCATCAAGTCTTCACCACCCCTTGTAGGAGAGTGAACTCATCAAATAATGAGAAGCTAAAAATGAAAATCATGTCGAATACACTGCATGTCTTTGCATCTTATGGAAAGAGAGTAACCAAATTCAAGGGTACAGATACATATGTATATATATATTTATATATATATTCTCAGTCAAAATAATCCCTAATGAGAGAGTAAGGGGATATCTATCTAACAACCCATCCTAGGAAGTAGAGTTGCCAGTAGTTTCAAAATTCTATCCACGGTGCCCAGAATTTCACGTGTCTACCCAAAAGTATCTGTGTGTAAGCCCATGTGTCACCACTATGCCACACAAACTAGGGGGAACAAATATGAAAGAGAGGAACCACACCCTACTGTGTCAGGAGGGTTCCACTATGTAAGTACCCACAGAGGACCCAAACCCATGTTGATGGGGGGGGGGGGGGTCTGCTCTAGTAATCAAGGACCCACACCCTATCTGATTGGGGGTTCCCCTTGGGATGTAAAGGACCCACACCCAAGATGATGGAGGTAGAGTCCACTCTATAGGTTGAGGACCTGTACCCTGGTGTGACAGATGGTTTCACTATGGTCATTGAGGACCTATTCCCTATCCAATAGGGTGTTCCACTCGGGACATAGAGGAATCATGCCCAAGATGATGGTGGGTTCCACTATATAGGTATAGGACCTGGGACTTGGTGTGATAGGATGTTCCTCTATGGTCAGAGAGATCCCAAACCCTATCCTATATGGGGGTTCCACTCGGTAGGTAGAGGACCAAATCCCAAGATGACAGAGGATTCCACTCTATAATTCTAGGAACTATGCCCTAATGTGACAGGGGGATCCACTAGGGTCAATAACTATAGAGAACCATTCCCATGCTGATGGGGGGTTCCACTGTAGTTTCTCTGGTGATCCTCTTCCCAATCCCTACCATCATCGACCATTGCCTCAAATATGACCCATTCATGGAACATTTTACATCATATCTTGGAAGCCACAATAATGTGAACCATCACATTTTACATAGAAAAACACTTAGGATTGGATACTCCCGGGCCAAAATACCAGTCGAAACATAAGAGATATGAAACCATGAAGTTTCCTAAAAAGTTTCCAAGTAGTACAGAACATGTGAGGGGACCCACAAGGTGTGTGTTCCTACTCCACCGCATGCCTGTATCCATGGTAATTACATGACTCCCAGTCCATGTAGAAGTATACATCATGCAGGTTGGCTACATAGTTTGTCATAATTATCAGAGACCAGGCCGTGTCCTTTTGGCCGTGTCTGTGTACGTGGCCCCATGTCTATTTACTTTCATCTAGGGTGACTCCCATGTGCTTCACCACAAGGATCATCCACTCGATAATGAGGTATATGGCTTGTATGAGGGATACATTCTGTTCCATGTTTATAAACATTCAAAACCCTAGATACCATAGTTAGGGAGGTACACGCCGTGTGTTCAACATGATATGTGGTGTGGAGTTGGGATTTTAATATATTTCTTTATCATCAATAAATTATTTGATTTTATCCATTCCACCATAGATACAACCTCGACTCCACCTGAGATTAGTGGATCTAGCTTCCTTTTATCATTTCTGGCCATCTAGCAGCAAAAAATTTGATCCGTCAACCCACTGGAGTTTCTTATTGAGTTGTGCACATCCTCGAACATTCCACAATTGATGATTCAAAGTTCAATCTTATAAAAATTATCCAAAATCTATAACCATTCTATAAATTTTCATGATTAATTTATTATTCCCTTTATCATGAATTCGTTGCAATTCTAGGGGCCGAATCGGGCTTGGTACTGCCCGACAATGTTGAACAAGGACCGTGGGGTCCAACCAGTGAAAAACATTTAGAAATAAATGGTTAAGGCACAAGAAAAATGGTTTTGAGATCCTTTCCAATAATTGTTGTCTAAAAATCATGAACAGGGATATCCAAGTCAAAAACCAATAAATATAAATTAATTTAATTGATACAGAAGTTCATATAAAAGATGCAATTGGTGTAGATCCAAGAAATGGATTGAAATGATCAATCAATTTAATCAAAATGGGCATAAAACAAAACATTTATGAGTCATATATGTAGATTAGAACAAACTTCATTTAAGAACACACTCTCCAATGATCTAAGGAAGTCTTTGCATTCACTGTGTCCCAATCTGCTCTGATCCAAAGTCTCAACTTTGTATGATTTAATTCACCAACGAAAGGAGGAAAATAATATATCAGTAGATACTAGGGTTATGAATCTAACCCTATTAAAAATTCCGTGAAAATTTAATTTTATAAATTTCATATTGGTTAAATAAATAATTTAATTTAATTTAACTATTTAATTAATCTAATGAATATACTACTGATGGGCGAGATATACAAATGCCTCATAATGAACTATTTTATGTCGTTCCTAGGGTAAACACCACATTTCAAAATCAACCATGGCCCCAAAATTATGATCTAGGATACCTTTTAAGTGTTATACCATTTTCTTTAAGAAAAATTATGTGAAAAATATAAAATATATTTAATATTTTTTTATAATTGATTCCAGGCACATCAGGCCTTGGAATCGCATGTTGTCTCAGCATCTAGATCTAGAAATATATATAGAAATATTTCAAAGTATTATAGGGAAAAAATAGTGTATATACATCCTTTCATCCGTCAATATTTATGTCCTAAAAAAAACTAAATAAACAACTTGGGATACTGAGCCGACATCTAGTTCTCCCAATCAAGGAACTCTCCTACACATTCTTTTACTACGACAACACAAGAACCTATGGGATGGTCTATCCACGTAGGTTTCTCTTATATTGATCCTTCATCTCCAATAAGTACTTTGCAAAGGTGTCTCCCTACTCAATGTCAAGGTCACCCCAATTAATGAAGTGTGTGGGTTCGTGAATGTATCTCCTTATCTATGACATGTGGAAGATATTGTGCACCCACTCCAGCTTCGGGGGTATGGAAAAGAAGTAAGAAACCTCACCAACCCCCTACATGATCTCAAATGGTCCAATTAACCTCAAGGATAAATTACCTACCTAGACGAACCTCCACCATCCTCATCATAAGGATACTCTTAGGAAAACATGGTCTCCCTAGTTGAACTCCAAGGGCATTCAATGGTGATATATATAAGATTTATGTCTTCTCTAGGCCATCCTCATCCACTCATAGATGATCTATAAATTCTCCATCCTCACCTACACTATCTCTAGGTCAACAAGAGATGTATCACCTATCTCTATCCAGCACAATGGTGGCCTGTAGGGTCTCCCATACAGGGCCCCAAAAGGTTTCATGACAATGTTAGAGTGCTTGTTGTGGTTTTTGTATGCAAACTCTATCAAGGGAATGTGATTATCCTAGCTCCAATTGAAATATAACAAGAAAGCCCTCGGTATATCCTTCAACACCTGGATAGTGCACTCTATCTTATTATTATTATGGGGGTGAAAGGTTGTAATCATCCTCACTTGGGTCCTAAATTCCATTGGTGGGATTCTCCAAAATCATGAAATAAACCGCATTTCATGATCAAAGACAATCATCAAGGTCACCCCATGAAGGTTAATGACCACCAATACATAAAACTTACTAAAACTCTACACCAAGCTCTACTCTTTGATAGAACGAAAGCGAGATGAATTTTTGAGCCAATCAAATATCACCTAGATCATGGAAACACCCTTCAATTTTTATGGAAGCACTATCAAAAGTCCATGGATATTCCATCCCACTTCTACTTCGGGATCTGAAGGGGTTACAAAAAATCATCTCAAACATGGTACTCATCATTTACCTGCTGATAGGTGAGGGGCCAAGAGATGAACATAAATTCAATTGATATCATTTCAGACCACCAAAAGTGATTCTAAAGTTCTTTTTACAACTTTCTCACATAGGTATGTATAGCTAGGGGACAGGCGTGTAATTTCTGTATCACCTCACCCACATCATGACCCGAACCACCTTCCATCCCTAAAAAAATGACATGGTTACCTCCTTCATAATATACATCTAGGGAGTAACCCATGGATATCTGGTAATTTAATAACTCATAGTCAACATAACCTAGCTAAGACTCTCTTACATTCTCGAGAAGTGGAGGAGTTAACACCGTCGACTGTAGAAAGGTCTTATAATCCCACTCCACCAAGGCTAGCTGGAAGGAGGAAAACTACTATGAAAACTCCTATAATAAATGAGCCTAGTACTTCTTAATATGGGCATATACTACTACGTTTTACTTCCCTAGTGTATAGACTCTCAAAATCATAGTCATGCAGGAACTCAAACTAGAGTCACTATCTCAGGTTCAAGTCTCTCTGCATGAGGACTCACCTGAGACTCTAATCATCTAAATAAACCATAAAGTGATAACCTTGAAGTTAGTGCCTCAAAATCCTCATGGTAAATACTATCACTTCCATCTCTAGATTGGGGGGGTGGGGTGCATATATTTTCTCGTGGGGTCTCAATTACCTCGATCTGTATGCGATGACTACCTACTACAACATCAACACGCAGCTGTGCCCAGCTCCTAAGGTATCACAATACACTACACACTCCATTCCCTCCTATGGATATCTCAACATAGGAGCACACACAAACCTTATCCTCAACTCCTAGATGGACCTCTGGCACTACTTAGACAAGGTAAATGGATTCCCTTTCTACATCAAGGTGGTCAAAGGGGGTGCAATTCTAGAGACGTTTTCCACAACCCTCTTGTAGTATCCTTAAAAGACAAGAATTATCCGAACCACTGACACATTCCCAGGTGGATCTTAAGAAATCACTACATTGATCTTAACTAGGTCCATCACTAAACCTTTCTCAAAAATGGCATTCCACAAAAATTGAACTTCATGAATCTAGAACTGGCACTTTAAGAGGTTTCCATAAAGCTGGATCTCTCAAAGAAAATATTGAACTATCTTCAAGTGCTCTACATTCTCCACATATAAGGTATAGTAGATGATTATTTCATTGATGAAGATGACCAAAAACTAGTCCATGTACTGCTAGAAAAATAATTTTATCAAAGACAAAAACATAGTGGGGGTATTTATCACACTAAAGAGAATCATAAAGAACTCATACCGTCTGTAGTTACATAGGAATTATAGTTTTGTAATATCAACATTGAAAACCTTAAAATGGTGGTAAATAGATCTAAGATTGATCTTCAAGAACCATATCGTGACACACAACTAGTAAAACGGGACTACAAGCCATAGAAAGGGGTAATTGATCTTTATCATGGTCTGGTTCAGGAGATGACAATCCACACAATTCCTTAAGATCCAATATTCCCTTTTCATGAATATTACTAGAGATGCCCAGGGGGACACACTGGGTCTGATATAGAACTACTCTCAAAGGTCCCCCAACTACAACCACAACTCCAAGATCTTGTTAGGGGTAATATAATATTCTACAGAAGTTGTTAGTGAATTCTCGGGATACAAGTCAATGAAAAACTCCATATTCTTCCTTAGAGGTAGTCATAGAATGTTCTTAGGAAATAAATCCATATAATCCTACACAATTTAAGTCCACATATTCCTGAAGATCCTACTACACTAAGGGATATAATCACCAATTTATGGGTGATGGGCTATAGGATCTTGCTCCCAAAACCTGATTTCCCTACCATTCGATATTTATCACCAGAAAAGGATAATATAGTCCCATCAATGTGTAAGAATCTGAATTATCTGTGGTGATAGTCAATATTGGCTCAGAATATAGACAACCAATCTATACCCATGATTCTGTAACAGGGTTCCATCATTATGTTCAGAATGTCCCATGTGAACTTCTCTCTACTAAGCATTGGTTCGCACTGCCAAAAGATAAAATATACTAAAGTAGTGTTCCCTGTATGAACCTCAATATGAATTTTCTGATATATAGACTCATTTGGGATCTTTAGCTCTCACATCATGAGTAGATATATAAAGGAATGGATGAAACCTGTTTATACTAATACTAAAGAAATAGTATAATAAACATAGACCATAACACTAATAATCTTGTGCACTATGGCATCATAAACCTCGAAACCCTATAGTTGTATGTAGCCCTGACTGCCAACTCCCTAAACCTAACGTGGGCCACCTGGTGGTGGTGGTGAAAGGATATCCTAAAATTGTCCACCACCCATATATCATCTTTCTCCTCCTCCGACACCTCCTCCCTCAGGGCCTCCCTACCCCCTCATAGAAGATCCATGATCACATTGCAACCTCAATCATAGTGGTCCATCAATTATATAACTATGTTAATCAGCATATTTGGGTGAGATGTCTCATGCTATGTGTCCCCAATCATAACAATATAAAAACCCTCCCTCTACAAAATGACTTAGCGCTATGTGCTATCCCTAACCACATGAATAAGTCTGATCATGTGGAGGTCTCCTATGTTGAGATCCTAATGCTTGAAATCTAACAGCCACTAAAAATGAATCATCTCTAAAGAATCTAGTGACGGCTCTAGATTTCTAGAATCCATCAGATAGAAATCTCTCTGATACTAGTTACCACTCCAATACCCCGACATAGGTTAGAATCCACAAGGGATCCATGCTACCACTTATGTCTCTGTGGATTCCCTACTCAAAACATCGTTCTTTAATGTACTCATCCCATATCAAGTTGAGGGAGTAATAGGTATAGTCTTTGAAACTCATTGAATACCCATCCACTATCATCCCTCCATACCGTAGCTCAATAATCTCTTGAATTCGAACCGATCACAAGAATGAAGGGTAGTACTCCTCATGAATCAACTATTGGAATTTGGGAAATGAGAGTGTCGACTCATCATGAATCCATGTAACAAGGCTCCACCAACACCCACCTACTCCTCAGAAAAGTCTAGATACCAATGAAACAAATTGATCCATCGAAGTTTGAATGATCCCGAAGATATGAATCATCGATTCTAGTAAATATTATGCTTCTTGAGGATATGGATCACTGTGGAACCTCATAGGAATCTGGTGCTGGAACTCACAGAGCACACTAAGAATGTGTGCATCATCATCCTTCTCTTCTAAGAAAATATATTACTCAAATGGTGTAGGATCTTTTATATTTCCACTTAATGGGGAAATCCTATGTGATGGACCTTGAACTGAGGCCTCACTACTCATCAGATCATCTTCACAATCCAAAGTAGGTATCCTGACAATTTATTCTTTCAGAGGCATCCTAAAAGTTATCAAGACATACCAAAATCATATAAGAATGTATATCTACAATAATAATAGTGAAATTACCCAGTAAGTATTGTGAAATAATCGATTCAATATGATGAATGTACCATTGATCCCTACAACCAATGTCTTGGCATGCCGAGTCGACAAGAAGGTAGTCAAGGTCCTGAGGATCGAATACATAGAATGCTCGTACCGTCACAAGATTTCCTATCCCAAGAGACATTGTATCTTATTATTTTTTCCTAATAAGTCTTTGAAATATTTATATATATATTTCTATAGTGAGGAACTGAGACTACATGCGATTCCGAGTCCCTATGTGCCCCAAATTAATTTTATAAAAATATTAAAATTATTTTATATTTTTAATGAACGATTAATTAAAAAAAATTGGATAACTAAAAAAATATTGATTGTACTAGAAATATGAGACCGCGATTTATTCTGAAACACAATTTTTTCCCATGGTACAATATAAAATAAGTTAGCGTGGGACGTTCAAGCCCCTTACTCGTTGGTGGTGAATTTATATGGATTAACTAATTATTTTTTTTATTTAATTAAATATTGAACTAAAATGAAATATATAAATTCATTGTTATGGATTTTGTTATTGGGTATTCCTTTAATTCACATTCTCCAGTGAAGCTCTCATTATCCTCCCTTTGGTGAATCCCTTTGACAAATAATGATAAACCTCAGAATCAATGCAGATCGAAGCATGATGAATGAATCGAATTTATCTGATTATTTCATGAGCACGTTATTCATCATCGATGGGTCCAAAATAGAGGCAGGGATTTAATTTTGGTGTTTTATTCCTATGGATTAAATGTTTGAGTAGATTGATAATAATTCTTCGATCTTCACCCCTCCCTATAGCCTTTTCATGAGACAATGTACTAGAATTGTTTTGTTTATTTTTTTCAATCAATGTTCTGACCTCGTTACCCAATTATTTTACTTAGGCCATGTATACAAGGATGAATATGCTCAATCTTTTTTATTGGGTTTTTACCTCTTTTCTATATGAGTTTTTCACCTTTTGGATCCCTAAGGTCCCAGTTGGATGATTGTCGAGAAACCCAAGCTTAATTGGGCACATGGATAGACGGATGATTGATGAAGGTAAATAGATTTTCGATCTAAGAAAAAATGAAGAATCATTGCGAGGAAATGATAACAAATAAAATACTTAATCTCCAATATCTTGATGAACAATGTTCTGGTGGCTTGCAGAACATATGGAGGTTCACAAAATCTCCACCATAAGTGATTCCGACGAACTACGGCTAGAAAGCATGAATTGTGGTCAGATCCATGAGATTTAGGAAGAAATGAGGCAAGATCTATGGCATAAGAGCTAGATTTGAAGCCTAAAGATCATATTTGTAGATATAATGTTTCAAGAAAAATCATGACTACACACTATGTTTAATTAAGAATACACAGCGTATAGCCCCTTCTAGTGGCTATGCTAGGGTTTGGGAAAATTTGAGGGTAACCTGGTGTGTCACACCCCCTCACACACCATGTACCCCTTCCCTAGATGAAGAACACATGTGATGGATCACACAGGCAGGGACAATATGTAAGAGAACACAGACATGGGTTGACCACATTGGCGACATCCTATGTGATTCAGCACGTCATGTACCATAGTATACAAACACGACCATAGAAACATCACCCAAACACCATATAGGTAGGACACACCATGTACTCCACCTACATGGTGTGTAATACTACACTTATAGGAACCTATGTAGTGACTAGGGGTATAGGAAGTTAATGAAGAGGGAACACATGTCTTGTGGAGTTCCTCAACATTATGGGATTACCCTCTAGTAGGGATGGGTAGTGGCGCGCCCCATGATTGTTTTGAGTTTAGCTTCTAATAGGGATAGCCAGTGGTGTTCCCAAATGACCTCTCATTGGGATTACCCTCCACTAGGGCTGGGATTTTACTTTTCATGATGACAGTACCAAGCTTACCCTGCATCAAGTATAGGTAGTGGAGTTGCATGATGATATTTTCGAGTTACCCTCCAATAGGGCAAGACAGTGGAGTTCCATGATGTTCTGGGAATAATCCTTAATAGGTATGGGTAGTGGAATTCCTCTATGATCATTCCTAGGATACCCTCTAGTAGGGATACGAATCAGTATTCCATAACAACCTCTCACTAGGCTTACCCTATAGTAGTGATGGGCAGTGCAGTTTTCCTATGACCTCTCACTAGGATTACCCTCCAGTAGGATTGAAAAGTGGCATTCCGTAATGACATATTCATGAGTGTAACCCACTAGTAGGGCTGAGCAGTAGTGTTCCTCAGTGACTATCAGAGTAAGACCCTCCTATCATATCAGGGAATATGATTTTTATCTATAATTTTTGGCCCCTATACTATGTGGCACAGTGACATGGCATGGTTTGACGTACCTCTAGACTCATGAGTAAGAGGGATGCTTTCCCAACCGAGATTCATTTTTGTGAAATGACCTAAAACTATGAGGGTGAGTTAGTTCAACCAAAAAAATATAGAATCAAGGTGTGGTGATTGAGTCCCTAATAATTTTGTTCCTTAGGTAGATGCCTGAGATTCTAGGCATGATTGATGGACATTCTTCTAATACTGTCAATGACCCTTCTTCTTCGAATGATATATGAGATGGAGATCCCATTACTCTCTCATTTGGTATTATATGACTGATCATATATATATATATATATATCCTTCTTCAGTACCTAATCCTTGGGGTTTTATTACTCTTCTTCCAAGAGAGGTGAAGATGCGCATTGTATTTCACATTCTTCCAAGTCTAGCTTCTCATTGTTGGATGAGTATACTATCCTAATATAGGTAATGAGGACTTGATGAGATGTTCATCCACTCACCATTTTGAGATTCTAATATTTGGATTATTTTAATTTGAATCTCTTTTTGGGTTAAGTTGTACTGTTTTATAATAATATGTTCTATCTATCACTTTCCTCTTCAGCTGTATCTCTTACTGACCCCCTTCACCCTTTTAGAGAAATATATTGTGTATGTATATACTCACAATTGTATGGACTTTTCTCACATGTGTCATGTCTTTTTAATATGAAACATAGGTCGACCATGAATTTAGGGGATCTTAGAGGTACTGGGTTCTCGGATTGCGTATGGCAGCCATGGCTTGGGATACACGAGTTGAGATCTCTTAGATAATAAACTCTTTTCCAGTTTTTTTCAGCCTTGGGAATATTTCTGGTTGGTAGTGTTGTTTTCCGCTTTAATTTTAGTTTACACTATCGTACCTTCGTACCACCTAGAGGGTTGTGCATGTATGATTTAATTTATAATAGTTTTCATATTTTATACTTTCCCTATACAATTGTTCATTTATTTGGATGGGTGCATGCGCACGGGTTCTTAAGAAAAGGCCTCCCCATGTTTTTTGTGACTTCTACACTTGTCTCCACCCATAGCCTATGGAGGTGGTCTTGGTTTAGTTGCAACTCGAGCCCCATATTAGGTCTGGTTGTGATAGATTGATATCAGAGAAAGTTCATTAATTGGGATATTGTCTGGACATTTGAACTTAAGTGTACTGGTTGGGTTTAGGGAAATAGTGTCAAAGTGTTTCAAGTGAGGCTCTTAGGCCAGGGAGTCCAGTGATAGTACGTGAGGCTAATATATCCTTTCACCAGGACCATGACCACCTATTTTTCAACTTGGCATGCTAAGACAATTTTTAGGGATTAATGGTGCATGAATCACATGGGATTGAGTTTTTTAACTATCCTTCTTGAGTCATGTCCCCATTGTTGGTTATATATATATATATATATTTATATATATGCTCATCTTATCGCGATACTCCTTAATAGCTTTCAAGATGCCTCCATGATGACAGCCAGCCAAGATACCAGCTCTGGTTCATGTCGACGACCCTATGAGTGATGAGGCCTCAGTTCAGGTTCCATCATGAGACTCCCTTCATCTAGGTGGTTAGGTAGTAGCACCTCCACCTACCATGTAGTAGATTGTCCGAGCAGATAGGCTGAAGATGTGCAGAGTTTGAGCACACTCTTTAAGTTCCAATGTTAGAGACCGCTGAAGTTATATGGTGATCCCAATCCTCAGGTATCCTAGTATTTGATATAGTCATCGATCAATGACTTAAATATTATTTATACCCCAGCAGATTAGGTGTTGGCACTTGTATCTAGACTTTTCCATGGAGAAACTCGGTGTTGGTGGATCTTGGTTATGGAGATGCATGACAAGTCGACACTCTTGTGAGATAACATTCACTAGCTATTCTCTGAGGATTATTACCCCTTCTTCCTACACTCATTCTGGATCCTGGAGATTTTAGAAATGTAGCAGTGAGGTGTGATAGTGGCTAAGTATCGAGAAAGGTTCAAATACTTTACACATTACTCTCTTAACATGATCTGTGATAGATACTTCCATGCATAGAAGTTTGAGCAGGGAATCTGCAGAGAGATCTGAGCCAATATAGTTCCCTTGTGAATCCACACCTATGTCAAGGTACTAGAGTGGGAACTGGTGGTATATGGATTTTTGTCATAGGTACACCATGCAGTTAGATCTAGTAGTGAGAGAAATAGAGTTGTTTCATCTACAATAGCTGGATGGAACCAGAGATCTCGGAATTAGAGACCCTTCTATAGAAGGCTTAGGAAAATGGTCATATGAGTCCAAAAATAGAATAGGACTAGAGTATCCTAGAGAGAGGTAGTGAGTTGCATATTATGTAATAGGTCAGATGGCATGGGACTACCCAACTAGACATACTGATAAACCCTGGATGATAGATGATGGATCTCCATGGTAGAGGTTGTTCCATGATCAGGAATCCCCCAGGAATAGATAGGGTGGTCCCCAGGGAGATGAGGCTAGCAGAGGAATAAGAGGATATGTGGGTGGAGGATGTATCTTTGAGATCCTCCCACCACCACTACTAGGAGGCTCACATTAAGCTCAGGGAGTTGGCGAAAAGGGCCATGGGTTGCTGTAGGATTTTGATGTTTATGACCTTACAACGCCTGAGATGATTTGAGGTATGATATGGGTTTATTATAATCTTTCCTTAGTACTATTAGACATAATTTCCAACCATTATTTTACCTCTATACTCTTGATTCAAGAGTTAGAGCTCCCAATAGATATGCTAGCATAACAGCTTCATCCTATGGTTCTCACATGAAATGATTCTTCTCTATATTTCATCTACCAGTAATGTGAGCAATCACTTAGAGGATAGAGGTTCATGTAATACCTTTTAGTCATCATGATAGAAACCTATGATGTCATAATTGGTATAGATTGATGTTACATGGTAGGATCCTAGATTGAATATCACCACCGACAAGTCAAATGCATACACGTTGATGGGATGAGATTCTCCTTTTCTGGTGAGAGAGACCTCATAGTAGGAAAAGAAGATGTTGTGAGATGGAGGTTTTAGACCATCAACCATCAGTTTTCAAGTGTAACCATTGGTATAGTAGATTCTTCAAGCATATGGGTTCCTTCAGTTGTGGAGGATTATATGAAGTCTTCCCCAAGGATGTTTTGGGACTACCTCCAAAGTGGGAGATATGGTTTTGCATTGAATTACAACCTGGGAATACCATTATATCTTCTACAGTATATCCAATGACACCTACCAAACTCTAGGAGATACATTTTTAGTTGAAGGACCTTCGTGAGAAAGGTTTCATCAGACCCAATGTGGCCCCCTTGGTGGCTCTAGTTCTATTTGTGAAAAATTATGGTGGGATATTATGAATTTACATGGATTATCATCTTCTGAACTAGGACAAGATAAATAAAAAGTACCCTTTTCAAATAATTTATGACCTATTTGACCATTTACGAGGTGAAAGGTGGTTCCCGATGATCGATCTCAGATGTGACTACCACTAGTTGATGGCTCTTGAGGCTGACATTCCAAAGTTTTCATTCTGATGTCACTACAGACACTATGAGTTTCTAGTGATTCCCTTTTTTGTGACTAATTCTTCCACTGTATTTATGGATTCAATGAACCATGTATTCTAGATATACATGAACCTATTTATTTTTGTCTTCATTGACAACATACTCAACTACTACACAATAGAGGGGGAGTATGTAGAGAAATTGAGGATGGTTCTTGATTTTCTTCGAGAGCACCAACATTACAAAAATCTCTCAAAGTGAAAGTTCTTTATACATGAGGTTCAATTTTTGGGGCATGTCATTTTTGGTAAATGTTTAACCTTTGATTTAGAAAAGATAAAAGTATTTATTTATTGGGAGCACCCAAGAATGTTTCAGAGGTGCATAATTTCCTTGGCTTGGAAGGGTACTACAGAAGGGTTTTAGTAGAACTATCCAAAATCCTAGACCCTTTGACCACCCTAAAGAGAAAGAGGCATCCATTTACTGGGGTCGACCAATTACATATATCCTTTAAGGAGTATATGTTGAGGTTTATGAGTTCTCTAGTGTGGATAATACTAGAGGAAGGCATTGACTTTGTCATGTATTGCGACGCCTTAGGAGCAGGGCTTAGTTGCGTATTGATGCGACATCAAGCGGTAATCACATATTAGTTGAGGCAGTTGAGATTCCATGAGTAGAATAATAGAACTCATGAATTATAGATGGTAGTGGCAGCCTTATCCTTGATATATAGAGACACTATCTTCTAGGAGAGTGCTTTTTGGTTTACTCAGACCACCAGAGTCTCAAATACGTCTTCACATAGAGATACTTGAAACTGAGAGAAGGATGATGGTTGGTGTTCCTACAAGACTATTACATTGATATAGTCTATACTTTAGGGATGTTCATTGTTTTAGCATATTCCATTAGCAGTAAGTCTCATGATCACTTAGTGTAGGAAGATTTAGAGTAGTAGGCTTCCCTACGGCTGACCCTGGTAGAGCAGGAGGGTAAAAATTCTCTTCAGTCGATGGCATTGACTCCCTTGATTCTTAAGAATGTGAGAGAGTCCTAGCTAGGATACATAGGATGTGGGGTCTTTCATGATCAAATATCCACAGGTGATGCACTAGATAGATATTTTGAAATAGAAAATCAAGACACGTTGTTCCAGGGGCAAGAAGTTGTTCCAGTTACAACGCGGGAGGAGGTGTTGGAAGAGTTCCACAATTCTCTCCTAGCTATACATCCTAGTGTGGGGAAGATGTAAAGAGAAAAGTGGTGGTAGTTTTTATTGTCCGACATGAG
Source organism: Viscum album (assembly GCA_963277665.1). Lineage (NCBI taxonomy): Eukaryota > Viridiplantae > Streptophyta > Magnoliopsida > Santalales > Viscaceae > Viscum > Viscum album. Next base: position 716,676,583 of record OY728133.1, on the reverse strand, counting down.
ATTAATCATAAATGAGGTATTCTCTCAGTGCCTCACATGTCATCAGGTGAAGGATGTGTACCTTGTTCTGACAGACTTGTTACAACCCCTTGAGATCCCAGAGTGGAAGTGGGATGACATATCCATTAACTTTTTCATAGGGATTCCACACACATGATTCCATTTGGGTGATATTTGATCAAATCATAAAGTAGGAACACTTCCTTTTCATTATGAAATGGATTTTTGTATAGAGTTTGGGGCAGTTGTATGTGTGAGAGATCATCCACCTTCACAGGGAACCCTCAATAGTTATCTTTGATCATGTTACATAGGTTACATCACAATTTGGGAGTGGCTTGCATGAGGAATTTGGGACCTAGATGTAGATGAGTACATTATTTCACATCCAGGCTGATGGGTATACCAAGCACACTATCCAGTGGTTAGAAGATATGCTGAGGGTTTGGGTGTTGGACTTCGGCTGAAGTTGGAAGGATCACCTGCCCTTGGTATAGTTTCCGTACAACAACAGCTAACACTATAACATTGTAATGAAAACTTTCGATGCCCTATATGAGATAAAATTTAGGTTAACATTATAATAGATTAAGATTTTTGGGTCATCTCTTGGGGGCCCAGAGTTGGAATGAGAAACAATAGAGAATGTCATGACCCTTTCTCGGGGCCCGTGCCGTGACAACCCCAAGCCCACCTTCCATAGGCCAGAGGCTGGCGACTAGCACTAAGGCATAAATCCCGGTAAAAAGGGAAGGCATTGCCTTTGTAAATTAAACAACAATCCCCACAGAGAAAGCAAGAAGAAGTAAACACTAAGTAAAAACTAAGTACAACAGTAAGTGCGGAAAAGTAAATGAGCCAGAATACAAACCCAAACTGAAAGTAAAGTACAACTCGAAAGGGAAAACAACAACTGAAAGTAAAGACACAACGTCGAGCCACCCTCTGGAAGTCCCACTAGAAGGGTGAGTACAGATAGCCTCCACAGCTCCTTGGGTCCAACTGTCCACTCCGAGTACGTCCCACCCAGTGGTCCACCTCCAAGTACTGCCCTGCTCCGCAAGCCTCAACCACGATCAGCGTTGTCCGTCGTCTGCAACCAACACAATGTAGTGCGAGCATAGCCCGTGTAGGGGTGAGTATAAGCTACTCAGTAGGGACCCCGAGACCCCCGAAGGTCTCCCAGAATCAACAAAGGAAAATCCAAAAAGTAAAGATACAATCACGAAGTAACATCTGACACTACTTAGGTATATGCCCATACATATACCTAAGTCATCAATTCTAGTTCCACTCCAACATCCGAGCTCAAGTACAACCCAGTCCACACAGGAAATCAAAATGTAATCCACACAAAATATCACAACACAATCCACATAGGAAAGAAAAACAGGATTCATCTCACACAGGTATTCTTCTTCGTATGACGATAGAGATGATCAGATATAGCCACTGATTCATCTAAGTCATCGGACCCACAAAGGATCGATAGGTACTAACCCCCATAATGACCCACAAAGGATCTGACCCACACAGGATCGATAGGTAACTAACCCCCGCAATGACCCACACAGGATCAGACCCACAAAGGATCGATAGGTAACTAACCCCCACAATGACCCACACAGGATCAGACCCACACAGGATCTGTAGGCGCTGGCCCACACAGGACCGCTGAGTGCTGAACCACATAGGATCGGACCTACACAGGATCTGTAGCACTGATCCACGGAGGATCGTTGAGTGCTGTAGTCATCGCCGTCGAATCCACTGAGGATCTCTGAACAGTCATCGTTGTCGTCATCGTCGCAGCTAGATCTGGGGTTCCCGCACACAGCATGCTCGTTCGGGAGGGTCCGCTCCATGAGCCGAGAAGCTGATACATCAACTGACATATAGTCCAGAGTTGATGTATCCAAAAGTTCTGTATCGTCAACAGGAACTCAACGCCACAGATGGCGTGTCAATCAGACGCCCGGTCTGAGAGTTATTGGCTTTTTCGTCCCAGGGGCCCGGTTGGTTTTTAGGTCAAAACCAACCCGACCATACTCCACCTGTGTCCAAACCATTGGAAGAGTAAGCCAAAAGATCCGTCTCACTTATAGGAATCCATCAAAGTCAACGACCCGTCAATCGGATGTCCGGAGCTCAAGTTATAAGTGTTTCCGCTCCGAGGGCCCGGTTGGTTTCGTGTACGAACCAACCCGGCCGAACCCAAAGTATTCCGAAACCTTGAGTGAGATATACCAAAAAGACAGCCTCGATCCAAGAATCGAATCGCAACTGATGGTGCATCGATCGGAGGCCAATAGCTCATGTTATGGGCAACAGATCGAATAAGGTTCGGTATTAGGGGGTTCGAGCCCGGTCCGACCCGACCCGATACCCCAAGGGTCAGCCCAAACCTGGTCGACCCATCCCGGGTCCGGGTCCGGCCCTCTTGGGCATGGCCCGACCCGGCCTGGGCGCGGCCCAGCGCGGCCCGGTCTGGCGGACCGGCCAGGCAGCCGGCACGGCGCGCGGCGCACTGGGCGCGCTGGCCAGGGGTTCGGCCAAACGACCGAACCGTTCGGGGCGGGGGGCGCTGCCCCCGCGTGAAGTAAACCGCTACCCCTTAATGGGGCCGCTTCATCCGGCTAGACGGGGGTTTCGAACCCCCGGTTCCTCCATGGTTCGGCCGGCCCGCTTCGGCCGGCCGACTTCTACCGCCACGGGACCGGTAAGGCCGGTCCCCTTGCTCCAACGCCGGTGGCCCGGTACCGGCCGCCGGTTCCGATGTTCCGCCACGGCCCGGAACCGGATGCGGACTTGGTTCGTCCGGCGCGGCGCGGCGGCGCCGCGACCCCGCTCCGGCCGCGGTGCTTTAGTGGTTCTCCGGTGCGGCGCGACGACGCCGCATCTTTGGTTCGTTTTCAACGGTGCGGTGCGACGGCGCCGCGTCTTGGTTCGTCTTCAATGGCGTGGACCGACAGTGTCGTGATTCTCCCCCTTTCCATATCAAAATTATGCGTGGTGCTTCAGCACCGCGTTGCCGTGCTCACCGCGACAATACCATCAACAAAAAAAGGGGAGGAGTGTCGGCTGTGTTCATGCGGTCCGACCTCCTCCCGTTATCACGATAAGAGGCGGTTCAAAGAAAAGGAGAAGCGACAGAAGATTTCACGAACTAACAAATAATAAAATAAATCTCTACCTCAATGCTGTCATCGAACGAGCGTTCATCTAGGAATTAACTGTCGTGGAATAAGAGGACCGCCATAGAAGAAGAAGATCACTGCGGAAGAAGAGAATCGTCGTTGGCGTTAGGTGATCTCTAAGGAAGGCGTCACTCGCCGTCGTCCGCCGTCGGAGATTAGCGTTCTTCATCGGCGGTGGTGCGTTCTTCGCGTTCTTCGTCGGCGTTGGTGCGTTCGTCGCGTTCTTCGTCATAGAATGAATAATCTTCTCTTTTTTCTCCCAACGGTTTATCACAACACAACCCCAACCATAATAAAATAATTCCAACACTTATTTTATTATCAACCTAAGCTTTTGAAATTCAAAAGATAAGAAATGAACAATTAATTCGAAGATTTAATTGTAATAATTTAACTGCCCAATTTAATGGGGCGTTTCTTAACCAGAAAAATGCACGATTGACTTTCATTAAAGAGGGGGTTTGCAGGTGTGTTACATAGGAGGGAAGAAACAGTGGGGATCATGCAGGCCCCCCTCAACAATATCCTACCAAGTGGGTAGGATATTGTGGGTTCCACCTTATCCGCTTAACTTAGCTTAAGTGGCTTTAAGTGAATTAAAATAAGGTGTCACACCACTTTTATTTTATTTCTTAACTTAATCCCAAAAACTAAAAACCACACCAGAGAAAACGCAACTCCGAAAAAGGCATTTCTAAGAAAATACCAGTGCTGCGATTCCATTAGTGTCCTCAGAATTCGACTCTGAGAACCAGTTCAAAAGCTAGAAAAACCTGCTCGTTCGTTCACTGAATGTACCCGAGCTAAACTTTGGAAAATGATTCCGGGCACATCGGGCCTCGGAATTAGATGTCGTCAGAAACTGTGTTCTTGTAAAATTCCAAAGAAAATTAAGAAAAAAAATTTCCTTGAATTTTACAGGTCTTTACATCACTTCCACCCTAGGGCTTTACGTCCCCGTAAAGATGCATCATAAAATAGGGAAACAAATGTGGGTACCGAGAATGCATCTGAGCCTCCCGCTCCCAAGTGCTCTCCTGGAGGTTCCCATGCTTCCATCTGATGCACACTAGAGGAATTGACCATCCACGTAGGACCTGATCCTGTCGATCCTCAATCTCCACCGGGACCTCCGCAAAAGTCACCCCATCATCAACATCCAGCCCCCCATTGTCAATGGTATGCGTCGGGTCGTGTACGTATCTCCTCAGCTGAGATACGTGGAAGATGTCGTGCACCCGGTGCAACTGAGGTGGTAAATCCATGCGATAAGCCACCTCGCCAATCCTGCAGAGGACCTGGACTGGTCCGATGAAGCGTGGAGACAACTTGCCGCCTCAGCCAAATCTCCGTAATCCACATCGAGGTGAGACCCGAGAGAAGACGTGGTCGCCATCCTCGAACTCCAGTGGCCTCCGCCTCCTATCAGCATAAGACTTCTGCTGGCTCTGAGCTTTCCTCATCCGCTCCTAGATGACCTCGACCTTCTCTGTCGTGGCCTGGACCATCTCCGATCCCACAAGTGCTGACTCCCCATGGTCTGTCCAGCACAAAGGAGATTTGCAAGGTCGGCCGTACAATGCCTCGTATGGTGCCATCCCGATGGTGGAGTGGTAGCTGTTGTTGTACGCAATCTCCACCAAGGGTAGGTGGTCCTCCCAGCTGCGACCAAAGTCGAGGACACATGCGCGGAGCATGCCCACGAGAGTCTGTATGGTCCTCTCCATCTGACCATCTGTCTGTGGGTGAAAGGTGGTGCTCAGACGTAGCTGCGTCCCGAACGCCTCCTGCAACCCCTTCCAAAGCCAGGAAGTAAATCGAGCATCTCGATCGGAGACGATAGATGATGGCACTGTAGAGACCCGAAGCTTGACGTACAATGACATTACATTACTTTTGCGGAATACTTAGTATATAACAAAAATACACACACAAGGATCGTAATAGTTTAGTGTCTTTGGAAACTCGGAGTATAATCTTCTAATAGTGGGGAAAGATCTTCAACATCTCCCATAAAGATCTTCCTTTTTTTTACCTAAAACCTTTCTTTATATCCTGGGGAAAAGAAAACATAAAAGGGTGAGCTCAAATGCTCAGTAAGGGTAAACAAAAGAAATATCAATCACATAATTTTCATAAGAACATAACATTTTTGGAAATCTTAACCTGCAAAAGAGAGAATAATTTCATAACATGGGATAAATCATAGTAGTGAAATGAAATCATAACATAAAACATTACTCATTGTGGCATACACACATAATCATAGAGAATCATTTCTTGTTAGTCAAGACTCATTGCCAAGACTATCTTAGTGGACAAAGTCCCTTTCTGAATCGAGTAATCCTCGTTTCAGTCCTGTTTCACTGAACCGGTATAACCTACCATTCCAGCCATGTCTATCTCATGAGATATAAAATCTTTACCCAATGCATTGGAGGGAGATATAGGTCCCACCCATCTCTTAATGAATCCTTTCTTATGTGTGCCACAGAATCATAAATCATACATCATTGCATAACCAATGTAATAAAAATGGGATTCTTAAACAACATGACATCATAAAACCATTCATATAAGATAAAGGAATTCATAAACATAATTCCATCACAACATAGTCAAATCAATGTAAAAATATGGATAGAAACAGAACCCTTTATTGTCTTATATGGAAAATAATTTTGATAAAACACTTGAATTGAATTCTTGAGGAAAATATCCTTTCTTCTTCAAAATCAATTTCTTTTCACAAAACATCATGCAATTTTAAAAGAAAGAGATTTTATTGAAAATAGTCCTGAAATCTTTTAGAGGAAGCTTCATGAAAATAAGGATTTATAAAACAGTATAAATCCGTTCGTGCCGTATAGGTTAAAAAAAACATTCTTCGTACTTTTGTCGGAAAAGTCAAAAAAGTACCTCGTACGGAAAAACGACAAAAGATTCCTTTCATATTCTTTACAAAAAACTCACCTAAGGGTAAAATTGGATTTAAACTATTGCAAGTGGATGGAAATAACATTACATATTGAGGAAACATGGATTTTGATGATAAAATACACCCCAGTAACTTTCAAAGTACAAACAATCTCGGATAAAAATGAGATTGTCATATTTCCCTTACCTTATGTCCGACTTGCTTTGTAAGTGTCCAAACCTCCTGTATAATGATTTACATCATGTTATTGACTTATTACAGAATCATATTCATTGTTATGATATCATATATGGTTCACTTATGACATTATATTACCCGTTCTTTTGTAAATTCCATGTTAAAGAAGCGTTTTTGGGTAAAATCGTTTCATTTATCTTAGGTGTTTTGACTTGTTGTTCTTGACATCATTATTACTTATATCATGATTTACTTACTTCCAGAATATAAAATATGATTTATATATCATATATATTCAGTATATATATATATATAATAGGTAGATAAATAAAATGAAAAACACCGTTCATGGAGACGGTAGTCCGTACGTACGCATGAACGCTGTTTTCCTTTCCTTATTGTCTTGAAATGGAAGTAAGTAGATAACATACATATGTATATATATACATAAATCCAGTAGCTTTATAATGTCATATATTTCATTATTATTTCTTATATATACATTATAATCATTCTTAAATGGTTAACATGGAGAATGAATCTCATCGCGTCGTGGAGACGGTAGTCCGTACGTACGCACGAGCGATGATATCATTTCTATAAATATTGAATTGAATTGGAGTGGATTATACAATATATCAGAATCAATATGATGTTGTAATAACTATTTATATTTATTCTTTACACCATTATACCCATCCATGTAAGGTGGTGGTGGAAAATAGATTACACCACGGCGTGGAGACGGTATTCCGTACGTACGCACGCGCGGTGATTTCTTTTTCCCTAGGATGGATAGATGGTGAAATAGGGTTGTTTCATACTTATAATAACATATCAGTATATGAGTGATACTGATGTTATTACTTCATAATTAAACAACCTAAGAAGAAGAAGTGGAAGAAGAAATAAAGATGAAAGAATTGGTAACGGTAATTACCTCTTCTTTGAAGTGCCTCTTTGAGACCTCCTCTTAGGGCACTAAAATTGATCTTTGAGGAAGACCAGAACCTCTAGGATGTTGCTAGGGAAGTGGAGAGGAGAAATTGGCAGGGGTTGGCCGAGCTTGAGTGCTCAAATTGGTGTGAGGAGGAGGGGGAGGAGGTGTCCTTTTATAGGGGAGGAGAGGGGCACCTTAGGAATATCTCAAAATATTATTTTATATTAAAGTCAAAATCGGTTTATAATGGTTCCAAAGGGTCTTATTTCGAAGCTAAAGTGGGTATGGGTCGAAATCCTATCAACCAATAGAATTTAGACAAGTTTAGGATATTATTTTAACCTTATCAATTAGATTTAACTCTAAGTTAAATAATTTAACATTTACCGTGTCTTTTTGTTTTCTTTCACTATATGGTTAATACACTTACTATAACATGCCAAACGAACCCCAAATTGTTTATTATTAATATATATATCCTTATCTAAGTCATTTGGCCGAACCTTAGATTTTTAGGAATAAAATAACAATTAATAATATAATATTTGATTTAAAAACTATTTTGTGTCAATTTTGACACTATTTGATATATGATTTTTGTGAAAGTCATAACAGAATTAAATGTTCGAACCAAGTTGATTAAATCAACATTAATATATCATAGTAACCTAGAAAATTAGTGGAATTCATAAAAAATCTCAAATTATATTTATTTTGGTGTTTATAACATCAATTATGTCAATATTTCATTAATAAGATAATTACTGCATCATCACTGTGTCATAAATAAATTAAATTATTTGATGTCTAAAAATTACGAATAAAATACCATCATGTAGTAAATCTTTTTAGCTTTCTAATGAATATTTACAATCGAATTTATCTTATGTATAACCCCATATGAAAAATGTTTTAGTAAATAAACTTTGATTTTAACTCTTTTAACTCTTCTTTGAATTAAATAATAATAAATGTCCTAATCTAATCCAAGTGGGCCTAAATGGTCATATTTTATTCCTAAGTTTGTTTTTGGTCGAATTACACTTGTCCAATAGAATTAGGACATGTGTTAGGGTAATATTAATATCATATTGACCCTTAGTTACCCTATTTACTATTAACCGTGGTAAAAAAAGTAAAAAGTTACTATTCACCAAAAAATTATTTTCATCTCATTGAACCACATTTTAGTCCTTGATATTAACCGTGTCTCTCGGATTTTCGAAATTCCATTCACAGAAGCGGTAAAATTAAGTTTTATGCAAAATTCAGTTTTTAACCTACCACTTAGTAGTTTCACTATTCATCAAAAATTGATGTTTTTCAGAACAATGCCAAAATTTCATCCAAAGCTATATTTCATATTCCGAATTCAAAAATGAAGTCTATTTTACCAAATTCATAACATAAAAGTTGCATTAATTAATTTTATAATTAAATCCCGCTGTTAAAACAAATAGCGTGTTTTTTAAGAAACAATATCTATCAAAAGATTGACACTTGTTTATGTCAAGTTTAAATGTGAAATTACATCCAATGACCAACATTGTATTAAATTGTAAAAATATATTCTAAATATACTTTAAAACCACTCAAATTAATGATTTATCACTATTAATTATTTCGATTAAAAAAAGTTGTTTTTAATTATAATTTAGTAATTTTCACTATTCATCAGAATATGAAAGTTATCCGAAAAGTACCAAAATTTCACCTTAGGCTAAATTCGATACTCCGAATCCAAAAATAAAGTTCATTTTGAAAAATAAGATTTACTGGATTTCAAAAAGTGGTTATTACTATTCATAACGGCTAGTTTTAATAATATTTTTATAGCATATCGTTGTTTCGTGAAACTCGGGATTACGTACCACACACGCTATCGAGGAAGGTTGTGATTGCGTGTAATGCAAGGCAAGTCAAGGATGCGTGTTGTGCAAGCTCCTTTTAGTGTAGCATATAACACAAGACATTAGTAAAATAAAAAAAAACATTTTTCATAAAATCTCGGGCTGTTACAGGCACACTGTGAAGTCATACAATCTTTTGAACATAGAGACGTCCCAAGCTCTCCACTGAGCCCTGCTCTCTGATGGGTAAGAAGTGAGCTGACTTGGTGAGTCGGCCGACAATCACCCAAATGGAGTCGTGACCTCTGGAAGTGTGTGGGAGTCCAGTCATGAAGTCCATAGATACCTCGTCCCACTTCCACTCTGGGACCTCCAAGGGCTGCAGCAAGCCTGCTGGTACCTGATGCTCTACCTTCACCTGCTGGCAGGTGAGGCATCGAGAAGCGAACTCTGCCACAACCTTCTTCATGCCCGGCCACCAGTGCTATCGTCTGAGATCCTGGTACATCTTCGCCACTCCAAGATGTACCGACAAAGGGGAAGTGTGAAACTCTCTCAGCACCTCCTCCCGCAAAGCAACTGGTACCAAGTTATGTCCTCTGAAAATGATGTCGTGCTCTACTCCAAAGGAGAAACCATCAGGTGCCTATCCTGAGGATATCTGCGCACGCCGCGTCTCACAGTCAGCGTCCCCACGCTGTACCTCTCTGATCCGCTGTAGTAGTGGAGTGACTGTGAGTGACTAAAGAAAAGATGCTCCATCTTTATCCATGAAGGATATCTACAAAGCGGCTAGCTGCTCTGTCGCCTCCCCAAGTAGCTGAATTCCCATCCTCCTGCTGAGAGCATAGACTACCACATTCCCCTTTCTAGGAGTATAGACTATCTCAAAGTCATAGACCTGGAGGAACTCGTGCCATCGCCGCTGTCTCAGGTTCAGGTCCTTCTGCGAGAAGATGTACCTGAGACTCTGATGGTCAGAATAGACTGTAAAGCGCTCGCCGATCAGATAGTGTCGCCACATCTTCAGAGCGAAGACCACTACTGCTAATTCCAGGTCATGGGTAGCGTAGTTCTGCTCATTCTGCCTCAACTGACGTGATCCATAGGCGATCACGACCCGCTCATGCATCAGGACACATCCGAGTCCGGTCCCAAATGCATCGCAGTAAACTACGTACCCTACTCCCTCCTCCGGAAACTTCAAGATAGGCATGCTGGTCAATCTTTGTCTCAGCTCTTGGAAGCTCTGCTGACATCTGTCTGACCACACGAAGGGTTGCCCCTTACTCCTTAACGTTCTGCAAAGCTGAAAAGATTTCTCCTTTGCCGAAAAGGGAAATCCGGTCTCATCCCCTGGATGAACCACGTTCCTTGCCTAATACAGTCAATCCTATCATGATTATTTAATTCATGGCATGGATGACGTCGTAAGGCCTCGACGCTGCAACCAAGAGATCCAACCATTATTCTCGCCTCCAAGGGTTGAGTCACACTGTCGGAATCAGTGTGTGGTAACTGGGTCTCCTCCAGTTAGAATCTCGCAAGTGAGGGTCAAGTCAACAGTTTTTAACCGGCACCTCTTAGTATTAACAAACAAAAGACAAGAAAGCAAACGTCACTAATGCAAGATTCTTTTATTACATCATCTCAAAGTACAAGTACTCAAGGCAACACAAATAACGAAGATAGAGGCATAACAGGCAAAGGCCTTTATGTCTGGAGCTAGACCCGCACTTGTTCTCCTGCTTCTGGAGCTCTATGATCATAAGCTTCAGCTACCTGAAGCTGTGCTCTCCCCTGTGGTCGGGGTGGACCTCCTGGTGGTGGTGGTGGTAGAGCCACAAAGCGTCTCCCACCACCTGCTGCTCGGCCAGCTCCTATGCCTCGTCCGCCTACTCCTTTCGGACCGCCACGGTCGAACCTATACCTCTGCCTAGGTGGTTCCTCAACCGTCTGCTGCTCCTCTGCATGGTGGGTCAGTCAGTCACGAGCCATGTGGCCTTGCCCGCCGCATGCATAGCACTGTCTTCCACTCGTAGGACTGGTTCTAATGCATGTGACCCGCACCTCCGAGCCAGTATCCTAAGGTCGTCTTCCTGATGGCCTGGCCCTCTTGTACCTCTGAGACATCTATCTACTGCCGGCTGCAGAAGACTCCGACACATGTCTCCCTACGGTAGGTCTCGCTGCGGGTGTATACTCAGCAAGAAAGCTCCCGATAAGAAGAGCCCGCTCCAGTACTCCTGCCTGAGTCAGAATGCTGAGGGAGATCAACGATGCCCTGATCTCCTGCCTCAATCCCTGCTCAAAGGTCCAGGCCTAAAAGAATTGGTCCCGTACCATGTCTTTTGAGTAGAGCGAGAGATCGGTAAATCTCGCTGAGTACTGGGCGACCGTCAAGCTGCCCTACCGCAACTGTAGAAGCTCCTAGATGCGCACCGCACGGAGGGTGGCTGGGACGAACTCCGAGCGGAAGAGGCTCTCAAAGTCTGTCCAGAGGAGAGATGCCTCATCGTGCACCTGGAGCATCATGATCCACCATCTTCCTGCTGCCGCGTGCAGTAGGCTTGTTGCGAGGATCACCATGAGGTCTGCCGGTGTCCTCACTAACCTGAAAACTCGTACCACTGCCTCCAGCCAGTCCTCGGCTGCCTGGGGGACCGTCTCCCCGTGGAACCTCGGTGGTCGCTGGCGCTGAAACTCGTGCAGTGCACTAAGGCGACGTGCATCATCAGTAGCTGGGGCTAGTAGCATCGGTGGCTCGACGGGTAGAGGTACCACCGGTGCCTCTGCTGTCAAAGGGCCCTGTACCAAGGCCTCGTCGCTCGTCGGGCTGTCGTCATGCTCAACTCTCGGAACCCTAGCTGACTGCCGTTGTGGGGCCATCCTGAAAAGGAAAAAGGTGTGCCACGGTCAGAACAATATACCTGGTGAGCTGACACAAATTAATCACAAAGAAAACTTGAAACACACATGCAATCAATTCTTTCGTGCATTAATTCGGAAATCAAAAGTTAGGGTCCTGGTGTACGGATACGTCGGCCGCCGCACCAACACTGGACTCCCTGGACTGATAAATACACCCAATACACTTAACACTATTGCTTCATTTAGAAAAAATATCAGAGTCCAAAGTTCTGTGGTAGAACCGAACTCCTCTGATACCAATTTGTCACGACCCATCCTCGGGGCTCGTGCCGTTACTACCCCAAGCCCGCCTTCCATAGGCCAGGGGCTGGCGACTAGCACCAAGGCGTAAATCCCAGTAAAAAGGGAAGGCATTTCCTTTTTAAAGTAAACAACAAGCACCACAGAGCAAGCAAGCAGAAGTAAACAATAAGTAAAAACTAAGTACAATAGTAAGTGCGGAAAAGTAAGTGGGCCAGAATACAAACACAAACTGAAATTAAAGTACAACTCGAAAGGGAAAACAAAAACTGAAAGTAAATCCACAATGTCGATCCGCTCTCCCGAAGTCCCACCTGAAGGGGGAGTACATATAGCCTCCACAGCTCCTCGGGTCCAACCGTCTGCTCCGAGTATGTCCCGCCCAGTGGTCCACCTCCAGGTACCGTCCTGCTCCGCAAGCCTCAACCACGATCAGTGATGTCCGTCGTCTGCAACCAACACAACGTAGTGCGGGCATAACCCATGCAGGGGTGAGTATAAGCTACTCATTAGGGACCCCGAGACCCCCGAAGGTCTCCCAGAATCCACAAAGGATAATCCACAAATGAAAGATACAATCACGAAGTAACATACGACACTACTTAGGTATATGCCCATACATATACCTAAGTCATCAATTCCAGTTCGGCTCCAACATCCGAGCTCATGTACAACCCAGTACACACAGGAAAGAAAAACGTAATCTACACAGGATATCACTACACAATCCACATAGGAAAGCAAAACAGGATTCCTCTCACATAGGTATTCTTCTTCGTATGATGATAGAGATGATCAGATATAGCCACAGATTCATCTAAGTCATCGGACCCACAAAGGATCGATAGGTACTAACCCCCGCAATGACACACAAAGGATCTGACCCACACAAGATCGATAGGTAATTAACCCCCGCAATGAACCACACAGAATCGGACCCACACAGGATCGATTGGTAACTAACCCCCGCAATGACCCACACAAGATCAGACCCACACAGGATCTGTAGGCGCTGGCCCACACAGGACCGCTGAGCACTGACCCACACAGGATCGGACCCACACATGATCTGTAGCACTAATCCATGGAGGATCGCTGAGTGCTATAGTCATCGCCGTCGAATCCACTGAGGATCTCTGTACAGTCGTCGTCGCTGTCATCATCGCAGCCAGCTCTAGGGTTCCCACACACAGCATGCTCGTTTGGGAGGGTCCGCTCCATGAGCCGAGAGGCTGATACATCAACTGACACATAGTTCAGATTTGATGTATCCAAAAGTTCCGTATCGTCAATAGGAACTCAACGCCACAGACGGCGCGTTAAATGGACGCCCGGTCTGAGAGTTATTGGCTTTTTCGTCCCAGCGGCCCGGTTGGTTTTTAGGTCAAAACCAACCCGACCGTACTCCACATGCATCCAAACCTCGGGCGGAGTAATCCAAAAGATCTGTCTCACTTAGAGGAATCCATCAAAGTCGACGGCACGTCAATCGGACGTCCAGAGCTCATGTTATAAGCGTTTTTGCTCTGAGGGTCCAGTTGGTTTCGTGTACGAACCAACCCGGCCGAACACAAAGTTTTACGAAACCTTGAGTGCGATATACCAAAACTACTGTATCGATCCAAGGATCGCATCGCAACTGACGGTGCATCGATCGAAGGCCCATAGATCAAGTTATGGGCAACAGACCGAATAAGGTTCGGTGTTAGGGGGTTCGGTCCCGGTCCGACCCGACCCGATACCCCCAGGGTCGGCCCGAACCTGGTCGACCCATCCCCGGTCCGGGTCCTGCCCGACTGGGCGTAGCCTGGCCAGGCCTGGGCACGGCCCGGTCTGGCGGACCGGCCAGGCCGGCGGCCCAGCGCGCGGCGCGCTGGGCGCGCTGGCCTGGGGTTCGGCCAAACTGCCGAACCGTTCAGGGCGGGGGGCACTGCCCCCACGTGAAGTAAACCGCGACCCTTTAATGGGGCCTCTTCATCCGGCCAACCGGGGGTTTCGAACCCCCGGATCCTCCATGGTCCGACCGGCACGCTCCGGCCGGCCAACCTCTACCGCCACGGGACCGGCAAGGCCGGTCTCCTCGCTCCGACGCCGGCGGCCCGGTACCGGCCACCGGTTCTGCTATTCCGCCGCGGCCCAGAACCGGCCGCGGCCTTGGTTCATCCGGCACGGCGCGACGGCGCCGCGCCCCTTCGACGCAGCCCCACTCCAGCCACGGTGCTTTAGTGGTTCTCCGGTGCAGCGTGACGGTGCCACATATTTGGTTCGTTTTCAACGGCGCGGCACGACGACACCGCGTCTTGGTTCGTCTTCAATGGCACGGTGCGCCGACGCCACACTTCCCCCTTTCCTTATCAAAATTCTGCGCGGTTCTTCGGCACCGCGTTGCCGTGCTCGCCGTGACAATACCATCAACCAAAAAAGGGGAGGACTGTCGACCGTGTTCGTGTAGTCCGACCTCCTCCCGTTATCACGATAACAGGCGGTTCAAAGAAAAGGAGAAGCGATGGAAGATTTCATGAACTAAAAAATAAAAAAATAAATCCCTACCTCAATGCTGTCGTCGAACGAGCATTCGTCACAGAATTAACTATCGCAGAAGAAGAGGACCGCCGCAGAAGAAGAAGATTGCCGCGGAAGAAGAGAATCGCCATTGGCGTTAGGTGATCTTTGAGGAAGGCGTCCCTCGCCATCATCCGTCGTCGGAGATTGGCGTTCTTCGTCGGCAGTGGTGCGTTCGTCGCGTTCTTCGTTGGTGGTGGTGCGTTCTTCGCGTTCTTCATCGAAGAACGAAAAATCTTCTCTTTTTCTCTCAAAGGTTTATCACAACACAACCCCAACCATAATAAAATAAGTCCAACACTTATTTTATTATCAACCTAAGCTTTTGAAATTCAAAAGATAAGAAACGAACAGTTAATTCGAAAAATTAATTGTAACAATTTAACCGCCCAATTTAATGGGGCGTTTCTTAACCAGAAAAACGCCCGGTTGACTTTCATTAATGAGGGGGGTTTGCGGGTGAGTTACTTAGAAGGGAAGAAATGGTGGGGCTCGTGCGGGCCCCACCTCACAAATATCCTACCAAGTAGGTAGGATATTGTGGGTTCCACCTTATCTACTTAACTTAGCATAAGTGGATTTAAGTGTAATAAAATAAAGTGTCGCACCACTTTTATTTTATTTCTTAATTTAATCCCAAAAACTAAAAACCACACCCGAGCAAACGCAACTCCGAAAAAGGCGTTTCTAAGCACATACTGGCGCTGCGATTCCATCGGTGTCCTAGAAATTCGATTCCGAGCACCAGTTCAAAAGCTAGAAAAACCCACTCGTTCATTCACTGAACGTACCCGAGCTAAACTTTGAAAAATGATTCCGGGAACATCGGGCCTCGGAATCAGGTGCCATCAGAAACTGCGTTCTTGTAAAATTCCAAAGAAAATTAAAAAAAAATTCCTTGAATTTTATGGGTCTTTTCAGAGAAAGTGAAGGTTATCAATAAAGTAATGAAGACTATCTAGAGCACATAGAAGTCCTACATAGATCACTATCATATACCCTTTGAGTTTGAGCAGGGAGGCCATGTTTTCTTACGAGTTTCCCTATGATGAGTAATGTGTAGGATCAAATAGGGAGGCAAGTTATACTCAAGATTCATCAGGCCTTTCAAGATCGTGCAGAGGGTTGGTGAGTTTGCTTACCACATTGGCCTACCCCCACGGGTGGAGTGGGTGGACGATGTATTCCATGTGTCGTAGATGAGGAGATATGTGAATGACCTTATGCATGTCATCAATTGGGAAAATATGGACATTAATGATGGATCCACCTTTGTGGAGCACCCAGTAATGATCAAGGACTAACATGAGTGGACCATACATGGATGGATAATCCCTTTAGTTCATATACTATGGAAACACAGAAACGTGTAGGAGAGTTCCTGAGAGTAGGAGGGACAGATGCGAGCTCAGTATCCCGAGTTTTTTCCAAGTTTTTCTTTTTAGGGGTAAAAATATTGAATTATGGACTAATGAAGAGAACTATATTTTTACTTATAAGAATTTGAAATATTTCTATATATATTTCCAGATCTAGGAATTGAGATGGTGTGCGATTTTGAAGCTCTGTGTGCCCAGAATTAATTTTTTAAAAATATTAAATACATTTTATATTGAGTAATCATTGTTAATTAAGGAAAACAAGAGAAATATTAAATGGTTTATTCGATCATAAATACTAGACCATGGTTGAGTCCAAAACATGATGTTTTTCCTAGGCGTGGAATAAAATAAATCAGCATGGGACGTTCTGACCCCTAGATTTTTGGAAGTTCATTTACATGAATTAAATAAACCTTGTACTAAAATGAAATCTAAAAATTCATTTTTATGGTAGTTTGGCTAGGGTTGAATTATAATTCACATCCTCTACTGAATCTCTCCTTCTCCTCCCATTATAGAATCTATTCAACAAACTGTATCAAACCTTTGTATTAAGGTATATTAATGCACAATTAACACATAATCTTCATTTGATTGCTTTACAAGATCGTTATTCACCAATGATTCATCCAAAACATAGGTAGGGTTCTTCTTTTGGTTTTTCACACAATTAGATTAAACATTTTGAGTAGGTTGATAATAATTCTTTGATTTATTCCCTCCCTACATCCTTTACAAGTGCTAGTGTACTAGAATTATTTTATTTTTTATTTAATAAATGTTTTAACATTGGTTCCCCATTCTTGATCATCAGCCAACAAATCTTGGATGAAAATGATTAAAACTTTTTTTGGTGACTTGGTCCCTCGTTTTTATACATGTTCATCACCTATTAGATCCCAGAGGCCCTAGTTCGATGATTTCTGAGAAATCCAAGCTCGATCAGGCACTCAGATACATGGAGGATTGATGAACATACATAGATTTGTGAGAAAAGGATAGATATGGAATCATTGCGAGGGGATGACAATCAATCCGGTGTTCAATTTCCAAGATAATGATGGAAAGAGGTGAAATATTGTGCAGATTGTACTGTTGTTCCCCAAATATCCACCAGAAGTGATTCCTGAAGAACAATGGCTGCCATGTGTGATTTGTAGCTAGATCTATGAGATTTGGGAGGATATGAGATATGATCTTTTAATGGTGGAGATATATTTGAAGCCTAAATATTAAATTTTCTATATAATCATTCTAGAAAAATCCCAACTGCATTCCAGGTTCAATTGGGAAAACATGTCATTTTCCCCTTCCTGCAGCATCTCTAGGGTTTGGGAAAATGTTAGGGTACATGATGTGTAACACTCCCTCACACTCCTTGTACCCCTTCCTTAATTGCACAACCTGTATGATTGGTCACATGGGTAGGGACTCTGTGTGAGAGATCAAAGACATGGGTTGAACATAAATGCAATATCCCATGTGGACTAACACACCTTGTTCCATAGTACATGGAAATAGGGTCTGATTACATGGACACGAACAACAACACACGGCCCAGACACTGGATATGCAGGGCATGCCGTAAAGTCTACCTACACAGCTTATACTGCTATACAGATAGGAACCTATGTACCAAACCAGGATACATGCAAGTAATGAATAAGGATCACATGCCATGTGGGTCCCCTCATACACTATGTACCCCTTGGTCCCTTTTTAGAAAACAGAGAATGACCATATGTTCTTCATTTAAACTCAGATTTTGGCCCATGAGTAGCCTATCCTGAGTGTTTTTCTACGCATAACATCATGGTTCCCTCAGAAGCAGATTTAGAGGTATGATGTAAAATTTTAAGGTGTTGGAATGTGTTGAGGTGACTCTTGATGATGGCAAAGACCATATAGAATCACCAAAGCATTCTCGGTGCAACCCTCTAATAGGGATGGGTAGTGGATTTCCTTAATGATTGTACTTGTATTTCCCTCTCGTCGGGATGGAAAGTGTCATTACCAATGAATATTTTTGATTTAACCTCTAGAAAGGTTGGGTTGTGGAGTTCCTCAACATTTCTGGATTACCCTCCAGTAGGGATGTGTAATGGAATTCCAGGATGATCGTTCTTAGCATACCCTCTAATCGAGCTAGGCAGCAGCATTCCCTGATGACCTCTCATTCGGATTAACCTTTAGTAGGGCTAGGAAATATTATTCCCCAGAGACAGTACTATGATTACCCTCAAAAAAGGCTGGGTACTGGTGTTACCTGATGATATTTTTGAGTTGCCTTACAGTAGGGTTGAGTAGAATATTTCCTTGATATTCTGAGTTTACCATCAAGTAGGTATGGGTAATGGATTTCCTTAACAATCAGTCTGGCTTATCCTCTAGTAGGTCTGAGAAGTATAATTCCCTGATGACCTATCACTGAGCTTATCCTCCAGTAAGGTTGGGAAGTGGTGTTCCACAATGAGCTCTCACCGAGCTTACTCTACAGGAAGGATGAGACGTGGTCTTCCCTAATGACCTCTCACTATGATTACCCTCTAGTAGGACTGGGCCGTGGCACTCCTTGATGAGATATTCATGAGCGTAACCCTCCAGCTGGGCTGGAGAATGTATTTCTTTGGTGATTATCCGATTTGGACCCTCCTGTTTTATCCGGTCGTGAGATCCTTACCTATAATTTTTTGTCCCTTAACTATGCGACATAGTGATGAGATATGGTTTAATGTAACTTGAGACCCATGAAGAATAGGGATGTTATCCCCACTAAGATGTGTTTTTGGGATGCAACCTAAAATTATGCGGGCGAGTTAGTGCGTCCCAAAGTGGATAATATCATGGTGTGGTGATTGAGTCCCTTAAACATGTGTTCTCATGGAAGACATATGAGCTACTGGGAATCATTAAAAGGTATTGCTTTGGAACTGTTGGAGACTCTTCTTCTTGGGTTGAGCTGTGAGATAGAGATCCCCTTACTATCTCGTTTCTGTTTCATTGAATAAGCATACATACATACATACATACATACATATATATATATATCATTCTTAAGTAACCAATACTTAGGTTTTTATTACTCTTTTTCAAGGAGAGGTTAAGCATATGGGGTATGCCACATGTTTTCTGTGTCAAGATTCTCATGGTTGGATGAGTCTTCTATCCTACTATTGGTAGAAAATACTCGATGAGAAGTTTATCTTATCACCGTGTCGATCTCCTTGTGTTTTTACGAGTTTACTTTCACTCAATTTTTGGGTTGATCTATACTCTTTTACTGTACATTATTCTATCTACTTATTTCCACTTCAGATATATCTTTTACTACTCTCCCTTTACCATTTCGGGATGTTCTACTTGGTATGTTTATACTCACCCCTGCATGATATTTTCCCACACATGTCTTGTCTTCTTCAGATGATGGACAGGTCAACCATGACTTCATGGGAATTTATAAGTATTGGGAACTTGGACCATGTACGGTGGTCATATCTTGGGATATATAAGATGAGATATCTCATCTATTTAATCTTTTCCAGTTTTTTCAGGTTGGAATATATTTTTGACTGGGAGTATATTTTTCCTCTTTACTTTTAGTTTACACTATCATACCATTGTACTATCTATAGGTTCATGAATGTTTGATTTAATTTACAATAGTTTTCATCTTTTCTACTTTCCTTTTGAGCTTTTTAATTGGGATGGATGGGTGCATGTGTATGGTTTCTTCGGAAAAGACCTACCTAACGTTGTTTTACCTTTGGTGCTTGTCGCCACCCATGGCCTATGAAGATATGCTTGGGGGTAGTTTTAACTTAAGCCTCTGCTTGTGTTGGTTCGAGGTATCCCTACTATAGAAACATTGACACTGTTACCCTAAATACCAACCAAATCCTCATAATGGGACTACTCAAATCACCATCCCAAGGATTGAACCCCTCTAATACCAAAATATTAATAAAACAAAAATATTTTATTGATTTATAGAATAAAATTTTTCATTACCTTGATTCTTGCTTCAATCCATAAATGGATCTCTATAACTTGTATATAATTTTTGAATCACATAGAGTCACAAACCCTTCTAGTTGTGTCATATTGATATCTTCTCAAATGTTACCATTAAGGAAATATTTTTTGATATCTATTTTCAAGATATCATAGTCATGGTAAGATGTTATATCAAGTATAATTATAATGGATTTAAAAATGGAAACTAGTGAAAATATTTCATCATATTATATTAATTAATGTAGTTTAAACCCTTTATCCACTATCCTTACCTGGTAGGTAATAAATTAACCTTACATGTCAAGGTTTCTCTTGAAAACCCTTGTGTACCCAACATGATTTACATAAACTAGCGGATCATCCAAAACCCAAAATTGGTTCTAAAAATTAAATCCATTTTAGAATTCATAGATTCCTTCCATATTGTTGCTTATGAGCTCACTACTTCCTCTTTATGGAAGATTGGTTCATTTTTTTGACCAATAAAAAGTCACCATCTTCAGTGACTAGATAATCACATATCTCTAGTCTTATTACCACTTTGGTGATCCTATTTAGTACTTGTGCTTCATGAAAAATTTCATCCATGGTGACATATGGATTATGTTCTTATACCAACTCTTGCATATATTTAGCATCAAATTCATTGAAGTCAATATTTCTCCCACTATGCTTTTTGAGTATGTACTCACTCTGAATAAATATGGCTTTCCTAGAGACAATAAATTTCTTGTTTAGGGATTTTTATTGGTAAACTACTAGAAATTGTGGCTATCCCCATGGATATATACCCACAGTTAATAGAAACCATGGGTATAATTTGTATGGAGGATGTCTATAACCACATTTTATATGAACCGTGGGTATAACTCATCTATCCAAATAGTGTTTTTAAAAACTATTGGGATTGAATCCTATATTTTTACCCCTCCCCCTCCCCCCCTTCACTCATTGAGCCGCATGTCCCCTCTTATGTCGATCTATGTTTCCCTCACCCGAGTGATGACTAATGCCTCTCGTCCTTTAGTTTTCTTGTCTAATTAAGTGATTTTTTGAATCCTATATTCTTTTATAGTGAGTTCCCCATCTATCTTATATTTTGTGGACTATTGTTCTCAATTTTATATTTTTATGATAACCTAACCCAGAAATAATTAGCTTATGATTCTTCATAATTATTTGAAATAATTTTCTTTGTGGCTGATGTTTTATATTTGAGATTTTTATTTATGGATTATAATTTGGATGAGCCTTTAATATTTATTTGCTGAATATTTGTGGTTGATGTTTGATTTTTCATTTTATATACATGATGGGAGTACCAGTATATTCATACCCATGTGTAGAAATTGTTGGAAAAATAATTCTAGGGAGTTATTTAATTTGGGTTGAAATCATGCACTTCTTACATAGGGAAAATTATGGGGTTTTTTTATATTTTACTTATAAAGGCTATTAGATGTTATTTTCATGGTTTTCATTTGGGTATTTGTTATTATTATTTTTTAGAGATCGATCATTTTGAATCAATTGGTTATATAAATTGATTTAGTCATTTAAGCTGTTAATTTATTATTATCGAAACTTGAGGAGCTCATCAATACATTATATTGGTAGGTAGTCTCTTTCAAACATGTCATTTTCTCATAATATTCCTATGATGCAACTATAATTTATTTCTAATTTGAAATAAATAGTTAAATGATTATATTTGAAGATATGTATTTGGGATTTTTCTATGTATTTTTATATTAAATAAAATGTTTTTAAAGGAATGGTATATTGAAATAAAAATATTTTAAATTTTATCATTATTTTTCTTAATAATTGTTATGTGGTTTTTGACCCTTGACTATTTTTACATAATTTTTCCAATGTCCATTTATGAGTCTTTATATTATTTTTTTAATTTTTTTTAATTTTTTTGTATCAAAATTTATTAAATATTATATAAGTATTTTTATTAAACACGACATTTCCATTATTAAAGTAATATGGTTATATAATTTACTCTTTTCATGAGATCTATTTATGACTTTAATTACAATTGATACTATAAATTAATCCTTTCCAATTAGAGATGATTATTTTTTGCTGTTTTTTTATTTCATTTCAAATATCATACAAATTTAGGCTTCCTTCTCCTTTATTACGATTTGGATATATTCTTGTTATTTTAAAAATCTTAGTATCTTTGATGACTTTCATATTTAATTTGATTGTATTGAAGATTTTAATTATGTTTTAAGTTGTTGATTGGAACATAATTTTTTTACATGTAATAGAAAGGATAGAATCCGGATGTATCATACTAAACAGATTTCAACCGAATTTCAAAAGAATTTATATATTTTTTATATTTTTTATTTAACAATGATTTATATGGAGTTCATATACAGTTTCCATTTTATAATTGTGTTGTTATACCATGGATAAGGTGGGAATAATTTAGATACTATATAACAAAATATGGATTTTAGTGAAACTATTATGTTTGGTGTCATAATGGAGAGACGATACAATATTTTACGATTCATGAATGAAATAATGAATTTGTATGGAGAATTTGATATTTGATTAGTTTCCATTTATGAATTATCATGAGAGAGATAGTATTCTAGGGAAATATGGTAATGATATCAATACAGATGTGGAAAAGAATAAAGATGATGATGTTGAGGGAGAGAAAAATAAATGGATGATGTCATAACTTATGTATATCAAGAATGTACTAAAATGAAGAATTTCGAATTTATGATGCATTAATATTATGAAAAATCCATGATTATAATTTCTAATACCACTATTGATTATGTTTTTACCTTTTTGAAAGACTTGCTTCTTGATGGTGTAGATATTCCCTCAAATCATTATAAGGCATGTAAGTTAGTTAAGAAGCTCAGATTTTCTACTAATAAAATTCATGCCTATCAAAATGATTACTATTTATTTTGGGAGAAAATAGATAAACTGAATGACAATAAAGTATATGGAAAATTTCAATGGAAGGAAAATTCATATGGAACTCCATCTCGTGTGCCACATATATTCATGTGGAACAATACATTGATTTCTAGGCTTCAAAATCTATTCATGTATGTAGAAACCTCATTGAATATGTGATGGAATAATGCCGAGGGAATTTAAGGTATCAATTAGTTGTTTAATCCTGTAGATGGATTATAACAACAGGAATTTGATACATAACATCCTGATTTTTTAGCAGAGGTGCGTAATGTTATATTGGGTCTATCATGTGATGGTTTTAATCTATTTGGTCAAATTTTTACTCCTCACACCACATGGACAATACTTGTTCACATTTATAATCTTTCTCTAAGGATGTGTATGAAAAAACCTTTCAAATTATTGAGTATACTTATATATGGTCCTTTTTATCATAGAAATGATATAGATGTCTACTTTTAACCTTTAATAAGAGAGTTGAATAAGCTTTGGTATATGGGTGTGAACACGTCTTATGATCATTCAAAAAATATATTTTAGATGTGTGATACCCTTATAGACTATAAATTATTTTCCTACATATGAAATGATGTTTTTTGGGAAATAATGTGGAAACTATCATGTCTATGTTTTATGAAGAATACAATATCAAGAAGGATTAAACATCATCATAGTTCTAGTATCATGGGGGAAACAATTATTCATTCCAATAGATCATCAATACAAGAAGAATTGTTGGAGGTTTGATAATATTGTTGATACTTAACAACCAACTCATTTTATGTTAGGAACTGATATGCTTAATTAATTGAAATATTTAATTTTTTGCATTAGGGAAAGGTCAGATGAAATCTAAAAGGAAGAAGAATTTTGATAGTGAATCCACTTAAAATTGGAAAAATATAATTATCATTCATGAGTTTCCATGTTGGTATACCGAATTGTTATGTCATTTTTTATATGTAATGCACATTGAGAAAAATATATGTGAATTGTTTCTTTCAATTTTTCTAAATATCAAGGATAAGTCAAAAATGACAATAGATCACATTGGGACTTGTTGAATTGGGGTATTCGACCAGAACTACATCCTATGTGTGTCAATGAAAAAAATATAAATTTCTCAGTCCTTATGCAATAAAAAATTTAAAGAAAAACCAATTTATGAAATTATTAGAGAATATAATGGTTCCTTATGGTTATTCTTGCAACATATTTAAATGGGTAAATATAGAGGATTTGAAACTAAAATCCCTAAAACATAGGATCATCACATTCTTCTTTATTAATTGACTCCAATAGAAATCCTAATTTTTTATCCAATATTATAAGGGTGATAGTGATTCACTTATTCTATTTTCAAGAGACCTTTGTTCTAAAATGTTATCAATGTATTTCTTGATTAAAATGCATCAAGATACACCATTAATTTTGTGGGAGTTGGGAAAAAAATTCCTCCATCATTTTTCCTCGGCATGCTATATGTAATAGCTCATATTTCAACTAAAGTAGTTCTTGGGGGACCTGATTCTTTTTGGTGGATGTATCCTACTGAAATAAATTTTTGTATTATAAAATCTTATTTTTGAAAACAGAATCATCCTAAAGGTTCAATTATGAAAGGTTATCTAGGTAAAGAATGTATGGATATTTCATAATTGTATTTTTTTCTAATGTGATCATAAGACATAATCAGCCAATGAGAAATTAAGATGATTAGTATGGATAAATTGATCCCTAATTTCCATATCTTACTCAAGTAAGATAAATTCCTTAGTCATGTACATTAGCTACATTGATCCTTAAAGAGAAATAGATGGCACATCACATGATCTTACTTAACTGTGGTTTTTTTGATGACTATATCAGGTAAGTAATTTGAATATTTATATATTATCTCATAATATTTAATTCAACATATACCATAATCTTTTATTATCATTATATTTTTCAAATATAAACAAATTATAAGTATAGTTGGTCATTGTTTTCCTTTAGAATGGAGAGAGGATTTTCATAGTGAATATTTTTCAACTTGCTTGAAATAAATGGTATGAACATTACTTAACTTAACTTAAAATATAGATATTAATTTTTTATATTATTTATATATATTGAAGGTATTGAGTTTACCTAATGAATTTGTTTCTATTGAATTAGTGGAATTGGATTTTGGTCACAATTATTTTATTAATGAATGTAAATCTTTAATAATAAATGTGTATAAATTTTTTAGATCTGATCAAGTGGTGAAAATGAGAAAAAAATGATGATGTTATATAAAATTCTATAACATAATATTATTTTTGTGCAACAGATAGTCCATCTCGATATAAAAATGTATTTTATTATGGACTTGTTGAGAAAATATTGTTATTGTATTTCTACTCTCATGAGAGAGTCACTATGGTGAAATATAAATTTTTTTATTCAATGAAACGACATTGAAAATTTATTGATTATTTTTTTTAATATTTATTGAAATGATTTGATTTTGACCTATAATTGAACTATATATTTCAGCATCAATGAAAAAACAAGTGTGTTATGTGAAAGATTAACTGAGACCTAATTATAGCTTTATTAATGAAGTAATCCCAAGACATATTTTTCATGATGAAGGGTATGAAATAGACACCATTGATTTCTCCCTTAGTGTTGACCAGAATATTACATTTTATGACTCAAATTATACCATTGTGAGAGTTGATGTTGAACCTGAATTAGTGGTGAGGAATATATAGAAGCAACCATATATGTTCATTGTTTATTCAGTTTATGTTGATTTGGGTTTCTTAGGTTGGTATAACTGTAATTTTTTATACATTTAGTACTATTTTAGAATTATATATTTGTTTTAGTATTGGTTGATTTAATTGAATTTAATTATATTTATTTTGATTTAGAAAAAAATGTTGAAAATGGGTTTTAAAAAAATGCATAACTTAGTTTTAAATTATTATTTCTAAAACATGTTATGACATTGTTTATGTCTTATTCAACTTTTAATTTTGATACATTATTTATAAAATATATTTCTAATATATATTCCAATCTTATACAGATATAAAAAATAATTAAAAAGTTTGATGGAAGATATTATTTGAAATTCATTTATAGATGTACGAGTGTGGGTTTCCACCTTGCTTCCCTTAGTGAGTATAATAATTGTAATATTTTTATTCTTCATTACATATAATTTCATGTTTATATTATCGATCAATTTTTTTAGGGACATTCAGTTGAACCAAAGTTGACTCCTGCTCTACAACATGGGTCTAAGTAGGGGTGATCATAGAGCTATACTGAGCACCCATCAAACTCGTTCCCACCCTGACGCACTAGTGAACACAACATCTACCACATATTTCTATCCTCTTCTTGAGAATCTATGAATGTTCCCACCAATGTATCCAACATCATATCATTTATCCTCTTCTTCCCACACCATGTCTCTATGGCCTCTATTGATGTTCCCACCTTTACCATATCCACATCCTTTGATGTATCCCCAACCCTATTACCCATATCCTTCCAAATCCACATCGACTCCATTTACTACTATCCATCCAATATCTGATGATTTAGTTTCTTTATATTCCACTCTAGTACATGAAGATCACCCAGAGCATGTATTAGAAGAAACACATTAGAGGCAACTGATTTAGGACAACCCATGGATCAATTAGAGATGAATGAGTAGCCGTCATTAGGTTTTTATTACTATAAGTGTACAATATTATATCACATCATTTTTTTCATGTTGTGTTGGGAATTAATTAATTTTTTTCATTTTATATTATTTAGTGGGATATTAAAGTAGGTGATGTGGCCTCACCCATATGCAAGAATCCAGGAATCGATAAACAAAAGTAATGGTGGATAAAAATGAAGAAAATCAGATGATAGGTAAAAGTTCTAGGCAGTGTTGAAGTTTAATGGTAAATTTATCCAAGTAAAATGATATAATTTCATTGCAACCAGTATCATGGAGGCATATTAGTATTGAAATCAAGGATAAATCATTGGAAAAGATATGAGTATGAAAATTTGTTAAATATTTATATATATTATTATTGTATTTACATAAATCAACATGTTCTTTTCAGATTTGGTTTAACATTCCTGATAGTTAAGCAGATAAGGTTGCAAGGTTGTTGGGTCATGGGTAATTTTGGAGATTATATATGAATCAATTATATTTTGGTTAGATGAGTAGAGTTAGTTCTTGATTTAGATGGAATACCAATATCCCCCAGATTTCCAAAAATTAAATATCAAAAAATGATTTCATGTTAGAAGAGTTATGAGATTAAGGTATTCCAAATATTTACTGGTTTGCAAAGATAATTTAACTCTCGTTACATGTATTGAATTTTTGTTTTTTAGGATACATTAGGAAAAACAATAATAACAATGATTCAATGATGTATTTGTAAACTTTTGGGTTCAGTACAATGCATGTTTATGAGAAGTGTTGATTACTTTAATATGAATATAAAAAATATCTAAATTTATATTATAACATAGTTGTATTTTCATTCTAAAATTTAAGTTTTATTATCATTAATTTTTTTAATATAATGCTAAAAATACCCCTTTCAAGTGGCCTATTGGCCAATTGGTAAAATGGCCTAATGGAATAATTGAAAATTGGCCAAATTGGACTAATGGATAATTAGTCTAATAGCCTTATGGCCTAATGGCCAATAATCCAATTGACCTAATGGCCTAATGGAAAATTGTATTGATGACCTAATGGAGAAGTGGAATAATGGCATGATGTCCTAACGACCAATTGAACTAATGTAAAATTGGTCTATTGGCCAAATGGACTAATGGAAAATTAGACCAATGGACTAATTATACAATTGTCTCAATAGAAAAATCTTCTAATGGACAATTATCATAATGTCCTAATGTCCAATTGTCCAATTGACCTAATGGCCATATAGTATGATGACCAATTAGACTAATGGCATAATGGAGTAATGTCCTATTGACCTAATGGTCTAATGGATTAATGTTCAATTGACCCAATATCACAATGGCTTAATGTACAATTTTCTCAATGTCCTAATGTCCAATTGGATAATTATTCTAATGGACTAATGACCTAATGAACAATTGGCCTAATAGCAAAATTCCCAATTGTCCAATTTTCTTAGTGAACTAATATACTAATGGCCAATGGGCCTAATGACCTAATGGAAAATTAAAAAATTGACAAAATGGGCCAATGGCCTAATTAGAAAATTGGCCTAAGGTCCTAATAGACAATTCCCTTAATGGAATAATCACCTAAAGGCCAAATGGAATAATTAACTAATGGCCTAATCGAATAATGGACTAATGGACTAATGGCCTAACGACTTAATGAACTAATGACCAAATTACCTAATGGCCTAATGTCTTAATGTCCAATTGGACTAATGGTCTAATGGAATAACATCCAATTGGATAATTATCCTAATGTCCTAATGGACAAATGGAAAATTGGACTAATGAAAAATTGTACAATTGGCCTATTAGGATAATATCCAATCATCAAATTGTCCAATTGGATTATTTTCCTAACAAAAAATTGGCCAATTTTCCTAATGGACTAATGGACTAATGGGCAATTGGCCTAATGGCTTAATGGACTAATGACCAATCTGCCTAATGGCTTAATGTTTTAATGGCCTAATATACTAATGACCAATTAGCCTAATGTCCTATTAGACAATTGTTATAATAGATGAATAGACTAATGGAATAATTTAGACTTGGCCTAATGTCCAAATGGGCAATTGATTAACTAGCTTAATGGCCTAATGGCCTAATGGATAATTTTCAAATTGACCTAATGGCCAAATGGAATAATGGCCAATTAGATAACTGGCATAATGTGAAATTGTCCAATTTTACTAATTGAGTAATGGAAAAATGGAAAATTAACCAATTGTTCTAATGGTCCAATGGATTAATGACTAATTATCCAAATTTAATAAAGGACAATTGGCATAATGGACAACTGGCCAATTTTTATAATGTCCTAATGGATTAATAGACAATTGGACAAATGGGCAATTGTCCAATTAGAGTAATGAACTAATGGAAAATGGGACAAATGGCCCAATGGCCTATTGTCAAATTGGAATAATTGACAAATTGAATAATGACCAATTGGCTAAATGGACAATTAGAATATTGGTATAATGGACTAATGGCCTAAATGGACAATGTACCTAATGGACTAATGGACTAATGGCCTAATGGCCAATTGGACTAATAAAATAATTCTAAATTATACAATTGGAATAATGGCATAATGGCCTAATGTCCTAATGGACAAAATGGCCAATTGACCTAGTGGCCTAATGACCTAATGGCCTAATGTTCAATTGGCCAATTAGAATAATGGCATAATGACATAATGGACTAATGGACTAATAAAATAATGGCCGATTTTCCAATTGGAATAATGGACCAATGGACTAATTATCCAATTGACCTAATTGTATAATGGCCAATTGGCCAAATGGCCAATTACCCAATTGGGCTAATGGCATAATGGGCTAATGGGATAATGACCTAATTTCCTAATGGAAAATTAACCAATTGGCCAAATTCCCTAATAGAATAATTGTCTAATGGACTAATTAAATTAAATGACATAATTGGAATAAATTACCTAAATAGACTAAATGGATTAAATGGCATAATTGTCCTAAATAGCCTAATTCACATAAATAGCCTAAATTGGCATGAATTGGCTTAAATGGGGCTAAATTGGTGTAAATGTAATAATTAACCTAAATTGGATAAATAAATACACTAATTGGACTAAATTAGCCAAAATTTCCTAATCGTCCAAATAAATGGTCAAATTGGCATAATAGGACAAATTGGCCAAAATGGATGAAATGACCTAATTGGCCTAATTGGCCTAAATGGAATAATTGTTATAAATAACCTAAATTAGACTAAATTAGCATTAATAGGACTGAATAGGATTAAATTGTACTAAATTGATTAATTGCTCTAAATTGGCCAAATAAATGGCATAATTGGCCTAAATGGACAAATTCGACTAAATGACTTAATTGGACTAAATTGGCCAAATAAATGGATTAATTTTCCTAAATTTTTCAAAATGGAAGAAACGAAATAATTGATATAATTTACCTATATTATATAGTTGGAATAATTGTATTAAATGACCCAAATGACCTATTTGACCTAAAAGGACTAATTGTCCAAAATGGCTTAAATATCCAAACTAGCCAAACGAACAAATGATCAATTAGCCAATTTACCAAGAAACCAAACCTAAAAATGAAAATAATGACCAAATGATCAAAATTACCATGTGAATGAATAAAATAATAATATAAAATTGATATAATTGGATTTAAATGAAAATACAAGAGGAATCCATATCATACCCATGTTTATCAGGAATATTTGTACTTGTTGTTTATGTTATGCCACTAGTAATAGATTTAGATTTAAATGTATATTTTGATGCTTCTTAATTTTATAGATATCTTTAATAGATAAAATTTTAGTTCATTATAGGTTTATCACATTTATATTATTCCATAATGATGTATTTTGATAATCAATGTCATTTGTAGCAAGCCACATTGGACATTGAATGCCATGTGACTTGAGAAAAATTATTTTCTTAGGTAGGAATAAAAATGATGGAAGTACAGTAAATGAAGAATCATAAGAAGTGATTATAATATTTTTTATTTATATTTCAAGTATTCATATTTAATTCAAAATTTAATATCTTATTAATATTTTTAACTGCCTTTATTGGTGGCCCTCGATGAGAAAGAATATGGCCACATTAGGCCAAATGATTATTTGAGTTAGTTATTAAGTGAGGAGAACCAGGGGTGAGTCTGATGTCGACTAGAGAAAGGAATAATACCCACTAGGTATTGCTACTCATTATGATCGTCTAACACCTATCATACAACCAAGATACAAAATGATTTTTTAGAATCATCTGAGGCCAAAAAATAGATTAACATGATCATGAAAGAAGTAAAATGATCACCAAAAACTTTCTGAAATCTATATAAGATATAAGTCCATAAATTACATCATATATTTATACTAATTTTGAATCATTTATGGTATCAATGTGATCTATATATGATTCCATGAGTGATGTAAATGAGGGTCCAATTGGTGGTTGAGTTGATGGTGGTGGAGGTATTGGTGGTGGTTATGATGATGATGATGATGATGCCGGTGCTCTAGATGATGCTGTAGGTGATGAGTATGATTATAATTACAAAGAGGATAAGTATTTTGGTTATGGGGGTGATATTTATCCCCTATATTTTTGAATTGTAGTAAAGAGACATGTGGATATTGTTTAATGTCTTGAAATGATTGTTTGCATGGATATATATGTATGATATAATATTGTATATGTTTTGAATATTATTACAATTAGTTGGTTGAATACTAACTATAAAATATATGTATTTCATTGAATTTAAATTATGTTTTTTATTTTATTTATAGGTTTAGGATGGGCTATAATGGCTACTGCTACCGAATGGGGATAGTTATTATAAGGCCCCAGCCTTAAACCTTACTTAATCTTGAGTTATTACAAGATTACACATTGAGGATCTTTTCAGGTTTAGAGTTTTAGAGAATTAGATCATGAAACTTGCATTACATTCCACATTTAAACAAAGTGGTTACATAAAAGATAATATTCATTCTTCCCATCAACGGAAACCTATTTAAAATAAAACACGGATTCTTTCTTGACACATCCTTGACACTATCATCACATCATGTACCTTTCCCTTGACCTGTGAAAAACATTTCAAAAAAATGGGATGAGCATAAAAAGCTCAGTAAGGGTTATAAAAATATGTAAAGGAAACATGAGTTCATAAATACATAAGAATGAAATCATACTTTACCCATAAAACATAGGAATATCAAATCATGAATAAATCATAGAAAACATAAGACATAAAGGTAACTTGAGGCATTCATAACATTCTTACGTAGGGAGTAACCCTCTTGGTTACGTTTGGAATACCCATCACAGTATATTCCCTAAATCTCTTCGGAGAAACCTTAACGTTTCACTCCTTCGCGTTACCCAATGCATTGGAGAGTTATATCGGGCTCACCCGCCCTTAGTTTATCACGGAACCACCCGTTCTTCATAACAATGCACAAGAACCATAACATAATCGTATCACATAAACATGAATAAAGGAAACATAACATTTCCACATTTCAATCACAATATAACATTTTAGGATATTGAAATAATGAATCCATTCAAAAAGAAACCATTTCCAAAACCATTTAAAACATTTAATAAAGAGATTTTTGAATCAAAGTGTCCCATACCACCTTGAAGCTTTTAACATTTTAAACCATTAATATCCATATAAATAAATCCTTAAAACCATTTTGAAAACATGGATATTAATAAGAACAAATAATTAAAACATTTAAAACGATATTTTGGTTAAAGGGGTTTTACCAAAATTAGAGACACTTGAATACAATAATCGAGGAATAACATTTAGTCAGAATTTTATAATATCATGAGAATAAAAGGATTCATGATATAATACTCCAAAGAACAGTATACACACCATATAAGAGTGAATTGGTGCATAACAACAATGAGCCCTCAATAGAAATGTCAAATGTGATGAAATCCCTTATAAAGAAGGTATCGTTAAATTAAGGACAAATAAATCTCAAAAAAATATGTGTGACAAATATATATACACCCAATATAAGTGGATATTAAGTGTAAAACAATAAAAGGTCATTCACACATATTCAATTGATGACATATTCAATGACTACAAGTTGAACCCAAAGAAATCGAAATTGGGTTAAAAAGTTCCCTTGACAGCCTAACGGCATCACATCAAAATGAGTTGATGAGAGATAAAAAGTGTATCTCATCACTTGGACATAAAATTTACATCAATAAGGATGTATGAGAACATATCCCAACATAAAAATATGTAAATTAAAAGACCCAATAAAAGAAGTCTTTTAAAAAAGAGGAGGGTGAAAGGTTCCCTTACCGACTTGGGTATCTTTCAAAACATACACCCCATGAAAGAAAGACAATAGGTCATTGATGTAAATACTCATAAACGAAAGTATATTACACAAAGAGTAGAATAATGGGAAGTACATACACCACTCAATGGAATTTGTGGCAAATGTAGCATAAATCTCACGGGAATAAAAGTGAGATGAAAAATCCCTCACGAAAACTCGGCAGCCTAACGGCGCCACATAAAACTTCCGAATATGGATTGATGAGATCAAATAGAGTATCCCATCATATTACAATAGAATTTACAGCAAGTGGAATATAAAAGATCATCCCAATAACAAGAAATATGAGCTTTAAAAGGAATGACATAAAAGTGTGCTCTTAAAAAGAAAGAGAGGAGTAGGATCCCTTACCTCGGGTCCGACTTGACTCGATCGTTCTTTAATCTCCTGAATAATAAACTTGAGTTAATTTCAACTTTATTAAGAACCTTTTTCTAGTTCATTATTCCTATTAGATCACTTATTTCCATGTTATAAACATTATGTAAATATTTAAGTTAATA
Organism: Viscum album; assembly: GCA_963277665.1. Lineage (NCBI taxonomy): Eukaryota > Viridiplantae > Streptophyta > Magnoliopsida > Santalales > Viscaceae > Viscum > Viscum album. The sequence continues at coordinate 716,642,757 of OY728133.1, read as the reverse complement.
ATGTTTGTTTTGTCGATATTTGGTTCTTAAGTCAAAAGTGGACTTCTTACCATTACATGTTGTTCGTGTGGTCAAATGTTTATTATATCCAGAATAATATTCATGATTTGGATATCATATATGTCATATATATCCAGTACATTCATGCATTTATAACATTACATAATCATTTAGAGGTAAGAAATGAAATGCACCGTTCATGGAGACGGTAAGCCGTACGTACGCATGAACGCTACTTTCATTTCTATTTCATATTTTATAGAATGGAATAATAATGATATAAAGGTATATTATAATTACAGTATAATATCATATATAATATCATATTTCCATCCTTTATACATCCCACATATGGTATTTAACGAATCAAATCACTTTGAGGGGGCGGTAGTCCGCACTTCCTTAAATGAAGATATCGCGTATTCCCATAATGGAAGCCATAAAGGTAAGACAAAAATGAAAAATACAGAAGCTCAAATAAAAAATAAACATATTATATATCATATATAAAAATAGTGACATCATAATGGCCACCTTTGAAGGTGTTAAATGAGTATTGAACAATCATCGTTTCGGGAGGCAGAATTTCACCATCCACGGAAACCGTATGTTCTTTAACCATTTGATGTAGTTGTGTGAGAGTGTAGCTCGAATAAATCTTATAACAACATCCTAGTATATTTAATATACTGGTTTTGTTACAAAAGAAGTAAATTAAAATAGTATAGGGGGTTGGAGAAGCAAAATAAAACAAATGAACATGAGAGAGTGAATTACCTTTAAAAGTGTAACTCCTTTTGATTTGAGCCTAAAGGCTTCCTTTGAAAGGATTCTGCCCAAAGGGAATCCTCTAGGATGAGGAGAGGGATGTGGAGAGAGTAAATGGGCAGGGGTTGGCCGAGCCAAAGGCTTGAGGAGTGTGTTAAATGAGGTAGAGGTGGGGGCCTTTTATAAGAGGAGAGGAGGGGCACTTTTGGAAAGTAAAGAAATATTACTTTATTTGAAAATGTGTTTCGGTTTCAAAAGGTCAAAAATTGATATAATTCGTGGATAAGGTGATAAGGATTCGAAATCCACTCATCCAATAAGTTTTGGACATGTTTAGTTCATAGATTTTACATTATCTTTCCATTTTATTTAAATCGTCAAATAATGATGTCATCGCTGCATCATTATTATGTCATAAATAATTTAATTTATTTATTGTCTAAAAATTATAAAAATCTACTATAATGTATGAAATCTTTTTATCTTTCCAATGAATATTTATAATAAAAAATATGACTTGTATAACCTCACTTAAAAATTGTTTTAGTAAAACATATCATGTTTGTGTCAATTTTACTTTTACATTAAATAAAATGTTATTTATGTCATTTCCCAACCAAAGTGGATCCATGGGGTACCCAAGTTGACCCATGGCTTGTCTTGGTCGGCCATGATACAACCAATGAGGGTAAGACATGTGTCAAGCTCATCTCATTTTATTAAAGCATTATTTTTACCTTAAACCACACTAATTACCACTAATCGCGATTAAAAACTTAATAAGTTACTATTCACCAAAAAGTTATTTTAATCTCATTGAACCACATTTTACTTATTAATGACAACCATGTAAGTCGGATTTTTTAAAATCAAAACACAATGATGGAAAAATTTCATTTAAACGGAAAATCAGTTTTTATAAGTACCACTTAGTGGTTTCACTATTCATCAAAAATTGAAGTTTTTCAGAAAAATCCCAAAAATTCACCCTAAGCTATATTTGATATTATGAATTCAAAAATGAAGTCCGTTTTAAAAAATTCAAAACATATAAGTCACATTAATTAATTTAATAATTAATTCCCGCTGTCATGACAAATAGCGTGTTTTATGAAACAATAAGTATCAAAAGATTGACACTAGTTTAAGTCTGATTTCAAAGTGAAATTGATTCCAACGACCACTATTGGATTTAATGGTAAAAATATTTTCTAATTTCACTTTAAAACCAATTAAAAATATAATCGAATCATATAAATAAATTAGATTAAAAAGTGGTTTTGAATTAAAATACAACATTTTACACTATTCATTAAAAAAAGAACTTTATCGGAAAGATACCAAAAATTTACACAAAGTAAATTTTGATGCCCCAATTCTAAAGAAGAGTTTTATTTGGTCCAAAATAATGTATAAGAGTGATCAAAACTATATTTAATGACAGCTCTCCATCAAAAGGTGATAAGTGAACCTTTAGTGAAAATTAGGGTATAAAAGCCTAAAATTGATTTCTTTCCGTATTTTAAGCCTTTAGCTTTTATTGGATAAATGTAAAAACATTAAAAAACATATATAATCATATTTTACTTATTTCTATCCATTCCCTCCAATAAAACGGCTACATGTTAACTACCATTTGAAATAATATTATTTTATTATTAGAGTGCAACGTAAGATTCCCAAGAAACTCGTTGTTGTGTGTTGGGTACGCCATCGAGCATAGCGTCCCCTTTAAAGTCATATTAATATTTTATTCACAAATATGGATAAATATGAAAATGTCATATTCCTTATTTACCTGGGGTGTTACAGTTATCGATACCCACAGTTCAATGAAACATCTATATCTATTTTATATTGGGGAAACCAATAATCATAGTTATCTAAGCAATGGATATAGATATATACCCATAGTTTAACAAAACTATTAGTTATAATAAAATCTCCTAGGTTGTACCCACATTTTCAATAAATACCATGGATATAGATATATACCAATGAATCCATCATCTATAGTTCATAAAACCATCGGTATAACCTATACTTAATTTTTTAATAGCTATACTCATGGTTCTAAACTGTGGGAATTGGATATGATTCTAGTAGTTTTAGTATCCCTTTACTTCCTTAGGATACCCTGTAATGATATATTTTGTGCCTCATGGTGCTAGTTTTTTTCCTGAGAATTCCTTAACAAATGCCTCACAACCCCATTCACATGAATGTGACAAAATAAGTTTATTTCCACTCCATATCTCAAAGGGAATTCCATTTTCCACTTTATTTGGTACTCAATGTCTTGTGTATACCAAGGTTTGTAATTTATATCCCCAAATGGAATCATTATCAACCTTATAATGTTAAGAAAGGTATGATTACTCCTTTCACTAACACCATTCCATTGTTGGGTGTAAGGTGGAGTGAGTAGAGATGAAATCCTAAACATCTATAGAAACTCAATAAAATCTTAGTTAATATATTCACCATTTCAATCCTATTGAATATTATTTCTCTTCTTTCAAGTATATTATCCAATTAGTTGTTGAATTATTTTAATTTCTCAAATGATTCATACTTATACCTCATCATGTAGAAAATTCCATATCTACTCAAGTCATTAGTAAAATCTATGAAGTAAGAGTATCGAACTCTAGATTCTACTAGAAATCATCCACACACATTAGTGTGTACTAATCATAGAATCTATTTGGCCCTTTTACCCTTTCCACTTAATGGAGGTTTGGCCATTTTTACTGGTAGACAAACATGACATCTTTTAAGTGGTTTTATCTTAAAAGAGTGTAAATATCCATCCTGATAGTGATTTTTCGAATACTTCTTGTTTATATTACCAAGGCTGTGATTCCATAATTTAGTGTTATATGAGTCAAGTGAACATGATTCATTATCAATTTTCAATACTAGGTTTTCATTATTTAATTCATAAATACCATTATTTAAATGTTCCATACCATAACATATGTTTTATATATAAAAGAAACAAATTTTATTTCTAAATATGAAAAGAAAAACTTTTGTATCAATGAAGAAAACAAGAATTTTCTTCTTTTTAACAGTTAATAATAATATAAATCCTTTTAAAACTGATATCATTGCTATTGGGAATGAAAGGTGGTAGTCTTTAATGTCTATAGTAGCCAGTCTTACATCATTGGAGGTCTAAAAATACACCTATCCTCTAGAAATATTATTGAATATACTTGGTTCATATATTTGGATATATATATGACAATAAAAAGATATATCTAATACCCAATGTTTATATATTGAAAGACTACATTCAATGATGGATTCACCTTTATATTCTCCTATCTTCTTCATGAATTTCCTTATTCAGTGGCATTACTTTCCACATGAAAAACCTATTGGCTAGTTTTCCTTTCCCTACCTTTGGATCTTCTTATTCTTTGATGGAAGGGGATCGAGAGATTTATACTTATTATGAGTCTTGGGACCCTTTTAATTTTTCTCCCTTTTCTTATTAACCATAATAAAAGAAGGTTTTTTATACCCCATGTCCTTGTCAATATAGAGAATGAAATTAAGATGTTTTAAAAGATGCTTCTCATTATTTCTGATGTTATAATTGACAATAAAACTAGATATGGTATTGGATAGTGATAAAATTATGATATCTATGCAGAACTAAAATGAGAATTTAATACCTAAGATGTTTAAGCATTCAATGTAGACAATAAGCTTGACTATATGAGTTTCTGCTGATGAAAACTCTCAAAGCTTGGTTTTAAATAGAGAAATGGAGATAGCATATCCCTCATTCATTTCCTTCTCTTGATAAAGATCTTGAAGGTGAGACATCATAGAATTTACATCCATTTCCCCTTGTTTCTTTAGAAGATTATTGTCCAGAGATGATATCAGGAAACACTAAAAATCTATTCCATTATCCATATGTTTCTCATATAGAGATAAATCTTCCTAACTATAATATTTTTTAGGTTCTTTAGAAATGGGTTCTTTCGGTACATAAAATTTCCTTTCTGGGTGCAGGATAACATGTTATAACCTTTTCTACTCTTGGAAATTTATTTCAGTGAGAAGGTTATCCTTGTCAATTATGAATTAAAGTGAAATGTTTGATGTCATGTTTATTGATGTTTCTATGAATAAGATGAACTTAATCTTAGTAATTTATATTAAAATGTAGATAATGAATAAATATTATATTTATTAATCTCCTCTATTTTATTGAAACCCAATATTCCTCACCATTAGCTACAAAATATCCTATTTCTTGGACATTATAGTTTCAATGATCTATATGCCCCTTCTCATCACCCTGAATTTGTCTGGTTAAGCAATTTGAAGGATTTTAGGTAGGAATTATAAATACCAACTACATTAACTTACATTTCCTTGATCTGTTGATTGGACTCCCAAAATCATGAAATCCTTAAATTGTATTTCCTCAACCATTTCTTCTTAGTTACATCAATTCTTGATTTGGTTGTCAACCCTTGATTTGAACTAAGTCATGTCAACCCAAAACTTCAAGTTAGAATTCCCGATAATTGAATGCACCCTAACTTTGGATGGTTAAACACATTGAACTATAGTTCAATTTTAACATACATATTGGAAGGCTATACTAAATTAATATATATATATATATATAAATATTTAATTAAGTGATTTTATGTTCTTGTGTAACTTTCCCATTTTATCTTTATTGTATCCTTGTTAATATTAAGTGGATTTCCTTAAGTGATTAACCATGTCTTAGATAAAATTTACATATAATGCAATTTATTTTAGTTCTAAAATGGATGAATGTTAATTAATTAATTTACATGATCATGATATTTTTCTAATGGTAAAACTATCTACTAGATGTTAAACTATCCATCGACCTAGGGGAATACATCTTGAATCCTGAAATGGTTTGTGTTGTATCTTTCCACCTCTCCACCCATGTATCTCTCTTGGATTGGTTTTACGTTATCTACAAACTTGAAACACCTCCACTAGATTAGGATCTCCATCAATTAAATGTGATTTTACTCATACACAGTCTATCAGAACTAAAGGATTGGTGAAGGGGTTTACATAAAAGAAACCATGGGAGCACATGCCCTTACATAATGAGAGCAAGAATGATGCATAGACTATATATTTTACTTAATAACAAGTTAAAAGGACACCAATCACTTAAAATGGGTTAGTCTATGATCATGACCATCAACCTATATAAAATTAATTTCACATTTACTAAAAATAGCATTCATTTATAATAGATCATATTTAAGATAAATCACACTCAGATTAATTAATTATCCTATTTAATCAATCTATTCTTTTTGTAATATTAATTCTCATCCAATTTTTTATTGATATTATCATCCATCATAATTTTAATCAAATTAAATATTTTTTTGAAAATATATCGTGCTTAAAATGTACTTGGGAGGTAACATAGTTAGTACTCATCTAAACTACCCAATAAGTATTATATTAATATACTATTTTACAAATGCAACATATGGAATAAATTTCTTAACAAATGATTTCATAGAATATTCTATGAACTTATTAAACCCAAAGAACTCATGGAATTTACGTACTGTGTTATGTTTCAATGCACATAGAATAATGCCTGTATTATGACTTATACATGATATGCAGATCAATAAATTATGTAGAAATTAATTATAAATTTAACACACACACATATATATATATATAAAACCCATTACACAATATAAACTATAAAATTAATGACCATAAAGAACACATGTTCATAAGGTTTAACTAGTATAATAAATAAATTTTTAATTTTCCATAATTTGTTAATATATATGAATAGTACTATCTAGATACACGAAGTGTATATTTATAACCATATATCAATAATACAGGCCCAGGGACATGATGTGTAATCATTACATGGAAAATAATGGATTAAACTACGAGTACACGGGATAAATAAAATTTTGTTTTCGAGTTACATGGTCAACAGTCATGTAGACCATGTAAGAGAATGCATAGACCATATTTCATTAATTGAATACATGTCATCTATAGATGTCACATTCCTTGTATTTTGGTCGATCATGTGCTATCCTGGACCGTTCAACAGACGGTGTATTTCAATACACACCATGTGTAATAAATCCACATGTATAAAATTAATTTTGAATTAATTCTTAGTGCATTGTACATGGGTAGGCAGTGTGTACCAATGGGCTACATGATGTGTACTATTGTGTTAACCATCCATAAGTCTCAACATCTCTAGATGAGTTTTTCGAATGTTATTCATTCATAAAATTAATCGATTTGATTATATTTTCGATAATAAAGAGGAAAAAGAGTATATTTCATGATTTAGATTAAATAAATATTAAATTATAATTGAAAACTAATAATAAAATCATAAATCAATTAAGGATATTTAAATATTTATAGACAATTATGCAATTACTCTGATACTACTTTAAGTTTTTAGGCATAGTTAATGCGCCATATGGGGCATGCCCAACTAGTATATTTGTTGTAACTGCTGATTATTCCATGATTTACAAGATGATAAACATTTTGAACAATGTAAATGAATAAAATAATAATTGAATGCAATGTCTAAAATTTTCCATGTATTATTTTTAAATATTATAAGGATTGATTTCAATACCAAGCGATTAGACGACGTATGGTTTTGAGGCCTAGGGTGGCCAAAATAAAATTTTAAAAAATATTTAAATATTAAAATATTAAATAGCACAGATGTGTGGTTTTCCTGAAATAGTGGAATAACCAGTAAACGAGTGCCTGAATTAGAAATTAGAGGGCATAGTTTATTTCAGGACATAAACTTTACACTTGGTGTGACCAAATATTGGTCGGTGTGGGTTGATTGTTGAAAGTCATCACAGATGATTAAATGAAAAAAATAAAAAATAAAATTTATTTTATTTTTTTGACATGAAGACATAAAAAGTTTCTATTTTAGAAGTATCACCATGTCAGAGATCCAGGTTTAGCCTCATAACCCTATAATCCTCTATACACATTACAGAGAGAGATATAGATAATTCTCTGAAGTAGTTGACAACAAATCCTTGAATTGGTGATTGATGAACACCAATTTTTATGGATCCCACCAATGACAATGACACAATGACAATACATGATTAAAGAGTGATTTAAATCTAGGTTGGATGGGTTATTTATATTTTTTTCCCATTTTTGAAATCCTACGATGAACATTGATTAATACGTAAATATATTAGCCTTTGGATTGATCATATTCGTGGGATGGATTATTTGTGGAATTTTTTAGGTATTTATTCTAGATAATTTCTTTTATTTTTCAACCATTATAATAGAGACGAACCCATATTGACATGAACTTAAATCGAGTTTTTTCCCTCTTTATTTTTTTTTCTCCCCAAATTCTTGCATTCCTCATACAATTTATTAGTTCTACCCCATATTTGAATCCCTTTATGAAAAATCGATTGTTTCACCTTCTATTCTTGGGGAAATAATCCAAAACATAGATCCAGCATCAGGATGACTCAACAGAAATGAAGAACACCGATGATTGTGTTTTCCGAGCATATTGAAGGACCAAAACCCATATATTCAATGTTTGGATGGTGAGAAGACCTTTAATATTAATTATTTTAGTAAACAGATCACCATAACAAAATTTGGGTGATCAATGACACGAGCTTGAGGAAGAAGACAAGTTTCTAGAAAAACCAGATTTACACAACATCTAGCCCCTAACTAGACAATGTATAGTCCCCCTTGGATGAACTCAACATGCATGTGGGATATACAGAGATGAGCGGTAGAGAACATGGGTTTCCTACATGGTGTGTACTCCCCCAAACTTTTTGGATTGCACCGGTTACGTGAACTACCCAGTGCATCGATACGCAGGTAGGGATACATGAGTTAACGTCGTGTATTGGAACGTAATTAGAGTACACAGGAAGACCCTAGATGGAGTTTTGGGAATCCCCCAAGAGGCCCAAAGAAGGATCCTCTATTCATTTCTTTGTTCCCTAGGTGGAGTTCTTAGTATTGATGTGACCAACACTATGTGGGTTCTAATCCTTTACTTAGTTGGTTAATATAGATTGAGTTTTTGGTATCACCCCACGACCCTAGATGTGATCCTAAACTATTGTATCATATTCTATTAAAACTATAATCATATCTCTCTCATAGAGAGATCCTACATGCAGTACCTGTCAGACGGATGCCATCAGTGCTATCAGACTTATGAGTGAATTCTCTTGGGCGAGTTCTTCATGGAATATTTGATTCAAATTCCTAGATCTGGTATATAATATATGCGACTTACCTCTAGAATATGTGTCTTTGATAGAGTATATCAAGGTATTCTTGTTATATGAATTGTATAAATATACCTATGTATAGATAACTATAATTTCTATTGTTGTATTTTTTTTCAGGGTTTCCTACTAAGTATTGTTAATATCACCCCCTACACAGTATTTTCCAACACTTGTTGGTTCTTATACAGATGATTGAACTTTTGACAGTGTCCTTGTTGGACCAGGACTAGATGGTACTTTGTGAATCCAGAAAGACAGAGGTGTGTTCCTATGTCTATAGATACCAGTCCCATTACCTTTACTTACAGGTTGTACTTGAGGTTACTGACCCTTTTAATGGGCCTGTATTCTGAACCCATTTAATTTACATTACTTCCCATCCTACTCTGGTTTTGGGATATAGTTGTATGCATGCATTGGTTACATAGTGGTTTTTACATATCATAATTTTTTGGGCTCGAAGATGTGTTCATGCGTATAGGTACGTAGGTAATGCCTCTCATGTTCGTGATATGCCTACTCGGTGCTAGTCGCCAGCCCCTATCCTATTAGAGGTGGGGTTGGAGAGATGGAATACAAGCCCCACTAGGATGGGTCCTGATGGAGTGGTATCAGAGGTGGTTAGTTTTACATTAGGATCAGGAGTCTGTGAGAATGGTTTAGGGTCATAGTGTTATGTGTTTCAAGTTCTTCTTTCAAGATAGGGACTCCAGTGTTGGTGCGGTGACCAACATATCTATACACTAGGACTCTGATAGCATGATTTTCAAATTAGCACATGAGAACATTATTTGTAGGGAAAATAATGGTACATGCATCATATATGAAAAGGTTTTGGTTTCTATTTCCTTCTTGAGTCAGCTATCCATATATAGTCATTGACCATGGAACATATTTATTATAACACCTTGAGATTTTATGAGATTTTTTTTAATTTCATTAATGTCTTGTGTTGTACACTACACCAAGATTATCTTTCACTATATGCAACACTATATTAGCTTACAGTATACGTAAACACTATTCTAGGCTTGTGTTGCACGTCAGAGCAACCTTCCTTGATAGCGTGTGTTGTATGCAATACTGAGTTTCACTAAATGAGATATTATTATAATATTATTATGAACTAGCCGTTATGAATAGTAATACCCACTTTTTTAAATCTTATAAATTTTATCTTTCAAAATGGACTTCATTTTAGGATTTGGAATATCGAAATTATCCTAGGGTGAATTTTTGGTATTTTTCTGAAAACTATCAAATTTTGATGAATAGTGAAAACACTAAGTTATTGGTTAAAACCGACTTTTTAATTAAATAATAATTAATTTTATTTAAATTTATTTTAGATAAAAATAGATACATAATACCTATATAAGTTCAATGTAATTCATTAGAGTTATTTTAAAATAATTTTAGATATATAAAAATTTTATTGAACTTTTTAACGTCTTTTACCCACCTCCTAGGGAATTTGCAAATTTTCATAAAACTTAATTTTACGGCTTCTATGAGTATAATTTTGAAAATATGAGAGAAAAAGTTGATATCAGTAGGTAAAATTTGGTTCAATAAGATATAAATAATTTTTGGTGAATAGTGCCTTTTTACTTGTATTTACCACGGTTAAAAGTAAATATTGTAATTAAGTGTAAAAATGATATTATTATTACCCTAAAACATGTCCTAATTCTATTGGATAAGATTAATTATACCAGAAGAAACCTTAGAATAAAATATTACACTTTTGGTCCACTTGGATTAGATTAGGACATTTATTATTATTTTATTTAAAGAAGAGTTAAACTAATTAAAATCAATGTTTAATAACTAAAACATTTTTAATATTGGGTTATACATAAGATAAATTAAACTATAAATATTAATTAGAAATAAAAAAAGATTTACTACATAATTTTATTTTATTTAAAATTTTTAAACTTTAAATAATTTAATTTATTTATGACACAATGATGATGCAGTAATTACCTTATTAATGAAATATTAACATAATTGATATTATACATACACAAATAAATGTATCTTGAGGAATTTTATTAATTAAAATAATTTTATAGGTTAATATAACATTTTAAGGTTGGGTTGATGAATTTATTTTGATGTAATAATGCTGTTATGAATTTAGAAAAAAACAAAATACCAAATAGTGTCAAAATTGACATAAAAGAGTTTTTAAAACAAATAATATATTATTAATTTATATAATGGTCCTAAAGATATACCGTTCGTCCTAAAAACCTATATAATAATATATATGACATTAATGAACCAATTTGGCTTCTATTGGAAGTTTAAAGTAATTTTATTAACAATATAGTGTAAGAATACAAGAAGACATGATAAAAGTTAAATTATTTAACTTAGAGTCAAATCTAAATGATAAGGTTAAAATGGCAACCTAAACTTGTATAAAACCTATTGGTTGAGATAATTTCGACCCATCCCCACCCTGGACTTGAAATAAGTCACATTGGATCCATTATAAACCGAATATGAATTTATTATAAAATAATATTTTATGTTTTTCCTAAGGTGCCACTCATCCCTCCTATAAAATGGCAGTCCCCCTTCTCTCTAATTCACACCTCCAAATCCATTTGGCTCATCCAAAACCTACCTAAATACCATCTCAACTATCCTAAATTTATCATGGAGGCCTTCCTTTAGTCAGAAAGCCAACCTATGGAGACCTTTTGATCAAATCAAAAGGAAAAACCCGGAGAAGAGGTAAATATCTCACCACCTAATTCAAGTTCCTTTCTTTTTCCACTTCCTACTTCTTTGTTGTTTCCATTCTAAAATAATAAATCGAGTATCTTCTATATACTGTGATGTTATTATAAAAAAATTTCAACCATATTAGTTATTTTATCCATCCTATGAATGAAAAAGTCACCACTTGTGTGTACGTACGGATTACCGTCTCCAAATCGTGGGGTAGTTTGTTATTCAAACATTTCATCATTTGGATGGGTATAATAATGAGTATAAATGATATAAATATTAAATATAACATTATTATGATTCTGTATATATGATATACCATCCAATTATAAACGATTTTAATATAAACAGAATGATATTGTAGCTCGTGCGTACGTACGGACTACCGTCTCCATGAACGCGATGTGATTCATTTTCCCTAATTAACCATTCATGTGTGATTATAAAGCATATATAATAAATAATCACAAAAGATATTACATAATAATGATACTGGATTTATTTACATACAGTTTTGATTTACTTAATTACATTCAATTCAACAAGGAAATGAAAACAACGTTCATGCGTACGTACGACCTACCGTCTCCATGAACGATGTATTTCATTAAATTTATCGATCTATCATATATATTTATTTGATGAATATATATTATATATAAACCATGTTTTAAATTCTGTAATTAATTAAATTAGGATATAAGTAATAATATCAAGAACAAAAAGTCGAAACACGTATGATAAATGAAACTATTTTAACCAAAACACTACTTTAACATGAAATTTATAAAAGAACAGGTAATATAAAGTCATAAGGGAATAATATATGATAACATAAATATTATTATGGTTATTTTACAAGTTAATAATATGTTTAAACCCACTATACAAGAGTTTTGGACACATAAGGATGAAATTGGACACAAGGTAAGAGATAATTTTGCAAATCTCATTTTTATTCGAGATTGCTTATACGTAAGTATTTACTGGGGTTATATTTTTCATCCATGTCCATTAAAATGTTTTTAATAAAATGATTAATATTATTCCATGTATTTTTAAAGTCATTTTTACCCCTCTTAAACTTTTACATTGTGTTATGGAAGAAATCTTTCTTTTGTTTACCATACGAGGAACTTTTTGACTTTTCCAGCAAAAGTCCGAGGAGAATGTTTTTTTAACTTATACGACATGAATAGATTTTTACGATTTCATAACACCTAATTTTCATGAAGCTTCCTCTACAATATTTCATGATTATTTTCAACAAAATCCATTTCTTTTAAAATTGAATGGCATTTTGTGAATAGAAAATTATTTTGAAGAAGAAATGACATTTTCCTCAAGAATTCATTTCATGTGTTTTATCAAAACTATTTTCCATATAAGATGAAATTATTTAGTATGTTTATGTTTCAATTATAATATCTCTATTATTTACATTTTTTATTTTTCTTACGATGAAATGATATCCATTTATTTTATATGGATTATGTTAAGATGGGATGATGTTTATGAGACCCATTTTATTCTTTGGGTTATGATGAATGATTTATGATTGTTTTGTGGCACACACAAGAATGATTTCAATATGAGATCGGTGGGACCTATATATCCCTCTAATTCATTTGGTAAAGATTTATATCTCATGAGATAGACATGGCTGGAATGACAAGTTAATCCGGTTCAGTGATACAGGACTGGAACGAGGAGTGAACTCGATTCAGTAAGGGACTTTGTCCACTATGATGGTCTTGGCAGCAATGCCTTGGATAATATGGAAATCATATCATGTGCTTGATGGTTTCCACAATTACATGTTTTATTTCCATGCTAATTTATCATGATTAATGTACCTTTATGATCTATCCCTTACATACTCCAGAATTTATTTCACAATTCAAGATCTTGATGTTTAAACTTTATGTTCTTGTTTTTATGTTCAAATGTATATGGTTTGTTTTATTTTATCTATTCTTACCATTACTGAGAATTTGAGCACACCATTTATATGTTTTCTTTTCCCTTGGATATAAAGAAAGGTTTTAGGTAAGAAAAGAAAAGTGGAATATCTTTATAGGAGATGTTGAAGATATTTCACCATGATTAGAAGATTATGTTCTGAGTTTACAAAGACACTAAACTATTACGGTCCTTGGGTTTCATTTTCTGTTATGTATTAAGTATTCTGAAAAAGTAATGTAATTTCCATGTACATCAAGCTTTTGGTCTCTATAGTTGGTATCGGAGGAAATGTTTAGTTAACCTTTGGAAACTAGGATGCGAAAACTTTAGTGAAATCCCTAGATATATTTCTAAGGTATGTCTGGGGATGTCTCTAAGGATAAGTTTAAGTATAGTATTGTCCTATAATTATGGTAAAGATCTTAAAATTAAACCTAAGATGTTATATATTGAAGGTACTCCCCCTTTATTATGTTGTTTTCCAAGTGTGATTTTTTCCTCTCACACTATTCTTTTTTGGGTTTTAGACAATGGATGGAACCCGAGGGAACCATGTTGATCAATGTAATGGAAAATGCCATGATTTTACTGCTGAACAAAGCAATGTTATGGGAGATAGAGTGCAAAATCTTATTTCTATACTTACAAAAGCTATGAATCATTCTGGGCTTCCAAATGAGCAGAGAAAGGAACAATATTCTAGTGAGTCTTTCATTAGGCAACGTACACCTTCTTTTAGTGGGTCTTCTGATCCACTTGTTGATGAAAAATGGATTAGTACCATTGAAAAGATATTTTCAATAATTTTCTGTTCAGAGCATGAAAAATTCATTTTGGCTGTTTACCGATTAGAAGGTGAAGCAGACCAGTGGTGGGCTCTAGTTAAAAATATAAGGCCCCAAGATGAAATTGAATCCATGGAATGGGATGAGTTCAAGAACTTGTTTTTCAATAAGTACTTCCCTCTTATTATTGAAAAAAAGAAGGAAAAGGAGTTCCTTGAGCTTAATCAAAAGGATGATGAATCTATTGGTATATATGTGGTGAATTTTACAAGGCTTACAAAGTATGCATATGGATTTATCATCCAACCTGAAAGTAAAGTTGATCGAGTCTTTAGTGGCTTCAAACCAAGTCTTTGAAGGGAATTAGCTATAAGAGACTTTAGTAGCTATGAAGAAATTGTACGTTGTGCTATCAAGGTAGATCTGGAAGTTGGTGTAACAATCCCATCTCATGATTTTGACAAGAAACAGAAGATGGAGTTCCAGGAAAAATTTCTAAACATTGGTGAAAAGAAGATAAATGTTTCATTATGCTCAAAGTTTGGAAAGAAGCATGATGGAGATTGTCTTAAAGGGACTATAAAATGTTTTAAGTGTGGAAAAGAAGGTCATCGAGCAGCTGAGTCTCAAAGTAATGGGGAAAATGAAGCTAATTATGAGAATAGAGAAAAGACTACTGAGAATGTACCACCAACACTTCAATGCTTCAAGTGAAAGGAAATGGGGCGTTATGATAACCAATACCCTAATCCAAGGTTTAATGATGATCGACCTCAATAGCCTCTTATGAAAATGAACAAAGGGAAGTCACATGCGATCACTATTGGTGATGTTGAGTATGAAAAAAATGTAATGGAATGATTATGTTTTTATGTAACGGGATTCTGAAATAATGTTGTGGAATCTCATTTATAGTATTGTGGAATATTGTAATATATATGTATTGGTTTATTGTGGTTTTCAATAATTATATGGTACCGGTAACCATGAAAAGTGATTGAAATATTTTTGGAAAGAAGATGATATGCACATAATTAAGGGATGAGAAGAAAATAAAATGTTTGATAGTATTCATGAGATCATGACTGATATAAGGACAAAGTGATATCATGGATTTAGTATATAGAAATTTTGGGATTTTGGTATGTGGAAAGAGTTAACTTTTGACAGCATTCATGTTTTCACTAAGGATCAATGGGTATTAATTTTTTATGAAAATACATGATTAAGTTATTCACATGTTTGGAATGTGACCAACAACAAGATACATCTTACGATATATGGGAGATAAATGAATGTATTCACTTGCTCGGTAGATGACATTTCTAGTAATGAGACAGAAATATTATTGATAAGACTAAAGGATGGAATGGATTAATTTAGACATCAGATAGTATTTCTTAAAGCTATAAATTTTTGATTTTATTTATGAAATGTTATAATAATATAGTTTTCGAAAAAGGAAAACCTGTAGGACAGGCGACAACCCATCACATCAGACAAGGTTGCGGGAATTGAACCCACAACTGAAGTGAGACATGCCTTTATTGCCTACCACTGGCCTACAGGAAGTCTCTGGTTAGTAGAAATTAGTTTTATTTTATTAAGCAGTATGAAAATTGAAATATAAGTCCATTTTCGAGTCATATACGGTTAATCTCACCATAAGATGGACTTATGTATATAAATTTTGTTGACCTTATGTTTGAGACAGATGGAATGACCTATCATTCTATCGCATGATCTGCTAACACTTCACGGAACATAAATTCAACTTCATTTATTTAAGAGATGAAGTGGAAATTTTTCAAGGAACAAACAACAGTGAGATTGTACCAAAATCAAGTAAGCATTTCTTTTAATTCTTCAGCATTAAGGAAATGATCTTGAAAACCAAAAATATTGTCCTAGTGCCCTCATATCTGATGAATCAGATGGTACCTTAGATCATGAAAAATTTATTGCTTTGTGATTGTTTAATTTTTTATAGACATGTCCTCTACTACTCTCCATCAGAACATGACAGTTATATTTCTCTTCCATATCCATATTTTCACCTATGTTCTTCTATGTGGAAACCTAGTGATGAGTTAATTTGGGTAACTATTACCTTTCATACATTAGTTTTTTAAAATTAAGTTTATGTATTCCTTTTTACAATATGAGTTTCTATGAATGAAACTATCAAGTAGTAAACCATTTATAACCCCGGATAATTTCGAGGGTGAAATTCATTTTAAGGAGGGTAGAATGTAACACCCCGCGATTTTATAAAAAATATATTTTTTAATTTCATTGATGTCTTGTTTTGTACGCTACACCATGATTATCTTGCACTACACGCAACATAGTATTATCTTTTAGTATACGCAAAAACTATTCTAGGCTTGTGTTGCACACCAGAGCAACCATGCTCGATAGCATGTGATGTACGCAATACCGAGTTTCACTAAACGAGATATTAATATAATATTATTATGAACTATCCGTTATAAATAGTAATACCCACTTTTTTAAAGTTCATAAATTTAATCTTTCAAAATGTAATTCATTTTTGGATTTGGAATATCTAAATTATCCTAGGGTGAATTTTTGGTATTTTTCTGAAAACTTTCAATTTTTGATGAATAGTGAAAACACTGAGTTATTGGTTAAAACTGACTTTTTATTTAAATAAATGTTTATTTTATATAAATTTATTTTATATAAAAATAGATACATAATACCTATATAATTTCAATGTAATTTATTGGAGTCATTTTATAATAATTTTAGATATATAAAAATTTTATTGAACTTTTTACTGTCTTTCACCCACCTCCTAGGAGAATTTGCAAATTTACATAAAACTTAATTTTACCGATTCTATGAGTGGAATTTAAAAAATATGAGAGAAAAGGTTGATATTATTAAGTTAAATGAGGTTCAATAAGATAAAAATAATTTTTGGGGAATATTAACTTTTTACTTTTATTTACCACGGTTAAAAGTAAATAGGGTAATTAAGGGTAAAAATGATATTATTATTACCGTAAGACTTGTCCTAATTCTATTGGATAAGTTAAATTCGACCAAAAATAACCTTAAGAATAAAATATTACCCTTTAGTTCCACTTTGATTAGATTAGGACATTTATTATTATTTTATTTAAAGATGAGTTAAAATAGTTAAAGTCAAAGTTTAATAAATAAAACATTTTTATTATAGGGTTATACATAAGATAAATTCGACTATAAATTTTAATTAGAAAGATAAAAATATTTCATATATAATGTTATTTTATTTAAATTTCGTAGACATTAAATAATTTAATTTATTTATGACACAATGATGGTGCAGTAATTACCTTATTAATGAAATATTAACATAATTGATATTATAAATACAGAAATAAATCTAATTTTTGACTTTTTATGAATTAAAATAATTTTATAGGTTAATATAATATATTAGGGTTGGTTAGATGAATTTTTTTCGAAGTAATAATGCTGTTATGAATTTACAAAAAAACAAAATACCAAATAGTGTCAAAATTGACATAAAAGAGTTTTTAAAAAAAATATTATATTATTAATTGATATAATGGTTATAAAAATCTAAGTTCCAGCCAAAAAACTTATATAATAGTATATATGTCATTAATGAACCAAATGGTGTTCTATTGGTAGTTTAATGTATGTTTATTAACCATATATGATAAGAATACAAGAAGACACGGTAAAAGTTAAATTATTTAACGTAGATTTAAATCTAAATGATAAGGTTAAAATGGTAACCTACACTTGTATAAAACCTAATAATTGAGAGTATTTAGACCCATAACCACCCTATCCTCTAAATAAGTCACTTTGGAGAAATTATTAACCGAATATGAATTTATTTTAAAATAATATTTTAAGTTTTTCCTAAGGTGCCCCTCACCCCTCTTATAAAAGGGAACCCCCCTTCTCTCTAATTCACACCTCCAAATCCATTTGGCTCAGACAAAACCTACCCAAATACCCTCTAAAATTTCCTCCCTTCATCTTAGAGGCCTTCCTTTATTCATAAAGCCAACCTATGGATCCCTTTTGATAAAAAAAGGAAGAACCCGAAGAAGAGGTAAATATCTCACCACCTATTTCAAGTTCTTTTCTTCTTCCACATCCTCCTTCTTTGTTGTTTCCATTATAAAATAATTACTCTAGTTTATTCTATATACTGTGATGTTATTATAAAAATTGTACAACCATATTAGTTATATTATCCATCCTATGAATGAAAAAGTCACCACATGTGCCTACGTACGGCTTACCGTCTCCACGCCGTGCTATAGTTTTTTATTCAAACATTTCATCATTTGGATACGAATAATAATGAGTATAAATGATATAAATAATAAATATAACATTATAATGATTCTGTATATATGATATAACATCTAGTTATATACTATTTTAATATCGAAAGAATGATATTGTCGCTCGTGCGTAAATACGGACGACCGTCTCCACGAACGTGATAAGATTCATTTTCTATAATTATCCATTAAAGTATGATTATAAAGTATATAAAATAAATAATAATGAAATATATTAAATAATAATGATACTGGATTTATTTACATATATTTTTTATTTACTTATTTACATTCAATTCAATAAGGAAACGAAAACAGCGTTCTTCCATACGTACGACCTACCGTCTCCATGAACGGTTTATTTCATTCCATTTATCGATCTATCATATATATTTATATGCTGAATATATATTATAAATAAATCATGTTTTACATTATAAAATTATGTAAATCAGGATATGAGTAATAATATCAAGAACAACAAGTCGAAACATGTACGATAAATGAAACGATTTTACCCAAAGCACTGCTTTAACATGGAATTTACAAAACAACAGGTAATATAAAGTCATAAGTGAATCATATATGATATCATAAATATTATTATGGTTATATTACAAGTTAATATTATGTTTAAACCCACTATACATGAGTCTTGTACACATATAGAAGAAATTGGATATAAGGTAAGGGATAAGTTTTCAAATATCATTTTTATCCGAGATTGCATACACATAAGTATTTACTGGGGTTATATTTTTCATCCATGTCCATAAAAATGTTTTTCATATATTGTTTAATATTATTCCATGTATGTTTAAAGTAATTTTTACCCCTCTTTGACTTTTACATTGTGTTATGGAAGGAATCTTTCTTTTGTTTACCATATGAGGAACCTTTTGACTTTTTCGGCAAAAGTAAGAGAAGAATGTTTATTTAACATATACGGTAAGAACGGATTTTTACGGTGTCATAACACCTAATTTCCATGAAGCTTCTCTACATGATTTCATAATTATTTTCAACAAAATCCTTTTCTTTTAAAATTGAATGGCATTTTGTGAAAAGAAAATGATTTTGATGAAGAAAGGATATTTTCCTCAAGAATTCATTTCATGTTTTTTATCAAAACTATTTTCTATCTAAGTTGAAATTATTTAGTATGTTTATGTTTCAAGTATAATGTTTCTATTATTTACATTGATTGATTTTTCTTATGATGAAATGATATCCATTTGTTTTATATAGATTATGTTAAGATGGGATGATATTTATGAAACCCATTTTATTCTTTGGGTTATGATGAATGATTTATTATTGTTTTGTGGCACATGTAAGAATGATTTCAATATGAGATGGGTGGGACATATATATCCCTCTAATGAATTTGGTAAAGATGTATATATCATGAGATATACATGGATGGAACGACAAGTTAATCCGGTTTAGTGATACAGGACTGGAATGAGGAGTGAACTCGATTAACTAAGGGGCTTTGTCCACTATGATGGTCTTGGAAGCAATGCCTTGGATACTATGGAAATCATATCATGTGCTTAATGGTTTCCACAATTACATGTTTTATTCCCATGCTATTCTATCATGATTAATGTTCCTTTATGATCTATTCCTTACGTACTCTAAGATTTATTTCACAACTGAAGATCTTGATGTTTAAACTTTATGTTCATGTTTTTATGTTCAAATGTATATGGTTTGTTTTATTTTCCCAATGCTTACCCTTACTGAGCATTTGGGCTCACCCTTTATATGTTTTCTTTTCCCCAAGATATGAAGAAAGGTTTAAGGTAAGAAAACAAATGTGGATGATCTTTAGGGGAGCTGTTGAAGATCTTTCACCATGATTAGAATATTATGTTCCGAGTTTCCAAAGACACTAAACTATTAAAGTCCTTGAGTTCCATTTTTTGTTATATATTAAGTATTCCTCAAAAGTCATGTAATGTCCATGAGAATCAAGCTATGGGTCTCTTCATTTATTGTTTCAGGATGACCCTGTGATGTATAATTGAAATTTTTTAGTATCATGATCATGTGGATGACCCCATAAGGAGTGATGCTTTGATACATGGACCAGTTCCACAAATGTTACTTCCAGGTGGTGTACCAGCCATACCACCACTTGTAGTGTAGTACACGGTACTCATAGTACTAGTGGATGCGAATCGTTGGATGAGTGTGACTTAGTAGTTTCAATGACAGTGGCAACTTAGGTTCTGTGGCGAGACGGACCCACAAGCGATTGAGTACTTGCTTAAGGAGGTGACCCATGTTTTTTGTCTAGTTAGGATACCCACAGATTATATAATGTTTTAGTGGAAAGCCTTATGTGGGACTAAATAAGACTGTGGAGGATTTTGGTTATC
Source organism: Viscum album (assembly GCA_963277665.1). Classification (NCBI taxonomy): domain Eukaryota; kingdom Viridiplantae; phylum Streptophyta; class Magnoliopsida; order Santalales; family Viscaceae; genus Viscum; species Viscum album. The sequence continues at coordinate 716,621,419 of OY728133.1, read as the reverse complement.
GAGACTCACGATGAGGTGAATCTTTCATGGACAGAGTTTGAGAACCTCTTCAGAGAGGATTTCTCACCAGTTTCACTGAGGTATATGAGTATTCCAAATCTTGTCCATCTCCAAAAATGCATCATGTTAGTAGTTGATTATTCATCAAGGTTTACAAACCTTTTTAGGCACTCAATAGATATGGTTCAAGATACGTACTTTAAGGCTCATACATTTGAGTGAGGTCTATATAGATACATCTAATCCAACATTATCCAATGGTTCATTCTTACTGATTTTGGGGTGCTTGAGCAGGTTTTGGTGGTTGAAATAGTTTTAGCTGAGATGATACCATTGGTGACAGTCAGTAGTGGGAAGGAAAGAGTAGATACCTTGATAGGAGGGAGATGAAAATAGTATCAAGGACCTAGATGTGGGATAAGTTTTAGGAGGAGGTCCCAGTATAGAGGATATATTGTTCATGGCTCATAGGTTGGGTCAAGTTATCCTCGAGAGAGTAGATTCTATTCGTGTGATTTTAAGGGAAATATAACTCGAGATTTTCCAACCCACCATAATACTGACTGGGAGACTGTGGATGTACCATTGAGGTAGAGATAGTGGGAGGATAAGGTAAGTCCATAGGGAGATAGATGTAGTAGAGAATTTGGGAGAGAAGTAGGTGGTGTTTGATGTTTTTACATGTAACCACTACCACCCCTAGGTGGTTCACACCTGGCTATGGGAGCTGGAGGATAGGGGTGGGGAAAACTACATTCGATTGAAGCTTATGACTTAGGGGCTTGAGGAATGATTTGAGGTACAATTTGTGTTTTTTATAATTTAGAAACTATATTGATAGTAATAGGTTCTAGTCATTCCTTTCTTACCACATATATAATATGAGACTTAGAGATTCCAGTTGAACTGTTGACTCAACGCTTAGGCTTTGAGACACCAACGGGAGGAGACTCAATGATCACACACTTATGCCGATAGTGTGAAATGAACCTTAGAGGTGAATGTGTCGAATGGAACTTCATTGTTTAATCGTCAAGGCCTTATGATGTCATTCTCTATATGGATTGTTTATCTACATTTAATTCCCATAAAAATTTCTTTAGGAAAAGGGTGAGGTGTTTCAATAGTGATGGAATGATGTTGTCCTTTTTCTATGAAAAGGAAACCCAAGAAGCATTGGATGTTCTCATTAATAGAAGGATATGGCCAATTAATCATCAATTGTCTAGCCTGACCCTTGGTGAAGTGGATGTTATGTGTTTGTAGTTTCCTGCATTTGTAGTGTAGTACGTGGATGTATTTCCTAAAAATATTCCATGTTTAACTTCCCACCAATAGATAGACTTCTGCATTGCTTTAAACCCTAGGATGGAACAGATATCTAGAACATCATATCAGATGATTCCCACAGAGCTTTATGAGTTGAGGGTACAGTTGGAGGACTTTTTGAGGAAGGGATTCATGAGACCTAGTGTTTAACACTGGGAAGCCCCGGTTTTATTTGAAAAAACAGAACACAGGATCTTCAAGTTGTGTGTGGACTATGGGTGCTTGAACTAGGTGACCATCAATAACATGTATCCACTACTAAGGATCAGCGACCTCTTTGATTAGTTGAGAGGGGCGCGATGGTTCTCAGAGGTTGACCTACAATTAGGCTATCAACAGTTGTGAGTACGAGATGAGGATATACTGAATATTACCTTTAGATGTTATTATGGTCATTATAAGTCCATGATGATGGAATTTGGCATGATAAGTTCCCCAAAAGTGTCTATGGGACTCATGAACTAGATCTTTCATCCTTAGACTGGTTCGTGGGAGTCTTCATCGACAAAATTCTTATGTGCTCGACAGCTGAGGAGGAGCATGTGAGACACTTAAGGATAGTTCTGAATATACTAAAAGAGAAAGAACATTATGAGAAACTATTCAAGTTCTAATTATGGATTTAGAAGGTCCACTTTTTCAGAAACTTTATCTTAGTGGATGGAGTGGCAGTGGACCCAGCCTAGGTTGAAGTAGTTTTAGAGTGGGGGCCACCTAAGAGCGTGAAAGAGGCATGGAGATTCCTCTGGCTAGCATGGTATTACCAAATATTCATACTCCATTTATCTATGATATCAAGGATTATGATATCTTTAAATTTAAAGGGTCAACCTTTTATGTGGGAGGACAATTTCCAATAGGATTTTTAGTAGTTGAGGTAGAGTTTTTCAAGCGCTCTGATCTTGAGATTTTTAGAGGAGGGTTTCAAGTAAATAGTGTTATGTGATGTATCGGGAATCAGGCTTGGTTGTGTCCTGATGCAGAGGTAAGTAGTGATTGCCTATGGTTTAATCCAGTTGAGGCCACATTAGAATAAATACACGACCCATGATATTGACTTAGAAGTAGTGGTCTTCACATTGAAGATGTTGCGACACTACCTGACGAGTTAGCAGTTTATCATATAATCTGATAATAAGATTCTCAAGTATATAATATATCAAAAGGATATTAGAACAGTTGGCCTCATCGTAGTTTTACTTATTAGATTTAGATGGATCCACTTACCTCCAGTCAATAGTTGTTACTCATCCACTCTTACAGTGAGTTTGGGAGGTAGAACTTAGGGATACTGACTGTAAGACCCTACGTTATTAGATGTCCACATAACATGATCCTGAAGGATATTCAAAAGGTGGGAAGAACATAGTTCTTTTCTGAGGATTCACATTGGAAGCTATGAAATTTTAGAAGGAGTTTTTTAGATAGTTCATAAATCTCCTTTAATGGTATATCTTGGTGTGAAAAAGATGTACCGGGACCTCTGATGTCAGTTTTAGTGGCTAGAGATGAAGAAAGAAGATATAATGTTTGTTTCTTGATGCCTTATTTGTCAGCAAGTGAAGGATGAGCACCTGGTTCCAGCAGGATTAGCTCAGACCCTTGAGGTGCTAGAATGGAAGTGCGATGGTATATCTATAGAATCTTTGGTAGGTTTACCACATACTAATAGGGGACATGATGATATTTAGGTTATTATAGAATGGTTCACCATTCCATCCCACTTCCTAGATATCTGAGAGTATATTTCTGTAGAGATATTGAGAATCCTCTACGTTCATGATATAGTCTAACTCCACAGATCTCCATTGACTTTTGTTTCATATTTTGGTGCTTTGATTATATCCTGGTCATGGAAAGGATTTCAAGAGGTGTTTGGGACCTTGTTATACTTGAGCACTGCATTTCACCCACAAAATGACATCTAGACTAAGAAAACCATTAATTATATAGAGGACATGATATGGGCTTTCAAGTTTGAAATTTGTTGTAGTTTAGAGGATAACCTACCACTGGTGGAGTTTTCTTACAAAAACATATACCATTCCACCATTTCTATGAAACCATTTGAGGCTTTATACGGGTGACACTACAGGTCACCACCATGATAGATTAACTCGGGAGAGTAAAAAATCATGGGCCGAGAGTTGGTACAAAATAATACAGAGAAGGTTCTTATCATCCAGGAGCGGATTGAGACCACATAGATCTGTCATATGTCTTATGCAGATAGGTGATGGATGCCTTTGGATTCTGAGGAAGGAGACTATGTGTTCATATGGGTTTCACCTCGACGTGGATTATAGATATTTGGTTGGGGGAGAAAGATATATCCAAGATTTATTATCACTTTTCAGATAGTAAATTGTTTTTTGAGGTGGAATACCATTATTTCTACCCCAACAGTAATACCGGGTACACGACGTCCTCCACATGTCGCAATTGGGGAGATATGTGCACGACCCGTCTCACCTCATCGACTAGGGAAATATAGACATCGAGGGTGGATCCAATTTTGTTGAGTACCTAGTAGAGATCAAGGTTCTATTGAGAGGATCCTTTTTGGGAGATTGATTCATTTGGTATGTGTTTGATGGTAACATGACAATCTTCAGGAGGGCACTTGGAAGCGGGAGGCCTAGATTCTTGCTCAATACCCTCATAGTTTTGTGTAGTCTTTGTTTTGTTCTTTTGGGGACATAAATCCCTAAGGTGGGGAGAATTTAATGACTCGGATTTTCCATGTATTTTTTTTAAATATTAAATGGGTTTATTTTGAGACAAGGTTCTACGATAGCGTTTAGTTACGAAGCCCCGTGTGCCCGAAAGAAATGTTTGAAAATATTAAAATATTAAATATCATGGACACAAAATTTTCCTGAAAATGTAAAATAAATACTAAATGGGTTCCCGAATAAAAAATCTAGTGGCACTACTGAGTTTAGAATAGTGAATTTACCCTAGGAATGACCTAACATTGGTCAGTAGGGGTTGATTGTAGAAATTCATCATGGGTGATTAAAGGAATAAAATAAATTTAGAAAATTTATTCTATCTTATTGATGCAGCGTTGAAACAATTTTATCATTTAAAATAATCCCTATGTCAGAGATCTTGGGTTATAATCATAACTCTTGAATCCTCTAGAGACATTGGAAAGTGAGATATAGATAATTTTTTCAAGAAGGGAATTATGGAACCTCAAATCTGCAGTTCAAGAATTCCAATCTTAATAGATCTAGCCAATGAAAATTAAGCTTCAACCCTTATTAATCAAGGAGATATCCGAATATTGGTAGGATGAATTATTTCAATTTTTCTTTCATATTCTTGAAATATTATGATGAACAAGGACTAATCCAAGAATAGATTAGCCAGTGGATCAATTGAATTTTTGGGATGGGTTATTTAGGAAATTTATCAGGAATTGATTAGAGATAATTTCATTTATTTTTTACCATTATTATGGTGATTAACCACAATTGACATGAAAATAGATCAAGGTTCATCCCACTTGATTTTTTTTGTTTTTCTCCCCCAATTTTTGCGTTCTTCGTACGTGTTTTTTTCCTTTCTAACCTTATAACCCATTTATGACCAATCAATCATTGGGCCTTTAATTATTGGTGAAAATATCTGAAACTATATATCTATATCAAGAAGAGTCAGTTGAGGTGTGATAGTTAGAGTGGTATCCGATCAAATGACGGTCAGTGTCTAATCCACATTCTTTGGGGGAAATGAAGAATGCCTACGATTGTGTATTTTGAGCCGATTAAAGGCCTGAAACCCATCAATTAAGTGTTAGGATGGAGAATATTCCTTGGATATGGAGTTTTTTGAAAAATGGAACATCGAAATGGAATCTGGGTGATTGGCGATGTGAGAGGGAGGAATAATATGAGTTTCTTGAAAAAAATGATCCACACGATGTGTAGTCCCTCACTATACTACGTGTAGTCCCCCTTGGACGAACTCGGGGTGTATGTGGGAAGTACATAGACACTGGGTGTAGTAAACGAGTAGCCAACATGTTGTGTACTCTCCCATATGGATAAGACTACACTGGTTACACCAACTACCCCATGTATTGGTACACATGTAGGGATACATAGGTTGACACTGTGTACTGCAACCCAGCCGGAGTACACAGGCGGACCCCAGATGGAATGATAAGGCGCAGGAACTTTTTTACTCTCCGTGTACCCCTCTTCTACATGACATGGTTGGAATAACCCCGGTCATTTTACATAGGTAGTACCTGGGGTCATGGGACATGATGTGTGACCCTACTACACACTGTGTAACCCTTTCTACATGGCTTGAGCCTCTTGTAAATAATATCTTGACAAATTTCATTAGGGTTCATTCCCTTGATCATTCAATTGAATGTTGGTAATAATCATTTAATACACTTAGGATTATGATCCCTTCAGTAGGACTTATAGGATAGAGTTTTTGGAATCCCACGAGAGGCCCAGAGGAGGATCCCTTATTCATTTCTTCATAGCCTAAGTGGAGTTCTTGGTATCAATGTGACCAACACTATGTAAGCGTAAATATTCTACTTAGAAGGTTAATCTAGATTGAGTGATTGGTATCACCCCATATCCTTGAATATGATCATCATCTGTTGCATTGTATTCTATTCAAACTATTAGTTATCTCTACCCTGGTGAGACCCAATGACAAGTACATCTCAGAAGGACGTCATCAGTGATATCAAACTCAGAAGTTTGTTCTCCCAGATGAGTGATTCGTTGAAACTTCAAGATGAATTCCTATTTTTGTTAGATAGTGGTAATGGATTAACTCTAGAAAGTGTGTCATGGATTGAGTATATCTTTATATTCTTGTTATATGCATTGTAGACATATTCCTATGTAGAGTTGACTATACATTCGTTTTTTTATTGCTTTGTGGTTTTGGGGTTTCTTACAGAGTATTGTTATATTCACCCCTAAATAGGATTTACTATAATGTGTAGTGTCTTTTGAAGAAAATCGAAATTTTGGTGGAGTCTTAAGTGGACCAGGACCAGATGGTGCTTTGTGAAACCGGAAATACTGAGGTGTGTTCCTGCGGCTACAAAAAATAGTCCCGGTACGATTACATATAGGTTGGACTTATGGTTGTAGACTCTTTTGTTGGTCTAGTATTCTAGACCTATTTTCTTTACATTACATTATATCGTACTCTAGTTGTGGTATATTGTTGTATGCATGCATTAGTTACTTAGAATTGTTTACATTTCAGAATTTTGTGGGCTTGGAGACGTGTGCATGCATACTAGTACATATGAAATGACTCACATGTTAGTGACATGCCTAATCGGTGCTAGTCACTAGCCCCTGGCCTATTAGAGGTAGGTTTAGGGAGTCGCAGAATTGGACCCACTCGAATGGGTCTTGACATTGCTGCTTAGATTCCAAAACCAAGAAACATGAACATCACATATTTTTTTAAATTAATTTAAACAACTAAAGAATTACCTTGAGATTTATTCCTTTTTTGTTTATTGTTTAGGAAATGTCTCTAACTTGTACTATCATTGAATTGTATGAATAAATAGAAGATTCTATAAAACCAAGAGATTTTGTAAAATATATATTTTTTAAATGAATTTAATCTTTCCAATATTTTTTTATTACATGTAACAATGAGTTTAGCATGTGATATATGCAACAATGAGTTTGAACAAAATGTGTCATATTATTGAAATATTATTGTATGATAGTTATCACCAAGCCATTGGAATGAAGGGTATGAATTAGATTAAATAAATTATGATAATATATTGTTTATATATTTATATAAAATTAATTCTTTGGTGACTAATTAATTAAAAACTAAAATAAAAACAATTTGAAAATAAAGGAAATATTTCATTGAAAACTATCTTTATGAAATTAGACACGTTTTACCTTGATAAATGAAAAAAACCCAATTTTTTGAAATATTTTAAAGAACAGTATTTATTATATATTCAATTAACTATTAAAATTTCATATTATTTGTTTTTAAAACTAGACATAACTATAAATCCAATTTTATGCTAAAAAATGTATTTTTCTAAAAAACAGTTTTGTCACATTTTTGTGGACGTATTTTTTAACAAAATTTTAAAATTACAAAAACATTATTTGAAAAAATATTTTTTACTTTTTAAATAGTCATTTTAAAATCATATTAGGTTGATTTTTTTTGAATTTTTTAAACTAATTAATTTTTTGGTGAATATTGAAAAATACTAAATTTTAATTGAAAAATACCTTTTTATTTAAATTATTTATAAAGATAAATTATATTTTAATTTTTTCTAAATTAAAATTAGTTAAATCATATATATATATATATTCATTCAATTCATATAATTTTAGTCATTTTTATATTGTATTATTATATAAAAATGTTGTAAACTTTCCATTTTTTTTTTGAAAACCCGCTTTCCCATCGCGTCTACAGGATTGATTTTAAATTTATTTTTTTCACTTATATGAATGGTATTTGGGAAAATGGATTAAATATTTGGACTCATCATAATTTATATTATATAATATGTTCAAAATAATTTTTGACAATAATGAATAGTAAAAATAACAAAAATTATTTACTCTGAATATGTTAAAAATGGGTTTTTGGGGGTTAAACGAAAAATATGGGGGTAAAAATTACCTAATTTTTTTTATAAAATATATTTTATATACATATTTAGAACCTATAATTTATAAGTAATGATAATAATCAATTTTTACCCATTTTTAATGTAAAAAATGTGGCTACACTATTTTCTTCTGAAAAATTACATGTGTGCCACTCACCTCACTTATAAAAGGCCACACCTCTCCTCTCCTCTTCACACCATAAAATCCTTTTATCATAAAATAAAAGAAACAATCAATTCATAAACTACCTACTCTAATCCTAGAAACCTTATTTTGGTGATAAATCCAAACCTAATGTGGTTACCCGAGGAAGATGTAATATTTATCATCACACATTTTTTATTTTATTTCTTCTTCCCCATAGTTTAATTATTATTAAAAAATTATAATTTAATAATATAATAATATTAAATATTCTTATATTTAGTAATGTTACGGTAATTACCTATAAACATCCCCACTTCAATCAAATGGTTTATGAAATCATCATTCATGTGTACGGCGGACTACCGCCGCACAAACCGATGTAATTGGTTATTTCCACCACCACCTCTCAAGGTAGGGTATGATGATCGATAAAATATATATATATTATATTTATAGAATAACTTTAAATATGGTTTCATTATATCATATTTAATCTATTTAATTCCCATTCATTAGGGGATATGATAACGCCGCTCATGTGTACGACGGACAACAACTTTGTGAAGTGATGTGATTTTTTTTTCATTAACGCATTACTTGGAGGATCATAAGAATATATTTAGTTAATTTATGTTATATACATGATAAAATTATGATATTAATAAAATATTTATCATTATAAAAAGTTAATATATCATTTTTCTTCTTATCTTTTCACTCACTAAATGATGATCATGTCATTGGTGTACGTGTGGACAACCACCCTCAGAGAGCAATGTGAATCTATATTTTCATCACCAAACTATTTATATGATATATATAAGTATATTTAAAGAAATAAAATGTTATTTATGATATTATTTTAATTATTTAATGAAAAAATATTACATAACTCTTCTCTATAGTGATTTTTGAGAAATAGAAACATTACTCATGCATACATAAGACCTACCATTTTCATGACCATAATGTAATTCATTTATCAAAACCATATTTAATGATAAATATTAAAAGTATAATTGATCTATAAATATTATTATTATTTCATTATTATTATTATGGATATTATTCAACCATTATAAAAGTAATAATATCAAAAATAACCAAAGAGAGAATATACAAAAAATGGTTATTACTCGAAATGTTATTTTGACAAGGAATTGATGGATAATAAATGTTCATAAGTAAATAATATATGGTATAATATATATAATTATGGTTTTATAATAGATGTATAATTAACTTATATTTATTATATAGGAGTTTAAAATGTGTTCATATTAATTCAAGACTTATGATAAGGGATTTCTAGTCTCTCTTTTATTTCTTGGAGACATATGAAAATTCACCACTCATTTATTTTGTGCGGTGTATATACTATATCTTTGACATGTTATATAAAAAATATCATCCTTTTAATTATATTTAATGTTTAAGTTTATGTAATTTTATTATTGGGGCTTACTATTCAAAAGATTACTAAAGCCGTAAAGGATTTCCATATCACTTTTATACTTCTATGAGACACATGCCATAATTACGACCTATTAATTTTATGTGGTGTATATAATACCCATGAATTTATGTAATAATTCATATCCTTAAAATTATGGGTGTATACATATCCAATCTATGATCCATTTTTATGATGTTTATGGTTCCAACGTTACGAAATCGCAAAGGGTTTTTTTGTCTCAATTTGACTTCATAGAGATATATGTTATGATATGAATCGATCTTCATTTATGAGGATTATGTAAAGCCTATTAACATGTAATGTAATGAATTTATCTATTAAAATGAAATTTTAGGGTTAATTTAATGATATTAGTTTATGGGGATTATGATTTAAATCTATCAAAGTGGTAAGATTTTTATGTTACAATCTCATTATTTGTTGGGATTGTTTAGGAATATGTTGTCAATGATGATATATTTTGATCTATATCTAAATAAAATATTTAGTTTTCTTTTCCTGTGGTTATTTCATGAGAATACATGTTTTCCTGTTATTTTCTGTTCCTTATATACTCAATATTTTCAAATAATGTTTTTAAAGGAAAATCTTCAATATTTTACTCATCTATAAAAAAAACAATTTTCTTCCAAAACCATATTTTCTCAAAATATTTTCAAAAAGGTTTTCAGAATTATTAAAATGGTTTATAAAAGAAATTTTTACCCATTTCTTAATTTTTTAATTTTTTTTTAAATTAATCTTCATGTGTTTTTTCAAACAATGCTTGTTTGGCTTCTACAAAAAATGTAAAAGGAATATTTGTTTAAACATGGGCGGAATGAATGTAATATCTTGCTGTCATGAACATTATATTATTTGAATATTTCTATATTAATTTTCAAAGTTATTTTATTTTTTTTAAAAATGATTTATTTTTAAGTGTTTTTGAAAGTGTAAAGGTTATTTTATTCAAGAAATGGTTTGAATGATTTTTAAATATTTTCTTGTATATTTTAATGTTTTTTTCAAATAAAAAGATTTTCAAATTTTTTTTTCATATAAAAAAGGATATTTTACTCAAAAATATTTTAGATTAATTTTAAATATTCCTTAATAATTCTTAATTTTATTTTCACATAAAAGTATAATTGAAAGATTTTATGAATTTGTAGTATTAAAAAGTGATTTTCAATGAATTTATTTTTTTGAAGAAATGTTCCAAGTAATATTTAAAAATAATTTTCCATAATAGGTGAAATAATTTAATGCTAATTATTATTTTCCTAGGATGTTATTCAGGTATACCATTCTTATTCATTCTCACAAAGATTTATGTTTATGATGAAAAGATGTTTATGAAATCAGTTTCTCATCCACAAGTTATACCATGCTTATGAAACCTATATATTTTCATGTATTATGCTATGATAAACTGATGAAATTATTATAAAACCTATATCTTTTTCACTTGTAATGATACAATGAAATGTTTATGTGACCCAATTCATTTTAGGTTTCATGATATGATTAATATTTTATTATCTTTTGGCACACATACACATGATTTTTATTTTTTGATTAGAGAGAACTATATCTAACTCATATGTATTAGGTAAATATTTATATATCATAAGATAGATAAGAATAGAATAGGATGTTAACCTATTTCAATAAGGAATTATTTTGGCTATGATTGTCTTGGGAGTGAACCTTTACAACAATGATGGTTTTGGGGGTGAACCCATGCAACTACGATAGCCTTAGTAGGGAGCCTTGAATACTATGGAAATTATTTTATATACTTATATGTATTCCACAATTCCATGTCTAATTCCATTGTTATGCTCTCATGGATCATTATATTTGATTCACTTATGATTCATGTCTTAAGAACTTCCCATATTTATTCCATGACTCAAGATTGTGATATTTGATATAAGGGGCATGGTTTTAAAATGTTATTCTCATTTCTCATACCATTATGTTCATGTTATGCTTATGTATATCCCCTGTTCACCCTTATCGAGCACTTGAGATCACCCTATTTTATATTTTCCTTCCCCAGGTTTAGAAGAAATGTTTTAAGCAGGGTATATGTTTTTAAGATTAATAAAGGGGGAGATATTTACGAAAGATATCGAAGATATTTCACCAAATTAGAAGATTGTGTACTTAGACTTTGTATAAACTAAACTAATATGATCCTTAGGTGTGTTTTTATGTACTATATTGAATATTTGTATAAAAAGATGTAATATCAATGTATGGAAATTCCGAGTCGCTATAATTGGTATCAGAGGAAAGGTTTCGTTGACCTTTGAAAACTAGAATGAGAAACATTTAGTGAGATCCCTAGGTATATTTATAAGGATATGTACAGGGATGTATCTATGGACAAGTCTATGGATGACTCAAAGTATAGGAAAACATCATGAAATTTTGATAAATGATAGATCAAGTGGATTTTGAGATATTAAATTTTCTTCAGGATAATACAAGTGGACGTGGCTTTAGAACAGAGGTACCTAGGGGTAATAACTCTAAAACGGTTGCATTGAGTTGGACTTGATCATCACTTGGTGCTTTAAAATGGGTCTTTCTAAACACCTGATTTTACACTCCCATGGGATATGCTTTGGAAATTTAAAAACTCTTTACAGACCAACATGAGATATTTAAATAGATTATGACTATCAGGGACCTAGGATAAACCTAAGGTATAATAGATTAAAAATATGGTGTCATTATTTTGACATCCTATAAGTTATTTTTTCATGATTATGTTGTTTGACACTATGATTAGTTTTGATTACATTATAATTTTTTGTTTTAATTACTGGAGGGGACTAGAATAAACTGGGTTAACATTTAATGTGACTGAACATTTTTCTATGATCAACCAAATGGGATGATTAATGGAGTAAAAGATATTATTATTATTCCTAATCAGTAATCATAGAACATGATTAACATTGTTTACTTTAAAAAACTCTTTGAATCACCATAGAAGGGAAGGATTGCTTTTTTTGAGAGTTTATGCAGTGGAGACCATTGAAAAAAGAATATTTAGTTTCCTATATACTTGATAATGGTATTCACATGTTTGGTATGTGAAAATAACAAGATAGTTTATGATATATAGGGGATTAATTTTAAGTTTATTTTGATAAATTTGTTGACATTATTTATAAATTTTGAATTCTAGAAGGTTTATAAGGTTAACCATTTATGAAATGGTTTAATTTGAAATTTAGATGATGTTTTAGAGATGAATGTATTACTTCACTATATAAATATTTATCTGTATTGGATAACCATTGTTAACCTTTTTTGAAAAAATATAGAAGGAATTACTTATCAAACTTTTATAGATCTTATTTAGTTCCTAAAACATGAAAAATTCATATTTTAGTGCAAGAGATAAAGTGGAAATTGATTAAGGCACAAACAAAGGATGATGTTATGCCTATGAAATAAAAAGATATTATATAAGTATATTTTCAGGTTTTTTAAGTCTTGATAGAAAAATAATTACCTGAAAATAGGAAAAGGATTGTGAAATAAAATTTAGTCCTATTATCATATTTTCTGATGACATCAATGTACCTTTTCACACTTCTTTAGTTTTTGGATTTGTGTTTGTTAAATTTATCATGAAAATGTTCTCTATAACTCTCCATCCATATTTCGGTGTTATTTTTCCCTTTTATGTCAATGTTTTAACATTCCACATATGTTATAATATTTTTAAACCTTGTATGTGTTATTACTGGTGACTTTTTCAATTCCCTTTCTCTTTTTCAAAAGGATGTTTTATTAACCTTTAATACGATGTGGGTTTCTATGAAGAAATTTTCAAATGTTACACCTTTGATGATCGAGATGAATTTCAAGGGATAAATTCCTTTAAAGGGGGGAGAATGTAACACAAAAATATTATGTGAATTTGTTTTCATATGAATTTAATATTTCCAATATTTTATGTTACATGTAACACAGAGTTTATTTGGTGTTACTCAAAATAACGAGTTTAAAAGAAACATGTCGTATTATTAAAATATTATTATATAATAGTTTTAATCTTGTAATTGGAATGGTGGGTATGAATATAATTAATTAAATTATAGAAATATACGAGTTAAAAATCTATATAAATCAAAATAGTTAGTAACTAATTAATTAAAAATAAAAAAACTATTTGAAAATAAAAGAAATCATTTTCTAAAAACTATTATTATGGAAACAAACACGTTTTACCTCAAAAAATTAAAAAAAACCAATTTGATGAATTATTTTAATAATATATATATGATATATTTAATAAAATATTTAAAATTTATCTTATTTGTTTTCTAGATGAGAGATAATAACAAATCCAATTTTACGCTTAAAAGTATTATTTTTCTAAAAAGTTGTTTTGTCGCTATTTGGAGACTTATTTAAAAGATAGTTTATAAAACTTTTAGAAAATTTATTTGAAAAAAAAAATTCATTTTTTTAAAATTTTATGTCAAAATTAGTTTAGGGTGATTTTTTAAACACTTTTTTAAAAGGTTAATTTTTTGATGAATATTGGAAAATCCTGAATTTTAATTGAAAATTTAATTTTTTAATTAAATTACATACAAAGTAAAATTATATTTTAAATTGGTTTTAAATTAAATATAGTTTAATTTTATATCTATAAATAAAATTTAGGACATTTCAATCATTTTCATATTGAATTTTTATATTAAAACTATGTAAACTTTTGAAGAATTTGTCTTTGCAAACCTGCTTTCTCATCGCATATGTTGGATTAAATTTAAATTAAAATTTTCCGCATATGTGAAGGGAATTTATAAAAATGTAATAAATATTTGGAATCATTAAAATTTAAATTATCTAATAACATGAAATTAAATTTTGACTATAATGAATAGTAAAGATAGTAAAATTTGTTTACCACAGTTAAGGTAAAAATGGATTTATCAGGGGGTTAAACAAAACATATAAGGGGTAAAATGACCTCAAAACATGTCTAAAATATATTTTATGAAAATATTTAAACCCTATATTATATAAATAATTAAACTACATCATTTTTTACCCTTATGAATTCTGAAAAACAAACTTTCCCAATTTTATTCTAAAAAATTATAAGTATGCCACTTAACTCACTTATGAAAGGCCACCCCTCTCCTCTCATCTTCACATATTAATTTTTTTTTGTTTCATAAAATACATACACAAATAAATTTATAAAATAGAATCCTGAAAGACTTTTTTTCTCATAATTCCATCCTCGGAAAGATTTTAGTCAAAATCTATGAAGATTACTCAAGGAAAAGGAAACAATCTTCATCAGAATTATTTTTAATATTCTTCCTCACTCTACTTCAATTTTTATTAAAACATGATAATATATTAAACTAAATATCTTCCATATACTTATTTTTTGTTATTTTATGTTTATGACCTGTAACCATCACCAATTCCATCAAATGGGTTACGAAATCAACATTCTTGTGTTCGGTGGACAACCGCCTAAAGAACCGATTTCATTTGTTTTGTCCATTACCTCCCATCAAAGATGGGAGTGATGATGGATAAAAAGTATATATATGATATCTATTTCATAATTAAACCTTTTTAGATATTATATTATATATATAATTTTTTACATTCCATTTCATAGGGGATGCGATAATGTCGCTCATGTGTACGAAAGACTGAGAACTCACAAAGTGATGTGATTCATTTTTCACTATTGATTTGCAGGGAAGATAATAAGTATAAATTAAATGAATATAAGTGATATAAATATAATAATTATTTTATAAATTACACATTTATCATTCCATAAATTTAACATATCATTTTCTTTCTTACCATTTAACTCATTGAAATACAATAATGTCATTTGTGTACATGTGGACTACAACCTTCACCAAGTGATGTGAATCACTATTTTCATAAACACACCACATAGATGATATGTATGAGTATATTTATTTAAATAAAATATTATTTATGATATTATTATCATTATTTAATGATAAAATATTACTTACCACCTTTCCATAATGATTGTTGAAAAATGGAAACATTACTAATGTGTACGTATGACCTATCATCTCTATGATTGTAACATACTTCATTTCTCAAAACCATATTTTATGATCTGTATTAAAATTATAATTTATGTATCAATATGATAAATATTTCATGATTATTATTCTAGATATTATGGAACCATGAATAATGTAAATGGACCAAAAATAACAAATCAAAATATATATAAAAAATAAAGCAGTTATTACCCAAAATATGATTTTAACAAGGAGTTAATTTTTTTCAAATTGGAATAAGTAAATAAAATTTGTTATAATATATATAATTATTTTACTATAATATATTTATAGTAAAATTATATTTATTATATAGGATATTAAAATGTGCACGAAGGAATATGATACTTACAATGAAGGATTTCCTGTCTCCCTTTTATTTTTGGGAGACATATGAAAATTTACAACTTGTTTTTTTGTAGTGTATATATTGAACCTTTGACATGTTATATAATTAATATCCTAATTTTAACGATCATTAAAGTATCATTTTATTTTATTATTTGTTAGGTCTTACAATTCAAAAGGATACTAAAACAGTAAGGGATTTTCGTCTCACCTTTTACTTTTATGATACACATTCCATATTCACCACCTATTTATTTTATATGGTGTATATAATGACCATTAATGTATTTTATAATTACTATAATTAATATTTTGGGGATTTACATATTCATTTTATGATATCTGTTTCATATAGTTTACGCTTCAAATATCACCAAAGTGGTAATGGCTTTTTGTCTCAATTTTCTTTCCTCGAGACATATGTTATGTTATAAATATTTATTTGTTTATGAGGTGTATATACAACCCATTGGGATGAAATATCAGGAATTTATTAATTATAATGATTTTTCATATTTCATTTAATGTTATTTTTTCATATATATTATGATTGAATGTCACCAGAGTGGAAAGATTTTAATGTTACAATCTTATCATTTATTAGGATTATTTATGATTATAATTTCAATGAATAAATAATATGATATATCTCTCAGGAAACTAATGAATTTTTGTATTTTATGGTTATTTCATGAGAATACATATGTTCCATTAATTTTCCACGATTTTTTACAGAAGAGTTTGATACAATATTTTTAAAGAAAAAATGTCTTTATTTCTCTCTTCGATCGAAAAACCTTTTTATTACATATCCATGTTTTATAGAAATGTTTTTAATTTTTTATAATTATCCAAACTATTTATAAAATAATATTTCACCCATGTTTTATTTTTTTTAAATATCTCGAAAGGAATATCCACATCATTTTACAAATAATTTTCATTTTGATTTTACTTAAAATATGAAAGGAATTTTAGTTTTAACATGTTCGACATGAGAAGAATTCTCCTCTATCAAGACTATTATTTTATTTAAATAATAATTTATAATTTTTCATGTTTCATTTAAAAAAGTATTGTCAAAATTTTCTATGTTTTAAAAAGTTTTTTTCAAAGATAAAATTATATTTTCCTCTATAAACTTTTTAAATGAATTTTAAACCATCACTTATATTTTTTGAATGTTTTTTTCCAAAGAAAAGGATTTTATAAATGTTTTCAAAAGTTGTTTTAAAAGAAGAAAATATATTTTCATTAGGAAATGTTTTAAATGAATTTTTAATATTCTTTTATAAATTTTCAAGGTTATTTTCAAAGAAAATGATTTTCAAAATGTATTATGGTTTTCTAGTTTTAAAAATTGATTTTCATAAAAAAGTTATTTACCAAAAGAAATGATCCAATTTATCATTAAAAATAATTTTACATATAATATGAAATACTTTGATACCATTTATTCTTTAATGGTGATATGATCTAAGAATATAGTTATTATTCGTTCTCTATAGAGTTTATGTTTATGATAAAAATATTATTATGGAACCTATTTCTCTTCAATGGATTATACAATTCTTATGAAACCCGATTCTTTTCATGGTATTTACTATGATAAATTGATGAAATTATTATGAATCCTTTCTTTTTTATATAGATTATGAAAAGTTGAAATGTTTGTGAAACCCATTTTATTTCTTTTTTTATGATTTGATGAATGTTTTATGATTTTTGGAACACATACAAATGATAATAATTATATAAAGGGAGATACCAATATATTATAGCAATGGATTGAGTAAAAATTTATATCTTTTAAGATGTATAGGACTGGAATGGGGAGTAAACATTGTTTAATAAAGGACTTTTTCTGCGATGATGGTCTTGAGAGTGATCCTTGACAACTATGATGGTTTGGAGAGTAAACCCATTTCACTATGATAGCCCTGGTAGTGATAATTTACTATTATTGAAATGATTTTCTATTCTTATATATATGCCATAATTACATGTATTATATCTGTATTACACTCTCATGGATCATGTTTTTTATATCCCTTTTGATTGATTCTTTATAAACTACTAATATTTATGCCATGACTAAAGATTATAATCTTTGATATAAAGGGTATGGTTTTTAAATGTTATGCTCATGTTCCCAGACCCTTATGTCCATGTTATGCTTATATCTATCCATTCTTTACCACTACTGAGCACATGGGATCACCCTTTATTATGCTTTCTTTCCCCAGGTCATAAAGAAAGGTTTAAATAAGGTATGTTTTTGAAGAGTAATAAATTGGAATATATTCATGGGATATATGTTAGATCTTTAACCAAATTATAAGATTGTGTACCAAGTCTCTAAAAACACTAAAATATTATGGCCCTTAAAAGTGTGTTTTTGTTATGTATTGAATATTCATCTAAAAAGATGTAATATTTATGTATCAAAATCTTGGGTCTCTCAATACTAAAAATTAACTTTTAAAAGTGATAAAAATGAACTTTTCCTAGTTATTAAATGTGATCACAATCTAAGTGATATTTAAATCCCATGACCTTTATTAGTTCTAAATAAAACAATAATAAATAACCCTTTTATCAGCATATTTTGAAAGCGCTAATAAACAATACATTTATCATCACAAAATAAAGCACTGTTAAAGATACACTTTATCAACACTTCAAAAAAAATGATAAATGGACCCTTTATCAGTTCTAGAATAAGTTTTGATAAATGGTCCCTTTATCAGTACTTCATCTAGTGCTGGTAATGGCCATTTTAGATGCTACATAGTTGGATCCCTAGAAAAACCTTGTAGCAGCCCTATAAAATCAAATTAAATCAAAATACGAAAAAGGAATAAAAATATATAGTAAATTTGATTGGAATAAAAATCACATAATGAAATATCATTTTAATTAAAAATGTACATGTAAGATATTTACATTAATGTCATATTTAAAATCAAACAAAAAATTACAACCAATATATAGGTTAAAAACTACTAGAATCTTTTCAACAATAATTTTCTATATAAAATCATATCCATACAATTAAATAATTTTTTATTTTAATAACATTAAATTAAAAAAATTAAAAATTATAATTTTAATGTTGTATATATCACATATGATAAATTATATTATTAATTATTATATATATTAGGTATATTATTAGTTAAATTAGTGTATTATTGATATTTAGTTGATTCATACAAGTTAGAAATATATTATGGATCATTTTACTAAATTTTGAAAATATTATGATATTTTTTTCTGGGTTTTTTCTTTGTGAGGCATATTTTAAACTAAAACGATAATTATATTGAAAATATGCACTTCAGTTCTTACAGACTACATCACATTTAATATTAATCTGTATTCAATTCAAACATGTTCCAAATGATTTATAGATCATTTTCCAAAATTTTGAAAACAATTCAATCTATTTTTCTAAATTTTGGCTATGTGATCCATGTTTTAAACTAAAATGACACTTTTATATTGAAAACATGCTCTTTCATTCATACTGACTACATCATATGTTGTATTAGAATGTATTATATTTTTATATGTCAAAAATGAATTATGGAATGTTTTACTAAATTTTAGAAACAATCCAATTTCATTTTTCACAGTTTTGACTGTGTGAGGTTTGTTTTATACTAAATTGACACTTATTTTGAAAAACAAATTTAGTATACTAACCACATCATGTGTTGGATTGATGTGAGGTTTATTACTACCCAATAATAATGAATTATATATTGTCTTCCTAATGTTTTAAAATAATTTAATCTCATTTTCTTGGTTTTTTCTATTTAATGTATGTTTTAAACTAAAATGGTGATTTTATATTGATAACACACACTTTGGATCATATCAACCACATCATGTGTCAGATTAATGTGTAGTCAATTCTTACATGTGAAATATCTATTATGGATCATTTTAAAAAGTTTTGAAAATAATATAACTCATTTTCATGTTTTTGGATATTTTAGGTGTGTCTTAAACAAAAACAGAACTTTTCTATTTAAAACACTCACTATGGGCCATATCAACCACATAATGTGTTAGATTGAATTGAGGTGAATTCATACATGTTTAAAATGAACTATTGATCATTTTTATAATATTTTAAAATTATATAAGACCATTTTATTAGTATTGTAATTTTGATGTTTGTTTTAAACCGAAATGACACTTTTTTATTGGAGACACTCAATTCGGGTCATATCTACCACATCATTTGTCATATTGATGCGTGGTAAATTTATACATGTGAAAAAATAATAATTGATCATTTTCATAATGTTTGAAAAGAATACAATCTCTTTTCCTTAGTTTTGGACATTTGGTGTTCATGTAAAACTAAAATAGCACCTTTTTAATTAAAACACACACTTCAGGTCATATTAACTGCATCATGTCACAAATTGATGTGTTTACTATTCCTATATGGGAAAAATTAATTATAGATCATTTTCCTAAATTTTAAAAATAATTCGAATTTTTTATTGATTCTGGCTATTTTTTGTGTGTTTTAAACTAAAATGGAACCTTTTCATTTGAAACATGCACTTCATGTCATATTGACCACATCAGGTCTAAAATTAATGTGCGGAAAATTTATAACCATAAAAAATAATTATGGACCATTTTCTTAAAGGATAAATACAAGGAAATCTTATTTTATTGGTTTTGAATATTTGATGTTTGTTCTAAACTAAAATTAATTTTTTGTATTGAAACACACACACTTCGGGTCATATCAACCTCATCATATGTCAAATTGAAGTACGGTCAATTATTACATGTGAAAAATATATTATGGATTGTATTCCTAAATATTAGAAATAATTTTATCTCATTTTCTTAGTCTTAGCTAATTAATGTGAATTTTAAGCTAATATTGTACCTTTCTATTAAAAACATGTTGTTTGGGTCATATCGACGACTTCGTGTCACGAATTAATGTGAGGTTGATTCCCACATGTGGAAAATTAATTGAAAATTAATTTGATAAATTCCTAAATCAATTCATCCCCCTTTTCTCAGTTTTTTATTTTTGATGTGTGTATTAATCTAAAATGGAAACTTTCTATTTACAACATGTACTTCAAGTGATATCAACTACATCATGTGTCAGATTGATGTGAGGTCAATTCCTATACATGAAAAATGAATTATGGATCATTTTCATAAATTTTGAAAACAAATTGAGCTCGTTTTATTTTTTTTTCTATTTGACACATATTTTAAACCAAAATGGAACCTTTATATTAAAAACACACTCTTCATTTCATATCAACCACATCATGTCTCAGATTTATGTTTGGCCAATTTGCACACATGAAAAATAAATAATGGATAATTCTTCTAATGTTGTGATAAAATATGATATTGTTTTATCAAATTTAGCTATTTGATGTGCGTTTTAATCTAAAATGGCACTTTCCTATAGAAAAAAATCACCTTATCTCATATTGAAAAAATCATGTATTGGATTAATGTGGGGTCAATTACTACTTGTAAAAATGAATTATGGACCATTGGACTAAATTTTGAAAATAGTCTAATATAATTTTCTCATTTTGTCTATTTCTCCCATGATTTAAAATAAAATGGAACTTTTCTAATGAAAACCTGAATTTCTGGTCATATAAACCACACCATGTCTCTAATTGATGTGAGTTTAATTCCTACAGATAAAAATGTATTATGGATCATTTTTCTAATGTTTAACAATAATAATATATCATTTTCTTAGTTTTGAATATTTGTTGTATGTTAAAACTAAAATAACAATTTTGTATTGAAAACACATAGTTTAATCCATAACTACTACATCAGGTGTCATATTTACGTGTGGTTGATTCATACAGATGAAAAATGAATTTTGGATTTTCCCTAAATTTTGGAAATAAAATAAGCTCCTTTTTATCAGTTTCGGCTTTGTGATGCATGTTTTAAACTAAAATGAAACATTTTTATTAAAAAAATGTAATTTGGGTCATAATGACCACATTGTGTGTCATATTGGTGTGTGGTCAATTCCTGCACATGAAATTGAATTATAGATAATTTTCCTAATGTTTTAAAACAATATGAGTCTGTTTTCTTGTTTTTGAGAAAGTGATGTGTGTTTTGAACTAATTTGTAAGTTTAAAAAAGAAAGTATCAAAAAAATGGTAAGGAAATAACCTAAAAAATAGATAAAATGATGATAAAATTAACTAAATAGTTATTAGTAAGTCACCTATATATGATTTTGGTATAAATTCTATCACTATATATTATTCACATTCATTTATAAATAAATTTATCTCCATTATTATACATGTCCTTGATAAATAGGTCATAAATAATATATAAGCATAATGATACTATTGTTTCACACCCAAAATATACTTATAAGGTTTTATCCCAGGATAGAAAATATGAATTTTTATTAACTTTAAAGGACATATTATATAATTTTCTAGAAAAAATTATTATGAAAATGTGCCTTATGTATTTATTCACAATCGAGACTCACATACAAATTCACCCTACATAATTTTAGTAATATAATGTTATCAGACGTTTCTTGATTCAAATTTAGGAGAAAGAGTAAAACAAAATTAATTACATAGGTTAAGGTTTTTGTTGAGGGGAATGACTAGACTTGATGATATTGGGTTCATTTTTTTGTTTATGTGCTAATATTTATTCCACCTCTAATTCTCTTTGATCCTTTTGTATATTTTGGTCTACCAAAATAGACTGAACAATAATATATATCAAAGCATATATTTGTAGCTAAAATCCTTGAACCATCTTATATGAGTACTCGTTTAGTTTTATCTTCTCTAAATCTGTTTTAGGAGACACTCAAAAATATACACCTCTAATGTGACTATATTGTTCTGACCACTTCAAATCTATTGAATGTTGTTTTTCTTCTGGCATGGTTGCTACCAATTCTTATTTCTGAACTTTATAAAAAACATATGAAAATAAATAGATATTTTTATGTAATACAATTATAAATCATAAATAATTAATATTATTTCAATCTTACACATGTTTCATATAATAATTTTCTAGTTTTAGCTGCTATTTTTCCATCCTTATTAACCTAGAACTCCTTCCATAGAACATGATGTTATATTGAAGCGGATTCATACATTTATTCACTAATCTATATATAAATAAAGGATCATATTTCATTTCATATCCCATAAAAATTATATTTTTGATTTAAAATAAATAAAAATTTATTCTCTAGTGAAGCGTACCCCATCCTTACTT
The DNA here is from genome assembly GCA_963277665.1 of Viscum album. Taxonomy (NCBI): domain Eukaryota; kingdom Viridiplantae; phylum Streptophyta; class Magnoliopsida; order Santalales; family Viscaceae; genus Viscum; species Viscum album. The sequence continues at coordinate 716,598,065 of OY728133.1, read as the reverse complement.
TGTCATAAGGCTACATTTGTTTTGATGCACGTTGTTTATTTTCATCCCTCCTTTTCTATTTCATAAATTAAAATTTTTAAATCTAATTGAATAAAATTATCAATTTAAAATAATATATTATAGAATAGAACTTAAATAAATGATTTCTCATCATGATGAATAATGAAATCATTCCATGTTTCTTGATTTATAATGTTTTCATAAGTAATAGGTGGGCAGGGCATAACTTTCCCTATAGAATCCTTAAGATTAATCTTGGTTAGAAGATTCTATAAGACTTTATGGGACTTTCAAGTTCAAATTAAGACATATTTCTTATAGAAATCATCTAAAATAGATGAACTCTACAAGGAATAAAAAAAATTAAATCATTGTATCATTATATAATTTTTTGGTAAAATAGCGAAATTATATCATAACATTACCTTAATATCTTCCCAAAGGATTTAATTCATTTTAGGATGGTCATAGAATGAAGAATATATATTAGTCAGCACATTCACTTCATTGTGACCCCAAAATAACTAATGAACATTGAATTGTTGGGGTCAGAAGGTTTGACATGTTTTTTTGAAAGTTGGTGTTGAAGACTATTTTTTATAATGAAATATAATACCTCTATCTCTCTGGGTATAGAGATACCCAATACATATCCTATTGGCCTAAGGATAACTTTCCCATGAACATGTACCAAAGGCCCATTGTAGCATCATGCCTAAATCATCCTACCTGTGTCACCAGGCCTGCATCATGTATATGTGTTACCACATGTATCTAAAATTCATCAAGGGGTTTTCCCAATCTCAAACCTTGGTATTTTGGATGTAGGATTACATGTTTTACCACTCAGGAGCAACCCCAATAGCATCTAACACGTTGATTCCATCCCCCCTCAAATTTTATACCCTTACTTATTACCTTGATAATTTTAGTCAACACTGTGATGGTGGATTGTTATTGTTTTTATCATCACCATCTTCTTAATCCCCTAATAAGTCTATAGTTTTATCATCAAACACATGTAATTCCCTGAGATTGGTACCATAATCATGTGTAGAATACATTTTCTACTTGAGTAGTTGAAAATTTAATTTAGATTATGTTAAAATAGTAGAGAACCCATAATATTATGAGAAAAATCATAGTATATTAAATAAATATTAACCAACTCATTGAAATATCACTATTCTATTAAATTTTTATGGGATTTATATCCTCTATCGAGAATCCAAATCCTCTTTTTGTGGTTCCCTCTAACATACAAGAAATTTCCAACACTGGGACAATCATGAACTGATTGTGATCTCCCAATGAAAGGTCTATCAAAAATTGAATTTTCATATGACCCTATAGTTGTTTTAGTCACTAATAGGAAAATCATACAATTATTGTCTTTTGGATCTATAACATAAAATACATGCACTTCTTGGGATTTGATTTTGAATAGCTCATCTTTTCCCCCTTTTGCAATGAAATTCACCTTCATGAAGCCCATTTCATCAACTTTCACTGCTTTTCTACTGTTATCCCATTTATAATGAAAATTGATCACTTGAAATGTTTTATAATCAATATTTTATATCTATTAAATAATTCCAAATTATATAATATTCACATAATTTGGATTTCTATCCTTGGAACTAGATATTTGAATTGCATAAGCCACAAGCATAAATCCACTATTTTTCGTCATACCGTAGTCATCTTGTCATTTTTTATAGAACATATAACCATTGATTACAAAACCATTATAAGATATAAAATTTTAATTTGGTTCCCTATCTATCCATAAAATTTATTTGGAAATTGAATTTATATTTTCAGATAACTTCTTATAAATATGATATTGGAACCATCCTATAGATTATTGATTATTTTTATTTGGTATCTTTAGTTTATCCCTTCATGAATTAAAACCTCCATGATTTTTTATAGTCTTCAACATATGGATCAACATGTTCACTATTGTAACACCCTAATCTTCCACGGTACGCTTCTCTTTGAATAATACAATAGCCTGTGTTGTACGCCACTTCGAGTTCTAACACACCACCACCAATCAAACTCCCTGTTATGAATAGTAATACCCACTTTTTGAAATTTTATAAATTTTATCTATCATAATGGACTTCATTTTTCTATTCGGAATATCGAAATTATCTTAGGGTAAATTTTTGGTATTTTTCTGAAAACTTTCAATTTTTTATGAATACTGAAAAACAATGAGTTATAGTTTAAAACTGAATTTTTATTTAAATAATTAATTATTTTATTTAAATTTATTTTAGGTCAAAATATATACACAATAATTATATATGTTCAATGTAATTTGTTGGAGTCATTTTGTAAAAATATTAGATATATAATATTTTATTGAACTTTTCACTGTCTTTTACCCACCTCTTAGGAGCTTTTGAAAATTTAAATAAAACTTAATTTTACCGCTTCTGTGTGCTGAATTTTAAAATTCCTAGAGACACGGTTGATATTAGTAAGTAAAATTTGGTTCAATGAGATGAAAATAATTTTTAGTGAATAGTAGGTTTTTACTTTTATTTACCACGGTTAAAAGTATCTAGGGTAATTAAGGGTAAAAGTGATATTATTTTTTACCCTAACACATGTCCTAATTCTATTGGATAAGTATAATTCAACCAAAAAACATTAGGAATAAAGTATGAACCTCTTTGGTTAACTTGGATTAGATTAGGACATTTATTATTATTTTATTTAAAGAAGAGTTAAAAGAGTTAAAATCAAGGTTTAATAACTAAACATATTTAATATAGGGTTACACATAAGATAAATTCGACTCTAAATATTCATTAGAAATATAAAAATATTTAAAACATAATGGTACTTTATTTATTCTTTTTAGACATTATATAATTTAATTTATGTATGACACAATGATGATACAATAATTACCTAATTAATGAAATATTAAAATAATTGATATTATAAATATCCAAATAAATGTAATTTGAGACTTTTTATGAATTAAAATAATTTTCTAGGTTAATATGACATGTTAGGTTAGTTTAGATGAATTGTTTTCGAATTAATAATGCTTTTATGAATTTAGAAAAAACAAAATACCAAATAGTGTCAAAATTAAAATCAAAGAGTTTTTAAAACAAATATTATATTATTAATTGATATTATATTCCTAAAAATATAAGTTTCGGCCTAAAGTCTTATATAATTATAGGGGTATCATTAATTAACCACTTGGGGTTCGCATGGAATTAATAGTAAGTTTATTAACCATATAATATAAAAATACAGAGAGACATGGTAAATGTCAAACTATTTAACTAAGAGTTAAATTTAAAAGATAAGGTTAATATAGTGAACCAAACCTATTTAAAACCTATTTTGTCACGACCCGTCCTCGGGGCCCATGCCGTGACTACCCCAAGCCCGCCTTCCATAGGCCAGGGGCTGGCGACTAGCACCAAAGGCGTAAAATCCCGATAACTGGGAAGGCATTGCCTTTATAAAAGAAAACAAGCACTACAAAGTACATGCAGAAGCAAAACACTAAGTAAAAAAGAAATGCTTAAAAGTAAATGGTCCAGAATACAAACCCAAAAGAAAGTACAACTACAACTGAAAAAGGTACAACAACAAAAAGACAAACAGATGGAAGAAGGAAGCAGCTCCTGGGTCGTCCTCCTCGGGTCCTACCTGAAGGGTAGGTACAGATAGCGCAGCTCCTGGTCGTCCACCACGGATCCTAACTGAAGGTTAGGTACAAATAGCCTCCTCCACGCTCTCGTCCATCAACCTCCTCTGTGTGTCGTCTCATCGTGTAGTCCACCTCCGGGTACTGACTCGTCGTGTAGTCCACCTCCGGGTACCGACCAGTCCTCGAACACTCGGCCTCCGTCAGCACTGTCCATCGTCTGCAACCAACACAACGAGGTGCGGGCATAGCCCATGCAGGGGTGAGTATAACGATACTCAGTAGGGACCCCGAGACCCTCAAGGTCTCACTAAACCAACAAGGATAACCACAAGAAGATCTCAATAGATAACCTCTACTTAGATATATGCCCATACATATACCTAAGTTATCAAGTAACCCATCTCAATCATGAGGAAACATAAGGATTGTGAAATCAACGGATAACCACTACCCAGGTATATGCCCATACATATACCTAAGTTTTCAAGTGACCATCTCAATCATGAGGTAAACACAAAGGTCAAAAGTCTCAGCTCAAACCAGGATTTTCATTATCGAAACCGTAACTGCTGAAGAGCTCCGTATCTGGAGTGTATAGTGGTCCTGTCATGACTCCGAGGTACTGCTCACTAACCTAAGACTGCTGAAGTACTCCTCCTGTCGAGTACCGCGGGTCAGCCACCCAGACACAGTAGTGCTTCCCGCCGAGGTATGTCACCCAAACACAGTAGTGCACACCCCTAGTAGCCTGCTGAGGTACTCTCCGGAAGAGTACCACGGGTCTGTACTGTCACACAGGTAGTGCTCCATCCTCCATGGGTCTGAAACTCAGAAAGTAGTGCTCCGTCCACTAGGCTAGTCGACTCACTCCAAGTCGAGTCGGTCAAGAAGTCGTCAGGCTTCAGCCAGCTACACGGTCTCCGTACTCCGCACGCTCGTCTCTGGGAGGGTCCGCTCCACGAGCTACAAGTTGATACTCCATGTACCTCGAAGTCCCACGAAGAAGTATCTCAAAGGACCGCCTCATCATATGGGTCTCAACGCAACAGACGACGCGTCGATCGGATGCCCGGTCTGTGAGTTACTAGCCCTTTCATCTCAGGGGCCCGGTTGGTTTCGTAAGAGAACCAACCAGGCTGTATCTCAACTGTACCCCGAACTCTCATAGGGTATATTCATAGGGACCGTTTCTCATTGTGATCAACAATGCCGCTGACGGTTTGTCAAACGGACGTCCGGTCAGAAAGATATCAGCTTTTCCGTTCCAGGGGCCCGGTTGGATTTTGGGTACAATCCAACCCAGCCGTATCTCAACAGCATCCAAAACTCGGGCGAAGTATGTCAAAATTTCCGTCTCAACAAGAGGAAAACAACGAGACAGACGGCGCGTCAATCGGATGCCCGGTCTGTGAGTTATTGGCTTTCTCGTTCCAGGGGCCCAGTTGGTTTCGTGAGTGAACCAACCCGACCGCACTCCAACGACATCCAAACCTCGAGTGGAGTAAGCCAAAAGATTCGTCTCACTAAGAGGAATCTAACAAAGTCTATGACACATCAATCGGACGTACGGAGCTCAAGTTACGAGCATTTCCGCTCCGAGGGCCCGGTTGGTTTCGTGTACGAACTAACCCGGCCGAACCCAAAGTTCTCCGAAACCTTGAGTGCGATATACTGAAACAACCCTCTCGATCCAAGGATCGCGTTTCCACTGACAGCGAGTCGTTTGGAGGCCCGTAGATCAAGTTATGGGCATTTGACCGAATGTGGTCCGAAAACGGGGGTCTGGGCCCGGGCCGACCCGGCCTGACCCCCCCTGGGGCGGCCCGAACCGGGTCTGACCCGGCTGGGCCCGGCCCAGCCCGGACCGGTCCGGCGCGGTCCTGTTCGGTCCGGCCCAACCAGACGGCCGCGGCTCGGCCGGCGCGGCCGAGCGGACACGCGGGCGGGGCGCGCGGATCCCCCGCCCTTCGACGTTGATTGGGGCCGGCGGTTCGCCGGCCGCCCCTTTTACGGCGGCGTGCCGCCGCTGTAGGTCATCGGCGCCGCCGCCCCGGTGTGGCGCACCGCCGCCGCCTTCCGCGGACCACCGGACGCGCTCCGGTGGTCCGTTCTTCCTGCCGTCTTCGCCTATGGTCCCCCCGGGACCCCATCTTCACTGCGAAGGGATTCAAACGCCCAAACGGCCTGCTTCGTCGTCGCCCGTCAAACCGCTTGTCAAAACGAAATGCGCCGTCTTCGTGGTTCTCCGGCGTGGCGTGCTGGTGCCGCGGCCCTTCGCCGCGGCTCCGCTCCGGCCGCGGCGCCTTCGACTTCCTTCGACGTGGCGCGACGGCGTCGCGTTCTTGTTCGGCTTCTCGGCGTGGCGCGATGGCGTCGTGTAATACTACCAAGCGATTCTCGTGTGGTGCGACGACACCAAGCCGTCCCGTTCCGTCCATACTAGAAACAATGTCAATAATCGAGGAGGGTCGGCCGTGTTTGTGCGGTCCGACCCCCTCTCATTAATCGATAACAACTGGTTGTAAAAATCACGAAGGATGACACGATAGAAATCACGAATGAAATAATTAAATAATAAACTTCAACATCAATCCGCATGAACGAACGATCTGCGGATCAACCTGGAATTGGTTGGTCTACGCTCGTCGTTCTTTTCTCAGAAGATAAGAGAACACCAAATTAAAAAAAATTCCCCTACCTCGATTCAGATACGGTGCACGTCAATCGAATTGCAGATGACGAGCGTCGCGGAAGTCGGGCGTCGTGGAAAACGAATGTTGATTCCGTTGTCGTCGAGGTGAGTTTGAAGGGGAAACGTCATTAGAAGAAGACGTCGCGTTCTTCGGCGAAGATGTTCTTCGTTGGAGGTGTTTTTCGTGTTTTTCGTCGAAGGTGTTCTTCGCGTTCTTCGTCGAAGGTGTTGAAGAAGAAGAAGACTTCAAACTTAGCCTTTTCTCTCCCAAGTCTCCACCACAAGAACAACTAACCCCAAAATAAAATATTCCTCCCACTTGTTTTATTAACCCAATATAGGTTTTGAATTTCAAGAGTTTGAAAATTGAAAACCCACATTTAACTCACTTATGTTATTAACATAAGATGTTATAAAATTAAGGAGGTGATAAGTTATCAAAACATAAATGGGGGGTTTAGAGGGGTTAGGAAAGTTAAGGAATTTGAAGAGGTGGGGAGGGGTTCATGTGGGCCCCACCCATTCAAATATCCACACATGGGAAGTTGGATGGATGTGGGCCCACCACCAACTTCCCATGGGAGAATTTAACCACTTAACATGAAATAAAATTGATTTAACAATTTTATTCACTTTTTTTTAATTAAACCCCAAAAATTAACTTCTTCTCCTGCACAAACGCAACTACAGTTAAGGTTCCCTTAAGCGATTACTGGCGTTGCGAGTTCATCGGTGCAATCAGATTTCAATTCCGAGCACCGGTTCAAAAGATAGAAATTCCAGCTCGCTCGTTCACTGAACGTACCCGAGCCAAACTCCGGAAATTAATTCCGGGCACACCGGGCCTCGGAATCAGCTGCCGTCAGAAACTGCGTTCTTGTAAAATTCCAAAGAAAATTAAGAAAAATTTTCCTTGAAATTTCCAGGTCTTTACATTACTCCCACCTCAGGGCTTTACGTCCCCGTAAAGCTTCAACACAAACTAGGGTTACAAAAGCGGTACAGAGCACGCATCTGAGCCTTCCGCTCCCATGTGCTTACCTGGAGGTTCCGTATTTCCAAAGAAAGTGCACCCGAGGAATCGATCATCCTCATAGGATCTGCTCCTATCGATCCTCGATCCCCACTGGAACCTCCGTGGAAGTAACCCCATCGCCATTGTCCTGCTCCCCATGATCGATGATATGCGGAGGGTCGAGCACATATCTCCTCAGTTGGGATACGTGGAAAACGTCGTGCACCTAGTGCAACTGAACTAGATGGGTCAAGCGGTAAACCACCTCGCCTACCCAGCTAAGGACCTAGAAAGGTCCGTTGAACCTTGGAGATAACTTCCCGCTTTGGCCACATCTCCGTAAACCTCGTCGAGGTGAGACTCGTAAGAAGACGTAGTCGTCATCCTTGAACTCCAGAGGTCTCCATTTTCTGATAGAACTAAAACTCAAAATGACTGCTGCTACGAGGGTAAGGTTGACCGACTCAAAAGTGATCGGTCGCACCCTCCTGTGCAAGAGTTACCCTGCGCTGCCTGGGGTTTCTTTTTTTGCCGACCAAGGAAAACCCATCCCAATGTCGTAGTTAAAATACAACCTTTTTTCCTAATACCGTCAATTTGTGTATGAACTGTGATTGCCCAGTCCATACTCAAACCAACGTCGTAAGGCCTCGACGCTACCACCAAGAGATTCCAACCGAAACTCTCACCTCAAGGGTCTGACCACACCATCGGCGTAAGTGTGAGTATCGAGTCTCCTTCCAAGGTATCTCCAGACGTGAGGGTCAAGTCCACAGCTTACCAGAAACTCTAGGTCTGGAACAAGATTTGTGAAAGAAAGGAATGATTCATATCGATGTCCGTTAATACAGTAGCTAGTAGTGGACACAGACTGTTCCTTGAATCATTTCTAGAGCCATTGGGTCACACTCCTTGACCGCAAGCAGCCGCACTCTTCCACCGCCCTTCAGCTCCCTAAGCCTGGCGGGGATAACTAAGGTGGGTGGTTGTAGCATGTTAAGATGTACACCACCTCATACTGCTCTCCTAGCTCTGACTCCACGTCTGTTGCTTAGCAGACTCATCTATCCTTAAAGCTTCCACTTCTTGAAACATTTAACACACCCGAGTCTCTAAGACTGGCACCGGTTTCCTGTTTCTTACTGCACTGTGTAGTCTTCATCCGCTCTTGGATGACCTGGACCTCCTTTAGTCTCACAAGAGCTGCTATGATTTCTTCTTTTCCGATAATGGAAACCCGGTCTCATCCCCTGGATGAACCACATTCGTTGCCTAATATAGTCAATCCGGACATGAATGATGCATTCATGCCATGGATGACGTCGTAAGGCCTCGACGTAACTACCAAGAGATCCAACTGTCACTCTCACATCCAAGGGTCGAGTCACACTGTCGGCATCAGTGTGAGGTCACTGGGTCTCCTCCAGTAGAAATCTCGAAAGTGAGGGTCAAGTCAACAGTTTAACCGGGACCACTCAGTATCATCCAAACAAAAGGACAGGAAAGAAAACGAAGATAAGTGTCTTTTTATTATTGCAGCTCATAGTACAAAGACACGAATACAAATGCAACATGGAACTAGAAGTACAAAGGACGTATCCACTAGTTCCTCTCCTGCCCACCTGCTCTCAGAGCTCTACTGCCTTGTCCACTGCTCGGCTGTTGCTCAAGCACCAGCCGCTGCTTCTGTCTCGGTGGCTCCTCCAACACCCACTGATCAACCGTATGAGGATTCAGACAGTCACGTGCCAGGTGACCCTTTCCGCCTCATGAGTAACACAACCTGCTTCTGGCACGCCTAGTTCTGTTCCCACCCCGGGTGCCCCGCACCACCGGTCCTAAAACCCGAGATCGTCCAACTGCTGGTCTGGTCCTTCTGGACCTCTGCATCATCTTTCTACTGCCCACAGATGACTCGGAAACTGATCGAAAATGTAACACCCCGACCCCAGTTACCCAGAGTCAGTGCATTATTACATAACATTGGCATGATCACAAGAAAGATCAAATCTCGAAAGACCGATTGGTTTAGTAGTCTTGGAAACACTAGATATATTCATAAGTCTTATATTACATCATAAAATGAAAAACTACTACAACAACATATTGTCTCTATAATCTACACTCATATCCCCACATAATATCCCTGTAGGTCATTCATAATTTACTTCTTCACTTCCTGGGAAAAATAAAACATAGAAAAGGGGTGAGCTCAAATGCCCAGTAAGGATAACAATATAGCGGAAACTTTCATAAATAACAATAAACATTTAAGGCAATGTATAACTAAAACAAAATACTTTTAAACTTGAACTTTTAACATAGTATGGCATAAATAAAATGAAATAAGGCTATTTACTTATTCACATGGTTATTCTACTAATCGAATAATCACATGCAAAATCAATAACCACTTTCATAATGATGGAATGCATAATGCCAGACTATCATAACCACATAGCCAATGCCTCGTGCCAAGACTACAAATAATATTTTGTCAAGGCCTTGTGCCAAGACACTAGTTTGTCTCATGAGACCTACCGATGCATCGAGGAGCTATAGCGGGCTCCACCCGTCACATATTAAGTCCAATGCATTCCCATATGAAAATGTTTAAACATAACATAAACATTCGTATTAAAACTAGCATACGAAATGTCAATACTTTCACCATAAACTATGAATGGTATAAAAATAGCATATCCACAGTCAAACATATCACAAAACCTTCAATACAATATAGAAGTTTTGTATCATAATAAATCAACTTCAAATAATCTTAAAATCCATCAAAGGATGTTGACATAGATGAAATCAAAATTCTTTTTAAAGAAATATCTCCTTTTATTTTGAAATCATTTAAGATCCATATAAAATAAAACATTTTCTTTGAAAATATTCTTATAAGCTTGTAAGGGAAGCTTTGAAGATTTTATAACGGCGGAAAATAGCCGCACCCGCCGTATAAGTTAAAAAACATTCTTACCTTAATTCTGTCGAAAAGGTTAAAAAGGACCTTGTTTTGAAAACGACGGAAAGATTCCTTTATAAACCTCTTATAAAAAGTCAAACAAGGGTATAAATGACTTTAACCCATATTCTTGTAAATAATAAATATGTTTTGAAATACATTTCGAAGAAACATGGATGTGGATGATAAATAAATCCCAGTAGATTATTACGTATAAACAACCTCAGATAATGAAGAGATTGTGAAATAACCCTTACCTTGTACTTTTCCTTGGTTGGGGTAAGTTAACCTCCTGTATATTGGTGAAATAATTGTTATTAAATTATACAAGAATCATATATATTAATATGATATCATATATGATCTTTTAACATTGATTTGTTAATAATATCTTAGAATTATCGTTGTTTCGGGTGTTAACTTACTCATTTTCTTTTATATGTTTTGTTACATAATCCATGTTTGTTGTATCTTATTCATATCCAAATTGATATCAAGTCCTTAAACATCATTTTTAAATCATCAAATGATAATTATACTTGAATGGATACGATGGAGAATGAATCTCATCGCGTTCGTGGAGACGGTAGTCCGTACGTACGCACGAGCGACAATATCATTCTTTTGATATTAAAATAATATATAAATGGATGGTATATCATATATAAAGAATCATTAACATGTTAAATTTATTATTTACATGAGTTACACATCATTATTATACCCATCCAAATAATAATATATTGAATAACAATTACACCACGACGTGGAGACGGTAAGCCGTACGTACGCACGTATGGTGACATGTTATTCAAAGGGTGGATAGAATACTGAATATGGTTGTACCATATTTATAATAACATCACAGTATATGTGAGATATTGGAGTTACTATTTTAGAATGGTAAGAACAAATAAAGAAGAAGTGGAAGAAGAAAGGAACTTGAAAAGGGCTGGTGAAAACATTACCTCTTCTTCGGGTTCTTCCTTTTGATTTGATCAAAAGGGCTCCTTAGGTTGGCTTTCTGATCAAACTAAGGCATCTAGGTTATAGTGAGGGATTTTGGGAGAGTATTTGGGCAGAGTTTGGCCGAACCAAAAGGCTTTTAAGGTGTGAAGAAAAGAGAAGGAGGAGTGCCCTTTTATAAGAGGGGTGAGGGGCACCTTTGGAAAAGCTAGAAATATTAGTTTATAATAAATTTTTATTCGGTTTCTAATGGCTCCAAAGTTGATTATTTAAATTTTAAGGTGGGGATGGGTCGAAAACAACTCAACCAATATAATTTAGACAGGTTTGGGTACTTATATTAACCTTATCTTTAAGTATTAACTCTAAGTTAATTAGTTTCACTTTTTACAATGTCTCTTTGTATTTTTATATAATATGGTTAATAAACTTACTATATACATCCAAGATACCCCCAAGTGGTCCATTAATGATGAACCTATCATGATATAAGTCTCTTGGCCGAAACTTAGATTTTTATGAATTTTAATATCAATTAATAATATAATATTTGTTTTAAGAACTCTTTTATGTCAATTTTGACACTATTCAATAGTTGATTTTTGTGAAACTCATAACAGATTGATTACTTCTAAAAAAGTCAATTAAATCAATCCTAATATATCATATTATCCTATAAAAGTAGTTTAATTCATTAAAAGTTTTATATTTAATTTATTTGGGTATTTATAATATCAATTATTTTAATTTTTTACTTTTATAGTAATTAATTTATCATCATTGTGTCACAAATAAATTAAATTATTTAATGTCTAAAAATTATAAATAAAATATCACTATGTAGGAAATCTTTTTATCTTTCTAATGAATATTTATAATCTAAAATCCAACATATATAAACCTATGTAAAAATTGTTTTTCTAAAAGATATATGCTTGTGTCATTTTTGTATTCATTTTAACTTAATTAAAATAAAGTGTCCCTATCACCTACAAGTGGCACCATGGGGTCCCCAAATCGACCCAAATATGACTATGGTCGAACATGTATCAACCAATAAGTCTAGGACACGTTTTAGGGTAATTTAGTATTATTATAATATTAATTTTTAACCCTTATTTACCGGATTTACCCTTAACCATGGTAAATAAAATATTTACCGCAGTAATTATTTAAAATGTCTAAAAATAAAAGTTACCTATTTACACAATTTGAAAATCCTGATTCCAAATATGGAATACATTTTTCTAAATTCAAAACACAGAAGTGGCAGAAATTAATTTAAAATTAATTCCCGCTGTCAAAACAAAAAGCGTGTTTTTAAGACATAATAACTATCAAAAGATTGACACTTGTTTATGTTCGGATTAATTGTAAAATTATGTCCAATGACCAAAATTATATTAAATGGTAAAAATATATTCTAAATATACTTTAAAACCACTCAAATTCATAATTTATCACTATTAATTATTTTTATTAAAAAAGTTGTTTTTAATTAAAATTTAGTAATTTTCACTATTCATCAAAATATGAAAGTTATCCGAAATGTACCAAAATTTCACCTTAGGCTAATTTCGATATTCCGAATCCAAAAATGAAGTCCATTTTGAAATATAAAATATATATAATTTCAAAAAGTAGGTATTACTATTCATAACGGCTAGTTTGATTGGTTGTGGTGTGTGTTAGAACTCGAAGTTGCGTACAACACACACTACTGTATTATTAAAAGGAAAGCGTACCGTGGAAGCTTGGGATGTTTCATTTTAAATTTTTTTGATGTCCCCCTTTACTCAAAAAGTTTAAAATATTGTATTTAAAATGGGTTCACTATTAAAAGTTGGTAAAAGTGCAATACTGAAAATGAATTTGTTCTTACATTATGTCTAAGAAACTCATAATATGGATTCTAAAATTATAAGGATTATATAAAGTTTAAAATTTAGTTAATACTATTCATAACCTCTTTTGAACGGCTTGTTTGGTAATTCATGGTGTGCTTGAACTCGGTGTTGCGTGTAGTGCAAGTTATTGTATTATTTTAAAGAAATAACACACTATGAAATCTTGGGGTGTTACAGAAAACCCTGCGGCAAAGAAAGAAGATCCTATACACGCTCGGGGTGTAGAGATACTGGCACAAACTCCACCCTGAAGAAGGTCTCGAAGTCTTCCCATGTGAAGGTCATCCCGTCGCAAAACTGGAACAAGTGGCTCCACCACCTGCCTGTTGCTGCCTGAAGGAGGATGGCAGCAAAGATCACCATGAAGTCTGTTAGCGTCCCCACTAGCCTGAAGACTCTCACCACAGCCTCCAGCCAATGCTCAGCCGCCTGTGGGTCCGTCCTTCCCTGGAACCTGGGTGGCCTCTGGCGCTGGAACTCGTGCAGTGCACTCAAGTAGTGTGCATCGCCTACTGCTGGGGCTGGTGGCATCGGTGGCCCATCGTATGGTATACCACTGGTGCCTCCGCTGGTGCCTCAACTGCAAGAGGGCCCTGTACCGAAGCCTCGCCACTCGACAGGATGTCAGCACGCATATCCCTCTGGGCTCTAGCTGATCATCCGAGAAAAGGCATCCTGAAAGAAACAACGTAACACGGTCAAATGATTATACCTGGTGAGCTGACCTGGTTTGAGCTATTTTAAGGGGAAACCTTTGAAAACACACACGTAATCAGTGTTTTCATGCACAAAGTCTAAAATCAGTTGTCAGGGTCCTGGTGTATAGATACGTCGGCCGCCCGCACCAACACTGGACTCCCTGAATTGAAAACCACACTCGGTACTCTTAACACTATTGCTTCACAGAAAGAAAATATCAGAGTTATAAGTTCTGCGGTAGAACCGACTCCTCTGATACCAATTTGTCACGACCCGTCCTCGAGGCCCGTGCTGTGACTACCCCAAGCTCGCCTTCCATAGGCCAGGGGCTGGCGACTAGCACCAAAGGCGTAAAATCCCGATAACTAGGAAGGCATTGCCTTTATAAAAGAAAACAAGCACTATAGAGTATAAGCGGAAGCAAAACACTAAGTACAAAAGAAATGCTGAAAAGTAAATGGGCCAGAATACAAACACAAAAGAAAGTACAACTACAACTGAACAAGGTACAACATCAAAAAGACAAAGAGCTGGAAGAAGGAAGCAGCTCCTGGGTCGTCCTCCTCGGGTCCTACCTGAAGGGTAGGTACAGATAGCGCAGCTCCTAGTCGTCCACCACGGATCCTACCTGAAGGGTAGGTACAGATAGCCTTTTCCACGCTCTCGTCCGTCAACCTCCTCTGTGTGTCGTCTCGTCGTGTAGTCCACCTCCGGGTACTGACTCGTCGTGTAGTCCACCTCCGGGTACCGACCCGTCATCGAACACTCGGCCTCTGTTAGCACTGCTCGTCGTCTGCAACCAACACAACGAGGTGCGGGCATAGCCCGTGTAGGGGTGAGTATAACTATACTCAGTAGGGACCCCGAGACCCTCAAGGTCTCACTAAACCAACAAGGATAACCATAAGAAGATCTCAACAGATAACCTCTACTTATATATATGCCCATACATATACATAAGTTATCAAGTAAACCATCTCAATCATGAAGAAACATAAGGATTGTGAAATCAACGGATAACCACTACCCAGGTATATGCCCACACATATACCTAAGTTATCAAGTGACCATCTCAATCATGAGGTAAACACAAAGGTCAAAAGTCTTAGCTCAAACCAGGATTTTCATTATCGAAACTGTAACTGCTGAAGAGCTCCGTCTCTAGAGTGTATAGTGGTCTTGTCATGACTCCGAGGTACTGCTCACTAACCTAAGACTGCTGAAGTACTCCTCCTGTCGAGTACCGCGGGCCAGCCACCCAGACACAGTAGTGCTTCCCGCCGAGGTATGTCACCCAAACACAGTAGTGCACACCCCTAGTAGCCTGTTGAGGTACTCTCCGGTCGAGTACCGCGGGTCTGCACTGTCACATAGGTAGTGCTCCGTCCACCATGGGTATGCACCTCAGAAAGTAGTGCTCCGTCCACTGGGCTAGTCAACTCACTCCAAGTCGAGTCGGTCAAGCAGTCGTCAGGTCTCAGCCAGCTACACGGTCTCCGTACTCCGCACGCTCGTCTCTGAGAGGGTCCGCTCCATGAGCTACAGGTCGATACTCCAAGTACCTCAAAGTCCCACGAAGAAGTATCTCAAAGGACCGCCTCGTCATAGGGGTCTCAACGCAATAGACGGCGCGTCAATCGGACGACCGGTCTGTGAGTTACTAGCCCTTTCGTCTCAGGGGCCCGGTTGGTTTCGTGAGCGAACCAACCCGGCCGTATCTCAACTCTACCCCGAACTCTCATAGGGTATACTCATAGGGACCGTTTCTCATTGTGATCAACAACGCCGCTGACGGTTCGTCAAACGGACGTCCGGTCAGAAAGATATCAGCTTTTCCATTCCAGGGGCCCGGTTGGATTTCGAGTACATTCCAACCCGGCCGTGTCTCAACTGCATCCAAAACTCAGGCGAAGTATGTCAAAAGTTCCGTCTCAACAAGAGGAAAACAACGAGACAGACGGTGCGTCAATCGGACGCCCGGTCTGTGAGTTATTGGCTTTCTCGTTCCAGGGGCACGGTTGGTTTCGTGAGCGAACCAACCCGACCACACTCCGACGACATCCAAACCTCGATCGGAGTAAGCCAAAAGATTTGTCTCACTAAGAGGAATCTAAAAAAGTTGACGACACGTCAATCGGACGTCCAGAGCTCAAGTTACGAGCGTTTCCGCTCCGAGGGCCCGGTTGGTTTCATGTACGAACTAACCCGGCTGAACCCAAAGTTCTCCAAAACCTTGAGTGCGATATACCGAAAGGACTGTCTCGATCTAAGGATCGCGTTGCCGCTGACGGCGAGTTGTTTGGAGGCTCGTAGCTAATGTTATTGGAATTTGACAGAAAGTGGTCCGAAAACGGGGGTCCGGGCCCGGTCTGACCCGGGTCCGACTCGGCTGGGCCTGGCCCGGCCCGGTCCGGTCTGGCGCGGTGCGGTTCGGTCCGGACCGACCGGCCGGCCGCGGCTCGGCTAGCGCGGCTGAGCAGACACGCGGGCGGGGCATGCGGATCCCCTGCCCTTCGCCGTTGATTGAGGTCGGCGGTTCACCGACCGCGCCTTTTCCGGCGGCGTGCCGCCGCCGTCGGTCGCCAGCGCCGCCGCACCGGTGTGGCGCACCGCCGCCGCCTTCCACGGAACACTGGACGCGCTCCGGTGGTCCGTTCTTCCTGCCGTCTTCGCCTATGGTCCCCCCCGGGACCCCATCTTCACTGCGAAGGGATTCAAATGCCCAAACGGCCTGCTTCGTCGTCGCCCGTCAAACCGCATGTCAAAACGAAATGCGCCGTCTTCGTGGTTCTCCGGCACGGCGTGCTGGCGCCGCGCCCCTTCGCGGCGGCTCTGCTCGGGCCGTGGTGCCTTCAACTTCCTTCGATGCGGCGTGACGGCATCGCGTTCTTGTTCGGCTTCTCGGCGTAGCGCGACGGCGTCGCGTATTACTACCGAGCAATTCTCACGTGGTGCGACGGCACCACGCCATCCCATTCCATCCATACTAGAAACAATATCAATAATAGAGGAGGGTTGGCCGTGTTTGTGCGGTCTGACCCCCTCTCGTTAATCGATAACAACTGGTTGTAAAAATCACAAAGGATGACAAGTTAGAATTCACAAACGAAATAATTAAATAATAAACTTCAACATCAATCCGCATGAACGAACGATCCGTGGATCAACCTGGAATTGGTTGGTCCGCACTCGTCGTTATTTTATCAGAAGATAAGAGAACACCAAAAAAAAATTCCCCTACCTCGATTCAGATACGGTGCACGTCAATCG
The DNA here is from genome assembly GCA_963277665.1 of Viscum album. Classification (NCBI taxonomy): domain Eukaryota; kingdom Viridiplantae; phylum Streptophyta; class Magnoliopsida; order Santalales; family Viscaceae; genus Viscum; species Viscum album. The sequence continues at coordinate 716,580,854 of OY728133.1, read as the reverse complement.
AATTGCGGATGATGAGCGTCGCGGAAGTCGAGCGTCGTGGAAAACGAACGTCGATTCCTTTGTCGTCATGGTGCGTTTGAAGGGGAAACGTTGTTGGAAGAAGACGTCGCGTTCTTTGGCGGAGATGTTCTTCGTTGGAGGTGTTCTTCGCATTCTTCGTTGAAGGTGTTCTTCGCGTTCTTCGTCGAAGGTGTTAAAGAAGAAGAAGACTTCAAACTTAGCCTTTTCTCTCCCAAGTCTCCACCACAAGAACAACTAACCCCAAAATAAAATATTCCTCCCACTTATTTTATTAACCCAATATAGGTTTTGAATTTCAAGAGTTTGAAAATTCAAAACCCACATTTAACTCACTTATGTTATTAACATAAGATGTTATAAAATTAAGGAGGTGATAAGTTATCAAAACTTAAATGGGGGTTTTAGAGGGGTTCGTGTGCGCCACACCCTTTCAAATATCCACACATGGGAAGTTGGATGGATGTGGGCCCACCACCAACTTCCCATGGGAGAATTTAACCACTTAACATGAAATAAAATTGATTTAACAGTTTTATTCACTTTTTTTTAAATAAACCCCAAAAATTAACTTCTTCTCCCGCACAAACGCAACTATGGTAAAGGTTCCCTTAGGCGATTACTGGAGTTGTGAGTTCATCGGTGCAATCGGATTTCAATTCTGAGCACCGGTTCAAAAGATAGAAATTCCTGCTCGCTCGTTCACTGAACGTACCCGAGCCAAACTCTGGAAATTAATTCCGGGCACACCGGGCCTCAGAATCAGGCGCCGTCAGAAACTGCGTTCTTGTAAAGTTCCAAAAAAAATTAAGAAAAATATTCCTTGAGATTTCCCTGTCTTTACATATTTGTTGAGTGGTTTGCTATCCATAACCACCTTATAATTTAAATAATTCATTTTTGAGCCATTATAAACAGAAGATAATTTTATTATAAAATAATATTTCTAGATTTTCCAAAGGTGCCCGTTACCCTTCTTATAAAAGGGAACTCCCCCTTATCTCTAATTCACACCTTCAATGCCTTATGTCTCTGACAAACCCTACCCAAATACCCTCTCAACTGTCCTCCCTTCATCCTAGAGACCTTACATAAGTCAGAAATCCAACCTAAAGATCCCTTTTGATCAAATCAAAAGGAAGAACCCAAATAAGAGGTAAATATTTCATCACTGTTTCAAGTTCCTTTCTTCTTCCACTTCCTCATTCTTTGTTATTTCTATTCTAAAATAATAACTATATAATCTTATATATAATTTTATGTTATTATAAATATGGTACAACAATATTCATTATTCTATCCATCTTTTAAATCACATGTCACCATACGTGTGTACGTACAGCTTACCGTCTCCACGTTGTGGTGTGATTGCTATTTAATAAATTATTATTTGGATGAGTATAATAATGATGTGTAATTGATGTAAATAAAAAATATGACATGATAATGATTCTTTATATATGATATACCATCCAATTATATATTATTTTAATATCAAAAGAATGATATTGTCGCTCATGCGTATGTACGGATTACTGTCTCCACGGACGTGGTGAGATTCATTCCCCATCGTATCCATTCAAGAATAATTTTCATTATTTGATTAAAAATAATTTATAAAGACGTAATATCATTCTGAATATGAATAAGATACATCCTATCCATAACAAACATTACGTATGTAACAAAGTATACAATGGATAATGAATCAGTTAACACTCGAAAAGATGATAATACTACAATATTATTAATAATGAAATGTTAAAAGATCATATATGATATAATATTAAAGTATATAATTATTGTATCATTTAATAAAAATTATTTCACCATTATATAGGAGGTTAAACTACCCTATAACAAGTAAAAGTACAAGGTAAGGGTTAATTTCACAATCTCTTTATTATCCAAGGTTGTTTTTACGTAAGTATCTACTCGGACCTCTTTATCATCCACATCCGTGTTTTCCTAAAAATGTATTTCAAAACATTTTTACTACTTACTAGACTAATTGTTAAAGTCATTTATACCTTTATTTGACCTTATACGTTTTGAAAGGAATCTTTCTATCATTTTCCAAACAAGTTACTTTATGTACTTTTTGACAAAAATAAGGTAAATTGTTTTTAACTTATATGGAGTGTGCAACAATATTCCATCTTTATAACATCGTCGAAGATTTTCATAGAAGATTATAAGAGTATTTTCAAAATAAATGTTATATTTTATAATTATGCAACATTAAATGATTTCAAAAAAAGAATGAGATCTTTCTCACAAACATTTTTGCTTTCATCTATGTCCACATCATTTAATGGATTTTAATAATGTTTGAAGTTCATTTATGATGATACAAATCTTCCATTTTGTATTGAAGGTTTTGTGATATATTTTATTGTGGATGTGTTATTTTTCTACCATTCATGGTTTATGGATAAAGTATTGACATTTTTTATGCTAGTTTTAATACGATTGTTTATGTTATGTTTAAAACTTTTAATATGAGGAATGCATTACACTTAGTAAGTGACGGGTGGAGCCCACTATAGCTCCTCGATACATTGGTAGGTCTAATGAGAAAATCTAGTGTATTACCACAAGGCCTTGAAAAAATCTTATTTTTAGTCTTGGCACAAGGCCTTGACTATGTGGTTATGAAAGTATGTCATTATGCATTCCATCATTACGAAATTGGCAATTGATATTGCATGTAATTATTTGACTAGTAGAATATCCATGTGAGTAAGTAAATGGAATTATTTTGATTTATATTTTTCATATTATGATGATGTTTATCTTGAAAAGGATTTTGTTTTAGTTCTATATATTCCCTTAAATGTTTATGCTTATTTATGAAAGTTTATGCTATATTGTTATCCTTACTGAGCATCTGAGCTCACCCCTTTCTATGTTTTATTTTTCCCAAGATACGAAAAATTATATTATGACTGACCTGCAGGGATAGTCTATGGGTTCTCAGTGTTGTCTATGGAAACAATTTTGTTGTAGTTTTCTATTTTATGATGTAATGTAAACCTTATGAATGTATCTAGTACTTTCAAGTCTACTAAACTAATCCGTATTTTGAGACTTTATCTTTCGTCATCATTCCAATGATAAATAATAATGCACCAAATCTGGGCTTCTGGGGTCAAGGCGTTATAGTTGGTATCAAAGGAAGTTTAGTACAATCCTTGGAAACTAGATTAAGATAAACTCGGTTTTGTGCACATAACCCTAAGATTGAATTTGAGGATTAGTATAGAAGTAATTCCTAGAATTTTGGTATTGTAGAGATTTTGTGAGTTTTACAATAAATAAATCCCTATTTGAAAATGAGTAGGTAGAGGCAGCACTGGCACATATGTACCTAGCGGTAAAACCTGAAAACATCGCTTTGAGCTAAACTCGAAAGGGAACTGGTGCACGATAACAGGCCTTGCTGCACTCTTGGTTACGACACTCCCAGGGGACATGTTTAAGAAATTTCTAATTTTATTTACAAACCATTATGAAAGTTTTATGAGTATATACTTCCTCAAAGAATTTTTTTTTATGATTATGGATTATATCCATAAACTGTTCAATTTATGTTATGTATTTTACATGTTTTGAATTATGTATTTTGATTTATAAACTAATCTAGTTTATGCCATTGTTTAGAAATGGAGCCTAGTGAAAGGAATGGAAACTGTATCAATGCACACACTCCATGTAGGGATTTCCCTCTTACTCAAGATAATTATAGTGGAGCTGGTGATGCAACCGGTGATGATCAGCTAATCACCATACTAGGATAACTCACTCAGGTTATGAATAATAACTTTACCCATATGGGGCACTCTGATTCGCAACATGGAGGATCAATGTTAGATCGCTTCATGAGGGAAAAACCACCAACATTCAATGGGGGTACAAATACACTAGTAGCTGAGCAGAGGATAAATTCATTAGAAAATTATTCCACCCCTTGGGGAGTAGTGAAAGGGAAAAAGTTGTCATGGAATTTTACCACCTCACTAGAGATGCTGATTAATGGTGGTCATTTATTTAAAAAAAGGAAGATGATGAAGTATCAAATATATAATGGAGGGATTTTAATGATCTTTTCCTAGAAAAATAATTTCCTTGTGACCATCGAAAAGATATTGAAAGGAAATTTTTAAGTCTGAGTCAAAATGAGGATGAGAATTTCACAAAGTATGAAGATAACTTTACAAGGTTAGTGAGGCACGCTGCAAATTATATAGGTAACCCAAGAAGTAAGAATAATCATTTTTTGATGGGTTAAAACCATTTCTCCATTGAGAATTTGTCTCACAATCCTTCTCGTTATACGAAGATATTGTCTCATGTTCTATCAAGACAGAAAATAAATTCTCTATGTCTTACGACTTTAAAGAAAAGAAGGAGAATAAGTGATCTGATAACACTCTGGAAATGAAAATAAGTGGAAGAAGGGAAATGTTGAATATCCATCCTGCAGTAAATGTGGGAAGAAATACCCTGGTACTTGCCTAAATGGAATGAGAGTCTGTTACAAGTGTGGTGAAAAAGGCCACCAAGATCATGATTATAACGGGAAGAAAGAGGTTGTTGATGTTGAATGCTGCAATTGTAGAGAAAGGGGACATTATAAAAATGAATGTCCTAAGCGTAAGAGGAACTTACCTCAGAAAAGGCCAAGGGATCAAGGCCAATCTGATACTATCACTAATGTTGAGGTTGAAGCTCTGAAAGACATAGTGGAAGGTAATTTAATGGTTTCATCATGTTTATCCAATTCATTATTTGATTCCGAATCATCGCATTGTTTCATATCTTCCCAGTTTGCTAAGAAAATTATATATTTCAAAATTGATTTAACAAGGGAGTTGTCAGTTGAAACTCTTAAGGTAAGTATCAGTGTAACAATGTTTTGTGAATTAGTCCCCATTAGGGCATATAAATGTTCTTTATCTGCTGATCTCATTGGCATACCCATGATTAAATTTGATATATTCCTTAGTATGGATTGGATTTCATACCATGATGCAAAAATTTATTATAAGAAGAATAAGGTTACTATTTTTGATGACGATGATAAAGAACACGTTATCTTTAGAGTAGAATCATCACCACCTAATTCTTATCTAGATCCACCCCTAGTATCTCAACTAAATTCAATTATAGGGGAGGAAGAGAATGAAATAACTATGGGTGAGGAAATGAATGTTCAAATAGAGGATTTACCTATTGTTAAAGAATATGTTGACGTGTTTCCAGAATATTTACCTGGACATCTTTCAGAATGAGAAATTGAGATTTCCATTGATTTAATTCCTGGATCAAGGCCCATATCGAAGACCCCTTATAGAATGGGCATTGTAGAATTAGTGGAACTAAAGAAACTACTAGAGAAATTTAGTAATAAAGGATTTATTCTCCCTAGTGTTTCTCCATGGGGATCCCCTATCCTTTTTTTAAGAAGCAAGATAGATCTAGGATGTTGTGCATTGAATACAGAGAGATCAATGCTATAACAATAAAGAAAAGGTATCCCCTACCTCGTATTGATGATTTATTTGACCAATTTCATGGAGCTCAATAATTTTCAAAGATTTAACTTCGATTTGGATATCATAAGTTGTGTGTGAAGAAGGAAGAAATTTCAAAAACAACAATTCGAACCAGGTACGAGCATTACGAGTTTATAGTAATGCCTTTTGGATTGACTAATGCACCCTCTATCTTCATGGATCTAATGAATAGAGTTTTCAAAGAATATATTGATGAATTTGTAGTGGTATTTATTGATGATATCTTGGTATACTCCAGAAGCTACAAAGATCATGAAAATCACATGTGCATTATCTTGAAGACTATTAGAAGACACAAATTATATGGGAAGTTTAGCATGTGTGAATTCTGGTTTCAAGAGATATCTTTTCTTGGCCATATTGTCTCTAAGGATGGAGTCACTATTGATCCTTCTAAGACCAAGGTAATCCCAGAATGGACAGCACCAACGAGTATAATTGAGGTATGCAGTTTTATTGGTTTAACAGGTTATTATTGGAATTTCACCCAGAATTTTGCCTGATTGGATAACCCATTAACCAAGGTCACACGTAAAGGGGTTAAATTTGTTGGGACAAAAGTGTGTGAAATTTTTTTTGAAGAACTGAAGAGGAGATTAGTCAATGCGCCTATATTGACTCTACCATCGGGGAATGATGGGTTTTTTATTTATAGTGATGCGTCAATGAAAGGAATTGGTTGTGACCTTATGTAGAATGATAGGGTTATTGCATACGCATCACGATAACTAAAAATTCATGAGCAAAATTATCCTACCCATGATCTTGAGTTAGCACCTGTAATATTTTCTTTGAAGATATGTATATATTATCTGTATTGTGAAAAATGTGAGATATATACCGATCACAAGAGTTTGAAATATATTTTCTCATAGAAACAACTCAACATGAGGCAAAGGAGATGGCTGGAACTACTAAAGGATTATGATTTCACAACACAGTACCACCTGGGGAAGGCAAATAAGGTGGCATATGCTTTGAGCAGAAAAGATCATGGAGTTTTGAACAAGATGATTGTTGAAAGGGATCCTATTCTCATGGATATAGTATAATAGATATGGAAATAACCATGGAAGGTGGATCATCAATACTTTTTCAAATGGTTGTCAAACAATCATTAATATAAAGGATAAAGATTTCTCAGATCGGTGATGAAAAGTTTCAAAAGAAGATTAAAGCTGTGAATAATGGGAGATTGAGTGACTTCGTATATAAAGATAGAATTTTGAAATTTGGGAAGAGAATTTGTGTTCCTGATATACCTGATCTAAAAAGGGAATTTTTGGATGACGCTCATAGTTCCAATTTCTCTATACACCCTAGGAGCACCAAAATGTATAGAGATTTGAAGGAACATTTTTGCTGGGACAAAATGAAAAGGGAGATTGCTGATTTTGTGTCAAGATGTGTGGTTTTTCAACAAGTGAAAGCTGGAAGGAAACAGCCTGGATGAGTCATGCAACCTTTTCCCATACCTGAATGGAAATGGGATGATATCACGATGGAATTTTTCATGGGACTACCAAATAATCCTAGAAGGAATGATGCAATATGGGTCATTGTTGATCTTCTTAACAAGTCAGCACATTTTCTTGCTATAAGAGAATATTTACGACTTGAACAATTAGAAAGACTATATATTAATGAATTTTTAAGACATCATGGAGTACCACAATTGATTTTTTCTGATCGTAATCCCCACTTTACATCAAGATTCTGGAAATGTATTCAGAAAGACCTAGATACGAAACTTTTTTTGAGCACTGTCTACCACCTTAAAACTGATGGACAATCAGAACGGAATATTGAAACCTTAGAAGACATGTTGAGATCTTTCTCACATGACTTTCAAGGTATGTGGGATCAATATTTACCTCTGGTAGAATTTTACTATAACAATAGCTTCCATTCAAGTATTCAGATGGCACCATATGAAGCGTTATACGAAAAGAGATGTTGCACACCAACATTTTGGGATGATATCGGTGAAAGAAAACTCGTAGGCCCATAACTTGTGGATGTAACGATTAAAAAGGTGAAGGTAATCCAAACCCACATCAAAGAAGCTCAATGTAGGCAGAAGATCTATGCCGATAATCGAAGGAAGGATTTGGAATTTCTAGTAGGAGATCATGTTTTCTTGAAGGTATCTCAATGGAAGACTGTTATACGTTTTAGTAAGAAGTGAAAATTGAGTTCCAGGTATATCATTCCTTTCAAAATTCTAGAACAAATTGGGGCTATATCTTACTATTTGGAAATGACACAATGTCTCTATGAAGTTCACAATGTGTTCTACGTATCACTATTGAGAAAATACATGCCTGACCCAACGCATGTACTCACCTATGAGGAATTAAAATTGGAACTCGATTTGTCTTATTGCAAAGATCCTATCAAGGTTCTTGAAATAAGAGAAAAAGTGGTGAGAAACCAGATGACTCGTCTGGTAAAAGTTCTTTGGAGAAACCATAAGATGGAAGAGGTAACGTGGGAACCCGAGGAACTTATGATGAAGATCCACCAAAGTCTTTTTACACAGTAATACTCTAGAAATTTTGAGGATGAAATTATTTAAAGGTGGGGGGGGGGAGAATGTAACACCCCAAGCTTCCACGATATGCTTCTCTTTGAGTAATACAATAGCGTGTGTTGTACGTAACTTCGAGTTATAACACACCACAACCAATCAAACTAGCCATTATGAATAATAATACCCTCTTTTTGAAATTTTTTAAATTTTATATTTCAAAATGGTCTTCATTTTGGGATTCAGAATATCGAAATTAGCTTAGGGTAATTTTTGGTATTTTTTTTAAAACGTTAAATTTTTGATGAATAGTGAAAAACACTGAATTAGTGTTCAAAACGGAATTTTTATTTAAATAAATAATTATCTTATTTATATTTATTTTAGGTAAAAATAGATACATAACACCTATATATGTTCAATGTAATTAATTGGAGTCATTTTTTAATAAAATTAGATATATAAAATTTGATTGAACTTTTAACCGTCTCTTACCCACCTCCTAGGAGAATTTTCAAATTTAACTAAAAATTAATTTTACCGCTTTTGTGAGTTGAATTTCAAAAATTTGAGAGACACGGTTGATATCAGTAAGTAAAATGTGGTTCAATGGGATGAAAATAATTTTTGGTGAATAATAACATTTTTACTTTTATTTAGGATGGTTAAAAGTAAATAGGGTAATTAAGGGTAAAATCATGAAGTTCTTAGAGGTCATTCCCATTGAATATTGAATTATTTTAGAATTATATATTTGTCATGGAAGTTGACTTTCTTCTAATAACATATCATTCAAGAGACCAAATAGTTTTGTATAGCTTGTGTTGTTCTATCTTCTGTTATCTATCAAATTATATAATGTCAATATAGCAAAAAATGTTGTGTATTTAGTGAAACCTATATAAAATATTCACTTATCACAACTATTTAACTTCTCAAAAAACTTTTGGAAACAATTAGGTCATATTAAATTTATATTGTAATTTTATTTATATGATCCCCATTATCATTTACAATGGTATTCATAAAAAATGATTTTTAAAATGAGGTATCATCCCAATCAGTGTGGTCATTTATTTTTTCTCATGTTCAGTTGAACATTTATAGCTATGACCGATTCTAGGAAAAATCAAACGTTCTTACAACTCTTCCAGACAAGTTTTCTTTGAATAAAAACAACATAAACATAGAAAAAGGATTTGATATGGGTCGAATGCATCATCTAATGAAAACTTGATGGAATCCTTAACTCTATCTTCATACACTTTTATCATACTATTAACATGATTTCAATTTGGATTAACATTCATCGTATTAGGTTCATAATATATAAATGTTGTATAAAAAATAAATAAATATTCATAAGATATTCCTAATTAAAGGATAAAGTTAAATATAACTCCAATAAGGTAAACCCAACGTATGAATGCTATTGGTCATGATTCCTCACAAGATATCATTTCACATATGGGTGACATGAAAATAAATAAATTCGGGAAAACATGTGGCTGTTGTTATTGGTTCTCAATTTGATGTTGTGTGGGCCAAAAGGTGGTAATTATAGGACGATTTTCATAACCTTATTAGTTGGGATTCCAACGAGTGGGATGAATTAATGTTTATTCATTTATTTAATTTGTAGGTAGTAGGACAAGAGGTGTTTTATTTATAGTTTGAGTGAAGCTTTATTGGAGTGTTAATGTTTAGGCGACCATCAATTATCAATGTAAAAATTTTATGTGTGATTAATACAAATATCTAGAAAAATAATCTTGAAATTAAAATCATAAGTGATATTTAACCATTAAAAAGTTTCAGTCAAGCCTTGATCCTAATTTCCTTTAATTAATATGTATTAAAAATAATAAGTATCCACTTCATGCATAAATGTTTCCACTATATTTTATCCCCATTTACCATGTTCTGATATAATTTACATCATAAATCAAGGGATTTGAAAACATTATTTTATGTATAATTATAAATTATCTTATTATCAATTTTAATAAAATGGATTTCATACTCAACTGAATCTCATAAAGACATATATTAATCTAATTATCATTAATAAATATGTTGGAAAACCAAATTTATTTATTATTAGATGGATGAATTCCCTTATAAATTCTTATATCGTGCTTACCATTTATTTTAGACCAATATTACTAAATTTCTATTAAAATATATTTCCTCAGAATATAAAAGGTCATTTAGTAATCAAATTTTGACACAGGGTCAAGGTGCTTCTAATTTAATGATATAAATGTATGAAACTTTTATTGATGATAGAAGTGAATTTATATTCCATGTTACTCCTTTTTTATATATATTATTCTCGATCATGTATTATAGAAATACCAACCAATTTTTTTCACTATAACCCATGGAAAAACCCCTTTTTAAAAAATAGTAGAGTTATAAAGAATCAGAATATTTCACATATACTAAAACATTAAAAATCAAAAATCAAATTCCTTAAAAATACCACAAATACTTTCCATTAATAGACATTAAAAAAAAATTCAATTAGTACAGATTTAACATCATTAAGATCCAAAAAAATCTGATTCCACTTATAAAAATGACGTATATCACTATATTTTATCTCTCAAGTCGAGTTAAAAAAACCTTAAAAGGTGTATCAAAAGGAAAATTACCCTATATTAATACTATATTTCATTATATTTAGGTTTCCTAAAGAAAAAAAATATTGAAATATGTCACTAAAAATAAAATACACATGGTAATGACTTGTTTTAAAAATACATTGTTGTTTAAATACATGGTATTAAAATGGATAGATAGAAGTAAATGAAAATAATTGTTTTATTTTAATCCATTGAAATATTATGGATATAAGTAACATGTATCCTACTACCAAATTTTCATTCTAAAAACTATGCCTACATATCATTTACAGTCACCACCTTACACGATAAGTGGGTACTTTTTTTTGATGCACAACTAGGTGATCCATGAAAAAGGAGTGAGAAATAATGGTGAATAAGTGAAAATGAACATGAAGGATTGGGGGAGGGTGAAACAAAAATGGATTTAGAAAATAGATATTTAGTGGAACATGGAAATATAAAGGATACTTTTAACTTGGAGCTAATTACATGTCGTTCACAGAAAAAATATATCTTCTTATCATTTGTAGTCATTACCTTACATAATAGTTTGAATGGTTTTTATGTTGCATATATATGATCTCCATGCAATCCGAGGGAGAAATAATAATGAATTAGTGAAAATTAACATGAAGGAGAGTGAGAGGGTGAACCCAAAAATGGATATAGGTGGATAATATTGTATTATGTAGAACAACCATCATCGTTTGAGGTTAAATATTTAACTGATATCCTTTTGAATTCAATCTATATATCTAATATAAATCTGAAATCATCTAGAATGAAGTTATTATATTATAAGAAGATGATGTAGAACATGGATAATATGGGATATTATCCCCAAGATTATAATCACCTAATAGTGAAGTAATAGATACTTGGAAAATGGATACATTATTGAAATTTACTCCTTGGATATATCCCATTACTGGTGAACCATGTAAAATCTACTTTTCATTTTTATATACTATTTTATCCTTTGATTATTACTACATGATATTTTCAATATATCCTTTCTAAAATGAATACAAGATCCATTTTTTCAAGATAATGAATTTTTTTTCATGACAACCTAATTCACCCTCATCATTTTAGGGTGTACAATAGAAATATAGTTTACAAAATGTTGTATCTGATACACATGTTATTTCTTAGAAAATTTATTAAAGGAAATTATCATTGAGAATATTTTCATTGTATAGGGAGAAATATTATTTTATGGGTGTAATTTCAAATTATGAAAGAAGAGGATGAGATATAATTTAATATTTCAGGGGCAAGATGATTACTCATCAACAATACATGGGAATCAAGTAAGTGATCCTATTAGATGGACAATTATGGAAGTATATAACATGATGCATAATAAGGAAACTAAACATGATAATTATTTATCCAAATGTTTATCTAATTAGATTTATATGTATTTGATTTATGACACAACATCCAAATAAGTATGAGTCAAGATTGATAATATCTATGAATGTGTAGAAAAGTGAGAAAATAAAAGGTGAATGTTTTTTTAATGATGATTTAATGAATTGAATATAATTTCAAATGGTAATTTGGATGAAATTATTTTATCATCTTTCAAAAGTTATTAGATATATTCATGACTTTGCTTATGTGTTCAACGATTCAAATATTGTAATAAAGATCATACAGATATTAACATTAACTAATAATCTGAAGGTGTCATCACATGGTGAAATTAATGTTATAGAATTATATTTTGATGATTTATATAGTAAAATAGTTTCATATTAAACGTGGTTGAATCCATAAATATCATTATAAAATTAATCTAATGAAATTTTATTCATATATATAGAGAACAATGATATTTGGCTGGATAGAGTGGAAGACATGTGAAGTGATTATTTCTTATAAATTTTAAAAAGGATATTAAAAATTGAAAAAGAAATATTTGAGGGTATGTTACTTTTATTATTACATTCATTGTAGAAAATTTAGATCGTTTATGCTAGATGTCCAATTTTTTTTGATGAAGAGGATGGTGAGTTTTAATTTTCACAAAAACAAAAGTATTTTTTTCCCTTTTAAAGAATTTAAATTCTTTAAATTCATGTGGATAAAATTTTCTGAGATAGGTTCTAGTGAGTGAAGAGGTAGAGTATTCCCTGTAATATCCCTTAGAATGTATTAAAAAATAATTTATATTAGAGTTGAATGATTATATACTCAAATCACTAAAAAAATTTAAAGGTATTATTGAGTATGATATTAAAAAACAAGGATTTATATATCTTAAGTTGGAATTATAAGGGTATCCCTTGGTGATCGATCTATAAATAAATATTTATAGTAAAAATATAGGGTTTTTGATGGATTATTTTGGTTTTATTGATTCACATGGGGAAAAAGTTGATCATCTCAAAATATTTGTGGAAAAATGTGAAAAAATAATATTAAATATAAATTATATATGAAATAATAATTTAATATTAAAGAATAGATCAAGATCATTAATTATCATATTCTTTTCAAGGAATTGGAAAATAAGTTCACGACACTGAAAGTAGAATTTGTTTCACTGCGAAAGAATGTGGAGTCTGAATATAAATCTGATGGCTCCAAGAAGTAGTTACCATTATGAATGTTTTCACATGAAGTGTTAAAAGAAATAGATTTACAAGGAACAAGATCAATTTAAGAAGTGTTAAATGTTTAGAGAACCAATTTCATGGGTAAAACTACTCTTGGATATGATACTTGAACATAGAAAAGTAGAGACATCCACTGTGAAAAGTAATGATAATAAGTTTAAAGGATAAATCTCTCAACCATCAAGAATTTATCAATAATTAAAAAGTTATAAAAAAGTAAGATATATGTTGACAGATGGAAGTAATAATATGTTTCCACTTATTATGTAATAGTTTGGGACTATATCTGGCACATGATATGTTATTATGTTGAAGCAGAACTCTATTTGTCAGATGAAGAGATTCGTCCATAATAGAGTAGAAGAAAAATGTCTACTTTATATAAAAATATAAATTCATTTTATAGATACTTTTTTAATTGATAATTTGTTTGATAAAGAATTGGATTTTAGGAAGAGACTAGGTAGGTATTTTTATGGATGTAAATGTTAAATGGATGAAAGACAATCCATTTTTTTGAAAAACTTGTTTTATCTGCTTGAAGTAGAAACATTTAGTCTAATTTATTATGCTGAAAAAAATATGTAGATATCAAAAAAATTCACAACTCAATTTGGGAATATTTTGGATGTAATGAAAGAATATTAGGAAATAAATCTTGGTTGATATTTCCTTGCGATAATTAATAAATAGTAGAAACTGGATTCTAGAATTTTGGTGTTAATCTTATATAATAAGTAATACGATTTTTTTTAAAGAATGAAACATGATATGTTGATGAAACAATATGTTTTGGAAATGACATACCATTAAAGATTATTTATATAGGAAAAAACAAGTTGGATAGAGATGAATTAGGGAATATAGTAGTCCCCTATATTGATGGACATCATCATAATTTATTGATTTTAAGTCATCTTTGTGACTCTGTCTTGATTGTTGAATTCAGTTAGAAGGGATACAATATCAAATAAATTGATAGGAATTATCTTCTAAAACATTTGAGAACAAATAAAAATTTAGATCAGATATATTGAAAAGGGAATACATTTATTTTAATATTGCAAGGAAAAAACATCTTATAGAACAATATGTTAGGCCACATTAATGAATGAAAAATTGAGAGCTTGTCCATTTTAGAAGTTGTAGTTGAAATTCCTATCTTAAAGTAAGTTTTTGAAATAAAGGAACCTATATGAGCCATAATAGGTTAAAAATTGGAACATAGAGACTCACAAAAAAGGAATAGCTAGATGAGGATGAATGATGGTGGGGACTTCATCGAAATATATCTTAAACATGAAATATTGAGACCACTGATCCAATAGAATTGCGCACTAACACACACCCTAGAACCTAAATAAGATAAAAATGAGAGAAGAGGAGAAAAACATAACATACCTTAGATTGGAGGCTTGATTTGTTGAAGGGGAGATCTAAGAGGAGTGAGAATAATAATGGACTTCCATGAGAGCTTGAACAGCGTGATAGAAATCAGTTAGGTTAGTGTTCTTTTAAAAAGACCAGGGAGTGTTTTATGAGTTCTTTAAAAATGAACTCATAAATTTGGGGTTTATCAGCTCTAAATTAATAATCCCTCACAAAATACATCTTTATCTTAGCTTTTTTAGCAATGAAAAATATTTATAATTATAATTATCAATAAATATATTTGTAAATATATTTATAAATATTTGTATATAATTATAAAAATATTTACATCGTTATATATATTTATATATTTGTAAATTTATTTAATAAATAAATAAAAATAAAAATAAAAATAAAATAAATATATTTATCATTTAAATATATTTACTATAATTTTAAAATTTTAAAATATTTAATTATTTATTTTTAATTATATAATTATTTATTTTAAATTATAGTTATTTATTTATAATTATAATTATATAATTTTATAAATATAGTAAATATACATTTATAAATATATTTATAAATAAAAATATTTGTAAATATATTTATAAATAAACATATTTGTAAATATATTTATAAATAAATATATTTGTAAATATATTTATAATTATTTAATTATAATTGAAAATATAATTATATCATTTTATATAAATAATAAATATATTTATAATTATTTAATTATAGTTGAAAATATAATTATATCATTTTATATAAATAATAAATATATATAAATATAACATAGTAAAAATATTAATTATTTAAATATATTAATTATAAATTTATATTTATAAATATATTTATATAATTATATATAAATTTAATAAATAAATAAAAATAAAACTAAAAATATAAATATAATATATATATATATTCATCATTTAAATATATTAAAAAAGATTTTAGAATTATTTAAATATATAATTGTTTAATTATAATTATATAAAGACACTTTTTTAACAATATATTTATTCAGTTATAATTATAAATAAAAAATTTCATAAATATAGTAAATATACATTCTTAAATAAATTTGATTATAAATATCTATTTAGCAATATATTTTTAACATTATTAATGAATATATAATCTTGAATGTGTAAATGTTAAAAATATGTGAAATTAAATAATTAAATATTATTAGACTTTAAAAATATTGAAAAATGGAAATGTTTTATTAATTACACAATTTATCAAAAAAATATGGATATATATTGAAATGAAGAAGATTTCATATTGAAAATATTAAAACATAGTAAACAAATATGTTGAAATAAATATTAGAAAATGATTAAATTCCAAAAAAATTAAAAATGTTAAAAATTAATAAATAATACTAAGTGTAAAAATATTAAATATAAATAAATAAAATTTAACCTTTAAAAAATTGATATATTAAATATATTGTTTTACTAAACTAAATTCTAAAATGAATATTATAATTTGAATAAACTATGTAAATATTAGGTGTATGCGTTTCTATATAAGATTTAATTTATTACGTAATTATTTCTATGTATGAAATTAATTTATATATATATGTATATATATAATTTTGGTATATGCTAAATTGAATAATAAAATTATATAATATGTTGCATCTATTAATGAAATAAATAATAATTAAAATTAATTAATTTAGAAAATAAATCACTACTGGAAATTTGGTCTATCCCCACCCATATATACCAACGGTTTATAGAAACCATGGGTAATGATGCCATGCCCAAACCTATACCTATCTTTTTCAAAAGCTATTGATATAACATGAGTTATACCAATGGTTCTTCACAAACCATGTGTATAGATCCTTCAAATAATATCCTACCCTTGGTCTCCCCACCCCTTCTCATTTTGAAGCCCTAATTCCCTCCCCTCCTACAAACTCAAAGCCCCCTCTCCTTAGGTGACATTTCCCACAATCGTCAAGTGATATTACTCTATTTTTGGCATTTTTTTATTTTGATCTATTATATTTCCTTTCCTTAGATTCTTTATTCTCCCCTCACCCAAGTGACGACCAAATGAATTCTCAAGTGTCTCCCCTAATTCAAGGATTTTTTGTTTTCTATCTTCTTCAACATCAGATTTGTGAGTTTTAAATCTGTCTTCTCTTTTACTGGCTATTATTTTAATTTTTATCTACACATGTGATTATACTAGAGCATGTTGGAATAAATTAAATCATTGTGTTTTTAAATTTTTATTCTAATTGAGATCAAATATAGCGTATTAAATTCAAAACGTACTATTTTAATAATTATTTATATATTTTGAAAGATATCCAAGGGATTATTTTGAAATTAACTTAAATTTGAGATTATTTTGTTGGTTTAATTTATGGATTTAGATATTTTTAGTGTTAGTAATCATATTTAAGTTAAATATAGGGGATAATGTTTTATTTCATGATCATATAGTTGTGGGATGTAATTATTGAAATTTAATTTGGTATATCGTGAATAATGGTTAAACTATTTATTGAATTATTTTAACACAAAATTTAGTAATTATATGATGGTGTAAATGAGTATACTATTATAAGTAAATTTAGAATATTTCTGTATCTATGAAGGTTGGTTCTAAATGAATTCACTAATGTATTTATAGAACTTTTAAAGCATGTTTATAATATTTTAGAATTATTATTTAGACATTAATGGATGATAAAAGATTATTTTAGATAATTAGATATTTAGATTTCAAATATATAAGAATCTTAATGCTTTATTATGTAAAAATATTTATATAATATTTTTTTGAATTTCATGAAATAATTTTATAATTTATGTTTGAAAGGTTTTTGGGTCATATTAATTTTATTAAACATGTTTTCCTTTGAAAAAGTTTTACACAAGAATTTAGTTCTTCAAGAAAATTTTAATGGTATGAACCTTAGTTTCACCTATTTGGATAAATTATTGAGTATAGAATAGTTCGTGGTTAAGATTCCTTCTTTAGTTCTTTTATCATGTATTGAGTATTTATCAATTTATTTTCACTACATTTTATATGAATTAAAAACCATCTAACCACACTTTACCTCAATTAACAGGTTTTGTTAGTGGTGAAGTAATGGATGAGTTTCATAAAGTGAGATGGAATGGATTGATTATTTATTTTTTAGGGATCTTACCCAAATTAAATACTTGTTTAATTGAAATATAACATCATATAAAATCATTTTTCCTTTTTTTTGAATAATATAAGTAATGATAACCTTAACTAAAATCCTTTCTTGACCAACTGTTATCCTCAATTATCTTTTCAAATGAGAAGACATATATGGATAAGACATAAAAATTTTCTCTGCTATTATTCCATAGTTTTTAATTATTCAAATATATGCACCCTTTTTGGGTTTTTATGAGGATGAATTGGTTTTTTCTTATTATATGACTTATTATTTTTTATATATAGTAGAGTATTATATAATGGTCACTTATATCATGCCTTGTATTTAGTTTGGTTTCTTATTTTTGTTATTTAATTTCCTCTATACTATACTTTTAATTTGTTTTTGAATTTGGATATCATAGTTATTATGGTTTATATTTCTTATTAGAACATAATTTCGTTTCCCTGTAATATAACGGATAGAAGATGAATGTATCATACTGAGTATATTTCAAAAAAGCTTCAAAATAATTTGGAATTTTTTAGATTTTTCATTTAACAATGTTTAAGATGGAGTTCATATACAGTGCATTGGTTATAATTTTATTGGAATACCATGTTTAATCTAGGAATAAGTTATCTACCAAATAAAAAAAATCTCAATTTAAAACAAATTATTATGTTTGGTATCACAATGGAGATACAAGACGATCTTCTACAATTCATGAATTAAAAAAAAGAAGTGGTTTGGAGAATTTAATATTTGATCTATTTTTGTTTGTGTATCAGTACATGAGAGATATTATATGAGTGAAATAAGAAAATCTTATAAATACACATGATGAATATTCTGAATATGGTGATGTTTAGAGAGTGAAAAGTTTAATGGTTAATTCATGAATTTCTCTATATAAATAATGTACTAAAATGAAAAAGTTGGAATAATTAAAGAAGTTATATAATGAAAAAAATGTATTGAATTTATAATACCACGATTTATTAAATTATTACTTTTTAGAAGGATTTTATTCCTGATGGTGTAGATATTCCTTCACATAATTATAAGCTATGTAAGTTAATTAAGAAGCTCATAATTTCTACTAATAAAACTCATTCTATTCCAAAAGATTATAGTTTATTTTTGGAGGAAATAGTATATCGTAATGAATGTAAGGAATATGATACCAATTTATGAAATATATATATATATATATATATATATATAACACCTTTTCATGTGCCACAGAAAGTAATGTGGAATTTTTCATTGATTCATTGGCTATAAAATTTATTAATGTATATTGAAATCTCAGGAAATACAAGATAAAATGATGATGATATAATTAATGTAAATGATTAGTTAGTTCATCTTTCAGATGGATTATCATGGAAATAATTTGATTCCAAACATTCTAATTTTTAAAATTAGGTGCGTAATGTCAGGTTGAGTTTATGCTATGATGGTTTTAATTCGTATGGTCAGATGCTTACTGCTCATAGCACGTGGTCAGTTTTTTTCAGGTTTATAATCTTTCTATGTAGATGTGTATGAGTTTTTCTTTCAATTTCTAGACTATACTAATATCTAGAACATCTTATGCTGTCAATGCTATAAACATCTATTTTAAACCTTTAATAAGAGATTTGAAGCATCTTTGGGATATGAATGTGCGCAGATTTGATGCTTCTTCAAAAAATATTTTCCAGATGTGTGTTTCCCTTATATAGATGATAAATGATTTCACTATTTATGAAATGATGTCTAGTTATGGCATGAAGGTAAAAATATCATGTCCCATTTTTATGAAGAATACACAATCGATAAGGCTTAAACATCACCGTAGTTTTATTTTAATGGGGAATTGATGATTTATTCCAATGTTTCATCAATATAGTAAGAATCACCAGAGTTTTGACAATAAATTTGAAATTGAAAAAACAAATCAGTGTATGATAGGAAATTATGTGCTTAATGAATTTAAATATTCCAGTTTTTTATTAGGGTAAGGTTAGATAAAATCTTAAAGGATGATGAATGGTGACACTAGAGCCACTTACAACTCTAAAAAGTGAAGTATATTTTTTGAGTTTCTGTATTGGTCTACCAATTTTTTAAGTCATTTTTTTGAAATAATGAACATTTAGAAAATTATTAATGGGATTTTTCTTTAAATTCTTCTAAATATCAAGGGGAAGACCAAATATAACTTTTTATCTCACTGGGACTTATTAAATGGGGGTATTTGACCATAACTGCATCCTCTGTGTATCAATGAAAAAAATATAAAGTTCCTTACACTTCTCATGTGTTGAAAACATTAGAGAAAAATAAATTTCTGGAAGTATTGTATAATATCAATGTTCTTGGTGTTTATTCTAGAAACAAATCTAAAGGAGTCAATATAAGGGATTTGAAACTAAAATCCCTAAAAACATAGGATTATTACATCCTACTTCATGAATTGATTATAATAACAATATGACATTTTGTATCCAATAATGTAAGGGTGATAATGATTTCATTACTCCATTTTTTGATACCTTCTTGCTAAAATTTTATCTATATATTTTATGATAAAAATTTATCAAGATGCACCATTAATTTTTTCTTAGTTGGAAAAAAACGTCCTCTATCTTTTTTCACTTGGATGATGCATTTAATAGTTCATATTCTAATTAAAAAACTTTTTGGGTGACCCTTTTATTTTTTAGATGTATCCTACTAATATAAATATGTGATCAATGAAATATATTATCCTAATAAATAATCGTCCTGAAAGTTCTATTATAAGAGGTTATCTAGCTCAAGAATATTCAAATTTTTGTTCAATTTATTCGTATGATGTGATCTCAATACATAAACTTCCAATGAGAAATAAAGATGAGAAATATGTGGTAATTGAGCATTAATTTTCATTTCTACCCTAAATAAGAGAATTTACTAGGTCATCTAATTTGGCTAAATTGAGCCTTGAAGAGCGGGATATGACACATCACACAATCTTGTTTAACTGTGGTTTATTCGATGACTATATCAAGTATGTTATTTGAATATTTATGTCTAATATCATACTATGTAATTTTATATATACCATAAAATTTTATTATCATTTTATGTAGGTAACATAAACAAAAAATAAGTAGAGTTCATCGATTTTCTCCTTTAAGAAGGAGAGAGACTTTTCGTAGCCATGTGTTTCCATCTTGGTTGAAATCAAAGTTATGGACATGAATTTAATTATAATAAAAATAGACAATCATATAATTAAATTATTTATACATACTTTAGGTTTTGATTTTACCTATTGAATATGTTTCTTAAGAATTAAGAGAATTGGATTTTGCTCCCAATTCTATGGTTCATGAAGGAAAATATTTAATAATAAATGTGTATAAATTTGTTACAACCGATCAAGAGGTGAAAATGAGAACAAAACATTATTGTTTTATGTTAAATTCTACAATGGACTATTATTATAGTGCATCAGATAGTCAACCACAATATTAAAATGATTCTTATTATGGAATTTTGGAGAAAATATTCTTATAGGATAACTACTCTCACGGTTGAGTCACTATAATGAAATGTAAATAGTTTGATTCAATGATGTGGCATGGTAAATTTATTGATGATTTTGGATTTTTAATTATTGACATGAGTCAATTTCTAGATCTATATGAATCATACATTTTGGTATTAATGAAAAAATAGGTGTTTCTGTGAAATATCATATGAAACCTAATTATGGAGCCATTAATGAAGTAATCCCAAGAAATATTTTCATGATGCTGGTGACGTAATTGACACCATTGATACCCCCATCAGTGTTGACCAAAAATATTTTATTTGATGACTCAAATTTTCCAATTATGAGATTTGATGTGGAACTTGAAGTTGTGGTGGATAATATATAAAACAAACCACCTATTCCACATTTTATTCAGTTTACCTTGATGTGGGTTTCTTATGTTGGTATTACTGTAATTAATTTAATTTATTTTAATTTTTGAATGATATGTTTTTTTAGTATTGTTTTATTTTTTAACATTTAATCATATTTATTTAATTTTAGAAAACTGTGTTTAAAATGGGTTTTTAAAAAATTTATAAATTGGTTTTAAATTATTGTTGGGAAAAAATGTTATGATATTGTTTATGAATTATTTGACTTCTATTATTTATGCGTTATTTTGACAATATTTTTCTAAAAAATATACTTTTCATTCGTATATAGATCATGAAAAAATATGAATAATTTAAAAGTAAGTGATAATTTGATATTGGTTGAAAAATTCACAGGTGTGGGTTGCCTCCTCTGCTTAGCTTAGGGAGTATAATAATTGTAATATTTTTCTTATGAATTAAATATAATTTCATGTTTATATTATTTGTCAATTTTTTTAGGGACATTCAGTTGAACTAGAGTTGGATCATCCTCATCCAACTAGCATGGATCTGAGTGGGGGTGGTCTTAAACCTATACAGATCACTCGTTATACTCATTTCCACCCTGAACCACTATTAGTCACCCCATCTACCGCACCTTTTCATCCTCCACTTGGTCCTCTTGGGATTTTCCCACCCATACCTTCATCACCATCATCTCATTTTGCCTATTCTTCCCATACCATGTCTACACGAACACTAGGTATGTTCCCACCTTTACCATATTTATATCCATTGATGTATCCTAAATCCTAATACCCATATCCTTCAATGTGTACACTACTTCCATGCCCTACTATCCATCTTGGATCTGATGATTCTGTTCCTTCAGTTTCCACCCCTATGCATGTAGATCACCCATAGCATGAATTGAAATATACACATCCTTTAGAGGATTTTCATTGAGGATAACCCAAATATCCATCAGATCCTATTGAGTAGCATGCATTATGTTTTTTTAATTATAAGTGTGTTAATTTATATCACATCAATTATGTCATGTTTTACCATGACTTAATTAATATTTTTTCCTTTTTATCTTATTTAGTGGGATCTTATTATATGCGATGTGGGCACACTCGTTTTCAGGAATCCCAGAATCACCAAAAATAAATAATATTTGATTACAATGAAGAATATCATATGATAGGTAAAAATACCCAAAAGTTTATAAGATTCATGGGAACTTTATACAAGTACAATGATGCCATTCTGGTGAAACCAGTCTCATGAAGACATATTAGTAATGACAGTAAGGAAAAATCATGTGTATATATGTGGGTAAAAAAATTTATTAAATTTATATATGTATTACTGTTATATATATATATGGATTAATATGTTCATTGAAACATTTGTTTAACTTTACTGACGATGAATCTTCTAGGGATGTAAGGTTGATAGATCCTTGGGAGTTATGGTGATCATATAATCATGGGTTATATGTTGTTTGGAAGAGTAGAGTTGGTTCGTATTTATAGGGTGTACTAATATTCCCTACATATACAATAACACAATATCAAAAAATGATCATATATTAGAATAGTGATGAATTTAAGATATTCCCAATCATTAATGGTTTTTATATAAAATTTAATTCTTATTACTTATACTAGATTTTTGTTTTTAGGATGTACCAGGAGAAAAGTACAAATATATAATAATGTATTTTCAAACATTGAGGCACACTTCAATGATCGAGCATGAGAAACACCATGTACGTTAATATGAATAAAAATAATATCAATATTTATATTGTTTCTCTGTTAGCTTTCAAAGCTTAAATTTAAGTTTTGTTTTCATTATTCCCTTTAATATAAGGCAGGAAATACCCCTTTCAAATGGACTAGTGTCTAACTAGCCAACTGTCATAATGGAATAATGGCCAATTAGCATAGTGTCCAAATGGACAATTGTAAAAATATCATAATGACCAATTTTCTAATTATCATAATGTCATAAAAATCATTTGGCATAATTCCCCAACAACCATTTGGCTTAAAAACCTAATGATGAATTTCCCAAATGACCTAATGGCCAGATAGACAAATGGAGTAATGGTATAATTGGAAAATTGACTTAATATACTAATGGTATAATGTCCAAATATCCAAATGACCAATTATCCCAATGACCTAATGGCCCTATGGCCAAACGACATAATGGTCTAATGGAATAATGGCCTAATGGACTAATAGCCTAATGGATAATTAGCCTAATGGCCTGATGGTAATTTTTTATAATGGGTTAATGGACTAATTACATAATGTCCTAATGACCAATTAGCATAATGGAATAATTTCCTAATGTCCCGATGAAATAATGACCAACTAGACCAATGTCCAGTTGGCCAAATGTCTCAAATGTCCAATTGTCCAATTATCCCAATGGCCTGATGGTCTAACAGACAATTGGTCTAATGGACTAATGGACTAATGAAATTTTTTCCAAATTTTCAAGTGGAAAATTTGTATAATGGACTAATGGATAAATTTCCTAATGAAAAAATAACGTAATGAAAAATGGTATAATGAAAAAATGTCCTAATAGACAAATGGAATAATGAAAAAATGGACTAATGGCCTCATGGAAAATTGGCCAATTGGCCCTATAGCCTAATGGCCTAATGGAAAATTGGAAAATTGGTCAATTGGATTAGTGGCCTAATGACCAATTGGCCCAATGGACTAATGACCAATGTTCCAAAATTCATAATGACAAATTATCTAATTGTCCAATTGAGTGGCCTCATTTCCTAATAACCAATTACCCTAAAGGCATAAGGGATAATTTTCCAAATGTCCTTATGGAAAATTTCCCTAATGACAAAATAGACAATTTTCATAATCGAAAATTGACCACTTGACCACTTGACCTGACAACCTAATGGGAAATTGGTTAGTTGGCCTAATGGACTAATAGACTAATTAGTTAATTTGCATAATGGACTAATGGGAAGTTAGCCAAATTGGCATAATAGCATAATGGATATTTGGACCAATTGGGTAATAGCCTAATTTTCAATTGGAATAATGTTTAATTGGACAAATTGAGAATGCCAATAAGATCATTATGTGACTAAAAGAGGGAGTGGTGAATCAATTATATACTTTTCTTTTAATTTTTTTTAAGAACCTTCACCTCTTATTAAATCATTTTTACTAAGTTGAAATAAAAACAACCACACATCCACATGAACCCAATAATTTAAAAGGTTCACCACTCAAAAAGAGTATCTATATCCTTGGTATTGAATCAAAAAAATTAAGTACCACAAAATCCACTAGAAATCAATCCTTTTGTGTGGATAAAACAAGTAGGATATGACCTTACCCTCATGTAACACTATAATGAATACAACCGTGCATGTGATTCGACTAACATGAAATGATGTAATATAATTATTGTAACAATTTAATAAACTGTAACCATTTTTTTCAGAAAAATTATTTTTATACCCTGTCAACTTTCACAAATACATTATTGAAATGAATTTTCACTTTCCTACACATCATTAGGTAATAACTTCATATAATTCATAATTATAATTAGTTTAATTTTCCTATCTGATTTTCCTAGTATTATTGCTCATTATGATAATATAAATATATCAGAATACCACTGAAATAATTTTAAATTGATTTTTAATCAGTTCAAAAATTCTAGTCCTACTTCTCAGTCTGATCTAGAATCTCAGATTATGATATTCCCCCTTCTTCTTTACCTCTTATGTTTGAAAACATTCCTCCTATATGATCGATCTCGATTCTTATTCTCTAGAAAATTTATGTGATCTAGCTTCTCTCTTGAAAAATAAATACATGTTAGAAGGTAGAAAGCACTTCCTCCTTTTATAGGTGAACCTAATATGGTTTTGGTAGGATTATAAAAATGTTTCCCACTCAAAAATATTTCCCAAAACATAAATTTTCCTTAAATTTTAGGTGCATATTTGACTTCTTCAACAATTCTAAAATCATCTCAATCCTTCTTGAATATTATCAAGACATCAGAGTGCATTAGAATTTCAGATCACTCTTTAGTATGGATCCATTTCATTCTAATTTTCCCCATTATGATTGAAGCATATGGTCAATAGAAAAATAATCATTATGTGTATCCACACCAATTGTTAAAAGAAAGCATACTAAAGATAACTAATTTATCATTATGATTCTCATTACCATATATACATCTTTGAAAATTGTTCTAAAACAAACATATCTAAAACTTCTAAATATTCTAGTATCTTCATGATATCATTTCAGCATAAACATCCAACTACCTTAACAAAACGTTTCTCTAAGCTCTTCAAACTACGTGCTCCCCTTGACAATAATTTTATAACTACTGTAAGAAATTACTCTTTTCTTATTTCCATAAGACCGATGATCCTATATTTGATGGTGTCTAGTGTCTGATAAGGTATATCAGTGTCAGTCCATGCCTAATGGATCTGTATCTACTTCACCCTGATAACCATTTTGATCTCTAGTCCAATGCCTCTTGACCCAATTAAAAAACATATTATATTTATTTCCTTTTATCTAAAACCAATTAAAAATAACCAACCATTTATCATAATGAAATTGGTAGGCTACATTGTTGATTGATCTCTGTATTTATTCCTTGCATAGGTTCTAAATATTTATACTTATTTTCTTTTTTATTGGTCCCAATATATTCTAAGAGAAAAAAACATCATTAACAATATTTTATTGCCTCTATTTTTATTTTTCAACAACTACTGTATCTGATGATCGGATCTAGGTCCACATTGATGATTAATGAAACACTATGTCTGATGGTTTGGTATCGATAGCTTTGACATCAAATAGTTATTTCCCTTTAATATTTTGATTCTCATAAGATTATTTGTACGCTTTTTTTATATCATGTTTTATTGGTCTGAATTTGAACTAGAATCATCATCTTCTCATGTTCCAAAAAATATTCTCTACCTTCAAAAAAATCTTCATCTGGTTATCTCACCTTGATGAACTAACATCAGAAAGGTTGATCTTAATGAAATTCATCTTTTAATCTTGAATTCCTCATAACTTTTGAGAACTTTTAATATTGGAATAGCATCATCTAAATTACATTGGAAATTATTGTAACTTCCTATACTTCTAGTAACTTCTTTATTTCCAACCAAACCTCAATATAATTAGCAAAACTCGTTCTCCCCCTTTCCTTGATAAGTCCAACATGAAGAATTTTCAAAAAAACCTAGGATTCATGAGAACTCTAAGATTAGAAAAGAATCATCAGATTTATACTAGATCAATTCAAACTCAAATACTCTTCCTCATTATGATCAACATTTTATCTCATACCCAACATGAGTCTGATGAACCTTTTCTTCCAATAAATTGTTCCCATTTTGATATAATTCCTATGTATTTGTGAGTCTGATCACCTAAATTCTATTGTGAGTCCGATCAAAAAAAATTTCAAAGTGAGGCGATTTCTTCTTATTTGAAATTCCATTAACAACAAAAGAAAACACTTGAAAAAAAACATCTTCCTTATCAAGTTGGCCCTAATAGTCCACCAATTTGGATTTAGATTTCAACCAAGGTTCATAAATCCTCGAACTTTTTAACCTCATGCTATGGATTATTTATCAACCATTCTTATCCTATTTGAGATAACTCATTATTGGACATGATAATTATTGATTGAAAAACCAAGATGGTCAAAAGTAGCGACTCATGAAACTACTTCAAATTTTATTCAAAAATTTCTTCAGATATTTATTTTATTCTTTGACATTATTATCAATAACAGTTTTCTAAAACCACTACAAAAAACTATTAGAATAGTTCACACATTTACATGATAAAATCACAGCTTACCCTTGACCCTCTAAATATATTCTTTCTTAAAAGGTCTAGCACATATCAATGGATTGATTAATGAAACGATAATCCTCCATTGAAAACACAATACAAATTGAACATGAGATAGGGGACAAAATAATATACCTAAAAATTGATGATAAAGAAGTTGGATTCCCATGTTTAACCTTAGTTTATAAAAATATTACTTTGGTAAAAGGTTTTGTAAAAATGATATCAACTTGTTCTAATATAGGAACATACTCTAGATTAAATTCATTCTTCCCAACATTTTCTTTTATGAAATGGTATTTTATACTAATATGATTTTAAATATAATGTTATACCATATTTCTAGTAAATTTGATGAAACTTTGATTATCCCAACCCAAGAGCAAGGGTAACTTCAGTTTAACAATTAAATATTCAAAATAATTTTTCATCCACATAATTTTGGTAACAACTTGAGTGGAAGGAACATACTATGCATTATCCATGAAAAGAGTTACTAAATTTTTTTTCTTTTTATTCTAACAAACACAAAATTTTCATATAAAGAAAACTCCAAAATACGCGGATCATTTATCATCAATATTTCATACCCAATCATCATCTGAACACCCAAAAAATTCAATACATTCTGAGACATCATACTAGATTTTGAAATTTCTTGGGCCTTTAATATATATAAGAATTATTTTTTACATCCAATAGATACAATTATTTTAGAGAACTCTGAAATCTTGTATATAAGGTAACAACAACAAAATGTTGGGTCTTGAGGCATTAAAATGTAGTAAACTTCTAATCACCTTCCAAAAATCTTTTGAGTTAACATCCTTTCCTTATAAATCCTTTTTTATCATGGTTCCCACTAAAATTTGGGTGGAAATATGTTCTAAGATTTCCATGTCAAAGTTTTCAATAAGTTCCATATCATTATTTTCTTTAGTAAGAAAAATATGTTTCTTATTTTGTGAGATATGTAACCCAAGAAAGTATTTCATTTCACCAAATATGAAATGTAACATCCCAAGTAATTAATGAATAATAGATATTTTTATCTATGTCTATTAATGATTAATATAGTGTTTTATAGGCTTAAAATAAAAATAAATACAATCTTATGCATGGAATACACTAATATTCTTAAAAGATTGTTTTAATGCCTTTTGATGGAAAACCCTTTTTAAATAAAACTTTTGACAATTTTATAATCTATATTTGTCAAAAATAAACATATTATTTATGATTGGGACATTGAAATTTACATTGGATAAATTTTTGGTATTTTTCTGACAATGTTCATTTTTTAATGAATAGTGAAAAATACTGCATTTTACATCAAAACTGCTTTTTCATTTAATTTAATCATATGGTTAGATTATATTTTTAATTGGTCTTAAATTGTAATATGAATATATATTTAAAAGTTAATCCAATGGTGGCCATTGGAATCAATTTTACTTTGAAATTGGACTTAAACTGGTGTCAATCTTTTGATACTTATTGTTTCATAAAAACACTCTTTTTGTCATGACATCTGGAATTAATTATTAAATTAATTAATGCGACTTATATGATTTGAATTTTGTAAAATTGACATCATTTTTGAATTCAGAATATCAAATATATCTTAGGGTGAGGTTTTGGTTTTTTTCTGAAAAACTTCAATTTTTGATGAATAGTGAAACCACTAAGTGGTAGTTAAAGAAACTGATTTTTCATTTAAATGAAACTTTTTCACTTCTGTGATTTGATTTTCAAAAATCTGACATACATGGTTGTCATTAAGAAGTAAAATGTTGTAGATTAAAATAATTTTTTGGTAAATACTAACTTTTAAGTTCTTAATCGCGATTAGAGTTAATTAGTGTAGTTTAAGGTAAAAATAATGTTTTAATAATATGAGATGAGCTTGAAACATGTCCTAACCTTATTGGATGTCTCATGGCCGACCAATACAATCCATGGGTCAACTTGGGGACCCCATGGAGCCACTTTGGTTGGGAAATGACATAAATAATTTTTTATTTAATGTTAAAGTAAAAATGACACAAACAAGATATGTTTTACTAAACAATTTTTAAATGGGGTTATACAAGTCATCTTTTTGATTATAAATAGTCATTCGAAAGATAAAAAGATTTCCTACATCATAGTATTTTTTTTATAATTTTTAGACTTTATAAAAATTAAATTATTTATGACATCATGATGATGCATCGATTACCTCATTATTTAACGATTTAAATAAAATGGAAAGATAATGTAATATCTAAGACCTAAAAATGTTCAAAACCTATTGTATGAGTGTATTTATAACCCTTATCACCTTTTCCTATAATTATATCAATGTGGGACCTCTTAAATCCGAATACCATTTTAAAATAAACTGACTTTCTTTACTTTTCAAGAATGCCCCTCCTCTCCTCTTATAAAAGGCCCCCACCTCTACCTCCTTACCCACACTTCCAAAGCCTTTGGCTTGGCCAGCCCCTGCCCATTTTGTTTCTCCACATCCCTATCGTACTCCTTGAAGCCTCACTTTGGGCATAAGTCTTCCCAAGGAAGCCTTTGAGCTCAAACCAAAGGGAGTTACCCGATTTTAAGGTAATGTCTTCACTTGAGTCCTTTTGTTTTATTTTGCTTCTCCAACCCCGTAAACTCTTTTTATTCATTTATTTTGTAACAAATACAGTATCTTAAATATACTAGGATGTTGTTAAAAGAAGCATTCGAGCAACACTTAGACACACCTACATCTAATGGTTAAAGGACATACTATTTCTGTGGATGGTGAATTTAGGCCTCCCGAAACGATGATTGTTTAACATTATTTTAACACCTTAAAAGGTGGCCATTAAGATGTCACTATATTTATATATGATATATAATATTTTTATGATTTCCTTAAGCTTCTTTATTTTTCATTTTGGGCATACCTTTATGGTTTCCATTATGGGTAAATGCGATATCTTCATTTAAGGAAGTGCGGACTACCGCCCCCTCAAAGTGATTTGATTCGTTAAATACCATATTTGGGACGTATAAGGGATGGAACTATGATATTATATATGATATTATACTGGAATTATAATATACATTTATATCATTATGATTCCATTCTATAAAATAAGAAATATAAATGAAAGTAGCGTTCAGGCGTATGTACGGCTTACCGTCTCCATGAACGGTGCATTTCATTTGTTACCTATAAATGATTATGTAATATTATAAATGCATGCATGTACTGTATATATATGACATATATGATATCTAAATCATGAATACCATTCTGGATATAATGGATACATGAACAACTTGTAATTATAAAGGGCTTATTTTTTACTGAAGTACCAATGATCGTTAAAACGACCGTTATTAACTTAAATAATTACATAGTGTTCATGACATGGAAATAAGTGATATAAAATGAATAATGAACCTGAAAAATGTTCTTAAACAAGTAGAAATTCACTCAATTTTATTATTCAGGAGATTAAAGAACGACCGAGTCAAGTCGGACCCGAGGTATGGGACTTCGTCTCAATCTCCTTTCATTGAGGCATATTTTGTTTTATACACAAACTTCTTTTATACAGTGTATAAACCCCTTTGACTTTTACGTTTATCCAAAAGGAAAATTTTTTATACGAAGCATTTTATTAAATGACAAACGGGAATGTTTTGTCGTACGTATGCGGCAACAACAACTTCTCCGCCGCCGTGACCATTATTTGAGTTTCAGCTTCCTCTACAAGCCATACTTTTTTTAAAGAGAAAAATAAATATGATGTTTTACTTTTCTTTTATTTTGGTATTGAAAATGATTTTCATAATGTTTTTATATCAATATGTTGTATTGATATCTTGTGATTGAAAGGTGGAAATGTTATGTTTCCTTTATGCATGTTTTATGTGATACGATTATGTTGAGGTTCTTGGGAATTATTATGAAGACGGGTGGTTCCATGATAAACTAAGTGCGGGTGAGCCCGATACAGCTCTCCAATGCATTGGGTAACGTGAAGGAGTGAAACTTTAAGGTTTCTCCGAAGAGATTTAGGGAATATACTGTGATGGGTATTCCAAACGTAACCAAGAGGGTTACTCCCTACGTAAGAATGTTATGAATGCCTCAAGTTACCTTTATGTCTTATGATTTCTATGATTTATTCATGATTTGATGAGGTATGTTAAAGTGCTTATGTTTTATGGGTAAATTATGATTTCATTCTTATGTATATACGTACCCATGTTTCCTTTCCATATTTTTATATCCCTTACTGAGCTTTTTATGCTCATTCCAAGTTTTTCTGAATTTTTTTTCACAGGTCAAGGGAAAGGTACATGATATGATGATAGTGTCAAGGAAGTGTCAAGAAAGAATCCATGTTTTATTTTAAATATGTTTCCATTGATGGGAAAGAAGAATACTATCATTATGTAACCACTTTGTTTATATGTGGAATGTAATGCATGTTTTATGATCTAATTATCTAAAACTCTAAACCTGAAAAGATCCTCAATGTGTAATCTTGTAATAACTCAAGATTAAGTAAGGTTTAAGGCTGGGGCCTTATAGTTGGTATCAAAGGTCGGTTTAGATAACTTTAGGAGTTAGAATTTTATTAAATCATTATCCAAAAATATTTTTTTATGGTCAAATTGAAATGATATAGCATTTGAAGATTACCATGTTGCTTCATCTAAGACATGTTTGTTCAGAATGGTTTTCCACAGAGGAAACAAGGAAGCAGTGCTAGGAAGGCATACAGAAGGAAATAACCTTTCGAATCAGCATCCTGAGATGGTCGGAATTGGAACTGAACAGTTTGTTGCAGTAATGGCGTAGTTGACTCAAGCGATAAATGGTGGTGGTATCCATACACGAGATCAACCAGATCAACCGCAGAGGAAAGTTTCAGTGGTGGAACATTTCATGAGGCAACATCCCCCATCATTCAGAGGATCATCTGACCCTTTGCTACCTGAAGGGTGGATTAAAGCACTGGAGAAGATTTTTGATGTAATGGGGTGTTCAGACAATCAAAAGGTTAGTCTTGCTATTTACCGTTTGGAGGGTGAGGCAGATCAGGGGTGGTCTATGGTTAAAAATTTCACAGACGCTGATGAGATTGATTCTCTTGACTGGGATGAATTCAAAGGTATGTTTTTTGAGAAGTATTTTACTAAGGTTGTTCGACTTAGGATGGAAAAACAATTCTTGGAATTGAGGCAAGAGGAAGACTCAATGGATACCTATGAATAAAGGTTCACTCGATTGGCAAGGTATGCTCCAAATTTTATCTGAGACATTGATAGTAAAATCAATCATTTTTACTAAGGATTAAATCCAAAATATCAAAGGGCATTAGCTTCTCGTGATTTTAAATGTTATGAAAAGCTTGTTCGATGTGTTGAGTAGGCTGAAATGGAGTTTGCCAATAATCAAGTGTTCTATAAGAACCAGCAGAAGAAGAGACCAAGGTGGCAGGAGAAAGGGAAGAATTCTTTAAAAAATTCTGATGGTATGAAATCTAAGTTTCTAGTTTGTGATAAATGTGGAAAAAGGCATGGTGGGGAATGTCTTCTGAATTCTGTAAAGTGCTACCGATGTGGTAAGATGTGACATAATGCTCATGATTTTACTAAAAAGGATCAAGGTGAAGGTAAGACCAAATTTTATTTACGGTTAGTGAAATGTTATAAGTGCAATGAGATGGGTCACTATGCAAACGAGAGTCTGAAAAATAGCTTGAGTGATGGGAAGCAATTAGACTACAAGAAGAATGGGGTGGTGAAATCCTTTGCAACTACTTCAGCAGATGTCGGGCCATCAAATGAAGTTGTATCAGTTACTTTGTTTATTTTTTCAGATTATGGTAGTGTGTTGTTTTATTCGGGGTCTACACATTCTTTCATCTCTGAAAACTTTTCTAGTAAAATGGGAGTACCATCTTAAGAAATGACTCCTGAACTTTTGGTAAAAACACCTGGGGGAAATGTTGAGGCAAAAAGAATTTATAAGAATCTTCCTATCCTTATATGTGGAAAGAACCTACTTGAAAACCTTATTTTTCTACCTCTAGTAGAGTTTGATGTTATCCTAGGTATGGATTGGCTCTCTATTTACCATGCTAAGAATGACTGTAGAGCTAAAGAAGTTTCTTTTCAGAAAGACTTTCAGTTTGTGTACATGAATGAACCCTTACTGTTGATAACTTATCAAGAGGCTGAGAAACTTGTAAAAGATGGAAATGAATGTTACCTTTCACACATCGTTGAAAATAAAGGAACTGTTCAGATTACTGATGTGCCAGAGGTAAATGAGTATCCTGATGTTTTTCCTGATGAGTTGCCTGGAATAATACCAGATCAAGAAGTTTAATTTTCTATTTACTTAGTTCCTGATGCTAAGCCAATTTCAAAACCCCCTTATCGAATGGCTCTAATTGAACTTTTAGAGTTAAAGGAGCAATTGCAAGATTTATTAGAGAAAGGTTTCATTCGACCTAGCACGTCACCATGGGGTGATCCTGTTTTATTTGTTAAAAAGAAAGATGGTTGAATGAGACTTTGAATTGATTATAGAGCCTTGAATAACATCACTGTTAAGAAAAAATATCCTTTGCCTCATATCGATGATTTGTTTGATCAGCTCCAGGGAGCTCAATATTTTTCAAATATTGACATGAGATCGGGGTACCATCAGCTGAAGGTAAAGGAAGCAGATGTTCCGAAGACCGCATTCCGTACAAGATATGGCCATTATGAATTTGTAGTAATGCATTTTGGGCTAACCAATGCACCTGCTGTATTCATGGACTTAATGAATAGAATTTTCCATGAGTTCTTGGATAAGTTTGTGGTGGTTTTCATTGATGATATTTTGGTTTTTTCTAAAAGTAAAGAGGAGCATGAAAGAAATTTAAGGGTTATTTTGCAAACCTTAAAAGAAAAGAAATTGTATGGGAAATTCAGCAAGTGTGAGTTTTGGTTGCAACAAATTTCTTTCCTTGGTCACATTGTTTCTAAAGATGGGATAAATGTTGATCCTGCAAAAACAAAGGTTGTTGAAGAATGTCCAAGACCAACAAATGTAACTGAGATTCGTAGCTTCCTTGGTTTGGCAGGCTATTACTGAGGGGTTGTTAGAAAATTTTTACGGTTATCTAGTCCAATGACTAAGCTAACTCGGAAGGCTGTTAAGTTTATCTGGAAAAAAGAATGTGATGATTGTTTTCAGGAGTTGAAAAGAAGATTGGTGAATGCTCCAGTTTTGGCACTACCTTCTAGTAATGGTGAGTTTGTTATATACAGTGATGCTTCATTGAAAGGACTTGGTTGCATCCTAATGCAGAATGATCAGGTAATTGCTTATGCTTCACGATAGTTGAAAACTCATGAGGTAAATTACCCTACACATGATTTGGAATTAGCTGCTGTTGTTTTTGCTTTAAAAATTTGGAGGCATCATTTGTATGGAGTAAAGTGTGAAATATATACTGATCACAAAAGTTTAAAGTATATATTCACTCAGAAAGAGTTAAACATGAGACAGAGGAGATGGATGAAATTAATCAAGGATTATGATTGTACAATTCATTACCATCCGGGAAAAGCAAATAATGTGGCTGATGCTTTGAGTCGAAAAAGTAATGCTTCATTAGCAATGTTGCATTTGGAACGTGATCCTTTGGTTAAGGATTTGATGAACATTGGCATAGAAGTTGTTGGTGCAGGAAGTTCTTCTATTTTGTTTCAGGTATCTGTGAGATCATCTCTATCAGATATAATCAAGCTAGCACAGAAGCAGGACAATCAGTTGCAGAAAAAGGTAGAGCTGGTTCAGAAAGGTAAGTTGCATGAATTTAACTTTGATAGTGATTGTGTTTTGAGATTTGGGAAGATATTGTGGGTGCCTTGTGATTCACAGTTGAAGAGAGAGTTATTATGTGATGCTCATAGTTCTCCGTTTTCAGTTCATCCTGGCAGTACTAAGATGTACAGAGATATGTGGGAGTATTACTGGTGGGATGGAATGAAAAGAGATATTGCTGATTTTACTGTGATGTGTTTGACATGTCAATAGGTTAAAGCAGAGAGGCAGTTACCGAATGGGATGCTTCAGCCTTTACTAGTGCCAGAGTGGAAATGGGAGAATATATCCATGGACTTTGTTGTGGGATTACCAAAGACATCTCGAGGTAATAATTCAATATGGGTTATTGTTGATCTCTTGACTAAATCTGCTCATTTCCTTGCTATACGAGATACTTTTTCCTTAGATCAACTTTCCCGTTTGTATCATAAAGAGATAGTCAGGTTACATGGAGTTCCTCTCTCCATTGTATCTGATCGTGATCCCAGGTTCACTTCTAACTTTTGGAAAGGCCTTCAGAAGTCATTGGGTACTAAATTAAATTTTAGTACAGCATTTCATCCTCAATCAGATGGGCAA
Source organism: Viscum album (assembly GCA_963277665.1). Taxonomy (NCBI): domain Eukaryota; kingdom Viridiplantae; phylum Streptophyta; class Magnoliopsida; order Santalales; family Viscaceae; genus Viscum; species Viscum album. The sequence goes on along the minus strand of OY728133.1, from coordinate 716,544,663 downwards.
TCGGAATGAACAATTCAGACCTTGGAGGATATGCTACGAGCTTGTTCGATGGATTATCAGGGAAGTTGGGACCAACATCATTCTTTGGTTGAATTTTCATATAATAACAGTTTTCATTCCAGTATACAGATGGAACCATTTGAGGCGTTATATGGGAAGCAGTGTCGAACTCCATCTTTCTGGGATGAAGTGGGTGAAAGGAAGTTGATGGGACCAGAATTGGTAGAAGAGATGGCAGAAAAAGTTCAGCTGATTCAGAAACACATGAGAACAGCCCAGAGTAGGAAGAAGAGTTATGCAAACAATAGGAGGAAGGATCTAACTTTTGAGGTAGGTGATCATGTTTTTCTCAAAGTATCACCATGGAAAAGTGTGATGCGATTTGGTAAGAAAGGAAAGCTGAGTGCAAGGTTTATTGGACCATATGAACTTCTGGAGATAGTTGGATCAGTTTCATACCGGGTGGATTTACCTCCGAGTTTATCTCAGGTACACAATGTTTTTCATGTTTCGATGTTGAGAAAGTATATGCCAGATCCATCTCATGTTTTGAGTCCAGAGGTAGTTCAGCAGGAAGAGAACCTATCTTATGAGGAACAACCAGTCCAGATTCTTGACCATAGGGAGCAAGTGTTATGAAATAAGGTGATTAATCAGGTAAAGGTTTTTTTTGGAAAAACCACATGATGGAAGAGGCAACATGGGAATCTGAAAATGTAATGAGGGATAAGTACCCCCATTTATTTGATAAGTAAATAAATTACGGGGATGAAATTTTCTAAAGAGGGGAAGGATGTAAAATCATAAAGTAAGTAATGAATAATATATATTTTTATCTATGTATATTAATGATTAAGATAGTGTTTTAGAGGCTTAAAATGAAAATAAATACAATCTTATGCATGTAATACACTAATATTCTTAAAAGATTGTTTTACTGCCTTTTGATGGAAAACCCTTTTTAAATCAAAATTTTGACAATTTTATAATCTATATTTGTCAAAATAAACATATTCTTTATGATTGGGACATTGAAATTTACATTGGATAAATTTTTCGTATTTTTCTGACAATGTTCATTTTTTTAATGAATAGTGAAAAATACTACATTTTACATCAAAACTGCTTTTTCATTTTATTTAATCATATGGTTAGATTATATTTTGAATTGGTCTTAAAGTTTAATCTGAATATATTTTTATCATTTAATCCAATGGTTGTCATTGCAATCAATTTCACTTTGAAATTGGACTTAAACTTGTGTCAATCTTTTGATAATTATTGTTTCATAAAAACACGCTTTTTGTCATGATAACGGGAATTAATTATTAAATTAATTAATGTGACTTATATGATTTTAATTTTGTAAAATAGACATCATTTTTGAATTCAGAATATCAAATATAGCTTAGTGTGAGGTTTTGGTTTTTTTTCTGAAAAACTTCAATTTTTGATGAATAGTGAAACCACTAAGTGGTAGTTAAAGAAACAGATTTTTCGTTTAAATGAAACTTTGTCACTTCTGTGATTTGATTTTCAAAAATCCGACATACATGGTTGTCATTAAGAAGTAAAATGTGGTTCAATGAGATTAAAATAATTTTTTGGTGAATAGTAACTTTTAAGTTCTTAATCACGATTAGAGGTAATTAGTGTAGTTTAAGGTAAAAATAATGTTTTAATAATATGAGATGAGGTTGACACATGTCCTACCTTTATTGTATGTGTCATGGCCGATCAAGACAATCCATGGGTCAACTTGGGGACCCCATTGAGCCACTTTGGTTGGGAAATGACATAAATAATTTTTTATTTAATGTTAAAGTAAAAATGACACAAACATGATATGTTTTACTAAAACAATTTTTAAATGGGGTTATACAAGTCATAGTTTTGATTATAAATAGTCATTGGAAATATAAAAAGATTTCCTACATCATAGTATTTTTTTAATAATTTTTAGACTTTAAATAAATTAAATTATTTATGATATCATGATGATCCATCGATTACCTCATTATTTATCGATTTAAATAAAATGGAAAGATAATGTAATATATAAGACCTACACATGTCCAAAACCTATTGGATGAGATTATTTAGAACCCTTATCACCTTATCCTCTAATTATATCAATGTGGGTCCTCTTAAATCCAAAAACCATTTTAAAATAAAGTGACATTTCTTTACTTTTCAAGAGTGCCCCTCCTCTCCTCTTATAAAAGGCCCCCACCTCTACCTCCTTACCCACACATCCAAAGCCTTTGGTTCGGCCAAACCCTACCCATTTTGTCTCTCCACATCCCTCTATTACTACTTGAAGCCTCACTTTGGGCAGAAGTCTTCCCAAGGATGCCTTTGAGCTCAAACCAAATTGAGTTACCCGATTTTAAGGTAATGTCTTCACTTGAGTCCTTTTGTTTTATTTTGCTTATCCAACCCCCTAAAATATTTTTATTCATTTATTTTGTAACAACTACTATATCTTAAATATAATAGGATGTTGTTATAAGAAGTATTCAAGCAACACTTACACACACCTACATCTAATGGTTAAAGGACATACTGTTTCCGTGGATGGTGAATTTATGCCTCCCGAAACGATGGTTGTTCAACATTCTTTTAACACCATCAAAGGTGGATATTAAGATGTCACTATATTTATATATGATATATAATATGTTTATGTTTTCCTTAAGCTTCTGTATTTTTCATTTTTGGCATTCTGTTATGGGTTTTATTATGGGTAAACACGATATCTTCATTTAAGGAAGTGCGGACTACCGCCCCCTCAAAGTGATTTGATTCGTTAAATACCATACGTGGGACGTATAAGGGATGGAACTATGATATTATATATGATATTATACTGGAATTATAATGTACCTTTATATCATTATGATTCCATTCTATAAAATACGAAATAGAAATGAAAGTAGCGTTCATGCGTACGTACGGCTTACCGTCTCCATGAACGGTGCATTTCATTTCTCACCTCTAAATGATTATGTAATATTATAAATGCATGCATGTAATGGATATATATGACATATATGATATCTACTTCATGAATACCATTCTGGATATAATGGATACATGAAAAACTTGTAATTATAAAGGGCATATTTTTGACTCAAGTACCAATGATCATTAAAACGACCGTTATTAACTTAAATAATTACATAGTGTTCCTGACATGGCAATAAGTGATATAAAAGAAATAATTAAATTGAAAAAGGTTCTTAAAAAAGTAGAAATTAACTCAAGTTTATTATTCAGGAGATTAAAGAACGACCGAGTCAAGTCAGACCCGAGATATGGGACTTCGTCTCAATCTCCTTTCATTGAGGAATATTTTGTTTCATACACAACCTTCTTTTATACGATGTATAAACACCTTTGAATTTCACGTTTATCCAAAAGGAATCTTTTTTATACGAAGCATTTTACTAAATGAAAAAAGGGAATGTTTTTTCGTACGTATGCAGTGACAACAACTTCTCCGCCGCCGTGACCATTATTTGAGTTTCGGCTTCCACTACAAGCCATACTTTTTTTAAAAGAAAAATAAATACCATGTTTTACTTTTCTTTTATTTTGGTATTGAAAATGGTTTTCATAATGTTTTTATATCAATATGTTGTATTGATAACTTGTTATTGAAAGGTGGAAATGTTATTTTTCCTTTATGCATGTGTTTATGTGATACAATTATGTTGAGGTTCTTGGGCATTATTATGAAGACGAGTGGTTCCGTGATAAACTAAGGGCAGGTGAGCCCGATACAGCTCTCTAATGCATTGGGTAACGCGAAGGAGTGAAACGTTAAGGTTTCTCCGAAGATATTTAGGGAATATACTGTGATGGGTATTCCAAACGTAACCAAGAGGGTTACTCCCTACGTAAGAATGTTATGAATGCCTCAAGTTACCTTTATGTCTTATGATTTCTATGATTTATTCTTGATTTGATGAGGTATGTTAAAGTGCTTATGTTTTATGGGTAAATTATGATTTCATTCTTATGTATATACATACCCATGTTTCCTTTCCATATTTTTATATCCCTTACTGAGCTTTTTATGCTCATCCCATGTTTTTTTGAAATGTTTTTCATAGGTCAAGGGAAAGGTACATGATATGATGATAATGTCAAGGAAGTTTCAAGAAAGAATCCATGTTTTATTTTAAATATGTTTCCATTGATGGGAAAGAAGAATACTATCTTTATGTAACCACTTTGTTTATATGTGGAATGTAATGCAAGTTTTATGATCTAATTACCTAAAACTCTAAACCCAAAAAGATCCCCAATGTGTAATCTTGTAATAACTCAAGATTAAGTAAGGTTTAAGGCTGGGGCCTTATATGGACATTTCAAATAACTTTTCCAACTCTTCAACAAATCTGTCACAAGTTATTTAATCATTCCCAATATAGATAAAATCACCAACATATATAATTTAAATGAGGGGAAAATTCTGAATTTATTTAATGTATAGATTATTATCGAACCATTATTTCTTAAAACTCATGTTTTCTACGCTAGTATTTAATTTGGAATACCATTTCCTCAGTTATTGTTTTATCTCGGACAAGGATTTCCTTAACTTACACACATAAATTTCTTTTTTCCCAACAAAAATACACATGGTTGTTCAATGTAAACTTCATCATCCAGACCACCATTATAAAATGTTGATTTAATATCGATCTAATTTTTTTAACTTCATTGTGCAACAATAATAAGAAATATTCTAAAAGTTTCTAACCTTGAAACTGGAGAAATAATTTCATGAAAATAATTTCCTTCGATCTGTGACTAACCATTCACAATAATCATACTTTTTCTATTATAGCTTTCCCATATTCACTCATCTTATTTTGGAAAAACGATTTTGTAAAAATAATATTTTTTTCATTTGGTTTTGGTTTGAGTTTACAAGTATCATTATTTTCTATCTAACCCAACTCTTCATTTATAGACATAACCCATTTTGGATACTCAAAATATTCATTCACATCTTTCTGATAAACATTTGAAAATAAATAGAAATGTGTAATTTTTTTTTTATGTTCATCTTGTTTGAAACTTTTGATGTCGATCACCAATACTGTTTTTATACTCCACTTTACACCTCATACCAGGATTATATTTGTGAAATTATTTATTATCACTTGAAATGGCTGAGTCCAATTATTCTTCTTGAGTAGGATTACCATTGTAGGTATCCTTATCATATATTTTCCACACATTATTTAATCATTTTTATCTTCCATATCTACATGAGTCTGTTTATCTTCTTTATCTTTTTCAATAAATTTCACATCAACATAGACAAATAATCTTCTTGATTCTTTATTGAAACATATATATCCTCTTACTTCTGTAAAATAGATAAGAAAAATTTCATCTTCACACATATCCTCAAACATACCAAGGTTTCCAACTTTATTATTTATGAAAAAGGGCTCATGAAAACTCTTAAGTGTTTAAAACTTGGAGTTTTGTCATAAAACATTTCATATGGAGTCATATTTGAACATGACCTATAGAAAAATTAATTAAAATATGCGCAATAGTTTTCATGACCTGCCTCTAAAAGTAATGATAGAGTCCATGTTCAAGTAACACAGTTCAACCTATTTACACTAAGCATTTAATTTTACTTTTGAGAAACACCATTTTGTTGAGGAATGTTTGGTGTGATGAAATCATATTAAAATCCATACTTATCAAGATAAAATTTAAAATTTTCATTTCTATATTGACTACCATGACCCATTCTTAACTTCTCCACTGAATAATCACATTCCTTCTCATTTTTCCTCAATGAAATTTTATAAATTTTCAGAGCATCTGACTTTTGTTTCATATTCATAATATAAGTAATGTGGTTAAAATAATCAATGAAATTAATTAAGTACTTATCTACATGAGTTGATTATTTTCTCATTGGTCCAAAAATATAATAATGAATGAGATCTATGGGTCATTTTGAAAAAATGTCAACGTTTTTATGCACATAGTTTATTATCATTCCCTTCTAAAAAATCTTGCTACAACAATGTCTTCTTTCTTGACATATAAATAATACACCAAAAACAATATCTATTTGATAACATAATCATGTTTCTTTTACACTTTTTCCTCATTATTTTATGCCACAATTGATTCCATTACACCATGCCTCAATAACAAGAGTCTGGAGTCTCACTAAAATTGAACAAGTTTCTATTTTTACTCTGGCATCTATTAAATTTTTTACAACTTCCTAACTCTTAAAAAACTTATTATTTTATAAAAATAACTTTTTTACCTTTATTAGAAAGTCATGAAACACATAGACATTTGTGTTTCATCCCATCAATAAAAAAATACTTCGTAGATTTCAATTTTTCTTCCCTAGTGAGGGCTAATCCAAAATCATTGATTCTAAAGGATTAATTATTTCCAAATTTCACCATTACTTCATTGAAACCTTTACACTCTTTAAAAATTCCTAATCTCCTTTCATGTGAGAAGAAAACCCACTATCCAGAATCTAAGGTCTATCTTCTTTTGTAGCTTTGTGAATGGTTTCAACCATAAGAGATATTTATTTACATTTATCTTTTGTAACATTTGTCTTTTGATATTTCTTAAAAAACTATTGTTATACTGGTTACAAAACAAGGAATTATTTTGTGAGATTTATAGGTTATTAACATATTTCAAAAATAGTTTCCAAAGGTTGGAAGATATTTTCAATTTTTACCCCACCCTTCTTAGGTTACTTCAGAACATCCTTCTTAGACTTACTCCTTTGAGGGAATTGAATCCCCTTCAGAATTTTCCTTTTGTAATTTTTGGAATAATAGAAATATTTTTTATCAAACAATCAAATATTTTTCATGAACCTGAATCCACCACAATAGCAGTAGTAACCATAGAAAGAATATTTTCCTCTAAAACTCCCATACTTACTAGAGTTGGGAGCATGTTTCTCAGAAACCTTATTATCTCTATTTTTAGAGTATTATTGACCATCAACCTTTCAGTTATCAACGAAAATATTATTTTTCATTTTTAGCCTTATCAAAACTGGAATTAAAAGATACTTTTTCATACTCATAGTTTTTTAAAACATCTTACTTGTAAACCTTTTTTGTTTTTCCTACATACATAACTTTCCCATATTTCTTCTTTTTAGAATCAATTTCAACTTTGGTCTAAACAAATATTGGTAACTTTGTATATTTATTAGTTTTATCATTTAAAAATATATCCCTAACCATAGATATATAATTATTGAAAATTTTAACCCTCTATTAAGCTTTAAGAAGTTCCTATTGGACATGTTCAAACTCTTATAATTTTTTCCTTCAGCTTAACTTCTTATGTTCATTATGATTATTTTTCATTCCCAATATATTTCTAAAAATAATTAGTCTCTTACAGAAGATGGAATTTATCATCAAGAAAAAATTCATTATTATTTTTTGAGGAGTTTTTATTTTTTAACATCCGGATTCTTTTGCAAGGATCCCAATCTTTCTCTAACATTCTTTCAATTATTCTTTAAAATGATATTCAAATCATGTTTCTTTTTCTTCATGAGATTTTCTACATTCTAATTAATCATTGTTAAATATAATAATAAATTTTTTCTCAGACTTCTCAATAGACTTTTTGGATTCAACTTCACTATCTCCATAATCATCATATTTAGTGAAAAAACTTCTCCTTTCTTATTTGGAGAATTTTTTATCTTTCCCTTTGGAATATGATTTATCACATTGTTTCTTTCACAATATTCTTTGTCTTATTTCATCATTATCACTATACTCTTATTTATTTATTTGAGGAAAATTAGTTCAAAAATACCCAATGGATCCACATTTAAAACATTTTATGTGAAGTTTCCATTTGTATTTAGCTGCATATTTTTTTACATTTTCGGAAAATAAGAATAAAAATTCATCAATATTTTTACATACCTCATTTTTGGATTCTGAATCACTTGATTATTCTTCTTTAATAATCTTCTTAAGATTTTTTTAGAAAATGTGAATAAAATTTATCTACCAACATTCTTTTCATTTAATAACTTTTACATTATTATTTCATAACTAATAAGAGTACTACTAAATTAATAAAGATATAATGTTTTTAAATATTTATCTTCCAGTGAAGAAATTTTTTCATCAAACTTTTTAGGAATAATTTGTAAGATCTTTTAATAAATAGTAGAAAATGTTAACTTTTTACCAAGAAATATTACAGTGGAAAAAATTCCATTAACCATGTTAAAGAAGTCACAGATATGTTCTTGCTCACCAATATTTATTTTATCATAATTGAACATATGGATTTATATGTTTTCCTTATTTACTTTTTTATTTCATTAATATATGATTTTTATCTTATCCCAAATAACTTTCATAGAGTAAGCACACTTCACTCTTAAAAACTCACTTTTAGAAAGTGATGAGTGAAAATAATTCTTGGATCTTCTATAATTCTTGTGATTCTTCTTGTCAATATATATATGGGGATAATTTTCATCAGTATGATGAAATCCATCGATTGCAACTTCACGTACATCATATCCAAGAGACATAAGATAATGTAATATTATATCTTTATATATAAGTTTGTTCTAACCAACGAATATCTAAATAACCATATTACTCATACAATTAAAATTCTCCATAAAAAATTATCTTTAAAAAATTCAAAAATTATTAAACAAAGGAAACCGTAGCTCTGATTCCAATTGGGAATTCCCAAAAAGATCAATCTATCACTGAGAGGAAGAGGGGGTGAATCAGTGATATTTTTTTCTTTTAAGTTTCCTTCTTCTTGTAACTACATTCAACTCATGTTAAAGAGTTTTTAGATTTGTTAAAACAAAATAGTCACACATCCATTGGAACACAATAATTTACACGGTTTACTACACATCAAGAATAACTACATCCTTGGTATGGTATGAAAAAATATGAAACCACACAATCCACTCAAAAACTATCCTTTTGTGTGGATACAATGATTAGGATATCCCATTAGACTGATGTTACACTATATTGAACAAAAAATATCATGTGATTCATGTATCACAAAATGATGTAATAATATTTGAGTAACAAGTTAAGTAACATTAACTAGTTGATTCAAAATTATTTACTGTGCTACTTTGTTAGCTTCTATAAATATGTTCTTTAAAAAATTATTCACTCTCTTAACTATAAGTAAGTAAGAACGTCATGAAATTTTCAATGATACTCAGTCTAATATCCCATTATGATCTAACAAGTTTGATTGCTTAGTCCAATAATATAACTCTTTAATAATACCCTAAAACAATTATAATATGCTTCTACCTCAGTCCAAAAATCTCATTCCAATTTCTCAGTCTGATCTAGAAAATTTTATTAACATCATCTCTCCTCTCCTTTACTTCTTATATCTGTCAAACTTCTTCAATTATTCTCAATTAATAAACATATTCTCTCTAGAAAATTTTATGGCTCTGAATTTTCTCTTGAACATTACATATGTGTCAAAAAATATAAAGTGCTTTCTCCTTTTATAGGTGATCCAAATATGGTTTAGGTGGGATTATAAAAAAGAATCCCACTCAATTTTTTTTTCATAAAACACCGATTTTTCTAAAATTTTATGTGTAAATTTTAATTCTTAAATTCTTCTCACCTATTCTCAAACCTTTCTAAATCTTCTCACAACATCATCTTTCTCCATCCATTTTGAAAATTCTTTAGTCTCATCTTGATTTTATTCTGATTTTTCCATTTTGAAGGAAACATATGATCAACAATAGAATCTTCCTTATATTTCACAACCCCAATTGATAAAAGAAAACATATGAAATAAATACCCCTTATTAAGATTCTTAGTACCAAATTTAAGTCTTTGAAAACTATTCTTCCATTAAAATAGTCACAACATCTAATGATTATAGTATTTCCTCACCAAAAATTCAACATCAACTTCAAAATACATTAAAATGTATTTTCTATAAATTCTCAATATTTTGAGGTCCCCTTGACAATAATTTTATAACTAATTTAATAAATTCTTCTTTTTTTATTTTCCATAGACTGAATATCCTATACCAAATGGTTTCTGGTTTTTGATAAGGTACATCAGTGTCAGTCCGTGTTTGATGGATCAGTCTCTACTACACTCTAAAAATTAGTGTTAAATTCATTCCAATAACTCTTGAAACAATTCAAAAACATATCAAAGTTCATTTCCTTTATATTGACCCAATTTAAAACAACTAACCATTTACCATGATGAAAATGGTTGACTACATTTTTGATTGACCTCTAAATTTCTTCTTTACATTGGTTCCAATTATTTGTACTTCTTTTCTTTTTAATTGGTCCCATCATTTCTCAAGAAAAAAATATTCTTCACCATTATTTTCCTATTATATTTTTCATATTTGACCACCACTGTGTCTGATGATCAGCTTTAGGGTCACTTTGATTATCAGTGGCACACCACGTCTGATGGACCAGTATCAACAGCTTTGACTTCAAAAACTTATTTCCTTTTATGATTATGATTCTCATCAACTTATTTATCTAATGATTTGTATCTTGTTGCTTATTGGTATGATGAGAAATCGGCATCTTTATCTTACCACATTCTGATCAACCATGTAATATTTCGAATAAATATGTGTCCGGTGATCTCACATAAATAGATTGTGACTAAATATCTTCATCTTCTCAAACTTTATCTTGAAATAAGAAATTCCTCATGATTTTTTGAGAATTTTATTTTATTTTCATAGCATCTTCTGACTTACATTGGAAAGTATTGTATATTCCCATTATTCTAGAAACTTTTTTCATTCCAACCAAACCTCAATATAATTGGAAGCACCATTTCTGCACATTTAATTCATAAGTATTTCATTAAATGTTTTAAAAATACTTATGATTCATGAGAACTACAAGATAAAAAATCATAGTAATATTTATATTGGATTCATTCAAACTATGATACTCTCCCTCATTATGATCATCACTTAATCCTAGACCCAACGTGAGTACGATGAACCTTTAATTATAAAAAACGTTTTATAATACCAATGGACTTCCTTTATCTTTGTTAGTTTGATCATCTATATAAGAGTGTGAGTCTAGTCATCAAATTCTTAAAAGTGAGGTGATCTATTCTTCTTTGACATTTCCTTGACAACAAAAGACTACACATTAATAAAGACATATTATGTATCAACTTTGTTGTAACAATAACTGCCTAATGGTAAATTGGCATAATGAACTAATGTCCAACTAGCCAATTGGCCTAATGGCATAACGACCAATTGACCTAACGTCCTAACGATCAATTGACCTAATGGAATAGTATCCAATTGACCGAATAGCCTAACAACCAACTGACCTAATGGTCTAATGGACAATTGCCCAATTAGACCAATGGACTAATGGATAATTATCCAATTGTCCTAATGGTCTAATGTACTAATGTCTTAATGTACTAATGGAAAATTGTCTCATATGACTAATGGACCAATGACATAATGTCCAATTTCCCATTTGACCTAATGGCCTAATATCCTAACAACAAATTTTCATAATAGCTAGTTAACCTAATGGACTAATTCTCTCATGGCATAATGGACAGTTGTCCAGTGGGACTAATAGAATAATTCCCTAATTTCCAACTAACCTAATGGTCTACAAACCAATTGGTCAATTTTCTTAATGACCTTATTGAAAAATTTGTTATAATGGCCTAATGGCCTAATGAACTAATTATTTAACAACTAATTTTCCAAAGGGTCTAAGGGACAATTGGCCAAAGAACCTAATGTCCAATTAGCCTAATGGCCTAATGAAATTTTTTCGCAATGACCTAATGAAAAATTATATAATTGGATTAATGGACTAATGGATTCATTGGACATTGGCCTAATGGACTAATGACCTAATGGTTAATAGAAAATTGGCCTAATAGCCTAATTTACAATTCAATAATTTTCCTAATGGCCTAATGGACTAACGATCATTTGACATAATGGAATAATGGCTTGTGGGCCCATTGGCCTAATGGGATATTTCCCAAATGGCCAATTGGTCTAATGGAAAATTGGAAAAATTTCCAGTTGCTCAATTGGCCAGTTGTCCAAATAGCCTAATGGCCAATTGGCCAATTTAAAAAATGGATTAATGGGCCATTTGAAAGAGTATAGATTGGATGATTGTGTCACTAAGAGGAGGAGGGGTGAATCAATGATACGTTTTCATTTATTTTTCTTTTAAATTGAAATAAACTTCACCTCCTGTTAAATATTCTATTCCCTATTGTAAACAATTCAAACACACATCCACATTAACAAAAGTATTTACAATGTTCACTATTCAGTAAGAATAACTACATCTTTGGTATGGTATATAAATGATCCTATACCATAAAATCCACTACAAAATAATAATTAGATTACAATGAGTTTGATATACCATTTTACTCTCGTAACACTGTGCCAACAATCCAATAGTGCACGTTCACCCTCTTAATAAAAATATGGTAATTCAAGGTTTGTGTAACAACTCATGGTACCTATGATTATATTCAATTTCCAAAATGTATTCAACTGAAAACAATTCATCAATTTATTACATAAAATTTGGTAATATCTTTATAGACTTTTTTAGGGGAAAACCATGTTTGATTTTCCCTATTAGTTTTCCCTTTTGGATTTCTTTGAGTATGATTATTCCCCTGTATAGTTATTCCCAATACAATTATCCGTGATACAATTATTCCTTGTTTGATGATTCCTAGTCTGATTATTCATTGGTTTGGAAAACTTAGTATGAAAATCTTGAATATGATTATCTAGACTGATATGATGATCAACTGAATACAATGATCAATTGAGTATGATAATCAGCTAGTACGATCATTAGCTGAATACAACGTTGCAATCTGGTATATTCTCATTCACTTAAATAAATCAAAAAATTTCAGCAAAAACTCAATTCATAAATCTTCTTCTTCTCACTAAAAACTTGCAGATTCTCTCTCATTAACAATACATCGATCATAAAAAAAGTACAATTTACTTTTCCCTTTTATAGGTGACCCTCAAAATTCTTTGGAAAGAATCACAAATTTTTTCGCACTAACATAAATTCATCATAATCTCAATTTTCCCTAAAATATTGGGTGTATATTAACTTCTTGAACTCTTTTCAAAGCTTCTCGATTCTTCAAAAATCTTAAAATCTTTATAATTTCATTTCAATTGTCAGTACAATTTTAATACATGAGTCTGATTTTCTAAATATGATTTCATTACAACAATGCTCTATACCAATTTAATGAAAGTGTATGAAGAAATGGAAATCACTCATGAATTATGAATACAATACTTTTTTTAATGTTGAGCTACCCCTTGGCATCATATTCAGAAAATATTTCATTCAAACCACTTTTACTTATTCTCTTCTTTTATTGAATTAGTTGGAAATATAAAAATACTCAATTCTGATACAAATAATCTAGAAGTAACAGAAATACTCTTCATATACATCATTTATTCCCTTTTATTCTAGACTCAGTTAAGAAAAAAACTTTTTATTATCTTCTTCTATTTACCCAGTAGAATCCAAAAAAGTAATTCAACCATTTTTGAAAGGTTGACTACATTGTTTTTATAGAAATTTTCATCTGCCTCATCTCATCTTAAGAAAATTACTTTTTTCAAAAACTTGAGAATTTGTCATGAAATTCGTCATGAATTTAAATTCCTTTGAGACCAGCTTCAGCATCACCAGACATTAATTGGAAAGTATCATAACTTTCCATTCATTACAGCTTCTTTCATTCCTTCATAGCATGAGTATGTTCATTCTGGGTACGATTTACTAAATATGATGAGGCTGAGTATTATTTTTATGGGTATGATCCCTTTTTCTATTGGCATTATATCTTTCTTCTATTCCACCAAAATACGATAAATATGTGTATGATTTGAAATAATAATTTTACCTTTTCTTCCATATATCTTGCATCATAATTTCTTCAATCATCTTATCATTTATAAGATATGAATCATAAAATAATATTCACATTTAATTTTGTCATAGCCATGAAAACTCTGATACTCCATAAAAAACAACTTATTTTACATAGAATTTAGAGTGAGTCTATTGACCACTTACTTCCAACATGATACATTCTCTATGTGATTGATTCTCTTATTCCATATAAATATCAATTCCTAGTTACGTGCTTCTCCCATTATAGACCCAATGTAAGTCCGATAAAAACCTTTTATTTAAAACAACTTCTCATTGTTACGATGACCATAACGATTCCAATTATCTTGAAAAAAGGTAACAATTACAATTTTTACCAAATACAAAGTTGGAAAATTTTTGTTTCATCTTTACTCTTCATATTTCTTGAAAAAAGTCAAAATTTGGAGACAAACACCATCCTAATCAGCTTGGTTCAAGCAATACCCCCCTATGGATTTTTTTCAACCATGTTTTATAAATCAAGGAAATTTGTATCCTCTAGTAATGGATTACTTATCAATAATTCTAATCCTATGTGAGGTAACTCATTATAGGCAACAAGAATCATTACTAGATAAACTATGCTATGCAAAAGTTGTGATGATGAAAACCCTTTTATTTTACCCACTTTAGCTCTTCTTTAACCTCATAATTTCTTCATTCTCTATATAATTAAAGAAATCTATTTTCCTAAAACCACTCAATAATATATTTATAATATTTTATTCATAAAAAATGTTAAATTCAAAACTTACACATAACTCCCTCATTTTTCTTGCATCAAATGGATAGAATTATGAAACAATTCATTATCCCAATCTAAAATACTATCCAAAAGTAAGATAAGAGAAGGGATATAAACACATAACTCAACCTTTATTATAAAGAGGTTATACACCCATGTTAAACCTCAATTTAGAAAATGATTCATTCATTTATGGTTTTTTGAATATTCCAGCAACTTGTTCCGATATTGAAGTGTTCTCCAAATTTAATTAATTCTTCTCCACATGCTCATTAATGAATTGATATTTGATATAAAATTGTTTTGAATGATAATGTTGAACTGGATTTTGGGTGATATTGATTTAAATTTTATTGTCATAACCCCAGATAAAGGGTAAATTCACCTCAACATATAAATCTTTCAATTGATTTTTCATCCACATACGTTGAGTAGTGGCATGAGTGGCAGTGACATACTCAGCTTCTAGCATACTGAGAGTAACTGATTTCTATTTCTTTGAATGCCAACTAACACAATTTTTTCCCTAAATGGATAATCCACCATATGTAGATCTTATACATCTAACATTTCCTTCCGAATCAGCATGTGAATACTCAAACAAATCAATACTTTCTAAGCTTCCATAACTAATTCCAAATTCCACTGTTCCTTTGATGTATATGATAATTCATTTCCCAGCATGTAAGTGTGATTCTTTTGGAGAACTATAAAATATTTAAAATAAGGTAAATAAATAAACAATGTTGGGACTCAAGGTATTTAAATATAATAAACTTACAATAAAATTTTCGAATTCATCACGATAAATTTCATTTCCTTCTCAATCCTGAGACAACTTTGTTCCTAAAGAAATAGGTATGGAAAAAGGTTTTGAATTTTCAATTACGAACCTATTAAGAATTGTCTTAGCATAATTTTATTGAGAAATAAAAAAGTATTCCTTCTTTTTAGGTATTTGTAACTCAAGAGATTATTTTATTTCCCCCAACATAGAAATTTAAAATACCTTTTTTATTTATTCATTTTACCTTTCACAATGTCTTTCATCATTTTAAGAAAAGATAATCTCATCAACATAAAAAATCACAATGAGGGAATACTCTTGACTTTCTCTGATAGAAGGATTTATATACACTCTTCCATTCTTGAAATTCATCTTTTTTAAGCATGTATCCAATTTGGAATAGCAAACCCTTAGGTTTTTTATTCCATAAAATGTCTTTTTCAATACGCAAACATTACTTTCATGGAATGATCAAGGGTATTATTCTATTAAGTTAGGCCCTTAGACATATAAAATAAATAAAACAAATCCCTTTGAAAGTTAAAATGGGTAAAAACCATGGGAATGATTTTGGTTTATCTTATTTTAATATATAGATACCAAAAACTATGTTTAAGAAATGATAAAGAATTCCCCACTCTATTTCTATATAAACCCAACCAAGATCCCATTTATATTCCCTAAAAAATACTCATATAATGTAATTAATCTACCCACTCCTCTCTATATTCCTCACAAGGTTCCCTCAATCTCTAAATAAGATCCTCCCAAGCTGTTGAAATCACACTCTCAAGGTCTTAATGTACCTTCATCCCTTTCATTCAATTTAATTACCTTATTTGAAATTAGTCTTTTTGATTTCAATTGGTTATATTTTAATTCATTTATAAACCTCAATTTAAAATAATTTTTGTGCTAGTTTAATGATATATCATTTATAATCTCTCTTTTTTACGTTTATCTAAGTCGTTACTATGCTTAAATTCCATAAGGGATTATTCCAATTTCCTTTTTCTCAAGTACATATTTTATGTGATGCCAATTAATTTCCCTCTTCCATATTGGAATATGTTCTGAAATATTCAACTTATTTTAATATTTATGTCTAAATTATGATATACCCATTTAACTCTCTTTAATCCCCTCCATGGACCTTTATGTACACCAGTAACTATGCTAAAATTTAGTAAGGGATATTTTACTTCTCCTTTTTATTAATGTTTATTCATTATCTTATGCCATATATTTCCATTTCCTGTTGTTGGGATATGTTTTTACATATCCATATTACTATATATTTTATTTCCAAATAATTATATTCCCCCTTTTCTCTCAAAAATCTATTTTATAAATCATTAATTGACATCATTTTGCAGCAGAAATTTCAGTGTGATTTTCTATACCAAAACTATAGTGTAGTGAATTACATACCCATTTCCAATCAAGGGTGTTCTACTTTATACACATATACTTATTTTATTTAGAAAATAAATTTATATATTAATCAATTAATTATCATGGAATAAGATGTAACGATAAATTAGTTCATGTTTTATTATCTATGTGGAACACTTAAGCATGAGAATGAAATGAAAGTGATTGGTGCACCTAGAATTTTATAGCCTCTTATGCATAGCGTAACATTTTAGTCTCATGATATTTCCTGGTAGGGACTAAAGCGTGAAACTAATACATCGTGCGACTTTTTTATCAATATTTCTTGGCAGTTAGCCTTAAACTATGTTAATGGTGTAGTGTTTTACATTGTTTCCACATTTACCATGTTTCCTTTATGATTATCATGTTATATCATGCCCCATTTTTCATGTTTTTGATTCTCACCCCTTTTATTCCCCATTGATATTCCTAATTATTAACATTTATTACTTTATTCATGTTATTTCATGTTTATTCACTTACTAGGCTTTATAGATCACCCTTTTCTTATGTATGTCCTTAGTTTATCCCATATAGTGTTAAGTAGAGACATATTAAATAAGATTTTAATAAATATGATGTGTTTCCTATTTAAAATTTTGATGTAATGTACATAATTCCCAAAGAAACTAGAATTATTGATCTTCTGGGCTGTATTATATATACTTCTATGTATTAAATCAAGAATTAATTTGTAATAAAGAGAAGGGCTGCGATATTTATTATAAAAGTCAAGTTTAGTTTTTTTTGGGATTATGATTATGTAACCATTTTTAAAGCCTTAGAGATAAGACTAAGTATATGAAAACATACAAAACGTTTTGTAAGTATTGAGTAAGTATTTTATCAAGTAAGTGCATCCCATTATATTAATATAAGTGGATGTGTATTTTCCAGAAATGTGCATAGTGGTAAAACCAAAAATCACCATGTTGAGCCAGACTCGGCCGGAAACTGGTGCATAACAACACGCCTTACCGCACACCTAGTTTGACTGTCCCATGGGATATTATTTGTTGAATTTAAAAGCTCATTTGAAACCATTATTAAGGGAACAATAATTACCATAAATTTCAATGTTAGGGAATAGATATTGTATAACATAGAGTAAAGCCTAGAAATTATCATGTTTAGGAAATACACGTCCTTTATAAGTTATCCCATTAATGTTAATGAATTTATATTAATGTGTTTCATAGTTTAAAATTAATAATCACTAATTTTACCTTTATTCTAGTAAATGGATGAAAATTAAGAGAACCTTGTTAATAACCAATGTGGTGGGAAATTAGAGGAATGCCTAAATGAGATGCCTAACATGAACAGAGATCAAGTATGACATAATGTGATTATTCCAAACCAGCTCTAAAAAATAAAAAATAAAAAATGGAACATATTTTATAATCTAAATACATCAAATAATTGGAGGAATACGTATCAAGAATGTTCATTTCATAATGGTTTAAAGGAAAGAAGATTGAATTTTCTATATGTCAAAAATGTGGAAAGTACCACTAATGGGAGGGCAACAAATGAACTTAAAGGTGTTTTATGTGTGAAAAAATTAGTTACAAAGTTTATAGTAACCCCCACCCCTAATAAAGAGTTAAATTACATCCAAAAACACCCTTTTTTATTTAATTTATTATGTGTGTAGAATATGGGAATTATATTATTTAACTTCATAATCCACGGGATACATCCAATACTAAGGACAAATGCTATGGAAATAATTCAAGTGTAAGGATTAAAATACTTATGTATTGTTATTTTAAAGTTTTTTAGATGTAATATATAAAACAAATTCTATATATAATAATCATGAAACATCCATGGATTTTTCTATAGTTGTTTTCCTTAAGGTCTTGAAATTTATGTTGAATGATACTGATAATCAATTAAAGGGGTATGATGATAAAGTGATATTTTAGAAAACACATGATTAAGTGTTTTATATACCTTAGTAGGTGTTTTATTTGGGGATAAACATATAAAGAGTCTTTGGATGATATGTATAAGTCAAATATTTATAGTCTTTGATACAAATTTTTATGATTTATGTGATGGAAATATTATTTTTATTTGGATGTGATTAATGATATTTTGGAGTTGTTTTATTTGGGTTGAGGTATATATTCCCCTTAGGATTATATGAGATGGATTCTATTGAATGTTTTCGAGGTTTAATATGATGAGTATGAGAAATAATTTGAGGATAAAACACTCTATAATTTTTAGGATATTGTTGTTATATATGTTTATTTAATTAAGAAATGATCTATGTTAAAGTATGACTCACATCCACATTAAAAGGGGAATTATTTTATTAATTCCATCCATTGGAATTATAAAATAATAAAAAAACTCCAATTTTTCAGAAACAATAGGAAAAAACAATAGTAAGGTTTTTCATTTTTTAATTTTATTATATAGAGTCCAAACCCTATGTTTGAGAAATAATAAAAAATATGTCACTCATTTCCTATATAAACCCCACAATATCCCATTTATCTTCACTAAAAATATTTAGAGAACGTTATTAATATTACTTATCCTTTTTATAGTCCTCCCAAGGTACCCCCAAGCTCTCAATAATCTCCAACCAAACATTTGGATTCACACTCTGAAGGTAAGGGACCATCCTCTTCTCCTTTCAATTCAGCCACATTATTTAAAATTATCCTTTTTAATTTTTAATTTATATATTGTAATTCATTTACAAACATACAACTTATATAAAATTTTTGTTATTTTAATGAGATATCATTTATCCTCCCTCATTTTGTACTTTACTTCAACCTTTACTATGCTGGAATTCCTTAAGGTATTCTTCCACTTCTTTTTATTCAAGGACATATTTTTTGTTATACCTCTTAATTTCCATTCTTCCATGTTGGCATATGTTCTTTAATATTCCAATTACTTTAAATCTTATGTATAAATTATGATATACCCACTTTAGTCTCATCTTTCTCTCCCATGGACCATTATGTTCACTATTACCATGGCAAAATTTAGTAAGAGATATTTTCATTCTTCTATTTATTCAAGTTTCTTCAAACAATTATGCCTTATATTTCTAATTATGTTTGTTGGGTTATTTTTATAAATTTATATATTACTATCCATTTTATTTACAAATTATGATATACTTCTTTATCTCTCATCAACTCCTTTTTGTGAATCTTTAAGTGACACCATTATGATACCAAAATTTCATCGTTTTTTTCCATAAGAAAGAAATTGTGAAGTGAATACCATAACCATTTCCTTCCAAGGGTGTTCACCTTAAAACACCTATACATAATTGATTAGGGAATTAAATTTATTTATTCCCCACTTCTTGACCACAAAAAAATGTAATGATAAATTATTCCATGTTTTATGATCAATGTGGAACACTTAAGGATGAGAATGAAATAAAAGTGACAGATGCACACAAAATAATATAGCGCTCCAATGCATTGGGTAATGTTTTATTCCCATGAGACTTAATTCAAGGGATTGACGATTTAAACTAATTTATCATGTGACTTTTTCCATAATGATGTCTTGGAAATTTTTCATGAACCATTTATATGATATAATGTTTTGTGTTTTTTCCACATTTCACATGTTTCATTTATTATTATCATGTTATAGCATTCCTCATTGTTCATGTTTGTCATTCTCAAACCTTTTATGCACCATTGATATTCTTATTGTATAACATGTTTTAATTTCTACATTTTATTCCAATTTTATTCCCTTATGATACTTTATTTCTCACTTCTTTCTTAGGTATGTCCTCAAGTTATCCCATGAGTTTTTAAGTATGACCTTGTTAAGGATGTTTTCAATAAAGTTGATGTAGTTTCTATTTTAAGTTTTTATATAATATACCTAATTCATAAATAAATTGTACTTCTCAATCTTAAGGGTTGTATTATTTGTAATTTTATGTATTAAATCAAGAATTCTTCCGTAATAAAAAGAAGGGTTATCATTTTAATGGACGAATAACCACTTGGTCAATTGGCCTAATTTTCTTATGGCCAGTTGGAGTAAATTGGACTAATATACAATTGGCATAAACTGAAATAAATTCCTTATTAGCCTAAATTATCCGAACAAATGGCCTAATTGGACTAAATTTTCCTAAATGGATTTATTGGCCTAAATTTCCATAAATTGGCTGAAATGGATAAAATGTCCTAATTGGCCTAAATAGCCTAAATGGGTTAATTGGGCTAAATGGACTAATTGAACTAAATTTCCTAATTGGAATAATTATACTAAATGGACTTCTTGGAACGATTGGTCTAAATTTTATAAATTGAATAATTGTCTAGAAAGGTTTAAATGGCCTAATTAACCTAAATGGAATAGTTGGCCTATATGGATTAAATGACTAATTGTCCTAAATGAAATAATAGAACTAAATGGGAAAATCGGCCTAATTGGCCTAAATGGACTAATTGGAAAAAATAGATTTGTTGGATAAATGGGAAAATGACCAATTATCCAATTTTCTAATTTACGAAACAATCTAACCAAAAAATGAACCTAACGTCCAAATGATCAAAAATACCAAGTGACCAAATAACCAAATAACATAACACAAATAATATTGGACAGAAATGAAAATACAAGAGGAATCCATATCATACCCTTTTTTTATGTGAATTTTTATGTAATGTTTATGTTATGAAACTAGTATGAAATTTCTAAGTGAATGTATATTTGGATTCTTGTTCATTTTATAAATTTATGAAACAACTAAAAGATTAATTCCTTCTAGGTGTATCAATTTCATATTATTCTATATTTTCATATTATATTAATCAATGTCATTGGTAGAAATTATTATTGGGCATCAAAGGCAACATGCCTTGATAAAATTATTTTTAGAGTATAAAGAAAAAGGATGAAAGTATTGTAAATGAACAAACAGAAGAAAAGATTGAATGTTTTTTATTAATATTTCAAATATTTATATGTAATTATACAAAAAATATCATGTTTATATATTCAAGAATCTTCTTAGGAGGCTCTCGATGATAAAGAATGAGAAAAATTTAAGGGAACTGATCATTTGAGTCAGGTATTAGGTGAGGAGCACTAGGGGAGGGTCTGATGTCGACCCATGAAAAACATCATCCCCACTAGGTATTATTCCACATCAGACTCTTTTAAATCCTCCCATACCACCAGGATGTAATGTGTCGTACAGAGGCAAGTGAGGCCAACACAATAGATTTATACAAGAATTAAATAAGTAAACCAATCAATAAAAAATTCCTTAAATCTATTTTAGTTATAAGTCAATAACTTCCACTATCGGTAGATACTACTTTTTATTCAAATTTAGAATTAATGAGGTCTTTAAATGACTCCATGAGTGATGTCAATGAGGAACCAAGTGTTGATCGAGCTGATGGTGGTGGTGGAGGTGGTGTCAGTGGTGGTGGTGATGATGATGATGATCCTCAAGATGATGATGTTGGTGATGAGGATACTGTTGATAGTGATGGGGATGAGGATATTGGGGATGAGTGAGATATTGATCAGCTCCATTTTTTTTATTAGTAAAGAAACATGTCACTACGGGAAAAATGAGCAATTGCGACGGGTTATTTGCGACGGGAATAAAGCCCGTCGCAAATAGTCATGTTAAAAACTTATTTGCGACGGGGGTATTTCCCCGTCGCAAATAAGGAGTCTTTTGCGACGGGATTGCTTTCCCCGTCGCAAATAGTTTTCCCGCGATGCGCGCCAAATCTTGGGAAACTTATTTGCGACGAGAATATTCCCCCGTCGCAAATAACCGGCGGCGGTAAAAGGTATTTGCGACGGGAATATTCCCCCGTCGCAAATACTATGTCGGCAGGGGTTATTTGCGACGGGACCCATCGTAAATAACTATTTACCGGTTGACCGTAATAAATGTTGGCTAAGGTATTTGCGACGGTACCCGTCGCAAATAATCTAACCTATAAATACCCCCATCCGTTTTTTTCATTTCATTCTCATTCCTTATCTTCTCCTTCTCTCAAAATTATATTTCTAGAGTTGAGTTTTTCTCCAGTTTAATTTTTTTCTTCGGAGCTGATATTAAAGTTTTGAAGAACGATCAGAGCAGATCAATTTTCAAGGTATTTGTCTTCATTTTAATTTTTTATTTATTTTTAATTTTTTATTAGTTTTAATTATTATTAATTAGTTGTAATTTAATTATGTTTACATTGTTTTATTACTTAATAAATTTAAATTATTAGTATTGTTTGGTAATTAGGAATAATTAGTAATAATTTTTAATAATTAAGAATAAATATTAATAATTAGTAATAAATACCAATAATTAGGAATAAGAACATTATTACATTATTAGTTTATTTTATTATTAATATTAAAATAATACAATTTTTTATATATATACAATTCTTTTTTCATCTGTGTGTTTGCTGTCTTCACATGTATTATTTGTATGTGGAGAGAGAAAACTCACAGATGAAAGAAGAATTGTATATAAATTAGAAAATTATATTATTTTAATATTAATAATAAAATATATTAATAATGTTATTATTTGTAATTATTGGTAATTATTTCTAATTATTGATAATTATTCATTTAATTACTAATAATTAGGAACAATTATCAATAATTATCAATAATTAAGAATAATTAGTAATAATTAGTAATAATTACCATTAATTAGTATTAATTACCAATAATTAGTATTAATTACCTATAATTAGTATTAATTACCTATAATTAGTATTAATTACCAATAATTAGTAATAATTACCAATAATTAACAATAATTAGTAATAATTACCTATAATTAGTATTAATTACCAATAATTAGTATTAATTACCAATAATTAGTATTAATTACCAATAATTAGTAATAATTAGGAATAATTAGTAATAATTAGGAATAATTAACAATAATTAGGAATAATTAGTAATAATTAGGAATAATTAGTAATAATTAGGAATAATTAGTATTAATTAGGAATAATTAGTAATAATTACCAATAATTAGTATTAATTACCAATAATTAGTAATAATTACCAATAATTAGTATTAATTACCAATAATTAGTATTAATTACCTATAATTAGTATTAATTACCTATAATTAGTATTAATTACCTATAATTAGTATTAATTACCAATAATTAGTATTAATTACCAATAATTAGTAATAATTAGGAATAATTAGTAATAATTAGGAATAATTAACAATAATTAGGAATAATTAGTAATAATTAGGAATTATTAGTAATAATTAGGAATAATTAGTAGTAATTAGGAATAATTAGTATTAATTACCAATAATTAGTATTAATTACCAATAATTAGTATTAATTACCAATAATTAGTATTAATTACCAATAATTAGTATTAATTACAACTAATTAGTATTAATTACCACTAATTAGTATTAATTACCAATAATTAGTATTAATTACCAATAATTAGTATTAATTACCAATAATTAGTATTAATTACCAATAATTAGTATTAATTACCAATAATTACCAATAATTACCAATATTTAGTAATAATTAACAATAATTGCCAATAATTACCAATAATTAGTAATAATTACCAATAATTAGTAATAATTACCAATAATTAGTAATAATTACTAATAATTATCAATAATTAATAATAATTAGCAATAATTAGCAATAATTATTAATAATTACTAATAATTAGCAATAATTAGCAATAATTAGTAATAATTAGAAATAATTAGTAATAATTAGAAATAATTAGTAATAATTAGAAATAATTACCAATAATTAGTAATAATTAACAATAATTAGGAATAATTAGGAATAATTAGGAATAATTAGGATTAATTAGGAATAATTAGGATTAATTAGGAATAATTAGGATTAATTACCAATAATTAGTATTAATTACCAATAATTAGTATTAATTACCAATAATTAGTATTAATTATAATTAGTATTAATTACCAATAATTGCCAATAATTAACAATAATTGCCAATAATTAACAATAATTTCCAATAATTAACAATAATTGCCAATAATTAACAATAATTGCCAATAATTACCAATAATTGCCAATAATTACCAATAATTATCAATAATTACCAATAATTATCAATAATTACCAATAATTATCAATAATTACCAATAATTATCAATAATTACCAATAATTATCAATAATTACCAATAATTATCAATAATTAGCAATAATTAGCAATAATTAGCAATAATTAGCAATAATTAGCAATAATTAGCAATAATTAGCAATAATTAGCAATAATTAGCAATAATTAGCAATAATTAGCAATAATTAGCAATAATTAGCAATAATTAGCAATAATTAGTATTAATTAGAAATAATTAGTATTAATTACAAATAATTAGTATTAATTACCAATAATTAGTAATAATTAGCAATAATTAGTATTAATTAGCAATAATTAGTATTAATTAGCAATAATTAGTATTAATTAGCAATAATTAGTATTAATTACCAATAATTAGTATTAATTACCAATAATTAGTATTAATTACCAATAATTAGTATTAATTACCAATGATTAGTAATAATTACCAATAATTGCCAATAATTACCAATAATTGCCAATAATTACCAATAATTGCCAATAATTACCAATAATTGCCAATAATTATCAATAATTACCAATAATTATCAATAATTACTAACAATTAGCAATAATTAGTAACAATTAGCAATAATTAGTAACAATTAGCAATAATTAGTAACAATTAGCAATAATTAGTAACAATTAGCAATAATTAGTAACAATTAGAAATAATTAGTAACAATTAGAAATAATTAGTAATAATTAGTAATAATTAGTAATAATTAGTAATAATTAGTAATAATTAGTAATAATTAACAATAATTAGTAATAATTAGGAATAATTAGTAATAATTAGGAATAATTAGTAATAATTAGGAATAATTAGTAATAATTAGGAATAATTAGTAATAATGATTATTAATTACCAATAATTAGTATTAATTACCAATAATTAGTATTAATTACCAATAATCACCAATAATTACCAATAATCACCAATAATTACCAATAATCACCAATAATTATCAATAATGACCAATATAATTTTCTATATTATAGACAATTCTCTTTTCTTCTGTGTTTTTTCTGTCTCCACATGCAATATTGGCATTCTTTTTCAAAATTATCAACCTACTCGCCAATGGAGAGGTGAAAGTGAATGCCAATATTACATGTGGAGACAGAATGTGAAACACACAGATGAAAGGAGAATTGTATATAATATAGAAAATTATATTATTTTAATATTAATAATAAAATATACTAATAATGTAATGATGTTATTATTATATAATTAATATTTATGAAAAAAATTATATTAGTATTATTAAAAAAATAAAAAATCAATATAATATTAAAATTATCAATATTTGTAACAGGTTTTGCTTTATTCTCAATATATTCAATCCTTACTTGTGTTTTTTCTAACAAATTATTCAAAACCAGTAATGCTTTTATATTTTATAGAAAAATATGGAACAAAAAGGTCGTCAACAGTCATTATTAGATGACCGCATATGGATAAATCAACGTAGAAATCCAAATGGTTCTGGTTTAAATCCAGTATATATAGAGGGTGTGGAGAATTTTTTATCATTTGCGGCATCAAATCCAGAATTTGTTTCAGAAGGAATGATAAAATGCCCTTGTAGAAAATGTGCATTAAGAACGTTTGACACGTTTGACAAAGTGGGGGAACATCTCTTGCGTTTTGGTTTTCAAGCAGATTATGTTTTTTGGTATCAACACGGTGAACGCAGTTCCAGAGCAGGTGATACCAACTTGATTCTGGATCCATCCCAGTTTCAAGATTTAGTACATGATGTTGCAGGTTCATCTGTTCAACATACAGAAACTCCGGCTGATATAGCTTCAAATCCTGAGTTGGGACCGTCTGAATTTTATGAGTTGTTGAAGTCTGCTGAGGATGCATTATATCCTGGCTGCAAGATGAGCAAATTAGAAGCAGTTGCAAAATTTATGGCTATCAAATCAGATAACAGAATGTCAAACACCTGTTTTGACCAGATATTTTCTTTGCTGAAAACACTGTTACCCGAAGGAAATGTTTTACCTGCAAATTACTATGAAAGTAAGAGGTTGGTTCGAAATTTGGGACTTACTTGTCAGAAGATTCATGCATGTTCAAATGACCGCATTTTATATTCAGGGGAAAATGAGTCGTTGGATAGTTGTCCCACATGTGGGCAACTGAGATATAAAGAAGGACAACACGGGAAGTCTGGTTTGATTCCTGTAAAACAGTTGAGATATTTTCCGCTTACATCCAGACTTCAGCGTTTATTCATGTCTAAGAATACAGCGACAATGATGTCATGGCATAAAGAGAATATTTCAACCGATAAAAGCTTGAATCATCCAGCCGATGGTGATTCATGGAAACATTTTGATAGAGTGCATCCATCATTTTCTTTAGAAGCTAGAAATGTTCGACTGGGCCTTTCCACTGATGGTTTCTGTCCGTTTGGATCTTATGGTAGTCAATATTCATGTTGGCCTATTTTTTTAACTCCGTATAATTTACCTCCATGGATGTTGATGAAGGAGCCATATATCTTTTTGACTTTACTAATTCCAGGACATCCGAAGAAAAATATTGATGTTTATTTGAAGCCATTGATTGATGAATTAAATTTATTGTGGAGTACTGGTGTCAGTACATATGATGTTGCAACGAAACAGAATTTCATACTGAGAGCAGCATTGATGTGGACAATAAGTGACTTCCCGACTTATGGGATGTTATCTGGCTGGAGTACACATGGTCAGAAATCATGTCCTTACTGTATGGGAGAGAACAAAGCATTTATGCTCATTCATGGAAAGAAACCTTGTTATTTTGACTGTCATCGCAGATTTCTTCCAGCTGATCATCCTTTTCGTAGAAACAGATCTCATTTCAGAAAAGGAACAGCTGAAAGGGATGGACCTCCAAAAATGCTATCAGGTTCGGAGTTAAAATCGGTTGTATTTTCATTACCTCCCATCACTTTTGGTCCCACAATAAGCCAACAGAAAATTTCTGGTTTTGGGAAAGAACACAATTGGATTAAACGTAGCATATTTTGGGATTTGCCATATTGGTCTGATTTGTTGGTCCGACACATGTTAGATGTCATGCATATTGAGAAGAACTGTTTTGATAATTTGTTTCATACAGTTTTGGATACGCCAGGAAAGAGCAAAGACAATGTAAATGCACGTTTAGATCTTGCCCAAATTTGCAGGCGTCCAGAATTGGAACTCTTTGAGAATGTCAGAACAGAAAGGTTACTGAAACCAAAAGCAGCTTATACACTGTCTAAAGAAAACTGTTTATTATTTTGTCAGTGGATTGCAGATTTGAGACTTCCAGATGGCTGTGCTTCCAATTTGGGTAGATGTGTAAAGAATGGTCATATTACTGGATTGAAAAGTCATGATTGTCATGTTATAATGGAGAGACTTCTACCCATTGGATTAAGAGGTCTGTTGAATTCTGTGATTTGGGATTCCATAACAGACATGTCTCATTTTTTTCGGGAAATTTGTGCGGCTACGGCAGATTATGATGCTCTAGGCAAACTTGAAAAAGATGTTGTTGTAATTATATGTAAACTGGAAAAAATATTTCCGCCGTCTTTCTTCGACTCAATGGAACATTTGATGTTACATTTGCCATATGAAGTCAAATGTGGAGGTCCGGTACAGTTTCGATGGATGTACCCATTTGAAAGATGCATGCAAAAATTTAAAAGAAAAGTACGCAACAAAGAATCTGTTGAAGGATCTATTGCAGAAGCTTATTTGCAAGAGGAAATATCTTTTTTCTGCTCCCATTATTTTGAATCTGAGTATCCTTCAAAACACAACCGAATGGGACGGAATGAGAGGAATATTGATGAAATCGACAATCAATTATCTATTTTCAACCAGTCAGAGCTTGGTTTTGGTGGAGTTTATGAACGCTGGCTTTCAGATGATGAACATCATAGAGCTCATACGTATATTCTGCTCAACTGTGAAGAGATGACATCAGTTGTACTATAAGTGTTTATATCACTTATTCTATCATTTATGTTACAGTAAATAACTTTGGTTTTTATAGGTTGTATGATAATCATATCAAGAAACAAATTCCACAAATTACAGCAGCTGCTCTCGAAGAACGTCGACTGAAAAATTTCTCTCAGTGGTTTCAAAAACTGGTAACATAAATTATTTATCATTTAGCAACTCATTCAATGTATAGTTTAATATATTGATAATTATTTCACAAATCTTCAGGTGTCTTGACATGCTGATAAAATTGACAAACGGCTGTGTGTATTGAGTAACCCACCTTCGAAAATTGTTAAAACTTATAATGCATATGTGGTGAATGGATTTCGATTCCACACACATGCATATGGGGAATCGAAAAAATCAATGAACAGTGGAGTTAGCTTGAGAGGATCTCATCATCGAGAAAATGAAGTTGACTTTTATGGCATACTTGATGAAATCATTGAACTCTGTTATCTTGGACAACATTACATAACCATGTTCAAATGTCGGTGGTTGGATACAGAGAGAGGCGTGCGTGTTCATCCGACTCATGGAATCATCGATATTAAATGTAAAAGTGTTCTCGCAGTAAATGAACCATTCTTATTGGCTCAACAGGCATATCAAGTTTATTATGCAAAGTACTGTGCAACATCAAGAGACTTGACTGATTGGTGGAGTGTAATAAAAATCAAAATTCGAGACAATCAGTTTAGTCAAAGTGAATGTGCTTTCACTGATGTGCAAAGAATTGAAGTTTTTCAAGAGAGTACTCAAAATCAATCTTTTTTAAAAAGAGATATGAGTATCGATGACGACACCCCACATTTAAGAGTCGGTGATGACGATGATGTTAATGATGTCACACATGAATTTGAAATGGTAAGAGATGAAGCAACTGCAACTCGAATGGATATCGATGATGTTGAGGAGGAATATGAAGATGACATTGACATATATGAAGATGATGATGAAGATGAACACTTATAGAATTCCATGGTATTTATATACAATCATAATATGTATATATGTATATATAATAGTAATTATCAATTATTTTCTAATATTAACATTTTCTGTTTCAGATGGACGAGGCCACATTTCGTGAGTTGGCGGAGGCTGACCTGCCTTTCGATGCGGATGAGTTGCTGGCAGATGACCCTCAGCCTGCAGGCGCTCCAGGGAGTACGCGGAGGGGGCGCGGTCTTGCACGATTGATGATTCCTGACCCCGTCCCCGAGCGACGTCCACGTCTTGGGTTTGATCCGCGCACCCGGAGGTGTGATAACCTGTGTAATAACCTGTGAATTTGACTAAGATTTCATTAATCCATTCACATAATAAATGTTTATTATTTTTTCAGTTTTTCGCATATAGCAGTCGGACAGGGCAACGCTATTTTGCGCAACTATTTCTCTCAGCCGTGGACCACATGGGAGCAGATTCCCATTGATGTGCAGCAGGCCATGTTCGGCCATTGGTTGGTACGTACGTAAATAAATAATTTTTATTTTGAAAATTATTTCATTTCTAACTTGATATTTTGATTTATTTGTAGGGTTTATGGTATCCGATCGAGGATACCATGCGTGACGCCATCCACGAGGCATGGGAGGTGGCCATGCGCGATCGCCTTCGTCAGTTTTTGCACAATTTAAGAAAAGCTGCGATGAAGAAAGCAGGAGTGTCAGATTTTGAGGAGTCATGTAGAGCACACCGACCAGAGTACATTTCATCCCATGTATGGGATGTATTATGTGCGCACTGGTTGAGTGGTGCCTTTCAGAGGAGATCATCGGTGGGGAGACAGAATCGGGGGAGGCAGGAGGTGACTCATCGAGCTGGGAGTCGTTCTTTCAGTACACATAGACAGCATCTGGTACATACATTATTTATAAATATTTTATATAACTATAAATATTAACAGTTTATTTTTTATTCTTATAGGCTGTCGAGCACCCCGATATTACAGAGTACGACGTATATCGGAGGATGTATAGTGATCCTGCTACTGGGGAGCTCAGAGGTGATCGTCAGCATCACATCGTGGTCAGTATTATTAGTTTTCAAGTTTAAAAATTAATTGCATATAATATATTCACAATTTTAATTTTAAATTGCAACTATAGGAGTCATATGAGGCCGCAGCGGCACAGGCCCGGCCTGAGAGTCAGGCCGAGTCATCAGATCAGACCACTGCCCGTCAGTTTGATGAGGCGGCATGGATGCAGGCCACCCAGTATGCCTTCGAGAAGGGCCGGGTAGTTGGTATCGGCTCTCGACTGACTCCCGGAGATTATTATGGCAGTGCTGCGATGTCAGCGTCCAGCTCGAGAGGAGCTCGTGCATCTTCTTCTACACAGTATGAGGATCAGTTGCGATCTCAGACTGCACAGATAGAGAGTCTCCGACAGGAGCAAGAGCAGATGCGTCAGCAGCATGAGGAGGAGCGTCGACGCCAGCAGCAGCTGTACGAGGAGCAGACGAGTCGGTGGCAGCAGCAGCATCAGGAGCAGATGGAGTACATGCGCCGACTCACTCATGCTTTAGGGATGGAGTTTCATCCACCACCATCTGCAGATCCTCCACCTCCCCCCCTCCCCCCCTCCTACAGATTAGAGTTTGGATTTCTGTTATAAAATTTGTGAAATCAAAATATTTTTTTTTTCTATTCGTAGTTTCTGTCTCATTATAAAATATTAATAATATTATATTTTTAAATAACAATATTAATATGAATAATAATATTATTTATATTTTATAATATTAAATTATATATATATATTAAAATTTTATTTATATATTAAAATTTTATATATATATTAAAATTTTATAGTATTATAATTTAATTATTTTTTTTTTGTAATACTTGAATTATTTTAATATTTGAATGTAAAATAATTCTATTATTTTTATATTAATTAAAATAACTTATTAATATTTTTTTATTTATGAATTATAATTGTAATATTATTATATTAATTAAATTATTTATTAATATTCTATTATTTTTATTTTTGAATTATAATTCTACTATTATTATAGTAATTAAAATAATTTATTATTTTCATTTGTAAATTATAATTCTATTATTATATTAATTAAAATAATTTATTAATAATTTATTTTTTTTATTTTTTTTATAGTATTTGCGACGGGATACTATGCCCGTCGCAAATACTAGTATTATTAATAGTTTTTTATTTTTTTTAAAAGAGTATTTGCGACGGGACCCGTCGCAAATACTAGTATTATTAATTTTTTTTATTTTTTTAAAAAAGAGTTTTTGCGACGGAACCGTCGCAAAAGCTATTTGCGATGGGTCCCGTCGCAAAAGGTATTTGCGACGGGACCCGTCGCAAAAACTGTTTAAAAAGTTTTTTACAAAAATACGGAATACTATTTGCGACGGGGAGAATGCCCTTCGCAAAAAAAGGCTTTAGCGACGGGCCCGTCGCAAATAAGTGTAGTTGCGACGGCGTTTTCAGCAACGGGCTATTTGCGACGGGATCCCGTCGCAAATAGCCCGTCGCAAATACCTGCTTTTCTAGTAGTGTGTGCATTCTATTCAATGACTTGAATTGATAGGTTGTATGGAAGTATATGTATGTTTTCATATTGTAAATTATTTAAAACTATTAAATGTTTTTGGTTGAATGATAAATATTCAATATATGTATTTCATTAAATGCAAACTATGGTTTCTTTTTTATTTACTGCTTCAGGATGGGCTGCAGCTTCCAAATAGGGAAAACAAGATATAACCACAGTTCAATGAACCATGGGTATATGTTTTCTTTTGGGAAAAGATATATCCACACTTTGGAGAATAGTGGCTGTAGATATATACCCATATTATAACCAAAACTATGGTTATGATAAAATATCCTAGGCTATACCCATGGCTTCTATAGAAACTGTGGGTATAGCTCTATACAAACAGCTCCATCAGCCACAGTTCATAAAACCATGGGTATAAGCAATACCGACAATTTTAAGGGCTACACCCATGTTTATAAACCATTGGTATATGGTATGTTTCTTGTAGTGAATAACCATTATTAATTATTTAGATAATTTTAAAAAATTAAAAATGAATATTTATACAGGTTAATGAATACATATTAATTATATAAAATAAAACCATATTAAAAACATTAAATGTTAATTAATAAAAATGTATAAATAAATAATGAAAATGGATAAAATTACAAACATATTGAACAATGAAAAATTGAAAATTAATAAATGATGAAAATATTAAAAAACAGTTAAGATTGTTAATGAATAATGTATATTGAAAATGATTAAATTTGAAAAAATATTAAACAATAATAAATAGTATATATTAAATAAAAATAAAAATAAATATAAAATTTACTAATTTGTAACATAATATATATTAAATATTTTATTTTAATAAATATTATTCAAAAATTAATATTAAAAACTGAATAAATTAAAGAAATATTATGGGTGTGTGTATTGTATATAAAAATACATTAATTATATATATGTGTGTGAAATAATTGTAACACATGTTTTATAATTTTTAAATTGAAAAATAAAATCATTTTCAATTAAATTTCCATTACATGATACATTTAGCCAATATTTTTTATTAATATTATTTTTTCATTATGTACTATTTTGTACTAAATATGAAACTTATTTGATATAAGAATAAATATTCGGTATTATATAAATAATAATTTAGTAAATATTATATATATATATATAATAATGTATTATTATATTTAAAATTTTAATTATATTAATAAATTATTTTGTATAAAAACCATAAAAAATCGATAATACATTAATACGTTTTTAATTGTTAAAATTTATTCGTTTTCTATATTTACATTTCATATATATTATTTTTTACTATTTATAATTAATATATATGTATATATTAAATATATTTATTTTTATTAATAATTTTTTCATTAATAATTTTTTAATAATTTTTTGTTTATTTATTGTTAATTTTTTTGTTTAATTATTATAATTTACTCATTTTATACAGGTATATTTAATATATAATATTTATTAATATTTATTATCTATATTTATGTATAGTAAATTTATTTATTTTTGTTAAAATCAATTTAATTAATAATTTTTTAATAATTTTTTTTAATTTAGTCTTTTTAAATTTTGATTTTCATAATTATCTCAATTTACTCATTATATATATATATTTAATATATAATAATTATTAATATTTAATATATTTATATTAATGTTATTAATAATGATTTAATTAATAAATGTTTTAATATTTTTTAATTTATTCATTTTTAATGGTTATTTGATTAATTATCTCAAATTTTTTAATAGATTTTTTTACATGAATTTTTTTGGTATATATAAAAAATAAGGGACGCATCCCGTAAGGGAAAGTTGACTGGGTAGGTATGTATGAGGGTGAGCTAAGCCTACTGGAAGGATATATTGGCCAAGGATCACACGGGCCCATGGGCACATATGGGTGTGTGGAATGTATACAGGATCCCACCCCACAACAGGTTTCTAAAATTAACATGTAGTATAATCTTATATAAATAACTAGGAGAACATCCACTATTTCTATGTGGAACTTGATCGCATGATTGAGACCTTTATCAGTGGTATAAAATTTTCTGATAAAGGTTACCATTTATTAGTGATTAACATAAATCAATTATAAAGGTTCCCTTTATCAGTTATAAAAAAAGTGATGATAAAGGTAATTTTTTATCAGGGATGATAAAGGGTACCTTTTAGTAGTTATTTTTTAGTACTGATAAAGGATTGCGTTTATTAATGTTTTTAGTGCTGATAAAGAAGTCCTTTATCAATTATTTCTCTAGTCCTAATAAATGATAACGTTATATATTGTGTGTTTTGTAGTAGAGAATATAAATTCTATCTAGTGATGATCGACATGGGTTCCATGAATCTCTAATCATTTTCGTTGGAATATCTAGGTGCTAGGATAGTATATCCAAACCCTTGTTCGCCTTTGATCATCCCAAAAATATCCTCATGGAGGGGTTCTCTTTGATATATCTAGACTTGGAAGTTTTGGTGGGGGAGGATCACTCTTTATTCTTGAGAGAATTATTGGAGAGGGATCTCTCTAGAACTTCGAGAGGATTCCCTCCAGATGTCGTTGTGCACAAAAAATGAAATAGCTACACTAAGGAAAAAATATAATTGGGTTTATATATCGCTAGTGTGACAACCGGGCCCCGGTGACAGCACAGCCACCCCGCCTTAACATGGCCGTCGGGTCCTTGCCCACCAGGTACCCTCAGTTGCCCAGCAGACATGTGGGGCCCACCCCAGGGTCCACCCACATGCCTGAACGGGTCATATGACTAATATGATAGTCCCCACAGGCCAACACATGTCCTTTCTAGAACTTCGAGAGGATTCCCTCCAGATGTCGTTGTGCACAAATATAATTGGGTTTATATATCGCTAGTGTGACAACCGGGCCCCGGTGACAGCACAGCCACCCCGCCTTAACATGGTCGTCGGGTCCTTGCCCACCAGGTACCCTCAGTTGCCCAGCAGACATGTGGGGCCCACCCCAGGGTCCACCCACATGCCTGAACGGGTCATATGACTAATATGATAGTCCCCACAGGCCAACACGTGTCCTTTCTAGTGTGCTTTGTCCTCACTCACACACACCCTGGGGAACTTCCCAAGAGGTCACCGATCCTGACCACTACTCCAGGCCAAGCACGCTTAACTATGGAGTTCTAATCAGGCAGGCTCCCGAAAAGGAAGGTGCACCTTGTTGACATGAGTCATATCATTTAGTCATTTAACCCTTTATCATTTGGGGATGTTACAATCACCCCCCTTTAGAGCACAACGCCCTCGTTGTGGGCCCTACATCTCAACCCAGGCAGTGCACCGCACTTAAGGCTGGGTTCCTCCTCTGATACCAAATGTGACAACCGGGCCCCGGTGACAGCACAACCACCCCGCCTTAACATGGTCGTCGGGTCCTTGCCCACCAGGTACCCTCAGTTGCCCAGCAGACATGTAGGGCCCACCCCAGGGTCCACCCACATGCCTGAACGGGTCATATGACTAATATGATAGTCCCCACAGGCCAACACATGTCCTTTCCAGTGTGCTTTGTCCTCACTCACACACACCCTGGGGAACTTCCCAGGAGGCCACCCAACCTGACCACTACTCCAGGCCAAGCACGCTTAACTATGGAGTTCTAATCAGGGAGGCTCCCGAAAAGGAAGGTGCACCTTGTTGACATGAGTCATATCATTTAGTCATTTAACCCTTTATTATTTGGGGATGTTACAGCTAGGGTTCAAAAATAATAATTACACATGAACCCCAATATTTTTCTCAATTCCTGCCGAACCCTATATATATAATAATAAAAATACTACTACTAGTAATAATATTATTATTATTTCTCAGCATGCACAAACCCATCGAATTAAATGAAATATTATTTATTCAAATAATATTCAATATATTTTATTTCTTAGAAGAAAATTAAAATTGGTTTGACATTACTCTATAATATTTATCAAAACTTGAATAATGGATTTTTATTTAATAAATAAGTATCACTTCATTATTCACCAATAAATAAATAAATATTATATTCACTAGATAGAAAATAAAAATTATATAAATATTATTCTCACAAAATATTCTCTCAAATAAATGGTGATAGAATATATGCCATCGAGAAAACATGAAAAATTATTAAAACACATGTGAGAATAATATTCATTCAACTTTTTAAATAAAAAATAATGTTAATATTTAACTGATGTTCTGGATACTCATATTGTGTAACCATCTAGGCCTCATTCTTAGTGTAATTAGGTGAAATAGCCAACATTCCAAGATTAGCATCTGGCAACATGCCAAGGCATGCATAAATAATGAAGTTATTGTTGTAATGAAATAAAACCACACACATACACTTACTGTGTTATATAATCCCTTTAATATGATATTTCTAATCAAGTAGGTTACATATAGGTGTCATCAAACTTTGTTCTCATTGTCTTTTTATTTGAGTTTTCATAATTCAACATGCCAAGAGAAAACCATGGGAGAGAAATTATAAAGGCTACATCATTTACAAAAATGGTCTTATGATATTATCTTCCATAAAATTATATAAGGGAAAGGTCTTTTTACACATTATTTATTAATTAAATAATACTTACTTTGCTCTTAGCATGACATACTTCCCCACAAACATATGTCTTCATAGTTTTTGACTATACATAAAAGTGCATAGATTATAACGTCCATTAATATTAAAAGGACTAATACACATTTACATAGATATAGAAAATCAAATGAAACATATAAATATGGATTTTCTTCTAGAAAGTCTCATTGTCATAATTTCCTACAATGGAAATTACGAAGGGCGTATACCTTGAGAAGGTGCCTCAAAGCCCTATGAGTGTCTACCACTAATAGAATGTATCATTTTTATATATTAGATTATATCATCTAGCTGTAGAACATATATTTAAGAATAATTTCATGGAAATTTTCGGTTCTCATCATAGTGGATAATTGGTATGAACTTTCAGTGTTATATCTACTCTTTAGACATTATCATATACTATGTAACAGAGAAGAAAGATCATGATGTGATAAGGAGTTTATTAAGATTCAAAAAAAAAATAAATACAGGTTATCATGAAGTATATAGAAGTTTTTTCTAGGGAACCAAATCCAAAAATATGACCATTCCTACATTGAAAGATGATATTTTCAATCCCTTTAATTAAAATAAAACTATCGAAATAAAATTCCATGGACATGGTGATTTATAAGTTTATTTCAAAAACTTTGAGAAAGATATACTGATATTTTCTATTGATAACATGAGTAGAAATAATTCTTTATCAGATATTGAGGCAAAGGGACTATATTAATCTATATCTTTCATTGGTCATTATCAGTTTCTTCATCCTAAAATTGAATGGAATTATGTATCGATAAACAAGTATTTTCACGGTACTGCTGATCCCATTATGAAACCTTCTTTATAGGACATCTATTTGTACAATGACCATGAACACCACATTTAAAACATTCAATTGATCCCTTAGAAAGAACTTATTTCCCTTTCCTGGAGTCAACTAGATGCGTCCTTTTTCCATGACATGTTCTATCATTATAACCTCCATTACCACAACTATAGAATATTCCCATCCTTTTGAAGCATTTTCCTTAGTGTTTCTTTCCATATCCTTGACACAATGGTTTTTGAATATACATACCTTTTTCATTATTAACTAAACTTCTGTAGGGATTTTCTTCTCACATGTACAATTCCTTATAAAAATCAGCATGGTTTAGTTGTTCAATCATGACTCTATATAGTTGGTTGAGAATAACCACAAGACTTCTCATTGAACCTCCCATTCCATTCTACTGCTTATTCAATAAATGGTCACAGTTTTCTTCACATTCATTGTTACATTAGTGCCAGCCAGATCAAGCCATTTAGTAAAACCAAAAAGGTCAGTGGGAGTATATAAGTAAAATCATCATATAATATCTTATTAGGAGGGTAAATAATAATATATACTTATTCATGTTATCTTAAACTAATTAAATTTATCTAAAATAACTATGAAGATTTCTAATATTATAAAAATTATGGTTATGTCACTTATTCTTAAAAAACACCTGAACCTCTAAAGTTATCTAAACTGACCTCTAACACCAACTGTAAGGCCCCATTCTTAAAACAATAAATAATATTTAATTAAGTTAATAATTAACATTGAGTATATTTTTAGGTTTTGAGATTTAGAGAAATAGATAATAATATATACATAACAACTTGAATAATTTAAAGTAGATACTTCTACTCACTATCATTTTTTTCATAAAATAACAAATATTAAAAAAAGAAACATGTCTAGTTCCATGTTTTAGACCACATGACTTTTCCTTGATCCCATCCTTGACCTAATTAATCATTATATCCTTTGAAAAGAACATATCAAAACATGGGATGAGAATAGAAATATTAGTAAGGGATACATAAAGATGAAAAAATGTTAGTTTATCAAAAGAACATGTAAACCATGAAGACTTTATCATAAAGAAATAATTTTCACTTTAAAAAAGTAGAGAAAAACGTCCACTAAATATAAGCTCATTTCTTACCCTTTTTGTAACTAAAATATTACAATTAATCCCATAAAAACAATGTATAGAATGTAAAGGTTACTTGGGACATAAAAATACATAAATGGAATTACCATACAGTCGACTTACACACAAATCACTAAATAGAATAGCCATACGACCAACTTCCATACCCAATGAATTAGAGATTAGAACAGACCCACCTGTCCTTGGTTTATCATGGAACCACGCATCATTTGGTTTATCACGTAACCACCGATGAAATTCCCAAGTACCATTATATAATCATCCCACATTAAAGATTGAAAATATCAACATTTCAATCATAGAATTTCATTTGAAATCACAAGAAATAATTTCAAGATATTGAAATAGTAAATCCACTTTCAAAACCCATTTTCTATTCTGAAACACCAAAAAATGTAATATGGTATTTCTTTTCCATTTAAAAATATTATGTCTTATAGAGGAATAAAAAAATTACTGTAGGAGAGTGGTCATTTTCATCACAAACTTTAAAAAGAAACATTTACTTTGTCATTTAGTAAGATTATTCATAGAAACATATTACCTTCAAAGGAAATTAAAATTCAAAGGGGTTTATTATACAACATGTAGAAGAAGGAGGTGTGTATTATCAAAACATGCCCCAATGAAAGGAGATTGAGATAATGTCCCTTACCTCATGTCCAAGTAGACTCATTCATTCTTTAATTTCCTGAATAATAAAAATAAGCTAATTTATACTTGATTAAGAACCTTTTCATGTTTATAATTCCTTTTATGTCACTTATTACCTTGCTATAATAGTTAGTTAATTATTTCAACTCATATCGGACATTTTGTTGAAGTTCATAACTTGAGTAAAAAATGAACTTGTTTTAATTACACATTGTCCATGTGGTCAAAAGTCCATTATATCTATAATATTATTCATATATATATATATATAATATATCCATTATATCTGTATTTATAACATTCCATAACATTTGGAGATAATAAAAGAAATGCACCGTTCATGGAGACTGTAAGCTATATGTACACATGGATGCTACTTTCATTTCCTTTTTTTATTTTTAATGGAATGAAAAAATGGTACCTAAGTATATTATAACTCTAGTATAACATATATGTTATATATATTACATAATTTCATTAATTACATCCTTTATGCATTTTGTGTATAGCATGACCAAGTCATATCACTTTGAGGGGGCGGTAGTCCGCACTTCCTCAAATGAAATTACCTTATATAAACAACATGAAAATCATAAAGGTATGTCTTAAAACATAATTAAAGAAGCATAGATATAAAATAAATATTATATATATCATATATAATTATAGTTCCATCATAATGACCACAATGAGAGGCAGTAGGAGATAATAGAATAATCATCATTTCGTGAGGTAGTAGTTCGCCGTCCACAGATACAGTATGTTCTAAATCCTTTAGATGGAGGTGTGTGTAAGTGCAGTTCTAATAACTCTCATAAAAACAAATTAGTATATTTAGTATACAATTTTTTATTTTAATAGTTAATAATAAGATCACATAGAGTGGATACGAAAAATAAAAGAAAACAACTTGAGAGAAGACGTTGCCTTTTAATCGGGTAACTCTCTTTGATTTAAGCCAAAAGGATTTCTTTAATTGCCTTATGACTATGGAAGGGATTCTAAGAGAAATAAAGGGATGTTGGGAGATTATTGGAGCAGATTTTGGATGATATGAGGGGCTTGAGAGGTGTGAGTAATGTGTTATAGGTGGTGTCCATCTATAAGAGGGAGGAGGGGAAATTTAAGAATGTTTGAAAGTATTATTTTATTATAAACTGAATTTGATTTAAAAAGGTACCAAACTCATTTAATTTAAATTTATGGTGACTATTTTTTTAAATAATCTCAGAAAATGTGTTTTAGACATGTTTATTGAATAAAATTAACCTTATCATTTAGCTTTCACCATTTGGTAAGTAATTTAACTTTTACCATGTCCTCTTGTATATTCATACTAGATGGTTAATATATTTTCTATAAAGTTCCAATCGACCAAAAAATGGATCATTAATGAAATTTTTGATATCATATATGTCATTTGGATGAATATTATATTTTCAGTATTATTTCATCATTTAATAAAATAGTATTAATTTTTAAAACTCATTTATGTCAATTTATAAACAATTCATATCATGACTTTTAAAAAACATTTAACAACTAGATTCCTTATAAAACCCAACAATAATTCAAATATAACAAGATATAACCATACATAAAATTCGTGTATGGCATGAAAAGTTTCAAAATAAATTTATTTTAATATTTATAATCTCATTTATTTAAATATTTCATTAATAAGGTAATCACTACATTACCATTATGTCAAAAATTATTTTATTTATTTGATGTATAATTTCTTAAAAAATATCAAGATTTAAGAAATATTTCTATCTTTATAATTACTATTTATAGTCTAAATTATCACTTACAGAACCCCATATAAAACTTTTTTACTAAAAAATATATGTTTATGTTACATTTTCCATTAATGTTAAATTATTTTTTTAATAAAATGTCATTTTCACTTACAAGTGGCCCCATGGGATCCTCAAATGGACCCAAGGATTCCCATGGTCATATATATATAATCCAATAGGGTTAGTGCATATGTTAGGGTAATTTAATATTATTATAATTTTTTTTACCGTTATTTACCTGATATACCCTTTAAACATCGTAAATAAAATATTTACTGATGTTACTATTAAAAATGTCTAAATAAAAAAGTTACCTATTTAAAAAATTTGGACCACTTGATTAAAAATATGGAATCCATTTTTATAAATTCAAAACATATATTTTTTAGAAATTAATTTAAAATTAATTCCTGTTGTCAAAACCAAAAAGCTTGTTTTTAAGAAATAATAACTATCAAAAGATTAACATCTGTTTATGTCTAATTAAAATGTGAAAGTAATTAAAATGACCAAAATTAGATAAAATAGTAAACATATAATCCAATTACACTTTTAAATCAATTATAATTGGAATCAAACTATATAAATATATTATA
The DNA here is from genome assembly GCA_963277665.1 of Viscum album. Taxonomy (NCBI): domain Eukaryota; kingdom Viridiplantae; phylum Streptophyta; class Magnoliopsida; order Santalales; family Viscaceae; genus Viscum; species Viscum album. Next base: position 716,502,255 of record OY728133.1, on the reverse strand, counting down.
TTTAAAAGGTAGTTTTAAATTAAAATGTAGTATTTCTCACTATTTATTAAAAAATGAACTTTAAGAGAAAAATACCAAAATTTCATCCAAAGAAAATTTATATATTCCTCTTCTAAAGAAGAAGTTTATTTTGTCAAATAAAAAATATTATGGTGTAAAAAACTAGATTTAAAATGTGTTCCCTATTAGAAGGTGGTGAAAATGCATTTTTTTAAAAAAAATACTTCTTTTGTACGAAAGAATGAATTTATTCTTATATTATATCTTGAAAACATATAAGATGAATTTAAAAAATTAAATTGAATATATATCATATATTTTTCAATAAATAAAAATCCATAAAGAGTGATATAAAAACACAATTATTCTCTTTTAAATAGGTTTTCATAAAAACACATCCATTATATTCAATTGGTTTTTTATTTCCATTCCTAATAAATTTTGTAACCAATGAATCATTTTTTAATAATGTATAAAAAATATTTCAAAATTCAGTTAATAATATTCATTTCCTCCATTTCAATGGATATGCATTAAATTCCATTTAAAATAATAATAATAATATTGTATTATATTTCGGAATAACTCAAAGTCGTGTGCAACGTAAGACTTTGGAAAAACTTGTAGTTGCGTGTCAAGTACGCTATCAGAAGAATCATAACCTTTAATATATAAGTAATATATTATTCATAATTTTTAATATAAATCAAAAATCATTATTATATAAATATATAGTTCATTATAGTAGGATTAGATAAAAAATAATTATACTTGGGAACTTGTATCTAATCCAGATAATATATATATTATTGTCACATAGTGGGATTTCTAGAACAAGATCAATGAAGAAGGTTAAGTGATAAGTTATAAGGAATGATTAGTGTTAAAATGCTACTAACAAATTGTATTTTCCACCAGCTATTTCATGAGGAGTTCTACCCCTAATGAATATTCTTAGTTTGTATACAGGATCTATTGGTGATGTAGTAGGATTGAGGTCATTTTTTGATTATTATTCAAGGTTCAATAACCTTACACAATACTCCCTCAACATTATTTGAGTTGGTCAATTCATGTCATAGAAGTTTGAGTTGGGTATCCATAGAGGCATCCATGCTAGTGTGCCCCCTATGCATTCCTACATATACAAAAGAACTATAATGGGAACTGTTGATAAAGAGCTTACAATTTGAGGGATCCAATGAATCTAGTTCTAGACATGGATGTAATGGGGTTGGGTCATCTATTGTAGATAATAGTTCAATTTGAATGTGTGTTGGTGTAGGATATCTCCTCATTTTTAGACTTAGTCACATGTTCATGTGAATTAGGGAAAAAAAGGACTAGGGAAGCCTGATGATAAGATATTCCATGCATGTGATAGGTGAGGTCACATGGAATGTGATTGAACGATCCATAATGTTGATGAGGGAAGTTAGAAAATAGATAGACCTCTATAGTACCAGCAACACCATGATCACGGTTCTCCCATGATTGTCCAGGGTGGTCCCATGGGATGTGGAGCAACTAGAGGAGTAAGTTCGGATCCTATATGAGGATATAATGGTGATAAATTATTTTATTAGCTAATTTTACCACCACCATTAGGAGTCCCAATACATGACTAGGGAGCTGGCAATTTGGGTGATAGGCACCTGAAGGTAATGTAGGCTTATAATGTAGTAGCTCATGAGATGATTAGAGGTATTATATGAATTTATTAAGCTCTTGAATCAGTAATAATAGACACATGCATGGGACATTCCTTTATATGCTCACTCATGGGGCGAGAGCTCGAGCTCCTAGTTGATACTTTAGTACACCATCTTTGGATTAAGGTTCCTATATATAATGCTTCTTCATTATCACTTATATAATGGAAATGGATGCTACATCTTGATGGAAATAGTTTCAGAAGGGACCTATTTGACGTTATAATAAAACCATATGGTTCCATGTTGTGCATGGACTTTTTGTCCACAGTTTGATACCATATTGACTATACCACATAGAATTTAGACGACTTCAGATAGATGGGATGTGATTCTCTTTATTGGGTGAGATATAACTCATAGAGGAGTGAGTGGATTTTTCATGTATGAAGCTGTAACCAATCAACCATCAGGTGGAGAGTTTATAACTTGGTGTAGAGAGCACATTAGGCATCTGGGTTCCTTTAGTCATAAATGATTATATAGACATATTCCATATGTACATTTTAGGACTACCTTTGAGGTGGTAGAATTTTTTTAAAATTTACATGAACCTGAGACTGCTCTAATATCTTCTTCATCATATTAGATAGAACCTACCTAGCTATTAGAGTTTAGGGTTCATTTTTAGGACCTTCAAGTTATGGGTTTTATCAGACCCTATGTGTCCCCCTAAGAAGGTCGAGATTTGTTCATAATGAAGGAAGATGGGTACCTAGGGATTTTTGTTGATTATCATCACCTAAACCAATCCATGAAAAAGAAAAAGTACCACTTTTTGAGGATTGGTGACCTATTTGATCTTTAATGAGGTGAGATATGGTTCATGAAGAACAATCTAATGTCTAGCTACCCCCAGTTTAGGATTTTCAAGGATGAAATTATTAACCTAGAATTACAATGCTGATATGGCCACTATGAATTCCAAGTTATTCCTTTCAGTGTGATGAATTACATCACTATGTTTATGGATCTAATGAACTATGGTTGTCTTAATCGATGATATAATCATATAATCAATATCATGTTAGTATAAAATAGATCACTTTAGGATGGTCTAATACTTTCTATGGGAGAACTAGATTTATGGTAATCACTCGAAGTGCTATTTATGGATCCATGAGGTTTAGTTTCTTGGGAATCAATTTTGAGAATAAATTATCTCAGGACCCCATGAACATTGATATAGTTCATTGTTGGTATCTTCCATTGAGTGTTATAGATGTGAAAAGTTTTTATGTCTTTTTGGGGTACTACTAGAGGTTCATGGGGGAATTCTCTGTGATTTTAAACCCTTGAAAAACATGACATAGAAATGGAATCCACTTAATAGGACTGACTAGTGTCAGATATCCTTTGTGGTTTTAAGAATGAGGCTGATGAGTGATCATATTTTGAGAATATTGGATGGGGGTGTGGAGGAAATGGTGTACTATGATTCCTTTTTAGATGGTATTGGTTGCGTGTTGATGCAGAGGTAGGATGTGATCACATATGGGTTGAGTAAGTTGATACCCCATGAAGAGATCTATGAGACTCATGACCTAGAGTTGGAAACTGTGGTCTCTGCTATGAGGATATAGAGGCAATATCTTTTAAGAGAGTGATTTGTTGTTTACTCAGACCATTAGAGTCATATGAATGTCTTCACCCAGAGATATCTAAAACTAATACATAGGAACTAATTGGGTTTCGTATAGGATTATGACTTTGAGATAGTCTATACTATTGGGAAGATGGACATGGTGGAAGGTCACCTAAACAAGATGTACCATTTTTATATGGTGGAAAAGGCTTATGAGTAGTTGGACACGTTGTAGCTGACCCTAGTGGAGGATAATGGTGAAAAAATTCTTTAGAAAATGCTGTTGACTCCACCACTTCTCCAACATGCAGGGGAGGCTCATTTGGGGGACATCGACTTTGATGTTATTTTTGACTAGATATCCTTAAGATATTCACCAGATGGATTCATTTGAGGAAGGAATCAAGTCATACTTTTCTAGGTATGGATGGTGGTTCCAATAATTATGTAAGAGGAGGTGATGAGGGGTTTCACACTTATCCATTGATCGTACACATCAGTGTAGGGAATACTTATAGGGACCTTCAATGTATGTTTTGGTGTGCTAGAATGAGGTGGAGTTTTTCCGAGATTATCTCATAGTGTTTCACATGGTAGTAGATGATGGCTAAGAACTGGGTTTCAATGGGTTTATTTTAGCCTCTTATGATCCTAAAGAAGAAATGGGATGTATATCTATGGAATTTTTTACAAGGCTTAAATGGATAGATCGAGGAAGTGATTCCATTTGGGTGGTTGTTGATCGACATGCCAAGTTGGAACACTTTCTTGCTATTAGGGAGCAGAGTTTGGTGGAGAGTTTGGGGTAGTTTTACATATGGTAGATCATATGCCTTTATTGGGTGACATCACTAATTTTCTCTTACTATGATGTGTGGTTCACATAATGGTTATGAAGATTCTTACAGGGGACATTCATATCCCAATTTAGGATGAGTATATATTTTAACCCTCAGATGGATTTGTAGACTATGATCACTATCTATATGTTGGTTGATATACTGAGAGCTTGCATGTTAGAATTTGGATAGATCATTGAGGATCACTTAGCTTTGATATATTTTTCTTATAATAATGTTTATCACTCTACTCTCACTAGGGCACCTTTCGAGCACCTCTATGGGAGACCATATAGCTCACCCTTATGCTAGACTGATATCGATAAGGAATCCATAGTTGGTCCAAAGATGGTGCAAGGAGTGATAGAGAAGGTTCAGGTGATCAGTGAGAGGATGAGGATAGTCCCGAGGAGGAAGATGTCTTATGAAGATCGACATCATAGGCCTTTGGATTTTGAGTAGGGAGACCACATTTTCCTAACTATCTCCCCATGACGATGATTATTTTGATTTTCATGGTAAGGAAAGCTATACCTATGGTTCATTAGTCCATTAAATATCTTGAATAAGGTTTGTAATGTTTCATACCACCTCACCTTACCCCCATAGTTTTAGTGGGTTCATGAAATCGTCCATGTATTACATCTGAGGAGATACCTGCATGATCTTATGAAAATTATTGACTGGGAAAAGCTAGAAATCGATGGTGGAGACACCTTCTTGGAGAACCTAGTGAAAATTGAGGTTCTATTGGAGAGGATCCAAGGGTGATGCACCATTCGATTTTAATTTTTTGCAGTGGAAGCATGGGAGCATGCAGGAGATATCCTAAGAGAGGGAGAGAAAAATGTAGGCTCAGTATCCCTACCTTTTTTCATAGTTTTTTTGTTTTTTGTAAAAAAATATTTGAAGGATGAGAGAATATAGAGACACATTATTTCCTATTAATAATTTGAAATATATTAAGAAATATTTTGACAGTCAGGAATTGAGACGACACTTGATTCCGAGGCCCCATGGGCATGAAATTAATTTTCTAAATATAATAATTATATTTTACATCACACGCACAACATTTTTCAGAAATAATGGGATATATACTTATTGGGGTCTAGATAAAAACTCAAATACCATTGTTGAATATGGATCATGGCGTTTAAACTAGACATGACCTAAAGATGGTAGGCACTAGATGTTCGGATGAAGCAGCCCTTGGCAGATGTGTTTAAATAGAATAAATGATTAATTTATGTATTTTAATTTTAATGATCTAAAACCTAATTTATAAAAATATTTTTTTATAAAATTTTTCATGGTTAACCACATATCCCTGATTGGTTTTTGAGATGAGCTCTAAATACCTTCATTAGATAATTGAGATCTGATGATGCTCAATGATCTGATCAAGGTGAATCGACTGACAGTGAATGCATCAGATGTTCCCCATATCCGTAGAATGAGGTCTTCACTAATGATTGATCCATAGTCATGTTAAGGCTCATAAATTTCAGTTTTATTCACCTTTTGATTAAATATTTGAATAATGAATTGTAATATTCTTTTGATTCTATATATTCTCTCCCATTACAGGAGCCCCATGGATGAACAATTTGTTTATTCTATTTATAATCTTTTCTTATGTGGTGATATCACCCTTTATTTCATGATTTTAAATCTTTTGTCAAGAATTGTTGTCCAATGATTTTTATCACCACTTTTATGGCTCATTTCCACCATAATTAATCACATTCTTCTCCACTGGCTTACAGGGTCACAACATGAGTTTTCCAAGATAGTTTAGGAAAGGTCAAACCCCCCAAATTCACCAAAGATTCACATGTTACTAAGAGATTAGATATTTATAGATATATTGATGTTTTTTAGGATTTGTGTAATGATGCTCATGGATCTGGATTTAGGAATGATTGGGAGTGGTGGGAGGTGTGAAATATATGCAATAGACCACCACAAAAGATCATATTTTGATTTTTAGAAAAGTGAGGGCCAAAATAAATGGACAAGAGAATCTACCACCGGTTTTAGGTAGTTCAACAGCTATATACGATGTGAAAAATTAATATTTGAAAAAACGTGTGGATATAAATAGTTTATATGTTAATAAAGATAACTTCTTTTATAGTTAAGAAGAACACATGACATGTTCTGCATATTCCTAAATACTAGGGTTTCTAGGTGGAGATAATTATTACATTCCTTATGGTTCCCAAAAACACCATGTGATCTAGTTCTAGCGGATAAGCATGTACTCTGGGTGTTCATGACAAGGTATATAGCTAGAAACATGGACACAACCCAAAGGGCACAAGCATGAATAGGAACACGTGGTTGGACCCGAGATGGTCGAGACACTCAGTGTAGTACCCTTACATGTTGTGTATTATTATATGCCTAGAAATACATGTGATGAAGAGGTCATGGATAGGTAGAGGAGTGGGTTCACACATCATGTGGACCCCATACATGTAGTGTACTTATTTATGAATATTATACCTCTTGTAGGTCATTTATCTTAACTAAGATTTTGGACCGCGAGTAGCCTATCCTGATTAATTTTTTCATGTATAAAATTATAGTGTCCTTTGTAGTGGATTTTTAAATATGATGAGAACATTTTTATGTGCTACAATTCTTTAAGCGGTACTCAATGATGATAGTGATCATGAAGGATCGTTAGAGAGTGGCCAAAATAGTACCCCTACGATGGACTATTGTGTGGTTCCTCTACCAACTGAGTGATACCCCCCAAATAGACTAGGTTCTGGGTCCCCTACCTACTAAGTTGTACCCCCTTATGGACTAGGGTGTGGGTCCTCTATCAATCTACTATGTGGTACCCCCTCTCGGACTAGGGTGGGAGTCCTCTATATACCTACTAAGTGGTACCTCCCCCCCAATGATCTTGGGAAAGGGACCCCTATCTAGATACTATGTGGTAACACCAGATATACAAGGGCATGGTTCCTCTACCAACTATGTGTTACCATCTTGACAGACTAAGGTGTGGGTCCTCCACCTACTTAGTAGTACCCACTGATAGACTAGGGTATATGTCTCCCACCTACTGAGTGGAACCCCCCTTATAGACTGGGACATTTTTCTACTATCTATCTACTGAGTGCTACCCCACTTATAGACTAGGTAATGGGTCCTATACTTTGAGGTTGTTCCCCCATGATAGTGTGACATATCTGTGATATGTGAGTCCTCCCACTATTACTTATTCCAACATACACATGAGATACTATTAATTGACAATGGACCATTAGAACTGTTGGTAGAAACATCATACTTATCTTGGAGCTATGAGGTGGAGATCCCATTTTTTTAATCATATGGGTTTATTTTATGAGAATCTATATATCTTTGTTGTTGGGTTTCATTTCCCTATTTTTTTTTGGGATTACATGAATACCTCTGTAGAATCCCATATTGTTCCCTATTTAGTTTTTAGGAAATTCTAATGGGTATATATATACTCACCTATATAAGGGATTTTCCACAGGTATCATGTCTTATGAAAACAAAAGACAAATTTGCAATGATTTTAGAAGAGTTTCGGGATACATGGATGTATATATCATGTATGGTGGTCGAGTTCAGAGATCTCGAGCAATAATATCTCAACATTTCATTTCTATTTTTTGTCATGTTGGGACATCCTTTCTGGGTGGGAGTTTATTTTTTCCTTTCTAGTTTATTTTTCTCCAATGTAGTATTTTGTATTCCCTAGATATTATCACATTCCTGAATTTTAATCTACATGGTAGTGTCTTTTATTATTTCCTCTTAACTTCTACATGGAGATGGTTGGGTGTGCGCATACATGTGTTCTAGGAAAGAACCTCCCATTTTAGTTATTCCTTTCAATGTGTGTCACCAGCCCTTTTATTATTGAGGCTAGCTTGGGGTATATGAAACTTGATCCTCTGTTGGTTAGGTGGGCCCTGGTGTGCTATGTCCCAACCCATTTTACCATCGCACAGGGGGTCACAACACCTCAAGTGGATCTCCCCAAACGACATAGGTTTCCAACTAGCAGTGAGTTCCTATGTTGTGTCACTAAAGAGACTATTCCCTGATAGATCATACTATGAACATCAATTTAAAATATAAAATAGATAGAGGAAGAAAAATAGGAATAGACAAATGTAGAACCATTAATAAATAACTGATAATGTTGTGGAAGTCAATAATTCACAATTTAATAAAAGTGGCCAACACCATATTATAGAACATATGAATTCATTTCATGGTGATGATATTTAACTGGAAGAAGTAAATAATACATCACACTTTATAATATAGTACAATAATAAATATAGGAAAACAAAGCCACTTGGGTGATCTCCATGGGCGTCCTTGAGCTCCTGCTCGATCATTTGCTCTAAACTCCATGATATGAGTATTAGAATGATCTACCAAGATCCTACAATTATAATGTATAATCAGGTACCAAGGGTACTGATGTAGGGTATGATATATAAATCTCAGTAGGCCAGCACCCACAGTGTCTAGCCCAATTTAGATTGTGTAATATAAATTAATAATTGTTCCATATAAAATAAATGTATAGTGATAAAATTTACCAATAGAAGCATGGTCCCGGTCCCAAAACGGACACCCATCCCATACCAGCTACTTCAGACTAAGCTAAAAATTTCAAAGGAGGTACATGTGCAATCATAATATGTGTACTAGTTCCAAAAGAAACAATGCAGATCAAATAGGTGAACCCCAAGCTTGTTCTTTGGCTTGGGTTCTAATTCCCATTTCATCATGTATGTATGCTAATATGAAATAGATAAAATTCGCAATTACAAGATATAATATAAAAAGAAGAAACAATTATAACACTAAAAATTAACCAATGTAATCAATTAATGGAATTCAATCAATCCATCAAATCTGGTAGAGAAGTCTGATCCCATCCCTGAGGTATCTCTATGGTACAACCATTCAAAATATCTAATTCCACCAAGCCCATCCCAGACAATCCTTTCTAAGGTCCATGAATCTCTCATGGTATGTTAACCATGATTTAATCCCAAGCATCACGTGTAAGGGACCTAGTATCACCCTTGGCTTGGTGTATCCATTTTTATAACTTTTCCATCCTCAATTTCCCATTAGGGAATGAATATCACCCAGTAGTATAATAGAAATCCTGGGGGAGCCCTTTTATAAAGAGCTTAAAACATCACTTCCCTAATGCGTTATTGTATAACTACCCGAGCACAAGAGTCCATCCATGATCATTAATACAGAACCCATGTTTTCACCTGGCCCATATCAGGTGAACCATAGTTTCCAAGGAACATTGAAAGGAAAACATCAATACATAAGTCACATGGAAAGAATATACATAAATCATGGTATCAAACAAGCACCTTGAGTCATAAGCTATTTAAGCTATCAAGTAAAAAAATCCAAGCCATCAACATTGAATAAGGAATTCATCCCAAAATTAACCTAATGATCTAAGAAATATCACTAGGTAATTAGGAATAAACATAAGTAAGGTTCAAAAAAGCTGATTAGAAACAAGGCATAAGCTCTCAAAATGAAATGCAACCCATGTGACATTTCATTAGGATGCCTTTTACCATATGTCATAAATGAAATATCAAGGTCTCAAGATATCAAGAATTGACCCTATATTTTATACCCCAAAACAAGACCACATTGGACAAAAAATATATATACACAATCATATTCACATGGTTAAAAAAAATGAACTAGGCATATACATTTTGAAAGGGCCAATCCATAGTTCAATTGGATTTTTTAAATCAAGTTATAGAATTATAACATTTGTACATGGTACCACATAGTCACCAAAAGTTGAAATAAAACTCAAGGCATTTGTAAAAAATGACATTTAGGTTGGCAATACCGAAAGGGGTGGCCTAGTGGCAAGGAAAACACCCCAAACAGGTTTCACCATAAGTGAAGGCCACAACAGAAATGATAGAACAAACCAAGAAATTTAATAAGAAATAACACGACATCATTGGATGGTTTTAGCGAGTGGTATAATGGTGTGACATGAAAACAATGATGTTGTAAGGGGAAGAGGGTAGACACCCTAAATTGGAAATATAATTAAAATTCCATCAACACACTTAGGAGGTGCCTTGGCTCAACTATAATTTTTGAAAGGAAGTAACATCATTTTGAAATAACCAATATGGGATGTGTATAAGCATGCCATAAATCTAGAGTAGGCATTAAGAAATTAGGAATAACCCAAGAAACAATTCCAAGCAATATAAATTAAAAAAATAAACTATCACTATGATTTTTCATAGACAGTGTACCTCCGTTGGAGGGGTATTATTATAAAACCATGATTTTTATTATAAAACAAAACATTTATCATAACTAAATGTAGGACCCCGGGACACCCAAAGAGGGGAGGGGTGAATCAGGGTGTAAAATTTTCTTTTAAAATGATGGATCTTATTCCCACGTTGGTAGGAACTAGTCAAACCTGTATGATGGATATGATCAGAAATCAAACATTCACATGCAAAGAGGTGACACGACACTTTTTTACTTGGTTCACCACTAATGGATACGTCCAAGTATCATATGCCGACAGGTTGTCGGTCGTACCTAATTCCAATATTCTTAACAAGTTGTGGATTACAATATCTTGGTAATAGTCACTCTCTCCCAGGCTCACTGCCTTTACAAATGTTTAGGGATAGGCCACTACATCCTTTGGGTCACTCCCGTTGACTCCCCCTGGCTCAATGCCTTTAGTGAAGTCTCAGTCAGTTTATAGACATGATGGTATCTACAATAGATTTGCATTGAATTCTTTGCCTCTGCTTACCATGAGACTATTCTTGCATTGAAGACTAGAATTGATGCACTTGAACACATTGAACCAAGGAACCAGACAATCAGAAATGCGCAAATAGGTTATACTGAAGATTTAACACAACTTCTACCCTTTGTGCGAAATACTTCACTTTTGCGTGAATTACATGATTTTTGCGTGGAGAATATTTTGTGCAATAAACTCTTTTACGCGAATATTTATGTGCAACACCTTTTTCATGCATCTTGGCCTTTTTCACGCACCTTTAACTTTTTCACGCAACATGGATTTTTTCGCACAGCTCGGAATTTTTCGTGCAACTCCCTTTACGTGAACCTTTTACACGCATCAAAACTCAGATATTCTCTAAGTATTCAACCATATAGAATGAGGGGGTCACCTCTTATTTATAGGAATATCATACCCCAATGCAAAAAACCAGCTATGGAATGAAAAACATCTCATTTGGCATGGACTATTTCGCGTAGATACCATTTTTTGCACACATCTCCAGATTTTCCGTGTAGCCCATGCCTTTTCCATTTTTTGTCGTACTGATTCAAAAACACTATTTGTGTGAAAAACCTCGATCCACTATTTCACACACCATGCTGTTTTTCGTGAACCACATTTTTTTTCATGCACACCTCCCATATTTCACGCACCACTTTCTTTTTGCGTGCACCTCCTCTTGCCAACAACCTATGTCTTCATTTTCCGATTTGTAGGCCCTAAAATTTGGCAAACACTGGGAAACGACTCCACCTTCAATACTATTGAATTCTTAAATTATATGATGACTTTACTGGAACACATTCTAAACTTCCACTTATGATTGACAACAAACACAAACCATACTCCAATTCATGAATAGAATATCCATGGTTCCAACAATCTTCCCATTTGGGTTTGTTGGCAATCACTAAATAAATTCAATATATCATCGTCCACATGCAAACCAAAAACACAAGAATCAACTCAGCCAACACTCTAAGTATATTTGAGAAATGCTTGATGTATAAAAAAAAGAGAGGAAGTTTGAATTGGTTTCCCGTGTTTTGGAATTATCAATGACTCCCAAGTAAATCTCGTACAGTGTCACAGAAGCATTACATGTCCATGAAAAGCCTGAATTTATCCTTTCTCCCCCATTGACAACAAACCCAAATACCGGTAAATTTTCATTATTCATCTCAAAAAACACTCCCCTTGGATAGTGTCTCCCCCACAAACCTGCATCACATCCATAAATAGATTAAAAGTAGTTAACTTAACTAGAGAGAGGGGTATTTCATAACCTCCTGATGCAATGGAAGGTGGTTGAACACTGAGATTCAACCGATGCTTCTCAAACACAACCGCTAACAGTGGCTTGGTCAGGATATCAGCCACATTCTCATCAATTCCCACATGATCCATTCTAATCATGCCTTGCTCAACTTTTTTATTGATAATGTGATACCTGATTTCAATATGTTTTGTATGAAAATGTTGAACACGATTCTTCATAAGATCAATTGAGCTCTTGTTATCATAGTATATTACCATTGGTTGTTTCACCTCATCACAAATATCTGTTAGTGGTTGCTTAATCCATAGTAGTTGAGTGCACGCCTTTGTGGTGGAGATATACTCAGATTAAGTAGTACTAAGAGAATTACATTCTTGTTTCTTGCTCAACCAGCCAACACATTTATTCCCAATATAGAATGCTCCACCACTGGTGAACATTCTGTCAACTACATCGCGAGACCAGTCAGCATCAGAAAATGATGTTAATTTACTATCTCTTTCTGCAGCAAAGTATAACCCCCAATTGTGAATACCTTGAATATACCTCATGATTCTTTTTACTGTTGCCATATGTTGTTCCTTCTAATTACTCTGAAAGTAGGATTCTAAGAATTTTATAAAGACAATGTCTAGCTGTGTTACTGTCAGGTACAATAAGCTTCCAATAATCCTCCTGTACATTGTATGATCTAAAAAGGTCTCATCCTCATGCTTTCCATGTTTGGTTGCAACTGAAATCAGAGTTGACATCGGTTTGGAGTCATGCATATTTAAATTTCTCAGCAACTCTCTTGCATACTTTTTCTGAGAAATGAATGTGTAATCCTTTTTTTGAATCACTTGAAGCCCCAAGAAATATGTGAGGTCCCCAATCAAAGACATTTCAAATTCTGATTTCATGTGATTGGAAAATTCATCCACTGATTTCTACCTACTTCCACCAAATATGATGTCATCAACGTAGACTAGAACCATGAACTGATATTTTGGAGAATTATTCACATGTATATTGTGATCTACTCCTCCTCTTTTTAATTCCAGCTTCTTGAGATAAGAGTCTAGCCAAGAATACCATGCTCGTGGAGCCTGATTCAAACCATAGAGATCCTTATTTAGTTTGTAGACCTTTGTTTCATCAGTACGAAGAAGAAAACCCATTGGTTTTTCAATGTAGAATTATTCTTCGAGTAAAATATTCAAGAATACTGTCTTGACATCAATTTGATATACTTTATATCCTCTTTAAAGTGCCATGGCTAGGAAAATACTGATTCACTCCAGTCCAGCCACTGGAGAAAAGGTTTCTTCAACATAAACACCTTAAATTTGAGAATATCCTTTAAATACTAGTTGTGCCTTGTTTCTAATAACACTTCTTTGATCATAAAACTTGTTCTTGAAGATCCATTTTGTACCAATCACATTGTGAACTTTATGTATCTGGACAAAATTTCATGCATGGTTCTTGTCAATCTGATCTAACTCTTCATTCATGGATTTCACCCAAGATTCATCCTTTGCCACTTCTTCAAATGAGGATGGATCCACAACTGACAGAAATAAAGATTGTGTGTTATTCCTCATCCTCCTTGTTTGTGTGGGGGAACTCTTGTCCCCAATTATATTAGATGGATCAATCTCATCTCTTCGATTTCTCCTATGAGGTTCAGTTGCATTTTCTCTAGCCAAGATTTACTCTTCAGATTCCTCTTCTAAGTAAACATCATTATATTACTCCTGAGTGTTTTGTACACCTTCCTCTATTTCTATATTTGTATTTACTCAACGTTTACATTCATCCTTATATTCTATCTCATTAGTATAGGAATTATTTTAAGAATTAGGGGTTTTTCCTTCAATGATCATAACATCATTTCTTTCCACAATCCCCCCAAGTGTTTATTGAAACACTTGTAGGCTTTGATGTTAATTGGATACCCTAGAAAAATTCCTTCATCAACATTGTCTTCCAACATCCCTTTATTTCCTTCTTTACTTCAAAGGAAACATTTTCTTCTGAAAACATGAAAGTATTTCAATGAAGGATTCCTTCTATTCCACAATTCATATGGTGTCTTTGTTTCTCCAATATAAATCCATGTTCGATTCTAAATGTGCACTGCAGCTTCAACATCTTCTTTCCAGTAATGGTGAGAGATACAAATCTCAATCAGTATAGTTCTGGCCATATTGTTGATTTGTCGATTCTGGTGCTCAACAACTCGATTTTGGTGTGGAGTTTTCACAGCAGCTACCTCATGTTTTATTACATGTTTTTATAGGTAATTATCAAACTCAATGGACTTGTATTCCCCTCCATTATCATATTGCAGGACTTTTATTGTCCACCCAGTATCATTATCTGCAATCTGATGATAAGTTTTCATGAAATCAAGTACTTATCGCTTCCTGTGAATAACCATTACATAAGCCATTATACTATAATCATCAATGAGAAGGATGAAGTACCTCTCTCTATGATTTCCAACAAAATTTATCGAGCCACATACGTCTGTATGGATGAGATCAAGAAGGTGTGATTCCATTTTCTTCTTTGGTAGATATGAATTACTGACTATCTTCCCCCGTATGCAAGCATCACAAGCCTTTTCCCATTCACATTTTAGAATGGGGATATTCATGACAATATTCAGATTAGATATCTTTTCCATGTTTTGTTGGTTAATGTGCCCCAGCCTTGAATTCCAGAGGTTGTTTTCTTCTTCAACAGACAAATAGAAAGAGTTTACTTTACTGCCAACCTGATATAAGTTTCCATCTGTTCTATAGCATTTGATATGAGAATTCTCTGTTTTTCACTTAATAGTGCACACTTTTTTATTGAAAGTTACTATGATCCCTGAGTCACAGAGTTGACTCACACTGAAGAGATTGTGGCATAGACCGTCCACATAAAGAACTTTAGTCTTATTCAGCTCTCCATTGTCAAGAGCAGTATTCCCGCTGCCTTTAATCTTCAAAGCACCATCATTACCAAAACTCACTTTTTCATCAACTTTCATTTTAATGTTCTTCAAAGGGTCAACATTTCCTATCATATGTGATGAGCATCCACTATCAAGAATCTATGTGCTACTTCTCTTTGTAGCTTTGAAGGCTACTTTTTTCAAGATTGTATTTGTCAATCTTCTTCTTTTCTTTCCAAGAGATATTGTATTGAGTATAAGATATTGATGGGATTATAATTATTTATTCCACATAATCAGATTCTTCTTACCCATAATATTCTTCCAGTGGAGAAAACCTATTTGTGAGATCAACACCATCAGGAGGGTGAATATTGACCCATCCCTGAGAGTTGTATGAATCTATCCTATCGAATATCTATCTGAAATACATAGCTTTATGACTAAAGTTAGAACAAAGAAAATAGTGTCCATAGAAACTATTTCTTCTATATGATTGAGGATATGAAGTCGGTCTCCTTTGTTGACATCCCAAATCTTCCCCATTCGAGTAGCTCCTTTCCTTTTCGCAATACGACATGGTATGGCCCAGATAGCCACAGAACTGACACTTCCTGAGAAGAAATGTCTTCTCATTTGAATTTCTTATCATGCCTTCTTCCATGGAAGAATAGTTGGACTGCCTATCATTTTTGAAAGTTTGAGGATAATTTTCAAATCTTCTTTTAGTTTAGATTGAGGGTTTAGTTTTCCGCACATCAGGCAACGTTTCTACATGTACAACTTTCATCTTGTATTTCTTTTGGCTCTCTTCACTTCCAACAGCTAATGTCTCACCTTCATTGACAATTCCACCCTTTTCCATGCAAGAGGGTCTTTGATCACCCTAGATTTTACCAACCCCATCTGAACCACACTTGGCTATTTATAGTAATTCTGTATCTAAGAATCTTCCAAAATTAATTTTCTTCTTGCTCACAATGTGGCTTATTGACATTCAATTTTACTCATAAGAGTAATAACATCTTCCTCAAGACCCTCAACAGTCTTGGAATTCTCTTCTAGTCTGGATGAAAGGTCATTTATAACCATTGCTTGTTCTTAAATTATAAGCTTTAGTTTGACAACGTCATCTATGATTTCAAGGATTGAAGATTGAGATCTCACTGGTTCTTCTAGTATTTCAATTTCTGCTTCAAGATCATCAATATATTCTGATGATTCTTCCACCATTTCCTTCCACATATATCAGATCTTACATTTATTATCATGCTTGTAAAAAGAATCCTTAATTTTAATCTTTGGATTTCCATTAGAAGTAATCTGGTTATCTATTCCTTTATTGATCGAGGGTTCTGAACATTCAATGGCAGCCATCATGGAAGCATTGTTTCCTATATTAAATTATATTTCTTCTTCTTCAAAAAATTCAATATCATCATCTTCCTCTTTATAGACAAAACTCTTCTTCTATATTTTCTTTCTAGATTTAAAGTATCCCTTTTTAAAAACAATTTCCTAGGTTTCTTGATGTCTTCTGATTCACTCTCATCATCATCAAACTTTCTTTGGCACTGAGAGGCAATGTTCCCAACTCTTCTACAATGAAAACATGCTAGAGGTAGATTACCTTTAAATTTAACTTTTCCCTTATTCATTTTCTTGGAGATGAGAGAAAGAATTTATTTTTCCTCGTAATCTTCACCACCACTATCTTCAGAAATTTTTAGTTTGTGCATGTCTTTTAATGCCATTTAATTTCTTACATGAGCCATGGAATCTTCAGGTTTGAATCTCATCTAATATGCCACTAGACTACTAAACAGATCATCCAGTGATAGTTTAGATAGATATCTTTCTTCAGTGGTTCAAACCTTTGCGTTGTACGTAAGAGGAAGTCTTCTCAATATTTTATTTACGATGTCAATGTCTTTGATTTCCTCTCCAAGACCTCAAATTCCTCCCACTACTTCAGTAATTCGATTCAAGAATGAATTTTCATTCTCATTAGAATGCATCTTTAGATCGTCAAACCTGTTGTGTAAGACTTGATGTTTTT
The DNA here is from genome assembly GCA_963277665.1 of Viscum album. Classification (NCBI taxonomy): domain Eukaryota; kingdom Viridiplantae; phylum Streptophyta; class Magnoliopsida; order Santalales; family Viscaceae; genus Viscum; species Viscum album. Next base: position 716,484,993 of record OY728133.1, on the reverse strand, counting down.
CATCATTTAATTTGATGTCTCCTTCATTAATGTTTTCAAGTTTATCCCAGATAGACTTTTTTGAGGTGCAACTCATCATCTTAAGATAGATCTGATCTGAATGAGCTGCTGTGGTAGCATTCTGAGCATTAGCATCTGTGTTAAAAACATTCCTATCTGTATCAGTCATAGTAAGTCCTGTTGGATCAGTAACTTGTATTCATTGCACAATATCAAAGAGGAATTCCATTACAAGGGATATTAAATGAGATTAAATTCTGTACTTCCATATCTAAAAATTAATTTCATCGAAGAGATGTATTCCCCTAGCATTGACTGCATTCTCCATGATGACAAAGGAAAAATCTAACCCTAGAAACCTCACTTTGATACCACTTGTTGGTCCCCGGGACACCCTGAGAGGGGAGGGGTGAATCAGGGTGTCAAATTTTCTTTTAAACTGATGGATCTTGTTCCCACGTTGGTAGGAACTAGTCAAACATATATGATGGATATGATCAGAAATCAAACATTCACATGAAAAGAGATGACACAACACTTTTTACTTGGTTCACCACTAAGGGCTACATCCAAGGAGCATATGTTGATAGGTTTTTGGTCGTACTTAATCCAATATTCTTCACTAGTTGTAGATTATAATAGATTGGTAATAGTCACTCTATCCCAGGCTCATTGCCTTTAAAAATGTTCAGGGATAGCCCACTGTGTCCCTCAAGTCACTCCCATTGAATCCCCCTAGCTCACTACCTTCGGTGAAGTCTTAGTCAGTTTATTGACATGAAGGTCTCTTCAATAGATTCACATTGAAGTCTTTGACTCGTCTTAGCATGAGACTATGCTTGCATCGAAGACCATAATTGATGCACTTGAACACATTCAACCACTAAACCAGATAATCAGAAACACGCAAATAGGTTATACTGAATATTTCGCGCAAATCCTACGCTTTTTGAGAAATATTTCACTTTTGCGTGAAATACTTGATTTTTGAGTGGAAAATATTTCTTACAACAACCTCCTTTACGTGAAAATTTATGCGCAACACCAATTTCGCGCAGATTGGCCTTTTTTGCACACCTTAAACTTTTTCACGCAACTCATACTTTTTCACGCAGCTTGGACTTTTTCATGAAACTCCCTTTATACGAACCTTTTACATGCATTAGACCTCAGATCTTCTCTAAGTCTTTAACCATACAGAATGAGGGGGGACACATCTTTTTTAGAGGCATCTTAGACCCCCACGCGATAAACCCCATGTGGCGCAAAAAACCTCTCATTTGGTGCGTAATATTTCACGCAGATACCATTTTTTGCACACATCTCCATATTTTTCACGCAGCCCATGCCTTTTCCATTTTTCGTCATTCCGATTCCAAAAAACAATATTCGTGAAAAACCTCAATCCACTATTTCATGCAGTATGATATTTTTCATGCACCACGCTGTTTTTCGCGCACACCTCTCTTATTTCATGCACTACTTTATTTTTGCGCGCACCTCCTCTTGCTAACAACCTATGTCTTCATTTTCCGATTTTTGGCCCAAAAATTTGGCAAACACTAGGAAATGGTGCCACATTTAATATTGTTTTCTGATTGAACTGTATGATCACTTTAGTGGCACACATTCTGAACATCCACTGATGATTGACTGAAAAAATCATACTCCAATTCATGCATAGAATAGCTATGGTTCCAACATTGAAAACATGTTGTAAAAATCAATAGACACAAATAAATATCCAAATGAATTGTGGTAACTGAGTAATTTAATGAAATTATAAATTGAAGTTAAAGGATAAGGTTCAGAACTTAAGGATTAGGCCATGCCAAACTACTTTGGCACTCAACAGATTTGGCGGTGACCACTCGAAACCACTTCGCACTTACATATGAATACCTTCATATATATATATATACCAGTTGACCCAATGCATGTATTCCCCATTCCATGAAGGAATATGTACATGGAATATATATATATATATATATATATACATACCTGACTATATGCGTGCGCTCAATAAAAAATTACCAAAACTAACTAAAAATTTAATGTGGACTGAAAATCATTGTGGAAAGGACCGACACGCCTTAATAAAATTACAAAGGACTCATAAAATAAAAACTCACTAAATTATAATTGATAAATAATAATAATTGAAGTAAAAACTTTCCCCAAAACATTTTCGGTGAATCAAAATTCCTTGAACCACATCTACTTCAATGAAGATTGCTGGACCATGCACAAGGGTGTCCCGATGGAAGCTTTGCATTCCCTAATACTGACGAAAAATTAAAAAACCCATTAAACTAAAACCCTAGGGTTGTAAAAGTGTAAAACGGTTGATAGGAGACCTAATAATCATCCATAGGTAGAAGCAGAGGGAGAATAGAGGCTTACCATGCTGATTAAAAGGATAATCATGCCGAAAAATAGTGTAATCGACGAATCAAATAGGTTCCATGGAGAGGGGGGTCACACACTATGGGGTTTATCCAAAGGGGATTCGTGAAAGGTATGGTGAGAGGGGGTTGGTGTGTACAACATGGGAAATGAGGAAGGGATACCCCATTGGGGTCTTAAAAACTATGGATAATAATCATAAATAATAATAATAATAATAACAATTATATTATTATTATTAGAACATTCCCTTATTTAATTTATTTCTATTTAAATTTGAGTTAAGTATATTTAAATTATTTAAAGGACACATCACACTATCAAATCTCAGGAAAATATGTTCTAATTCTTAGTTTTAAAAATGGTCTTCCCAGAACATTACATGGTGGGTCTGGTTATGACACAATGGTCCACTATTTCTTTCACCTATTTTGTTTGTCCTTATTATGTAACATATTTTATAAGGTGTGAATTAAACCTTTTAGGGAAATTTTTTTCTCTATATCCTTTATTTGAGAGTTAAGAGAGTGGGAATAAACATGATCATAACATAGTTGAGCTATAACATCCAACAACATCGACGAATTAGATGGACGAGTAGCTTCATGATAGATTTTTGAAGGTCATGAGATCCATGGAAAAGGAGAAAATTTGCATTATTCGGTTTATGTATTTGTTTAATATATATTTATAGATATATAATTTTCCTATGTTCACTTGGGATGTCATCCTTAAGTGTAACAACCTGATTTTTATTAAAATAAATAATATATTTGACAACATACATGATATGCTACATCGAACTTACACAAATAACTAAATATTATTATTTAAGTGTAACCATTAAAACCTAGCCATTAGAATGGTGGGATTATTATTAAATAAATTATGAAAATATTTATTACACATGTATATATTATTTGGTGACCTATTAATTATAAATTAATGTAAAACCCTTTTTCAAAATAAAAGGAAATGTTTTTTTTGAAAAACTATATAATTGTGGACATGTATGTTTTATAATAATAAACAAAAAAATAACTATTTTTTGATTATATTAATGAAATATATAAAAAAAATTTTCAATATAAATTTTAAAATTCATCTTATATGTTTACTAAGCATGATATAAGAACAAATCAATCTTACACATAAATGAAGTATTTGTTTAAAAAGGTAGTTTTGCAGCCATTAAGTGGAGAAATTGTTTTAAATATAGTTTTTATCACTATTGTGAATTATATTTTGAAAAATAAACTTAGAATTCGAAAGTGTAATCTCAAAATTTACTTTGGTTGTGTTTTTGGTATTTTCTGATAAGTTTCATGTTTTGATAAATAATAATAAATACATAATTTTAATTAAAAAAAATTTTATTAATAATTTATTGTGTTAAATAATTTATTTATTGGTTTAAAATAATAATAATATAAATTTAAAATCATTTAATAAAATTTAGTTCATTTTAATAAATTTAATATTTATATTGGATATAAAAACATTATGAACCTGAGAACATTTTTACTTAAGAAAACTTATTTTTTCGTCCCATCTGTGGGATTAATTTTTTTTAATATCTAAAGGATATGTGAATTTTAATTTTTAAAAATGTTTTAAAATATTTTAATCATAATTTAAAAATTTAAAAATTAGGATATTTTTATATTTGGAAATTATGAATATTAACTATAGGTTTTTTTGTTAACACGGTTAAATGTAAATCGGTTAATTAAAAGTAAAAACATTATAAACATAATAAAATTACTCTAAGACATATTCTAATTTCATTGGATGAGTGATATTCAACCAAAAACATCATTGGGATAAAGCTATAATCTTTGGAATCCACTTGGATAAAAGTATGACATTTATAATATTTTATTTAAATAAAATTCAAATATTTAATACTCATGTTTTTCATAATTATAACATTTTAAATATGGGGTTATATATGGGATATGTTCAACTATAAATAGTAATATTAAAGTTAACATTTTTATACTAATCATGGTAATTTATTTTTAATATTTAATAAATAAATAATTATCTTAAAGGCTTACATAATGATGATGGATTAATTTATTAAGTAATGGAAATATCAAATAAATAGTATTAGAAATATAAAAATAATTTTAATTTTATATAATTAATGTCATCGAATAATTTTCCAGATGAAATTTAAATTTCATTGAATATTTAATAGGATTTTTTTGATGATATCACATTTTTATAATATTTTTAAAAATTTATGTAATGAATAGTGTCAAAATTGACATTAATGATTTTTTAAAATAAATAATATTTTATTAAATGATATAAAATTAATAAAAATAAAAAATTCAGACAATTAATTTATATAAATATAAAAATATCATAAATTAATTATTTTTTGTTATATTTTCAATTTATAGTAATATATTAACCCTCAAATTCTAAATTATATAATATCACAATAAGAATTAAAGAGGGTAAATAAGAGTTAAAACACAATTATAAGGATTAAATTATTAATGAAAACTGTCCCAATTTTAATTTTATGAATTTATATCGACCCATAATAATCGTATATTCTAAATAAATAAGTTTGGAGTCCTTGGAAAAAAAAATTAATTTCTACTAATTTAATATTTTAAAGTATTCCTCGAGTGTCCCTACCTTATCTTATATAACCAAACATATATTTCTCTATTCTTAAGAATTAAAAAACTCTTTGGCTTAGACAATATCTACCCAAATATCTTCATATAATCACTTACAATACTATAGAGGCCTCATTTTAGACATAAATCCATCCAAGGAGGTGTTAATGTGTCAATTGAATGAGATCTTCTGAAGAAGAGGTATCATTTTTAATTCAGTGTTTCTATTTTGTTTCTTCTTCTAGTTCTTTCAAATATTATTCAACCACTATTAAATGATAAATAATATATCCTCAATATAATTATATGTTATTATGAAAAGATCATCACCTAAATCTATATCCATTTCTATTAAATGTGAAAATAATTTATCATTCGTGCGTACAACATACTACCACCTCGCAAAATGATACAATTAATTTTACATAAAAATCTATGAATAATTTTTATAATGATGGAGATAAATATTATATTTTATTTTAATGACATATTTATCATTATTATTTGATAATATATCATTTATGTTTTTTCTGTTCCAAGCACGGAATAATGATAACGCAGTTCGTGCGCACGTGTGAACTATAACCTCCACGAAGCGATGTGATTTTTTTTATCACCACATTAAATGGATGATATATATAAGTATATTTAAATTATTAATATTATATTAATTATGTTATGACAATTATTTAATGAAAAAATAATACTTACCTTTTTTTCATAATGACCATTGAAAAATTGAAACGTTACTCATGCATAAATATGACTAGCCGTCTACATGACTTTAACACAGTTCATTTTTCTTATCCATATGTAATGGATGGATTTAAAATTATAATTGATGTATAAAATTTATTACTATTTCATGAATATTTTTCTTGGGATTATAGCATAATTACAACTTATACTATCAACATTATACCAAATTAATTTTGAACTCAAGTACTGAATATCATCAAAATGTCCAACATGAACTTTAATGATTAATTAATTCTTATAAAATTGTAATAAGTGATATAAATGTAAAATTAAACATTAAAAAGGTTCTCAATAAATTAAATTATCCGCATAATATTATTATTACTAATGATAAAGGAAATAAGTGATGAATCAAACTCAAGGTAAGGGACTTTGTCTCAATTTTCTTTCACTAAAGCATATTTTAATGTTATGAACATAAATTATTTTATGAGGCTTACACAACCATACACTAACATGTTATATGATGAATTTATTCATTTTAATGATATTTAATGTTTTGTTAAATTTCACTCTTTCATGTTTCATATGATATGATTGATTGATAAGTAGTAAAGGATTTCATAACCCAATTTCCATTCGTTGGGTTAAACATATACTTCTGGGTTATATCATGCTAAGAATATATGAGAAATTAATTTTGAATTTATTATGTTTTATTTCCACCTATTTTATGATGTATTATAAATGATACACATAATCAATTCATTTTATTAATGTTCACTTGAATGATATGATATTTGTAAGGGACTCTTTAACTAAAACATCATTTTATAAGTTTTAGAGATTTATTATTATAAATCCTTCTATTTATTGTCCATTTTTTCAAAATGGTTTTTATAAATTTATTTATATGGAAATTAATGTTTTAAAATGTTAATTTTCTAATATCTCTAAAATGTTTCAATGTTGTAAGAGACAATTTGATTTAAGAATATATTGTTAAATTTTTTGGATGGGTTTCAAAATGGATTGGTTATTTCAATAACTTGAAATGTTTTGTTATATGAGAAAATGAAATTTTATGGGTAACATGTAGAAAATTTCAATCTTTTATGTGTTATTATTATATATTGGTACTTCTTATTTTTATGGGTGGTTATATGACAAACAAATGATGGGTGGTTCCATGATATGATAAGGATGGGTGGTTTTGTTATAACATCTAATGCATTTGGTATGGAAGATGACTACATGGTTATTGCAGTTGTAGCAGTTACATGTTTGAATGTAGAATGCATAGTTTTTGGATTTTTAAGAGTGAAATGTATGGAAGTTGGTTGTTTTATTTTATTCATTTGTAAGAATGACTTTTATTTAATTTGAACATATGTTTATTCCTTTTCTAAGAATGATGTGTATGGAGGTCGAAAAAATGGGTTTTCCATTTGCTTAAAATTATGTACCATGTCACATAATTATCTTTTATATGTTTTTTTATGAGTTTTCATGAAAATATTTTGATTTCAAAATTGTATTTTAATGATCTTTTTGAAATAATGATTCCTTTTTTAGGGTAAAAGGTATGTTTATTTGGAAATTTTTTAGGGGGTTTCAATTAACTAATGGTTTCCTTTATCTTATGTTTCTTACTGAGTTTTTGTCTTTATCCCATGTTTTTAAATTTTTTTTCACAGTGTTAAAGGATGAGTGGAATCATGGATAAGGATAAGATAAGAATTGTGATTTTATATCATGGAATGAAACCATGTTTTATTTTAGAACATTTCATTTGGTTAAAAAATGGATACTGAGTATAAGTGTCCACTAATAATATATGAGTTTAATTTTTATGATTTTGTCCTAATTCCCTAAAACTATAAACCAAAAACGTCATCAAGAATATTAAGTATCTGAATTCTATTTCAAAAATATTAGAATATTTAATGTTTACAGTTGTGTCCTTATAGTGGGTATCAAAGGATTATTTAGAAAACATTTGAGATTTGGATGCCTTATTTAGATTTAAAGATATCATCATGGGATTATAATTTTAATCTTGATCATAAGATAAATGTCTTAGAAAACACTTTTTTGGCTTTTATTTATGATATTCTTGTGTGAGCTGCGTTATTTTTAGACGCATTCATTTTTAAGGTAATTATGTGTTATTACATTCTGGGATGAAAAATACAAGTTATAAGATAACCTTTGAGGTTAAAAATTTCTCTCTAAAGATGAATTTATTTTTATAAGAATTATATAATAATTATATACTTTGAAAAAATGAAAACCCATAGGATAAGTAAAAAACATACAATGGTTGAAATCCCATCACATCTATCAAGGATCTGGGAATCGATCCCAAAATTTAAGGGTGACATGGGTATATCAGCTACCACAAGCCTACGCGATGTCCCAGTTAGTATGAATTTTTATTTTTCATTAAATAATTTTATGGATAAAGAATAAGTTGATTTTTGGAACATATATTTTATTTAATAGATAACCAATGGGATTGGAAAATGATTTGGTGATTAAGTGATTAATTTTATTTCGGAAGACGTTAAATATTTTGGGAACCCTATATGATCATAGTAAACATAATACTATAGGATATTAAGTGTTAAGTAAATGTTAAATTATATTTTTGAATGAATTTATGAATTATTTATAGACTTATGGTGTTTCAGATTATTTATGTATATAAGTAGTATTTCTTAGAGATTATATGATTTAAGAAAATACATCTTTATTATAAGACATTAAAGTGTGATTGAAGTTATTTGGATATAATTCCAAAAATTTAAATTGGAAGTCTATGTGATAAAATTTGTTTAATTTTTGGGTTTAATTTCAGTCTAGAATATTTTTTAGGAATTTTAACTATATTCATTTTTTGAAAGGTCCATATTGAAATTTCAGTGTCACTATTTAATATTTAAATATTAAAATAGTTTTTCATCATATAAATTTTTATTTACCTTTGATTATTATCTTATCATATCCTAACCATTTTTTTTGTTATTGTTTCAAGATAGGATAAATATATAGTTAATATTATGTGGAATATATTATTCTCTAAAATTTGATTCTACTGCTTTATGCATGAAAAAATCATCTTAAATACTCACCGTTTAGAGAAAAAGATGAGTTTGTGGTGGAAATTGGTTAAAGGATGAAGCTCTACTTTTCAAGTATGTATATTTCCTTACATTCTCAGTCGAGGATTTAAAATAATTTATCAAATCTATGGAAATTATTTTAAAAAAAATCTTATCCATTTAATTCTTTTACTAAGAAATCAATGAACTTTTATCCCATCAAATATTTATGGTTTAGTGATTTTAATATTTCTCATGAACATGTTATCTATTACTCTCTATTAGAACATGATAGTTTTTCCTCTTTTAGGTCCATGTTTTCTTATATAAAACCGTAGTATGTATTATCTCATTTAATATTTAAACAACTCTTTCTTTATTTTAAAGTGGAAGTCTGATTCATCCTTTTTTTGATGTGAGATTTAAATAAAGGTATTTTGAAAAGTAAAACCTTAGTTACCAATATTGAATTCAAAATTTTAAGGATGCAATTTTAACTAGGAGGAGGAGGGGGGAGAATGTAACATCTATAGTTTTTTAAAAAATAAATATTATGCTCGATAGTGTACACGATATGCCAAATCAATCATAAAAAAATAACTAAACCTTATTATTTAAATTTTATCATTAAAATCTAGATATTAGAATCGAAAGAATAGTATTAAATGAATTATGAAAATATGTTTTACACGTTTACGTATTCTTCAGTGACCAATTAATAATAAATGAATGTAAAACATTTAAAAAAAAATAAAAGGATATGTTTTTATAAAAAAATATTTTAATGTGAACAATTGTGTGTTATAATAATAATTAAAAAATGAATCATGTTGAAATATAATATATAAATATATAATGTTAAATATAATGTTTAATATTAATCTTATATGTTTTCTAGCCATGATATGAGAACAAATCCAATTTTATGCATAAAAGTAGTTTTTTCTAAAAGGCGGGTTTTCCACCTTTAGATGGAAGATTTGTTTTAAATATAGTTTATAATACTTTAATAAAATATATTTTTCAAAATAAACTTCCTATTTGATATATTTTCTGTAAAAATTTACTTTTTATGAATGTTTGTTATTTTTTTGATATGTTTCATGTTTTGTTGAATAGTGAAAAATATTAAATTTTAATTGAAAACACAATTTTTATTATAAAACATTTATATTGTTAAATTATATATATTTTTTATATTATAATTGAATAAATTTTATATCATTTGATACAATTTTGGTAATTTTAATCAATTTCACAATGAAATTAGATATAAAAACTTTGTGAACTTTGGAACATTTTTACTTTAAAAACCCATTGTTTCATTCCAAATATGGGATTGATTTTAAATTAATTTATACAAGTTTTTTGAAGTTAATTTTGAAAAATCGATTCCATATTTTTAATTAGAATTTTAAAATTTAATAAAGAGGTTACTTTTATTTTTGTACATTATGAACAGTAAGATGAGTAATTTTTTATTAACACAGTTAAAGGTAAATTAGGTAATTAAGGGTTACAATAATATTATAAATATAAAAAAATTACCTAAAATTTGTTATAATTTCACTTTAATAGTGTAATTATAACAAAAACATACTTGGGATGAGACTATAGCCTTTAGAAGCTACATAGAAGAGAGTATGACATTTGTAATATTTTTTTTAAAAGAAAAGTGAAAGATGTCATAGTCATTGTTTTCAAAACTATAAAATTTTTAATATAATGTTATATATGGTATTGGTTAGACTATAAATATTTAATTTGAAAATAAAAATTTTAACCTCATCATGGTAATTTATCTTTATTTTTTAATAAATAAATAATTACCTTAAAGGCTTACATAATGATGATGCAGTAATTATTAAATAAATGGAAATATAAAAAATGATACAAAAAATACTAAAATAAATATTATATTATATAATTAATGCCATTAAAGAATTTTAAAAATTAATTTAACATGTTATTGATGATTTAAAAGTGTTTGGTTTTGAATATATCATGTTGTTATGGTATTTTTAAAATTTAATTAATGAATAGTGTCAAAATTTACAGTAATAATATTTTAGAACAAATATTATTTTATTAAATGATTTAAAATTCATAAAAATATAAAATATGTCCAAATGATTGATTTAAGTCTCCAAATTTCATCAATGACTCATTTATTGGCCATTTATCATTTTATAGTAATTATATTTACCCAAAAAATGTAAATTACATGATATCATAGTAAGAATTAAAAAGGTTAAATAAGGGATAAAAAATAAATAAGAATTAAAATAATAATAATAACTTTTATCACTTTTATTATATTAGTGTATTTATAACCATAATAATCTGATATTATAAATAAATAACTTTTTATCAATTTTTTTTATAGAAAATAAATTTATTTTAATTTAATATTTTGAATAATTCCAAGACTGCTAAATCTTCTATTAAAAAATCAAACCTCTTATTTTCTATTTATCACACTTCAAAACATGTTTGGTTCTACAAATATCAGACCAAATATATTTTTATAATACCTACCCATATTCTATAGGCCTTATTTTAGGCATTACACCCTCTTTAGTGGTGTGAAGGTGTTAACAAACAGAGAACGACCGAGGAAGAGGTGTTGTTTTTAATTAAGTGATTTTTGTATTTCGACATACTATTAATTAAAATATTATTCCACAATTATTAAAAAAATCCATTATCCTCAATATAATTATATTTTATTATGGTAATATCATCACAAAAATCCTTATTCACTTCCATTAAATCGGAAAAAATTTAATCGTTCGTGTGTACGGAGAACTACCACCTAACGAACATATATAATTCATTTTAAATAACTATATCTCAAAATTGGTTATAATTATGGAATTAATGAATATATATTATTTTAATGACATTATGATAAGGTAATATATCATTTTCATTCTTACATTTCCAAGCACTAAAAATGATAACATCATTCATGTGTTTGTGTGAACTATCACCTCTACAGAGCGATTTGATTCTTTTTTCATCACCACATAAAATAAATGATATATAAAATTATATATAAATTATTAATTTGATATTAATTATATTATTATCATTATTCAAGGATAAAATAACACTTATATTCTTTCAATAATTATCATTGAAAATGGAAATGTTATTCATTCGTATGTAAAACTTACAATCTCTATGATTGTAACGCAGTTCATTCTTCTTATCCATATGAAATGGTTGGATTTTAAAGTATAATTGATGTATAAAATTTACTATTATGTTATTAATATTATCCTAGATATGATGGAATAGTGAACACTTTTACTATTGACTTTATACCAAACTCATTTTGAACTCAAGTACTGAATATCATCAAAACATCCAATGTGAAGTTAAATAATTAAGTGGTCCTTATAACAGAGTAATAAGTGATATAAAAGGAATAAAAATATTTAAAAAGGTTATAAATCAATTAAATTATTAAAATATGTTTTTTATTCAGTAAGTAAAGGATATATGTGAAGAATCAGACTCAAGGTAAAGGACTTCATCTCTATTTCTTTTCATTTAGCCATATATTGATGTTATGCACCCATATTATTCTATAAGGTGTTTATAACCTTAAATAAACACGATATATCAAGAATTTATTCATTATTAGGATATTTGATGTTTTTATAAATTTTATTCTTTCATGTTACATAATATTAGACTGATTGAAAAGAATTAATGGAATTCATAACCCAATTACCATTATTTGGGTTAAACATCTACTTGTTGACTATTCCATGAGTATAATATGTGTGAAATGACTTTTTAATATATTATGTTTTATTTACTTTTTTTTATTTAGATTTAAAGTGTATACACATAATCAATTAATTTTATTAATTATAAATTCAATTCAATGGTATTTATAAGGGTCTTCTTAACTATAACATCGATTTATGCATTTTAAAGATTTATTCTTGTAAATCCTTTTATTTCTTTCCCATGATTTCAAAATATTTTTTATGAATTTATTTATATGTACATTAAAATTTAAAATTAAAAAAATTTAATTTCTCTCAAATATTTCAAAATGGTATGAGACAATTTTATTTAAAAATATAGTTTTAAATGTTTTAAATGCGTTTTGAAAATGGGTTGGTTATTTTAGAAACATAAAAAGTTTTATTATGTGTGAAAATGAAATTTTATTACTGACATGTTGAAAATTGGAAGAATTTATGTATTATGATTATATAATGGCACTTATACATTTGATGGGTTGTTATATGATAAACTTATGCATGGTGGTTCCGTGATAAACCAAGGATGGGTGGTTATGTTATAAATTCAAATTCATTGATTATGGAAGTCCAAAATATGGTCATTCCCTTTGTAATAGTGAAATTTATGGAATTTGACTGTATGATTATTCTATTTTTAAAACATAAATGTATGGAAGTCCACAATATTATTATTCCATTTGAAAGAGTGGCATGAATGGAAGTCGACTATTTGGTTATTCCATTTGTGAGAGTGGAATTTATTAATGTCGACTAAATGGTTATTCTATTTGAGTATAATTATGTCCATAGTTACCTACATATCTTGTATACGGCTTATTATGAATTTTTATGATTTTGTTTTTGATTTTAAAAAGAAAATATAATGATCTTTTTGAAAAAATTATTCATTTATCACGGTAAAAAAGGTATGTTTTTAAGGAATTTTTAAACGGGTTTCACTGTAATAATGGTTTCTTTTCATTTTTGTTCCGTACAGATCATATTTCAACATACCATGTTATTTAATGTTTTTCACAGGGTTAAAGGATGATTAGGGACAAGCAAGAGTACAAGGTAAAAATTGTGATTTTATATCCTGGAAAAAAATGATGTTTTATTTTAGAATATTTCATTTGGTGAAAAAATGGATACTAAGTATAAGTTTACACCTATAATTCAAAGTTTTAATTTAGAAGAGTTTTTCATATTTCTATAAAATGATAAATTGAAAATATCCTTATAATTTTTAGAATCTGAATTATTGTTTAAATATGGTATAATTTATAATGTTTAAGGTTGTGTCCTAGCACATAGGTACACAAGTTCTGGTTTGAGTCAGTCCAGATAATATTTAAGCACCTTGATAGACTCATAAATAGAAGGTTAAAGCTTACTGTTGACATGATTTAAGGTCCATCCAATCATTGGTGAGATATTCTAGTGAAACAAATTCTATAAGAGGAGTTATTATATAATGATTTTAAGGAAAATTTCATTATCTACTTTTTTGAGATATTTAGGGACAATATAAATCACATGTTAATACACTTGACACTTGAGGGAATTTTAGTGATAGACTACATGTGACACTTCACTAAACTGCACCATTTTCATCCATACTTAGAAACTAATGCGTTTCCATGGGTGAGACATTTATAGGATGATATTCACTATGAGATATGGTCATGGGAGAACATATTACTCTTGATAATATTCACAGACCTGAAAAATCTGGCACTCATCATATAAGGAAACATGAAAGAGGCCCTGTGTGGAGGTCACAAAGTTTTATCATAGGGATCTGGGTGCATTTCATCAGGCGGAATGAAATGTAGCTATGAAAGATATCTACAGAGCAGTTGTGGGAAGAACAACTAGGGCCGTGAGAATCCATCTCAAAACCGTATTTCATTAGAGTGATTTTAGCGTGGAATGATGGTCCACAAGTACCTGTAGTGTCCCCAACACACAATGGAGTGTCATTCTAGCACTGGGATGAGCCATAAATTGAATTTATATATATAATATTGACATATGAGAAATGGAATAGGATCAGGATAGGTACTATATTCTGGGAAGGAGTCATCTACCACCAACAGACTACTGTCTCGAGTTCCACCAGAGGAGCAGGTCATGGATGGGGACATGCCACCCTAGTACAAGAGAGGCAATACCACTCCAAGGGAGTATCACTAGGGAGTAATATTTGAGCATAAAGAATATTATACATGATATTAAATATACTATATGTAGTTTGGCTGAAATAAAATCCACTATGAGAGGTATAATTCTTATTTCATCCAACCTTGCTTGCATTTTTTTTGATACATGACCATCACATTCCCTTATTTATGATCTTTTTTAAAATGTTTTGGGTTATTTTTTTGAAGATAATGGATGGAATTATTACTATTGAAACACCACATGGATTTTATTTAGAGGATATAAAATGTAGTAGGGAATATTTTCTAGAAATCGAAGGTTACAATTTCATTTAGGGGTTGTTTGTTAGGGAAATTACAGACTCCGATTTGATTCTCATTATAGACTAGCTAGTTTTTTATTCTAGGATCATATAGAATGTTATTGGATGAGGGTAAAATTTTATTCTTTATAAGGAATTAAATTCTTCTATAAAACCCTGAGAATTTAAAAGAACACTAGTTTCGATTGTGTATACAGTATGCAATATCGAGCTTAAATGAAGCAAAAAATATTATTATTTAATATAATTATTAAAAAATAAACATTAAATCAAGGAGTCTAAATAAGATTAACCACATTATGGAATATATATATATATATATATATATATAAAGTCCTTAATCAATAAAAATTTATTGAATAATTCTATAGAAATAAAAACTCAAATTTTAGTAAAGTCATTTTATACATTTTCTTCAAAATTTATTTTTTATTTACTTTTTATGAGGAAAGAATATAACTATTTTTGCACTTTTATAAAATTAATTTTATAGATTAATTTTAATTTTTAAAATAATCACATTTAAATTATCTTAGGGTAAAATTTTCATATTTTTATGAAAATATTATTTCCTCATGAATAGGGAAAAATACTGATTTTTATTGAAATTTATATTTTTATTTAATCCATTGAAAAGTTACATACTATTTCTTAATTGTATCAATGTAAAATTAATTATATTATTTTATTAATAATACAATTAAATTCATTGGAATCAATTATAAAGCTGAATTAGGTGTGAACAGACTTTCATACATAAAAGTGATTTTTTCCAAAAAAACACTTTTTCATTGTATTTTCCATGATTAATTTTAAATTAAATTTAGAAAATTATAAGTTTTGAATTTTTAAAAATTCATTCCATATTTATATTCATGAGGTAAAAATTTAGTAAATAGTTCCATTTTATTTTTGGTCAAAATTAATAGAAACTATGGTAAAATCTATCACCTCGATAAAGGGAATTTTGGGTTAATTTCGTTTAAAATAAGTGACCAGGACATAATTATTTATCATAATAATTATTTAAAAAATATTAATAGACCCTTATTACCTTATTCTATAATTTTAATTGTTTAATGAATAGTTTTATCTGAATATGAATTATATTTTATTTCAATCTAACATAGTTATGAAATGTCACTCTCTTTATCTTTAATATCTTTTATGTGAAAAATAGGGAATAAAACGGTAAGAACTAAAATAAAGGACCATTTTTTTATTAATGTAATTATTTTAATTACATAAATTTATTTTATAATTTTTAGATTATATATAATTACCTTAAATGTTTGTGAAATACAAATACAATATTTATTTAATAACCAAAAAATAAAATAAATTATTTTAAAATTGTTATATTTAATACAATTTAAATGTTTTAATATGTTAAAATAATTATCATGATCTATATGAAATATTATATAGATTTTGAAGCAATATATTTTAATTACCAATATTTTTTGATATATATGAAGTTAGAGTAAATGAATAGTTTCAAAATTGACATTAATGATAACTTATCAAAATAATATTTTATTAAATTATTTAAAAGTCATAAAAATATTACATTCATCGAAGTGAATGGAATATAGTTAAAAAATCACACATTATCCATTTATTTTTTATTTTTTCATTTATGGTAACATTATTAAACCTATATGGTTGAAATGGTGGTTACTGTGGTTATGGTAAAAAATAAATAACCATTGGGTAAATGAAAAGGATTTGGTATAAAATTAAACATAAAATTAACTAAATTATTTTATTTTATTTTATTATAACACTATAATATCTTATATTTAATTCCCTTTCCATTTTTAGGAATTTTTATTGAGAAATTAATTTTTTGTAATCTAATATTTTGGGAAATTTCAGTAGTGACTCTCAGCTCAATTATAAAAGGGAATAACCTCCATCACTTATTAACATCATATTGAGCCATATAAGTCGAATAATACATAACCATTTCTCTTAAAAAACATTATATAAGTTATGCAGGTCCTGGGATTCCAAATATTCCAACCCTAGTGTCCATAAAAGTAGATCCAAAAGTAGATTATTTAAGAGAATGTAACCACCTTTATAAACATTTTAAATTTTATTTGTTCTTATAATTTCTATTAATGTTTGGTAACAATTATAAAGTAAAAAATATGATAAAATAAATATAATAAGATGTTATTATTTATATTCTAAACCCATTTCCCATCTATTATTAATCCCACAAAAATTGAAAACATCGCTCGTGAATAAGCACAACTAACTGTCACCATGTAGCTGTGTAAATCGTGTTTCATCACCACTTTACTAGGATTGTTATAAATATGAAAAAATGAGTATATATTATATTTATTACATAAATATATTATATTAAAGATAAATTACTATATACCTTTCCTTTGTTCCATCCATATAAAAATGTAAATAACGTTCATGCGTATGTACAACCTATCATCTCCATACACGATGTTATTCATTTTTAATCTCTAAAATTTAAAGATAAATTTAAATAAATATATATAACATTAATATCAAGATTAAAATTCTTTATTTGAAGGAACCATGATCAGAGAATATGTACCGAGACTTCCAAATCAAAGCATACATGAAAAACGTTATATTTATCACCCAGAATAGTAGTTTAATAAATATTTTTTAATAAATGGGTGATAAAAGGTTATAAATAAACAATATATTACATGATATATATGATAATGGTTCTGATATAGATTTATAATAAAAATATATTTACTATACATGAGTCTCATTCATTAATTAATGAAATTAGACCTAAGGTAAGGGTTTCTCATCTCTCATTTACATATATGAGACATATACCATATTCACCACTTATTTCTTTTGTGTGGGGTATATATTACCCATTTCATATATTATATCATGAATATATTTTTCTTTATGATATTTAAAGCTTGATTTGAATTTATTTCTTTCATTGGGATTAATATTCAAAATAAACCCAAGTATTAAGGGTTAATTTCATAATCTCATCATTATTTCATATTTTTTATATTTAATTCTCCACTAGAGAATATTTATCTTCCACATACATGTTTTCTAAAATTATTTTAAAAATATTTTTAAATATTCCCCTATAATTATTTTAAAATTAAATTATTACCTATATTTGAATTTTTTCAAAATAGTTTGAAAGTAAGCATTTTTTTATTTTCAAATTGAGGTTCTTTGTGACCATTCTGACAAAAATATGAAAGGAATGTATTTTTAACTTATATTCCAAGAGATTATTTTCCATACATGATAATGAATAAATTCTTTGAATCATTATTTACATGTTTAAAATTTTTTTTTGAAATAAAAAGTTTTCTTATATAATTTTTACTATTTTTTAAAATCAACTGATTTCAAATGGAAAGGGGGTATTTCTATCAATAAATATTCAATGATCTTAGTAGAATATTTTCATCTATGTCAACATCATTCTCTAAATCTAATTATTTTTTGATATTTATCACTTATGATACCATCTACTATATTTTATTGAATGGTTTATGATATTTTTGAGTGAGGATGTATTATTTTGATATAATTCTCCATATTACTCTAGATGGTTTATGATTTAGTTTATTGATTGGGTAAATTATTAACATTTGATATGATTATTTCAATATTAATGTTTATATGAATTATTTTTCAACCCTTTCATATGAATAATGCATTGGTCTTATTAAGTGATAGATGTGGTCCACTATGGGCCATCTATTCTTTGATTTTTCCCATGATAAAAATTAGTTTGGTTATTCGCTGATGTCTTACCCATTTATGTATTTCATAGAAAACATATTTGTGGTATGTTTAGGATTTTAGAAATTAATAAATATACCATAATGAGATTAGTTATTTATTTTCTTGTGATTATATGATTAGTTATGATATCCAAGGATAATTTTTATGTCATGTTATTATAAATTATTTTGAACGGAATTTATTCCTAAGATATTATGTTCATGTTATTAATAGAAAGAGTTGTGTTTTAGTTATTTTGAATTCTATATTTATTATTAATTATTTATTAGTATCTTTAACTATACGATTAACATTACAGAGCATCTGAGATCACCCCTTATATTTTATTTTCCCCAGGATACATGGAAGTGTTTTTTATTTTACATAAAGAGATAAACTAAGGGGAATAATGTAATTTTAAATGAAAATTATTATTATTTTTTATTATTTAAAATTTAATGAGGATTTAATGTATATTTATTGTTTCCTAATACTACTAAAATATTTGGTCCTTTAGGATGTGATTCCTTATATCTTTTGAAAATGTAATAAATTAACTATCGGCTCTAGGATATGAGAGTCTGGGTCAATATAGTTTGTATAAGAGGATGTTTAGTAGATACCTTGAGAACCTAATATAGGAAAACATAGATTATATTAAAAAAACATATAAATGAATTTGGAAATATTCCAAAAAAATAATATTGTTATTTAGATATTAGTTATACCTAACATTTCTATTTACATTAAGTGTTTTACTAGTTTTGAGATTATACATTATGATTTATAATGTTATGATATAATCTAATGTATGTAATCTATTATAAACGGTACCCAAATAAAATAAATGGAAACTATATCAATCCATGTTATCCATGTAGATATTTCCTTCATAGGAAAGATAATGAAGCTATAATGGGAGTTGAGTTGGAGCTAAACAAATTATAATGATATTGGGATAACTGTCTTAAGTTATTAGAAATAACCTTTCCTATATGTATTATCCTTCTGATCCACAATGCAACATAATAATTCTATATAAAATAATGCAATAAACCCATATATCATTTTTTATCTAAAATCCATTGGTAGTAGATAAATGGATAATTACCTTAGAGAATATATTTCTCACCTTGTGAAGTAATGAAAGGGAAATGGTTTTCATGTTAATTTTCCATATCTTAGGAGATGAAGATCTATGGTGCCTACTAATTCAATAAACCAAGGAGGAGGATGAGGAAATAGAAATCATGAAATGAAATTATTTTATGTAACTCTTCTTGGAATAATATTTTCCTCATGTTCAATGAATGATATGGAGATACAATTATTGTGTATGAGATAAAGGGGGGGGGGATAATATTTCTATGTATGAATCCAACTTTACCAGGATACAAAGGCATGTTGTATACAATGTAAGTAATCCAATGAATATTATTGATCATTTATTTGATGGGATTAATCATATCCTTTGAAGGGAACTAGTATCTAAAACTTTATCATTATATGAGGACATAGTATCATGTGCTATCAAGGTAATAAAAGAATTTTCAAAGTCTTATATTCTTAATGGAAAGAAAGAGAAGAAAAGAATGGAATAAAAAAATGTATAAGGGGATGAAACTAAATGAGGATCCATATGTGACAATTGTGGAATGAAACACATTGATACTTGCTTGAAGGGAATGGTTTTTTTCCACAAGTGTGGATAGAATGGACACTAGGATCATGATTTTAAGAAAAATAAAGAATATGTCAATGTGAAATGTTTTAACTGTAAGAAGATTAGGCACTACACAAATGAATTCACTAAGAGTCAAGAGAATATAACTCAAAATAAGCTAATGGGTCATGTTCAAGATTATGCTACTAATACAACTAACGTGTAATTTTTATCATTATTGTGTATTTAGATCCAAGAATTATGTTTTAAAAGTATTTTACCAATGAAATTTATATTATAAGAATCTTGAAATGTATAAGGATTGTATTTTAGTACCATTTATTAAAGTATTTGAGACTATATTTTGAATGTCATTGGTGACTAAGACAAATGATTTAGTGATAAGTTCATCCTCTTAGAAAACACATGATTTATGGAGTATAACAATTAATATGTTCATAATGTTAATATATTAATGTTGGGATAAAGATATGATTGATATAGAGAAAGTAAATTAGATAGAAGTGACTACCTTGGAGATGAATAATGATTTATTGAAAATGTGGTTTATGCTATAATTGATGGTGTTAAAAACATTTTTCGATTTAAGGAATATGCCTGCAAGTCTTTTTTTTATTTAAGTAATAAGAAAAGATTAATGTTTTCATTAAGATTTTATTGTGGTTCAATTTATTATACTGTTTTATATGATCAAGATATTTACATGTGACATTACGATATAATGTATTGGGGATTAATGGTAATTTTATTTTGTGAGATAATGCATAATTTTTCCGAATTTTTAATATTATCGATAATATTTTGGTGGAGCACTAAGATTGACAGCTTGTGGAATGGATTATATTGAATTTTATTTATTATTATTTTTTTCAGTTAAAGTGTGATTTTCTATATTGGATAACCAGTTCTAACCATTTTATATTTTGTAAATATTTAGAGGATGAATGAATGAATTATGGATCTTATGATTTGTTAGAATTTATTGAGGCATAAAAATTCATCTTCAATATGTATCTAATTGTGTATGAAATGAAGTGGAGATACATCAAAGAACAAACAAAGAATGGGAATAAGATTACAAAATGAAATGAAATCATGTACGTTTATTTTCATAAGTTCATTATCAGGATATTAAAATAATCCATTAACATTATGAAAATAACTTTGAAATAAAAACATTATCTAGTTACTTTTCATAATAAATTAATTTCCATTTAACCCCTAATAGAATAACTATTTTTTGAGGGTTACCATTCTCTGGAGTTTTCCCTTTATCACACTCTATAATTTGTTCGGAGTCGGTTTTATCATCCATATCCATGTTATCACTTTCCAATTTTATTCTCCAACTTGGAAACTTGGTATGTGTTACTCCAGATGACTTTCATACATCCCTTTTTCTATTATCAAGAGTATGTTTATATTAACCTTTCATATGATGTGGATTTTCCAAAAAAGTATATTAAAATTTCAAAACCATGATTACCTATCAGATATTAAAATTACAAGAATGAAATTTTTTTATGGAGGGGAGAATGTAACTGTAATGGATTAGATTTTCCCTATATAATTTTTTGATATTATATGGATTATTTTTTAGAACAGACATTGAGACATCATGAGATTCTAAGGATTGGTATTCCTAGAATAAATGTTTGAAATAAATTAAATATATTAAATATCACTCCTGCATTATTTTCAAGAAAAACTAGAATAACTCTCGAATGGGGGATTATTCATCACTTTTCCTGGATATGTATTTCTATCATATTTCTTTATTCCATCATTTTTGGTATTTACTTTGGCCATTCGTTCGACCATTACCCAATTTGTGATAGTTTCATGGCCATTCTTCGATGAAAAAGATCGAAACCATGGGTATGAATCATGATGGGAGCTGTGATTCAAGAATCGATGATGAATATTGATGAATCAAGGTAGAATGAGACCAAATCATGTGTTATTTAATTTTTCAAAGTGATTCATAGTGTGGCTATAGATGGATCGAGAAGATGGTTTTCTGAGCAGATCAATGACCGTAATCCCGAATAGAAATGACGAAAAGGGCCCACCAAACCCAGATCTAGAAGTTCTAGTGAGAATAGTGGCTTCGAAAATGTAGACAACATCACAGTTTCAAAACCATGGTTTCTAGAAAATATCAGGCTAATGACGTGTAACCCGGTTAGACATTCCTTGTGGGACCCCCTTGTGTAGTGGTAGGTTTCCATGGTGATAAAAATATCACACTCCATGTGACATGGTCACATGATGTGCGACCCTAACATGATGTATCTGTGTGTACATTGGATGTATATGAAAATGTCCAAAAGTACATGGCCTGTGGCATGATGTTTACCTAGATATAGACATGACCACCTGCACATAGGTTGGTACAAAAGCAAGAAAAGTACACATACATGTCTATCAGCACACATGATGGTTTCAAGGAATATATACATGTATTTTACCTTTATTAAATGACATTTATTAATAAATTTTCATTCTATGTGAGGTGTTACCACATGGGAAGACTTGGGTAAAGATGGACACATCGTGTACCCTTAGGTACACGTAGTATACCCTCTTAAAGAGTGTGTAAAGATATTTGTTTTTTTATTATGGACTTGTATTGGTTGATTAGGTTCCCTTGGTTCATTTTCATTGAGGATAAAGTGTGAAATTTCATCCACATCACATGTTTACGATCCCCTCTGGAGGCCAAGTCTCAGATAGAGTTTGTAGTTTCCGTCAGTGACACTAGAGTGTGATCCTCTATTATCTTTACTCATTAGGTTGGGTTTTTGGAATCTATGTGACCTCCTTGAGTAGGATATTGATCCTCCATCTAGCAAGAAATATTGGTATGGTTTTTGGTATCATTATAATACAATCCTTTACATAGAATGTTGATCCATATTAGGTTTGTGGTGTCCCCTTCGGTTCTAGACATGACCCCTTATTTGAGTATCATAGGCTTCTTAGACCATGGATCTTTCATGGGTGGGTCCCAATGATCTTAACCTATTAGAAAACAATCTTTGGTGAAATCACATTTCATGGAGTGGATTCTCCTAGAATGATTGTTCCTTTTATTAGAATCATGCGGCTAGTAGTTGGTTGTGACCTCTTGGTGACTTGGTGTCCTTCTTGGGTATATATGGATGTTTCTATTATACATTTATTAGTATATAATTATATTAAAATAACTACACTAGGTATTTTTTTTATTCCGTGGTCTCATACTAGGTATTGTTATACTCACCCTTGCAAGGGATCTTCCCACTTGTGCCATTTCTTATGCAGACGTTGGCCCTTTTTGATGGGGTCCCTAGAGGATATGGAAATATAGAGAGTATATTGATATTTTCATATTAAGGTGTTTCTCGTGAGCATGAATTTGATCTTATTCCTCACCCTTGGAGTAAGTTTGACTCTTTATGGTTTTTGGTTGGGATTGAATTTGGGCCCTTTTTCTGTTTTAGTACATTATTTTCATACTATGGTTGTGGGATTATAGTATTATACATGAATTGTTATAGTTTTTTTACATTTCATAATTTTATGAGCATGGATGTGTGTGTGATTTTATAGGTAATTTAGGAAAATTCCTCTCATTTGTGGGATATGACTACTCACCACTGGTCACCATCCCCTGGACTATTTTAGGTAGGATTAGGGTATCCTTGGGGTGGGCCCCAGTGGGTTGGGTCATGAATGAGTGGTATTAGTGAAGGTAGTTCTACCATAGTATCAAATTCAGTGAGTTTTGTTTTTGGAAATGGTGTTTTGTGCTTCATGTTTGGCTTCCAGGCCTGGGAATCCAGTGTTGGAGAGATGACCAATGTATCCACACACTAGGACTCTGTTCACATATTTTTCTACTCAGTACATGTAGATGTTGGTTGTAGGGAAATTAATGGTATGTGAATCATAGAGGAATGAGTTATGTTATCCATATCCTACTTGAGTCAGCTCCTTAGATATAATCATTAACCCTGGTATATCCTTTTTTTTTGGGATACCTTCACATAGAACGATATCTAGCATTCCCCTATATGAAAATGTGAATGATCAACCATGTGATAAGGTTTCATTATAGGGACATGCACAAGAAATATCACCTATGGGTGGTTTAATAGCTCTACCACCACCCATTGAGTAGAATCTTGTACTAGAAGTACCATATGATGATTATAATAAGATTAGTATACTGCATAAGTTTCATAGGATGTGACCTCCTAGGGTTTGGGTTGAGCTAGTTCCCAAAATGGAAGAGGAAATGTTAGAGAAATTTATTCATTTTTTATCCTTATGAGAATTCCTTCAAATCAGATGGAAGCCCTCACATTGAGTCTTCTTTATGGATCAACTGGGTGATGGTGGAGTTTAGTGACTAAGTCACATGATTAGACAACTCTCTCCTGGTTAGACATTGAGTGTCTCTTTAGGGAGTAGTGCTATCTAGACACATTTTGATCAGTGCACATCCAAGATCTTCTGTATCTTTTATCAGGATGTTTGACTGTAGAGGAGTACCAGATGTGTTTTACTGATCTCTCATGTTTCTCCTTGGTTTTGGTACGGGATCAAGTCTTCAATATATGGACCTTCAAGAAGGGATTATTCCACGATATCAGTTATTTAGTGATATACTTCTACATTCCCCCTATACTCATGTTCTTGAGAGAGCCTTGGTGGTGGAGAGAATCATGGTAGAGCCAACGCCGATAGTGGGTGCTGGTAGAGGGAACCAGGTAGCTATGACCTTGTCAACATGAGCTGATGAAAGTCATAGGGATCCAAGAATGTCAAATGATTAAGGTAGAAATATCAGGACATAGGGTCTATGGTGCATGGCCCTTTGGGTGGATTGAATCAACTGTGGGGTAGGTAGTTTTTCTGTTATGACGGCCAGGGTCATCTAGCTTGGAATTTTATGACTTGTCACATAACTGATCTAGAGATGGTTGAGGTACCTCCAAGATATTGATAGGGGTATGATCAGGGTGGTATACAAGGTGGAGGATGTGACCGAGGGGCCGACAGAGTAAGATGATGTTGTCAAAGGTTTGACCTACCCTTGGTGGTTTCTGTCAGGATCAGGGAGTTGGTGGATTGAGATGAGGTCAGCTGCAGGTTATGGAGGCCAATGAATGCAAGTCCACGAGTATGGTATGAGGTATGATATATCTATTTTCTACTTTACAATTAGTATTGATAAACCAAAGTGTGAGACATTCCTTCCTTTACACTTCTCTGTTTCAAGACATAATGGTCCTGGTTGAGCTTTTTACTTGACCTTACGGTTGGAGACTCCAAAAGGCGGTGACTCAGTGTCTATGAACTTATTCTGAGAGTGCTTTGTGACACATGTAGGTGATATTTTTTATGGGATTTATTTGTAGTTGTGATGAGGCCTTAGGATTTCATCTTAAATATAAACTGTCAATACATAGTTCATTCCCATATTGAATCTTTTAGTCATAGGACGCAGTGTGACTATAGTAGTAGAATGAGGTTTTCCTTTATTGGTGAAAGGGAAACATTGGAAGAGTAGATATGCTCAAGTTTAAGAGAGTGAATCAAATTTTTCACCAGTTGGAAAGCATGATTCTTGGACTTGTAGATTGTTTGGACTACCAATTTCCTATAGTGGTGGCTATACATGATGAAATATTTCATAAGGACGTACCAGGTATTCCTCTAAATTGAGAGTTATACTTCTTAACTGAATTCCTTCTCAGGATGGCCCTGACATCTTCAATAGAATATCAGAAAACTCCCATCAATCTTTCATGCTGAGGGTACAATTATAGGAATTATAGGAGAAGTTCTTTGTGAGACCTAATGTTTCCTCTTAGGCAACCCTAGTGTTGTTTGTCAACAAGGAGGACATGCACTTGAGGTTACGTGTGGACTACCCATGCTTGAACATGGTGATCATTAATTAAAGGTATCCAATAACAAGGATAGATTACTTCCTAGAACATTTGAGAGGGGTGTTATGGTTCTCAATGATTTACCTTTGACCAAACTCCCACTAGAAGCAAGTACGGAAAGAGGATATACTAAAGGCATCATTTCGATGTCACTAAATTCAATATAAGTACATGGTGATTTTTTTGGCATGAAGAAACCCCAATAGTTTTCACGGGACTCATGAAATATATCTTCTATCCCTTCTTAGATTTGTTTATGGTGGTTTTCATTGATGACATCTTATTATAATCAACATTAAAGGAGTATAACATGAGATAATTGAGAATGGTCTTGG
Source organism: Viscum album (assembly GCA_963277665.1). Taxonomy (NCBI): domain Eukaryota; kingdom Viridiplantae; phylum Streptophyta; class Magnoliopsida; order Santalales; family Viscaceae; genus Viscum; species Viscum album. The sequence continues at coordinate 716,458,164 of OY728133.1, read as the reverse complement.
CCAGACTATGAGGGAAATAGATTTATAGGCATCTCTTGATGTGTTAGTTCTAGTTTTGAGAATTGCAATTTCTAGGATATATCATTTCAGATGATGGAGTAAGATTGGACATAGAAAAGGTTGAGGGATTTCTTGCATGGGAGCCACCAAAGAGTGTTATTGAGGTGTGAAGTTTCATTGGGTTTTCAAGGTACTATCAGAGGTTTTTCATCAATTTCTAAAGAGTGGAATCACCTGTGACAACTTCAACCTAGAAGGATAATCCATTCATGTGAATGTAATGGTACCAACTGTTCTTTTAGGAGTTAAGGCATAAGTTGACGAGTGCTCCCAGCTTGATATTTCCAAAGGAGAGTGTCAAGTATATAGTGTTTTTTGATTAATATGAGACTATAAATGGTTCTATCCTCATGTAAAGGTAGGAGATTATTTCATATGGTACACATTAGTTAGAGCCACATGAGAAATACCACATGACCTATGATCTTGAGTTAGTTGTGGTAGTATTTTCCCTAAATATGTGGTGACACTACTTGATGGGAGAGCTGTTTGTCATCTACTCTAACCATAAGAGACTCAAGTATATATTATCCTATAAGGATAATAAGTTGAGATATAGGAAATGGATGGAGTTCCTCTAGGACTATGAATTTCAGATTTTATAAAATTTGGGGATGAAGAATGTGGTGGTAGAAAATCTCGACATGAGATCCTATTCTCAGTTGTTAACTGAGGCATTGGGGAAGTCAGCCTCATTGTAGTTGTATTTAATGGACATGGATGGTGACTCATATCTCATTTTTTGACTAAGGTGTCTAACTAGGGTAATGATGAGAACTAGGATATGAGGAATAGACCCTAATCAGTAGAGAACATGGACACCTCTATTTGTAGAAGATAGTCTAAATATATGTATTTCCCTCGATGATCTTCATTGATTGTGATACTCACTACACAAAATGGTTATAGAGAGGATTTCATGAGGCCTTCGGGAGGATTTTTTTAAACGGCTTTTGTAATTTTTTAAAATTTCATAGGGTTCCCAATATTTTAAAAAATGGGTCCTAAGATTTGCAAACCCAGTTCATGAATCTTCAATCTTAGGAAGATGTGTGAATGATGCTCACACATCCTAGGTGCAATGTGAGATGCGTGAACCCCAATCCTGAGTCCTTTGTGATGTGGATGAAGTATACGTGAAATCATTCTACTTTTTTGATGTGGGATTTTGGTTCTCCTTTTCATGCACATCACATTATATTTTTTCGATGTAGGATTTAGAAAGATTCCAAGTACGTGGATTTGAAAGAATATAAAATATAATATATAAGACCAATATAAATGAAACATAAAACATGGATTCAACATATATGAAATAGTTTAAAATAAAAATAATTTTGTTCAAAATGTTGATGAAAAATAGTTTTTAACTTTTCAAAACCACCAACTTGAAACTTAAAAATGATTCATGTACGTGAATTTTAAATCCTATAAAATATAAACTATAAGACCAATATAAATTAAAAATAAAACATTGATTAAAAATATAATAAATAGTTGAAAATTAAAATAATTTCATAAAAAATATTTGTGAAAATAATTTATATGCTTTCAAGACCACCTAATTGAAACTTAAAAATGTTTCAAGTACATGACATTGAGATACTATAGTATATAAACTACAAGATGAATATAAATGGACCTTAAAACATGAATTAAACATATATGAAATAGTTAATAATTAATTAGTTAATTAATAATATAATTATTAGTTAGATAATTAGTAATATAATTATTAATTATTAATATAAAACAATTAATTTGATAATTAGAAATATATTTATTAACTACATAATAATTAATTAGTTAATTAGAAATATAATTATTAATTATAATTATTCATCATAATGATGGATAATTAGTTAATTAGAAATATGATTATTAATAATATAAAAATTAGTTAGTAAATTAGTAATATAATTATTAATTATAATAATTAATTATTTATTATATAATAATTAATGAGTTAATTATTAATATATTTATTAATTATACAATAATTAACTAATTAATTAGTAATACAATTGTTAATTATAATTTTTCATTATAATCATTAATTATTATTATTTATTATATAATAATTAATTAGTTAATTAGTAATATAATTATAAATTATATAATAATTAATTAGGTAATTACTAATATAGTATCTAATTATAAGTTTCAATATGATTATTAATTTTAATTATTAATTATTATTTATATAGTAATCAATTAGTTAATTTGTAATATAATTATGAATTATAAATATTAATACTGAAAAGGTTTAGGAGATAGACAAGCCCGATCCTAAAAATTGATTTGAAAAGTAAAAAGGTAGAGAAAAGGGGTGGATGAGGTCAAACAAGGACATGCCCTCATCTAGAAAGAAAAACTACACATCCACAACATTATCATTTTCATGACATGAATCAACACCAACATCATCAGATTCCCATTATGACTGTGATATTCTTTTAGTGAAGAGTATATAATACTTATCCCTTAGCTTTTTCTTCTTTTGAGTGAGAATTTCAGAAGAAGGCATGGTGGATACTTAGCCCCGTCCACCAGCCCAATCATCATGACCACACCCTCATCCACGACTTTTAGGATGATGACCCTACTGGCAAGTCTTGGACTGATGCAAGGCCCCTTCTATCTCGTCCCGCTCCAACAATGGAGGGGATAGTCTAGGAACATATGTAGTGAAAGAAGCCTTACCCTTCATGCTAATGGAAGTCAAGGAATGTTCATGAGTCAATTCACTATCCACTTCAGCTTGAATAACTTCTTTAAGCATCTCCAAATTAACAAAATCAGCAACATCATCAACATGATCCTGTTGTCCCAAAGGAAGATTTGACCTTGAAATAGTGTGGTGTGAATCCACAAGATCCTCCTCAAGACCATGATCTGTACCAATGTAGAAACTATAACCGAACTCCTGCTCATAAGAATCAAGATCCCCATGAACCTGATCAGGATGTGGATTCTTCCCCAGTAGAACCACATCACTCCCCTACAAGTTATGCTTTCCATAATCCAAAAATCCCCACATCATTAATCCTTATATTGGAGATTAGATCATCCATGAAAGAGAGAGTATGTCCAATTTGACCATCTTTATGTAGTTCATGATCATCCTACATCTCCACAAAATATCCCAATTAGATTGGCCACTACCTGGATGCAAATTTCCTTTTTAAGAAACCCACACATCACCACTTAACATAGAACCCATTAGATCATGGGGCTTTGACATGGCTTTACCCTTCGTATTAGATTTCCTTCAGTAGTGGGTAGAGAAAATCCCCTTTATTCTAAACTTCTCATAGGAATATTTCATCCGATTAGTAGCTGGTTTGTGACCAAAATTCAAAAATAATTCACATAAAAACGATTTATTTTCATACTCTACAATAATGAAAATATAATATGTATGAGTGGAGAGAAAAACCTTCTCAATCAGGGTGGATTGAAGGTCAATTTCCACCAACTACCTTGAAATGTGTCCAAAGAAAACATAATCAATATCTTTGTCAAGATGAATAGGAGTCTCAATTTATTTGGCGATATCTTGAAGAATCATCTGGTGACGGAGAATCCAGTTGATCCCATGAAAATGGATCCAAACCTCTGCAAACATGTTCCTCGTCTATGACTCATTGAAGTCCATCGATAACCCATGAAAATGCAACGAACTAGGCATTAAAATCAGAGAAATAATGCTCCATACACGATCTAACTCCTCAATAGAAGAAAAACTATAGTGAGAAAATCCCTCCCAATAGAAACACACCTCAATCTTGAGAATCCCCATAAAAAAGAAATATGGCAGATCAAATCATCAAACTTCCACAAATTTTTTCCATTTTGAAAAATGAGTTGTGTAATCCAGGATGTTTTCCCCAATTCAATCAAAACTCCAAACACAACCAGATTTTCCTCCACGTGAGAAAGTGATACCTTTTAGAGAATTTTCCCAAAATCAGCATCCATAAACATGTTCGATCTGACACCACATGAAGATCTATTCAATCTAGTCAGAACCAATGTTGGTCGTCGCATATTCATTCCAGATCCAAGTAGTCCTAGTTGATGTACAATAGAAAAATATACAATAATTAATAAGTTAATTAGTAATATAATTATATAATAATTAACTACTTAATTTGTAATATAATTTTCTAGTGTACAACAATTAATTAATTTATTAATTAGTAATATAATTTATAATTATAATTATTCATTATAATTATTAAATATTAATTATATAATAATTAATTAGTTAATTATAAATATAAGGATTAATTAGTTAATAATTAATTAGTTAATTGGTAATATAATTATTAATTATAATTATTATTTATTATTTATATAATAAAAATTTATTTAATTAGTAATATAATTACTAAATATATATTAATCAATTAGTCAATTAGTAATATAATTATTAATTATTAATTATTAATTATAATTATTAATTATACAGTAATTAATTAGTTAATTAGTAGTATAATTAATAATTATATTATTAATAATTATATAATTAATAATTATATAATTAATAATTAATAATTAATAATTATAATAAATAATTATACTACTAATTAACTAATTAATTATTTACTAATTAATAATTAATAAATAATGATTAATAATTATATTTAATAACTATAATTATTAATTATGTTACATAATTAACGAATTAATTATTTTACAATTAATAATTATATTACTAATTAAACAATTAATTATTAAACAACTAATAATTATTTTACAAATTAAATAATTAATAATTAAATAGTTAAATAATTATATTATGAATTAACTAGTTGATTTTTTTATAACTAATAATTATATTACTAATTAATAATTATATAATTAATAATGATATTACTAATTAACTAATTAATTATATAATTATTAATTAATTTTTAAATATTATATTACAATTTAACCACTTAATTATTAACTATTTATTATATGTTTAATCCATGCTTAAAGTTTCATTTATATTCTTTTATAATTTATATTTTATATTTTTTCAAAGTCATATACTTGAAACATTATTAAGTTTCATGTTTTTGTGTTTGAAAGCTTACAAATTATTTTTCATAAACTTTTTTTATAAAAATATTTTTTATTGAAACTATTTATTATATTTTTAATCCATCTTTTCATTTTCATTTATTTTTGTTTTATAGTTTATATTTTATAGGCATTCAAATTCACATACTTGAAATGTTTTTATGTTTCATGTTGGTAGGTTTGAAAGATTATAAACTATTCTCCATCAACATTTTTAATGAAATTATTTTTATTTTTAACCATTTCTTGTATTTTAAATCCATTTCTTAATTTTAATTTATATTGGTTTTATCTTATATATTTTATAGGCTTTCAAAGTAATATACTTGAAACATTTTTAAGTTTCAAGTTGGTGGTTTTGAAAGCTTATAAATTATTTTTCATCAACATTTTTTTAAAAATTGTTTTTATTTTCAACTATTTATTATATCTTTAATCAATGTTTTATGTTTCATTTATATTCATATTATATTTTATGTTTTATAGTTTTTCAATACCACATACTTGAAATATTTTGGAATCCCAAATTGAAAATGTAGAATGTTCTATATAGGAAGGGGAGAACCTGAATCCCATATAAAAAATACAAAATGATTTCCAGGGCAAGCCCTATTATAAAAGAGGGTCCCGGGTGATGGTTTTTGACAGAACCCAGACTGATGTAATGGAAATACTGTTGGATATTAAATTGTATAGAAATTCTGCCAATTTTATTTATTTATATATATATTCTAAACAGAACAATAAAATAAAAATAAAAATAAAATTTTAAAAAATATAAAAATAGTTCTTTTTTTAAAAAAATATTAAGGAAGAGTGAACAGGGTTCAATATTCCTTCATAAAAAATTTCATAAGAAGTGAGAACCCCTTTCAATTTTTTTTGGTGAGCATAGATGCATGAATGAGCTTTACGCATCTCGGGTCCCATTTCGAAAAATTTCCAAACCCTTTCCTATTATATTTTTTTTAAACCCATTTAAAAAAATATTTTTTGGGACTCAATTATGATTGAGTGTGACATTCCACAACCAGAATTATTGTTAGATAGAGTAGACTATTTAGGCCATAGAGGTTGTGTTTAAATATTTCATGTTGGAATTTGTCTATTGTTGGTAGAGTTATCTACCCTTGGTGGAATTTGCGTACAACAATAGCTACTATTCCACCATTTGTATGGAAGCATTTGAGGATTTTTATGGGTGAAACCACAAGTTAACACTTTGTTGGACTGATCTAGTTGATTCAGCACTCATAGTCCTAGAGTTAGTGATAGATTATATGGAGAAGGTACTGATCAACCAGGAGTGTATGAGGTCTACAAAAATCCATAAAAATTATTATACGGGATAGCTATAGAGACCTATGGAGTTTGTGGAGGGATACCATGTGTTTCTTAGGTTATAACATTGTTTTTTATAGAATAGATTTGGTCGTGGTGGAATGTTAACTCGTATTTTGATCTTTCCATTCCAGATACTAGATATAATTGGAAAGGTTGAATACAACTTAGGTCTACTACTATACTTAGACTAGGTAATCAAAGTCTTCAATGTGTCACAAATTAGGAGGTACATGAATGACCCATCACATGTTATTGACCCGGGTGAGCTGGATATCGAGGATAGATCCACCTTTCTAGAGTACTCAATGGATATTGACTATTGGTAAGAGAGGATCCTTGTGGGTGATCTATTCCCCTAGTGTGTGTCTGATGGCAGCAAGAGAATCCTCAAGAGGGAACCTAAGAGCATGATACCCCGATATAAGCCTAGTACCCTCATATTTTTTTGTATTGTTTTATACTTTTGAGATGAAAATCATTAATATGGGGAATGTAATTTATTTTATATTTATTATTTTTTGATATTACATTGATTAGTTTTGTGACTAAGAGCTGTGACGATGTCCGATTCTGAGGCTCAGTTTGCCTAGAATAAGATTTTATAATATATTAAATATATTAAATAGCATCCTTAATCAATTTTATTAAAAAATAGAATAAATACATAATTGGGGCTCAGATCAGAAATATTAGGGCACCATTGAGTTCAAGACATGGATTTTACCATAGGTATGACATAATTTTTTCATCACGATCCTTTTTTCAATTTGTCATTGTGGGCATTAAATTAATATAATATATAAATTAAGTAATTTTTTTATTCAACATACTGAACCATTCTTCTATAAGGATAAAATTATTAGGATCTTTTAGAGTTTTATGCTCAATCCCTAGCGATCTTGAAAATTTTTGGAGATACATCTTTGTAATTGAGGAGTGATCTAGACCAAATCATGGAACGTTACGCCAACAGAGTTAGTGCATCTCTTCAGTGAAAACAACACAGAACCATTATTCAGCAATGATCAATCCAAAATTTTAGTAGGATGTTTCATTCTATTTTTTCCATCCTGTTTGTTAATACCGGATGGACGCGAATAAATTCAATGAAAAGAATTGATACACAATTCATCAGTTGAATTAAACTGATGAAGTTGTTTATTTTTTCATTAAGATTTAAATCACTTTTTTTTCTTCTTCTTTGAAAATGAACCAATTCTAAATGAACAAATGACAAATTTGATTCCTCAATTTTAAATTCTTATAGAGTTTTCCCATGTTTCTTCATTTGATCATCATTGGTATTTTTTGTATCCAACGATTCAACCATTAGCTGGTTCCTGATCATTGAAAAATAATTCTTCTATGAAATGAATTGAAACCATGTGTATGTATCATGAAGGGTTTTGTGTCTTGATAATTTATGATGATAGTTGATGGATAGAGGGAGAACATGACCAAATTAGGTGTTGTTCATTTTTCCCAAGCACCGCGTGGTGTAGCTGTGGATGAATGAAGAATATTTTTTTTCGAGATGATCAAGGACCAGAATTATATCTAGAGATAATGAAAAGGGATGTATGTCCCCATATCTAGAGGTTTTGAAGATATTGGATTTTATAGGTATATGAAGAACAACATGGAGGAAGAAACACAGTTTCAAGAAAATCTCAGGTTCCACATAATGAAACCTAGTGAGGCATGTCGTGTGAGACCCCAGTCGACCATGCTAGGGTACCAAGGTGAGAAAAATATCACACGCCTTGTGAAATTATCACATGCCATGTGACCCTTATGTGATAACTGATAATGTAATTAAAAAAATACAAGGAAATGAAAAAAGTACATGTCTAGTGGAACTCTGTGTACTCGTACGTGAACATGATCACATGTACACAAGTTGGTGTATAGGTAGGCCATCTACACAGACATGGCCAATGGACCCTGGAAATTTTATTAGTAAAATATACACACAATATACCTTTATTAAATTCTATATATTAAAATATTTACTTGTCATTTGAGGTGTTACCACACATGCATATTTTTGGAGAGCTTGACACGCCGTGCACCCCCATGAAAGAGTGTGTGTAGCACTTAATTTCTTTAGTTTGGAGTATTTTGAGTTAATTATGTTATGTTGGACCATTTACATCGGGTTTAAAATGAAAAATTGCACCCACATTATAGGATTCTGATCCCATATGGAGGATGAATTTCAGATAGAGTTTGTGGTGCCCCTCATGAGACTCGAGTGCAATACTCTATCATATTTACAGCCTAGGTGGGATTTTTGGATTGGGTGTGACCTCATTGAGTAGAGAATTGATCCTCCATCTATCAGGTTATATCAATATGGTTTGTGGTATAATTGGAATAGAATCCTCTACATAACTAGTTCATCCTGATTGGGTTTGTGGTGTCCCCCAAAGGTTATGGGTGTGACCTACTATCTGAGTATCCTGGTCTTCTGATATGAGTAAATTTTCTTGGATGGGGCATAATGTTCTAGATCTCTTTGAGGAGTGTCTTCTATGATATAATGACTCATGGAGTGGATACAACTAAAAAATGAATTTATTTGAGTAGAATCATATGGAAGGAAATTTTCTGGGATTTCCTTGTGTCGTAGTGTCCTTCTTAGGTATATCTGGATCTTTTTGTATACATTTATCATTATATCCCTATATTGAGATGTCTATACATTCTGATTTTTATTTAGTGTTTTCAGGGTGACTTACTATGTATTGTTATACTCACCCCTACATGGTCCCTACCTCTATGTTTCATATCCTATGGAGATGAAAATCATTTTTGATGATGTCCCTAGAGGAAGCAGAACTAGTGGAGCATAACTTGAGCTTGTCAGATAGAGGTATTTTTCAAGAGCATGAATTTGATCTTAGGCCTCACCACTAGAATAGGTTGGACTCTTTATAGTTTTTCTTGGACTTGTATTAGGCCCATTTTCCACTTTCATTACTTTTTTTTCATACACTGATTGTGGGATTATAGATTTATGCTTGCATTATTATAATTTTTTTACATTTCAGTTTGTATGGGCTTGGATTTGTGTGTGTGCATGCATATACATTAGGATAATGCATCTTATATGTGGGATATGCCTACTCGGCACTGGTTTTCATCCCATGGTCTATTGGAGGTAGGATTGGGGTAGTCACTTGTTGTGACCTATTTGGTTGGGTAATGATAGTAACACTATGGGAATATAGAAGAACATTATGTTTTATAGAGTATATAATATGGAACACTGAACTTAAATGAATCCCAAAATATAATTATTTAAATATGACCTTTATAACCTAACTGTTAAATTAGAAAGTGTGAATAGTATTAATCATATTATGAAATATATATAAAGTTCTTAATAAATACAAATTTATTGATTAATTATGATGAAATAAACACTTAAATTATTGTAATGACATTTTATATGTTTTCATCAAAAATGATTTTTATTAATTTTTATGATAAAATAATATAATTACTTGTTTACACATTTAAAAAATGCACCTAAAAAAATGAACATAAATTTTGAAATAATCATGTCAAAATTATATTAGGTCAAAATTTTTAGATTTTTGTAAAAATATTTATTTTCTATTGATTAGTGAGAAATACCAATTTTTTATTGAAAATAATATTTTTATTTCAATAATTGAAAAGTTCTATTTTACTTTAAAATTATTTAAACATAAAATCAATACTATTAAATTAATAATAATCCAATAAATTTCATTGTAATCACTTTTATATTTGAATTTTGTATTAACACATTTTTATACTTTAAATGGGACTTTTTTGATGGAAAATTGTTTTTCATTACATTTTCTGGTTTAATTTTAAATTAAATTATTCAGCTTATGCATTTGAAATTTAAAAAAATATATTCCATATTTTTATTGAGGAGGTATAAATTTAAGATATTTCCCTTTTATTTTTTTTGAAAAAATGAATAGTAATGTTGTAAAATTTATTACCTCAGTAACTGAAAAATTAGTTCAATATAGGATAAAACCTAGTGATAATGCCATAATTATTCAAATTCATTATTATTGGTTAAATTAGATTCTAACATTTCTCCGTAGGATCTAATTTTAGTTTTTTAATGGAAAATTAGCCATTAAAGGGACTTAAATACTATTTTAATCAAAGATAATTACAAAATGTCCCTCTCTTTGTATTTAATTTCTTTTATGTGTCCAAATTTGAAAAAATCATGATAATAAAATACCTAAACATGTATTTTGATCTTAATTTAATTATTTCAACTATAGAAATTTATTTTTTAATTTTAATAAATTATATAATTACCTTAAATTCTTGTACAATCATAATACAATATTCATTTAATTAACAATAAAATAAAATAAACTACTTTAAAAATATTAATTTTTATGTAATTTCAATTAATTAACATGTGAAATGAATTTTATATATTTATATAACATATTATATAGGGTTGAAATAAATATATTCTAATTAAACCTTTTTATTGATTTATTTGAACTCAAATTAAATGAATAGTTTCAAAATTGACATTAATGATAATTTATCAAAATAATACTTTAATAAATTTTTTAAAATTAATAAAAATCATCCTTCATACATTTATCTTGAAAAACAACTTACAATTTTATCCCTAAAATCATTATATAACTTATGTAGTTACTAGTATCCAAAAAAGACAAACCCAAGTGTCCCTAAGAGGAGATCCAAATGGGGATTATTTAAGAGAAGGTAATCATATTTACTGACTCATTCAACTTTATTTCAACTTATACTTACTATTAATTCATTTTAACAATTATAAAGTAATAGCTACAGAATCATAAATATACTGAGATGAGATTAGTTTTATCAGAAAACCATTTTCCTTATCTTTCCCATTCAATAAAAATATAAAAACTTCGGTCCTGTGTATGTACAACATACAGTCTCCATATAACGGTGTAATTCTTTTTTTATAACCACATTAATTATATGGTTATAAATATAGAAATTATGAGTATATATTATATTTATGGCACAAAATGGTTCTTTAAAGATTAACTACTGTTCAACTATCGGTAGCTTCATTCTTCTAAAATGTTAATAATGTTCATCCATAAGTAGGACCTACCATCTCCAGGATCAGACTTTTTCATTTTTCTATATATACCTTTTAATTATTACTATAAATATATATATAATGAATATGTATGTTATTAATATTACTATTAACATTATTTATATTATTTAACCATAATCAATGTACTAGGAAAGCAACTTCTGAATCAAAACTTACATGAAAAATAAAGCAATTATCACTCAAAATAGTAATTTAATAAGTATTTTTTAGTAAATAGGTGAAAAATGGTTATAAATGAATAAAATATTTTTTGATATATATAATAATATTTCTAAAATATGTTTTTAATAAAACTATATTTGTTATATAGTAGGTTTTGACACGTATGAAGGAATTCAAACCTAAGGTAAGGGTTTCTTGTCTCATTTTTACTTCTATGAGGCATATGAAACAAGAAACAATTATTTATTTTTTATGGTTTATATAATTTACATTGATATATTATTTAATTAATCTTGTTTTATTCATGGTATTTAATTTTTCATTTTAATTTATTTCTTTCATTAGGCTTATGATTTAAAATAAACCCAAATATTAATTGTTTATTTCATGATCTCATCCATTTCCTGATTGTTTATGTTTGTGTATCTACTGAATATTATTTCTCTTCTATGTCTATCTTTTCTAAATATGCTTTAAAAATGTTTTTTAATATTCCTATTCTATTTTTTTAAATTAATTTGTTACCATTGTTTTACTTTTTAAAAAATCGTTGGAAATAAAGATTTTTCTTTTTTTCAAAATGAGGTTCTTTGTGAATTTTATAACAAAAACATGGAAGGATTTTTTTCTACTTAGATGTAACGAGATAATTTTCCCATAATCATTAATCATAATTTATATGAATCATTCTTGAAAATTATATAGGGTTATTTTTATAGAAGTTTTTTTCTTTTATAATTGTACTTATTTTTAAAAATAAAAGATTTCAAAGGAAAAAGTGTATTTATCTCATGAATTTTTCAATGATATTGTTAAATTGTTTTTATATTTGTCAATTTTTTTAATATTATGATTTATTGAAATTTATCTCTTCTGATACCATCTACCATATTTTATTGAATTGTTTATGATCAGTTTGACTATGGATGTATTACTTTTATACCATTCACCATATTATTTTGAATGTATTATGATTTTTTTATTGAATAATAAATTATTAACATTTTATATTATTGTTTCAATCTGATTTTTGTTATGTTTCACCAATTTCATATTAAAAATGAATTACATTTAGTATGTTATGGTCAAGGCCCACTATAGTCCCTCAATGTGTCTGTAGGTATCATGAGACAAACTAGTATGGGTATTGGACATGGTATTACTCGTTTATGTATGATTTCTTATCCGAAGAATTGATGATTAATTTTTAATGTTTGAGATTATGAAATAACTCATTACGATATTATTTACTTATTTTGTTTTTATTTTATTAGTTATGGTATCCAAGGATATGTTGTGGCTTATTTTTCATAGAATTATTTGATCATTATTTATTCTTGGAATATATTATTCAAGTTGTTGATTAAAATGTATATGTTAAATTTGTTTACCTTACCATATTTTTTATAACGTGTTTATTCCTAACATTAATTGTACTCTTTCCCTTAATAATCATTTGAGATTACCCATTTCATATGTTTTATTTTACTTAGGATATTATAATGTGTTTTGTGTTTGAGATGTAGGGATAAACTATGGAGAATAATGGAATTCCTGAATAAAATTCTTCATATTTTCAATGCTTTATAATTTAATATGGATTTAATTTATATAACTAGTCTAAAAAGAGTATTAAACTATTTGGACCTTTGGGATATGATTCCATGTATTTTATTCCATTTTAATAATCTAAACACAAGCTTTGGGATACTAGAGTTTTGGGTCTTTATACATCCAACTGAGTGAGTGGGATCTTCAGGTTTTTCATGTAGGATAAATTAATTGTAGATTTGTTTTTCTCTTGTCCCATATAACATCAAATGTTTTGGATGGTGGTTAAATGTAATATAATACTTTTACTATAGTTTTAATGAATTTTAAAAAATGAATTTCTTGATTATTTCTCCAAATTACCACAAGAGTGGGAGATCAAGTTCAAAATTGAGTTGGCTTCAAGAGTTGAAAATTTTTCCAACCCTCTATACAGAATGACATAGGTATATCTTTTTAAGTTAAAAGTTTAGTTATGTAATTTGAAATAGAAGGGTTTCATTTAACCCAATATATAACCATGTGTTTCCCCCATTATTTTTTCCATGAATGATGATGGGATTTTATTCTTGTGTTTGTATTATCAGAGATTGAATAAGATGATTGTCAAGAATCAATATCCCCTTCCATGAATCGATGATATTTTCAATCAAATAAGAGTTTCCTTGATATAAAACAAGATTTAATTGAGGTTTGGGTATCATCAATTTAGGGAGAGATCATCAATCAAACCCTAGACTGGTTTTAAGAACATTTATGACTTGTTAAAATTCATGATGATTTCATTTGGTCTAGAAATGCACTTGCAATATTCAGGCCTTAATTGATGGGATGTATCATCCTTTCATGGATGAGTTCGTTGTGGTTTTTTCAGAAACATCTTAATGAGATCCCATTCATTAGATGATCATACCTAACATATTTATATCATCTTGAGTACATTGAAAAATCATTAGCATTATAACAAACTATCAAAATATTGTTTCTATATTGATAGTGTGTACTTCCTAGGTTATGTAATCTCATATATTAGAGTGTTAGTAGACCCATATAAGTTTATATTCTTGTAATTTTGAGAACAACCTAATAATTTATTTGAGATTAAATTCTTTTTTGGGTTTAGTGAGCTATTATTGGTGTTTTATCTTAGTTTTCTTCTGTATGGTATCACCGATGTCTTGGATGACAAGGAAATGGGTGATGTTTTTTAGATAGAAGCTTGTGTGAGATACATTAAAGAGATTAATGACAAGATAAACTCATAAAATATCCTCACCACACATATTCTGATTAAGGAAGACACCATGTACTATGATGCATCCAAAGTTGTAATCATAGTAGTTCTGATGTAGGAGGACCGAGTGGTTTCTTATGGATCCAGATAGCTGAGACCACAAGAGAGAAATTATCCTACTCATGACATGGAGTTATTTTCAGTTGTACATTCCTGGAGATGTTGGAAACAGTATCTATTGGTTGAGAGGTTTTTTATGTACATGGACCACAAGAGCCTCAATTAAACCATTTCTCATCAAGACAAGAAACATTGGAAAATGAGGTGGGTCAAGTATCTATAGTCATTCAACTATGAGTTTGATTACACATTGGGAAAAGAAAATTTCATTACTGATATATTAATTTGGAATATGTAGATGTAGGTAGTGGGTGATTCTTACGGTGAGTGGTGGATGATTAAACCCTTCGTAAACAAGAATCTAGATGTCCAGGAGTCCCATGGATGAGTTGATCTAACTTTGAAATATATTATACCCGTGCTTTTGGACTTGATCAAGATATATTAGTTATCTGATATAGAGTTCTTAGCTCTAAGGTATAGTTAATATTGTTGGGAGACACCATCAGGATGGTCTCTTAAGGAGGATGATTATAATCTTATCTATGTCCTAGTATGGGTCCCAACATGCTTTATAAATATCTAATTTGATATTTTCATGATTCAATATGGGTGGTACATATAAACCTGAAAATTTATATCATGATACTTGTAGGAAATACTAGTCACCATGAATGAAGAAGGAGATAACATGAATCATGGTGATATGTTTTACCTATCAGGTGGTTAATATAGAGTACCATAGGCCTTCTAGTATATTGTTACCTCTATCCATTCCATAATGTTAATTGGATGATATCATAATTTATTTCATGATAGAAATACCATATAAATCTAGAAAGAATAATTCAGTATAGGTGATTTATAATAATCTATTGAAGGTATCCCACTTCTTTCCTATTCGGATGACCTTCACGACTAATTATATCAGTAGTATTTAAGTGATGGAAATAATAAAAATTCATGGTGTTATTAGGAGTATTGTTTCAGATTGAGATCCTCATCTCACATCCCGATTATGGAGGGTCTTCAGAATTATTTGGGATTAAAGTTTCTTCTGAGTATAACCTATTATCCTTATACTTACGACCAATATGAGTTGCTCATTCATAATATTTATGATATTTTATGATCCCATGACTTAAATTTTGGAGGTTCTTAGGAGCAGCATACAACACTCATGGATTTCTCTTATATTAATAGCTTCTAGGAACCAATATAAAAGTATCTTTTTATGGATTTTTATGCAATGTCATGTTGCACTCTTCTTTATTAGCTAGAGTGATTTGATCGAGTTCTCATTTGACCAAATCCCATATAAGAGAAATCTAAGTAGGTTCAGTTGATCAGGAGGTGGTTAGTGACTATGAAATGTGGGAAAAAATGATACAATGACCATCATAGATGACCTATAGAGTTTGAGTTTAGTCATCATGTTTTCCATTGGGTGTTTCCTAGGCTAGTGAAAAACCATTTAAGGAAACTTTAAAAGTTAGTTACTAGGTTTATTGGATTTTTAAATATAGCTGAAATTGTTGGTTCAGTGGTGTACCTTTTGGCCCTTCCAAAATGTCACAACTCCATTCATGATGCTTTTCACTTTTCAGAACATTATATATACCATCTTGACCATTATCATGTGGTATAAATTCATGATTTTAATCTGGATGTTGTTGTGTTATTTAAGGAAGATCGATTTTATATATTAGAATATAGTTAGAAGAATCTTCCTCGGAGGAATGTACCTCAAGGACAAGTGATGTGTCAGCATGGTCAAGTTCAAGAGGAGACCTAGGATAGAGAATCCAATATGCAGAC
This sequence comes from Viscum album, assembly GCA_963277665.1. NCBI lineage: Eukaryota > Viridiplantae > Streptophyta > Magnoliopsida > Santalales > Viscaceae > Viscum > Viscum album. The sequence continues at coordinate 716,441,650 of OY728133.1, read as the reverse complement.
ACAATGGAAAGATTTTTTCACTGATACACACTAAGATGCTTTAGGAAAAAAATATTAGGGATAAGTTGTTATATGGTGGGGAGGTTATTAGATCCCATATTTTTCAAATATGTATCTCTTTAATCTTCAATAATCTATTGAGTTTGATTTTGACTAATATAATTCATGGTAAATGAATTTGGTAGGAATGGTTCAAAACATGTATAGGTGTATCAGATGTTCTATGAGAAAATAGAATGACATCAAAAAATTTTAATTTATGATTTCAATTCTATGATAGACACCATTAATCAATTTATTCCTTGAATGTTCTATGGAAGACCATAGATCATGATTTACAACACGTTTTCCTTTAATGGGGGGAACTCTTCAGGAAAACCCCTTAAAACCTAAATAAGCTATAAATGCATCGAGGAAATTCATAAACCCTATTTATATCATGTAAAAGTATTTTATGTTTTGAAAGATGCATTTATTTCATCTCAATTATAGGTGACGATATTTTCAATTTATCTGTGAATAGACAGATTCATTCCATAAATTCCCTATTTACATTTGGAATATACCAAAACCAAACTATTTTAAAAACTTCAAGTGGATTATGTAGCATTTTAATAATGACTACCCCCAATATATCTCGATTTATGGCCTTCTAAAAACATTGTACAAGACTTTATCTCCAAAAAAGTTATTTCTATTAGATATCTTTGTCCTGGATAATGATATTAGAGATAATACTTCATGATCACCTTTTAATCTCATATATTTTCCCATATAGATAACACTAGATTAGGAAAGCCTAAACAGATCATGTTTGGGTGTTCCATGTTAGCGGTTTCTAAGATTAAATGAAAGGATCAAAGAGATCGATTGTATCATTGGTGTAGAGAATTTTCTATTCCTCATCTTCTTTTTATTTGGGTTGTTTAAAACTTATCCATTCTTGTATTTTCAATTATCCTGTTATATTCAATAAGTGTGATCATGATAGATTTCCATGCATGAATCTTAAATATTTGGATAATTCAATATTTAAATGGTAATCTATTTGCTTTGATCTCCCATGGATCCCATTCAGTCTATTGGTCTTGATACCAATCTTGTTTCCACCTGTGAGGTGAGCCTACCCTTAAAATAAAGAAGCACTAGAAAACTAGATAATGAAGATCATTTCTTAATAATGTGATTTAGTTTTTGGATTAATATTAAGAATTTTAATAACATAATTTTTGTGGTGATCTATTGAAATAGAATCACAAAGACTTAAATTGGATTAATCTATGCATAATTGGATTATTTTGTTAAGCTGGTGAGATATAGATATATATTGGAATGTTAATGGATTTGATCTAAACTACTTAATTAATTTAAAAATGTTTGAATTTTTAGGATAATTGGGAACTTGATTTTATGGAATGTGAGTGACTAATGAAATAATTATTAGATGAATTGATAAATGAAGTTTATGATTAAATATATGATTTTATTAGAACATGGTTAGGTGTTATGGTTGATTATAATTATTTCCTGATATGAAACTGTTTAAGATCTATGCTTGAGGGTGGAATGTTGCATGACATGTTGTGATTTTACCATGATATGACTTATGTTGGTGTTTGGTGCTTAAGAGAACCATATGTGATGCTAAAGTGTAAGGATCATTGTTACGTTCCAACCTGAGTGTAAAGTTCATGGATTTTAGTACCACATGATGGTAAGGTAAATGGGATATGATTCACTTATGGGTAAGATGCATAGTCACTATATGTTTGAGGGTGATATTCTCGCATTCCCTAGGTTGAGATTCTCATCAGCCTCATTAGGGAGGCTATATGTTCATGATACGATATATGTGACACATCCTTGGAGAGATAATTTTCCACCAAATTGGGTGATCCATACTGATTTTAGGGGATTCACCCTTAGACACAGAATCTACAATTGTTCTAATGCAGGTTTGATAGAACCTGGATGTTAAGATAGAGCTTAGTGGTGAGAATATTTATTTAATGTTTAGTTATAATTTAAAAAATAAATACCACTAAATAATCACGTTATTACATGAAAGATATATATTCACACAGGATAGATTATACACGATGGTTTCAACATATGGAGTTTCACTCACTCCCTGTTCAGGATGCATTTTGGTACTGAGACAAACTTCATGGATGTAGGTTTGGGTAATGAAAAAGGGCTCTACTTTGATTGATTACTTTCTGGATGGGTTGTAGTATGGAAATGGGACCAAAATGGGGCTTGGGAGTGGGGATTTTGGAGTCTCTTATTCTTTTAGTTTTTTCATTTATTTGTATGACCAACTGCATATCATTTAGTAACATTTGAGGATGAAAATACTTGGTTTCATTATTATTGGATTTTCTGTATGTCCTTTATTCATCATTGGATTCTAGTTTGTTTATTTATATTATTTTTAATATTTTTGACTACTTTGTTGTTGTTTATTCCAGTTTTCTACTACATAAGAGATGGTATAGTCTCCTCACCATATTTCATACACCCAAGATGCTAGTCAGAAGCCTATGTCATATGGGGAGGTGCACATGTTTTCATATGACCAACCTGGATTAGTCACATGAGAAAGAACTTGACAAGAGATATTACATGAATAATTAGTTTATTAATTTTTATTAATACAAGATATCTGATTGTTGGTCGGATTGGATACCCAAGAGGGGGGGTGAATTGAGTTCCAACTAAAATTTCTATTAAAAATAATGTCTATTAAACTCGCACAATTTATAAAACAAGTTAAACTATAGTGAATTTGTAAAACTGTAAAGGTTCAATTAGGTTCTAAAAGATTGATTAGGTCTCATTCAATTTAATGAGAAGAATAAATTGGCTTTTTTAACTAATCTACTGATTTACAATAGTTACAAACACTTTCTAGATTAACTGTAAAATTAACTTTAAAATAGTTTTTATTTCAAAGTAATAGCAGTGGAATATAAAAGATATATATATTATACTTTAAATTTAAGCTAAAAAGCATAGCATATATAACCAAGAGGTTTAGTCTCAAGCCAAGACTTAGTCCTCTCAAATTTATATATAAAAGTGATCCACACCCTGGATTGGGGTTAACAACAGTACAAGACTGTCCAGGCCACACAGGGACCTCTACCACTGTTCTTTATGGGAAGACATAGACAATAGCGCACAGGCTATCCAAGTCCTACTTGACCTCTACCACTATTCTCATTAGGACACAAGAAGGTGTAGAAATTTTGGAATAGGGATTTAGTATCCTCCAGTTTAGCAGAGGACACAGTGTGTGTGTAAGATATACAGAGTACACACACTTCTCAAAAAAATAAATTAAGAAATCACTTATAGAGAGTATATGAAAGTTTAGAAAGCTCTAGTGATTGGCAGCACAGCTCTGGACTCATTGGATTCAGGAGAAATGCTTCTGAGTCCTTCTCTGGTTTTTCTGTTGAAAAATAGAGTTTTGTGGTTCAGCTTGGTGTCTTTCACGTGTGGATAAATTATCTTGATTCTTCATGTGTTCTTCAGTTGTGTTGGATTGCACACAAGAGAGTTCTTTGAAGATATTGAAATCTATTCTTCACTTCTTAGGATTGCTCTTCTGTTCAGTACAAAGCACTTCGCTTGTATTTTCTGTAGCTTCACGTATATTCTAGTATATGTATTTTTTTTTCACTCTACTGTAGCACAATCCTCTTAATATTCCTCAAGCTCCGGCCATAGGATTGATTTCTTTTCCATAGGTACGAGGTACAGTTTCCTGACATGCAATAACTACCATTAAATAACATTAATTGCATTAAAAATATCAAATATGACCATTAGATTTATTTAAATAATATTGAAAAAAAGGTTAAGAAACGGTGTCACAGTAGTTATAAAAATGGTGTCTCCTTCACGGTGTGTTATTTACGATATGACGTTCATGGTATGTGGATCACTGTGTGTCCTTCACGGTGTCTCCATGTCACGGTGTCTAACCCATGGTGTCTAACTCACGGTGTGTCCTTCAAGGTTTCTGGATTACTGCCACAATGTGTTGAGGTCATGGTGTCTCACTGGTCACGGTGTCTGAGACTTAGAATCCACGGTGTCAGACTTACTGTGTCTGTCTTACACTTCACGGTGTCTCTATCTTGCACAAAGTCTGTCTTACTGTGTCAAACTTCACGGTGTCTTGATACTTAGACAAATAACTGTATTCAAACTTAAACAGTAATATGCATAATGTGAATTAAGCTTAACCTTTATAAGGTAAGATAACATGAAACATAGATACAGAGGTTTGATAAGATAAGTAAGATTTGTGATTATGCATAAGATTTGTAAAGCATAATGAGATTAATTAACAGAAATAAGATTTGTGATCATTAAAACTTCATTAATACACGAGGAGTCCAATAATATCCCCATTTTTGATGATCAAAAATCATGTATAGTTAAAATATAAATGAAATTCAACGTTTGAGAAAATAACATATATAACAATAACAGATAAAAGACTAAGAGATAACTCTTCTCACTGTTTCTTCCCCTATTGGGATTATAAAAAAGTAGAGATAATGGAGTGAAACACTGCATTTTTTATTAAGAATGTTCAGAATAAAACATACAGGAGAAATACAAACAGTAAAAATCAAAAGTCATCCCATCAAAAATTAAGAATCATTGGTTGGCATCACGGATTGGATTTCTCTTTGCCTTTATCAGCAGGATCTGGAGCTGGTATAGAATAAGGCATGGAGGTAGTAGACAAAGATGGTAAAGGTAGACCTTCAAATATGGAGGGAGACAAAGTAGGAGCTCTAGAAGATCTAGTTTGTGGTTGATCAAGAATGACTAGTCTGATCTGAGAAATAGCTTGACTGACTGACATAACAGTTGAGGGTAGGGCAGGCAGACCTGGTCGAAGATGGGTAGTAGCTGGTGTAATTATAGCTGTACTCTGCACATGAAGATACGACTTCAAAATATTGATGAAATTAGTAATGATTTCTCCACCATATTGCATATCCTTTTCAAAATCATCCTTATTCTCCATGAATTTCTCCAACAATCTGGTGAACCCTATAAGTTTATGAACTTGAGATTTCAAAGCTTTAGTCACTGGAGGGATTTAAAAATTCTCCATAAGATACTTAAACTGATTGGTCTTTTCAATTTTAGAAAAAATCCTGGTGGGATAAAAGTCTAACTTCTTGGTGATCTCTTGTTGAGAATCATTGACATGCTTAGAATGAATGCGAACCAAGTTAAGCGTTCTATCACAGTTCTTCACAACTTTAGATAAAGAAGACAAATCTAAACCAAAAATGGCATTCTGAATTTCTTCCTTGATTAGGGATCTTAGCATAGAATCATCCAAAGAAGGAGTAGAAGATTGACCAGATGGAGGAGAAGCCTTTACATCTACAGTTAGAGCTTTGTGCTATTTCAAAACCTTTTGAAGGCATCCAGTGTACTCATCTGTGAGATTATTCAGATTTTCTACAAGATCTCTCATGCGTTGCATCATCTTTGAGTTCCTTTCTCCAATCTTCTCATCAAAAGACAACAGGTAGGCATGCATCTGAGATTCAATCTCTCTAGAAATGTTGGAATCATTTGGTTCAGGAGAAGAAGCAGCAGGTGTAGGAGAAGTAACAATAGGAGGGGGATTTGATCATGAAGACAATTATTTTTCCATGTTGGTTACCATACTTTTCAATGTTGCAACATCATCACTAATTAGTTTGTTTTCAACCCCAACTTCATGAATTTCATGGATCATATTTGGTTGAATATGCAGAATGATATTTTCTAAATGAATCAAGGCATATTCCTGACTTAGTTGAGTCACAGTACGTGGTTGATAGGATATAATATTCTCAACTCTAGCTAAGATAGTCTCTCCAAAGACTTTCAAATCATCTTTGGTTACAAAAGACTATTTCTCGGGTAAGAGTGTAGGTGAAGGTAGTGGTACAGGTTCTGGTGCAGATTCTGGTTGAGGCTCAGGTTCAGATACAGGTTCAGGGTGAGTGACTGATTTCAATTGAAACAAGGTGGAAAGATCCATTCCAGTTGCAGTCACTTGCTATGATTCACTCACATCATAAAAGCTGGGGAATTCATACCGAGTGTATACAGAGTATGAATCAGTGGAAGGAGGTGCATCACTAGGTTTAGATTCAGATTCCTCAGACTCAGCTGCACTAGGTTCAAGGTTTTGAGGTTCCTCCCCCTAAATAGGTGCTTCCATTTCAGGAACTATAGGTTCAGCAGCATGGTCAAGATCCACATTATCAACTCTATTGTCCTCAGCCATTTCTTTCCTTTCCAACTGAAAGGAAATTTCCATCATCACTTCAGTATAGGGTATTTACTTAGGAACCGACTGTTCCATAGGCTGTGCTTCCATACTTGCTTTTTTACATCGAGGTGAGATCTTCTATATTTTCTTCTTGTATTGAAGGGAGGTTTTCTGCACCACCAGAATCTTCCATGGATTGCTGCTCTAAAATACAGATAATCAAATCTCTTGCATCCTCAAGTTGGGTTTCTGGATCAACATCATATCTATAAGAAATAGATTCTTCCTCTCCAAGAATAGAAGAAGATTCTTCTTCTCTAAAAACAATAGAAACTTCCACTTTAAGAGGTATTTCCACAGGAACATTAGTAGGGACAACAATCCTTTCTTTCTCAATAGGAGCTGCTTCCTCAAGAGGTATTTCAGCCTCTTCTCTAGGTGGTACTTTAGCTGCCACTTCCTCTTCTTCTACCTCTTCTGGATACTCAACCACTTCATCTGGTTCCAAACCAGGATCAGTAATATTCTTTGACCTTCTTGGATAATCAACATGATTATACCTCTCATTAACTTTTTCATTATCCTCAACCCACTACTTCTTCCAGGGGTTCCAATTAATTTTCATCTTTCTAATGGTAGGATTGGACAAACAAAAATCAAAATCCCCAAGCTTTTCTTCATTTTTTCCAACCACTCCTTTGGAAACTAGCATAGTTGAGATCATCCATGAGTAAAACAAAGAGGTGGATTTGGAAGTGACCTTAATAAGTTCACACATGTGGTGAATGATATATTTTCAAAGATTGATCTTATGGCCAATCTTCATTAGATGAATCAGGAACACATCCTAATACTTCAACATTGCAAAATCCCCCTTCCTTGGGCTAATCAAAATCTGAACAAATTTAAACCGGAGCCTTGTCTCCCCATCCAGCTCTGAAACTATGGCCCTTCTCTTGGTTCCATTTATAGTTAAGATTTACAAGGAATTTTCTAGATCAAAGATGTCGGTCGTTGGAGGAGGATATCTCTGGAAGTCATCACAGATCCCTTCATGAGGAATCCTCAGGCATGCAGCCCATATCCTTGAAGAGAATGAGAATTTTTTTCCATTGATCCATCTTGTTACCATAAAAATTTCTCCAGCATTAAAGGAAAACATTTCATACTGATAGAATTGTGGAATCTACCTCCGGTAGATAGGTCTATCCTTTCTAGAGAACCATTCGATCCAGCCTTGTTCTATTAAGATTTTTAGAACCAATGAATTCCTAGACAATAGACACTCAGGGAAGATCTCTTTCTCAGGATCTACAATATGACTTACTAGATTAGGATTTAGGGGTCCATTTGGAGCTATCTTCGGTGATCTTTTCTGTTTCTTCATGTGGCAATTCTCAGATGAGGGTGAAGATGGACACTTCATCCTGGGCATCTACTGAAGATTCGAGCGAGAGAGAAGGAGAGAAGGTTTTCAAGGTAAAGAGGGTTCGAGAGAGTGAGCAGGAGAGAGCTCGGGTAAGTAATCGAGTGAAAACCCTTATGTTTTATCATTTGGGAATGTCAAACGTCATAAAACCAAAAACATAGGAAATAAAATAGTGGTGAAATAAAAATTACCGCGATATGGGTTAAATTAAAAGTACAAATAATATTCACGATGAGACCACAAGTAGGAATTACGGTGCGATGAAAAGAAGTCGTCACGGTGAGACAATTGGTGGTCGTCACGGTGAGACAGTGACTATTCTGTGAAGTCACGGTGAGACAGTGAGTGAACTGATCCATCACGATGAGACAGTTAGGGGACATATTGTGAACAAAAGGTGTTAACTATGAGACCGTAAGCATGAAACAGTAACTGAGAAATCGTGAATCATGAAACCGTAAAGTAAAATATAATAAAATATTAAACAGTAAGACCAGTAAGATATCTATTTTTGATTGATCATACCAAGATCATGTATGATGTAATCTAATCTCTCAGAATTTAATGGTTTAGTGAATATATTAGCAAGTTGATATTCAGTACCAATTAATTCTAAAGTGATATCACCCTTTTGATAATGATGACTCAAAAAGTGATGTCTTATATCAATATGTTTGTCCTAGAATGTGAAACATGATTCTTTGAAATGTTAATAGAATTTGTGTTGTCACAATTTATTGGTACATGTCTGAATTGATATCCATAGTCTAGTAATGTTTGTTTCATCCACAAAATTTGTGCACAACAACTTCCATCAGCTATGTATTCACCTTCTACAGTAGATAATGAAATAGAATTTTGATTCTTACTACACAATGATTCTAGTGACTTACTTAAAAGGTGACATGTTCTAGAGGTGTTTTTTCTATCTAACATACATCCAGAAAAATCAGCATCAGATAACTAACTAATTCAAATGATTGTCCTTTTGGATAGAACAATCCTAGATTGGGAGTATGCTTGAGGTATTTAAAAATTCTGTTTACTGCATTTAAATGTGATTCTTAGGGATTTTCTTGAAAACGAGCACACATACACACACTACACATAATATCAGGATGACTAGAAGTTAAGTTGATTAGACTTCCAATCATTCCTCTATAAGTGGTTTGATAAACAGATTTACCATCTTCATCAAGATCCAACTTACAGGTGGTACTCATGGGAGTGTCACGACTTTTTGTGCTATCCAAACCAAAACGTTTTAAAAGATCTCTAGTATACTTAATTTGAGCCAAAATAATTCCATAATTGTTTTTCAAGATTTGAAATCCATGAAAGAATTTTAGTTCACCCATTAAACTCATTTCAAATTCGTTTTGCATCATTTTATAAAAAATAGTACACAAAGAAGTTTTTGAAGATCCAAAAATAATATCATCTACATATATTTGAAAAACTAAATCATCTTTAGAAATTCGTTTTATAAAAAGGGTAGGATCAGCTATTCCATTTGTAAAACCTTTAGAAATAAGAAATTTACTTAACCTATCATACCATGATCTTGGAGCTTGTTTTAAACCATATAATGCTTTTAAAAATTTGAAAATATGATTTGGAAAATGAGGGTTTGTAAATCTAGCTGGTTTGTCAACAAAAACATCTTCAACTATATACCCATTTAAGAATGCACTCTTGACATCTATTTGATATAGTTTTAAATTTAGATGTGCAACATAATCAAGTAAGATCCAAATGTCTTCTAGTCTGGCTACTAGAGAAAAAGTCTCCTCATAGTCAATTCCTTCTTCTTGACTATAACCTTGTGCAACTAATCTAGCCTTGTTTCTAACTATGTTTCCAGATTCATTTACTTTATTTCTAAACACCCATTTTTTGCCTATGGTAAAAGTTTCCTCAGGTCTTTCAACAAGTTTCCAAACTTTATTTCTTTCAAACTTATTGAGTTTTTCTTGCATAGAAATTACCCAACATTCATCATTAATAGCACCATCAATGTTTTTAGATTCAAGCTGTGACAAGAAGGCTTGATGTTCAACCTGATTTTTAAGAGAAGATCTAGTCTGTGTCCCTCTATCCGTATTTCCTACAACAGCATCTGAAGGATGATTCTTTAGAATCCTAGTTAATCTAGTAAATTTAGGGCAAGAAATTTCAGGTTGTTCTCTTGGTTTGGGTTCATTAGGAGAAGATTCTAAAACATTTCCATAACTGGTTTCCTACACAGCAGGTTCATTGATTTTATCATTAAAGTTCAGAACAGATAAATCTTCGTCAAGATTTTCAAGAGATGACTTAGGTTCATGTGGATCAGTTTCATAAAATTTGATGTGAAAAACTTCTTCCACACACTTGGTTCTCTTATTTAAAACTCTATAGGCTTTTCTAGTTATAAAATATCCTAAAAAAATCCTTCATCGCTCTTAGAATAAAACTTATCCATATTATCCTTGGTATTGAGAATAAAGACTTTACAGCCAAAGACTCTAAAGTAATTAAATTTAGGATTCCTATTGTTCCACAACTCATAAGGGGTCTTTTTGAGAACCGGTCAAACTAAGACTCTATTGATGATATAAAAAGATGTATCTACAGCTTCATCCCCAAAGTAAATAGGCAGGTCATACTTATTAAGCATAGTTCTTACAATTTCTTGAAGGGTTCTATTTCTTCTTTCTACTACACCATTCTACTGAGGTGTCCTAGGGGAAGAGAAATTGTGAGTATAGCCATTTTGTGAGCAAAAGGAGTCAAACTCATGATTTTCAAACTCACGGCCATGATCACTTCTCAAGGTCTTAATCTTTAGTCCACTATTGTTCTCTATAGACTTGGAGTATTTAACAAAATAAGAACAAGCTTCACTTTTGTGAGCTAAAAAGTATACCCAATTATATCTAGAAAAGTCATCTACTAAGACATAGACATAGGGATTACCATTTAATCTAGATACTCTAGATGTCCAAACAAGTCCATGTGAACCAACTCAAGGGGTTGAGAAGTTGACACTTATTTCTTTGGTTTTAAAAAGATTTTGTGTTGTTTTCCCTTTTCACAGGGATTACAAACGTTGTCATTTGAAAACTCAAGTTTGGGTAAGTATCTAACTAAGTTCTTTCTAGTCAGTTTTCTAAGTGAATGTATATTATAGTGTCCTAATATTCTATTCCAAAGCCAAGATTCTTTATGAAAAGCATTTAAACAAGTAATGTTTTGTTTAGCTAAAGAATTCAAATCAACTGCATAAACATTTTCATTTCTCAATGCATAAAATATTAAAACATTATTAGAATTAAAAACATTACAAGAATCATTTTCAAAATTAACATTAAAGCCATAATCACATAATTTAGATATACTTAACAAGTAATATTTTAACCCATCAACAAATAAAACTTTAGAAATTAAAACTGAGTTAGTGTTACCAATTTGGCTTAGGCCGATGATATTTCCTTTCGAATTATCACCAAAGGTGACATGGACTCCATCAACCTTGATTAGGCTCCTGAAGCATGAGTAATCCCTTGTCATATGACTTGAACATCCACTGTCCAAGTACCATATCTTCCTATGGGAACTCATCATGTAGGTTTCCTACAAAACTATTTTAAATTGAATATGATTTTGGTACTCGGATTCTCTTGGGTCAAGACAGGTTATCAATCAATGATTTTGGTACCCAAATTTGTCTTATGAGTTTCATATAATTTACAGAATCAAATGATTTTGAATGATATACTCTATTTGATCTATACCTATGTGAGTACCTAGTTGAATCATATGAATATCCAGAACTGGAACAAGCAGAATTTTGTCCAGATTTAGGAATAAATCTAGTTTTGGTAAACTATATCTGTCCAGGTTGATATCCCAAACTAGTAGTATAATTTGGTGCAACTTCTTTACCTAACATTTGAGTAAGTGTATCTTTTCCCTTTCTGAATTTTTCTATGTCTTTCCTATGTTTCTCATTAGACATTTTAATTCAGTAGTTTCCTTCAAAAGTTGATCATTCTTTTCTTTTTCTATATCAAGGCGGGATTTAACAGTAGCAGTGAGAGAATGTCGTTTCTTTAATGACTTATATTTTTCATTAAGTTCATTTCATGTTTCTTCCAGCATGTCCCAATATTCAGGTAATTCATCTTTAGTCATGTCTTTAGAATCAGAATCAGTTTCAGCATCAACTCAAGAATATTAGGAATTTTAAATAGGAGTATCTAAGGTTACCTCAGATGTGTTGGTCGTGAAAAACATGTTGGAACAATTATTTTCAAGATCAGAAACTTCAGATTAACTTTTTCTTTCTTCTAAAGTACTCTCAGTATATTTCATAGAGTTCTTATACTTACTGTCTTTATAGTCAAGTTTCTTCTTGAACTCCAGTTTTGAACAATCAGATTTTATGTGACCTTTTCTTTTGCTTTTATTGCAGACTACTTCATCACTTTTATCTTGTTTTTTAATCCTTTTTCCTGTGACTTTTTTTGTCATATTTACCTTTGTAGTTTGTTTATTTGAAGAATTTATTAAACCTTCTGGCTATCTGTGCCATTTCAGTATCACTTTCAGAGTCTAAATCGTCACTTGTAGAACTTTCAGTTTGTATTTGAACTTTGTCTTTTCCCATGCTCTTTGAAGCAGTAGACTTAAATGCCATGGATTTTATCTTGGGTTCATCATATTCTTCCTTATTCACCTTGAGTTCTTCCTCATACATCATAATATTACCAATTAGTTCTTTAATAGGCAGAGCTCCAATATCACATGATTCTCTGATTGAAACAGAAGAGCCTCTCCATCAATCTGGAAAACATCTCAGTATCCTCATGATTTGTTCCTTTGCTGGAACAACCTTTCCAAGTGAACTCATTGTATTGAATATCTCATTGAACATGAGATACATATTAGAAATAAGTTCATCAGTCTTCAATTTAAAATTATAATATTTAATAGTATAAGTATTTAATCTCATTTGTTTAACATTAGTTATTCCCTCATGAGAAACACCTAAAGTATCCCATATTTCATAAGATATTTTATAGGCATATATTCTTTTGAATTCCTCATATCCTAATTCACAATACAAAGCATTCATATCATTACAATTATTCTTGTATGCTACTTTAGTAGGTTCATCCCAAGTAGTTCTCTCAGTTTTTGGAATTTTATGTTGAGATTCTATTGCAGTCAAGATATCAAAACCCATACATTCTAAATAAATTATCATTTTAAGTTTCCACTGGGCATAGTTTGTACCATTGAAGAAAGGTGGCCTGTTAGTAGCAGCACCTTCTAGTCTATTGTCCATAGCTAGATGTTAGAAAGGATATTTAATGAGATAAAATTTAGAACTAACAGAAATTTATGATCTTTAAAGATGCAACTGAAATCACAGTTGTAAAAACGGAGTATTTTGAAAACTTTGAACAACAAAATGAATCCTCTAACACCAAATGTTGGTCGGAGTGGAAACTCAAGAGGGGGGGGGGTGAATTGAGTTCAAATTAAAATTTCTGTTAAAAATAATGTCTATTAAACTCCCCCAATTTATAAAACAAGTTAAATTGTAGTGAATTTGTAAAACTATAAAGGTTCAATTAGGTTCTCAAAGATTGATCAGGTCTCAGTCAATTTAATCAGAAGATGAAATTGGCTTTTGAAACAAATCTACTGATTTACAACAGTTACAAACACTTGCTAGATTAACTATCAAAGTAAATTTACAATAGTTTATATTTATATGTAATAGCAGCGGAATATAAAAGATATATATATATTATACTTTAAATATAAGCTAAAAAACATAGAAGATATAACCAAGAGGTTCAGTCTCAAGCTGAGACTCATTCCTCTAAAATTTATTTATAAAAGTGATCCACACCCTGGATCAGGGTTAACAAAAGTACAAGACTATCCAGGCCACACAGGGACCTCTACCACTGTTCTTCGTGGGAAAACAAAGACAATAGTGCACAGGCTGCCCGGGTCCTACTTGACCTCTTCCACTATCCTCAGTGGGACACAAGAAGAAGTAGAATGTTTGGAATGAGGATTTAGTATCCTCTAGTTCAGCGCAAGAGACAGTGTGTGTGTAAGATATACAAAGTACACACACTTCTCGAAAAAGTAAATAAAGAAATCACTTTGAGAGAGTATATGAAATTTTAGAATGCTCAAGTGATTGGTAGTGCAGCTCTGGACTTGTTGGATTCAGTAGAAATGCTTTTGAGACCTTCTCTGGTTTTTCTGTTGAAAAACAGAGTGTCGTGGTTTAGCTTGGTTTCTTTCACATGTGAAGAAATTCTCTTGATTATTCGTGTCTTCTTCAGTTGTGTTGGATTGCACACAAGAGGGTTCTTTGATGAATTTTCAATGCGTCCTTCAGTGTTTATGATTGCTCTTCTGTTCAGTACAGAGAACTTCGTGTGTATTTTCTGTAGCTTCACGTATATTCTGGTATGTGTATTTTTTTGTGTCACTCTATTGTAGCTCAACCCTCCTTATATTCCTTGATCTTTGGAAAAAAGAATGATTTCCTTTCAGTAGGTATGAGGTACGGTTTCCTGACATGAAACAACTATCATTAAATAACATTAATTGCATTAAAAACATCAAATATGATTGTTAGCTTTATTTAAAGAATATTGACCAAAAACGATAAAAACCAGTGTCACGGTAGTTGTGAAAATGGTGTCTCCTTCATGGTGTGTTCTTCATGGTATGACCTTCACGGTATGTGGCTCATGGTGTGTCCTTCACGGTGTCTCCATGTCCTGGTGTCTGAGTTATGGTGTCTGACTCACGGTGTGTCCTTCACGGTGTCTGGCTTACTGTCATGGTGTGTTGAGGTCACAGTGCCTCACTTATCATAGTTTTTGAGAGTTAGAATCCACGGTGTCAGGCTTACTGTGTCTGTCTTACACTTCACGGTGTCTGTGTCTTGCACACAGTCTTTCATACTGTGTCAAACTTCTCGGTGTCTTGATACTTAGAAAAATAACTATATTCAAACTTAAACAGTAATATGCATAATGTGAATTAAGCTTAACCATTATAAGGTAATAGAACTTGAAACATAAATACAGAGGTTTGATAAGATAAGTAATACTTGTGATCATGCATAAGATTTATAAAGAATAATGAGATTAATTAACAGTAATAAGATTTGTGATCATTAAAACATTATTAATACATGAGGAGTCCAACACTTATATTCCATATGTTTTTTCATATGTTATTATTTAGTTCAATTATTACTTTCAGTATTTTTTCACTTTTATTATTATTATTTCAGTGTAAGGATTTATATATCGAGGGTACAATATACCCACTACACCATTTGAAATATCACTGCTAGTTGATAATATCTTTCACATGGGGATGTTTACAATAGGTTATGTAGATCATCAATCATACTAGGTGATTTGATTCAGGGTGTTACAATATTACCAAATCTCTTCTTTGAAGCATCATTGTAAATCAAAAATCTTTATCTACAAGTGGGTAGTGCTAGTACAGGTGAATTGATTATCCTATCTTTATCTCCTCAAATATATCTTCAGATTCATCAATCCATAAATACTTTACACCCTTCCAAGTTATCTTGGTTTGTGGGCTTGAAAATTTTGATAAGTTTCTTATAAATCACCGAGTGTATCTAGATAATTAGTTGAAACTCTGGATATATATTACATATTTTGGTGAGGGCCATTCCCTAATCTTCTATATTTTTGAAGGATATAAATATATCCTCATAATATAAATTACATGACTAATTAATGATACCTTTTATGGATAAAATTCAAACTTTCTAAACTTTGAATAAACTTTAAACTTTATCAATGAATTCATCATAGTATTAAAATGCTCTTAATTTCCATCCTTTCTTATAGATTATATAATAATATCATCAATAAATAATAAAAAAAAAATTCTTGGAAATTTCTAAGGACTCTATTCATCTATGACATGAAAATTACTTTATAATTGGTGTGTCTGAAGGGAATTACTATGAACTCATAGTCTTCATACATTGTATAAAAATTAGTCTTGGGAATATATTCCTCTTCCATTAATTAATGAAATCCTAACCAAAAATTCATTTTAGAGAAATACTGGGTTCCACATATCTGATTGAATAATTCATCGACCTATGACAGAAGATACTTGTTCTTTATCTTTATATTTTTAAAGTTCAAGATAATAAATCTATAGATTATGAGACCTATCCTTCTTATTGACAATGAGGTCCAACACACCACATGGTTAAGGACATGGGAATATGAATCCATTTTATATATTTTCATATAGATTCATATTTAATTCATATAGTTTGATGGTAGTTACTCTATATAGAGTCTTGGATACCAACAATGCTTTAGGTATTAATTCAATTGATAATTCAACCTCTTAGTTAGGAGGAAGACCAAAAAACTCCTTAGGGATTACAATATCACATTCTCTTAAAATTTACATGTCTTAAATAGTAACTTTGTTCTTTATCTCAATCATTTTATCTATATTTTCTTTATCATAATGAAATAATATCCATGTTTCTAAAAGAGTTTCTAGAAGGGATTCATTCTCCTCTCTACATATGTTTATAATCAGAGTATGATTCGGGATAAAGAAATTGGTCTCTTTCTCAGGATATTTTCAATGAGATCTATATAACATTAGTTAATACATGAATATTATAGAATAAGGTTATACTAAAGGGAGTATGATAATTTGTTATGAGAGATTCAGTCAAAAATATATTGATTGGTGAGTAGTTATATACTTAATATTCAATAATTTCTATGTTTTCAATTTTTACTAATAATTCAACATCTATGTTATCTTATGGTGTTTGAATAGTTTTACAAAACCTTCACAATATAAAAAAATGCATAAAATAAGAATTAAATAGTAGTTTTCTATTCTTGAATGAATAACCAATGTATCTATCACCATTTTGTTTCTAGGAACCACCTTAGTAGTAGTGATAACATAAGTATGTCCTATATCTTTTGGAATTAGTTGTTTTTTCTGGTTATCTTTGAAAACCCTAGGCTTGGGGAAATGGTTTTCATATTGTATGTGTTCTTTATAGTTGAAACATTAGACAATAAGATGAACCACTTTTCCTTACTTTTAACATCATTTTATTACCATTATGTAGTTTATATGATGCTTCTTCCCAAACTTATGGTGAAGTGAGTTTTTAAAGGAACTTATCAAGTGAGGTTTTAACTAAAAGGGTAAAAGAACATTAAAGTTGGTAAAAGATTACAAATTTCAATAAAACTAGAAATGAACAAAAATTATTTTCCATAAAAAATGATAGTTTTTAAATACCATAAAAGGTTGAAATTAGTTAATGAATTGGAATATAAAATGAGATATAGAGCATACAAATTCCCAATAATTGGGTTTAATTAATGAATGAAATTAGGAAGGGAAGCATAAAAGCTTGTAAATATTCAATAAAGAAAGATAATTTACACTTGGTATATATATGAGAATAATATATATATATATATAGAATATAAAATAAATGCATGAGAATAATAGAGTGATAAAATGAGTTTTGCAGAGGAAATGAATTTCTTGAAATGGAAATTGGTTGTTTGGAAGTTTCTTTACATTGGGTCCTTAACTCACTGGGTACCTTCTCGAATAATCAAATTAAATTTAATAAATATTTGTAAAATATACATTTTCATATATATATTTATTTTTTTACTGTTATTTTATATTTGATCAAAACAATATTTTTGAGACATCAAGTTTATTCCTAGACTCCTTAGGATGTTCGTTTCACGAATCAAAAGTCTATTTAGTATCTCGATAATTATAGAGGTTATTTTCAAATGAGAATAAAACTCCAAAAGATAAATAAAATGATTTTAATGTAATTCAAACATTTTAACTAGATTTAAATATTCAAATGTGTTTTTTCTATAGAGATGACTCATTTAGTATAAATGTTATCTTTATACGATTAGTTCATTCAGTATGTTTAACTAACCATCTTGATCTAGATTCATTTTATTAAATTAAATTTTTATTAAGACATTATAGAACATGAAATAAGTTTTAATAAACTTATTATCATCATATTTAACCATAATACTGTTTATATAACTAGCTATGAAGATGGTGGTGAAGCAAAACACACCATCCATGGAAGACGTAAACCGGCTATGACATGTGTGATATTTTCATTTTAAAAAAGATCAAAGGATTTTTTATTATGGATAATCCATTAATAAATTAAAAATTATATATAATAATAACACTAATTATTTTATAAAAAATTAAATAAAAGAAATTTTAGTAAGCATATGAATTAAAAAATATGAGAGACCTTGGTTGATAGTATTACCTGTTCCTTTGGAAGTAAACTCTTAGACTACCCCTAAAAGAACCTTGGAATTGTAATTTTGTAACACTAGAACTATTTGGTCGCTTAAAGGATGATTAGGGGTTATTTGGGTTGATATTTGTGTAGTTAAGGAACATAGATTATGATACGAAGTGGGGTGGTGATGGGTGATATTTATAAGTGGATGAGAGGGTTGTTTTTGAATATTGTATTAATTAGTTTATTCTTTTCACAAGATTACCAATAGCGATAATATTTTTGAGTATATATAGAAATTGGTGAATGAAAGAATGATCTAATGGTTTCATAAATCAATATATATTAAATTAAACATTCATATAACTTATAATTTTAAATAATATATATTTTTTATAAATTACTATGCACAAAAAATACAACATTTTCAGAAAAGATATTGAAAATTCTCCCTAAGATAATTTTTATGTGATGATTCTAAAAAATAAAATCCATTTAATAAATATCATTTTATAAATTTGGGAAATTTAATATTTAAATAAAATTCTAATTTTTTTAAAACAAGGTTTTTATGAAACAATCAAATTCTAATGCTTAGAAAACTTACTTATGTTTCATAAAATTATATTATCATATATATAAATATATATTTTGTTTCAGGAAACCATTTTGTTTGAGTATAATATTACTTAAGATAACTAAATTTGTCATAATTTTTTTAATGAAGTTAAATCATAAATATTTTTTATAGAATGCAATTATCATTTTATTATATGAAACATTTACTTAATCATATATAATATTTTTTTAATTATATTATGATATCAAATCATTGTATTATTTACCAAATATTATTTTACTATTATATTGATTTGTTTATTTTTCCTAACAATAATATTACAATTTTAGTAGTCAAATTACTATTAAAATGATCAGATAGTGATCATATCATAACAATAACCCCTTAGAACCTATATATACAAGACTATTCTCATACTTCAACATTCATTACTTCAACTAAAAAGGTTCTTATACTTTCCTTGATAATTTATATCATATTACTAAAACTTAATTTTAATATTATAGTATCTATGGAAAGAGTGATCTTCATGGGTGAATTGGAGCCTATGGAGCTTTCCATAGTGTTTTCAACACACTTTTGGTATTCATCTCCAAGTACTATTATATTATGTTATAGAAACTATTACATCATTATGTTAATTGATCATATGAAATGTAATAACCATTATATTTCATTCAATAGAAAAAAATAATAACATGCTCATAATTAAACATGGGATCTTTTACTAATTGAAATAATTTTCAAGTAGTTACATCCATTTTTTACGAAGGGTTTTTTTGAAAAAAATTAATTACAGAATGTTATATATTTTTATCTCAATTGTATGAGAAGAAAAAAAATTAATTATAATTAAAAAATTTATATATGAAATTTTTTTTGAATGGAAATTGATTAAAATCCTTATTGAAATTATATTATTTGTGTTAAGCTCACACACAACATAAACCAATGGGTGTTTGTAGCTCTGAAGTTTGTTTGGATCCCAAGATATTGTCTCTTTTTGGGTTGGTTATTAGTATTTCCAATAATGGATGGTATAGAAACAATGAGTGTATGAGGGTCACATAGATTTGGTGGGTGGTATCCATTGATTTATTTTTTATATTTGGAGGATGATTATGTTTTGGTTTATTTAGACCATATTTTTCCTCATTTTTTGTTTCTCTAATAATATTATTATATTATAATTATTGTTTTTATTATGTCATATTTTGTCATTGGTTTTATTATTTCTACATAGTACTCTGATTGGTTTTTTATTTAAAATATTTATTTGATGCATGGATGACTGAAACATTGATATGTTATTCTAGAAACAAGGGTGGTATCGTTCATATATTTTTTAGAATATAAGGGTTAAATCATTTCTAAAAAAACTATAAATATACCCAGAATCTCATTTCCAACCCATGGGGACCAATAATACCCATCAATCTCACAAAAGAGCCAGAATGGGTTATTTTTCATTCCATTTTAGACTAATTCCTTACAAATGCTATCAAATCCAAGGTTCTAATTAGGTATTAAGTTATAGAAGAACTATCTTGTTATTTGGTAGTTACGGTTATATAAAGATAGGATTTCATTGGGTTGAGAGGGAGACTTAGGAAGATCCTACAAATCTATTTCTCAATCCAATCCTTTAGTTTCCTTGTGTAGTAAGGTTTTGATTTTGATTTTTATTATTTTGTGGGATTTATGTTTAGATGGTGGTCTTCTAATTTAATCATCTTGTAATTTTTTTGTTAACATATAAATTTAATTGGATTTTGAGATGGTAGAAAAAAATAAATGTGTTAGTTTTACTTGTATGGACTAAAAAGCAATTTACTGACCAAGAACATGATTTTGGAAATGTTTATGGTACTATTAAATGATTCAAACATGGTCTATTTAAAAATTTAGTTTAGTTAATAATAGTTGTTCATCTAGTTTTTTTATTATTTATACCTATTTTTTTGTATTTTTTGGGGTGGTTTGGAAATGGTAAAGGGATTAGATAAGGTCTTTGAAATTGTGGATGATGTAAGATTTATGTTTTGGTTGTAGTTTTTGATACATGTTTTACTTGTTTTATTGTAATAAAACTCATTATTATTTGAAAATTTTGCTTTACGAGTGATGATTTTTATTTTGTATAAGGCCTTCTGAATTTTTATAAAATGAATTTGGTTTTCATAAAATTATTTTTCTGTGGTAATTTTTATCATGAAATATAGAAATTGTATTAGATTTTAAACTAGTTAAGAATTTATTTTTAATTTATTTTGATCCTATTGGAAAGTGTTTTCAAGAAATTTTAGGTTTAAAATGGAAATTATAAAGTGTTTTAATTATTTTCATAGGAACAATGTATTCAAATAAATGGTAACTTTAAAAAAATTGTTTTAGTTTTAAATTTTAAAAGAAACCAATGTTTTTAAAATGAATTTTATGATTCTTTTTTATGGATCCTTTATGGATGTTTAAAAGGTGAATTGTTTAAAAAAAAATTAAATATGTAAAATTTTTTGAGGTGGAAAGTTGATTTTAAGTGAGCTTTTTAAATTGAGAAAGTCGAGGTTTTAACTTTTAATTAATATTATAAATTTTAATTCCTATAGTTTTGTAAATGATATTGAATATTTTTAAAGTTTTCTGGTTTTAAAAAGATACATTTTCCTTTGAAATGATTTTTAGGGTTCTCTGCTGAGGGATCATGGGTTAAGTAATACTATATTGAAGGTGTTTTTATTATTTTAAAGAATTGTGTTTTTCGAATTTTTCCTTGATAAAATTTTTGAATATTTTATGCGGTTCATAAGACATGTCCAGGTTGAGTTGTTGTCTTATATTATTTAAAGTAAACCTCTATGAAAGTGTTTAAGTAAATATAAGATGATTTTCATTATAGTTAGTCCCATTTCTAATTTTGACACTACCCAAACACCAACTAGAGTGAAAAATATAATCATTCTCTAGGGGTAGTGTGGTAGTGTAACTTGGAATTATTTAGGGTGATACCCATATAGAGGGTTTTTTAGAGACTACATTGGTTGAGTTGAGTAGTCCAAGATAATAAGCTTTGTTTGGGTAGTTTAATTTGTGAGAACCAATCCTTTTAGAGTTTTAGAGTCTCTATAGAGTAGGAGAGCCTTGGGTGCGAGTCCTGATTCGGGTGATGATTTATTTTGGGGATTCTATCTTGATGTGATTAGAGTGGCTATGGTTTTGAGGTGGATTTTGTTATATGTGGTATTTTTGATTTCATCATGTTTTTTATTTCGTGAATAAGGGTTGTTTTGGAATATCCATGCCTCAATAATTGTTTTGTGGGGTTTTATTATGAGGCTATTTTTGGTAAAATTTATAAATTGATATTGGTTGTGCAGTTTTAATATACAAGACCTTGGGTGTGTTCATAGGTTAAAATTGTGAGTAGTTATTATTGTTATAACTTAGGTTCCACTAGCTGGAGTTTTACTTTTAGGATCACTATGAGATGGTGTTCCATGGGATTAACCCTCTATTTCCCCTTCATAAAGTTTCATGTCCATGGGTTAGAAATATATTGTTTCTTTTGAAACATGTTTCTATTTGATGAGTTATTTTGTTATTTAGGTTGATAACTAATTGGTTTGGAACCATAATATGGTGTTATTTTGGAGGATTTTAGATGGTGTTTTCTTTATAGATTTTATATGATCTATTATTGTTTGGTTACAGTTGATGGACTTTTTGTGGTCCCCTTTGATATTGTGTAGAAGCATGGTCCTTCTAAGGAAACTAAATTTATGGGATATAAATTTCATTTCTTCACCATTTTAGATGAATTCAAAAGTTAGGGAGACCCATGCAATGCCCCTATATTCTTAAAGTTTCATGATTTTTCAATGTGGGTTAAATTATTCATGAGGTTGTTCATTTTGTTTTTGGAATTTTACTATTGTATTGAGGAATCAATTTATTAGACCCATCATTGAAATATATTATAGTCAATATTTAGTTTTATGTTTCTCTTTTTCATTTTTCTTCGACCTAAGGTTTCTTATGAGAAGAAATTGGCCTGATGGGTAAAATTGTGGAACCCTCGTGCCACTGTAGTATTTATTTTACAATAATTTTGGGTTATATAAAATTTTACAAGTTTCATGTTTGAAATTATGGGTTTTATTTGAAATTATTTCTATTTTATGGTTAACATAAAAAATTATTAGGAAACCTTTTAGGGTATATTTCATAAGAGTTTAGTTTAATCTCCCTTGTTTATAACTAGTTGCATGAGTATCATGTAACGTCCCGGATCAAGAATCCATGAAACTAGTTCCCCTTACCCGGTTGGCCACATGGAATCAAGAACATTTCCCCAAACGTTTGAAGATGAAAACAAGAAGAGAGGGCCTAGGGTGTGATAGTGGGGAAACTATGGCCTCATTGGTAGAGTATGACATAACGGAACAAATAATAACAATATCAGAAGAAATCAATATCATTCAACTGAAGTAGAAAATGGAAGACGTAAATATAAAGATAACAAAGAGTTATATAATATCCAAATGATGCAGGATGTCACATGTTATAAGAAAACAGTGAAAACAAGATACACTACAATCAAGTACAATACAAAAAGAAACTCCATAGCATCGCAAGCCCGGGCTTTGTCCCTTGCTCCCTTTCTCCAAAGAAGCAATCAAGTACCTGTAAAAGAAAACTTTACCCAATCGACACCAGCAGAAATATAGTCTATTTGGTGTCATGAGAACCAACTATTTTGTACTATGATTACATGAATGTACACTTATTATATATTGTTCATTGTTCTTCATGACTATAATATAATAATGTCCTGGAATATTTGTTGCATTGATAAGGTCATGGAAGATCCCCACTATGATGAGAACTTTGAAATTCTATAACAATATTCCTAAATAATGTTCTACGGTTGGATGAAATACTATGATAGGAAACATAGTATACAGACCATCATGTGCGAGTACTCGTCAAGAATACGTGACTCTCTCTCATGGAGTTCGCACTTGGTAACCGCCAAGACAAGAGATTATGAGAACAAACCCGCTAGTAGTAATTCTGCATGCCTTGGTGTCATCGAATATTACTATCTATGAGCATGTGTAATGGTCCTTAGACTGAAATATTACCATTAACTCATCTCATGACTCGCGTAATTATATTTTCTAACGAAAACCTCCACAAATACAGTTGCGGGAATTATTGTACGTTGGGTGCGTCACGAATGACATGTTGTTAATGGATAAGTTGAGAAAGGATTTGTCCCTTCCATTTATGGAAGTTGATATCTTGACCCTTTGATTGAAATATAACTGTCACATGAAATTTCATGGCTATGGTGAAACGAAGAGTTTATTTTAGGTAGTCAAATAACAATGGATCGAGCAAATAGGTTTATGACACTTCCATGAAACCTGCTTGATGAGATATTGAGAAAAAGGGATTAAATTACACAGTAAGAGTTCGTATGAGGTGAAACGTCAATGCAGTGCCAACTTCTTTCTCTTGGGTGCCTAGACCTGTTTCTAGATAGTAATCTTAGACATTTGGAAGGCCTGCCTAATGCCAACAAGAAAGAGGCCTATAGGGTCACACACTACGTGTATCCAAGTATCGCAAGTAGAATGAAGATTATTCCCATACATGGTTTAATATTTATTCTGGGAAGCCTAAATATTTTTAATGATAGAGGAAGAAGTAAATGAAAAATAAGATATACACACCATGTATTAAAGATTACATGTCATGTTGTTTTTCATAGAAAACAATACACACCGTGTATTAATGATTACACGCCATGTAGTTTTATTTTTGGAAAGGAAATGAAAAAAATAAAAACAAATACATGACGTGTATTAATGATTACACGCCGTGTAGTTTTCCAGTCACGATTTTGAGGATATAATATTGTTTTATTAAATGATATTTATTATAATAAGCATGGGAGCGTGTCAAGGAATTAATTATTCGACATGGGGGGTCTTTAATAATAGTCAATGAAATAAATAAAACGCGTAATGAGTTTATTTGTTGTCATAACTCTACAACCTCAAACTCGATTATTAATATCCTCAAAACCCCAACTCCTTTCCTATAAAACAATTTTGGATAATTCATTCAAGGTCAAAAGAGCCTCTTCCTCCAATAACGCTCTCAAGACAGAGAGAGATCCTCTTCCATTTGATCAAGATGATTTAAGGCGGAAAAAACAAGCAAAGGTTTCTCCACGCAAGCACCCGAAGAATCCTTTGGCAACGTCTAGAGATACTTGGTACACGTGTGGATCACCGCTAGAGGAAGTCTACCATTGGCTTCTACGACGCAACAATGTATCACATCGGAACTTGATCAAAAATATCAACGAAGAAAGAACACCAAAAGGTACTTCTTTTAATTTTGATTAAATTAATTATAATCAACCTGTAATGATCCTACTTTGTGGTTTCAATACTTTCCTTTTATTTGTCTATTTCTATGATTCGATCTGTGGGGACTGACGTTTATCATCGTATTGATCCCGGATTGATCATTTCTAATTACAAAAAGCCAAGTGGGCACATCCACCCACGAGCTTCAACTGCGTCCGGAACCTTAAATTGGTATCAATGGGAGGATACACCATTGATTATAGTTATTTAATTTTCATTGATAATTTATGTATTCATATTTGATTCGATTCATGATAAATCATTCTATTAAATGGAATGAACGATATCTGTTCTTCCTCCTTCATTTCTCAATTCACATCACAGAAACGACCTTTTAATTTTAATTTTAATTAATTTAAAAATGAGTAACTCATCCGAAGGAGCCGCTCTTTCTGTGTGTACAACATGGGAATACACAATGTGTAATTAGAACTACACGTGGTGTACTTAGGTGCAACAAACCGGTACTCATTCTCCAAACCACATCATGTGAATTGATTATACCTAAGTATTTATTACCCAGTTTTGACAAAAAATTAATGGCACATGGGAATAGGAATATACAACGTGTATATTAAATCAACAGCCATGTAATCTAATCTGGTCCAGGTGAAACTGTGTACAAGGAGAAGTCGTGTTCCGCGTACATGATATTTCCAGGCCCCTAACTGTGTAACAAGGAAGTACACACCGTGTTAGATTAATCTACATGCCATGTACTCCAAAATTTCCAAAGTAAGAGAAAACATGCCAAATCCCTCGTCGTGTACTTTGGATAATGGGTGAAAAGAAATACACGTTGTGTAAATATAAACTACATGCTGTGTACTTATAAAAATTGAATTTCACCAGGTTTCCTCCAAAAGTACAAAGACCTGTACATGGGATATGGATGAGAAGAATCTCAAGGAAATTTAGAAATAAATTTAAGATAAATAATTGATTAATTATAAGATCATAATTAATTAAATTCAAGCAAGTCTTATCTTAAATAATAGAACGATCAAAAGAATTTGAATTCTAAATATGTGTAAATGTCGTTTCATGATATGGATGATCATGGGTTAGACGAAAGACCCTTTGTATATCTGTTTGGTTTCATTTAAATCTGTTTAATTTAAATTCATTAGTCTGCGAGCCTTCTTCCAATAAAATGTAGGGCCTTCCTGTCCATGGTTTCTTTAATGTAAACCCCATGTAATGAAGGATCTCCCAAGCCAGAGGAGATGGTTCAAAACCCGAAACTGAGGGGAAACCAACCCAAAATGATACAAAGGTGGACAGGTGGGAGCTGCAAAACACGAGTCATCAGTTCAAGGTATTTTTCCCTAGGTCAGGGTTAACTTATCAAACCGCTAGATAAGCTTACAAATAGAAGCTCATGATCATGCCATCTTATTTTATTGCTGTCTGATTAAATGGTTTATTTATTATGTATGTGTTGTCATAATCACATAGTTAATAAAATGAACAAGCATGAAAATATGGAATAAAATAAAAACCAGACTATGAGAAAACATTATTAGAACATGGTTAATCACTTAAGAAAGCTACACTTAATATTAAAAAGAATTTGATAATGATAAACTACGCATAAAGGATTAAAATTCCTCAACACCATATTAATTCAGACCAATCCTTCCGTGACTTGATTAAGGGAAAGACTCAATAAAACTATGTGTTTGACCAACCCTTGTTGGGACACTTACTTTTATAAAGGAAGCCCTTATGGAAGGTATCGAGTTTACATAACCATATTACATCAAGAGAATTAGCCCTTCCTAGACTTGGTGTAATATTGGAGGAATGTTTTGAGGAAGTCCAAGTTAGGATTTCAGGATTGGGGAGTTCACTCAAAAGATCATGGAATTGTAAGTTCACAGTTAGCAAAGACCTGCCTACCTAAATACTTTCAAATTTCTTGACCAACCCTTGTTGGGGGTTATACAAAGGGGAATATGGATCATTTCCACTGTAATGTCAAAGCAACTAGACATTCCGAGTTCAATGGTGAGGGAAATTAGGACTTGATAAAATAGTGGGCGACTTAATAAAAGTTATTATTAATCATAAAATGTAATTGAAAAAGTACTGATAAATCTGCTCTTTTAAATTGTAGAAACAAATATGAAAAGCTCATCAACCACCTTTTCCCTATGATAAATTCTAGATAAAGACAATATCCTCACCAGAAGTAACTTTCAAGAATGGTTTAGGTGCCTTTGGTTTATCGTACACCATGAATGAAAGTATTACGTGCTGGAGTCCTCACTTCCTGATTCTCCTACCCAAGGGGCGAGTGATGGAGATTTCCTGGTCTATGATCA
Organism: Viscum album; assembly: GCA_963277665.1. Classification (NCBI taxonomy): domain Eukaryota; kingdom Viridiplantae; phylum Streptophyta; class Magnoliopsida; order Santalales; family Viscaceae; genus Viscum; species Viscum album. Next base: position 716,414,201 of record OY728133.1, on the reverse strand, counting down.
ACATTTGAACGATGCACTCTACATTCAGTGTTTGATGCTATCATCAGTGTATTGTGAGATCATGAAGTCTCATGAAGACATGGATGCCTATAGAATGCTCTAGTACCTCCGTGGTATATACTAGGAGAGAGAAAGACATGAAAGGTTTGAGATCTCCAAGGTTCTATTCCAGAGAAATCTTATAGAGGGTGCCCTAGCTGGGACTCATGTAGTCAAGATCATTGGCTACATTGAGAGCTTGGACATTCTAGAATTTAAACTCCCCAAAGAACTGGGTACCGATCTCATTCTTACATCACTCCCCCAGAGCTTCCCAAACTTTGTTGTGAACTTCAACATGAACAACATTGAGAAATATCTGTCTGATATTCTTATCCTCATTCTCCAAGTTGACAATGACATGAAGTGTGAAAAGCCTTATGTCCTCATGGTGTATAAAAGGAAAGGGAAGGAGAATAGCTTTAAGCCCAAAGCTTCTTCAAGGCCTTCCAAGAAAAATAAGATCAAAGGGTAGGTGAGAGAACATAAGGCTGTTTGTTTTGCATGTTGCAAGAAGAGCCACTGGAAGAAAAACTGCACCAAACCAAGGAAGCAAGGGGAAGCTTCAGGTCCATTTTTTATCGAATACAATCTATATATTTCTACCAATTGGGTATTAGATACTACTTATGGTGATCACATCTGTATCCAAATATAGGAACAAAGTAGGTTCAGAACGATTGACCGAGGTGAGGTGGATCTATGACCAGCTAATGGAGCCAGACTCGCTATTGTAGCTGTCAGATCCAACCACCTCACATTGCCTACTAGGATGGTATTGGTTTTGAAAGGATGTTATTATGTACCCTCTGTAACCAAACACATTATTTCAGTATCCAGATTAGATACTGATGGATTCATCTTCATGTTTGGAGGTGGATTTTGCTACTTTTATAAATATATCATTTGTTTTGGTAGGGAACATTTATATAACAACCTTTATGTGTTGGAACACACAAACCATGTAATGGAAATCAATGAAAAAGTTAATTCACATGACTCATACCACAACCAGCTTTGGCATCACTGGCTAGGTCAAGTCAATGCGAAACATTTGACAAAATTACATCAAGATGGGTATTTAGATTCTTTAGAACTAAAACCACTTGGTGTATGTCATGCATGTCTACAAGGCAAAAGGACCAAAGCCCCATTTAGTGGGAAAGGTGAAAGGGCTAAAGAGATTCTAGAATTAGTTCACACAGATGTGTGTGGTCCATTTCCTATTGAAGAAAGGGGTGGGTTCTCGTACTTCATAACATTTACTAATGATTTTAGTAGATATGGATATATTTACTTAATGAGGTATAAGTCAGATTCTTTTGATCAGTTCATGGAATACAAGGATGAAGTTGAGAACCAGATTGGTAAGAAGATTAAGAAACTCCGCTTAGACAGAGGAGGATAATATCTTAATCAGGACTTCATTGATTTCTTACAGGAGTTTGGGATTCTATCTCAACTCACTCCTCCTTATACTCCTCAGTGAAATGGTGTAAGTGAAAGGAGGAACCACACCCTGTTGGACTTGGTGAGATCAAGGATGAGTCCAGCGAGTCTTTCATTATCCTTTTGGGGATATGCATTACAAAAAACATCACACATACTAAAACAAGTACCAACTAAATTGATAAATGGTATTCCATATGAGTTATGGAGTGGACGCAAAGCTATGTTATGAAATTTACATGTGTGAGGTAGCAAACCATTTTTTAAGGCCTCTTCAGGTAACAAACTTTCACCCTAAGGAACAAAGTGTATCTTTATAGGATATCCCAAGGAAACAAAGGCATATTACCTATAAAACCCCTCAGATAAAAATGTAATAGTGGCAAGACATGCCATATTCCTTGAGAGGGAGAGCATCTCCAAAAGAGATAGTGGGAGCGAGACAGACTTCGATGAAGTCGAGGCTCAAGATACACAAGAGTTGGTACAAGAACAAATTCCACAAATCCCCGTGGAAGAACAATCTATTCCAGATACATATGAACTACGTAAAAGCACGAGAGAGGTGAGAGAACCAAAACTATATGGTTTTCTTGTCACTGAGGATGGTGACTCATTATTGGTTGAAAATGATTATCCTATTACCTACAAGGAATTAGTTGATGGAACAGATGCTGCCAAGTGGAAAGAAGCCATAAATTCTAAAATGGATTCCATGTACCAAAACCAAGTATAGATTTTGGTAGATCCTCCAGTTGATGTAAAGCCTGTTGGTAATAAATGGGTATTCAAGAAGAAACTAGACATAGAGGGGAAAGTCAACACCTATAAGGCACGAATGGTTGTAGAAGGTTTTAGATAGCGTCAAGGAATTAACTATGATGAAACCTTTTCACCAGTTGCAATGCTGAAATCCATCAGAATCCTATTGTCCATTGCCGCTTATAATGACTATGAAATTTGGCTAATGGATTTCAAAACAACATTCCTTAATGGGAACCTCCACGAATATTTCTACATGACACAACCTGAAGGGTTTATTACTCCAAATGATTCCAACAAGGTATTGAAGTTGCAGAAATCCATTTATGGATTAAAGCAAGCATCAAGGTCATGGAACATTCATTTTGATGAAGCAGTACCAAAATTTGGATTTATCAAGAATGAATGTGAGCCTTGTGTCTAAAAAAGGTTTATTGGAAGTTCAATTATTTTCTTAATAGTATATGTTATTGACATATTACTAATTGGAAATGAAGTACCTGTCGTACAGTCAGTTAAGGCATGGTTGGATAAATGATTCTTTATAAAAGAGTTGGGTGAGGTAGCATATATTCATGGGATCAAAATACATCGTGATAGATCCAAGAGAATGCTGGGCCTCTGTCAAAGTACACACATTGAAATGATACTAAAGAGATTCAGTATAGAATAGTCCATGTGGGGATTGTTTCCAGTTTCACATGGAATTCATCTTTCCAAGAAAATGTGTCCTCATACACAGGATGAATGAAATAAAATGGAAAGGATCCCTTATACATCCGCGATTGGGTCAGTAATGTTTTCAATGCTATGTACAAGGTTAGATGTTTCTTACACATTAAGTGTGATATGCAGATATCGAGCTGATCCAGGAGACCGCCATTGGATGGAAGTCAAGACTATCCTTAAGTATCTGAGGCATACTAAGTATATGATCCTGGGTTATGGAGGAGATGAGGAACTAGTCATCATAGGACATGTAGATGCTAGTTTCCAGACTGATCAAGATGACATGAAGTCACAGACTAGATATATCAATAGCTTGAATGGAGGAGCAGTGAGTTGGAAGAGCTCAAAGAAAGGTGTGGATGCATATTCTACAGTAGAGTCTAAGTATATCGCAGCTTCTGAGGTAGCTAAAGAAGCAGTATGGATGTGAAGCCTCATCTAAGAGATGGATGTAGTACCTAGCAGTAAATATCCTATCACACACTATTCAGATAATACTGCAGCTGTGGAACTTGAAAAAGGGCCAAGGTCACATCAGCGGACAAAGCACATACTTCGAAAGTATCATCTATGGAGGGATTTTTCTCAGAGAGGTGAAGTTGCAGTGAGTAGTATTTCCACAGTAGACAATGTGGCAGACCCCTTGAATAAAGCCTTGACTCTGCAGAAATATGATCATCATGTGAGGTCTGGAGGACTAAAAGTCATAGGAAGTTGGCTCTAGTCCAAGTGGGAGTTTTTTAGGGTTGGTGTCTTGAGAAACAACTATTTTTTACTTTGATTAAATTAATGTACACTTAACATATATTGTTCATTGTTCTTCATGACTATAATATAATAATTTCCTTGAATATTTTTTGCATTGATAAGGTCATGGAAGATCCCAGCCATGATGAGAACTTTGAAATGCTATAACAATATTCATAAATATTGTTCTACAGTTGGATTAAATACTATGATAGAACACATAGTATACAGACCATCATGTGAGAGTACTAAAAAAGAAGACGAGACTCTCTCTCATGGAGTTTGAACTTGGTAACCTCCAAGATAGAAGATTATGAGAACAAGCCCGTGAGTAGTAATTATGCATGTCTTGGTGTCATCAGATATTACTATCTACAAGCGTGTGTAATGGTCTTTAAACTACAAGATTGTCATTAACTCATGTCATGACTCACGCACTTAGATTTTCTTACAAAAACCATCATGAAGACAGTTGGCGGGATGTAGGGTACGTTGGGTGCGTCACGAATGACATGTTGTTAATGGATAAGTTGAGGAAGGATTTGTCCCTTCAATTTATGGATGTTGATATATCAGACCATTGATTGAAATATAACTGTCGCATTAAATTCCATGGCTATGGTGAAACAATGAGTTTATTTCAGGTAGTCAAAGAATGAAGGATCAATCATATAGGTTTATGAAACTTCCATGAAACCAACATGATGAGATATTGAGACAAGGGGATTAAATTACACAGTAATCATTCATATAAGGTGACACGTCAATGTAGTGTCAACTTCTTTCTCTTGAGTGCCTTGACCCATTGCTAGACAGTAATCAGATACTTTAGGCAAGCTCGCCTAATGCCAACGAGAATGATTCCTAGAGGTTCATACACTAAGTTTAGTCAAGTATCTCAAGTAGAATAAATATTATTCTTGTACGTGGTTTAATAATTATTCTAGGAAGCCTAAATCATTTTAATGATGGAGGAAGAAGGAAATGAAAAACAAGATATACATGCCATTTATTAAGGATTATTTGCCATGAAGTTTTTCATGGAAAACAAGTACACACCGTGTTTTAATGATTACACGCCGTGCAATTTTCATTTTGGAAAAGGAATAAAAAAAATAAAAATAATTACACACCGTGTATTAATGATTACACGTCATTTTGTTTTATGTAAAACATGTACACACTGTGTATTAATGATTACCCACTGTGTAGTTTTCCAGTCGGGATTTTGAGGATATAATATTGTTTTATTTATTGATATTTATTATAATCAGTGTGGGAACATGTCAAGGAATTAATTATTCAACATGGGGGTCTTTAATAAGAGTTAGTGAAATAAATAAAATGTGTAACATGTTTATTTATTGTCATAACTATACAACCTCAAAATGATTATAAATATCCTCACAACCCCAACTCTTTTCCTACACAACAATTCTGGAGAATTATTTAAAGCTCAAAAGAACCTCTTCCTCCAAGAACCCTCTCAAGACCGAGAGAGATCCTCTTCTGTCAGATCACGAAGATTTAAGGCAGACAACACAAGCAAAGGTTTCTCTATGCTATCACCCAGATAATCCTTTGGTGATGTCCAGAGATACGTGGTTCACTTTTGGATCACTACCAGATGAATTATACCCTTGTCTTCTGTGACACAACAATGTATCAAATCAGAACGTGATCAGAAATATCAATGAAGAAAGAACACCAAAAGGAACTTCTTTTAATTTTGATTAAATTAATTATAGTCAACCTATAACAATCCTACCTTGTGGTTCTAGGACTTTCCTTTTCTTTGTCTATTTCTATGATCCAATCCATTGAGACTAACGTTTATCGTCTTATTGATCCTAGATTTATCATTTCTAATAAAAAAAAGCCAAGTGGGCACATCCACCCATGAGCTTCCATTGTGCCTGGAACCTTTATTTGGGACAAGAAACCTGACTCAAAAAGGGTGTGAGAAATAAATCCAAGTAAGAAACCACCTATGGTCTATGACAATATATTAGTGAGTATATGCAGTGTTATTGTACAATATTAAAATGTAGTAAAATAAATGGTAATAAAAGGTAAAAAATCCTAAAAGTACTGGAATTCATTAATAAGGTTCATTATTTCCATTAGCAATTCAATTTATTGAGATATTTAAGTATCAGAATTCGGCCTTAGCCCAACATTCCACTAAACAAACTAAGAATAACATAAGTCTCAGAAAACTTTATAACCAAGTAAGTGAATATTGAATCCAAGCTTGTACATTGTCATGGAAGACGTGTCACAATTCATTCCATTCCATTATTTGAATTATAACCTCAGTCCATTCTTGAGATTATAAATCTTTAATTCAAGCATCAATCCAAGATAAATTTTACTGACATCCTGTGAGTCTGTTCTCAATGGCCCAACATGGGAGCACGGAGTATCACTCTAGATGTTGGTATAAGTTTATGAGAGTCCGTCCTCAGTGGTCCTACCAGGGAGCCCTGATTGTCAATCTAGGTGTAGTATATGATCATGTCAATTTAGTCTGTCCTTGGAGGTCCTACTAGGGAGCCCATGTTTCACTAATGAAATATAAATCAAAATCCTCTTATACACATCCATGGAATTCTAAGTTGAACCCATGTGTCACCCAAGCTGAAGGCATAATAGTCATATGAGCATGATCATGGTGTTCTAAGCTAAACACATGTTTCAACAAATTCTATATACCATTTAATAATTAAAATTCCATAAAACATTCCAACATTATAAAACAAGAAAAACCACTACATGGGCAAAGGTAAAAACACAATCCCAAATCCATAATAAAAACACTTATAATTATAATGCAATTGCAATTTTATACAATAACCAAGTTCATTTTTAAAAACCCTATAAGGGAAAATAATTCATGCCCATAGACATCCTTGGAAAAAATGGAAAAACAATAATTATCCATGGGAAACACACCCATAGGGTGGCCCACAATCATGCAACAAAGACAAACATGCTTTAAATAATTGAATTAATTACTAGAACAACATTAGGTAATAATAAGGATCAATTTACATTTAAGGACACACCAAAAACATGGTACTGCATCACAAGGGCACATATAAACATCCCAAAAATTAATGAGATGCACAAGAACACCTACCTCGTCGTAGTATGACTCTCCTCGTCCAACCTCTACCTCTAATTCAAGCTAGAACGGTGTTGATATATAAAAAAAGGATATTAAGTCAACCTTAAATAACTCAGCAAAGAAAAAAAATCACCAAGAACGGCTCAAGAAGAATCAAAAACTCAACAGGAGGATTCCAACGGATCCAAAAGTGTTTGAATCGGCTTCCGAATGACGAAACATGAAAATAAATTAATCACATCGTAGCTTGTTCGTTCACCCGGCGAGCCCTATATCTATTTTGTGAAAAGGACAGACTACTACACCTTTTAACCAAAAAAAACAAAAATACATGGGGTGTAAGTCCTTTTACACAACATGTCTATCATTTATTTGTTCATTTGGTTGCTGTTTCTACCGACATACTTTACATGACCCGCCGACAAGACTACATGACAGGTATTATGAAGTACACGATGTGTAATTGGGTTTTCCTCTCTTTCTTATCAACATGACCACACGCCATGTATTCTCTTCATACATAGCCATACTAAATAAGTGTGTTCATAGTATTACATGACATGTACTCTCTAATTCACATATTTTCATAGATTTACCTTATTTTATTGAAAAAAACTCAATGGAAAAACGAAAAGAAAAAACCACACATCAAAGAAAGAACCAGGTTCTTACAAACTTCCCCCTTAAAGAAATTCATCCCCGAATTTCCATTACAAGGGTAGTGATGGAATATATGAGAATAAATCCATCCACTGAGCATATATTTTAGAATCCCTCCCAAAAGTCTCATCCTATACTCGACCGTATTTCCATAAGACTCGTACAAGAGGAACTGGTCGAACATAGAGAACGTTCTTACTCCTGTTATCTATAAGAATCAGTTTCTTCAAAAAGGATGCATCAAACTGAAGGTCAACCTCCTTAGGATGAAAGATGTGAGATTGATCGTAGTGATTACAGCATAGCTGAGATACATGGAAGATTTCGTTCAAGGCTTAGTACCACTGAGGTAACTTCATCTAATAGGCAACCAGCCTGACTCTCTCCAGGATCTCATGTGGTCCGATATATCTTGGAGAAAGTTTACCTTGTCTCATAATTACCCTATGTCCCAACCTTGGTGAAACATATAAAAAACATGATCCTCGACCTCGAACTCTAGAGGTTTTTTACAGAGATCGACATCATATTTTTTACGAGTCTGCGCAGTAGCAATCTGTTTCTGAATCAATTGGAAATGCTCAAAAATCTCCAGCGTGAGACATGGTCCCAGTAAGGCTACCTCACCTACCTCTAACCGGTACAAGGGAGAATGGCAGGGCCTAACATATAAAGCCTCATATGGTTTCATGTTTATAGTCACTTGGAAAATGTTATTTTATGTTTACATGACCCGAGGATTATTCTTCTCCCAAGAGCACCGAAAGTCTATGACACATGCACGAAAACGTTTCTATAGCACCTGTATCATACACTCTAACTGTACATCAGTCTAAGAGTGGTATGCTATGCTCAAAATCACTTGTTTACCTATAACCCTATGAAAAATATTCCATAAATGAGACATAAAGTGGGTGTCCCTACTTGAAATTATAGAATGATGGACCATATAAAGTCATACCACCTATCAAATATACAACTTTCTGAGCTCATCAACATCAAAGGTTTACTTGATCGGCAAGAAGTTAGTGACCATCATATTCCTATCAACTAAAACCCACCCAATATCGTTGCCTCTAGGTGACCTCTTTAACCCCACCACAAAATCCATCGCGATATCATCCAATTTTCAATATGGAATAGGAAACTACTGTAAAATCCCTACCGGCCACTAATGTTACACTTTCAACTACTGAAATGTGGAATAACTCATAACAAATCTAGATACATCTTGTTTCATACCCATCCACCAGTACTGAAAGAAAAATTCATAGTACATCATGGTGACTCTGGGATGTACTTCCCAAGATGAAGCATGAAACTCCCACATCCGCTCCTTGTGTATATCCCCTAGAACACACACACATCCATGGATATACAGAACCTCATCCTCACTTATCGTCTATCCAGAAAGAGGGTCCTCACCTGCTGCAGATTCTTGTAGAACTAAGCCTTTATAATCTGATAGTTTCCTCATCCTCACTCTATCTAGGAGGGTTGAAGTCGTAGCTAAAGATGAAAGGTAAGTCTTTCCCAGAATGTCAGGAACCTCTAAATGAATCCTAGAGAAAAAATCCATAAGGTTCCACTCACCACTGGCCTCCTTCACATTCTGCATATGAGTCATCCTTATTAGTGCATTAACCACTAGATTACCTTTCCCATGCATATAGGAGAGCTCAAAGTCGAATGATTGAAGGTATCCCACCGACCTTAGCTATCTAAGATTCAAATATTTCTGAGAAAATATGTATTCTAGACTTTTGTGGTCTGTGTAAAACACAAAATGATCTACCAATAAATAATGTCTCTAAAAACCCAAAACATGAACAAATGCATCTAACTCGAGATCGCGCGTTAGGTAATTCCTCTCTTTTGGCCTCAATTGTTGATACATGTATGCAACAAATGAACCCACTTAGTAAGATCTACACCCAACCCAATATTTGATGCATCACAGTACAAAATGTATCTCTTTTAGGGATATGGATATATCAGTATCAGAACTGAAGTAAAATGCACTTTTAGCTCCTGAATGGTTGTCTAACAATAATCTGACCACACAAAATTCACACTCATCTTAGTTAAGACCGTCAATGGTTCTTCCAAGAGTGTGAAGTCCAATATTAAATTCTTATAGAATCTAGCTATCCCCAAGAATCTCTGCACCTCAAAAACAATTCTTGGGATGCTACTTGGTAACCACTGCTCTCACCTTCCCTAGGTCCAATGATAATCTTGTCTCTAAGATGACGTGACCTAGGATGTGAATATGATCCATCTAGAAGTGGCCTTTTGCGATCCGAGAATATAACTTATGTTCTCTCAGTGTATTCAAAACAATCTCAGATGTGTTTGGAACTATCATGTCAGTTGTGAGAAAACACCAATATATCGTCCCTGAAAACAACCACAAAAGAATATAGGTAAGGATGAAACACTCGATTCATCAGTGTCATTAAAACTGTTGGAACATTAATGAGACCAAACAACATAACCTGATACTCATATAGGTCATACCTACTATGAAATTTTGTATGGGGTATGTCTGTAGGTCAAAACCATACCTGAGGACATCCTGTCCTTATGTCAATCTTTGAAGACACTAGAGCTCCTCAAAGATGATCAAATAAGTCATCTATCAGTGGAAAGGGATATCTATTTTTAACTTTCATCTAGATCAGTTTCTGATAGTCCACACATATCCTAAGGGTACCATTCACCTTTTTCTAGAAATGGAACAGAGAACCCCATGGAGAAGTACTGGGTCTGATGAAACCCTTAGCTTTCAGATCTTCTAACTGCATCTTGAGATCTTGAAACTCCATCATATAAATCCTGTAAGGGGGAATGGATACTAGTGAATATCCTGGTACTAGATCGATAGTGAAATACACCTCTCTAATTGGATGTAAGACTAAAAAGTCATCTGAGAAAAACATCTCTAAAACGATCAACAACTAGAGAGAAATTCATCTAAAATGATCCCTGGTCATCCAGATATAAAAACACAATCTGGGTTGTCATCCTTCCTAGCCCATGATGTTCAGGCCATGGTCGGCTTTTTTGGACATCCCATTCACATTTATGTAGATACTCTTCACCCTTTAGTGACTTTAAACTCACCCTACTATGATAGAAATCAAAAAGGGATATGAAAGAAACCAACCAGTCTATTCTGAGGATGACATGAAATCACATCATCTCAATGACATAGAGGTTTCAAAGAAAGTGAGACCCACCAATATCAAGGGGGAACTCCTTGCACTGATGCACACCTTCCGTTATAATCTATAACTGAGTTTATAGAGTCATAACATTAGAAGATGTATAAACTTAGATCCCAAGGCATTCCAAAACTATCACAGATATAAAACAATGCGTATCACCAGTAACAATAAGTATAGAAGATAAAGAAGATGTGACTAGAATATTAACTCGGATAGTAGAAGGTTCGAGATCATGTTCCTACTAGGTCTATTGCACTGTATAAATCTAACCTGTAATGCGGCCCTGATACCCAACATGGCTACCCTGAGCTGACCCGCCCTACTATTTATGAGATCTTCGGGTATGGATACCATGACCATGACTACCACCTTAGTCTGAACACCCTGACATACTCCAGTAAACGGTTTGAGGAGAAGTTACAAACCCTTCTATTAATCATGTATTTAGTGAAAAACACATCTCACTAGCCACTGGTGGAAACGTCCTATAGAAGCACTATGGATGGCCCATCCTACCGTAATCTTGGCACTCAACTGGTTCCTTCATACACCAAGTCCTCGTATGCCCTGGACAACATCAATGGTAGATGATTAGACAATAAAAACACATATCTTGATGACATTTTAATGGTATTAAATTTTCATTTTTGACCTTATGGGCCTGAGTTAGTGGATTTTAATTTTGAACATCCATTCTCATCATTTGTGCACTTCATGCCTAATGTGAACCAATTTAGGCCCAATGTTTCATATGATTTTAAAGAATTAATAATCCATATTTTAATTTGATATTTTGGTAAATTCATATACACATAAATATGAACATGTTTCATTTAGGGATCATTTTATTATTCATAAAGGATGATGGGGATATTTGGCGATGAAAGGAAACAATTCGGGTGAAGGCAGATTGGATATCTTCCCACTGATGAGAATGTGGACCCCAAAATACAGGCCCAAAGAATCCCATATTTCTTGGGAGTCTATAAGACAAATATATGAACAAATTATTCTTCTTGATCTAGTGCTAATTAGTCTTACATTGTGGTGATTAAGGCGACCCAATTTGAAGATGCAAATCTGGGCCATATTCTGCGGCCCAGAAAAACAGCCCAGCATTTAAATCATATCTCCCGAAACACAACGTATGATGGGCTGAAATTTTACAGAACTTTAGGAGATGTTTGGGGATTCATTTAGGTATTCTATTTACTACTCCAATTCCGCCTTCAAGAAGGTGATTTTGGCACCTCTGTTCGACGGATGCATGCTGGATGCCACTTCGAGGCAAGAGTTGAAAGGTCTCCTCTACATTAAATGTCCACCCACATTTCCCCAACAAAATTAATTAAAGGCACATGGGATGATATGGGATCTTCCAAAGACATCACACATGCCTATTTAAGGAAGTATTGGTGGAGTATTTAGGGATCTTTCTGCTTTACTTTCATTATAATGTTATTATGCCAAAGTTTCGTTGTAATACTTTCAATTTCCATGGAAGTTTCTTTTTTGTGTTTCTATGTTATTAATCAAAATATTTCTCTTATAATCTTCCCATTTCTTTTATTATTTCTCTATAATCACAAATCACAGTGATATATCTATGTTTCGGTGAATTAGTTCACACATAGGTGTGAATTTTATTCACACACACAGAGGAGTGCTCGTTATTTTCACGGGTTTTAATTTCTTCAGTCCAATTTCTGTAAGTAATCTTCTTCCCACCATTGAGGGTATACCATCAATGCAGGGATAAACCATTAATGGTTTGGTCATAGGAAGATTCAAACTCTGGATTAAATGTTATTTTTTGAATTAATTTTTGTTAATTGGTTATCTAATTTAAGTCATAATTTCTTCAATTATTTCCACTATTCATCTATACTGTGTTTATGGAAGCTAAATCTAAGTACTAAAATGAAAATATATATAGGATAGATCATGAATTTGGATCTATAAGTGTGTAGGGGATTATTAATTGAGTTTATTTATCCTCAAACAAGAAAATTATGAAGGTAGTATTATTTTGAAGAATGGATTCATCAAGAATTGGTAAAACCAGAATTCTCTAATGAAGTAAAATTCTTTCAATACAGCCTGAGTATAATCCTAAGATAAAGCCATTTTAATTGAATTTATTTCACTTAGGGTTATTAGTGTTCTTTAAAACCATCTAAAATCAAAACCATGTTGGCCAATTCATAGCAAAAAATCCACCTTTTTTTATTGTGTGTCTAAAGGTACTTCTTAGGTCCCTGTGGATTCAACCCCTACCTGTACTACAACGACCGCATACCTGTAGGGTAAATTTGGAGAAACCTGATTTTGGTGACATTTATAGGGACCCAAGTAATTTATCTTAGACACTTTAATATTTTCTCACCCCACGTTATGTATTCTCACCCCCATCTCTCTTATCTTTACCCATTTCTATTTGTGTGTGTCATGAGAATCTAGAATCCAACTTTTTGTCTACTCCAGTGGAGTATCTTCCAAATTACCATGTCAGAAACTCATGCTGTAATCAAATGGAAAAACAATATTGAGATCCCCTAAATTAGAAAATTTCTTTGATCAACCCTTGAGTAATTACCACACACCTGATGAGATGTACAATCAATGGGATGATGATTGTTTAAAAGATCAATTTCCAGCCCTCTTGAGGATGATTGAAGAGATGAAACATAATGAAGTTCACGATTTACAAACTCCTATCCAACATAATCTTCAAAAAATCCTTGAACAATTTTGTAATCAAATGGTTATAATGAGTTCTGAGGTATCATCATTGAGATTAGAACTACAATGCATTAATACTTATGAGGAACTCATCCATACACCAAAAGTACCTTCTTTAACCTTATGTGGAGTGTCTAGTTTCCCAAAAAACTCTCATGAATTTATTAAAGAACCAACCTTTGGATTTGGGGTAGGGTAAGTGAATCAATAAATTGTTGAATGGTCTTTAAATTAGGAAGAAATTTATTTCAGGTATTCACAAGAGAAAAATTAGATATCGTGGATTGAGTCTCCTAAGTATAACTCTATTGATAATTTTTCAAACACACCAATCCCTGAACCATTGAGAGAAATTAAAAACATTGAGTCCATACCCATTCCTGACACTAATCTCTACAATTTGGTGGTTTAATCTTCTATTCTAAAGGAAGCAATTTTGTTGAGAAATTTGGAAAGTGAAACTGAGCTGGATTCATAATCTCAACCTTTTTTTGAATGTCCTATGCAACACAATATCAAAATTATTATCCTTCCTTTCCCAGCCCAGTATCCTTTGAAAGGTTATAATCAGTATCTTTCAATTGGAATTCATTCTTCTCTTGAAACCAAAAAAGTTGGAAAGATCATTGATTTCTTTTTCAAGACTATAGTGGAAACTGGATCAACCATTTCTGATATTCCTTGTATTTTCCTAGTCATTATAGAAGATAGGTTTTACATGACACAAATTCTAAACAAATAATCAATCTAAATAAAGTGGAAGTGGAGAAATATGGGGTATGTAAAATTTTGAAAGTTGGTATTGGGTAAGTTAGGGGGTTCATGTCGAGCTAGAGACGTTAAACAAAAGCACTGCATGGGAGGAAACCTGTGGTTTTCAAGTTTAAAATTATTTTGTTGTTTTAATAAACATTATATTTCAAGTTGGATTAGTGTATCATTTTTATATAATTTTATTCTACCATAGATTGTTGACATGTTCTTCTTTTATGAGTATGGATGGGTATGAAAGGGGAGGACTGTATTCATCCATGTCACACAGTGTGATCACTGAGTAATACCTTACCCAGAAATTTAAAAGAAGACAATGTAACATCAGTTTGTGTTATTTTCTTTATGTTTTTGTAGGTTAAAAAAATAGACTATTGACATGTTCTTCTTTTATGAGTATGGATGGGTATGATAGGGGAGCACTGTATTCATCCATGTCTCGCAGTGTGACCCATGAGTAATACCTTAACAAGAAATTTAAAAGAAGAAAATGTATCATTAATTTGATTAAAAAAACAAAAAAATAGGGGAAACCATAAAAATGTTGATACTTGGTTTTAAACAAATTCTTCTGTTGTTTGTTTTTTCTTCTTTGTTCTTCTTTGTATGGTTCATGGACTATTTTGGGTGATACATATTCAATCAATGAGGATCCTACATCCCCCAAAAGATCAAAGGAGTAATATGGAGCATCATGAACTTCAACATTAAAATTCAGGTGAATTTGTTCCATGTTTATCATTTTCAATTTCCTCTTTGAACTCCTCTCCTACCCCTTCTAACTTTTATTTTCTTTAAACACCGAGGACAGTTTTATTCTATGTTGGGGGGAGATGAAATAATTTTTTTGATCTTTTATGAAAAAAAAAATGTGTGGAAGGAAAACTTTCATTATCCTTGAACATGGTAACACACATTTCAATCTCTGAAATTGGATATCAAATAATTTTTCATGCCTTGATTCTGATTTAAAAGCAAGTTTAGGTTCATGTGCATAGATTTTTGAAAGTTCGATTGTCCGATGTGATTTTTGACCATTATATTTTTATCCATTTAATAAAAAAACACAATACACGTCCTCTAGATTGTGGGGTATTAGTTGTAGTTCTTGGGGACCCATAATAAATAGCATAGGTTTGGTGATCATTTTAGTTTTAATATGAGTATTAAAAAAATCAATTTGCGTGTAGAGAAATGAAATGACGTAATGCGTGGCTTTCGGCACTTGGGGATCGTGACTCCATAGTTTTCTAGCCCAGAGTTGGGAATTTTATCTCTATTTTTGGTAATTTGAATTTGGTTTTGATTGAGTAAACTCAAGAAGATTCCTGAGTTTTTGAGCTTCGCTTGGTACCCTAAGGTCTTTGAGCCTGGGAGTAATCGGCAAAGTCTTGCTACATGGGTTGACTCAATTGAGTTAAATTTCCATTACGATGGAAAAATTGAAAAAAAAATAAAAACAAAACAAAACAAAACAAAAATATTTTGAATACTCCCCTTAATATTAAAATCTAATTCCTCCTAGCGCTTCCATCTTTTCCCCATTTAAATGAAAATGAACCCCCATGTCTATTGTGATGCACAACACATCGGCATGATTAATTGAAATTGGAAGAAATATTGTGGTGAATTTGTACAAAGGAGTGGGATTGGGCTTGGATTATGACTCTAGACTAATCTTGTTTTAATTGATTTTTATGGGCTTTATAATTTTTTTGGTATGAGGTCCTTGGGGGAGCAATGTGTATTAAAATGTTTTTTGGAAAAGGGAATTTGAATTTAATATTTTTGAGATTTATTTTTCTTAGGACTAGAAAAACTCAAGTTGGGGTGTGTGATTAGCCAATAAAAACACATATCTTGATTACATTTTAATGTTATTAAATGTTCATTTTTGATCTTATGGGCTTGAGTTACTGGATTTTAATTTTGAACATCCATTCTCATCATTTGTGCACTTCATGCCTAATGTGCATCAATTTAGGCCCAATGTTTCATCTAATTTTAAAGAATTTAATTATCCATATTTTAATTTGATATTTTGGGAAAAGTATATACACATAAATATGAACATGTTTCATTAACGGATCAATGGAGTAGTCATAAAGGATGATGGGGATATTTGGGGATGAAAGGAAACAAATCTGGAGAAGGAAGATTGGATATTATCCCGATAATGAGAATGTGGGGCCCACAATAAACGCCCAATGAAGCCCAAATTTTATTTGATTCTAGAATACATATAGAGGAACAAATTATTCCTCTATAGACAGTGCTAATTCGTTCTACATTGTCGTGATTAAGGCGACCCAAGTTGAAGATGCAAATCTGGGCCAGATTCTGCGGCCCAGAAAAACATCCCACCATTTGAATCCTATCTCCCGAACCACAATGTATGTGGGGATGAACTTTTCAGTAAATTAGGGTACATCTGGGTCTTTATTTAAGTATACTATGGACATCTATAATTCATCCTTATTGAAGGTGATTTCGGTGCCTCTGTTCGGTGGATGCATGCTGGCTCCCACTTCAAGGCAAGAGTTGAAAGGTCTTCTCTACATTAAATGTCCACCCACCTTTCCCCAAAAAAATTAATTAAAGGCACACGGGATGATGGGGGCTCAGCCAAAGACTTCCAAAATTACTATTTAAGGCATTATTGGTGGAGGATTTAGGGATCATGGTGCTTTACTTTCATTGTAATGTTATTATGCCAAAGTTTTGTTGTAATGCATTCAATTTCCATGTAAGATTATTTTTTGTATTTCTATGTTATTAATCAACATATTTATCTTATACTCTTCCAATTTGTTTATTTACAGCTCTATAATCACAAATCACAGTGATATATCTATGTTGTGGCTAATTAGTTCACACATAGGTATGAATTTCATCCACACACACGGAGGAGTGCTCGTTATTTTCACGGGTTTTAATTTCATCAGTCCAATTTTGTTAGCCATCTTCTGCCCACCATTGAGAGTATAACATCAAAGGAGGGATAAAACTTTAATGGGTTGATCATAGGAAGATTCAAAGGCTTGATTGAGTGTTATTTTATGAACGAATTGTTATTAATTGGATAAGTAATTTAAGACATCATTTCATCCATTATTTCCACTGTTCATCTTTACTATGTTTAAGGAAGCTAAATCTAAGTACAAAAATGACCATAACCTTGGAGAGATCATGAATTTGGTTCTCTATGTGTGTACGGGATTAGTAATTGAGTTTAGTTATCCTCAAACTAGAAAATGATGAAGGTAGTGTTATTTTGAAGAATGGATTCATCAAGAATTAGTAGAACCAAAATTGTCTAAAGAAGTAAAATTCATTCAATCCACCCCGAGCATAATCCTAAGAGAAACCCCTTTTCATTGAATTGAACTCACTTAGTGTTATTAGTGTTATTTAAAACCATCTAAAACCAAACCATGTTAGTCACTTCATAGAAAAACATCCACCACTTTTTATTGTGTGTCTAAAGGTACTTCTTAGGTCCCTATGGATTCGACCCTTACCTGTACTACAACGACCGCATACCTATAGTGTAAATTTGGGCACAACAAGTAGCACCTGACTTGATTACCTAAAAAATGGTTTTGAATACTACTGTCTCCATGAGATAACTCTAGATGACGCTTCTTCTTGCTGGTTGATACAGTACAGAAAATCGGTGCCAAACTGCCATGGCTCGCACCCCCAGATTCCCATAGATTATGATTAGTAATGTGTTCCTAATTCACAATAGAAGAGACAAAAGGTATCGTGAAGACATTCATCTCTAATATGATGTTGAACCCGATACCATCCTCAAATCATCTAGTTTTTTATACGTCATCATTCATCAGAATTGGTGTGAATTACAAAATCTCAGTAAACCTAGAAGAATTGTTCATAACTGATAGCATGCCCTACTCTTGGTGCATGAACTCCAAGGATCAGTCATCCCTCAGTGTCTTGGGAAAATAATAAATATAGAAGTAAATATGAAAGTATTCCCATGTCATGTATCGATGAATCCCTACTTTAGTGATAAAATCCCACCATCTCATGGAATAATCACACAGAATGTATGTTGTGAGCTTGACCCACCTCTGAAGATGCATATCCAGATTCGATAATATAGTCAGCATTGATTCCAACCCTAATTCCATAGCCTGACTGCTGCTAGAATATACACGTCATCTATACCATAGATTTGGTAGACTTCGGTGCTCCCTGAATGGTTTGCATGAACCTCACAAAGCCTTCACAGAACTATGATTCTTCACATGTGTCCAGTATAATAGCTGGTTCCCCGACTGGTACATTTGAAGGATCTATAAGTATCCCATGGCCTACCACCTCTAGGGTATGATCATTTCCTATCTTCTAGCATACAAATAAAGGTCATCATGGTGGAATGAATCTACATATTCAAGCACATGTCTCAGTTCAATTACATTTTAATGGTTTTACATTCAAGAATTCCAAAAAGAAATAGGAAAAAACCCTCAAAAGTTTTCCAAAATGGACTTCACAACATGTAAAAAGAATACACAGTGTGTACCCTTAGGCTCTTACATGGTCATGTTCTACCTCCTTCTTAGGCATTTGTCAACCCCAGGTACATAGCGTGTTCCTCATGCCCATGGTGTGTACACAGTTCTTTCCTCATAGCGATGTACTCCTACACAACTAGGTCCACATAGGTTTCTCCGGGATATGAAACATAGCATGTACCAAAAGTACATGGCGTGTTCTGATCAAAACTCAAAATCCCATGTTTCCTCTCTCATGAACAGTTACATGACCAGATACCGCACATCATGTACACAGAGTATGCGCTGTGTACTCAAGAAGATTTGTTCTTCCCCAAATAGGAAGAACACATGGCATGTGTTCATAGAACCACACACCGTGTTGTCTGGGCTTCCAAAAAGTAAGCCTCAGAAACTTCCTGAAACCCATGTTTTTGAAAAATAAATCCACAGTATGAAAAATTCTGATCCGTGAGGGCATGGTCTCCCCATAAATCATTGTTTTTCACCCATTCGTAACACACCATAACCTAATTCTATACAAAATTTTGAATCAGGATTAGCCAAATTTCCATCCAATAGGGCCCATACACCTTAGGAACAAATGTTTGGCATCCATTCAATCTAAACCATAGAATATACCAATACACCTAGCACAATAGAATGCATAACTATCAAGGTACTATCACAACAACATGCATCTCTATAATGACTTCTATAACAACAATATGAAATTAGTAAATCTTCCAAAATGGAATAGATAGTATGAATGGAATATGATTTCTAAAACGATAATATATGGTCCGTGATATGGAATAACCTCATCTCATCAGGTTGCAATGAAATAGAACCACAATAATATCGACAATCGCAACACAAAACAAGTGTTTCTCCCAATGGTGAAATCGAATCATCTGTAATAGTTTAAAATAAAAAATCACAATTTAATTCGAGGAAATTTTGATTTTCCCTATACACAACAAAGATACTCTCAAGCATAGGTAATTACCAAATTGCATGTCCTTTATATTATCTCCAAATAGTAGGTCAATCCAGAAAAGAAACTCCCCTAATATCACTTTGTAACATCCTAGATCCAAAATACACACAATTAGTGCCCTGTAAATACTTAGCCACATGACCTCATGTTCATTTCACCAAACACTAGAGGTAGTTGACTAGTAGTAGGGGCATTGGTCATGATAGTTTGGTGACTATTCTCTCATTGGTAGAGTATAACATATCAAAAAAATAATAACAATAGAGGAAGAAGTAGACAACATGAAACTAAAGTAAACAATGGAATACTGAAATATAATGATACCAAAAAGTCATATAATATCAAAATGATATAGCATGACACATTTTAGAAGAAAATATTGAAAAAAGGATACACTAATACTAAGTGAAATATAATAAAAAATTAAGGTAACACAAAAAAAACTCTACAGTATCACAAGCCTTGGCTCGGTTCCATGCTATCCTCCTCCTAAGAAGCAATAAAGTACCTATAAAAGGGACCTTTACCCTATCAAGACCTGAAACAATATAGTCTATTTAGGCCCAAAACATGACCCAAATAGGTTGTTAGAAATAAATAATAGTAGGAATCCACCTAAGGTTTGTGTTAATTTATCAGTGAGTATGTGCAGCAGTATTGTACAATAGTGAAATGTAGAAATCTAGGAGGTACTTAAAAGTAAAAAATCCTACATGTTCTGAAATTCATTTATAGGGTTCATTATGTCCATTATCAATTCAATTAACAGAGATATTTAAGTATCAAAATTCGACCTATGCCCGAAAATCCCCATATCAATGTAAGAATAATAGAAGTCTTAGAAGACCTTCTAAACAAGTAATTAATGTCTGAATCCATGCTTGTGGGTTGTATTGAACGACATTTCAAAATTTATTCCACTCCATTATTTAAATTAAAACCAAATTCCATTCTAAAGTTTCCTAAGCTGGATTTCAAGTATGACTTCAAGTAAAGTTCAACTGACATCATGCAAGTCTGTTCTCAGTGGTCCTACATGGGAGCCCTGAGTATCACTCTAGACATTGGTATAAGTTCATGAGAGTCCATCCTCAGTGGTCCTACCAGGGTCCATCAAGTGTCACTCTAGTTGTAGTATATGATCATGTCAATTTAGTCATTCTTCAAGGGTCCTACTAGGGATCCCAAGTGTCACTAATGACATATAAATCAAAAGACTCTTGAGTCCGTCGATAACATTCTAAGTTGAGCCCATGTGTCACCCAAGGTGCAATGAAAAATAGTCATCCGAGTCCATTCATGGGGTACTAAGATGAACCCATGTGTCACCCAATTATATTTACCTTTTATTCATTAAGGTTCAATAAAACATTTCAACCTACTAAAATTAGAAAAACTACTATATGGGAATAGGGGAAAACACAATCCCAAATACATAATAAAAACACTTACAATTATTACACAATTGCAATTACATATAGTAAAAAAATTATTTTAAACAACCCTATAAGGGAAATTAAGGCATAACCATAGACATCCTAAGTCGAAATCGCTAAAAAATAATTATCCATGTGAAACGTACCCATGAGGTTGCCCTAAATCCTAGAACAATGCCAAACATTATTTAAATCATTGAATTATTTACCAGAAAATCATCTAGTAATAATAAGGATCAATTTTCGTTCAAGGAGACAACCTAAATATTGGAGCACAAAACAATAGAACATATAAACATCTTAATAATTAATGGGAGGTACAAGACCACCTACCGCTTCTTAGTATCACTCTCCTCCTCCAATCTCAAAATCTAATTCAAGTTATAATGGTGTATATCTATAAAAAAATGATATTAACTCCACCTTAAATAACTTATTCTAGAGACAAAATCACCCAAAAATACTCAAGATGAATATAACACTCACTCAGTAGATTCCAACAGATCCAATGATGTTAGAATCAGCTTTCAAATGATGGAATGGGAGAAAAAATTAATCTCGGCACTGCTTTTTCTTCTACCCAGTGAGCCTCAATCCATTTTGTGAAAAGGTAAAGATATTTACCATTTTAACCAAAAAAACACAAATACACGGTGTGTAAGTCCTTATACATGGAATTTCTATCACATAACTGTTCATTTGGAGGCTGTTTTCACTGACTTACTTTATAAAACCTAACAAAATGACTATATGATGTGTACTACTAAGTACACGGTCTATATTTGGTTTTCCCTCTCTTTCTCACCAACATTCCAACATAACATGTAATCCCTTCAAAAACATCCATAAAACATGACATGTTCATTGTATAACATGGTGTGTAATCCATGATTCCAGTATTTTACTAAATTGAACTTATTTTCCCAAAAACTACGCAAAGGAAAAAAGGAAAAATGAAAAGAAGAAATTGTACCTCAAAGAGAGAATAAGGTTCTTACATAACACATTGTTCAGTACAAATTGTTAAATATCTTGTGTGAACCATGGGAGCCCTTTTATTCTTACGAGCTGGATCATGGACTACAAATGAATATGAGAGGTCATAAAATGGTTTTGTATTCTTTAATGAATATATCTTTAATGGTTATTTCATGGGTTTTTAAACCATGTGGACAAACAATACAATTTTTTTGGTGCCTTCTAGTGTCTCCTGTATGACTAGACCATAGTTTAGAAAACAAATTGGCTTTCCAAATTTCTTAAAAAACGAATCTTAATGTTTCCCCATAAAAATTATTTCTCATATTCTCTCTTTTCACTTTTATTCCATTCATCTAGGTCTAGGACCACAATGTTATCTCCTCCCTTCCTATCTTCTCTAGGTTTTGGCCATTCTCCATTCATTTCAAGTGGTTTCTCCAAGGAATATATCTCTTTTTCTCTTATTCTTCTCCACTTACACTCCCATCCTCTATTCCTTCTTGTGTCCCATTACTCCTTTTAACCCTATGATCCAGCATGGTTGGATATAGGGTTTGGGTTGGTGTAAAATTGGGGGGTTCTGGTTGTTATATCCTAGTGGGGATGCCTCTTGAATTGTTTGGTAATTTTCTGTTGATGATGATGTGTTATAGCTCATTGTTAAGGATTTCCACTAGGATAGAGGCAAGTGATATTGTTTGTTTCCGTTACATAGAATATCATTAAATTCATTGTTGTTTTAAATTATATTTTTATTAAAATAAATCAATATGAGATAGTGTGGTGAATAATATAAATTTTATAAAATGATTTTTCACTTGGTATAATGGATATTTTATGGGATTTGTTTTTTAAAGTTATTTGTTTGGTCCAAGTGTTTGAAAAAGTTTATATAAGTTCTTTAAATGAAATGGGTTATTTAAAAGGTATCCCCCATTTATGTCATGATTTGGGTGAATTGTTATTTTAAGGAAGCATTTAAATGAGGGGAATCAATTTTATAGGTAAATTAGTTTAAATGATGATTATGATATAATTAAATGGTTTGAAAATTTTGTTTTCAATGATCCAGGTTTTAATTTTTCATAAAAAAATTGTCATTTTATATTTTTTAATATTTATTCACATTCCAACCCACATTTGAAGGAAATTTATATTTGGTACTTTATGATGATTTCCTTAGGTTATATGTGTGAACCTCATTGAGCCACTTTTTTATATCAATTTATATTGATTGTGGATACCAAAAGGGATATTTTAGATCCTTATATTATATATTTATTCTTATACAAGTAAAAAGGGGTTGTTTAATATGAGGGATTGGATAGTGAGATGAGGGAGGTTTTGAATGTTTTATACTTGTTCCTTGTGATTTGTTCATTTTATCACCTCTCTTGAGTTTTTTCATGGGAAAAATGAGAGATGGTATGTGACCGAGATGTGAGTACCCCCTTAGTTTATATTATTCTACAGCTAAGATTTTGGACCATGTACATTGAAAACTCATAGATAGTGGTGGAATATGTTAGCTGAGCGTTCCTGGAATCAATTATATATTTTGGTTAGTTCTATTAGAGTACTGAGTAATTGAAAGATATTTCTCTGTCAGCATAGGGTTTTAGTTTCTAGTTCAGGAATATATTACATGAATCATATCGAGTTTTCCATGACACCTATTTTTTATTAAGGATTAGTTAGGGGATATTTTTAATTCCTTGTTTGTACCCCAAAGCTCATGATTTGTTTACCTCAAACCATTCAATTTATTGTTATTTAGTTTTATCTATTGATCTTTTGATATCAGTCTATGTTTATATTTTTTTTCTAGTTACAGTTTCAGAATGATTTAAAAGATAATTGATTTATAATTTTTATAATGTGAATTTTTAAATATAATGTGGTATATAATTTAAAAAAGGTGGTGAAATCAATTTTTCCTTGATTTGAAAGAGTTTTAATAAAATGGATTGACTTTTCCCTTACTTTCTTTAAGTAGGGTGATGTTTAATTAGAGTAATAATTGAATGTTTTCTAATTTCATTTAAATTGTTTGGGAAAGACCTATTTTATGATTATATTTCAATATATCAATTTTGAAATTAATTTAGGAAGGAAATTTCAGGAATTCATTGGTGAAATTATACTGAGCATTTTTAGCCCACACCCAACATATAAAATTGTGTGTATACATATCTCATGATCTGTTTTAGGTTCCCCGTATCTGTTATCTTTTAGGGTTGGTGTTTGGGTTGTATGTTGATAGTTATTATGAGAAATTGTGGGTGACCAATGGTCACATGGTATTCATTGGTGTAGACAGAGGTCTAGTTTTTATTTTTTTGAGGTTATAATTTATCAACATGTTCAACCATATTTTATGCTTTATTTTTTATTTATATTGTACCTATATCATATTGAACATGTTGTTTATTGTTATGTGATATTATGTTCTTCATTATATTATTAATGTGTTGTACTAAAATTGATTATTCATTTGGTATTTAAACTATTTATTCCAAGAATGGATGTATAACATAAAAATAGGTCATTATAGACATCTTGGTGGGATTCATGATGTTGTTATTTGGATTTAGAGGGTGAAATAATTTCCAAATAATATCTTCTTGATATGCGGAAGATGTTTCCATACTATATGGATCATTAAATCCCTTTAGAGACTATTGTAATGTCTATTTAGGAGATGTGTTTTCTCAGCCCAGATTAGTTCATTTAAAGTATTCAATATCCCAATCTAGTAAGAGTATCTTTATACCTTCAACTAGTTTATTCCTTACATCACTCTGAAAGTATTTGAACATTTCAATGGTTTTATACTTGTGTCTCATGGGAAACATGTATCCATACCAAATAAAGTAATAATTAAAGGTAACTAAGAACATAAAATCAACACTTTTATTCAGTAATCATTGTTCCTTATACATAATTATTTATGAAATTCAAAAATCCACTATCCCTTTCACTATTTTTTTTAAAAGGTTCTTTGTTAATAATACCTAATAAATAATATTTTATATATTAATATGATTAATAATCAAATGGTTATAATAATACAAAATTATGAAGTCTTTGGATGTGTTTCATAGTTAAATGTACATAGTGATAATACTAATGTTATGTTGGATTATAATTAACCATGAACTTCTATATCTGAATAATTTACTTAGAATTATCTATATCTAGAATGTAAAAATAATTTATCAAATTTTTTATTCAATAAAAAATTTCATTTATATATATATGTATGAAAACTATTGTTCTTAATAGTGAATGAAAATCCAATATTATGGAAACTAGATATATAAATAAAATTGTTGTTCATGAATGAAATTTAATATTATATTTACAATTCATGGTGTAACACCAAAAAATTTCATGTGTTGTTGTTATTTAGTTTTGAAATATTTTTGTTAAATTTTATTGAATTTCTATGATGTGTTAGTGGAAATGAAGAAATGGGGAGGAATTATTAAGGCTGTTTGGGAACCAATCAATATCATTGGAGATACTAGGGTGCCATCGACTATCTAGTTTCATATTAAAAACTAGCGGGTGGAGGATATAGTAGCTGAGGAACCACTTGGGGTTCCATATTCTAGCTGATATACTTCTGCCAGCTAGATGATGGTAGATATAATATCCTCATGCACTTCTTGGAGCCACCAACCATCAAGAGTCCATCCACCATCCATCTAGTGGGTTCTATTTTAGTTTTTAATTAGGGGTGACTAGATATTTTCCTCAAAACCTATATTTTTTTAACTCACTCAAATATCTCAAACATTATTTATAAAAAAAATGAGGTTTTTTATGGTGAATTTTTATATCTTTTCCTCATCACACCACTAGTTAAACATTTCTCAAGCAGTGTTCATGGCTCTCATGAACTGGATCTTCCACTCATACCAGGACTCTAGTATCATTATATTTGGTGATTATACTCCTAATTTTTAACAAACTACTATGTTGAATTCTAGAAACCTTGAGATCATTTTGTGTACACATTAAGAACATCATCTTTATTTAATTCTTTTGAAGTGACACTTTTACATCAAATAAATATGCTTCTTCGGAAACATAATTTGTAATGCCGGAATTTATGTTGACCAAAATATGGTTGTGGAAGATATTTATTGGGTATAATCTTAGAAACTATTTGAGATTTTATGTTTTCTTGGTTTTTTGGGATAGTACATGGTGTTCATTAATGAAATGTACCACTCAACAGCATGCGTAACTGGGATTATAAAAAAGGAGTAATGTTTGAATGGACAAAATAAAGTCAAAATGATTTTATAGTGATGAATAGAATGTTGAAACCAACTATTATTATTCATTTTATTTTTCCCTTAATTAGTTATTCAATTTTTTATTATGATACATGTTCTATATTCATAGCTATTTTGATGCATATGGACCAAGTAGTTGCTTAAGAGTATCGTAATATATATACCCATGAGCAAAACTACCCTAACTGTGACTTTGAGTTTGACATTGTGGATCACACCATTAATTGTTAGTGACAATATCTTTTCGGTAGGAGGATTATAATTTATAAATACCACACTAGATTAAGGAATATATACTATTAGAGAGACATGAAAATTTATAAAAGGTGTTGGGTTAAGTACCACCAGATTCTTGACATTAAGATGGGTTATGACTCTTGTAAAATGAATATTGTTGTAAATAATCTTAGTCATAAGATGAAACATCCTAGAGAGGGATCATCAGAAGAATAGTTAAAATTTAATATTTTATTAGTATATTGGTTGATGGATGCTTCTAAAAATAAAGAATTAATGGAAAATTCATCCATAGACATCACTTCTACCTTAGTGGATTGGGTGAAATCCATCTAAAAGTTTGATCCTAAATATTCATTGATGAGAGAATGTTTTTTCATGAGGGACCTAGTTCCAATTTGGACTTTATATGCAGACAACACGATCAACATCCATGATAGGATAACAGTCACTCTTCCTATGATAGAAGAGCTAATGAGGGTCTCTTATTCATAAAAATGGGTATTTTACCTAGGATAAACTATGATATTCACTGATATCAGGAATCATTTTTAGTGTTTAGGTATGAAAAAGGACATTATAGGTTTTTCCTATCAATATCTAATCTATCATTTGATTAAGGTCATGCATAATCTACTAGGTGTATTGCTCCATTTTCTACCCATATCCAGGTGGAAGTGAGATGATGTGACCAAGGACATAGTTTTAGGATTACCTAGGACCCCAATAGATCAAAATTTTGTGTTGGTTATTGTATATTGAACAATTATGGTCACATGATTATTTCTGATTTGAGTGACCGATTTAGTAGATGATTTAGGCAATCTCAACATCTTAGTGAAAATTCAATTCTATGGAGTTCCGACAAGAATAAAATCATTATTAGATACTTGTTTAATGTATTATTTTTGTAAAGGAATACACATAGTTATGGGAACTCAGTTGAATCCATGTATGAAATAACATCTGTAGACTGATAGAAAATCTGAAATGAAGATCAAACTTTTAGAGGATATGCACTAGGAATGTGTTCTCGACTCTCCAAGTGCATCCATGAGTCCCAGGTTTGAATCCCAGCAGAGGAATATTTCCAAGTGAATTTAGTAGTACTATTAAAGGAACTATATAATGTACTATTCGGGACTGTAGAAAACAAAACTATTCACTTTCAGGCTACCTGTTTGGGCATGGAGTCCCTAATTCCTTCAGGCCACCCAAGGCCTTCGAGCTAGTTAAGGCCTTCGGGCCTCATCAATGCCTACAGGATACCTCATTCAGATCATACTATACAGATGAAACCAGACAGACCAATGGAACTATCTCCAGATGAGAACATAAGGGAGGTGGTTTCTCAAGGAAAAATCTACTTGAATATGGATGAAAGAGAGGGTATATAAATTTCCACTGGGACCAGGCCTGTGCACCTCTTCACATGTATTTCTATCCAAAAAAGTAATGTGAATGTTGGAATCCAGCTTCATGAACTAGACATTGTAAAGGGGAATTTCCCTGTAGTTGTTTGACATGAATTTATCTAAGTCCTTCGGTTCATGTAATCTACTAACCCTATAAGCCTTGTAAGGGTTCCCCCTCATCCATTGAATGGTGGGTTATCAAAAATCCATTAATTGAAGGCATTAAGGCTTTTCAGTCTTATGTGGTCTTGATAGTGATTTCATATAACAATATTTTTCTATATTGTATTCATATGGATATGTTAGTGGATCTTTATATTATAAATTTTCATTCACCGTTGAGTTGGAATGAGGTGGGTGAGTCATATTTTAGGGGTAAAAACTAGGTTCATGAGACTTCTAGGAAGTTGTAGTTGATTTAGAGGTGGTTAGTGACTTCTTAGGGAAGGTATCATTTATATGTTGGATGTAAGTGATGACCCTTGGAGTTCCTTATGAGAAATAATGGTTTTTATAGGTTTAATTTTGTTTGGAGAATCAATGTTTTCAAAAGTATAGAATGTTTTTCATTGTGGTTTATGGGATGATTCACAATAATTGAATGCATTCGTATGCTAACATACAAATTGGATCCTCTTACATGACATTGAGGTGTGAATAATGTGTTCCATTTATCTCAACATTGAAATTATGAGGCCAATTATATGCATGTTATTGATAGCAGAGATGCTAATTTAGATCCCAATGTATCATTCATGGAACATCAGATTCAGATCATGGACCATAATGAGAATGTTCTATAAGGGAATACAATGACACTTTTTTGTGTTTTATGATAGCACATGATCATCCAAGAGAGACTTGAAAATGATAATATGATGATTGGGCTCAATTCCCATGATTTATTTAATGAAAACTATAGATACAATTCTTGGGGATGATACTATATTATATGGGGATATTTGTAATGAAATCAAATATCATTTTATTTTTTTCATTAGTTTTTACACATCTTGGTGTTTTTATTCAGTTTTTGAAAATTCTCAAAGGCATTCAGGAACTGATGGAAAATATATCAAGGTGTTGTAGGACCCAACTAGTAGCATTATAGATACTCAGGTTCCATTGGCTAGCCAGTTTTGTTCCACAGACTAACTGGTGGATGTGACAATAGCATTGGAACCACCTAGGGTGCCACCAGCTAGATAATGTAGTTATATCAGCTAGCTAGGGGAAGAGTTACTAGTCCCTATCTCTAATTGGATATATCAACTAGTTTATAGTCTCCATAAAAGTTTTTAATATGGTTTGACTCATATTTGTTCCCACAAACATCTATTTGATAACCCTCACACTTGGATCGATCCTCATTTTCACAGAATGAATAGAGAGGCTCCTTTAAGGAGAATTATAATATCCTCTTTATATCAATCTACCAATTTAAGTTCCAGTAAATCCAATAAATTAAATTTAAACCATTATACCCCCAAAAACATATACTTATCCTTGTATAAATCATAGAGCTGGGCTATAATGGTCAGATATATGGATCCAAATATGATTTAATGGGGGAATAAAAAAATTATTGATGGATAAGTACCTAATTTTTGAGAATTTTCAACTCTATATTGAATGATTTAAGATCCGTTAGGAGAGGCCATTATCATTGTCTAACCATAATCTAATTATAACCATTATCATATTCTTCTTCTTTTATACTGATTCTAGAATCCTTATGTTTTGAATTTGGATATATCAAGGGACATTTGGTCTGTAGGATGGATCATGGATAGAATTAATACATTAGGAATCAATACTCTTGAGGAATGATGTCCTTACCATCTATAGAGACCCTATAAAATTAAATGGTGTGATATACATGTGGGTGTGTATAGACCATTTGGCCCTTTCTTTATGTGACATGTTTTTTACTTCCTATACAATGTCCTTTGTCTGGATGTATCTATGGATTCTCCCTGATGGGTTTAAGGTAATAGGTTGATCTAGATAGACTAGTTAGCCCCTTAGAGGAGGAGTGTCATTATTTTGGTTTGAAGGATATGATTTATCTTTCCAATATGACTTGTGGTAGTGTGTATTTCCCCAGAAAAAGATATTGGGTCAATATGTGGTAGTGTGTCCTACCATAGAGAAGTGAATTGGGTCAATGTATAGATTTTGGGGTTTGAACATTTTAGGTGGGAGATCTTTTTATTAAAGGGGTGAAATTCATATAATATATAATGAATTTTTAATTTTATATTCATTGTGGGATATATGGAAATATTTTTCATGAAATGAATATTTATGGAATCCCTACCAGCATGAAGATGAATCGGGAAAAGTCAAGGTTCATGGAGGATTGGTTAAAAAATAATGACTTAGAACAAAAAAGTTTATTTATGAGTTTAACTTATTTAAATATAATAAATTTTCATATATATAATGATTTATTTATGGTAATGAAGTATTAGTGATGTTCTATTAGGTTTACATTCTTTCGCTCCATAGGCACCCCAGTTCATGTGTATTTGTTTTGTTCAAGGATCCATCGAAGGTAAATGACCCTATGTTGAATAACTGAGTTGGAGGAGCTTAGATGATAGAGGAGATTCTGAGATGGACTCTAAATCATTTCAACAGTTCTTCTATATTTATTTTTTGTTTTTTCCTTATTGTTGATATCCCGAAATTGGGGATCTTTTTCATTATATTTTATGACTCCTTGTATTACACATGGATATAACATATTCGATTTTGTTATGCTTATATTTTTAATTTCATGAGTTTTCTTATTTATTCTTCACTATCTATCTAATGTAGGGAAAATTTTACCAATGATATCTACTAGTTGACAACCTCTTATACAAATGGAGGCATGGATTAGGTTATGTGGCACTCTTTCTCAGACTTAGTGATTCATGTCAAGGTGTTACACTAGGTTTAATACACCTACTAATATCAGTACATATGTGTCAAATCCTAATGAAACAACTCTTTTTGTATTGAAAATATAAAAATCTACCTCACCCCTTCCCAATTCCATTTTATTTTTAGGTTTTTTATTAGCACAAAGGTGTCACACACAACCGATATCTAATACTCAAGAGTCATAGTTAGTGAAATTTATTTATATAACATTCACATCCATGTTCTCCAAATTTTTTTCATTTAGAACATTTATCAACCCTATATAACAATCTAAAGCTAATTTATAAGCCATTATTTTGAGTGATCTGAATATGATTATCATGAAATAATCTATAATCTATAACAAGGAAATATCTTTGGGTGACTATCATGTATTTTATCTTTTTAGAAAGGATAGTTAATGGAATTAATCCCACTAAAAACGATGAACCCACAAAATTAGATCCATTTAGTTATCCAAGATCCATATTTTACTAGGTAATGAGTTTTCTTTGGTGTTCCATTCACCACTTAGTTATTTATCAGGGGAACCATCCCTATCATAAAATTTATGATTCTTGGATATTTGAATAGAAAAATCATTACCTATATATATGGTATATAAAAACTAAAATTTATTCCATTGGTATCCTAACTATGAAGGTTTCCTAGCTAAGATTCATCCAAATAACATTCTATGAATAAACTAACAAAAGAAAATCTCTGGGAACACTTATTTGGAAAAACCTAGCTAAGGAAGACCCATTACCATCTATTTCTTTATTTCCTGACATAAGATAATGGATAAGAACATTTATTTGGATGAACCTACCCAGTTGAATGATCATAATATTTAAAATTTAACTTTATATGTAATATTATAGTTATTATTGGGGATTTTTACATTTAGAAATCTTCTCTACTTAATATACATCATATAAATATAAAATTCAAAGTATTGTATCTCATGAAATTGTTACCTTCCCATTTTTATTCATATGTGTTTTCATGTTTCTTTAGATCTAGTTTTGTAATCCATATTAAATCCACCAAATTAATGTGTTAACCCTACATTTATGTGTTACTCTTGACACAACCCAATTTGTGTTTCTGTTCACCCAAAATAAAATCCAAGTATATTCATACATATCTGAATACCTATCTTGTATATGATACCATAAATTTTCATGTAAAAATATTAACTTAATAGCGATTGATATTCTCCTTGTGAGTAAGCTAATAATAATATATATTAAACCCTACATCTTTCTAGAATAAGACATAATCCTCTATGACTATGGTCAATATGATCATAGGCCTCTCTCCCTAGGGTGTCTTTACTCAATAGAGAATTCAATTCCTGATAAATCTACCACCAAAAATACATAAAATATTTTAAATAACTATTCTCAAGTTTATAACTCTAAAATAATTGTGGTCATGGTAGATGAAAAAGTTAATATTTTGGAGTATTACCTAGCTTGTAAGGAATGAATCTATCTTCTAGAAGAAATTTTTCATATGAATTTCACTAACACATTATTCATATTCTATAAAAAATATGAATTATAAATAATATTATAATTTCCATATAAATAAACATTAATTTATGATAACATTATATATCAATATAAACTTTTCATAATTAATATAGGCATTCAAATTACTAATTTTTAGTTACAAACACTCATCATCGATAAATAATATAAAAAATCTAAGTAAAATTAACTAAATATTAAAATTTAATTTCTTATAACACTTGAACTAAATATTAAATTGAAACTTAACATAGTTCCACAATTTATAGGGTCATTGCGGGTCAATAATATATGGAAGAGAGTGGAGAGGTGCTAAGGAAAAGTACCCCCATAAGAGGCAGTAAAATCACTGTGCTTGTATAGTGGGTTAGATTCATGGGAATTTAATGATTATGAATAGTGTGACATGGGTAATGAATTAGTGAGAATATGAATTTCTGTATGATGTGGGACTCTCTAATATATGGTTTCTTCATCATTTAAGTATGAATGAACTCTAAATTATGTTGAAACCTAATATAATTTCAAGTCTACACCACAAATTTTGTTGAAACTTAACACAATTTTAGGAAATAAAATATCAAAGTTGTGTTTTTTCCACTCCACATTATGTAAACTATTTAATTTAATATTGAGTCCCAAAAAATACAGGTTATTTTTTAAAGTTATATTAAGGGAAAACTTTTTATTACATAAACTTCTTAATGTAATGTATATGTATATAACTCAGTGTTACATTGTCATATAATGTAATGCCCAGTGGGGAAAACTATTATACATTTCATAAAACGAGTTATTCACTATAAAAAAGAAAATAATTAATTCATTAAATATGAATTCTCTGTTACCTCTAATGGGTTCTATGGGTTCATTTCATGATTGATAGATATGAATAGAAACCTACATATACATGATATATCCTTTATAGTATCACTATATATAAAAATGATAACAATGCATACCTATTCTCTAACTGAAGAAGCCTCTATCTCAATAGAGTAAGCTTGAAGAAAATCATAGAAGTGGTAAATAAAAGTTTACTACCTCTAAGGGATTACACCATCCTTTAGATCTATAACCATATCACAAGGATCCCAGACATTGAGATGGGTTATAATGCCTAAATTTTTATGATGAATGATGATAGAATAGGGAAGTGACATTCAAAAATATTTTCATGGAAATAAATATTATTACTCTATCTAGTATAGGAAATCATTACCCTTATATATCCAAACTCGATGATCCAAATTTAATGAAAAAAATAAGACATATATGACACATTAGGTATTACCGAAGAATTAATTATCTCTAGGAAAATCCATTAAACCCATTAAATTCATATAGAATCTATATTTAATACATTAATAATGAATTAAAAATTGTATGAAACCTTATGTTAGGGAGTTGGAAGATTCATTCACTCATTATGTTGGGTAAAAATAGTCTCAATTTTCATTACATAGAACCATGGTACATGGAACCAATGTATCATTAATTCGTATGAATCTAATTTTAAGTGTGAAAAAAATTGATAATATCCATTATATATAATCCCATAGGGACCCCACAACCCAGAAGCCAATCTTGACCCAATCCCAAATTGGCCAATTCTATTTCACTTCCAATTCTCACACCATCATCCAAACCTTGATACCAATGTTATCCTAAGAAAAAACCTCTCCCAACACCTCTACAAAACATTAGTGTAATTTTCACAATAAATACTCGAGCCACATATATTATCTCCCAAAGGTATCCTATTAAGGCCAATATCTAGAAGAAACCCTTTTCCTATCCTCATATTAATCCTGATAGTACTTAACCCACTCAACACACACAAACACACACTAAAGTAATTACCCACGATCAATGTGAAAATATTAAAACATAAGTGGTATATATGACCATCTCACCAATTTCCACTAGGATAAATCCCCACTAGATTTTAAACTAACTAAAGAAAAAACCACTCTTAGATATTCACAACTCATTTTTTGCCTCTCACATACTGAACCTACAACCACACCCCTAGAGACATAGTCTCTTTGAAATTTCAAATTTCTCAACTCATCGTGATGTAATTTATCTATAATTAGGAGGCTCTATGAAACATAATACCCCACTTAGTGCACTCATAATCTCTATCAATTTTACCAAACCTAAATCTCCATAAAGAAATGAAAAATGATGTATATATGTACATTTTTTAAGGATTATAGGGACCACGTTACTCTATATAAGAGTTACGATCCTGGAGTTGCACCTTCTAAGCTTGTTCATAGACTTTCTAGGCATCTATGCCTATATATCATATCACAAACCATAAAAAAATTATAAATAATTATAATTAATTAAATAATTTAATAGAAGGAGGAATAATTTTTAAAACCAAATTGACCAACCTTTCCTTGATGAAACCCTGATAAATAACATGCTTACCACATATGAAATTTCTATGATACTTTTGAAAATTTCCATATTATTTAATACTAAATTAGTAAAAAATTAAAACTAATTAAGTGATATCCCATATAAAAATCACTAGGAATCATTCCTCCAATGAAAGAATAAGATACTAAGATGAACCCAACGTAAAATCCCCATATGTTTTGTAAAAAAATATTGAAAACTTTTTCTAATACCATATGAAATGACCTAATCATAACATACATATATATTTCACCATTAAAAATGAATATTAATTATCTCAAATAAAAAATCAAAACCATTGAAACTATTGGTTTAGAGTATTTATAGATTATTTATATGATGTTATTATTTTATAATAAGAATTCAACATCTACCAAAAAATTCCATACACATTATATCTTCACATAAATTTTTATTTAGAATTTTTTTTCAATCTAAACCTTTATTAAATTTTTAAATTTTTTTATTAAGTGTGTCGAGCCATATTTTATTTGATAAATCAATTGATTCCTAAATGAAATATATTAAATGTAATATATTATTTTTATTTAGTGCGTGTATGATTGTGGGAGTGTATGGTTTCATTTTAAATGGGGCATTTAAAGGAAAATTTAAGGGAACAATTTTATTTGAGATAAGGGGCTTAACCTAGGAGTGGCATAATCATTGTTCACATACGGGGTCCCTAGGGTTAGGCCATCTTTAGTGGAGTTGATTAATAAAATTAAATAATTGGTTATTTAATTTATTATATATTTTAAACATATATTTATCTATAAATTGACCATTAATATATCCCCTTATGTTTAACTTCCACAAAACCTAGATTGAAAGAGAGAATTAAGGAGTGGTATATTCAGAGATCCTAGGAACTTATGAACATTTTATTTATTTGAGATCACTGACAAAGATTGTGCGAGAGATATAACAACAAATAAGTATTCTAATAAAAAGGAATGGATTGTTCTTTTTTATTACTATACTCCATTAATTTTTATTTTATGATCCTAGGATATTTATTCTTGATTTTTTATTATAGATAAATGTTCCCTTAAATAAATAAAATTTTATTGATAATTTGAATTCATTTCATTATATTCTTCATTATTATAAAGTCAACACCAAATGGTCAGTAGAGAAGCTTCGAACCGAAATCCAATAATTTAATCTAATATTTATATTCAACATTTCTCAATTTTTTATTCATTAATTCACCATCGGTCTTCAATATGGATAATAGTTTGATGAATCTTGAACATTGATTTTAAAATTGTTAGAATCTAGGTTCCTGAAAAATGATTTGGCCATTAAAAGAATAAGGAAAATGAGAGGGTCATTGAGTTAAGGATGAGAATTGGATAGAGAGATGGTGTGTGTTCCCAGTAGGAAGTAGTGTTTATGAAATTAAAGGTTTGTGAAAACTAATCCCATGATATTTATCCAATAAATAATGGATATGAAATGACTACCGATGTAACTTCAATCATATACATGTATTTTGGTTGTGATTTGGGAGAAAATAAAGTCAATAACATTGATAGTGGTGTGATTAACTAGAAAATTAAATTTATTGGATAACTTTTCACAATCACATAGTTTATAATTTTATAAACATGGTTCATGTATTCCCCTATACTAGTTTATAGGGGTACATGTTTTAATATGTTTCACACATCACATGAATCCGTGTCACACTCCATGTAATCTATGCATGATAAACTTGAATTTAATCCAACAAATGTAAGATCAACTAGTGTGGGTTGTAGTTCATTACATGTGTTTTACAACTCCTTCCTATGGTTTTTTCATCATAAAAAATAGTCATCTATTTTTATAACATTTTCTTTTTTGTGAGTAACAATATTTTTATTTAATTCAAGATTCTGGAATCCATTAAATAATAATTTTTTAAAATCATTAGTAAAGGCATGGTCTTATCTCTCACTCCACCATAAATGTCTTTATAAATGAATTGGAAGATCCCTAGAATTCATTAGATTGAAGTGGGGGTTATCATTTTGTTATGATGGGTATAAACATGCTACAATGAATATCTGGTGTAGGGAAATAGCTAACTAGTTTCATGTGTTTTGAACCAACATCTCCCCTGAACTCATAATGGCTACCTGATAGAGGTCTACTGGTCAACCAATGGATCATGTAGTTCAAAATGATTTTTCTTTAAATCCACTGACAAACAACTAGCTAGTAGTGGCTAGCTGATAGATGTTCTCTAGTAGTTCCTAACTCCACACATTCTACCTACTACCCATAAAAGGATACCATGGATCTAAGTGGCATCTAGATTTCTCTAGCAATGAAGTATTGAATGTGGTAAAAAATCCAATTAAAGTAGTATTCCTTAAATTATTGAATATAAATTAATTATAGATCTTTACTTATCCTTTAATAGGCTATAAAATGAGCCCCTTGGCTGTTTGAAGATTCACATTAACATCCATTCTCCCAATGACGTGATCTCAATGATCAATTGACAATAAATAACTAGTATTATCAAATCCTCTCATGATCATTACAATTTTATATTTCTCAAAGTCACTCTTACTATCCTATCTAATGTCTAATTCTCCATTGGAATTAATCCAATAAATATATATGTGATCAGCTTAAAATAGGTTTCCCTAAATAAGACCTCTATCTTCTAAACAATAATTCTCTAATGATTCACACTCTGAAAAAGTATGTGATGGGTTACTTGGATATGTAAAAATTTCATGAGGGTGCTCAAATACCAAAATTGCGAGGGATGAGTATCTATATAATCATTGAGATCAAGGTATTTAATATATAGGCATCTCATGTTGAGGGGTAGGGACATAGGGGAACATCCTTTATCCAAAAACTTTATCAATTTTTCCCACTATTTAATTTTATGTATTTCATCATTTAACATTGATTCAAATATCTGAAAACTTCAAGTTCCCTCATTGAAATTATTAAATTAATTTTATGTTTTATTTATTAACTTGAATTTAATTTATAAACTATCACGTAATTGATTTATTAAATTAATATTTCATAATCACCATTGTTTTAAACTAACCTTTAAAAATACTATGTTTTATAAAAGGTAAATTTACTTTACCTATTTACATAATCTCCAAAAAAAAATGCTATTAAAGGATTGATTTCTATTTTTATAAAAGTTCATTTATATTCAAACATTTCTTTCATATTTTTTAAAAATCCTATAATATTTCAAAGCTAGAATTTATTATACTATCAATCGTAATATTCAAGCTCTTATTTTATATGGAACTTATTATTCCTATTAGAAGAAATGGATGTCAAATTTTATTTGAATTATCAATTATCCAATATGGAAAAAGGTAATTAATGATTATGTAAACCTAAATATTCTAAAAAAATTTGACTCCCAATGATGTTAAAAATGTAAAATTCTATAGCAAATTTATGTTTTCCTTAAACTATAGTCTTGATAGTAATGAGTTAAATCATGTTTCTTACTTCAAAACTTATTATGAAATTTGGAAATTATAAAAAAGACACTCAGAAATTAACAAATAAATTAAAGGACATATATTGGATAAGTATCATTAAGATTTTGAATTTTTTCATATACATTACAATGAATAAATTAGAAGGATGTTAACATGATTTTCTAACATGTAAAATGGTAGAAATTCTATCAGTAATTAATTTTGTACATAAATTCTCTTAATGAAATTATAATGGGGTTTTCCATGATTTTTTAACCCTAAAGTCATATCCATTTAAGAATCAAAATATTTAAAAAATATAGTGGTTGAGGAGCACATAGTCTCCCTTTTAAAAGATTAAATAATGATAAAATAATAAGTGGATAAGGATGCCAATAGATCCAAATAAGTAAATAAAAACATAAACTTGAAATATTTAAATGATGAACTATCTATAAGTGAGTTAATTATCAATTCAATTCATTTTAAAGATATTTCCATTTACTTATAGACGTGGAACATCAATAAGAGATCCAAAAAATTCAATGAAAATGGTATAATCTAAAGTTACTTGCAATGAATGTAAAATGAATGTTCACATTTAACCAGAGTTCCCCATCTACAAAAATAATTTAAAAAAAATAAAAAAGATAATATGTATCTCAATGTCATTATATGGAGTTAAAATGATTTTTCCATAGATTCAACATCCCCTTACACCACAAGTGACTAAGGAATGAAGTTCTTAATGACCATGTTGATGAATATGTTATGGTTATTAACCCTCTTCCAATTTCCTCATTCTCCTCTCATTGTCTAAATTATTAACCTATTTTTCTTCTCTTTAATCCTCAAGTCTCCTAAAAATTGAAGGCCTAAAATATTTCTTGAGGTTAACATGAAAATAAATTTTATCAACCTGATTCATTATACTTGGAACTCTAAAAGAAATATAATTAATTGGTTGAAGAAAAATAAAATCTCTAAAAATAAAATAATTTTATATTTAAGAAAAGGAATATATCATCATGAAAATAAAAAACCAACCATTTTTCAACAAACTCCAACACACCATTAAATAACTCCATAATTCCCGATTAAATTTAATCAAGGAAAAATTAACTTAAATAAAATATTGGAATCTAAAAAACCTAAAAAGAATGGGTTCACTTTGGATACATGAATTGTGAAAGAACCTATAAGAATAATATGAAATATATTTTTTAAATGGTTTCTACCAATAAACTTTTTTATAATTACTGAAAAATAAATAGTAATTTAATATTTAAATGTGATTGAAAATGGGTGATATAGAAGACTACATTCAATCCATCTATCTACCAATTTTTCCACATAAAACCTACAAATAAAAACTAGATTAAGAAAATTATTGTTTAATATTAGAAGAATTATGTTTGTGTGGATACAGAAGCAACCAATCATTTAATTTTTTAAGAAAATTATATTTTTTTAAAAAAAACTAAGTTTAAATATGAAACCTATATTATAGTTTCTCGGGAAACATCTATGGCGAACTCACTGAATTAAATAAAATAAATAATATTAAAGGAGTCTAGATCACATTCGATAATTATTTCATTGGTAAGATAATCAATGAAGGTACCATTTTTTTTATAACTCAACTATATTTAAAAATAAATTATTAATAAAAAATTTATACATAATTTACTAAGTATTATTAAATTGTGTGAAATATGTTTTAAAATGTCGTTGAAAAAGTATCTTTGTAAATTTTTTAATTTAAAATGAAAAATTTATTCACCAATTCATGATTCCAAATTTTTTACACAATTAATTTAAAATAACTCCATAAAAACATTAAATGTTTGAGTTTACAAGACATAGCTATGGAATAAAATACTCTTCCATTGAATCTCTCAATATTTCATCAAAATTAACCATAAACAACTACAATGAGGTATTCCCAAATTTTATTTTAATAAATATAATGTTCGTAAAGCATGCTAATATAGCTCGAAAGACAATTTTTTTTAATCTAAAAAATGGATTTCATCATCAAGATCCCTTGAACTAATTAATATTTTCCTTTTGGGTCCCAATAAAATTTAAATTCTTGAAGAAAAATGAAATACTATCATAAACGTTGATGTTTTTACAAGGTTTAAATCAGAATATTTCTTATCTAATAAATGTGAATCTTGAAAAGTCTTCATAATGATTTAAAAAATGGCATAAAATGAAAATATTTTAAAGTTATTTCAATTCATTGTGATTATGGTGGAGAATTATATAATAATGAATTTGAAGATTTTTGATCATTTGAAGACAATAATAATTCTTTTTTATCTTCCTAGGCCTCAATTTTAAATGGGGTATTAGAGAAACTCATTTTTAATATTCCATGAAATCACTCGAACTATTTTAAATTAATTTTCTCTTCTAATTTATTGTTGGGATCAATTCATGAATACTACATGTTATACCATTAATAGAGTTATCATTTGTTCAATTCTTATTAAATACCCCTATTTACTTTAGAAAATTAAAAACCCTTATTTGGGAATTTTTAAAATTTTTAGATGAAAATTTTTCATTTTAAACACCAATGATTATCTTGGAAAATTCATCTCTAAATATTTTAATGATATCGTTCATAGATATTATATCTTCTAAAAATATAACTGTTTCATTTAAAAATGGGATACTATAGTTTAATAATTAATCCATGTGATTTTTTTATGAGAGTTTTCTAAAGTATTATTCTATTTTTTAAGTAATATTTTAACTAAGAATTTTTAAACTAAATTAATTTTATAATAATTGTATTACCTTAAATTTATATATTGAATGTTTAAAAAAAATTAAAATTACCACCCCAATAAAATATCATCAAATATTTTCAAGAGGGAAATCAAACTCATAGATTAGTCTTAAAATAGGTTGAACGCCTTGAATTTTTCTCTCATCAAGAACCCCCAAAACATAACAATTACCTTAATACAAATTATGTCTTTTATATAATGTATACCATAAATAAATTCACTCAAAATGATGTATAGATTTTTATGAAAATACATAATGATCATTAAGTTGTTGGATCTTAATGGGGTTCCCAAAATAACCAAGAATAATCTCTTAATATTATAAGAAACATGTATAATTTTGCTACAAATGGTAATAATCAAGAAGATGGAATCGAATAGAGTGAAAAATGTTCACCCAAAACATTATTGAAATCTTTTATAATCTTATTTTCATTCTCATCTCATCTAAATTTTAAACAAATTCAATTTCATTTCAAGAGAACTTTTCAAAATGGTTTTATTTATTAATTTTGTTTATTCAACAACAAATAGGTTTTGAAAATTATTTTTTTAATATTTTGTTTTCAAACATTAAAAATATATTTATGGTTTAAAAGGATACCTATATTATTGGTATGAATTCATTTAAATGATGATGTTGTTAAATGATATAGAAATGAAAAACTCTTTTTAAATTTTTCTTATTTTTTGAAAAATGAATTCGATATAATATGTATAAGGAAATTAAAAATCCTTCTCCATTATAAAATTTATTAAAGAAATAATTTTATCACTTTAAACCATGTAAATTACACCAATGATATCTTAAAATAGTTCTTAATAGAGAAAGAATAGTAAATTAGGTTTCCCATGGGTATAAATTATATGTTAACAATGGATTATGATTATAAAATAGTTGGAGAAAAACTTTATTGAACAATGATTTGTAATAAACATTACCTAATTATAACAAGGTCCAATATCATGTTCATTGTTTGTCTCTATGATCATATTCAATCAAATTAAAAATAATCTCATTTCAAATACATTAAAATTATTATTATTTATTTAAAAGGAATAAAAAATATCAGTTTATTTTATCCTAAAGAAACCACATTTGGTTTATCTTATTTATTCTATAATGATTTTCGATGATTCTAGCTAGATTGGAGAAGTACTAGTGGAACTTAAAATATTCTATGAAAATCCCTTTTATCATGGAGTATTATGAAGAAGAATTCTATTTCTCTTTTAATAGCTGAAGCATAATATTTATCCACACGGGGTGGTTGTACAAAAATTATATGTATGAAACACACTCTCTTAGACTTAAAGATAAAATTAAACAATATATTAAACCACCATGACAATAACACTACAATAAATATCTTAAAAAATTATATCTAGAATTATCACACTAAACACATTGATCTTCATCACCTTTTTCTAAGAGAACACTTCAAAAAAGGTAATATCCCATTGGATTTTATTCCAATAGAATACCAAATAATATATATTTTCACCAAAAATTTATCCCTTGAGCATTGATAATTTATTAATAGTGAATTAGGAATGATTCTCCCATGAAATTACTAATTAGACCTATTTCTATCCTAATTTCTTTCTAAAATATTTCTTGAATCTAATGTTTAAAAAAAATATTTTTAAAACAAGATTTTATTTTATTTATTTAATTTATTATATATATTTTCCCATTATCTCATCCTTGTATTATTTTATGGGGATCCTTACCTATTTTTATTAAAAAAAAATTCGTAAGATATGCTTTTTTTCAATAATATTTTTGTATTCTCAAAATTCATTATTTTATTTTCAAAATATCAGTGTTTTATTTCAAAAACAACAAGTAATTTTAATAATATGTATTTTTTTAAATTTCTTTTGATTCTTTTAGAGTTTAAATTTTATTCTCAAAATTCATTTTCAAAAAACTAAATAGTATTTACTATTAAACTTATTTAAAAAATGGTTTCTTTTTATATCTCTTAAAGTAAATTAATGGTGAATAAGTATTGATTTTATATACTTATCTCACCAAATCGTTGCTATAGTTTCCTTTGAAGAAATATGAATAAAAGGAAACATTTGAATTGAGATTTAAATTTACAATATTTTTTATTTCCTCAAAGAATTGTCAATGGATAAATCATTCAATTTAGGTTAATTCATTGAAAAAGTGTGATGTTATGGAAATGAGATGTAAAATTTTGTTTAATTTTTTTATCTATTATTTTGTTCATTCTTCTTTCACTTTGTTCTAATTTTATAAAATTTTATCTTTTTATTTTTTCCTATATTATGATTTAATTTCCTCTCTCTCTCTCTAATAATCATATTTTCTAGTGAGCTTGTAAATTTAATATTATTTTATAATATTTTTTATTTTGAAAATATTTGTAAATTTTTTTATCTCTTTATTTATTAAACATCATTTGGTTTTTTAAATCCCATTTGAGTTTTTATTCAAAATCCATTTTAATTTTCTTACACTCTTTTCTTCTCTTGTTATTTATTTCTTTTTTTGAGGTTTTTTTTGTTATTGATAATCATAATGGGGAATAGATTTGATACGAAGCTTAAATTCAAATAGGGATAGATATTCAAAAGGGGGATTTGTTCATAAAATTATCTTAATTCTATTTACTCTTATCTAGTGGTTAATTATTATAATAATGGATAGATTTTAAAAGTTATTCTTCATAGTCATTAATATCTTTATTAATATGTTTACTGTTGAGAACATTGAAAATATTTTTAATATCATTAATTTCCTTATTATCGGGATTATTACCTCTTTATTATTATTTTATATTTTATTGTTAAGTGTATGTGACCATAAAAAGTGTATATTTTTACACCTTTATCTCTCTCTCATGGTTTTTTCATGATCATCAAAACTCACTTATATTTCTAGCATTTTCTTTTATGTATGTTTTAATGCTTTTATTGAATTTAATGTAGTGAAATTCATGAAATGTTAATGTTATTTGAATGATTGATAATGGATTGTTCATGTATCTATCAAGAGACATAATATCATTAAATAAATGTTGTATGATCCATATAAGTATTTAAAATTGAGTGGAGGTACCCTTTCATAAAGATGGTAAATGGAAGGTTTCACCATATAACTAGTGCAGGGCACCGACTAGTTGGACCCATTTTTCCAGAATAACTATCTTTATAGAACACTCAAAAGCTACCAGTTAGAGGAGAACTGGCTTACTAGTGGCTCATATAGTGAACAAGGATTCTAATTAAAGGCCACTGACCTATCTATGGATATTAATAGATTGCCAGTGGAGGTTCTCTAATAACAGTCAGTTGTAGGTAGCCCAAAATTTTTCCAGTTGAGGCTACCAAGTATATGGTTGTTTTGAGAATGATCCATAGGGAAAGCATTAAATGTGGCCAAAATCTATTTAATGTGGTATTCCTTAGATTTATGACTATTTTTGAATTTTGGATCCTTTTAGATAATTATAGGGGTACCCCCTTGGATCTGTAAAGATTCACCATGACATTCTTAATCCCAATGACATGCATTCAATGATAAATAGATGGTGAAGT
The DNA here is from genome assembly GCA_963277665.1 of Viscum album. Lineage (NCBI taxonomy): Eukaryota > Viridiplantae > Streptophyta > Magnoliopsida > Santalales > Viscaceae > Viscum > Viscum album. Next base: position 716,369,324 of record OY728133.1, on the reverse strand, counting down.
GGTAGAATTATAAATTCCTCTCAAAATACTTCCAAAGTACTATTTCTCAAAGCCTCACTAACCATATTCTCAAAAATCATACTCTCTATTGTTCTTTATCTATCAAAAAGAATTCCGAGTGGCTTATATTGGGGTTTCAAAAAACTAGCCTCTCACTTCTTAAGCTCTACTATCCAATGTCATGTAATATATAAAGGTTTGGGACATGCAACTTGTCTTTAAAAAAAGATCAATAGGTTTCCCGTAAGAAACAATTATGAAGAATTGGTTTCATGACCACCTTTAAGATCAAGTTATTTATAAAATTGACCTATCAAGTTGAGGGCTAGATACATTAGAGAACAAATCATGATTTAGAATAACTCTTTATAACTTGTTTATATCGTAAATTTACTATTCTTAGTTGCATAATTTAATATCAATTTACATACTTCCATAAATTATGATTTATCATTTATTTTCTTAAATTATTTTGAGATTATCTTTTTTAACGATTCTTGAATTTGTCAACCATCACATAATCTTTTTCATTATTTACAAATTTTTAAATATTTAGTTCAAAATTAAACTTTTATATCACATTTTTAAAGCAGATATTTACCCTACCTTTTCTATCCATAATCACTGACAAACACCAAACATGAAATTTGTACTCAAAAACTATGTGGGACATCCCATTTCCATGTATCTTAGATCAAAATGACATTTACTTTGAAAATAAATTCCATGTACCCTTGAGAGTCTCATAAATAATGTACCTCAATAGGCATACAGTATAGGATAACCTCTACATGACATGTGATTGTAGTACATAACTAAGACTTAGATGAGGTGGTATACTCCATGTAATCCAAAATTAAATATTTTATAAATTTTTCATACATCATAAAATTATTATTTTTTTACTCTTGGAGAGGATTTGGGCATGTGTGTAGTACATATAGGGAATAGTTTCATAAAAATCATACATGAGTATTTCTACAGAACATGACCTTTTTTATGTAGATGATTTAAAATTAGATAGTGATCTTTGAGGAAATAATGTCAGTTGATTGAGCTCTTAGAAGTACTCATAGTTGAAAATAGTAAATGTTGTTCTTTCCTTCTCTTAGTTCATTACAGATAACCATTCAACTTATGTTATATAGGTTGGATTTCCTTTGGCTTTTTGTGGTAGAATTTTTCCCTTTTGATTTATGGTTTATTTACTTATTACATATTGATGTGTTATTTCCTTTTTAAAATCAATTAGATAGTTTTTGGGGTTTTTATTATTTGGAATTTATTATTATATTCTATGTGAAGATGTGTATGTTTTATAGGTTCATTAGGATACAGAGTACCATCAAGTGTGATATGCATACTCAACACTAGCCACATGCCCCTATTATATTGGACATGAGCTTTGGGTGGAACACTCTTATTAATACCATACTATTTGGGGTTACAGTGGGCAATGTAATTTCTATGTTATAGAAAATACTCCTCATTTTTACATAGGTAATAAAACAATAATAAATCGTTGAGGTTAAATGCTTTGTAAGGGTTAGTAAATAAGATATATCAATCAATTCAACATAGATAATCATAAAAGTGATCATATAATGAAAATAAAGGCATGGAAACATAATTATTTTGTGATACCTAAATAATTAATAATATAGAGTTAATCATAAATATTTGGTATAACAAAAGAGTGTGGAATAATAAGATAATAATTAATATCCATATATACATAACACTTGAATGAGGAATAGTAGTAATATAATCATGTCCAATGTATATATGACTTACAATTTTGGCATAAATATAAGCATATAAAATTATTACATATGTCAATATAAACATATAATACATTTCTATAATATCGGCCTAGGATAACCACATTTTTTCTATAACATAATAGACAGGGTTGACCAACCATTTCCCATGACATAAAATATAACATACATCAATATTTTCAAATTTATATGGAGGGATATATAATTATGGGACCACCTATCTCAAAATTAATAACCATACATATTTATTGTATCTGAACATGATCAGAAACAAAAATAAACCATAACATAATTAACCGGTGAGAAAGAAATAGGTTTCATGAAAATTTAAAAAAAACATAAATAAATATTCTAGAGAAACAATTTTGATATTTCATTAAAAAAAATCCCTAGTGAGACATAATAAATATTAATAAAAATTTATATAGATGAAAAAAAAATTAAAAAATATTAGGAAATCATTAATAAAGTAAGAGGAAATATCATTTACATCTTTGATAACTTTTATTTTAAAATGAATTGATTTTTAAATAATTTATTTTAGAAGAAATTAGATTGTAAATAAATACTACTTTAAAGATCAATAAAATCAAGTAAAATAATATTTTAAATTTAAATAAAGTGATATTATATAAAGAAGTAACAATATGGAAAAAGTTAAATAAGTGAGTTAAAATATTCCTTCTACACATTTCTTAAGGAAAGTAAAATTCAACATATTTTGAACATAAAAAATCATATAAGTAAAGATAAAGGTAATTAATATTTCGTGGACACATAATAGTGAATGTGGACATGGAAAAAAAGTATTCAAACTGAAAAGATGAGATAATGATAGTTCCTCTTACAAGAATCATTTCAGTCTAATTATAAATCATTGAGAGAAATGGTAAGAATAATTTAATCCAAAAAATTAAAATAGTAGAAGAAAATATAAGTGGTTTTAGTGAGAAATAAAATACATTTTCCCAATTTAAATTCACACTTATAAAATCTCGATTTCAAAGGGATATTGGAAAATAGAGAGTTGCTTTACTCCCAACCTCTTCAAATATAATCTAACCACATGTACAATAAACCTCAACATCTTAATCACATATTTCATATAACTTATTCACAATTATGACCATTTTTTATATGAAATTATACAAATTCATTATATATATTATTTATTGTTTATTTTTATTATTGAAAGTTAGTAATTTTGATTGTTTTGTACAAGTGTCATAATTAAGTTTCCAATACTCATTTTTTGATGAAAAGTTTATCATTCATATATTATCTAAGGTATTGGAAATTTTTTTTAAACATTATTTATATGGATCTATGTTAATTTAATGGAATATATTGGTATATTTCAGAAGAATGAAATTCACATGTTCTAATGAATTTTACCTATAATAATGAACTACATTTTAATGATCATTATTTTTTTCAACCCTTACCAAAACATAATAAAAACATAACTTACATGATAATATATTATATTATTACCCCTTAATTTTTTATACTCGTTTATAATTGAAAATTTTAATTTTTTATGGAAACATTCATGTAGATGGTTGAATCAACTCAAACGAGAACATTCTATAATAATAAATACAGAAGAATATAGAGTTATATTTTAATAATATAATATTTAAAAAAGAAAACCAACTTTTATAACACATAATCATATTCTTGAATTTTATTTATTAAGATTGGATATAACATAGGTAATTTAAAATGATAAGTAAGAACTAGAATCTTACATTGGTGAATTTATTTATTCTCAAAACCTGCTCCTTTTGAATGATAGATTTTGGACAATTTAATTAGACTTGAAGGTACCAAACATGGGATAATACATTAGAATATGGAATTTAGAATGATATTCAATAGAAAATAGAATGGATGTTTTTTATATGGGTAGAGTAGTGGTTGTTTAGTAGGTGATTTTGAGTGGCATTTCCAAAAATACCCATTAACTAATGTGTGAGAAATGAAATGCTACAAGACCAGTGGATAAAGAGTGGAAACATAATGGATATAAGTCATGAATCAAAACATTAGAACAATTATAAAATAAAATTATAGATATTATAGGACTTTATTTTTTATTTTAACCATTTTACCTCATTCTATCCTTTTCTGTGGTAACTGAACTTTTTCTTTAGTAACTTATTTTTCCCTAAAAATAAAATTGGAACTCTCACCTAAATCCAATGGATATATTCAAAAACTAAAATTAATTGTATGAAATTACATTTATATAAGTAATTAATTAATTTTTTAATCATAAAAGTTAAACAAATAATTTTTTTTTGAAAACATAATTTAGAGCATAAAAGATTCTTGATTCTTATTCATTAACAAGTAAAAAAAATAAAAGAATGATAATTTATGTTTATATATATTAAATTTAAATATCATTATATATATATATGTGAAATATTCCTTTTAAATAAGAAAAATATATAATAACGGTTTTTTATAAAGAATTTTTTCATTGACCATGTATTATTAGATTCTTATTATTTATAAATCTGTAATTATTTATTGGATGTTATTTATTTATTTATTCAATAATTCCTAGAATATTTTCAATATATTTTATTAAAATGATTATTTAAAGTATCAAAATAAATTTAAAATACATTGTGTAATGAAAAAACAATTACTTTAAAATTAATATATTTTTTAAAATAAATAAATATATTTTAATATTATTATAAAATTATTTATTTTATGTTATTTAAATGTAAAATATTTTAGGTGTAACACATTATTTACTTATAACTATAATATTTTCCATAAAACTATTTCATACATGTTTATCCAATTTGTAGATATCCATTGACCATATATCCAATAAGAATATATCTAATGACCATATATCAAACGACCATACATATAATAGTCATATTAGATTCTTATATATGATTTTACATGATTCAAAAAAAATTCAACAATCTTATTCATTTCTTCATCACTCAAAATTTATATTATATTACTAATGTTTTTACTTCTTTTTATTTTTATAAGTAGTGGTACGATCTTCAAGTAAAACCATGAGGATGAGGATTTCATGTTCATAGTCTTTTTATTCACTTGTAGTTTTATTTCTCATGTATTTTTCATTATAATTTCTTATATTTAATTCTTATAATGTATTGCTATTTTTCATTAAATTTTTTTTCTCAATGAGATATGTCATGGTTCATTTTAATTTAGTGTTTCCGGTGAAATAAGTTATTCAACATATTAAATTAATTTCAATGTTTGGTTTTACATTCTCTCCCCTTAAAATAAAAATTTCACAAAAAAAATAATTACTTCGACGGAAAAAATGAGGGAACTTTTGTCTCACTAAATATTAAGGTTCCTGTGTTAGTTCCTTAAAATTATGATTTCTTTAGAGAATATTGACCAAACGAATTGTCTTATATCTACGAACTTTATCTCTGAGATCCAGGATCTCTATCATTTTATCATAACATAGATCATGTTCAAGTTGTAAAACCTTGTAATTTAGTATATGTGAAGGATATGGTTTTTATATCCTCAAAAGGGATACATGGAATATATCATGTACTTTTGAAGGGTTCAATGGAAGTGAAAGGTGACTACATTTCGTCCCCACATGATCAAGGATTTTAATGGGGAAAAATATATAGTGATTAACTTTATCTTATTCCACAATCTCATATCCTTCTTCTATAGAGATATTCTAAGTAATACGTAATCTATATCATCAAACTCCAAATCAAACTAATGATTATCATTATAGATATTATTTTTTGGATTTATAGTAAATTTAGATTTCCTTGAATTGTTTGAATCCTATCAAACATTTCTTGTGAAATATCATGTCTTAATAGATTATTCTCATTAACTTCATATCAAAAATTTATAGTTTTTCACCTCTTCCAATATAGAGCCTTATATAGTTCCATTTTGATTCTTTAGTGGAAATTATTTATATATGAGGACTCCACTAGAGGAATATTTCAATCCCAACCTCCTTTCAAATCCTATAAATAGTATCTCATCATATATTATAGATTTTGAATGGTCTTTATATGTTTAACACTAGTTTAATGATAAAAAATAATGGTAAATATTATCTTAATATTCAAAAATTATAGAATAATTTCCTCAAAATGCAAATTAGAACTCATATATCAATAAATACTATTAAAATTTGTAATCTATGAATCCTAACTACTTTATTTATGTATATATTTTCATATTAATTGAGTGATATATATTCTTGTTTAGAAATAATGTTTACCGAATTTATAATTTTGTTAAATATATCCCAAATGAAATAATAACATTTACAGGTTTTGGTAATACTTATTAAAAAATATGTGGTGATGTTCTCCCATTTTGACATTGGTATAGAGAATGGTTTCATTATACTCTTAGAATTATTATGTTCTCAATTGATTTTTTTGGAAAACAATGAAACTATATATAAGCTTCATAATATCCCTTTTCATGTTGTCACACCAGATGTTATCTTTGAGAAGTTACTATATTTTTCTGCTTCTCATGTCGATATATAATAAGAGCAATGTGAACCATCAAATAAACCCTTATTCAACTGTATTTTTAAAGGGAAAAACATTTATTTATCAAATATTATTAGTTTATCATTTTCATGGATAATCTCTAGAATATTCCTTTCCTTATTATATATATCCATATCATACCTTTTCACCTCCATGATATTTATATAGATATGTGGTTGAGAAATAATTTTGTAAATAGGGGGTTTCTCTTAATATAACATGATTTCTAGGTCTAAAATTTTTAAATCTGTGATTGTTGGGTCTTTTTCAATCAAATTCGTGTATAATGTAGTAATATCCTTCCTTATCATTTCATTTACCACCTAATTTTCTTTCCCTTAGAGAAAATTTATGAAATCGTCACACTCCTTGATATATTACAACCATCTCCTTAAGTGAATGTTTAACTCCTTCAATGTTAATATATATTTTAATCTCTAGTCATTAGTATATATATAATAGTTTTTTCCATTAAATAACGTCTTCATATATTTAATATCAATATTACCTCTCCTAACTCTGAATCCCGCATCAGGTAATTTTTACCATGAACCTTTAATTAACATAAGGAATATACTACAACCTTACCATTTTCTATAAGGACGCTCCCAAATACCTTATTTTAGAATAATTATATATGAAAAATTGATTTCTACTATACGTTAGTGTGCGTGAAAGTGTGATGACTAACCTATTTCTAATATAATTTAAGCTATATTTACATTTAAATTTCCAAATGATCTTGAATCCCTTCGATGTTAACTTGGTAAGTGGATTTAAAAATCTTGAGAAACATATCAAAATGCTTCAATAGTATCCATATAATCCAATAAATACTATGATTCACTATCATAGTTCTTGATTTGGTTCATTCATTAACTACCTCCATACATAAAGGATCCATCGATGTAGCCTCACTTATGTTTATATGACCAAATAAGGATACATTATATAGTAAGAATCCACAATTGAAATATTTGGAGTTTAATTTCTATTTTCTTTACATTTTCAATTTAATACTCATATTCATTTATTGTTCTTCATTTATCTAGTAATTTTTTAAAATATCTTCTATAAAGACACAAATTGATAAAGGTAATATTTCTAGATTCAATTAATCAAATTCATGAAGATGACATGATCATTTGTAAGCCCAAACAGCATCAATATTAATTGATAGTGCCCTAAAATTTATTTGGAAATTTTTCCTAGGTATGACCACCATTTTAACCCTTAATTGATGATATCCATATCAAATGTCAATTTTAAGTAGTATTGAACCCCTCATATTTGATGGAATAAGTCACCATTTTTTGGTATTGGATATTAGAATTAGTGACCTTTAAGCTATAGTTCAAACTTTAGAATACTAGTTATATAAAAATAAGTGAATATTAAATACATATTATCATATTTTGATAATTATTATTCAGGAATTTTATTTTTTAATTCCTCAAGGTATTCGTCACATGAAAATAGGTCATAGAATTTCTCCACGATGATAAAACCCTTGAGATGCTATGATGATGTATCTTAAATATTCCTTCCTATGGGTAGTATGATAATATATTATGGGGAAAATAGTTTATCAACTCTTTGGTTTTGATGTTTTTAAGTGGATGAGGCTTTATCTCATGATGTTTGTAACTGGTGATCTCCAAGATGAGATATTATGAGGAAATACTGACAAATTGGAATTTCACATGTTTATATTTCCCCAGATATTCAAATATGAGAGTGATTAAAATGGTTCCTATAATTAAATATTATTATTAATACAAATATTGAATTGTGTATATTGATTTAATGATTACTCACATAACACACTTTGTTCATGATAATAGGATATTTTGGGTACTTAATAATTCATATGTTATTAATGAATTAGTCAAGGAAGAATTTATACCTTCCATTTATAGAAGTTAATATCTTGAACCTTTGATTGGAATGCCACTATAAAAATAAAGTCAATATCCATGGTGGTGTAGAAATGTTCATTCAAGATAAATAAATAAAGACATATCATGTAGGAATTTTGATGAATTTTTTTTTTCAATAATCATAATGAAACATTGATACAAATACATTATATTACATAGTTTACACTCATATGTGGATGTCGACATTATGAAATTAGGTTTATCCTCTTAAGCTCCTCGAACTCTTACTATATTGTAATCTTGGAATTTAGAGATTCCAACCTAATACCATAGAGTAAAAATCCTTAAGGGTCACAAACGATGAGTTTCATTTGATATCAATTAAATTATAGTTTATCCTTGTTATTAGCTAAAAAAATTTCTCATGTTTGAGGAATACTATTATTCTATTTTTACTAATCACAGAAATTAAAAAATATTTATTCATAAGGTAATTATTTAATTACATTCATTTAATATATATATATATATACATATATATTGAATAAATAAATATCTATCTAAATATTTATTTGGGTATTCAAAAACATTCATGGAACATGAATAAAAAATGATGGGGTTTGAGGATAAATAATAAATTTCAATATGGTTAAATAATATTTACCATTTTTCCAGTTAGTATGTGCCATGAGAAAATAATAATAATAATAATAATAATAGATGATATGGGGTCATTTATTTGTTTAATATATTATTAAGGTCTGATGAAAAAGTAAATAATCTTTAAACCTAATCCATAAGTCTATACATATACTATTATGTCTATTATGATATGTTTAATCGATTATTGGATAATTACTATGCATAGTGAAATATAAAGCCCTCTCTCAAGATAGAAGAATGATCTAGGGTTTCCTCTCTCAAAACCATGATATATTCAACTCCCTTATCCATCATCTAATGACTGATAGTGAAAGTATTATTCTTCATGATCAAAGGAATCATCAAAATGATCATGGAAAACCATGCAAGATGATAAATCATTTGTGATACCGCCCAATAATCCATCAACGTTGTTCTTAGATCAAATGAGAATGTGTAGAAATCCTCTAGAAGGATTCAACATTTGGATCCTATAGGTGTAATGACAGTAGACATAAAGGGATTCAGATGATCAATATCATCATCCAATAAATATCTCATGATTATGAAAAACCATATTCTTTTCAAATAAATAAATTATATTCTAAACACGAAGAATCTTCTTGGTTTCAGTGTTTTTGTCAAGTTTCATCAAAAAAATTTCACTCTCCAAGGATATAATATTATGTACATCATGGAATATCAATTTAATATGTCTATTATTTAGTTGATCCCATCCCCGATAAGTGATTTTATTGTTCCCAAAACCATCAAGTGGTATCTAACGGGTTAGTATCAAATTTATAATTTTTTATTTGATAATAGATCAATATAAATTTAAAAGATAAATTTAATTACAAGTTTTTAATCATTATTTATCTATTTCTGAAATCCAATCTTCCTCCTCTTCATTTCCCACTCAATTAAACCCTAACCAATAAAAATTATCAAATAATGCATATAAATAACCTATATAGAGATACCATGAACTCTGGATGGATAACACATGGTTATATGAAATGTAATCCTTTTTTAGACATCGTGTACTCTTGTTCATTGAACCAATACACCAATGTGGACTCCATGTCATTATTTAATGAATGCATGACACATGAATTAAATTCAACATATTTTTAACAGAAAATATGTCACATGGTTTTTTCGAATTACACACTATGAATATTTCACACACCCATCCTAGTACATGGATTTTCAAGGTGGTAATCATGGGTTCAAGATTTGTCATTTAAATAATGAAAAACATGTATTTAATACTATATGTTTATTGGTTGGATTCCATGAAAATTTCAGTAAATTTAGTGTAGCCTTACTACAAACGGTGTACCTTATAAATGTTTTCATGAAGTTTACACCGAGTACCGAGGTATATATTGTGGAGAACTGGTGAATCAAAGGACATATAATATGGCCACCCTACACACACAATTTATTTTACCTATTTACTTGAAAATAATAAATTTGATTGATTACCCCATTAAACCTCATTAACATGAGTTCCATGAGTTAATTTATATTAAACATTAGTAGTTAGGTATTAAATTATATTGAATTCTTAATTAATTCTATGTAATGTTCAAAATAATAATTCATGTATGGTCATTGCATACTAAAACATAACATACATTAAATAATTCATGAAACACATTTTTCACATGTTCTAAATGTCATTAATTTGATAGTACACACCAGGAAATTAAGACACACGGTATGTACACAATTGTTCATGAAAGTGAATTATATACAAAAAGGACAATATTGAGTAATTCAGATCTGTGATTGTTGATTTTCTTGTAAGTATAAAGATGTGTATTATTTTATTAAATTTTAAATAATGTTTAATAATTTATTTTTGTTTCAAATCGTAGTGTATGTGGATCTCTAGGATTATTGGATTGAATAAATGAAATGAATTAATTTATTAATAAAATAATAAAATTGTTTAATTCATGCATGTTCTTATGTTATCAAATAATTAATTGAAATTAATGACAATTAGTTGTTTAAAATTCATATCCATTTCAAGTGTATGATCTATCATTATATTTGACTATACAAATGTATTTCTAGGTTTACTTTAATTTAATTTTATTATATGGGTTTTTTATTAAATAAATTATATTGGTATCTGTGTCATCCCTCCCTCATTTATTATGTTGTACCAGCATGCCCAAGATTATTTTATGTAATTTTTATTTAAAAATAATTTATTTCACCTCACACTTGTGTGATCTATAATAAATATGTAACAAAAAATGTGTGTTTGAATTCCTATGGAGTTAGTTCAATATAGAGCTAAGGTGGAGGATGCTCAAGATGAAACTGAGTTGAAAACAAATCATGTAATATATAGGTAGGTAGGAGGTATGATACAACTCATACTGAGAATGAAAAAGGATTTTTCCCATAGGTATATAAGTTGATTTTTCATCCACTCAATAAAAAACTATTTTATAAATCTAGCAATAATATAATTTATTTATATATATTTTATTTTTAACTATTGTAAAATTTACGTTATGGATGAAAGACCAAGATTAGATAAATAAGTGGACTAACATGAAATGACGGAGTTAAATAAATGGATTATGGTTAAATGTTTTATTAGATCATGGATAATCACTTAAATTAAATACACTTAATATTAACAAGACATCTAATGGATAAAATATGAAAATTTTACAAATAATAAATATAGTCCATCAAAAAAGTATTAAGTTAGTCTAAGGATTCAATTTATTGATTAAAAATGAAACCGTAAAACTATGTGTTGGTCTAACCCTTGTTGGGATACTTAATTTTATTGGGTTATTTTAATGAAAATTTAGGACTGAATTAAAATTTTGCATCAAGAAGAGTTTCCCTTTCTAGACTTGATGTAACATAGAGGAAACTGTATAAGAAACTAGAGGGAGAGTTTCTATAATGGATATTCCACTCATTATATTGAGCTAAAATCCAATATTTGGAAAATAGTTTCCTCCCTAAAAACTTTTGAGTAATTAATTGATCCATATTGTGGGTTTTGAGGAGGGACATATTGAATGTTTCTACTAAAATGTCCAATAAACTAGATATTCCGAGTCTAATGGCGGGACTATTTGGGACATGATATAATAGCGTGATACAAATAAAAAAAATTATTTTATCTCATTGTTGGTTGTCAGATAAAGTAATAATAATATGATCTATATTATTTTAGAATCAATATTGTTGTTCATCAAACACAACACTATCCCTATAAAAAATTTTAGATTAAGAGAATATCCTTACTATCACAAACTTGTATAAATGGTACTGAATATTTTTAAAAGTATAATATAAGGAATAGAGGTCATATGTATAATATTACCTACTTATCGATCCACCCATTATAGAAGCAAGTGAGGAAGAGTTAATATCCTAAGAGAAACAAATAGATTTTACCATATATGTACAAATTTTAATGTTATATTTATTGTCCTATGAATTGAAAAATAACATGATACCATGGATTAATATATAGTTTTCAATAATCTACTCTATTCTTATAAAGTGTGAGTAATACACGAATGGTTTGAGATATCTAAGGAACTCTTCACATTGGATCTTGGAGAAGGTGGACAAGATAGACCCCATATAATAAAAATTATTCGATACATCAAGCATTAATAAATTATAGGGATTAAAATACCTATTTAATTGTACACCAAAATAATTATCACTACAATTACACATACATTATCTATATTTATTAAGAATATTAACATGAGAATATCGATAATTAACTCCCATATCTCCTCACCATAATTATCTAAAAAAAAGGAACCAAATCGTGGAAAGTATTCTATTTTATGATGCGTTAGAGGAAAGGAAAAGAAAAATATCAGAAATAATATGTCCTTGTATAAGGATTCTATGCATCTCTCTTCCCATAAGAGGAAAATCAAAAGGAAATAGAGGTATAAAAATGTTGTCTTTTTTGGATGTTGAATGAATGTCCACTAGATTAAAAAATGCAAGGTGTGAAGGAAGAAAAACGATGCTTATTGAATGTTCATTATAGAGTATAAACTTTCAATTTATGGGAATTGGGTATTGGATACCACATGTGGTTCTAAATTCTTTATACAAATTCTTGAGCCTAGTCAATTTCAAAATGGTTCATGGGGTGAGGTGGATTGGCCGATGGTAAAATGATCTATGATGGAATCAATAACCATTTATGACTACTACCTCACATTAATGATATGAATTATCTTGTTTTTCATGATTTTTTTACTTTGTGTAGAGAGTTTTGAGAAACATTATTTATATATCATAATTATATAAGTAAGTTTTTATTTTCAATTTCAGAAACACAATTTTTTATTTTATGAAGTAATCACGTGTTATGGAAAGGAATATTTAAATAATGGAATTTATTTACAACATTATGAGAATAGAGTGTTATTAATAGAGAAAATATCTTATTCAAATGACTCATACCACACATAACAATGCATTAACTACTTAGGTTATTTTAAATAGAAATTATTGAAAATGTTACATCAAGATAGTTTTCTTGATTCATTCAATATAAAACCACATGCAATTTTTCCAGTGTGTTTACATTGTGAATTGAACAAAGCTCAATTCAGTGGAAAAGGTTAAAGGGTCATGAAGATTATATAGTCGGTTCACATTGATGTTTCTGGGCCATTCCTGGTTCAATAAAGGTTTAGGTACTCATATTTAATAACTTTTACTTATGAATTTAGTAGGTATAGATATATCAACTTAATGAGGTATAATATGAAATACTTTGATAAATGTAAAGAATTCAAGAATAAAGTTGAAACTTACTTGGTAATGACATTAAGAATCTATTCTCAGACCATGTTAAACAATATATTAATCAATAATTCCTTAAATATTTATTGGTGTTGGGGTTTCATCCCAAAAAACTCCTCCCTACACACCCCAATGCAATGATGTAAGTGAATGGGAGAAACAAAACTTTTTTTGATATTGTGATGTCAATTCTGATTCAGGAAAACTATTGACTATAATTTTGGTGATATGAATTACAGATCATAAGAGACATACTAAAAAAATTACCAATTAAAGTGACAGATGGTATTCCTTTCCAATTATGGAGTGGAAATATAGTTGTTTTATCAAAAATACATGTGTGGGCAAATTAAGTATTTGATTGGTCCTTTTCAAGAAACAAATATTCACCCGAAGACAAAAATTATATATTTATAGGATACCCCATAGAAATAAAAGGATATTAACAAGACAAAACCTTAGATAAAAAAGTTAATATCAGAATGATTAGTTGTGTTCTTTGAGAGGGAGCACATATCTAAAAGAGATAGTGGGAGTGAGATAGACTTTGATGAAGTCAAGGATCTGGATATAAAAGACATGGTATAAGGAAAAGTTTCACAAGTACCCACTAAAGAATCTATTCCATAGACACAAGTACTAAAAAGTTTTATAAGAGAGTTTATAAAACCTATAATATATGGTTTTCTAGTCTCTGAGGAGGTGACTCATTTTTAGTCAATAATAATGATCCTATAAACTATAAGGAAGTAGTAAGTGGCATAGATGAAACTAAATGGAACGAGGAAAAGAATTATTAAATAGATTCTATATACTAAAAACTAGTCTATATTATAGTGGATCCTCTATTTGATGTAATCCCGTCGATTTCAATAGGGTATTCAAGATGAAACTAGACATGGATAGCCCAGTAAGTACTTATAAGGGATGATTTATTTCAAAATGGTAAAAATTTTATCGAGATATAGACTAAAACAACACCTTATTAATAATATATATTACTAAACACATGAAAATTATACTTTCCACCGATGTATACCATGAATATACGATTTGGAACATAGAAGTCAAAACAACCTTCCATAATAGTAAGATTCGGTAAGATGTCTATTTAACATAACTAGAAGGGTTTATGACTATAGGTACTGATAATAAAGTATGAATGTTATATATATCCATATATATTTTAAAGAAACCATCTGGGAAAAAGAATATTAATTTTTATGAATCCCAAATGGAATTTGGTTTCGTAAGAAAAAATCATTAGCCTTATGTCTATAAATGTTTTAGTGGGAGAGTTTTTATTTTCCAAATAGTATATATCAATGACATTTCACTTATTGGAAATGAGATACCAGTCTTACAAATCATTAATATATTGTTAAATACATGCCTCTACTATAAATTCTTAGGTAGATCAACACATGTTTATAGGATTAGAATCATTTGTGGTAAGTCCAAGATACTACTTATTATAAGTTAGGGAATAAATATTGAAAATATACTATGATGATTCCATATAGAACATCCCAAGAGGGACTTGTTTCCTATGTCATATAATCTTCCTATTTACATGAAAATGTGTCCTCAAACACATAAGGAGATATAGATAATGATAATGATAATTATTCCATATAATTTAAGAATTGATTCAGTCATATATGAAATAATATTTTCCAAACTAGATGTTAATTATGACTGAAGTTTAGTTAGAACATATTTGGTAAAATGAAGAGACCACCATTGGATGGATGTTAAAGCCATCCTTAGGTATATGTGTAAAACAATGGATAATTTCCTAGTATATGGAGGATATTATGTGTTTATAATCTTGGGATATGTAGATCCAAGTTTCTAAATAGATCAAGATAATTTAAAGTCATAGTTAGGATACATCTTCAGCATCAATAGAGGATCCATGTGATAAAAGATCTAAAAGAATTCAATGGTTGTTGATTCTACAGTAGAGTTTGAATATTTTTTGTCTTATTATATAGCTAAATAATTATCTTGGATACACAATTTCATTAAATAGTTGGATATGGTAACTATCAGTAAAGGTACTTTCACATTTTACCATGATAATACTACAATGGTGGATCTCATCAACGAACCAAGGTCATATCAGAAGATGAAGCACATACTATAAAAATATAATCAATTGAGTGACTTTTCTCAGAGAGGAGATGTTTTAGTGAAAAGTACATAAAAATAAAAAAATGATGTTCCCCTTAACAAACCCATATATTATCATAAATATTATCTTCATGTGAGTTCTAGAAGACTAAAAGTTTTTAACAGTTGTATCCAAGTAAAGTTGGTGTTTTTTTGAATTGGTCACATAGAACCATTTGGTTTGTACTTTGGATTAATAGTTATATTATAAGAATAGAATATTATATATATATTATAATTTATTGATCATTATTATACATGTATTTAATGTGATAAAGTCCAAGGGTATTTTTGACATCAAAATCGGTCATAGAAGTTCCCCTCTATGATGAGAACATTGAAATACTATGCTTATATCTCTTAAATATATATTTTTCATATTGTTTGGAAGAAATAATATTAAGGGGAACATAGACTGTATATATTTCAAAGTGTACTCTATAAATTTATTTTTTTTGTGTATTATGTTACTGATAATCAATTATTGGATAAGGATTTTGAAAAAAATATATCTCCATCTATAGTTTGAAGAATGGTTTAGGGTTTCTCCAATAAACCCAAGATAGACTTTGGTACTCTTACATCATCATAATATCATGAATGAAAGGATGAATCTTCAAACTCATATGAATCATCATAGAGATCAAGGAGAACACTGTAAGATGATTTATCTACAGCACTAGCATCCAAAAAATCCACCGTCATTATTAAAATATAAAAGGTGATCATGTGGTTCATTGGTAGAGTGATTATACTCTGGTAACATGCAATAACAATGATGGTAGACCCAAATGGTTTCTTATGATCACCATCTTCATCAAATAAATATCTCAATGTTGAGGAAAAATTTATTTCTATTTAATAAATTAATAATAAATTTCACAAGAAAAATAATCTTATTTCAACCATTTCTCCCAAGAATCATTAGAAAATTTTCATTGTTCAAGGTTGTGATGTCATGTATATCTTGGAATATCTATTGAATTGACGAATTTTTGAGTTAGACCCGACCATGATAAACACTTCTAATTGTATAAAACCTTTAGAAGATACTTGTTACTGGTCTTGATATTATATGGTTCTTTATAATCATTGAAATGATATATTGATCCATCCTTATTATTAATAAATAAAACTTTTTTAACCTAAAATGAATAACTTGTGTGTATATAACATTTGTACAAGTTATAATATAGTTTCTTCTTTAATTCCTACAATTCAATAAGGCCCTTTCTCGATGAATTATTCAATATAGGCATAACACTATGTATAAATCTATTGAAAAATCAACCTTATGATCTGGAAGGAGATTTAGAAAATATTTAGGAAATACATCATCATATTACAACGTAATTTACATATATTCAATACTAAGTTTCTCCCTAGCTATTTGTGCTAAATCCCAAAAATTGTAACTACCTTTTAATTAGTCAATTAGTTCAATGAAAATTTTTTTACAAAAAAATAAATTTAAATGAATGAAAACATATTATTATAACATTATTAATTATCCTAATATAGTATTAAATTAAAAACCATTTCTTTTAGAATATAAATAGTTAATAAGAGTTAATTTTGAAAAGGGGTGTTTTCAATAAAAATAATTTTTTATATATTCTATTTCCTTTTAGAAGATAAATTTTCAATTTTTAGAATTTAAAATAGGTATAATAAACAAAATATTTAAATTCTTCACATAAAAATTTACTTGTTATTAAATTTTTATCGTTTTTTAAGAATGATTATTTTTATTCAATATATGCGGGACTTACAATAATTATAATTTCCATGACATTATCAATATGTATGAATAACCTGGTCGATATAAAAAAATATAATTAAAGAATAAAATTATAAATTTTAAAATATTATATGCACCTAGAAAACCTATGATAAACATTTTTAGATCTAAAGTAAAATGTTACATTAATATAATTTTTTTCTCCCTTTTCTTTGAATCAATTATTTTCAACGGATATTTTTTTTTCTTTCCTTAAAAGACTCATATACTTTATTATATGTAATAAAATAATTTATGGAATTTAAATATTTTTCTAAAATAATTTTTTCACATATATATATATAATGCTTAGAAATGTTATGTCTTTGAAAACTATTTTTATACATTTAAGTGTATATATAATAAACCTAATTTTTCAATCCTTTTATAATTTTATTTAATAAAATAAATTTATAATTTTGATTTATATGTATAGAATTTGGTAAAAATACCATTCTTAACATTTTTCCTTAACATTCTTTACTAATGGTAGAAATTAATTACCAACGTAAAATAAAATTAGGGTAAAATTTAAAAATATAAAACAAAATTCTCTAAACCACTGAAATTTTTCTAAAAAAGTAGTGTTGGAGGAGATTTTCAAACTAAAATCATTTTATTAATCCTATCCTTTCTATTTTTTTGGCTATTGGAAATTTAATTTTAGTCTTATATTATTGAAAATGTAAGGATCACTCCCGAAACTACCCTTTCCATCACTTATAAAAGGATAGCATATTCACCACTTCACGACTCAACTATAATTATAATTAATCAATGAAACAATTCCATTATTCTCCTACTAATAACCTCTCCAATTATAATGAGATTCTTGTCACAGTTAGTTAGCATTTGGGCCGCTCCTCCAAGGATACTTCCAAGGAAAACTCAAGTCTCAAATGTGAGTATTATAAAGTACATACCTTATCTACTTTGTTAAGCTGTTACAAATTTATTCTAACTACACTAATATAATAATATTTGTATCGTTTATTTAATTTAATGATACTTTATTAATGGTAATATCATTTTTGTTCATATACAACATCCCCTAATAGTAATAAAAATGTTGTTTGTACGTTGTGTGTAATACTGCCTTCAATATGGAACATGTTTTGTATTTATTCCCCACCTTGAAAGGATGGATTTAAAGATGGTATAAAAGGATAAATATGATTTTTTATATAATTAAAGTTATTTTATGAAAAATTCTAGAACTTAATAAAGATATGATGAAAAAACAATCATCATTAATTTATTACTTTAAAATAAGGCTATTAAGAGAATAACCTTTATTGAAATCATGTAATAATTTAATATCTATTATTTAATTGTTTTATTTCTTTAAAATTATTATATATCACACTAATAAACACTACATAATATCATTAATCATCTATTATAATGATATTATAACAAAACCTCATCAAAATCATTCACTAAATTAAGATATGTTCATGTTTGGGTCAATTTGACCATTTTATTGAACACTTCAATGAATTTGCACCATGAATAAATATATGAACATAATATGTAAAGATCCAAACCCATGATTTTTTTGTAATTGACCTGACATTTATTCTCCACTAATTTGTGAAAATACAGTGTTGGGATGTTCTGGAAGGCATTGATAACTCATTCCAAGAGTTTCCCAAAAATCTAATTTTCCCAATGGTGACTTAGGATCAGCAGGTCACAGCAGTATGTCACCTTGGTGGGACCTATCAGTTGCTTGCATTGGTGACTCAACAATCTGTGACTCACCATCGGTATATCACTCTGGTGACTCAGCTATTGGTGACTCGCTTTAGCGACACAACCATCTGTGAATCACATCGGTGAATCAACCATCATTTAGTCACGTTGATAACTTGGTATTAGTAGCTCGCATTGGTGACTCACCCAATAGTTACATAAAATTTTATTTTTTCCCAGTTTCACCAACATAATGTTTTATTTGACATAAAATGAGTTTAAAACCATATTTAAGTGATTTTAAATCCATTTCAAATGATGTAAAATATATAATTAATTTATTCATTCCCCTAAGACTTTTAATAGTCCAACTGCATGGTCTATATTGTGATATTGATTTAATTGACTTTTAAACTATTTCCCTATATAATTAGGATTTGGCCTATCTAAATCCAAGACCCATTCCTCCATTGTGTGTTTCCTTTTATCTTGATACCGAGGAGCCCACAAAATTTATTCCCTGAGCAGCAGTGAGTCTGTTTTTCTCCCTTGGATAATGTTTCCCTAGAGCCTTGCTCACCGCCTATATTTTCGCTAGGAGGAGTTTCCAATCATCTATTCTTCATGGTAGGGATCACTTCATCTCTCTTATTTTGTGTATCATAAAGGCTGTGTGAACTGATTTTTTCATTTCGGTATGAAAAAAACCAATTTTAACAAAGATAAATAATGGTATGGGAAGAAGATGATGATGATCATATTGTTTTATATGTTATCTTTCATCCATGTTGTTATTAGTCTTGGTTGTATTCCTTTTAAAAATAATGCACTACTGGAATTGGTGGTTTTCCCAATAGATATATACCAACATTTTGAAGAAACTTTTGGTATACTAAAAAAAAATCCAAATTTGCCAACAGTTTTCTCAAATAGTTGGAAAATGTGTTAATATAGTTAATAATTCCCAATGGTTTGAAAAAACCATTGGGAAAGCTTTAGTTCCTCTAACATATAAAAATGGTTTAGTAAAACCTTTATTAAAGAGAGGCTTTCCCAATTGTTTGGAAAAACTGTTGGGAAAGTTTTCCCCCAAATACCCAGCTCCCCAACTCCCACTTGGCCTGATTGCAGACCTAATTCGGAGCTCCTCCCGATGTATTCTTGGCCGCAAAACACCTTCCAGCCGTCTATCCTTTTTCAATCAAACAAATAATTATTTCTACACATTAAATTAGTAAGTGTTTCCTTAGTATTAGTGTTCTTCAATTCATTTTTTCTGTTTACTATTTTGATTTCAGATAAATTAGAGTAATTGCTGTCTTTGGAATTCAAAACCCTTTGGTATGTTTAATGTTTTTTTGTTCTATAATTCAAACATGGTATAGGTTTTGTTTAGTTGGGTTCATTTAATGAAGGGGGTAAAGGGTTTGTTTTCTGTTTTTTGAACTTTAGTTTAGTTGAAAATTGGATTTGGATTTTGATGTTGGTTGGATGATGGATTAGAATTGTGAACACCCCCACCCCCACCCCCATGGACAGCTCCCATCCCCTGGAAACCCCAACCCATTGGACAACTCCCTCCCCCCATCCCCTGGATACCCCCACCCCCACCCACCCTAGACACCCCTCACCTCCCACAAACTACCCACCTCCTAGACAACCCACCCCCTTTGACAGCCCCACCCTTTAGACAACCCCCTCCCCCACCCCCCTGAACACACCCACCCTTTTGACAGCCCCCTCCCCCACCCCCGAACACCCCCAACCCCTAGATACACCCACCCTCACCCTCCCTATACACCCCTCACCCCCATGGACAGCTCCCACACCCCCATGGACATCCCCCACCCCTTCCACCCCCACTAGACACCCCCACCACCCCTAGACACCCCGCCCCGTTGAAACCCTCCACCCCCTTGGACTGCCCCCTCCCCCACCCCACCCCCTTATAAAACTCCCTAAAAACTACCACACCTCCTAGACACCAATGCACCCCCTTAGCGGCTGACCCAATTTTTAAAATGGAATTAACAATGTATTTGATTTCCCATTTTCCCAAAGACATTTTCTAAGTGACCCATATAGCCTTATAAATTGAATTTTTCATGTTTTGATAAATTGAAATTGTCATGTTTTGATAAATTGAATGAGCTGTTTGGAATGAAATGTCTATTGCAAGATAGTTTGGCTTTCTTAATGAATAAAATGATTTAAAATAAAAATACCCTAATGGGGGATGCAGGAAGGGTAGAGGTTTTTTCCAGGTGTGAGGGGCTGTCGAGGTGGGGGTGGGCTGTCTAGGGGGCGGGGTGGGGGATATAGGGGTGTGGAGAAAAGGGGTATGGGCTACCCCAATGAGGGGTGTGAGCTGCCCATAGTGATCAGGGTGGGGTGTCCAGGTGGGGAGGGGGGGGGGAGGATGCAAGGGAGGGGGTGTGGGCTATCCAGGTGGGGGAGGGGGTATGGGCTGTCCAGGGGGTGCAGCGAAGGGGTGTGGGCTATCCAGGGAGGGTGTGGGTTGCCCAGGGGTGGTGGTGGGTGGGATATCCGGGTGGGGGAGGGGGTGTGGGTTTGAAGGGGGGATGTACAAGTTGGGGTGGGGGTGGGTTGTCCATGGGGGGGGGGGGGGTCCCCGATGGGGTGGGGGGGCTATTCAGGTGGGGTGGGGGGGGGGGGGTTACAGGGGGTGCAGGGGGGCTGTAGGGGTGGGGGGATTTCAAGTGAGGGGGTGGGGGTTTTCCACATTGATACTATGTAAAAAAAATAGGAATCAAATATAACCAATGTAAAGTTAATTTCAAACGTTATGACTTTTCTTGAAGTTCCATACCAACAATCACTCTTAACCTTCCAAGAAGAAGTGATCTCTACAAAGAAATCTCACACAGGTTCTTATCCACTATCCATATTGATCTCATACAAATTTAACATTCGTACAACTCCATATCACATTATGATATAACAAGGCTCATACTCCTATGAGTAGTGTCCCATCGAAACATGGCCCACAAAATCTGATCCACATATGATATTTGGTTGTGTATTTATAATAGGGTGTTTTGTTATTTATATGTATGGTATTCATGGTTTACACCAAAAGTCTTCTCGGTCATCTATAATAGGCGTGAAATCATGATAAACTTAGATAACGATTGGATTTTATGACCCTAGTTTTGGGGTGGACACCCCCACCCCCTGGACAGCCCACACCCCCTTGGACAGCTCCCCTGACCCCCTAGATGCCCCCACCCCCTGGGCAGCCCTACCTCCTCCATGGACAGTCCTTCCACCCCTGTGGACAGCCCCCCCCCCCCCCCCCCCCCCCGTGGACAGCTCGCCCACCCCTTGTGGATAGCCCACCCACCCCCCTGGACACCCAGTACCCCCTAGACAGCCCCACCACCCATGTGGATAGCCTTCCCACCCACCTCGTACCCCCTAGACATCCTCGCCACCTCTTTGGATGGCCCGCCTACCCCTGGTCACCTCATACCCCCTAGATAGGCACCCCACCCCCTGGAAAGCCCCCTGATACACTTGGACCCTGACCCCCTGGACTGCCCCGCTACCCCCGTGGACATCCCGACCACCCCCTAGACAGCCCAGACCCCATAGATAGCCCGCCAACCCCGTGGACAATACAACCACCCCCTTGGAAACCCTGTACCCCCTGGACAGCCCCACCACCCCCATGGGCAGCCCAGCCACCCACCCCGTACCCCCTGGACAGCCCCGCCACCCCCTGGACAGCCCGCCCACCCCCTGAACACCTCTTACCGCCTAGACAGCCCACCCCCTAGAAAGTGCCCCCACCCCAAGGACACCCCCATCCCCTTGGATAGCCCCGCCACCCCCGTGGAAAGCACACCCACCCCCTGGACAACCCCTCCCCCCGTGGACAACCCCCACCCCTGTGGATTGCCTGAACACCACCCCTGGAAACTCTTCCCCCACCCCCCAAAACCCCACCCCCCAGAAACACCAACCCCATAGAAAGCCCCCCACCCCTAGACACCCTGACCCCACTGGACAACCTCACCTCCCCTGTGGACAGCCCGAGCACCCCCTGTGAATAGCCCACCCACCCATGGTCACCCTGTACCCCCTGGAAAACCCCTCCACCCCCACCACCCCTAGACATCCCACCCAACCCCTGGAAACCTCGTACCCCCTAGACAACCACCACCCCTAGAAAACCCCCCACCCCCTAGACACCCCGACCCCCTGGATAGCCGCGCCACCCCCGTTGAAAGCCCACCCACCCCCTTGAATAGGCCATACCTACTTGGACAGCCACCACCCCTATGGACAGCCCAACCTACCCATAGACACCCTCCCACCACCCAGGACACCCCCATCCCCCAAACGCCCCAACCCCTGGAAACCCCCCCCCCACTCCTTGACACCCCACCCCACTTGACAACCCCACCATCCCCATGGTGTTTCCGACCACCACTTGTGGACAGACCGCCCACCCCCAGGACAGCTCGCCCACCCCCTGGCCACCCTGTACCCCCTGGACAGCCCTTCCACCCCCATAAACAGCCCGCACACACCCTGGACACCCAGTACCCCCTGGATAGCCCCACCCACCTCCTCAACACCCCACTCACCCCCTGGACACCCCGTACCCCCAGGACAACTCCCACCCCTGCAAGTCCCCTCACCCCCTAGACACCCCCGACCCCCTGGACAACCTCTCCACCCCCGTGGATAGCCCGCCCACCCCCTAGACACCCCGTACCCCCTCGGACAGCCCCCATCATCGTGGACTGCCCGCTCACCTGGACACCTCGACACCCTAGACATCCCCCACCCCTAGACACCTCCGACCCCTGGGACAACCCTGCCACCCCCGGACACCCTGCACCCCCCGGACACCCCCACCCCCTTGGGAAATGTAAGTGATCACTCAAATTATCTACTAAAATATAAAATTTCTTCGATCTAAAATTTATTCAACTCCAGAATAATTCCCCCCCCCCCCACAACTGTACATGATCTGGTACACTCATGTATAGTTCTTCAAATATACAATCTTATAAATATATTATTTTGTGTCTTTTATATTATGATTCTCATATAGAGTAGTGTGTCAATTATTATTTCATATAAATTGAACAATTATCATTTACATAAATATATTTTGGATGAAACATAGATCTTATTGAATTTCATTTGACGAAAAGACTTATAAAAACTTTTCTTACAGAATGGATTGAAGTTGGATGTTTGAAATTGATTGGATCTTAAGTGATTTTCAAAACAATTTGGAGATCTTTTTAGATATTTCATTTCAAAATGTTTCAGATAGTGGTCACATACACTGACCCTATTACAAGTGTGTTGGATGTCCTTGGTTGAGCCATGAAGAAGTCAGATAACACATAACCAAATATTTTTTTTCAAGAAAACGACTCTGTGTGGTATCACAATGGGGAGAAAATGACATCCCAAATTGCTGATGATCCAAATGAGAGGACTGGGTTGAAGAATTTTTTATATGAATGATTTCCATTTATTCATCATCACGAAAAAGAAAGGATTCCAACCCAAGAATATTTATATATGAGCACACATGATGCATCTAATGAAAATTATAATGTTTTTAGGGTGAAAAATATGAATGATGCTACCACATCTCTAGTATATCAACAATGTAATAAAGTGAAAAAGCTAGATTTTTTAATCTGATTGTTTCATGGGAAAACTATGTATGAGATTTACAATACTACCATCGATTACATTCTTACCCTCTTGAAGGACTTACTTCTAGATGATGCGGATATTCCCTCAATCCACTATATGGCATGAATGTAAGTTGAGGAACATGGATTTTCAAGAAAGAAAATTCAATGTTTCTTGAAAGATTGTAGTTTATTATGGGAGGAAAATGCTGAATGGAATGATTGTTTAAAATTAGGCACATTCTATTGGAAGCTAAAAGCAGATGGAACACCATTCTGTGTGCCACAGATAGTAATGTGGCACTTTTCATTGATCCCCAGACTCTAGAATCTTTTTATGTTTGATGAAATATCAATAAAAATGTGATGTCAGGATACCTAGAGAACGGAGACTAATGATGAGTTTGTTCACCCAATAGATGGATTTGCATGGAAGAGATTTGATGCTCGGTATCCTGATTTTTCAGTTGACATGCATAAGGTGAGGTTGTGTGTTTCATGTGACAGTTTTAATCCCTTTGGGAAGATGCTTTCGTCACACAACACATGGATGATTTTTATACACATTTATAATCTTCTCCCATGGTTGTGTATGAAAAAACCTTTTACATTCATGAGTATACTCATATATGGCCCTTATGATCTCGTCAATGATATAGACGTATACATGCAACATTTAATAAAATAGGTGATACTTCTTTGGGATGTGGGAGTGTGCACATACGATGAATGTTTGAAAGACATATTTCAGATGCATGCTATGCTTATGTGGACAATAAATGATTTTCCTGATTTTGAAATGTTTTCTGGATGGATCACGAATGGAAAATAATCATGTCTTGTTCATATGAAGAATATACGATCCAGAAGACTGAAAAATTGTTGTAGTTTCAGTTTTATTGGACATTGACAATTCTTTTCAATGTACCATCCATATAAAAATAATCATAGAAGATTTGACAATACCATGGAGACGGATGATCCACCTATGTGTATGTCTGGAACTTATGTGATTAATTAATTGAAAGATTTTGGTTTTTCATATGGGAAGGCTAAAATGAAATATGTAAAAGGAAATAATGTTTCCACTGAAACCTGTTACAGTTGGAAGAAAAGAAGTATCTTATTTGATTTTCCTTATTGGTTATCAAATTTGTTATGTCATTTCTTATATATAATTCACATTGAAAAAAATATATGTGAAGTGTTGCTTTCGATTCTTCAAAATGTTAAGGGAAATACAAAAGATGATTTATGGTCTCAGCATGACATGGTGGATAGGGGCATCAGACCAAAATTGGATCCTGTGCGTATCAGTGAAAATAAATGGAAAATTACATGTCATTTTTATGTGATGACACCTATAGAAAAAAAGATATTTCTAGAAGTAATAGATAATATTAATGTTCTTGATGGATATTCAAGAAACATATCCAAACGGGTCAATAGAAGAGAGTTGAAGCTAAAATCTGTGAAGACTCGTGATTATCACATCCTTCTGCATGAGATGATTCAAATAGCAATTAGTCTTTTTTTTACAATAATGTAAGTGTGGTTTTCACTCGGTTGTTCCATTTTTTATAGTTCTTTGTTATAAAAATTTTTCCAAGTCTTTTTTGAAAAAAAATGTTGGCAGATGCCCCATTAAAGTTGTGTGAGTTAGAGAAAATATTTCCTCCATCATTTTTCACATGCGTTCTGCATCTGACTGTCCATATTCCAACTGAAATACTTCTTGGAAGACTTATTTTTTTGGATGTATCCAATTGAAAGAAATGTGTACACATTAAAGTATTATGTCCGTAATAGGAATCATCTCGAAGGATCTATCATGAATGGTTACTTGGCTCAAGATTGTATGGATTTATGCTCTATGTATTTTTCTGATCATACTACAAGAAAGAAAATAACAATGAGAAATGAAGAAGAAAATTATGAGAAAATTGAACCTAGTTTTCCATCACTTCTTCAAGCACGAGGAATTACTCGATCATATACATTGACGACATTAAGCCTTGAAGAGCGGGAGATAGCACATCGCACAGTTTTGTTCAAATATGACTTGTTCGATGACTACATCTTGTAAGTAAATTTTATATTTATATCTCATATATATATAAGTTAAAATATTCACATTTTTATATACTAGGAAAATAATGCAATTATAAATAGAAAAAATCATTCTTTATCTTTGAGAAGGAGGGAGATTTGCATAGAAAAGACTTTTCTGCTTGGTTAAAATTCAAGGTAATAATATTATTGTTTAAAATAATTAAAAATAATAATTAATTAACTTTAATATTGATTTATATTCTAGGTATTGAGTTTTCGAGATGACTCTGTCTCTGAGGAAATAAGAGCTTTGGTTTTTGGTCCCAATACCGTGGTTTGTGACTCTAAATCAATTGTTATCAATGGGTACATTTTTATTATCACTAAATGAGAAAAGAACTTGCAAACACAACATGATGGTCTTATGGTTACTACCACAATAGACAGTTATGATAGTGAATCAGATATTAGACCGCGATTTAAAAATTTAGGTTATTACGAAGTCGTTGAAAAAATAATAATATAGGATTATTATTCTCATGGATGAGTCACGTTGATGAAATGTAAGTGGTTTGATTAGATAAAGAGGCATGGATCATTTATTGATGATTGTGGATTTCTAGTAATTAATATGACTGAAACTCTTTCTACCGATGCACCATATGTAATGTCATCAATTTTCAAAAAAAATTTTGATGTCAAAGACCATCTTCAACCTGAATTTGGTGTCATTATTGAAGTAATTCCAAGACATATTTTATTTGATGATGATAAAGGAATTGAAACCATCCCTACTGCCATTGGAAACAATCCATTTATTACTTTTGATGACTCCAATAGCTCAATTGTTAGAGTTTACTGTGTACCTAATGTTGTGGTGGGAAATAAATAAAATCATATATTCATGTTCTCAATTCGTTTGGTTTTCCTCGACTTGGGATGTTAAGGTTGGTACTATTCAAATTGATTAAATATTGATTATAAATAAGTTGTACTACTTGACCATTATGTTAGTTTTCAATGTTTATTGGTAGAAATTTTATTTTAATTGCATTTTCTAATATGGAATTGAACTGTATTTAGACCTAAGAACCAACATTTCTAACATGGTGAAAATTTCAATGCTTTGGACTGTGATTAGTATAAAATTTGTATAACTCTAAGACCTCTCTTTAACATTTTACCAGTTAATGAACATGATGGTTTGTATTTCTTATGCAAAACATGTATTGAAAACCTGCATCATCTACCTGAGCTAAAGAAATTAAAATTTTTCTTAATTTTGACAACTTCTTTAACACTTATGAATCTGGTAGAGTCAATGTTTCATGATTTTTAATAGACTAAAGAAACTTTGTAAATAACCATCCTAATAAAAATTAAATTTCTTTATTACATCTTCTATGATTTATTGACTTCATTATATATTTGTTCAATATCACCTAAAATAATGGTTAGTTAAATTATCCATGAATCCCCCTATCGCCTCTCATTTATTCTGTTTTTGGGTTACACATTAGTTATTATTTTCTATTTAATTCCATATTTGTTTTCAAATGAAGGAAATGAAACCAATTGAAGAGTGGTGAGGAAAACAGATTATGGAAAACAATCGTCACATTGACTGACTGGTAATTCTACCACTAGTTCCTGTAGTGAGTATTTTATTTCAAATATATATATTTAAATAATATATAATGTCATGTGATTAAATTTTTAAACATTTTTGCAGGATCCATCTATAAGGTGATATTTATTTGATGAGAAGCCTAGTAGTGGTCCTGGTACATATGGTGTTTGTACAAGGGGGATGGTACGAGAGCTAGGCAATCTGGTTGGCATACCTGATTAGACCCTGCCCCCACCCACTAAAATACCATTCACTTGACATTTTGATCCCGATGAGTCATTAGGGATGGCATGAGATATTTAGGGCCTCCCATTAATCACCACCATTTACAAATGAGCCTCCTCACCCGTCTGTACCATATCTGATGATGATTTACGCTACCCATCCAACATTCGGATAGCCATCCCCTATCATCTTATTTTACCTTCTTCTTCCTTCTCTCTGGGCTTTTATATTCCATCTTCTTTGACTCTTTCTCCACAGAGTCCTGTCCCTACAGAGTATACATTGGGACCCAATCCATCTGTGTAGGGTGTTCCTTCAATTTTTGTGGATCCAATGATGCCCATTGATCAGTCTACCGTAGGTATACTTGTACAACCCTAACAAATTTTTACAGTATTATTTATTTTCATTATAACTTGTATTGATTGATAAAATATAATTTTTTTTCATTCATAACATATACATCTACTGATAGGAAAGTGGGTGTGGGGCGTACATGAATGCGTGTAGTGTGGAACCACCACACACATTTAATGGTGGAGTACAATGAAGAATTCCAGATGATTGAAAAAACCAGGGCATCAATGTCAATGTTTTTTCATGATGCTTTGCAAATACTCCGACACATCATACCCGTCATCCCACTCTCACGAAGACAAACTACCAAATGAAGTCAAGAATAAATCCAAGGTAGAGATATGGGTAAAAAAAATCTGTTGTATTTAATGAAATATATTAATTTTTTTTTATTTATATGAATTAATATTTTGGTGTTAGCTGCAGTTTAATTTCCCCGATGGTGAGGGTGCACACGACCAGCACGACTAAAGGATTTAGGTGAGATTTGGAGATATTAAAAGCATGAGTTGTACATTGTATGGTGTGCTAGAGTGTGTTCAGAGTTATAGGCGGTCCCTATCATGGATGAATGTCCGTTAGAAACAATACCAAAAGATGATTACTTATTGGAAGACTAGCCAATTTATGGTATTAATCAAATTAGAGGTATTTAAATTAAAATTTTCATTTTTTAATACAAACTATTGAATTTTATTTAGGATTAATCTGGAAGAAATAAAAAAACATTGATGCTAAGAAATACGTCCACACATTAGGACCTACTATGATGCCGTATCATAAGAGGCATCATGTATGACAATTTATAATCTTTCATTTTGACTTACACTTACTATTTCTTCCTCAATAATTTATCAGATTGGTAATGTTATTTTATAATTTTAGATATGCAATTAATTTTTTTGGTGTCCTGTTTTTAATTATGGTTCCGACATTCAATGACATTATAGAGGCATAAATTGAATATTGAAGGACATGTGCCTTGAGAAAATCTGTTTTTCTTTAGTAGAAAGAAGAAAGATGGAAGTGTGGTTAATGAACTGACTCAACTAAAGATTGTAGGTTTTACGTTGTAGATTTAAAATTTTAATCTCTATTTTGTAACATAATAATCTATTATTATTTGTAATAGGCTACTTTAGAGGCCCTTGATGCTAAGGAACTTGACAATTTTGGGCCAAACGATCACTTACATTAGGTGTTGGGAGATGAGGACCTTGGTAGAGTACGCTACTGACCTGGGAAGTGTATAGTTTCAACGAGGTATTGGACCTCCTCATGTACATTTTTTAGTGCCCACGGAGTTGTAGCAGGTTAATGCATAGGTAGAACAGGCAGAAAGAAAGGGCCATAGAGATGGTAGAACAGTCTGCTAGGGAATACACTACATTTATGAAACTGATAATGGTTTTATGGTCCAACACTCCCACCAGAGGCCAGTGCTGCTTGTGATGAATATATGTCATCAATGAATTATATATATGGTGCACCCAGGTGGTAGTTCTAGTGGTGGGTCGAGATAATGTTGATAAGGAGGCTGAAGCGAAGGAGGAGGCGGGCGAGGTGGAGGCTGAGGTAGAGGAGAAGGGTGGGGATGAGAACGTGGTGGAGGAGGAGGGGGATGAGGAAGTGGAGGATGAGTAATGAGGTTCAGGAGGAGGGTGGGGACGATGATGGTAATAACGATGAGGATGAGGATGAGGGTGATGATGATGGTGATGATAATGATGGTGAGGAGGGACAGATTGTTCCGTTACATTTTTGACGGATATTAGACTGACCTTTGATGTTTATTGATTTATTGTGCCTAAATATAAATGTGATTAGGTAGGTAATATTATGTTTATTTTTTTATCTATACATAATAAAACGTGACTTGATGATTTTAGTGTGACTGATTCACCCCTCCCCTAGATATCCCCAACCCCTGGACACCCTGTACCACCTGGACAGCCCCACCACCCCCGGTGGATAGCCCACCCACCCCCTGGATAGCCCCTCCCCGAATGGATCACCACCACCCCTTAGGACACCCCATACCCCTGACAGCCCTGCCCACCCTCGTGGACAGCCCACCCACCCCCAGGACACCCCTACCCCTGGACAGCATGGCCACCACTGTAGACAGCCCACCCACCCACCTAGACACCCTCTCCCCTATGGATATCCCCCACCCCTAGACACCTCGTACCCCCTGGACAACCCTGCCCACCCCCGTGGAAAGTCAGCCCACCCCCTGGACACCTCCTACCCCCTAAAGAGCCCAACCACCCTTTTGGACAGCCCGCCCAACCCCCTGGACACCCCCTCCCCCCGTGGACAGTCCCCCTACCCCCGTGGATAGCCCGCCCACCCCCTGGACACCCCTACCCCCTTGGACAGCCTTCCTACCCCCTGTGGATAGCCCGACCACCCCCGTGGAAATCCCGCCAAACCTCCTGGACAACCCATGATAAGGTCAAGATATTACACACAGAGAGGGGGAGGGGAAAAATAAATGATGTGTTTTTCTTTTAATTATCCTTTCTTCTAAAACAAGATTTACCTCAGGTTAATGAATTATCACATTTAAAAAAAATCACACTTCCACATGAAGTAAATTATTTGAATGGTTTACTACCCAATAAGAATAGTTACATCCATGTTACGGTTTTTAAATAATCCAATACCACCCAATCCACAAGAAAGAAATCTCGTATTCTGGATAAAAGAAATTTTGATATACACTTACAGTTATGTATCTCTATAATAAAAACAACTATGCATATGATTATTACAGAAAGATGGTGTTATACATGTCTGTGTAACATGTAAAGAACCTTTCACCAATTTATTAGAAACATGTTACTCTTATTTTTTTTAACTTTCACTTTTAATAACTCTCGAAAAAATTCTTCACTCTCGTGGATAGCCCACCCACCCCCATGGAAAAACCCTACCCCCTTGACTGCCCGACCACCCCCATGGACAGCCCACCCACCCCCTGGAAACCCCCTCCCCCTTTACACCCCACCCCCTTGACACCCCCTCTCCTTGGAAATCCCCCACCACCTAGACACCACCCCACCCCCTAGACACCACCCCACCACTGACACCACCCCACCCCCTAGACACCCCCTGGACACCCCCCGAACACCCCCTGGACACCAACCTACCCCCTAGACACCCCATGGACAGCCCCACATCACCACCCTTGACATCCCCCCACCATGATGGACAACCCCTAGATATCCCCCACCCCCTGAACACCCCAATGGACAGCCCCCCAGCCCACCACTATGGATATCCCCCCTCCCACCCTCACACCCCCCTGGACACCCTGTACCCCCTAGACATCCCTTCCACCCCCGTGGACAACCCGCCCACCCCCTGGACAACCCCTCCTCCTGTGGATAGCCTCCCCACCCCCTGGACGCCCCTTACCCCCTAGACTGCCCTGCACACCCCCTCCACGCCCCATACACCCTCGACAACCCCACCCACCCCTGCGGACAACCCCAACCACCCCCTGGACCACCCACCCCCCACCTAGACAGGCCCCCACCCACGTGGACAACCCCGACCACCCCCTCGACAACCCTACTCACCCCCTAGACACCCCTACCCCCGTGGACTACCCACCCATCCCTTGGACACCTCATACCTCATGGATAGCTCTGCCCACCACCATGGATACCCCTACCCCTGGACAACCCCCACCCCCGTCGACAGCCCCACCCACCCCCTGGACACCCTCAACCCCTTGAATAGCCCTGCCATCCCTGTGGACCTCCCACACCCCCTGGACATCCCCACACGCGTGGACACCACCCCACCCCCTGGACACCCCCATGGACGACCCCCCCCCCCCCCAGACACCACCCACCCTCCCGAGACACTCCCATGGACTGCCCCCCCCCCCCCCCACCCTAGACAACCCCCACCACCCCACCCCCGGCCACCCCCATCCCCTCAGAAACCCCCACCCATTTGGACACCCCTACCCCCTTTGGGCAGCCACCCGAAACCCCTGAACAGCCCCCAACCCAATGAATTCTAAATTGAATTCTTTATGTATTTAATTATCTTATGAATTATGTGTTAATGGTGTATGGGTATACTTGTTGTATGTGTATTCTTGATGTAATTACTATATAAATTATGTGTTAATTCGGTATGTGTGTAAAGGATAATTAAATACAGAATTGTAGGTATTTAGATTTTTGTTTGATTTATGTGTTGGATGATTTCTGTATGAATTAATATAGAAATATGTATGAATTTATAGAGAATTTAGTATTAATTCATACAGAATTATTTTTGTATTATGTATGTATACTTGTTAATGGTGTATTGTGTTACTTGTTGTATGTGTATGTGTTATACAGATATTCTGTTGTCTGTGAATTTTGTAGGCCTGCTGGTAGAATTGATGTAGCTCTATAGGGGGCATGTTGGGGAATTGATGCAGCTACACAGGGGAGGCCTGCAATATGGCTTACTGCTACAGGTATAAAAAATATATTCCAATGGTTCAAAACTGTTGGTATATGTGTAAAACCAGAACATAAACCACCGGTTTACATAAAACCGTTGCTATAAGTATAGGCCAACGGATTGTAAACCACTGTCATACATAATTTTACTTGATATTTACCAACATTTTCCCACAAAATGTGGGTAGAATTCTATACCAAGGGTTTAAAGAACCGTTGGTATACAGATACTTCAGGATATTAGTCATGGTATAAAACCATTGGAAAACATATATACCAATGGTTTACTCAAACTGTTGGTATATAATGAGTTTTTCAGACATATCTCAATGGTTCTCATAGAACGATTAGGATATGTCTATACCTACGACTCAAGACCCAACAGTTTGGATAACCATAGGTATAGTTCATTCTAATAGTTGTCCAGCCTTCACCAACATTTTTAAAACATTGGTAAAGAAAAAATTTACAGTACTGATGGTTGTTGGTGTTATCTATTTACGCACCTATACTGTAACACCCCGATATTTTATGAAAAATATTCTTTTTATTTCATTAATGTCTTGTATTGTATGCTACACCAAGATTACCTTGCACTATACGCAACACCGTATTGGTTTGCAGTATACACAACACTATTTTTAGATCGTGTTACACACAATTTTGATAATAGTTATTTTACGCAACATTGAGTATATATATATATATATTCAATGTATAAATGAAATATGGTTGGATTATGTTATACAAAACAACGAAGGATACTTGCAAAACACGCAACCCTAATTTGGCTTCCATTACACGCAATTGTGACCTTCCTCGATAACATCTGTTGTACGCAATACCGAGTTTTACAAAACAACGATATATTATGATAATATTATTATGAACTAGCCGTTATGAATAGTATTAACCAAATTTTTAATTTTATAACATTATTATTCATCTTACACTTTTTCTAGAACATGTTATAAGAACAAAATAAATTTTTCGGGTAAAATAAGTATTTTTCAAAAAAATGAAGTTTTGCCGCGCCTTTTGATGGCGCACACACTTTAAATCTAGTTTTTGACTTGTTTATAAGTTCAATTTTATAAAATAAAATTATTCATTGGAATCAGGATATAAAATTTTACCTTGCATAAATTTTTCATATTATTCTGATAACTTTTCATATTTTAAATGAATAGTAAAACCACGCTATATTTTAATTAAAAATAACTTTTTTCATCGTAATAACTTATGTGGTTAAATTATAATATTGAATGTTTTAAAGGATAAATAGAATATATTTTTTCCATTTAATATAATGTATATCATTAGCATTGATTTTACATTGAATTCGTAGGTTAAATCAATTCAAACTTTTGCAATGTTTTAAACAAAAACCCGTTGTCATTCGACAACGGGATTAATTTTAATTTAATTTCTGCAACCATCTGTGTATTGAATTTGAAAAAATGGATTCGATATTTGGAATCAGTGGGTCCAAATTATGTTAATAGGCTAATTTTTAATTTTGGGAATTATGAATAGTTACTACGATAAATTTTATTTACCCTAGTTAAAGGTAAATCGTGTAATTAAGGGTGAATATAATATTATAAAATTACCCTAACAAATGAAAGATTTCTATTGGATGACTAAAAAGTCGAACCATATCACCTAAGGGTCAGATTAGATTCATTTTATGGACTTTTGACCTTGAAAGTAATTTTAATTATTATTAAAACCAAAGAAAGTGACAACATGTCACTCTCTTAAATCTTATAAGTATAATAATTTTAATATAGTGATAAACATTATAAAAATTCAAACATGAATAGTCTCCAAAAATATAATAAAATTATCAACATCA
This sequence comes from Viscum album, assembly GCA_963277665.1. NCBI lineage: Eukaryota > Viridiplantae > Streptophyta > Magnoliopsida > Santalales > Viscaceae > Viscum > Viscum album. The sequence goes on along the minus strand of OY728133.1, from coordinate 716,333,701 downwards.
TGATAGTTTATTTAGATTTTTTAGGGATTAAATAATTATCATTAATGGTGATACATTAATGATGCAGAAATTATTTATTAAGTGAAAAATCAGTAATATAGTTTTTATTGAAATAATAATACCCATTAAAAGGCCCACAAACCTGACCAAAATTTATTGTTAGTGTATATATATACCATAATCATCTAATGACATAATATATAACCGTTTGGAGTCTTATAAAAGTGATTATGACACTTATATTATTTTATTTTAAATGATGCCAAAGTTGTCACCTTCATAATTTAACAAATATAACAATTAAAATATTGTGATTTTAAGATGATAAATTCGAGTAAAAGTATTATTATGAAAGTTAATAGATTTATCTTCATCATAGGATTTTATTTTTAATTTTTATGCAACAAATAAGTATATTAAATAATTATACAAAAATGTTGTAGTAATTATTTTATTAAGAGATAAACCAAATAAATGGTTTTAAAAATAATAAAATAAATATTATATGAACTATTTAATGTGCTACACTAATTTTCTAGATACATATGGCCTTTTATGAATCTATTAAAGCTTTTATTTCTAACATATCTTCTGTATATATTTTATTTAAATTCATATAAATGAATAGTGTCAAAATTGACACTATTGTTATTTTATAAAATAACATATTATAATTTTTTCTAAAAATCACAAAAATATATAAAAATTATAAATTTTGGAATTTATATGGTCTAAAATGTTATATAGTATCCAATTATGGGAAAATTCACAACAAATAAGTATTTTTTTGTTATAATTTAAAATTTAGAATGGTTATTACCACAAATAAAAATTAAATTGATTAAGTAAGGATAAATCGAGTTGATAATGTTTAAAATAATTTCCTAACATGTCTAAAATTTTATTGTTTGATGATATTAAAACCCTATAAAATCTTATATTCGAATATGAGTCATTTTTGGAGGTTCATAAATGGGGTTAGATTTATTATAAATTAATATTTTTAAAGATTTTCAAAGGTGCCGCCTCTCCTCCCTTATAAAAGGGCACCTCCTCCCTCTCTCCCTCACAAAAATTTGAGCCTTTAAGCTCGGCCAAAACCTGACCATTTACCTTCTCGAACTTCCCTAGAAAAATCCTAGATTTCCTGATCTTCTTCAAAGACCAATTTTAGCATCGTAAGAGGAGGATTCAAAGAGGTGTGTCAAAGAAGAGGTAATATCCATTACCGGTTCTTTCAATTTTCTTTCTTATTCCACTTCTTCTTCTTTTATTGTTTCATTATGAAGTAATAACATCAGTATAACTCATATACGGATATGTTATTATAAGTATGAGAGACGACAATATTTCACCATCTATCCATCCAACGGAAAACGAAATCACCACGCGTGCGTACGTATGAAATACCATCTCCACGCCGTGGTGTAATCTATTTTCCACCACCACCTTACTTGGATGGGTATAAGGGTGAAAGTAATGAATATATATGATTATTTTAAAGTGATATTGATTCTGTAATATTATACATACACTTTAATACAATTCTATGATCATGGGAATGATATCATCGCTCGTGCGTACGTACGGAATACCGTCTCCACGACGCGATGAGATTCACTCTCCCTGACAACCATTCAAGAATGATTATAAAGTATATATAATAAGTAATAATAAAATATATGACATAATAATTCTAATGGATATATATATATATATATATATATTTCATCTACTTAATTCCATTTAATTCAATAAGGAAACAAAAACAGCGTTCATGCGCACATACGACCTACTGTCTCCATGATCGGTGTATTTCTTTCCATTTATAAATCTATTATATATATGTATATTATGAATATATATTATATATAAATCATGTTTTATATTCTGGAATTAAGTAATCATTATCTAAGTAATCATATGAATAATTACAAGTCAAAACACGGAAGACAAATGAAACGATTTTACCCAAAAGACTCTTTAACATGGAGTTTACAAAAGAACGGGTAATATAAAGTCATAAGTGAACCATATATGATATAATAACAATGAATATGATTCTGCAATAAGTCAATGACATTATTTAAATCATTATATAGGAGGTTTGGATACGTATGAAGCATATCGGACCTAAGGTAAGGGATAATTTTTCAAATCTCATTTTTTTATTCGAGATTGCTTATACGTAAGTATTTACTTTACTGGGGTTATTGTTATCATCCATGTCCATGTTTTCTAAAATTCTTTTTATGTATGTTTAATGTCCTTTTTACCCATTTTTGACTTTTACTAGATGGTATGTATGGAATCTTTCTATTACGAGGTACTTTTTTACTTTTCCGACAAAAGTACGAGAAGGATGTTTTTTAACTTATAAGGCACGAACGGATTTTTACTGTTTTTTAAAGACTTATTTTCATGAAGCTTCCTCCAAAATATTTCATGACTATTTTCAACAAAATCCTTTTCTTATAAAATTTCATGACATTTTGTGAAAAGGAAATGATTTTGAAGAAGAAAGGATATTTTCCTCAAGAATTCATTTCAAATGTTTTATCAAAACCATTTTTCCATCTAAGATGACATTATTTCATATGTGTATGTTTCAAGTATAATGTCTCTGTGATTTACATGGTTTCATTTTTATTATTATGAAATGATATCCATTACTTTTATATGGATTATGTGATGATGGGATGATGTTATTAAACCCATTTTATTCGTTGGGTTATTATGAATGATGTGTGTTTATTTTGTGGCACAAGTAAGAATGATTTCATTATGAGATGGGTGGGACCTATATCTCCCTCCAATGCATTGGGTAATGATTTATATCTCATGAGATAGACTTGGCTAGAACGAAAAGTTAAACCGGTTCAGTAATATAGGACTGGAACGAGGAGTGAACTCGATTCAGAAAGGGACTTTGTCCACTAAGATGGTCTTGACATCAATGCCTTGGATAATATGGAAATCATATCATGTGCTTAATGGTTGCGACAATTACATGTTTTATTGCCATGCTATTTTATCATTCTTAATGTTTCTTTATGATCTATTCCTTACATACTTCCATGTTTTATGTCATTGCTCAAGCTTTTGATGTTTAAACATTATGTTCATGTTTTTAAGTTCAAATGTATATGGTATGTTTTCTTTTATCCATGCTTACCCTTACTGAGAATTTGAGATAACCCTTTTTATGTTTTCTTTTCCCCAGGATATAAAGAAAGGTTTTAGGTAAGAAAAAAATGGGAATATCTTTATGGGAGATGTTGAAGATCTTTCACCGCGATTAGAAGATTACGTTCCAAGTTTCCAAAGACACTAAACTATTACAGTCCTTGTTTGTCTGTTTTTGTTATGTATTAAGTATTCCGCTAAAGTAATTTAATGTCCATGTACTTCAAGATTTGGGTCTCTACAGTTGGTATCAGAGAAAAGGTTTAGTAAACCTTTGGAAAGTAGGATGTGAAAATTTTAGTGAGATCCCTAGAGATATTTATAAGGTATGTCTAGGGATGTCCCTAAGGATAAGTATTTGTATAGGATATAGTCTTAGAACAACGGTAATGATCTTAGAATATAAAATAAGATGTTAGATATTGAGGGTTCTCCCCCTTTACTATGTTGTTTTCCCTAGCTTGATTTTTGCCTCTCACACTATTATTTTTGGGTTTTATAAAATGGCTGGAAACAGGAAGATTCATGATAATTGAGGATATGACGGACAATGGAATGATATTCTTCCTAAGAAACCAAATGAAACGGGATTTGGAAGTCCAAACATCATTATTATTCCTAATCATAAATCTCATAATATGATCAATAATCTCAACTTTTGGTAAGTTTCTCGACTCAGATAATAAGAGAAAGATGGAGTTTCATGATGATCATAGAGGAAAGAAAGTTCAATTTCCCTCATGTAAATCATGTGGGAAGAGGCATCAGGGAGATTGTTTCAAAGGAACTGGAAGATGATTTAGGTGTGGAAAAGAAGGACACAAAGCCAGTAAGTGCAAAGGAAAATGTTCGGTTAACACCATGGATGAGGATAATGGTATTGCTACGACATCAACAATGGTTAAATTTTTTAAATGTGGAATGTACGGGAATTATGCAAACCAATGCCCTAAGGGAAAGTCTCATGAAGAGAATCAGTATGGTCGTATGGGTAGTATTTATGTTGATGATGATGAAGAGACTACAAATGATATGTGAGATGAAAGAATTGTTGAAGCTTGGTCAATGGTTTAAGAAGGTAGTGGAATGATTACATGTTTATCAAGTGTAATGTTGTATATGTAATATCATGGTACTATGGAATAAAGAGACATCTAAGGATTGTTACACTATTGTCTTTCCTTATGTTTTGAAAGTGTACGATTAATGGTACCAGTAACCATGAAAGGGTATTCAGATATTTTTGGAAAGTCGATGATATGCACATAATGAAGGTATAAGGAGAAAATTAAATGTTTGGTAGTATTCATGATCTCATGACTGATATAAGGAGAGGGTTATATCATGGTTTGAGTATATAGAATTTTTGGATGTTGGTATGTAGAAAGAGTTAAATTTTGACAGCATTCATGTTTTCACTAAGGTTTAATGGGTATTCATTTTTCAAGAGAATACAAGATTAAGGTATTCATATGATTGGAATGTGACCAACAAGATATATGGGGGATAAATGATGGTATTCACATTCTTGGTTAATGACATTTCAAGTAATCATTTTCTTTATACTATGATCTTGGACCGAAGTATTTTAGATAAGCCTAATGATTGGAATGGGTTATGTTGGACATAAGTTAGCATTATTTAAGGATAGAACTTTTTTTGATATTATTGATGGGATGTTATAGTAATGTAGTTTTAGAAAAAGGACAACCTGCAGGACGGGTGACAACCCATTGCGTCGGACAAGGCTGTGGGAATCGAACCCACAACCGAAGTGCGACTGGCCTTTATCGCCTACCACTGGCCTATAGGAAGTCCCTATTTAGTAGAAACTAGTTTTATTATATTAAGAAGTATTATATATGAAGTGTAAGTCCATTTTAGGAACCATATATGATTAATCTCACTATAGATGGACTTATGTATTTTTGATAACTTTTATAACCTTTTGTTTGAGATAGATGGAATGACCCATCATTCTATCAAATGAGATTCTAACACTTCACGAATGACAAATTCAAATTCATTTATTTAAGAGATGAAGTGGAAATTGTCTAAAGAACGAACAACTGTGAGACTGTACCAAAATCACGAAATTATTTCTTCTATTTCCAATTTCATCAACTTTAGGGAAATGATCTTGAAAACCATAAATGTTGTCCTAGTGCCCTTATATATGATGAATCAGATGGTACCTTAGATCATCACAAATCTATGGCTTTGTGATTGTTGGCTATTTCATAGCTATGTTCTCTACCACTCTCCATCAGAACATTATGGTTAGATTTTTCTTCCATATCCATATTTTCATTTATGTTATCCTATGTGGAAACCCAGTGATAAGTTAATTTGGGTAACCATTACATTTCATACTTTAGTTTTTAAATGCCTTGTTTTGGTATTCCTTTTTTACGATGTGGGTTTCTATTAAACAAACTTTCGAGTTGTAAACCATTTATAACCCCGACGAATTTCGAGGGCGAAATTCATTTTAAGGGGGGTAGAATGTAACACCTTGAGATTTTATGAAAAATATTCTTTTGATTTCATTAATTTCTTGTGTTGTATGCTACACCAAGATTACCTTGCGTTATACGCAACACTGTATTAGCTTGCAGTATATGCAACACTATTCTTGGATCGTGTTACACACAAATTTTGATAATAGTTATTCTACGCAACATTGAGTATATATATATATATATATTCAATGTATAAATGAAATATGGTTTATTCTGTTATACAAAACAACGAAGGATTCTTGCACAACATGCAACCCTGACTTGGCTTGCATTACACGCAATCACGACCTTCCTCGATAGCGTATGTTGTACGCAATACTGGGTTTTACTAAACAACGATATATTATTATAATATTATTATGAACTAGCCTTTATGAATAATATTAACTAAAATTTGAATTTTATAACATTATTATTCATCTTACACATTTTCTAGAACATGGTATAAGAACAAAATAAATTTTTCGGGTAAAATAAGTATTTTTCAAAAAATGCAGTTTTGCCACCTTTTGATGGCGCCCCCACTTTAAATTTAGTTTTTGACATGTTTATAAGTTCAATTTTATAAAATAAAATTATTCTTTGGAATCAGGATATAAAATTTTACCTTGGATAAAATTTTCATATTATTCTGATAACTTTCATATTTTAATGAATAGTAAAAACACGCTATATTTTAATTAAAAACAACTTTTTTCATCGTAATAACTTATGTGTTTAAATTATAATATTGAATGGTTTTAAATTATAAATAGAATATATTTTTTTCCATTTAATATAATGTATTTCATTAGCATTGATTTTACATTGAATTCGTAGGTTAAATCAATTAATTTTTTTGCAATGTTTTAAACAAAAACCCGTTTTCATTCCACAACGGGATTAATTTTAATTTAATTTCTGCAACTTCTGGGTATTGAATTTGAAAAAATTGATTCCATATTTGGAATCAGTGGGTCCAAATTATGTTAATAGGCTACTTTTTATTTTTGGGAATTATGAATACTAACTACGGTAAATTTTATTTACCATAGTTAAAGGTAAATCATGTAATTAAGGGTGAATATAATATTATAAATTTATCCTAACACATGAAAAAATTCTATTTGATGACTAAAAGTCGAACCATATCACCTAAGGGTCGGATTAGATTCATTTTATGGACTTTTGACCATGAATATAATTTAATTATTATTAAATCCAAAGAAAGTGACAACATGTCACTCTCTTAAATCTTATAAGTATAATGATTTTAATTTAGCGATAAAAATTATAAAACATCAAAAATGAATAGTCTCCAGAAATATAATAAAATTATCTACATCATGATAATTTATTTAGATTTTTTAGGGATTAAATAATTATCATTAATTGTGATACATTAATGATGCAGAAATTATTTATTATGTGAAAAATCAGTAATATAATTTTTATTGAAATATTAATACCCATTAAAAGGCCCAAAAACCTGACCAAAACTTATTTTTAGTGTATATATATACCATAATCATCTAATGACCTAATATATAACCGTTTGGAGTTTTATAAAAGTGATTATGACACTTATATTATTTTATTTTAAATGATTCCAAAATTGTCACCTTCATAATTTAATAAATATAACAATTTAAATATTGTGATTTTAAGATGATAAATTCTAGTAAAAGTATTATTGTGAAAGGTAATATATTTATCTTAATTATATGATTTTAGTTTTAATTTTTATGCAACAAATAAGTAAATTAAATAATTATACAAAAATGTTGTAGTAATTATTTTATTAAGAGATAAACCAAATAAATGGTTTTAAAAATAATAAAATAAATATTATATGAACTATTTAATGTTCTCCACTAATATTATAGATACATATGGAATTTTATGAATCTATTAAAGCTTTTATTTCGAACATATCTTCTGTATATATTTTATTTAAATCATATAAATGAATAGTGTCAAAATTGACACTATTGTTATTTTATAAAAATAACATATTATAAAATTGTTTAAAAATCACAAAAATATTTAAAAAATTTAAATTGGAATTTATATGGTTTAAAATGTTATAAAGTATCCAATTATGGAAAATTCACAACAAATAAGTAATTTTTTGTTATAATTTAAAATTTAGAATGTTATTACCACAAATAAAATTAAATTGATTAAGTAAGGATAAATCGAGTTGATAATGTTTAAAATAATTTCCTAACATGTCTAAATTTTATTGGTATATGAGATTAAAACCCTATATCATCTTAGATTATAATATGAGTCATTTTTGGATGTTTTTAAGTTGGGTTAGATTTATTATAAATGAATATTTTTAAGATTTCCAAAGGGTCCCCTCTCCTCCCTTATAAAAGGGCACCTCCTCCCTCTCTTCCCCACACCAATTTGAGACTTTAAGCTTGGAAAAAACCTCCCCATTTCCCTTATCAACTTCCCTAGAAACATACTAGAGGTCCTGGTCTTCTTCAAAGACCAATTTTAGTACCCTAAGAGGAGGATTCAAAGAGGCGTGTCAAAGAAAACGTAATATCCGTTACCGATTCTTTAAATTTTCTTTCTTCTTAAACTTCTTCTTCTTTAGTTGTTTCATTATAAAGTAATAACATCAGTATCACTCATATACGGATATGTTATTATTAGTATTAAACAATCATATTTCACCATCTATCCATCCAATGGAAAATGAAATCACCGCGCGTGCGTACGTACGGAATACCGTCTCCACGCCGTGGTGTAATCTATTTTCCACCACCACCTTACTTGGATGGGTATAACGGTGAAAGTAATGAATATATATGATTATTGTAAAGTGGTATTGATTCTTTAATATTATACATAAACTTTAATATAATTCGACGATCATGGGAATGATTTCATAGCTCATGCGTACACACAGAATACCGTCTCCACGACGCGATGAGATTCACTCTCCATGATAACCATTAAAGAATGATTATAAAGTATATATAGTAAGTAATAATAAAATATATGACATAATAATTCTACTTGATTTATGTATATATATATTTATGTCATCTACTTAATTCCATTCAATTCAATAAGGAAAGGAAAACAACGTTCATCCGTACGTACGACCTACTGTCTCCATGAACGATGTATTTCTTTCCTTTTATCAATATATTATATATATGTATATTATGAATATATATTATATATAAATCATGTTTTATATTCTGGAATAAAGTAATCATGATCTATGTAATCATATGAATAATTACAAGTCAAAACACGGACAACAAATGAAACGATTTTACCCAAAACACTCTTTAACATGGAATTTACAAAAGAACGGGAAATATAAAGTCATAAGTGAGCCATATATGATATAATAACAATGAATATGATTCTTTAATAAGTCAATGAAATTATTTAAATCATTATACTGGAGGTTTGGATACGTACGAAACATATCGGACCTAAGGTAAGGGATAATTTTGCAAATCTCATTTTTTTATCCGAGATTTCTTATACGTAAGTATTTACTAGGGTTATTGTTATCATCCATGTCCATGTTTTCTAAAAGTGTTTTTATGTATGTTTAATTTCCTTTTTACCCATTTTTGACTTTTTCTACATGGTATTTATGAAATCTTTCTATTACGAGGTACTTTTTGACTTTTCCAATAAGAGTACGTGAAGAATGTTTTTTTAGCTTATAAGGAACGAACGGATTTTTACTGTTTTATAAAGCCTTATTTTCATGAAGCTTCCTCCATAATATTTCATGACTATTTTAAACAAAATACTTTTCTTTTAAAATTGCATGATATTTTGTGAAAATAAAATGATTTTGAAGAAGAAATGATATTTTCCTCAAGAATTCATTTCAAATGTTTTATCAAAACCATTTTTCCATCTAAGATGACATTATTTCATATGTGTATGTTTCAAGTATAATGTCTCTATGATTTACATGGTTTCAGTTTTATTATTATGAAATGATATCCATTACTTTTATATGGATTATGTGATGATGGGATGATGTTTATGAAACCCATTTTATTCGTTGGGTTATTATGAATGATGTATGTTTATTTTGTGGCACAAGTAAGAATGATTTCATTATGAGATGGTTGGGACCTATATCTCCCTCCAATGCATTGGGTAAAGATTTATATCTCATGAGATAGACATGGATGGAACAAAAATTTAAACCGGTTCAGTAATACAGGACTGGAATGAGGAGTGAACTCGATTCAGAAAGGGACTTTGTCCACTAATATGGTCTTGGCATCAATGCCTTGGCTAATATGGAAATCATATCATGTGCTTAATGGTTTCCACAATTACATGTTTTATTCCCATGCTATTTTATCATTCTCAATGTTTCTTTATGATCTATGCCTTACGTACTTCCATGTTTTATGTCATTGATCATGCTTTTGATGTTTAAACATTATGTTCATGTTTTTAAGTTCAAATGTATATGGTATGTTTTATTTTATCCATGCTTACCCTTACTAAGAATTTGAGCTCACCCTTTTTATGTTGTCTTTTCCCCAGGATATAAAGAAATGTTTTAGGTAAGAAAAAAAGGGGAAGATCTTTATGGGAGATGTTGAAGATCTTCCACCACGATTAAAAGATTACGTTCCAAGTTTCCAAAGACACTAAACTATTACGGTCCTTGTGTGTCTATTTTTTTTTATGTATTAAGTATTCCGCTAATGTAATTTAATGTCCATGTACGTCATGCTTTGGGTCTCTACATATACGGCTAATGAATACTTGTTTTTTATTTCATGTTTAATTGATACATATTTTTAATTTGTTAACCATGTATATTTTGTTAAATAAATGGATGCCCCAGGATCGATCTTGTTCTATGATAACCATTATTTCATCAAAGTGGAGTTAAAGAACAAGTGTTTTCTAAATTTGAAAACACTTTAACTTGATTGGGGTGGTTGTGTGTTGTGTGTGGTTTCATTCTATTTTGTGCCTTATAATGATGTGTGGTGTTTCCATTGACGGTATGATTGTAGTTGTGTTATTATAGATGGTGTAGTGGAATCTTAGGTTGATATATGTATTGATTGTGAAATGGATATGTTGTGCTAGAGCAGTGGGGCTGTAGGTTTAGGTTGTTCTATGTTTATGTTACTATGTGTGGTGGGTGTGGTGTTGCTATACAACGGGGTGGTCAGTTTGGTTGTGAAGATGTGTGTTGTGTGGTTTGGTAGTATGTTTTATGTCACTTCATTGTTTATTGGAAAATCCCATTGGTTCAGCCGAATTTTTGATATATATATATATACACATTTACTTCCTTGGGATTTTCTATACACAACCCACCCTACCTGAAAACTATGTGCTGAAGACCCCCACATTCATGGGGGTGGGTGTCCTTTCCCAACATCCATGTGGTAGGAGGTATGGTTTGTTATTGGCTTTTAGCTGCTCCCTCTTCTAGGAATTAGTATCCCAAGACTCTTCAGGTAGGCTGTGGTAAGATTCTGAAGCCTAAGTGTCTGCGAGTGAGTTGTGCTTTCCCAGGTGTCTTTGGGATCAAATTTAGTCATGGAATAGGTGTCTATAGGTGGGATGTGATGTGATTTACTTCTGAGTTGTCTGTGGGTGAGATGTTATGTGGTATTTGGAATATGTGTGTTTTGGTGGGATGTGGTGAGCTTCATTTTTCCTCGTTGTGGGACTAGCTCCGAGGCCTAGGTGTGTGTGGACGAGTTGTGAAAATGATCTTATGGAAGAGTGTGGATGCATCATAATGTTTTCCATTAGGGTATAAGAAATTATCCAGTGGGAAGTGGTTTGAGGTACCCAAAAATCGATGTTATTATTATATTACTTTACTCGATCTATGTTATTTTGTGGATGTGCCATGGTGAGATTTGGGTGGTTAGCATACCTTTTTAGGTGCTATTGGTTTCTATTGATTTTTCACAGGGGAATTAGTGTTCTTATACCACTTGTGAAAATGTAACATTGGCTTTCACAAGAGGGTATAATTGTATTCTCACCTTATATATTTAAAACTATTTTCAGGTTTCCAGGAGGATTACGTTCACTGTGCTAGACCTTACTAGCTCCGATCATGATTGTTGTTATATCATAGCTTAGCATTACTTTTGGTACTCTCTTTGGAGACTTTTTTACTTGTATTAGTATTCATTTTGAACATACATGTGGGATGTTTTGGATTATATTGTATCTATATATATATTTCTTAGAGTTTTTTTTGGTTGGAACATTTTATCTCAGGATCGTGATGTCACGACCCATCCTCGGGGCCCGTGCCATGACTACCCCAAGCCCGGCTTCCATAGACCAAGGGCTGGTGACTAGAACCAAGGCGTAAATCCCGGAAAAAGGGAAGGCATTGCCTTTGTATAATAAACAACAAACACCACAGAGAAAGCAGGAAGAAGTAAACACTATGTAGAAACTGGAACAACAGTTAGTGCGGAAAAGTAAGTGGGTCAGAATACAAACCCAAACTAAAAGTAAAGTACAACTGGAAGGGAAAAACAGCAACAGAAAAGTAAAGCTACAACGTTGAGCTGTCCACTAGAAATCCCACCTGAAGGGTGGGTACAGATAGCCTCCACTGCTCCTCGGGTCCAGCTGTCTGCTCCGAGTACGTTCCGCCCAGTGGTCCACCTCCAGGTATCGTCCTACTCCGCAAGCCTCAACCACGATCAGTGTTGTTCGTCGTCTGCAAACAACACAACGTAGTGCGGGCATAACCCGTGCAGGGGTGAGTATAAGATACTCAGTAGGGACCCCGAGACCCCCGAAGGTCTCCCAGAATTCACAAAGGATATACCAAAAAGGAAAGATACAATCACGAAGTAACATCCGACAAGGCTTAGGTATATGCCCGTACATATACCTAAGTCATCAATTCTCGTTCGGATCCAACATCTGAACCCATGTACAACCCAGTACACACAGGAAAGAAAAACGTATACCCACATAGAATAGCACAACACAATCCACAAAGGAAAGAAAAAAGGATTCAGCTCACACAGAAATACTTCTTTGTATGACGATAAAGATGACCAGATATTGCCACGGATTCATCTAAGCCGTCGGACCCACAAAGGATCGATAGGTACTAACCCCTGCAATGACCCAGAAAGCATCTGACCCACAATGGATCAATAGGTAACTAACCCCCGCAATGACCCACAAAGGATCTGACCCACAAAGGATCGATAGGTAACTAACCCCCGCAAAGACCCACACAGGATCGAACCCACACAGGATCTGTAGGCACTGGCCCACAGAGGACCGCTGAGTGATGACCCCCATAGGATCGGACCCACAAATGATCAGTGGCACTAACCCACAAAGGATCGCTGAGTGTTGTAGTCGTCGCCGTCGAATCCACAGATGATCTCTGCACAGTCGTCGTCGAAGTCGCAGCCAGCTCTGGGGTTCCCGCACACAGCAAGCTCATTCGGGAGGGTCCGCTCCACGAGCCGAGATGCTGATACATCAACTGACACATAGTCCAGAGTTGATTTATCCAAAAGTTCCGTATCGTCAACAGGAAGTCAACGTCGCAGACGGCACGTCAATCGGACGCCCGGTCTGAGAGTTATTGGCCTTTTCGTTCCAGGGGCCCGGTTGGTTTTTAAGGAAAAACCAACCCGATCGTACTCCACCTGCGTCCAAACCTCGGGAGGAGTAATCCAAAATATCCTTCTCACTTAGAGGAATCCTACAAAGCCGACGGCAGGTCAATCGGACGTCCGAAGCTCAAGATATGAGCGTTTCCGCTCCGAGGGCCCGGTTGGTTTCGTGTACGAACCAACCCGGCCGAACCCAAAGTATTCCAAAACCTTGAGTGTAGTATACCGAAACGAAAGTCTCGATCCAAGGATCGCATCGCCGCTAACGGCACATCGATCGGAGGCTCGTAGCTCAAGATACGGGGCAAAAGACCGAAATGGTCCGAAAACAGGGGGTTTGGGCCCGGACCGACCCGGCCCAACCCCCCCTGGGTCGGCCCGAACCGGGTAGACCCGACCCAGGTCTGGGTCCGACCTGGTTCGGCACGGCCCGGCTCGGCCCGGCCTGGGCGCGACCCGGCACGGCCGGCGTGGGCGCGGCCCGGCCGCCGGGGTCGGCTCGGCCAGTTACGGCCGAGCGGCGTGGGGGTGCACTGCCCCCGCGTAAAGGAGAGCCGCAACTTCATGTGGGGCCGCTCTGTGTCACCGGATGCAGTGCAAGGCCGCGTACCTTCCTCCGCGGTCCCGCGCGGCCGCGGGACCGGCCAGCGCCGCCGCTTCCCGGCTGCCGGCCGCTGCCGGCCACCGCCTCCGGCCACCGGCACCGCCGTGCCGGCGTGGTTTGCCGGCGGGGGGTTCCGCGGACCACCGGACGCGCTCCGGTGGTCCGATTTGCACGCGGTCTTCTCCAGTGCTCATCCCGGCACTCAAACATCACTGCAAAGCCTTCAAAATTAACTTGCGTCCCCGTTTTCCATCGCCCGCCAATCCATGCATCAACGAAAAACTACGGAGCGTTGTCGGGCTGTGTTTGTTTGGCCCGCACCCTCCGCGTTAGGTGATAACTATTGGGAAAAAATATTCAACACATTAAAAAAACAAGGCACAATTTTGATGGATTAATATTGAACTTTGATCCGGGTTCTTTGTCTTAGAATAAACAACCATGGGAATGAATATTATTCTCAAATAAAACCCCTACCCCGTAGCTGTCGTCGGACGAGAGTTCTTCGCGGAATTGACCGTCGTGGAAGAATAGGATCGTCGCGTCGCGGAAGGGAGTCGCGTCGTCGCGGAAGGGCGTCGCGTCGTCGCGGAAGGGCGTCGCGTCGTCGATCTCCGAGGGTTAAAGAAAACACACATATTTAATTTCACAAATTAAATCTATGTTAAGGATCAAAATCCACAAAGGAAATTTAAAAGATCCGAAATCTCCTACCTCAAGCAGTTGATGATCAGAGATTGTTACGGGGAAGAATGTCGCGGAAGAAGCATCGTGGAAGTAGAATAGTTGGCATCGCGGAACACGGTGTCGATCTCCGAGGGTCCGACGTTCTTCGCGTTCTTTGCGTTCTTCGCGTTCTTTGCGTTCTTTGCGAGGAGGATGATGGTAAAGATTCTCCAAATCCTCTCAACAATCAACCCGTTAACAAAAAGAAAAGGTGTTGTTATTATTTTATTATTATACCAACAGTTTGAAAACAGGTTAAGAAACGAACCATTAATTCGGTGAATTAATGGTAACGACTTAACTGTCCATTTAATAGGAGCGTCTAAGAGTTTTAGAAAACACCCCAGTTGACTTTCATTAATGAGGAGTTTTTGCGGGTGCGTTACTTAGAGGAAAAGAAACGGCGGGGCTCGTGCAGGCCCCACCTCACAAATATCCTACCAAGAGGGTCGGATATTTTGGATTGCACCCTATCCACTTCAACTCAGCTTAAGAAGCATTAAGTGGCTTTAAGTGAAATAAAATAAAGTTGTTGCACCACGTTATTTTATTTTCTTCACCTAACTCACAAAATTTAAAAACCACACCCGAGCAAACGCAACTCTGGAAGAGGCGTTTCTAAGGAATTACCGGCACTGCAATTCCATCGGTGCCCTAGGAATTTGATTCTGAGCACCGGTTCAAAAGTTATAAAAACCCGCTCGTTCGTTCACTGAACGTACCCGAGCCAATCTTCGGAAAATGATTCCGGGCACACCGGGCCTCGGAATCAGGTGCTGTCAGAAACTGTGTTCTTGTAAAATTCCAAAGAAAATTATGAAAAAAAAATTTATTTGAAATTTTTGGGCCTTTACACGTGATTACTATAAAAAGTGTAATGCCTCGCATTTTATGATATTTCTATACGCTTGGTGCTGTTCACCACCCCGAGGTCCTGTGGAAATATGAGTCAAGGTTCATTATCTCTCATCCTTCATTGCCATATTATGAGGGGAATCATCGGAGGGAGGGGTTTGTGACAGAATGATATTGGACCTGATGGTTGAGTTATATGATGGATTATAGAGTTAGGCACTATGAGGATTTCCTAGGTTGGTAGGGGAATAATACCAGGTGCTCTTGGTGCGTGACATATTCCAGGAGATACGGGCTAAAAATGAGATTTTATGGCCCCCTGTGATCTGATTCATGGACTCTGTGCCTAAAAAATGACCAAGTGAGGCTACACCATTTGCAGGGTAGTGACCATAGAAAAGGTACATGCATCATAATGACCTATATTTCTATTTGAATTCGGTTGTTTTTGGAATATTAAATGGAATATTAAATGAGTTTAAATAGTTTAAATAAATATTAAATAAAATTCTATACTACTTAGGCTTTGGAGTTCCTTTATTACCTTTTTTCAGCCATGTAACTTGGTCATCATCCATGTGTGGTTTGGGTAGTTGAGGTTCAGTAGGCTGATCCATTTTATTGATAAAGGGTTGACCATGTAGAGTAGGATTATCCGTGGTATAAGATGTTGCACGCGTTCTTGAAGAAGGCTCTGGGAACGTATGATGGTATCATTTTAGATATGGAGATGGAGAACTAGCTCAAGGAGCATGTGAACACCTTTAGTTGGATTTGGGATCAAACAGAGTACATGTTTCCTTTGGTAGTGATCCATATGTCAGGAGCTACACGTTAGTGGTGGATGTTGTACCTAGGGAGAGAAATGATGATGATGTTCTATGGTCCAATTTTGATAAATATATCCAAGAAGAATTCATTTCTTCCACCATAAAGGCTAGGAAAATGTATGAGTTACTCCCCCTCTAGTAAGGGATTATGTTGGTTAAAGAGCTGGTGACCATGGTCAAGCATCTCTTTCATTTTTCTCCAATATCTTTCTGAATGAGGAGTCTCATGTGAGACATCTAGATGAGGAACATATCTCTTCCTTCTAGTAAGTGGTTACTCCCTAAAGATTAAGGGCATACATGGAGGTTTAAAAGAAGGTAGAGGTAGTAGAGAGGATGCACTCATGAGGAGGTATAACATGAGATGGAACCAATATATTTCTTCCAAAGGAAAGGCTTACCACAATAGTTCTCATGTTCTAGAGACTTTTTGGTTTCGACCAATGAGGAGTTAACCTCATCTGTTTTCATTTCAAACATCCATCCCCTATGATTCTCCTATAAACTTAGGGCTATAGTGTTTTTCCTAAAAAGACCATGAACACCTTTAGAGATAGTTCCCGATGGCCATTCGAGATCAGTTTGGTGGTGGTGGGAATGTTAAGGGTTTTCTTTAATAGTAGTTTCTGGTGAGGCTATTTTAGCAGAAAGGATAGTAGGATCTTTCTCCATCGAGGGGAGACAGAGCAGGTAGAGGCCGACCATAGTTTGTTCCTCAGGGACCTCAAACCGGGTGTGGTCGAGGAGGCGGTCATCATTAAAGGGAATGATGAGATGGGTGTGGTCAGTTGCACACCACAGAGGCAACAATTCTGGTGGGGACATATATCATTTTAGGTATGATCAGCTTGTTTTGTAATCTTATTTGTGCCTTGTTTGATTTTGGAGTTTCACACTCCTTAATTCACCCATTCAAGATCATTCTATAGGAAAATACATAAAGAGACTTTTTGTTACACTTGTGTTTAGTACACTGGTCTGAGGTCAGACCATCTTGTTTGATGTGTGCTAGGGAAGTAGACTAATGGTGGGACCACATCATACATGTTGTGATCTTTTTCTATTTCAGATGAAATTGTATGATGTCATCCTTGGCATTAACTAGTAATACAATGTGCATTATTTATCAACTACTTCCAAAGAAGAGTCATGTTTTCAGACATGGATGGACAATGTGTTGATTTCATTGGTGAGAAAAGTTATTTGATGGGCAATTAGTGAGTGGAGCCTCTTCCTTCCATGTTAGTGAAGATTTTAGTGTAATTAGTGGATGCTACGATAGTGGATGTTCCCAGAGATTTTTGGGAGTTCTTGGATGTTTTTACCGAGGAGGTTGTGACTCTACCACATCAACGTTACATTGAGTTCTGGATAGACTTTCAGCCCAGTGCTTCCCTGATTTTGATGGTTTCTTATCATATGACACCCTATGAGTTACAATTTGATTATTTAGTTTGATGATATGATGAAGAACGGATTTATCTGAACCCATGTGTCGCTGTGGGGTGATTTAGTGTTGTTCTAAAAGAAGGTGGATGGTGGTATGAGGCTATGCATAGACTAATGAAGGTTGAATTAGGTAACGGTGAAGAATTGTTACCCTATCCCAAGGATAGATGATCTTTTTGACTATCTAAGGGGATTAAGTTGGTACTCTAAGATTAATATGTGGTATGGATATAGCCAGTTGAGGGTGATAGAGGATGATATCCTGAAGACTAATTTTCAGTGCATGTATGGGAACTTCTAGTTCGTGGTTACATCATTCAGTGTTACGAACATGAAATCAGTGTTTTTGGGGATTATGAACTTTGTTTTCCATCAATTACTATATTGATTCATCATAGTATTCATTGATAACATCATGATCTAATCGAGGCCAGAGGAGGAGCCTGACAAGCATCCCAGTACTGTTTTGGATTTTCTTTGAGATCACCAGCTCTAGGGGAAGTTATCCAAGTGCTAGTTTTGGACAAGATAGGTAAGCTTCCTTGGTAATGTTTTGTCTCATTAGGGTGTAGTAGTGGACCCATCCAAGGTTTATGTAGTTGTTTCATAGGTAGCACATAAAAATGTTGCAGTGGTTGGCAGTTTTTTTGGTATGGAGGGCTATTATCAAGATATTTCTTCCCGATTTCTCTCAGGTTGCAACTCCATTGAAATCTCATAACAGGAAAGGAAAATCATTGGTATGGACTGCATAGTGTTAGGCATCGTTCATCTATCTGAAGGTGAATTTGGTCAGTGCTCCAATGCTTTGGTTTTTATTAGAGGGTGTGATGTTTAAGGTGATTTGTGATGTGGTATGGGGTGTGTGTTGATTCAACAACCATTAGTTTTCTTTTTTTGGGTCCAGATAGTTTCATCGTCTTGAATATAACTATGCCAGCACTAATTTGGAGCTAGTAGTGATTGTGTTTGTGCTTAATTTGTGGTGAAATTAACTCATTAAGGGAGAACTTTGTGTTCTTCATGCTTCATTAGAGCTTGGGGAATATTTTTTCCGAGAGAGATATAAACTTCCAAAGTAGAAATTTAATGGAGTTACTCTAGGATTATTATTGTGAGATCTATTACACCTTAGAAAATTGGAATTTCACGGATGATGCATTTAGTACGAAGTCATAGAAGGATGTAGTTTGGGAATCGAAGGATGCTTGGATAGTGATGGAGTAGTTGGTAGTATTTCAATAAAATGTAAGAATAGATAGTATCAAAGGATATTTGTTTTAGATGATGATGCACTATTCATTGATGTAGTAGGTGGAGAAGTCTCAGTGGGAGACTCTAAGGTAGAGGTTATGCATGATAGCATTGACCATGATGATTATATAGAAGGATAGACAGAGGATGTCTAGAACATGATGTTGTAAATTGGAAGTTTTTTTTCGTATAGCCATAAGTATTGGAGTCCTCTACAAGTTACACAGCTCTTCCTTAGCAGTACAACCAAGAGTTTCCATGATGCACTATAGCTTAAGAGATCAGTCTTGGGTTCATGAGATGAAATAGGAAGTGGGGGACTGTGTGAGAAAATGTTTGGTGTGAAATAAAGTGAAGACTGAGAACCATGTAACCAACATTCTTTTGTATCCATTATATTTTACTGAGTGGAAGTGGGATGAAATCTCGATTGATTTCCTCATAGGGGTACCCAAGGATCAAGTAGGTTATGACGAATTCTGGGCAGTAGTGGATCAATTGATGAAATAAGCTCACTAATTGGAGATTAAGTAGTCCAAACCATTGGATTCAATTGCACAGAGGTATGTGGATGAGGTGGTGTGGATTCATGGTGTTTCTAGATCCATTTTATTTGACAAAGATCCTCATTTTACCTCATGAACTTGGAGGGAATTGCAACATGATTTTAGCACTCAGTTATGCATGAACACTACTTTCCACCCTCTTCCAGATGAGTAGACAGATTTGAAAATCAAGTCATTAGAGGAAAAGTTACGAGAATGCATCCTGGACTTTTGAGGATCTTGGGAATGACACTTTCCCTTGATAGAGTTCTCTTACAATATTACTTATCACTCTTGTTTTGGCTTGGATACATTTAATGCTTTGTATGAAATGTTGTGTCTTTAACATTTGTACAGGAAAAAGGTTCGGGAGATATATTTTCATGGATTTTAGGTAGTGCAGAGAACGAAAGATATAGTTAAGATTATTCGTGAGAGTATGGAGGTGGCACATGACCTTAATAAGTTAAATACTGATCATAGGATGTGTCCCTTGGAGTTAGAGGTTGGGGACATGTTCTTGATGGTTTCCACTCGATGTGGGTGTAGAGGTTTGGAAGAGGGTGTAAGCTTTCTCAGATGCCCATCAGACCCATTGAGGTGCTGGTAAGAGATGGTGAGGTGGAATACTAGTTGTCTCTTCCACCGTAATTGGTGAAGGTCTACGACATCATTTACATTTATCATCTTGATCCATATATTCCTGATGAATCTCATTCCATTAAATGGGTAATGTTGTATATAGTAGGACAACACAACATACGTGGTGATGCTAGTGGATATCCAGGATCATTTAGAAAATCTTCTTTGTGGACATACCATTAATTTGGTTTGTGTACTGTGGGGGCATGGTGTCTAGGAGGAGAGTACTTGGGAGTGGAAAGCATAGGTTTTGGTCTAATACCCAAACTTGTTTTCAGTTTAACCGTGTTTTTTATTGCCTTCTAATATGATTAATAGACATTGTTTTTTATGACATGGGTTATTTCCTTATTCAATGATGTGTGATAAGTTCCTAAATTGTGAAAATTGGAAGTCGATATTCCTAATTGAGACACATTAATTGAGATGTGATTAAACCCGTATGGGTGAGAGAGTGCAGCCTAGAGAAGATAATATCTTGGCATGGATGAAAGAATAACCTAACTTATGTGTCCATACAATTGGATCTTTTGTGGGAATTATGTGGTTGTTTGGGATAGAGGATGTCAGTGGAGGTGTTCTTCAATGTTGAGGTTACACTTCAGTATTCAAAAAACACAAGGAGGTCTATTGATGAGATTTGGAGTGTTTGGTTGTTAGATTTGTTTCAGCTATGGAAGGATCCTTGAGAGATATCATAGGGGTGGTTTTTCTGAACCATTTTTCTTCTAGGTTGGTTTTGAATTATTGGGGGTGATACTAGTTTGAGAGGTATTAGATGTAACGAATCCGACCTTTTTGGTCCATTCCATTGTAAAAATATAGTGTTTGGGGTGTTCTTGGAAGAAATGGTTGCTCATTTCTAGAGTTTTCCAAAAAAAATGAGTTTTCCAATGGTGTGTCAAGATCATTTGGTCACATTGGTAGGTTGAATCAGTAGCTCGCATCAATAACTTGCCTCGTTGAATCATCCATTGGTGATTCCCCATCGGTAGCTTGCATCAGTGACTCTCATCGGGTACTCATCCATCGATGACTCGCATTGGGGACTCACATTGCCGACTCAACCATCGGCGAGTCATATTAGTGACTATCCATCAATAGCTCGGGTTGGTGAATCTTCTCTCAGTGACTAGCCATCGGTAGATCACATTGATGACTGAGCCAATAATTTTTCAAAATTATAGTTTTTCCCAGTTTCTCCCAATTAACATTTTATTTGACGTAAATTGTTGTTAAAACCATATTTATGTATTTTAAAAGCTATTTTAAGGAATATAAAATATATATTTAATTTATTAACACCCCCGATACTTTTAATAGTCAAACCAAATGGTATTTAATGTGACCTGTTTTTAATGGAATTTAAACTATTTCCTTGCATAATTAGGATTTGGGATATCTAAAGCCGAGACCCTTTCCTCATGTATGTGTTTACTTTTATCTTTATACAAAGGCACCTAAAAAATTTCTTCCCTAAGAAGGGGTGAGTCTATATTTCACACCTAGATCAAATCTCATTGGATCCTTGCACACCCCCTGTTTTGGTGCTAGGAGGAGTTTCCAATCGTGCATTTCATGAGGTAGGGATCCCTTCGTCTCTCTTACTTTGTGTATCATGTGAGGTGGATGTAAGGATGTCTTATTGTGGGTATGGATAAAGCCAATTTTAACAAAGATAAATCTAAGATTGGAATGTTGATGATGATGATCATATTATTTTATATGTTATCCTTTATACATGTTTTTGTTAGTATTGGTTGTATTCTTTCTGAAAATCATGGTCATTGGTTGTCTCAGTTGGCACACCAATATGGATTATGAGTACTTTCTATCTATTTCATATTTAACAGATGTATATATGTAATTGATTAACTACATATATTAGGATAAATAAATTGATTCCACATGATCGAACTTGTTGCGTGATAAACCTTGTATTATCAATGTGGAATTAAAGAACATGTTCTTGTTAAATTTTAATACACTTTCCCTTATTTGGTGTGGTTGTGTGCAGTGTGTAGTTTTTTTCTATTTTTTTTCTTATAAGGATGTGTGGTGTTTCTATTGAGGGTACGACTATGGTTGGGGTAGTCGAGATGTTTTATTGGAATCATAGGTTGAGAGATTTATTGATTGTATAATGGATGTGTAGTATTAGAGCAGTGAGGATGTAGGTTCAGTTTGTTCTATGTTAATGTTACTATTTGTGATGGGTGTGTTGTTGTTATATAGTTGGGTTGTCTAGTTAGTTTTGATGAGGTGTGTTGTAGGGTTTGGAAGTAAGTTGGGGGTTCCAGTGGATGTTTATTGGAAAATACCATTGTTTGGGCCACATTTTTGATACCTATATATATATATATATATTCTTCCACTTCATTGTGATTTTATTTAGAAACTCCTCCCTAGATGATCACTATGTGCTAAAAACCCCAACTATCATGGGAGAGGGTGTCCTTTCCCAATATCTCGGTGGTATAATGGATGGCTAGTTATCAAATCTTCCTTGATCCATCTTCTTGGTATTAGTTTACCAAGACTATTTGGGTAGGGTGTGGTACAATCTTGGTGTCCAGGTGTATGCGGGAAAGGTGTTTTTTCCAAGGTGTCTTCGGGATTAGGTGTAGTTGTGGCCCAAGTGTTTACGGGGAGGATGTGTTGTGCTATATGGCCCAGGTGTGTGAGGGTGGGATGTGGTTTTCTTTGTTTTCCTAGGTTGCGAGAGTTCCTCTGAGGCCCAGGTGTGTGTGTGCGGGTTGTGAAATGGGGCTTGTGGAAGAGTGAGGAAGTGTCATGACATTTACCATTAGGGTATCAACAATTAACTAGTGGGGCATGGAGATGGGTAACCAAAAATTAATTTTCTTACTATATTACATTACTTGTTTTGTATTATTTGGTGAGTGTGATTTGATGGTATTGGGGTGGTAATCATACCATTTTAGGTGCTATTGGTTTTTTCTCTTTTCTCAGTTGGGCATTAGTATGATTCTCCCAGTTGTGCATTAGTGACAATGGATTTCCCTACTGAGTATATTTGAATGATCATCCTAAGTCTATAAAACTATTTTCAGGTTTCTAGGAGGATTACATGGAACTTGTGGGACTATAATAGCTCAAATCATGGAAACTATTATGTTTCTTATTTGCTTTAATTTTGATACATTCTTTGGATAATTTTTTTTATTTTCATAATTATTCACTTTGAACATGATTGTGGGACTGATTGGATACTCTTATATATATATATCATGGAGTTGTTTAAGGTTGGTACATATTATCATCTGATCTTGGATACTATTAAAATATAATGGCTGCCATTTTGTGAGATTTCTGTACCATTGGTATTGGTCTCCACCAAAGGGCCTACTGGCGGTGGGACCCTTGAAGTCATTATATATCTTCGTTCATTGCATGCTCAGGATAGGATTCTTTTAAGGGAGGGGGTTGTGAAATTATGGGTTTAGCTAAAATAAACACTTTTTATTTTTTAAAAAAAGAAACTAATGAAATACATAATATTTATTATATTCTAGGAACATTTAGTAGTCATGTTTTTACAGAATTAGATAAAATATTTTACAAAACTGTATATAATGAAATAAAATATACAAAAGGTCATTGAGCACGCTGATTCCTCAATGAAATACACATCACAATATAAATCCACTAAAAATATGAAAAATAAATTTAAAACATTGTCATAACAATTATTTTCCCTAGTAAGGGGTTTTAAAATCATTGATATATACTTTTAAAATATTCTTTTGAAAAAATTATTGAAATTTCATATGACATAAAAATACTATAACAATTTTGAAAATATTTAGGTTAAAAAATTAATTTAAATATATTCCAATTAATTTGCTGAAAACAAAACATTGAGGTCACTTGAATCATTGAAGGGTGTCTTGGGACTACCCACATTCTAAGGGATGGGTTCACTCCCCAATTACATACCATATTTACAACTTCGAGTGATGAATTTTATGAAATCATTTTAAGCATGCATTATATATAAATACATTATTCATTGGTGTTTGTAATTTAAAAACATCTACGAAATATTTTAATAAATAAATTTTCACTTATAACTTATTTAGGAAGGATTATGATTAATTTTAGTAACTGACTTTCTTCACTTATCAAAAATACAAAGAATGTTATTAACGTTCTCACATAAAACGACTTCAAAAATATTTACCTATGTAAATATGATTGAATAATATATATAAATATATATAATGAATAAAAACTAATGCATGCAAGATATTTCATGTCATGTATTATAGATTAGAACTATATCTTATACAAATTATGATATTCATGTATGTTTGAAGGCTTTGCGCACATGAAATGAGAGGTTTTATTTAGAAATGGTACATAAACTGATAACATTTGACATTTATAAATACTGATATAATGAAAAATAATAATAATCCTAAAATTATTATCTTATCATATGGATATTTTATTTATGAAATTAACAAATTAAAGTATGAAATTTAAATAAAATAATTTAAAATTAACAAGTTAAAGTAAACAATTCTACGCAAAACTACTGGAAAACTAAGTTATAGATACACCTATATAACAACGGGTTAAAAAAACCCCATCGGTACACAAACCCATATTTCCATAGTTCCATGGTTGTAGCCTAAACCAATTTTTATTATTCCATTTCGGTTGATCTATCCTCTATAAAACATCCCTGACGCCCTCCCTGATGCCTCCCCAACACAACCCTCCTCCTCAGGTAAAGTTGCTCCGAGCTGCCTCACCTCCTCCTCTCTTCCTTCCTGACAGCTCTCCCCCACTACACACCCCCAATTCCAAGGTCAAAACCCGCAATTCCCTCCTCTTTGCATCCCCCCCAACAACCCTCAACACCCTCAACGCCTCCTCACCAAGACCCTCCTCCCCACAATCCTCATCCTCCTACAAAGATGGTCAGAGTGGCCTCCCCAACTCCTCCCTTCCTTCCTGATGAATCTCCCCCAAAACCTTCAACACCCATGATGTCAAGTTCGAAACCCCTGATGCCCATATAGACACCTCCCCCAACGACTCCCCCAAATAATATATTTAATTTGGGATTTTCATTAATTTTAGAATCAATAACTTCTGTTCAGGTATCTTCATGAGTTTCTTCAATAGTGAATTTTCCCCCAACCTTCATCCACACTGCATCTTCATCTTCTATATGTTATTGAATTGATAATGGTCACTTTTATACCCCTCTTCCATGATTTCTATGATTTATTTCTTTGATTCATCTTCAATAGGTTATTTATTCTTTACTTCCACCTCATTCAAATCTAGACCAATTGATTGATTTTTCAAGATTTGTGTTACATAATTATCAAAGAGTTAGTGGTATTATCTATATCTCAGTTCCTGATACACCTCTTTTTAAGGAACATTTATTCCTCCAAAACATAAATAATATTTTCTAGATTAATAGGTTAATTTCTTGGATAAACACATTAAAAATATTTCATAGGGGTGGAGCGCCTCCTTATGAAATAATTAACACTCAATTCATTCCTC
This sequence comes from Viscum album, assembly GCA_963277665.1. NCBI lineage: Eukaryota > Viridiplantae > Streptophyta > Magnoliopsida > Santalales > Viscaceae > Viscum > Viscum album. The sequence goes on along the minus strand of OY728133.1, from coordinate 716,307,913 downwards.
ATATTATAATAAAATACCAAAGATAGTGGTTATGAAAAATAAATAATTATCCATAGGAATCATAATTTATTTATAATCTCTATGATTGATATACAGGAATAGCTATAGTTATCCCATTTTCCCTGGGATTTCTGAGATTTGAATCACATCCTCATAAGGTGCCCAATAATTCAGAAATAGCATAAATATAGTTCCTCCTTTTGTGGACCATCACATATATATTTTTTATGGAATTTATATTATTTATTGTTTTCATATTGAGGCACATTATATATATTAAAGATAATTTTAGAGTTATTTTAATCATTTTATTTGAGGTTTTCACCCAGCATTTAGTTCTCTAATGTTCTAATATTTTTATTTCAACTGTATGGTTATAAAAATTATCCTTGAAGTAGAATCTATTATGGGATTTCATTCTTCTTCAAATTGAGTATTGAGTGGAATGATTCTTTTCTTCAATTTCTTATTCATGTCCATTTTCATCAATATATCACCAGACAAATCTTTAATCATGTAACTATATTCTTTAATATTAGTTTCCATTTTCAATACACAAAAATTCCGGGTCACTTGTTATCTCATTTAATTTAATTTTTTAAGGTCATATTTTCAATAGTTTCAAAATAAACCTCAATAATGAGACCAAATTATTTTACATTCTCTTTCTTATTTTGATTTATGTATTACGAAACATTAGTTTTTAAATTTTTTAATGCTATTAAAAAATAAAAATCCTCTCAGTTAATTAATTAAATTTTAGTTGAATTTATTGTTTATATCTCTCTGAACTATTTTGTTAAAAAATTTAATTACATTCTAAATTAATATTTGGGATTAGGAATAATTCATTTAATTAATATTTAAAAAAAATCAGTGTTGAGAGAATGGATCATATATATTAATTAAATTGAAATTTAAGGATTTAATATTTCTTTATAATTTCCCTTGTGATATTTATTTTAATGATCATGTGTCCTAATTTTTATATCACATTTGTGTGGTTTTATTTGTTTAAACTTGTTTTAATATTATCTAATGTGACCATTCCATTTGTTGTATATTGTTTCATTTTTTTAGTGTTGTCGTTTAATACCATCTCTGTAGTTATTAACTAAAATTTATGTTTAATTTTTTTGATTAAAATATTTTAATAGTATTAAAATTTTGTTATATATTTTTATAGTGGAATCAATAAATATATAGTTATATATTGTGTATATATACACATATTGAAATTATGGGAGAATATCTTTATCTTAGTAAAGAAGTTACACATATATAGAATCATAGCATCACATAAGTGTAAATTGTTCTACCATTACATAATGGTCGAAATTTATTCCCCATATATAGAATTGGTCTGATTTCAAATGGTAAATCTATTTATCCACATAGAGAAACTCAAATAGCTCTTATGAATCTATTATCCTTATAAGTTCAACACCTCCATCATAATTCATTCACAAATCACACTGTCTCATTATCATAAAACATATCCATGGAAGTTCAGCATTATGGTATCCCTTCACAAGGAAAACCCATGGAAACCCTGTGATGTTTCATGAATTCATACTTATTATAATAAAAGGTTTCTCCATGCAAAACTTGATTTTCCTTGTCTATTTCTATATTGAATATTTTTTTTTCAAAATCCACTGGCTTTAACATCACCTATATTTATCCAAGAATAATATCATTTCACAACCCTTGTTTCTTCTTAATATATAATCTTATGAATTGTTTTTTTGTACGGATTTGGCATGCATGAATTTGTTTTATACACAAACATGTTCTTGGTTAAACACTAACAGTTCTCATGCTAAGGTACATTCATATTCAATATTTCATTGACTTCATGTTGTTTTTATTCTTTCTATATGTTATCACACAATCTTAGAGCTCATACCATGATCTATATTTATCTTATTCTTGTCCAAATCCCCTGTTTCTTCTTCATTGAAATAGCTTGAATTAGATCGTATGTTTCCATATTTTATTTTTAGATATGGAACCTTTTGAATTTGGTTTAAACCTTTATTTATCTATATGAGAACTCTTAAAGGTTAAAATAATTGTCTTTGATCATCTAGGTCTTATTTGGAGAATAGATCTATAGTTATTTAGAGAAACAGACAATGGTGCAGGGTTGTGACACAATCAAAATTCATTAATAATTATATGAATTTGTATCACCTATCTGATGGTAGTCTTGGAAACATAAAATATTCATTATAGGGTGTTTAACTCAATTTGAGCCATACCATAGTGTGAATACCATTTAATGTCCCATAATACATATAATTGAATTTAAAATGAACCTCCAATTGAGGACTGTTGAGTTGGACCCTATTATTAAATTGTAGTCTGAATCTAAAAAAGGTAAAATGGTAAGCCTGTATTCATAGGCCCTTGTTCATATTTTTTATAGATTGAATTTTCATAATGAATTAAATGCTAAACTAGAATCAAGTGAATTTTAAAGTGGTATGGGTTCCATAATCCATGACTATCTAGAAAGATATAGAAAGGCCGGTACATGTGTTCTGACATGGAACACCACATATACGATCATCAGTATTTTGAAATAAAATAAATTATAAATGGAATTTCATTATGCTATCAGTGATATATGGAATAATAGATATAGTTAATTATATGATATCACATGGATAGTGGTCTCTAATTATTCCACATGTTACACTTGGGTTCCCTATATGGAATGTTATGTATGGTCTCAGAGGGAAGTGTGTTACATTATGCATTATGTGACACATGGGTTCCCAATATGGACTACCAAATATAGACTTAAGATGTGATGAAATTATACCATGCATTTAGGATACCAGAATTCTTATGAGGATTAAAGTTGAAGGACTTGTAGGGGAATGGGTTTAAAATAAAAAATAAATATTGTGGTTATATAATTTAAATGCCTTGGATTGGCAAAAATTTATAATTAAATTAATTTGATGACAGGTATTCATGTTCAAATAATATACCTGGATTCGGTCAAGGATTCACATACAAGGATAACTTTATTCTTTTCTTCATTCAGTTATAAATTCCATGGGTGTTATAAATCCATTATATAAGTATTACAATATATGAGCCTATATACACTCTAATACATATACATTTTCAAAATTAAAGTGCCTATGATCATGTTGGTATTGGAGTCATGTATCATTTATCATGTATAGTTGACACACCGATCAAATATATTTAATAAGTCTTTATATGTCAATTATTTTTCCATTATTTCATTATAGGTGATTTCTTATGATGAGTCCGGTTCTATCCACCACCTTAAAAGGCAGTGAGTTTGACATCAGAACCAGGTAAGGTTTCATCTGTTTTTTATTCTTTGGCCCAATTTTGATTAAAGATTTTGTGTGTTCTGTGTTTTTGATATTTTTGTAGTGTGTTTTGGATTTGTTGAGGTTGATTCGAGCTGCCTGTTGAAGGTGACTAACTGTGTATGCATAGGTAAGAATATATGTAATATGTTCTCCTATTATATGTATATCCACCCATGGTAGCACGATTAAGTATAAGGGGCTAGGTGTTCTTATGTATATATATATATAATGCATATGTGTGTTGGTGATACAGGGCTTATTCATGTGAGCTTATATATAAGGATCATCTTGTGCATGTTCAAGGCCATAAGTACATGTACATAGGGGTTTGGGAATCACTGTGTATATGCAAAGGTGTGTATGTTCAGAGGATGGATGGATCAGCTTAGAGTTGTCCCTAATAAATGTTTCAAGCACTAGGTGTGGGTTGGATACTCTGAGGTAGGGTCCCTCTCCCAGCCTCTTTAATTCAATAATGTTTTAAATTGAATTTAGCTACCTTATTAATTCTACTTGTTTATATTAAATTTCTATTCTTGAATAAGTGTTAGTTAATAAAAATGTTTAATTTGATAAAAAATTCATGGTTTTGCAATAAAACCCCTCAAATAGAGGTGATGTGTCTATGAAAACTGATAGTGGTAGTTTATGATTATATATCTTGTTTGACATTATTGCATTGATGTTTTCCATTTTAATCCTTACCCATTCTTCTCCCATTTTAACATGATGATAATCTCTCATTTTTTTGACTCACGACTTCTCATAGACAAATTATAATCTTACAAAAATCACCCAAAAAACCCTTAGTAATTAATTATGTTGTGGCCAAAATACCTATGATGATTGGTCTTGCTGAACAAAAAATAATGTTTTGATAGATTTAATTCCTTTACGTCTTCTTGTCTTGGTTACTTTTTTAACAAAATTAATTTGACTCTGATGATGATCATCTCTAGAATGAAAATCATGATAGTATCAACATCCAATCTAGCACTAATAATCAGCAAGATGTCTCAGTTGATATTGGAATTTAGTGAACTATGATATTCCAAACCTTTATTTGTGCCTCGAATTATTATATTTAAATAAGAGACCATTTTAAAGACTTGGATGAGATATCTGATCAGATTCCCCACAGTTTGGAGATTTTGGGTTATTTTAACACTGTTATAAGGCCTATTAAAAAACCAGTGTTCATTTTAAAAGGATATAATCTTATAAATTATACACTTAAATTGATATATGTAGCATGGTTTCTGTTCTAATTATTGAAGGAGACTACACCAAAGATAAACACACCCTAAAATGGTAGGAAAGATAGAAATTGGATATTTTTTCCCAGGTTGATGAGAGGAAGGATGAAATTGATGACATTAGCCTCATTCTTCATAACTACCACTAGGATCATAATCCAATTTTGGTGGATATTTTTAGAAGAAAATTTAGTTCAGATCCCCTTACTTTTAACTTCACCAATACATGGATTATTGTGCTTGGATGAAAGGAAGAAGTCATTAGATCTTGGAAAATGGAACTTTATCGTATCCCTCTTCACATAATGTCATAAATGATAATGTATGTTAGAAAAATAAATCAGTAATAAGGAAAAAATCATTCACTATCATTTACAATGACTTCGGGGCTTCTGAATAATACCTCTTATAATATCAAAATCCAAGTCAGAACCAGTAAGTTCCATATCGATATGCTATTCAAGCCCTATCAGAATTGGATTACATTCATTTCCTCAAATAATTACTATCTTAGGGTACCAGGGGGTCTGCACGGGGGGGGGGGGGGGACATGGAGGGTGTGCAAGGGGGCATGGGTGTGAAGGGGATGTGGTGAAAGGGGTGTACCGGGGCATGGGTGTGCAGGGGGCAGGGGTGTGCAGGGGGGGTGGGGGGATAGAGGATTTGCGAGGGGAAGGGGGTGTGAAAGGGGGTAAAGAGTTGTGTAGGGGGTAGGGTGTGTGTGTGTGGGGGGGGGGTGGGGTAGGAGGGTCTCTCTAGGGAGGGTGTGGGGTCTGTCTAGGGATGGGGGTGTGGAAAGGGGAAGGGTGAGCGAGCGTGGGGGGATGGGGTTTGAAATGTGGTAGGGGGTGTTCATGGGTGCACAAGGGGGAAAGGGGTGAGCAAGGGGGAAGGGAATGTGGAGGGGGTGTGTAAGGGGTTGGGGGTTTTCAAGTGGGGTATTTCTCGGGAGGGGGTGTTGTATTTCAATGGGGGTCTTTCCTGGAAGGGGGGGGGGGGTATATCTAGTGGGCTGTTTGGGGGGGGGGGGGGTGGTCCAAGGGGGAGTGGTGGTGGTGGTGGGGGGTGCTTTATAGGGGAAGGGGGGCTTCAAGGGGAGTGGTGATGGGGGGGGGGGGCTTGGAGGGGGATGGATACTATAAGGGGAGTGGGTGGGGGAGTGAAGGGGGGAGATATCTATGCAAGGGGGCAGTGGTGGGGGTGTGCAGAGGTGTGCAAGAGGTATGGTGTGTCAAGAAGGGTGGGGGAGGGGGTGGGATACTTTATTAAAATGTATTATTATATTTTTTATACCTTTTCCTTCATTTATTTCTAATTTTCTCACCTCACCGATCTATACATCATTTCTATTCTTTTTTAACATGTTTTTACATTTTTTTGTATCTGACATTTTAGATACATTTTTTGAAGTCATGGTTATTTTATAATATTTTGTTTTATTTGTTGTTTTTTTGTCCTGTAAACACCAATATAATATAATATATTTTATTATAATAATATATTATTATATTATCATTTTTTGACAAGTCGTCAGAATACATTATTATTTTATTATTTCAATTAACCAAAAAATTTTATTTTCATTTTTTATACCATTAACATTTATTTTCCTTAACATGAAATTCATTTTTAAATAAATAGTAAAATTAATTTTTTTAAACATATGTATAAAAATTGTTTTTTATATTAATATGATTATATATATTTCAAATCTCAAATTTTCTTCAACAAAAATATAATATAATTTCTTATATTAATAAAATTTATTGTCTAAATAATAAAAAAAATAAAATGTGATAGCCTTAATTACTATTAATATTATTATTATTATTACCATTAAAATATAAACACCCAATATAATTATAAAATTTTATTTACATCAAAATAATGGTAAAATTTTAATTATAAACACTATTATAAATATTATGTATATATTTATATATATCATTATATATCTGTAAAATGAAATCATTTCAATTTTCAAAAAATTTCAGTTTTTCCAATATTTAATTTTTTTTAAAATAATCACCTAAATATATTTATATTAATACCACATTTAAAAAATAGTATTAGATTATAATTTTAAGTTAAAATAATTTTAGTGTAAAATAATAATATATTCTAAACATTAAATATACAAACATACTTTAAAATAAATAATATATTTAAACTTATTTAGAATATAAATTTATTTAATAAAAATAATATTTATTGAAATGTAATATATAATGATTTTGAATAAAAATATCTTAGTTTGATAAAATATTATATTAAAACCTTTCTTGATTGGTTTTAAATTTTAAAAATATTATTAAATAAACAATTAATTGAAATAAGTTACTATTTAAAATTCATGGGGTGTTACATTTTCACCCATAAATTAATTTCGCATTCAAAATTAGTTCATTGAAATTATTAAAATTGTGAATTAAGAAAAACTAAAACTGATAAACTTCTATATTCTAATGAAAACATCTAATCTATAAAATTTTCTAGACCATTTTTCTGATACCAACTAAAAAGACCTAAACCAAGACTTCTGGGATAAGCTCATATAAATGCTGTGTATTTTTTTAAAATAAAACAAACTAATGATATAAAAAACATTTATCACATTCCATGAGCTTTTAATTATCTAGGTCTTGAAGAATTAGATACATGCTTTAATAAAACTATACATAATTAAATGAAATAAGAAAAAGGTCTTTGAGTTCACTACTTCCTCAATGATATACTCATCACAATGAAAATCCACTAAACCTATGAAAAATAAATTTAAAATATACGGTGAGTAATTATTTTTCCCTATAAGGGGTTTAAAAATAATTGATAAATAATTTTATTTTTTTGAAAACATTATTGATATTACTTACGCATTATAAATAATTTAACACTTTTGAAAATACTAATCTTAAAAAAATCTATTTAAAATAATTCCTATGATTTTACTAAAACAATACAAAAACTTTTGAAAATAAATCACTAAGGCCACTTGAACCCTTGAAGGATGTCGTGACCTATACACACACTGAGGGATTGGTTCACTTCCTAATTCTTTACCATCTCTATAACGTTCAAGTGCCAGATTTTATGAAACAATTTAAGCTTTATATATATATAAATACATTATTTATTGTGTATTATACATTAAAAACATTCAAAACATATATTAAATAATAAATTTACTCTTATAACTTATTTAAGAAATCTTCTGATAAATTTCACTAACTGAATTTCTCTTGTTATCCTAAATACATATAATATTATTAACATTTATATGAAAAATCAATTAAAAAACAATTTCCTAATTAAATAGAACTCAATATATATATATATATATAATTATTAAAAACTAATCCTTGCATGATAAGTCTTGAAATATATATTATGGCCATATATTATACAAATTAATACATTCATGTGTGTGTGAAGACTTTACACACATGAACTAATAGGTTTTATTTATAATTACTATATAAAATGATAACATTTATCATATGTATATATATATATATATATATATATAAATACTCCAAAATATAATAATCATAAAATGATTATCTTGTCACAATGAGATTTTTTTTATGAAAGAAACAAACTGAAATATGAAATTTAAGGAATGCCATTTAAAATAAACAATTTGATGTAAACAATTTGAAGTAATTAATTTGAAGTAAACAATAATTTTATTTATTATTTAAAATTAAATATCTTATGAGTTGATCCATTAAAACATTAATTCCTTTCATGATCTTAAATTACTCATAGAAGTGATTAAATCAAATCTTATAAATAAAATATCATTTTCTAGACAATTCTAAAATCCATTACATAAAAATAAAAAAAAATGATCAATTATTTTTAATTAATTAGAAAAATAAAAAAATAGATAAAAATACAAATATATATAATATACATATAAATATATATGTATTTTTAAATCAAGAATGTCTTGACAGAATAAATTTAAAACCCTTACTTGTTTTTGGAAACCAAAGTGAGAAGGAAACTCCTGCCTACTTGGTGAATGTGAACTAATGGAGGGATTTGGGATGGGGTTTCTAATGAGAGTAGAGGGATTTTTCCTATGTCTGTAAAATATAAAAAAAATATTTCTTAAGCTTCCTATAGAAGCTATGATTTTTAAAGTAAAAAAAATTCAAATAAAAGTCATATGAGTATTCATTTTTTTCTTTAGTGTGTCAGACATTTTTTAACATTATTTTTTATATGTTACATTTATTTATTATAATGTTTGATTATTATATTTGTTATCCCTTCCCATTATTTCTTTCTAATTTTTATCCTCACTCATCTCTATATCCTTTATATTCTTTTTAACACGTTTTTCAGTTTTTTTGCATCTCACATTTCACATTCATTCTTTAAATCCATGGGTTTTTATAATATTTTATTATATTAAGTTATCTTTGTTTTTCTGTTTTTTAAGTCACCGCTGTTATAATATAATATATTTTATTATAAATATAGATTAATATAAAATCATTTTTTGTCAATTCATCATAAAAAATTATTATATTACTATTTTATTCATAAAAAAAATTCATTTTAATTTTTTTTTAAACCTTTAGCATTTTATTTTATTTACATGAAATTAGTTTTTTAATAAATAATGAAATTAAGTTTTTTAAACATATGTATAAAATTCATTCTTTTTATACTAATATAATTATATATATTTATAATTTCAAAATTTTATAAACCAGAATATAATATAATTATATATATTTATAAAATATATTAAATTAATGATAATAATAAAATGTTTTAAACTTAATTATTTTTATTATTATTTATATTATTATTGTCATTAAAATTTTAAAACAAACTATAATTGACAAATTTCATTTATTTCAAAATAATTGTAAAATTATAGTTATAAACAATATCAAAAATATTAAATTATATATATATATGTTTGTATGTATACGTTTCAATATATATATGTAAAATGTAATCATTTTAATTTTTTGACAATTTTATATATTCAAATATTTCATTTTTTCATAATAATCTACTATATATATTTATAATAAATCTATATTAAGAAATAGTATTTTTCATCATTTTAAGTCAAAACTATTTTCTTATAAAATAAAAATATATTATAAATATTAAATATTAAAACATATATTTAAATAAAAAATATATTTTAATGCATCGAAAAAAAATTAATTTAAAAAAAATATTTCATGGAATGTTATATTTTATAATTTTGAATCAAAATATCTTTTATTTATGGAAAATTTTATTAATTCATTTCTTGGATGGTTTTAAATTATTAAAAAAATATTAAGAAAATATTTAATTAAAATATATTACTATTTAAATTTATTGGGGTGTCACATAATTAATGTTATAATTTTACTTAAATCTAAAAATAATAATTTGTTGTTATGGAGGTGTTATATCAATAATTAATTTATAGATTAAAAAACACCATTATATTGTCAATAATCTCCAAAACATACTTATTATTGATTTCATTTTCATGGATATAGAATAAAACACTCATGAATGGAATTTGATAGATCATAAATAAATATAAATCATATATAATAGTAAAATTAATAATCTAATAATGATAAATTTGTAATGAACAATAAAAAAAGACTTTTATATTATGAAACTACTACAAATGATTAAGACCAAAAAAACCTGATGAAGAAAATTAAACAAGTTCATCTATAGAATTAATATCTATGAATAGTATGAAAAAAAATTGATATGATTATGGTTATAAATTATGCAATTAATATAGATATGTTTTTTATATCATAGGATAAACAATATTCAAGGGAATGAAGACAAGAGGTTGGAGTTTTTGTCTCAATTTCCCTTGATTGAGGAAATTATTGTATTTATGCACCTCACATACATTTAATGAAATATATATTACCTATTTTAGATATTATATCATGAATTATATTTTAATAATGGAATTTTACCCTCAATTTTAATCCCACTCTTTCAATGGGTTTTTATTTGAATTTTTTTAAATTCATAAGCGTTTCCTTGGTCTCAATTCACATTCTTTGACACAAAAAACATTTGGTGCACCATGATTCCATTTATGGTGTATTTACTACTTATGGTTATATTTTAACCATTATCTTTTATTTCATGTGATTTAATTACCATATAATGCTACCTTATTCATGTATCTATTGATTCAGTTGTATCCCCATTAATGAGGATTTTTGGTAACTCAATGTTCATCCATTGAGTTATGATCATTCTTTGAATATATTTTATAACAATTAGGTTGATTATTACCTTTTACAATATTATATCATATTCTCTTATTGTAATCAATGGATATAAATTCCAACCACATAAATCGTTTGATGAATATTCCGCACTTCTTCAGTTATGTTCTTTTGAAATCATCCACGTTATTTCTCTAGATTTCTAATGATCATATTATTCTAGTATTGACTATGTTGTGTACCCATTTATCTATACTCTGTGGACATTAAATTTTACATAATTCAAAAATTATGTAAATTATTTTATTACATTAAAATGGATATAATTATTAATGTACTATATTCGTTATTCCAATACGAATATATATCAGCAAGTTGATTATGTATTATTTGACCACCCACCTTATTTTTCTAGATATCTTTTGTTCAGGTTATATATTTTTAACATGGAATATTTATTAAAATTAATAACTATTATTGACTTCACATGTTTGTTTATTGTTTTTTTACATTAGTATTCCACCTTATACAGAGAGTAAGGATTTAGTCATAATGATATTCCTCACGGAGTGGTATAAATGGTCTTGATCAATCTCATGGTGAATAAATTAAAAATAATTACTTGATTTTTGGTATTAGAAATTATATAGCACCTTGATATATGAGTATGTCTCTTGTGAAAAAACTTGTTTGGGTATTTGGTGCATGCCTTCCCAATTTAGAATTTTTTTAACAGAAATTTCGATGACATGTAAAGTTTCTTTTCACATAGCCTTGACTATATGTTACATTTTTTCATAATTATTCATTCAAGAAATATGAGATCATTATTTCTTATATCAATATTTTCATTTATTTTCATAGATATAACATACTCTTAGTTTTAATTTTATTATAGATTCATTCGGTTTACCTGTTCCTACAATATTATTTAATCAATGTTTATTCCATGATTTATGAAGTTATATGTTTCCTTTACTGATCATTTTAGCTCACCCATTTTTTATTTCTAATTCTCTGGATTTTGAAGAATAGTAGTACATGTGAAATTTTTATAAGGATTTCATTCATGGAATAATTTGTGGGAGATTAGGATTATTATGGATTATGCGGTTTTGAATTATGTGGGAAAAAATTTATATATGATTCAAAGAATAATGGCTCTTTTAGTTTATGGTGTTCCCTAATTCTATAATGATACCAACCTGAAACTATCCTTTAGAATGATATAGATTCAATAATATAATGACCCAAGATTTTGATACATAGATATTACGTCTTTTTTATGATCATTCATTACATTACGAAAACACAGATCCATGGATCATAAAGGTATACTACCTTTGGAAACATGGGAATATAAACAACTGATTCATAAGAGTTCTATATCATATGACACTTAGTTCCTCATAACATGTAACATTCTTAGAAATAACAAACATAATGCATATCATTATAACATATGGAAAATAAAAAAAATAAAGGGTGATCTCAAAAAAAACAAGGGTAAACAAGATAAACATGTAAAAATAACATGAGTATATGGGTATGAGAAAAATATCATAACATTTGAAAATAATAAACTTTATATCAATGATCTATGTCTCATATCATGGAATAAATATTGACAGTTCATAAGACTTGAATCATAATGAATTTAAAGAACATGATCTATGAGAGAATAAAATTTATATATGACATGGAATTGTGGCATACTAATAATAATATTAAATCATTTCCATTGTATGCAAGGATCATTTCCATGTCCATTATAGTGGAAGGATTTATATCCAAAAACCACCATAGTAGTCAAAGTTCACATCCAAGAATATCACAGTAAAAATTTCCCTTTCAAAACTATGTTCTATTCCACTTGCATCCCTATATATCTAATGAGACATAAATATTTACCCAATGAATTGTAGGGATATATAGTTCTCACCCATCACATAATTAAAATCTTACAAATGTGTGGTATACTATGATAAAACACTCAACATATCAGTAAACATGAAAAGAAATAGTAGTTATAAAACATTCATCATATCAAGAACACATGAAAAGGAATGGGCTTTATAAAAAAGTCATCATATATGAACCCATGAAAAATGGATTTCATAAAATAGTTATCATATTAGAACCCCATGAAAATAAATGGGTTTCAAAAGAATTTCATCATAGCATAATTTCTATAAAATAAATGGGCTTCATAAAAAAATTTCATCATAAACATAAACCATCCAAAGAAAGAATACATATGATATCATTGGATCATTTCCCCAGTAAGGATTAAGTTACATAAAAGGTTGATAACACAGATGAGAAATTATTTTAAAATAAAATCACATGGAATATTTTTTAGGGAAAATATCATTACCACTTTGGAAAAACATTTTAAAACATAAAAAATATCAAATTACTTTAATATTATAATAAAATTAGAAAATTATAATATAATTTTTAAAACATTGGGTGGTTATGATAATGGGGAATTTCATTAATATTTTACATGTTAATATAATGATTCCATTCATATTTTAAATAAAATCCAAAAGATCCTTGTTTGGAAAAAGTTATGAAGATACCTTTTAAAAAACTTTTGAAAAATACATATGTGGGTAAAAGATTTTTTAATAAAGCATTTGTAAAATGTTAAATAATTTTTTTAATCATTTTTATAAAACATATATGTGGAATAAAAAGAGTTTTTGACCGATGGATAAATAAAGATTAATTTTAATAAAAAAATCAATTGGTATATTTAATTATTTAAGATAGGGTGATGAAATTAATAAATTTATTCCCCAAAAATAACCTTAGGATCATAAAATAAATGTGTTTTATAGAATCTTGATTATAATATTTTGTCATTGGAAGCGTAATTAAAAATAATATCGATAAACGATGATATTTTAATATAAATGTCTAACTATATTAGAAACTTTGAGCCACATGCCCCATGAAAGAATAACCATAAATGAATATTATAATATCATGAAATTAAAGGGTATTACATGTCAATGGGTTTGTATATACATCTCATAAATTAATTTATGTTTATAACAAAACACATGTCTTAATGAAAAAATTGAGACACAAATCCCTTACATTACATCTTAACTTCCTTCGTACATGTTCAAAACTTCTGTTTATCAAATATAAGTTCATTATACACATATTAAATATCTATACTAATATTTATCATAAGATATGTAATTTAAATATTATTATGTTTCATTTATCAATAATTACTTATTAAAATTGCATTTCGAGTAATAACTGCTTCATTTTTCATGCATTTTTTTAGTTTAGTATTTTGTATCCATTTACATTGATCATGGTTTAATTATCACCAGAATTTTAAAAATAATATAAGTATATTATATATTTATTGTCTATGTATTTAGAGTAACTCATTAAAGTTATATATTGAAAATGGGTTACACAATTCATAGAGATGGTAAGACTTATGTACAAATGATTGACATTTCCATTTTCTCGATGAATCAAGAGAAATGAAGGTAAATAGTATAAAACCTTTCCAAAGTCATTAATTTTTCTAATATATCATATATTTTCATTAAAATTATCCTTTATCCCCTTCCACGTAAATCATTTTTTGAAAAACAAATCATATCACTTCATGAGGTGGTAGTCCACTGTACGCACAAGGGATATTATCGTTTCCCCCTAAGAAGGTATAGTTAAAAGAACATGTGATATCATGATTAATGAATCATAAAAATATCACAAATATCATATATATAAATAATAAATACATTATTATATTCATTTGTGAAATGTTTTAATGGAAAACGAATAACCTCTTTTCTGAGGTGGTGATCTGTTATACACACGATTGATGTTTTCATTTCCCATTTGAGGGAAGAGAAAAAAATGTTTGTCATTATATTAACATAATAAAATATCCATATATGTATTATATTGGAGTTTATATTTTCATGTTTTAATAATATTTTTAGGACGTGGAAGAAGAAATAAAATAAAATCATAATTTTAAGGATATTACCTCTTTTTTGAGAGAGCCTTTTTGGTTTATACCTTAAGATTTATTAGGATGGTTTAATAAAAAAATTATGTTCTATTGGATGATTAATTGAAATTAATTAAAGTATAATCTTAGTTATTGTTTGAACCAATTTTTTTTAGGTGTGAATAGGAGAGGAGAGGTGGTGGCCTTTTGTAAGTGGAGTAGGGGACACAAATGGAATTTATCAAAATAATAAAGTGTATGCTTGTTTTTTCATTTAAAAAGGATAAAAATTTGTTATTATAAAAAATTATATGTGGTAAGGTGAAAAATTATGTCTAGAAAAGGGGATTTGGACTAGTTTATGCTTCATCTTATCCCTTATCATTTTTTAGCCACATGGTAAACTCGTTTCAACCTTAACCACAATAAATAATTTTTACTATTTTTACTTTTAATAATGATTAGAAATTAAGAGAACCATATTATATAATATTAATTTTAATGATTCATATTTTTTAATAATTTTTTACAAATTCAATAAAAAATAATGGAAAATTATATTTTATAATCAAACTCAAAGATGAGATGAAAAAACGGTTTTCTAAATAGAATAGTTTTTAAAGTTTGAAACATTTTTATATAAAAATATAATATGAAATTGATTATAATGACATATATTAGTTTAAATATACTTTTATTGACCTAATTTAAATTTAAAACCATTTTAAAATAAAATTTAACTCTATAAAATATTTAATTGAAATAGTAATTTCCAATTAAAACCAGTGGTTTTTACTGTTCATATAAAAATTAATATTTTCTGAAAAATACCAAAAATTAACCGTAGTATAAATTTTAATTTTTTTAGAAAAAAATAGAGTCAAATTTTTGAATTAATTTTTCAGGTTTTTTTATAAATTATATTATTTATCTTAATAAAAATAAATAAAATCCATTTTTGGGAATATAATTTTTTTGAAACATATCATGATTTTACAAAAAATTAAGTACATTAAATCAATATATTTAATTTAAATAAACCATTTAAAATTAAAATTTAAAATTTATTAATTACTATTCATACTGCCAATTTTAATGGCTATTTCATAATGGTCGTGTTAAATCATAATATTAATAGCATATTGTGGTTCATTAGAAAACATTGTTGTATATAACAGAAGTTATTGAGGATATTAAATTTATTCAAAAAATAAATATTTCATAAAATATCTGGTTGTTACATTATAACTCACTGAAAATAAATTTCTCCCAAAAAAAATCCATCACTAAGTTATAAAAATTTGAGTATACTTCTGCCACATTACATCCTTAGGTTCCTACATAGCTTCATCAAACTGGTGGTTTGACGACAAAACATTCACCATATGAGATGTATTATTTTGTATAACACTCTCTATATGATCAAGAATATATACTATTTACTAATAATAATAATGATCATGATCTATTTGTTTGAACTCTGAGTCCATTACACGTGAAGTGTTAGGTTTGGACTTACATAGGAAAGATATATAGAACAAATAATTGACATTGAAGAGGTTTTGTGGATGCACCAACTGATATATTACCATACTAATATGATTAAGAAATTTTGAGGGACCTATATACCTATGGAATATTTTTCCCTTATCTCCATATCTCATTGCCTACTTCCGTGGAGATATTGTTAAAAAAACCTTATCAGCAACTTCAAAATCCCAATCACATCGATGATTTTATACTTAAATTTTCTTTCGGACATGTGCCTTACTTTTGTGTTATTGAATGTTTCAAATATTCTCTACTATTAATATAGCTATTTCAATTTCTGATACCTTAGTTTCTCTAACATTATTACTGCAGATTTTAGATTCAGGCTTCTTTCAATAAAGGGCTTCATAAGGAGCCATCTGAATACTCATTTGTAAGCTGTTGATGTATGAAAACACAACTAGAGGAATATGTTAATCCCAGCTTCCATGAACATCCAAAGAAAAGGATATCAACATATATTATAGAGTTCGAATTCTTTTATCAATATTTAAATCTATAAGAGGATAAGATAGAATTCTTGAAACTCAACTCTATATCAATTTCTTTCTTAAGATTATCCGGAAATTCATGGTAGAACATGGATCCCGATTAGAGAAAAAATAATGTGGTACTCTATAGAAAATTACCACTTCCTAAATGTACAACCTATAAATATGATCCATAGAAAAATATTCTTTAATAGAAAATACATGTGTGAAATATTTATAGTTATCAACTATAACCCATATAAAATTATTCCCTTTAGATGTTTTGGGGAGCATGATCAGAATATACATGGTGGTTTTTAATCATTTCATCTTTGATATGGGTAATTCATGGGACATCCCCTTAGAATTTTTTATCTTAAAACTAACTTATGAACATAGCAGGAATCTAGATACACACCCAAAAATATATATCTTCATTCCATCCCACTAGAAATATGATTTAGAATCTATATACATCTTTGTACTTATAGGATGAATAGAGTTCAAAGAAATATGAGCCTCCTCTATTAAATCCTTCAAATATTTAATTGGTGGAACACATAAATAGTAGATAAACCTTATCAATATATTATAATCAAGGATAAAATCAGGATCATTTCTCACCTTCTTCTACTACTCTATATCTTCCTTTCTTTTCTCTTCACTCTTCACGTAGCAAGATGGTTGTGAATTATTTTGAGATAGTTAATATTTATACCCTTACTTTTGGATTTCCGTACCCATCCTTTGAAAATCCATAAATATCAAATCTTTTGTGATCCTCATCATTGATAATCTAGCATGATCCTTTTGACTCATAGCATCAGCCAACTCGTTCACTTTTCGAAGGTGGTAATGTATTGAATATTTGTAATCTTTAATCATTTATAAAATTTTATCTAGAGAATGTTAAACTCATTATATGTGAATATATATACATTATGATTTTTTTATCATAATTTATATAAAACTTTTCCATGCAGATATAATTCCTTTATATCTTTATTGTAAAATTTACCATAACAAATTCTAAATCATGAGTTGGGTAATGTTTTTCTCAAAAACCATCATTTTTTGTGAGACATAATCTATGACCATGTCATTCTGAAAAATAATTGATACTAATCCCATTTTGATTAATCACTAAAGATTACAAACCCTTCTCCACTATTGGGGAATGTATGCATTGTTGTTCTAAATTTTATTCCCTTAAGTTATGTCAAATTTTCCTCACAATCATCATTCCAAAATAATTTTTCAGCCTTCCAAGTTTACTTATTAAGTAGATTAGATAGTTAGAAGAAATTATTTATAAAATTTCAATAATATCCATCCAAACAAATAATTTTTTTATCTCAATCACATTGGTTGGTTTGAGACAACATTGAATAGACCTCGTTCTTGATAGATCCACTGATATATCCATTCTTGATATTATATGACCCATGATTGAAACCATTTTCACCCAAAATCACATTATGTAATTTCTTCATATAAGTTTTACATTATTAGGGTATTTATTATAATAATCAAGTGATATTTATGCACTTCCATGCTCTTTGATGAGATAATAATATTTCCTATAAATACAACCACAATATAATCAATGTAATCTATGACGACTCTATTAATTAAATCCATTAATATAATAGATTAATTAATAAGTTCAAATGGAACCTCTATATATTAATAATTTCCAAAAAATTTATGGAGCAATTTATGGGGTATATCATTATTTTGGAACCTCAATTTATGATATCTATATTGAAGGATATTCTTAGAAAATAATTGAGCTCCTTGTAGTTGATCAAACAAGTCATCAATATGGGGTAGAGGATACATGTTTGTGATCCTAATCTTTTTTAACTGTAGTTAATCAATGAAAAGTCACATAGATTCATTTTTCACTTTGAAAAAGTGAATGGGTGAACCCAAAGGTGAAACACTTGGCCGAATAAATCTATTGTTGATATTCTTCTAGACTTTCTTCTTACCTGAATGGCCTGAAGGCCTTCTTTTTTTCATTGTTTTTTCATAACACCCTTTCAAGTGATGAGGGGGAACCCTAAAAAGTCTTGTAGTCATAGATATTATAGGACCTGTATGATTTAAGAAATATACAAACTATAATTGAAACTCCTCCCCCAAGCTTCTTCATCATGACATCTGCTCTCCACCATCACATGGTTGTTCGGCTAGGCTTCCCATGCAAGCACAAGCCAGTCTCAATGGGAATGCCATACCCTCTGTTTCTAAAATATCCTCTTAGTTTCTTCTCGGGTGAATGCCCCTGCTCTGAATCCCCATCTAGAGTTTGCTCCTTATAGAGTCTTTATGATCATTTAAGAACAATTTCAGGAGTCCCGAAGGTGTTGAGGAGGCCCGAAGTCCTTGAGGTGGCCGGAAATCCTTATTGGCTCGAAGGCCTTAAAAGACCCAAGGTGCAAATCGGTGGCCCGAATGCCCAAACGGATGAATTGTTCCTGCAGATAAAGTACCGAACAGTGCCCGCTATAGTACTACTACAGTATCTCAGAAATATGTCTCTTCCCCATTTGGAACTCACATCACATGGATGAACTTTCCAAGTCTTCGCCAACTGGGATGAGGCTCTTCTGTGGACATGCTTCTCCAATCCATTAAACTTAGTGAAGAATATTTTTTACAATGTATTTGAAATATGTAACACACAAGGTATGATTTTATTAGAAACTCAACATCATGATTCGATGAATACATAAAAAACTATTTTAGAAAGGAATCAAATAACACCTACACAGTAATCATATCATCAATTTTAGTTTTCTCCCCAACCATCTAGATAAACACCCCTTTTTAATTGGAATCAAAACCAATATAATTGATGTTATTTCAATTTGAAATTCATATTTATCATTGGACTAATAGATAATAATAGGTTGGTTATGAATATCAAATGTGACTGCAATTCCTTGACAATTGATGTGGTATTTGTGTAGAGATATATAATCCGTCATTAAGTTAACTTCATATTGAACTTGAGGAAGAATGAAAATATGTTCAGTATGCACATTCCCAAAAAATTCAATCAGGGATGAATGATATACTTGAGATGTGATCATTATACCATTAAGGTTTTTAAAAACTAATTCTATATATAAACATGAGTGTGGTATCCTGATACACATAAATAATTATTCATATATAAAATAATTTGTAGATTCATTGTTAGATAAGTTTTTAACAGTTCTATAGTGAATGAAAATTGTACCTTTCAAAACATCACTATATCACCCCTCATTAAAATTAGTGATCACATGAGATTTCAACTTTTAAATTAGCTTAAGATTTTATTAACATAGATCATAATGAATAACCTTTATATTTGGGAATTAGTTAGAATAATTTCTATACTCCTTGCATTTCAAACACTAGTGTGTGTGTGGTGATTTTTTTAGAGTTTCATATCCATTTATATCATTAGCTAACTTCTTCCCATCACGTCAACATTTGATTTACCGATGACCTTCCCTTCCAGAATTAAAAAATTTTCTAGTACCATTAATATAGGTTCCTACATGTTTCTTACCACACATTGAGAATTATAGAAAGCTCATCTTATTATCTCTAGGTTTCTTACTGTTTCCCTTGAGCATCATTTTTATTTTCAGATAAAAATCATGTGATTTATTGGCAACACCAATATCTATTTACACCTTTTTAGCACCTAAAATCATTTATTCATAATTTTTGAATTCTATTATGACTAACTCCCTTTAGATAATTGGATTTAATATACTGATGAATTAATGAATCTTACATTCAGGTTAGATGATAATTTCACAAGCACACGTCAAGTGTGTTGTAAAATTCACCACATAGTTTCCTACCATTTTTTCATCTTTTTTTCTATAGCTCTCGTAATTCCTTCTCCATTTTTGTATGAAAAATGTCAGGGATGTACATATTAAAAAATAACCTCTTAAACTCATCCCACTTCATGGAGTGAGTTTTTTCTTGTTGCCTCATATTCTTGATGTGCGTTTAATAATGATCTATTTCTCCATCCAAATGATTGATATCAACAATTAATATTTCATTTTCTAAGCACTAGAGAATGGAAAATTTCTTTTTAGATATATTAATTTATTTATTAGAAACTACAATATCAATAGAACCATTAAAATAACTTTAACATTGCCTCATGAAGGACTAAAAAAAACATTGTTACCTTTTTTCCCATATGTATGTTTAGTAGGATAAATATCTTGATAATGTTATGTGATAATAAAAATGATATTTTGCATTCTAGATCCCATAAAATGTGGTTGATTAGGAGGATAATCATTTAGTTATCTATTTAATTCAACCTTAACATGGTTTATTTGTGTTCCATCCACTATCTAATACCAGAAGCATAGTGTGAGAAGTTATAACCACAGAGGGAAAATACATCATCATATAAAATAATTTATATGATATATAAATAAACAAATATTATTTCAATCCCATGAAACCTATTGTTTAACCAAGGGTTTTCATGGTCGTTATCAATTAAAATCCTTCATGATTATACATAAATAAATGTAAATTAACCATATAACATATATAGAGAGTTTCAAAAAAGGTGTGCAATAAGGACCATTTTCATGTACCAAGTTACACTCCCTTCAACTCCAATGATCCTTTTCAGAGTTATTACCCCTAGGTACATCTATGTCAGAACCATATCCACTTTTATTAATCATACAAGGTTGTATTACTAGGTAAACCACATAATATCTTCCATACGAAATATTTTTGGATGTTACCCTATACATAGGCTTATACTATGGGTTATCACTAATGTTTTCTTATCCTAGTATTCAAAGGCTAACTAGAACTATACATTGATAAAAACTATAACATCATAGAATTTTAATTTATAGATATTACATATTTTTTATGAACATTCATTATATTCCACAAACACAATACCAAGGATTATAAAGGTACAGTTCATTGGGAAACATATAGACATAAAAAACTGATTCATAAGAGTTGTTCATTATCTCCCACTAATATACATTTAACAATCAACATTATTAGACATATCAAACTTAAAAAATATCATTATATTTTATGGAAAATAAACATAAGAAAGGGTGAGATCATATTCTCCCTAACTTGAACAATGGAAACATGTAATGATAACGTGAGAATAAGGGTATGAGAACATGTGCATAATAAATGAAAACAAATACCTATATATCAAATATTATAATCTTAATTCTTGGAATAAATATTAGAATCTCCTAAGGAATTAATCATAAGGAAATCAAAGTACATGATCCATGGGAGAATAACATTGACATAAGATATGGAATTATTGAATACACATAAGAATTGAAGATTATTTAAATGTTATTTAAGGCTAATTTACAAGTCTATCATAAGGGAATGCGTTCACTCCCCAAACAATTTTATTAGAAAGGTTAACTCTGAAGACTATCATAGTGAAAAAATTTCCTTACTGAATAAGGTTAATTCCCTATTCTTGTTTTTTACCTCATAAGACATCAATCGTTACCCGATTCATTGGAGTGAGATATATTTCCCACCAATTACATAATGAAAATAATAACAATTATTGTCATAAGATCATAAAATGTTCATCATATTAGAACCCATGAAAATTAATGGTCTTCATAAAACTAGCATCATATATGAATCCATGAAAATAAATGCACTTTCAAAAACATTAATCACATTAGAACCCTGGAAAATAAATGGTATTCATAAAACATTTTCCAAATCAGAACCCATGAAAAGAAATGGGTTTATTAAACATTCTATAATAGAATAACCAAATGAAAAGAAATAGGGTTCATAAAAATATTTTCATCATGAAAACAAACCATACAAAAAAAGAATAAATTTGTTATCATAGGATCATATACCTAGTAAGGATAATTTAACATAAAATATTTAATCTTAGATGGAAAATGACATTGAAATAAAATTACATTGAATATTTATTAGGGAAAATAGACTTTAAAATTTGAAAAAATGTTTTTAAAACATGAAACATTTTTGAAATAATTTTCTTTGAAAATAACCTCATAAATTAAAAAGGATTCATTAAAACATTTTGGTTCACCATGGTGAGAAATTGTATTCAAATCATACACATTAAAACAAATATGCCTTTTAAATTTATTGTAAAATACAAAAGAGGATTTTTTAGAAAATAACATGAATAATACATATAAAAATATTTTTAAAAAGTCTAACGTGGGTAAAAATTTCGTTAATAGATCTTCTGTATAATGTTAAAAAAATTGAAAACATTTTTTTTTGAAAACATAGATATATAAGAAAATTGGTATTCGACCAAAGAGAGATACAAAGATGGTTTTTATTAAAAACCATAATTTGGTCTCATTAATACTATAAGATAGGAAAAATAAACTAAATCATGTATATTTTATAAATAACTATAGGAGAATAAAATACCTGATTTTATTTTGAGAAGCACAATCATAAAAAATCCAGAAAAACAATGAGATTGTAACACAAGACAATTACCACTTGGCTAATGTTGAATCATAATACACATGAAAGAATAAAATTTAAATAAAATTATAATATCTTAATAATAAATTATATTTCATGTAAAAGTGGTTGTATATACACCTCATAAAATATGATATGGGAATAACATAACACATGTCCCAAAGAAGACAAATTTTGAAAAAAATATTTTACCTTAAGTCTTGACATCCTACATAAATGTTCGAAATTAATTAATAATAAATATATTTTTATTATTATATATTACATACTCATATGTATCTTACCATATATAATTTACCTATTAATTTTTTACCGGTTCAACATTAATTCCTTATTAAAATCAAGTTTTGGGTAATAACTACTTCATTTTTCGTGTAGGTTTTGGTTTGGTATTTTGTAACTTCTAATTCGATAATAGTTCAATAATATATATAATGTTAAAAATTAAATAAGTAAAATTTATATTCATTATATATACATTTATAGTAAACAATTGAAGTCAGATATAGAAAATGAGTTATAGTGTTCATGGAGACGGTAAGTCTTACAAACACATGAAGACTATTTCCATTTCCATGATGGATCAAAATAAATAAAGGTAAATAATATATCAAATTTTAAGAGTCTTCATGATTTCATATATATATATATATCATATATTCCTTAAATTTACACTTTATTAGCTTCCATATAAAGCATTACTGAAAAATGAATAACATTGCTTTTCCAGGCTGTATTGCGCTGTACACATGACTGATGTTATCATATACCCATAGAATAGAAAGTAAGAATGAATATGTGATAAAATGGTTATATAAGAATAATAATAACCTAAAAATCATATATAAATAATAAATACATCATTATATCCATGCATTTTATGTTGTGAAGGAAAATTAATAACTTCAGTTTGTGAGGCGGTAATCCTCCAGACACACTATCAACAGTTTCATTTCGTATTTGAGAGAAGAGGAGCAATATATTGTTCATAAAATTATAATAATAACACCTATGTATATTTTAGATAATTATATTATTGTATTATTAGGGGTTAATAAAATTTTATGACGTTGGAGGATGAAATAAACCAAAACACCATTTCAAGAACTTTACATCTTCTCTTGAGAGCCTCTTTAGGATTATAATTAATTCCCCCAAAAGTGGGTTCAAAAATAAAATAATTCCTATAGTATTATTTTATAGAATTGAATAATGTAATTTGGTACGAATTTTCTAAACCAATGTGTTTTGGATGTGTAAGGAGGAGAGGAGATCGGGTGGCCTTTTATTATAGTGGGAGATGAAACACATGGAATTGTTTCAAAGAATAAATTAAAGCCATGTTTTTGAATTAAAAAATGATAAAAAAAATTAGTCTTTGTAGAAACTTATAGATTATAAGGTTGAAATATTACCATAAAATTGGTTTGGACTAGTTTCTAGGTCAATTTGGCCTTTACTGTTTTGTTCATCCCCCGGTAAAACTGTTTTAACCTTAACAAATGCAAGTTAATTTATATTGTTCCTACTATTAGTTATGGTCAAAATTTAATTTCACCTTATTATATAATATTAATTATAATTATAAAAAATATGGAATTCATTTCTTTAAATTCAATTCATAGAAGTTCCCTAATTTAATTTATAATTTAACTCACAAATGGGAAAAAGCGGTTTTCCTATGATAAATGTATAAAAATTATAAAAAGTATTTATAGAAAAAATAAATATTAAATTGATTAAAATGACCTATATTAGTTCTTTTATAATATAATTTAACTAATTTTAAATTTAAAATCATTTAAGAAACGTAACATATATATTCTTTAAGTGAAAAATATGTTTTCACTTAAAACTAGTATTCTTCAATTTACATCAAAAAAATAATGTCTTAGGAAAATTCCCAAAAATTTACCCTAAGAGAATATTGAAATTATTATTTAACAAATAATTTAATATTTTCAAATAAATTTTATAACTTTTTCACAAATTAATTTTATTATTTCTTCATAACAAATAGTAAATTCCTATTTTAGGAAAATATAATTTTCAAAAAATATAAATAGTTTACCAAAAAGTATGTATTTTTTATTACTATGTTTTATTTATATAAAAAAGTTATAATTAAAATTTAAAATGTGGTCACTACTATTTATGAATCCAATTTTAATGTCTATTTCATAACAATATATCAAATAGTGATATAAATAGTATATTGAAATTCATATGAATGCATTGTTGAATGTATCCCATGATATCGAGAAACTTAAATATATTCAAAAAAATATTTCCTAAAACATTTTGGTTTTATAAATATTCATTGTTATTTTTTATTTAAGGATGGTTAAATCCAGCATTATAAAGTTTTTACCAAGGACAGTATGTAAAGTATGTGTCTAATAGTACCATATTCGAAAGTGTGGGTTTGTGGCATCATAGTTGGAAACAAATGAAATAGTTAGACAACATTATATATTAATGTGTTTTAGGGTATTTTATATATTGATAAGTTAGGGTTGATCATAATTTCAATGTTATAGATAACTATTTTGTGATAATTATATGATTTTGTCTTGTGGTAATAATGAACATTCTATTTAGGAATTTGGATAAGGAATCTTTATTAAAAACAATAGAAATAAGTCTAAGTATCATATAAAATCTTTATGTTTTAATAAAACAGATATTATGTGGTTTTACTAGAAATAAATCCCCATTTAGATACTAGAAATTTGATGCGACTATGGAACATATGCACCTAGGGTTAAAAAATTTAGAATCTGACTTTTAGGATGTGAAATTTATGATACATTGTCTTACCAATGGTAGTGAGGTTAATATCCTTATAAAAATTAATTCATTACATGCTTTGATATTTTAATGTGTGAAGTGATATCAATCGAGGACATTTGGGTATATCCAAAATTTTATTGTGGATTATATGAATCATATAAGGGTTTTTTTAGTATTTCTACTTTAATGGTTTGGAAAAATATAATAAAGGGTATCATTAACCAAGGAAAATTATTTTATTTGAAGGTTATATTTTCGAAGACAACTATTTATGAACACATATTTTTAGCACGGATAATTTTTAGGTTTACTATATGTTTGATGTCGATGAAATAAAGTGTTGGGTGATTTTGAAAATGTATGTTACGTAGTGTAAATAACCTTGGTATTACTGATAATTCATAGGTAATGTTTGTTTATTTTTTAGATTATGTTATATAGTGACAATTCAATGACCATATGAACATGTGGTTCTTAAAATATGGGGGTTAAATATATAGTTAAATTTTGGAGGAATATATAATCTTGTTGTGGTTTATTTTATTATAGATTCAAACAAGTTTTATAAAGTGTATGTTATTAATAATATATTATTACGGTATAAACATACTTGGGTATATGAATTTATGAATGATAAATTTCATTTTTAAAAAGATAAGTCGGTTTTGTAAAGTATAGTTTCCACGGATTATTGTGTTTAGAATATTTTAAGAAAGTCCAATGTAATTTAGGTCCTCTTTTTTAAGGACTAGGTTAATAATTATGAGTGAACCAAACTCAAAGAAACCTAAGATGAACTAAGAATGATATAGCTTAAACTGATATTGGTGTAGGGTGAACTAAAGGAATTACAAGCTAACATGATGTTAAGGGTATATGGTTTTAAGGTAGAATCCCTTTTATTTTTTTCATTATGATTATTTCCACATATTGATTATGTTTCAACACTCATGTAAACCCCTTTTTTAATGTATATAACTCAAAGTAACCATGGGTTTGAGGAATAATGTATAGATTATCTTAATTAATAACCCAATGAAATAGGAATTGGAGTTATACATCTTGTTATTTTACAAAACTAGATATCATGAAATATGATTACAAATGTAAACATAGTAAAATTCCTAAACACACCAAAAAATAAAAATGTATATTCCCCTGCCAGATCAAGAGATGAATGTAATAAGACATTCATGTGTAAGAGAAATAGAGAAGATACAAAAATATTTTACTAAAATTTCTAGAGATCTAGACATTATGTGACTTAATTCCCTATTCCATGGTCCATTAAGGGTGGTAGTTATCAAAGACCATGAGAATAAGGAAAATACTATGAAAAAACAACCAATGAATATGATACCTATTTTTTCATCTAGGTTTCCAAATATATTATTGTAAGGTCCCAAACCCTCACTTCCAAGTTTAGATCATATAAATTCTATGTATTATTTTACAAAAGAAACTGACCAAATACACAACATTTATTACATACGAGGAAATTTTACCCGTCTAGGTTTTAGAGGATTAGACACACCATACATTTTTATCAGATCTATATGAAAATAAAATATAATAACCAAAAACACATCTTTTTGAATTGGCTCTATAAAAAAAATACCCTAAAACAAATCTACTAAACTAGTGAAAATTAATTTAAAAACATAGGGGGATAAATTATTTTCTAGGCAAAGGGAATTTAAAATATGTTACAAATAAATTTATAATATTCTTTTCAAATTACCTTCAAAAAATATATTTATAAATCGATTTTTGAAAAATTATTTAAATTATTTATTCCTTAAAAATACTATATTGCTTTGAAAATTAATTATGCTAAAAAATGGAATTAAACATATTGTATTTAAAATTTTCAAAACAAAAAGAAATATTAAAAAAACCACAAGGCCACCTAAAATATAGATGTTTGTTAAGGTCTACAAAGATTCATGAGGGATAGGTTTACTCCCCACTCTTTATCATGTTTACCATGTCCATGTTCCATATTAATAAAAACATTTTGAGAAAGACTTATATATATATACATTTATCACAAGGTTTTTTTATTGAAAACATATTTACAAACATGCTTATATATATATATATCTAAGTATTAAGATCCATTGAAAATATCTTACAAGTTTTCATACACCCACAACTCATGTCACTTAGACATTGCATAAAAATCTATGTACTCAATCTTTCATTAATTAATTCATGAAATAAATTTTATATAATGTAATAAATTTTATTATTTAACAGTCAATGATAAATAAATATATTGAAGTATTATTTTCACAATTTATTATATGCATAAATTAATGATACGAATGTATAAAACATTCATGTAAAAACCATATATAAATAAATAAGTAATCATAATAATGCACATAAAATTATAAAAGAAACATTTTTAATTAAACATTTCATCCATAAGTAAATTTTAAATATAATCTTGTATAATATCTTGATTTAAAATTTAATCCATATTCATTCATGATTTTATTGCACATTTATATCATGTATTAATATTTAAATATGTTGATATATATATATAATCATCATAAAATCTGATATTAATATATACATAGATATGAAACATGGAATTGTAATACACATAATATTTGAAATAAATTCCTCTTTATAAAAAACATCAATAAAAATAAATATAATCCCACGAAGTAGGATATAAGAACATAACTTTTATGGATAAAAATCATTTCCATAGATTGATACTAAATAGTTTCGAAATAGTTATGAATTATTAAAATAGATAACTAGAGGTATATACAAATATGCATTTATATTATATGAAAAAAAATGATAGATTTGAAAAAAAACATATCTATGAATAATAATTTGATAAATAAAAATCCCCTTACTTTGATTTATACAAAAAAACATAAGATCTTCTTTGCTGTGAACTCCTACTCTTCGCACTCCATGTTGGTTTTTTCCCAACTACATTTACATGATGGTTTAAGTGGATTTTATAGCAATTAATTCCATTATTTATATAGTGGGAGACATATATATACAAATAGGTAATCTTTGGAAAAAAGAAAGTGATTGATTAAAAATAGTGAGCCACACAAGCTTGCTCTGCATGATGAATTCACATTTGAAATTAGTGAATAAAATTTAAGAGAAATGAAAAAAACATGCTGAAAAAATAATTTAATATTATGACTATAGTGAAATATATGGAATAAAATTCATTTAACAACTATTCATTGTCTAAAAGAAGACCCCAATGTAACAAAAGGAACTCAGAAACAAGATACAATTAAATCATTAACAGTAAGAAGATAATGAAAGAATGAGAACCATAGAATACGATGAAACCATAATATTTTGAAACCTAGATGAATATATAAAAAGATTATATCATAAGGATAACAATGATATCTCTATCAATGGTCATTCACTCTCATACAAGATCAGAACCATAATTTCACTTTTAACTCCTCAAGCATGTTCGAACAGAGTGCTCAAACTTCATTGGCTTCAATCGAACCCTTGATCAAGATAAGATCTTGTTGATCGTTGAAACCAGACTTCTTACATGGCATTCCACAATAAAAAACTGATGGTTGCTCGACCCTGTCTGCATTGGTGAGACTACGATAACCCTTAGACCTCGACTTTAGATTGAAGGCCTTATGTGTGACTTGTAGACCCTCGAAACCCCCACTAAAAATAGTCCCTCAACAAGATACCTTTTTTATTTCACTTCCTTTTCATTTTTATTCATTTTATATAATTTCTTTAAGTCATTATTTATGATTTTTATCCTTTTATCTTCTTTTTTTATCATTTTTCAATCACTTATTATTTAAATCCTATAAATAATAATTTAAATAAACATATATATATATATAAACAAATTAAAATCCATTTTTTATATAACAATTTAAAATCCAGATTACTATTCATAATTTTATATTATAAATTTTAATTCACATATATATAATAATAATTATATAAATATATATATTACTTTTCAGAAATTAAAAATATTTTTTTTGAAAGATCCAAAAATATTATTAGAGTATTTAAATTTAATTATTTATTTTGTTGATAATTATAAATAATCCAAATTATATTTTCAGGATTCAATTTTTTTATAAATTTAGATGTTAATTAATATTATAATTGATTAATGATAACAATTTTATTTTAAAAAATTATTTATTAATATATATCTATATATATCATTTAATAAATGTGAAAACAATAATAGTATGTTTTGTTAATTTATAAGCTCATAAATTTTTTTATGCATCTTCAGTTTCATTATTCAGTATAAAAATATTATTCTTTGAAAATATAAAATGTATATATATATTTTGATATATAATATCAACAATATATATTTATATATATTAACACTAAATTATATTAATATTTATTTTAAACAATCCCCTAATTAGCATCTAAGATGTTTCAATTATGTCATGTATATTTTCAGAAACTTTTGGATATTTTGTTATAAATAAAAACACTTAGTGGTATGATTATTGTATAAATTATAGTTAGGTTTTGTGGATTTTTTTCTATATGGATTTATACTTATATCCCTTTGTATATTTCTATGTTAAATTATAATACTGTTAACTCTCTTTATAAAGCACTTATAATGAATTTTCATATAGAAAAATACCATTTCACATACTTAATAAACCCATGATCATCTTGTGGTGTATGATTAATTATTAGTTCCCGATATAAATTACATTGATCTTATGAGACAAATTGTGAGGATGCAATTTATCTTGGGGGGATAATGTAACACCCATAAATTCCAATTACCTTTAAATAGGTCATTTTTGATAACATTTCCTTAACATAAACATTGACATAAATGTGCCACAATATATTAGAGTAATGTTTGGAATTGACCTAGTATAGAAAGCAATTAGATATATGTTTTTATTTAATATTAATATTTAATATGTTTTAATGTTGAAAAAAGTTTTTTTAATAAAAAAACTTATTAGATTTTTTATTTTCTAAGAAATGATACATTTAAAAAAATTTCTATATTAATTTGATAAAATAACCCCTGTTTTGGAATTCATCACATCAAGAATGTCTATTATGAATTTTTAATACTTTTTTAAATAGGATAATTTTAAATCTAAAAACTTTGATTTATAAGAATTATAATTTCCATGATTTTATCACTATGTAAGAATAACCTATAATATTTAAAACACATTATTTATAAAATATGAAATTGAGGAATAAAATTATTCATTTTCAAATATTATTTATAAATATAAAGCCTATGACAAATTTTTTTAAAACTACTGTAAAAGGTTACTTGAATAAAATAATTATTTGTACATTTTTCATAAATAATGTATTTTTAAGGGAAATTTAGTTTTTTATTTCCTTGGAAGACTCATATAATTTATTTATTTTACAATTAATCTATTTATGTCATTTAAATAATTGTCCAAAGTAATATTATATTATATATAAATTTAATACTATAAATGTTATTTTTATAAAAATAGTTTTTAGTTGATTAAGTGTATTTACATTAAAATAATCTGTTCACACAATTATAAATTTTATTAGATTAAATTATTTATAAAATCAGAATATGAGGTATCAAATTAGGTAAAAATATCAACCTTAATATTTTTTTATTAAAATTAATTATTGAGGATTGATTTAATTGCAACGATAATAGTAAATTAAAGAAAAAGTTGATATGTTTTAAAAGGCCAAAAATACTCAAAGTTCTCTAAAAAGGGAGCTATTGAGGTGATTTTCAAGTGAAACTAATTTTACTCACATCCTTTTCCATTTCTTCCTTTGAAACTGAGTGTTAATATTTAATGAAAATATAAGGGTTACTCCCAAAACTGTCATTCCATTCACATTTAAAAGGGTTACATTTTCACAGCTTCAAGACTCTCCTCTCATTCCAAAACCTCCTTAAACTTTTCCATTTTAATTCTCTTAAACACCTTCTACATGTTTTAAATATTTTGGTCACCATTATTTACGTTGGGATATTATTTCTAAGAAGACATCCAAGAAAAATTCAAGTCCTCAACGTGAGTATTATTAATTACTCAGCTTTTATCTTTAATTATATTCATTGAAATTTATTATAATAAAAGAATATAATGATATTTATTTATTTTATATGCTATAATGTTACTATATTAATGTTATCAAATTTTATTTTCACATAACTCGTCCATTAAAAAACTGTTGTTTGTGTATTATGTGAACAATCGATTCCATGATGAAACCCATTTAATTTTCCATCCCCTCTTAACAAGGATGGATCTAAGGATAATATTAAAGGATTAGGTTTATTTTTATTATATAATTGAGGTTATTTTATAATAAATTATAGAACTTATTAATGTTGTTTCCAATAAGTAATTATCATTAATTTAATCATTTAAAATAATCATACTGAGAAGATACCCTTTTATTCACATTGATTAATATTTTTATATCCATTTTTTATTATTCTAAATTTTTCCAATTCTGATATATCACACTCTTAAAAAATAAATAATATCACCAGGATTCTGTTATAATGATATTAGAAAAACCACATCATAATCATTCATTAAATCTATATATGTTTTTGTTGAGTCGGTTTGACCACCCAATTAAAAAATATAATTATTTTATATCTTGAATGAATATGGGAACATAAATTCAATTATAATAGTATATAAATGTGAAAATAATGATATCAGTGGGTTTTCATATTTTATACCAGTCTTTAATTCCTTAATTAAGAAAACACACATGGATTTTCAATAATAACCAAAATAGCTGTAATATTTATTTCATCATTAAGGATAACTACTAAAATGATCTTGAATATAATTTGGAAAATGAAAAATTATTAAAAATAATACCAAATATTAACATCAATGATATTTTAGTGATGTATTTTTAAATAAGAATAAACATATACATTACTATTGTAAAACTAGTACAAATGATGAAGACTATAAACACCCGATGGGGAAAATCTGAAGAATTCATATAGAGAATAACTATTTACAAGGAGTACGAATCAAATAGATATTATTAAGGTTGAGTATTTCTTTAATAATTTATTTATGTCTATGATATTAGAGTTTACAGTATGTTCATGGATTTTGGGATAATATGTAAGAATTTTTATCACAATTTTATTTCACTGAGGAAGGTATTGTCTTTATGCACTAAATTTTAATTTATATGGGGTATGTGTTTCCTATTTGAAATATCATATCATGAATTATACTTTTACTAATTAATTTAAAGTTAAATTTTAAGCCCTCACTTTCATGGTGTTTTGATTCAAATGTTTATAAATTCATCTGGGTTTCCATGGTCTCAATTGTCATTCATTTAAAAATAATCCATTTTTGGAACTATGATTCCCTTGTATGGAATATTCACTTCTCATGGATATATTTGTATCATAATATTTTTATTTTATGGGATTTACTAAAAAAATATTTTTATTTTATTCTAGTGTCTACTCATTATTTATTTCCACATATGTGTTTATTTTTGATAACTCAATTTTCATTCATTGGGTTATGATCATTATCTAAACTTATTTCATATCAGTTGGGTAGATTATTTAATTTATATTATTTGATATTATACCATTTTTTCTAGGGATATAAGTACCAACAACATAATCCCTTTGAATAATATTCCTCACTTATTGGGTTATGATCTTTTACAACCATCCACTTTATTTATTTTCATGGATTATGATAATCTTATTTCAATATTGAATTTTTCATGCACACATTTCACTATAGTGTGTAATCAATATATTTTATATAATTATGATTGGATGATATTAACCTAGAAATTATGTTATTCTATTTAATTAGGGAAAATTATTGGCATACCATATATTTTTATTCCAATACAGATGATTTTTGGAAAGTTAACTATGTATTCTTTGTCAATCCACCTTCTTTATGTGGATTATTTTAGATGAGATTATTAATTTTGTTGGCATAGAATGATTGTCTGAATTTGTGAAAAATATTGATTTCAATCATAGATTGATTATGTATTTATTTATGTATTCCTCATTATATGGAGAGCCAAGTTTTATTCTGTAAGAGGTTCCTCAGGGAATATTATAAAAGGTCTTAATGTGTCCTATAATAAATGGATTTTACTTAATCAAGTGATGGGGGGGGACCTAAAATTATACATCCCATTAACTCATGGACATGTATCCTGAGACAAAATAATATTATTTATTTGGTGTATGCATTCCCAATTCCTTTATCTATCTTTATTGTAGTGTTGTAGAGTAGATACGAGTCTTTGAAAAAGTTTTTTATTATAGGTTTCTTTTTTGTTTGTAATTATTCATTCTATCAGTATAAGATCATTGTTATTGGTATCAATATTTTCATTTATTATCATGGATATATCATTCCACCATTTTAGAGTTATTTATGACTTCATTTTGTTTACATTTCTCTGGTATAATGTTTAATCCTTGTTTCTTACAGGATTTATTCAGTTATATGTTTCCATTACTGAGCATTTCAGAACACCCCTTTCAGACATTTGAATTTACCTAGGTTAATAAAAAGGTAGTACACATTTTGTTTTTATAAGAATAACATGTATGTATAAATTTCTTAGAGTTGATGAAGAGTTATTTTTGTTTATGTAGTTTCATATAAAGTGGGAAATTTTCCTCTTGATATAAAGAACACGGAAATTATTATTTTATGTTATTTCAAAATTATTTAAAGATCCAAAGCTAAAATTATGATTTATAATTTAAGATATTAAATTCATTTTTTTGGTTTTTTTTAATTAATTATTGTAATATGTATTATTTTTTAGTCAGTATCAAAGTGTGTATTTAAATTATGTGTATAAGGGTGTAACATCTCGTTAAATATTTGAGGTATTTATATTATCTATTATAATTTACATCTTATGTGGGTGTATGTTGGGACCCTCAATTATAGAGATAAACTACTAGAGTAGATGACCTAAAGTTCAGGTATGCATATTTTTTTGAATTAATGAAGTCCATGTATAAATGTCTTAAAGGCCATTTGAGGTTTTCCTTGAGTTCAGAGAACACTAGTGTTCATTTAGACTTCTAAGAGGAATACAGAGTTTATTCTATATTCATGGTTATTACACACTATGTAATGATTACATACTATTAAATGTTTACATTTCATGTAATTAATACGCATTGGTCAGTGGTTGATGAGAAAATTCATTGAATTAGGTTTAATGCCTAAAAATCAAACACATTGTAAGAATTTTACATACCACGTAATGTTTATGCACCATGAAATTATTTTCAGGGAGATATTGTGAAAAAATAAAAGGAATTAAAAATGATTAAATTCCCCAAATATTTTAAATGGTGGGAAAGGGTTGAAATCCATATTTTTTATCTGAGGTGAAAATTTTCTTAGTGTGACTTTGTTAATGTGAGTTATATGATGTGAAAGGTATCTACATAGAGTTTAATTATTGAGGTATAGGATCTTAGGGAACTAAACAGATAAATTTTATTTTATTACATTGTAGGTTTCCCCTATCTTGATTTAGGATCTCCCAAAGTGATTTTTGAGACCTCTTCTGCTTATAAATAATTTCATTCAGTGATTTAACTCTGTTGTGGTTGTGGTAAATTTCCCTTTTGTGTAAACCCTATTATTATTCATTTTTGTTGATATTGATCGCACCATTGTGTTTCATTAGTGGATATATTAATATATAATGATAATATTATTGATATTTTGTAGATATGTTTTGTGATATTCCTCTAGAGGATGACAGTTGTGTTGGTTGTGGTGAAACCTACAAGATTCTTCGAGGAATGTTGTGATATATCCTATCAACAATCCTTTTTTATTGTGGAATCGATTCAGAGATGACATGATTTATTCAAGGGCCTCCTTCATTGTCTTTATGTTCCTTTTTAGTTGGTGGATTCTACTACAAGCATGTGTGACAATATTTTTAGGTATATTGATTTTCCACTATACTTTGTTGATGAACTACATTTCTATTTATTTAAAAATAATAATAAATGAAATGGATTTATTAATTTTTTGATTTATTAGTGGGAAATTAGTTTTTATGAAAAGATAGATTTACAATTGTTAAGGAAAATGTTTTTTACAAAGCATTGTGAAATGGATTTTGTAAATAGGGTTTTAAAATCATAGTTTTAGTGAAATGGTCTGGAAAATAGATCACATGGTAATCCTTGGGCACTTATGTGTAAGGTTTAGTAAGAGGCATCGTCCGTTCACACTATTGGGGGGATCACTAATTAGTTGTTCCCTTGATCCCTAGGATTGTTATTCTAGGGAATTGATAGACCTATTAGGGGGTTCACATACTAGGGAGTTCCTATGTTCTCTAGATTTGATGCATATAGCTTGATAAATTATACATGAAATTATATATGTTTCAGTTGGAGTATCCTATGTAGCCTTCCCCGTAGTGGTCCTTAGAGTTATGTTTCCATTTCCGTTTTCTTGTACTATTTTAGTTTTCACTTACATGGATTTGATATAATATGTGATACATGTTTTTATTTAATTTGAGTATATTTATTTATATAAAATAATTTGAAACTATTTTACACGTAATATATTGGAAATGTAGTTAAAGGGAAATAAAATGATTTATCATACTATTGATATAATTTTTTTTCTAACTATTTATTATTCCCTATTTTCATGAAATTTGTGAATTTTTAAAACTTTTTTATAGTGACTTCATTAGGAACACATGAGAGGGATTTTTCTGGTCATGTTTAGTTCACACCATGTGCACACCTTGAGAGGTGCATTGACGATTGTATATATTTTGTTGTAGGGAATTTCAAAGAACCATAGTGATGCATCAATGATTCTATCAACAAAGTCTGGGTAGCCTGTGGTCATATTTTGATATTTTTCCCACAATATCACTTGGATTAGTAAGTTTTCTATTTTAGTTATCCTTTGATGTTGGACTTATACTTTAAGATGTTCTATCTTTTTTTGAGTTGTATCATTTTTTTGTCTTCTTTTAGTTATGGTATATGTTATATATTCTTCTATTTCACTTGATTATCTATATATTCCATGTTGTTGATTAATGTTAGTAGATATTGTTACCTATAGTTATTATTTGGTGCTTGGGTACTTGTCTCTATACTCTGGATACTGGTAACTCTGTTCGAGTATATGTAAATTTGGGGTGTGTGCAATTTTGAAAGGGTATATGGGTCAAGTTCATCACATTTTTCTACCAAAGTAGTTTTTTTCATCAAGATTTATTATATTGGGATGTTTGGAAGACTCGAAAAAGGATTATAAGATCATGAGAGGTAGAATGCAGTGATTCCCCGGATTGTGATTGATGTGATGTGATTCATGCTATCATGGGATGTTGGGATGTGTGTCTCTTTTATTGAGATATTGATCATAAAATTAATTTTTTTTTCTAGTTTTAACATAAATTATTTTATTTTCAAATGATTTATTATGTTTTGGTTTGAAATAAAATGCCTTAGAGAAATATTCTATAGATTCTTCCTGAGGGTAGAGTGGAAACTTCTCAATGGAATCCAACTATAGATATGAAACTTATCAAGGCTATCATAGATGTAGTTCGTGGTGTCGGCCAATATGCACCTCAAGTCTATAAAACTATTGTTGAGGTACAACCAATAGATGGAAGAGATAGGGACTGGTCATTAGAGTTCATGTGTGAGAATCCATCATCCATTAAAGTTACTAATGAACATCAAGTGGCAGAGGACTAACTAGAAAATATCAATCGGTTCTTCAACTTTCTGGATACACATCAGAGTATCAAGGTGAAAATTATGATGTTTAGACTTGAGGGTCCCAATAGTTTATGTTGATATCCCATGGAAGAAAATATTAGGCATTTGGTATTGGAATAGAAGGGTTTAAAGACTCTATTTTTCTAGTTTTTATGTCCAAATACATTGATGATATTGAAATATATAGAGTTACTCCCTTTGTATAAGGGATTGAATTTAGTGTTTTTGTATACCAATATGTTTAAATAAATGTTTTTTTTCTCTAGATTTAGTGAATAATGACCAACTGAAAGCCTCAGAGGTACATATATGTTTTGGACCTAGACATCATAATGTTGGTATTTATGCTAAAGATTTTGACCTATGTGGAGACGATATTTAGGGAGTTGATGGTAGTGAATACTATGACAGTAATGGTAGGTTATTATATACATCATATTCCAAAAATTGGGATCTTGAGTGGTGTACAAGGTAAAAAGTGGTTGTGACAAGGTCGTCATTAGAGTGGTGGAAACATCAAACTAGAACAAACAAACTTTAGTGATTAGCACCGAACAAGAACCATAAAAACTGAAAGAAACATATTCAATGAAGTTGTCGTTCCACTACTGAAAATCAGTATCAACTAGAAGAAGAGTCCCCAGTCTTCATCGTCCTCATCTCTTCACCAAAGCCTCCCATTACCATCACCACAATTACCAATAAAACAGAAGCCCCATCATCGCCTGAATGTAGGTCGTCCCACCTAGAACCCCCCCCCCCCCACATCGCACAACACAACCCAAAAACTCATGCATACCATCACCACCGACCATCCTGGAAGGGAGAAGTGGACCCGGATGCCAGAGTAGTATCATTTATTGAACTTTTGAACGTTTTTACTTTAATAATACGCTTTTTTGCATGCCCGCAAGATTATCGTTAAATTTAATTTTCCCACTTCTATGATTTGAGTTTAAAAAATCAATATACACAGTTTTAATAAGTATAATATCTGTATTCTAATAATATCAACATAATTTTGTACCAATAATATTAGTGAAAGTGATTAAAATTAATCACAACTACAAAGGTAAGATTAAGATTAATTAAGGAGCAATATTTAATCATATGGACCAAAATGATTTCGAAACATTTAAAAAATCCATTTTATTGCAATAATTAGACAATATATCTTATTTTTTATAATTTTATGGGGTTTTGAGATATTATTAAATTTAAGTTCCCTATATTAAAGGTATAGTAAGAGAAACCACAAAAAGGGAACTTTCATTTCTGTTAAAATTTATACAACTTTGAGATATTTAAAAAACAACATATTTTCTATTATACATATAATTTTGAAATATAAATTGTTTATTTTTTGAATAATAATTCATCAATAATTTTTAGAGATGATTTAGTTATATAAAATTCTTATGAAACATCAATATAGTTATTATTTAGATAATAATGAACTAAAAAATTGATACTATTAATGTTAAAAGTGAATAAAATGGATTAATGTGAACTTTGGTTTTTACAAGAGTGCCATTCCTCCTCGACTATAAAAAGGCTAGCACTCTATCCCTTATTCAAACCTCTCAAACCACTTAGGTTCAGACACTATCTTCTCAAATATCAACCTAGAAACCATCCATTTCTCATATAATCTTCCTCTTGGACAAAAAGAAATCTAAGGAAGCCTTTTCGTATAAACCAAAAGGAGTTAGTCGATTTAGCGGTAACGACTTCTCTCAAGCTCCTTTCATTTATTTTATTTCTACACTTTATCCATACTTTTTATTACAAGATTTTATAACAAAAAATATATTAAATATACTTTTTTTTCTTTATTCTATTGGTTAGACCAACACTTACACACACCTTCGTATAATCGATAACAAACATGCTGGTTATGTATACGATAAACTACCACCTTACAAAACGAGGAATGTTCATTTTTTCTTATAGCCTCTCATGGTTGATATTATGATGGAAAATTTATCTATATAAGTTATATATTATATTTATTATGTATTTAATATGATTTAAAAAATTTGCAACACATATATTAATTCATTCCATCTAGTGTAAATACGATAATTTCAGTTGAGGGAGTGTGAACTACCACCCCCTCAAAGCGATATGATTCGTTCACACACTACATGGAATCTATTAAGGATGGGTTTAGTGATTTTATATGATAAAATAATCCTACTAGAATAATTATATATATATACACATATATATATCATTTACCTTACTTTTGTCAATATGATAATAAAGATGGATACAATTTTCATGCGTACGTACGACTTACTATCTCCATGAATGGTGTATTAAATTTCATAATTATATAAACAATAAATTTTTATAATACACATATACTGAATATAAATAATATTTATATTATCATTTACATTCTTGAACACATCATATAAGTACAAGTACAAATGATATAATAAATTTAGGCACATGTAATGAACAAAGTGAATATTACCTGAAGTGAATCATTAACATAGGATTGTAAAAAAGAATGGTAATATAAGGTCATAATAAAACCTTAAATGGTATTAGATAAAATAATATTGTTATGTAAAATATTTATAATAAAATTATATTTATTATACATGTGTTTTGAATGAGTACGATGAGAGTCAATACACGAGGTACTGTAATTTGATCTCACTTTTCACATCCATGAGATAAATGCTTTATTCACCACCCATTCCTTTTTTTTGGTGTGTATACTTTCCATGGATGAATTATATTATTTTTATAATTAATTTTATGGGTATTAAAATATCTATTCACTTATCTTTCTTTCATGGGATTTATGATTCAAATGATACTAAATTTGTAAAGTAAATTTGTCTCAATTCTTCTTATTTGAGTTACATGACTTGTTATACACCAAGACTTTCCATGAGGTGTATATAATACCTTTAAAATGTTACATAATGAATATTATTGTTCTCGTAATATTTTAATATTCAATTGATTTCATTTCTATTACATTGGGAGTATGGTTCAATGTTACCAAGTGGTAAGAGTTTATTGAAACCATCTCATTGCTTTTTTTGAGATTGTATATGTTTATTCTTTATTTCATGAAATATTATGATAAATATATTAATAAATATCATTTATTATCCTATTTTTATTCATTTTATACTCAGGTATTACTACCATTTTCCCACTCTTTTGTACATAATATAATTATGATTTTTTTAAAGAAAAATCTGATTGTATTTCTCTCTTGGGTGAACAATATATTTTATTTCAAAAACCATGTTTTTAAAAATGTTTTAAAATAGTATTTGAAAATAATTTTCATGTAAAATGTTTTTTAGAAATGTTTTCTGGTTTTGAAATCATCGTTTAAAATTTTTCAAATAAAATCAAAGACAAAGGTTTTCAAAATAGTTTTTAAGATTTTTTTTCAAGGATTTTTTTTCCAAAATGTTTTCAAGATTATTTTATATGATTATGGGGTAAAATGTTATTAAGAATATGATATAATTTTTCATGAAAAAAGGGTTTTAAGAATATTTTACTGTTTTATTTATATGTTATAAAATTTAATATAAATAAATGGGGTTCAAAACACTTTCAACATTTTTTATATGATTTCAATGAAAATGATTTTCAAAATATTTTCATGAGTC
The DNA here is from genome assembly GCA_963277665.1 of Viscum album. NCBI lineage: Eukaryota > Viridiplantae > Streptophyta > Magnoliopsida > Santalales > Viscaceae > Viscum > Viscum album. The sequence goes on along the minus strand of OY728133.1, from coordinate 716,266,246 downwards.
CCTTATATTTTTTCAACTTTATTTCAAGAAAAAAATTTTCAAAAGTTTTTTTACATATTAAAGAGTATTTTTTAAGACGAATGGATAGCTTCCTTAATAAATGTATTTAAATGATATTTTGAAATTATTTCCCATCTATGATTGCATTTGTTGATGCTACTCATGACTTAATGGGAAAATTATTCTGTGTTTCCATTCATATTATTTTCATAAATGGGTTATATTTTGATTACATGATTTTTTTTAATTTTTTTTCTCTTTCATGGGTTATATACTTTTGAAACCCACTTCTTTTAATGTTTTGTGTTTTTGATGATATGATTATGAAACTTATCTTTTTCCACAGGTTAGGATATGATTACATGATTATGACACCCATTTAATTTTATGGGTTATGATATGATTTTTTATGATCTCGTGGATCATGTATGAATGATTTCATTATTAGATGGGTTGGACCTATATCTCCCTCCAATTAATTAGGTAAATATTTATGTATCATGAGATTGAATAAACTGGAAGAAGAAATTGGCACCGTTTTGTATTACAGGGCTAGAATGAGAAATGAACATAGTTTATTATTACAAGGATGGAACAAGGAGAGAACGTGGTTCAGTAATGCAGGGTTGGAATTGGTTGTGAACCTAGTTTAATAAATGAATTTTTCAACTAATATGGTATCGACACAAATTCCCTTACAACTATGAAAATAATTACATATGATTATGTTTCAACAACAATTCTTTGTTTTATTATTCTTTTATGGATTAAGTTTTTTATTTCCTTATGATTCATGAATTATTAAGTAACAAGATTTATTCCATAATTCATGTTTATAAGCTTTGATATTCAGGGCATGATCTTATATTTTCATTATTATGTTATCATACCCTTATTCTTAGGATTATACTTACTTATCACCATTTTTTACTTTTATTGAGCATCCTAACTCAACCCTTTTAATTTTTCCTTCTATGTGGTAATCAAGATATATATTATTTTTGATTTGTCTAAGAAATGTTCTAGTCAAGAAGAACCTAGAGGGAGATTTTATAGATCATTTATATACCAATTATTATATTCCCATGTTTCCAAAGGCACTAGACTAATATGGACCTTGGGAATATGTATTTCCAATGTTTTTAGTATTAAAAAAATGTTATGTAATGTTAATGTATGATATGTGTAACACCCCAAGCTTGCACGGTACGTTTCCCTTCGAATAATGCAATGTCGTGTATTGTATGCAACTTCAAGATTCTAACACACCACAACCAATCAAACTAGCCGTTATGAATAGTAATACATACTTTTTGAAATTATATATATTTTATATTTCAAAATGGAATTCATTTTTAGTTTCGGAATATTGAAATTATCCTAAGATAAATTTTTGGTATTTTTCTGAGAACTTCCAATTTTTATAAATACTGAAAAATATATAAAAACAACTTATCTAATCAAAATAATTTATAGTGATAAATTATATTATTGAGTTGTTTAAAAGTTTAATTAGAATATATTTTTACCATTTTATCCAATGGTGTTCATTAAAATTAATTTCACTTTGAAATTGGACCTAAACAATTGTCAATCTTTTGATATATATTGTTTCTTAAAAACATGCTATTTGTTGTGACAACGGGAATTAATTATAAAATTAATTAATGAAACTTATATGTTTATAATTTTGTAAAATAGACATCATTTTTTAATTTGGAATATCAATTATGGCTTAGGGTGAAATTTTGGCATTATTCTGAAAAACATCATTTTTTTATGAATAGTGAAACTACTAAGTGGTAGTTAAAAAACTGAATTTTTCATAAAACATAATTTTACCGCTACTGTGAATGGAATTTCAAAAATCCAAGGGACACAGTTAATATCAAGAAGTAAAATGTGGTTCATTGATGGTTGGAACCCGCTATAGATCCTCGATGCATCAGTAGGTCTCATGAGACAAACTAGTGTCTTGGCACAAGGCCTTGGCAAAATCTTATTTGTAGTCTTTGCACGAGGCCTTGGCTATGTGGTTATGATAGTCTAGCATTATGCATTCCATCATTATGAAAGTGGTTATTGATATTTCATGTGATCATTTGACTAGTAGAATATCCATGTGAATAAGTAAATGGCATTATTTCACTTTATCTTTTCCATTTTTTGCTGAAGTTCAAGTTTAAAAGGCTTTTGTTTTAGTTATAAATTGCCTTAAGTGTTTATGCTTATCTATGAAAGATTCTGCTATAATTTTATCCTTACTGAGCATCTGAGCTCACCACTTTCAATTTTTTCAATTTTCCCAGGATTATGAAGAAGTAATTTATGAATGACCTGCAGGGATAATATGAGGGAATATGAAGAAAAGATGTTTTTTTGATGTAATGTAAAACTTTATGAATGTATCTAGTATTTCCATGGCTACTAAACTAATCGGTCTTTCGATACTTAATCATTCTTGTGATCGTGACAATGTTATGTAATAATGCACCGACTCTGGGTAACTGATGTCGGGGCGTTACAGTTGGTATCAGAGGATGTTTAGTACAAACCTTGGAAGCTAGATTTAGATAAACTCTAATTAAATCACGTAGACCTAAGATGAACTTTGAGGATTAGTATAGAAGGACTTCCTAAAATTTTGGTATTGTAGAGATTTTGTGAGTTTTCTGAGCAATACATCCCTGTCTGGATACGAGCAGGTAGAGGCAGCTCTAGCACAGATGTATCTAGGGGTAAAACCCGAAAACACCGCTTTGAGCTAGACTCGAACGGGAACTGGTGCACGACAACCGGCCTTGCTGCACTCTTGGTTACGACACTCCCAGGGGATATGCATAGGATAATTCACATTTTCTTTAAAAACCGATTTAATGTATTATATATATAAGATGAGAGTAAATTACCTTGTTTAATCCTAATGTGTTTCAAGTTGAGAATATGGTGACATGTTAATCTCTAAATGTTTTTATGATTGCTGTTACTCACACAATGCTTTCTGGTTTTAGTCAATGGGTGGATTCCAAAGAATTCATAGTGACTTTGAGAATGATGTACAAGGTGGGAACGATGGTGGCAATGAGCAACAAAATGGAATGTTGATAGGCGTAAAAGATATCATCTTTATGCCAAATCAATTTTCCAAAAATATCATCAACAACATATATATTAACCAATTCCTGGACTCAAAAAAGAAGAGAAAGGGGATGAATGATAAGAGCTCCAGTAGTGGAGACCATGGAGAAAGGATTCCTCAATTTCCATCATGTAGGAAATGTGGAAGGAGAGACCCAGGAAAGTGTCTCAATGGTACAAAGAAATGCTTTACATGCTGGAAGGAAAGACATAAAGTGAAGAATTGCCGAAGAAAAATGAATAGTACTATGGAAGAAGATAAAAATGGTCCCAAGAGTCCAGTTACAGTCATTTTCCATAAATGTAGGGGACCTGGCCATTACCCGAGTGAATGCCCTATTCTATAGGATATTTTCATGGTCAAAGAAGTAGCAATGTTGAAATAAAAGGTTGGAGAAATGTTTAAAAAGTATTAGTGCTCCTTGTTGATGGGTTTACTTTTGAATAATTTTCTCATGTATTTGTAACCCCGCAGTTTTCCATGTGATAATGATATTTGAGGAAGAATTATCTCTTCTCTTGTGGATATAGTTATAAATAATCATTTGGTTTAATATGATCGTTGGGTATAAGGAAATTATAAGTTATCATAATTTGGGATGAAAATGCAAGGTATGAGATAAGATTTGTGGTTAAATTATGTTATGGTTATTTTGAGGAATTTATTTCATTTTGGTAATATTATAAAATATAGTTTTTGAAAAAGGACAACACGCACACCGTGTGACAACCCGTCACGTCGGACAAAGCTGTGGGAATCGAACCCACAACCAATGTGCAATTGGGATTTATCGCCTACCACTGGACTACGTGAAGTCCCTGGTTAGTGTGACTATTATTTTTAGTCAAATGATTTTATCGATCAATAATAATTTGATTTTGGATCTTATGTCTTATCAAATGAATACCCTTAGTATAGGAAAATGATTTGGTGATTAAGTGATAAATGTTATTTTGGAAGTTGTTCGTTTTGGTGTGAACACTATATGCCCATGGAAAATAGAATTGTATGGGATTTCATTTGAGGAGTAATGGTGGATTTTTATCTATGTTTTTATTGGGGATTTATAATGATTTGGGTTATTTATGGAAATGTTTAGGTTAATTACTATTATGTATGTGACTGTAAGAGTAATTAATGTCATTTGGAGATACAATTTAACGTGGAAGACTACATTCTTAATAAGTTTTGGTTTTCAATATTAGTTTGGATTATATTGAAGGATTTTAAGGACAATTGATTATTGAATGGTATTTATTTAACTTTGGGGTATTGTTGGATTAATTTTGGAAATTAAGATTAGTGGTTATTTCTCTCAAGGAATATCCTTTTGGGGGATCATTCGATCTTATACTAACCATTTTGGTTTTGATTAATCTCTAAAGACAATGTAAATATATAGTTAATCCTGCATGGATCATGTGATTCTATAGAAGTTTATTCTAGCTCTTCCAGTGTGACCAAGTCTTCCTGAATACTCATCATTAAAAAAAAATGAGGTAGTGGTCGAAATTTATTAAAGAATGAAACTCTACCTAAAATGTGAGTATATATATTTATATTCTTAGTCAATATCATATATGAATTCCTCATCCTTATGTAATGTAACTTAAAACAAAAAATGTTGTCCGTTTACTTTCCTACTAGGAGACTAATGGCCATTTGTCCCAACACAAGTTTGTGGTATTATTATTGTTAACTTCCTCCTGATAATGATTTATATCCCTCTGCATCAGAACTTGATACTTAGTTTATCATCCATATCCATGTTTTCCTACATGGAATCCGAGTATGGGTTATCTTGGTTGACCTTTATACCTCTCTTTCTTTCCTTTAAAGTGATAGTTTTATTGAATCTTTTTCTGATGTGGGACTTTACACTTTATTCCCAAGCACAATTTTAAAAATTGCGAGGACGCAATATATTGAAGGAGGGGAGAATGTGACACCCCAAACTTGCACGATACGTTTCCCTTCGAATAATGAAATGGCATGCATTGTACGCAACTTCGAGATTATAACACACCACAACCAATCAAACTAGCTATTATGAATATTAATACATAATTTTTGAAATTATATATATTTTATATTTCAAAATGGACTTCATTTTTAGTTTCAGAATATCGAAATTTTCCTAAGATGAATTTTTGGTATTTTTCTGATAACTTCCAATTTTTATGAATGGTGAAAAATACTTAAAAACAAATTTTTTAATCAAAATAATTTATAGTGATAAATTATATTATTGAGTGGTTTCAAAGTATAATTAGAATATATTTTTACCATTTTATACAATGGAGTTCATTAGAATTAATTTCACTTCGAAATTGGACCTAAACAATTGTCAATCTTTTGATATATATTATTTCTTGAAAACACGCTATTTGTTGTGACAACAGGAATTAATTATAAATTTAATTAATGCAACTTATATGTTTGGAAGTTTGTAAAATAGACATCATTTTTTAATTTGGAATATCAATTATATCTTAGGGTGAAATTTTGGCATTGTTATGAAAAACTTCAATTTTTGATGAATAGTGAAACTACAAAGTTGTAGTTAAAAAACTGAATTTTTCAAAAAACTTAATTTTACCGCTTCTATGAATGGAATTTCTAAAATCCGAGAGACATGGATAATATCAAGAAGTAAAATGTGGTTCATTGAGATGAAAATAATTTTTGGTGAATAGTAACTTTTTAATTTTATTTACCACGGTTAAAAGTAAATAGGGTAATTAAGGGTGAAAGTGATATTAATATTACCCTAACACATGTACTAATTCTATTGGACAAGTGTATCTCCACCAAAAACAACCTTAGGAATAAAATATTATCATTTAGGTCCACTTTAATTAGATTAGGACATTTATTATTATTTAATTCAAAGAAGAGTTAAAAGAGTTAAAATCAATGTTTATTTACTACAACATTTTTAATATAGGGTTATACATTAGATAAATTCGATTTTAAAAATTAATTAGAAATCTAATAAGATTATATACATAATAATATTTTATTTATAATTTTTAGACATTAAATAATGTAATATATTTATGACAAAATGATGATGCAGAAATTACCATAATAGTAAAAAATTCAAAATAATTGATATTATAAATACCCAAATAAATATAATTTAAGACTTTCAATGAATTAAAATAATTTTCTAAGATAATATAACATATTAGTATTGATTTAATTGACTTTTTTAGAAGTAATCATTCTGTTAAAAGTTTCACAAAAATCAACTATTGAATAGTGTCAAAATTGACATAAAAGAGTTTTTAAAACAAATATTATATTATTAATTGATATTAAATTCATAAAAATCTAATGTTCGGCCAAGAGACTTATATCATGATAGTTGTATCATAAATGGACCACTTGGGGGTTGATTGGATGTATATAGTATGTTTATTAACTATATATTATAAAAATAGAAAGTGACATGGTAAATGTCAAACTAATTAACTAAGAGTTAAAACTAAAATATATGGTTAATATAGTAACCCAAACCTGTCTAAATTCTATTGGTTGAATGGATTTAGACCTATACCCACCTTAACCTTTGAATAATCAACTTTTGAGCCATTATAAACCGAATATGAATTTATTAGAAATTAATATTTCTAACTTTTCCAAAGGTGCCCCTCACCCCTCTTATAAAAGGGCACTCCTCCTTCTCATTTCTTCACACCTTAAAAGCCTTTTGTTTCGGCAAAAACCTGCCCAAATACTCTCTCAAATTACCTCAATACAACCTAGAGGCCTTTGTTTGATCATAAAGCCAACCTAAGGAGCCCTTTTGATCAAATCAAAAGGAAGAACCCGATGAAGAGGTAATGTTTTCACCACCCTTTTCAAGTTCCTTTCTTCTTCCACATATTCTTTATTTGTTATTACCATTCTAAAATAATAACTATAGTATCTTATATATAATGTGATGTTATTATAAATATGGTACAACCATATTCAGTATTCTATCCACCCTTTGAATAAAATGTCACCATACGTGCGTACGTACGACTTGTCGTCTCCACGTCGTGGTGTAATTGTTATTCAATATATTATTATTTGGATGGGTATAATAATGATGTATAATTCATGTAAAAAATAATTATAACATGATAATGATTTGTTATATATAATATACCATCCAAGTATATATTATTTTAATATCAAAAGAATGATATTGTCGCTCGTGCGTACGTACGGACTACCGTCTCCACGAACGTGATGAGATTCATTCTCTATCTTATCCATTCAAGTATAATTATCATTTGATGATTTAAAATTAATGTTTAAGGACTTGATATCATTCTTTATATGAATATTATACAACCTGTCCATGAAAAACATGCCTTACGTAACAAAAAATATAAAAGAAAACGAGTAAGTTAACACCTGAAACGACGATAATTCTAAGATATTATTAACAAATCAATGTTAAAAGATCAAATATGATATAATATTAAAGTATATGATTCATGAATAATTTAATAACAATTATTTCAACATTATAAATGAGGTTAACCTACCCCCAACCAAGGAAAAGTACAAGGTAAGGGGTTTCTTAACTCAATCTTAATTTCATGAGAATTCCATTGTTCACCACTTAATTATTGCATGTGGTGTATGTGTACTACCCATGATTGTATTCATTGTGTAATATACTTTAATTTAGGGTATTTACATAATCATTTTATGATCCTTCTTTCAGGGGTGTATGTTTCGTATGTTACCTAATCGAGAAGGGAATTCGAAATTTCAATTTCCATTTATTCAGCTTTACGCAAACTTCATTGATTATTTTACTCCGAGATTATGTGTGGAATAACTATTAATTTGCTTATGTCATAATTTCAAATCCCCATTTCTGTTGATATAATTTTTATTCACATAATAACTCCATTGATAATTTCTCAAGTCATCGATTTGAATTTGATAAGAGTATTTTTAACTCATTCTCCATTGGTTTAGATAAACATCCAATTCATTGGTGTTGTTTTTACAAGATTATGTGTGAATATCCTTTGATTGTTTTACACTGAATATCCAATCATATTTAGTGTATTTATATTTTTCACACATAATTATGTCGTTGATTTATCCTTAACCTAAGGATACAGCCTTTATGAGATATTTCATCTCAATTTACATTCCATTGAGACTTAGTTGTTGTTATACACCAAATCACTTTTATGTGGTGTATGTAATGTACTTTGACATAGTATATCATGAATTCCTTTATTCTCATGATATTACAATGTTTTTATTACCTCAATTATTTTTATTCAAGTGTCTCTCTTTTGGTTAGAAACTCTAACTAAAATACCATTTTTAAATGTTTTAAAGACATATTCTTCTAACTCTTTCTCATTAATGTCCATGTTTTAAAAATGGTTTTAAGGATTTATTTATATGGATATTAAAGTTTTAAAATTAAAACTCATTTTAAAAGTTTCAAAGTGGTATGTGACACTTTGATTCAAAAATCTATTTTTAAATAGCTTCTTGACAAATAGTGTGACTTTAAATGATTTCAAGAAAAAGGGAGATATTTCTCTTAAAAAGTTTTGTTGATTATTTTAATCTATGTCAATATACTTCATTATTCTCGATTGAGGTTAATATGATACAATACAATCTTCCATATTGTATCGAATGAGTTATGTTTGACTGTGTATGTTCTATTTTTATAACATTCATGGTTTTTGGATAAAGTATTGACATTTCGTATGCTAGTTTTAATATGAATGTTTATGTTATCTTTTAAACCTGTTCATATGAGGAATGCATTGGACGTAATAAGTGATGGGTGGAGCCCGCTATAGCTCCTCGATGCATCGGTAGGTCTCATGAGACAAACTAGTGTCTTGGCACAAGGCCTTGGCAAAATCTTATTTGTAGTCTTGGCACGAGGCCTTGGCTATGTGGTTATGATAGTCTGGCATTATGCATTCCATCATTATGAAAGTGGTTGTTGATATTTAATGTGATCATTCGACTAGTAGAATATCCATGTGAATAAGTAAATGGCATTATTTCATTTTATCTTTGCCATTTTATGCTGAAGTTCAATTTTAAAAGGCTTTTGTTTTAGTTATAAATTGCATTAAGTGTTTATGCTTATCTATGAAAAATTCTGCTACAATGTTATCCTTACTGAGCATCTTAGCGCACCCCTTTCAGTTTTTTTATTTTTCCCAGGATTATGAAGAAGTAATTTATGAATGACCTGAAGGGATAGTATTAGGGGATATGAAGACAAGATGTTTTTTTGATGTAATGTAAAACTTTATGAATGTATCTAGTGTTTCCAAGGCTACTAAACTAATTGGTCTTTCGATACTTGATATTTCTTGTGATCATGCTAATGTTATGTAATAATGCACCGACTCTGGGTAACTGAGGTCGGGGCGTTACAATATGAGAGGGTCACTATAATTCCTCTTATATACCATTGATATCTAGTAGAGGTGTACCCCTAAATTTCTATTAGTTTATAAAGTCCATACACACACAAACTTATTTTCCTACACCTATAAATATGTGTAACATTCTTGGATGTTATAGTCATATACAAAGTATCTGATAGAATATTTCTACTCTTCTATATAGTAATAGATCATCAGCTCCAAATATTACTGTGGCATTTTTAGATGCTTCAAGTACTATAGTGACTTAGAAACATTCCCCAGGAGTGAAGAATCATCACACAATAGATGAGTTTTAGGTAAAGGTAAATGCGGGTCTAGTGATAGTGAGAGGTACCATATTTATTACTTCTTATGTAGTGATTTATTTATTTGATTCTAGTGTTTCCCAATCGTCAATATTTGTCTTTTTTTAACATTATTAACAACCAAAAAAATTTAATATCATTTTTATATAGTAAAAACACTACTTAAGAATATTAAAGAGTATGGGTTTTAGTTTCCTTTTTTTCGTTCAATAGCAGATGCAAAGTTAGTCTATAATTTTTAATTTCTTGATCTGGATCTATTTGACATCATCCTTGGGATGGATTAGTTTGTTGCTGATCATGATGTGGTTATTTTCATCATCTATACATATTATTTTTTATGGATAATGAGAGATATAGGGTGTTTTAGAGAGAATGGTATTTGAGGTCTGGTCATATAGGACATTCCCACCCAAATCTTGGGAGTTTGTTTTCAACTATAGAAGTTGAGCATGATGATGTTTATTATTTTGATGATCTTCCTGATTTTCTTTTAGACATTCCGATTATTTTCCTAAATTAATTATTTAGAATTCCTCTATATAGGGATAGTGAGTTTATGATTGATCTGGTTCCAAGTAAAAAACTAATTTCAATAACCACTTATCATATGGAAAAATATGATCTAATAGAGCTCAAGATTATATTGCATTATTTGATAGAGAATGATTTTCTCCACCGTAGTGTTTCTCATAAGTTATCCCATGTTCCCATTTCTAAGAGGGTAGATGGATCACTCTGATTGTGTGTGGATTATCAGAAGTTGAACTATGTAATAGTTAAGAAAAAGTTTTCTTTACCCAATGTGGATGATTTTTTAGTTAAAGGGGGAAATGTGGTTTTCAAAGATTGAAATTTTGTTGGGTTATCATCAACTTATATTTCCGGAGTCTAATGTATCGAAGATGGATTTAAAAATTAGAAATGTCCATTAATAATATTTGGTGATTTTATTTGGTCTAACTAATATTATTGACGTTTTTATGGATTTTATGAATAATATATTCCATGATTATCAAAACACATTTTTTGCCATGTTTGTTTATTATATTTTGGTTTATTCGTTATCTGAGTACAAGAATGAGCACCATTTTGGGTTTTGTTATGGAAATCCTAAGGAGTCACCATTTATATGGAAATCTTTTAAAATGAAATTTCTATGTCTAATAAGTGAATTTATTAGGACAAAATGGTTTTAACATAGATTATCAGTTGACCTGAGATGGTGAAGGATGATTTTTCATGGGAATATCCACATAACATATTTGAGATTCATAGCATCATTGGTCTTGTTGGATATTGTTGGTGGTTTGTAAATAATTTCTCAAATTTTGTTCCACCATTGTCTACAATTACCGAGAAAGGGTTGAAGTTAATTTGGGATGCAATGTTTAATTATTATTTTGATGAGATGAAATAACTTCTAATATCATCTTTTCTTAAAATATTATCTGAGATCGGTAATGGGTATGTGATTTTATATGATGATTTTGGTGTTGTTTTGGCTAAAATTAATATACAGGATGATAATTTAGTGTCTTAAGTTTCTGGTAAAATTCAACCAAATGATAAGATTTAGAGATCCTTATAGTTTTGTATTCACTTATGTGTTTTAGGAATTATCTTTATGGGGATAGTTTTATGGTCTTTTCTAACTAAAATCATCTTAGCATTATCTTTTCTCGTAGATTCAATAATGTCATATAAATACAGTTGGTGGAAAACCTTCAGATGTTTAACATGAACATCACATAGTCCCCAGGGATGTGTAATTTCATTATAGGAACTGTTAAAATTAAACTACTATCGCATGATGTTTTCATATCCGAGGAAGGGTGGAAACATATTTATCTCTTCTCTTAGCTGCACTTGGATGTTCTAGATGATGTTTTTGGTATGGTTCTGACCATTTTTTAGTTATCATCATATCTTCATGAACCTATTCTATAGAGTTAAGAGAATGATGATGAGTTAATTGTAATTTGAGAAACCCTATATGGTGAAGAGACTATTTTTAGTTGGTCAATCTATTTAGGTGGTATTATCTATTTTGGGGTTTGGGCTGTCATCCAATAATATATACGGATCTATTTTTTGTTTGACTATCATTGTTATTCATGTCCCTTACATTCAAGAACTATGAGGATTTTTTGTGATAGGATATTGTGATTTTAATGTTTGAGTATGAACCATGACATTGCAGATTATTTTCATGTTGTCACATCTTCTAACAAATAAAAGTAGAGAATCTAAAACCTTCTGGTTTGTTTCAGCCTCTATCGATGACAGTTTGGAAATGGGATGAGGTGTCCATAGAATTTTATGCGGGGTTAGCAATGAAACACAAGGGAAGGAATGACATCTGGGTATTGATTGATTATTTTACAATGTGAGATCATTTCATTCTGATCAGGTACACCACTAAAGTTGAAGATATGGGTTAGATGTATGTTTTGGACATCATAAATTTACATGGGGTTTGTTATTAAATTGATTCAAACATGGATCCAATGATTACTTCTAGGTTCAAGAGGAGTCTCCAAGTGGATATGGGGACTCCGGATGAGATAATTATAATTTACTATCCACAAACACATGGAAGATGGGGATATTTTTGGTCATAGTTAGCTTGAAATTAGTGAATGTTGGCTCTAACATAGGTTGGACCATTTGAGGTCACTGAGAAACTTTTGTAGGTTACTTATCGGTTGGATTTTTTAGTTCATTTGGTGGGTTTTCTTAAGGTTTTCCATGTATCTATACTCAAGAAATAACAACCTAATCTCTATCATATTCTATGATGGGATGATATTGAGTTACAGTATGATATTTCTATTATGGATCATCCAGTAGAGATCATTGAATCTCATGTGAAAGTCTTACATTGGAAGTCAATTCCATTGGTCAAATTGTTTTGGAGAAAAGGATAAGATTCTCATAGGACATTGGAGTGAGACTCATTATTGGGGGAGAAATGGCCTCACCATTTTTAAGAAAGTATTCTTCCCCACGACATCCTAGGGTTGAAAATCATATGGTTTGGAGTTTATATCATAATGTTACCACTTTTAGGTATTTTCCTTCTCTATTGTAATTTCCACCATTATTTGGTAGCATGTTCAGACTCCCAAAGATTAATATTAATTTCCAGAGAATATTAATAAAATTTTATGGATTTATGTTTGTATAAATTAATGGTGTTTAGGAATAATTGCAATAAATTCCTTGGGGAGTTCCCCTTGAGTTTGGAGATCACCAGTTTTGGTTTAGAATTCCAAGAAATATATGGGATTTCTACTACCTATTAGGTGATTACTAATTATTTAATGATTAAATTTCATGATATTTTTATGCATCACGTAATAAATACACATCATGTATTGGTTATTGAGAAAATCTCATGAATGACATTAAAGGCATGAAAAGACTACACACTATGAGAAGTTTACATGAGGTGAAATGTTTTTTGGTAGATGTCGTGAGCCGTTAAAAGGCATGAAAAATGATTACATTCCATTAATATTTTACATGATGGGAAGGTTGAAATTATTTATTTTTAATCTATGGTGACACATTTTAGGCGGGACTTCATAATCAATAATTACACAACATTAAAGGGGTCTACACCTAGTGTAATTATCATAGGAAATTTTTTAGGTCACTTCATTGCTAAAGTTTATTTAATTCAGCTAATGGTCTCTACTCTATCAGTGTGGGAGGTCCCCTAGGATAATTTGGAGAGCTAAAATCCTTCTAAATTGATTTGTTTTGTGATTGATCTATGTTACAGTTGTGGTGAAATTCTTTAGGTGAGTAATATTTCTACTCATCAATTTTCATTGATCATATTAGCACCATTATGTTTCATTTTGGATCAATTGATATGTTATGATAATCATCTAGATCCTTTTAACTCTATTGTGTGATATTCCTCTAGAGCCTAACCATTGTATTGGTTATGTTGTGATGTGTGATTTTCATTAAGGTATGTTGTGATATGTCCTTCCCACCAACTTTGTTATTTGTTAAATTTATTTTTAAATGTATGGATTTATTCTAGGAACACTATGATTATATTTTCTCTCATTTTTGGTTGGTGGATTCCTTTGTGGGCATGTGTGAACATAGTTTGAGGTAGGTGGTTCCATCTATAGCCTATGTTGAATAAATTGTATTGTTGTATGTTTTTATAAATTGGTATATAAAAACAATGAAAAAATTGATTATTTGATTTGGGTGAATCGAAATATGTTTTTGAGAAAATAATGGTTCCCCATTGTTAGGTTAAAAGGAAAAAGTATTTTAAAATAATTTTAAAATGTATTTCTGAATTCTTTTCAAAGTTTGGTTCTTATGAAATGGTTTGTAAAATAGAACACATTTGAATCCTTTGGCACTTAGGTGGAAGGGGTTTTAATAGGGCTCATCCATTGATACTATTGGGGGGTTTACTCAAGGGGTATTTTTCTACTCCCTTGGCATTATGTTATGGGGTCTGGATATTATTTTTTAGGTTTTTATTTTTAGGGTGCTCCTATACTCTCTGGATTGGATGCATATATCTAGAGACATTATGTGTGTGATTGTCTTTGTTTGGGTACACATTTCCTAGATGTACTGACCTATAATGATCCTTTTTATAATGTTACCAGTTCTTTTGGATTTTCCTATTTTATTTTTTATGTCTACGGACTTGATATGATATGTGATACAATATTTTCTTTGATTTAACTACTCTAATGAATATGAAATGCTAGAAAACTATTTTATCGGAATTATTTTGTAAATGTGGAAAAAAGGGGAAATAAAATGACTTACCATTGTTTTGATATGGAAAATTGTGCAACTATTTATGAAACATTGTTTTTTTAAAGTTGAGAATTCGTAATTTTTTTTACAAAGATGTGATATAAAACACCTATTCGAGATCCTAATGAACCTGTTTAGCACACCTCTTGCACAGTCATTTAGTAGTGTGTGGGTCTTTGGATGTATTCCAATGTTGGGAAAGAAAAGTTGTCAAAAATGAGGTAGTGAGGTTTCTATCAGCTGAGTTTGGGTATTTAGTGGTGAGATGGTAGGAGTTTTCCCATTCTATCACATCGAGTGGCTAGATTTCTATTTTATTTTTCCATTGATGATGGACATGTTATTTGGGATGTTTTAATTTTTTTTAGTTGTATCATATCTTATATATTAATTCTATTATAGTATATGTTATCTCTTTTGATGATTCAAATTATTATCTATATATGCCATGTTATTGTTTCATTTTGGGAAACATAATTCTCTATGGTTGTTGTTTGGTACCCATGTGCTATTCACCAGCCTATGGGTATCAAGAACTCCCTTCAAGTATGTGGAAATTAAGGTTGGGTACTAGTTTGAGAGATTATCTAAGCTAGGTTCATGACAAATGGAACTAAATCTAAGAGTGTCGTTGTAGTGTCTCATATAAATACCCATAATGACTATTTATTAAGAAACATTTAAGGGAATTGATTTTCATATGGATTTCATAGTTAGTATTTGACATATAGATAGACATTAGTTGATTTTTGATATAAATTTTTATTTCACTATCCAGAAAATTGATATTGTATTTATGTAGTGATATCTAGTTCATTCATAGAGTAACAACAAATTTGAATAGAATTAGAAAAACAATATTTGAAGGAAACACATTCCCAAAAACCTAAAATAGGGGAAGTGTTATAAGCATGGGATAAAGTCACCACACCCTTAGGTTTTTTTCCCAATGATTGAATATACAGTCACCAAGATGGTTATAAAATTCTTTTATAAAACATTATAGATATTAAAAAGGGGTTAGAAATATAATAAAATAAGATATTTGATATTATTTAATAGACAATAAGCATACCAATATCCATTTGATTTTAGTTTAAATCATTTACATTAAAAAATTCTTATCCATAGTATTGAATAATACTATTCATACTAAAAAATCATATCAAAATTTAAATTAATCCAATGATACCCTAACCAATGATACATTTATTTCAACTAATGAATCTTCATGTTCAATTTATATCAAATTTGGTAAAACCAATGATACTCACTCCTGGTTCAACTACGTTTTAATTTATTTTGGTTATCTTATATGTCTTAACCTAATCCTATAAAATAGAAAAACCGACACTCAAATATCAACTTATATTCCTTTATACCTACACCATCATATGTTATAATGAAACAATTTTTTTGAAGAACACTATTTTGGGGGAAATTTGATTATTTATAGTCATATAACATGAGACATTTGGAGAATTAGTAGGTATATTAGGATTATAAGGGTTAGAAAATGCTGGGAGTGTTGTTCTTGGATTAGGATATCATACCTCCTTATTTTTCATGTTCTTGAGAAATAAATAGGGTAGGTTCAGTGTGGACAAGCTATGGAATTTTTTACTAGGTGATAGACTGCATTACAGACTTCGGGCATTATGGCATGGAAACGGTCATAAGGGTTTATATATTATATATATATAAATGATACCATGTTGGAGTTGGTGTGACTAAAAATGGGGGACACACAAGAGTTAGGGAAGTATAGTGTTGGTATGAGGAATCTAACACAATAGATTTGGGGATGCACCATAGAGGGTCCTTGAGAGGAATGCCCATCCAGTTACCCCTAAAGGTGGATTGTGTTATGGAACTCTATGTTTCACCATAGTCAGTGCCCATGGGGATTTATTTTCTATAAAACATATTTTATTTCACCAAAATTCATCCCTAGGAGAGTGGTTTCACACTGATACATATTTCAATTCTGTAAAGGGCCCCAAATCCTGATCTTTTTAACTGGGCAGACTTGTAAATTACTAGTAAATACATTTTCTTTTGTGGGAAAAGGGGCATTTGGGAGGGTCCATTTGACGATGTATCCTCCTACCTCTTCTCCCATTTTATCCCCCTTGCAAGGAGTGGTTTCTTGGAATATTAAATGGAATATTAATTAATCCCTCTTAATTTCTCTATGCTTTTTATTCCACTTTGATATCCATTCATTTGAGTTCATTTCATGCTATAATTTTAGAGTTGATTTTAAAAGATCATGGTGAAACAATCTCAATTTGATAGGGATTTTATGTGGTGTAGTAAAAGTAAATACTATAGGGATAAACACATTAGGTTTCATTTGGTTTCAGAATAATCAAAATACATAACAAGTTTTTATAAAGAATATGTCACATTGGATTAAGATAAATGATTTATTACAATTTACTATAATTTATTTTGTTTATGTTATAGTGTTTTATTGGAGATTGAGTGCTCATGAGATCTTTGTAAAGACATGGGGGATTGACTGAGGTTGTGGGGAACATCACATGGATGGAAAATACATGATGAAGATTGGTTGTCCCTATAATAAAAAATAATTTTCCTATTATTGACAATATATTTCTTGCCTGAATGTTTCCTTGGAAAATGTAAAGGGGATTGGGATTGAGATTTTCGTAAAGAAGGAGATATGGTGGAATTGATCACCCTTGAGATAGAATAAGATATTTTCATCACTTAAGTACTATGATATCACCTGAAGACTATGTCTTAAATAGGTGTAAGTACATGTTGAGTTGATAAATGAAACTAAAAATAGAGTAAGACATGATAAAAGATATTAGTTACTTATGGTGGACATCAAAGTGATATTTGTATAGGAATGGTAATCTTAGGCTCAGTAGCATACATGAGATGGTTATACGTTGCATGTAGAGTAAAGATCACACACTTAAGGGTGGATTAAGAGTTTATAAACATTGTGGGTGGGATATGTCCTCAAGGGATATATGTGGGTTGAAGGAGTAGATTTTCCTCTAAGAGGTAGGATGAACGATCTCTTATGAGAGAATGTGAGGTGGGACCTATGTATCGGTAAATAATATTGTTTAGTTGACTTGGTATTGTATTTTTAGAAGGGTTTGAAAAAGTTTTATGTTCAAAGGGGGACTAAATACCCTTAGAGGGGGGGGGGGGGGAGTCAAGCTATTGATATTATTTTAAAAAATATCCATTCCAACTAGATATTAAATTACTTATTATAAGAGTAACTTTTTTTCTTAATTGTTAATGATAATGTTATTCATTCCTTATTTATCTGATAAGGATTATTTGAATGTAATATAGGAAATAATTTAGATAGACACACATATTTTTACATGGTTTTCCCACACTGGGATACATTGAAGGAGCATACAATGAAATGCACCGATGTGTCAAATCCACTAAGGCTAACTGTCAAAATGTTGTTTAGGCTAGATCAGTTATTTTCCTAGGGTCACTGTCTTTACAAGATTTAAGGTCATCTCACTACTTTTGTAAGGGTCACTCCCTAATTCTCTTTCTCTAGATCACTATTGGTGGAAAGGGTACTTGTGTTTCTCTTCATTATATCACAATTATTGGAAGGGATACACTCACTGTTTATGGACTTATGGGCCCCTTCATTAATTATAATGAATAAATCCTCTGAAGTAGATGGATTCTCTATTGAAGTTCCAATGTCATCCAATGAATGAATACACCTTTACCATAGATATACTATGAAATTATTTTTTTTAACACCTTAGTGAAGCTCACCCCTTTCATGAAGCTCATTTAGCCTTCACGAAGAACCTTCTTTTCATGATGCTCGCTGCCATTGTGATGCTCACAACTTTCACAATGCTATCCTAGAAATCATAAAAATCATCTCTTTTTGTAGGGTTTTTATATCATTCATGAAAATCAATACTTTAGTGATGCATAAATATTTAGGGTGGCATATATATCCATCAAAAACTCATTTCCTTTGTGAAATTGCTTACAACAAGCACATTCATAAACCACCTTTGTAAATCCAAATAAACAATATCTTTGTTATGATTCACTCCCTTTCTGATGGGGGTAGATGCCTATTTATATGCATTTCCACTAATCCTAGAAACTTGTTTCCAGAACATCAACATTTAATGGAGAAAAAATATTTCCTTCTCGAGGATCCTATATCTTATATCTTTGTCAAAATACTGTGTCAAAAAACTCTTTTCACACCACTACATATCATGTAAACCATCTTTTTTCAAGAAAACAAAATCAACCGAAAAATTATGCAATGTTACCTTGAGGTATTTCAACCCAAAAACAGATTTATGATAATCCATGATAATCATGATTGATATGTGATGTGGCTTGGTGATAGTGAGAAAATACTTGGTCAGTTTTGAAGCAATCTAGTGGAATCTATTGTGGGTGATTTGATGTTATTTAGATAACTACCATGATGTTCATCTATGGATGAGAAGATATTTGGGATTATTTTGATATATTTTTTTGATTGAGAGGTACATAAAGTTTTAGGGTTATATATAGAGTAAATAGTGCCTAGGTGATGAACTGATGAGCTAGAGGGATGGGCTTCCTTAGGCTCCCTAGACATACACTTCTCGAGCCCCTATTAGGAACACATAATTTTAACACAGATGAACATATATTTTTTATATCATTTTAATAATTTAAACATTACATGTCATAAAAGAAGAAAATCCCATGAATATAAGGTTTTATTTCATTGAGGATCAACAAAATATTCTACTTATTTAATGATACTTGTGAAAATTTATCCATAATTGATCCACACTAGAATACCATCTTGATTGACCTTAAGTTATAATAATATTCATAATATGGCGATGAAAACACATGAAATGGTTCAACATTAAAATTTATTAAATGATAAAAAATCATCAAAATGTTATCAATGGTAAGATTATATTCATATACGATAATATGATTATGTGAGAAATATATTATTCAAACGAACATCAGATAATAATATTTAACCCTATGTTTTAATTAAATTTAGTATAATATCAAATGAATGAAAATATATTGTATACCAAGAGTTTGATATAATAAGAATGAGGCATGGAGAATAATCATTGGCATATGAAAAACAAATATGTCATGTCATAAAATCATATAATTTTAGGGAATTATGACACAAACATAAGAACAAAAAAGCTTCATGTTGTGAACAAATCCAACCATGCCCACTCATTATGTTCAAAGAAAATACAATCATGTCAACCCTTTTGGATATGAAAAAAATTCTAGAATGTCCGTAATTAATGTTTTAAAAAAGTATGAGCATATGTAATCTTTATGTAGTTGAAAAATACAAGAATGATAACAATTTATACTGTGAACATATCAAATTAAGTCCATGATTTATGTTTTGAAAAAACTAACATTTAACCCATTATGTTAAGAAAATATACAATCATGTTCATCATTTATATTATAAAAAAATCCACTAATGTATAAGATATTTGTGGTAAAAAAATATAGGCATGTCCACCCTTTTTGTTGTGAACAGTTCCAAGCATGTTTACGATTCCTTATAGCATTAGATATAAAACCATAAACAATTCATTGGAGGGAGATATAGGACCCCACCCATATTTATCCGTACATATGTATTCCATGAAATATTTATCGTTCAAAAAATCATGAAAACCAAGGGGATGAAAATTTGTTTCATTATCTACATCACAAAGAATCCATGGAAAGGAAAATGGGATTCACAAAATATCCATGCGGTATTAAAAAAGTTAACCTCAATAATATAATGGGTTGATAACCCAAATTCAATAATCCCAATAGAGATTTAAAAATAATAATTAGAGGGTGATTCAATAGAAATATGTTTTGTGGATATAAATCCACTAAAGATGGAGGATACTTGGTAGTAAAACCACTTTTCTAAAAGTATCAAAAAATACTTTGAAATGTTTCCTTAAGAATAATTAATTTTAGTTTATTTTTTTATATAAATAATGGATTCTATAAAAAATATTTTATAATAAAAAATGATTTTCAAAACATTATATTAATAATTAATAAGTAAAAATTGAAAAATTATTTCCTAAATACTCAAGCCATTAAATTCTCTTTTAAAAATAGAAATTCTTTTTAAAATTGATTTTTTAAAATAAGAGAATATTACTTTTATTTCAAATTCATAAATTGTAAAAATAAATTGAACTCCCATTTCTAAACTTGAAAATTATGCTTCATAATGAATAATTCTTATATAATAACTGAAATTATAAATTTGTTTGCAGTAAATGTTCGTAGTTTTATTATAAAATAAGAAGTTATAAATCATATTCAAAAGTCATTTTCGAAAAATGGAAATGGAAATTTTGGGAATAAAATTCATTAAAATTAATATTTAATATTAACTCCTAGAAATCATATAATAATTATGAAAATGTAATGTTTAGTATAAGATAAAACATTTTATGGTGAAATGATTGAAAACCATTTTTATATTTTTGAAATTTTTTATGAAAAATCCGTATCATAATATGTGTTACCAAACATTATATTTTTATTTCGTGAGAGGGGAAATATGAATTTCACATGATATAAACAATCAATAAGTTTATTAATATAAATTAATAACATTGGTGGGAGGAGAAAAGTTTAATTTTGAAGAGAATACTTATTTGGAGAGGATGGGAATTATTCTCTACATCATCAACTTTTTTAATGAAATAAATACATAAATTTAACTCTCTATACAATATGGAGGGATGAAATTATAATATAATAATATAACCGAAGATATGAATCATGTAAAACTGTTGTAAAAAATAATCATTATGAATTGAGAAAAGATTTTGAGTCCAGATGAAACCCTAACGGTGGCAGTAAGGTAAGAATCCAAATAATATAAATGGGTTAACCCTAAATTGAACATTAAAATAACATGAAATGAAATATATTTTTTTAATTGAAGTAATTAAGTTAAATTATATAAAATATAAGGAAAAGTATAGGGCACAATATAAACTATGTCACATAGATTTCAAGATAGAGATAAATAAGTATTACATTTCATTCCCTCATACTTGATCATTATTTGAACTAACCTATAATGAAAATAATTATCATAAAATATAATTTTAGGACCAAATGGAAATATATTAACTTTTATAAGAACCAATTTTATCCCTTTTATTACAAATATGTTACTCAGTTATAATTTATTTCCTCCATTAGATTTTAGGATTTTTGATTGTTTGTTCCAAACTAGTTTCATAGTGACTGGGACAATTGTCACCTATTAGTTCAAAAATCACAATTAAAATATTATTTAAGATATAATAATTATTTATTTCATTAATTAGTTATTTCCCATTTAATTAGCTGAGAAAATGGATATTGTTCATAAAAAAGGAAATTTTGATAAAATAGTTTCAGCATGTTTAACAATTAAAATGTATTATATTAATAATTTTATTATATATTAATAAATATTTGTATAATCCTTATAAAATATTAAATATATTATAATTAAAAAATATTATAATTACAAAAAATTAATTAATCATTAATTATAAAAAATTATACCACCATTCACGTGGGTTGTAAAATTGACCCAAACGAGAGTAGTTTATAAGAATTTAACATGTAATATTTTTTATATAATGATAATATAACGTTTATAGATGTTTTAAAATTACATAAAAATAATTTATCTTTAGAAAACTCATTCTAAAAAAAATTATTTGTGGGTGGTGAGGACAAATAAAATTTTTCTTTCTTAGGGATGGTGGTCCACATGTAAACCTGAATAAATATTCATTTTCTCAACAAATGGGATAGAATTTTGATATATGAAATATTATCATTTCATAATTATAATTATCAAAATATTAAAATATTAATTCATCAAATACATAATTTTTACTTTCTATGGGACTCTATGATGAAAAACAAACCATATCCCTTATTGGATGTGGTAGTATCCATATAAGCAAGATCGATGATGAATTTTTCTTAGTGGGTGGAAGGGATTAAATAATGGATTCTACATTAAAAAAATTAAATTTTATTATATTAAAAACACTGATTCAATTATATTATGGAATCAATAAAATTCATGGAAGATAAGTATCATGAAAAAAAGACCGAGGAATAATAATTACTCATAATGAAAACATGATATTTCTCCTTGAAATATACTACAAAATTGTGGATTTAAGGTAAATAATTGAGAATATAAGCTTATAAAAATTAGAGATAATTATACAAGGAGAAAATTTTTAGGAGTTAATGGTGAAATTATACTTGGTTGTTCTAGCATGAAGTGGTGTAAGTGATCCCCTTTTATAAGTGAAGGGAAGGGCAGATTTCGAAGTATCCATTACATTTCAACATTGGTATGACACTATTCAAGTGAAATGTGATCCAAATGTTTATAAAAATGGATGTATAAAGTTTTGGGAGATTTAAACCTCATAAAACAACATGGATTCAATTTTTTAAAATGTTTTAGTTCTTTTACAAAAAATTAAATCTCATTTTACCCTTTCTGCTTTTATAGTGACTACTATTGTTTTTACCCTAAATAATTAATATTAATAATAAAAATAAAAATAAAAATTGTTCAATAATTTTATATTTTATGTTTTAAATTTTATAATAATTATATAAAACAATAATAAAAGCATATAAATGTGAATTTTTTAATTATTTCACAAGATAAAAAAAATAGTCTTTGGAAAAATTTTGTTTTAAACATAATTTTTTTTTGTCTAGTTTAAGTTTTAAATGTTATTAATTATTATGATATAAAATGGTTTATGATAAAATTAGATTAATTTTTGTCTCATTAAAATCAATACAAAAACCTTATTTTATTTTAGAAATTCTTTATAAAAAAATAACTAAAACAATTTTTAAATTAGAATAAAACACAACCTGAATTAAAAAAAATCAAAAATTGGTTATATAAATCCATAATAATACTTAAAAATCATAATTTTACCTTTTAAATATGTCTTTTATTAATTAAAAGTTTTAGTAAATTTATATTTCTTTCTTATATTATATTTGATACATAGAATGAATTTTTTTAGTGAAAATTATATTTTTTAATATTAACATAAAAATAAATTCATTTGGAAAGATCTAAATAATTAATCATAAGATAATATTTTTATTTTGTGTGGGAAAATTGATTTTATTTTATCAAATTAAAATTATAAAATTAATAAATTTATATTTCAAATGAAAATATAATGTATATAAATAAAATATATTTTACTAATAATGGCCTTTTAAAACATTGTGTTTTATTAATACAATTTTTTTCATATACAATTGATTAAATTATTTTTATTTAATAGAGGTTTTATTATTAATAATTTTTAATAATAATATGCATATAATATTTCCTAACTTCTTTTGGTTTGGTGTTGAATGTTGAACATTCTATCAAACATAGTACTAATCTAGAGAAAAATATATTCCAAAATATCAAGGTGTTACATTCTCAAAACCTAAATAAATTGTTTCCTCATCATTTTAAATATCATTAAATAATCAAAATAAATATGTGTATCTAAATGATAATAAAGACATGTTAAATAGCCCCTAAATAGATACAAACATTTCAATGTTATTGAATACTAGGTATAATATATTTTCCCTCATAGTAGGTCTATATTAAAATTTTCAAACATTTAATCCAAATATGACTTTATATCTAAGTCTTTGGAGTGTCTAGAAACATACCCTATATCTCTTAATTTTCAATATCTTATTTCTAACCAAATATTAAAACAAAAATTATTTCAATAATTTCTAATAAAAGAATATTAAATGACTATAAGGATATGAAAACTCAATTCTAATATGGCTTCTCCAATGGAACCTTCATTTCAACCTATGATAACATGGGTTCAACTATGATAAAATTGGATTGAGAAATCATTCCTTCATTTTTACCAAGGATTTCTTAACCCATCGTTAAATTATAATATATTTAAATCCATCATTATGGTTTATAATGACAATGTGAATAAACCAAACATATACCTTAGGAGTGTCAATCCCGGTGTGTAGTCTTAGGACCACTAATTATAAACTGTGTAAAATCAAGAAAATTATCAACCTCTAATATTCAAGGATATTATAACCTGGTTCATTTTTTCTATTTCCCTATACACTTTCAATTATTCATATAGGGGTGTAATTTCTAAGAAATCCACATCCTCAAAACATAATCAAAATATTAGGATGTTATCCTAAAAATAGTCGTATCCTTTAGATTTATTCCTAATTATTTCCCTACATTTATCTAATCATAATATCTTATAATAAATAAAATAATATTAAATAAATAAATAAACCTTTATTTGATACCAACTGAGGTTCTCTATACCCAAACAATAATATCCAATTCTAAAAACACATACTTAAAACATAAGAATTAATACAATGTGATATTACCCAAGCTAAACATATCATCATTATACATAATTTACATAAGTTAAATATTTTATCTAATCATAAACACACAACCTAAAGAAGGAATGGTTTAGGGCCTTTTTTGGTCATCTACATAATAAATTATTTTATTATTATTGTAAAAATTTCATTATAATTGAGACACAATTGGATCCCTTCTATAATTATCCCATGTTATAATCATCATCATAAATAGAGGAATGGAAAAATAATATGATATACCACAAACATGACTATCTAAATTACATGACTTAAAGAAAATATTTCATTACAAAAAATTCCCTAGACCTTCTAGGTTTTGTGTTTTAGTTGATTTTCATAAAATAAAACACATGTGTTTTTCAAATAATGGATGTTGTTTCTTTCCATCATGAGAGAAATATATTATTCAATAAGAATTCTTCAATATATCATAGAAATTCATCCCATAAGTTACCCTTATAGACACTTTTTACAAATTACCTTTCTATATAACATTTGGAAAAGGAATCATAATAAAAGGTTGAGCTCATATGCTCAGTACGGGTAAACCTAAATGATAACAATTGATGATCATTTTTTACTAGAATAAAATAATATGTGAATAATAAATATATATAAAAAATTTATACCCAAAAAATATTTGGTCAAAATTAATGGAATAATTAATGAAATAAAATAACACATGAATAAATTGAGCGAGTCAACAAACATGATCCTTGAGAGCATAACATAGTCAGAAGAATATGTTTAAAACTGTAAAATAGATTTCAACTTTTAAACAAGCAATTTTATAAGGAACATTACTTTCATGATCCAAACCATCAATTATAATGATTATGATCAAAAAAAGGGACTCCTAAATATATTATCTCTTGAGATATAGATTTTTATCCAATGCGTAGGATGTCTATAATATACATACCCATATCAAGTTCATAACATAACCATATATCCTTGGTTTATAAAAAAACCAACCATTATTTGTTTATTATAAAACCAACAATCATTGTTTTATATTAGTACCACACATCACTCATCCATACATATGTGTGGAACATAAAAATAATCCACTTTCCACATCATAAAGAACTCCTGTAATTAAAATGGTCTTTATAAGACTTTAAAAATAATAATATTTCACTTTTAGAGCACAAATATCCAATGGAAATAAAATGAGTTTCACTAAACACATCCTTAAGAACCCATGGAAATAAAATTTGTTTCATTAAAATTTTATAAAGAGCCCAAGAAAATATAATGGGTTTTAAAGATATCAAGTACGATTATTGGTAAATTTTATTCATTTAATATAATAAATAATATGGTATTTAAAATGAATAGATAAATGATATATGGATAAGATAAAAAATATACCCTATAAATTGACGTATAAAATATAGTTAAACATAATTATGTCAATGGAATAAGAAATAGTGCATCCATAGATGAAATACATTGGAATAAAATGTATATATATACACTACAAATTATTGGGCAAGGAAAAGGTAGTTATGGATCATTTCACCAAAAGAGAAGGAAAATATTGGGACCATCCTTAAACATTACATAATATAGGAAATGACATTAGAATTCACTTCTTTATATTCCCAAAGATATATTCTCTTTAGAGTTTTAGAAAATGAGGACATAATTTATACAAATCAACCCCCAATAATATAAATTGGGTACTACTAAATCCATATCCATTTCTTCTATAATAAATTTTTTTTAATAAAAACATGAAATCCTTTCTTGAAAGGTCCTCACAAAATTCGTCTTGGATTCTCTTTCTCTCTTACCCATACTTAAAACTTCAAAAAACATTTTAAAACATGTGATAAGAAAAAAATAATCTCATTAAATGACATAAAAAAATAATGAGATAAACTATTAGTAGTTGAATACTTATAAAAATATGAAATCATTTTCAGAAAGACATATTTCTCACCCAATAGAAATGATATAGTTAATTTGTGAAAAAATGGGATTTTCATAAAACATAGAAAACATAAATAATACCATAAAGGTAAAATGGGGTATTTCTTAATTAATATTGTAATCCTCATGGATATAGAATTATTTTTAACACTCACATATACCTTATAATGTAACCCTCACATCTACCTTATGATGTAACCCTCACGACTACCTTATGGTGTAACTATCACAATTAAACATACAGTAAACATATGGTCTACCTATAACATAAACATAACAAACTAATTGTATGTAGATATAGGTCTTACCATCTATCATAAAAAATTCCCATGAACCATAATCGTAAAGTGACAATACTTTCATTAAAACATTCCTTTTGTATTTTGTAAAAATGGAAATTTAAAAGAGGATTTTTTTTAACAAATTCCCTTAAAAATGTATTATAATTGAAGTGAGAATTAAGTAAATTAATGGAATATGTGTATATGTTGTAAAAACATTATAAAACACAATATAAACAAATTTGTTTCACAAATAATCATATAACCACATAATCAATGAAGTATAAGGTTAACTGAAAAATGGAAATTTGTTTAAAAATTCACTTACCTTATGTTATTCTTTCATCAAACTTGTCCAAAAAACATGTATTATAGTTTAAATAGTGTTATTAAAATATTAAAATACCATATTCATAATTATAATTATTTATATGATATGTTTATAATATCTTTCTACCCATTTATTAATAATATTATGTTATTTTTATTGTTCCGGGTGCATTTATTTCATGGTTTCAATGGTTGGTTCATTATGGATTTTCTTGACGAATGGAAGAAAATATAAAGAAGTGGAATTAAACAGTGTTAATATTTTTAAATAATTTTAAATTATACCTTATCATTTTTTGTTATATGACAATGAATCCTTAGTTAAAAAATTAATGCGAATGATTTAATTTATTTTGGCGGTATTTATGATCATCAAAAACTTATATCATTTTATTCAATATAATGTTTATATATTTGTTACATAACATTAAATAACTAATAATATATGTAAAAATATTTATTTAACCATAATATTTGTTTTATGACCAGAATTGAAGGCGCTAATGAAAAATTAATCTGTATCATCTGAGATGGTGGTAAATTGAACATCACACATGATATTATTATTCTGATAAAAAATGTTGAGGAGGGTAATTTTGAGGACGAATTTTACCATAAAAATAAAAAAATGCATTATAGTTAATATAATTTAATTTTCATGCCACATTGATAAGGGGAGACGAAGAAAGTATATGAAAATAAAAACAATTGAAACAAAAAAAATTGAAAGATGATTTTACCTCTTAAATAATTTTCATTGAGAAAAATATTAAGGTCGTCGATTTCTGAATTTTGGTGAGACTAGTAGGTCATTAATGTGAGTAAGAGGCTTTTGATGGGAATTGGTAAGGAATGAAAAAAGATACCAGGCTTGTAGGTGTGAGGATAAGAGGTGGTGAGGGGTGTTATTAAAGAGGCGAGAGGGGTGTTTTCTCGTTATTATATTCATTAGCTAATTATTTTGGCTCAGAACTATGAATAGTTTGAGAATTATAACAAAATATATATAAATAATAAAGGATTGTTCAATATTTTTTCATACACAATTCTTACAATATATATGACTCAATAATTCATGTACATAGCTTATACCATACATTATCATATTTCACTATTTAACAAAAATCCATGTATTTTAGAAAAATCCCAAAAAAATCACCCAAACAATTTTTCGATGTGAATTATTCAAAAAATGGGATCCATTTTATTAAAATAATTTTATAAATATATGTAATTTAATTTTTAATTAGAATCATTATTTATTGGAGAAGTACAAATTTTAAAACTATAGTCGATTTTGTAACAGTTTGAAAATTTAATTAAGGTCACATTAAATTATATTATAATCCTACGAAAATAAAATATTAATTTATGAATCTATATTATAAAAATATTTTATCTTTTAAATCATTATATTAATTATAAAATTATAAATAAACATTTAAGTTTCACAAAAATAGAAACACTTAATATATCACTTTAAAAACATGTATTTACTTATTCCATGATATAAATATATCATATTTTCACAATTAAGATACATGAATTTTATTTATAGTTTCATATGTAAGGTTAAACTTTTAATGGCTAGATTACTATTACATAGTCTATGTGACTATTCCATCAGTACAAATTCCTTAATTTCTATAAATACCAGTTTTTTAATTATACATTTATATTGAATTTCACAATTTAATTCTATAATGAAAAGAAATTATTTTATTTGTAAATTGGTTGTTACATTCTCCCCAAATTCTAGAAATTTCATCCCCACAATTTTAATTAGATTATTAAAAAAAGTGAGGATACCTTTCCCTAATTTTTTTTTTCATATTCCCATGTTGCTTCCTCAACTATGTGGTGTCTTCAAAAAACCTTAACCTAGAGAATTTCCATGTTACACAATACCTTTTCTCTAAGATCAAGAATATGAATTGGTTTCTCTTCATAAGAAATGTTCACTTCTATTAGGACTACTTCTAGGACCCAAACATAAGATAAATTTCACACATATTTTTTCAACATTGAAATGTGAAACCCGTTGTGTACTTGAGATAATCTCAGTGGTGAAGCCACTCTATAGGAAACTGGTCAAAAATTATCTTGGATCTTATAAGGTCTAATGAATTTGGTACATAGATTTACTTTCATATGAAAATGCATGAAACTTTTACATCGTGAGATTATATGAAAAACATAATCACCTACCTCAAAAGAAAAGACTTTCCTTATTTTATCTACATAAATTTTATTCGTGCTCTAAGATATCCTCATGTGTTGTTGGTTCGCCTTCACATTATCAACTACTTCCTTTACTAATTCTAGTCCCATCAACATTCTTCCCTAAAGGTCATCATAAAATGATGGAGTTCGACAACTCCTTCTATATAATGACATAAAAGGTACCTTATCTATACTATAATGAAATATTTTTTAAAAATAAAACTAATATAAAAAAATATTTTAATCCCAACATTCCTAATTGTCTATTGAACAAGTTCAAAGAATATCCTCCACTGTCTGAATTATTTACTCAGTTTCCCTATGCGATTGAGGATAAAAATAATGTAGAAATTTAATTTTGTGCCAAACTACTTCTGAATTCCATTCCAAAAGACATAAGTGAACATGATATCATAGTAAGATAGAAAATAAAAAATAACTCCATGTTACCTAATTTTTTTTGAGGTATTGTAAAAAACTATGATCTAAATACATAGTATCTTAAGTATGAATGAAATGTGAAGATGTAGTAAGTCAGTTAATAATAACCCAAACCACATTATTACCTCAAGAATTATATGGTAGTCCCACCACGATGTCCATTGATATATTTTTTGATTTCTACTCTAGAACTAGAAAATGATGAAGCTTCCCATTTTGTAATTGTCTATTTCATTTAACATATTGATAAATAGAAAATTATTATGATAAAATCTGAAATATCTCTTTTTATTCCATACACTACTATAAAACTTGGTTTTTATAGAGGAAGGGATTTAATAGTGCTAGATTAAAATGATGTTGAAGACCCGCTTTTCTCACACTAAAAAAACTATTAAAGGGGGTCTATAACAGTTATAAAAAAGTTTTGTTAAAGGGAGGCCCTTATTAGCACTTATTTACAAGAAATGATAAATGTAGTCTTTTATCAGAAGTTGTAAAAATGTTCATATAATGGTGGGGGGGGGGGTATGAACACGTTTTTAGTAGCACTGTTAATTACTTCCCTTGTCAACACCTTTTTACAAGTGATGAAAAAATTATACTTCAAAAAAATATTTCATTAAATATAATATCATAATATATTTATATATTTATCTTCACATAAATATAATATATATTTTTTGAAATATGTTTTAGATAAGGTAAATATGCATTTACACTTATAATATTAAATATTTTGTAAAAATTAAATATAAAATAACAAAAAAAAATTTTAATAACTAATTTTCTTATTATTAATTAGTAATAGTTATTCAATATCAAATTTTAGATAAAAAATAAAAATAAAAATAAAATATCTCAAGTAAGTTTAATACATATCTCAAACATTAAACATCTATAAATTTTGATCTAGGTGACCATTTGGGCTCTACCACATATCAAATCAAAGCTAGTGATGATCTCTACAACATTATAACTATGGAAACCATGATCACTATGTTTTCTAGGCCAAAAATGATGTGAAGTCCTCCAAAATTGAGTATTAGTTGGGGTACCAAAATTTTTTATCCTTCGATGGTTTTTAAGACTTGTTTATGTGGGAATTTTTTCTCTTTTTCAGCATGGAATAAATTTATTCCCACATCTTACATTCATGTTGATGTTATAGATTTAAAATTATATTATTTTTTATAACATAATTTTATTTGTAATCAAATATATATCAATATATATATATATATATTATATATTCACACATATAAAATTAATTTTCTAAATAATAATATTAAACATATTTAAATATAAAACCTCTTTATTAATATATAAAAATATTTATTCATATATATATAAATATATGAATAAAAATGTAATGAAATATATATAAATATATAGATATATTATAAAATGTAAAAAAAATAGTATAAGGTAGTGGTAAATGTGCTCAATGTATAAGCATCTGGTATTAGGTTTGAAACTCGCTAGAGGTAGGGGAATGTGTGGGAGGATGGTATTTTCAAAAGAGCTAATAAAGGGGTGGGAGAATTGCTAATAAAGGGGGGTGGGTGGGTGTGGAAAAAATTGTATACCCTTTATCAGCAGATCCATTATCTACGGTTTTTTTAGCACTTTTAAAGTCCCCCTTTAACATCGCTAAAAAGATCTAACAAAGGGGTCCTTTAACAACGATTTTTTAGTGATGATAAAGGTTTGTGGGTTTTAACAAATTTTTGATTATAATCATTTTTTATCACTCATAATGTGTTTTTCAAGTGCTGTTAAAGGCCGATTTTGATGTAGTGATTCTTCTAGTAATACTCCCAAAGGTCTCTGTACATCTGTATGCTACCAATTTGAACTGAAAATGGAGAACTATTACCCTCACATAAAAACTATTTCTTCGACTACGAATCCCCATAACCAAATAATCTTCTCCCAAATTTCAAAAATCAATCCTTATCAAAATTTAATTCAAAAAAATTACTTTTTTTCACTAATTATACCCTTTTCTATAAATCATATTCTTGCTTCCATGGTTCTTTAATTCTAGATGAGAGAGATGACTATATTGAACCCTGAAACAAAATAGAGGAATTTCCTAAACCAACAAACTTCCAAGACAAAATTCATCAAATCATTAATCAAGGCATCATGTACCAATTGTAACGTGGTTAATGATGGATGATATTTTTGACTCAAGGTATCCCCCAATTTTTTATGGTAATTGATCTTGAAATCATAACCCTTTATATGTTCAATCCATCTTCTCTAACTCATGTTTAATTCCTCTTGAGTGAATATATATTTCCGGCTTTTATGGTCAGTATATATTTCAAATTTGGATCTTTATAAATGATGCCTAAAATATTTAAAGAAAAAGCCATAGATTCTAATTCCAAATCATGTATAGGATAATTTAACTAATGAGGTTTCAGTTCTCTTAAATTATAATCAATTTCCTGATCATTATTCATCAGAACACAACGATGTCCCTTCAATGAAGAATCCATGTAGATGAAGAATTCCCCATTTCTAGATGGTAGGTCCCAAAATTAATCCTTCAATAATCTCTTCTTCAGTTCCAAAAAATAAATATCACATATGGATGTCCAAATCAATTTACCCCTTTTGTGTTCACTTAGTTATCTGGATAGTTAACCATGATTTTGTTTAAAAACCATTGCTAATAATCTAATAATCCATGAAATATATGAATATATGCAACATTTTTTGGTTATGTCCATTCATCAACTACTTTTTTTGGTGGGAAGATTTTGTATTACATTCATAATTAATATGTGCCCCTGAAAAGAAATATGTTGCAACAAAAATCAAATTTTCTAAATTTTCTATATAGCTTTTTTTCATTAAGATATTGAAATACAATACTATAATTTTTTTGATGATCCTCATAACTTTTGTGAAAGACTGAAATATTATTAATAAAGACAACAACAAACTTATCCAAATATTAACAGAGTATTCTATTCATAAGACCCATGAATACAGTAAGGGAATTTGACAAACCAAATGGAAAAACAACAGACTCATACAACCCATATCTTGTATAAAAATATATTTTTGGGATTCCATCCTCATTCAAAATTAGCTAATGGTACCTAGATCTCAATTCAATATTGAAATAAATGCAGAGATCCCTAGAGCTTATGAAACTATTCATTGATTTGAGGAAGTGGATAATTATTCTTAACAGTAATCTTATTTAGACCTCTATAATAAATTCAAAGTCCTATAGTGATATCTTTATTTTTTTAAAAATGTAGGAGAACCCCATAGTGATGTTATATGATAAATGAAGGCTTTATCAACAAACTCCTACAACTAATTTTTCAATTCAAGAAGTTCAACCTGAGCCACTCGATAAGGGGGTTTAAAAATTGGCTTAGCATCATAAACTATTTAAATAGTAAATTCAACATCCTTATCAGGTATAATAATAAGAAACTCATTAGGAAAAACATCAAAGTATTCATTTACCACTGACACATAATTAATCTAAATAGTTTACTTGTTTTCAATAATATGAGCAAGATAATTTTCATTTCCATCATTTAATAGTTTCTCATCTTCTTGATATGTTCTCAATTGTATGGGTTTATTCTTATAGAAAAACTGAAACTATTTCTAAAAAACAAATTCTTTTTCTATAAAATAAATCTTATCATGATAAATAGAAAACCAATAAATACCTAGAATAACATCAATCTCTGCAAAGGGGAAAACAAAAACCTATATAGGTACTGTGTAATTCCCTGACCCCAGTTACCCAAAGTCGGTGCATTATTTTAATACATTGGCATGATTACAAGGAATCATATCAAAAAGGACCGATCAGTTTACTAGTCTTGGAAAATAGATTACGTACATGAATGTTACATTACATTATAAAATAATAAAAACAACAACATTGTCTCCATTTACCACATTCATATCCCTTAGATGGCCCCTGACGGTCAGTCATAATATACTTCTTCACATCCTGGAAAAAATAAAACATAGAAAGGGGTGAGCTCAGATGCTCAGTAAGGATAAAAAAATAGCAAAAGCTTTTATAAAAAGAATAAATATTTGAGGTAATGTATAAAACTAAAAAAAAATCCTTTTAAACATAATCTTCAGCATAATATGGAAAAGACAAATCAAATAATTCCATTTACTTATACACAATGATATTCTACTATTTGAATAATGCCTTGTAATATCAATAGCTAATTTTATAATAATGGAATGCATAATGCCAGACATCATAAGCATATAGTCAAGGCATTGTTCTACGACACTAGTTTATCTCATGAGACCTACCAATGCATCGAGGAGATATAACGGGATCCACCCGTTACATACTAAGTCCAATGAATTCCTCATATGAAATGGTTTGAAAATGACATAAACATTTGTATTAAAAATAGCATACGAAATGTTAATACATTATCCATAAACCATGAATGGTATTAAAATAACACATCCATGGGAAAACATATCACTAAAACTTCAATAAAATATGAAAGATTTGTATCATAATAAATCAACCTCGATCAAGAATAATATCCCGTAATGAATGTTCACATAGATGAAATAGATTAGTAAAAATCTTCGAGAGAAATACACCTTTTTCATGAATTCATTTAAAAATCATCTAAATGAATTCATTTAAAAGATATATTTGAATTAATGTTTCCCATAAAACTTTGAAACTTTTTAAAGGTATTACCATTTTAGAACATTCATGTTCATATAAATATATCCTTAAAACCATTTTGGAAACATGGACATTAATGAGAATGGTTTAGAAGAATAAATCGTTATAACATTTAAAATGATGTTTTAGTAAAAAGTACCTTAAAAATAATCCCATTGAACACAATTTTATGAAACATGGACATATGTAATAAATATTTCCTAGTATATTCTTACATAAAAACAACCTAGGATAGTAAAGATATTGTGAAATTAACCCTTACCTTGAACATTCCTTTGGTCGAGGGTACGTTTAACCTCCTGTATAATGACCATAGATTGTTATTAAATTATAGAAAAACCATATTTATAATAAATATATCATAAATTATTCATTTATGACTCTATACTACCTATTTAATAATGAATTCCATGTTAAATTAACATTTTGGGTAATAATCACATTCTTTATTGTACGTGTTTTTACTTGTTATTCTTGATCGTATCATTTAGATCAATATATAAATACTTAAATAATATAAAGCATGATTTATATATCATATATATTTATAATATAAATATTTATAATAGATATATATATATATATATGAAATGTAAGGAACCGTTTAGGGAGATGGTAGGCCGTACGTAAGCATAAACACTGTTTCGGTTTTCATATCGTATTGAATGGAAGTAAGTGAATAAGACATATGCAAGTACACACACACACAAAAATATATTTCTCTTATAGAATTATTATTTCTTATATTACATACTTATTAGTAAGATATATTTCTATAATCATCATTTAATGGTGAACATGGGAATGAATCTCATCACTTCATGGAGACGATAATCCATACGTACACATGAGTGAAAATATCATTATATTGATGGTGAAATTGTATGTAATTGGATGGTATATCAAATATAAATAATCAATAACATTTTATATTTATTATTTACTTCAATTATACTCATTATTAAATCCAACTAAATAATATAGTGTTTGAAAAACAAACTACACCACAACATGGAGACAACAATCCGTACATACGCACAAGTGGTGACTTTGTCATTTAGAGGATGGATAGAATAAAAAATATGGTTGTACCATATTTATAATAACATCAAAGTATGTAGGAAGTACTAGAGTTATTATTTTGTTATGGAAACAAAAATAAAGAGGTAGTGGTAGATGAAAAGAACTTGAAAGAGGGTGGTGAAATTATTATCTCTTCTTCTGGTGTTTCTTTTTCAGCTGATCAAAAGGACTCCTTAAGTTGACTTTATGATAAAATTAAGGAATATAGAATGATTTGAGGGAAGTTGTGAGGATATTTTTGTAGGGTTTGGTCGATCCAAACAGCTTTGTTGTTGTGATATTGATAGATGGGGAAGTACACTTTTATAAGAGAAGTGAGGGTCACTTTATTGAAAGCTTGAAATATTATTTTATAATAAAAAAATATTAGGTTTATAATGTATAAAAATTTATTTATTTCTAGGATAATTTAGGGTTCGGTCAAAAACCAGTCAACCAATAGGTTTTAGATAGGTTTAGGTCACCATATTAACCATATCTTGTAGATTTAACTCTTAGTTAAATATTTTAACTTTTAATATGTATTCTTTTATTCTTACACTAAATGATCAATAAACATACTCTAAAAATTCAAGAGAACCTCATGTGGTTCATTAATGACATATATAATATTATTTAATCCCTTTGGTTGAACATTATATTTTTTGGAATATTATATCAACAAATAATATAGTATTAGTTTTAAAAATTAATTTATGTCAATTTTGACATTATTTGGTATTTGGTTTTTTTAAAAGTCATCACAACTTGATTACATAGAAGAAGATATATTGAAGAAACCCTAACATGTCATATTCACCTTAAAAAGCCATGGATGTCATTAAATATTTGAAATTATATTTATTTTAATATTTATAATACCATTTATTGGATTCTTTCATTAATAAGGTAATTACTGCATCATCATTGTGTCATAAATAAATCATATTATTTAATGTCTAAAAAATATAAATAAAATACCACAATGTAGGAAATATTTTTAACTTTGTAATTAAAATTTACAATCGAATTTATATTGTGTGTAACCCTATATTAAAAATGTTTTAGTTATTAAAATTTCAATTCAACACTTTTTACTCTTCTTTAAATAAAATAATAATAAATGTCCAAATAAAATACAAACAGACCTAAAGGATCATATTTTATTCCTAAGGTTGTTTTTGGTCAAAATACACTTATATAATAGAATTATGAAAAGTGTTAGTGTAATTATAATTTCATTTTTACATTTAATTACCCGATTTACTTTTAACTGTGGTAAATAAAAGTCAAAAGTTACTATTCACCAAAAATTGTTTTCATCTTATTGAACCAAATTTTACTAACCGATATCAACCAAATCTCTCATATTTTTTAAATTCAACTCACAGATATGGTTAAATTAATTTTACCCAAATTTGTAAATGCTCCTAGAAGGTGTGTAAAAGAAGTTAAAAAGTTCAATAAAATATTATATATCAAATTTTATTATAAAATGACTCAAAATAATTAAACTAAACATTTATGGGTATCATATAAATATATATTTTGACTTAAAATAAATTTAAATAAAAAAATAATTATTTAAATAAAAAGTCGGTTTTAAATAATTATGGAGTCTTTTTCCCTATTCATAAAAAATTGAATGTTTTTATAAAAATACCATAAATTCACCCAAAGTTAAATTATGATATTCAAAATTAAAAAATAAGTATATTTTACCAAATTAAAAACAAGTATATTTCATTTATTAATTTAAAATTAATTCCCATTGTCAAAACCAAAAAGAGGGTTTTAAAAAAGTAAAAACTATCAAAAGATTGACATGTGTTTATGTCAAATTTAAATGTGAAATTACTTATAATGACCTAAATTGTATTAAATGATAAAACTATAATCATTTTATACTTAAAAACCTTTCAAATTCAAATTTTAACACATTAAATTCTTTCAATTAAAAAATTTGTTTTCAATTAAAAGAAAGCATTTCTCACTATTAATCAAAATATGAAAGTTTTGAGAAAAGTACAAAAATTTTATCCAAGATAAATTTTTATGTCCCACATATAAAGAATAATTTAATTTCATTAAATCGAATATATAAAAGTGTAAAATATTGCCTTTCAAAAGGGCTCAACATTAAAAGGTTGTAAAATTATTTTTTTTGAAAAATAATCCTTTTATCTGAAAAAATGAATTTATTCTCATATTATGAATAATATACACAAAATATGGATGTTAAAATTATATATAGTATATAAGATTTTAAAAAAAATTAATAATATTCATAACCGCTTTCTGAACGGCTAGTTTGGTAAGTTATGGTGCGCTAGAACTCGGTGTTGTGTGTAGAAAATGTTGTTGAATTACTTTAATGTGATAATGTACTATGATATCTTGGGGTGTTACATTCTCCCCTCCTTAAATAAATTTTGTCCTCGCAATTTGAAAATGTTATTTATATATAAAAGGTTAAAAATTGAAAAATACCTTTGTGGAAAATTGATGTTGGAAATTAGGTAAATAAAATGTAGTCATAATAAGAGGGAAAGGGAATGAAAAAGATACCACAAAATTATGATCTACATTAAGAGAATATTGGTGGAAATTAGAGACACATAATTGGAGGAACATTTAAATATTTATAGGGAGTGATTGAGTTCATCAATCACAAACAAGTGTGAAATTGAGGGCCTCAAAGCCATCAATCTATGAGGATTTATAATATCGTTAGATCAATAAAAAATAAGGAATTAGGATAACACTTTTTTTGTTTTAGGATACCTTGCCTAATGTTTAATAAATAATTTATTCATATAATAAGAGAAAAAATATACTTTTCATGTATAGTTTTATCCTTCAACTAATTCCTACCACAAACTCATTTTTCACTCCAAAAGATAATAGAATTCAAAAATATTCTAATTATCCTAATCGTATAGGTTAAAAAAATAATGAATTTATAATTCATTTTCCAGACTATTAAGAAAAACTATATTATACAAATTGTGACCTAAATTATGCCAGTTTTATGTGATCCACCCTTGTTGCCCTTCGGTTGCGGGTTCAATTCTCACACCCTTGCCGGACGTGACGTGTTGTCACCCCACCTCCAGGTTGTCCTTTTTATAACAATCCAAAAATAATCTCAATAAATCATTTAAACTTAACAATAGTATTCAATGTAAATCTTAATCGATTTCAACCTTTAAAATTATCCAAAATACTTCTATCCAAACTCACATTCAAAAATTTATAAGGATGGTAAACACAATGAAGATCCTTTATTCCATGTAATAACATGTGAATACCTTCATTATATATTCTTTTAAAACACTATAACACCTTGAATTACCATAAATCCTCATTGATTACATTCAGGCACTCTAATTCCATATTGAATACTGGATATAATCCTTCTATCCAAAAAATATTCTAAACTCCAACACTGATGGAATATATAAATCATTAATCAGTTTCAAGGTAGTCAATAATATCCAATATAATTTATCCAAATCAATAAAATATTATTCCAAAATCACTACCCAAATATCAGAACCATATTATGGTTTACCATTCTATCAACCATATATTTTATAAAAAACATAACCTCTTATTGAGACACTTTTCTTGGGTCCACACAATCTCATGTCCTTAATGAAATATTACTGTAGTACAATTCTTTTATACTGTATAATTATTATAACATGTAAATCATTAATACAATACCCAATTTCATAATAATTTAATAACAAAATAAGAAATATAATCATTCCCCTTCATCATTTGTAGAATCAAAACTTGATTATTATCCAATAGCAGCATTTGGGGTATACTGTGGTTATTTGGACATTGGTTCGCGTAGTGTTCCAACTCCTTGTATATGAAGCATTGTACATTGGAAACCTTTTTCTTACCCTTGAAATCACGTAATTGGTGTCCTCTTTCTATAATCTTATAACAAACTCCCATTCCCATCAAGAATTTACCAAGGTGATTCCTTCCATGGTTATCACATAAGGGAAAATCCTTCTTTCTCCTCTTCCCTTTACCCACCTTTCTCTGTTCCATCCTTTTCATCTCTTATTTCCATTCAAATATGTATTACTCATAGAATTCTTTACTTATCTTATTAACACATGATACTATTTCTTTATATGATAAGAATATGTGGGAGCCTATTTCCTTTTTAAATGTTGGATTAATACCAGGAAAGATATGATCATTTTGAATCTTTCGATCATGCGTATTACTAGATTTTTCATTCCTTCTACTAGGCACCATTTCTAAACAATGGAATACCCTAGGTTTATTTATAAATTGCAACGTATAATTCCAAACTTATAAAATACCTAATGAAAAATGAAAAGATTATTCATGTAATATATAATCATAAAATGTTTTCTTTGAGGAATTATTTACTACCAAATCATTGATAATTGATTGTAATGAAAATGTGATTTATCCTAACCATATCCCCCAAGAGATTCATAATCACGAGGGCACCAAGCCCTGTTGTCATGTACTAGGATACCTTGTGTCAATCCTGAATCTCCTGGTTGGAGTTATCACTCCTAGGTACATCTGTGCTAGAGCCGCCTCTATATGCTTGTATCCATACAGGGATGTATTGCTTGAAAAATACAGAAAATATCTATATTTCTAAAATTCTAGGAAGTTATTCTATACTAATCCTCAATTTCTATCTTAGGGTAATGTTCTCTAATCAGAGTTTTTCTAAATCTATTTCCAAGGATGTTTCTAAAAATTCTCAGATACAAACTATAATGCCCCAACCCCAGTTACCAAGAGTTGGTGCATCATTTTATTACATTGGC
The DNA here is from genome assembly GCA_963277665.1 of Viscum album. Taxonomy (NCBI): domain Eukaryota; kingdom Viridiplantae; phylum Streptophyta; class Magnoliopsida; order Santalales; family Viscaceae; genus Viscum; species Viscum album. Next base: position 716,225,211 of record OY728133.1, on the reverse strand, counting down.
ATGATTACAAGGAATCATGTCACGAAAAACTGATCAATTTAAAAGTATTGGAAAATAGATTATATACATAAACGTTATATTACATTAGAAAATAATAAAACTACAAAATTGTCTTCATTGACCTAATTTATATCCCTTATACTATCTGTACATGTCGGTCATAATATAATTCTTCGTATCCCATGAAAAATAAAACATATAAAGGTTTGAGCTCAGATGCTCAGTAATGATAACAATATAGTGAAAACATTCATAAATAAGCTTAAATATTTAAGGAAATGTATAAAACTAAAACAAAAGCCTTTTAAACGTAATATTCAGCATAATATGGCAACGATAAATTAAATAAGGCTATTTAATTATTCACATGGATATTCTACTAGCTTAATAATCACATATAATATCAATAGATAATTTCATAATGATGGAATGAATAATGCCAGACTTTATAACCACATAGTCAATGCCTTATTCCAAGACTGAAAATAATATTTTTTCATGGCCTTGTTCGAAGAAACTAGTTTGTCACATGAGACTTACTAATGCATCAAGGTGTTATATAGGGCTCCACCCATCACTTACTATGTCCAATACATTCCTCATATGAAAAGGTTTATACATAACGTAAAAATTCATATTAAAACTAGCATATGAAATGTTAATACATTATACATAAACCATGAATGGTAAAAAAATAACACATCCATAGTCAAACATATCACAAAAACGTTAATACAATATGGAATATTTGTATCATAACAAATCAACCTCGATCAAAAAATAAAATCCCTTAAAGGATGTTGACATAGTTGAAATTTATCAGCAAAAATATTTTAGAGAAATACCCTGTTTTCAAAAAATCATTTAAAATTAAAATAAAGGAAGTAATTTAAAATATATTTTTGAATTAAAGTGTCCCATACCACTTTGAAACTATTGAAATTAATTAACATTTTTAAAACATTCATGTTCATATAAATTATTCCTTAAAACCATTTTGAAAACACGGACATTAATGAGAAAGGTTTAGAAGAATAAATATGTAAAACATTTAAAATGATGTTTTAGTAAAAATTACATTAAAAATAATACCTTTGAACACACTTTTATGAAACATGTACATGGATAATAAATATTTCCCAGTAGATCCTTACGTAAAAACATCCTCGAATAATAAAGAGATTGTGAAATTAACCCTTACCTTGCACTTTCCTTTGGTAAAGGGTATGTATAACCTTCTGTATAATGACCATATAATGTTGTTAAATTATAAAAGAACCATATTAATATTTATTATATCATACATGATTCATTTATGACTTTACACAACCCATTTAATAATGATTTCCATGTTAAATAAACATTTTGGGTAATAATATCTTTTTTTATCATATATGTTTTAACTTGTTATTCTTGATCATATAATTTTGATCATGATTTAAAAACGTACAGAATATAAACAATGATTTATATATCATATATATTTAGAGTATAAATATTTATACTAGATAGATATATGAAATGGAAGGCATCATTTATGGAGACGGCATGCCGTACATATGCATAAATGATGTTTATGTTTTCATATCATATTGAACAGAAGTAATTGAGTAAGATATATGTAAGTACACACACATACAAATATATATATATATTAATATCTCCAGTATCATTATTATTTCAAATATTACATACTTATTACTAATATATATTTTTATAATCATCGTTGAATGGTGAACGTGGGAATGAATATCATCGCGTCGTAGAGACGGTAATCCGTACGTACACATGACTGAAAATATCATTACATTTATGGTGAAATAGTATGTAATTGGACGGTATATCATATATAAAGAATCATTGACATGTTATATTTATTATGTACATCAATTATACTCATAATTATACCCATCCAAAAAATAAAGTGTTTGAATAACAAACTACACCACAACGTGGAGATGGTAAGCCGTACATACAAGCGTATGATGACATTGTCATTTAGAGGATGGATAAAATACCAAATATGGTTGTACCATATTTAAAATAACATTATAGAATGTATAAGGTACTGGAGTAATTATTTTGATATGGAAACAACAAATAAAAAGGTTGTGGAAGATGAAAAAACTTGAAAGAGGGTGGTGAAATTATAACCTCTTCTTCAGGTGTTTCCTTTGGAGTTGATCTAAAGGTCTCCATAGGTTGGATTTATGATCAAATTAAGAACTATATAGTGATTTGAGGGAATTTGGGAGGATGTTTGGGCAGAGTTTTTCTGAGCCAAATGGCTTTAGAGGTGTGATTTTCAGAGAAGGGGAAGTACCCTTTTATAAGAGAGGTGAGGGTTACTTTAGGAAAATATTGAAATATTATTTTATTATAAAATAATTTTAGGTTTATAATGTCTCCAAATTAATTTATTTCTAGAATAAGGTGGTTTTTAGTTGAAAACCACTCAACCAATAGGTTTTAGATAGGTTTTAGTTACCATATTATCCCTATCTTTTAGATTTAAATCTTAGTTAAATATTTTGACATTTACCGTGTCTTCTTGTATTCTTACATAATATGGTTAACAAAAATACTCTAAAAATCCAAGAGAACTTCAAGTGGTTCATTAACGACATATATAATATTATTTAATCCCTTTGGATGAACCATATATTTTGAGGAATATTATATCAACCAATAATATAGTATTTGTTTGAAAAATTAATCTATGTCAATTTTGACATTATTTGGTATTTGGTTTTTGTGAAAGTTCTCATAACATTATTACTTCAAACAACATAAAATGAATCAACCCAAACATATCATATTCACGTAGAAAATTCGGTGATATCATAAAAATGTTGAAATTATATTTATTTTAATATTTATAATACCATTTATTTGATTCATTTATTAATAAGGTAATTACTTCATAATCATTGTATCATTAATAAATTAAATAATTTATTGTCTAAATATTATAAATAAAATACCAAAATGTAGGAAATAATTTTATATTTCTAATGAATATTTATAGTCGAATTTATATTGTGAATAACCCTATATTAAAAATGGTTTAGTTATTAAACATTGAATTCAACACTTTTAACTATTTTTTTTAAATAAAATAATAATAAATGTCCTAATCTAATCCAAGTGGACCTAAAGGATCATATTATATTCATATGTTTGTTTGTGGTCGAAATACACATATCCAATAGAATTAGGACATGTGTTAGGGTAATTATAATATCATTTTACCTTTAATTACCCTATTTTCTTTTAAACTTGGTAAATTAAAGTCAAAAGTTACTATTAACCAAAATTATTTTTCTTCTTATAGAACCACATTTTAATTACCCTATTTACTTGTATCCTTGGTGAATAATGTAGTGTTTTTCACTATTCATCAAAAATTGATAGTTTTCAGAAAAATAACAAAAATTCACCAAAAGCTATTTTTGATATTATGAATTCAAAAAAGAAGTCTACTTACCAAATTAAAAACATAGAAGTTTTATTTATTAATTTAAAATTATTTCTCATTGCCAAAACCAAAAAGTAGGTTTTTAAAAAGTAAACACTATCAAAAGATTGACATGTGTTTTTGTCAAATTGAAATGATAAATTACATATAATGACCTACATTGTATTAAATGATAAAAATATAATCTAATTATATATAAAAAACGTTAAAATGAATAATTTATCACACTAAATTATTTCTACTAAAAAAGTTGTTTTCAATTAAAACATAGTATTTTTCACTATTCGTCAAAATATGAAAGTTATCAGAAAAGTACCGAAAATTTATCCGAACTAAATATTTATGTCCCATTTCTAAAGGAGAATCTAATTTCATTAAATTGAATATATAAACGTATCAAATATTGGTTTTAAAAAGCGTTCACCATTAAAAGGTTGTAAAATTGCATTTTCTGAAAAATAAAGGTTTTATCTGAAAAAACTAATTTGTTCTTATATTTTGTCCTAGAAACAAAAAACATGGATGTTAAAATTATATAGAGTATATAAGATTCAAAATTAAGTTATTTCTATTCATAATTGCTTTTTGAATGACTAGTTTGGTAAGTTGTGGTGCCCTCTAACTCAGAATTGCGTGTAGTGCAGGCTATTGAATTAATTTAATGTGATAAAATACTATGAAATCTTGGGGTGTTACCTAATGTATTTACATATACAAAAATAGGAAGATTATTATATTGAATTTCTAATGTAAAATTTCTCATGGTGTTTTAACCTTATGTTTTGGTCTTATTCCTTGAGGTGGAATTTTTAGTTGACCAAAAAATTTATCAGAAATTAATGAATTTGTAGTACCCATATAAAACAATATATTAGAGAAGTCATAGTGAACAGAGAAAAGTACATGATACTACATAAATAGATGTCCCAATATCTATTTATATTTAATTAAATGATTTCATTTTACCTTTATGCTTATAATCTGGCATTTACCCATCATTTAGATCTTTCTTTGGGAAGGTATTCGCCTAATGTCTGATATCACCACATTTAAAACAAATTACAGTTTTCTTATTAGAGATAATATGAAGATCCTTTTCATTTAAATACCATTACATATGTCCAAAAATTCCACATCTAAAACACTTACTAGTTTTGTTAAGGAATTACATATAGTGCTTTTTTACCATAGTTTTCAGAAACTAGAATCTGGAATTTGTTACCTTCATATTTCTTTTATTTATTATTACCTATATATTTCTATATGGACCACTTCTTTTTATTATTTTCACATTACATGTGATTATCCTTAAACTCCATTTCAAACCTCTTTGAATATAGAAATTTTTTCTTATAACTTTTGAAATCATGAGAGGTGAATTACCGTTGATATCTTGGATTCAATCCTGAGTAAAAACAATTTATTTTTCTATCAAGATCTAGAATAATACTTGGAGCATAACTTTCCAAGCGAGTTATGTTTTGTATACACACAACCATTTAATATTACTAGTTTTATTTCAATTCATGTAATTTTTTTCATTACTAACTCTAAAAACCTTAGGTATTTTTTTAAGAAAATGATTCTTAAATTCCTCCTATTCTAAGGCATGAATCTCCTCCCAGTACCTAATATTATTTCCCATTGACCTCCACGGGTCAGCTTTACCTTCAAAAAATGTAAAGAATAAAATTTTTATTATCGGAATACCCCATTACATAGAATATATTTTCATGGTCTTTAGTTTATCATTCATCCTCCATGAGTTCCGAAGATCCACTGATAGAAAGAGGGTGTTTCCTCATAAAATGTTCCACTATCATCATGTTCCTTTGGAGTAACTCTGGTTTTTTTCTTTCATGGATTCCACCATAATTTATCGAATTATTCAAATTAACCATTACATTAACAAACTATTCAGTTCTAATTAGCACAATTAAATGTTGTGTCTTCGGAAAGATATCATCCTCTTGGTGACTTCCTACTTCAGCTTCCGTATTTCTTCTACGAAAAACCATTCTGAACATATATATCTTAGATTAATCACTATGATAATATTAAAATTTTATATCATTATAACATAAACATAAGGTAAAAAACAATTATGGCATTCTAATAACATCATCTAAACCTCTAGAGTTATCTAAATTGTGCTCTAATTCCAATAATAAGGACCCACACTTAAACATTACATAATCTTGTAAATTAATTTAGAATTCAATTCTTTACTCTACCAAAGATATTTTAGGTTTAGAGTTTATTAAAATAATGACATAATTCATAAATATCAACCCATAATAATACATTTTTTTTACTACAAAATCATAAAACATTTTTTATTAATTCAAAAATAAAAACAAGAAACATTTTCATAAAAAGTATTTAAAACATTCATCTTGAATTTTTCTTTTATCTTACCTATCCTGAAACCCAGTGAAAATAATTTCAAAATTTTTGTTGTACCCAAAAAATTTAGTAAGGGATATAAAAATAATGAAAGAAGACGTTAGTACATTAATACTTATAAACATATAAAACAATTTCATAGGCATACTTATCACCCAAAAAGTAACATATAGTTACTTTGTGAAGACATGAGATTTCCATAAAACATAGAAAACATAAATAATACATCAAAATTAACTTTTAAAATTAATTAATTAATATTTTACCCCTCATATCTATCATATAATTTGTAACCCTCACATATACCTTATAATGTAACCCTCACAGATACCTTATGATGTAACCTGCAAGGATTCCTTATAGTGTGACCATCACATTTACACATGGAGTAACTATACAGTCATCCTCAAACATAAAAATATCAAATATAATAGAGGAATATATTGGTACCACCCTTAATTATAAACAATTATTGATAACCATAATTATAATATAATAATACTTTCAAAAAAAACATTCCTCTTGAATTTTTTAAAAATATAAATTTAAAAGATGATTTTTAAGGAAAAGTCACTTACTAATATCACATAATTGAAGTTAGGAATTAATAAAATGAATGGAATAATTTTTTAGACTTTAAATATACATAATAATACATAATATAATTAAAATTACATTCACAAATCATATTATACCCACAAAATCAATGATGTTGAAGGTTAACCAAAATAATGGAAATTGGGTTACGAATTCCCTTACCACGGGTTCGCCTTACTTAAAACATGATAAAACCTCCTATATAATGGTTTAAATAGTATTATTAATATATTAAAGAACCATATTAATATTTATTATTTGTTATATGATATTTTTGTAACAAATTTCCACCGATTTATTAATAATATTTTGTTATTTTCATTGTTTTGGGTGCATCTATTTCAAGGATTCCATGGTTGGTACATTGTGGATTTCTAGTCAAATGGCAGAAAAACCCCAAAATTAGAATGAAAATGGTGTTAATATGTTTCAAGAGCATAAAATGATACCATATTTCATTGTTTTTCTAAAAATAGTATGAATAATTAGATAAAACATTAATGAGAATGATTAAATTTGTTTAGGTGGTTTTTATGATCATCACAACCTTATATTATTTTATTCAATATCATGAATATATATGGGCTCTAGAACATTAAATAACTTATAATATTTATAATAAAATATTATTTAACCATAATAATGTTTTTATGACCATCCTTAATGGAACTATTGAAAAATTAAAGTGTATCTTCCATGATGGTGGTAAATCGACACATCACAGATGAAGTTCTCATTTTTAGAAAAAAAGTGGGAGGAGAAGAAGTTTGATGATGGATGTTTTCATAAACATGATAAAATTACCATATATATAATATATTTGAGCATTAATTCAACTTTTATAAGAGGAGGTGATGATTTTAAAAGAAAATAAAATGAATTGAGAAGAAAATAAATGAAAATGATATAGGATTTTACCTCTTGAATTATTCTTCGAGAGAACCCCCTAAAAGACCTTGGTTTTGGCCTTTTGGTTAGAAAATAAAGTATTTTAAATGGGTAAGAGGCTTTTGAATGTAATTGGGAATAAATTAAGCAAAATATAGGGCTATTAGGCGTGAGGAGAAGATGTGGTGAGGGGTGGAATTTATAGTTGAGGAGAGTGGTGTTTTCTCATTATTATATTCATTAATTTATTACTTAGGCTCAAGACTATGAATTGTTTGAGAATTATCATTTTTTATATTATAATAATTAATTAGAGTTCAATTTTTTTGGCTTAAATCAACCTCACATTATCTATGACTCAATAATTCATGTATTTATCTTAAATTGTAAATTACTAAACATAACAATTCACCAAAAAATAATGTTCTTTTGAAAAATCCAAAAAATTCATCCTAATAATTTCTCAATGTGTAGAATTAATAATTGATATATCTTTAATTAATAGAAATATTAAAATATGATAAATTTAATATTTAATTTAAATAATAATTTATTTTTAAAGTACTAATTTTAAAACTATAACCGAATTTTTAACACATTGGAGAATTAATTAAGGTCTCATAAAATTATCTTAAAATCATAGGAAAATAAAATATTAATTTATGAAGATATTAAATAAAAATATATTTTATTTTAAATCATTATATAAATTATAAAACTTTAAATAAACATTTCTGTTTCAAGAAAATACCTAGACTTTATTTATCACTTTCAAAACATTTATTCACTTATTCCATGATATAAATATTACATATTTTCACTTTTAAGATACATGATTTTTTTGATATTTTCATAGGTGAGGTTACTATTTTATTTTATAAATTACTATTCTTATGGTATTTTTATTAATCCATTATTAAAAATTCTTTAATTTCTATAAATTCCACTTATTTCATTATACATTTATAATTCATTTGACTATTTAATTCTAGAATAAAAAAAATATATTATAAGTACCTGGGTTGTTATAGAAATTAGATAATCCATTCAGATGAAAGAATTTTATGGTTGAAAATTAAAACATTATTAGTGTAACAAATTAATATTATAAGGATACCTAAAAAGATGAAAAATATCCTTGTAAAAGAATTATTCAAACAATATCACCTGAAGATGGATTTAGAATTGAATTGTATAATACTATGGATTCAATAACCCAAATTATAAATAGATATTGTATTAATAGAATAAATTATGTTACATAAATCCCATGAGTGTAAATAATTTTGAATATGAAAAGTAATATGGAGGAGAAAACATGAAATATCTTTTAAATAATTTTTTTTGTATTAATGTAAAATAAAAACTTACACATCATGTGAAAAAGTAAATTTTTAAAATGGGAAGATTTTTTTTAAAATATAATATTAAAAATATAATATAAAATATTCTATCCTTGAAAATGATATAAAGTTTCTATATAAAATATGGATCCAATGATAAAATATTTAATAATTCAAAGAATAGAAATGAACGTTTTTAATAATTTAAAAATACCATTTTTCAAAAGTTGCATCGTAAAAAGAGTAATAAAACTATATTTGTATTAAAAATTCACTTTCCATAAAAGGATTATAAAATTCCATAGAATATTATATTAGGGTTATATAACCCAATCATTGAAGAACAATTTTCAACATAAAATGTCATTACATGAAAAAAAAATATTTGAGTTATCAATATCCCTTTCAGAAAATATACTCCACAAAGAATTAAATATTTAAATGGGGATTATGTGGTAAAAATTTAAATAATTATATAAGACAGTTTAATATAATAAATAGGTATTACGTATATAAATAATATGAAATAAATTTAGGATAAAAATCATAATATAATAAACAAAAATTATCTCACCGAAAAATCTTCTGTCTTGGGTAACACATGAGTCAAAAGATATTTGAAGAAAAGAAACATATTTGGATAAGTATATCACAATAATTTCATGGAAAATTTATAGATAATTAATGGAATAGTAAATTATCTTAACAATAATCAAAGGAAACATGGTATATAACATGTTACATTACTTAAAGAATCAAAATTAAAACCAGTAAAATATTTATGACATGTGAACCACATTAATAAGATCCCCTTGAAACAGTGTGATTTAATTAAACATAATAATAAATTATTAAAATATAATAAATTATATTCAATAAAAAATTATCTGTATATACTCATCATAATATAAATTATATTCATAATACCAAACATGTCTCAAAGATGCGATTTTGAGATGAAAACCCTTACATCAGTCCTAATTCATTTTCCAATTACTCCAAACATATTGAATAATTAAATTAATTTCATTAAATATATATCTAATAAACTTATTTATAACTTTATCCATTTATTTTATTCATTTAAAATCATTCTGTATGCATGAATATTCGTTAGTTTTTACCTATTTTCAACACAATGTGTATATAATCTTTATGAATCCTAACTAATTTTACAAAAACCTTAAAATATATACTCTCATTCCAAAGTATATATTTATTAAATTATTTAAGGTAGTATTATATATGTTATATGATAGTTTAAAAAGCTTTAATTTCATCCCAAAGAAGTTTGGGTTACAAAAAATGATGATAAAATCAATGAGGATCGTGTTTTGGAGATTCTTAACGAATGAAAAGTGTTTTCTTAATTAACTAGTCAAATAATTATATAACCCTACTATAAATAAAATAACTATTTACATAATTATATCATATTATATCATATTATATCACTAAATCAGCTCTCATTTTCAATGATGACATAACTTCGTAGTATTGTTTATGTAGGTGGTTAAATCATCCCAAACATGAACTTACCAGTATTAATGGATGATTATTAGGTGGTTTGGTTGTAATGAAATTACAAAATAAGAATAATGATATTATTTAGACCATATTAATATTATATATCATAATTTAAAATAATTATTATGATAATTTAATATGTATACACCCAATATTTATAAAAAAGGAAAATTTTACTATTAGTTCATTCATTTTAATTGATTGAATTAACGATAATCATTGGTTGATAAAATCATTACTAGGTTTTAATTTTTGTATAAAATAACTATAATGATATCATGAATATTATATTTATCTGTAAATCCCATTCTAATTACAATCCCCATTTGGAATAGATGAAATGAAAAATAGAAGACAGTCATTCCAAGTATGCGATAGTTCATAATAATGCCTAATGGATGATTTTATTTTCCATAAAATGTGAGAAAGGAGTTATATTATTTAAAGTTTTATAATCATAAAAATTATATAAATATAACATTTATTTGTTAAATTAATCTTTTATTCTATATTTGTTTTTGGCAGTGAAGAAAAAAACACATTGTGGTGTAGAGGCGGTAGTCTATACAATGCATGGATTACAATTTTAATTTTTTTAATATAAAAGGGAAAATGTGAATAATTATTACTAACATAGAAAAATAAAATAAAATATATAAATTATAATTTATTGATAACATGAGTGTTTACAAATAGTATTATAAAATAATAATTTAAAGAAAATAAGATAGGTAAAATTAATTACACTGATTGAGCACTTTCAAATTTCTAAGGACGATCCTTTGGAAATGGATGACACAAGACAATCTATTTTGAAAAAGAAATAAATATATTAAAATATTATCATAGGGGAATAAAAATTCTACGGTGTCAGTGGTAAACCTAATTTTTAAGAGTTCCATGAAGTTGTGGTGAGAGGCCCCTTATAGAAGTAGAGAGAATGTGATTTTTTGTAATTTTTTTGACTCTATAAAAATATGACAAATATTAAACAAGTAATTTAGCTAAAACAATTAATAAATATTGTATTAGGGAATATATGAGGTAAATAAAACCCTAATAAAAAAATTCTTACACATTTTTTAAACATTTTCTTTTACTCATAGATTATTTACTTTTAACATTTTAGTTTTTACCATGGGCACATGTCATTACCTAGGTAAATTATCATTTATTACTAAAAATAACGGTGTCTTTTTTAGATAATTTGGACTCATTAATTCCAAATGCGAAATAAATTTGTATTTTATTATAATTATGAAATTGACAAAAATTAATTCTAAAATAAATATTTTTAATGTATTAAACTAATTTTTTAATAAAATATAACTTAAGTTATAAAATGTTATTTATGAATTTATAAATTTAAAAAATCATTTTTAAAATTATAAATTCACCTATAAAGTACATATTTTATCCTAGAAAATTGATTCATGAATTTTCAATTCATACTTATACACTAATAGTGTCATAAAAATGATGGTATTTGTATAGAATGTTTTTTTTTCAATTTTCACTAAAAAAATTCTTATAAAAATGTCTCAAAAATCTAACCTAATATAATTTTAAAATTTTAAGTTCAGAAATGATGTCATTTTTTCAATTTAATTTTTTAAAATGTCTATATATTTAAGAGTCATAAATATAACATACATATTTAGTCAAAAATATGAAAAAACTAACTAATATTCATGAATATTAAATGATTTTAAATGAAGAGAATAAATGGTTAAAGTTATAAATAAGGGTCTTAGATATCACACACCCTTTATTTAGTGATGTCTGAGCTGCGATTCATAGGAGCCCGCTCTTGGTGAAATTTCCACCTCCCATGTACCAATTGTATTGGCGGGTCACCCGGTGTCTCACCAGGTGGACTAAATGGGCACAGTTCACCAGGCATTCATATTAGTGTGTTGATCCATCCTTAATTAAGGTGTTACCCTATGGGATGCTCTATCATTTGGACTAGAAACAAATCCTTCCCTTCTGGGGCATTATGACTTCCTCATTGGGGGGGGGGGGGTTCCTTTGGAGTGGAAGGTTCTAAATGGCCACTCCCAAGGGATTTCCTTTTTAAAAGGTATATTATATGAAATATACTTTCCATTCCCATTGTCTTAGGATTCTTTAGAGTTGATAATAACCCTATGTGACATCCTCATGACACCAATGGACATCAATAAATACCATGGGATTATTAAACTATTAGTGGATTATTTTCCATGATGAAAAATATAACCTAGAAATAATAAATACAAAAATACCAACAACCTATATGACCCATGAGTAATCAAGATATAAATCCAATGAAAACTAAATGAATAGTAAAATCATTATATTTGTGACAAAAAATTTAAAGACGAAACAAATATACCAAAATACATCGATTTAAAAACACTAATGTGGTATCAATCCAATTACTTGAAGAGAGAACCCCAAACTTTAAATTTCATCATGTGGAAGAAGCATCATGATGTTCCACTAGAGAAGTGTAGACACATTCTTATTTTTATGTCCTAATAAACAAAATCTACCATCACAATAATTTTTCCATAAAGGGGGTGACTATAACACCTAGTAAACTCTCCCAAATAAGCATCCTAACTCACACCACTAGGACAATAAAATATTAACTCTCAGTTTATAAATAAAACATATAATAAATAGAAAAACATTATACAATAATTCAAATTAGAACAGCTTAAATTGAAATTGAAAAACTTTATCTATAAGAAAAATATTTAATAAAAATAATTACACTAAATATAATTTTACATTATTTCTTACAACTAGGAATTTCCATTCCTTATTTCTCATACACAAACACATGTATTAAAAGAGAAATTCTCATAATCAAGATTCATTTCACAATAATCCCCCAATTCATCAAAAGGGGACCAATATCTATGTTCCTTAATATCACACACCCTTTATTCAGGGTCACGTATAATGAAAATTAACTCATGCCAGCCATGTATGAAAACAACCATAATAATCCATTCAACATAAAACATTTTCTCCTTTTAAAATATTTCATAAAAAGTTGATTGGATTAAAACAAAACCCAAAACCATAAGAGATTAATAAAATAAGAAATAAGGTTTTAGTCACTAGTTTACAACTGGAACTGTTCAAACAGTTTGGAATGAATCATTTGTTTTCTACCTCTTTCTTAATTAGTTATGTCGACGGATACATATGCGGTCGAATGATTCCTTTTTTTTACAACTACTATAGATGAACTGTCAATTCACTTAATTTCATTTCTATCATCGTATAGTATGTATGTCAAATATGACTGATAATTTGTAGGAGATCAATAATAAATTCTACTTCTATTTTGCGTGGAAGAATACCTGAAATTTCTGAAAAAATGATAGGAAATTGGCCCATGATGGTTGGAAAATATATATATATTTGGTTTTATCAATTATTTGAAAAGTAAATGCTACTAAATAATAAGAGAGACTCCTAACCACTATTATCAAAGGTCTTTCCTAGATATAATTCATGTCCCAACCCCCTTTAAAGATATTTTGAACATCATATTAAAATTTGAAACTAACTAGTATTGAATAAGAATCGATGTGGTCCATGAGGTTTGTCAACCAATCCATTTCCAAAATTAGGTTGAACATTTTTGTATCAAGACTAAAAAAACATAAAAAATCAAACTAATCAATATTTATTGACCCAGATCCATACTAAAAGGTTTAACACTCATATTTAATGATATATGTTCTATGTTTCAAGACATGAGGCTTTATTCCCATATAAAACCTCATAAGAGTCACAACATGAGAAATAATAAAATAGTAAGATTCTCTCATATCAAAAAAAAATTCATTAGAGTCAAATCAAAATAATAGTACCTCGGACCATCAATGTGCCGAATTATTCTACCATAAACATTTTATTGAGACTATATATGTGGATACTAGGTGAGGCTCCAAATTATTTACTCTATTTTTGTGTATGTGATAATTATTGAGGTATCGATGTAACATGAGAGTTAAACTGGGTTTCTTTCATATTGGGTAGATTAACATTTGATATCGATTATCCCGTACGAGCATAATAATTCTTGGTTGTGCTGGAGCCATTGTTATTAGTTATCCTTGAAGTCATCTTGTAATAACATTTAAGAAGTCCAAACCTACCACTACTATGAAATTCCTACATAAGTTCCATGCATTCACTCATGATATTTTCACAAGATTCACATTGTTGACATCTTAACTTTAGTTTAGGTTGTGGAAGAAAACTATCTAATCTAATGATCTGAGTTTGATGTGCTTCACTTCTTTGAGAATAGGTGTATCTATTATACTTATTACAAACATTAGAGATCCCACATGCTCCTAAGGATACAATAAATCTTCATTCTATTATATTCTCAATTATATCTTTTCCTACCATTATTTATCTATTAATCATCTCCATATAATCTGTAATTCATAGAACAACTATCTTAGAATGAATATCTATACATAGTCCAAACACAAAGTTGTATGACTTCAAGGATGTATTAACAACTACTTCTATGGAAAAATAATCTAAGTACCTAATAATGGATTCATATTCCATCAATGAGATATTATCAGTCATTTAATTGAAGAAATCCATTGTTCGTGCTATCATGATTATTCGAGAGTAAAAATGTTTAATTAATAATTCTTTAAATCCCTCCATATGATACCTTTTTCATCGTTATATGTGATACATATCTCCTCTCAATGGGGTGAAAGATCCAATAGAATATCAGCTACTAACTTAACCTTTATATATTATTGGGTAATAAGTAAATTGAAAATATAGTTTATTCTATTGAGCCACACTTTCACAATATAATGTTCTAAACTCCTTCAAAAGTTTGGTGGATTCTAATTCTACAACTACATTTAAGGAAACACTTTTTGGGGTTTATCATTTAGATTTATTTTATCAACAACCTAAAAAGCATAAAAAATGATCTATAAATATGTTTGTTCACATATCTCTCTCTTGTAACTACATTTTCTACAGCCTCCACTTACGAGTTTTTATAATGTCGATTCAGTTGTATTTCTCTCTAACCCAAAAAACATCACTTATTCATCACACACTAGAACATTAAGGCTTAGAATATTCTAAATCACCATAAGAAATTATCATTACATGAAAATTTTAAAAAAGTAATCATTTTCACCTTTTTATCAAAATCATTAAACATTACTGAACAATGCAGTACTAGTTCTATGTCTTACTACTATATAATGTTATGCTTAACCCATTAGATAAATCCATGATGATGTAATGACAAGAAAACTACATGTATCTTAGAGAACTTATTATACCCTGTACATTGTAGAAAATGGGAGTTCTTTACAAAGTGGTCAGATATATATTTTTATTCCATTCATTTCATGTTCTAACATTCTTATTTTCATACTATCATCCCAAGATGATAGAATAAAAAAAGGATGATACCATTTGTAACATCCCCACACATCTCATTATCTTGGGATAGGTCTTAGGTGCTATTAATTTTATGTTACATTCCCAATTTACCGAAGGCTGAAAAAAATTCCATGATATTTGGGAAAAACGGGGGATGATTTTCCCCAAATAACAAACAAAACCTGACAAGAATAAATAAAAACATACAAATAAACATTATGATTCACGACTAATCAAGATACACCTAAATTTAAAACAAAATATATAGTAAAATCAGATTATAAAATAAATTATTAAACAAATACAACAAAAAAACAAAAATACATTCATATAGTAACAACTATGTGGAATCACTATGTAGAATCCAAGAAAAAACTATAATATCAAAATGTCATCTTGCAAAAGAATCATCATAGTGTATTACTATTGAAGTATAATAACTTTCCCAATCATGTTCCCTAGTAAACAATATCTACAAGCACACTAAAGTGCCCAAGTAGGGGGTTAGTATGACACTTGTTTGGCTTTCCATAACAGTCATTCCAAATTGTTCTATTAGGATAAAAAACATGTTATCTCCTTGTTTAAAACTATAATTTACCATAATTATTGGAATATAAAATAGTTATTAAATTTAAAATAGTAAATATTTAAATATTAAAAATTTATCCATTAAAATTAGTTTAATCAAAACAATTCAAATAAATAAATTTTTTCATTGTTTATTTCCACATGGAATACCCCTTCCATGTTTCACACACACACACATTCATTATATGTTATAACTATATACTAATGAGTGGTTTATATTGATCAATATAGTTGTTTAAATGGGAAATATATTCATTATAACTAATAGCGAACTCTCCTTAACTGAGTCCTATTGAAATGATAATGAATTCATTCCAACCATATATGCCAAATATTATAATAATTTATTCCATTTAAAAAATATATTCCTTTTAAAAAATTTAATAAATACCATCCAATGTTCATCTAAAACAGTAAATTTTAAATTTAAATTTAAATGGATAAAACAAAGGGGTTTTCAAAATGTATCTCAAATTCTGATGTTCCTAAAACCCATAATTTTTACACCCATAATTTTAATATTATAATGTAAAATTTCACCGTTCAAGAAAATATTAAAGGTTTCTTTATAAAATCTAAGAAACAATTAAATAATAAATCTGAATTCATCTTCTTAAACATGAAGATAAGTGACATAGCCCTCCTAACTCTCAATAGTTATTGAAATCAATAGAATGACATGAGAAACCTCTAGATCCGGGATCATACCATCTTTCATTCAATAGATATAATTAAAACATCATCAATATGCATAAAGAATCATGTTACTATACATTACATAATTAATGTAACATTATGGGTGGGAGAAGACGAGATGATATAATAAGAATGAGATAAAATATAGCCTTAAAAATTATTTATAATAACCAACACACTTTGATTCATTAAAATTTATTCGGGATCAAAAAGAATTGCCATGGATTCCTAAGAATAGAGAGGAGTTTTGTAACCTAGGATAATTTGAGAATAATGATAGTTTCAAATACATAATTCTACATAAAATATAATTTTCAAATCATTAAATAGACTTTTCATATTTATGTTACACATTTTGTCAAACAGTGTGTCAACCATGTCTATGTTACTGAAAAATACCTAGGAGGCTACATGGTTGTCCAAAATAGTTTGGAGAACTATGAACTAACCATGCAATTATACAATCTATAATATCCTATATCACACAGTTTGTTTTCATAGTTTTCAAAACCGTGTTCCAACCATGCTTATCAAACAATCTCTATATGCATATTTTCTCCTAGAATTCTCATGGTTTTGATAAATAATGATTTAAATATTCACCTACCCAGGACCTCTTGCATGGTTTCCTAGACAATGTTTATGGTTTCCCCAAACCATGTTCAATCCATGTAGCCATCAAAAACCATATAAAACTCAAAAAATAAAACATAAATTCCAAATACTCAACCTAGGTATTATATGACTTAAAAACATAGTAAAATAGAGAATTACCTGAAACTAGGGGTGTTAGAGTATACACTTTTTTAAGGGTTTCTTTGAAAGTCTACCTTTTTTAAAAATAATATTCAAGGAGAATAATAATATATAATTATTTTAATTGATAAATATCTTTTTATAAATGAAATATTGTATTATTAGTATTCTTTTATATTTTGTGGGTTTTTTAGTCGGGTTTTGAATTATTTTGGTGTTACGTGATACTCAAGAAATTGAAGATAGCGTTATTTTAAAGGATCCATAATTTCAAGTTGTTACATTGTACCCCATTAATTAAATTTCGTCATCATTATTTTAATCATTACCATTGATGAAAGTAAAATAGTGTATTCTTAACATATTTATTAATCTAGACATAACTTTCATTGTGATATATTCTATACTATCTTAAGCTTTATCATCATAATTATCTTTCCTCAAACAACATGTATTGTTTATACCATTATAATAGATTCTCTAATGTATAACTTTCTAAAAACCATTTAAATATCCAAGAAATTAAACCATAGGGAAAAAAATATTCTTAAACAATTAACAATTATATTCAACCATTTTTTCAGAATATCACACACAAAATAATATATATCACAATCCAAAAATGAGCAAAACTTCCCCAATGATTTCATAGATAAATTTTTAATTATGTTAATAATAAATTACATGGGTATCAATACAATATAACTGACTTTTCACCAAAAAAATTACGCTTTATTATCTAAAAATCTGACATGTATTAATCCTATGTGTTTTCCACACCACAATTTTAAGTTCACCAATAGTAACCTGAAAGAATATATTCTTCTAATAAAATCACTCTTCAAGGTTGATAATATGTTTTAATATATGATTGAAAAAAAAATTGGAAAAAACTAATGAAGTGCATTCCTTATTTGTTTTAAAAACCCTTATAACTTTTTTTTCAAATATACTAAGATGGAATTGATAAATATCATTCTCAAATGAAAATAGTTATGACCATCATAAATTAATTTCTATTTTTGGTATCAACCTCACTAACTTATGTAATACTATAAAACTCACATTTCTATCATAAAATGAATATACTATGATTATAAACCATTTAAGTATGCACCCTTCTTCAGTTATAAAACATGTCAGTTTTTTGGTACACACCATTACCAGCTTTATCGTCATGATTGTGTTTCACCCAAATAATAAAACCAAAATATTTATAGTAATATCTAAAATAATCAAAGAATTTTAGAATAAAAGATTAATCATAAGATGACTTCTTCAATGATACCTTTAATTCAACCTATCATTCTTTCATTTAAACTATTTCATACTTGGATAATAAAATAACTCTCTTGGTTCTATATATCTGAATTTAAGTTTACTTGCCGCATATTTATTAAACTAATACCTTAATGTAATTATAAAACCAACCCTTTGTAGAAATTTATAATGATCATATGGTCAACTAAATCATATCCTCTAGGAGTGTCTAGCGAGGTATGCGATTAGTCCTCTTTGTTATAAAATAAGTCAATATTATGTTAATACCCAAAAAGAACTCTTAGGGGATGTTACCTTGAGGATCAATTTTTCTAGATAATGTATCTACGTACTAGTATCTAGATAGGGAGGTCTATTCTAAGAAATATACAAAATATCTAATTTATAAAAAATTTAAGATGTTATCCTTTACTTATACATACCTTCCCCATGGGTTTTCAAAAAAATTATCTTATCCTAATTTTTATAACATTACTTCAATTAACCTGTTGTATTATATACATTTGATATTATAATCAAATATAACTTGTCATCCATTGAGGATTTTTCCAACTACCATTATATCCTAAGTCATTATCATCCGAATCTCTAAATTTATTTAAACTCTTATCCAATACAAACTATTTGTTCTTGAAAACATGACCATATAAATTGCCTGACCTCACGAAAAAATATCATTATAAAAAAATACAAAGACAATTTTGGTTTTTTGTTTATAGAATTAGTAAAAAACCAAATTAATGAATTTTTCAAAACATGGACACTTTTACTTTCTTCTATGAGATCAACCTATTAATCCTTATCGTGTATTCTATATCTCCCACAAATGTTTCTCATAAGATATATTTATATACACAAGTTACAAATGTCTATACTTCATAATTCGGGGAAAAGGAAACAAAATAAATGGGTGAGATCAAATGCTTAGTAATGGTAAATATAATAAAAAATAATCAATGAAAATAAGCGATAAAAATATGAGAATAGGGGTATAATCCAGAAACATCAAAAATAATTCCCATGAAATATTAGTTCATAAATGAATATAGAAATATTTATATAAATAATACATGAATCAAAAGTGTAATTGATAATCATTATCCATGAAAGAATAACATAGTTATGATAATAATCATTAGAATTTGAAATATATTTCATCTTTTTCACAGACATTAGTATAGGGAACATTACATAAAAGAGCCACACCAAAAGTACCCATGCTTATAAGAAACTAAAAATGTAATCATTAAAACATTATGTCATGAGATATGGATTTTTAACAAATTTATTTGATCGATATTATGGGACTACCCATCTCAGGTATATAAAATTACCACACATCCATGGTTTATAATGTGACCACCTATCCTTGGTTCAAAACAGAACCACCAATTACTCATCCATATATGTGTGCCACTTAAAATCATTCAATTATCATTTTACAATGAACCCATGGAAATAAAATGGGTTTCTTTGAGAATTCTAGATGAAAATATTTCAGTTTAATGGAATAACAATACCCTTGAAAGAAAATTTTCTCATTAAATATATCATAAATAACCCATTGAATTCCAACGGATTTCAAGGACATTGAGTAACTATCCATGTAAACACTATTCAATAAAGATAATAAAGAATTTGATATTTAAGCTACATAGGTAAATGATATGTTTTTAAGATAATATATAGACAAAATAAATTGATTTGTGGAATCTAGATGAACATATTTCAATCAACAAAATCAATTATAGGGTATTCACAGAGGAATAGAATTAGCAGAAAAATTATGTATATACACTAAAAATTATTATGCAAGACAAAGATAGTTATTTATAATTTCTCCAAAAGAGATTAAATTACATAATTAATATAGATAAATAGATTGGATGACTAAAAAATAACACATAAATAGTTTAATAAAGGAATCATATAAGTATATTTATATAGATAAAAAATATCATTACAAAAGAATGCTTTGAACAGTGACAGACAGGAAAGGATAAAGAATTGAATTTTTTGATATTGTAAGTTCAGTCCCCTAAATTATAAATATATATACATATATATATATAATAGAATAAATCATGTAACATAATACAATGATTTTAAAACCTTTTATAAATAAAAAATGTACTGGTGAAAACAAAAAAGAGCTCTGTGAAGTCATATTTTACAATGATATAAATTAGAAACACACATGTCACTTTCAAGAGTAAATTTCAAAAGGGGAAGTGAAATATTTTAAAAAATTAATTTTAATAGGAGAATATAAATTAATGGATCTTGAAAAGTAAGAATAATGTTTTCAATATGAAATTTGGAGGTAAAAATAAAACATTTGATAATGAAAGGAGATGATCCTTTCAAATATTTTACGAATATATTTATTGAAAAACCAAACTGTAAATACAATTATAAACCTTATTTGAATTAAATAATCATTTTACTAGCTAGGATTATAAAATAACATATAATACCACATAAAATATTTTAACTATAAATATCCTTTATAGGATATATATAATCCATGAATCATGAAATATATGAATAGATGTTTGTGTGGAAAAATTTTGAACCACGATATAATACAACATAAAATAATTAAATGGTGTAATTTATCCAACATATATAGAAAAAATATCATGATAATGATCAAAACTCAATGAATGAAAATTTATTTACCAAAAACTCTTAAAAATATGATTAAAATTGATTTAGAAAAAATGATTGAATAAATGAACATGATTTTTATTAGTAAATTCCATGAATTAAATTGAAATAATATTTCGAAAATTCAATGTATATTAATAAAAGAACACCAAACAAAGTAAACATGGAGTATAACATGTACCAAATTTCAAATAATAAGAATTTATACCAATAAACCCCTTAGGGATTGAGTAACACAATAATAAAATCCCATTGAAATAGTTGATTTGTGATCGAACATAAAATATCATGATTTGAAGATAATTATTTTTATATATAACATTAATAGGATATTAAAACAATTGATCACCCTAAAATTGAAATGTGGTGTATAACATGTAACAAATTTCATAGTATATGAATTGGAATTTGATTTACCAAAATAACATTCAACTATTTTGAAACATTATTTAAAAAAAATTTGAATAAAAGAACATGATTTATATTAGAAAATCCCAAAAAATAAAAGTAAACAATATTTAGAACATTCATAGGATATTATAACAATATAACACCATAAAAATTATACCTACTATATAATATGTAATACATATCAAAGAATAATAATTGAGACTAAGAAAACCCTTACAACTTGAGTAATATAGTAATGAAATCCCCTTGAATGTGTGGGTTTGTGATTGAACATAAAATAACATGATTAAATATAATTCATGATATTTTGAACATTTAAAGGATAATAAAACAATAGAACGCTATACAAAGGAAACACAATGTATAACATGTCCCACATCTCAAAGAATAAGAATTGAGACCAGGAAATCCAATATGGATTGAGTAACACATTAATCAAATGCCCTTAAACGATGGGGTTTGCGATTGAACATAAAATACCATGATTAAAAGATAGGTAATTATATTATATCTCAAATAGGTAGTATATAAACTAATGAATGTAATTTTTTGTATAATACTAAACATCTCTCATATATTATAATTTTAAATGTGTTCTCTTACCTTGATCATGATCCATTCTTCACTTAGGTCAAACATCATAAATAATAAAATTCTTTTTAATAAATGCATACCCAAAAACCTTATTCATATCAATACACGTTTATGTTCTTTATTTACAGTAATATCCCTTAATTTAGAGGTACCCTCTTTCAATTTTTATGTGTGAGAATTCATGTTAAGATATCTTAAATGTTATTTATGGGTATTACTATAGATCCTGGGTATAGTACTGCTTTTTGGAGTAACTTTTACCATTGGAGAATTCTTATGAAATAAATGTGTCTCTAGCTAAAATCCATAAAAATGGTTGATAGATTAAGAATATTGAAAGCCTAAAAATTCATTTTATATTGTAAACTCATTTTATGCCATAAATATTTTGTTATGCCAAAAAATCACATTTATGGATTTTTACACCAATGTGAAGTTTTCTTTGGTGTACATGTTTCTTGGGGGTTTTATATCTTAAAAACCTAGTTTTCACTATAAATCCATCATTCGAGTTGGTTATTTTCTATTTTTTGGGTGAATCTTCTCTCATTCTATGCATATATTTCCTCCCTCAAACCCAAGGAAATTCTTGTTTCATTCTAAATGATCTATACTTCATCTAAATCACATCATTTAACACTTTATCTCTTTTGTAGCATTGCGTCATCACTCATGGAATGTTTCATTTCTTCTTATTAATTTCCAATGGTTATGGAAGCACCATTTCACTACATTTTTAGATCTATTGATCTTGTAGTGATGTTCTTCTTGATCCTCTCAAGATACATTTTGTGATTATATTCTAGGGGTTGTTTATTTGTTTATCGGAGTGTGGTAGGTGTGTGTTCCTTGAGGTGTTTTTTGATCTACCCTCCCCACTATCCCTTTAGTTTATTAGATTTTATTATAAGATGTGGAAATGGAATCTAGGTCCTCTGTTATCTTTTTTTCATTCCTTCTAGTGTTTTTGGATCCAATTGTGGGTGTGTGATACCTATGTTTGAGGTATATGCTCCTCTCTCTAGATTATATTAGATGAAACTCTAATTATATAGTTTTAAATAATTTTTATTAATAAATTAGCATGGTTTATTTATTTTCATGTACTGAAATTATTTTTTGAGAAAAATGGTTTTCCCCTTATTTTGGTAAAAGAAGGTTTTTTTAAATATATTTTGAGATGTATTTATGTAACGGTTTTCTATTAATTTTTTAGATGACATTATTTGGAAAATGTAGAACATGGGGATCATATGGTACATAGATGGAAGTTTTATCAATAGGGCTCATTCATTGATACTCTCATGGGGTTCAATCATTGGGTGTTACTTTTATCCCTATGCCATGTTTCATAGGGACTTGTTAGACCTATAGTGAGGTACAATTTCTTTGGAATTCCACTACTCCATACATTCAATGCATATTTCTAGAGGCTTGATGCATGTGATTTTATATTTTATGGTATGATTGTTCATTCTAACATAACCAATAGGGATCCTTGGCTTCATTTTTCCCCTAATTTTGATTTTTACTTTTTTGGATTTGATTACATACTTTGATATATGTGATATGATTTGAAAATATTTTAATCTGGATTTTAGGAATAATAGAAAAAGGATGCTATTTTTTACCATGTTTTTATGTGAAAACAATTTAACTGATTATCAAGATTTTACCTCTAAAAGATGATCATGTTAAAAAAAAATTATAGGGCCTTTTTATGGAACACCTAGGCCGGGTCCTATAGGGCCAGTTCAGTTTACACCTTGCAAACACCATCAATGGTGTATGGACCTAGTTATCACATTCTGTACAGTGAAAGGTAAGGCACCCCAGTTAGGTGTTGTGGTTTTGGTTAGCTGGTCTTGGGTAGCTATAACGACCCATACTTTACATACATTGTTAATACTTCAAAATTGAAGCACTCTTATTACAACATATGACAAAACCACAAAGGACCGTATAGGTATAGTGTCTTTAGAAACTGGGAAACATAAACAACTGGTTCATAAATCTTCTACAGTGTCTCCCATTTATTTCATCATATCTAGGGTCCCTTTTAGCATATTCTACTTAATATCCATCTTCCTGACCTGGGGAAAAGAAAACATAAAAGGGTGAGCTCAAATGCTCAGCAAGGGCAAATAAAGGAAATAAAAATCATATCATATCTTTATGAAAATCAAAACCTGCAAAAGAGATCATAATATCTTAACATGGAATAAATCATAGACGGGAAAATGAGATCCCCATAATCATAACATAAAACTTGAATCTTTGTGGCATGCACACATAATCATGGAAAATCATTTCTTGTTAGTCATGACTCATTGCCAAGACTATCTTAGTGGACAAAGTCCCTTTCTGAACCGAGTTCACTCCTCGTTTCAGTCCTGTATCACTGAACCGAAATAACCTTCCGTTCCAGCCATGTCTATCTCATGAGATATAAAATCTTTACCCAATGCATTGGAGGGAGATATAGGTCCCACCCATCTTATAATGAATCCTTTCTTATGTGTGCCACATAATCATAAAACATACATCATCGCATAACACATATAACAAAAATGGGATTCTTGAAACATCATGACATCATAAATCAATTCATATATGATAAAGGAATTCATAAACATAATTCCATCACAACATAGTCAAACCAATGTAAAAATATGGATAGAAACAGAACCCTTTATTATCTTAGATGGAAAATAATTTTGATAAAACACTTGAATTGAATTCTTGAGGAAAATATCCTTTCTTCTTCAAAAACATTTTTCCTTTCATAACATGTCATACAACTTTAAAATAAAAGAAGTTGATTAAAAATAAACTTGAAAACTTGTAAAGGAAGCTTCTTTGAAGTAATGTTTTAAAAATCCATTCATGCCGTATAAGTTAAAAAAAACATTCTTCGTACTTTTGTCGGAAAAGTCAAAAAGTACCTCGTACGGAAAAACGACAAAAGATTCCTTTCATATTCTTTACTAAAAACTCACCTAAGGGTAAAATTGGATTTAAACTATTTCAAGTGGATGGAAACAATATTACATATTGAGGGAACATGGATGTGGATGATAAAATACACCCCAGTAAATACTTACGAATAAACAATCTCAGATAAAAATGAGATTGTGATATTTCCCTTACCTTAGGTCCGATTAGCTTTGTACGTGTCCGAAGCTCCTGTATAATGGTTTAAATAATGTTATTGACTTATTCCAGAATCATACATATTGATATGAGATCATATATGGTCATATTATTAGCTTCTTGTTAGTAATATTTCATTGTTACTTGTTACTCGGGTCTTTATAACTTTTTGTTCTTATGCGTGTTTTGTCGAATAAATTCTTATTCTTATCTTTAGGTTATAGATAATTCATTTCCAGAATGGTATTAGTGTATTATATACCATATTCATTCATTCAATTCATTTATACAATCATTATGAAATGAAGATCATGTAGAACGAGTCGCATCACATCGTGGAGACGGTATTCCGTACGTACGCACGAGTGATGATATCGTTCCTATGATCGTGGAATTGTATTGGAGTATATATATATATTATTTCAGTATCAATATTACTTAATAATAATCATATATAGTTACTCATTACACCATTATACCCATCCTTGTAAGGTGATGGTGGAAAATAGATTACACCACGGCGTGGAGACGGTATTCCGTACGTACGCACGCGCGGTGATTTCATTTTTCCGTAGGATGGATAGAAGGTGAATTAGGGATGTTTCATATTTATAATAACATATCAGTATGTAAGTAATACTGATGTTATTACTTTATCATGAAACAACTAAATAAGAAGAAGTTAAAGACGAAAGAAATTGAAAAGATCGGTAATGGATATTACCTCTTCTTTGGAACGCCTCTTTGAATCCTCCACTTAGGGAACTAAGAGTGGTCTTTGGAGAAGACCAGGACCTCTAGGACTATTCTAGGGAAGTGGAGAGGGGAAAATGGCAGGGGTTGGCCGAGCTTGAGTGCTCAATTTGGTGTGAGGAGGAGGGGGAGGAGGTGCCCTTTTATAAGGGAGGAGAGGGGCACCTTAGGAATATCTCAAAATATTATTTTATATTAAAGTCAAAATCGGTTTATAATGGTTCCAAAGGGTCTTATTTAGAAGCTAAAGTGGGGATGGGTCTAAATCCTATCAACCAATAGGATTTAGACAAGTTTAGGGTATTATTGTAACCTTATCAATTAAATTTACCTCTAAGTTAAATAATTTAACTTTTACCATGTCTTTTTGTTTTCTTTCACTATATGGTAAATACACTTACTATAACATGCCAAACGAACCCCAAATTGTTTATTATTAATATATATATCCTTATCTAAGTCATTTGGCCGAACCTTAGATTTTTAGGAATAAAATAACAATTAATAATATGATATTTGATTTAAAAACTATTTTGTGTCAATTTTGACACTATTTGATATATGATTTTTGTGAAAGTCATAACAGAATTATATGTTCGAACCAAGTTGATTAAATCAACAATAATATATCATAGTAACCTAGAAAATTAGTGGAATTCATAAAAAGTCTCAAATTATATTTATTTTGGTGTTTATAACATCAATTATGTCAATATTTCATTAATAAGATAATTACTACATCATCATTATGTCATAAAGAAATTAAATTATTTAATGTCTAAAAATTACAAATAAAATATCATCATGTAGGAAATCTTTTTAGCTTTCTAATGAATATTTACAATTGAATTTATCTTATGTATAACCCCATATTAAAAATGATTTACTTATTAAACTTTGATTTTAACTATTTTAACCCTTCTTTAAATAAATTAATAATAAATGTCCTAATCTAATCCAAGTGGGCCTAAATGGTCATATTTTATTCCTAAGTTTGTTTTTGGTCGAATTACACTTGTCCAATAGAATTAGGACATGTGTTAGGGTAATATTAATATCATATTTACCCTTAGTTACCCTATTTACTATTAACCGCGGTAAAAAAAGTAAAAAGTTACTATTCACCAAAAAATTATTTTCATCTCATTGAACCACATTTTAGTCCTTGATATTAACCGTGTCTCTCGGATTTTTGAAATTCCATTCACAGAAGCGGTAAAATTAAGTTTTATGCAAAATTCAGTTTTTAACCTACCACTTAGTGGTTTCACTATTCATCAAAAATTGAAAGTTTTCAGAAAAATACCAAAATTTCACCCTAGGCTAATTTTGATATTCTGAGTCCGAAAATGAAGTCCATTTTGAAAAATAAAATTTATAAAATTTCAAAAAGTGGTTATTACTATTCATAACGACTAGTTTTAATAGCATATTGTTGTTTAGTGAAACTCGGTATTGCGTACGACGCAAGCTATCGAGGAAGGTCGCGATTGCGTGCAAAGCAAGCCAAGCAAGTGTTGTGTAGAAAAAGATTCCTTTGATGATTTATATAACATAAAAGTCTCGGGTGTTACATTCTACCCCCCTTAAAAAGAATTTCGCCCTCGAAATTCGTCACTTTGCAACAAACAAATGAGGATACTTCTCCCTCATCATATCCTCAAGCTCCCATGTAGCTTCTTCAAGTTGGTGGTTTCTCCATAAAACTTTCACCAAGCGAGTGGTCTTGTTTCGTAGGACTTTTTCGCTACGATCCAGAATCTCTATCGGCTGTTCTTCATAAGAAAGATCTTGCTCCAGTGGTACAACTTCTGAGCTGAGTACATGTGAAGGATCTGGTATGTACTTTCTCAGGAGAGATACATGGAACACATCGTGAACTTGAGAGAGATTCGGTGGAAGCGCCAATCGGTAAGCTACCTTCCCAACACGATCCAGTATTTCAAAAGGACCGATATATCTAGGGCTCAACTTCCCCTTCTTTCCAAATCTCATAACCCTCTTCCAGGGAGATATTCGTAAGAACACTTTATCGCCCACTTCAAACTCTAGGTCTTTTCTTCGGTTGTCGGCATAACTTTTCTGTCGACTCTGAGCTGCTCTTATGTGTTGTTGAATAGATCTGACTTTTTCTGCCATTTCATCAACGAGATCAGGTCCTAATAGCTTTCTTTCCCCAACTTCATCCCAGCAAGTTGGAGTCCTGCATTTCTTTCCATAGAGAGCTTCATAAGGAGCCATCTGAATACTGGAGTGAAAGCTATTATTATAAGAAAATTCCACCAAAGGTAGGTGTTGATCCCAACCTCCTTTGAAATCCATAGAGCAAGCTCTCAACATATCTTCTAGGGTTTGAATTGTTCTCTCAGACTGACCGTCTGTCTGGGGATGATAAGCAGTGCTGAAACTCAACTCTGTATCCAGAGTATGCTGAAGACTTCGCCAGAACTTCGAGGTAAATCTCGGATCCCGATCAGATATAATAGAAAGTGGTACTCCATGCAATCTTACCACTTCCTTTACATATATTCTGGCAAGCTGATCTAGAGAGAAATCCTCTCTAATAGCAATGAAGTGTGCAGACTTTGTAAGACGATCAACTATGACCCAGATAGCATTATTGCCTTTGGATGTTTTAGGAAGTCCTGTGACAAAGTCCATAGTGATGTTTTCCCATTTCCATTCGGGTATGGGTAATGGTTGTAACCTCCCCTTAGACTTCTGTCTCTCAGCTTTAACTTGTTGACAAACCAAGCATCGAGAGACATATTCAGCAACATCTCTTTTCATGCCATCCCACCAGAAGTACTCTTTCAGGTCCCTATACATCTTCGTGCTTCCAGGATGAATAGAGAATGAAGAACTATGAGCCTCATCCAGCAGCTCTTTCTTTAATTCGGGGATGGGAGGAACACAAACCCGATTCCTGAACTTTATTATCCCATCACAATCAAGGTTGAATTCAGGAACATTTCTCACCTTCTTTTGTAACTCGACATCTTCTTTCTGTGCCTCTTTAATCTTCACATGTATAGATGGTTGAACATTCATTTGAGAAAGATAAGATTTTTCCCCTTCCATTATAATTCCAAGATCCATCCTTTGTAAATCCATAAATATTGGATCTTTTGTGATCCTCATCATGGATAAACTAGCATGGTCTTGTCGACTTAATGCATCTGCCACCTTGTTTGCTTTCCCAGGGTGGTAATGGATTGAGCAGTCATAATCCTTAATCAGCTCCAACCATCTTCTTTGGCGCATATTCAACTCCTTTTGTGTGAAAATATACTTTAAACTTTTATGATCAGTATAAATATCACACCTTTCACCATAAAGGTAATGCCTCCAAATCTTTAATGCAAAGATTACCGCAGCCAACTCCAAATCATGTGTTGGGTAATTTTGCTCATGGATTTTCAACTGTCGTGAGGCATAAGCTATCACCATATCATTTTGCATAAGAACACACCCCAATCCCTTCTTGGATGCATCACTATAGATCACAAACCTTTCTCCACTACAAGGCAGTGTGAGCACAGGTGCACTGGATAACCTTCTTTTCAACTCCTTGAAATTCTCTTCACATTCCTCTGTCCAGACAAACTTAACTCCTTTCCGAGTCAACTTGGTGATTGGATTAGATAACCGTGAAAAATCTTTTACAAAACGTCGATAATATCCAGCCAAACCAAGAAAACTTCGGATCTCAGTTACTGTTGTTGGTCTTGACCATCTTTCGATAACCTCTGTTTTTGCTGGATCCACAGATATCCCCTCTTTTGAGATTATATGACCCAAAAATGCAACTTTTTGAAGCCAAAATTCACACTTGGTAAATTTGGCATAAAGCTTCTCTTTTCTCAGGGTCTTCAATATAATTCTCAAGTGATCTTCATGCTCTTCCTTGCTCTTTGAATAGACAAGAATATCGTCTATAAAGACTACCACAAATTGATCAAGATAGTCTCTAAAGACTCTATTCATTAGATCCATGAAGATAGCAGGGGCATTAGTAAGACCAAATGGCATCACTATAAATTCATAGTGTCCATACCTTGTACGGAAAGCCGTCTTTGGTATATCCTCCCTTTTGACCCTTAATTGATGATACCCTGAACGAAGATCAATCTTGGAAAAGTATTGAGCTCCGCGTAGTTGGTCAAATAAGTCATCAATGCGTGGGAGAGGATATTTGTTCTTGATAGTGATCTTGTTAAGTTCTCGATAATCAATGCAGAGTCTCATTGATCCATCTTTCTTCTTAACAAATAGAACAGGTGCTCCCCAAGGTGACGCACTAGGGCGTATGAATCCCTTATCAAGATTCTCTTGGAGTTGCTTCTTCAATTCCTGCAACTCAATTGGGGCCATTCTATAAGGTGTCTTTGAAATAGGCAAAGCACCCGGTACGAGTTCTATTGAAAACTCAACTTCACGATTTGGTGGAAGACCCGGCAATTCCTCTGGAAAGACATCATCAAACTCCCGTACAATGGGCATATTCTTAATCGTGAGTTTCTCACCAACCATTTGAGATAAATAACCTTCATTTAGTGGAATCAATACCCATAAGATGGAAGAAATTTCCACTGGAAGGTTATGTTCATCCTTGCATTGATAGACGATCGTAGATTGATCTGGAATATGAAATGTGACTTCCCTTCTTTGGCAATTGATATGAGCTCCATGTAGAGAAAGCCAATCCATGCCAAGAATCACATCAAATTCCACTAAAGGAAGGATCACAAGATTTGCAGGAAGCACTTTCCCACAAACTTCGATCGGAGAAGAATTATAAACTTCTGATGCGATTGATGTGCCATTAGGTGTTGTCACAGCTAACTCAACATCTAATTGTTGAGGTAATACGGTGATACCCTTAGAAAAGTCTTCAGAAATAAAAGAGTGGGTGGATCCAGAATCAAATAAAACATTTGCTACTTTAGAGTGGACGGTAAGTGTACCTTTCACCACTTCATTATCGTACTCCACATCGCTGATAGAAATTGCATGTGACTTTCCTTTATCTTTAGCCTTAAGAGTTTGTTGACGTCGACCATCATCATCAACCCTTGGATTTGGGCATTGATTGGCATAATGCCCCATCTCCTTGCACTTGAAACATTGAAGTGTAGTAGGTTCATTCTGTGTATCCCTTCCTTTGTTTGCGTCATTAGACATCTTCTTCCCATTATCACGGCATTCAAATGCCCGATGACCTTCCTTTCCACATTTAAAACATTTACTTGTCCCTTTAAGACAACTCCCTCCATGTTTCTTTCCACACTTTGAGCATAAGGGAAAGTTCATCTTCTTTTCCGTGTGCTCTTTAGATTTTTCTTTGAATTCCATCTTCCTCTTCTTATCAAACCCATGTGACTGATGGGTTACTCCAATCTCCATCTCGACTTTGAGAGCACATCGAATGATTTCCTCGTAGCTATTGAAGTCCCTTATGGCTAACGCCCTTCGAAGACTTGGTTTTAAGCCACTAAAGAATCGATCAATCTTACTCTCAGGTTGGATAATAATACCAGAAGAGTACCTTGCAAGTCTTGTAAAATTTTCTTCATAGTTACCAACAGATTCATCATCCCTTTGCTTCAGTTCAAGAAACTCTTTCTCCATCTTTGTTCGGAGAATACGAGGGAAGTACTTATTGAAAAATAAGTTCTTGAACTCGTCCCATTCCATAGACTCAATTTCATCCCTTTGCCTCGTATTCTTAACAAGATTCCACCATTGATCAGCATCTCCTTCCAAACGATACACTGCTAGGATGACTTTATCATGCTCAGAACATTGAAGAACTGAAAATATCTTTTCAGTTGTACTAATCCATTGTTCAGCAACTAATGGATCAGTAGACCCACTGAAAGAAGGTGGACGCTGCCTCATGAAGGATTCAACAGAATGTTGCTCCTTCCTTTGCTCGTTTGGAAGTCCTGCATGATTCATAGCTTGAGAAAGTTGTGTGAGCATGGCTACAAGATTTTGCATTCCAGCTCCCATATCGTTTGGTTGCTCAGGGGGACAATCATTGCATTGCCCATCACATTCCGTATTAACACGGTTCCTTCGGGTTCCAGCCATTGACTAAAACCAAGAAGAATAGTGTGAGCAACACTAATTATAATAGGAAACCACATAATTCAAGAATAAAATTTTCATGCTTATGGTCTTATCCTAGGTTATTCAAGGCCATTTCTAAAACACTAAGATTGTGTTCTATGCTTAGACTTATCCTTAGGGTTCTTACTAAGGCTTTCACATCCTAGTTTCCAAAGGTTGACTATACCTTTCCTCTGATACCAACTATAACGACCCATACTTTACATACATTGTTAATACTTCAAAATTGAAGCACTCTTATTACAACATATGACAAAACCACAAAGGACCGTATAGGTATAGTGTCTTTAGAAACTGGGAAACATAAACAACTGGTTCATAAATCTTCTACAGTGTATCCCATTTATTTCATCATATCTAGGGTCCCTTTTAGCATATTCTACTTAATATCCATCTTCCTGACCTGGGGAAAAGAAAACATAAAAGGGTGAGCTCAAATGCTCAGCAAGGGAAAATAAAGGAAATAAAAATCATATCATATCTTTATGAAAATCAAAACCTGCAAAAGAGATCATAATATCTTAACATGGAATAAATCATAGAAGGGAAAATGAGATCCCCATAATCATAACATAAAACTTGAATCTTTGTGGCATGCACACATAATCATGGAAAATCATTTCTTGTTAGTCATGACTCATTGCCAAGACTATCTTAGTGGACAAAGTCCCTTTCTGAACCGAGTTCACTCCTCGTTTCAGTCCTGTATCACTGAACCGAAATAACCTTCCGTTCCAGCCATGTCTATCTCATGAGATATAAAATCTTTACCCAATGCATTGGAGGGAGATATAGGTCCCACCCATCTTATAATGAATCCTTTCTTATGTGTGCCACATAATCATAAAACATACATCATCGCATAACACATATAACAAAAATGGGATTCTTGAAACATCATGACATCATAAATCAATTCATATATGATAAAGGAATTCATAAACATAATTCCATCACAACATAGTCAAACCAATGTAAAAATATGGATAGAAACAGAACCCTTTATTATCTTAGATGGAAAATAATTTTGATAAAACACTTGAATTGAATTCTTGAGGAAAATATCCTTTCTTCTTCAAAAACATTTTTCCTTTCATAACATGTCATACAACTTTAAAATAAAAGAAGTTGATTAAAAATAAACTTGAAAACTTGTAAAGGAAGCTTCTTTGAAGTAATGTTTTAAAATCCATTCATGCCGTATAAGTTAAAAAAAAACATTCTTCGTACTTTTGTCGGAAAAGTCAAAAAGTACCTCGTACGGAAAAACGACAAAAGCTTCCTTTCATATTCTTTACTAAAAACTCACCTAAGGGTAAAATTGGATTTAAACTATTTCAAGTGGATGGAAACAATATTACATATTGAGGGAACATGGATGTGGATGATAAAATACACCCCAGTAAATACTTACGAATAAACAATCTCAGATAAAAATGAGATTGTGATATTTCCCTTACCTTAGGTCCGATTAGCTTTGTACGTGTCCGAAGCTCCTGTATAATGGTTTAAATAATGTTATTGACTTATTCCAGAATCATACATATTGATATGAGATCATATATGGTCATATTATTAGCTTCTTGTTAGTAATATTTCATTGTTACTTGTTACTCGGGTCTTTATAACTTTTTGTTCTTATGCGTGTTTCGTCGAATAAATTCTTATTCTTATCTTTAGGTTATAGATAATTCATTTCCAGAATGGTATTAGTGTATTATATACCATATTCATTCATTCAATTCATTTATACAATCATTATGAAATGAAGATCATGTAGAACGAGTCGCATCACATCGTGGAGACGGTATTCCGTACGTACGCACGAGTGATGATATCGTTCCTATGATCATGGAATTGTATTGGAGTATATATATATATTATTTCAGTATCAATATTACTTAATAATAATCATATATAGTTACTCATTACACCATTATACCCATCCTTGTAAGGTGATGGTGGAAAATAGATTACACCACGGCGTGGAGACGGTATTCCGTACGTACGCACGCGCGGTGATTTCATTTTTCCGTAGGATGGATAGAAGGTGAATTAGGGATGTTTCATATTTATAATAACATATCAGTATGTAAGTAATACTGATGTTATTACTTTATCATGAAACAACTAAATAAGAAGAAGTTAAAGACGAAAGAAATTGAAAAGATCGGTAATGGATATTACCTCTTCTTTGGAACGCCTCTTTGAATCCTCCACTTAGGGAACTAAGAGTGGTCTTTGGAGAAGACCAGGACCTCTAGGACTATTCTAGGGAAGTGGAGAGGGGAAAATGGCAGGGGTTGGCCGAGCTTGAGTGCTCAATTTGGTGTGAGGAGGAGGGGGAGGAGGTGCCCTTTTATAAGGGAGGAGAGGGGCACCTTAGGAATATCTCAAAATATTATTTTATATTAAAGTCAAAATCGGTTTATAATGGTTCCAAAGGGTCTTATTTCGAAGCTAAAGTGGGGATGGGTCTAAATCCTATCAACCAATAGGATTTAGACAAGTTTAGGGTATTATTTTAACCTTATCAATTAAATTTAACTCTAAGTTAAATAATTTAACTTTTACCATGTCTTTTTGTTTTCTTTCACTATATGGTAAATACACTTACTATAACATGCCAAACGAACCCCAAATTGTTTATTATTAATATATATATCCTTATCTAAGTCATTTGGCCGAACCTTAGATTTTTAGGAATAAAATAACAATTAATAATATGATATTTGATTTAAAAACTATTTTGTGTCAATTTTGACACTATTTGATATATGATTTTTGTGAAAGTCATAACAGAATTATATGTTCGAACCAAGTTGATTAAATCAACAATAATATATCATAGTAACCTAGAAAATTAGTGTAATTCATAAAAAGGCTCAAATTATATTTATTTTGGTGTTTATAACATCAATTATGTCAATATTTCATTAATAAGATAATTACTACATCATCATTATGTCATAAATAAATTAAATTATTTAATGTCTAAAAATTACAAATAAAATATCATCATGTAGGAAATCTTTTTAGCTTTCTAATGAATATTTACAATTGAATTTATCTTATGTATAACCCCATATTAAAAATGATTTACTTATTAAACTTTGATTTTAACTATTTTAACCCTTCTTTAAATAAATTAATAATAAATGTCCTAATCTAATCCAAGTGGGCCTAAATGGTCATATTTTATTCCTAAGTTTGTTTTTGGTCGAATTACACTTGTCCAATAGAATTAGGACATGTGTTAGGGTAATATTAATATCATATTTACCCTTAGTTACCCTATTTACTATTAACCACGGTAAAAAAAGTAAAAAGTTACTATTCACCAAAAAATTATTTTCATCTCATTGAACCACATTTTAGTCCTTGATATTAACCGTGTCTCTCGGATTTTTGAAATTCCATTCACAGAAGCGGTAAAATTAAGTTTTATGCAAAATTCAGTTTTTAACCTACCACTTAGTGGTTTCACTATTCATCAAAAATTGAAAGTTTTCAGAAAAATACCAAAATTTCACCCTAGGCTAATTTTGATATTCTGAGTCCGAAAATGAAGTCCATTTTGAAAAATAAAATTTATAAAATTTCAAAAAGTGGTTATTACTATTCATAACGACTAGTTTTAATAGCATATTGTTGTTTAGTGAAACTCGGTATTGCGTACGACGCAAGCTATCGAGGAAGGTCGCGATTGCGTGCAAAGCAAGCCAAGCAAGTGTTGTGTAGAAAAAGATTCCTTTGATGATTTATATAACATAAAAGTCTCGGGTGTTACAGTAGCTATTCTAAGATAGTAGGAGAACATCCAATTATCAGATAGAGAAGTTGTTTTTCACTCTGGATATTTTCCATGGCAGTTGGACTCATACCTTGGAGATGTTTATAATCTTTTGAGCTTTATTATTTCTATGAATTTCATTTCGATATAGAATATATATTTCTTATAGTTTCTGTTTTCTTTCTATTTTATTATATGTATATATATATCTTTGTGTGTGTGTGTTATGTAATATATTTAAGGTTGGGTGAAATCATTCCCTCTATTTGTTGATGACCATGTGTTATTCATCATCCCATGGGGATTAGAAACACTATTTAGGTATGTGGTGGATCAGTTTGGGTGTTATATTATGTGGGTATCCTAGATTGGTTCATTATAGTTTGGTATGCAATGTCATTTTCCCTCAAGATTCCATTTATGGTGACATTTTTAGTCTAGATATAGGATTTTTGGGACATGAGAGGTAGGTTATAATTATTTTTAGCCAGATAATTCCATGTTGATTCTCAAGATACCATGGGATGTTGGGGCGTGCTTCTCTTGACTTTTTTATCTCAATATTAATTTTTGTTTATGGGTTTTTGGATTTAAATGAGATTATCCATTTTCCAGTCGATTCCTCTATTTTCAATGTGTAGTAGTATATCTTTAGGATGCCCTCTATGGGTTCTATAAGAGGGTGTCATGGAAACACCATAAGGGAATCTTTTATTGGATCTGAATATTATTGATTCTATAATTTTTTATGTTAATAAGGTAGGAAAAAATGCACCATAAGTCAAAAATATAGTTTTTGATGTACATCCAAGAGCTGGAGGAGAAATGGATCAATAACATGGGTTATTATCTGAGAAACCACCCTCTTTTATGTGTATGAACAATCCCCAAGATTTATTAAAGTAGATACACAAGATTGATCAAATATTATATTTCCTTAATTAAATTGAGAATATAATATTTATGTGAATAGAATCTAGAATCCGGGGTCCCAATAAAATATGGCCAGATTCCATAGTGTAGGAAGATAAGCACTTGGGGTAGGACTAGATGTTTGAAGGCCCTATTCGTCCAATAGTTATATCAAGAGTTTTCAATGATGGATAATTATATATATTTACTCTATTTATATATGGAAAATTGACCCGGGTTAGAATACATTAATCAATTCATGGAGTGGGTTTGTTTTTCTCCAATAGTTGTAAATAATGGTCAGTTGAAAGTTGACAAGTACCTGTAGGGTTTCTGACCAAATATCAGATCATAGGTAATAATGTGGAGCCTTTCCAACAATATAGATTTTTTAGTTAGATATAGGATGGACAAAATGGAAATGAAATTATATATTGACCATTATTCACCTTCCCTTCCACAAAATGGAAACTTCATTTGAGTGCATGGGAAGAATATTAAGTGGAATGAGAATAAAAAATATAGTAGAGGTATTTCTTAGTAGTGGGCCTCGTCTACACTATCAGTTACATCCCATAGTGTTCCAATGACATTCTATTAGTGTGTAAAGGTTCGGAAAACCCAATATTCTTATCATATTATAGAAAATATGTGCAATGTTTTGGCCTCTAGGACAATCTACATTGCTTATATCAGGTTAAGTATATATCTTATTATGGACAAGGTTCGTCAGCTCCACATTCCATTATAGTGCTGTCAAATGATTCAAATTGTATAGGTATCCTACCATTCTTTTTAGGAGTGAAGAACTATCACAGAGTATATGAGTCACAAATGGAGGCTGAATTGGGTCGAGTGATAGTGAGAGGTACCATATTTATTTGATCTTTTTTAGAAACTTTTGTATTTGTTACTAGTGTGTCCCACTCATTTATTTATTCATATACTTTTTAATGTGATATTATTTCCAATGGATCTCATGTCCGTTGTTATGGAGTTATCAAAACCACTTGGAATGAAGAAATAGAAGAGTTTTTATTATCATTCTTATTAACTATCAATAGCTGATGTAGATTTAGTCTAGGATATCATCATTCTTGATCGAGATATATTTTACATCATCATCAGGATGGATTGAATTATCACGCAACATGATATGGTTTTTTATCATCATCAATGTGCCTCTTTACTTAATATTGATGGGAACTATCTAGAGTTAATAGATAGTGGGATCCATGGTCAGGTCATGAAGGATCTTTTCTCCCAGATCTTAGAATTTTGTTATCTACTATTATTGTTGATATTGATGTAGTTTTCTCTTTTGGGGATCTTCCCTTGTTTTCCATGGATTTTCTTGAATTCGTCCCTGGTGACCTCTCTGATCTTCCTCCATGGATAGAAGTATAGTTTACAATTGATCTAGTGTTGGGTAAGAAGATGATCTCAATACTATATTATTATTTAGAACCAGTGGAGCTAAAAATCTCAAGATTCATTAATATGAACTAATAGAAAAAGGTTTAGTTTATGCGATTGTTTTTCCTAGAGTATCCTCAATCCTCTTTTCCATGTTGGATGAAGGTCCACTCTATTTTTTTGTGGACTATCATAAGTTTATACAAGTGATAATTAGTAATTAATCTCCATTTCCTACCTATATGACATTGATGATTGGTTAATGTGAGAAAATTGGTTTTTGAAGATTGATATTTGGTGTTGTTATCATCAATATAGGGTTTGAGAGTCTGATATTTAGAATATAGATTCTTGGTGTATGGCCATTATTAATATCTTATGATGCCTTTGGTATGAAAAACACCCCTATAATATATATGGATTTAACGAAACAACTATTTTATCGGCATCTCACCACTTTTATGGTCTTGTTCACGGGTGATATTTTGGTTTATTAAAGATCTAAGAGTGAGAATGAGTACCATATTATTTTTGTTTTGAAAATCATGAGGAGTCATTGTTTGGGTCTAAATCTTTCAAAATTTAGTTTTTGGATCCAGGAAGTGAAAAGATTAGGGAAAAATATTTCATAATGTGTCTTATTAGTTGATCCTAATTAGGTGAATATTTTCTTTTCATTGGAGTATCCATAGAACATCTTTGAGATTTAGAGATTACATGGTATTTTTGGTAACTATCAATGATTCGTCAAATAAATCACACAAATGGTGTCAACATTGAATACTCATACCATGAAAGGGGTGAGGTTCATATGGTATGAAAAGTGTCAGTATTCATTTGACAAACTAAAATGTCTATTGGTATCATCTCTTTTTCTAATATTACTTGATCTCGGTTAGGGTTATGTGGCATAGTATGATTATTCTAGTTATAGTCTGGGTTTCATTCTTATATAGGTTGATCATGTTGTATCCTGTAGATCTCATAAACTTTGCCCAAAAGAGAAAAATTTCCTCACTCATGATTTATATATTTACTTAGTAATCCATGTGATTAAATATCAACATCAGAATCTCTTTAGGTGGTGGTTCACAGTTTTTTCTGACCATAATATCCATAGATATATCATTTCACAGAAATAATTGAATCTTAGAAAAAAACGGTGGTTATAAAACCTCTATACATTAAACTTCAACATCACCTATATACAATGGAAGTAAAAATTCATTACAAACACTCTTATTAGAAATGTGTCATCACATTAAATTTTGGAATCAATGGAATATTAGAGCCTAATGGGGATCTTCAATCAGCTCCATCTTAATTCTCATGAGTGTATTTTTGGTATGTGTCTAACCAATGTTCAATTATTATCATCCCACATTGTGTCTCTTTTATATGGTCAGGATTAGGATGATGATATCATAGGAATTTGACAAAACCCTCTCTCGTGGGGATACTATTTCTGGTTGGTCTCTCCCATTAGATGGTATTATCCATTTTGGGGACTAGATTTCCATCCCATCATTTGTGTGGTTCTCATTTTTGTTTCAATATCATATTTTTTCCTGGTTTCATCATATTTTAACTATAATGATGTATTATGACATGAGATGATGATTTTGGTGGCCCAGTATGAAGCATAATATTGTATATTATGTGTCCCACCATTACACCTACAAATAGAAAAAGTCAAATAATCTAAAACCTTCAAGCTTACACTAGTCTCATCTATTTTTGGCTTAGAAATGGGATGAGGTTTTTATAGACATTTTTTTGGGATTATCCCAAGCTCTATAATGGGATAATTGTATCTATGTTTTGATTTATCAGTTGATGAAATCTGCTCATTTTATTCGAATCAAGGATGCTACAAAAGTAGGATATTTGGGTAATTAGTTTGTGTAGGTTATCATGAGGTTTCAAGGGGTTCCATCTTCCATTGTTTTGAAATGGGGTCCAAGGTTTACTTATTTATTCTAGATGAGTACACATGAGGTA
Organism: Viscum album; assembly: GCA_963277665.1. Taxonomy (NCBI): domain Eukaryota; kingdom Viridiplantae; phylum Streptophyta; class Magnoliopsida; order Santalales; family Viscaceae; genus Viscum; species Viscum album. The sequence goes on along the minus strand of OY728133.1, from coordinate 716,184,368 downwards.
GGAGAGACATCGATCAGGTTAGGTATATCTTATTATTCATAGATAGATAGTCATACATATCATTTTTTTAGATACTAGGGGATATACATTGTGATCTTGTATTGGATTTTTGTAGATAATGGGATATCCATATGGGATTGCATGATATTGTGTATAACAATGGATATCATTATTGGATCAGGATGATTCCCCTCGATCATTTATATTTATTTTAGTACAAAAAAAATCTTTTTTGGATGGAGGTGGGTGAGGCCTCTCTTGTGATATTGAGTCTAATTTATGATTCATCAGTGAGGATTCATGATATAAATCTACATTTAGTTACATATTAGAGTTGGATGAAATTTTTTTGGGGATCATTGACATCATCCTTTAGAATTTTCTTATTGGAATCTATGTTTTCATTAAATTTTATGCTTAGTTGGGTCACCATCAGCTTAGAAAACATGTAAATTTGACATCGAGATATGGTATACTATTTTTTTCATTAAGTGACTTAGGTAGTTTGTTTCTCTATTGATATTAGCCTCTATATTTATAAGTATTCAGGATGTTTTCCAATTATATTATATTATGAAATACCATAATAATCCCTCTTACATTCAATGTTGGGAAGATATTGAGTTGGATCTAGACAATTTAGTTATGGATAAACAAGTGGAGATCATAGATTATAAGGTGAATGTAATCTGTGGGAAGCCTATCCTATTGGTCAGAGTTTTATGGTGACACGAATCAAATTATTTAAATACATGGGAACTCAAATCATTGGCGAGGGGGTAGTTTCCCATAATTGTCTAGAGCAACCTTATTCCCATTCAATTTAAAAGGATGAAAAGTAGTTTGGGTGGTATATTATAATATCCTTTTTTTATGTTATTCTCTATAGATTATTAGGACTGTGATTTTGGGTTGATAGTGATTAAAATTTTATTTGTGTGTTAATGCAGAACCTAGGTCTAGTAACACCAACATGAGGTATTTACACTATAAGAGTCTTCTAATAATGTAAATGTTTCACTGGGAAAAAGTTGTGAATTTTTTTTTCAACATAGTAATATTATAATATTAAAAATATTTTTTATGGTATAAGCTCATTTTATACAATAATATGTATTTTAAAACATAAATTATCTCATGTGATGTTTAAACATAGGTGACTTGTTTTTATGGAATACATGCTTCATGAGGGTTTTACATTTAAAACCCTAGATAGTTCCATAAACTTGTCTACCCAATAAGTTATTATCTTCCACTTAGGTGAATCTTCTCCCATTAAATTCATATCTTTATTCCCTCAAACTCTTGGCGATTCCTGGTGCATTTTTTGTGATCTTTTCTCCTTCTGTATTACATCATTTTGTACTTGATATCTATAGTAGTTTCAATACATATCTCTAGGTAAGAAAAACATTCTTATACATTTACATAATTCATTTTATTGATGTTGAACTTTTTTTATAGATATATTAATATTTTTTTGTATTCTTCTTGATGATTAAATCTGTTGTGTGATCTTCTTCCATGGGATGGTAGTTTATTGGTTACGGTGTGGATAGAGTTTGTTATTTAAGAAATGTTGTGATCTGCTCTCTCATATATATTTTTTATATTTATGATGTAATTATAATATTTGGTAATAGAATATAGGGCCCCTATTTCCATCATTATTTTTATTCTAGTTTTGGTGATCCAATTACAGGTGTGTGGAACATGAGTTTGATGTAGGTAGTTCTATATTTAACCTATGTTAGATGAATCTTTAATTATATAGTTTTATAAATTAATTTATAAATAATGTTTTTTGATTTATTGATTTATGTGTGTAAAAATTGGCTTCTTAGAACATATAGTTGTCCTCTTTTAATTAAAATTAAATCCATTTTCAAATAATTGTAAAATCGATATAGTAATTTTTTTATCAAATAATGGTTTTGATATAATGATTTGGAAAATGCATCACATGGGAAGCCATTGGCACTTAGTTGGCATGTTTAGTAATGGACCTCATATGTTCAAAATGTTTGGGGTTCACTCATGCAGTGTTCATCTACTCCCTATGAAAAGTGTCCAATAGACTTCTTAGGCATATTGGGGTCAATTTATCGGGTGTTCCTTTTATATTTTTATTTGATTCTTCTTTCCGGGGGATTTATGTTCACGATTGAATTTTTTTTGAGTTTTCTAATAATCGTGAATTGTAGTGATACTTGGTACGATTTTCTTATGATTTTTATCATTACTAATTTTTATTTTTTTACAAACTTTGATACATGTGATATTATTTGAAACTATTTTTACCTGGTTTGTGTAGAGCTATTGAAGATGTTGGAAATATTTTACCATTCTTTCGATATAATTTTTTTAATTGATTGTGTTTCCCTATTTTCGTTAAATTTGATTATGTTTATATTGTTATATAGAGACTTTTTATAAAACACCCTGGTGGGATCTTACTAAGCATGTTTTTTCTAACACCCTACACACCCCCTTCGGTGGTGTGTAAACCTAGTTATGTGCTTTGATGTAGGGAAAGTAAAGGTGCCACATTGATTCAATGAGGTTTTCATTAGCTATTCTTGGGTAGCTAGTGGTGAGATAGTGGGACCACATCCATTTATCATATAGAGTATCTCTTTCTTTCTTTATGGTTCTTCATTTTCAGCAATAATTATACCTCAGATTTGTTTAGATTCATTTGAGTAGTATAATTTTTAATTATTTCGATCTTCTATATAAAAAAATATTTCATATAATGCTTTAATACCATCACTTCTATTATATATATATATAACTGTGTGCATGTGTTTTTCATTTCCTCAATTTTTGTATGGGAGAAATCATTCACTTCGATTGTTGTTGATTCCCGGGTTTTAGTCGCTTTCCCACGGGGATTGAAAATTCCCTTCAGGTATGTAGTAGATAGGTTCATGTACCATATTTATTGGGTATCCAAATTCATCTTGTTATTGTTAATATCAATATATATACATGAATATTAGTTATCTTTTACCTATTTTCAACACCAAGAATAAATAATATTTATTTCTTCCAAAATCTTTCGTAAAAATAGGGTTGGAATCTATTCTATTTCAAAATTAAATGCGTTTATTTCGTTTAAGGTACTAGAACAAATTTTTTATGATATATTATTAATCTATAATTTCATTCCTTGGTATTTAATGTTACAAACCATAAAGATTAAATTGGTGATGATCATATCTCATTGATTCCTAAAGAACAAAAGGTTTTTTCTTAATTAATGAGTTAAATATTTGTATAACATTAAAATAACAAAAAAGATAACATTATTTACAAATTAATATTATATTTTATCATTATATAATTTCTCATGGTCACCAATGATACAAATTTATTACATTGTTCAAGTTAGTGGCTAACCCGACCTAAACCTGAACTTAACAAGAATAATGGATGAATATGAGGTGGTTTAGTTGTACTATCTTTATTCCAAAATTGAAATTATATTTTTATATGATTAATAGTGATATATATTAAAATTTTAAATATTTCTAATGATAATATAATTTATATAAATCTATTTAATAGAAATAATAGACCATTTTCCAATGAGTTCACTCATTTTAAATGATTGAATTAACTAGAATCATTTGTTGACCATATCATTAATAAGTTATATAATTTTCCATACCATAACCAGAAATTATATTCTAAAAATAATATTTATACTTTAATCACCTCCTTATGAACATCCATTTAAGGTGGTGATGAAAATAATACTAGAAATCAATAATTCCATGGAGGCGGTAGTATACACGTACACATGGTTGATGATTCTATTTTTCATTAAATGATAGAAAGTAATAATGAGATTATATATTTCAAAAAATAAAAATAAAATAAATATTATGATTATTTATTAAATTCCTCTCCTTGATCAATCTTTTATGACAGTGATGGAAAACAAAACACAATACATCTTGGTGGTGGTAGTTCGGGTGACACTCGAATTACAGTTTCATTTTCCTTAAGAGAATAGGGAAAATGTGATTAATGATTATTCCCATAGCATAATAAGATTAATTATAGAAACAATACTGATAAAATTATATACGTATTTTAAAATCATAATTTGAAAAGAAATATAAAAAATAAATAAGTGGTGAGAATGACATTTTTGTAAATATTTTAACATTATATAATGAGAGAACATGTTAAGTATTTAAATTGTATCCAAAATATTTAAATAATAAATTATTTAAGATTTAATGCCATTAAGCACCTTGTATACTCATTAACCCACATTTTTTTTAAAAATTTATTGCCTTTCACCCTTAAATTCTCTAATTTTACCATTTCAGCTTTTAACATTGTATCTTCTCACCTTAGTAGTTTATCTGTTATGCCTAAAAATATAGTTCTCCTTATTAGATAATTTGGATACATGTGTTATTAAATTTAAAAACATTTAATTTGAATAAATTGATTAAAGTAATAAAAACATATTTTAAAATAAAAATGGATAATGTTATAAATTAATTTTTAGAAAAAATTAAGTTAAATTAAAAAATGTGATATATGGGTTTATAAATGAAAATTATAAATTTATTAAATTATAAATAAAATTATAAAATAATTATTTTTTATAAAAAGGTTCCATACATTTCTACTTAATAATTATATAATAAAAATATCATAAATATCAAGGTATTAATATAAACAACATTTTTCGCAATTCACCTTTAAAAAATCCTTTTAGAAAAATATATAAAAATAAACCCTATGTTAATTTTGACATTATAAATTCTGAAATTATTTCATTTTTATCTAATTTCACCATAAATATATATTTTTTATTTAAATAAAAATAACAATATTATGAGAACATATTTTTGTTGAAAAAGATTTCTTAATCATCTAGTGTTATTAATCTTATTTCATATAAATTTATAAATAATGTATTACTAGAATAATAATTTTTAAAAATTAAACATTACATGTTATAAAAACATTTAAATTTGATGAATTTATTTTATTAAGGAAATATACTAGACCCATTATTATGTGGTTCTTCAAAAGGAATACCTTTTTAAAATATTAATCAAAATGAATAAATATTTATAATTTTTAAATTTATAATTGTCCTTTTATATATAAATGATTATTCATGTATTTTAAATATGTCCTGGATTATTTTAGTTAGGTGTTGTTTTAGTTAGGTATTGCGTGTGACAAAATCTATTAATGATATTATTAATTTAAAGTATCCAAAAGCTATGGTCCTCACATATGAGAAAGGGGTGAGCTCATGATCTTAGTAAGGTGAAAAAACTCATCACCATTTAATAATGGTTTACCACATAAGAATATGATAAATCATGATCATGGGAGAGATATATTGTTTAAAAGTACTTGGGAAAATAATAGATCTCATAAGTCATGATATAAGTACATATAATATCAAATGAACAAGCATGATCCATGTCATATGTGTGTGAGGTAATAAACATGGGACTTGTAGAATATTAATAAGATTATGAACAAGATAAATGGCATGTAATAGAATCATTCAATAAAAAGGAATTATGGAAAAAACATAAGAATATAAAAATATCATATTTTGATAAAATTTAAGTACGTATACCATTTATGTTTTTAAAAAATCCATGAATATCTGCCCATTATTTTTTAAACAAATCAAATAATTTCAACACTATATTTTGAAAAACTATTGTCATGTCCATTCTTTATATAGTGAAAAAATCAAATCATGTATGGCCCTTATGCTGCAAACATATCTAATAATGTTTTCATTTTATGTTTTAAAAAAACCATGAATTTTTTGTCTTTACATTATGATAATATTCAAGAATGTACATAAATTAAGTTGTGATAAAATATAATAATTTCTATACTTTATGTTGTGAAAAATCTAAGCATTTCGAAACTTTATGTTCTGAATAAATAAAAGAAAGTCCAATATTTAAGTTGTCAACAAATACAATAAACTCCCACACTACATTATCTCAATCATATATAAGTATATACAAAAATAATTGGGGGGGGGGGGGGTTATATAAGACCCCAACCATCATCATATATACATATTTATTCCATAAAAAATATTTCTCTCAATATAACATGAAATCCCAAGGGAATAAAATAGGTTTATATCCTCTCATCATAAATGAATCAAGGAATGAAAATTGGTATTCACAATGTTTTCAAATGGTATCACCAAAATTTACCTCAAGAATATAAATTGTTGATACCCGAAATTTAGTAACCCCAAAAGTGACCTCATAATAACAACTTGTGGGTGATTTATTTGAAATAACATTCATGGATAAAAATCCCTCTAATGTAAATGAAAATTTCTAGTGAACTACATTTTTAAGGGATTAAAGAAATTTGATAATGAATTATCTAAAATTAAATACTTTGATATTGATGAATCATTTAATAACTTTACATTTAAAACCAATGTTTATTTTAGATGAATTTTTTTAAAGGAATGATTATTTAAAAATCACTAAATAATTCTCTCTTAAAATAATAATTTATGAAAATCCTTATTAAAATAAGGAATTATTTTTTTAAAATAAAACTTTTATTTTTTGAAGAATATTTGATTATTTACCTTTATTTTAAAAATTTTAAAGAGTAAAAATCAATCATAAAACTATTTAAAAATATGGGATGGATGCTTTTTAAATAAAAATTCTTATAAGGTGAGAGAAACTATAATACACTTTTTAAGAATTTTTTTTTACAATTTTATAAATGAAAAAGTTAATCAACACATTAAAAATTAATTTTCGAAAAAGTAATGTGAAAATTTAGGATAAAAATTTAATTAAAATTATTCTTTAAAATTATAACCTTGAAAATTTATAAATATTATTTATAGGGAATATGTGGATTTTAGGTTAAAACATTTGATTACAAAAGGATGTGTTTTTTTATATTTTCAAATAATGTTTTTTGAAAAATAATATAATAAAACAATTAAAAAAAAATTTCATTCAAAGTGGATAAGGAAAATATAATGTTCACATGATACAACCCATCATTGGGTTTCCAAATAAAATTTAGAAAAATAGTGGGGAAAAATTATTTTTATGGAAAAAATAAACCTCATTTAGAGAGGTTCATAATTATTATCTACATCATATACATTTATATAAAATAAAATAAATAAATGTAATTACTCAAAAAAGAAGGATTAAATATATTAAACTATCATAATTTAATTGAGTATATCCAAAATTGGATAATACAGCAAAAAAAATTCTTATGAATCATGAAAAGAAGTTTATTCATGAAAATTATATTCTGATAGTGGAAACATAAGATTTAAAATATCATAAGAGGGTTAACATAAAATATAAAATAAAGTATCATCATATGAATGATATTGAATATACATTATGTGAATTGGAGAGTGGATACACCATAAAAAATATAGTATGGTTTGCAATATCAGTCAAGTCTTACATAATTGAAATTAGAAGCCATTAACCATGTCGTTAATTTATTAATTCCATAATAAGTGATTGAATCTCAGGTATAATGAGAATAAAAATATAATTCAAAAATTATAAAACATTAGTAAACTATAATTTCTTAATATATAGAATTTATAACCATTTGATACAAATATTTTACATGTTTATAATTTATTTCCATCATTGGATGTCAAGTCTTTTTGATTGTATGTTTTGTACAAGTTTCATTGTGACATGATCAATTATCTGTTATTTCTTTAAATTTAGTCATCCTTATATTAAAAAATATATAATAATAATTATTTTTAACAAAAATTAATTTCGATTTCATTAGATTAAATACATGGACATGGTTCATGAAAAAGGAAATTATGATATGCTAGTTTTGACGTGTTTAACAATCAAATTTTGGTATATTAATAATTATATTAAATGTTTGAAAATCCATTGCTTGATAAATAATAAATATTTAACAAATTATTATGAAATAATATTTCCATTATATATGATTAATTAATCATTTATGATATGAACATTATAAAATGATTCCCATAAACGGTAAAACCATCCAAAATTAGAGAAATAATGTTGTTTAGAAACATATATTTATCTTGGAAATATTCTTATAAATGGAAGAATTATGAAAAATAATTAATATTTTTTTATTATAAAATTTATATAGTCTTATAGGTTGATAAAAATAGATGATTTTCTAGATGAAATTATATGGTATTCATGTAACATGATGTTTTTAAGGTTATCCTCTTCCATTAGTGAAGAGAAAGATAATTTTGGATGTACCCATTACATTTTAAGAATGTTTGTCACTATTAAATTTTCAAGGATAATTTTTTTTTAAATAATGTGTTGGGTGAGGTTTTTCTGAGAAAACTCTCATCCAAATAATTTATTACATATTTTTTCAATTTTTATTTCATTTACACAAAGTAAAACTCTTTTTATCCTTTTTCTTTTTTATCATGCTAACCAATGGTTTTAACCTTATTAATTATTTTTAATGAATAAAATTAAAATTTGACTTATTGATTAAATTTAAAATGATAATTTCAAATATTATGAAATCCCATCAAATCCCTTAGGTTCAAAAATTTTCATTTTAGAATTTATGCACATTACACATAATGATTGGTTTTAGAAAAAGTGTGATTTTGAGATAAAAATTTATATATGGGTTAAAATTCATAATGTTTTTAATTTCCATGACATAAATAGGTTTATTTTAAAAAAAATTAAATTCAAATTAATCCAAAAAAAATTATAGTTAAAATGTTAAACAAAATTTAAAGGCTAGGAAATATTTATATATTATAATCAAAAGTTACATTTGTTTTAAAAATTAAAAATATGTTTACTTTGTTCAGAACAATATTAAGAAATAAATGTTTTATAACTAAAAAACAACACTTATCAATTAATTTTTTTTATTTTTAATTCATTTATATGTAATATTATTTTCAAAAAAGGTATAGACTTGTAAAAAAATGTCATTCGCAATTAATCTAAAAATCATTTATTTCATAAAAATACAAAAAAATCATCATAATATAATATCAAATTATTGAATAAAACATTATTTCTATTTATAAAATTAAAATTATAAAAATAATTATTCTTTCTTTTATTTGAAAAAAAAATATATAAAGAGTAATTATTTATTTGAAAAATGTCTTTTTAATATATAATTTGTTGTTATTCCTATTTTTTTTGAATTTCTAATTAATTAAACATAATGATTTTAATATAGGTTTTATTATTCTTAATTAATATTTATAATATTCATATAATATTTCATGGGTTTTTTTTGATAGATGTAGCGTAAGGAACAAGGTATCAAACATGGTATTAATTTAGAGAAAAATCTATTTCAAAATTTCATGTTGTTACATGGGTCCCTTGTTCTTGTTTCATGTTTATGATTTTGATAGGTGATGGATCTTGAAATTTTTGATGACATATCTTGATTCATTTCCTCACCTTGAGTGGAATGGAGTTGACAAATCCCTACCTTCTGTGACAAGGTAGTGGATGTTACGTGATATCAGACCCTACCCTGAGTGATATGGTAGTGGTTCGGAGAAAACTCACCTTGAGTGAGAATGTGTTGGATGAGCCCTACCTTGAGTGATAAGGCAAAGTCCATGATGTTAAATCTGGGATTACCTTGAGTGAGAAGGTGTTGCGTGAGACTAGTATAACCTTACCTTGAGTGAGAAGGTATTAGACAGAATGACCATAATATAGAAGGTATGTCTGAGAAGTGGGATGTGGATTATGGGACCTTCCATGAGTGATAATGCATCAATTGATAATATGAGGTGAGTACCTACATTGAGTGGAAATGTATTATTTGGAAATCAACGAATGACCTCCCATGAGTTATAAGGGTTTGTATGGGAAGAGGGAATATGAACATACCCTACATCTTTGGGATGTGGTGATAGCATGGCTACACACTACCGTGAGTCTTCAGGTATGGGATAGGTCAATAGTGAGATGAAATGAGGTGACTAGAATTTGGAATATGTATAAATACAGTATGATCAAGTGTCATGTTTTCTAGGATAGTACATGATTACCAGATGCACATGGAGTCATGGTTTCTTATTTATCGAACACTGTTTGACAAGTTGGGTGTTCATGTTTATATTTTTTTCATTTATTTTGTTATAAATACACATATATCACGTTTAGTATTAGATGTACTTGGTAAGACCCTAATAATATGAATTCCTCACACTCTTCATGGGCACACTGGTCCACATAGAGACATTATATATTCTTTCAGGTCCAGACATAGGTTGTGCAGTGGATTACACTAGAGCAACATGACATTTATTAGATATTGGAATGATATGACTAGAGGGGATGGAAATAGATCATATTTTTTATTTTGTTCCTTTATTTATATTGTATTTTTGATTGGCATATATTGAAATCAGTGATTCATGAATATATACTTTATCTTTCATTTTTTCTAACACAATTCCAATTTATTTATTTATACACACATTTTGTTTATTGTGTGTGATATTTGGTTATTTCTACTCTTATTTCACTTATATTCAACAGTATAGTTTCCCAATTTTTTATTTGTTCCCTCCATACTAATCAGTTTACTCCATCATACATGGATGAATTCAAGATGTCTCATGGCCCCTCGGTTAAGGCACTCAGGAGTGGTCTTAGGAAAGGATGTCACACTGTGGCATTAGGGAATATTTAATCATTTTCATACTATTTTTGGGAAATTAGTTTGGGAATATGTATGTATTAGATCTTCTGATTGACCTTTTATTGGTTCATTATGAACACATTTCATGATGGAAAATCTGGGTTACCTTTGTTATTGGATTATGGTTCTTAATTTTTATTGTTGTTGTTTATATGTTTATTCAAATTTGATTTGTTTACTAGATATTTTTATTCATATAGTTTGGATCTTGGACAATTGAATGTAGGACTATATACACGCATCATGGTCAACATATAGAATTAACAAGACATAATTTTTTTTTCATGTGAGTTTTTTACTAAAAAAAGGGTTAGGTTGTTTGAAGTTCCAATAAAAACATATAAATTGCCTTTCCCAATAACTTATTAGTGGAATTATACTCAAATGAAATTTGAGATTTTCTTCTAAATGAAATTCACGTGGATCATGGTGTTGGATGTTCTTTAATGATGGAGATATAGTCCCTTCATACAAGGGATGTAAAGTGGCCCTTTTTGGTTCAATGGAAGAATTTAATTCTTTGGTTATGGACCCCATGGGGGTGAGTATTTTGGGGTTTAGTTATTTCAAGTTCCAAAACAAACTGTGCAGTGATTCCCAATCTAAATTATTACTTAAAATATATTTAATCAAATGGAGTGATTTTCAGATACCTTAATATTTTTAAAGAGTTTATTATTGAATTCCCTATTCATGGTATCAATTTCGGTGTTTAGAGGGATATATATATATTTCATTCTGAGACCAATGGATAAATATCCTAGATAGTAATATCTTGGATGGAGGTTGTGTGGGTGTGTGATATTAGTTTTCGAATAAAAACATGGCGGTTGGTTATAATTTTGTTAGGCATGGAATGAGTGATATGCCTCAAGATTTTTTGATGAGATTGACAATATGAGGAGCATTGTCAATGATTTTACCATGTGAGGTTAAGTTCAGCAGGACACAACTCATGGAAGTGTTAGTTTGGTTATATAATCAGGTTATATGGGAGTTCCCACCTACTGTGTTTAAAAGAGATCACTTTAGCTAGTAGATTTGATATTTTTAGATTGTCCTTCATATGATTAATATTCCGTAGTAATAGAATAGTGAGGTTGGTAAGGATTTTTGGGGGGGAAATAAATGTGTAATGGAAAGTGTGAACTGGTTACACATGGTGTCCATTTGATTCATGGATTATTGAGTGGTCTTTTAAGAGATAATAACCAGTGGTTTGGATGATATTATTATGATTACAGAGGCCAAGGTGTTTGATGATAAGATAGGTATTTCCGCAATAATGGATAATGAAATCATGATGGATGGTGATATGTGTTCCCATGGATGGGGTGAGCATGAATTATGAGTTGTGACACATGTGTGATTATGGGACATTGTTGGGTTGGTTCATAGAGAGTTTTATAATGGAATCCACATAGTGCATAGTTCCCCCTTGGATGTTAGAGGCTGCGAACTTCATTTTTGATGAATTTTGGTGATCATAAATGAAGACATTCCTATTGATCACGAAATTGAAGGCGATTGGTGTTTCATGTCAGCACATTGGTATGGGAATATAGACCATCTTTAATTTTTATGTTCCATAATGGATATATTATGGGACATGAATATGATCTTTTCTTTTAGTGATGTGATGATGAGGATACTCCCATTATGGGGAGCATCATATCAATCATAGATGCGATCCAATCATTTCGGAATGTTTTGGGTTTCAGTGAGACATGTTGATGGATAGTTTATAAAACAATGGGATTTCAATTTATAGAAAGATCTAATCTGGCATCGTTCCTTGGTAAATACCAATTTTGGAATTCATATGTTTTGTAGAATGCGGTCCAATTAGTGGCTTTAAGATTATTATGGAGTTGGTGTGATCCAAGAGTGAAAAATATATGTGATGCACCGGTTCTCATGGAGATAGATTGAATTTTGGTTGGATTTATAAGGATATAACTATGTAATTAAACTATTATTTGTGGTTTAGATATAATTTTGAGAGTTTGTATGATCACATGATTCCTCCAAGAGTTAAGGTATCATGATCAATTTATGTGATAGCGATTCGGTGTGTGCGGAAAGTTTTTTGAGGAAAGTCAACTAGATGAGAAATAAATGGTGATTTAGTGAGAAACATGATGTGGTGTGTTTGAAAAAGAATCAAGGGTGATGGTGGACCACAGGTAGAGTGTTCTTGGTAGGTGATTGCCATGGTGGGTAGTACTATATCTATGAATCAATCCTTCTGAGAAGAGTCTTAATTGAGTAAAATCATAATTTTAAGGATGAATTGGTAGATGTAATTATTCTATCTCTAGATAAATTTATGTGGATGGGAACTCTATTAGGGTTCATGATATTGGAAAGAAATAGTTTGAATTTGTGTTAGTGGTGCACCAGTGTAGGTTCAGGGCGTAGTGGAAGCACAGTTGGGTTGGTGCCCAACTTTAAATTTTACCATGATCAATGATTTTTCCTGGATCAAAACGACGATGAATGCCACTCTCCATGGAATAGAATCACAGATTTAGATAAAAAAGGAAAAGTGTTGAAACCTTAATATAGGATCTTGCACATCTTGTTTAGAATTAATAAAAATAATTGAATAAAGAAAAGAATACCTGGATCTTCAGTATTTTCTTCATTGATGATGTTGATCATTCACAAGGACCCTACTAGATTATCTCATTGCATTTTCGAGGATCCAAAATACTATCCCTCTAGCGATGATCCATAGGTGCTATGATGGCCTCTATTCAACACCATTCATTCTCCAGGTGCTAGTTTGGAAAATCTAGAGTCTTGTTTCGATCATTCTTGATAACTTGTTCCTCTTCCTTGAAGAAAGTCTCTCATTACTGAGAGGGGTGGGAAGAGGATTCAAGAGAGAAATTGTTTATCTCAACAATTATGAATTCACCAAGTGTGTGGTGTGTTCTTTAGGACACAATAAACATACTTGTCTATTTATATGAATGGAACCTCAGTTACAATATTTAATTTCATAACATCAATTAAATTCATTCGTGAACTTTCCAAAAACCCATGCTCATAATAATAATACTGCATCATTATTTATGGAGCACCAATTTTCCCAAAACAGAATTATGAATAAAATTCCACATCACAAAATAATAGCAGTGTCATTATTAATTTATCTTGAGCCAACTAATAATTATATACCATCTTCTAAATAATTATTTTAATACCGAAAAGGCCTTGTTCTACTCGAACTCCTCTTCAATTTATTGAACACTAGAATAAATAAATAAATAATTTATTCTCTTAAATATGTATTTTATTTACAAACTAGTAAATATATTTTTGTTAAATGTTCAATAAAATAAATAAATATGTTTTACTTAATTTATGTGATCATTTTAAGATGAATAAAAATATACAATGGTCTTGAGAATAATGTGTATTTCATTAATTATATTCAAATAGAATTTAACTGCAACCACCTAAAACACATCATGTGTTACCCTCTGGGATTCTTTCTCATTGGCATTAGGTGGTATTGCCTAAAGTACAAGAGTACTGTCTAGAAATGGTTCAAAAAGCCTAAGATAAATAACATAAAGTCACAACAACGACATCCACATATGAATGCTCACTGTGTAAAATAATCCCTTCATCTCAACATCTCATCAAAAAGGTTTGATGATAGTTTCATCAACTTTTATGCTTGATAGATCATTATTTAACAACATTAATTAAACTCGTCGTCACACCATGGAACTGGAATATCGTGCGATGGTTTTATTTCAATAAATGGTATGAGATATCACCATCCATAAATGGAAGTGACAAATCATTCCTTGATATATCAATTAAAAACATGCCACTCGTGACCCACCCAATGTACAATACTTCCCGCCAACTATTTGTGTGACAATTTTTGTTAGTAAATAAAAGTATGTGAGTCATGGAACTTATTAATGATAATCATAAAGTGTATGGATAAATTCACATACTCAAAGATTTAAATATATAATGACTCCAAAACATGTAGAATTCCAACTGGAAGGTTTGTTCTAATAATATAATATCTTGGAGATTATAATATAATAACTTCATGAGAGGAAGTCTCATATGTTAATTAGTAATCACACCTGACCGTATGCATGTTATGTGTCCCTTAATAGTTTTTCATCCAACTATAGAACTATACTTAAAAATATTTTTATATCATTTCTAGGTTCACATCATAACGGGGAACCACAATAACCTTATCAATGAAACAAATACTTTTGACATTATTACATCATAGTCACGAAGAATAATGAACAACATGTAATAAGATGTTTCATATATAAACACATTAAATATCCATGCAATCAAGGTACAACTAGTTGGTTCTAGGAATCCAAATCTTACAAACTCCCACATGGACTAGACCAGCTACCTACAAATGTCAGTCTGCTAGACCTCACATGGTGATCATGCTTCTTCTGAGTCAAGGCTTTATTCAAGGGGTTTTCCACATTGTCTTATATAGAAATATTGATCATTGAATCTTCATCTCTCTAAGAAAAATCCCTCAAGAGATGATACATCCGATGTATGTGCTTCGTTGTTTGATGTGACATTGGCTCTTTTTCAAGAGCCACCGCTAAAGTATTTTCACCGTATCGTGTGATGGTATCTTTACTGCTAGATATAACATCCCTCTCCTAGATGAAGCATCACATGAAAACTCCTTATTTTGCTACATAATAAGCTGCTATATACTCAGACTCTACAGAAACAACTATGACCACACTCTACATTGAGCTCTTCCAGCTCAATGCACCTCCATTCAATGTGAAGATGTATCCCATTTGCGACTTCATGACATCTTGATTAGTCTGGAAACTAGAATCTATATATATTCTGATGTCTATTTCCTTATCTCCTCCATAAACTAGGAATATATCCTTAGTATGCCTTAGGTACTTTATGATAGTGTTGACTGCCATCCAATGGCGGTCACCTTGGTCTTCTTGATACCTACCTACCACACTCAATGCATATGTGACAACCAGTCTAGTACATAGCATGACATACATGACTAACCCAATAGATGATGCATATGGATACATTTCCATTATCAATCTCTCCTCATGTGTCTGAGGATACATTTTCTTGGAAAGATTAATTCCATGTGATGTTGGAAATAATACCCTCTTGGATTGTTCCATACTGAATATCTTTAGTATCTTATAAATGTATGTACTTTGACTTAGGCCCAACAATCTCTTTGATCTATCACAATGGATCATGATCACAATAATATATTTTCCTCTCTTATGTCTTTATGGAGAAGCATTGATTCAACCATGCCTTAATGGATTGTATGACTAGTATCTCGTTTCCAATAAGTAATATTTTATCAACATATACTTTTAGGAAGATGAATGCATTCCCACTAAACCGTTTGTAAAAATTATTCTAACATTCATTCTGGATAAACCCAAATTTCATCATGGCTTCATCAAAACAAATGTTCCCTGACCTGTATTCTCTCCTTAATCCATAATTGGATTTCTAAAACTTTCATACCTTATTAGAATCCTTTAAAGTCATAAATTATTCATGTTGCGTCATGTATAAATCATCCTAGAGGTTCCCATTAAGGAAGGCTATTTTGATATCCATTTTCCAAATCTCATTGTCATGTTATGAGGAAATGGCCAAAATAATTATGATAGATTTTAGCATTGCAACTAGTAAATGTTTTCTTTGTATACAATGAATTTATGTTGTTTGAACCCTTTTGCTACCATTCATGCCTTATAGGTACCAACTTGTCCTTCCATGTACAGTTTCTTCTTTCATACTCATTTTCAACCAACAAGCCTTACATCATTTGAAGGATCTATCAAAATCCCATTTTGGTTTTGGTACATGGAATCCATTTCAGAATTCAAGGCATCTTGCCACTAGGAGACATCTATTCCACTTACTGATTCCTTGTAGGTTATAACATCATTATTATCTACTAATAATGAGTCTCCATCCTCGTTAACTATAAAACCATACTGTTATAGTTCTTTAATCTCTCTTATACTCATATGTTGTTCTTGTGTCTCTGGAATAGTTCTTTCTTCCATAGGGATTTGTGGAATCTTCTCCTGAACCAACTCCTGTGTACCTTGATCCTCAACTTCATCGAAGTCTATCTTACTCCCACTATCTCTTTTGGAGATGTTCTCCCTCTCTTGGAATATGGTGTGTATTTCCACTGTATCATTTTTTTTGAGGGGTTGTATATGTAATATCCCCTAGTTTTCTTGGGGTATCCTATAATGGTACACTTTGTGCCTTGGGGTGAAAGTTTGTTACTTGAAAAGACCTTCACAAAAGCATCGCTTCCCAACACATATAAATTTGATAACATGGATTTGATTCTACTCTAGAACCCATATGTAATACCATTCATTGATTTAGTTGGTACCCGGTATAGTATGTGCTATGATTTTTGTAACACATATCCTTAAATGGATAATAGGACACTTAAATGAATCATCTTTGATATCACAATGTCCAATTGGGTGTAGTTCCTCCTTTCACCCACACAATTCCACTAGGTCATGTAAGGAAGAGTGAATTAGGATAGGATCCCAAACACCTGTAAATAATTAATGAAGTCTTGATTATGATATTATCGACTTCGGTCTGATAGGAGTTTCTTAATCTTCTCACCAAGATGGTTCTCAACTTCATTCTTGTATTATTTGAACTTATCAAAATAATCTGACTTATACATCATTAAGTAGATATATCCATATCTAGAAAAATAATTTGTAAAAGTTATAATGTATGAGTACCCTCAAATTTCTATAACTGGAAATAGTCTATACATATCGGTATTAACCCATTCAATAAGTTCTTTAGCCCATTCACCTTTCCCACTAAATGGGTCTTTGGTCATTTTGCCTTGTAAACATGCATGACATATTTCAAATGGTTTTAGTTCGAAATAATCTAAATATCCATCTTGATATAATTTTTTCAATCCTGTACAATTTACATAACCGAGACGGCGATGCCAAAGTTGGGTGTGGTATGAGTCATGTGAAGTATCCTTGTTATCGATTTCCATTACTTGGTTTTTGTAATCCAACATGTAAAGACCGTTTTATAAATGTGCCCTACCAACAAAATGATATCATTTTAAAATAAGTAACATTAACTTCCAAATATAAAAAACCAACTGTATCTAATCTGGATATAGAAATAATGTATTTAGTAACATGACTCACATAATAACCACCAATTAACACCAAGATCATCCCAGTCGGAAATGTGAGGTGGTATTCCCTGACAGCTACAACATCACATCTGGCTCAGTTGGATACTCGTAGATCTACCTCCCATCAATCAATCTTCCTGAATGTATTTTGTTCCTATACTTGGATACATATGTGAGTACCACATGATGTATCTAATACCCAATTTTTAGAAATATATAGATTTCATTTGATAATAAATTCACCTAAATCTTCCCCTTGCTTCTTAGGCTAGGTGTTATTCTTCTACCATTTGCCTTTCTTGCCACATTCGAAACAAACAACCTCTGATTCCCTTGCCTCCCCATTGATCTTCCTTTTCTTGGAAGGTCAAGACCACGAAGGTCCTCGAGCATGCTATACACATCTTTGTTTTTGTGAAACTTCATGAGCTCACTAGAACTTGATGATAGCATCAAACATTGAATGTCGACCATGTCATTCATATGTTTCTCATAGACTGGGAAATCCTAATCAGTCACCTCTTTGGCATGAAAATTAGGTAATGTTGACACCAAGATGTATGACTTCCATACATAGAATAGGATAACCCGAAGTCATATAAACCATTCCTAGAAGATACATCCAGTGAGGATGTTGTCTTTATCCAGAATTGATCACACAGATAGTGTGGCTGGTGAGCTTGTTATTTTTTTATTCTACAATTATAAGATAACATCATTAGTACTTTCCTAATTACATTTTTATAAGAAACAATAAATTAATTCTCCCACTATTTTATCAAATCCCAATGGCCCTATCCATTGAATTCTAAATGTCCAATTTCAATGACATTCTAGTGGAAAGGATTCATATCCTCATTTGCATAACCTCAACAATGTTTGGTCAAGCTAATTGAAGGTATTTACGTATGCAGGTCATTGCCAACTGCGGGATGGGTGCTCCCTGATCTGTTGAGTGGACTCCCAAATCCTAAAAAACTGTCTTCTAATTTATTGAACTCTTGCCTCTAATATTACACCAAGTCTAGAAAGGGATACTCCTCTTGATGTAATATGTTTAAGTCAACTTGAAACCTTTCAAAAGGGATTCCTATATAAAAGTATGTACCCAAAAAATGGTTGGTCAAACACATAGTTTTATTGAGTTTTTCCCTTAATCAATTAGCCGAAGGCTTGGTCTGACTTAATATTTTATATGAGGTTTTTTATCTTTTATGAATTAATTTGTTATTATTATTTATACATGATTGATAATACTAAGTGTAACTTACATAAGTGGTTAACCATATCTTGATAATATTTATGCACAAGCCAAGTTTATTTTAGTTAAATCTTTTATGCATGTTTAATTCATTAATTATGTGATCGTGACAACACATTCATAAGGATAAACCATGAATCTAACAGAAACAAAATAAATCAAAGGCCATGATCAGGATCATTTATAATGGTTAGTTTATCTAATCATTGATAAACTAACCCTAACCTAGGGGAGAAAAACCTTGACTCTTTTGGGTTCATGTTTAAATCTTTCTACCTATCCACCTCTATATCTTCATGAATTGATTTTGTCTTGGTTCCAACATGAACCGACTCCACTATTTCATATTCCGTTTTTTAACTCTGATGCAGGAGAGGGGTAAAAGGGGTTTTAGATAAAAGAAACATTAGGCACGTAGACCCAACATATTAATGAGGAGAAGGATCATATGAAAACTAATTTAATTTAAATAGATAAACTAAAAGAAACCATCCACATATAAAGGTCTTAGTCTATCTCATGATCATCCATACATGCAATGATATTTACGATTATATAAAACTAGCATTCAATTATTTCATCATTCTTGATTAAGATAAATTCCACTCAAATAAAGTAATTATCTTTAATTAATAAATCCTTTTATCTTAATCCTTTTTCAAAATTTCTTTGAGATTCTCATCGATCATAATTTAAAAAATTATAAATTCATTTAAAACAATCTTTGTACATAACTTGTACCTTGGAGGCAACCCGGTGAATTCCTATTTATAACTACCCAATGATTAGAAATGGACATTACAAAAATGTTAAATTAAACAAATATACATAAAACACATATCACGTGTTTTGGCTCAGATTTACTCCCACACTACAGTACACGTCTCAAGGGTTTATATAATTTAATAATAAATTTTAACAAATCTGCGTAATTTGGATGAGTACACAACATATAGTTCCGACTACATGGTGTATACTATCGTTTACCATCCATCCAAAGTACATGCCCAGGGACATGGCGTGTGGATGTACATTGGAATTATTCGGAGTACATGGCAGGTTCACTAGGCCACAAACCATGTAGTATCCACATTACACAACTTTCAGTCAGGCAATCCGTGAATGGGGTACACGATCCAACCCTAACTCGATGGTACTACACATTGTGTCCAGTAGAATACATGTTGTTTAATATTAAAAACATGTGCCACCTATTCCTGGTCAACAAACAAAGTCATTTAATACATAGAAAGACTCCAACAAATGACACGGTTTGGCAGACCAGTCTGATGCATTGAATCATGACTACATGAAGTGTAAAACTGAATACACCCCAAGTGTTCTGGTGTTATATGGCCAGGAAGCTTTGGCACATCCATATGAGATCCTCTATTTTATTTTAATCAAAATGAAAAATACCCTTTATGTAAGGTGAATGAGAAACAAAATAGGAGGAACATATCTTGAGATTTAGATTTGCAGAATGATTAACTTGAATGGAAACAAATAAATTATTAAATGACTAAATAATAAATGAAATATTTAAATAATTATAAACTATGATGTAACCACTCTGATAACACTTGAATGTTTCAAATGCTGAGGAAGCGTGGTTGGGTAAGTAACAAAATTTAATTTTTACCATGATTAATGATTATTTCAGGATCAATACGATGATGAACACCAATCTCCACAGAATAGAATCAATGATTTAGATAAATAAGGAAGAATCTCGAAACCTTTAGAGAGGATCTTCTACATCATGTATAGAATTAATTAAATTAATTTTATAAAGAATGGAATTCATATATATTCATTATTTTCTTATTTTATGATGTTGAACATTTACAATGACCCTTCTGAATTATCTCATTCTGCTTGCGAGGATCAAATATAGAATCCCTCTTGTGGTGATCCACATGCGATCTGATGGCCTTCGATCGACACCACTCATTCTTAGGGTCCTAGAGTAGAGAAACGAGTGCCTTTTGAAATTCATTCTTGGTCTCTTTTTCTTAGGCCATGAATAATTTCTCTCATTCTAGAGAGGGGCCAGAAAAGGATTCAAGAGAGAAATTGTTTAGCTCAAAAATTCTCAATTCACCAAGCATGTGGTGTGTTCTCTAGGGAATAATAGACGTACTTGTCTATTTATATGCATAGAACTTCAGTTAGAATATTTAATTTCATTACTGTAATTTAATACATTCCTAAACTTAGTGAATAGCCATGCTCATAATAATAATACTGCGTCATTATTTATGGTGCACCAACATGCGTAAAACAGAATTATGAATTAAATTCCTCATCACTGAATAATATTAGCATCATTGTTATTTTAAATTGTACCAACTAATTTTTATCTACCATCTTATAAATAATTATTTTACTACTCGACCGGCCTTGGTCCACTCGAACTCTACATCCATTTATTGCTCAACCAAAAATAAATAAATAAATAAATCTATTAAATAAATATTTGGTCTACAAACTAAAAAATAAATATTAATTAAATGTTCAAAAAAATAAATATATTTTATTTAATTTATGTGATCACATTAACATGAATAAAATTATTGCATGGTCTTGATAATAATATTTACTTCATTAATTAAATTCAAATAGAATTTAACTGAGACATCCAATAACACTAAGTGTGTGACCCTAAAGGATTATTTCTCATTGGCATTAGGTGGGATTTCCTAAAGTCCTAGAGAACTATCTAAAAATGGGTTAAGGAGACTATGATAAAGAACGTATAGACAAAACAGTGAAATTCACATAAGAACACTCATTGTGTAATATAATCATTTCAATTCAAAATCCCAGCAAGCATGTTTAATGATATTTTCATCAACCTTTATGATTGACACATTATTCTTTGACTACCTGAAATAAATTCAACATTACACCATGGCCGTGAAATTTTGTGTGAAAGTACTATTTCAATCAATGGGAGGAGATATCAACTTCTATAAGTGTTATGGACAAATCCTTCCTCGACTTATCCGTTAATAACATGCCACTTGTGACGCACCCAACATACCCTACTTCCCACCAACTGTTTGCGTGACGATTTTACTTAGTAAATCAAAGTGCCCAAGTTGTAACATGTATTAATGATATTCATAATTTCTAAGGATCATTACATGCACTTGATGATAGAAATATTTTATGACACCAAAAAATGAGGAATTATTACTGGTGGGTCTATTTAAATAATCTCCTCTCTTGGAGATTACCAAGTGAGAACTTTATGAGAGTAAGTCTCATCAGCTTACGAGTAATCATACCTGAGGGCCTTTATGCTATGTGTCCCTTCATAGTATGTCATCCAACTTTATAACTATACATAATAATATTGTTATATAATTTCAAGGTGCTCGTCATAGGGGGGAACTTCCATGACCTTATCAATACAACAAATACTCTAGGAAATTATTATGTTATAGTCATGAAGAACAATGAAAAATATATAATTAGATGTTTAATATTTAAATACATGAAATATCCATGTAATAATAGTACAAGCAGTAGGTTTTAGGACACCATATCTTACAACCGAGTGTTTGAATTTTAATTGGGTAAGTGTGCTGAGCTTTCCGGGGTAGAATGTAATGATCTGTTGATGAATTGGTGATAGAGGTAGGTAAGAAACAATGGTTGGTGGACCACCCAATATTCTTGATGACAAGGAATATTATGATGGAAAGTTTTTAATGAATTAAAAATTGTATGGGTTGTTGTTATTAAGGAAATTTAAATTTTTGGTCCCATTATATGGGGAGTTTAAATGATTGGGACTCAGATATTGATTTTGATGGCTAAAAAATCATGATGTAATGTTTTTGTTTCTTGTTAGAGTCTCTAAATAAGTTCCAAAAGATCAAGGGAATGTTATATTCGGTTTCAGTTTCTGTGGTTTGGAATGATAGTGTAGGTGACAGACTATATCATAGTCTAGGGGTTTTATTGTATGGACACTATGATTGGATTTTTTTTTGATGTGAAAATGAGAGGATTACATGAAGATGGGTTATTCCATGGGGGATACCAACAATAATTAGAGAATGGTGATGCCAATATGAGGCCTATATTCTAGTTGTTGGGATATGACAAAGAGGTTTCACAATAGGTAGGGTCATCAGGCTTCCATATAGGTTGGTTTGACCATAACTATGTGATGTTCTATATATGGTTCCAAGGATGGGGATTATCACAACAAACCAATGGGTAGTTTTATAACTAAACCCTTAATGAGTGATTTTACCCTATGGACCTAATATACATTCTATAATGGGTCTCTGACCCTATTTTTTAGTATTGGTGGAATGATAATTAACAAATTTTAATTATTCATTTTTAGTGGAAATATGGGTGTTAATGAGGGTCTATTGGATAAATATCTCATACCTATCCTAAAATTATTATCCTTAGAGAGGTGTAGTTTCTTGTGTATTACATGGTAAATATAGTTGTATTCTTCTCCACATCCTTCATTCTTGGGTTCCCCTTTTCTAGATCATGATTTTTTCCTTTTTGAGCTTGTATTTTAGTGTTGATTTCACCTATGTGTAAAAGAATCATTCATATTAGATGGTTCTTTTACTCAAAATGTCTATAGGGGATATAGGAAGGATAAACCCATGATGTTTAATGTAGTTTCAAAATTATTAGTCTACCCTATGAGTTTTTAAGTGATTATTCTTGTTGGGGTTAATTTTAATAATTTAATATAAATTTTTATAATTAATTATTTTAGTGTTATGGAGGGAGATAGGAACAAAAATTTAGATGTGATCTTAGACGAGGTATAGTGATCTTATTTGAGTATGTGTGGGGAATCAAAAGGATAGTAACTTTTTGTTGTATGTATGTGGTCCCTATTGATGTACTCAGATTAGTGTGAGATTACTGAGAGGGGTTGGGGTGAATTATTCATCCCTTTATTTTATGAATTCATATAAAAAATAAATATCTAAAACATGGTATAGTTTTGATCAACTCAAATATTTCTATAATATTCCCCTAATATGCTATAAATATAATGAAAGAGAATAAATCATGATATTTACATGGTTTGGTACAAATACATACTCATTTCCATGTTTTTTATTCCCCCCAAAATGTATCCTTTAATAACTTCTTCATGATTACAAAGGAATATGAAACAACCGGTTCTACACCACAATAATCATTCCTCCAGTTAACTCTCATTACAAACCATATCAACAAACTACTCTATCATAGTTGGTAATATCCCAAACTACCCTTATTGTATCATCTTCCTTCACATTTGGTTATACATTCCAACGAGAATCATTTTAAGAAATAGGTTATACCCCCCCAAATAATTTTTTGTATAATTTTTATTTATATAGTATAAAAATAACTTCTTCTTCATATTTTATTTTTCCACATGAAATTTGGATAATAAATTATGCCTATCATGGGTTGTGGAAAAAGAAAAAAAGCTCATAGTGCGGTACAATTCTTGCTCAGGGTCATCTCACTAAAGGAGCCTCTTAGTTGGATCTCTAACTTTATCAGAATAACCCAAAATATTTTTGAAAATGAAAAAAAATATTTTATGGTTTTTTTTAATGACATAATGAAATTAAAATTATGATTTTTACCATTATGGAAATCTCAACAGAATGAGTAAGGGACATAGAACTTGGACTTCAGTTTAGTTTTAAGTACAATCATTATTCTCCTTTTAATGTTTGATTTTAGTTTGATAATACAGACATAAAATATCAAGTTTTATCTAATATAAATTATTTATAAATTGTGTAAATCATTCTATTACGAATAAATATCAATTCCACATCCTTTTTAATCATGGTTCCTGGCAAACCTTGGTCTATGATATCCCATCTTCCTGGACCCAACATTATCATTGTTGTTTTATCCATTGATTACTTCAACTCTATCATGTGAAGAAATAACCAATTGAGAGAGGGGTAAAAGATTCAATAAAAAAAATATATTGTGTTTCAATGAAATAGGTTTAATCCAAATAGGGTACATTAACCCCACCCATGTATGCTACTCAAATCTACTAAAAACATAATATAAACTTTGAAGAAAATATAAGAACACCTTGACCACCCCTGGGACAAACCATCGGGTTAGCCTCTCTTTTTTTAAGAGTAAGAAATAACTTGGTGAATATATGAATGAAAATTAGTATTTGTAGAATAAAATAAAATAAATATTAAATTAAAAACTAGTTTCGGTGAGAAAATAAAAGATTAGAAAAATATATTTGGGTTAAGAGAGGGAGAAATAAATTAAAATATACGATAAAATATAAGTAGTTATATTAAATAATAAATTTATTTAAAATATAATCAATGGTAAAATAATAATAATATTATTATTATTATTAAAAATAATTTAAAGAAATAGAATAAAAAATTCAGAAGAAGAAGAAGAGAGGATGGGTGGAGACATAATTAAAAAAATACAGGAACTATTATTATTAAAACTAATGGAAATTAAAATTATTCATTGAAATAAAAAAAACAAAAAAATAATTTAAATAAAATTAATATAAAAAAATTTAAATAAAGAAGACATTGTGGAAGGGATGTAGCCGTAGCATCACTCCTTTGTGTGACATCTCCCTTGATGTTGACTGATTCCTTTTGGTAAGGCGTCTATTATCCTTTTATATGAAATGTGGGAGATGTGATATTTGGCCTCAACTTTACCATTATGACCACCCAAGAATGTGAGTGTCTTCATTTTTTTAAAACTCACCCATGAGACTCATAGTAGTGAAGAAGGAAACAACTGAAGCTCACTAATATTTACATGCAGTGCATAGAAGATGTCTAGGGTGGTTGAGGTGTGGTTGTAGGTGAGGAGTCTAAACATGGAATTGTAGGTAGTGTATGCATGAATACAGCTGGTGAGTATCAATAGTGGCATCAGCGGGTTCTTCTCTTCTCATTATTCCTTCAGAGTGGTCAAAAGGGGATCAATATGGGAATTGTATGGGAGATGGAGATAGCATGAGCTAGAAACGGAGGTGACAATGATAATGGAGAGAGAGCCCATGGTAGAATCAGTAGTTCCTAAGGATCGGGGGTCTTCATGGATGAATTTTTTTGTGGATTGTGATAGCGGGATTTGATAGAAGGGGAATACAATGATTTCGGTGGTGGTGGAATAGAGGAACGTGCGCAGTCAAGCTTAGAAGAGAGTGATGGAAAAGGGGTGGTGGATGGTGAAGCACAGAAGTGATTCAGAAAATCTCCCATCCCACATTGAAACAATATGGCTCTACTAGGTCCTTTAGAAGTCTTGATGCGGGATCACCATCTAGATTGCATGCTGTAGGGATAGGCTCCTTCAAAACACATGCACACACATCGAGCAATGACACACATGACCCACACATGCCTTCATGGATACTATGAACTCATGGGCTCACCCGCCAAGGGCCACTACTCATAGGATTGATGAGCTATGTTCTCTTCTAGCTCGATCTAGTTCTCTCTGGGTAGCTTTTCTAGCTAGGCCTCCTTGGCCTAGGTTTTATTGGTCTGAGGGTTGTCTTGGGTCCAACATATGTTTTTCATAAATCTTGACAATAGATTTAGAAATAATTCTAAAAATATCACAAAATTTCATAACATTATAAAGCTTAAAATTTAAAAATGATCTATCTTTTACTCTAACCACAATTTTTATTATATAATTCAAATTACTTATTTTTTAATAAAATATTAAAAACAATAGATTTTATCATTAGAGAACTCTTTAAACCATTGAAATTCGAATATAAAATTTCACTAAATTTGTGTGTGTCAAATATCCCCACACATAAATTATAATTTTCCTCAAGAATAATATCTCAAAAATATATTAAAGAGAGAACCAATGTTATCAATTTTCAAATTTCTGAGTAATAAAATAAATTAATAATAAATTTATATTAAAATTTAGAAACATACACATTAAATATGAATTTAATTTTTCAATTTTAAAAGAATCAATTAAATCAATATATTTAATTTTCTCCATCTGAAATTGGTGAAACATCTCTTCTCATTAATTCATGATCCATAATTCATAATTATTAAACATTACAAATCCTGATTTACCTCACATTTTCATCTTTTCAATAATTACTCCTGAATAAATTAATGTAGACTTATTATCATACTATCAATACATTCTCTTATCTATAATATTGTAAAAGAATTATTTTCCCCAATTTTTAATGTACAAATACACATAATACTGTGAGGTCTTGTAATTAAGGTTCAAATGGCTCTTTAGATTAATGTTTGTAGGAATTAATTTTTAAAATTAATGACAAAGAAGGTGGTTTATCTTTTAAAGAATAAATGATGATATAAAAAGTTAATGTGTGATGACCTAATTCAATTAACACTGTAAAAACTCCATACTTTATCAAAACATAAACCAAATAACCTGATAAATTTAAGAAAAATTAATGATTTTCCCACCCTCTTTATTTTTTTTCCTTTTATACTATTTTATTTCTTGTTCAATGAATATTTTCAATTCTGGTTCTTTTTCAAAATCTATTCTTAAAAAAAACACACATACACCCCCAATCTACATATGATATAAATCATAGGTCTAGTAAATGTTATTTTTGGTTTTCAAAAACCACAACCCATTTTTCACAATTTTTGGTTCCTTTTTTCATTTTTTATTTTTTATCAAGAGGGGGGAAACTATAATTTATAATTATTAATTCAATAACCTTAATTTATTCCCACAAAAATCTCCCCACACTTCTTCCTTACAATTCATTTCATCATATCCACCATTATTCCATTTAACCACTTGTTTAAATGTCAAAATATTTTGTAATTTCTAAGATTATGGTACATGTAGATAAAAATGACTTGAAACATTAATTATTCTAGCCATGGTCATTCATGGTTTTTGTCGAATAATGAAGGATTTACATAAAGGGGGTATTTTTAGGATAAGTTATTTTCAAAATATTTTTCAATCATTTTAATTGTTTTTTCAAAATCATAGCATTGAGATGTTTAAATCAAATTTCTAGACGGTGGAAAGTCACAAGATCACTCAAGAAATATTCACAAGAAAAAAATATTAAGTACTTAGTCTAGAAATAATCTTGGGAACCATAATTATAACAATATGAAGTCACTCAATTCATGATTAATAATAACAAATAGATTCACATAAATTCCATAAATTAAATGTAGGAAAAATTGTTGGGAAATTTCATTTACATGAATAAATCAATTCCATCAAATCCTAATTCCTCATTTTAATATCAATGATTTATTGAATCCTTAAATTATCCATTTTTATAATTCAATATTATTCAGAGTGAAATCTAAAACATATATTCATAGGATTCCTTATAAAGATATCGATCCTAGATTATTCATGTAAACCATAATTCAAGAAACGTCATAAAATTTAAAAATTAATGCTCAAAACATTTTGTTAGACAAAAACATAGATATTTTTGAAGATAATAAAATTAAACTCTATTTCCAATGATGCTTATTCCTCTTTCCTCCTCCACTATTAGGGATTCTTACAACCGCTATGAACCTTAGAAAGGTAATTATATAATTAATAACAAAGATCATGTCATTTATACACAAAAAATATAAGAGCGAGTGGGATGCATTTGTAACTACTTTCTAAAACTGAAATTGAAATCTAAATTAATAGAAACAAAATAAAAGGGATAAGTCTTGGAATAATCCCCTAATTGGGCCCTAAATTTTCAATACCACTGAAGGGTAGTATGTGTTGTTACACATAGTCTAATGGTGGATTAAGATTCTTTTATTTTAACCACCACATGTGGCTTTTATTATCTTTGGTACAACCTTCTTGGTGAGGAATTATCCAAGTTTAGAGTATAATACCCTCCCACAATTAGGTATAACATGCATGAGGGGTTGGATGAAGTATTCATCCTCATTTTTTTTGGTTCCTACTTGGGAAGCCTCGTTCTTCTCTTCCAATGCTAGATTAACATGGGATGCATGAATTGTATAATAAATGGAGAATTAAACAGGTATTACAATTGAATAAAATTTAAATTTAAATTTTTAATAAGTAGTTTCTCTCCTTTAATATGAGAAGATTATTTTCTGATTTTCTCAGGCTCAGTAACATTGATCTCTTGATAGTGCTCCTCAAAGGAATGTTCATTAAAATTAGGGAGCTCCATGTGTTCCTAAAAAGTTTATTTTCCAGTTTCATCATCATTATTTAAGTCATAAGAAATATTATGTGAATCTATATAATCAAAACAACAGGAAGTGATGAAAATTTTGGTTTTAATAAAATAAAATGAAATAGTGTTTTTTATAATATCGAATTCTTTTTATCATTTAGAAACAATATTATTTTTTGTTCTTAGTGCCTCTTAGAGTATACTCTTTTTTGATGGATGTAGGTAGTCAGGCTCCTCTATTTTTACTTAAATTTCCACCACATGGGTGGTGTCTTCCTCAGTTATAATAGATTTTATTCTCTGTAAGAGATGAGGAGATAAATTAGTTCCTCACATTCATTCCAAAATTCATCATGTTATTTTTGATCTCCCACATATAGCTCAGTAAGATGTTTTTCCTCTTTATCCTCCTTGGGTGAATTAGGGAAGATTAGTGTTGTATCTTCTCATTCAAGTTTAGCTTTCTCTGATGAATCAAGGAAATATGTAGTTATCCAAAAAAAATTCCTTATATATCTTAAACCATTTTCTAAGATCTTGAATATCATACTTGAGTTTACTTTCTTCCACTTCCTTATAAAAACCTTCCAGGGGAACTTCTTAAATGTTTCCTGGAGTAACTAAGGAGAAATATTCTATTATCTTAGACACTTCATGATTAAATATAGGGATGTACTTCCAAAATTTAGTAAGTTATCTAACTAATCCTTCAATAACTGGTTTCTTCAGTGTCTCCCTCAGCTCTTGGATAAGGTCCTTGAATTCCACCTCTCTGTAGATTTTTTTCTAGGATTCATTGTTCTCTATAGTCCTCATGGAAACACTATATTCTATAGACTAGGGTGCTTCAACTATAGGTTCATGCACCTCTGAGTAATCAATACATGCAGAGTAATAATCATTTTAATTCAATATAGAAAAATAATTTGTTATGATATTTTATTTTTAATGATATTAAAAACTTTCTAAAATGTTAATATGGAAAAATTAAGAAAAATAATCATTAGATCCCAGACAATAGTTCCAATATTGGCACACGTCTGTCATGGGACATGGAAAAAACAAATGATTTTCCCTAGTGTAGAATAATGGAAGACCATGGTCATCTCAATTGAGAAGTTTCTTAGTCGGTTCTCCTACTTTATTTAATTCAGATAAACTATTTACGAAAACAATAATAATTTTTTTTGGGATTTTGATTAATGAAATAAAAAACATAAAATTACAATATATACAATAATTAAATATTTATGAATAATGAGTTAAGGAGAAGGAATTTGGTCATGTGTTTGGTTTTGGGATCAATAATTATTGTCTTTTGTATGTTTGATTTCGGTTTCATCACACAAACATTTAATCTCATGTTTGAACTACTATTATTTATTATGAAATTCATAATATCATTGAATACCTAAGAAAAATCAATTACACATCCTCCTCTAATAGAGTATTATTAAACACCTTGGTGTAGGATGTGTCATCATTTAGGACGTATCTCTATCGATGACATTTTATTAATTAATTATATCAAATCTATCGTGTGAAGAACTAAACAAAGGATATCAGGAGAAAAGATTAAATTAAACCATAAGAATAGATTGAGTTGCATGTCATTGGGAGAATTACACATTAGGAACATTTTCCTCTACTATTAATGTTACTCAAATCTACTACAAATATAAAATAAAAATTAAATAAAATTAGAGAACACCTCAACCTTCCATCGAGCCAAGCCTCGGGGTCAACCTCTCATTTCCGAGTGTTAGATATAACTTGTTGGATAGATGGAAGAAGAGAAATATAAATAGAATAAAATAAAAGAAATAATAAATGGAAAATATAGAGGGTGATAAAATTAATAAATAAAATAAAATATACTTGTGTTGAGAGAGAGAGAGAGAGATAAAGAGAGATAAAATAACATTGAATTGAAAATAGAAGAAATTGGAAAGAATAATATATTTATAAAAAAAATAATGTTTAAATACTAATAATAGTAATAATAATAATATTTTATTATTATTATTATTACTAATAATTATAATATGAATAATATGAAAAGAAGAAGAATAATTGGATGATGAGTAGAGAAAAAATTGGAAAAAATGCTGAACTATTTATATTAAAATTAAAAGAAATTAAAATTAAACATTTAAATAAAAAGACTATAAAGATAATTAAAATAAAAAAAAAGAAAATAATTAAAAATGAAGAATACAATGGGGGAGAGAAGAAACAACAAAATCCCTCCCTTGGGTGGCATCTCCCTTTGTGTCGAGTGATGACATGGGCAAGGAGGCATAGAATCCTTTTATAGAAAATGAGGTAAAGGGGATCTTTAGCTTCACCATTACCTTAATAGATCCCCAAGAATTGGGGAGTCTTAATTTGTTTGAAAACAAACATATGAGTCTCACATGTGAGAAGAAGGAAACACCTTCTTCTTATAGGTGTTTATATGCTACGTGTAGAAAAAGTCCATGTGGTGCTTGAGGTGCGACCGGAGGTGAAGAGGCTCGACATGCCACATGCGGTAGTGTTTACCTACATAAAGCTGGTAAGAATCCATGGTGTTTTCATAGAGTGATCATATTCTCTTCCATCCTTTATAGTAGTTGATGGAGGCACAATATGGGACTCTGATAGGAGATGGAGATAGCGGGAGATGGAAATAAAGGAAACAACGATAATGGAAAGGGAGGCTATGGCAGGCTCGGTGGATCCCAGTGATGGGGGCCTACAAAGAGGAAGGTCGTGCTTGTGGTCGATAGTGGGAGTAGTGGGAAGGATGTCTACTGCTATCAGGGGTGTTGTAATAGTTTTAGAGGGTGGTCTGGTGGGTATAGAGGTGTGGGATCGGTCTAGAACGGTGAAGAGATAAGGTTGAGTGGAGGTAGATGACAGAGTGTAGTAGAGCCATAGTGGATCTCCCCTACCACATTGAAACATGATTTCTCTACATAATCCAATATAAGTCTTGATGTAGGAGCACCATCCAGATATTCTGTTGTGGGGATGGGCTCCCACATAACATAAGCAAACTGCTTGGGTTGTAATACATGTGTCCCATATAAGCTCTCAGCACTACTATTCACACATGCAGTTCACAACCTATGGGCCACTATGCATAGGTTTAATGCCACATAAGCTATGCTGGATCAATATATATCTCCCTAGGAAGCTTGGCTGACAAGGCCTCCTTGTCCTGAATATTTGGTGAGCTTGCCTTGGTCTGACGGCTAGCTTGGGTTTCACATAATTTTTACTCAAATCCTCCTAAAAGAGTTATAAAAAAACTCAACACAATTCCAAAAATTATATAATATGAAAAAGTAAAAAAAATTAAAAATGAATTTTATTTTAGTCTTTAAACATCATTTTCACCCTATAATTCAAATTATCTATTATTTTAATAAAATATTGAAAATCATGGATTATATAATTGAAAACTCTTAAATCCATTGATATTTGAATAAAAATTTTCATTAATTTTTTTTCAGTCATATAACCTTTTCTTATTTTTATCATCTTCAAGATCATTGATAGTTTTACGAAGAGTCTTTTTTGTCTTGAAACTTCCCCTTTATCTTTAGGAGGATTTAGATATTCTTAACCCTTGCCCTTCCAAAACATTCTCTAGAAGTATTCCATAGAAAAATTCTATTTGGTAATACTTATTTAGTATGATTTTCTTAATTCATCACATCCTGGTGTGCTCTATCTAATGCACCTCCTTTTTTCACTCCTCAGCCTGATGTGCTATGTCTAATGCACTCTATATGGTGATACTTCTACAAGATGCTACAAAATATGAAGAGCCTCGATTTGATGCTCTTTATTCATATGATACTTCATATTCTCAATAATCCAATTCATTAACCATATAGAAGCACGGTTGAAAATTCTTATTATGATCTTTAAAAAATCTCATCCCTTTCAAACATCAGTAGTAAAAACATATCTAACCATGAATGATATTTCCTAATTTTAAGGTAAAACATCCTACATATTATAATTTTTAAGGTTGGGGTGGAATCCTCATTTATTATTTCAAAAAAAAGATTTCCTTCACACTAGGTAGATGGACACCCATTATGTAGCCCAGGGTCCCAAGACTAATGGGTCTGAATACAAGGCCCAAATATGGCCTATATCAATGATAGAGAATTGCATTAATAGTGCTAAAAAGAGTGATGTTAATTGAGGAGAAGATAAAGGGGGCCCCTTTTATCAGCACTCCGAAAATCGCTGATAAAGGCACCTTTTATTAGTGCTAAAAAAGTCCTGATATACGACTCCTTTATCAGTGCTTTTTTAGTGATGATAAAAGTCAAAAAAAAATTAAAAATAATTATATAATGCAGGGGGAGATTTTAACAGTGCTTGACCCCCCCATTTATAAGCTCAAGGTGGACCCCCTCCCACTCCCTCGCATGGTGCCCATCCCGCACACCTCATTGCTTCCACCCACACTTGAACCTGCAACCTCCCCCCTTGCACGCCTACACCATTACCACTAATCCATTTCATTTTTTTCTCTATTTTATGATATATATATTGTTATAATTATTCTTATATTAATATTGATTCATATTAATATAAATATATTTAGTTATATTAATAAATATATAATTATTCATATATTAATATATATATATATATATTCGTATGTGAATATATATTAATATTTATATATATTGTTATATTTATTCGTATATTAATATTGATTCATATTAATATAAATATATTTAGATATATTAATAAATATATATTTATTCAAATTTTAATATATATATTTATTCGTATATTAATATATTTTAATATTTATATATGTATAGTTATATTTATTCGTATATTAATATAGATTCATATAAATATAAATATATTTAGTATTATTAATACATATATATTTATTCATATATTAGTATATATATGTACATTCGTATATTAATATATATTTATATTCATTTACATATATAGTTTTAGTTATAATTTTTATCTGTGTATTTATTCGTATATTAATATATATTTATAAGATTAGTTTTAAATACATTTATAATATATGTTTTTTATGTGTGTTTATAAGTAAATAAATACATAAATATATACATACATATATACAACACACGCTCACACATAGACACACACACACAAACACGTATATATTTACGAATAAATACATATATATGTGTTTTTTAAAATCCATAGAATGTTAAAACGACCATAACATCTAATTAAGAATCCCATTTCAACTCCACAACTAGTAAAATTGATGAAAATGAAACAATCTTCTATATGATATGCGGTACAAGCCTGGAGGACATCCAGATCAGAAGTTATACTTGTTTGAATGTTAACGAATCGAGGTATCCCAACTAAAAACTCAGTTATGGGGGCCTTCTGGGCCTTTTTTCCCTCAAAAAATGTGACAGATGGTCCCCTTTAATCATTAGCGTGTACAACTCATCATATTCTATGATTTGATATGATTTAGAGCTCAAACAAACACCCGGATCAAAATTTATGGACTTTTGATGTTTGAGATACACATTAAAATTCTTTTAGATCTTTTATTAAATTTTTTCTGAATTTTTGTGACTTCAAATTGTTATTAAATGATTACTAATCAATGATAATTAGCTAATTATTAATTAATAGTATTGTTTCAAATATTTTAAATCCAATTTCAATAAATTATATATATATTAAATGTAATAATATATTTATACTTATCTAAAACATATTTAAAGAATATATATTATATTTATATCTATATAAATATACTTAAATAACAATATATTATTTTTTATGTTTTTTCTAAAAAAATAAAATTTATCAGCCCTAGGAAAAAGAACCGATAAAGCACCCCTTTATCAGTACAACCTAAAAAAGCGCTGATAAAGGGGTCCCCTTTAACAGCGCTAAAAAAATCACCCATAAAAGGGGGGCCTCTATCTGCAGTAAAAAAGCGCTGAAAAAGGGTAAATTTTAACATCACTTTTTTTATCATTGTTAAAAGTGACCCTTTATCAGTGTTTTTTATCACTGATAAAAGCCCCCTTTATCGGCGCTTTTTTAGCACTGTTAAAGGGTGGCACTTCCATTGCCTAATTTTACAGTAGTGGCCCTTCAGTGAATAGTACTACTACAGTACCCGAGTTGCTACAATCCATGCTACAATATCGTCGCTGCTGCAGTCCCTACTATAGTGGATCCGCCGCTATAGTGCCACAACTACTCCAGTCTTACCACTGCTATAGTACCTAAAAATTCATCCCTAACTAGATTTTTTCCTAGGTCTTTTGTATGCCCGGTTGGAGCCTTTAATATATTTGAAATATAAATATATATAAAATAAATAAAATGTTAAATAAAAACATTGTAATATCTTATTCACATTTAATTTTATTTGATTTTTTACTTTAACATATATCAGACATCGTGTGTTACAAATATTTCACCTACACACACACAGAAATAGACAGACACACACATATATATACGTGTGTGTGTGTGTAATTAATGCATTTTATATGCAATCACACACAAAAATATATTTAAAAAATATATATAAACACATGCACCTAATATTTTCCTATTTAATTCAAATTTTAGTATATTTTCGAATTTCATTATTAACATGATACATTTAATATATTATGTTTTTATTCGGTCAATTTTATTTATTTATTTATAATACTATTACAGTTAGGACCTTCATTTTTATTATTTATTATTTTTAATTTAATATTTGAATATGATAATTTTTTAATATATATATATTTTTATTTATTTATTATGATTTAATATTTTCATGATATATTATTCTACTACATTATATCTATATATTTATATTTTTTTATTAATTTATATTACATTAATAAAACTTAACAATTATTTCAATATTTTTAAAGTGAACTAATTTTTAAAATGCATGTATTTATGATTATATATCCACTAAGAATGTTCAAAAATATATTTAAAATTAAATATTTATAAATTAATATATTTATAAATGTATATTTAATATATTTATATATTTATAATTATTGTAAATAAATAATAATTTTATGTTAAATATGTATTTATATAATTATAAATAAATATATATATATATTTAGTAATTATAAAATTATAATAAATTTATTTAAATAAATATTTTGTCCACCTTAAATTTTTAACCCTTATAAAGATCAATATTTATCATCACAAAAAAAACTGTTAAAAAAATTTATCAACACTAAAATATTAGCACTGATAATGATTTGTTTATCAATTCATTCTGAGCACTAAAAAATATTTTTATTTCTAGTGCTTTTTTAGCACTATTAAAGTTCTCTTTTATAACCACTTATCAATTTATGACTGATAGAAGTAAACTTTATCAGTGCTTTTTTGAAAGCACTGTTAAAAGTGCTCTCGGTCTATTTAAAAATACCATAACTGATAGTCACTCAATGCGATTATGAATATCTCATAGAACTCCTCTACTACTGTTGTGACTATACTATGATCCATCCAATGAATCATGGATAGAATCCCATGTATGTTATTTTCTATTTTTTCTATATCATTTTTTGAACTTTTGGGTTCTACAATTCTTATTTTTGGGCTCCTCTTAACCATGCTGAGCCCTATATCTCATCTATTTACCACTACTAGCACAACTCCACTATGAATTTTAATGTCTTGTTGATATGTCCAATATCCATAGATTAACACCATGAAACTAGGATGAGAGATGTTGTGCGATTTGAAATCCTACTACAAGGATGAATTTTTGTAGTTTAATTTCATGTAACTAAGATGAGAGATGTTGTGAATTTTAATGTCTTTCATCGAAAATGATTTTTTCAGTTTAATGTCTTATAAATTGGATGAGATATAGCGTGATGTTTAATTCTTTTCTTCAGGATCAATTTGTTCAATTCAACATCATGAAAATAGTAAGAGAGACACTATGTAGTATAACATCTTTCTAATAGGACGATGTTGTACAGTTTAACCTCATGGAAGCATGATGAGAGATGATCGATGACTACTATAAAAAGTATTTAATTGTAAATATTTTATTATTGTGGGGTTTGAATTATTCCTCATCCATTTCAGTGAATGTGAATGCTATGTTGTGTGGATCATCATGGCTTGGTTTTCCGAAATGGTTTTTAAAAAGGGGAAAATGATTTCCAGAATGGGTTTGGATTCAAAAATGTGGGTTATTATGTTGTCAAAAGTGGAATTAGAAGAAGGTGGTTTGAAAATGAAAATGAAGTAGTGGGTTTTGAAGAGACAATTTTTTTATGAAACTTGGCTTATCAGCCAATTGTTTTGGCCTGGTATGTTCCTTTCAAATTTATTTATATTGATTCTGAACCTGATTTTATGATTTTTGTGTAATTTAGAATATTCTACTCTAAAATGTCCCTGACGTTTCTTGTGGATCTCTCCCTCTATCTTGTTCTCCTCAGTTTATGCCCATATTCCATTTCAATCAAGGTTTTTTAGAGGCTGTGAATTGTATTGAGGGAGTAGAGCATGTCATCAGAGTGTTTGGAACTCCCAAGATGTTAGAGTTTGTGTTGTTTTGGGGCTACTTGTGGATCTAGTTTTTGAAGAATGGGAGTTGTTTTCCTCACCAATTGTGAAAGATAGGATGAAGTGGGATGATTTTAAATCCCTTTTTATATGATGTTTTATACCTTAGGAGGTGAAAATAGAAGATATCATTAGTGTCAATTATGGTCAGCTGATGGCGAAGGATTATGTTGAACACTTTAAATAGCTGGTTTCCTTTAACCCAGAGTTGGTCTCACATGATCTGTTTAAATATTCTCATTTCATTGGGGGTATTCATCCAATGATCTAGGAACGATTCCTCTTCTCTAATGATCACAATTTCTATAAGTTGGTGGAGGAAGCATTTTTAACTGAGATGTTTTGAAGGAAGCATAAACACTTTTTCTCAGTTTTTGTCTCTTGTGTTGGGGTCAATCCATTTAGACTTTCCTCATATTTGTTTTGGTGATTTTGTATGTTCATATTTCATTATAAATTTCAGATGAAATTATCATTTCATAGGTCAAATGGTTTTCTATTTTTTAATGTGATCCTTTAAATGGTTAGTCTTTAAAAAATTAGTTCTACCCTTTGAATCATACTTGTTTTGAGATGTGTATTTTTGTTTAAATATCTCTTTGTCTTGTCTGTGGGTTCATTTATATTTTTTATAATGATTATTAGTGATACTGTTTCTACTGATGTAGTGTGTTGGCAGAATATTTACATCTATTTGGATCCATTGATCAATTAACCCAAAAAATGGATTAGTTTTGCATTACTCACAAATGTAATAACAAAAATAGCGATTCTCAATGCACTTCACTATTATTGGTTAACTACAGCTTAGCATAGAATTTGAACTGAACTTCCTACGTGGAATCCCCATGATTCTCCCATCTCACACACACTCACCACCATATCTATCATATCACTATTCACTATTAACTTTTCCTCCTCTTCCAACACCAATTTTCTATATCCAGGGAGCTACAGGCATCATGAACCTTTACAAGTGGTAAATGGGTACAAGAAGAGAAGGAAAAGTGAATGGTGAATGGTGATTTGATAGAGATGGTGGAAACTATGTATGGGATGAGATAATCATGGGGATTCTGGGTAGGAAGTTCATGTAAGATGCTATGCTATGTGGTAGTTAAACAATATTAGTGAAGTGTAGTGAGAATCCTTAGTTTTTTTACATTATATAATGAAACGTTGATTTAATATTCATTATTCATTGTATAGTTCATTTATTTTAAAATAATTATGTCCATGTGTCACAACTTTACAAATGAGAAACAACTTTTTCTCTTCTTGATCACATAGTAAATCTTGATGATTTCATAGAATAATCATTATCTATAAAATTAATACATTGTTTCATATTAATGTGTAATTTAATACTTTTTATCCTTACTCACGTAATAATTTCCTTCTTATAGAGGTGGATTATTTTGTTAATGTTAGGGTTCTCTATCCTACATTCATGATTTATCTCCCTCAAAACCTTTTCACCCATATAGTGTTGCATTTATCACTTCATTTAATGTTCTCCCCATTTCCTTTGTAGGATGATAAATGTTGCCGTCTCAACTCAATTAATATGTTAATCTTGATATTTTCTCAAAAAAATCATTATCCATAAAGTTAAGGAATTATTTTATATTTAGGTTTAATTTATATATTTTTAGTATTACTCATAATAATTGATTTCTTATACAAGTGGATTCATTCTTTCAAGGTAATGTGGTTTGTTTGAAGATTCTCATGCAGTGTTGGCAGTACGACAAAGAATGTTAATGGAAATTACTGTAACATTAATAGCAAGGATTGTTTTTGAATGTATGAAATAATTTTTATTTATGTAATTATATAAACTAATTATTGAAATGTTTATAATATAGTTTTTATGGTACTTGTGTTTTAAAATTCATTTCATTTAAATTTTATATTTAGACTTCTTTTTGTGGATATTCAGTGTGTTTCTGGTGTGATTCTAGTGTTGCGGTGTTCTATAGTAGTATTGTGGGGGGATGTTAAAGAACACTATAGTATGGGACTTTTCAATTATTTTAAAAGAACTGATAAATGAAACATTTATCAGCACTTTTAGAATCACTAATAAATTACACATTTTTCAATGATTCTAAAATTAGTGATAAAGGTATACTCTATCAGCCCTAATAAAATGATTATTATCAGCACTAATAAAATCATTTATAAAGTATTACTTTAGCAGTTCTAAATAAATGTGATGATAAATGGACCCTTTATCATGACTTTTAAAAGAACTTATAAAGGTCCAATTTATCTGTGTTTTTCTAGTGCTAATAAATACCCCATTTATCATTTCTTTTTCATCACTGATAGAAGCCTGAGATTTTAATGTCCATCATATTATCAACAATTTTCTAGCACTTATAATGGCTATTTCATGTTCTATTAAAGTTCAATTTTGTAATAGTGTGTGCGGATTATCATAATTGAACAAAACAATGGTCAATAACCATAATCCTCTTCCACAAATCATTTATATTTTTGATAATATGAGAGGTTCAAAGATATTCTGCAAGATCTATTTGAGACTAGGATACCATCAAGTGAAGGTGATACCATCAGAAATACATTAGAAGAATTTTTGGAAGAGTTATGGAATGTATGATTTCATCATAATTTCA
Organism: Viscum album; assembly: GCA_963277665.1. Lineage (NCBI taxonomy): Eukaryota > Viridiplantae > Streptophyta > Magnoliopsida > Santalales > Viscaceae > Viscum > Viscum album. Next base: position 716,143,665 of record OY728133.1, on the reverse strand, counting down.
TTTGGTTTGACCAATGCCCCATCAGTATTCATGTCCTTGGTGAATTATAACATTCACAATATCTTGGTTAAGTTTGTGGTGGGGTTTTTATGACATCTTAGGGTACTCTAAGTCATCTGAAAATCATTCCAAAAATCATGACGTCATCCTGTGTACATTGATAGAGCATCAACTTTATGTCAAGCTAACCAAATTCCATTTTTTGGAAAGATAACGCATATTTGCTGGGTTATTTTATCTCAGAAGAAGGAGTTAGTGGTCCCACCAAATTTTGTAGTTATGGTATCTTTTGAGAAGATGAAGAATATATTTGATATTTAGATATTTTTTGGTTTATCAGGTTATTATCAGTTATTTACCCTAGACCTATCTCTTTGGAATCATCGATGCCTGAGATATCCAAGAAGGGGGTGATGTTTTTTTGTTCAGATGATTGTGAGAGATATTTTTAGGAGTTTAAGGTGAGGCTGACCTAAACACCAATCTTCACTTTACCTGTGCTAAGTAAAGCATATACCGTGCACTGTGATGCTTCCAGAGTTATACATTGAGTGTTCCATATGTAGTTGGATCAGGTGGTTTCATTTGGATCTAGAAATTTTAGACTGTATGTGATGAATTAATGAAATCAGGATCTTGATTTCGTATTGGTGTAACATTCCTTGAGATGATGGAGGCATTATCTCATGGGTGAGGGATTTTGGTTAGACACAAACCACATGTTCCATAGATAAATCTTTTCTCAACCGGACCATAAATGTAGATATAGGAGGTGGTTTGGGTATCTATAGTCTTTTAAATTTGAGTAATCTTATACACTATCTATGGAAGCATATTTTTCGATGAATTGGGATAAAATATGAATAAAGAGGTATTATGTGAGTCTTATGATGAGTTTATTATTATTTAACTCTGTTAAAATATGAAAATAGATGTTTAGGAGTCTGAGTGATGAGTATATTTGACTTAGATAATTACTATACCTATGCTTTTGGACTGGATGAATATTGAGTAGTTATCTGATCTGGAGGTCCTAGTTATGAGAGACAACTTATATTGTTGGTAGACACCATCAGAATGGTCTCCCGGTAGTATTAATTATTTTTTTCTTCATGGATGAGTATGGGTTCTTACATGCTTGTTCAAGTAGTCGACGAGGGAGTTTAATGATTATAGATGGGCTGTCCATCATCATTTGAAAAAGATATATGATAATCTCTATATATAGTTCTGGTGGTCAAGAATGAAGAAGGGGTAAATTTTTTTTTGGATTGATGTTCTACTTTTCAGCTGGTAAAATAGGATAACTAGAGGTCAGTAGGGCTTTTCATCATCTTCCTATTCTTGAGTGAAAGTGGGATGATGTCACGGTTGATTTTTTGACAGTATTACCAAGGAAACACCATAAGAATGATGTATCATGGGTTATTATGGATTGACTAAGTAAGGTATTGCACTTATTACTCATTAGTGATACCTTTAAAATCGATGATTATATAGTCTTTAAGTGTGTGTGGTGTTCCAGTTTTATGGTGTTCTATGGAGTATCATTTCAGACCGAGGTACTATTTTCACATCACAGTTTGAGAAGCATATTTTGAAAGACATGGGATCATAGGTTTATTTATCATATATCATCATCATTATATTGAAGATCAATCTAAGAGGATGATTCAGGTTTGGGAGGATATTTTATAAGCATGCTTTTTGGATTTCAATGGTTCATGTGAGTAGCATATGTCACTCAAGGGGTTTTTATATAATAGTACTTTCAAGGAATCCATTAAAAGGGACCATTTTGAGGATTTATATGCAAGTTATTGTTGTTATAATCATTGTTTTTTAGAGGATGTAGAGCCAATGCTTCTTTTTCTTAGTATCGTGTGTGATACATGTAAAAAGATACAGTTGATTGGGAGGTGGTTGGTGACCACACATAGTACAAATAATTCCCATGTTGACCATTATAGATGACCTATAAACTATTATTTTGGTCATCTTGATTTCCTTCCGGTGTTTACATGATTGGAGAAACAACATTTCAAGATATATGGAATGATAAAACTCATATTTTCTCAGTCGTTTGAGATAATGGATAGGGTCGATCCAGTAGGATACCGATTTTCCCTTACACAGTGATGTAGTTGCATTAATGACATGTTTCACATGATATAACATTAGAGATATTATCCAAACCCATATCATGTGATAGATGTAAAATAAATCAAGCTTAGTGTTGATGTATCCTTTGAGGATTACCCAATACATATTATGGACCATAGTGAGAAGTATCTCTGGGGTAGAGTGATTCCTTTGGTTCGAGTTCAATGGAATCATGGGTGTTTTTTGAAAGGGAAATGGGAGAGGGTGTATATAATGTGATAATAGTGGTCAAACTCGTTCTTCAAGACCCCATAAGAATTCTGGTATTATCTCACCGATAAGATGTTATGTAGTGGGTGGGTTGTAAGATCAGTCTTTTTTAGGTATGTCCCTCTTTTAGTTTATCATTTGAGCCTCGGTGGTCGATTCTTGTTTTCAGATTGAGATCCTTTGTTGGAGAAAATGACCTAATGTTTAGAGATATATGTTTTTTTTTGAATTAATGGAGTCCTAGTATAAAAATGTTCAATAAGGTTTTTTGGTTTCTCATGATTTGGATGGATTTTGAGGCATTTTGGATCATTGTATAGAAAATTGGCTGAAAGTGGTCTATATGGGATTTGTAGACCATGAAAAGTCATCCAAACACAAGTTTTGAACCTATACAGGGTGTAAAAAAGGTTGTACGTCATGAAATCCATACAAGACACATAAAAGTAGATCAAGGATAACAATAATCTTAGGTGATGGGTTTTTTGAGATAGACCTTTTAGAATATATAAAAAATTCTTATAAGAGTTACATGTTACATAATTTCCTAAGAAGTGGTTTTAAGGGTGTCATGCAGTAGGTTATTCATCTTATCAAACTATTGATTTCCGCCTCTCAGCCATATGGAATCTCCCAAGAACTTTTATAGGACCATACATCTTTCATGATGTCCCTTTAGTGAAATCATTTCATTGGTTAGTCATTTTATTTAGCATCTCCCTTCCCTCTATTTTTTTATCCATCCATTGGGGTATAATCGCATGACTGTGGTTGTTTTTTGATTTGATATTGATCAGTAATGATATGGGGTCCTTCTTATGAACAATTACACCATTATTCTTGTTGGATAATCCTGACAGAATCATTTCTTGATCACTGATTAAAGGTAAGTGGTCTTACCCGTAACAATAAAGTTTTTTGAATAAAAAGTATATAAAATATTTCAATTTCATTGACATCACATTCTCTTAAATTAATTTAATGATGAATTTAATTATTACATGGAATTCCATTGGACCCAATTGGTTATTTTCCTTGATTATGTATATCCATCTTGTGATTGTTCCCTTTATTTTAAATGAATTGAATAATACATTAAAGTACATTTAACATGAAATGGAATTTGGGTGATTTATTTATATAGATTCATCTTGGATTGGATTGCTTATTAAAATGACTGGTATGTTATTGGATTATGACCAAATGAAAAATAAAAAGTATTATTGAATGATAAATAGTAATTTTCATAATTTACCATTGATCTTTAAGATTGATATTGTGATATAATTGATTATATTCTAAGTGACATGTATTTAAATTATTATATATCAGGTATGGACTAGAGAAATGTTGTAATTATTATATAGTGGGATATGCCCAGTGATTCATGTTGTAATACTTATAAACCTGGCTATACTTAGTGATTCATGCTGAAATGCTTATATATCAAGCTATTACTTGAGACATTATTTATTTATTTTATACCAGGATCTCCCCTATGACATTCTAAAATTCTTATATATTGTGCTCATCCCTAATTGATTGCTAGTATTCTTATATAGGATATTTTACCATGATTTTTGTGATTTATACAATGATTATGTGATTATGGTTGGAATCTTTGTGAGACATGCTCGAGGTCATTCTGGCATGGTGTCGAGGAAGGTTATGTTTTACCATGGATGTATGGTTATGGTTAGAATGGTTGTGATACATGCCTAGGGATGATCTGGTATAGTGTCGAGGAAGGTTACACTTTACCATGAATATATGTTTATAGTTGGAATTATTGCGAGACATGATCAGGGATATTATGGCATGGTGGAAAAGTAGGGTGATATGGTATTATTTTGATTGTTTAATTAATCAATACACCTGTGTATTTCATTATTTCATGCACTTATTATCAGATTGGTTATGTTTACAAATGGTGGTGTCGACTTACTAATCTTTACTCACACCCTAATTGAGCAACAATTTGGTACCCAAGAATATTACATGAATGTTGGATTGGACAAGGGAAAGAGACCTTTCTGTTGATTGTTTCATTCTAGTTGGGCTAGCATTTATAGATGGGACCGTCATGGGGTTTGGATATTGGGAATTTTGAATCATTATTTTATTTTTCTCGACTTTTATTTATCATAATTTTAACATAAAATTTAGTTTCATTTCAGTATAAAATTAAATTATTAAATTATTATTTTTTATATTATTTAATTTGATTTTAATGTTTTGTTTTGTAGTGTATTGTATTATTTCCACTATTTCAAATACTCTAGTATTTATTTATTTATATTACTTATTTATTCTATGTTGTATCTATTCTCTGGGAGGTGTTATCTCCGCACTATACTTATCTTACCCTCAATATGAGTCAGAAGCCATTGGAATATGGGGAGGCATGCTTGAGGTCACGTAACCAACCCATTTTGGGCATGTGATAGTGTTCCAAATTGGGGGTGGGGGGGGGGGCATTACAAACCCTGCATTGAGTGATGAGGTAGTGGTTTGGATAAGGCCTCACTTTATGTGAAAATATGTTTGAGGAACCCTACCTTGAGTGAGAAGGTTGTAGCTGTGATGTGATTTCTAAACTGATCTTGAGTGGAAAAGTGTGTCTTGATATAGACATGTCCTTACATTGACTGATAAGGCATTAGAATGAATGAACATGAGTGAGAATTATGGTTGAGGATGCGATATGTAGATGATGGACCCTACCTTGAGTGATAAGGTAATAGTTGGGACCTAGACATGAGCCCCCACATTGAGTGATATGATAGTTGTTGGGAAATGATGGATGACCTTACTTACGTGATAATAGTTGGTCAGGGCTTGGATATAGGACCCTGCACAACATATTTGGCCATGGTCGAGGTATGGTGAAACCGTACCAAGAGTGTGTGTGTATGGTTTGGTTTATTGGTGAGATTGTATGCAGTGATTGGCTTCCATCATGGGGTTGAATCAGGTATTATTGGGTGTTGTAGTGGCATAGTTAACACATGATGACAATATGAGAATGGATTTTTGGTGTCCCAGTTAGAACATGATATTCAATGTGTTGAGCAAGTGTTTTTTTGGATGATACATAATTTTATTATTAATATGGGGAGATTGTTGAGAACAATACTCTATCTCTTTAGGATGACTTTGATGCTCAGAAATACCCACATTTGTTATTCTAATGATTTTACTTTAATTGTATTTCAGGAATTTAATATTTATTTTATTCTTTATTTCTAGAAGAAATTTTTTAAGTGTTTGAACAATGAGAATAATTTGCTAAATTATTCAGAAATCATTTTTAGCATGTTTTGGAAACACTTTTCATACCCTACATTGAGAAGCATGGCATAAGGATAGAATGCAGTGTGTAATTTATGAGATATCAGAAAAGTATGGTTAAACAATCATACATTATCGACAAATTATGAAGGAAGGAACCTTAATTTTGGAAGGAACCTTATGTTTTGGAAGGATCCTTACATTTGGAAGGAACCTTATGTTTGGGAAATCATCAAAGTACAGAATAAGATCATTTATGTAAGTATGGAATGATATGTTTGTTTCTTAAAAGTATGGTTCATAAACTTTACTTTTTTGAACAACAATACGTCTGAAAGATAAAGATTACTGTATGGTTCATCAACCTTACATTTTTGAACAACTATTCATTTGATTGAAAAGTATAAATTATATACCGTATGTTTGAGAGTTGAAGAAAAATTATTGAGATCAACCTTATGTTGTGAACCTTAAGTTCAGATAATGTGTGCTACACAGTTCAACCCAGTGTTTGACCTCAGATGTTTATGTTATTACTTTATTAATGCAATAGTATTTAGCGGATTATATAGATGATTTCAAGCCATATTAAAACCCCGAATCTAAAGCGAGTCTTTGACTGACTGAAAGCTGTTTGTCTGGGAATCAGAGGATCAATTTAAGAGGGGCTTTTCATGCTAAATTTTCAAGGGAGTTACATCTGTATTCTATTCATGCTTTTGAATATTAGGTTTCTAAAGGTGACTTTTAGGGATCTAAATTTGCATAATATGTGCTTTTTGAAATTATATATATTTCAAAATATATAGATTTGGTATATATATATACAATATACAGGAACTGCTGATTGATGAAGAATATACAGAAGAGAAAAACTGTGTCAATCAAGATCTAGAGATCTGTTGTTATGAAGAGTGACAAAGTTCTTTTGTGAAGAAAAAGAAACTCGACTAAAGATTTATTGACCTACATCAAATATCCTTTTGTTAATAAACTAATGCTAATGTTTGTAATGAAATTTCAAGATCAACTACGACAGGATCAGATCAGAACTTCTTTTACCAAAATATAATTATTTTTGAATATGAAGATCCATCTACTATAAATTGCATGTTGTTGTAATTGTGAAGAACAACTGGGAATATTCTCTCCCTGAACAAAATACTGTTTTTTCTAGAGTGACTGGATTGTCATACTAAGTTGTGTATTTGATTCTGTGTATAAACTAGAAGGCTCTATTTAGCCTTAATTTTATAAAGGTGTTAATTGCATGTACTCAGTTTTGGAGTAGTATATTGATAAGAGGACCAGATACTGAAAATCACAATGCTCATGGAGTAGAGCGTTGGTGGAGTGGATTAGGGGCCTTTAATTCCCTGAACCACTATAAATTGTGCATCCTATGCTATTTATATTTCCACTGCTGAAACATTTATATAAAGATAAAAAGACAAATCATGATCATTAGAAGAAATTGAAAAGGCACAATTAACCCCCTATTGTGCATATCTAGAATAATTTATCGAATAGTTAGTATCAGAGGTGGAGCTTTTGTTAAATATATAACAAGCTAAAAGTTTTAAATGATTATACTCAAATAAAAATGGATGATACAAGAGAATAAATGTCTATAGTCAGAGATCCATAATTCAATGATGAGAATTATGGAAGCTGTAAATCAAGAATTATAATCTATTTGAAAAACCCCAGAGTCAGTGTCTACTCAAAAATGTTGACTTCTTATGTGAAATAGTAGAGAAACCCGAAACATGGAGTGTAATTGTAGAAGCTGAGAATGACATGAATTTGAAGGCTATGAATGAAATCATATGTGGTCTATGACCAGACGAGTTTAACCGAGTATCTCAATTCCCAACAATGTAAGAATTGTGGCAGACAATTGCGGTTTCTTAAGAAGGAACTGACAATTTCAGATAGATGAGGTATGCTACTGCCAAACTAAAATTTGATACTATCAGGATGTTTTAACGGGAAATAATCACCCAAATTAATGGATGATTGACATAGATTTTCAACAATATAAATTCACTGGGATACACAATCAAACAAGTTGATCAAGCGTTGAAATTACTAAGAGTACTGCCAACTCAATGGAATGGAATTTCTAATGCTATCGTACAATCATCTCTTGTAAAAGATTTAACAATGATATAGTTAATTGGAACTCTCATGATGTATGAAGCTGAGATGCATGATAAAGAAAATGAGCATAATTTTTTTATCATGAGAGAAGACACTGCCTTAAAGGTTTCATCTCAAAGCATAAGTAGAAAGATGATGAAAAAAGAAATAAAGGTGAAATTAGACTGTTCTCATTAATCTAATTCAGATGTGGAACTGGCTCAGCTGGAAAAAAATTTTAGAATGTTTTATAGAAAGAAGAATGGTTTTAAAAAAGTCATTCAAAAAGGATGAAAATGAAGGTAGATGCTATGAGTTCAAGAAGATGGGTCATATCAGTCTTGACTGTCCACAACTAAAAGAAGACAAGAAAAAGAAATTATTCAAGAAAAATGATTATGACCAGAAAGAGAAAAAGGCAATGAAAGCTACATGGAGTGTATCTGAAGACTTCAACAACTCATCGATGTATGATTCAAAAAAGGAGGAATCAAATCTGAAAGCCAATATGTGCTTTATGTAAGATATTGATGATGTACAATCCTATTATTCTTCTGAATCTAATTCTGAATCAAGATTTTTAAATGAAAAACTATAATCCTACATAATCATGAATGAATAAAAATATGATTATATATTTAAAAAACACATGTATTTAAAAAATATTCACAATGATGTTTTAAATGGAAGAGAAAAAATGATAAAACTACAACATGAATTATAGGAAAAATATAACTCAATAAAAACAAACAATACATATAATGAATCTAAAATAAAAACACTACAAACTGAAGTAGAAACATATAAAATTTCTGTTAAATTTTTTACAAAAGGATAAAATACACTAAATGAAATTTTTAGAAAGAATGTAATAAAAAGGGAAGATATGAAATTGGTAGTAAAGGTGAAAAACCTAAACTGTACCCGAATTACTTTGTGCCTATCAAAAAAAGATTTATATGTAACTAATGTTGAACAAAAGGTAATATATATAAGAATTTTTACTTAAGGAAACCCCATATAAGTGAAATAATGAAAGCCTTTGTCACAAACAATGTATATGATTCTGCTGATTTTAGAAAAACAAAGAAAATCTGGATTCCCAGATCTTTGCTGGCTAACACATCTGGACCCAACATAATATGGGTACCAAAACAATTTGTTTAAATTCCTTTACAGGAAGCAGGTGACAGAATCCGAACTGTCATATGGTATGTGGAAACTGGCTGCTCCAAGAATATGAGTGTAAACTCATCAAACATTAGATCTATAATTGAAAAACATAGAGGACTTGTCACATTTGGTGATAGTGCCAAAGGCTAGATTATTGGCCTTGGAACAGTTGGAGATCCAGAAACTATCTCAATCAAAAAAGTACTTTATATACATGGATTGAAACACAATATATTAAGTATCTCTCAACTCTATGATGATGGCTAGAGTGTTGATTTTTCTAAAAACATCTGTTCTATTTTCAAAGATAAATTGCTTAAATTTAGAGCACCCAGAACTGATAATGTGTATACCCTAGATTTAAATTCCTTGTGTAAAAAAAAGTAAAATGCTTAACTTATAAGATAAATGAACTTTGAATCTGTCATAGAATACTTGGAGATTGTAATATATATGCTTTACATAAGTTATCTATGAAACAACTAGTTTGTGATTTTCCAAGTCTCAATTTTGAAAGTAATAGATTTTGTTTTTCATGTCTACTCTGAAAGCAGCACAAATTATCCTTCAAATCAGATAATAAAAATACTACAACTATACCTATAGAACTAATCCATATGGATTTTTCGGACCTTCAAGGGCATCAATATTGGATGGTAAATTATATGTATATGTTTTTGTTAATGACTATTCTAGATTTACTGGGATTTTTTTTTCTAAAATATAAAAATGAAGCTTTTACAATATTTTAATGTTTTTGAAAAGATGTTCAAAATGAAAAAGGTTTTAAAATAAATTCATTAAGAAGTGATCATGATGGAGAATTTGATAATCGGGATTTCAATTCCTTTTGCTCAAAAATGGGTATTAAACACACCTTCTCTACACCAAGAACAGCTTAAAAAATGGAATTGTTGAAAGGAGAAATAAGAATATTAATGAAATGGCTAGTACTATGCTAAATGAATATAGTCTTCCAACCAATTTAGGGGATGAATCTTTAAGAGCATCATGCTATATAATGAATAGAGTAATAATTAGGGCAATTTTCAAAAAGACACCCCATGATCTCTGGAATAACATATAACCTAATATAATTACTTTAATGTCTTTGGATTCAAGGTTTACACATTAAACACCAAGGATAATCTTGGAATGTTTGATCCAAAATCTAATGAAGGCATTTTCTTAGGATATTCTGATACTTCCAAGGATTATAGTGTTTTTAATAATAATTCAATGATTGTTGAAGAATCAGTTCATGTGAAATTTGATGATTCTGATCCGTTTGTGAAAATGAAAGACCAAATTTAGGAATCACACTCTAATGATAACATAAGACTTGAGAATTTGAAAAATGATTTTGAAAAAGATATAAATGAAATTAAGTCCAGTCCAGATTAACATGAAACTGAAGAACCAATTTGTGTACTACCTAGACAGTCAAGAACCCTAAAGAGTCACCTTGTAGAAACTGTTATAAGAGACTTAGACATAGGAATAATAACTAGAAGGAACATAGGAAATCATGTGATGTTTTCTGCCTTTCTATCACAATATGAACCCAAAACAATAGATGAATCCATAGTTGGTGAATACTGGATGATAGAAATGAAAGAAGAACTAAACCAGATCAAAAGAAATGTAGTTTGTAAATTAGTTTAAATACCACTGAATTATCTAGTTATCGGAATGTAATGGGTCTTTATAAATAAATAATATAATCAAGGAATAATAACTAGAAATAATGAAAGACTAGTAGCTAAAGGATATAATCAGAAAGAAGGTATAGATTATGATGATACTGTTGCACCTGTATCTAGATTATAAGCCATTAGAATCAATTTAGCCTATGCATCTCATATTAACTTTAAATTATTTCAGATAAATGTTAATTATACCTTTTTAAATGTTTATTTATTTGAGGAATTCTTTGTTGAGTAACCTCATGGTTTTTAAAATTCAAAAAAACAAGATTTTGTTTTTAAACTTACTAAAGATCTTTATGGTCTTAAACAATCACCTAGAGCTTGGTATGAAGAATTAAGATATTTTCTATTGAAAAATGATTTTACAACTAGAATGACATATCCAACACTATTTAAGAAAACGGTCAATTATAATATTTTATTAGTTCAAATTTATGTTGATTATGTAATATTTGGGTGAACAAATAAAACTATTTATCATGAGTTTTCAAATTCAATTCAAAAAAAATTTGAAATGATATTGATGGTTGAATTAAATTTTATTTTAGGACATTATATTTTTCAAAAAGATTTTGGAAATGTCTTGATTTAAAGAAAATACACTACTGATTTACTAAGGAAACATATACTTGAAAATAGAAAGGCATATACAACTCCTATGTGTACTAATATATAACTTTATTTGGATGAAACGGGAAAATCTGCTAACAAAAATTTATAGAGAGGCATGATAGGTAGTTTATATTTTCTTACATCTAGTAAGACAGATATAATATATTCAGTATGTCTTTGTGCAAGATTTCAATCCTATCCTTAAGATTCCCATTTAACTGCTGTTAAAATAATTTTTAGATATTTAAAAGGAACTGTTTTTCAATATCTTCTTTATCCCAAAATGTCTGATTTAAATTTGATTTCATATTCTGATTTAGACTTTGGAAGTTCTAGATTAGATATAAAAAGAACCCTAGGAACATGTCCCTTTTTAGAAAAATACTTACTATAATGGTCTAGTAAGAAACAACACTCAGTTTCTCTGTCAACAACCGAGGTAAAATTTGTATCTAATGGCAGTTTCTATGCACAAGTTTTGTTAATAAAAAAAACTCATATAGATTCTGGACTATGTTTTAATAGTAAACATATTTTATGTGATAATACAATTCTTATAAATATTTCAAAAAACCATATTAATCATTCTGGGACTAAGCATATTGATATAATACATCATTTTCTGAAAGACAATGTTACTAAAAAGGTTATATTTTTAGAATTTCTAAGTACTAAAATTCAATTAGATGATATTTTTACTAAACCAATTCCCAATGCAAGGTTTGATTTTATTTAGGAGGAGTTAGGTTTGTTTAATTTTAAGTAAGTTTTTTTTATAAAAAATAGTTTAGTTACTTGTTTTACAAATTGTAAAATTTTATTTATTTATGCTTTTGTATATTCTTTTCCACATGTGATTTTAATTCTTTTTAAAATTTATGTAATAATTAGTTTGTGCATAATGACACAGGAATCAAGGATTTTAGAAACCACTTCAAATTCCAAACCCATTCAAAACCTTTCGAATCCTTGAAAACTTTTACCGCTCCTATCTCCTGATCCTGAACCATTGAAACCCTAGTCCTTTTCAAACCTTCAGTCATTTATGATAGAAATGGACAAGACCAAAAGAACCGATGAGCCAGAGACCAACACTGCGAAGAGGCAGCACTCGGTAGGGAGAATTATTTTTCAAGGAAATGTCATAGATCTGGAATGGCTCTATCAAACAATCCTGATGCTAAAGAAAGACCTAGCTTTTCAGAACAAATAATAGACATTTAATGTAGATTACACAGAGTTTCTGTATGAGGTAGAACTTCATCATTTCTTTCAGTTGGTATTGTATAGTCTAGGAACTGATGGAGATTCGATTGTTACTCGGATTGAGGATCAATATTTTTCATTCTCAACTATAAAAATTGATCGAATTTATAAATACCCTCATGAGGGAGTTTTTCATTTTGATTAAAATCATATTGGTGATTCTATGTATATGTTAGGTGATATTATGTCCAATTTGTTTGGAACTACATCTATAATGAAGATGTTTGTGAACGATTTGGAACTGTATCAAAAGATGTTGGTTATGTTTGTGAAAACCGGTATTGAACCTAGAATTTATAAGGTATAAAAGATTCTTTACCCTGATATGTATATAATTTTTTTTGAGGATTAGTTATATCAAATTGATCTTTCTAAGATAAATGGTGAGGTATTTGAGTTAATGTTGCTAACCAGAGGAAAGAATAAATTTTTATCCTCTGGGAAGGTTCATCTCAAAAATTCTGTTTCTGACAAATATGGTAAGATTGGTGGATGCATGGGTGATATGCCACCATAGTAACATATTCAATGCTACTACATTGAAAAAAATTGGATTTCTTTGGATTACTATCAACGGAAAGTTACTACCTGTTGGAGTTGAAGAGGATAAAGAAAGTGCTCTGGCCCAACCAGTAACATCAAAGGAAGGAAAAGATGAATCAAGAGTCAGTGTTATATCACAAAGACTCTGGTCTGAGGCTATGTATGTATATGGAGAAAGTAGTCAGGAAGGAATTTAGTTCAAAAGGACCTGGGGTCCTGATCATGTTGAAGATAATGTTGTAACTTCAAGTGTTTTAACATCTGGTGACCTCCTAAGCTATATGTTTGTGAGAGAACATGATGTTGATGAGATTCTACAGAGATTATTTGCATAGTTTAAGGTGACTCCTCTAGTAGAGAAAGAATATTTGGCTCGGGAAGTGATAGAAACCGAGGCTCAAAAAGAAAATATTACTGAGAAAGTGCCTGATGAAGGAGAAGCAGTGACTCGAACTCAAATCGATCAAGTAGAAGTTGATCACGAAAATATTTTTTTTGGAAAATCTAGTGATAGAGGAAGGCCATGCAGATGATGCTCAAAATAAGAAACCTCCCGCACATGACAACCAAGAAGATAATGCTTATAAGATTCATACTGAAGTATGGAATGATAATTTTTATATGGATGAGTCTGGGAAAGGCTTGAAGGAAAAATATGTTGAGAAACAATTACATGGATGAAAGGATGAGAAATCATATGCTGAATCCTTTCCATTAATGTGGCTATATAAAGTTGAATCTAAAAATGAGAAACAAGCAAAGGATGCCTCTGATTCAGTAAATACAGATATGGAGGTACTGATCAGAAAATTGACTGAAGATGAAAAAGAGAATTCTTCTCTACAGAGAGCATTAGAAAAGTAAATTTTAAATTTTCAAAGGCTCAAAGAAAGTAATGTTTCTAAAAATAAGTTAAAATTTTTAAGAATGACATGTTAAATGACGTTGAAAAGTTGAAATCAGAGATAGTTATGAAGAGAAGTTTAATGGATTTTAGATCATTCATGGAGCAACAATTTGCATCTGTCAGAACCAGTGAGGCCAGTACATAAGGTACTTCACCTGATTTAGTCAAAATATTTCAGGCAATTACAGTGGTCATGGAGAATATGAATGCCAGACTGCAAGACTTACAATGAAATAGTTCTCCATTGTCAGTACTATTAGATAATCAGATGTTTCTAGTTGCCCAATTTATATCTAGTGAACCGGGAATTAGAAATGTGCTGAATCAGTTCACAGAAAAGTTAACTCTTTTTATACAGATCGAACAAAGGCTTCATGAGTTATTCAGAGTGAGCCTTCTTGAAGATGTTAATTTGACATAGGAAAGTAGAGATCTAATTATCAAGTTGGTATATGGATTGATGAGATGATTGAGGGAATTATTAGCAGAGATCAAGGCAATAGTTCATAGGAGATGAACGCTACCTCACACCATTACCCAATCCCGATTCCTGTTTTTTTTAATTACTGTACTTGTAATTCAATTTTCAATAAAATATATTTACATCTCTTTTTCATGTGTTTTAATTTTTTTACCGTACTTTCTATGATAGAAATTCTATTAATCTAGATTCACATATTGATAAACAGTTTATAATAGTATTTACTTAAGTTCAGTTCTACATCAAAATGTGTTATATTCCGTATTCTATAATTCTTTTTGAGATCACAAAAAGGATCAGAAATTAGGATAAACACAATATATTATATTTTTTTAAAAAGGTGGAGAAATGTTATGAATTATCTTAATCCTTTAAGGGGGAGAAATTAGGTTAAACCTAATATTCTATTTATCATTGCAAAAATTCAAAACTATATGTAATTAATTTTGTAATTTGATTTCATTGGTTATTTTATGGGTTTTGTGATCATAAAAAAGGGTGATTTTTTAGCATGTTTTGTTCTCAACAATGCATAATTTTATTATTAATAAGGGGGAGATTGTTGAGAACAATGCTTTATCTCTTTGTGATGATTTTGTTTCTCACAAATACCATTATTTGTTATTGTAATGATTTTACTTTAAGTGTACTTCATGAATTTAAAATTCATTGTATTTTTATTGCTGGAATAAATTTTTATGTATTTTAACATCAATAATTAATCACTAAAGTATTTAGAAATTGTTTTTAGCATATTCTGGAAATACTATTCATAACCTATGTTGAGAAGCGTAGCATAAGGATGGAATGTGGTGTTTACTCTATGAGATATCAGAAAAGTATGGTTAAAAACTCATACATTATAAGCAAAGTATGAAGGAAGGAACCTTACATTTGGAAGGAACCTTACATTTGTAAGGAACCTTACATTAAGAAGAAACCTTACATTTGGAAGGAACCTTACGTTTGAAAGGAAAATTATGTTTCGGAAATCATCAACATATGGAAGAAGATCATTTACGTAAGTATGGAATGATATGTATGTTTTTTAAAAGAATGGTTCATCAACATTATTTTGTGAACAACCATATGTTTGAAAGTAAAATATTAAAGTATGGTTCATCAACCTTACTTTTATGAACAATTCTTCATTTGATTGAAAAGTAAGGATTATATAACGTACATTTGAGAGTTGAATAATTTTTTTTGAGATCAACCTTACATTGTGAACCTTACATTAATATAATGTGTTCTATGCAGTTCAACCCTACATCTGACATCGGATGTTTAAATTACATTTTTATTAAAGTAATGGTATTTATGCGAATTATCAGGTTGATTTCAATCCATATTAAAAGCCCAGATTTAAAGTGAGTCCTTAACTTATTCAAATCTATTTATCTATGATTCATAGGGTCAATTTAAGAGGAGCTTTTAATGCTGAATTTTCAGGGGAGTTATGACTGTTCTTCAATACAAACTTTTGAATATCGCGTTTGTAATGGAGACTGTTGTGGATATAAATTTTCAGAAGAAGTGCTCATTGTTATTATATATATTTTAAAAAATATAAATGTTATATACAGATATAAAATATACATGAACTGCTAATCGATGATGAATATACAGAAGAGAAAAACATAGTCAATCAAGATCTACAGATTTTCTGTTACGAAGAGTGACAAAGTTCTTTTCTGATAAAAAAAAGCTCAACTAAAGATTTATAAATCTACATTGAATATCATTTTGTGAATCAACTACTATTAATGTTGTGAATGAAATATCAAGATCTACTACAACTGGATCAACTCAGAACTACTTTTACTTGAAGATCATTATTTCTGAAGATGAAGATCCATCTATTTTCAATTGCATGTTGTTGCAATTGTGAAGAACAACTGGGAATGTGTTTTCACATAATAAAATACTCTTATATATTCAGTGAACAGATTCTCATACTAATCTATTTATTCAGTTATGTGTATGAACCAGAAGGCTCTATTTAGCCTTATGTTTGTAAAGTTGTCAACTACCTGTACTCAGTTGTGGAGTGGTCTGCTGATAAGTGGAACAAATAGTGAAAATCACCAAGCTCGTGGAGTAGAGCGTTAGTGGAGTTGACTAGGGTCCTTCTATTCACTGAACCACTATACATCGTGAAACATATGCAATTTATATTTCTACTATTGAATCTTTGATATAAAGGTAAAAGGAAAAATCACAATGATTCTAAGAAATTGAAAAATCACAACTCACCCCCCTCTTGTGTGTTTCTAGTATAACCCAATCCAACACAATTCACTCTGTGTGCATGTTTATTTTTATTCTATTTATTTTAATCATGCATAAATGTATATGGTGGTGTATATTAAGGGAACCTGGTGATACCCTACTGATATATATTTCTTAAACCCAATATAGGTATCCTACTACACATAGAGTCCTTATATCAATTTTAGGACTGGGCATGGGTTCTATAGTGGATCTGGCTGTAGCAGCTCTTTATTATTTATAGATCACGATGAGGTGAAGCTTGGGGATGGAAGTAGATCAACATGAGTATTATTTTTACTTTTTTTTTTGTTTTTTTAGCAGTGATTAACATTTTGGGAGTTTTTGGATATATGCATTTATTCTTTTTAATTCATTTTATTATAGAATTTTTCTTTCTTATCAATTTATACATATTATGATATTTTCTAGTTATGATGTATTATTATTTACATTCTTTATAAAGTATGATTCTAGGTTACAGTCTCCCCAATATATGATTTAAGACCTCTTGAATAGTTGGTAGCCTCTAGATTATTGGTAGGTACACCTAAATTGTTGTTAAACCTCATTTGAGGCACTAAGTTGTGGTCTCTAGATCGGTGTGTTGTAGATATGGTGTTAAAAACAAAAACATTACACACATTCTCCAATAAAAAATGAAATTACCCATACATAAATTAATTACATATTTTACCATTAAACATGATTACCTGTTATAACTGAAAATAAATCACTACTCTATAGACTATATATTTAGTGTATTGTTGAACATATTATTTTATAGTAATTCTTTGATATTTCTGAAAAAATTCTAAAAACATTATATCCTTCTAGATATATTTTATATATTACTCGTATTTATTATCTATGAAATGGAAACATTAGAAAAGGGTGAGATAATATTCTCACTAAGGGATAATAAATAAGAGATATCATTCGAGTTAGAATTGATTATTATAAAGATCATCATAAAAAAGTATAAACAAATAAAACATTTAGGCATAGTTACATAATCATAATGATACACCCAATATAGTAAGAAAATAATGTAAATCATAGATATTTGTTCTAACATTTGATTATAGAATCATAAAGCATTAATCCTGAGTTATTAACACATAAGTTTAGAAAATTAAATCATAAGACTATAATCATAATCCTTAGATATATAGCAAAGTAATGTCACACAAACACAAGTACAAAAAATCATAACTTATGTCCAGTTTAACCACCAAGGCCCTCATATAATAATGGACTTGGATAACCATAAGTATTCCATTACATAACATCTCATGAGATATAATGTTTTTCTTAATTTTTTATAGGGATATATAATTCTACTCCCATTCATAATACAATGAAAAACTTTACATCTCTGAAACACACGTAGATGATCCCATTCATAAATTAACCATACCATAAATAAATTGTAAGAAGGGAATTTATTACATGAATATTTCCACAATGAATAAAAAAATATTTGGGACAAAAAAGTGTGTTATTTGATTAAAATACATCGTAAGTGAATCAAAATAAACATTAATAGATATTTATATATTTAAAAGCACATCAGAAAAATCATCAAAAATCATTTTGAATAAATAAACACAAACATATATATATACTGGATAATATTTGTTTTCTTATGAAATAATTGATAAATTAATGATTTTATAAATAATATCAATTAAATTAAAAATTACTTTGAAGTTCCCTGAAAACATGGAAAGGATGGCTTGTAATCAAAATTAAAGAAAATTGAGGGAGAACAAAACCATCTAAAGAATGTTAAAGAAGTAAGTTAGAAGATTTATTTCAATATATTTCAATGGAATGTAAAATTCAAAATAAAATAAAATAAATAAATATTAATAAGTGTATATAATTATAGATAATGCAAACAAAACACAAAATAGTAAACATTTACATGGAAGAAAAGGATTCCAACAAAAAATATGAGATGAAGACAATTCTATACACACGCATTATCTCCAGTGAATTTTGAATAAATGAGAGGGGAAATTTTATGAATAAGTTGAAAACATAAAAATAACCAAATGAGGAGAAAATTTATGGTTTTTTTGGAAGAAAAATAAAATACATTTCATCTAATTGATATTTTGGAATATATAATATCTATTTCAAAGGGATATTCAAAATGAAATGCTTACCTTTACTCATAAATTATTCATACATTATTGAACCCACTGTATAATTAATATATTCATCTAAATAATGTAATTTATAACAAAATATAAATTTATTACATAATATAATATTAAATTATAACAATTTATTACATATATTCTAGTCAGTTATTGTTCATTTTCATCTTTAGATGTTGTAGATTTTGATTGTTTCGTGAATGTTTTATTACAGTGATATTGATCTTCATTGGTTTATAATATGTTAATTATTTAGATATAATTAATGTTATTTTATTAGTTTTTAAATTTTTTTATATAGTCCCTTTATCATTTGATTGAATATACAGGTATGGTTCGTAGGAACAAAATTTATGGCATGCATGTTACAATTAATTTTACAAATAAAAATGAATTACTTTATAAAGATAATTATTTTTTGTGTAGCCATTATAAAACCAAAATAACGAAATAATATAACACAAAATATCATATATTATCATTCAATAAATTTTTATACTCATCCATGATGGAAATTATGATGTTAGTATACAAACAGTCATTTAGATGGTTGAACCAGACAAAATAAGAACATATTATACTAATGAATCAGTATGAGCATTGTGTTATATTTTATTATTTTAAATATAAATAAGTATCATTATGTTAAGATAAAATCACTAAAATTGTTAATGGTATTTATAATGAGGGGATATTAAAAGGTAATTGAAAAATATAGGTAAGAACTGGATATTTAGTTCGATGAATTCACACTTTCTTGGAACAAATTCCTGTCAAATAAATGATTTATCACCTCAATTGAAATAATAGGATTCCAAGTGCAACAATAGAATTTAATAGATATAACTTATATAGTTATACAAGGGAAATTTAAGGAAACCCATATTTTTATGTAGATAGAAGGGGGGGTCCTTTATAGGTGAGTTTGAGTGGTATTTTCCTAAATTCCAATTACATAATGTGAAAGTAATGAAATTTTACAAATAAGGTTGGTGAAAACTATAAAAAAATGGATATAGGTCATGAATACCCACATTAGAAAATATATAGAAAACATTAGGGATATTTTATGCCTTTGTATTTCAATTTTAACCATTTTACTTCATTTTATCCTAAACTGTGGTAACTCACTTTTTACCATGGAAACTTATTCTTTACCCAAATTTGAAATTGATAATATTTTATAATTTCAATTAACTAATTCCAATAATAAAATATGTTTTATTAAATTCAATTTCTAAATGTAATTAATGTTAAATTTAAATTGAAAATCAAAAGTGATTTTTTTAAAACAATATTTTAGGCATTAAAGTGACTTTATTATTATTCCATAGAAATAATTATCAATAGATGAATGTTAATATATTTATATATATATATATATAAATCATTTATTTTAATAAAAAATATTAAAATTTATCTTTTAAATATAAACATGTAATATTCAAAAAAAAATCTTCTAAATAAAACATTTTGCATTGATGCTAAATCACTAAAATCATATTTCTTATTACTATTAGATTATTTAATTGGTGTCATTCATTTATTTTTTTCAGTAATTCATTTATATTTTTCAATCAATATCATTAACATGTTTATTAAACTATAATAAATTCAATTAAAAATATATTGTGTTAATAAATAATTGTTCTATTGAAATAATTAAATAATAAATTATTTTGATTTATTTTATAATGAAATTTTTCATTTTAGGTTAATTATATATCAAAAAATTTCTATTTAACAAACTATTTACATTTAAATATTAATTAGTCAATATACCTAATTGATACATTTATGACCAATAACAATATATCCAATGATAATTTATCTAATGACTATATATCCATTGACTATCTATCAACTGACCATTTATATAATGATCATATTACATTTCTATATCTTATCTTACATACTTTACTAAAATTATATTGTCCAATTCATTTATCTCCCTCTCAAAATTTTAATTATATTTCTCATGTTTTTCCTTTTTTCAGTGGT
This sequence comes from Viscum album, assembly GCA_963277665.1. Classification (NCBI taxonomy): domain Eukaryota; kingdom Viridiplantae; phylum Streptophyta; class Magnoliopsida; order Santalales; family Viscaceae; genus Viscum; species Viscum album. The sequence continues at coordinate 716,122,728 of OY728133.1, read as the reverse complement.
AGTAATTTTATGTATGATCTTCATGAAAATACATGTGGGTAAATATTTTAGGTTTTTGGTCTTTTTATTTAATTTTGATTTTATTCTTCTTGAAATTATCATAATAATGTTGTTATTTTCCTCCTAAAATGTATTAATGTTTATATTTTATGGTAATATTTTATTTTATTAAAATAATTTGTGGTTCATTTCATCTTGGTGTTTTAGATGAAAAAATATATTAAACATTGTAATGTAACTAAAATGTTTGTAGTTATAGTGAGTAATTGTCTTCAATATCTTTATACATAATTCATTCAACACACAACAAAGCACAAATATTTGGGTTGATTCCTCCTTTCTCTAGTAGAATTGTTATGAAAACCCTATCCTAAAACCAAAGAAAATTATGGGATAACCAATGGGAATAAGTGAAATAGATAATGGATGATAATGCTATAAATAATAATATAAATCACAAACAAAACAACTATCATCAATAGGGTCTAAGGGAGTAAATATGGGGGGAGGATCTAACCAATGTGGTCCTCCCTGTAAGGTCATTTTATCTCAAATTGTAGGGATAAAACCTATAAATTATGGATATAGAACGTCTTAAAAAAATGTTTTGGGGGTCACATTTCTCTATGACCATGTGGGTCATGGTGAAATTCCACTCCTTTGGGATTTTATTATGACATTAACCATGATGGATAAGGAATAATTCCAATCCACTAAAATTGCACCTAAAATCCATGGCCATGGATTGTCACAGAACCCAATACTATGTAGTATAACAGCTCTCTCAAAAGAATATCCTTGAACCCTGATTGGTTTGATCATAGTGAATCATCACTCATTTTATATATGATAGTCCTCCCCCTGAGATAACCATTGTGGTGAAGTGCATAGGCCATGATGTAATCCCCTCAAATGGAACCCCACTACATTGCAACCCATAGGTTATAATGTGATACTTCAACCATATGGAAATGATTCACCATGAAAATAATTAACCATGATTTTTTTCACCATCTCCAAGGAACAACGGTTGGATCCACCTCATGCCATTCCATAACTCCACCTGTTGTAGTGTGTTCTACCACTAGCAACAAATTTTCATCCCAACATTGACAATATCATCCCATGGGCCTCCACCAATACCTAAACACATGATCTAAAAGAAAAACCTCAAATAATCACATAAGTATTAAAGAACCAAATAAAAAATAAAAAATTCAAATTGTGTCTACTTAGATGGACTAAAAAATAATATTTCTCCTTATTTACCCTGACAATATCGATTCTGGTCATTACAAACTCCCCCTACACATATATATTATCATGCTCAAGAATATGCTAAGAATGTTTTCTGGATATTAATCAAATGAACCTAATTTTTTTCCACTCTTCAATCAATGATTCCAAAATAAATTTAATATTTTTTTACTATTCATACACTAAAATACGATAGACCATTTTTTCTTGAGGATTCATAGCACGAGCCATATATTTGAAAACCCTATCTAATATGATGAACTAATTAGCAATTCCAAATCATCTCATATAATGTTATAAAAAAACAGTCAGTCCCCCACCACGAAAATGACATAAAAATCACATAGCCTCATGAAAAACAATATTATCACATCGATCGGATCACAATGCCTTAATTTCTAGTGGAATCTGAAAACACCCCGACATGAACCATAAATTTGAATATAATACTCTATGTTAATTCCATATTTTAATCCCAAATCTTTTCAAAATCCATCATCATAGTCTATCCCTATGAACCAATAAAAATATTCCCTCTTGGGATAAAAATTGAATTTTACCTGATCTAGCCTCCCAAATAACACCGACTATATTCAAATATCATATCGGAATTCAAATATTGGTTTTACTGAGGAAGAAAGTGGAATTATCTTTCCATTGCACATGTATCACATGTAATTCCCAGACCACACACCTATAGATTTCATTACATAACAACCTTACTGATTAATGTATGATACATGAATTGACCATGATGATTCACCATTAGAGTATTCTTATCATTTTTATATACATAAAAAACCTTTATTTTGATATATTTCACCACATAAATTACCATATAAAATGATTAGATTTATGACACCTACTCATACCTAAGTGCTAAGAAGAATCTATAATCATCTCACATACTATACTTACTTGAAACACCACCCTTTCTGTTCTTAAAAACTCTTTATAAATTTGTAAATCACACTAAAATAGCCAATGGTTCACTCTATACCATATTACATCTATTACACTATTACTTGTGCACTAACATAAATAGGTCCGATCATTACTCAATTATCTATCATGTTGATCCATGATTATATAATCATGAAGTATAATGAATCTAGCTTAACATAAAACTGTATTACATAAATTTTGGGAAATATATAAAACATTTCAAAAACATACTCCCAAAGACCATATTAGTTTAGTTTATTGGGAAATAGTGAACAAAAGTCTTCTAAATCGGTGAAATATCTTCAATTTTTACCACAATTATATTCTCCTTCATTATTTAAACTCAAAAACCATTCTTTATATGATAGATAATGGAAATATATGAATGGGGGGAGTTGAAATTATATGTAAGTGTAAATAAAGGAGATGTGTATGCATCCCATGAAAATAAGGGTATGATAACATGATCATGGTCAATAGAAGCTCATAACCTGAATATAAAAATTCATAACATAAGAATCAAGGCATAAATATTATCAATTCTTATGACACAAATAATAAATAAATGAATAACATGTTACATGAAAGAATAATATAAAAATAATACATTTTATTATGGAAGACACATAAGCATATAATACATTAAGGATGACTACCAAGACCTTTGGAACATGATAGACTTGGGATAATCACCGATGTAACTACTTTGGGTTACTATGACCTCATTTTCACCCTCTTATTGCATTCTTGGGATTTCATTCTATGAACCCTCTTTTTTTGGGAAAGGGATTTTTTCCTGTGTGCCCTCTTGTTTCGTGAATGGGATTCTCCCCAATGTACCCACTTGTTTCTGGCTTGGGATTCCCTCCCATTTACCTTTTGAGCACATAAAACATTTATCATTACCCAATTCATTAGAGGGAAATATATGTCCCACCCATGTCATAATAAAATAATATATAAAAGTTCCAAAAAATAAAAAAACATTTCAAAACCCATGAAATGAAATGGGTTTTATAAACATGAAATCATACCATAACATTTGGAAAAAGAAATGGGTTTCATGTTCCTTTAATCAAAGAATAATCCATGTAAAGAATTGGGTTACATAGACATATAACCCATTAAAATAAGTTATTTTGACAATCATCATGTAATAAATTCAAAATCCATTTAAATAAATAATGTGAATTGAACCTTATATCATTTCTTGGAAAGAAACGAGTAACACCAATGGATGTTATCGTATATTGGAAATAATTTTGAAATATCTTTTAAAAACACTTCATGATAAAATTATCGTTCATCCTTTGAAAAATGATTCATAAAATGTAAATATTTTTTCAATTCAATTTCATGAAAATAATATTTAAATCTTAGGAAGCTATCATTGAAAACATTTGGATATCCTTTTCCTTTTAAAACTTATAGAGGTGGTTGAAATCCTATTGAAAACCATTTTTCCTTGAAAAATATAAAAAAAGTTCAAATTTTTTTAAAAGCATTTATTGGAAAATAATTTTAAAAAAATTATTAAAATTATCTTATTAAACATTAAAATTAATCTACCAATAAATTATTGGGGTTAAATCTATACATGTCGTACGAGGTAAAAATAACATTCCTTTTTCATGGTAAAAAGATCAAAAAACATTCTTCAAAAAGTGGAAATATGATTCTTTTGAAAAAATTGAAAAAAATTTAAAAAAATTAAAAAATAACTTTAAATCATCATAAGAGATTACTATAACATTCATGTAATTCATTTATGGAAATAATGTTTTTGAAGAAACATATATTTGTGACCAAAGAGAGAGGTAAGATAATATTTTCATAAAAACATTTTCTATATTATCATAAGTAAAAAAGGGTGAATAAAGTGGTAATAATACATGAATAAATAAATATGGACTATAGGAGAAGAAAATTCATGAGTTTTCCTAAAATATAGAACATAATATTTCATTAATAAATGCATTATCCTAAATAATCTCGATAAATAGTGAGATTATTTCAATAAACGCTTCCCACATGGAAAATTTAAATCATACTCAGCAGGTAGGAAAATAAAATTAATTGGTGCTTTAAAATATCATGAAAATATGTATATTCATGATATAACATGTCAATGATAGTTTATAAACCTCATATAATAATATTGGTTTACAACATGGCATGTGTCGCAAAGAAGGGAAATGTAATCAAAATTAACTTTCCGATTTGGTAACATGAGGAACATCGACTCTAGGAGGGAAATATAATAAAATGGTTATTTAAATACCCATATATTTAATAATAATATTCATATAATACATTAATGGGAATTATATACACCATAAAAAATAACTGTGTGATGAATAAGGCATATATATCATAGAAATAAAGAGTGAGATAAAATTCCCTTACCATGGGTATTGACTATCATCATACTCATTAAAACATCATGTATAATAAATTTTAGTTTATTATAAATCTTTTATATAAACATATTCTTATATATATTATCATATATGGTTTTATTAATACTTTACATTAACCCTTTGTTAATAGATTAATATTAAGGTTATGCTTCAAATAATATTCACTCTTTTGCTTGTGTTTTAATTTGTAATATCTTTTTTTCTTATACCTATATCTTGATTTCTAGAATATTAAAAATAATAAAAATATCATTTATATAAAGAATATATTTACAATAATAATCTATATAATATAGAATTATGAACATGAATACACCGTTCATAGAGATGGTAGGTCATACATACTCAAGAACGTTGTTTCTGTTTTATTCTCATATTGAAATAAAGAGAGTAAATAACACACACACACAAATATATATATATATATAATTACAGTATAATTATTATGTCATATATATCTTATAGTTTAAGTAAACATATCCTTAACACATTTCATGTACTGTGTGAACAAATCACATCACTTTGAGGGGAAGGTAGTCCACACTTCCTCAAACGATGGTATCATATTTAAAAAATATGGAAATCATAAGCGTATGTTCTAAATAAATACTTTAGAAGAATAAAATAATAATATATATCATATATATTATATATAAATATATTTCACATTATAATTTCCACCGTGAGAGGCGGTAAAAGAAAATTGAATAATCATTGTTTTACGAGGGGGTAGTTCACTATAAACGTAAACAATATGTTTGTTACCCCTTAGATGGAAGTTTGTGTTTCTATAGGTAGAACCATTAGAATAAAAACATTTAAGTATATTTAGGATACTAGTTTTTTTTATCATAATGTAACAAAGAGAGTGGACGAGATGGAGAATGAAAGTAAGATAAAGGATCATGAAGGAGGATGTTATCTATTCATTGGGTAAATCCCTTTTATGTTCACCAATGAACTTATTTGGATTGATAAATTCTCAATGAAATTTATCAAGAAAGAAGGTAAGTATTTTGAGAATCTATTTTGGAAGATCATGGCCAAAATTATGTGGGTTGAGAGGTTTGAGGAAGTGGGATGCATTTTATAATTGAAGAGTGGCACTCTTGTAATATTTTGGAAAAGGGTAACCCCACCCACGTTTTTTATTGAAAGTGAAAAAAATAATGTTTAAAATTACATACATGGAATTATATGGTCAAAATATGGACATCTAATGGATTTTGGAAAATAGTATAGCTAATATTACACCTTATGATTAGGGTTTATTCCCTTGTTACGCTTAATTTATTCATAGTCGTTGAAATTAATTATAATTAACTTCATTAATATTTTTGGTCAAAAAATAAGTTAATCTTATTTTAAATTATTAATTATTATAATTCCAAATATGAAATCCATTTTCTAATGCTCCAATCACATAAGTGGAAAAAATGAATTTAAATTTATACCCACAGACAGGATGACAAAGAGGGGTTGTAAAGTAAATAGTTTCTAATGATTATTATGATTTTAAAACCAATTTAGATTTGAAATTGATTCAAATAAAATTTATTGGATAAATTGATATATATATGTATATATATTTAAAAATTAAAATAAATTAAAAATATAATGTATCCTTAAAAATAAATAAGATTAAAAAAGTAGTTTTGAGTTAAATTTTAGTATTTTCCACTATTCATTAAAAAAATAAAACAAAACAAAAAAAATATAAAATTAACCATAACCTAATTTTTATTTGTAAATATAAAAAATGAAATTTATTTTTTCATATAAAATTATAATATTTTCAAATTTTATACTTAATAAAGGTTCTCCATTAAAAGGTTGTATAATTACCTTAAGAAAAATATATGTTTTATGTGTAAAATTAGGTTTGTTCTTATATTAGGGCTATTGAATCTATTAGATGAATATAAGAAATATTTTATTGAATATATAACATATAAATTTAATTATTATCATTCAATAGTAGTAATTAATTTATCATTTTATGATGAATCATTTTTATTATATTAAAATAGTCTTATATAAAATCATTCTCTTTATATTCATCTGGATTTCATATTATATTATAATTAACAGGTAATGGATAAATTCGATTATATGTTAATTAATCAAATAATATTAAATTTAACAGCTATGTTATAAATTATTAAATAATAATATTTTAATAATGAATTATTTTTTGGTAACAGTCAATCATGCATGTTACACATGCCATCAAGGAAAGTTAGTCAAAGGTGTAATGTAAGATCACCTCGGAGTTATATGCAGAGAAAGGTAAAATGTATGTTACATGTAGTTTATGATTAACATGGGGTTGTGTATAATTCAATACAGACATAATTATCTAATATAAAATAATCTATTTTCAGTGCTTTTTAAAATGAAAAATATCAAAGAGATTAAATTAATTCGAAAAATAATAATTCATGAAATCCAGGAGTGTTACATTCTACCCTCCTTAAAATGAATTTATCCCTCTAAATTCATGTAGTTTTAAAACGATTGATAATTTAATGTTCCTTTCATACAGAACCACATTATAAATATAAACACTAAAATATCCTTTAAAAAAATTGGAAACATCATAGTTATCCAAAGTATCACATCAATTGGTTTCCACATAGGAGAACATATGTGGGTAGTGAAAATATGGAAATGAAAGAGAAATATAACTATCAAGTTATCTAGTAGGTTGATATATAACCTGGTCAATTGAATGTAAACTATCACAATTTAATGAATCTATGATGACCTAATAAACCAATTGATTCATAAAAAAGATAGTGCTAGGATATCCTTTGGGTTTTGAAAATCCTTTTCTAAGGATTGATGAATTTACAAGCAAATATATACTTAATTATGTATGATAACTTCCTTTATTGTTCCTTTATTAGCTTATACTTCTTCTCTTATTCTAGGAAATGAATTTAGATTTTCCATTCCAGAAGCATTAATTGATCATGAGAACCATAAATAGAATTATAGGTCATTTCATCTATCTACATCCCAATAAATGGTCAGCACATGTTATCCAATATGTCACAAATCCACATATAGAGATATACTACCTTTATCTTACAAACTTCATCGGATGTTTAACTTTAACTTTCTATAAATAGTTAACCTTATAACCCATCTAAAATACGAAAACAAAAATCTTTATAAAAAATTACATGAAATAATATTAACATTGGTACCCTAAATATCAATAAATTTCTCTTGGTTTTCACATTCCAAAAAAGTGAATAACCACATTGTATATTCCCTTGAAAAATGGTAACAATCTGAATTACCATAAATACTTTTGGAAAATATTCTTGCTTCCTTATTCAAATTATTATTAGATACATTATTTAAATACAAGATGTTTTAAAATTCATCCTTGATGACATAGACCACTTTTTCTTTAATCAACTCCAGATCCAAGGTAATTTGTACCTTCCAATTTTCTTATTCATATCCATCATATCTTTATACAAATATCATTAACTCAAGAACCCATATAAATTATTGTTAACCATACCTTAATAAAAAAATACCCTTTCCATGAAATCACCATTCAACATATCATTTTTAATCCTTAATGAAAAATTATATTGAAAATACATATATATCTCATGTTTCATATAACACAATCTTTGAATTCCAAAATATAAATACATTATTCATCCAACTTTACACTTTATACATTACTCATGCTTCATTAACTAATTTTTTAATACCTATTTCCTAGAATATGATCCATTAATCACATGTTAATAATCCTCAACATCAATTTAATCTTTCTTATTAGGTTTAATATAAACAAAATTGGGAGAATATAAAATTCCTTTCACATGTCGTTTATGGTATCTTTATCTTCAGAAGTATAATTAATTGTCATTCATCCTCCAAGTTATCTTTATTAGATTTACACTTGGGAAACTAATTTTCATAATTCCCATGTTTATTCTAGTTCTCTACATTTACTAAAATTAGAATGCATAGGGTGAGAAACCCATTTCATAGAATAAAACCTCATAATCGTGAAAAATAATTATAGGATTTCTAAATCATGACACATAATTTTAAATCAATGACACTTTAGGTTTATCCTAGATTATCCATAGTCATCTTACATTTACATCCTTCATGCTGGTTCAGGAATATTTTGTAAATTTCTAAATCATATCCCGTAGGAGTATCAAACTAGTTGTGAAATAGGGTCATTGTCATGTACCAAATTACCTTGAGTCAGGACTGGGACCTATAGTCAGAGGTGTACACATATGTACATCTATTATTGATCCATATCCACTTGTATTTTTCAGACAAGGGTGTATTTCTAGAAAACTACTAACTCAATCCGTCACCACAATTTCATAATATTTTCCTAAACATTAACTCATACTTATATTTTTCCTTAGATATATCTCTAAAAAATATTTATAAATATACATAGGTATATCACTAATGTTTTATCATCATATTTTCTATATACTTACTAAATCTTCACTACAATACCAACTATAATTTCCCAGACATAACATAGATAGACATTACATAAATTTTGTGGAATACTTATAACATTATAAAGAAAACTCTCAAATACCATATTATTTTAGTGTCAGTGGGAACGTGGAATAAAGAACTTCTAACTCAGTGAAATATCTTCAATGTTTCCCCGAATATCTACACCTTATTATTTCTACTTAAAATCCTCTCTTTGTGACCATGGGAAGGGAAACATAAGTAACCGGTGGGCTCAAATAACCAGTAAGGGTAAATAAAGGAAATGTGTAAACATATCATGAAGATATGGGTATGATAAAGAAATCACGATAATTATAAGATCCTTACATGTATATAAAATAACATAATCATTAATCATTTCTTAAATATCAGCAGTTCATAAGACATGAATTATGAGGAAATAAATTTCATGATCCATGAAATCATAATATAATAATAAGACATGGTATTATAGTAGAAATGATAGATTATAAAACCCTTATGTTAAGGGTACCTACTAAAAACTCTGTAACATGTCAGGTTTAAGAAAATAACTTGTATACCTTTTTCGATCATGGAATTCCCTCTTGTGTACACTATTATTTCGGTATTTGGATGTCCTCCCATGCATCTTTTTATTTTTGGATTGGTATGTCCTCTCGTTTACCCTCTTATTTTAAGCATGGGATGTCCTCCAATGTACCCTCTGGTTTCGAGATTGGAATTCCTTCATGTATACCCTTTGAGCTCATAAAACATTTATCATTACCTAATTAATTGTAGGTAGATATTGGTACCACCCATATCATAATGAAATCCTATATACATGTGACACAAAATTATAAACAATCATATCATAACCCATTAAAATGGGTTTCATGAACATAAAACCATACATCAACCTATGGAAAAGAAAAAAAGTATTATAATAATTACCTTAAAGTATAACTAGTGAAAATAAGTGTGTTTTATAGACATATAACCCATGAAAATAACCAGGTTTCATAAACATAATGCCATCAATACATAAATCATTTAGATAAATAATATTAATGGAACCCTTATATCATTTCTCAGAAAGGTATGAGTAACACCAATGGATGTCATCTTATAAGGGAAATAATAGTGAAAGTTATTTTAAAAACACTTCATGAAGAAATTATCCTTTATATTTTGAAAAATTATTCTTATGATTTAAAACCTTTTGAAAACTATTTTAGTTAAAATAAACATGAAATCTTATAAATTAATCATTATAAACATTTCGAAATTCTTTTTCCTTTCAAAACAAATAGTGGAGCTTGAAATCCTTTTGATAACTTCTATTCCCTAAAAACTTATAAAAGAATCATTAAAATCATTTTAAAAAATTATTTGAAAATTAATTTAAAAATATTTTCTTAAAAATAACATATTAATAATTCAATGTAATATTCAAAGAAATTATAGTTGGTAAATATTTACATACAACACGAGGTAAAATGAATATTCCTTTTACAAGGTAAAAAGGTTTCAAAAATGACTTATTTGTAAGGAGATAAGAAGATTCATTTGAAGTAATTTTTTAAATTTTAAAAAACATAAAAAGGTGTTTTCTTTTTCATAGGATATTTTTAAAATATTATTAAAACCCTTTTTGAAAGGCATGCATTTGAAGAAACACAGATTTACAACTAAAGAGAGAGGTAAGATCATATTTTCATAAAAAAACATTTTATAATAATATTAAGTACTATAGAGTGTAAAAATGGTACTGTTACATTAATAAATAAAAACTAACAATATGATAATAAAACTCATTAGTGTTCTTGAAATAAAGATCATAAGAGTTCATTAATGAAAGCACAGTCATAAAAAATCACGATTAACAGTGAAAATATTTCAATAAACCCTTACAACATTGTAACATTGAATCATACTCCCCATGTCAAAAAATGAAATTACTTGGAGAATTAAAAAGTTGATAAATTATGGATATTCATGTTATAAAAATTCAATGGTAGTTTATGCACCCCATATAAAAATACATGTGTATAACATGGCATGTTTCTCAAAGAAGGCAATTTGAGACAAAATTTCATTACAGATTTGGTAACTTGTGAAACATAAGCCCCATGATAGAAATATGATAAATTTGTTGTTTAAATGACCATATATTTAAGTATAATAGGTGAAAAATATATTCATGGGTAGTATATACACTAAAAGAAATAATTTATCATTGAATAAGTCGTGTATCTCACAGAAATTAACAGTGAGATAAAATTACCTTACCTTGTTTCTTGACTCTCATCATACTTATTCAGACCTCATATATAATAAATTTATGTTTATCATAAATATTTTATAGAACCATATTATTATATCCAATTATATATATGTTTTTTATGAACTTATATTACCTTCTTGTTAAAAACATATTTTTTAAAGGTTGGGGTCAAAGCCTCATTTTACTATCAAATCAAAGACCTCTTTTGATTGGGTAGAGGTAGACCCATTACAAAGCCTGAAGGCCAAAGTCCAAGTGGCCTAAATACAAGGCTTGAAAGCCCATTTTTTGGCCCAAAGGACTCGTTGGTGAATAGTATTTCCATATTACCTTGGATGCTACAATAGCTGCTACAGTACCACCACCGCTACAGTTCCAAGTACACCACCTCCACTACTATAGTGTGGCCATAGCTACTGTTCCATTGTTGCTCCAGCACTACTACAATACCACTGCTATTGTGATACTACAGTACCCAAAAAAATTCCACCCTTCCCGAATTTGATCCTAGGTATTTTGGATTCCAATAAAAAGCATGTACCACTTGGGTACCGGCTCGATGGATCATTAAGAACTTCATGTTAAGGTTTCTCTTCAGATAATATTCACTTTGTTTTTTTCTTTTGACTTAATTTGATATATCTTTGCTTCTTATACATATATAATGTTATCCAGAATGTAATACATGATAAAAATATCAATAATATTCATTATATGTGTATTATAATAATCTATAGAATATATATTTTTGAAATTAAATAGATCGTTCATGGAGAGGGTAGGGCGTACAATTGCTTGAATGCTGTTTCTATTTTATTATCATATTTAAAGAAAGAGAGTAGATAATATATATGTATAAATTTAGATAATATCATTAAATTATAATTATTATGTCATATATATCATATAGGTTCACTAAAAATATTCTTAATACATTCCATATAGCGTGTGAAGGAATCACATTGATTTTAGGGGGCGGTAGTCCACACTTCTTCAAAAACAATTATTATATTTACAAATATGGAAGCATAAGGGTTTGTTATAAATAAAAATTATAGAAGAATTATGAAATTATAAATATCAAATATATTATATATAAATATAGTTTCCATCATATTGTCCACTGTGATGGCCGGTAAAGGAGAAATTGACAATCATCATTTCGTGAGGTGGTAGGTCCTTTTACACGTAAATAGTATGTTCGTTAAGAATTAGATGGAAGTGTCTGTAAGTGTATGTACAACCCTTTAAATTAAAAAAAATACTATATTTAGGATAATAGTGTTTTTTTATAATAATGTAGTAAGCTTCATTGTGTTTATATAGAATGAAAATAAGATAAAATAGGTTGAGGGAGGATGTATCCTTTTCTTTGTTTAACTCCTTTTGATTTTCACAAAAGGACATTATTGGATTGGTTTATTCCCAAAGGGAGACTTCAAAGAGAAAGGGTAGGATTTTTGTGAGCTATTTTTTCTAGAGATTTTCCATACTTATGTGGTTTGAGAAGTTTGTGGAATTGTGGGGAGAGGAGGCTTTTTAAAGTGGGGGAGGAGTGGAACTCTTGTAATATTTTGAAAAAGGGAAACCCCACCCATTTTTATTTATTCATTGTAGATCCAATAATGTTCCAAATTCTAGAAGAAAGATCATAGGGTCTAAATATTTCTATAATATGTCTTATGTTAAATTTTATAGGTCATATTAGGTATTAGGTTTATGGTTTTGTCCCATGTTAAGTTTAATTTAATATTAATCATTATAATTAATTTTGATCACCTTCACTAATATTTTTGGCCAAGTAATAAGTTGATCATATTAAAAATTAAAAAATATTTTAATTCAAAATATTTCATCCATTTTTTTAAAATTCCAATCAAATAAGTGGAAGAATTTTATTAAAATTTAATCCCACAGACCGAATTAAAAAAATGGTTTTTAAAGTAAAAACATTTGAAATTTAGCTAGGTTATTATAACTGAATTCAATGTTAAAATGATTCAAATGAACTAAGGTTGATAAATTTTTAAAAATTTGATTTAATCAAACTTTAAAATAAATTAAACCAATAATTTATTTTTATAAATAAATTATATGTAAAATAATTTTTGTGTTAAATTTCTGTATTTTTCATTATTCATTAAAAAATGAAACTTCACAGAAAAATACCAAATATTCTCCCTAAACAATTTTCTTTTGTTTTTTTTGTCGACAAAAGATTATTTTGATATATTAAATTTTTAAATGTTCCAAAACGTATATTAATGTAGGTTCTATATAAAAAGGTGGTAAATATACCTTAACGCATATATGTGTTTTTATGTTTAAAACTAAGTCTATTCATATCATATGTCTATCAAATCCATTGGATGAATATAAAAAAATATTATTGAATATATAAAATATAAATTCAATTAATATCATTCACTAGTTGTAATTAATTTAACTTATTATGATAAATCACCTTTTTTATATGAAAATATTCTTTTGTAAGATCATTTAATTTATTTTCATTTAGTTTCTATATTATTTTCTAATTAATAGGAAACAAATAAATTCAAACAAAAGTTATTTAACCCTATAATCTTAAATTTAATTTTTTTGTTATAAATTATTAAATAATACTATTTTACTAATGAGTTGTTGTTCGGTAACACTCTATCTTGCATGTTACGCAAGCCATCGAGAAAAGTCAGTCTTATGTGTAACATAAACTAACCTCAGTGTTTTGGGAAGAGAAATATAAAATATATGATCTGTATTGTTCATAATTAACTTTATTTTTCATATAATTTAATCCACAAAAAGTGATTTAATATAAAATAAACTATTTTCAGTGTTTTGTGACTTGTAAAATTTAAGAAAATTTAAATTAATTCGAAAATAAATTCACAAAATCTTAGGGTGTTACATTAATAAACATCATCAATCCTCATAATAAAAACTATAACATCATGAAACTCTAATCCATCAATGTTTGAAAACCCTGGTTATCCCACTCCCATATATAAAACGTCGGTCGATGATCCCAAAACTAACAGATCTCATCATTATAAAAAAATCCACATTTCCATCCAAAAATAAAATAAAAAAGACCCATATCATGAAAAACATAATTGATTTCCCCATTCAGAACATATAGAATACTCTTAGATATAATCAAAACCTAGACCCTAAACCCTCAGGCATCTCACCAATTCCATCATTCCTCCACCTATACCTAACTTGATTCACATGATACAAGATTAGGTATTCACCCACCATACAAACCAACCATATAACAATACCCCCTTACTCTTTGTATCATATCCCTTCAAACCTAGACTATTAAATCTAAGATATATGTTTCACCAAACCTAGACTCACATCTACCATGCATACCTTATTGAAGATATAACCCAAGAACAATCTTCTTTTAATGTTATGATTAATTGTATTCATTGTTTTGAATATAAATATATGTTTATTATCACATTATGATTCTTCTTATGCATTATGTAGTATGTGATAATGTCATTTGTATACATGTTTCACTAAAAGGTTATAATACTTCCCATATATAATGATTTCATAGAAGAACCATGATATATTATTAAATTTAAGTTCTATAATTGGTTAATATCATCTGAAGGGATATAAATAATATAGGATATTAGTGCTATAGACTCATAGAACATTGAGGCAAATTTTCAATGTCTACAACATTTGTAATATTCAGTGAAAGAGATTATGATTACATTACCTACCGAATGGAAATCCCCATTTATGTGTTCCATTTGATATCCACATCCATGGAAATTTATAATGATCCTCGGTCTTTAAGATTATAATTAATTGACATCTCAAGTCATGTAATTTGATGTACTGACCAAAACCAGATGATATATGGTTATTGGATGTAGGGTATGTTTTTTGCTCCAAGAGAGATATCTAATTAATTAATAATGTGAGAAAATATTTATTCCTTCAATTCCAAAATTAAATTTTATATCTTAGGCCAATTTGTGGGAATTTAATTTCATTATTAATTATATATCCATAGGGGTTCTCTTAGAAATTTAATATACCAAATTACAACGAAAGAGACGTCAAGAACATAAGATGATGGCACCAACATGTAACATTATTGATTATAAATATCAATGTAAAGATATTATATTACAAAATGTACATTCATTAATGTTTATATGTTTTTGTGACATTAACATCCTTTTATATAGTCTCCTTGGTTTCTTTTGAGATGCTAACCATTGACTATGGGTTTTGTAGACTAATTCAACTAATATAGGATCCTAGAGGGTCACACACTAAGTGTATTTAAAACCTCACTTAAATCCCAAATGAATTTAACTTGTTAGATAAATATAATTCTCAAATATATTGTTATAATTATTCATACTGGTTTGATCAGAAATATTTAATCCCCAGTTATTCAAGAGAATATATAGGTTATTTGAATATTGGATAGATATATTTATTCACCTATTAATTATTTTTTAATTACGTGAATATAAAATAGTTATTTATTATAGTTTAGTTAAAAGGTAAAAAATATTTATTTATTTAGTATCATGAATATTTAATAATTTTTTTCACCATTTTCAATGAATATAATATTTATATATTTATTGGGAAACAACTGTGACATTTATTTAATTAAATAAATATTCATTATTTAAGGATTGATTAATATTAAGCGTATGTCATGAACCAAATCTGGTCACCACCAAACACAGTGCCAAACCTGGCCCAAGACAAGGCCCGAAGGGCGTTCCTGATCCCCACGGGCTGGCACAAGTGTGCGGGTATCATAAAATGAGATTTGGGAATGATTTACCTGAGTTTATAAACATAAAACAACAAAAGAATCCAATAAAACGAATCTGGAATTTTCAAACCAAACAATCATTTACAAAAATTCAGAACTAACTTACATAGCTTAAAACAACTAAAAAAGACTATACGAAAGGTACAAAACCAAAATGAAATATCCCAAGAACCCTCATGGCATGGGGAACCACCCTCAAGCCATCTCCGCAGGACTTTACCACCAAGGACCTGCTAGAAACCCGAACCACTAGAACAAAAATAATTGTACCCAACCTGCGACAATAAAAATAACCAAGTCTACTTACACCCAAAGGTGTAAGTAGGGTGTGAGCCAATGCCCAGTAGGATACCACCACTAAGAGATTCCATGCGGTAAACATTCAAAGATGAAAAGCATGCATGTTTTCGAAAACATGTAATTTCTTGTTACAATTTCTAAAAGATGCAACTTAAAAAAATCAGTTTTCAAGTGGGATAATTTAAAGAATGAACACTTTTAAAATAAATACCAAGGCTGCTAAATTTTCCAGCCACTCATACTCTATGCCGACGATAAGCACAAAATATCTAGTGATCACATGCAATGGGAAATAACCCCTGGGCACTAGCTAGTTGTGGGTCCCAGGTACCTCGTATCTCGGTGAGAGTAACCATAACAAATATCCATTCTCGTGCAAGAGCCACTAGTAGGGTACATACCCATAACCTAGTGGTCCCCAATCATCATAATCATAATTTAGTTAGAGTTTTAAGCATCAATCTTGCTAAGTGAAACTAAGGCCAAACCCCACGGATTCACTAGCATACTAGTACACGTCCACCCACCTAGATACCTGGGTTTTCCCTTTGTGCTCAGACATGTTCAACAAGTCAATGAATATAATATTCATAAGAAAATAATATTTTTATATCATAAATTCACAAAATAGTCCACATGTATACAACACAAGTCAAAAAATTCCACTTTTCATTCAAATTGATTTGGAAATCTGACTCACACCAAAATAGCCCACAACACTTTTCACATTTCCTTAACACTTCCACATATTCATTAAAAATTTTTATAAAACCAATCCAATATATTAAAACTCTCATAACACTACACTCACTTGTTTCATAACACCCCTTTTACCTTCAAATTCATTTTATCATTAAACTTACACGAAAGAGCCCACAAACAAGTTTCGCTCCAATATTACAATTTAATAAAACATTAAAGAAATTTACAAAAAATTATAAAAATATTTGAAATCTTAAAACATCACTTCACCTTTAAAAACCCCATAATACATTAACACATATACCAAACAGTACATATGCACCCTTTTCCCACTTTGTTTAACCAACTAAAACATTTACAATTTTCATAAAAAGATCCCAAGTGGTGCAAATATGTCTTGCACAAAAAAAAACCCATTTCAAAAACCTATTTTTAAGACAAAATAACACCAATATCTTTCCAAAACAGAATTGTCATCCTAAACAACATGTAATAATCCACTTTCAAATGTTATATAATCACCTTGAACAATATCGCAAAAGATACCCATGAGAACACACAAATCCATAAAACACTTTCAAAGAGTATAACAAGGTTACACACATAAAACCCATTAAAAGACCCTATTTTTAGGCCCACATGACACTATATTATTACCCAACCAAAATTGGAAGCCTCGTTCATCCACTAATAAATCACTTCCATGTTTTACAAAACTACGACAAGAGATAACTCAAGAAATACATTTGAAAAATACATACTTCAAACCAAAAAGTAACTTTAATACCAAATGCTTTACTATTGCTACCAAAAATGGTTTTCTCATAATAAACAACATATAAGGAATATGAAAAATTATTTAATCGAGCAAACTAACTCATCATTAAATGGTTACCCACAGAATCACCTAGTGAATGTGTCGAAACCCTCAAATATTGGGGCGAAACATCAACCGCACGACCTCCGCACCTCAAGGAAGTAAGAATAAACCTAAAACCTCATTATTTCACCCAAAATACCGAAATTTAGAACCTAGGCACGAACCCTAACTTCTGGAATTTTTATAATTCTAGAATTAGGGAAGAAACCCTAAGCAATTTGAAAGAGGAAAGAAATAGACTCACCTACTTGAAGTATCCTGAATTAATCACTCCAAAAACAATAGTTTCTGAAATTTAAAACAGAAAAAATTCAGGTATTGTTCGAAAAAGATTTAGTAGGTAATTTAGGAACTAGAATGGAGGGAAAAGAGTAAGAATTGAGAGAGTTAATAAGGGATGAAGTTACCTCTTCAATTCTGGCCGATTTGAGACACCCTATGAAGATCATCCCTAATTACCGATTTCAAAGAGCTCCAAGGAGTGGGTAAAGGCAAATGGGAGAGCGTCTTATTTTCTTAGGGTCGAGAGGGAGGTGGAATCACCGAAAAATCCATTATATTTAATAAGATATTAAAAAATTAAAGAAACATCTTAAAACTGGAAAATGGGCTTTCGGGGTGGCCCAATTCTTAAATAAAAACCCAAATCCTCTGTGATTATGTATTTATAACGACTCCAAATTTATATTTTGGTGTTAATAGGTCAGAGGAGACCATTTAGGAAATGGAATGGGTGAAAAATATAAAAAAATGAAAAAGTTATAAAAGAAACAAAATTTATTTTTAAATTTGGAATTGGGCTCACGGTTTGGCCCAATTCATAAAAACTCATCTATTCCTCTATAAAACCATTGGAAACCCTTCAAAACAAATCATGAATGGAAAATAAATGAAATTTAACTTCAAACTAAGTCATGTATGTGACAATTCACCCCACCATGAAAACCTTCTGTCCCTAGAAAGCTACAGAAATGCCAGATACGAAAGTCAAACCCAACTGATAAACCAAGATATACTCCCTTTCCAGGTTTCACCCCCAAAGGCCAAAACACCTCCAGTGATGAATTAAGGAAGGAATACTTCACAACAAAAACTTAAAACACTTTCCTGAAACAATCAATAACATTCAGGCTTTATCCCAAAGGAAAACTCCTCAAACACTATCCGAACAAGACTAAAGCAATTCACTCAAACGAACAACAACATCGAACAAGGTTACACATACCTTGCTATAACTAATCCATTGGGCACTCTCCAATCTCAATAGATACCCAAGGAATATTTAGGTATCTTGATAGATCCGAACGAGAATACCTACCACCAATCCATGACCATGGATAAGTCTACGTTTTTGGTATGGGGGAAAAAAATAGGCTCCCCACCATAAAAACCAACAATCTTAATCGACCAGAATGGGCCGGTACTGAAAGACCCCAAAAATTAAAGTGTTGGGATGACCAAATGGTTATTCTGAACAGTTTGGAAAACCATGAACTAATAGTGGAGATTCTTCTATCTATATGGTTTTTTTGGGGAATGGTCACTACTAACCAAGTGCAAACCGTGTGGTCAACCTGTCTAGCCAAACATCATACCTTTCTCTAAAGACTCAATGGAAACCAAAGGGGGAGGGAATAACATTGGGCGATGACATAGGTACAAGGCCCTCCACCTATTTCCACCGAACATGAACAGTAGAAGAAATATTATGACACCATAGGTTTAAACTCTTCTTATCTTTCATATTGAGGATATGACTTTTCACAAGGGTTTAAATGACCCTGTGATTTCCCCTGACTACGAGCAAGCTTCTCTCTAAGACCTATGGCTGGAGCTCAAATGATTGAAGCATCTTCAGCCTTGCAGTTAGGCTTTGGAAACCACCTGAATGATAATTCTTCTTTCGTTTCAAACAACAACTACACCGCAATCCCTGATAAAATTTTCCAAGACATAACACATTCCAAACTCACTTTACCCTAACTCGATATTTCACTGAAATAAGGGATTAGAAGATGTACACACATCACACCTTATTTGTTCGGGTGAGAAGAAATAGAAGTAGAGAACACTTATACTCACCTTCATCTAAAATGGAATATTTTTTTATGTTTTTTTCAAGGGAGACATTCTCCCAACATAATAGAGACTCTCAGATGATTGTCCAACTTTCACTTTTATATTCAATCGAGCACATGACATCACAAGGAATCACTGAACATGACCATTACAACTGATATAAAAAATTAATAGAGAGGGAACTTGTACAACAACCCCAAACAACACACAATTCTAGAAAGTTGCCATAATATCCTCTCATGACAAGATTTCCCACACTAGTAGTTTAACATGAAATCCTTCTTCGAAGAGACTATGAAGGACCGAGAGTTCCACTTAGACGCTATCCAAATACTCATCCATTCTAACAACCTCATAACACTTACACCATTGAAAAATTAGGAAACTTAAGAGGCTAAGGTCACTTTCAACCATCCATAATCAATCTCCCACTACAAGAGGATACAAAAAACCAATAACAGAAAGGGTGTATACTCAATCTAAAAAGCTCAAGAAATAAATTCCTTATATTGATCAACTAGAGTATTTTCTAATGGAGAAACAATCTGGGATGCGCTTCAGTTATGCATTAACCTTTAATGGGGGCGTATCTTATCCAATGAGAGAACCCAAGGACCCAAAAAATCTGGTCCATTGGTCAAAACAAGCCATAATCCAGCTCCAAACACATGAAGGGAACCACTGTAAAGGTATCCCAAAACATTTTTCAAAAGAAACCACTAACCATCCCTACAACACAGCTTACCGACCAAACACAAACCCAAAACACAGTTCAAACAGAAGGGGTTCTTGGACTCAAAACATCCCACAACATCAATATTTTCAAAAACCCATAATACAAATGATACAAAAATATTCATCAAGACATAATGTTTTTCTTTAAATGTAATTCTTTGAGAACAAACAGTTTAGCAGTAAGCGTATCCACCAATGGTACCCCATGGGCCTCACACATGCATGTTTTTCTACCACACTGGGCACCCTCCTCATATCTGTCCCGGAACTCATCCAGTCATTACATAAACCATCCATCATCCCATATAACCCCATGCATGTGGTCACTCATGGAAATACCAAAGTTTAAAACAAATATTCTTTCCACTTTTCAAAACCAAAACGGCCAACCAACACATCCTTTTTCTCAAAAACTACTAACAAAGGGATCCAAATACCAATTCAAATATTACTAAAATTTTCATAAAGAAACAACCATTTATACAAGAACTCCATTTCATGTTATTCACATCAATTTCATCACATCTCATCCCATCAAAACACCCTATGAAAGATTAGAAAACTCTATTGGAAACACTTTTTCAAAACCAACTTCAGTATAGTTTCTGCTTTCAAAAGAGGTGTAAGCAAACCATTTTCCATTTCAAAATAATTATGAATATTTAGATCCAATATTTCATAAATCAAACTATTCCATATTTATTTGAAAATAATTTCACAAAAATGTTATACTTCTTAAAACCAAGTCACTTTAAAACAAAAGTTCCACGATTTCAAAACTAAAGAACACAATATGATGCGAGAGGAAACTAGTTTTAGTGGGTGACTTGGACATATGGTTGGCGGACATATTCTAATCACTTCACTATCACAGAGAGTGTTCTTTGGAATCTCCTTAGCTCCACAGGGCTTGCTAGGCCCTGTGAGCTTACTGAGACCATTAACCCAACTCTCTTTTCATTTCCCCTAATAATCATTAAATCAAGAAAACCAAAGGACTCCGAAAGGTCCCGACATCCCCTAGAGATGTGAATCCCATCATGAGGTGTGGTGATCAGCCACAATACTCATAACGGAAATTCAATGTCCCAAAAATCCTAGCTCCAGATTATCCTAATTGTTCCCCAAATAACATGACCCAAAGAGAGCGAACCACCCTCTGATACCAATTTGTCACGAACCAATTCTGGTCACTGCTGAACACAGTGAAAAACCTGGCCAAATACAAGGCCCAAAGGGCGTTCCTGATCCCCACGGGCTGGAACAAGTGACCGGGTATCATAAAATGAGAATTGAGAACGATTTACCGGAGTTTATAAACTTAAAACAACAAAAGAATCCAATAAAACGAATATGGATTTTTCAAACCAAACAATCATTTACAAAAATTCAGAACTGAATTACATAGCTTAAAACAACTAAAAAAGACTATACCAAAGTTACAAAACCAAAATAAAATAGCCCAAGAACCCTCATGGCATGGGGCACCATCCTCAAGCCATATCCGCAAGACTTCACCACCAAGGACCTGCTAGAAACCCGAACCACTGGAACAAAAAAATTATACCCAACCTGCGAAAACAAAAATAACCAAGTCTACTTACACCCAAAGGTGTAAGTAGGGTGTGAGCCAATTCCTAGTAGGATACCACCACTAAGAGATTCCATGCAGTAAACATTCAAAGATGAAAAGCATGCAGGTTTTCAAAAACATGTAATTTCTAATTACAATTTCTAAAAAATGCAACTTACAAAAAATCAGTTTTCAAGTGGGCTAATTTAAAGAATAAACACTTTCAAAATAAATACCAAGGCTAATAAATTTTCCAGCCACTTATACCGTATGCCGAAGATAAGCGCAAAATATCTAGTGAGCACAAGCAGTGGGAAATAACCCCTAGGCACTAGCTAGTTGTGGGTCCCAGGTACAT
Source organism: Viscum album (assembly GCA_963277665.1). NCBI lineage: Eukaryota > Viridiplantae > Streptophyta > Magnoliopsida > Santalales > Viscaceae > Viscum > Viscum album. The sequence continues at coordinate 716,099,876 of OY728133.1, read as the reverse complement.
CGTATCTCGGTGAGAGTAACCATCAAAAATATCCATTCTCGTGCACGAGCCACTAGTAGGGTACATACCCATAACCTAGTTGTCCCCAATAATCATCATAATAATTTAGTTATAGTTGTAAGCGTCAATCTTGCTATGTGAAACAGAGGCCAAACCCCACAGATTCATTAGCATACTAGTACACGTCCACCCACCTAGATACCTAGGTTTTCCCTTTGTGCTCAAACACATTCAACAAGTCAATGAATATAATATTCAAATGAAAATAATATTTCCATATCATAAATTCACCAAACAGGCCACATGTATACAACACAAGTCACAAAAGTCCACATTTCATTCAAATTGATTTTGAAATCCGACTCACACCAAAATAGCCCACAACTCTTTTCACATTTCTTTAACACTTCCACAAATTCATTAAACAATTTTATAAAACCAATCCAATATATTGAAACTCTCATAACAGCCCACTCACTTTTTTTATAACACCCCTTTTACCTTCAAAATCATTTTATCATTAAACTTACACGAAAGATCCCACAAACAAGTTTCTCTCCCACATTACAATTTAATAAAACTTTACAGAAATTTACAAAACATTCAAAAAATATTTGAAATCGTAAAACATCAATTCACCTTTGAAAACTCCATAATACGTGAACACATATACCAAATAGTACATATGCACCCTTTTCCCACTTTGTTTAACCAACTTAAACATTTACAATTTTCATAAAAAGAACCCAAGTGGTGCAAATATGTCTTGCACAAAAAAAACCATTTCAAAAACCTATTTTTAATCCAAAATAACACCAATATCTTACCAAAATAGAATTGGAATCCTAATAAACATGTAATAATACACTTTCAAATGTTATATAATCACCTTGAACAATATCACAAAAGATACCGATGAGAACACACAAATCCATAAAACACTTTCAAAGAGTATAAAAAGGTTACACACATAAAACCCATTAAAATACCCTCATTTTTAGGCCCACATGACACTATATTATTACCAAACCAAAATTGGCAGCCCCTTTCAACAACTAATAAATCACTTCCCTATTTTACAAAACTACTACAAGAGATAACTCAAGAAATACATTTGAAAAATACATACTTCAAACAAAAATGTATCTTTAATACCAAATGATTTACTATTGCTACCAAAAATGGTTTTCGAATAATAAAAAGAATATAAAGAATATGAAAAATTATTTAACCAAGCAAATTAACTCATCATTAAATGTTTACCCACAGAATCACTTATCGAATGTGTCAAAACCCTAAAATATTGGGGCGAAACATCAACTGCACGACCGCCGCACCTAAAGGAAGTTAAAAGAAACCTAAAACCTCATTATTTCACCCAAAATACAGTAATTTAGAACCTAGGCACGAACCCTAACTTCTGGAATTTTTATAATTCAAGAATTAGGGAAGAAACCCTAAGCAATTTGAAAGAGGAAAGAAATAGACACACCTACTTGAAGTATCCTTCATTAATCACTCCAAAAACAATAGTTTCTGAAATTTAAAACATCCAAAATTCAGGTATTTTTCGAACAAGATTTAGGAGGTAATTTGGGAACTATAATGTAGGGAAAAGAGTAAGAATTGAGAGAGTTAATAAGGGATCAAATTACCTCTTCAATTCTGGCCGATTTGAGACACCCTATGAAGATCAGCCCTAATTCGAGATTTCAAAGAGCTCCAAGGAGGGGGGAAAGGAAATAGGAGGGCGCCTCAGTTTCTTAGTGTAGAGTGGGATGTGGAATCACCGAAAAATCCATTATATTTAATATGATATTAAAAAATTGAAGAAACATTTTAAAACTGGAAAATGGGCTTTCGGGTTGGCCCAATTCTTAAATAAATATCCAAATCCTCCATGATTATGGATTTATAAAGGCTCCAAATTTATATTTTGGTGTTAATAGGTCAGAGGTGACCATTTAGGAATTGGAATCTGTGAAAAATATAAAAAATTAAAAATTTATAAAAGAAACAAAATTTATTTTTAAATCTGGAATTGGGCTCACGGTTTGGCCCAATTAATAAAAACTCATCTATTCATCTATAAAACCTTTGGAAACCTTTCAAAACAAAGCATGAATGGAAAATAAATGAAATTTAACTTCAAAATAAGTCATGTATGTGACCGCGTAACTGGAGAATCATGTTTTATGCTCTTATGAGAAATTTAAAAGTTAATATTATTTGAATAAATGTTAAATTATTTATTCTTTAAAATGATATTTATTTTAATCTTATGTTTAGAACATATCATATAAATAATAATAATTATATTAATATTTAGATACGTGGTTCATCAAGAATTAATAAATTATTAAGCTCCATTAACTAATTATTATTTTATATACCTAGCACTATTTAATCAATATTGTGAAATTTTATGAAAAAATAGATTCATGCTATCATAGAGTAGAATGAGTTATATGGTTTATTCTCTAATGATCTATAGACCTCTCCCCTATAACACTCTAAAGAGAAGAAAACAATAATCCTCCTCCACCAGAAAAAATAGTTACCCTCTTAATGTAATTGGTTATTCTCATTGGTGATCATCGCAAGCTTTATATTCATCTACACTAGAACCAAAATAACCCTAAAATGATTCTCAGAGATTTGGGAAGCACATGTGGATCACTGCTAGAGAGAATCAACTCTTGATTCCTCTGATGTAATGATGTTATTAATAGATTTATCTACTGATTCATCAATGAATTATTAATTACAAGGTTATGGTAGTTCTATAAATATCTATAAATTAATTATAAATTACATTTTACCATCCAACCTTTTGTGAGATTAACAAGTCAATAAATATTTTATTAAATTTTGTTGTTCATTCCATTCTTCACGATGATAATTGGAGATTTTCTATTAATTATGGATAAATTATTATTCGGATATTCCATCATCAGTTCCTTCTCTATTTTAGAAACCATCATGTGGTATCAAAGTGGTCACATAATAATTCATAATTATTAATTATTCATTGATCGATTATATGAATTTTTTGTTAGTTTATATACAAATTTATTAATTCTTAAAATATTAATGTTTAATTCACATGTTTTTACATCAAATTTTTCATCATTTATGTCTAATATCTTCTTAAATAGATTAATAATATGTAAAAAATTATTTGAGATACCATCGAGTGGTGTTGAGGATTTAGGTTGGTATACATCGATACAGGCCGTGTGGCCAAAAGTACTCACCATGTACCCCAGTTTATTCCACCAAGACAAATCACATGATACTCAATGTTCCAGATGTATTGACATGTGTTAGATTTAATGTGAAATACATGTTGATTAGGGTATCCTAGAACATAGTCTGCTAGACCACACAACATGTAGCAAGTGTACACACCTTTTAGTCTACATGGTATAATTATGAAATTCATGTTGTCATTATGGTCAAATATTTTGAATATGCCACACCAGAGTGGTAGACCATATTATTAATGAGATACATAGCTTGGGTCTATAATACACACCATGTGACTCATTCCTCCCCACATCTGAAGAACTCATCGAGTTGATCGGCAAGATATGTTAACACATGACATGTAAAATAAGCAATATGTAGCTCATTAGTACACATCATGTATTCTAGATGAGAAACTTGTCAATTACCAAGGTGTTTATAATGGATAAATGGTGAGTAAAAAACATAATATGTATCTCATAAGAACATATCATGTAGGCACCCGGTAATAAATACAGTTAAATTACATAAAAATAATTAATTATGTCATTAAAAAGCTAATTACACCATTGGAAAAGGATAAGATGACTATGTAATAAGGTTTGTTGAATTAAATAATTATAAATTAATTCCATGTAATTATCGATACACACTATTGATTACATTAATTTATTATATTTCATTTATGATAGGAATCTCAAGGAGACATAATATGGTCATTAAGATAAAAGGTATTAATTAATTGATTAATTGAATTAATTCAAGCATGTGTATATTAATAATAAAGAATGAATTGAAGAGAATGTTAGCTCTTGTAATTTGATATATGTGTTAAATGTTTGTGGATGATCATGATCATAGACCAGCCTGTGTCTATGATTTTTTTATTTAATTTATTATCGCATGGTTTTTGAAAAATTTATTATATTATAAAATAGAAAATGAATCATATCTCTCATCTTATTTCATAGGATAATGTGTTCCCATGTTTTGTCTTATTTACCCCCCTTTATAAAATCAATTGGTTCCCCTCACCTAATTCTATGTAAAATTAAATAATTGATGCTGCTCCAAAGTGAGTATAGGTGGTTCATGTTTTGACTAGAGGAAAAACGAATCTAGGAGTTACATGGTAGAATGACTTGAATGTTGCAAATAAAACCATGCTTGGTTACATGAGTAAATTTTCTAGGATTAAGTTTTGGTTTTTTATCCACCAGATAAATAATCTATTAGAGAATCTCATGTTCATTTGACATTATTTATTTGATTTCTATAAAGTTCATGTTTATTAATTTTTAGATGTTTAAATCATTAACCAAATTAATTAAAAAACATGTAAGATGGATTTAAACTAAAAATTAGAATATGTTAAAGTGTATCTAGACATGGTTAGTCACTTAAGTAAAATCCACTTAATATTGGAGAGCCTGTTATATGATAAAATGTTAGTTTTCACATATTGATAAAAATTTATCGAAGAAAATTTTAGGTATGTATAACCTTCCACTACCTAATTTAGAATAAAACCAATATAACAGAGTGTTTGATCCAGCCCTTTTTGGGAAACTATCTTTTAATTGGGAGTTATAAATCAATATTTTGGTTTAATTAACTAATTATACATTAATAGATGTAACCTTTTCTAGTCTTGGTGTAAATTTATAGGAAATTTGTTTAAGAAATCCAGAATCGTGATTCAAGACTATGGAGTCCACTCAATAGATCAAGGAGTTATGATTAAATGTTGTTGGAAAGTTATGACTACCTAAATACCATTAAGTAACTACCCAATCTCCCACTTGGGTTATGATAAGAGAAATAAGGATTGTTTTTAATTAAATATCCATGTGATAGGATATTCTAAAACTAATTGTGAGGGATATTAGGTTTTAATAAAATATTTTTATATTAATAAATTAAATTATATTTATTATCAAATTTTATAATACAGATAATGTACTAATTTTTTTGGGATATTCATTAGAGAAATAGCAATCCTTATGACTTTTAATATATCATTGTGATTCATTCTAGAGAAGGATACCTTCTCCCTAGATTAAATTTCAATGAAGGATATAGGTTATTACTTATTATACTACAAAATGAACCAAAATTAAATGTGATTTACAACCCCCTTCTAAAGGCTCCTAGAAAAAAGGTCAGTTGGGAAGAATTGTCATTATATAAATCAATTGTAGGACTCTATAAATATCAAATGTTTCATGCTTTGATACATTTCCTATGAGATGTTTTTGTAGCATGAGTATTTGGATATATGTAGTAACATGTTTAAACACTGTCACATTTTTTTCGAATAAGGATAGATAAAGGAGATAGATATCTCCATTGGATTTTTCATATGAAATCTTATAGAGTTGGAACTAGATATGTATCATGTGTTAAATATGATTTTTTACATTAAGATCTTTTATATATTGTGATATATGATAGAAAATGAGCTACACACATATCTCATTATATCCTTACTACATAAGAGTTTCTATAGGTTAATGTTAATTATAGTATAAGAAATATTGAAAAGAATATTTATGAACTCCATAAACATTTTATATAGTTGTTAAATACATGGGTGTAAAAAAACCTAAGGTCATTATAGTAAATAATAACTAAAAAAATTAAAAGGGTCCCAAGACTTATTCCAAGCATATGAATCTCAATCATCATCCTTATAAGAATAGAAAGACCCAAATATAAGAAAACGAATGTTATGTATTAATTTTTTGATAGGGAAACCTGGGCCACTCAAAAAAGAAATGCACCCAGCTAGAGAAGCAAGGGTAATCTATGAGTGCATTTTTTATTTAATAATATCACCCTATATATAAACATTGGGTATTATATATAGCTTTTGGGTATCACATTTCCATTTAAAGGGTTGAATAAATAATATTTTGAATGATTTTTACAGGAGTGGTGGATTTATGGGTTCCCATGGTGCTATTCTAGCTGATCTAGCCATCAGGGACTACAACCATCTATATCCGACATGGATGTTCATTGTTTTAAATGATTTTAATTATGTACCACGTATTGCCAAAAACCTAATTTTTTATCACACCAAGATATAGATTATTTTATATTCATTTTAGGCAATAAAATTCATTTCATTTATATAGAAAATATATGATAGGGTATGACACATTTATATAAATTTCACTATGTATTAAATTATTAAAATCATGTATCATCGATTGATAATGAATTATGATCACATGAATCACTTCACAACCGACTCGGTAATGACCATTTTGGTCACATAAATGAGAATAAAAATGAAAATACCTATCATGATGGTTACATTGAATATTTTGAGCTAAAACCACCTCATAGCTTTCATGCTTATTTATTAGGAAAAATTACCAAGAAAACTTTTATCGTAAAAGGAAAAAGAGCTATAGAGATTCGATAATTGGTATACAATAATGTTTGTGAACTGTTTCTTATAGAGGATAGTGTTGTTCATTCATACTTTATTACTTTTTATGAAGGCTTTAGTAGCTGTTGACATATATACATAAAGTGGTATAAGTCATAATCTTTGGTGAAAATAAAATAAATCAAGAATTAAAAAGAAAATTATCTTATTACGTAGATAAATAATATGTGATTTGATCAATGCGGTGAGTATTGAATTTTTACAGGATTATGGGATTCTACCCCAACCCACTCTTACCTATACTCCATAGTGTAATGGTGTTAGTGAAATGAGGATCCATAACTTTACTGATATATTAATATCAATAATGTGTAGTTCATATCCTCAAATATATTATTGGGGATATTCTTTACTCAATATAGAATATAGAAGAAATTATGTTCAAACAAAAGTAAGAAAAGGAATACCATATGAGTTAAAGTACGGAAGGAAATCTATGTTGTCAAACTTATCTGTATGGGGTTGCATGGTATTTGTTAAGGAATTGTATATAAATAAACTATCACCATATGGCTAAAAGTGTATATAAATAATGTTTCTCAAGGAAAAAAGTGAGCATTATCTATACAACCCCTTTGAAAATAAAGTAGATATCACAAAACATGCCATTTTTATTAAAAGGATCACCTCCTCAATAAGGTTTGTGTGATAATGATTGATTTTAATAAAGTTGATTCTCAAAATACAAAATAGTTTGTGCTTAAATAAATTAAATTATTCTCTCTAAAATAAATTATTCCTAAAAAAAGTATTTTGTCGGATCACCCAAGAGGTAATAAAACCATAATGATATAGATTTATATTCACTAATGTAAGTAACTATTATATGTTGAAAAAAATGATTTATTTCCAATAAATTGGTAGAGATCTTAGAACCTATTCGATGTAAAGAATCCAATAATTATGAGTTGAATTCTTTGTATTATAACCAAGTATGGTTTGGAGTTAATCTACCTATTAATGTAATCCACATAGGGTGTAAATAGGTATTTACGTTATAAGTTCCCATGGAAGTTAAATTAAGTATCTTTAAAGAATGATTAGTGGATAACGGGATTATACAACATCAAGGAATTTAATAGGATAATACAATTTCTCTAGTTTCTTTGTTTTCATCCATTATATTTCATCTTACCATTGATTATTTCAATCACTATATGATTAGGAAAATGGATTTAAAAATATCTTTCCTCAAAAGAACCCTTTTGGAAGACGTATATATAAAATTTCTTGAAGGGTCTTTGAATATAAGAAATTCTAATAATTAATGGAAGCTGAAAATATCCCTTTTTGTGTTAAAGTTGTAATCTTGGTCATGGAATGTACAGTTCAACGAATCTATAAGTGATTTTTATTTCAAACATAATGAATTTTATCCATGTGTTTAAAATATATTATCGGAGAGTGTGGTTTTATTCATGGTAGTATATGTTGACGAAATATTACTTTTTGGAAATGACGTATAAAAATTTCATTTAGTTAGGGAAAATACAAAAAAAATATTCATAATGAAGGGCTTCAGTGAGGGAGAAAATATCCTTCGAATCTAGATCATTCTTGATAGTTCGAAAAGGCTTATTGGACAATGTCAAGGTACATACATTGATAAAATAATCATGATATTCATTATGGATCAATAAATTAGTAGATTAGTTTTAGTGTATCAAGGTATGCATGTATCCAAGGATATGTGTCCATAGGTGAAATAGAAGTGATGTATAATGAGTAGAATCCCATATGAATTTTTGATAGGATATATCATGTATTATTTTATATACTATGTTTTATGTTCCTATTATTTAAGAATTGTAAATAGATATCAGGATTATACAGGAGAACATCATTTGTCTTCTTTAAAGGTTGTCATTAAGTATCTGTGGTGAATTAAGGATATGATCTTCGTATATGGAGGCGACGATGAACTATTCAAAAAAAGGTATAATGATGACAGTTTCCAAAAAGATCCGAATGATTAGATGTCACATTTCAGATTTTATTCAATCTCAACATAAGAGTTGTGATCTGGAAGACTTAAAAGTATCTAGTTTCTCTTTATTTAGTAGTGGATTCCCATTATATATCAACTTATAATGCCACAAAAAAAGTATTTTTTTAATAACTTAATCAATGATCTTTATATGGTTCCTATTAGTATAGAACCTATAAAATTGTATTTTTATGATAGTTTATTGGTGCCTCTTGCAATGAATCCAAGGTCACATCAATAGACCAAGAACATACTCCAAAAATACCACCTCTTGAGGAATTTCTCTATAAATGGTTAAGTCAATATTAGTAGATTTTCTATGAAAAAAACATTTTGGATCTCTTTTATAAAGCTTTATCTCACCAGAAGCATGAATATAATGCGATATATAGTATATTGAAGGTTATTAGTAGTTATATCTATATAAAGTAGGAGTCTATTATAGTTAGTTCCCTAGACCGAATTTATTTATAGTTTTTGATTACATTTATTCATTGTTTTTAATATCAATAAAAAATTATTATAACAAAATGATTGCTATATATGTGGTATAATAGATTATAATGCTGTAAGTTTACATTTCACTTTGAAAATTTATACTATATCCACACTAAGATGAGAATCTATGATTGTAACAACAGTATTATTAAATATATGCTCCTTAGGAAGATGATATCATTTGATGATCCAAAAATGATATAGGTTATCATGGGTGGTGAATCATGGTACTTTGAGACAATTTCTCATGCTTTATGCCCACTATAATCTTTAGTGTTGGCAATTATGAAAACACGACCCACCAATAAGAAATCCACATTTATATGTGCCATTGTCTATCCCTATATATGGATATGTGTAGTGATCTTGAGACTTTAATATTATTATTAACTGATATCTTGAGTCATGTAATTTGAGGTACTAACTAAAACCATGATGATATATGTTTGTCGAATGTATGCTATGTTGGGTGCATCAAGAGTGATATTTAATTAATGAATAATGTGATAATGGATTTATATATCTTGTTCATGAACGTAAGTTGATATCTCATACCCTTTGATGGGAATTGAATTTTCTAACTACGTCTAAGATGATAGAATTTTTGTCCCCATGTTTATTACTAATATGGTACATAAAGAGACATAAAGAACATAGGTTGGTGACACTAGCACGTAACCTGCTTATTTAGAGATATCAAGATAAAGGGAACATATTACAAAGTGTATGTTAATGGGAGGTTAATTTTTTTAAGATATTAACTTGTTTCTCTATATGAGACTTTCTATGTTTCTAGATGCTAACATTGGATGTTAGGTAAGGTATATTAAATCCACTATGAAAGGAACGTAGATGGTCACACACTATGTAAATTAAAAACCTTAGTTAAATTACATATGAATTATGATGTTGGAAAAATATTTTTCTTCTTCATAGTTTAATAATTATTCATATTAGTTTGATCAAAAATATTTAATCACCATTTATTCAAGAAAATATATGTGTGATTTGAACATTTAATAAATATTTATTCACATGAAAATTATATAATTAATTTTAGTAATAATGAATATTTATTTATTATGGTTTATTAATAAAGTGAAAGAATATTAATTTTTTATTTATATGAATATTTAATAAATTTATATTAAACAACTCTGATGAATGAATTTTTTATATATTTATATGTGAATAACGCTGAAAAATTTATTCAATTCTTTAAATTTTCATTATTGAAGGCCTGATAAATATGGAAGGGGACTGGTGAACAAAGATTTATAGTATGTAAAAAAATCCATATTAAATATTATTTGAATAAATATTAATTTATTTATTCAGGATAATGATACTTTTTTATCCATGATTTTTGCACAAGTCATGTAAATAATAATATTTCAATTATAATTTAGAAATAGGGTTCATTGGGAAATACGAAAATAATAAGGGAATCAAATGTAGGTAATTATTGGAGGTTTGTGAAGAATGTGTGGATCACCGCATGTTTGAATCTACCCTTAATTCATCCAAATCAATGATGGTATGAGAAGAGTGATATACCAATTTACCAACGAAGAAAGAATTACAAAATCCTGGTGATTGTAAATTTATCTATAAATTAATTATAAATTATTTTTGATGATCTTGAATTTTGGATTTGATATTAACAAATCAACTAATATTATATTTAATTTAATTATACCTAAAATTCGGAGTCATATATATCATGGATTACCCATTAATCACAAAAAAAATTTATAGTTCTCTTGGCCTCTAATGGTGCTCCTACTATGCCCAAAAACATTATCCCTTTTATGTCAATACATAATCCTAAAACATTATATGATCTTTATTTTCTAAAGTACCTGAGGAATTTCACATCTTCCATGGATGACCACATGGTCACCCACTACTCAGGTATCATTCCAAGACAATAAGAATCAACCCATTCTCTACCCATCCTAGGCAAGACCATCTAGGATTAACTTCTACTATCACATCCAAAACCACACTCAACCCCATAATGGTTGGGAATTTAACATATCCAACCTTAAAAACATAATCATGTTGACAAAATAACTCTAAAAACACAATATGTCGATATCCTAATGGATCACAGATGACTTTCCATACCCTATAAATGGAATAAAATAAAACTATTCCCATTATAAACCATATCTCCAGAATAACGCGCCTATTCCAAATCATATACATTAGTAATTATTGATTCCTAAACCTACCACTCAAGGTTATCCATGTACCACATGAACATAGTAATTTTACAATAACAACAATACTATGTACCATGAAATGATCCTCATAACCTATCATCCACGAAACCATATTCCAATTGAGTAGATTGCATCCAAATTATAATAGAGGAAAAATATATTTGTTGATATTGAAACCTTAAACAACTAAACCCTTATTAATAATTGGAATACGAACTAAAATTCTTTTTGAATCCTGTAAACCATATTTAATACATGTAATCATGTCACATTTCACTCTGAACAAAGTGAAAACATATAAATATAAGATGCTTGAATGAATATATCACCTATAATGATAAAAATTTAAAAGAACGATCCCATAACCCTAGTAACATAGAATTACCACCCAATAGGTGTTCATGAATTTATATACCTTGGTCAATACCAACCAAAAAAACATTCATATATTTAATAGCCAATCCCCAAATAGTCAAAGAAATAAAAAAAATGCTCTGATAAAAATTATTAATGCCTTAGATAAAATCACTCAAAAAAATCTAGATGGGGTCTTTATATTACATCAAGAATTCCTCCCTATATTACAAATGATATTGAGAAATGAAAAGAGTATATAATCAATAGTTTGGAATATATACACTGAAATAAATATTATAAAAAAAGAGAAATATATAAACATCATCCTCATCTATACATAATCAGATTATGCATAAATGATATTAAAACAAGAAGAAAACCATAATAAGAATATACTCCCATGATATATCTAATATGTGTTGTATGTTATATTTTCATATATCCCAAAAGAGATCTAACCAGTCTGCTAACATATAAAAGATAAAAAATAAATAAAATATACAAGATGATCTACTACCAATCCCAAGCCACACCTCATCCTTATCTTCAATCTTCATTGAGATTCTCCATATCAATCCATAATGTGACCATTGATTAGATATGCATATAAAAAAATAGGTCTACATGCACATCAGGGTTCTCATACAAGGTGTGATAAATATATATCAATAGGATCTCACCAAGTAATCCTAATACATTCCATCATATAAAAATTGATACATGAAGAAAATCAATAATCCAATCCCACATCACATACATGTATACACATTAGGTCATCGTATTTTAACTGGTGAACCATAACACCTGATTATATCTATCTCAGATAATACATGAATAAATAGTCACTACATACTAAAAACATGAACTATACCTAATTACATATTATTTTGTATTATATAATGTCTCAACATATACCCTTTCACTCATGGTAGGGTCCATAGTAAACCTTCATCACATCCTACCATGTCTCTTCCTCTCCCCTCCCACTCAGTGTAGGGTCCCACATTAAACCTCATCCTATGCCCTATCACTTAGGAAAATTACTAATAACAAACCATGAGTAATACCCCCTCAATCAGGGTAGCGTCTCATGACAATTTTTGATGATTATCCTCTCACTCATGTTAGGTACCGTATCAGATCATGACCACTAATTTCTCACTTAGGGATAGTCTCGTACAAATAATTGACCTATTACCTCTCACATAGGGTAGGTCCACATATATATTAAAAACTGTACATTATTAATTTTGTACACATTTTATCAAGGTCTAGTCAAACAGCAGGAGGCTATAACTTTGAATTACATAATCCAACCATGTTAATAGGTCTCTCTCAATCCTAAACCTATCCTAAATTGATGCAGGGAATAACCACTCCCTAGAAACCATAATCCCAATCATCCATACCTAGAGTTTTTTTAAAGTTAAACCCCTGATTTACCCATATATAACCAACCTTGACCATTCACTATACCGAAAATATCCCCATAAGATAACCTTTTAATTATACGCCCCATCAAATAGGAAGCATCATTCCAACCCACAAATTTTACTAAAGGATGGAAAATATTTTGTGTAAAGACCCGTAAATTTCAAGGGAATTTTTTTTTCTTAATTTTCACTGGAATTTTACAAGAGCACAGTTTCTGACGGCACCTGATTCTGAGGCCCGGTGTTCCCGGAATCATTTTCCGAAGTTTGGCTCGAGTACGTTCAGTGAACAGGTGAGCGGGGTTTTCTAACTTTTGAACCGGTGCCCGGAATCGAATTCTGAGGGCACCGATGAAATCGCAGCACCGGTATTCGCTTAGAAACGCCTCCTCCGGAGTTGCGTTTGCTCGGTTGTGCCTTTTAATTTTTGGGCTTAAAGTTAGGAAATAAAATAATATTATGACAACTTTATTTTATTTCACTTAAGCCACTTGGAAGCCACTTGAAGCCACTTAATAGCGGCTTAAACTGAGTTAAACCGGATAGGATACTATCCAGAAATATCCTACCCTCTTGGTAGGATATTTGTGAGGTGGGGCCCGCATGAGCCCTGCCGTTTCTTTCCGCTAAGTAACGCACCCGCGAAAACCCATCATTATGAAAGTCAACTGACGCGTTTTCTTAAATTCTTAACAGACCATTTAATTGGGCGGTTTATTTCGTAAATTAAATGAGCTGTTTCTTTCGTTGAATTAATTCAACGAAATGATGGGTCGTTACTTACCCCTTTTTCGTGTGTTGGAATAATAATAAAATAAGACCAACCAAATCTTTTGGAGGATTAGTCGTTGAGAGAGGATCCTTGAACCTTCATCCTTCTTCGTGAAGAACGCGAAGAACGCGAAGAACGTGAAGAACGCCGAACCCGGAAATCGACAACGCGACGCCGTGATCCGTGACGCCGACGTTCCCTTCCTGCCACGTTCTTCTGCGACGTCTCTTCCTCCGCGAAGGATCTTCGATCGGCTGCTTGAGGTAAGAGTCTCGGACTTTCTTTCATAGCCACTTCCCTTTTTCGGAGCACGGAGATTCCGACAGAGCCGTTGGCTCGATCCTTATGGCTAGAGACACCAACAGGAGCAGACTCGACGATTACGCACTGGTGCCAGTAGTGTGAGCTTACTCTAGGAGGCTAGAGCTTCGGCTGGGATCTTCTTGTAGTAGCGTCGAGGCCTTACGACGTCATCTTGGGCATGGATTGGTTATCTACGGTCCATGCACAGATTGACTGCATTAGGCGCAAGGTGCGATGTGTGCGCACTGATGGGAGCAGGTTCACCTTCACCGACGAGAAGGGAGCCTTAGCAGCATAGGATGGACTCATGCAGAGGAGAGGACAGCCCATCACTCATCAGTTGGCTAGCCTCATCCTTGGAGAAGTTGACGTGCAGATTCCCGGTTTTCCTGCAGTGGTGGATCAGTATGCGGACGTCTTCCCCAACGACGTTCCAGGGCTACCTCCTCATAGAGAGGTAGATTTTTATATTGATCTGTACCCTGGGACAACCTCGATATCCACTCCAGCATATCGGATGGCCCCCGCCGAGCTTCGAGAGCTACGGGTACAGTTGGAGGACTTGCAGGGCAAGGGGTTCATCCGACCCAGTGTTTCACCCTGGGTTTCCCCGATTTTGTTCGCCAAGAAGGGGGATCAGAGCTTGTGACTGTGTTTCAATTATTGTCGCCTAAACCAGGTGATAGTGAGGAACAAGTATCCGCTACCGAGGATTGATGACCTCTTCGATCAGCTCAAGGGAGCACGGTGGTTCTCGAAGATAGACCTCAGATCAGGCTATCATCAGCTCAGAGTTTGAGACGAGGATGTACAGAAGACGGCATTCAGGTGTCAGTATAGCCACTATAAGTTCTTTGTTATGCCTTTCGGCGTAACCAACGCTCTAGCAGTGTTCATGAGCCTCATGAATAGGATCTTCCAGCCATACCTCGATCGATTTGTCGTGGTCTTCATCGACGACATTTTGGTGTACTCGACCACGGAGGAGGAGCACGCCTACCACTTGCGAGTTGTACTAGACACACTCCGAGAGCATCAGCTTTATGGAAAGCTCTCGAAGTGCCAGTTCTGGTTACGTGAGGTCCACTTCTTGGGGCACGTCATTTCTGAGGCGGGAGTTGCAGTGGATCCCGCGAAGATCGAGGCAGTGCTAGCTTGGGAGCCACCCAGGAGCGTGACGGAGGTGCAGATTTCTTGGGCCTATCCAGATACTATCGGAGATTTGTGACAGACTTCTACAGAGTTGCGGCGCCACTCTCAGCATTGACAAAGAAGGGAAAACCCTTCGTGTGGTCAGACAGATGTCAGCAGAGTTTTTAGGAGCTGAGACAGAGATTGACCAGCACACCTATCTTGAGGTTGCCTGAGGAGGGAGCTGGATACGTAGTCTACTGCGATGCATCAGGGACCGGACTCAGGTGTGTCCTGATGCAGGAGCGGGCCATGACTGCCTACAGATCACATCAGTTGAGGCCGCATGAGCAGAACTATGCTAACCATGACCTGGAGTTAGCAGCAGTGGTCTTCGCTCTAAAGACATGGCGGCACTATCTGATGGGCGAGCTCTTTACAGTCTTTTCTGACCACCAGAGTCTCAGGTACATCTTCTCTCAGAAGGACCTAAACCTGATACAGTGGCGATGGCTCGAGTTCCTCCAGGACTATGACTTTGAGATAGTCTATACTCCTGGGAAGGGGAATGTGGTAGCTGATGCCCTCAGCAGGAGGACGGGCATTCAACTACTTGAGGAGGCGACAGAGCAGCTAGCCGCTTTACAGATATCCTTCGTGGATAGAGATGGAGCAGCCTTCCTTCAGTCTCTCACAGTCACCCCTCCACTACTGCAGTGGGTCAGAGAGGCACAACGTGAGGTTACTGACTGTGAGACGCGGCGTGCACAGATATCCTCGGGATATGCACCTGATGGTTTCTCCCTTGGAGAAGATCACGACGTCCTTTTCAGAGGACGTACCCTGGTACCAGTTGCTTTACGAGAGGAGGTGCTGAGAGGGTTTCACACCTTTACTTTGGCGGTACATCCAGGAGTGGCGAAGATGTACCAGGACCTCAGACGACAGCACTGGTGGCCGGGCATGAAGAAGGCTGTGGCAGAGTTCGTCTCACGGTGCCTCACCTGCCAGTAGGTGAATGCAGAGCATCAGGTACCAGCAGGATTGGTACAGCCCTTGGAGGTCCCGGAGTGGAAGTGGGATGGGATATCTATGGACTTCGTGACTGGACTTCCACACACTTCCAGAGGTCACGACTCCATTTGGGTGATTGTTGTCCGACTCACCAAGTCGGCACACTTCTTACCCATCCAAGAGCAGGGCTCAGTGGAGAGCTTGGGGCGTCTCTACGTTCAGGAGATTGTATGGCTTCACGGTGTGCCATCGACTATCGTCTCCGATCGGGACGCTCGTTTTACTTCCCAGCTTTGGAAGGGGTTGCAGGAGGCGTTCGGGACGCGGTTACATCTGAGCACCGCCTTTCACCCTCAGACGGATGGTCAGACAGAGAGGACCATTCAGACTCTCGAGGACATGCTCCGCGCATGTGTCCTCGACTTTGGTCGCAACTGGGAGGACCACCTACCTTTGGTGGAGTTCGCGTACAACAACAGCTACCACTCCACCATCGGGATGGCACCATATGAGGCGTTGTATGGAAGACCTTGCAGATCTCTTTTGTGCTGGACAGACCCTGGGGAGTCAGCACTTGTGGGACCAGAGATGGTCCAGGCCACGACAGAGAAGGTCCAGGTCATCCAGGAGTGGATGAGGACAGCTCAGAGCCGGCAGAAGTCATATGCTGACAGGAGGTGGAGGCCACTAGAGTTCGAGGATGGCGAGCACGTCTTCTTGCGGGTCTCACCTCGACGTGGTTTGCGGAGATTTGGCCGAGGAGGAAAGTTGTCTCCACGCTTCATCGGGCCTTTCCAGGTCCTCATTAGGATTGGCGAGGTGGCCTATCGCCTGGCTCTGCCACCTCAGTTTCATAGGGTGCATGACGTCTTCCACGTATCTCAGCTGAGGAGATACGTGCACGACCCGACGCAGATCATTGACTATGGGGAGCTAGACGTGGATGATGGGGAGACTTTTGAGGAGG
This sequence comes from Viscum album, assembly GCA_963277665.1. Lineage (NCBI taxonomy): Eukaryota > Viridiplantae > Streptophyta > Magnoliopsida > Santalales > Viscaceae > Viscum > Viscum album. Next base: position 716,082,477 of record OY728133.1, on the reverse strand, counting down.
TCCCGGTGGAGATAGAGGATCGACAGGAGCGGGTCCTATGTGGGCGATCGATTCCTCTTGTGCGCATCAGATGGCAGCACGGGAACCTCCAGGAGAGCACATGGGAGCGGGAGGCTCATATGCGTGCTCACTACCCACATTTGTTTCCCTAGTTTTGATGTAACTTCACGGTGACGTAAAGTCCTGAGGTGGGAGTAATGTAAAGACCCGTAAATTTCAAGTAATTTTTTTTCATAATTTTCTTTGGAATTTTACAAGAGCGCAGTTTCTGACGGCACCTGATTCCGAGGCCTGGTGTGTCTGGAATCATTTTCCGAAGTTTGGATCGGGTACGTTCAGTGAATTGGAGAGGGGGTTTTTCTAACTTTTGAACCGGTGCCCGGAATCTAATTCTGAGGGCACCGATGAAATTGCAGCGCCGGTATTCGCTTAGAAACGCCTCCTCCAGAGTTGCGTTTTCTCGGTTGTGGCTTTTAATTTTCGGGCTTAAAGTTAGGAAATAAAATAATTTTACGACAACTTTATTTTATTTCACTTAAGCCACATGGAAGCCACTTGAAGCCACTTAAAAGCGGCTTAAACTGAGTTGAACCGGATAGGATACTATCCAGAAATATCCTACCCTCTTGGTAGGATATTTGTGAGGTGGGGCCCGCATGAGCCCTGCCGTTTCTTTCCGCTAAGTAACGCACCCGCGAAAACCCATCATTATGAAAGTCAACTGACGCGTTTTCTTAAATTCTTAACAGACCATTTAATTGGGCGGTTTATTTCGTAAATTAAATGAGCTGTTTCTTTCGTTGAATTAATTCAACGAAATGATGGGTCGTTACTTACCCCTTTTTCGTGTGTTGGAATAATAATAAAATAAGACCAACCAAATCTTTTGGAGGATTAGTCGTTGAGAGAGGATCCTTGAACCTTCATCCTTCTTCGTGAAGAACGCGAAGAACGCGAAGAACGTGAAGAACGCCGAACCCGGAAATCGACAACGCGACGCCGTGATCCGCGACGCCGACGTTCCCTTCCTGCCACGTTCTTCTGCGACGTCTCTTCCTCCGCGACGGATCTTCGATCGGCTGCTTGAGGTAAGAGTCTCGGACTTTCTTTTTAATCTCCTTTGTGGTTATTTACCAAAACACTGATTTAATTAATTAAATTAAATCTGTTGTTCTTGGTTTGTTGAGTTCGCCGACTCAACACCGGATTCCGCGATGACGCGACGCCTTTCCACAACGACGCGACGATCCCCTCCTTCCACGACGAGCAATTCCGCGAAGAAGGTGCGTTCGACGACGACTTCGAGGTAGGGATTTTATTTCTAGAATTGCCCTTTTTCACGTGTTATTTCCGTTCAAGAACGAAGAACCTGGACATAAGAACAATTTTATTCCCTTAAAATTGTTGAATTCATGTGTTGATATTATTCCTCCCGTTGTTTATCTTTAACGCGGAGGGTGTGGGCCAAACGAACATGGCCCGACGACCCTCCGCCGTTCTTCGTTACTATGCGGATTTTACGGGCGACGACAGAACATGCCGCAACGGATGTTTGATGTTCCCACAGTGAAGAACGAGTCCTGGGAGGAGCAGTGGCGCAGACGGGAACAAAATCGGACCACCGGAGCGATCCCGGTGGCCCGCGGAACACGCCGGCGGCGCGGGTCGCCGGCGCGGTGGCGGCTGCGGCGCCCGCAGACCCGCGACCGCATGGGTCCAGTGCACTCAGACGCGGCAAAGCCGCGTCCTTGACTCAGCGTGGCCCCACGCGGGGGGCCGCGGCACCACCAGGCCGTGGGGGCAGCGCCCCGCGGCGCCTTGGCCGTTCGGCCGCTCGGCCGAACCAAGCCAGGCCGGTCCGACCGGCCGGGCCTCACCCTGGCTGGACCGAACTGGGTCGGACCGGGTCGGTTCGACCCGGTCCGCGGACCCAGGGGGGTGGGGCCAGGTCGGCCCGGGCCCGGACCCCCTGTCTTCGGACAGTTTTCGTTGAAACGCCCGTAACTTGAGCTACGAGCCTCCAAACGACTCGCCGTCAGCGGCAACGCGATCCGTGGATCGAGACGGTCGTTTCGGTTTATCGCACTCAAGGTTTCGGAATACTTTGAGTTCTGCCGGGTTGGTTCGTACACGAAACCAACCGGGCCTTCGGAGCGGAAACACTCATATCTTGAGCTACGGATGTCTGATTGACGTGCCGTCAGCTTTGTTGAATTTCTCTAAGTGAGACGGATCTTTTGGCATACTCCGTCCGAGGTTTGGATGCAGGTGGAGTACGGTCGGGTTGGTTTTGCCTTAAAAACCAACCGGGCCCCTGGGACGAAAAAGCCAATAACTCTCAGACCGGGCATCCGATTGACGCGCCGTCTGCGACGTTGAGTTCCTGTTGACGATACGGAACTTTTGGATACATCAACTTCGGACTTTGTGTCAGTTGATGTATCATCCTCTCAGATCGTGGAGCGGACCCTCCCGAACGAGCTTGCTGTGTGCGGGAACCCTAGTGCTGGCTGTGACTGCTTCTTCGACAACGACGACTGAGCAGAGATCCTCCGTGGACTTCGACGACGACCGTGCAGAGATCCTCAGTGGACTGCGGCGACGACTGTGTAGAGATCCTCAGTGGACTGCGACGACTACTGCACTCAGCGATCCTACGTGGATTAGTGCTACAGGTCCTGTGTGGGCCTGGTCCTGTGTGGGCCCAATCCTGTGTGGGTCCGATCCTGTGTGGGTCAGCGCTCAGCGGTTCTGTGTGAGCCAGCGCCTACAGGTCCTGTGTGGGCCCGATCCTGTGTGGGTCATTGCGGGGGTCAGTTACCTATCGATCCTTCGTGGGTCCGACGACGTAGATGGATCAGTGATCATCTTTATCGCCATCCGAAGAAGTATACCTGTGTGAGATGAATCTTCTGTTTACTCTCATTTGTGGATTGTGTTGAGCTATCCTATGTGGATTTACTGTTTACTCTACTTTGTGGATTGTGTTGAACTATCTTGTGTGGATTTACTATTTACTCTCCTTTGTGGATTGTGTTGAGCTATCCTGTGTGGATTTACTATTTACTCTCCTTTGTGGATTGTGTTGAGCTATCCTGTGTGGATTTACTGTTTACTCTCCTTTGTGGATTGTGTTGTGTTATCCTGTGTGGGTATACGTTTGCTTCCTGTGTGGACTGGGTTGTGCTTGGGCTCGGACGTTTTAGCCGAACGGGAATTGATGACTTAGGTATATGTATGGGCATATACCTAAGCCGTGTCAGATGTTACTTCGTGATTGTACCTTTTCTTTTTGGATTATCCTTTGTGGATTTCGGGAGACCTTCGGGGGTCTCGGGGTCCCTACTGAGTAGCTTATACTCACCCCTGCACGGGCTATGCCCGCACTACATTGTGTTGGTTGCAGACGACGGACAACGCTGATCATGGTGGAGGCATGCAGAGCAGGATGGTACCGGGAGGAGGACCACTGGGTAGGACGCACTCGGAGCGGTCAGGTGGACCCGAGGAGCAGTGGAGGCTATCTGTACCCACCCATCAGGTGGGAATTCTAGAGGACGGCTCGACGCTGCGACTTTTCATTTCAGTTGTACTTTACAGTTGGGCTTGTATTTCCGGCCCCTTTTACTTTCAGCACAGCTTGTACAGTTTTTACTCAGTGTTTACTTTTCCGCTTGCTTACTCTGTAGTGCTTGTTTACTTTTCAAAGGCAATGCCTTCCCTTTTGTTGGGATTTACGCCTTGGTGCTAGTCGCCAGCCCCTGGCCTATGGTAGGCGGGTTTGGGGTAGTCACAGCACGGGCCCCGAGGACGGGTCATGACATTTTGTTCTTGAAACCATACTTGATGTATCCTTATAGATACCAACCCATTTATTTCACCTCACGATAACCCCATAACTTGATGTTTGTGCTTGATTTATACCCAAGGGTAATGGGATGATTCCCTTTATAATTTTCACCTCACCATCCAAAACATGATTCTATGGTCAACCCCACAAAAACACATTTATAAACCCTTATAAACACTTCTTTATCCTTCAAGAGTAATTCTCATATCCCACTATGTGGTACCATCTCATATCTCTCATAGGAAAACTATCAATTAATTATCTTTAGAAAACATTACTTGCTACTTAATAGAAATCCTTAGTGGACTTAATCCATTATAAAATAAACCAAGGCTATAGTATTCCCTCCAGGGGCTATTCCCAATCATAAGTAGGATGTTCGATCAAGTCAGCTATTGAACATATTTGTAATCCCCTAATTCATGATGACTATATCTATAAAGAACCACTCGATGTTGTCCAAAACACATCTCAGTCCACGCGAAAACTCAACTAACAAAATATAACTTAGAAATATAGTTTCTAGGAAATTAAAAATTCGTAAAGTCACTGGATAATAACTCGCAATATTTGTGAGAATCTAATCCACATAATCTACCAATTGTGGCCCCCATGATCCCTACATATTTTACCAAATCCAAAAAACCATGTTCTGATGAAAATTATGAATAAATAGGTATATGTATCAGAATTATATGAACTTCCTACATCAATATTAATGTTACCATCATTAATTAATGTGTTTTTAGAAAACACTAAGCCTCAATGTACTTTAGATGTAATATCTCATACCACCAATAATAAATAATTATTTATAAGTTATTATAATTAATTAATTATTTTTATATAAGGTTGAATAATTATAAAAAACTCTCTAATAAGACTCTCCTGGATAATCATTGAATAATGAAAATCCACTAACCTTTTGTGTAAAAATGAAACTCCTAGAAACAAAATCCCAACATGTCAATACTCAATCGGCTAAAAATTGCAACCAATTTTAAAAAATTCATAGGAAACTTCATTAGGGTAATTCCCTATAATGAAACATTGAGATAAGAATATATTTAGACATTCCATGGAAATATACATCTACTACATTCCATATTTTCATATTTTATGATGACTATACCATGATTTAGTGAAATTTTCATCAAACCCCTACCTAAAAAATGATAAACATTAGAAAAAACATGGCAGGAATATGAATGAAGGGGGAAGGGTAGGATTATACTGTGAATCCCTATTTTAATTTCCACAAATAACTCCCCTCATCAATGTGGTCCAATAGAAGGAGGAGGATGAGAGGATCTAGTAAAAAAACCCACCTCATATAGTTGTTTGAATAAGATACAAAATATTTCAATCTAAAAAATATGGCTCTACCCTTTCTTAAAGAAATATTCTAGGAGTTCCATTATGAAGTGACCCACTTGTGTCATGGCTCAACATCTACCACCAAAACAGAACCCAAAAACACCAATTATATTATAGAAGAATAATTCTTAGTTCAATGCCTCTTTTAATGGTATATCCTAGAACCCCAATCAGGTGTACCATAGTATAACTACCCACAGTTGTGGAATTATACCCTCGGAAACAACCCTCATAGTTTCTCACCTGGGTTATCACATGATCGTTTTCCATAAGAAACCTCTATGGTCAAACCCATAAGTCTCATCATAATCCTCCATGAATAACATGAGGATTCACCTTGAAAACAATAGACCATATATTGCTATAACACCTCTATCGTGCAAGGAGTGGATAAACACACTCTGTATAACACACCGTGACACAACTTATTATAGTGAGGCCAACCTACTAAAACCAAATATTAACCCAAATATTGTAATCCTATGAAATGGTCCTCCAGAAACACCCAAAACTCACAAGCATTAACAAAAACATGAAAAAGTAACACTCAGGGATTCAAGAACCAGATCTAAAACCCCAAATTTAAATTCCCTCTACTCATAGATAAAAAGAAAAATTTCCTTGATTTAACTAGTACATAACAATATAGGTCATTACATGTGGGTTAGAGTAGTTCCCCACTTAGGATTGTTTTCATTATAATTTTAAATTATCATTATATTTATATATATTGTTCAATATTCTCTTCACCCATTCTATTTATGTTTTTCAATGTGTTATATCACACTAATATGATGGAGAACTAACATGATGGATTTATTGGGAAAGGAAGCTATAATGATCCAGACTATTGGATTGACAATGTTTATAGTTTTGTTACCACTATAAGTTCAGAGGATACTAGTGGAGGGGGTTGTAGATAGGTCACTCACTATAGTGGTTGTTGGTTGATCTCCTTATTTGATTAATTCGTTTCTCACCCTTTACTCAATTATCAACGAATAAAATAGATCCATAGTGATAGAGGGATGAATGGAAGTGATTTTATACCTTGGTGGTAAGTATATGAGGGCACTAAATTAATGAACTCATTTTCTTTCCAAACAAGGAGGATATTTATGGGGGAATGACATAAATAATTTTGAGTTCACATTGTATACACATCATAAGGGTAGTAGGGTATTGTAACCTGAATTATGTGTAGTGTAATAAATGAGTGGTAAGAAATTAAATATGTGAGATGATAAAAGCTCACATATTATAATCTCTATTGTTTCATCATTCTTCTTTTTAACTAATTTTGTTTTCACATAGATTATTTATATTTCCATTCCTATATTTCATTTCACTAAAAAAAACCAAAACACTTGTTTGTTTTTAATATTCTTTTGTATGGAAAATAAGTAATAAGATATTCAGTAGATAAAAGTTTTCCACTACAAGATAAAGCCCAAGTTATCCATGAGGCTATAAGACATGATTAAATTTTATTGAAAATGATTTCACAAAAAAAATAGTTACTTTTTTGTCATTTTCAACATAATGAATAAAATTTGAAGATGCATGACTAGAAAAAAAGAACCCAAACTTCCCTTTGTAATATAAATTTAGACATATATGGTAAGTTAAGGAAATAGGATAAATAATTTAACAAATAAATTATAAGTGGAGTGAAGTATCAGTGAGAATCAACTTTATTTTATGAAATTTATCATTCATAATATAGGATAAATGTTTTAGTAGAGAACACTATTCTATGAGTATGAATATTGTTCCTGAAGATGACCTAATACATTAATCTTGTGTTCAAATTCTACTTGAACTTGATGATTAGATGATAAAGTACAATGACTATATTTTTTACAATGAAACATTTATAAAATGGTAATAAGGGATAATATATAAATTTTATTAAAAGACACCATGACTACCACAATTTTAAAATGTAAAATGATCATAAAATCCCTATCAATCAAATATATCAAATAAGAAAAGATAAAAATTTAATCCACATGATCTTTAATAACTATATCTCTCAATAGTCATATTCCGAAATATATATAAAGACTTAAGGAGAGATCATTTAAAATTATAAATTAAACTAGAATAAAGATGAATCACTTGAGAGAAAAGGGTTCACTTGAGGAGTAATAATAAATTTTTATATATTCATTTGTTCTTATTAATCTCCATTTAATATAAATTTCAGGAGTTTAGGTATTTCATGTCTTTTAAAAAATCCATAATGATATATATTAATCCTGGTTTTTCATTATTTTAAAATTGAAAAAACGTCCCTATATTGGTAACCCTTAGTCACTATATCTATTATTACATATAAATGAATACTTCCTATGTATAAGACTTTATTTATTCATATATTTTGAACAAATTAGTATAGAGGACAAGGATTTGATGTATATTGATCGTATTATTTATAAAACTTGGGGAAAGTAATGTTTATATTTATTTAAAATTTAGAACTACTTTTAATCAATGTTGTCTAAATATAGGAATAATATCCTTCTACCAATTAGGTTTAAAATAGAATAATTAATATAGATACATAAAAATCATTTATATATAAAATAGGGGTCTTATGAATTGATTCTATAGAACCTAATTATCATTTCCAGTGTCATTTCCATTTATTTATTTAAATTTTTATCAGTTTTTTATGAATGTAACATTATTTTATATAGTTCTTAATATTCTAGAGAATGAATAAATATAGATAGTAATCCTAATGTATTCACTCATTATCCTTATAATCTTCAACTAATATCATGCATCCTTATTTCTTTATCATATTCATGATATTTATCTTAAAATGGTCATTATGAAATTGAATGGTATAAATTAATTTATTTTAGTTCATAATGTTTCCTAAGATAAATTTTATTTATCTATTTATGTTATTACACATTTATTTGTTCACTATGTATTTACTTATTTTTACTAATTTGTTTTGATTTTATATTTAATGTTTAATAAATTATTTTTTCTTCATAATTGTTTCTATTCATCCCTCTTGATGATTACTTTCAATGTTAATATATTTTATTATTTTGAAAAAAAAACATGATATCAAAGAACCCTCTTATAATATTACATGTTTTTAGATCTAACTAGAGAGAGATTAAGATATCTAATAGTTAAAATTTATTTTCCTGCACATAGATTCTTATACATCATATTCTAATAATATTCCCCATTTTTAATAAATTATAATTTTTACTAAAAATACCTGATGGAATAATTTATTATCCCCATGCAAATTCCTTGTTTCATTCTAATTCATTTCGTTATTTCACTCCTATAATGCACCTAACTTATTTTACTCCAAAGTAAATTTAAAAAATTGATTTAAATATTTATCGTCGTAATGTCCAAGTATCTAGAATGAGTAATGATCCATAAAAACATGATTCATCAAATTAAATATCCCATGATATATAAAAATTTTATAAGATAACCTTAAAATGGTATATATTAGGTAGAAATACAAATTTTGATGTCAAACACCATCTAAAGTAGTCCACTAATTATTTATATAATTTAACTCTATCTGATGCTAATTTTAAATACTAAAAACAAAGAAAATGATTGTATGAGACCTAAATGAATTATCTCACTATGGTGCCATAAATTATTATATGTTAATTATAACATTCTACTAATTCTCATTCAAAAATTCTTCAAAATGTTCATAAATGAATATTCATAATGTTTATATTCTACTAACTAACCTTATAAGATTTATCGAAAGGTTATCCACTAGAAACATAGATGATAAAGAATAGTATCATTAAAAACATCGTAACTTTGATGAATCAAATTTGTAAATGTATTTTGGAATCTCTACTAAATACATTCAATTAAAATATTTCAGCATATATAATTAAATTATACAACAAGTGACTTCTATATAATTCTTATCCCATGAATAAAGATATAATGAAGATCCATACTCCAAGATTATGATGCTAAAAAAATTTAATCATTATATAAATTCTAAACTTAAGAAATTGGAAGAGTATAATTTTTAGTGACAGAAGAAATTAGAGTTTATTTATATGAAAATCCAGGATTATCAAACAATCTATGAGCCTATCAACTCAACATAGGTCTTGTGAAACTACCATAAACTATTAAATGACATTGAATCATCAAATGGACATAATTTGAAAGAATATCCTTTCAAAATAAAACTAAATAACATATAATGAAGTGAAAAATTAAATATTTGATTAAGATTATTGATATAATGATAGATATCAGATAAAATTTAGAGAGACTTATTTCAATACCATATCCTATAATGTATATATATATAGGACCATATTTTTTACAGAAAATAAAAAGGTGATTAAATGAGACTAAATATTTAAAGGAGAAACTAGAAATATGATATGTGGACATTGACACATTTTTTACATACCTCACATAAATGATCAATAATGAAAAATCAAATATTTTCTATGAAAAATTCTTTTAATTCAATTAATTGAAGAAATATGTAAAAATTTCATTGTGTAAGGAATGCAATCTAATTCTTATTTTTAATACAATATGTTCATCAACATAAAAACATTTGATGATATAGGATTCCATGTCCCTGTCTTGTTATCATAACGAGGAACCATTTGAATAATGAAAATCACTTACTAAAATCCTAAAAAATCACTCAATATTAATTGTGATAAATCACCCCACATGGTAAAATATTTATTTCTTATTAAAAAAATTCAATAAGCTAAAATTAATCCATCTAATTAATTGTATATGATTATAAAGATATATTTAATTTAGATTTTTAAAACAACTTCTCTATATAAATATTCAATTTTATAATTACATCACTGATGATTGGATTCAATGGTTGGATCATGTGTGGCATTTAGTTCTCCCATACATTCATTTATTTAAATATATCTATCATAAACCCATTATATTATTATCAATACAGTTACCACTCCATCGATCTAACTCAAAACATTAGAGTTTTACATTTCTCACTTCAAAAATAATTTTAATGAGTCTCTCATTTAGAAATAATATATTTATTATTATATTTTCTTTTATCTTTCCTTCCATACTAATATGATTATATTATTTATCTAAAAACCTCATGGAATGGGTGTAGTAAATATTTTATTTTATTTAGTGTTAATAAACCACATCCATGATGAAATGTACTAAACATGTTCTACTATATATTCATTTTTATGAGGATATTTCTCAATGTTATAAGGTAATACTAGTACAATTTATATTTATCTTCTTCTAATCCTATTAACTAAAGACCAATCCCTTAAATATTCCAATGGTATGGAGGATAATATTGAAAAAAATTTGGACATAGAATGAAAAAATTAAAGGGATATGTTAGGTTTGAAAAATGATGACTTTTGTTTTATTTTATTTTAAATTATTCATTTGAATAAATAATATTTTTATACTTTTTAATTATATTTTATATACTTAAATAAAAAATATTTTTTACCTCATCAAGAATGTAATATGTTATCAGCAAACATCTTTTTCAAATTATAATGAACTCATGAGACATATGACAATAATATTTTACTAGAAAAAAAATAAAATATCAACACATAAACTAATAAAATGATTAACAATAAAAACAGACCTTATAAAATATTTTTATCTTCATTTTCATGCTGAATACAATCAAAAGAATACTGATAATAAAATTCATATTTACTAATATTTATCAATTGGAAAATAATAAGAGGGCCAAAATCTGTTGAAGAATCATGTGACTACATTTCAATAAACATACATAATAACCAAAACAATATATAATATAATATTCTCTCTAATTTTATACTTTAAAAGGGGTCAAATAAAGATTCATTAAAAATCAATTTTTTAATTTATCTGTCAATTTTTTTTAAATAATATGAGTTTTTTATCACTTTTTATAACAAATCCTACTTTTTTCTTAGTCATTAATTATTCAAGATAAAACTACTTTTTTTTAAAATTATTTTTCCTAATTTTTATAAAAATCAATATATCATAAATTAGATGAATGTTTCTTATCATCCTTTAAGAGTTTAAATTATTCTACTAAGGGGTAGCTTAAATCATTCCATTTAAATAATAACCTTTGATATTTCAATGTGGTAAAAATACTTAAATATTTTTTATTGGGTGAATTTATTTAATGTATAGATTTCCCTTTAAAAAATTTCTACAACTCATGTAGTGAGATAATTAAATCTTATACCATTACAATTTTCATAGGATAAGTGTGTGTTCAAAAGGAGTGTAAATCCTTCATAATATTTTTTGTTTCAACTAGAACATCAATTATCCAACAAAAATCCATTATACTTTTCTGTATTTAATTTATAATTCCACATACCAAGTCATGTGATCAATAAAATTGGGGATATTTTTGAGATATACTTTATATTCCCCAATTTAATCCTTTAGAATGACATATTTTAATGAATATAAGACACACATATTCATATATAAAAAATATATCTAAGAGCTATTATAAATAAATAGGAAAATAGAAAATGTATAGAAGAACATATAATGGACATGGAAATAATCTATATATATATATGGTGAATTATCAATTATATATAAATGAAAATGGTTTGCTAATTTAATTAATGAAGTGAATAATTGTAAAGATTTTTCTAGAACCAAATTTATCATCCTAAATTAACTTATCAAAAAATATGAAGAATAATGTATAATGAACAAATCTTGGAGAGTTTAAGATGTTTATGGAGATTATCCATGACTAATTTCTGGAGTTATACTTATATTGGACATGAAAACCAAATGAAAATGTAAAAATATTTTTCCCCATATTATAATTAAATATAAGATCACAATATCATATGTTTAAAAGTAAATAAATAAGATTTATTTCTTCTTGATGATGCCCACTAAATGATAATTGGAAAATATAAAAAAGGAATAAATACCTGAATATGGATATTACATTCCCCATAATGTAAAGGAAGAATAAGGGTCCAATATCATGAATATCACGTAACCTGTAAAGAAATATGATCATTAGAACTTCAGCAAGTCGTGGGAAGGATCTATGCATAGTTCATGACCTTCTTCAAATCTCATGAATCCCTTTTCACAAGGAAAAATTTTTCTTCAGAAGGAATCTGAAATAATCACTACAAATGCGATGGATTACCAAATGAGCACACCAAATTGATGTAACATTTCAATTAGAGGATTCATGATAATACATAGAAAAATCATTGAAAAATAAGTAGAGAACAATCTAAAAGGAAGGAGTTACTTGTGGTTATAAAACTCATGGGATGGACCAATTTCCCTCATGAGACACAATAATCCCCATGAGACATGTCTAGTAACCATGTGATATACCATTGGCAAGACACCCTAATCACATGAAAGGTAACTAACATGATCAAGTGGTATTGTGCCCCCCTCTTTCCCCAAATACAAACAAAATATTCTGTCCGTGAAACTCAAAAATTTCACCATAGGATCATATTTTGATGACATGATGCATCACTGTTGGGAAGAGATATTGTCTTAAAAAATGCTCATGATAGCTCGAGAGATCATTGACCCTTCCAAAAAATAAAGAAGAAAATGTAAAATTATGGAAGATTCATTAGATGGTAAGATACATTGACCTTATGAGAACGAGGTCATACACCATAGGGTGATCACCATTGATCTCATGAGGACCCCATGATAATCCATCTTTGTCTCATGACAGCCTCTTAGAAAGTAATCCTTATTTCAAAAAGGGTCCGAGAGATGTCATATCAGATCACATGAATGAATTTTAACAGGAATCATGTCCCTGTGAAGGCCACTAGACATGTCGTACAAATAAAAAAAAGGCCCCATTGAATTTACACATGATTAGGAAATACTTATTTTATTGGAATAAATCCAATAAGTGGGGTGTTAATGGGATGGACTTGCAATTGATGAAAATCCTTTGATGCCCCGGGATGACTTATGTTAGGACATCACAAAGTGTGTGACATCAAACTCCTCCACCGACTCTAGCAATGATTTACGTGATATGCACCCTGAAAACGAGCATATATTTTGGTTGGTGAGTAATATTAATCTCGCACCCCTACGAGGAAAAAATGAACCTTTGGATCCTCACACCAACATTCCCAAGCATTAGAGTATACTTTTCAAAGAATCCAATCTAACGATCACAATGGTTTTCTTCCATGTAAAAAGTGGGGAAAAACCAAAGTGATCACGAAGTATCATTGGGCGCTTCGCATGTTCACTTCTGATCACAGGAGAGGCCTTTGGAAGATTATTTGCAGAAAATAACACATATATGATGGATGATGTGAGGCATAAAAAATCTAATCTTGAACAAATCTATCGAACATTTTCAATAAAAATTAGAATAAAGACAAAAAATGGGTGATGTGTGAGAATACAAATTCATTGATCCTCATACACTTCACATGAATCATCTAGATCATGAGAAAACACCAATTTATGTCACTAAATTCACGTGATTTCCCATGGATATACCATTTCATCCATGTGATGTCCTCCAGACACATCAAGTAAGTCATTGAACACCCTCTAGACATGCCACTCAAGTCTCAAGAAGCCCTCCAAGAACACCATCCAAATCATGATATGTCTTATAGAAATGTCATCCATGCTATGAGGAGACACTAGTTCATGTTATCTATTTATTTCAAATCCCTCTAGTCCTACCGTCCAGATCTTGTGGGACCCTCAGACCATGTCATCGATGTTACATAATATGCTCTCGACATACCAACCGAGTCTCACAAATCCCTATTGCCAGACCACCAAGATCTCGAGATGACACGAATACATGTCAACTAGGTCATTTGATGTCGTCATGATATGTCATATAAATCATGTGATGTCCTATGGACATGTCATTTAGTTCACATGATGTCCTTCGAACATGTCAGCTTTGAGAATATGATTTTCTCCAGACATCCTCATATATGTATTATAATATCCATCGGACTTGTCAACATAGATCATGAAATTTTCACTAATCATGTTTGTAATATGACCATAAATTTCCAGACAATAAACAAATACATTTAATAGAAAACCAGACCATATCAAAAAGATGTCTCAAGATAATATAGCTTTTTCTAGTGGGAGTACAAGGACAACCTCAGGGTGTAAGACCTAACAAAACAAAATACAATGAATCTGGTTTCTATTATAAAGAGTATACATAGGACACCTTCATAAGTCCCAATATCCATACCACATCCTCCATGTGGTTATTAATAATACCTCTTAAAAGGAAACATTAATGTGTTTACCCCATGCAGATAGGCTGTCATGAAAGCATGTATAGTATTCCATTATCTATTGTTTATCACACCGATAATGACCCATGTGGTCTTAGAGACTAGAAATGACTGTACCAATATTTTAATGAGGATGTACTAATGTGGTCCCATCATAAGGATGTAATTATGATTATATACCATCCTCACTCAAAGGGTCATACTCTTAATGATATAATAAAGGGAAACCTCACCGTGTATTCCTTGATCAATTTGACTATGTTAACTCTTATTCCTAATATAATCAGGATATGTATGATTCATTTCCAAAGCTTGAACTCAAATGAAAATCCACCTTAGTGTAGGTCTCTCCATTTCATCATCATTCCCACCATTGGGACCCTGTCACTCCAAACGAGTGATCATTCTTCCTTATCATCCAACAAATGGAGAACTCAATTCAACTACAATCAATCTAATTCCAACCCCAACTAGGATATGTAGGAAACCTCCCTTAGGGCCCAATCTCGATATTAAAGACCTAAAGGGTAGTCTTATTACATAATACCTACAACAATATTAAGTGATAGTGTTTAGTTATTATCCCTTATTTCCTACACTGAGAATGGTTCAAGTATTCTTAGTGAGTTTCAATGATCACATCACTTGAATCATGAATATCCACCATCCTAGGAAACCTCAGTGTACGTGCCCAAATCATTTGAATGACATAAATGCTCCCATAAAATTGAATCTGGCTGAGGGAATGTCCCAAGGGAATTATATAACTATAAAAAATTTGATTCGTGCTATAACTAGGTTTGTACGATTTTTCCTTGAGATTTGAGGTCAAACACCTAGTTCCCAAGTTCCCACATATATGTCAATTTCCTGGTGATGTTAATTTGCTTGTGTTTAATGAACTACATGGGGTTTGATTCCTATTATATATAGAGATACATACGACACCTCATAATAGCTCAATCCCATCATTTAGATATTAACCGCCTCCCTGGGTGAAAAAAATTCAAGATCGCTTGGTTATACAGATTCCACATATAAGAATAAACTCATTAATGATAAATAGAAGAAGAACCTCATATTAATACTATCGGAATCTCTGATATATTCCCCTTTTATATGAGGATTTAACCTATGATTAACTTTTTAGTGTACCTGATCCCATATAAGGAATATGAAGAGATTCTGAAACATATATTAAATCTAGAAGAGAGTCCTCAAGTAGGAAAAAATTCCCTCAAAAAGGATTTTATGTGCCCGACCTCCCATCCCATTGATCAGTGCGAGTTCCAAAGAATCGTCAAGTCTGAAACCATAAAGAATTTCCTACCTTTGGAATGAATGTTCGTACTTAGTTATGGGTGGCAATGTTGTTGTGATTTTTCAGTAGAGATAATTTTTTTAATAAGATCGACTTTAGTGATTATACAATGACATTTAACCCACTTTAACCAAATCATCAAGATAATCCTAGCACATACATTTGATGAAATAAATGTGGTGAATCATAAAAGGAATAATTTAACCATGATATCTCTTTTAAAGAAAAAAATATGGGATACACAATTCCCATCAAACCATTTTGTTCTAATCATATGGGTGATTATTTTACTATTAGAATGACATTAGAAATTTTTTGAAACTAATATGAATATCTCAATTGACAGGGTGACTAATTAAACATGTGTCCAATGGTTTTTC
This sequence comes from Viscum album, assembly GCA_963277665.1. NCBI lineage: Eukaryota > Viridiplantae > Streptophyta > Magnoliopsida > Santalales > Viscaceae > Viscum > Viscum album. The sequence goes on along the minus strand of OY728133.1, from coordinate 716,066,223 downwards.
TGTATACACTACATAAATAGAACTAATGAACCATGAATTGATTTTACCGTTGATCCTCAATATTTGAGGATCTCATGAAATAAGTGCATTCTTTCTTTGATAAGTCCACATGAGTGTAATGGATAGATCAATAATAAAAGGAAAAATATGTTTACCATGAATATCCGATTGACAATGCATCATTCCTATGATAATATAATGATTGGTGGCCTTATTCATTTTTTTATGTGTGACTATAGATTCTTGTCTCACGAAAAACACCCTGACCCAAGATAATATCTTCATCCAGTCACTATTCTGAAAAATCCACTATGGATTCAACCCTCGTGGGTCTCAAAAATGAAATCACATGCCAGAAATATTCAATATCAAGTTGTGGATGTACTAATTTGGGAATAAAAACTACATGGTGTAATCCTGACCCTTGATGTTCTCCAAAAACTAAAATTGATAGGTCCTCACCATTTGATAAAATATTCAACAAAAACAGTGGCCCTCATTTTTGTATCCAATCACTTCAGTTGCCTATCACCATAGCATTAAAAACACCACCTTTAGTATCTAATGAAGGTCAATCAAGGGCTTAACTATGAATCCCTTCTTGTTTAGGGGAAAATAAGTAGGGATCCTTCCATCCTCCATCGATAGTTCCATCCAACCGATACACTATATTCACCTACTAAGGGTACCACCTAACACACTGCCACCTATGAATCCCATGCATGGGAAACAAGGAAGACACATCAGGAACATAAGGATCTTGAATGCTAAGAGTGGGATCATATCCCCATATAAACTGATGAATACCTCTAACATATACCATAAATAGACAACGAGTAGTCTCATATCCTTGCTCACTCAGATCAAGATGACAACCATATTCCTACGGCATGCATGGGGGAAGAGCATATCCCTACCCATGTGCATAATTTCCATTGGAATATTATTATAGAATAAGTAGAACTTATATGGGATCACAATCCAACTTCAATCAATGATATCATTGTTTCTGACGCTTTCGACGGGGCGTGTGAGTCCGTCCGCCGGGGAGGGTGCAGTGCTTGTGGCCTCGCATTCCCTCTTTCCAAAGGCAGGTGGCATCCGTTCCTTGTTCAGGTACGTCTGCTCCTTGATTGAAACCGGTATGATGGGATGTCGGTTCTTCCTTCAGTGGATTCCTCCTCGGAGCTCGTCACCAATTCCAGGTCTCCCTCATAGATTTAAGACGGATTCGTGAAGCTCATTCCTGGTGCCATATCTACATGGACGCCAGTTAATTACGCTACTTCCGTCAAGACGCCTCAAGGGGTCTTGTCGGGACAGCAACCTGCGGTGAGGAGAATGGTCACTTTGGGGCATCGTCGGCATGTCTGTCTTTGGGTCCCTTATCACAGGGCTTCTCGAGGGCGCGGAAGCCCAAGGCATCCCACATCAAACGCGGGGAATGTGTGTCATCTGAGGTTTTCCTCAGCTTACCATGTTTAACACGGGGTATGTAGCGAGTTTAATGTCTTGCGGAGACGGATCAGGTTAAAGGGTTTTTAGGGGGAACACCGATGATGGGGCCAGCACATGGGCGACCTCCCATATAACATGGAGTGGGAAAGGGTGGCATGATCTCACCGGGATGTGGCGGCCCGGGTAAGGATCAGGATGGATGGTGTAGTGAAGCATGGGTCTTACGTTCTGAGACGGCCCAAGAGGGGGAATACAGTTTAACGTCATGCGGGAAGGAATACAGTTTAACGTCATGCGGGACGCGATACAGTTTAACGTCATGCGGGACGGAATACAGTTTAACATCATGCGGGATGGAATACAGTTTAACGTCTTGCGGGACAGAATACAGTTTAACGTCATGTAGGGCGCAATACAGTTTAACGTCATGCGGGACGAGATACAGTTTAACATCATGCGGGATGAAATATTTGCGGCTTACGCTCTGAGGCGGCCCATGGTGGTCAGGGAACCGACATGGAGAGGTCGGGATGACCGGGTGGTGGGCTTGAACCTCATGGAGGCTTCCTACGTACCATGCGCTAGCACAGATCAAAGTCCACGTAGTTTGCTGGGATGGGGCTTACACTCTGAGGCGGCCCATGAGGATGACATGGTCGATGCACACTCTAAGCCCATGTGAGTCATCCTCGGTGCGGGAAAAAAGAGGTGACAGGGACCAGACGATCACGTCGCAAAGGGTGCGTCCGTGGGAAGTGGAATAGGGCTTACGCATTGTGCGGCCCAAAGAGGAAATAGGGGCTTACGTGTGGTTAGCGGCCCTTAGTGCCGTGGCTTACTACAGGGTAGAGGCCCGTGGTGCAACAAAGCGCAGTAGGAAAAGGACTCCACTAGCCTTGGCAGGGGGATGTACGGAGATGCACCGGTGCAATCATCCGTACGAAAGGTTAGGGGCTTTTTCTCTGAGGCAGCCCTTCCCCCGCAGACAAACGCCGCTCCGACAAGGAGGATCTCATTCCATGTGAGGAAGATTCCATTCCCGTGGAGACGAGTGGCATAATGAATGTCCGAGCTGGGGGACCCTATGTGTGAAGCACGGGGTCAGACCACATTTTAACGTCTTGTGTTAAGGATGAGGTGCTTAGCAGTTTAACATCCTGCAGCTTGGACGAGGTGGGTTTGCTCTACACCCCTAGGTCTTACATGCCCAACACCCTCTACCCCTTGTGGAAGGGAAGGAATCGGCAAGGCCGTGATGAAGGGGGGCCGCAGGGCAAACCACCAGGGGGTCCACGTCAGCGTGGCTATGCGAAGAAGCAATAGCCGTTAGCGTGCCTATGCGGAGAAGCATAAGGCAAAGCAACGCAACAGGAAACACGACCCAAGGGACCTTGAGGTTACTTCGCACGAGCCTCGAAGGTCGTGCGGGAAAACGACGAATGGTGCGCATGCCCGACTGGGGAGACATCAGGTGCTAGTGCAGGGGGAATCCAAGGGGCATCAAGGTGAGGGGTCCTCGGCTCTGTGCGCGCAAAAGGGATGATTTTCACGCAAAACACCGGGACGACGCGCAATTTAAGTAATGGAATTTCACGCGAAGAGGTAATTACGTGCAATGTTTTGCGCGCAAGGCAGGGTATTGCGTGCACGGACCACAGATTGCGTGCAAGTGGGGAAACCGGGGGAAGGGGAAAATTCACTGAAGCCGGTGGAGTTGCGTGCAATGGAGAACTCTGGGGAAAGGTTGCGCGGAATTCTGGATTACGTGGATGTCATATTTCGCGTGGGGGGAGCCGAATTGCGCGCACAAGAGTCTCTTCAGATTCCTTAACCCCCAAACCGTTCGGGGTCACCTTTTATTTATAGGCGACCTCTGGCTCGGAATCCAGGCGGCGCGCGAAGTTTTCCGCACCGGGAACCGCTTGCGCGCAAAATCTCGCCGCGAAGACATGGGGCGCGCAATTATTGCGCGCCTCACCGGTCCAATTCTGCGAATCCCGGGAGCACTTCGCGCGCAGAACATTTTTGCGCGTGGATCCTCCTTTATTTCACGCACCACTTCCCAGGCCTCCGGATCGGGCCTCTGATTCCGAATATGACTTTGCTTCATCATTCTGAATCTTCCTCCAAGAGTTGTGGTCTTTTTTTGACGTCAATAAATTCCCCCCCTTGGAATTGGATCGGCGAGAGGTCTCAACGATCAGATTCCAAGGGAAACGCCGAAATGCCAAAATGCTAAGTCTCCTAATCAAGTTGCGCGCAAAAAATCCGACGGGGCGCGCAAAACCTACGGACGCACGCGAAATGTTCTTTCCACGCGGCGCGGAACCCTGGCCTCGCCTATAAAAAGGGGCGCTGGGTCCCAGATCCGTACTTCCGCTTTTTCCGCGCGATAAGCTCATCGCTCTCGTGCGTGAAATCGCTCCGCGGCTGCGCGTAATAACGCACTGGCAGTGCGGAATTCCTTCCGAAATTTGGCCGTGATTTCGCGCCAAACCGGGATCTTCCGCGCTTAGCATGCCAATTGCACGCTCAACTCCTGGATTTTGCACAACTCAGCCAGATTGTGTGCCGAACACTCCGATTCCGCGCACTGCATCCTGATTTCGCCTAACTCCTGAAAAATTCGAGATGGCTGAAAACCGAGTTGATGAGGGGGAAGATGTTGCCCGTAGGACAAAAATGGCGGTGAACGAGGAGGTATATGGCGCCAAGGTGAGCGTATCCAACAATATCACCTTATTCAATCTGCTGACTCTGGGCCAAAAGGCATATCCCTTGTTGGACAACCTCCCACTCTGGAATTTTGGCATCCTGAAGGAGGAACCACTGTCGGGCTTCGAGGTGGACACACCATGGTCCTGGGTGACTCGGGAAGACGAAATTCCCCAGTAAAATATCACCGACAACGGCCGTCCTGCCAGGGAAACTAGACACATGGATGTATATGTCCTGAACCCGAGGAATAGGACCATTACCGGGGACGAGCCTGTGGCGGAGGATTCTCCGACCCTCTATGCGAGCATGTTCCGTCAGAGCATCACGGATGACACGATGGGCTGGCTGAAGGATTAGGACCTCTGGTCTGGGGTTAACTTCACCAGCGAATGGGCCTGGGCGTTCTAGGTTCGCCATACCTGCGACCAGATCGGAGACGAACTGCGGTATATCGGCCTGTTCGAGGCGGTATGGACATCGCAGTTCCATTTCCACCGTCAGCCTGAACTCAGACCGGATCTATTCACCCGGTGGTCTCCTGACACCAACATGTTCCACCTTCATCATGGGGAAGTCGGCGTCAGTCTCTGGGACGTTCACTGCATCGGCGGTATCCCACTGTAGGGTTACCAATACGACGAGTTCTTTCCTCCAAAGAACACCTGGGGAGACTGGTCGCAGATGCCTATGCTGACGTGGCACCTACTGCAGCTGGCCAAGGAGAGGCTGGGGGTCAAGGAATTCCTGAAGGACATCACCTACAAGGGCTGGTTCAGCCTATTCCTTGAGAAGGACCCCGCCGTCAAGATGCCGGGACGGGGCAAACGGTTCCCAACCGCGACTCAGAAGAGAAAGGACGGGTTATACTGGAAGACCCTGGAGGCAGGGCAATACCAATCATGGGGCTACCGCGTCATTGAGGCCCGGGACCCGAACGTACGGTATGCCGGGTTCCGTGCCGCCTTCCTGAGCGGGTGGCTCCTGCCGGTGCGGGACGCGAGGATGGGCGTCCTTCCAGTGACTTTGGTGATGACGGGCTCCATGGCCTCCAACAGACAGTTCAAATTGGGCGTCCCCATGCTGGCCAAGATGTACACCATTCTGGGGCGCATCTCACGAGGGGGGTCGCCTCGGAGAGTCTGTGGTCCTTTCCAGATCTTCCATGGCTGGGTGGAGGCTCATCTCGGTGGGTATACTTTCCCAAATGTCGTCCGTCCTCCAGGAAATGGCTTGCGACCGTCCTTGCTAAACATTGCATGGGTGGTGCCATTGACGCTCAATGAGGAGGGCGTGAGGATCCGCATTGGTAACCATGCCAACTTCAACTTCAGCCCATTCCCCACAACGGTTGGCCAACTGGTGGACAACAGGTGAGGCTCTCTGAAGCAGCAGAAATACTTCCAGAGCATTCGGGGCGGGGTGCTCATGGCTCGGATCGACGGGAAGGTGATCTGCGAGCCGTACGTGCCATCCCGATTTGCCAGGCAGTTTGGGTGCCTTCAGAAAATGCTGAAGAAGGTATTCACGACTGTCTGGTAAGAGAAAAATCCATATATCCTGTTCCAGATATGGATGATGTTTACCACCTTCAGCTCTAGCGATGTCGTTACTCTCCCTCCCACCGGGGTCGATGTCGGACTAGCAACCGAATATGTCAAAAACTGGACCATTGCGTACCCTGAGGGGCTATTACACAAGCGCGCCCAGCAACTTGAGGTTACTCGCATGGAAACCGGGCGACGGGAAAGAAGGGAAGGTTCCGTCGGAAGGGGAGAACTAAGGGCGCGTCAGGAAGCGAGGCCTGCGTAGGCCGGGACTCCGACAGCGGGAACATCACATGGTGCCTCCATGTCCTCATTACCCACAGGTCGGTCACATGAGGCGGCCAGGGAACTGCCTGGGAAGCAGATAAGATATCTGCTTAAACCTTCTCACGACGCAATTCTCCCAGCACTGTGGTCGGCCTGGATGACCCTACGACAATCGCTGAGTGTCTAAGCCATTTGGCAGAAGATAATGCAGAACGAGATCCAACTGCCAGAGGTCGGGCTCGTTCGGATTAATGTCCGAGTGAACTTCCATCGGTGGCACGCTTATCTGACGGCCATGGACGCATACACACGCCAAAGGGGGTGGCGTGCGGAGCCAACTTTCCTGGTGAAAGTGATGCTCAGCCAGGAGCATGACCCGGAAGCGATGCCGCCGGGAGAAGGCGACAGTGATGAAGAGCTGGAGGGGGAGGAGGAAACCAGAGAGGATGAAGGCGAGGGAGAAGACGAAGAAGAGGAGCCCAAAGGTGAGGATCGCAAGGGGCGACCTACCGAGGGAGTCTCCGAGAGAGCGGTGAGATTTCCAACTCTGATCTAGACATAACTGAGATTCTCAAGGTTTGTCTTTTTCTTCATTCATTTCCCTCATTTGTCCATTCTACTTTACAACTTCTAACTCACTTCCCAATCTTACTCATGAGCAACTAAGCGGTGGACGGGCGTCCCCACCAGAGGAAGGCGGAGAGGAACCAGTGGGACATGATGGGGATCTGACACCCATCATTTAATTAACTAGCGCAGAGGGGTCTCCCCTTATGGCGGCTCCTGCAGCGACCGGAACACTGGGGACCGACGCTCTGGATTTCTGTAAGTCCACGCTTCACTACATGTGCTTGGTGTCAAAAGATCCTGTCTAACCAGCGTATGCCCTGCACAGTGATCTCAACACTGGAGGCACGTCAGACTACGGAGCCCGGGCCATCCGCGAGTGGAGCAGCGGCGGACATACCACCTCGCTCGGAACATGCTCTCTGCACTGAGTCGGCCCCGACAATAGATGAACAGAGGGCGGCGGACATCAGCGGCGCTATTCCCGGAACGCGGTCGGAAGCTGGTGGAGGCATCACTGCTGCTGAGGTGAGGGAAGGTCGCCCGAACATCGAGGATTATATTCCTCATGAAGACATCCCTAGGGTGGATCCTGCTGCCGATCTGCTGGCGGCCTTCCCCATATACCGACCTGCTGACCCTGAGGAGATTGATGACTCAGACTCAGAGGCAGCCGAGGAGAGCCGGATGACACGGCGCAAGGGGTGGAAGTGTATCCAGTGCTTTCTCAGGCAGCCATAGTCTGATTGGCTGAGGCGGATGGGATCACTTCAGACCTGTCTATGCTTCCTGTGCGCCGGAGGGGCTGATGCTTAGCGCCTTCATCTGAAGGTCTGTGATTACATGGACAAGAAGATGCGCGAGAGCAGCCGGCGCACCGACATTTCCCAGTGCCAGGAAGGATCGACGAGTGCTCAAGCGCTGCTGAGGGTGGATCAAGAAGTTCGGAACCTCGAAGGGCAGGCGGCAGATAAAGAGGTCTTCATAGCAATATTCTCTGAGCTCGTGGAGCAACTGACCGCCCAGCTGGCTGATGCCCAGGAACAACTGGTGGAGGCGAGCCACCAGATGACCGTACTGCGAAGCGAGCGGGCATAGGCACAAGCTAGGGCTGATGATCTATGCTCTGTGGTGGCCAATGAGGAGAGATTCTTCGAAGAGAGAAAAGCGGTCCTGGAGGCTACCAGCCAGAGGGTAGCAGCGCTGGAAAGATCGCTTCAGCACACTAAACCCTGAGGAATTTTTTTTTTGCCATCTCATGAACTTTTTGCTTGTACTGCTCACCGTCTCAATCCAATATATGTCCAAATCCACTCTTTTGTACCCTTGGTTTAATGCGCTCAACCATAGCTTTGAAACGAATAACAACTCACCCCTAGGCTCCTGTGGGACATGCCCAGCGCAAGAAGCAAGAGATTCTTGTACCATCGTTCCGTTCAACTGTGGGGCATTGACCAAGCTTCAGGCGTCCAAAATTGGGCCTGGACTTTTGAAGAGACCCCGGGCCGATTGATGTGTCAACTTCTCAATGTGCCTTAACACACGAGCGGGGCAATGCTGGGGGAATTTAAATCCATCCGAACACAGGGGGATGGAGAGAAAGGGTGCATCACGCTGCCCAAATTCGGAACCCAATGGGGCGCAACCATGGAGGATAACTGTCAACCGTGGTGGGGGCACAACATCCATATCACGTTGGCCCGGAATGGGAGGACAACAAAAGAGGGCTGACCACTGACCATGTTCTCAACACGGGGCCTAACTCAAATATCGTTGGGCAGTTTTCAGGAACGTTGGCCCAGGACAGTAGGCGGACCATAGGTCAAGCATCCATACTGTTAGTGGGTCCCGTCAAACATGACCAGTTTTCCAGAACGTTGGCCCAGGACAGTAGGCGGACCATAGGTCGAGCATCCATACTGTTAGGGGGTCCCGTAAAACGCAAAAGGAAATGAGGGTGAGAATAAGGGGGAACAAAAAGCGCGGGAGGTGGAGTGGTGGCTTGTTCGAATAGAGTCCAACACTCTTGATATTGCGCCACCAGGGCGAAGGCGCATTAGGCGGACGTACCAACCTGATCACGGGTCGTCCCAATTTCCAGGCAGGACCCCTTTGGCGAGAGAACTACCGCTTCCCATTATTACCATGGGGCATCCCGAACATGCTCGGGGTCGATATCCTGATTACACCATTTCTCATGAAGTCGGGCCGAGGGGCCGACAATAAAGAAGGACGGTGTTCAACTATCCCTGGGGTTGGACCCAGGACAAAACATCCGGGCGGTCCTACGTATCTTATAAGGATGAGAATCAAGCCATACGTAGTTCTGAAAATGACATGGTAAGATACCAGTGCCAAGGAAAAAGGGGAGTGCGGGCGTGGCCCTTGCACTAAAAGGAGCGGAATTTGATAAATATTGTTTGTCCTTTAAGGTGAGTGGATTTTTTGTTGTTGTGAAGCGACAAACCTAGAGTAGCAGGCCATGGTGTCGCCACAAGCATCAAGCCGTGATAGGCATTGACAAGTGTCATGGCATAAAACCAATACCCAACGTGATTTCCTCTACAACGAGGTCACCACAATGCAGTGCTGTTTTTCGTCGTGCGGCCAGGACAATAATGTCACAGTTTAGGGTCGTGTGGAAGGACCAACAACACAGTTTAAGGTCATATGGTTTGGACCAACACCACAGTTTAAGGTCATATGGTTTGGACCAACAACACAGTTTAAGGTCATAAGGGTTGGACCAACAACACAATTTAAGGTCATAAGGTTTGGACCAACAACACAGTTCAAGGTCATATGGTTTGGACCAACAACACAGATTAAGGTCATATGGTTTGGACCAACAACACAGTTTATGGTCATATGGTTTGGACCAACAACACAATTTAAGGTCATATGGTTTGGACCAACAACACAGTTTAAGTCATATGGTTTGGACGAACAACAGAGTTTAAGTTCGTAAGGTTTGGACCAACAACACAGTTTAAGGTCATATGGTTTGGACCAACACCACAGTTTAAGGTCATATGGTTTGGACCAACAACAAAGTTTACGGTCATACCGTTTGGACCAGCAACACATTTTAAGGTCATATGGTTTGGACCAACAACACAGTTCAAGGTCATATTGTTTGGACCAACAACACAGTTTAAGGTCATATGGTTTGGACCAACAACACAGTTTAAGGTCATATGGTTTGGACCAACACCACAGTTTAAAGTCTTATGGTTTGGACCAACAACACAGTTTATGGTCATAAGGTTTGGACCAACCGAGAGAGGAGCCTCAGGCAAAGGAGCCTACGAGGGTTCAACAATCAGGGAGGGGTAGCAGATGCTAGCTCCCAGCTATGCTGGGCCCGAAACGCAATGTCCGGGAGACTCCTCACTCCCCTAAGGGGATGAAGGTCAAGCTGTACGCGACCCATAATGAAGAGACCCAAGCACATACTCTAGCGCTCAGACCGTGGGAGCCTCGAGAGACACCGTCACGCAACTCAGTCTGTCTGATGTGCGGGGGTGTATTGAGGGTTAGTACAAGGAGTGTCGAGATTCCAACTTGGCGCGGCGGGGCGGAAAATGACATGAACCATGCCACCAACATTCAGGGCCTGGGGAACCGGCATGACGACTGAGGATGACTGTTGACCATGTTCGCAACACAACATCCTGTCGTGTTAGCCATGGGGACAAACAAATGAGCATCAACCACTGACCATGTTCGCAAAGCGGGATTTGTATCAATTTGTTGTCTGAAACCCTCGGGGGCGTTGGACCATGACGGTAGGAGAGCCCTTGGGCATTTTATCCAGGCTGTTCTTGGGGGTCCCTCTGGGTATGAAAGATGACGGGGGCCCGAATGAAGGGGAACACGAATCTTGGAAAGTGGATGGAACTTGCCTAAGTCGAATCTGGAACTCCAATTTCTAGACCAGAGTGCTTTGAGAACATCAGCAGACCACTGGAAAGGGTCAGAGGGCTCAATCCAAGAGCGGACAAGAGATGGTGGATCCATGGGCGAAAGAGGGGGCGTAATGCCAAACACCCTAGGCAACGGGAGATCGTGGGATCTCCTAAGAGATGGGGCTGAACCTGACATCCAGATGTTCAGGCGGTCCTATGTATCCCATTAGGATGGGAATCAAGACACATGTAGTTCTGGCAATACAATTTAATGTCATGTTGGACGGAATATAGATCGTAGTTTTAGGTCTTAGAACTCGGACCGAGAAGGAAGAAAGGGAGGAATTTGGTAACTCCTGGGCTGGACCCGAGACGAAATGTCCGGGCGGTCCTACGTATCTCATGTGTGTGAGAATAAATCCACACGTAGTTCTTGACAATACAGTTTAATGTCATGTTGGACGGAATTTAGATCTTAGTTTTAGGTCTTAGAACTCGGACCAAGAGGATCTTTGTTTTAGGTCTTAGAGCTCGGACCATGAGGATCTTAGTTTTAGGTCTTAGAGCTCGGACCATGAAGAGCCCAGATGTAGGGCAGAGTGTAGTTTAAGGTCGTGCTGGACCATATAGTTTAAGGTCATGCTGGACCGTACAGTTTAAGGTCATGTAGGACTATAACAGTTTAGGAAAAGTACTTCTTGAGGAACCTGGCGTTGGTGGGAGGAGAGATACAATCCCCATCCATGGTCACCAGGGAATACGCACCATTGGGATAGACCTTGTGGACAATAAAAGGTCCCTCCCACTTGGGCTCCAACTTGGGTGGTTTCCTGCCGGGAATCATTGGCGCTCTGAGAGCCAACACCAGGTCACCATTCAGGAAGGAGCGGAGGTGAACCTTCTTATCGAAAGCTCGAGCCATCCTACTCTGATGCCTTTCCAGGTTATGTAAAGCGTGAAGCCTACTTTCATCCAGCGCTTCCAATTCGGCTAGACGGATCTCGACAACTCTTTCCGGTGCTTGCTGGTCGTAGACCGCCGTGCGCAATGAGGGCAGTTGGACCTCGATGGGATGGACGGCCTCAGCTCTGTACACCAGGGAATACAAGGTCACCTGGGTGGAATTGTGAGTCGACGTCTTATAAGCCCAGAGGGTGTTGGGGAGCTTGTCCGGCCAACTTTTCATGTTCTGACCAACCATTTTTTGCAGAATGTTAGAGAGGGTTTTGTTAAACACCTCAATCTGTCCATTCGCCTGCACATGATAGCGGGAGGTGTGGTTCGAGTGAATGTTGTACCTGGCGTACAATCTCTTCAGCTCAGCCACTCGGAAGTTGGTTATGTTATCCGTGAGGATAACATGAGGTATTCCAAACCGATGAATGATATTGGAACTCACGAAGTTGGCAATAGAACCAGCCTTGACTTCCCTAAGCGGGGCTGCCTCGGCCCACTTTGAGAAGAAATCTGTGGCAGTTAAGATGAACCGGCACTGGCGGGCCGTCGCCGGCGGGTAGGGCCCAACAACATCCAACCCCCAGAATGCAAAGGTCCAAGAATACTTAGTAGTATGGAGAGGCTCCGGTGGCCGATGCACAAAGATAGAATGAACTTGGAATGCATGGAACCTCTTGGCATACTCGATGTAGTCGTGGATCATGGAGGGCCAGAAGTATCCCAGTCTTCGAATCTGGTGGGACAACTTCGACTCGACCTGGTGGGCACCACAGGAGCCAGCGTGCACTTCCTGCATGACCTGTGGGATCTCAACTCCTTGAATACAACGGAGGAGAACACCATCAATACCGCGCCTATAAAGGAGCTACTCACGGCTAGGACCTCTTTGAAGGGTGAACTGCGGCGCGTGGCGCCGGATTCGTTCCCGCTCCGCTCGGTCCATAGGAAGATTGTCATGCCGAAGATATTCAGCCAGAGGTGTCCTCCAGTCAGGAACTATCTCGATCACCATGCCTGGAACCCCGGGGGGGTCCTGACGTGGGGGCACCAGCGGTGAGATGGGTCACTCGTGGGCCACGACCGCCCTCCGGGATAACAGGAGCAATGACTCTTCGGTGTGCCACGTGGATGATTAGGTCATCCTGCTCGGGCTCCACGAGTGATGTGGCTAGGCTGGCCAAAGTATCTGCTCGACTGTTCTATGACCGGGGAACGTGAACGACATCTGGTCGAGAGGGGAACTTAGCCATTAGATGGAGGGTGCACTCCAGCAACGACACAAGTTCTGGCTTCCTAACAGCGTAGTCACCATTAACTTACTTGATGACTATCTCAGAGTCCCCTTTTACATATAGGTGGGGCACATTAACCTCCAGAGCCAACTCGAGGCCAGTGATGAGGGCATGATATTCTACCTCATTGTTGGTTCATCCCTCTAACATTAAGAAAGAATATGGCAGCACGACTTACTCCGGGGTGATGAAGACGATACCCAGGCCCACTCTGTTAATCCTAAGATCGTTAACCCTTCTACCAGTAGGGCTTCGGGAGGTGCCATCAAAGTGAATCTGCCAGCATGGGGTGGCGTGATCGACTGAGAGGATTGACTCATCAAGAAAGACCACATCCAGCGGCTGGTCTGTAGAGGTTGGATGACCAGCTAAGAAGTTTGCCAACACCTATCCTTTGACGGCCTTCTGAGGTACGAACATAATGTCAAACTGCTGGAGGATCACCGCCCAGCGTTCCAATCGGCCGGTCAACATAGGCCGACTTAGGATGTATTTCAATGGGTCTACCCGAGAGACCAACTTTACCTCATGGTGTTGCAAGTAGTGCCACAATTTCTGTATGGCGAATATGAGCGCCAGGCAGCTCTTCTTGATGGAAGAATATCTAATATCCGCGTCGAGGAGCATGCGGCTAAGGTAGTAGAGGCTATTCTCTGTTCCCTCATTGTTTTTCTGGGCGAGAAGGGCGCCGAGGGATCGCTCCAGGGCGGTCACGTAAAGGACCAGCGGCCTTCTGGGAACGGGTGGCATCAGGACCAGAGGTTGAAGCAAATACTTCTTGATTTCCTCAAACACGGTCTGGCACTCTTCATCCCACCCATAAGCGGCACCTTTCTTCATGAGCCGAGAGAAGGGCTTACACTTGCCAGCCAGATTCACAATGAATCAGCGTATATAGGCTAAGTGGCCTTGGAGGCCTTGAAGCTCCCGAATATTACTCGGGGGAGGCATTTGACTGATGGCCTTGATCTTCTCAGGGTCAATCTCGATACCTCGGTACCTGACGATGAAGCCAAGAGACTTTCCGGAGGTGACCCCGAAGGCACACTTCAACGGGTTCATCTTCAAGTGATGAGAACGGAGCAAACCGAACACTTTCTCAAGGTCTTTGAGATGGTCCTGGCACTGACGGGATTTAACCACCATGTCATCTACATAACACTCCACCAGTGTCCCGAGGATCGGCTTGAATATGCGGTGCATAGCCCGTTGATAGGTGGCACCGGCGTTCTTCAGGCCGAAGGGCATAACCCGATAGCAGAAAGTGCCCTGGGGGGCCCTGAAGGCAGTGTACTCTTCATCCTTGGGGGCCATCCAGATTTGGTTATACCCGGAGTACCCATCCATGAAGGAGAGGGCTTGGAACCTGGTCGGTGCGTCAATCAACAACTCTGTCACGGGAAGGGGAAAGTCATCCTTTAGACAGTGGCGATTAAGATCACGGAAGTCGATGCAGACCCTGATCTGCCCGTTCTTCTTCCTGACGGGCACAATGTTGGCTAGCCACCTGGGGTACTGGACTTCCCTGACGAAGTTGGCCTTAATGAGCTTATCAACTTCGGCCTCAACCATGGAACCGTGAAAGGGGTGCATTTTTTTGGGAGGCTTCTTGAACCTGCGATGGTTTACTGGGAGGCCAAGGCGGTGGAAGACTACCTGGGGATCTAGTCCCGACATCTCGTCATAACTCTAGGAAAACACATCACGGTGCTGTCTAAGGACGTCTATGTACCATTGCCATTCCTCGGGAGGAATATTGGCGCTTACCAATGTGGGTCTCGGGTCTGCCTCACTACCGAGGTTAACCTGTACGAGCTCGTCAACCATGGTGGAGACACCATCCTCAATGGCAGGAGGAGCATCTTCCATGTCTTCTTCTCCGCTTGGGGAAAGATCGTCTACAGGGGGAGCCGTTTCGGGGCTGCTCGACCCTGATGGGGAGCTAGCATCGGCTTGGGTAGCAGACGTCGTCACGACGGGAGGCTCATGCACCGCGGAGACCATAACGAAAAAGGCGGTTGATCCAATCACATCCGGCCTGTGGCCCAAGGGGCCACACTTTACAACATTGAAGTAGTGGTGTCGCGTTGGCCTGAGCCGGTCGATCTCGGCTCGGCAAAACATTCACGTATGACGCACCGCCATTGCCATAAGCCCAACATTCCGATATCGTACGAGGGTAGGAGGCTCGGGGATCACCCGGGCCTGGTTGGTGTAAGAGTACGAGGTGATTTCCCGTCGTCGCTTAGACCCAGAAATGTGCATTCCTCTGGTACCCGAGACAACAAAGCACTCTCCCATATCGGGAGTTTTGTCCTCCAACCGATGGATTGGGAAGACATATGCGTCATCCAAACCTGCCTAGGGATCACTCGCGATAGCGACAGGCTCAAACTCACCTGCCAGGATTTTCTTGTCCTTGAACTTGTAATAGTCTGTGTCCAGGTAACGAGCTTCACAAGAGGCAAATGGGGACACATCTTCTTTGAGCACACCCACTCGACCCTTAAGAGAGTATTTGAGGCACTACTGGTATGATGAGGGAACCGCTGTGTGAAGATGGAGCCATGGCCTGCCCATTAAGGCGTTTTAGTCAGTGTCCTGAGAGACAACCATGAATTCAGTATTGGCAATTAAGCCGCCGAACTGGGTCTTCAGATGAATCTTGCCGAGTGGAGTTTGCTCGGTCCTGTCATACCCCTGGATTCTGAGGTCGGAGGGAGTTAAATCATCCTCGGACAACCCCAGTTTTCACAGTGTCCGAGTTGGGATCAAGTTAATCCCAGAACCCGTGTCGACAAGACATCGACAGACCTCCACGCCATTGAACTGGCCGGGGATGTACAGTGGGCAGATGTGCCCCTCTATGGGAGGGTCTTCATCTTCACCGGAGAATGAGATAACCGCCTAACATTCGGCGTCCTCAATCACCTCGGTGTGGAAGGATTCTGTGGCTGCTACCTCCGTTTCAAACTGGAGGGCGCTCCTCAGAGCCTCGACGAGCGCCTCACGCATTTCAGACGACAGGAAGAGGGCCTCAAGGATTGAAAGCCTCACCGGAATGCCGGACAGATGCTTCAGGACATCATACTTTCATGCCAAATACGAGCTTCTTCTTACAGGAGGTCGCTCTGCGATTGGGGGCAAGACGGGCCCTGCTGGCGGGACCGGTGACTGACTGGTACTAGGCACGTCCCACTGTTCACTAGCTGAAGCCCGGGAGGTGGCTACCATGCTAGGACCGGAAGGTCATTGTCGGCCAGTGGTAGGGCTGGGCTGGTTGCGATGCGGGCAAGGCAATCCCGCCCAATCCAGCAACACGAACGGTGGTGGAAGCGAACCCGTTGTCACCGGATGAGGGAGCCGCGAGTGCTTCTCTCTACACCGGGCCTACTGACTGGTCTCGATGGCATGCACGACCTGACTGGAGGTGACGACCGCCGTGCCCCGGCGATTCACGTAGCCACGGCTCCGTCGACGTTGATGACGGCTGGGGACATTGGGGGGGTTCACCCGGCGCTCCTCGTCTTCGGGAGCCACAAAGGGATTTACCAACTCTACAGTGTTAACTGAAGCATACCCCGAGCTCTTGGGGAGATTCACCTAGTGCTCCTCGTCGTCTGGAGCCACAAAGGGATTTACCAAATCTACGGTGTTAACCGAATCGTACCCCGGGCTCTCGGGGAGATTCCCCCGGCACTCATCGTCGTCCGGAGCCACAAAGGGATTTACCAACTCTTCGGTGTTAACCGAAGCGTACCCCAGGCTCTTGGGGAGATTCACCCGGCACTCCTCGTCGTCCGGAGCCACGAAGGGATTTACCAACTCTACGGTGTTAACCGAAGCGTACCCCAGGCTCCCAGGGAGATTCACCCGACGCTCCTCATCGTCTGGAGCCACAAAGGGATTTACCAACTCTACGGTGTTAACCGAAGCGTACCCCAGGCTCTCGGTCGAGGAGTCATCCATTACCGGACGGGGTCTCGGAGGGATCCCCATTCTTTGGGGCATAAAATCACCAAGCATGCGAGAAGATGACGATAATGGCAGGGCGCGTTCTTTCTTCATGCGCTGCCGCATGCTCTTCTGGGAAGAAGTAGGCTGGGATGACGAGGCCGAAGCGGCGCTCACAGATTCTGAGGGCTCTGGATGGTCCAGGCGGGCACGGATGATGCCACGGGCACGGGCGACCATCCTGCGGGCCATCCAGTCATTATACTTCTGGGACCCACGGTCGGAAACCTGTTCCCACCCGTCCCCGTCGTCACTACTGCCATCTGATCCCACGAAGACACCTGCCACCTGTGCCGGGTCTGGGCCCAACCTGACTATATTGTTGTCAATCTGGTCTTGGAGACAGTCCTTGAACACATAGCATTGTTGGATGGTGTGTCCCGGGAACCGGTGATAAGGGCAGTAGTCAG
The DNA here is from genome assembly GCA_963277665.1 of Viscum album. NCBI lineage: Eukaryota > Viridiplantae > Streptophyta > Magnoliopsida > Santalales > Viscaceae > Viscum > Viscum album. The sequence continues at coordinate 716,049,088 of OY728133.1, read as the reverse complement.
GGCGATCCGTGAGACATGCCTCTTCTAGCTTCCGGCACTCAGGAAGCCGCACGATCCTCTGCTCCAAGGCGCTACGGAAATAACCGGGGACCTGGGCCTCGCCAAACGAGTAGTCCCAATTACTTCTTCCTGGAAAGGGGACCCTTGGGGGCTAACCATTTCTAGGGGCCAGTGGAGCAGGCCGAGGAGGCGGAGCCGGATTACCTCGCCTAGGTGGTGGCGGTGCGTTACGCGGAGGCGCCTTCCGATTTTGAGGCGGTCGCTGCTGGGCCGGAGGCTGTGGGGGTGGACCACTATGAGCCTGCTGATCTGGCCTCACCAGCACCAACTCTAGCTGTCTGGGGGCCTCTATCTGTGCCACAGCAGCGAGCTCGACTCTGGCGGCTCTCCTTGCGGAGATCACAGGAGGCAGTGGGCGTGCCTAACTGGCCTGTTGTAGGGCTTCTTTGAGGCGCTGAGCCTTGTCCGAGAAGTCCCGGAACCCTCCAGGGTAATTCTGCGTGATCAGGGAAGGAACCAACTCCACCTTGACATTCCCCACACCCATCGTTAGTAATTGCTCCTGAGTCAGTGGCATGTCAAGGGAGTATGTGAGCCCCTTCCACCGGGCGACAAAGTCCGCGACTCGCTCATCGGGCCTTTGCTTGCACCTGAAGAGGTCTGCAATGTTCATCTTCCGGGTTGTGGAACTGAAATGGTAGGGGAATTGTCGACGAAGGTCCTCCCAGCTAGTCACTGATCCAACAGGGAGCTGGTTGTACCAAACAAACACTGGTCCCTCCAGCGTCTGAACGAAGCACCGGAGCTTGGCAGCCTCCTGCTGCGCCGGAGTCCCCAACATAGGCCGGCACCTCGAGTTAAAGTGGGCCAAGTGCTGTGGCGGGTCTCCAGTCCCGTTAAAGGGGGAAAAAGTGGGATTCCCAAATCCTGGTGGGGCCAGCATGTCATCCACCCATGCGGGGTACGGGTTGCCATCCGGTGGGATCGCCACCTGCCGAGTTTCCAGGGCCTCCAAGAGAGCGATGAGTACTTCCATCAGATCATCCAGATGCGGATTCATGTCCTGATGGGGATCTCTAACCACAAGTTCATTTCCAGGCTCTTCGATACGATAGTCGCGCTCAGTGGCTCGGGGGGCAGCTGGCGGAGCGACTGTCAGAGCGGCGGGAGGAAACCGAGCAGGGTCACTCAGGCTGCCTCACTGCTCGGGAGGGTTCGGCGAAACATATCGCGCCCTCTTGCCATGGGCTCCAGTGTCTCCCCTGTCGGCGAACACAACACGGTTACAGTTTCCCGGGGGAACCTCAGTAAGGGGTAGATGCTCCTGCCCCTGCTGTCCTGGTCTAGGTTTGCCGTAGACAGGTTGTCGCTCTGCAATGCGTTCGGCCAGGAGCTCATCAACCAGCCTCTTCTGCTCGTCTAGCTGTTGGCACAACGTGGCCTTCTCGGGATCTTCCTCTGCCTTCTGCACTGAGGCACATGGGTCGGCGAGTTTGACAGACCCGACGAGCTCTTTACCCTTGCCGATGTTTCAGCCCAGCACTAGTGCCTCCGTGGGTACAGGAAGGCCTAGGAGGCTCCTCTATTGGCGAGTAATCCTCCCAGATGGGTCCAGCAGCGGCCTATCCTCGGGGGGTGAGTCCCTGTTGAGGGGCTCCATAATGTTTCCCTCATATGAAAGGTCAGCCATGTTGACTGTGACTGCCCTTGGTGACGTTCCATCAGGGCCGCCCAGTGGATCGGGCTACCGGCGGATCGCACAGAAGAGGAGAGCAGCGTACTGGCCCCACCTATGGACATGCACGTGGGGGTTGGCCTCCTCAATAACTCTGCGGAGAACTTGAAAACCTTGGACGCATTGTTGCTGAAGGGCCTCGTGGAGGCCCAGCGACTCGGGGTGCCGGACCGCGGGGAGTGCTGCTAGGTCAACCCGATGGCATTGCTCACCAATCTCCTCGAGATGCGCTTGGCTCCTAGGATACGGTGCTAGATGATGGTGGAGGCGGGAGTGAGTCACCCGAAGAATCTGGCGGAAGCATTCAAACTCTCCCGGGGTGAGTGACTCTGCACATCAAAACCCAATTCTGTGACCGACCAAAACTTCTCATGGAAGTGGCCCGCTGCAAGAACGGTCCAGAAGCTCCATGGATCCGGCTCGGGGTCCAGAACTTGCCGCCCTGCTCGTCCACCGAGGAATGTCTGGGAATTGGAAATGGCACCGAGGCAGGCCGTCGGGGCGGTGGGCTGGCCGGCAGGGAATACAGCGAACAGGCCGATTGGCGGCCGATCCCTGGGTCATCCTCCAGAGGTTGCAGTGCCCTGGCCGCCACACCACGATAGGATGGGCCGGTGGATGGGCCTCCTGTCACAACGTCGATGCTCTCCGAGGGTGTGTCGCCTCGCGATCCTTCCGTCGTTCCCCAGATGAGCTCCTCACCCTCCCTAACAGGGGCGGGAGGTTCTTCCGAGGAGATCAGCGGCAACTGCGGGCTTGATCCCTGGCGGTGCACCAAGTCTTCGTCCTTTTGTATATACCTCCGAAGGGAGGAGGGAATCATACGGATCTCGCATTCGGGGAGTACGATACTGACGCGCCGCATCCCCATCCCTTCCCTCAACTCGAAAGGTTGGGGGGAGGTTCTATCGTTGAATCGTACTCTACCTCAGAATCCGAGAAACAGACTGGTCTGATTCCCATCTGGACTCCCCTGACATTCCTCCGATGGTGACGACGCTCGGCCTTCCTGCCCCTGGGTAGCTCCTCAGGGTAAGGAAGACTTCTGTCATTGGGTCCCCCAGCCACAATAGATTTGGGGAAGAGGGGACCGAAGGCCGGGGTAAGAGAAGCACCGAGACAGATGTCGAAAGGGGCATGGGGAGGACCTCCATGTGAGTGAGCGACTAGATACACAACGGCTCCATGCTTGTGACCGGCGGTAGGGGGAGTGACCTCATACCCCATGCAGTGGGTGTTGGAAGGATTCATACCCGAAGCATAGCCGTCGCGAAGAAGCTTTCAGCTTCCCAGATCGGTGGCACAGAATGAGCCTTCATGGTGAGCGGCACTACCGTGGATTGGTCCGCAGTGGCCATTGCAAGTGTCCACGACCAGGAGATTCGACCAACCTGCCTGTAGGGCGGTCGGGGTTTTGATCCCAGTCGGGCACGCGGCTGCCCCTACTCAACATGCACATGGATCTGGGAACAGGAGTCAGTAGTGGTTGGGGCCACAATGGTTGCTGATGCTGGTGCCCCAGGACGGGCGTTCTCCCCCACTCGCGCCCAACGCTGGCGTCGAGTTAGATGGGCCGGAGCTGGTGGGGCGGGCATGAAGACTGCCTGCTCCTCGGCTCAGGGAGTCGGGCGGCGGCGTCGACGCAGCCTTGCGGGGGTTCTTGCCGGTAACCCCTGTGATGGATTGCCGATCGGGTGGACCCGGACATCCCCCACCTCATTGGTGTAGGGGAGGGATGTGTCACAGCGATCCGGGGATAGGCTCCCGAAGTGGTTGAATGTCGGCATGGGGAGCAGTGGCTCCCTGCGCGGCCCTCGAGGGCGGCTATGGTGGTGAGGCACGGCCGCCTCTAGACCAAAGTGGGCCATGCCCCTGGTAGGGATGATCCCTTCCTCGTCATACCTATGAACCAGGTTATTCATCACCCTCCGTTGGATGATTTCTGACGGGGAGAGGGGACGCAAGCGCCTGGCTGCTACGGCAGTCAAAGTCGGAGTGACCGTGGGATAGGCGGGACCGCATGGGGTTGCCGCGTCGGCACTGCCCCTGCCCCTGCGCCGGTGGGCAGGTGGCGGTCGAGCTCCGAATGCAGTGATCTGATTCCTGGAAACAGGGAGATGAACCCATTAGTATCAACAGGAAAGGAGATCAACAACCAAGGCCCGACATCATTCCATCTTCAGTGGTCGGCGAGAGGGAACCATGCTGACGACGTCACAGAACGGAGTAGTCGACGTCCTGACGGCCTCGACCCCTGGCGGGTTCACGTCCTGGTGAGGGATACCCGGACCTGGTGACATGCTATTATTCTGATGCTCCAACGGCTACCATTCGCCATGTTGAGGAGAAGAGCTTCACGTTGGGTTCACCATTTTTTTTTCCAACGCTTTCGCCGGGGCGCGCGCGTCCGTCCGCCGGGGAGGGCGCGCTGCTTGTGGCCCCGCATTCCCGCTTTCCAAAGGTGGGCGACATCCATTCCTTGTTCAGGTACTTATGCTCCTTGATCGAAATCGGGATGATGGGATGTCGGTTCTTCCTTCCGTGGATTCCTCCTTGGAGCTCGTTACCTATTCCGGGTCTCCCTCATAGATTTAAGACGGATTCGTGAAGCTCATTCCCGGCGCCATATCTACATGGACACCAGTTAATTACGCTGCTTCCATTAAGACGCTCCAAGGGGTCTTGTCAGGACAGCAACCTGCAGTGAGGAGAATGGTCACGTTGGGGCATCGTCGGCATGTCTGTCTTTGGGTCCCTTGTCACAGGGCTTCTCGAGGGCGTGGAAGCCCGAGGCATCCCACATCGAACGCGGGGAATTTGTAACATCTGAGGTTTTCCTCAGCTTCCCATGTTTAACACGGGGTATGTCGCGAGTTTAATGTTTTGCAGAGACGGATCGGGTTAAAGGGTCCCTAGGGGGAACACCGATGTTGGGGCCAACACGTGGGAGACCTCCCGTATAACATGGAGTGGGAAAGGGTGGCATGATCTCACAAGGATGTGGCGGCCCGGGGAAGGATCAGTATGGATGGTTGGGTGAAGCATGGGGCTTACGTTCTGAGATGGCCCAAGTGGGGGAATACAGTTTAACATCATGCGGGTGGGAATATAGTTTAACGTCATGCGGGATGAGATACAGTTTATCATCATGCGGGACAGAATATAGTTTAACGTCATGCGGGACGGAATATAGTTTAAAGTCATGCGGGACGGAATACAATTTAACGTCATGCGAGACGAAATACAGTTTAACGTCATGCGGGACGAGATACAGTTTAACGTCATGCGGGACGAAATATTTTGGGCTTACACTTTGAGGCGGCCCAAGGTGGTTAGGGAACCGACATGGAGAGGTCGGGACGACTGGGTGGTGGGCTTGAACCACGTGGAGGCTTCCTACCTACCATGCGCTAGCACGGATCAAAGTCCACGTAGATCGCTGGGATGAGGCTTATGCTCTGAGGCGGCCCTTGAGGATCTCATGGTCGATGCGCACTCTAAGCCCAAGTGAGTAATGCTCGGTGCGGGAAACAAGAGTCGACAGGGACCAGACGATCACGTCGCAAAGGGTGCGTCCGTGAGAAGTGGAATAGGGCTTACGCATTGTGCGGCCCAAAGAGGAAATAGGGGTTTACGCGTGGTTAGCGGCCCTTGGTTTCAGGGCTTACTCCAGGGTGGAGGCCTGTGGTGCGACAAAGCGCAGTGGGAAAAGGACTCCACTGGCCTTGGCAGGGGGGAAGTACGGAGATGCACGGGTGAAATCATCTGCACGAAAGGTTAGGGGATTACACTCTGAGGCAGCCCTTCCCCTGCGGACAAACGCCGCTCTGACAAGGAGGATCTCATTCCATGTGAGGAAGAGTCCATTCCTGTGGAGACGAGTGGCGTAATGAATGTCCGAGCTGCGGGGGCCCTACGTGCGAAGCACGGGGTCGGACCACAGTTTAACGTCTTGTGTTAAGGACGAGGTTCTTAGCAGTTTAACATCCTGCATCTTGGACGAGGTGGGTTTGCTTCACACCCCTAGGGCTTACATGCCCAACGCCCTCAACCCCTTGTGGAAGGGAAGGCATCGGCAAGGCCGTAATGAAGGGGGGCCGTAGGGAAAACCACCGGGGGGTCCACGTTAGCGTGGCTATGCGAAGAAGCAATATCCATTAGTGTGCCTATGCGGAGAAGCATAAGGCAAAGCAACGCAATGGGAAACACGGCCCAAGGGACCTTGAGGTTACTTCGCACGAGCCTGGAAGGCCGTGCGGGAACAAAACACATGGCGTGCATGCCCAGCAGGGGAGACATCAGGTGCTGGTGCAGGGGGCAGCCAAGGGGCGTCTAGGTGAGTGGTCCTCGGCTCTGTGCGTGCAAAAGGGACGATTTGCACGCAAAACACCAGGACGATGCACAATTGGAGTAATGGAATTGCGCGCGAAGAGGGAATTGCGCGCAATGTTTTTTGCGCAAGGCAGGGTATTGTGCGCACGGACCACGGATTTCACGCAAGTGGGGAAACCGGGGGAAGGGGCAAATTCACTGAAGCCAGTGGAGTTGCGCGCAAAGGTGAACTCCGGGGCAAGGTTGCGCGGAATTCGAGATTACCTGGATGTAATCTGTCGTGCGGGGGGAGCCAAATTGCGCGCATGAGAGTCGCTTGATTCCTCAACCCCCAAACCGTTCAGGGTCACCTTATATTTATAGGCGACCTCCGGTGCGGAATCCAGGCGGTGCGTGAAGTGTTCCGCGCCGGGAACCGCTTGCGCGCAAAATCTCGCCGCGGAGACATGGGGTGCGCAATTATTGCGCGCCTCACCGGTCCAATTCTACGAATCCCAGTTGCACTTCGCGTGCAGAACATTTGTGCATGAGGATCATCCTTTATTTCGCGCACCACTTCCCGGGCCTCCGGATCGGGCCTCTGATTCCGAATATGACTTCGCTTCGTCAGTCCGAAACTTCCTCCAGGAGTTGCGGGCTTTTTTCGGCGTCAACAATCATCAAGCCTATAGTCAAATAAAAAATGTGTATGATTATATCTCTACACACGGTTTTTATAAAATGTCATTACATATTGTAAATAGATGAAGAACTATGCCATCATATTTTGACACAAGTACAGATATAGGGATAGGCATATATTTTTATCTCTACAATCAGGGCATCAGAAAACTCAGATCAGTATGAACAAGTGTTTTCTCTGGAGAAAACACACATTATTTCTCCCATCAAAGAGGATTGTCAGCATATTTTGGTAAAGGAAAAAGTGTTATAGTAGGTTCATATTCCCATCCTAATCGGTTCTTATCTTGTGAGATAAGCACATGCCTCAAGATAGGGGAACATTCCTATCAAAAAAAACAATGTGAAATATTCCAAAGTGTTAGAATTGGGATTATATCCCGATTCTCACTGAGGTTTAATATGTGATAGTGTCACATTACATAATATACAGTCATATCCTTATCAAAGAAGCTAATTGGAATAATCCAAAGCCCCAATATTTAGATCCTATTCTCATTTTGGTAGGGGTTTACAGAGTGAGAGAGAACATGCCTTCAGATAGGCTCATATTTCTGTCAGTTAATCTACCTATAATATTCTAGAATATTATGGACGTTAGCTTCATATCCCTACTTATGCTGAAGAAATACTACATGAGAATCCTTATGTGGCTATATATGAGGAAATCCATATCCATTCTCCCATTACGGAGGTATGTTAGCATATTCTTGTAGGTATTAAATATTTTAAATGGGATCATATTTCCAACACAACCAAGGCTCACTGAGTTAGAGTGGAAAATTCCTCAAGATAAGCTCATTTCCTTATTGAAAAAGACCAGCTACGTATTGCAAAGGCTTAGGATCAGGCTCATATCCCCATTTTGTTTAAGGATCACCATGTGAGAATGGAACATTACTTGTGGAATTCTCATATTCCATTTGATAATGAAATATCTCATTGGAATATTCTATCACCTTCTCAGTAGTGGGTTTATATTCTTGTAGAACTAGATGGTTATCATAATATTCAAGAACTCATCATAAAATAGGATCATATCCCCAAAAAATTCCCAAACGAAGGTCATAATATTTTGTACATGATGTATAATGAGTCTCATATTCCTATTATTATCAATGCAAGTGTCTTTTAGGTTGTTAGAGACACATTCTCAACACTCTAAGGGTTTGTCGAATCTACAATAGAAGTAAAAGATGGTTGTTTTCGTGATATTCCTCCACATGATAGTGTGGATATAGATCATAGAAACTATTCTCCTAATAACTTCCATAGTCAAACTACTAATGCTGATATCTCCCACAGATAAGGAATTCCACCCCATTCCCAGGATCCTCCATATAGATATATTTTCAAAACTCAGACACATTCGTATAGAGAGGTGATAAAAACATCATGGTCAACAATATATAGTTCCCTATAAACTATTATGAACACTACGATCCTATTAGAGGAAACCCCAAGAAGCACCTTATCTGTCCTAATTGGATAGAGCATATAAGTCTAATGAAAAGTATTCCCATATTGATATATGGAATGTGTTTTTCAAAAAACGTCCCCACCATGTTTTGGACCCTTTCTACTTATGACTATGAGACCTTAAATGAGTTAGAGATGAATTGCATGCCTTATGAACATAAAAATATGTGGGAAACTAATTATTTATTTAAGGATAGACACCTACCATATCCAAGATATAACGGTCACCTAAAAACCATCAAGATTCTATATTGTCAGCTAGACCTAGTTGCTATCTTCATGGCCCTAGATCTAAAACTAGAAAATAAAACCACATCTACAAAAATTTTACATCCATTTCATCCTAAATCCTTAGAAACTAATAGTTAGATCCTTGTCATAAATATATATTTAAGGATGGTAAAGGTATAGAAAATTACATTTTACCGCACCCTTGGAACAACAGAGCCCATCATATATGGAATCATTTAATTCCATAGCCTTTGGTTAACTCAAGTGTCTAAATAATACTCTATCTGATTGTTCAATACAGAAAATTACCCCAATTCAAAAATTACAAGAAATCACGAGAAGAGGGGTAGGATATCTAACAGATCATTGAACTCTACTCCTAAGTGTAGCAATAATTTATTTTAGACACAGAATCTAATGTTTCAACCAACCAGACAACATCTGGTAATGAATGAATCCCATCATGGAATATTATTTCACCTAGCTCCTATATGAGGGTAATTGTGCCACTTCAATAAGTTTGTGATAACAGCTTCCATAGTAGCAATCTAGGAGTGAACCCAGCTACCCATGATGGGGAAATACCTACCACAACTTCCACCTCTCTGATCATTAATTTCAAAGATGATTCAGTACATATTAGAGAAAACTATGAACAGAACCCCAACCCACTAGGATAGGGGAATTCATACCTCAATCACCATCACCAGTTTTACTATCCTATGATAGGGTCCTAGTGAAATAAAAAGTGTTTCAAGATCAACCCTGTACTGCTAGAATGAGGGAATTTATATCTCAATTCTCATCCAAGGAATCATCCAATCCTCTACTAGAAGCATTAGATCCTCAACAATTAGACCAATCAATTCCAATATTGTCCCCAGATAGGCCCTATCCAACATAGTAAAGGGGAATTTCATCATCATCATCAACACATATAGAATTAGTCATCTCCATGTTGGAAGGTAAATATTGACGGTCAATATCCCATCTATTCCTCCCAACGTATGAAAAAAAACTACTATTTGGGTCCCATTTAGAAAAATCGATCAGAAACTCCCTCAAAGTCATTATTAACAAACCATGATGGGAGGAGCATACAATGATGGTAATCAAACACCATCAGATTTGTATGGTAAAATGACATGATATAGAAAAGTGTTTAATAAATAACCCTAATATGGGTAATGAAGATTTATCATAATACATTGAAAGTAATAGGACAAACACCAATACCTAATGCACTTCTATGGATGTCATTTCCATCAACACAATAGATAATATGGATCAAGATGTACATTCCTATGGATGTAATACGGAAAATTTTCCATGAGTGGAGGGTGATCTAGATGCACCCACTGAGGCCTCACACTCCCAGAACCAGAGGATGCTTCAAAACATCGAACCTCCAAATATTGAGTTTCCACCTCTATAGAGAAAAACTTGTAAAGATAACAGGAAATGTGTGGCCACATCCCAATCAACACCCAGAATAACTGAACATCCTTCCATGAAGGAATCATTGTCATGATATAAAAAATGAGATGAAAACTCTAGACCAACTCAACATAGAGTTACTCAAGTGAAATAATAATGTTGGGTATCACCTTCAGGATGAGGTTAATGTTACTCCCATCATACATTGGAAATGTTACGATCCCCCTCTATTATGGTGACATCCTATACCTCACTAGGGATATTATTACATCTTCACCTAAATTTAGAGTCATAGATAGAGGAAAATATAGAAACTTCACCGGGAACTACCAACTACTTATAGATAGAAGGTGGATCATATAGCATTACCTATAGAACTACTCAACATATTCGAGTCCCTGGCTTCTGGAATAGAATCTATAAATGGGTGACACACACCAATGTAACCTAATAAGAATTCATACCTAAGTGGGTTAATGAACCATTTCCTCCACTCAATTTCAGAATTCCTACCATATCCAAATTTAATTGTGTGGGAAACCCTGAATAGTATATCACTCATTTCATAACCTGACGTGGTCTATTGTTAGGACCTAAACATCTAAAGGAATCAAAAAATCTGAGGTGGTTTTTATAAACATTGATAGGGATATCATTTTTATAGTACCACAACCTTCTTGTAGAACTAGTTGCAGAATGGGATGACATTCTTTATCAATTACCTCATCAATTCAGCACCATGTTGAGGAAAATGACAATCGTCAATCTAATGAACTATAATTAACAAGAAAATGAGAGGGTGTCTAACATCATATCTAGATGGAAGGGTTTAAACTATTAACTCATCAAACCTCTATCTTGGATGAAATTTTTGGAACTCTATGATACAGTCTATAGGATGAGATGGAGACCCCTATGATCCAAATGAAGTATCCAAGTGGGTTTTCTAGGTTTTCAGACATAGAAAATCTATTGGACGATTCTATTTTCTGAACCTAAGTTAAGTCTCATCTCATGCCACCAACACTGAGAAAAGGGATCCGAAATTCATATACAATTGTTGTTACCCTAAAAAAATCATTGGTTCATATTCAATAAACTAGGCAGGCCCCAAACTGCCTAGCGCCTAAATTCAATCAACAACAACCACAAAATCTCCCTCGTCTAAAAGCATAACAAAATTAGGGTGGCCTTTGATATTAGAAACAGATGAATAAAACATACTATTTTTAAATGACAATGCCCATGATTATTTCCTTTATTCCATGGACAATAAATTTCTCAATACTCCATATACCATGAATCTCAATGATTTCAACCTCCTCGATTATCCTAACTACTACCATTTTCACATAAGTTTATGTCATAAGATATAAGATTTATTCTTCACCCAATGCTTTCTTCAAATCATTGATAATTCAATATATGTGATTTTGGATAATTATTTAGAGAAGGTGGTAGAAATTATAATTTTCCTGTCAAAAGAAGAGGGTAATTGGGAAAAAGTTCTGGCGATGAATGGGTTAAGTTTAACAACTTGATGACTCGGCGGACAATTTACCAAGCTCATGCCACCATGAGTGAAAAACTTCATAGACCCACAAAGTCTTCTCAAAATAGAGAGGTAACGTTAGATATTCCCCATGAGGGTGTAAACAACTATCAAATTCATGATGAAATAGAATATAAAGACTCATATTCATCTCAAATTCAAGCTCTCAGACATGTATAGTTCTACCATAAAAAATCTAAATCATGTTAACCACACCAGAAAAACAAACCCTCATCAAATGAGGACATAATATTTGGGTAATGTTAATGTGATACACTTGGAATACCCCTTCTATGATGAATAATATGTCGCGGAATATGATTTCCCCATACATGACCGGGGAAGAGGAGTTTGTATGTGCCGAAACCAATGATATAGAGGACATTGTGAGCATGGTCATACGCATTAATTCATTCACACACCCACATCAGAGTTATATTTATATATATGCAGCCAAGAACCATTGTAAAACACTCTAATAATTAAAAAAGAGGCATTAAGGTGTCCCAAAACCCTCCAGTTTTCGTATATTCCCAATCTCAATGCATGAACCCCTATCAAGGGTGAGATCATCTTATTTTTTCAAGAAAACTGGGATGTCCAGCAATGCCTATTCTAATGGAATTAGAAGCTGCCTCAAACTCTACACAAGCACAATTCCCATCAGAATGAACCACATCATTTTTTGATCCACATAATAAAGAGCATCCCCACCTCAGGAAGCAGCAACCTATGGCCCAAAAGTATGATATGTTGAAATAAATGGTGGTTTTCCCAACCATGGTCTCAATCCTAGATGTAATCCCCATTTCAAAAGAACACGGGGAGGCACTCATTGAATCCCTATATAATCCATCAGAGTTCGATACTGAATTCTATAAATTCAAGGTGTATGAAGTAGAGATTATGTATGTAAGATGGAATGTCACCATCTCATTCATAGAAAGGGCTCATGAATATATCATAGAGTGAAAATCCATGTATTTATAATTTTTTTGGTAGACTCAATAAGGTCATCATCTAATGGTATTTAATTGAAAATAATTCTATGATTAACCTCATCACAACTCAAACCCTCCAGCATTTGAGGTATAGTGAATGAGATATTTCTCCCCAAAATCTGGCCATTCAAGGGTATGATATGTGTGATAAAGGACCTCTTGGTAAGATCAAGATCAAATATCAATTTTTAGTTTTGACATCTTTTTCTGAGTTTAGGAATATCCTGAAATACACTACATATAATCTCTTACTCTATAGGAATCTGATCTATAGAAACATGGTGGTATCTTCAACATTCCATCAGTGTTTGAAATACCCCATTTATGGAATAGTCATCATACTACATGATTATAGTTCCCACTTCAATAAATGATAACCCACATATTCTGTTGTAGGTTTCTAAATGAGTGAATTAAAACAACCATTGGTGGATATAGATATATATGAATCATCTCCAAACATCTTCAGGACCACCCATAAAAACCCCCAAAGCACGCTCAATAGAGAATATGTTATCCCAATAAATCTAGTTTAGGAAATAGAGATGATACCAAATATAAAAACTCATTATTTCTACAGAGATAGTGTAAAATGACAATCAACTTTATAATATCTCTAAAAAATCCACAATTTTGGGATGATAGTTTATTTTCCCATGGAATCTCCCACCTTGATAGTGAAAAAGATTCCTTTACTTTTTTGACTTCAACTAAAAATGACTCCATGGCCTCAGTGGTGGATGAAGAAGAGGGTGACCTTAAAAACAGACCACTCACACTCATTGAAGACATCTACACCACTATTGATGAGCTTGGGTGGGTAAATATTAGAATATAAGAAAACTCACAGACTAAAATAATAATGTCCTCCAAACCCATCATGAAGAACGATATATACATTTAATTTCTATAGAAACACCAATATGTGTTTTCTTGGAACTGTATAGAAATACCTAAGATAATTCGAGATTTATTAGTGCACCAACATGGCTTACATAATGATCATTGAGGCTTAAATCAGGTATCTTGGAAGATCTACCCTCTCGTGCTACCAATGTAGAGAAGGATGTTGAAAAATTGATCAAATCTAACATTTTACGAGATGTTAAATACACAATATAGTTTCCCACCGTCATCCATATCAAGAAAAGGATTGACAATTTTAGGGATTTCATCAATTTCAGATACCTTAATTAAATGTCCAAAAGGGATGAATTCCCATTTCATATAAAAAAACTATTGATCATTCAATCTATTGAATTCCATTCCCTTTTCACTATGGATGGATATTTAGGATACAATAAGATAAAGATAGAACCCAAAGATGAGGAAGACACTATATTCAGAGAACCTCATGGGATCATTTTCTATCATGTTATGCACATTGGGTTAAATAATTTTGTTGCAACATATCAATGAACCATGAATCATATTTTTAATCCCTTATTGTAAAGAAAAGAATAATTTTATATCAATGACCTGGTGTTCAAATCCATTCAGTGTTGTGATAAGTTCATGGATCCTCAAATTGTTTTCAACATGATGCGACAACACAGTCTAAAGATGAATTTACTAAAATTTTATATCTAGAAAACAACATGGATGTTACTTGTCCTTATTGTATTCCTCTATGGTATCTAGGTTTTCATAGAGAAGACTAGTGTTATTATAGAAATTTCACCCCTAGAAATATCAAATAACTAAGTGGAATCTAAGGGGAAATTGCCTCAATTTGTTACTTCTTATCAAACCTAGATATAAAATATCTCCCATTAATCAAGCCAATGATGAAGGTAATCAATTACCAATGTAACAGTGACTTCCAACCAGCCTTTGAAAGTATCAAGTAGTATCGAATTCACCCACTGGTCCTTATTCCACATGTGGAAGGGAAGACACTTATCTTATATGTGGCTTCCATATTACAATCTATTGGTTCTTTCTTCACATAGAATAATGATTTGAGAAATTACAGTAGTCTTTATTACCTAATCCAAATGATACTATGTAATAATACCCAATACCCTGATATTGAGAAGAACTACCCTTCACCCTTATCTTTTCCATGGAGAAGCTAAGTCATTACTTTATACACAATGAATTTCATTTGGAATCTCAAATTAAACCACTCAAGTACATACTTGGCCCTCCCATAATGACCGGGTGCTTGGCATGATGGATGGTCATTCTTATACAGTATGACATCTAGTTTTTATTACAAAAGGTAGTGAAAGGGAACGATCTGTATTATTTCCAGGAAGAACATCCCTCTACATGGAGTATAGCAATAGACATTGAGATTCCATATGAGGAGGATTTATTTTCACACACAACTCTTCATAAATGGGAGATGTATTCTGATGGGCACCTCCTGAAGTCAAATCAAAAATAGATTGAAAAACTCAAGACACAATCAGATTGGAATTGAGATTATATTCATCTCTCAAGATAAATATAATTTTCCCTACTCTTACCATTTGAATATTTCCCAAACAATGAGGTCATGTTCCAATCCCTCATTGTTGTCCAAGAACTAGACCTACCATTGCAGATAATCAACCTGAATATCAAAGGGTATTAATATCTAGTGAAAATTAGATCAGCAAAAAATATACCATTAAAGAGGAAGAAATCACCCCTCTCACTGACAACATTAGGGGTCCAATGGAATAGTTCCCTTTTGATCTGACATTGCATCTTGTTCCCAGATCATAAAATACTCATTTCATTGCATTGGATAATGAATCCATTGTCATGGAAGACCCTGACTAAGAGGAAATAATCTTTCATATCAGACATGGAATAATGGCCTCATCAATCATTGTTTGAAACTCAAAATAAATCAATTAGGTCAAAATATTCCCATACCATGATGAACTAGTATCTGAACCTTAATAGATGGAGTCTATAATTCATTATCTCTAAAATGGGACTTTCCAGATAGACTAACTTGAAAGGTAATAGATTCGATGGTGAGTAGTGAACATTAACCTATGGGATGGTCTAAATGGGAAAAATCCATTTATAAGGGTGTATTTAATGGAATCATCCTCAAATACTTGGAGGAAATGGAGATTACATAAATTATGGAATAAGTTCATGCATAATCCTATGAAACTAAACGGTCTAGAACCATACTCACCAATTGAATCAAATGGATGGGTTACTACTGGAAAAAACATTGATACAAGATTGTGTATTATTAAATAGGATATTTCATACACTCTAAATTCATGAAAAAACCTTTTATCATCCTCAGGAATGGCTAACCATAGGTAAATAAATTTGGTAATTCTTCATACATGGAATGGATATTTTGGGGCCATATCCCCCAGCCTCAACTAAGAAATTTTAGTACATCCTTACTAGTACCAACTTCTTCTCCAAATGTGTAGATTCAATTACCCTCAAATAATCTAGGACAAAGAATATTATTTTCATAAAATCCCATATCATCATCTTGTTTAGGGCCCCTCATAGAATATTTATGGATAATGGAACCATATTATGTACAACATAGTTGAAGAAATTATACCTAGAGTATATAATTAAGTCCAATCAATCATCCCACTATCATGCTGTGTAATGTGGATAGATAGAGACCTTTAATAAGGCCATGTCAATATACTCTAGTAGATGGTGAAAAATGATATGACTTATTTTGTAGAAAATATCCTCAATGCTTTTTGGGCCTATAATACCAACCCATGTACATCTATACCAAAAAAACTATATTCATTAGGGTATGGGACCAAGTCAGTGTTTCCCCTTTATGTCCTGTTTTCTTTTCTTCAAATATCTATTTGTGAATAACTATATGATTAGGAAAAATCAAAAAAAAAATTGAATGATGAGGTGGAGTGGCTAAATGAGAATAGGTGGTGTAAATTTCATAACTATAAAATCCATCATTGTTGGATCACTTGAAAATTCAATAAAAAGTTCCACCACTATTCATTCTTATAAGGAGAAGTAGAATTGGTTCCCAAATCTCAAAAGATACAAAAGAAGAAGCCTCCAATCCTGGAACCCAAATAGTTATGGATTATATCATATATAAGGTCCATCATAATGAAGCATAATCAATAGGAGTAATGGGTGGGGAGCGTTTCACACCCCCACCAATGAGTTTTTTTTAATAAATACTTTCCATAGCATCCATCAAGGGATTTATATCACAATATAATGATGTTAAACTATGTAGGCACATCGTAACCACATGATGTTAAACTCAACAGATCTAGTCCTGATAGCAATACTTTAAACTACATGGCATCTTTCTTCTAACCACATGACATTAAATTGTATCGACCTAGTACTAACATCATGAAATTAAAATGAACTATGACTTTCATTTTAACAACATGACATTAAAATGTATGGGGATAATCCTAGTAGAAAGACTTTAAACTATAAAAAATCTTTCATCCTAACCATATGATATTAAAATGTATTGATATTCTCCTTGATGCATGATGTGAAATTGAACGGATCCCTAGTTTTCATCTTCATTCTTGTTAGGTGACACTCTTTCTTAACAAATTATGTTAAACTACATGGAATATCTCATTACATCATGATGTAAAATTGAACATCCCCACAACATTCCTTCTCCTTCACATCGAGTCACTCATGTCCTTACCACATGATAATAAACTGCACATACAATGAAATCATCACAAAATTCTAAACAACAAGGGTTTCAAGAAGTATGTATAACTTGATTCTCATATAAATGATATTTGTAATGATGTCTCGATATTTTACCTTGGACAATCAACCAAATGATTAAAAATTCCTCTGTTATCTCCGCAATCACCTCTACATGGTGAGAAGAAACATTTCTAGTCCTTATTTCTCACATCGATAATATTTCATGCGATATTAGGAATTAAAGTAAAGGATTCCCCACACAAATAAAGCATATCATCTCATAATAGGGTAATCATGGTCTTAAAATAATGCCTTTAGAAGGAACCCCATCAGTCCACATTTCATGATGTTTAACTAAATAGTTGAGGTCTCTTCCAAGACATAAAACTACACATTTAGGTGGACATCACTCAAGAGGGATACGACCCTTGGTGTTGGTCTCCCAGCACACCTACATTCATTAACAATGTGTGTATTTATTCCCATAAAAATAGGATATGCAGCGATTCTCAGATCTCCAATCTTGGGTCCAACTACAACAACAAACGAGAACAATAACCCATCATGAACTATGTGTGTCTTGATTCCCGTAAGAATAGTTCCCAGAAAACCTACATTCATGAAATATATATTTATTCCCATAATCATAGTTAATGAGAGATTAGGAATCCTTTGTCCAATCACACTTAACGAACATTAAAATGCCTCCCTCCCGGTGTACAGGTCATGCCAGTGTAGAGATCCTTCGTTCAAGAACTACGTGTGCCTTGATTTTCATTATCATAAGATAAATAATGAAACCCAGATCACAGGTCCTAATGTTGGCCTTAATATTTCATTTTTATGAAGGGGGACTATGACCCTACCACATGTTGTTAAATAAAACAAGATTTAAATAACTATTTTAGTTTGAAAGGTTACATAGTGACTCCTAGATCTCCAATCTTGGGTCTAACAACATCAATCAATGGGAACAATACCCCCTCTATATATGTGTCCAACCTCTAAGGAGTGATTCCCATATAATAACTACATGTGGATTGATTCCTTTTATCAATGCATTATTACTTATTCATGGATCTCTAATCCAAGTCCAAGCTACAAAAAACCAATGAAACAATACACACACAACTATATAAGGGTCGAGTCATAAAAGATAATTTTTACAATATATGATTCAGATTAGTGTATGGATTTCTAATAGACATAACAAATCTTATAGGATTTTTCACATTAGTTCCCATGTACTCCCCATATAATGTTAAATTAAAAGGTAACAAATATTCCATTAGATCATGACTTTAAAATGTATGAAAATATTATTGTCAAATGACATTAAAATCAAATGGAAAATACACCCCCACTACATGAAGTTGAAAAGTTCTGGCTATCACTGATTTTCATCCATTATTAAAGGACCACAATATTAGTACCTCTATCAACTAGAGTACGGGGTGAGTCCTATATCTTTTAATATCCTAGATCCATAAAACACACTTCATCTCTTGATGGTATCGTTTATCAAAAAACCTTTCATGGCCCTTGGAAAAAAATTCCTATATTTAACTTTACTATAGATGCATAGTTGATTAAACCATCAAATGAATGATATATTGGCCCTGGATTGTTTGTTTATGACCCTTATGAGCCCGACATCACCGTGGAGGAACTTATCACCACCCAGTGTTATGGGCCATCCCTGATATTGTTTTCCCATATCATTAATCATGACATGATAACCTAGAGCCACTATTAATAACATTTTCATCACCTTCTCATAAGGATATTAGAGTGCTCTCGACTTTGGGTATCTTAATTAGGATCTTGTGTAACTTCCACTCATATTAGGTCCATATGTGCTACGAACATATACTGTCAATTTTTTTAGAGTTATACGACCTTAAAATATGGCCTTTGATGGTATAAATCAGAGGACGTTAATATATTATTGAAAGAGACATAATAAATAATCAGGTTGATAACCTATGATAGATGGATTGAGAAATAATCAAATCTCCTCTCTCTAAACTCTTTTTCAATACAGATGAAGAAAATGTAGGTAAACAAATAAGGAAAAAATCTCATTGGGCTCACATTATTTCCCTAGTGAAGAAAAATATTTGATCACTATATCCCTTGGTCTAGGAAAAAGATATTCTAACTATTTTTCATATCTCCTTGTAGTGATCATATGTTCACTAGGTGGAGAGATAACTTGTTTTGGTTCTTGAACATTTCTTGAATATTATTTTTTCTATAAACAAAAATTTATGTTTTGAGTTCCTCATATCACCAAAAATATTCCATGGACCTTGAAAATATATATCCACCTTCAAGGGACCCTTTGTTTGATTATGCATGTATACTAATGGAAACTTCATCGTTGTTGATGGATGTCAACCAAATGTATCACTTTGCAAAATGGACTTTCGATCCTTGTGTTCCCCGGTGGGAGAACTCAACACCTCTATATGTTCTGGTCCATTCACGAAAAAATTTTCCCACACCATACTCATAACCCAAATACTTTAGACCTTGATTTGAAATCCCAATAACCAGACTATTCATGAAGATTTGAAATCATCAATGTTATGTCACCATGATTTTTACATTTTGACAAGGAAAGAATTCAAAACTCCATTCCTAAACATTTTGCTTGCCCAAACATCATGACTTGAGATCATAGGTCATAGGGATCATGTTTTACAATTTAAGAGATAAATTGCCCTCAAATGTCGTAACACTTCCTGGATAGCTTTTCCTTCATACCCAACTTCAACTTTCAGATGCCTGAGTCTCCAAAAATTTTCATGGCCCTTTGAAAAGGGTGGGGACACCTCTATATAACCATTCTACCGATGCATAAGGGCTTATATATATCATCCAGATGAATCCCCTCTTTTAAATAATGAAACACTAATCTTTATGGGACTAAGTAAAACCATGGAAAAACCCAACACCTTAGGGTATAATGGGTCATTCCGGGAATGTCTGCCTCATCCCACATTCAGCTACTCAAACATCTGGGTAATGATTTAATTTACACATATTCTAATTATCTAGGTGGACTCAACTTTTATAGTATTTTACCCTAAACCAATACCACCACCATAAATATTCGATAACACTTAGAAAAGATTGAATAAACATTTATTTGAAAATGCTACAAATGCATTCGGTCTTCGAAATACAAATCAAAGGAATATCCACCCTTTTAGAACGGTACTCAAATCCTCATGAGCTATAGAAACACTATGGTAGAACTCAAAAACTTATGCTATATTTCAACCTCATGTAATGTATTTCCCATACTCTATATTCATCCATCAGGTTTTGGAAGTAAGACGTTAAACTGCATGATATCTCAAAAGTCATAGAAGAAAAATAATATAATTGTATGGCATCTCAATTGTCTGAGATAAAAGGCTATAAACAATAGTAATATAAGTTTCAATATTATAGAAACAAAACTACCTTAATATAATGCCTGCGCTAAAATACTATAAGCTACTACAACAGAAGGCCTAATCTAAAACACCCTAAAATTAAAAAACAAAAGGTGTAAGCCTAAAGACCTTAACCAGTAGCAATATAATGTATCAGTTAAAAGACCCTAAACTACATAGATATAAGTTATGAGCTAAAATAACATAAAAAATAGTGATAGGAAGTTTGATATAGAAGACCCTAAACTAAATCAGATCAACAATTTAGTCTTCCATAATGGAAAAGATAGAAAGCTTTTGAGGACCACCATAATGGATCAGAAAAAAATATGCTCTATATGATAATTCCATGATCTTCAGAAAAAATGGATAAATATCCCGCATGTCATATATTCTACCCAAATTACCCTTTTCTAAATAATTTAATCTCAATATAGTTGGAATATATATATCATTATGGAATTTCATATTTGTGGTCATTCATGAGAATTTCCTATGAAAAATATTTTATGATTTAAACAATCAAATTAATGTATTTTAGTTTACTTGGTATTATTTAAAGGATGGGTATTATTGATGATCCACAGTCTATTAGATAAGATAAATTCCATGAACTTCATGAATGAATTGAAACTAGAAAACAACAAATACTATTTATTAAGTCCATTAATTGATAGAATATATAAGTAATCCCCATATATCAAAGTATCTTCCGTGGATTAAAAATAAATTATGTCACAACATGTTCTCAATGGATTAATTGGGACCTATAAGACTCTACCCCAGGGAGTTAATAGATTAGACTATTTGATCGAAAAAAAATTTTATTTGTCTCTGCAATCTATTAAAACTCCTCTTCCTAAGAAACTGTATCAAGTCTATCATTCTATGCCATATCAGGGAGTCCCTTCTACTAAAATACAATATTCTCCAATATCTTAAGTGCATATTGAAACATCAATATCTCGGCTTGAAGACAAAAATATCAAATTAGATATGGACAATTTCAACCATCCTAGACTTTACCATGTCCTAATGAGATACCACAACCATTGCACATAAATAAGATTCATTTAAAGAATCTTACCATATTTTCTTCACTAAAGAGGAATCCTTAGAAGCTACCACCTTCAATTTAAGGTCCTTTTTCTAATATCTCATAGATTTCACCTCATCCACCCAATTATGAATGTCAATATAGTTAAAAACATCATAATAAAGGGTGAAAACATAAATCTATGGTGACACAAATGATCCTACAACACTTCGAGATGGCCCTCCAAAACCATGGTCTATATCTCCCTCCATATTTATCACTACATCAATTTAGAAAATGCAGTAGACCCCAATACTTGATCTAATACCATATTATGAGTAGGAACATATTCAAGGAATAGTTCTCTAATAGAGAGATTCATGATCATGGTCTTTGATGAAGTAGTATGGGATCTTGTAATACCTAGGGATTTTTTTTGATTTTTTAATTAATATAATCAATTTGATATTTTCCATTCCCCGCAACACTAAAAATATTTTCTTCTATATTAAATCACTATGGTTGGTTTGAGTCAAATGAAAATAAAAATTTAATCATTAACCACACATAGGATTAATTTTAAATTTTTCTATATGAAACACTAATGTAATCTTACATTACATGAAAACAATGACTTTCTATGATGACTTGTGTAACACAGAAGACCGAGTTTTACGAAATAATGATACTTTATTAAAATAAAATTTAATACAACCCAGCAATTTAATTTAATCTAAATGAAAATGTTTAAATAAATTTTGAAAATATATGGTTTAAAAAATATAAAATGAATTCATTGGTTACAAATTAATAATAAATGAAAATGAAAATTGGTTGAATATAATGGAAAATATTATTATACCCACAAAGTTTTTTTACTAAAATTAATTAAAGTAATTACAATTAGTAATTTATATAAATGTAATATATATATATTAAATATTGAGAAAAATATTTTTAATCTCCATATAATATATTTTATTAGCATAAGATAAGAAAAAACTTAATTTTACACATAAAATACATTATTTTTATAAAAAACACTTTTACCGCCTTCTAATGGAGAAACTATTTTAAATAGATTTTTTAGAAATTATATAAATATTATTTGTAAAAATAAATTTAATGATTTAAATTAAATCAAAAAAATTATGTTAGAGTGAATTTTTGTTATTTCTTTTGTTAAGTTGCATTTTTAATGTATAAGTGACAAATACTAAATTTTAATCAAGAACAAATTTTTCATCTAGTTTATTTATAATGATTAATTATATTATATATTGGTTTAAAATATTAATTATATAATAATTTTATTAGTTAATACAACTATGGTCATTATAATCAATTTCACATTGAAATAGGGTATGAAATCATAGCAATCTTTTGGACGTTTTACTTTTAAACCTCGCATTGTCGTCCCGTCATTGGGAGTAATTTAAAATTAATTTCATCCCATTCGGTGTTTTTAATTTGTATAAATGGATTCCATATTTGTAATAATAATAATTTATTATCTATAAAAATTTTAACTTATTTTTTGAACAAAATTTTTCATGAATGTAGTTAAATTTAATTAGAGTTATTAAGTTGATGTTAAGTTTAATGATGGAACAAACCTTAAAATTAAGAGCTCAAATGACCTAAACACTGGTCCAAAACCCAGTTTCTTTCCAATTTAGGCCATAGAATTTCCATTATTGTTTTTTTGTTTTTTATGACTTTTGTTTTGAAAAAACCTAGGTACACCTATGTTATCTTAAAAAATTCCATGTGCATCCTTTACTTTCCCTATAAAAGGCCACCACGTATACCTTTTCTTCCCACCTATAAAATCACTTAGGATAAGAAAATATTTTCCTAATACACTTTCTAGAAACTGTTACATACTCCTAGAATACTCCCTATTCTCATAAATCTTCCCAAGGATTCTATTTGGTGCAAACCAAACGGAGTTACCTGATTAAGAGGGAACACCCTCCCTCAAGCTCATTTATTTTATTCCAATTTTCCACTCCATAAACTATTCTTATTCCATTATTGAATAAAAAAGAAAATACTAAATATAATAGTATTTTTTAGGCTATGTATTCTACCTACACTTACACACACTTCAATCTAATGGTTCGAAAACATACTGTTTATATGTTTGGCGAACTACCTCCTCAAAAAATGATGATCGTTTATTTTTTTCAGTTACCACTTATAATGGTACAAATTATAAGGGAAAATATATTTACATATGATATAGATTATATTTAAAATTTTTTTATACGTCTTTAATTTTTATTTATAACATAACCTTATGCTTGAAATCTTACGTAAATATGATAATTTCATTTTAGGAAGTGTGGAATACCGCCCCCTCAAAGCAATGTGATTCATTCACACACTATATAGAATGTATTAAAGATATGTTTAGTAAAAATATTTGATATAAATAAAAATATAATTTTACTTTAAATATAACACATACATACATACATATACATATATTTCATTTACTTTCATTCTTTCAATAGGTCAATAAAACATAAGTAGTGTTCATGTGTACGTACGGCTTACCGTCTCCTTGAATGTTGTATTCCATTTCATACATATATTATATATAGATTATTATAATTCACATATACTGAATATTAATTATATTTATATCATTGTATAAATTTAATAAATAATTATATAAGAATAATGACCAATGATATAACAAATTAATACACATGCGAAAAACAATGAAAATATTGCCCAAGGCGTAACCTTAATAAATAATTATTAACAAGTGGTTAATGTAAATACATAATCAAAAAATAAAGGGTATTATATATAATAAAATGATCTTTAAAATATTTATAATAAACTAATATTTATTATACAATCGGTAATAGAGACAAGACACAAGGTAAGGGGATTTCTAGTCTCACATTTATTTCTGTGAGATTTACATCTTTTTCACCACTCACCTCTTCTGTGTGGTGATTACACTACACATGAATATATTATATAACTATTATAATTAATTTCATGGGTATTTAAATATACATTTTATGATATCTCTTTTATGGGGTCCATGTTTCAAAAGATACCAAATCAGTAAAGTAATTTTGTCTCAATATTCCTTATTGAGACACATGGCATGTTATGAATATATATTTTTCTATTATGTCTATATACTGAATTTGAAATTTTATATCATGAATATAAATAATTTCATGATATTATATGTTTTAAATAATTTCATTTTCTTAAATGGAAGTTTGGTTTAAAGATACTAAGTTGTAAGAGTTTATTAAAACAATCTTATAGCTTTTGTGACTGTTTATGTTTATGATTACTTTGAGGAAATATTATGATCTATCCATCAAGATCACTCATGAAATTTTTTATTCTCAATAGATTTATTATAAATTCATGTATTGGTTCCATTTTTACAATATTTGGTACATAATATAGTTAGTATTTGTATTTAAGAATGCCCAACTTTACTATCTCTTCAGTAAAAAATCAGTGTTCCTTCAAAACAATGTTTTCTATAAAGTTTTTCAAAGAATATTATATCATCCCATAATATTTTATAAAAATACATGTAATTTATTTTTGAACTCTTTTAAAATTAATATCCATGTCACATTCCTAATAAGGTATTTTTCTAACCTTTTTTACCATGAAAAAGGAATGTTCTTTTTACATCATATGACATTTAAAGATTTAACCACCATAATTTCTCTAAAAATCCAATTTCATGATTAAAATGACACTTTTTAAGAAAAAATTACAAAAAATATATCAAATAAAAATTTTCCAAATGTATTTCAAGATTATTTTATTAGTTTTTAAGGAAAATTGTTTTCAAAATATATTCAAGCCTCTTTTATAAAGTCTTAAAATAAATGGTATTCTTAATGTTTTTTGACATCTTTTATATGTTTTCTATGAAAATGTTTTTAAAAAATAATTAAATATATATTTATTATTTTTCATGGAAATTTGTTTTCAAAATTATTTCAAGAATTCATTTCATGTTTTCAAATATTTTTTTTAAGAAAAAGGTTTTCAATATTATTCAAATATTCCTTTATAAGTTTTCTTGAATATTGATATCAAAATGTTTTATGGTTTAAAAACTATTTTACAATAAAGAAAGAATATTTTTGATAAGTATTGTTTATAATATATCCTTACATGTTATTTTCCATGTAATTTAGAATATTTTGATGTAAATCATGGTCCTTCAGAAAATGATACAAAGGTTCAATTCATATTCTTTATTAAATGGATTATGTTTTTATGGTATGATGGTTTTGACACCCATTTCTCTTTCACAACTTATATGATTTTTTAACCGGATTATTTTCATGGGTTTTGATTTAATGAAATGGTGTTAGAACCGATAAATTTTCCATAGGTTATGATATGATGGAATGTTAATGATTCCCATTTAATTTCAAGGTCTAAAATTTGATAGAACCTATCTGTTTTTTGGGTCATGATATGATGGAATGTTTTATTATATTTTGTAACACATATAAATGAATTTATTATGTGTTGGGAGGAACCTATATGGCTATCCAATTCATTGGGTATGGATTTATATCTCAAGAGATGTTGATGTGAATCAAGTAGATGGGCTTGATCCATTATGGGAAGAT
Source organism: Viscum album (assembly GCA_963277665.1). Classification (NCBI taxonomy): domain Eukaryota; kingdom Viridiplantae; phylum Streptophyta; class Magnoliopsida; order Santalales; family Viscaceae; genus Viscum; species Viscum album. Next base: position 716,022,862 of record OY728133.1, on the reverse strand, counting down.
GGAGAAACCTGATCCCTTTCAAGGAAACGATTGTGACTAGGGATGGTGGTGTGTCCCTCTAAGTAGGTGTTGTCACCATGAAGTTGGAAGATGGGGAAACCCGATCTACTATGGGATTATGAGGAAATACAATCCTTTTTAGGGAAAGTTATGTGACTGATGATGGTGGTGTGTCTTTCCCAGTAGGTGTGGTTCCCTAACGTGTCTTGATATGTTCTTGAAAAATTTCTTGACTTATAGGGAATGATGACACATGCCTATGTATTCCATAATTCCATGTCTTAAACCTATGATATTATATCATGGATTATGTTATTTATTTCTATATGATAAATTCTTTAGGAACTACCGAGCCTTATTCCATGATTCATTTTTATGTTCCTTGATACGATATGTATTATCTTCTAATGTTATGATCATGTTATCATACACATTTTCTCATGTTTATGCATACATGTCTTCCATATTTTCCTTTACAGAGGAACTGATCATATTTCTTTTTATGTTTCCTTACCTAGTTTTTAAAGATATTTATAATGTAATATATGTTTAAGAAGGGTTCTGGTCATGAAGATTCTATTGGGAGATAACGTAACTCTCTTATTTTTAGTATTTGTTTTTCATCAAGAATTGAAAAGGATATGTTGAATGGTGATAAGGGCTTATAAATGTTGTAATTTTATCAAGGGATGTTTCCCCTTAATGTGTTCATGATTTTGAGAAAACTGGCTATTTCTTAGATAAGGAGATTTTTGATTTGGATAATATCAATGACCATAGAACCATGTAAGGATTTGTTGAAAAGGTGGTCCATGTCAACATAAAATAAGTATATAACATCTTGTGTTAATGGAATATATCTAGTAACATTTATAATAATGAATTATGCATGTCTTTCAAAACGATTTATCGTAATTCATTTTATTACCATTTTTTAGAGGTTTTATGATGAGGGTATTCAAATGTATGGAATATGAAAAAAAAAAGATATGATTTGTGATATATGGGGGATAAATGTTAATACAATTTCAGGAATTTATTTCTATATTTTTAAATTTTCATCTATTAGAATGGTAATAAGGTTAACCATTTATGGAAAGATTAAGTTACACTTTGGATTAAGTTTATGACAATAAAGTATTATCTCACCACATGAGGATTTAAGAATTTTGGATGACCTATTCAAAAAACATTGTGTTGATTATAACAGCTAATAAATGGTATGGAATATCATGGATCTCCTAATCTTTTATCACTTCAAGAATGAAAAGGTAACCTCCCTTCCCTGGACTATGAGATGAAGTGGGAATTGATCAAGGAAAAACCAAAGGGTGATATTGTACATTTGAACATTAATAAAATAAAGTAATTACATTTCTTTATGTTCTTAGATAGTAAGTGAATTCCTCAAATCTAGGAAAAGTAATTTGAAAATTATTTTTCATAGTACCTTTATTTTAGATGAATTAGATAGTCCCTTAGATAATCATATATTTAGGGTTTTGGTATCACCAACTTCTTCTAATCAATATTCTCTATCTGACTCCATCAGAAGAAAATAGTTAGATTTCCATTCCATGTCCTTGTTTTCACCTGACACCTATGTTCTCTTATATAGAAACGTAGTTACATATTACTTCTGGTAACCATTATGGTTCCATATTTCCACTATTAAGGGAAGTTTAAATATTCATTTTTATAATGGGGGTTTCTATGATTGAAACATTAAAGTATCAAACCACTGATAACCCAAAATAATCTTGAGGGTAAAATTCATTTTAAGTAGGGTAGAATGTAACACCTTGATATTTTGTGATTTTTTTGAATTAATTTAATCTTTTTGATATTTTACATTTCACGCATCACTAAAAATATTTTATTTTATATTAAAACTATATGTTTATCTTGAGTTATATGAATAACCAAGTAAATTTTCACTATGCACAATATTAATATTATATTTCTCTACATGGAACACCGAGTATATCTTGAATTCCATGCAATAATGAATTTCCGTGTTGTCTTTGGTATCACGCAAGATTGATATTTTCCCAATAAAGATATATTAATAAAATATTATTTATTATAACCTAACTATTAAATTAGTAGTAATGAAAAGGGTTAAATAAATTATGAATATATATTATTTAGAGAAATTTGAAATAAATTAATTTTTTATAATTTATTTATAAATAGAAATGATAACTGATTGAATATAAATTAAAATCTTATTATACCCACAAAGCTATTTTACCTGAAGAAACTAGATTAATTAAAATTTTAAAGTGATATTAATGTAATATATATATATATATATATTTAATATTCAAAAAAAAATTTTGTGGTCATATAATAGATATTATAGCCCTAGGATTAGAACATTCATAATTTTATGCATCAAATATCATAATTTTATAAAAACCCATTTTACTTCATTTTAATGATGAACATATTTTAAATGAAAATTTTGGATATTTTATAAATATTATATGTCAAAATAAACTGAATATATTAAATAAAAACCTAAAAATTTGGTTAGAGTTATTTTTTTGATATTTTTCAGTGAAGTTACATTTTTTTAATGAATTAGTGAAAAATACAGATTTTTAATTCAAAACTTTTTTTGTCACCTAATTTATTTAAAATGTAAAATTATCTTTTATATTGGCTTAAAATTTTAATTATATAATAAAATTATAAATAAATCCAATTTATTCCATTATAATTAATATCACTTTGATCTTGGGTATAAAAAATTATCAAACTTTATGACATTTTTACTTTTCAAACCCGCATTGTTGTCCCATATGTGGAATTTGTTTTAAATTAATTTATACAACTATTGTGATTGGAATTTGGAAAAATGGATTCCATATTTTTAATTAGCATAATATATAATGTATAATAAGTTCCACTTAGTTTTTTACCAAAAATTTTATTTAATGTAGTTAAAATTATTATGGTAAAATTATGCTTAACAATGAAATAAACCTTATATTTAAGGGCCTAATGACCAAACCATTTGTCCAAAATAAATTTTATGAAAATATGTATTCCATAAACTATAAAATATTGTTTTTATGGTTTTTATGAGTTTTTTTTGAGAAAACATGGATACACCTAACATGTTTTAAAAAATGCCATGTCTGTCCTTTTCCATCCCAAAAAATGGCCACCACCTCTCATTCTTATTCACACCTCTCAAAAAACTTATGTTCTGAAATTATCTAACATGTAAACTTCCAAGAAATCCTAAATTCTATTTTTATTCCTATATTGTTTCAGAAAGACTTCCAATTTATCTCTTTGGTGAAAACCAAAATGAGAAAACTTATTAAGAGGTAAAAACCTCCCTCAAGCTCATTTCATTAATTTCTATTATCTACTTAGTAAAGTCCTCTAATTATATGATTTTATAAAAACACCAGTATCACCTATATACAAGGATGTTTTAATGGTAAATTCTAAACATAAACTTACACAAACATCCATCTAATGGGTAATAAACATATTGATTATGAGTATGACGAACTACCACATAACAAAATGACGAATGTCCTATTTTCATTTATTACCTCTCATGGAGGATATTACGATGGAAAAATTATTTATAATATATATAAATATATATATTATATTTATCATGTATTTATTATTATATAATTTTTTTTAGAACATACCCTTATACTATCCATCTTGTTTAAATACAATAATTTCATTTGAGGAAGTGTGGTCTACCACCTCCTCAAAGCGATGTGATTCATTCACACAATACATATAGTGTAATAATATGTTTAGTTAAAATATATGGTAAATATGAAATAATAATTATAATATGATGATATTATATATATTTATACATACATATATTTCATTACATTTATTATTTGATTATGTCAATAAAACAGATGCAGTGTTCATGCATGTGTACGATCTACCGTCTCCATAAATTCTGTATTCCATTTCATAATTCTATATTATATAGATTAATATAATAAAATATAATTAATATTCATGATACTTATCTCATGTTTTACATTCTTTTAATAATGAAATTAATATATGAAACAATTATATAAAAAATTAAGACACATGTGAAAAATAAAGCAAATAATACCTGAAGGGTATCCTTAACATAGAATTATTCACAAGTGGGTAATATAAAGTCATAATAAAAAATATATATGGAATTATATTAAATAATTTTTTTTCTAAAATATTTATAAAACCCATATATTTATTATATATGAGGTTCTTATGAGTATGAATAGAGTCCTGACACAAGGTAGGGGGATGTCTAGTCTCACTTTTATTTCTCTAATATTTATGCCTTATTCACCACTCATATCTTTTATGTGGTTTTTATACTGATAATGAATATATTATACAGTTTTATCCTTAATTTTTTGGTTATTTAAATATACAATTTAGGATCACCCTTTTAGAGGGGGTGTGTTTCAAAATATACCAAATCGGTAAAGTAATTTTGTCTTAATTTTCCTTCTTTAGGATAGATACTGGGTTAAAAACCTTAATTTTTTCATTAGGGGTGTATAATTATATTTAAATTTTATATCATGAATATCATTCCTTTCATGATATTTTAAGCATCATATGATTTAATTTGCTTATATGGGGAGTATGTTTCAATGTTACCATGTTGTAAGAGTTTATTAAAACTGTATCATCGATTTTTGAGATTTTTTATGTTTATGAATCATTTGATGAAATAATATAACCCTTAACTCAAGAAAGTTAATGAAATATCTTATAAAATATTTAATCCGGAAATATTCATGTATCTGTACAATTTTCTCACTCATTGGTTCATAATATAGGTAAGAAATGTTTTTAAGAAATCCTAACTTTACCCTCTCTTCAGTTGGAAATATATCCTCCTTCAAAACTATGTTTTATAAAAAGGGTTTCTAATATAATTAAAATATTATCTTATCTTATTTCAAAGAAAATTTTACCATTTTTTCACTTAAATTTATTTCAAAGGTATATTCTTTCTTCTTTCTGGACATGGAATTTTTCTCTCCTTTCTACAGTGAAAAAAGAATATTTTTACCTCATATGGTATGAAAAGATTTACCCATAATCAATTATATGAAACTTCCTTTCCATAATTAAAAGCTTAATTATTAAGATTTTTTAAAAACCAATTTTGAACGAAATTATTTTTAAATGTTTTTCATGTTTTTTTATGTGTTTTTATATAACATTTGTAAATTTTTTTTCAGATTATTTTATAATGTTTTCAAAGAAATGGTTTTTGAAACGTTTTAAAACCATTTTTATATGTTGTCAAGGAAATTGTTTTTTAAAAGGATTTCAATATTTATTTATTATTTTTCAAGGAAAATTTTATTTAAACTTCTTTACTTCATTAATTATAAAATTTCAAGAATTTTTTTAAGGAATAGATATGCAATATGTTTTAAAGATTACTTTAAAATTTTTCATGAAAATGGTTTTCAAAGAGTTTTATGTTTTAAATATAATTTCCAAAGAAGAATGAATAGATTCCTCAATAAATGTTTTCAAAATTTCCTTCCATGTTATTTTACCTCTATTATAAAGTATTTTGATGTTACTCATGCCCTTATAGGAAATTATTCGAATGTTCCATTCATATTCTTTAATGAATGGTTTATGTTTTGATGTAATGATACTTATGAAATCAGCTTCTCTTCCATGGGTTATATGATTTTGTAACCCACTTCTTTTCATGGGTTATGATTTGAAGAAATGATTATGAAACCTATCCATTTTTAATTGGTTATTATGTAATAAAATTTTAATTATTCCCATTTTATTTCATGGAATATTATTTGATATTCCCAAACTCTTTTTATGGGTCATGATATGATGAATGTTTTATTACGATGTTGCACATGTATGAATGATTTTATTATGGGATGGGTGGGACCTATATCTACCCCTAATGAATTATGTATGGATTTATATCTCATGAGATAATAATGTGAATCATGTTTATGGTCTTGATCAAATATGGGAATACGGGGAAACCAAATCCTTTACAAGGAAAGGACTATGGCTAGGTATGGTGGTGTGTCCCTCCCGATAGGTGTAGTCACCATGAAGTTGGAAGTTAAGAAAACTAGAAACACTATAGGAAGATGGGGAAACCTAATCCCTTATAAGGAAATGACTATAATTGGGGATGATGGTCTATCCCACATAGTAGGTGAATTTCCCATGAAGTTCCTTGATATGTTCTAGTAATGATTCATGAATTATAGAGAATGATACCACATACCTATGTATGTCACAATTCTATGCCTTATTAATATGATATTATTTCAAGTATTATGTTTATTTCATTATGATTCATGAATTATGAATTGGTAATATTTACACCATGATTCATTTTTATTATCTTTGATATGTATGGTATGATCTATTAAAGTTAAGACCATGTTATCATACTAATATTATTAGGTTTATACTTACATATCTCCCATTTTTATCCATACTATGAATCTGATCTATCTACTTTTATGCTTCCTTCCCCATGTAATCAAGATATATATTAAGTAAGATATGTCTAACAATAGTGGTAGTCATGAATAACATAGGTGGAGAAAATGTAGATCACTTATGTACCACTATTTATAATTCCATGTTTCTGAAGGCATTAAACTAATAAAGAATTTGTTTTTTTGTTTTTGTAATGTATTAATTATTCAAAAAAGGGATGTAATTTCTATGTACATTAGGACTAGGTAACTATAGAATTGGCCTCTACATTAGTGGAATTGGTTGAAAAAATTCCCAAGGAATCAGGGGATGAAACCCATGAGCCTCAGGTTGAAGAAACTACTACATGGGGAGAAAGGGATTATTGGTTATAGGATAAATTAAATAATATCACCAAGTAGCCAATAGATATGGCTGATCTTAGAAAAATACCTTTCTCAGTTGCCTTTTTTCAATGCCTGTTACCTCAAACCCATCCTCGAGTGAAGATGCAACACCCACTACACAAAATTCATAGTTTAGTGGTAGTTTAATAACCCACTACTAATTTTTTTGAGAATTTTGAAATTGTTTTACAATAATTTCCATTAAATTTATTAATTTTCTATAAAAAGACACTTTATTCCCTGATCCCCTTTCCTCTGACTGCCCCCCCACTATCCCAAAAAAACCCTATACCCTAATCCTTCTCCACTACATCATTTCCCCCCTCTAGAGTGCTCAATTTCAACTTGAGCACCCATGAGCCCTCGCTGGTGTTCTAATTTCTCCTGAGCCCAATAAGCATTAGACCTCATCAGTGATATGGTTTCCCCAAATTTCCCACCCTCGATCCCTCTCCCTCTCTATACCTGGTGCTTCAGTTTATTCTATGCCTACCCGTCCCTCACCCTCTCTAGCTTTCGGGTTTCCCTTAATCCCCCCCATGAGCCCCCCCCCCCACAGTTATCACCTAAACCATCTTAAACCATGATTTGTTCCTTCCAATAAGTCATCATGTATGACCTAGAATGGGTACCACCATAAATTATAGGGCATGGTATTTAAGTCACATTCACTTTATTTTTAATCTCTCATAATATATCCAATTTCTATCCATCATCCTTCATGGATTCTTTTTCTCTTATTTGGAAATGGTGGCATAGATTGATTGTAGAAGCTCTCATCTAGAATGGTAAGGCCCTATTTAAAATAAATATTTTATTTCTTAGAAATTATTGGATTGTAGTTTGTGTATTCATATCCCATCACAATATAGAGATGATATGATCTTCTAATCACTTGGATTCATTCCAAGATAGTAGCTACATAGGCTTTACATAAGTTAATCAAAGTTACGAAATAGGGTTATACTTCTTAGATTTCTTTTCCTCAAATTAACATAGTGTTTACCTAATTCAAATATCTTGATAGGTGGTTTAGATTATTTTTGTGAAATATATCTCCTTTATAAGGACTCAAAGAGATAGTATACTATTAAATTGGTAGGTATCCCACTTCTTCCTCTAATATCTAGAGATAGTTAACCTAGAAATGGTAGAGGCTCAGGTGCACCATATTGAGACTATGATTTTAAAAGTAGTAAATGTTTCACCTAAAAACATTAAGGATAAATGATTTGTTTTTATGATTCTTTTATGGGTTTTACATGTTTATCATTCTATGTCAATTAAATTACAAGTATTTATTTCTATCATATAATTTCTCATCTTGCTTATACTTTTTTATGCATAGTGAAGTATGAAACGATATATATTCATCATGTTTTATATTGTTAATCATTTACTAAAGAGATATCATAGTTTTATTCCATTCTATAATTGCAATGTTTATCGTGAAACATTCCATTTCACTTATTGGCCATGTTATGTATGTTGAATACATATATGTTGTTGTTTATGAAACCACAACCTATTGGATTCATATTCATTATACCATGTATTAAAAATTAATTTCCATGATATTAATATTTATTTTTAATGGATTATGTCATGTTTCATACTTTTTTGGTTTCCTACAAGTATGAATTGTTGTTTCAAAATCAATATCTTATTCTTAATTTGGAATTTTAGTAGTTAGAATTACACATTTTCAATGATATATATTATTCTTTGTTTAGTGTCATAATAGAATGTTAATTTTACTCACTTTTTATATCTTATATCTTTTTCCATACCACTAGTTTCCACTATTTTCTTCATATTATTAATAGAATAATATGAATGTTAATAGTATAATGTTATTAGTAGAATGATAATTTTAATAGTTTCAACTAGTTTCCACTAGTTTCTATTCCACTAGTTTCCACTAGTTTCTTCATATTATTAGTAGAATGTTAATTTTACTCACTTTTTTAATTGTAGTAGTTCGAATTGTTGTTTCTTCATATTATTAATAGAATGTTAATTTTACTCACTTTTTATATCTTATATCTTATATCTTTGTTTAATGTCATAATAGAATGTTAATTTTACTCACTAGTTTCCATACCACTAGTTTCCACTAGTTTCCACTAGTTTCTTAATTACACATTTTCTTCATATCTTATACAGTGCTTATTTTATTATTAATGTAAATTTTTTGTTTCCTATTTCACCTATTTTACTTCTATTAGACTACTATTGGTATGGAATTTATTTTGGTAATTCAATTCTGTATGATTTTTTATATTTATATTAAAATTACTCAGTGGTCAGTTACATCATGCCTTGTGAATTTTTCATTTTTCCCACCGTATTCAACTATGTTTTATTTATTCCATACCTTATACTTAGTATGAAATTGAGAACAAGAATCGATTCCCATTTTGCTATTTAAGAGGATTTAAATGGTTTAATGGCTTGTAATAGAGATAGGCCACAATCTAAATGGTTTTTAAAAATTCTCAATCGGTTTTCTAACTTTAATTAACTATTTAATCGGGTGTTTGATACCATTTTTGTCTTTAAAATTTTTGTGTGTTATTTTAGAGGAATATTTTAGGAATTGAAGTTGGATTAAATTGAATATTTTTTAAATGGTTTTGATACGATATGTATTATACTGGCTTGATTTTTTTTAAAAGGTGAATGTTTAGTCTTGACAAATTGGTTCTTAACACCAATTGAGTTCTTTTAATGAGCGGTGTCTTTCCTTCAAAAGTGATTTTATAGTAATAGTTATTTTTATAAATTGGTTTTCAATGTGTGGTTTTATAAATGAATTTAAATGAACATTTGAAATGTTGTTTCTTTAATTATTTTATAATTTTTTTCTTAATTTTAGTTTCTATAATATTATCCACAATTTATTTCCTTTTTTTACATTCACATTTTTAGTACTTATATGAATATTATTATATCTACTAAGGTTGTGTTTTTCTCACTTTCACATATATATTTTTTAGCTAAGAAATAATAATGTGTTTTAATTTTTTTTCATAGTGTAGGAACATTGTGATATATCTCGATAAAAGCTGGATCACATTACGATGGAAAAAACTTCTGTATGATAAGGGTTTAGAGGAGTGTTTTTATTTTTCAATTTATAATAGATCTATTGATATGAATATAAGATTTCCATGTCCTAAAAATAAATTTAAAATTATGTTTAAGAGAAATGATGTTTTTGAGCAGTTGATATTGAAGTGATTCTATAGTCAATATTTGTGTTGGCTTTGGCAAAGAGAATAGAGTGTTATAGAATGTTTGAGTAATAATGTCAATCAACATAACGAACTCCCAACTTCAATGAAATGGAAAATTTTATGAAATCGCATATAAATTATTTTTTCGGCATTACAAGACAAAAACATCAACATCAAAACATATAAGGAAAACTAGATGAGTGTGAAACAAATAGTAACATGGCAAGTGGTGTTTTTGGGACTATATGACGAAAATTTCAAGATTGTAACATATCATTATATCCCCCCTTATTTTGTGGAGACTATTGAAATATTGAATTTCAATAAGCATAAAAATGTGTTTCATGATTTAGTTGATAATGGAATTCTATAGATGTATGGTGGATGTTCGAAATAATCAAAACATTATTTTCTATATAAGTTGTACAATAACAAATGAGTTGGAACAAATGATTTTATTTTCTTGAAATGGAGTATGGATTGTATTTTTTTCAATCCTCGCAAGGAAGATCAAAGATTTTTCAAAGAAATACATCATAAAATACAAATTGGTAGCAATATTGAAGGTGTTATCATTTCCCAGAGTTTTCCATATTTTTAGGGTCAAAAATATAGTGGAAGCGGATAGAATCATGAAGGATAGTTTTTTGGAAATAAATCTTCTTGAAAATGGTAAAGGAATAGGTTTTGGGAATATTGGGAAAATGTTTACAAAGATGAGAAGCATCGCAAACGATGATGATGATCTATACGATTACGAGAATTAGAGGTTCGTGAAGGTTAGTAGGTTTTAGTAGATAGGCACACGATTACAACATGCATGACAACCCCATGAAGGGTTTTTATGGAATGATTTGTGGCTATGTTGAGCATCATGAATGGAAAACATCCATGGAGCATCACCATAGGAAGAGAATCAAAAATATTTTTATAAAAGATTTAGAAAATATGTTAAGTGGTGGTGGAGCATCACGAATGGATGAGCCTATAAATATAAGGCTACCCCTCTTTAATTCTCATGTATTCTTCCAAAAGGAATCCAGGATGACTCTGATTTCATGAATCCAAGTTAACCCAATGAAACTAACATTCCATCTGAACATTAGCATTGAAAACAGACTTATTGAGTCTTGACTGATGTCGTTGATTTTGATTAATGAGTTATTCATGATGAAGACATTTTCCATGTTGACACAATGAGATTCGAAAAGGGTGTTTCTTCAACTAAAGTAGGGTTATTTTTAAAGGTGGTTGGTTTTGTGAAGGATGGGTGGTTCATGAAGGTAGGTAGGTTCACTAATGAATGATTTGAATATAATTTTATTCAGTGAATAGTGGTTTCAAGGTGCATCAAATCAAGACTACGGTGAAAGAAAAGTCACATGCTAGATATAAAAAAGAAATTTTCTAATCAATTTAAGATACTTTCAATTAGATAAAATATGTTATACTTATCTCATAGTATTGATATTGGGGTATTCGACAAAAGTCTTTTGAGGAATGCATTGTGTTATCCCTAAAATATTGTAAAGGTAGTGTGTCTAGAACATAGTGTCTATGTCAGAACTCATGTATTCCACAACTAGTGAAGATTAGTGGTTTTTGGTATAACCAAATCACTATCAGAATGCTCTCCTTGGACAATACATTAGTGTTGAACCAACTATAAAATTAATGTTGTCATTTCTACATGTGAATATTTATTATTGTTATATTCCAATAGATAGGTTTTTAAATGTTCTTACAAAAATTGAAATAATATCCATCACTTGAATAGAAATATTTGACACCCTATTTGAAGAATAAAAAGAACACATGTTTGAAGGTTTTGTGTTTATTCCCTTCAATTCCTCGATTTCAAATATTAATCATGTTAGTGATAAATACCGAGAGAATGAAATGGAATTATACATATAATAACAATGATGGGTTAGTACGACATTAAAGAGATTCATAATCGTTGAATAAATTTCATTCATTACATAAAGATCTCTCGTCTAATCCTAGGAATTTTCAATTGGGGTTGGCTACCAATGGATCAACCCAGTTGGAACATTGAGAACCAATTAGAGCATTTGGACAATTATTTTGATCCCTTACAATATACCTCAATGGATGTGTATGAAACAAACACAATTTTTCATTTTGATGATAATTCTTATAAATTTAATGTCTAGAAATGGTATTGATGTTTACTTTTATTCTATAATTGAAAAATTATACAAGTTATATAGAAATGGTTTTGAGGCATATGATGTATTTTATAGAATGGTGTTGAAAATGCAATCTGCTCTATTTTTTGACTATTAGTGACTTCCCTAGACTTGGGAACTTATCTGGTTTGAATAATTACATGGGTTTTCAATTAATGTTTATAAATTTGATTTTGTTCCTAACTGAATACCTTATAGTAAAAAATTGTGATTCTTGTGCCATTGAATATTTCATGATGCATCACATGGATTTTGGTTGAACAAGTCGAAATGTAATGGTTTTATTGAGCATAAAACTCCTCTGAAGTTATTAAATGGTTCTGAAATATTGTCACAACTTGGAAATATTGAAATATTATTTTTGAGGGTGCATCATTTAAATGATAGAGGTAAACTAGTTCGAAGTACATCAGCATGTAAAATTGTAATGTAACATTGGAAGAAACAAAGTATATTCTTCAAAATTCCTTATGGGTAATTTAATACATTGTGGCATAATGTTCATGTTATACTTACTGAAAAGAATATTCAAGATAATTTGATCTACAAATTTTTTAATGAGGAAGGAAATTAAAAGGCCCATCTTAATGATCAGAAGGACTTACAGACAATGAATATAAATCATGGTCTATGGCCAGTTGATAATGGAAATTATAATCCCACAATTGTTTAAATGAAAAATACAAATAAAGATGAAATCTTTTAAATTGTGAAACATATAAGAGCATATGATGGGTATTAAAGTAATATATCAACGTGTATCAACTTAAATCATCATAGGCAACTTGGATTGAAAATCTATGATTCATATAATTTTTACAATAGTTGTACCATTGGTATTGCGTACATTATTACCTAAAAATGTTACTATAGTTATACTATGATTTTGTATGTTCTTTAGACAACTATGTGAGAAAACTATCCAAAAAATCAGATTGAAAAAATTTAGGAGATATTTGTATTTAATCTCTATGTAATGAATATGATACTTCCTTCATAACTTTGTACAGTTGTAATATTTTAACTATGTATTTGGTGCAGGAAACTAAATAAGGATGCCCCATAAGTTATCGATCCATGTATCTAATTGAGAGGTACTTTATTTATATGTTTTTAATCTTAAGTAAATAATTATTTTAACTTAACTGAATACATAATTATGTTTAATTTATATTATTCCATAGACATCTTGGTCATTTGAAATCAGATGGAAAAAAAATCAACCAAAATGCTCTATTTATGATGGATATTTATCATAGGAGTGTATTTCCCTTTTTAGGAAAATTTTATGATATCAAGACAATTTTTAGAATAGTTGGATTTGTTAACAACACATCAACTGAATTTCCACTACATTAGAAATAAAAAATCTTTCCTACTGTTTTCCAATTTGTTGGGAGGATCTCAAATGTTACACTAATAGAAATGAAATTATTACAGGAACATTGATATGTGTTGATGAATAATAAAATTGAATATCCATTTATTGAAGATATCTATATACAAACAAATAGATGAATGTGGAGATGAACATGGGATGAGAAATATATAAGAACAAATATTAATAAAGATCATATTTAATGGATTTCATATAATGTAAGTTCATAAATATTTCAATCAATATGGATATTAGGTATAAACATATTTTTTAAATCTAATATTGTATATTAGTTTTTTTAGATCATTAATATTGGTACTCAGGCTGAGTAATCAGAATATTTGATGTTTTTGGATTGAATTCCTCTAAAACATGCTTGAAAATATGATGCCTAAAATTTAAATGGCTTTAAATTTTGTACATTCGATCAAAAAGATGGTTTGAAAACATATATTAGTGGTATATTTAAAATTTATAAATTATGATACTGTAGAAAGTTTACTGGTATTCTCAAATTAAACTACTGTGGTCATTTATCAGTTGTTTTATTCAAATGAATGTGGGTGGATATTACCAAAGGTATTTAAAGATATTCCATGAATTTTACATCAATTTAAATTTCTTTCTTGATGGATGTCAGTGAACCCTAATTACATGATCTTTATATCATTTCATTACTAGAGAAAAGAGTATATTATGTATAATATGTCATAGATTAAGGGTGGAGTGTATTTTTTCAGGTAAAGCATAGATACTTGAATGATATGGTTTATGTTGTGGAAGACATAAAATATGACATTAAATCACATCAAATAAAAAATTGAACATATTTTTCCTTCATGATATTGAATATATTTCTCTTTCATGGGTGTATGAAGTAGATGAAGAAATATTAGATTATTACAACAAAATTATTGAAGAACAAAATTATTGTATATGTAGTCATCCATAAATTTTTCAAGCATTTATATTATATGTGAAATCATTCATTAACATTGCTTTGAATATTTTTTTCTCATTACTATGAATTAGTAATCATTTTTATTATTTTCTAATGATTTTTTATTATAGTTTCTGATGTTAATTTTATATTATTAAATGATAGGAATTCCACGGAATAAGTTTTTCACAAATCCAAGTCAACTCCCAGATTACATTCCCTCGACCACACTAACTAATGATGATCCATCAATCTCCCTCTGTATAGTATTAGAGACACACTATGCCTTCCCCCTTCACTGTATCTCACACCGTCCTCTATTCCATAAACATTTGAAACACCCATTTTCCCTATTCCATCATTATCTAGGATAGTTCATCCACATTCATTAGGATCAATAATGAGGTAAAAATGTTCACTTCTATTTATTGACAGTGATATTAAGGGGAGACAGTAATAGGTAAAAAAATTAATTTGAATAAAGTTATTTCAAATTTTTATACTAATAACTATTTTACATAAAAAATTCAAACAATGTTACTAAGGAGATAAATATGAATAGTTCTAAGGTCTAGAATCTGAAAAGAAGGAATATAGTTTCCCCATTTCACTATTATGGAATCCCCAATGATGATGCCTTAGTAATATTTGGCAAGATTATAGGCCAAAAATGATGGAGATGGTTGCCCAAATGATTAACCATGTTGATTGGAGGAAGATGACTCAATATTGGAAAATGAATTCATTGATTCACAGATTAAGGAAATTTTAATGAATTATAGTGAAATTTAATGTCATTATGATATTAAATTTTAATATTTTAAAATTTAATCTTTTTGTAAAGATGTTATTGAACATTTCTATTTCTGATCTAATCACTTGAATGTGGACAGTGAAAATTTTGGGGAAGAAATCGAAATATTTTAAATGAATATTATAGAATTAATTCAATAATACATCATTGACCACCATATATTATTATGATATTTTACCTGAATAGATACCTAGAGGTTTGTGGAAGGTGTTTGTTGATATCCATCTTCATGAGAATCACATGGTATTGAAATATATATTATTATATTTATATCCTTATACATATATAAATTCATATAAAAAGGATATGAGATTTGATAAATTCCTATTAAATTACTTGTTATTTATTTCAATATTTTTCACATAAAAATGCATCACATTGATCTAAAAAAATCATACCGCACTTTGTCGGGTCAAAGAGTTTTTCTAAAAAAATCAATTCTAGTATCATTTTCATAATTTTAAATATTTATAAGAGAACATAATATGTTTTATATATTATATTTTTGATTAATATTCATTTTTTGGATGTTCATTAAAAATATGATGGAAGATATGTTAATGATAATACCAATGAAGTTGGGTGTATGAATTCCTTTTTAATTATAATATCTTATTATCATTTTTCACTATGATAATATTTATTGTTTAAAATATGAATGATATTTTATTTATAGGTAAAATTAAATGAATTATGTTAGGAAAATCCCCCACAAACACCTCATTCTTCTAGGATGATCCAATTGTTCATGTCCTTTGGAAGGAGTATCTCTATTGCGTGCGCGTGATGGGTTTGGACCATTACCATATGAGTTCTTTGGAAGGCATCGATGATTGTAGTAGTATTTACTCCCAGTTTTAGTTATTCCCCACCTCAAGATTATCAGTGGGAGTTTGTTGTAATGAAAATCACAATTTATGAATAGGGGATCATAAAAAGATGCAAGAAGCAAAGGCAGTTTCTCTACATAAAGCGTCGATTGAATTATTTTAGAAAATGAATGGATCTGTCCCTAGTGATATTACCTCGATGTATGATAGTGAGTAGTTAAGTCACAAAAAGTAATAATAATTTATTGAATATATTTTAGTGGTTTTATGTTTAATATTAAATATACAGGACTATTTAAATTTAAAAAATTATCTTGTAGGTGTTGGTAGCATGGTGTGGAGATAAAGAGGGAGAGGGTGTCGATAAAAGTTTTTCAAGTATTGATTTGGGTTCATTTTTTATTTGGTGATTATGTGAAACTAAAATTAGAATATACTAAAACTAATATGTTTATTTAAAAGCCATGTTTTGGTTTTTAGTAGGGATATCAATATTTCCCTTACATTTCATGAAAATCAATATTCTTGGTTAATTTTTAATGTTTTCTTCGTATGTTTACATTAGTTTAGTATGTTTTTTTTGTTTTATTACTCTATAAAATTCCACTTCTTATTTTTATTTTTAAAAATTATAGTCTCTTTCAACCATTTTTTAATTTTATTCAGTTATGACTTCCACATGATAATTCATCACGTACTACGTGGATAAATAAACATGTTGATCAAGTTGCATCAAGACATCCCACTAGTATATTGAATGTTTGGGTAACATGTAGATTATAATATTCACTCTCCTCTTAGATAGAACACCTCAAACTAGTTTATTTATGGATATAAAATTTCTATATGTATTTACACAAAAAACTATTTTTTATTTTTAATGTTACCATAAAACATATTTAATGCAATAATCTATTGCAATAATTTTTCATAATGAGTATCTTGAAAATATTAATGCTATAATACGAAACATCTAAAACTTCTTTAACCTACATTTCCAAATGATTATTAATTATGTATTATTGTTAATGGAAACTAATTTTTTCTACCATATTAATTATTATTTACTATCGATAAACCATTAGAGAACACACAACTCTATTCACATCAATATGCTTGGGAACTCAAAAATACATCAAAGATTTACTCCACAATACATATTGAGTTCATCCATAATACATTAATCTTTATGGATGAAAAATACATGAAAAAAGTGGTTTTAATATTTAGTCTAGATGAATCACCACCCTCATCTATGGAAATTTTTATCCCACCCTTAGAGCTTATGTGACAATATTTTGGGGTTTTCGAGCACACTTTATGATGTTATCAATTTATAAATTTTAATGTGTTGAATTATCATTAAAATATAGTAAAACCTTTTCATATAAGTTTTTGGTTAATGTAATTGAAGGCATTTCTTTTTTTAGTGATTCTTTTTCAATGCCTTTCCCAAAAAAATGATAATTCTTATAGATTAAGGAATTGGTATTTTTATAAATCCAAATCATTATAATTGATAAAAGGGGACTTGTTATAAATAATTAAATACACATCTAATGTTCTAATTTTTAGAACTATATTGTCCATATTCCATCCCAAAAAATGAAATCTAATGTTGGGAATATCTCTATTTTAAGAAAAACCTATAAGTCCCCTAAAAGAGGAAGGTTTTGAAGTGGGAACTCAAAGTTCTTTATTATAAGTAATACATCATTTTCCTTATTTTTATTTTATCTTCACATCCAACTTTATAATGGATCTAATTTATATATTATGTAACATATAAATAAATTCATTCTACATATATATATAATTTTTATTATATCAAAATTACATCATATGAATTTGAATCATCTACAAATGTCTGTGATGATCTGACATGATATATAACTCACATCCTTGGTTGGCATGCTTTTCCTACACTCGGTATATAGCCCATTCCATCAAAATATTCATATTCATGTATTTAATGAACTATAGAACCAAAACATATAATATGATTTATAATATCTCATAGGTTTCTAGTAGGCGTGAACATCAAACCCACATTCCCATCATAGCTCCCAACATCGTTGGCATCATCAACCAACCCAATCCACATAATTAATTAATAAAATCACATTCCAATGGTCAAATTCTCACCCAAATCATTTCATAATGAACCCATATAAAATAAAATCATAGAAAATATTAAGACACATAAAATAACATTATTAATGTTAATAAATTTCTAGTTATTATCCTTATTGTATTATGGATTTTTATTATGGTTTTGAATTGATTGAACTTGAAAATTTATGAATATTTTTTTATTATACTGGTATAATTTTTTACTGCTTTTATATTGAAATATTTGTTGTTTTTTATTTTAGGGCTGTAGTTTTTTAAACTATAACTTTTATGAAAATCTATATATATGTAGTTTAAAATGTCTCTATATATGAAAAACTACTACTTTGAGATGGTTTAAATTATCACTATATTAAGGATCTGACCCCAGTTGCCTAGAGTTGGTTCCTTATTTTATTACATTGGAATATATAAAAGTGATATTCACTCTAATGGATTGAGTAGTTTAGTATAATTGGAAACTAGATACATGTATATGTTCAACATTACAACTTGAAATTAAAAACAAAAAATAAGTTTTATTGGGATCATTCGAAACAATATGTTTATCCACTAAGGTCATTTATAATAAACTTCTTAATGACTTGAGAAAATATAACATAAGAACTGGGTGATCTCAAATTCATAGTGAGGTTAAAAATATAGTTAATGATATCATAAACATAATCATTTGTCATGGTGAATAACCAAATACACATTTCTTAAATAAACATGAACTCATTACAGCGACAATACGATCTCAATAAATAATACAATAATAAAACATAATCATTGGTATTCTACTAGTCGAATAAACACATGAACTATCAATACTATTTTTATAATGAGGTAATGAATAATTTGCGACATCATAACCATACCATCAAGGCCTTGTTAACATAAATATCAATCCTTCAAGGCCTCGTGCCAAAACCATAGTCTGTCTCATGAGACCTACCAATTCACCAAGGGGATATAGTGGACCGCACCCAACACATATTAATATTGATTCATTCCCCATATGAACAAGGATTAACATAAACAACATATACATTCATATTGGCACTAATATACAAAATGTAAAAAACATTCCCCGGACGTTATGCATAAACACTAACCATTCAGAGTAAATTGATGAATGGTTTTAAGATAGAACATCCATAGTGCAAATAATAATAAACCATGAAAATGAATATGGTAAATGATATAAAAAAATATTTTTACCAATGATAAATAATAATCAACAAGAGTGTTGAAATAGATGAAGATACTATTATAAAATCATCATGTTATTCTTGAGATAAATACACTTTTACATTGAAAAGAAGATTTATTTTGGGAAAATATACATATAAAACCATAACTGAAGTAAGATATTATTTTCATAAAAAATCGAGTGATTTTATAATGATAATGGTTCCCAAAAATATATTATAGAGTGTCCTCAAAAATATGTATGAATTTAAGAAAATCCTTTTATTCTAACTCGTATTTTGGGAATAATTTTTTAATGATCTTTCTAAAAAATATAACTACCTATAAATAAAAGTAGGGTTATTTTTGGGAAACACATATAGAATATTCACATATAATTTAAGAGGGGTATATAAGAATAAATAAGAATTTTATTCTGGTATGTAAAGAATAACAATAACCCAAATTAAAATGGTTGTTCGGGTAGAAAACCCTTACCATAAGACTGAATGTGTCCCTCACTTGATTTTAATGACTTGAATAATCAAATTTATGTTCATAAATTAATTTTTACAAATTCTCCCCTACATTTAATTAATTTATTAGAAACTTATTATGTTTATTAAATACCATCTGATGGGTTAAAAGATTCGAGTTCATCGTTTTGGAGCGTTTTCTCCCTTGGTTTTCATGATCGATTTACATATATTCATCTACGGATAAACATGTCGAATGAGAATGGTTTTCCAGAATAGAAGTCGCATTTTATTATTTAACAAACAGAATATTCCATGGTTATAAAATTTATTTGGTTATTGGGATTGTATATTAATCATTATATAAAACATTAATGACAGTTGTTTGGGTTAATTTGTGGGTTTTGATCACAACGAACTCATTTTGATTTATAAATTTATATCATGTGTAAAAAAGGATTATAGAATCTAAAATAAGTTATAATACATATACTATAGTCTGGTTGAACCATCAAAAAGTTTTCATGACTGTAATTTAATATGGTAGTATAAATTCAAAACTCACTGTCTTTGAATGTGATAAATTAACCCATCTCAGGGGGTATTTTCATTTCTTGTCTAAAAGAAAGGGAAAAGAGAGTTGATAATACATTATTACATAATCCAAGATAAATTATATTACATATATGTTATTGTAGTTTTAATTTAATTTGGATGTGGATAAGTGAGGATAGAAAGGAAAATAAAAGAACCCAAAATAATAGAAATGAGAAGAGGAATTTACCTCCTGAAGTTATCTTCCTTGGTAGCCTATTTAGGGTAGATTTTTTGGTATTTTATTAAACCAATGTATTCTGGAGGTGGGGGAGGATCTAGGGAGGAAATATGGGAAGAATCTAGACATGTGACAAGTCTTTCTAGAGTATTAAAAATAGGGAGTGAGGGGGGTTTTATAGTGGAGGAGAGGGGTGATTTGTGAATATCTTATACATTATTTTATTATTTCCCTCAAGACATCCAACAGTATTTATTCTTATGACCAAGAATATTAATATGTTCTTGTGAGTTCTAACCATGTGTTCTGACGTTATCCATGATGCTAGGAATAGTGAATTTAACTGATAATGTATATATATTATAAATTACTATATTTTACTAATCATAAAAAATTTGAGTATTTCTAAAAAATCCCAAAAATTCACCGTAAACATTTTTTGAAATATAGATTTAAAAAATAAACTCCATTTTTTGATAATTATTTTCTAAATAATATAAATATAAATTTTTTAAAAAATCCTTATTTATTCAAAAAATAACAATTTTCAAACTATATTTTGTTTTACATCACCTGGAAAAATTAATGAATATCTCATTATATTATATCCTTGAGATAATAAAATAATATTATAATTTAATATTCATAAGGGTCATATTACTATTCATAAGGGTATGGTACTATTCATAAAAAATTATGTTTGTCTTATCAGACTCTCAATATCTTACTAAACACAAAAGTGTGTGTCAGTTTCTAGAAACTCAAATCATAGAGGTGGGAAATTTTTTACTACATAGGTTATAATAAAGTGGTGTTTTATCGACACTATGTGTTTCATTCATTAAATATTAAATTTATTTTCAAAACCATGGAGTGTTACATTATCTCCTCCTTACAAAAATTTCATCCTTGAAATTACACAAATGTTACGTCATAAAAAGGTTAGGGTAGATCTTCATTATAGGCTCCTAAGGATCCCATGTTTCCTCTTATATTTTATGATTTTTCCGAAGTATATTTACCAGTTGAGTCGTCTGATTCTCCAACACTTGTTCCTTTGTGGCTAGAATCTGGATATGCTTTTCATAGTATGATATGTCGGGCTTCAATTATATAATTTTTGAATTGAGTACATGTGTTGGGTTCAGCCTGTCCTTCCTTATTAATGAAACATGGAACTCATTGTTTACTTTAGATAGAATAGGCGACATAGCCAAAATATATGAATCAAATCAAATTCTCTACAAAATTTCAAAAGGTCTAATCTAAATGGGGCTTAGTTTCCCTTTCTTCCCAAATATTATAATTCCCATCCATATAGATACATTCATGAAAATGTGATCTCCCATTTGACATTTTAAATCCTTCCTTCCATTACCAGTATAGATTTTTGTCTATTCTGATCTGCTTTGATATGGCCGGGAATATTCATTACCTTTATTGTTGTTTACTCTACATGCTCTGGGCCCCCAATCTTTCTTTCAACAACTGCATCCCAACATGTTGGTGTACGAAATCTCTTTTCGTAGAATGCTTCAAATGGTTCCAATTGAATATAGGAACAGAAACCACTATTTTAGGCAATATCCACCAAGTGTAAATAAATATCTCACATACCTTTAAATATGTGTGAGCATGATCCCAACATGTCCTCTAATGTTTGGATCATTATTTCTGATTCTCCATCATTTTGAGGATGATAATCAGTACTCAAATGAAGATCAATATCCAAATATTTTTGAATACTTTTCTAGAATTTTAATGTAAAACTAGGTTTTCAATCAGACAATATTGAAACAGGTTATCCATGAAGTCTTACAACTTCATTGATATAGAGTCTTGTAAGGTGCTCTAATGGAAAATCATCCCATATAGTGAGAAAATGTGCAGATTTCATAATTAGATCCACAATTAACTATACTACATTATTCTTTCATTGATTTTTGGGTAATATAGTGATAAAATTCATGGTTATGTAATCTCATTTCCATATAGAAATATATAGAGGTTTCATGACCCCTGTAGGATGTTGTCATTCGACTGTCACTTGTTCATAGACTAAGCATCCTTATGCATAATCAACATTATCCCACTTAATGTTGTCCCACCATAAATATTCCCTAAAATATCCATACGTTTTCATGCTACCATGGGGTATAGAGAAATTCTAGCTATGGGAATCATCTAATAACTCCCTTTTCAACTCGGGTATAGAGGGAACACATAGCCTCTTCCAAAATTTCATAATTCCATCTTCATATATGATCTCATCCAACTTCCCATATTTAAAAGAATTATATTTCTTTTGAATATTATCATCATCATGGTGAGAGATATTAATCCGTTCTAATAAGGAATGATTCAAAACAAATTGAAAAATTAAGGATGTTTCCCCTTCTTTGATAATTTACATGTCCATCTTTATTATATCCAACAATAGGGGAGCCCTTTCAATCCTAATTTTGTTTAAAAGTCCTAGATCCTTCATGTTCATGCATCAACTACCTTATTTTCCTTTCTTGGGTTGTAGTGTATGAAACAATAATAATTCTTGAGTAGTTAGATCCATTCCCTTTGCCTCATGTTGAGTTATTTCTATGAGATTATATATTTCAGACTCTTGTGATCCGTATATATCTCACATATTTCACTATAGAGAGAGTGTCTCCATATTTTTAGAGAAAAGATCACAGTATATTACTCATGATCTTGAGTGGGATATTTTTGTTCATAAATTTTTAACTACATTTAAAAATAGGAAATAACAGTATCATTTTTCATAAGGACACAACTAAGTCCTTTCTTTGATGCATCACAATAGATCAAAAACCAATCATTCGCTGATGGTAGAGTTAGGATCACATAATTCACAAATCTCCTCATCAATTCTTCAAAACAGTCTTCACATTGTTTTTTCTACACAAACATAACCCCTTTTTGTGTAATCTTGGTCATTTGGTTGGAAAATGGGTAAAGATATGAATGAATCACTGATAATAACCTGCAAAACCAATAAAACTATGTACCTCGATTATGTTAATTATAGTGGAGCATTATTTCATAGCCTTTTTATTCATAGGATAAATATATATTCCATCCTTATAGACAATTTTTCCATGAAATGACAGCTATTGAAGTCAAAATTCACACTTTCTAAACTTCCCATAGAATTCAATTCATGTAAGAGTCTTTAGAATAGTGTGCAAGTGATTTTCAAGATCTTCATAGCTTTTGGAGTACACCATGAAACCAACAATAAGTACCACCAAAAATTCATCATGTTATTCTTGGAAATATATATTCATTAGATCTATGAAGACATAGGGTGCATCAGTCAGTCTAAAAGACATTACTATAAACTCGTAATGCCCATACCTGGTAAACTTTTTTTTTGGAATGTATTACATCCTCAAAAGAAACTAATGATATCCAGATTGAAGGTCAATTGTATAAAAATATTTATCACTATGAATTTTATCAAATAAATAATCAATTTTAGGTAGGTGATAATTTTTCTTAATTTTTATAGCATTGATCTCTTTGTACTCAATGCACAACCTCATATCTCAATCTTTCTACTTAATGAAAAACATAAGGGATCCCCATAGAGGAACCCTAGGATTCTATTTTGTAAATATATATATAACATTCACATTGAATTAATGAGGGGTACATAAGAATAAATAATAATTTTATTGACTTTTGTAGAGAATAAGAGTAACCAGAATGAAAATGGAGGTTCAGGTAGAAAACGCATACCTTCAGTTTAAAGGTGTTCCTAACTTGATTTTAATGACCTGAATAATCAAATTTAGGATCATAAATTAATAATTATAGGACCTAATATACATGTAATTAATTTATTATAACCTTATTAGGTTATTTTATTTCTTTTTTATGGGTTAAGAGATTCAATTACATAGTCTAGGAGGGTTTTATTTATTGGTTTCCATGAGCGGTTTACTTATTTTTATATAGGGGCAAACATGTAGAATATGAATGGTTGTCCAGAATAGAAGTTGTATTATATTAGTGAGCAAACTGAATATTACATGGCTATAAAATTTATTTGGTTATTGGGAGTGAAGATTAATTATTATATAAAAATTTAATGACAAATTATTTTGGTTTAATTGGTTGTTTGTTATCACAATGAAGAAATTATGATTTATAAATTAATATCATATGCCCAAAAAGACTCTAGAACCTCACATAAGTTATAATACATATATTATATTCCGATTCAACCGTAAAAATGATTTAATGACCATAATTTATGATGGTTTTAAAAATTGAAATCTCATCATCTTGGAATGTGATAAATTAACGTAACCTAGATAGTGTTTTCATTTCTATTATTAAGGAAGGTGAAAAGACAGATGATAATAAATTATTCCATAATTATAAACACATTATAGTAAATTTATGGTATGGGACATGTAATAATATTTTTATTAGTATAAGTGAGGATATAAATGAAAAGAAAGGATCTCAAAATAAAAGAAATGTGAAGAGAAATTTACCTCTTGAAGTTATCTTCTTTGGGAGCCACTTTAGGGTAGAGGTTTTGGTATTTTTATGAGACAAAGTGATACTGAACGTGGGGGGAGGATCATGGAAGGTGATTTGGGAAGAATTTACACAAGGCACAATGCTTGAGAGGAGTAAAGAGAAGATGGACTGAGGGGGAGGGGGTTATTGTGGAGGACAGGGGTGATTTGTGAATATCTTATTTATTATTATATTATTTCCCTCAAGAAAACCAATAGTATTGATTTTTGAGACCACTAATAATAATATGTTCTTGTGAGTTTGAACCAAGTGTTCTTACATCATCCATGATGCTAGGAATGTTTAATTTAATAGATAATGTATTTATATGATATATTATCATAATTTACTATTCATAAAAAAATTGAGTATTTTAGAAAAATCAATGAAAATCACCGTAATTTTTTTTTCAACATATAGAATTCAAAAATGAACCCAATTTTTTTCAAAGATATTCTTCTAAATATTATTAATTTTATTTTCAAATAAAATCATAATTTTTTAAAAAATAAAACTTTTTAAACTATAATTCATATTATATCACCGTGAAAAAATAATTAAGATCTCATTATCAAATAAAATTAAGACAATAAAATAATAATATGATTTATTATTCATATGTTTTATATTACTATTCATATGGGTATGTTACTATTCACAAAAATTTATGTTTGTCTTTCCAGACTCTGAATATCTTACTGAATGAACCGTGTATGTCAGTTTTTCAATATTCAAATCATAGTTGTGGAAAAATTATGTTTACTAGCAAGGTTATAACAGTGAGGTGTTTTGTAGAGACTCATTATTTCATTCATTCAATATTAAATTTATTTTCTAGACCATGGGGTGTTACATCTATATAAGGGAGAAATTTGTTTAGCAGGGGTTTTTTTGTTTTAGCAGCAATTTCCACTCCACAAAATGTTGAGGGGATAGGGGTTGTTTAAACCACTGATATCCCGAAGTTATTTTTTTGTGAGGAGAACCCATTACTATGAAATTTGTTTGTGATGGTTCCATGAAATTTCCTCAAAATGGATGGAAGTAGTGTGATTTTTATGTTAATGTAAATTTAACAACAGTTATTCGAAACCATCATAAAACCATGTGGTGGATGTTTTGACCACCACTATCGATCGATTTTGTTTTGAGGAACCTCAAGACACAAGTGGCTGTGTAACAAAATTTCTGCTTTCCCCAAAGAAATAATTTACTTTTCACCCATGAGGGCTACATGAAAAAAATAAAATGTCAGACGACATGGTACGAAGTGAAAACAGTGTCCAGTTTTTGAAGAAGTATTCACCTTCTCCAAAAATCATCTCTATCAAGGATAACTCTGTAGAATTATAGATACTACTACCAATTTAATCCAAAATCATTTTTTCTGATCCAATATCAAATGGAATGAACACTGGGATATCTAAAACATAAAAACGGTGTGATTGAGTGGGAACCTCAACCATATTATCTTCATGATAGTCTACGTTCGATAATGAAGGGTCTTATAAGGAAACTAAATTCCCACACGCATCCTCTAGTGAAGATACATGCTTCTTTATGTTGGCCCAGAGGGGACCAACACATCTTTTGATCAATCAGTATGTGTTGTAATAATATCCTTGAGAAAATAAAGGTTTAATTATAACACACACTTTAGGATTCTGTGGGAGAATACACTGATAATTCATAGAGATTCATTTTCCTCATCACTTCTAGTGAGGCCCGCCTGGAAGGTGACGATGCCTAATTATTTTCTCCAGAAATATAATTTTCACCCTCATCCGGGCCACTTGACTAGAGGACCCCTCATTATTAGTCCCCTGTCACTACCAAAACTATATCTAACAACCATACCCTATAGAGAATATATGGGGGACGAAAAGTCTAGATGGTCTTCTACAACCTCTCACTATATCAATAAAAATAAGAAGGATGTCTTTATGGTTTTAATGGAACCAGAAACCATTAAATACAACAATATGTTTAGCATTACCATTGCCTTTGAAATGGGTTATCCATGTATTTCTTGGTATATTTGCATCCTACCCAGAACCACCATTTGGTGTACAAAAATTGTAGAGAAAACCTTATCCTTAAGGATTTCCAAAATTATTTAGAGGTATTATAAGAAGCATCTTACCACCTTAGGCTCTTCTTTGAATGTGATTCCTAGTGGAGAGGTGACATGGTAGAAAATTTCCAATGGTAGTTCTCCCTGACATTGTATGCCCCAGAGCTCAGCCTTAAGGTTTTGTGTTTTCCTTGTTACCCATTATAAAGATGTGGTGAGGAATAATAATGTTGATGTGACTTCACTCTCTATCACCACACTCATTGTAGCCACATCATCTGGTGCTTCTACTAATAATAAAGGATATTTTAAATGATTTATTTCTTTTCGGGGAGCCTCTGGGGTTGTTGGTCCTCTTGAACTCAGTTGTTTTCCCGACCTCGTATTTTCCAAAGCTTCTGGTGGAATTAGGGAATATTTTCATACCATTTTGGAAAAATTCTCATTAGGATATGAGTATATTAAAAATTATCATAAGGTTGAGATTAACCCATTTTAATGTCAAGGATAGGAAGGTTTATCTCGTACTATTTTTCTTCTCTAGTGAAGCTCATCCAAAATATGAGGGCCACCATAGGATGCTCTTTGGATCAAACACAAATTGTGTGAGGAAATCTTGATTGGGAACACAAGAACTGATGTCTAAAACAGTGGGGTGCATACTATTCAAAAAGTGAATCATCATATATTTGAGTAGAAAGGATTCCCTCTTGGAGTGGAATCAAATATTATCAGGCCTAAGGCTACCCCCAAAATTAAAAACCAAATAACCTAGGGGGAATGTGCCATAAGGTTTTAAGGAAAAGTGGTCATGATGACTCATGAAGGCACTATCATCCCAATCCTTTATTATACCAGCCTTAACCCGGCTGATACACTATAAAAATGGTTTGAAATGGAAATTAAGTATTCTATTGATATTTTAGAACTCAAATCTTACAAGGTTAGATCCAACCTTACCCTATAATGCTTGAATGGGGCCCAAGATTATATAAAGGGAATTTCCCTTATATATATGGTGTAAAAGGTGATAGTTTTTTTCCAACACAGGGATGAAATACCTAAATTACTTCCCTCTCTCCATAGAAGTTAAGACCGTAACTACACCCTTCTGGTTTACCAAGAGTATGTACCCACTCATGTACATGGATAGTAAGTTATCCAAGTGGATGATCTGGCCAATATCAAGTATATATTCTCTTCCACATTCTTGAAATTTTCCATACTCAATGGTAGGCCAATATGCACCCTCCATTTAATTAGATTCCATCATAAAAAAGGCCTTTGTCTTCTTGGATTTTTGCTCAGAGTGGGATATCTAGATAAAGATTCATTCAAATGTCTTGAATGAGATATCTATTACAGGAACTAGCTCCATTGGTAGGTCCTTTTTGTCTATCTTTTATTACCTGTCGATTAAGGGGAGGAGTCCTCTCTACATTATCATGTGAAGATTATGGATGAAAAAATAATCACATACCTCACCCAATATGGGTTCACATCATATTTTCTCAACATCATAGAGGCCAACTCTCACCTCTCCATGCATTAGGTGGAAAGTGTTCATGTTTAGAATCCAATGAATAAACAGGTCTATCATCAGACCATTGTTATATTAGGAAAACATCTATGATATCCAAAAAAATCTTACATCCTGATTTTCTTAAGATCGTTAGAAAATTTATAAGTAATTTACTATACCCAAAAGGTCTATCCCCAATACATCCTACAGCTAAATCCTATTCAAATGTCCTAGTTAAGAACCCCACCAAAATTTTGGTTAGAGGTAGGCTTCTATATTATTGAGCGGTACATATGGAAATCTGAATCAAGTTAGTGATGGTTATCATCAATGTCTGCAGGAATGAATGTCAGAATATACCAATTTGCACACTCTCTCCCATCCATGAAATGAACCACATGATAGATGTTCACCCAAAAGGGTCTATGATTTTTTCAAATCCATTAATGAGGTATAAATAATGATTGTGGAAAACAAATGAGAGTGTAGATTATATGAACAATCCCATACAGGTGTATAAAATCTAAATGTGGATATTCCCACTGTCATTCTTCCATAAACTCTACCAGAATATTCTAAAATGACCCAATAACATTGCAACAAGAAGTGTCTACACTTGATAAAAAAGCATATCGATGATTCATCACTACCTTAGACTCTTTCGTTAAAGGCATGTAGGAACTATGGTGAGTGATGCATCCAAATGAACATGATTATGTGGATTATGTTATATAGATAATAAAATATTGTTAATGGAATGGAGTACATCCTACCAGCATCATGTGCATATCATAAATCAATAATTTCATTTAAAATTTGAGAAGGTATTTGTGAACATCTTGTCTCATGAAGATCTCATAGGCCTCATGAACCTACAGAATATCCTGTTACTGCATTACCCTTCAAAAGACTCACTATCATATAACCTTGAAATGGTATCATGAACCTCATAATAGTAAAATGATCATGATTCCATGCTAGAAGATCATGAGAAACCATCAAATATGGCCCTGAAATAGTGTATCCATTGTAAAAAATTTTCTAAAAATTGATTTGTGGTTGATTCGAATATGTTCCTAGGAAAATAAATTCTTGAGAAGCGGTCCTCGTGAAATGGTATTGCAAACATACCTCCTAATAGAGTATTTCATGAGGTCTTGTGAGAATGTCACATAAGAGATCTAGGTTTCAAGAGCTCTAAAGTTTGTGTATCTTTTGAGTTATCCACACTATGTTCTCCAATTTATAGAGTCTTATATAGAATACCATGTGTCACCTAAAAAACCATGCAACCCCAACCACACCAATTGGATATAGATCCAAAGCCACATGAAGGAATTTATGCTCCTCTGAACAGAGACCTTATCTACGCAGACAACAGTCCAATTGGGGGAACATGTTGAAGCCCACCAAATGAGCATCATAAATTCCATAAGGGAAGAAATAAATAAATGTGAGTAGTAATTTTATCATAATTAAAATTAATAATAATGTGGATATATCTTGAGGATCACATAACCTCTAGGATAGACATGATTGTAAGACCTTCAGAACGTCACATGATGGAACCATTCAAGGCGCGAGACCTACTCCAGATCCCATAAATCCCCTTTGATATGGTCTCATTCTTCTTGTGAAGGTGTCTGAAGTAATTG
This sequence comes from Viscum album, assembly GCA_963277665.1. Lineage (NCBI taxonomy): Eukaryota > Viridiplantae > Streptophyta > Magnoliopsida > Santalales > Viscaceae > Viscum > Viscum album. Next base: position 715,992,196 of record OY728133.1, on the reverse strand, counting down.
TTGATCATGTGATTGTTTCTCAAATGAGATCCATGGAATCAAGTGATTAGACAATCATAGGATTCCTAACAATCCATTCAAAAATATATGGCAAATAAGGATAAAAATATCCAAATGGAAGGAGTCACTTTCATTCCAAAAATCATGTGATGCATCCATGTAGCTCGTGCGACATCACAAGCCCACTGTGTAAGAACCTAGCTTTTATTCTCAACTATGAATAATTTTAAACTAGTTATAATTATTTATTTTGGGACTAATGTGTATTCATTATTATAAAGTGATGTTTTTTTGGATGTATGGAACTTTTTCAGAGCATGAATCACTAGATGGTGGAGTATTTATTCATGTCACACAGTTAGAGGAAACCATGAGAGGATTTCCACCTGGATAGTTTTATCTAGGAAAGGCTAGAAAGTGGCAGGTTATTTGGCGCATGAATTTCCCTTACTAGGCTATTTGGGCCTCATGGACTTACGAAAACTACAGAAAAAATTGTATAATTATTTCCCACAATTTGCAGATGGTTTCCTTAATAGTTCATCATAACCAGGAAGTATTCCCCTCACTATAGATTTATTTTAATGGTTTACAAATGGTTTATAAAACTGTGCAGTCAAGCCGTGTGTAGGCCATATTTAGTGAATTTATTATTTTTTCATTAAAAATATAATTAAATCAAAACGTCTTTCCTTTTTCTCATTCTAGTAGTCAACCCCAAAACATTTCCCACTTTTGAGACATTCTCAAGCCTAATCTAGGATTCCAGATCAACTTTCCATCCATAGTATGATTCGATCGTTATTCATCTTGTCGGACCTGTACCAATAAGATATTGATTCCTTTTTAATCTTTCTTCATTATTCTTCCTAACAATGATGTTGTTGAGATTTTGGATCATATGCCAAATTTTCGTGGCATTCTCCCATTATTAAATCTCTTCCAATCCAATCCAAAATATAGGTTTTCCTAGATTAGTAGAGTAATACAAGTATAGGATAGGTAGTCTATAACTCATTCTTCAAGATTCATTGTTTTATAAATTGTCATGTGGGTGCAAAAATTTCATCGGGTGTCATCTGTTTGATTTATTTTATTATGTTTAGTTGTTTAAAATGTGTTCTAAGAATCACTCCATATATATTTCAGTAATTACCAGTGATTGTATCAACAAATTCGGCCACCCCATGTTAGGTATTTCCTTATTTTATGACTACTGAGGTTGTTATGTACGTATGCACCACCGTTCGAGTGTGATTGTATTGACCCTTCTAATAGTATGACAATCCTTAATTAAATGAAATTTTAATTTTAAATTGATCATGGAAGGTACTATGTATGGGAATCACTTGACTCATATAATGTAAGTGATTCAACGTGATTAATCAATGTTAAATGGTATATTGTAAAGTATATGGTATAAATACGACTTGGCCTAGTTCATATTTAGTGAATTTATTGAGTATTCTTGTCTATAAACTATAATTTTCATGTTATGAATCTTAACAGACATAACTAAGAAATTAATATGGAATGACTTAAATGGTTTCTCACCAAATTATCCTTTCCATACAAATGAAAGGAAAGGCTTGAACTAAATAAACTTATTAAATGGTATAACCATCACATAGCCTTAATTATTAAATGAATTGAATGTAAGTGTCCCAGTAATATAAACACATGGACCTTGACATCATTATAGAGTTTTTCAAACTCGATTTAGATTCTGAATCGTAAGGTAATTCCTTGTGCACTTTTGGTTTCCATTCTGAGTCATGTGTATCAGTGGCCTTGGTTTAGACCCACTTTGGAACATGACCTTTGTCTATCCTTGGATGCCCAGTATGATACCATTTGATCCCTTCTATATCATTTAAAATCATCTTAGATCCACCATGGATTCCATAGACACAAGTTTCCTTGGTTACATCCTTGTGCATAGCCATTACATATCCCATTTTACCTTGGATGTTTCCTTGGACTAACTTAGATCATACTACTGTGGAATTCCATGGATGATTCTCCTTGGAATACACTCTTAACCCTTATCTCTATTTTAGTTACTTGTGATTTAGAGGCCTTGGGGTCTAGGATTCCTTGGTTATTACATTGGAACCTATTTCTTATACATTACATCATGGATGCCTCGTTCACCTTGGATATTTAAACATCTATATATATTATGAGTTTTTAATGATGATATTACCTCACACCATGTATTTATATAAAATGGAACTAAATTAATTAATGAACCCGTTTCATGTTTAGACACTAATCGAGTGATGAAGAACAAACTTGATTGTTTACATTTCTATACTACTTTACTTTTGTATATGCATTATTTCATACTGTTTAAGTTTATATTACAGAAACAAGGTGTTATAGGCACCATTCCTGGTAGACTACGAAGATTTTTCCCACACCCTATCTGGGTGACATTGGTACCCAGAATGACAATATATATGAAGGTGTTGAGAAAGGGAAGCATCTAGCTTCAGAAACAAGACTTATTTATTTCTTACGATGGAGGTGGTAGCGTATGAACAATCTAGATCTTGGGTTGCTTGGGATAGTTTTTGGATTCTTTTTTTCTTCTTTTGTAATGAATGTATTTTATGCTTCTTTTTTCCATGATTTACATGTTTCTATACACATGATATATCCTCATAATATTTTTCATATCATTATCAGTTGATCAATTATTTATTACTTCAATATTCTTATGATGTGGATTCTATTTAATATTGCTTCCACTATTTACCAATGTTTGAAATTGGTCTTCTATGATACACTCTAGTAATGAGGGAATATTATCCCCATAGACATACCATAGACCCTCACTGCTAATCGGTAGCCTCTGGAATTTGGGGAGATTCGCTTCAAGACCTGTGACCCACCAAGACCAGGGCACCTTTTATGTGGAATCTGAGTCTTTTAAATAAAAAATTGGTATTAGAGATGGTTCATTTATTTCATTACTATTTTGAGACAATAGTCAGTGGATTAAGAATTCTTGGAACTTGGTCATAAGCCATGATTTGGAATCATGAACCCATGTTTGAGATAATAGATGAGTTTCCTAAATAATAATTGTTGTTTTATTTGTTCTATTACTGTTGATGTCATTTAACTATTGGGTGATATAAATGCTATGTGGTGTTGTGGATTATTATTCCAATTGAGAATCTTATTTCATCCCCAGCCCGATGATATGTGGGAAAGGATCATTGTTACATGCATCATTATAGGCCCTTATAATTCATATTCCATGCATATTTCAGGTCATAATGGTGCATTTCATTTCATTCACTACTTGATATTAGTGTAATTTTTATTTGTTCCTTTTTTTATAGATATACTTTTGGTACTCTTGGGAAATTATTGAGTGGTTTCCAATTTCCATTCATGAGGTGTATGCCTCCTCATGGTTTGGAATGAGTAATTTATTGAATCAAGCCATTAAAAAGAAGTAAAATGGGTGTTGATATCAGTGATAAGGAGTACGGTTCACGATTCACTAGGAATGATTATCCATTCTATATGAATAATTATATATATAAATGAACAAATGAAAACAAAATAGTTGACATGTCTAATTAAATAAAACGGTTTGTTTGAAAACGATGAGGCAAGGTATAGTTAAACCTTAATATAATGGAACCACAATAATTTATACCTGAGAAGATACCAATGCATGGCCTTCTAAGAGGGTAGTTTGGGTAGTATGACCTTGGTAGTGATCCTTCTTCAAAAATTTATCTTATGTTGTTATTTTTATCTATCTTATTCAATATTGTTATGACATGTGTTCTTGGAATTTGTAGACAATTTCTACTATAATTTCCTCAAGTTATGTTCTTGGAGGGCGGTGACAAATGTGATTCAGACATGGTGGGACCTAAGATTCTTGTCTTACCACTAGGAGTGACACATGAGGCACCACCTATTGTACCTGATCTGGGCATTGATACTCAGTTTGTTGATATTTTCCTACATCTGATGTTGTCCATACAATGTGATCCATGATAGTCACCTATGATGGTTGATCTAACATGTGAGTTCTAGAAACATCATCCTCCCATCTTATTGGGAGATGGTGGTCCACAGGCTATTGGGTCCTTGTTTGAAGCCACCATGTCTATCTTTTAGCATCTTGAGATGCCTCCAGAGAAAAGGTTCAATTTTTCTATATACATGTTTCCTCATGATTCCTAATTCTAGTGGGATATAGTCACCCTGATAGGTCACCATCAGGGCATCATATGGATTGATTTCTAGAATTATTTTTATTATATATTCTTTCCACATATGTAGAGATTTGAAAGAGCTATAGATTTCATGCATCTCGAGCATGGTATAATGTTAGTTATGAAATATTCAGCATGTTTAACTATGTTAAAACACTTTTCATGGATTATATCTAGTGATGAGTTTTCTCATGCTTGACTATTTGAGGATGTGCTCATGTATGTTGTTTTTACATAGCTAAATGTATTCCACCGACGTAAAATTTCTGAAATATTCAATCAGGATCTTGTCAATGAGAAGAATCTGAGGGATGGTGATACTACTGAGCATAGACCACAACAAGAATTTCTTATAATTATGATCTTTCATTTTTAATGGATTCTCATCACAAATGAATTGTTTCAATGTGTTTCCATCACAAATATCTTGTTGTGGAAGAATGCATCTCAAATATAATTATTTTTGACGATCTATCACCGAAATCCTTTTTTTGATGGATATATAGTCTGTCCCAAGAAATCCTAAAATATTATTTATAACCCTTCTATGAAGATCCATCAGAATTCCCTTTTTTGATGGATAAATAATCCATTGAAGATAAAATTATAAAAAATAATTAATTAAATGATTTATAAAAAATTAAATTAGAAATATTAAAAAAACATTAAAAAATAATTAAAAATATAAAAACACACATAAAAGTACTACATCATTTCAAATATAATATTTCTATCATACCAAATTTTAAAATAGTCTTGAAAATCATCCAAAATCATCAACTGGAATCTGGTAGAGAAGGATCACTCGATGGAGAAGGGGGAGGAAACTCCATACCAACGCCACGTGCATGTCACCCCATATACTCCATAATCTCCTCATCTCTCAGATGATATTGCCTAAGATCCTCCTCCCTCTACTTCAGAATCTATTATATCGTCTCATCCTAAGCTCTTAACATCTCCTCATAATGTGAAGTGGATAACAACATCAATGATGACTATCCATGGTAACCCTTTGCACTCACTGATGCCATCATAGATGTGCTATAAAAACTTGTATGAATAATTCTAGAACCAATACCAACCACTCAACCTTTCTAAACACCCTTTAAAGTCATAAGCATCTAATCCCTCCCATTGAAACCTGAATCAGCAGTGACATCTTGTTCAGCCTCATCTTGAATCTCACATGAATTAGAAGTCACATCCTCATATCTTTCCTATAAATATAAAAATAAATTAGATTAATAATAAAATTTATATAGATGACATTATTCAACAAAGTGAATTACCACAACATGGTGTTGTATTTCTCCTATAACTTCTCTTGTACGGGGATCAAAATACATCTTATAAACATCAAACACCATAATATATGGGTTAGTAGTGGCCTATATAATATGAAAATCATGTTATAGTTAATATAGATTAATATTAATAAATAATATTATGTACCTTATATCATCGATGTATACCAAATATTCAACTCCCAACCCAATGAGTGACATCTTTCCTCCCCCAGATCTGGCATCCAACTACTAATCTCCTCCTAAAAGTATCTCATAACTAGAAGGAGCACAACCCATTCCACACCTCAGCTCATATATTGTCAAGATGATCTGAGATGCAAGACTGATTAAATATGGTAACAGAACAATTATCCATAGTAATCTTTCTAATGTAGTGTAGAAACTAAAAAAAGAACTCACATACACAAGTATCCCATGCCTTTCAGATAAGACCTCTTTGACTATTATAAATCAGATAAAATAAATTCTACAATAAAATTTTAAAAATTATGCTAGTGATTAAATATATTTTAAAAAATTATATATTATTTAATAACATACAATCTAGTGGTCAAACATTTGGTCACACAGAACGATGGGTTCCAAGCCCCATGACACCCATGGAACAGAAAAATAATTTTTCGAAATCGCACAAACTGGGCAATGGATAAATGAAAAAATCATTACAAATTGAAAAAAATATAATATCATAATATTTTTATCAAAATTTATACACTTGTCTAATATAAAATAAATTTCTTATTAAAAAATTAAACATACCTCTATAAATGCATATCAATATGAATACATTGTCATCTTTCAAGAATAGGATCCAGAACAAGTAATCGAGCAAGACCGCACCACCTCATAGAAGGTACACCAGCCTGAGGAGGAGCAATTGAATCAGGCTCACTATCAGGAAGTCCGAAAATAGTCAGAGAATATAATAAATTGTCATGGGTATCATCTCTATCCATCAGAAACAAATATTTTCACCACTAAGAGATTGTTCAAATAGATATGATGCATAAAAAACTAATGAATTTCAAAATAAAATAATGATACCTATAATAGATTTTTAATACTAATATGAAACTTAAAAAACTAATAAATATTAGAATATTTTTATTACTTGTAAATAAATACGTAAACGTAATATATCAATTGTCATCTTCATCAATATTTTCATCAACATTAATGACTTCATCCTCATCTTCATCTCTTTCAACATCTACATGACATTCAATTTAATCATCCCTAATTACTTCATTAATATTATCTACAACATCGTCCCATAAATAAGGGGTTTCATCATAGATATTTTTGTCCTGGTGGGTAAGAGATTTATATTGGGATCTTTCTTGAAAAATTTCAATATATTTCACTTCCACATAACCATTTTTATTCTCAATAAACTGATTGTCACATGATTTCATTTTTATCACACTCCCCAATTCCTTCAAATATCTCAAAAATTTATAGTAATTTTCATAGTGAACTTGATGCACTTGTTGTGCCAACATAAATGGTTTGTTTGATGAAAGAGGGATGTTATATTTAATGTCAAGGACTCCATGTCAAGGATAAACTCACAACCCCTGATAAGTATCAAACCAATGACATTAAAAATTTGCAACATAATTTTTTTCTAGATAACATAACTCAATTATTTCATCTAGTATAGCATAAAATTCAAATTCACATTCCTTATGATGGTATCGTTTCAAAAAAACACCATTATTCATTGATTTCATCGAGTTACCATATATGCATGTATGGAATCAAAATCCATTTTCCACATACCGATTATATGATTTTACCAATTTTGATGGAGTTTTTTGAGAACAAATAATCAAATGTCAATTTTATTTTCATTTTGGGTTACCTGTAAATAATAGAAAATATTAACAATAGATATCATCTAAAAGTCAATTATTATTCCATCAAAAAAATAATACACACTAATAATTGAAATGAATATGAATTTGTTTTTTCAAAGATCCTCAAGAAAAGTAGATGTAATTTGTAGAAATCGTTTTTTGATATGGTCATCATATAGTCTACAAAAAATCTCATGTAAATAAAGAGATATTTTATTATAATTTAATGAAATAATAAAAAATGTAATAATTATTGCACAAATTATGTCATTTAATCACAATTCAGCATAATATAATTATGTGATCTATGTAGTTCTCCATCTGTAAGCCATCTCTCATGACAACCACTGAAACCAAGCTCATGATGATTAAAAACCGACAACTAATGGTGTGTGACAATAGTAAAATTCGTCACACTATGGCCTATCTGATTATGTTTTGAAGGATATTCTGACTAAAAATAATAAGAGAAGAACTTTAAAATTTTCTTCTACAAGTATTATTTTTCAATAGACCCTTCAATAAATTATATTTTACGTACTTTCTTATTTAATTTTTCTATACATCTCTCAAAAAGATACATCCACTTGAATTGTACGTGTCACAACCTGTCCCCTAGGGCCCATGTCATGACTACCCCAAGCCCACATTCCATAGGCCAGGGGATAGATTCTAGATCTGGAAAGGCATATCCTTAAAATGGTAAGGCATTTCTTTTAAACATGTACAAACACACAGAGTAGAATGAAACAAGATACAACCACAAAGTAAACTGTTGTAGTAAAAAAAGTGCTAAATGTAAAGTGGCCGGAATAAAATCCCAATTGTAAAAGTACATGTACAACTGAAAGGTAAAATAAAACTAAAAAAGGGAAAATAGCTCATGGGTCATCCTATGAGGATCCTACATGAAGGGTAGGTAAATATCACCTCAACAGCACCCCACACCCATTCGCCTCCTTCACGTACCACCTGGTCCCAACTCCCTCAAATCACGATCAATGTTGTATGTCGTATTCCCAAGGCAAAACAAAGTGTGGTCAAGACTTGTGAATGGGTGTGTATAACGATACTTATTAGGGACCCTGATTCCCCGTAGGTCTCTTAAAGTTCCACGAAGGAAAAACCACAAAGTAAGGAAAAATCACAAGGAACAAAGAAGTCAACAACTCTACCTAGGTATATTCCCATACATATACCTATGTTATAAAGATATACTTGTCTCATACATTAGTGAATAATATCACAAGGTAACACCACAAAGTTAATACCACAAAGGTAAAAGTACCACACATGTAACACCATGAAGATAAAACCATGATGGTAAAAGCACCACGCAAGTAACACCATGATGATATCACCATGAAGGTAAAATTACCACATATGTATCATTATGAAGATATCAACATGAATGTAAATGAACCAAACTAGTATCACAATGAATATAAACGTACCACATAGGTTAAGACCTAGTTCAAACAGAGTCTCAACTCAAACATGGTTTTTTAGAGAACTATAGAAGTACAAATGATTAGTCGTGATGTTTGATCATCTTATTCTGTCAAGAGGAATTTCTTCTGACAATACGGAGTCTGACCCACATAGTATTGATAGGTACTAACCCATATAATGATCCACACTGGATCTGACCTGCCCAGAGTCGATAGGTAACAAACCCCCACTAAGCCAAAGATGAATTTTGAGCACTTACCCACACAGGATCGGTATGTGTGGACCCAAACAGGATCGATGAGCACTGACCCACATATGATCGGTATGCGCTGACCCACACAGGATCACTGAGCACTGACCCACACAAGATCTAACCCACACAGGATCCTTATGCGATGAACCACAATGGATCACTGAGCACTGACCTCTGTATGGATTAACCCCATCCTCCACCTCACTGCAAGCCACTAGATTCCTTACACCCAGTGCGATCAAGTTCCGTAGAATTTTACCTTGAGATATAACTTATACCTCGACTGCCACTATGCTTTGAAATAGTGTAACCCAATGAACCAAAATTTCGTAAGGGTTCCAACGTGATAGGCGGTGCATCAATCGAATGCTCAGTCTGTGAGATATAAGTGTTTTATTTTTGGGGCCTGGTTGGATTTGGGTTCAATCCAACCCGGGCATACACCAAATATCTCCAAAACATAAAATTAGTATACAAAAAATAAACATCTTTATTCTAGGATCTCAAGGCCACAGATTTTTCATCAAACAAATGTTCGTTTCTCATGATATGGCCCTTTATGTGTTTCTGGACCCGTTTGGGCTGGGGTCTGATCTGAGCCTGTCGGACTGAACCGGCCTTACCCGGTCTGAGCTAGGTCATGGTGGAATCAGACCACTAAGTCGAGGTCCGACCTATCCCACAAGGGGCTGGCCTGGTCCGCATAGGGCGTGGCTCAGCCCGCGTAGGGCGTGGCCTGCAAGGGGTCGGCCCATTGGGCAGCGGCCCAGCCGCGTGCGACACGACCCACTAGAGGGGTCCACCCTAGCATTCACTAGGGTATCGAACCCCAGTTTTCTTGATCTGACGAAGTCCATTCCATCTTCTTCATAGCAATAGCACCACGTGGTGCTGCCAGGTGGCCCGTGGGATCCACTGGTGCAGGTCCTGCTGATTCAGTCACGGTCGGCCGGTGTGCTGGATGACCACTCCCGCGGCGCGCGATGACATGGAACTCTATCACCTATAGCTGGCTGGTGTACTGGCCGACTTCCTCTGGTTTTCACGGCTACCGAGCCACGACCCCTTATGCCCATCGGCAGTGTGCGACAACATGTCGCGCCTCCTCCATAGATGGCCAGTGTCGGAAGCTCTGATGACTTCCACAGCTTGGTGTCATAACCTCTTGTTGCAGCCTGCGTCGATGTGCTATCCAAAATGTTGCAATTTGGTGTATCTGTGTTGGTGGTCTTCCACGGATACACAAGGATAGAATGATAATGGAGGTTTTGGGATGGGTTCATTAAGATCATGCCCTCTGTGTTAGCTCATAAACATGAGGGGGATTAAGGGTTTAATAATCAATTGAATTAAACAATAATAAATACCCTACAATGATACCCCACAATAACCTCCTGCAAAAACTACTGAATCATGGATCAACATGTTATTTGGTTGGTCCGCATTCATCATATTATTCAAGAATGGGGAAGAGGAAAAAATTTAAAAGGTGTAAATGAAAAATCCCCATACCTTGTAAACCCGTTGGAGAGCACCCGCTTATGAAGGTGGATCATGTTCTTCATTCCTGCAACTGGTTCCCAATGACACCAATCATACGTTTTCCTTCAGTTCGTGGTTCGATGGCACCCATCACCTCATGCTGGAATAGGCTCCGTCCTCTAAGGATTCAGCATCTCGGCACTCCTTCAGCACATCGTTTGCTTGGTGAAGCTATGCTGATACCCCTCCCCTAACAGTATATATATAAGAGAGGGGGAGGGTAAATAACGATGTGGGAAATTAATTGGTTTTAATTAATTAGGAACATTCTTAATTCCCCAATGAATTCATTACATATGATTTATAGGTCATGCAATTTATTGGCTGGACACATTGCTGGCCCCACACTCCACATGTTTGTTGTTGGAGAAGGAAGAAAAATAAAATATTAAAATAATTTCATTTCATTTCTTTTAAAAGGTCACAAATTTTTTTTCCAGACATATTGAGGTCAAATTAAAGTCTCTCTTAAAAGAATCTTGGCACTGTGGATTCAACGGTGTCATTAGATTTTTAATCCGAGCATCAGTTCAGAAGTTAGAAAACACCACTCACATGTTTATTGAACGTACCTTAAAAAAGTTCAATAAATTAATAACATACACCCTCGACCCACGCAAGTTGGGGATAGGCTCTGCCTATGGAAACATGCCCTAATAAACTCAACAATACTCTATTATTTTCAATCCAAGTTACCATTTAGAATTTAGGAATTTTACAATAAAATAATTGAAATTTAATTATTTTATTTACGGCCAAAAACTAACTTTCACTGGTGGCCCGTGCTGGCCAATGTTAGTATCTGCCTAAAAAAAGAATACCCTAATAGGTTTAGAGGTGGTATCATATTTTTAATCTGAGTCCCCGTTCATGAGTTATATGAATTTTTTAAATTAAATGACTTTATTTAATTATTTTATTTTCTGTTATTCCATTTTCGGGTTTTCTCACTAGAAGCCTGCACCGACTAATATTAAGTCACACATAGGGTAAAACCACCATCTTGAACACAATGGTTCCCTCAAATTTTGGATCTGAGAAACCATTTAAGAGTTATACCACTTTTTTTTGGAAAACTGCATAGGCCCTCTAATTAAAGCTTAACAAAACTTCAACGAATCATTCTTGGCACTCCAGCCCTGGGAATCACACGTCGTCATAATTTGTGGTCTCAAAAAAATACAATATTATTAAAATCAATATACCGAAAATACAGGAAATTACATTCTCCCCACCATAGGGATTTACAACCCTGAAAGCCAAATCAAAGGAAAATCAAACAAAAGAGGGTACTAAGCACAAATATGATCCTACCGCTCTTGTATGCTATAGGTCTCCGTGCTACAAAAAAAATCACTCCTTTCAGTCCTATATCTCCATTGGGTACTCCATAAAAGTTAACCCATCATCAAATTTCAACTCCCCCTTATCAATAACGTGAGATGGATCATTCACGCATCTCCTCAGTTGCGATACATGGTAAAAATTATAAACCTAGTGCATCTATGGGGGAAAAGATAGATAGTAAGCCACCTCATAAACTCTACTGAGAATCTTGAGAGGTCCGATGATCCTCTGAGATACCTTGTCGCCCCAGCCAAACCTCCTGAATCATCTTCTGGGTGAGACCTATATGAAGACATGATTTCCCTCCTCAAACACCAAGGATTCCCATCTCCTGTTGACATAAGACTTATGCCACTACTTTCTTCATCCATGGCCACCAGTACTGATGCCAGATGTCCTGGTACACCTTCACCACTCTAGGATGTACCTCTAAATGGGATGTATGGTTCTCCCTCAACACCTCCTCCTGATGCATCACTAGTATCCTGTTGCATCCTCTGAATATTATGGTGTTCTCACCACCTTTAGAAAATCCTTCAAGTGACCGTCTTGAGGATATCTGAGCATGTCAGGTCTCGCAGTCAACATACCATGTTGTGACTACCAAATTTTCTTAAACATTTGGGGAGTGACAGTCATAGACTGGAGTTAAGCTGCTCTATGTTTATCCACGGAGGATATTTGGAGGGTGACTTTCTGCTCTGACGCTTCACTCAGCAGTTTTACACCAGACCTCTTGCTGAGTGCGTCTACTACCATGTTCCCCTTCCGAAGAGTATAAACTATGTCAAATTCATAGTCATTGAGGGACTCTAGACATCTTCATTTTATCATGTTCATGTTCTTATGTGAGAATTTATACCTAAGACTCTTGTGATCATAGTAAACAGTAAACCTTCCACCCACTATGTAGTTCCACCACATCTTCATCCCAAAGACCACTGATGAAAACTCCAGGACCTTGGTAGTATAGTAATGGTCACCAGTATCTATCTTAGCTCTAGTATGCTCTGATGATACTTCTCTGTCCATAGGAAAGGCTACCTCTTCTTCGTCAAAGCATAAAAGGGTGCCGCTATGCTAGAGATGTCAGGTAAAAATATCTGGTAGTACCCAACTAATGAAAAAGTTCCTCTCCCTTCATAGAGGTAATACTAGAAACATCTTTCGAAAAGATTTCCACACACTCTGCCACTCTTATTGGGAACTAATAAGTCAAAACTCTTGAACCCATGAGGGTAAGGCTGGCTGACTCAAGAGTGATCTGTTACACCCTCCTTTGCATGATTTTATCCTGTGATGCCTGGGATTCCTTTATTTTCTTCTGACCAAGGAAAACCCAATTCCAATGTTGTAGATAAACCAAAACCTTTTTTCCTAATACAGTCAATCTGAGAATAAACTATTGATTACCAGTTCATTACAAAACTAATGTCATAAGGCCTCGACACTACCACCAAGAGGTTACAACTGAAACCCTCGCCTCAAGGGTTAGATAACACTATCGACATATGTGTGATTATCAGGTCTCCTCCCAATGGGATCTATAGATTCAAGGGTAAAGCAATCGGTTTAACCGGAAACTCTCGGTCTCGAACAAGATTAATGGAAAGAATGAATATTGGTACCTATGTATATTAATATGACAACTTGTTGTAAATAGAGACCATGCATAAATTCATTACTAGAGCCCTTGGATCACACCCCTTGACTGCATGCAGCTACTCACTTCCCCTATCCACCAGCTTCCTAATCCTGGTGGGGACCACATTGAGGTGGTGGTTGTATCATGTTGAAATGTATACTACCTCATGCTTCTATCCTAGGTCCACTTCCACATCTGTTGTACCATAGATTCATATGTCCCTATCACTCACACTTCCCAAAAAATTTTATACACCCAAGTCTCTGAGACTGGAATTAGTTTCCTTCTTTCCCACTACTGAAAATCAGTAGATTCATTCAATCAAACAAAGAAAAAAATTTCAAAAACAAATGTTCTCTATAGAACTCGAACATAAGTATGAATACATAGAAGAAAAGTGATGGCTCATATGTCCCTAAACGCACCTTTATCGGAGGTCCAATCTCTAAAGCACTGACTGTACTGTATTCATCGAGTACATGGGATGGTTGGTACGCCTCAATGAAAACTTAGCTACCAACATGTCATCCTGCCGAAGCTGTAAAAGCTGTTAGGAAAACTCACCCCTTTGATTTTTTTTGGAAACATACACCCTTCTTTGAGGAAGGTTCTTAAGATTTTCCACATAAAAGTCACCTCATCGCAAGATCAAGGTAAGCTAAACCCTATCATTGTCCTATTGATCCACATAGAAGGCACTCTACCTTGACATCCATCTGATAAAATGGAGAATTTTCTAGGTGAAAACCTGACCACCTCCTCAAGAAATCCCTTAGCTACCTATGAGTGAGGCTCGCCTTGAATCCAGAGAGGAATCTGATGCTGAAACACTTGTAAGTCACTAGGCCTACATGTGTCCTCTACCGGTACCGTCAGTTGTAACTGTTGACCAACAGGAAGTGGTATAGCTGGTACACCACCCGAAGGTGCTAACACTATAAGACGGCCCTTCACCAAGGACTCATCACCTGGTGGTTTTCATCGTGTACTCTCTAAGGAATCCTAGCTGGCTATCTATGTGGTGATATCTTGATAAGGAACAGGTGAACCACGATTATTAAGTTATACCTGGTGAGCTAACTACAATGAAATCAAAGAAAACCATTCACAAAACACATGCAATCAGTGTTTTCATGCACTGAGTCAGAAATCAGATGTTAGGGTCCTGCTGTAGTGATGCTTCAACTGCCGTAGCAACACTGGATTCCCCAAACTGAAAACCATACCCATAACACTTAACATCATTTCCATCCATAAAAGGTCAGAGTCCTAGTTCTTTGGTAGAACCAAATCCTCTGATACCACTTTTTCATGACTCGTCCCTCGAGGCCCATGTCGTGACTACCTCAAGCCCACCATCCATAGTCTAGGGGATAGAGACTAGAATAATAAAGGATTATATCTACAATTAAAAGGCATTGTATTTAAAACTTTACAAACAAATAGAGTAGAACACAACAAGATGCAACCATGAATTAAAAAGATGTAGTAAAAAAGTGCTGAAAGTAAAGGGGACAGAATACAAGACTAAATGTAAAAGTACAGGTACAACTAAAAGGAACAATACAACTATAAAATGGTAAATAGCACCTAGTTCATCCTCCTAGGATCCTACATAAAGGGTAAGTATAGATTTCCTCCATAGAACTCCATCTCCGCCTGTCTCCTCTGCGTACCACTTGATCCCAGCTCCCTCAAATCTGGATCAATGTTGTATATCATCTGAAGAAGACAAAACAAGGTATGGGAGAAGCCCGTGAAGAGGTGAGTATAATGATACTCTAAATGGACCTCGATACCATATAGGTCTCCTAATGTTCCATGAAGAAAAAACCACAACTCAAGGCTCAATCAGAAATCATGATGCACTCAAAAACTCTTATTAGGTATATTCCCATACATAAACCTAAGTTTTAAAAATATACTCATCTCATACATGAGGGAATAATATCACAAGGCAGCACCATGAAGGTAAAATTACCACAGAGGTAACACTATGAAGATAACACCAAGAAGGTAAATGTACCACATAGTTAACACCATGAAGATATCACCAAGAAGGAAACAATTCCACAGAGGTATCACGATGAAGATATCACAATGAATGTAAAAGTACCACAAATGTATCACCATGAAGATGTCACCACAAAGATAAAATAACCATATAGGTAAAATAATTAGATCAAACTAAGTCTCATCTCAAACCAGGTTTTCCTGTGATGTATAGAAGTATAGATGACTAGTCGTGAATATAGATCATCTTATTCAGTCAAGAAGCATTGATTCTGACCATACAATGTCTCACCCACACAGGATCTATTGGTACTAACCCCAGCAATGATCCACAAATGGTCTGACCCGCCCAGAGTCGATAGGTAACAAACCTCTACTGACCCACATAGGATATGACCCACACATGATCGGTATTCCCTGACCCACACAGGATCGTTGAGCGTTGACCCATAGAGGATCTGACCCACACAGGATCGATATGCACTGACCCACACAAGAGTGATGAGCACTGACCCATACAGGATTTGACATACACAAGATCGTTATGCGCTAACCCACACAGGATCATTGATCACTGACCTCCATCTAATCTGTCTCAAACCTTCGCTTCACTTCTAGCCACCGGATTCCTCGCACCCGATGCGCTTGAGTTCCGTAAAATCTACCCCCATGATAAAAGTCATACATTTCCCACCACTATGTTCTTCCACGAAGTAACCCAAAGAAATTCTATGTCTTAAAGGCTCCAAAGTGATAGACGGTGCATCAATCGAACTCCTGGTCTATTAGTTATAAGTGTTTTAGTTCTCGGGGCCCGGTTGGATTCAGGTTCTATCCTACATAGTCATACACCAACTATATCCAAAATTCAAGAGGATTATACCAAAAAGGAACATCATTATCCAAGGATCCCAAATCCATAGATGGTTCATCAAACAGACCTCTGGTTCTCATGATATGGCCCTTTATGTTTGTGTGGCCCCAGCGGGGCTCAGGTCTGGTCCGACCCGATCAGAACAACCCCGCGCAACCGGGATTGTGATGGGCCATGGTGGGATCATCTCTGCCATGAAGGGGAAGCCCGAACCATGTAGAGAATGACCTGCAAGGGGGTGGACCATTGGGAGGCGGCCCAGTCGCGTATAACGCGACCTGCAAGGGGGGACCAACCTAGCCACCTTTGGGGGAGCGACCCTCAATTTTCTTGAATGGATGAAGGCCGTTCAGTCTTCTTCATTGTGGCTATGCCATGTAGCGTTTCCAGATGGCACTCTAGAGCCGCTTGAGTGTGTCCTGGAGATTCTGTCATGGTCGGCCAGTGTGCCGGCTAGCTTCTCCAGCGGTGCACGACAGTGCGCCTTTCTTCCACCCACATTAGCTCGATGTGCCAAATGCCTTCCACCAGTCATCGTGGTTGACGATTTGCGGCCCCATTTTCCTGCCAGTGGTGCATGATGGTGGGTCATGCCTCCTCCGCGGCTGGCCCGTGCTGTCCACTATGATGATCACCATAACTTTGTTTCGCAGCCTCCTCTTGTGACGAGCGTTGATGCGCTATCCATAACGTAGCTTGTCGATATCGTCACACTGAAGGTCTTCATTGAGGCATAAGGATAGGAAGATAACGATGGGTTTGAACTGGGTTCGTTAGGTCCACTTCCTCCTCATTAGCTCGTAAACATGAGGGGCTTAAGTGTTTAATAATCAATTTAATTAAACAAAAATAAAAACCCTACAAAGATACATCACAACAACCTCACACAAAAACAAATGAATCATGAATCATCTTGTTAGTCAGTTGGTCTGCGTTCACCATATTATTCAAGAATAGGGAAGAGGAAAACATTTAAAATGCATAAACAAATATATTCCCTACCTCGTAAACCCATAGGAGAGAACCCTCACATGAAGGTGGATCGTGTTCTTCATTCACGCAACCAGTTCCCATTGACGCCACTCATACACCGTCCTTCAGTTCATGGTTTGGTGTCACTCATCACCTACTGCTGGGATCGGCTCTTTCCTCTAATTGTTCAATGTCTCGATAGTCGTTCAACACATTGTTTCATGGCGAAGCTGTGCCAATATCCCTCCCCAAACTCCATATATATATATGAATGGGGGAGGGTTTGTAATGACGTGGGGAAATGATGGGGGATATTTAATTTGGAACCTTCCTAATTCCCCAATGATATTATTTCTTAAGATTGACAAGACAATCCATTTATTGTCTTGACACATCGAACGCCCCACACTCTGCTTGTCTGTTGGTGGAGAAGGAAGAAAATGAAAATGTAAAATTATTTCAATTCATTTCTTTTAAAATGTCACTAAACATAACTTTTTTTCTATACTTACTTCGGTCAACATAAATTCTCCCTTAAACGAATCCCAAAACATTGAATTCAAAGGTTCCATTAGATTTTTAATCCAAACACTACTTCATAAGTTATAAAACACTACTCATGCATTTACTGCACATACCTTAAAACAAGTTCAATAAATTAATATTGTTCACCCTCGACCCGTGCTAGTCGGAGTTACACTCCTCATAAGGAGAACACATCCAACGAAATCAAAGGTTCTATCAAAATTTCAATCCATGTTACTGATTAGAAGTTATGGTTTTTATAATAAAATAATTGACACTTAATTATTTTTTATGGCCAAAAACTAACCTTCATTGGTGGCTCGTGTTGGCCATTGTTATTATCTTTCTAAAGACTGAATAACTTCATGAGTTCAGTGATGGTCTCAAATTATTATTCCAAGTCACCGTTCATGAGTTATAAGCATTTGAAAAATAAAATAACTTTTTTTAATTATTTTATTAATGGTTATTCCAATTTTGTGTTTTCTCACTGGAAGCCTGCATCGATTAAAATTAAGTCCCACCTAGGGTAAAATAGCCATACTGAATGCAATGGTGCCCTCAAATTTCCGATCCAGCAACCATTTAATAGTTATACCACTTTTTCAGGAAAACTGCATACGTGTGCTAATTAAAGCTTAACAAAATTTCGATGGATCATTTCGGGAACTCCGAGCCTCAGAATCATGCGCCGTCAGATTTCATAGTCTCGAAATAATCTCATATAATTAAAAAAAGTATACAAAATATCTGGATGTTACAGTACTGGAGATCCACATTTAGTTTCACATGGAAAATAAAATATTAATTGTTTCATGGAATCAAAGATGATTGATGGGAATATTTTCTATAATTTACATAAAATTAAAACAACATCTTTTTCCAGGTAATTCAATTCATTATAATCAAAAGTTTCTATAATTGTTTCTTAAAAAATGATATTTCAGTCAACACGTTTGATATTGGAGAATTAAATATCCATCTAAGACGAACATGCAATAATATTTCAATTATCACAAGACAATCGTGATTTTTTAAACTAGTAATAATCCATTTCAGATGAAACAAGAAAAATTAGAAGCATAACCATCTAGTAACATCAAATCTCTAATCGATTGGTAGAATAATAAATGGTTTTCTTTATTAACTGAGTAAGATTATTTTGGATTCATTAATTTGCGTGATCTTTCATCATTAAATAATTCATGTTTAGGATATCTGCAAGTATACAAAAGACCTTAACATGACATTACATTATCTTTGTTCTTACTAGGTGTGTTAAACATGGTATAAAACATGTTATAAAAAATAATCTTCTCAATATACAATAAATCTAACATGTGAAGAACCCAAAAATCCGACCAATATGGAAGGTCCCCAAAAATACTCTTCTTTAACAAATTATGATCTCTCCCAAAACAATTTATCTTCCTCTTTTTTACGGTCGGTCTAAAAGTAACATGAGGTAATTCAGAGAAAATATATTTTTCATGATTACTTGAGAGCATTGTTGGAGGTATGTTTGTTTCAGTTAGAACTTTTTAAAATTAATTCCGTTTCTTCAAAAATGGTGATCTGTAGGTTTAAATCTCTAATAACAATAAAATTAACTATCCTTTATCCCATTACAAAGAAAAAAAATATTTTTTCTCATCCATTCAATACTAACATTATTTTAGGCCATGCGTGCTCTATCCAAATAACATTCCATACGACACAAAGTCACTGATTGTCCATATTAATGAAACCTTCAATATAAAATTCTGATCTATATTTATAAAAAATGTTGTCACACGGTTGTGCCATAATAAATTAACTCATCAATTAATGGTTTAAAATAAACCTCATTATTCTTCTTTGGATGTCCTAAAATTACATGTGTCAAATATATATATGGTTCTTTCATCAACATTCAATGAGGAAAGCTGTGAGAAGTAATGAAAATAGTCCAACAAAAATATTGATTGTCGTAAGCACCAAATGGACAAAAAAAATTAGGAGAAAGGCCTAATAATATGTTATGATGTTCTATAGTCAAATAAGGATATGTATGATCAAAATGTTTCCATGAGTCACCATAACATGGATGATTTATACTTTTTTTGATGGAAATATTTGATTTATTCCTTGTCATAAATCATGTTTTCTTGTTAGACATAAATAAATGTTGTAAATAAGGGGTAATTGGAAAATATCTCAACTATTTCATGTGAACTCTGTACTTTCTTTGGTGTGCCCCTTTATCCCTCGATTCTCCACATGTTGAAAAATTAATCAAAGATTAATATTCACCATTATATAAGATATTGTCATTTGAAAATTCATTGATCTTTTGATAAATTATACCAAAATAATGAAGTAACCTTTTAATTTCATAAAATCTTAAAGGTAATGTATTTCCATCAAGAAAAAACAACCTAACCAAAAATAAAATTCATTTTAAATAACTATTAGAAATTCCAAAATATTTCCATATATTTTGTAACAGCTTATTGTTTTCTAATCTGGATTCTCAGATATAAGGCCTCCGCAGCAGATTGAAAAGAATTTTAAAACTAAAAAGGTTCAGATTTCATATTTTGAATGTCTTTCTGAATTTTTGTTTTCGGAATAGATAGACCAACCACCACATGTATTTAATTCTAAAATGATGGATCTAGAACCAAAAAAATGGTATTTTATAGAGAAATATTTTCACCATGAAGATAGAAAAAAATATAATCTATACAAAAACTATCATACAATTAATGAAGTTCAACATTGTCAATTTTTTTGAATGTCCTAAGACCCAATTTCTGACATGAACATTTAGTTATTCCTTTGGAAATAAAATCTGAATTTGATGATAAAAATGATAGAAAGGCTTCAACACCTTCAATGTATATAGTATTTAAACTATATCTATTTGGATTTTTGTGATTATTTATCCAATCACAATCACATAATAGATGTTAATGTCTACTTTTTGAGTCCATAGATATCTAAAAAATAACCAGAAAAATAATAATTATTTCCGATCATTTTGACAAGTTGCAAATTAATATTATATTTTACCATCATGAAATATTCTATGAAATATGAGAAGAGGGAGGTACAAGGTTATCAGTAATTTATGAGGCCCATCGAGGCTGAGTGTAAAAAAATAGAAATATTTTATATTTTATATAAGACATATTCTATTTATTGAAAATAATATACTATATATTGTATAGTGTTGCATATGATAAATTGAAGATCACCGTTGTGTCTGGGATGAGGGGTTTATCCAAAAAATTACATTAGGTTTGTGAGCGTCTGGTAGTTACATTATAGGCGTGGGTAATTTATTTAATATTTTTATTATAAGTTATTTTAAAAATTCAATATATACTTCAAACTATGTATCGTATGATAAATCTGAGATCACTGTTGCATTCAATATGTGGGGTTTACCCTTGGCATGATATAACATTTTTTTTTCATTGACTGTTTTGTTACATCGCATGTGGGGGTATCATATTTAATCTTTTATTAATATTATTCATATAGTTATTTATTTTTATATATAAATATAAATTATAATATTAATAAAAATTATTAATAAAAATTATTTTAAATAATTAAACATACATATGAAATTATATTTAATTAGTAAACAATTAATATATATATATCCCAACTAATTATGAATTATGTAATTAATATTATTAATTGTGTAAGGTTTATTATTATAAATTTTGTAATAATTATTGTTAATTATTATTAATTATTACAATGTCTGTGATTATTATTATTTAAGGATTATTATTCATTATTTAAATTATTATAAATTATGTAATGAGTATATATATATATAACAGAATTTCATAAATTATTATGGTTATTTTATTATTAAAATTTTATTATGTAATGATTATTATTAATTCAATTTAATAATTTTTCTAAATTATTATAAATTAAGTAATGATTATTATTAATTTATTTAAATTATTACTTCAATTTTAATAATTACTATATATATATCACAATTTATTAATTAATATAAATATATTAAATATATTTTAACACCTTTTTAAATTAATATAAAAATATCAAATCTCTATATACATATATTTATATATATATAATTTAGTAACCTTGAATTTATAAATTATATAAATAATTTATAAATAAAATTGAGTTCATATTGATGAATTAATAATTAATTTGAATTCATAGTTATTTAGAATTAATAATTTTTGAATTAATAATTTTTACCCTAGATGTATTATAATATTTGTGAGAGTAGGTTGTTTTTAAAACATTTATATGAAATATTAATACAAATTATTTTAATTAATACAAGATCTAATACAAATTATTTTGAATTTCATAAAGTTCTTATATTTTATTATAATTTTTTACAAATTAATATAATTTTATAATTATAACTAATATAAACTATTTATAAATAATAAATATGCATTAATTATTACATATTTTAAATTATTTAATGATTTTTACTAATTATTTAAATTAATAATACATTTTTAATAATTAATTTTTATTACAAATTAATAATAATTCTTTATATTTGTTATATTTTTTTAAAAAACTATTTCAAAACATTATCATATTTATTACCAAATAATATTTTACTAAATATTACATATTTTAAATTGCCATTACTTTTTAATTATACAATTTTTTAACATATTTTTGTAAAAATAATTCTTATAAATAATGTTATATTAAAATATTTTCTTTTAAATAATTTTTTCATCATTATTAAAAATAAATCAATTATAGTTAGACATAAAAATATTTAGACATACATACATTCATTCACATAAGCTAAAAAAGTTATTACAAAAGAAATATTATTATAAACAAATATTATTGTGAATAAATATTATGCACGCCCAAATATTATTATTATGCACACATGAAAGAGAATAACCTAAAAAATATTTAAACATACATACACGCACAAGCAATAAATAATTTGGAAGTAGAATACAAATGAAAGGAATAATAAAACAAAAAAAAACAATAAGCAACAAAGATCCGGAAAAATATTTATTAATTTTCAGCAACCCTAAAACAAGAATTTATATAAAAAGATTTATTAATTAATATAAATATATAAAATATATATTTTTTAATTTTTTTAACAGATCTACATAAAAATATATATATACATATATACATATGTACAAACATATATACATATATGTATATATATATATATCAAAAACCATAAAAATATTTTTAAAATAACTTATATATATATAAACACATTTTAATATATATATATAAACACACAAACATATATAAAAATTAACATGATACACAAATATATATATATATACAAATATAAATATAAAACACATTTAAATATCAAAAATAAAAATTACCAGAATTCCTAAAAATCAAACAAAATACATCATATTAATTTAACTAAAAAAAGGAATAACAAAATTGTGTTACTACTAAATATAAAACAAAGAATGAAAATCAGATAAATTTCTAAAGTTAGGGTTTAACCATACCATTATATTTGACATTGAACTCAACATGCGAAAAAAATGAACGAGATTAAAATCAAAATAGAAATTAATGAAATTTTATCTAGCCTCAATATCAAATATAGAATGGAAATTAGAAAAATTTCTAAACCTTGGGTACAAACGAGTATATTTGAAATTGAAACCAAATATTTTAGGAAAATTTATGGAAAACATAAGAGGAGTTAGTACCCTGATGATCTGAGCTATAATCTTCAAAAAAATGCGAAGAACGCAGCGACACCGAGATGGGGGAAAATGGTCATCCATATGGTTTGTTGCGGGAGAGGGATGTGGATGAAATAAAGGATAAGTAGAAGAAAAGGATTCCACATGCAGTTTTAAAATGACGGGGATTTTTGAGAAGGATTATTAGTTATATAATTAAGTTATTCGGAAATTGTTTTTTTGTGAAGATTATTTGCGATAGAACATAGTGTTCCTTATAAATAATCTAGAGCATAGGGTAATTTGTGACGAATTTTGTTACCCGTCGTAAATTCATGCCGTAATTACAATTCATGATGGGCGGTGGGAATTCATGCCAAAAATAGTTGAAACTAACTATTCATTTTTCCCCAATAAACCATTATTTGCGTTGGACTAAATAGTTCATCACTAATGTCTGAAATTCTAGTAGTAGAGGATCAGCACTGTGGAATCCCATTAGTTTATCTGGTGGTAGGAAACATTCCCTTATGGTTTCTCATCTGGGAAGCGGCGGACAGAGTACCGAAACTGGTAGATCTATTTTGTTTCATCAGTGTGGAAGTTAAGGGAACTTGTAAGATTAGTGTGATAGAGACCCTTTAGAGTGTCGGGCTTGTGGTTGTTCGGTGCATCCTTAGAGATTCTATCAGAACATTCCATCAGCTTCCTATGGAAGAGGTTCCAAACATGCTCCACCTTTTGGGGTAGGTTCTTTTACGCTAATTCAAGTATGGTGATGGAGTAGCACTAAAAGGATTGGATGAGGAGGAGTTCATGGTCATGTTATCTAGACTCATTATCATTAACATTACCAATAGAGAATTTCTGAAATCGGTAGTCTAGATGATTCATAGGGTCATGGATCAAGATAATTTCATGCACTATACGAAAACCCATGGATTAGGTAATATGGTCATCTACATTAAGTTGTAATGTTCTTGTACCCTCAACTAGAGTATCTTCCTTGTTTGATATAGGTACTTCACACTCCTTTATCTCCTTATCTATCCTAGAAAGTGTCAGGATGCAAATATATTATTACTCCAGTGTTAAGATGTTGGATACATAGTTGGGAGTATAGTCAGAGGGAATAAACCAATTTAGTGAATATCCCCTTCAGGTAGCTAGTTACCCATTCTTATGGGACTTCTTTGTTTTCAAGATAACGGGATTCGATATCATTATTAGAATGGATTTGTTAGTTTCATACCACAAATTTGTAGTCTTATATCACTAAAGATTATCATATACCTAACCAGATAGAAGTGACTACCAACATAAGGGTGAGTGGGATGTCCAATCTAGTAGAGCTAGGCCAAACCATCATGGGCTATGTGGAGTGACCACCCATATCTCTAATCTCCTCATGTAGGTCCAGGGTTTGTATCAGGATAAATTCCCTCCATTAATTGATCATTTTAGGGATGTATTTCCAGATGATTTTTCTATATTAACTCACGAGACAGAGGTATAGTTTATGATTTATCTTGTTCTAGGAGTAGCTCCAATGTCCATTCCTCCATACAGTATGTCACCTACTGAGCTCCAGGAGCACAAGATGTAGCTAAAGGATCTTGAGAAAATAGATTTTATATGGGCCACTACATCCTCTTGAGGTTTGCCAATTCATTTCACCAAGAAGGTGGATGGGACCCTTTATCTATGCATCGATTAAATAAGGTTTAACCAGCTTATATTCAAGAACTCATATCCCCATCCTTGAATAGATGATCACTTTTACCTGATCTGAGGAGATAGGGTGTTTTCTAAGATCGGTCTGAGATCGATCTATCATCAGGCTTGAGTTAGACCATCAAGCATACCTTGTAATTATTTCTATAGGAAATATATTATGGATTACTTCCTTGTTACATTGATCATTCTCACAAATTCGCTTGAAATTTTCCTGGCTTTGGTGAATAGGGTATTCCACCCCTATCGAGATTCCCTTGTCATAGTGTTTGTGGATGACATCTTCGTTTATTCTCACATTGGTATAAACCATGATATGCACCATGAAATTATTATGAGTACAAAAAGAGATAATCATAAATATTCCATGATTGATAAGTGTCACTTCTATTGAGAAATTTCACTTCTTGGCTCATATTACCTTTGAATCATGAGTCTCTATTAACCTAGTGATGTTCAGTGCTACGGTTTCCTAGGAGCGTCCTAAGAACATGTTTGATATAAAGAGTTTCTTAGGGATGGTTGGATATTATAATTATTTCCTACATGACACCTCAATCCTTGTTTCACCGCTTACTGGTCATATAATGAAGGGTGACAAGTTCTTATGGTTAAAAGAGTGTGCGAAATCCACTCAAGAGACGAAATGAATTCTTCTCTTGGAACCTATTTTGATACTACATGAGCCTGAAAGAGGTTATAGAGTGTTATTTAATGCATCAATAATTAGACTAGGTGTTGTGCAGATGAAATAGGATAGATCCATTCCGTAAAGATCTTATTATTTATGGAATCATGAGAGAAACTATCCAAAACATGCCCTTGATATAGTATTAGTGGTCTATGCCATACGTTTCTGGTGTCACTATCTATTTGGTGAGCACATTGTGGTGTATAGAATCCAAAAGAGCCTAAATTATATCTTTACATAGTGTTAATTGATTGTTAGATTGTGAATATGGGTTGAATATATTCTCTCCTTCAATTTTGATCTTGCCTATTTGTCTAGAAAAGGAAATGCAGTAGCTATTGTGCTTAGTCATAAAACTCAGGAACAAGCCAAACAAGAAGTTTATGATGAATCAAAATTGATTGTCCTTTTATCTGAGCTGCATATGGAGGTTCACAATAGTCATGGGTAGTCTTATATCTCATCAGTAATAGTTACCTCTTCCCTCCTTGAGAAGGTGAAGAGTAGACCGTTTTAAGATCCTAAATTCTTGATTCTTCATGAGAGTATTTTTGGATATGATCTACCTATATATTGGTCTATTGATAGAGACAATGTGAAATGTATACATGGATGTGTATAGTTTCTGACAGGTATGAGAGAGTATTTGATGTTAAAGTCCTATACTTCTTAGTGGGCAGTTCATCTAGGAATATCTAAAATGTTTCATGATATAAAACAGTAGTATCGGTGTCCGGGGATGAAATGTTAGATAATGGGATTTATTACAAGGTGTTTCACCTATTAGTAGGTGAAATTAGAGATCTATAGACCTACATTCTTATTATAACCACTTGCAATACTCTAATGGAAATGGGATGATGTTTCCATGGAAATTTTATCCAGATTAAATAGGTATCATTGAGATAGTGATGCCATATATGTAGCCATTGACTGAATGATGAATGTATCCCACTTCATTCAAATCTGGTATACTTTCTCAGTTGATGATTTCGGAAGATAATATGTTCATGAGATCATACAACTACACGGGGTCCCTTGTAATATTATTTCAGATAGGGATTATATTTAATGTCATGGTTCCAGCTAGGGTTATATAAGGTTATGGGTTTGAAGATCTTATAATCAAAACATTTGATCCTCAGACTTATGGACAATCATAATGGATTATATAGGTTCTATAAGACATGCTCTGAGAATAGTTACTTGATCTTAGTGGTTCTTGGTAGAAGAATATCCATCTCATCGAGTTCTCTTATAATAAAATCTTCAAAGAGAGAATTCAGATTTATCCTTTTGAGGCATTTTATGATAGACTATTTCGTTAACCCCAGTTTTTTCTAGAGTTTGGTTAGGAAACACTACTAGGTTTTCTTCTTAGTTAACATACTTTAGAGCACGTCAAGCTGAAAAAAAATCTTATGGCTACTACTGAGTCTAGATAGAAATATAATTTCGATCATCATCGATTACCTATAGTGTTCAAGGATGAGGATGATGTTTTTCTATGGGTATCACCCATGTTATGGAATAGATGGATATATAGGCAAGGTAATTTGACACCTTATTTTATAGGGCTATTTTTTATTTTGGAGAGAGTCAGACTGGTAGCCTATAGGTTGTTTTTTCCTTAGAGGTGTCATGTTAGGCATGAATTCTTCCATGTTTCACTGCTTCAATGGTATCATGCCTACCCATATCATATATTTGATTACAATGAAGTTGATTTAGATATCGATGGTACTTTAGAGGAGTATCTTATATAGATCACTGATAAGAGAATGAATGATCTCCGATGCCGGTATGTCCCTCTAGTATGGATGCTATGGAAACACGACATTGTATAGAAAGAGTCTTGGGATTGAGAGGATGATGTATATTTCCAGTGTATAGAGTTTCTCTCAAATATTGTTTCTTCCCCTATGGAAGGTGATCCTGAGGATGATCTTCCTCAATGGGGGTAAGACTCTAAGAACCTCGTTTTTCACTCAGCTATGGATCCTTTTAATTTTGGTCTAATTCATTATTTTGGGATTAATGTGGATGAATTATGAGTTAGTGATGTTTTCATGGGTGCACGTATCTTGTTCATAACTTGGAACCCCGACTGGTGGATGTTTGTGGCCTTTAACTTGATTAGAGGAAACTATTAAAGTTAGGATACACAATTAGTCTTAACTATTTAAGCCTGGATATTGGGGTGATATGAGGTGCGTAGTTTTCCTTACCATGAAATTTTGGCTACACAAACATATTAAAACAAAAAAAATTGCAGAGGTGTTTGGCACAGTTGGTGCAAGGTTTCCCTAACCATGCAACCTAACTATGCAGTATGACCCTCACTATAACTACCCATGCACTATTTGTTCATGGTTTATAAAACTATGATGAAAAACCATAAGAAGTATTTATATGGTTGAATTTATGAATTTTCACTTAAAAATATAATTAAATATAACCCTCTGTCACTTTAGTCATTCAAGTGGAAAGACCCTACAATTTTCCCTCTTTTGAACACTTTTTAATCCTAATCAATGATATTAGATCAAGATTCTACCTAGAGTCTGCTTCAATCACTGTTAGCCTCATTGGGTATGTGCTGATGATATCATGATTCCTTTTTAATATTATTTCATTCTTATTCCAATAAATCATGCTATTTAGATATAGGCCCATATTCCTTATTTTCATGGTGTTGGTTAGTTTGTCAGATATCTTCCAATGAAGGACATATTATTATATGATACTGGATAAAAAGAGTCGTATGTGTTTTAGGTAGGTGGTATATGACTCCTCTCTAATGATTTTTAATTTTATAAATTGTTAGGTGGGCACACCGATTTCATCAGGCATGTTCTGATTAATTTATATTCCTTGGTTGTATTAATTAGAACTATATTCTAATATCCATTCCATATTTTTCATTGATCATTGGTGGTTTTGTCCCCAACTTCAACCACACCATGTAGGGTGTTTCCATAGTTTAATCCTTTAGAGGTTGTTATGTGCGTTTGTTCCACCGTTCATGTGTGGTTTGAATTGACAATTCTAATAGTAATCCCTTCCTTATTCAAATTAAATTCTAATTTTGAATTGATCCTGGAAAATACCATGTATGTTATTCAATTAATGCTCTTAAGGTCTGTAACTATACTTGATTGATCAATGATAAATTTTATGTTGGAAAATATATGGTATAAATATGAATTGGCATAATTTATATTAAATGGAATTCACATGGTTTCTTGCTCTTAGACCAACCTTTTCATGTTATGAATGGAAAAGGATATTGAAAAGTGATTAAATATAAAATGACTTAAATAGTTTCTTTCTTTATTAGCCTTATAACACTAAGGAAAGGAAATGATTGAACCAAATAAACTTATTAAATGATTTGACCATAACGTGTTCCTAATTATTAAACGAATCAAATTTATGGTCCCCAATAATAAAAAAATATGTAACATACCAATATTATATGATTTTACAGACTCAAGTAATCTTTAGGATTCTTAATGGAATGCCTTGATCACAAGAGGATGTGATTCTGATTCAAGGAGTTCGGTTGTCTTTATTGATACCCACCTTAGAACCCTATCTTTATCTATCATTGGATTTGCAGTATGACACCACATGATCTTGTATATATCATTTCTAGTATTAAATGAATAAACTCCACGGATCCTGCGTGGATTGTATGGACATGAGGTTCTTTGATTACCTTATTAGGCATAAACATTGATTATTCCATTTTACTTTGGATGTTTTCCATGGACACAGTTAGAATATACTATTAGGAAATTACGAGGATAATGTTCCTTATATTAAACTCTTATCCCTTATCTTGTTTGTAGTTACTAATTATTTGGTGACCCTTTACAAATAGGTTTATTTTCATATTACCTTGGAACCTTTTTATTATAAATCTCATCATGGATGCCTTGTTCACCTTGGATCCTTTTTTATCATTATCTTATCAATTTTTTAGTGTTGTTATTACCTAATGTGACCTTTGTATTTAAATTTAAATTTAATTAATTAATGAACTTGTTAAGTGTTAAAAAACCAATTGAGGTCTGAGGCATGTACTTGGGTATTAACGTCACTATAATACTTTGCTCTTATATAGGACTTATTTCACACTATTTTAGTTTATATTATATGGATAGGATGTTATAGACACTATTGGTGGTGGCTATCATCAACTGACCTGGGTCGAACTCGAACCGATCACCTGATATGATCCATGATATGACATGAAGGGTGTTACTGATACCCACGGGGTGCAAACTAGTGTCGCGCATCAACACAATAAAGAGATAATTATTTCTCCCAATATATGTAAATAAACTAAACACTATAAATGGAAACAAAGAAGTCCAAATAAATATATAAATCCAAACATGACATATTTTTCAATATAAAAAAAGGTTAATCAAAACATAAAAACCAACCCAACATTACAAGATGTCCACAATCCGTCCATGTGACCTAGAGGGTCACTCTATAATACCAAGACCAAATATCTCCCATAACGATCGAACTCAAGATGAAATTGAAACCAATGGCTAAAAAGAACTGTAGGCGTGAGTATTAAAACTCATAAGGCATTCAAAAATAAATCCATTCCCAAAAAAATTTCTTTTAAATAAAAGAAACAAAAAATTATAGTTTTAAAAACTATATACGAAAGTAAGATATTTCACTCATTTTCAACATTAAGACTAAACCCGATCTATTTACATTTTTGACATTTGAAAACTACATTCCTTTCCATGAATAATCCATAATCATTTGGATGAATTATTTTATCATTTCTTTTAAAATGGAGAGAAAGAGTGTAATCCATTTCCAAAACCAATATCCCTATAAACTTGAAAATAGTTTATCATTTATGTTGTAATTTCACATTAATCAAATTGAGAACTAGTGTAACACAACAAAAAGAATGGTAATATATCACACATGGGTTTCCAACCAACAATACATCACTGTAACACCCCAAAATATTATGAGATAGATTATTTTTAATTTATTTTACTTCTTTTGTTGTATGCTAAACCATGATTAGATTTCTCTATACAAAACACTATATTATATTGTAGTATATGCCACACTAATCTGGGCTTCTGTTACACACAATTTCATTTTCTTTTGATAAAATTCCTTTTATGAGACACTGAGTATAGATTTTTTTCAATGTATAAATGAAATATTTTTGGATTTTTTTATATGAAACACCAATGTAAGCATGAACTAAACGTAACAATTACTTGTCTTTCTTTACTTCCAATATTGACCTTCCTCAATATCTTGCATTATATGTAATACCGAGTTTTACTAACCAGCAATATATTATTAAAATATTATTTAAGGGGATATAAACTAGATATTATGAATAGTATTAACCATATTTTTAATTTTACATATGATTAAAAATTATTTTATATTTATTAGAAAACATGATATAAGAACAAAATCAATTGTTCGGATAAAAGGAGAATTTTTTTTCAAAAAATGGCATTTTTATCGTCTTTTGATAGCACACACATTTTAAATATTGTTTTTTAAACATTTCTAAGTTAAATTTGGCAAAAAAAACTTTTTATTTGGAATTGGGAAATAAAAATTTTCTTTTAATGAATTTTTGGTATTTTTCTGATAAAATTAAAATGTTAATGAATAGTGAAAAATACCACATTTCAATTTAAAATTGGATTTCCATCTAATTTATTAATCATGTTAGAATATCTTTTTTATTTGTTTCAAAGTTTAATTGGATTATGTTATTATCATTTAATCAAATAATGTTCATTTTATGTAATTTCATATTTAAATTGTACATAAAAACATGAAAAATCTTTTTATATGTTTTTACTTCTTAAAAACCCACTTTTTGGTTTTGACAAAGAGAATTAATATTAAATTAATTTCTTCATATTATTTTTTTTGAATTATGAAAAATATATTCTATATTTTGAATTAGTTGTTCCAAATTATGATAATATGTTACTTTTAATTTTTGATATTATGAATAATAACTACAATAATTTTAATTTACCACAGTTAAAGGTAAATTAGGTAAATTAGGGTAACTATTAATTTGATAAGGACAATAAAATTATCCTTAAACCTAAAAAAATATCATTATATGAATAAAATCCTACCCTTACAATATTTTTATCAAAACACAACCAATTAATGTCCACATGACAACAAAAATTACATAGATTTTAATAAAACCAATGAATGTGAGAAAATGTCAAACTCACATTTCTTAAAAGTATAATATTTTTCTTATAGGTATCACCAAGTGATATATTCGAAATTAAATAGTACATGGAAATATTAAATAACTACCTATATCATAGTATTTTATTTTCAATTTTTAGGAAGTAAATAATTACATAAAAGTCTTATTCTTTGATGACGTAAAAATTAATTATTCAATGAGAAATCAATGAAATTATTTTTATTAAAATCATTATAACCATAAAAATGTCCTAAAAAATGAAAACAAAATTATTTTTCGAGTATATATCTAAAATAATAATCGAATGCTCTAATTATGGAAAATATTTAGCAATTTGGAATTTATTAGGTTAATTATATTATTTTATTTAATGTAATGTTAAAATTATCACATTAAAACATTAATAATTATTAAAAACATTTATGTTGGAATCTCAAGAAGAAAAATTAATATAAATATATTATTATGAAATATAGTATATTTATCTTCATAATTGTATTCTATTTTTAATTTTTATTCATCGAATAAGTATATTAAATTATTAAAAAATATTTATATATTAATTATTTTATTAAGATAAATATCAAATAAATATTATTAAAAATATTAAAATAAAGATGATATGGGATAATTAATTTATCTAATGAATTTAATAGATTATATTTACCCCTTAGGTATAGAATAATATATTTTTTCTATGATAAATTCTTATCTAAATATTTCTAAAAAACCATGAAATTAATTGTTTCAAAATTGACACATTTGATATTTTGATAAAATAATGTTTTATAAAATTATTTACAAATAATAAAACAATTTTAAAAATATATAATAAATATAATATGGTATACAATGTTCTAAATTATTCATTTATTTATAATGGAAATCAAATATGTAAATATATTACCCTTTTATTATAGAAAAAATTCTTATCTTAATTAAAAATAAATAAAATAACTTTTTATTAATTAAAATGATAATTTTTAAATTGATTTAAAACTTTTCTAAATTAAATTTTTATATGGTATTTCAATATTATCATATCATATATTCCAACATATCCCATTTTTGATGAATTTTGATATATTTTTTATATTATAGTAAAGTTATTGTATCAGAAATTCCAGAATAGTCCCACACACTATTTATAAAAGGAAACCTCCTCCCTAATTTTTTCTAAAATAATTAAGCCTTAATTTTCATCCATAACCTACAAATATCTCTTCTATACATCCCTAGTTTCGTTTTATAAATTTTGGTCATCTCAAAATACCAATTCTAGTTTCATTAAGAAGAGATTTAAAGAGAGCACGTCTAAGAAGAGGTAATCTCTTCTATTGATTCTTTCATATTTATATCTATTTCTACATAAACATCATGAGTTGTTTCAATATATTTTATTAAATATAGTATAAATTATATACTTATATGTTATTATAATTATGAAACAACAATATTCAACTTTTTTATCCTTCCTTTGAAAAATGAAATCACCATGCATGCATAAGTACGACTTACCATCTCCATACCGTGGTGTTTTCTATTTTTCACCACCACCATACATGGATGGGTATAATTATAGAAGTAATAAATATATATTATTATTAAAACTTCAAATTTCGTTTTAAATTTTATAAACAATCCACTTCTAAAACATTCAACAACTATTCAAATGATACCGTTGCTCGTGTGTACGTACGACCTACAATCTCCACAATGCGATGTGATTCATTCTAAAGGATATTCTTTAAAGAATGATTATATAAATGCACATAATGAATAAACATACTATCAATTATGTTAATATCATTTTCTAATTATATAACTATGTCCTAAGAAGGATAATAATAATATATTCTACAAAACATGCATAAGAACATAAATTCATTAACACCCGAATAATGAGTAATAATGAAATGATACTAACAATCAATGATAATATGATCATATATGATATGAAAAATTTTAATATTAATTTGGAATAATCCAATTGAATTATTTAATTCATTATACATGGGGGTTTTATACATATGAAGCATATTATACCTAGGGTAAGATATTGTTTTGTCTCACTCTTATTTTTGTGGGACATATGCCTTATGCACCATCTAAATATTTTGTGTGGTGTTTATTATTTCCATGAATGTTTTAATTAATCATATTATTAAGGTTATGAAATTTAAATATGAATACAATTTTATGAGTCTTATGTTTCGACTGATTATAAATTAGAATGGTATAATTTATCAATCACATTTATATCAAAGATTTTTTATACAGGAATATTTACTAGCTATATATTTACCATCAATGTACGTGTTTTCTAAAAATGTTTTCAAAATCTATTAAAAATTGTTATATGTATGTTTAATGTCATATTTATCCATTTACTACATTTTTTAAGCAATCAATCTTTCATTTACCAAACGAGTTACTTTTTTACTTCTCCAACAAAAGTAAGCGGAGAATTTTTTTCAAACTCATATGGTATGAATGGATTTTTACATCTCTTTAAGGAATTATTTACATGTGGATTCCTATACAATATTTAACATTTATTTTAGACAAAATTATTTTCATTTAAAATTGTGTGGAATGCTGAGAAAAGAATTTTTTTTGAAGAATAAATGATATTTTCTCTTGGAATTAAGTTCAAGTGTTTTATCAAAATAATTTTACATCAAAAAAGGAATAGGGTTATATTTATATCTATATAATTACTAGGATATTATTATGTTAAGGATGGAATGAAATTTTATATGAATTATGTTATGATGTAATTTGGTTCAAGAAACCATTTTTATTTCTTCGGTTATTATATGATGAATTATATTATTTTTTTGTAGAACATGTAATAATGATTTTATTATGAGAAGGGTGGGACCTATATATCAATAAAATAAATTGGGTAATTATTTATATCTCATGAGATGGATATTTATGGAATGAAAATTAAATATGGTTCAATAATATAGGGCTATAATAAAAATTAATTCTGGTTCAGTAAGAAATGGTTGGAATGGCATGTAAACCCAGTTCAGTAAATGAAATTATACAATATTATGGTCTTAGAAGAAATTTCATGGCTACCTTGGAAATAATATTATGTGATTATTTATTTTCCACAATTCCATGATTTATTTCAAGGATTTGATATCATGTTCATGTTCACATATGGTTTATGCCTTACGAACTACCAAGATTTATTTCATGACTCATGTTTTTTATATTTAAACTTTATTTACATGTTTTTACATTCTTATATTTATGGTATGTTTTTTGTTCTCAATTTTTACCCTTACTGTGAATTTTAGATCACCCTTTTTATGTTTTCTTTTTCAGAGGATATAAAAAAGGTTTTTGGTAGGAAAATTGTGGTGAGATATATTTATGGGGGATATTGATGATATTTCACTCATATAGAAGAATGTATTATGTGTTTCCAAATACACTAAACTAATACAACCTTGGGCATCTATTTGTGTAATGTATATAGTCTTCCTCAAAAGTAATGTAATGTCTATGTATACTAAACTGGGGTCTCTATATTCATTATCAGAGCAAAGGATTAGTAAACCTTTGGAAATTAGGATGCAAGAACATTAGTGAGATTAGTAGAGATATTTCTAAGGATATGTATAGGTATGACTTAAGGATAAGTAAATTGAAGGTTATAATCCAAGGTTTTTTGTGATAATCATAACTAAACTAGGGTTAAACCGAAGATATAATATATTGAAATATTATAAGTAATTCACCTAAATTATGTGTTTCTAATCTATGATATGTTTTTCTCACACTTTGCTTTCTGATCATTGTCAACAGCCAGAACTATATAGAACATAATTAAAAAGTGAATGCTTCTAATGTGGAAATTATGAGAATTATGATGAATGATTTCCTAAGTGGAAATATCTTGAAGAGAATCATGATAATGGTATGAGTGTTGGATATAATTCTGATGATAAAACGATTGTAAACAACATGTGAAATATATATGATGTTCTTCCAAAATTGTTTACATTAAACCAAAGAATCCTATGGGTGAGAAACCTTAAGACATGATTTGTATATTAGTAAAGACAAAGATGATGGATCATGAGTAATGGTTTTAGAATAAAGTTGGATAATTGGGGTGTATATGTTTTTGAATTCAATGATTATCTTATATATATCATGAATAATATAATTTTTTTCAGTATAAGATTTTAATTAAATATTTCAATGGATATGTTAAATAGTTCTATGGAGACACAAAATTTATTTAAGGGTAAGTTGATATACTTGTAGAAGATATGATTAGGGGGAAGATAACCCTTAGTATGTCGCTTATGTTATGATAATTATTCCTGGCTAAAGATATATTGGATTTGAATAATTAAATTGGATGATGATAGGTTCTTGAAATATAATTTTAGAGTTATCAAGAGGTGGGTTATGATATCATGGATAAAGTATAGAAATTTTTGGGACTTAAAGAATATATCTAATAAATTTTTAAATAAGGAAACATGCATGTTTTTAATATGGAAATATAATAATTCATGTTGTTTCTGTGACTCAAGAGAATACATGATTAAGGAATTCACATGTCTGGAATGCGACAACCAAGAACTACGTTATGAGATATGAAGATATACATTAAACCAATTTTTAGTTTTTTGAAGGATTTTAATGTAATCCATTTATCAATATTATACGTTATATTCTGGTTGATGTTTGTTACATTAATGTATTATCTAACTATAGGTGGTCTTCTACATTTATGATTACATGTGCTAACATTTTTTGAGATAAATAGAATAATTTATCATCCTATAGTATTATCTATTAACACTTAAAGAATGGAAAATTCAACTTTATTTCATTAAATAAAAGATGATGTGGAAATTATAAAAGGTACGAACAATGAAGATATTTTACCAAAATCAAGTAATTATTTATTCTCATGCATAACTCTTCAAAATTAAAAAGAGGATCATGTAAACAAGAAAATTTCTTTCTAGTACCTTCTTATCAGATGAATTATATGGTCCCATAAATCATCATAGATTTATGGATTTCTAGTAGTTAAATTTATCCAAACCTTGTTCTCTATCACTATCCATCAAAACATGATGGTTAGATTTTCCTTTCATATCCATGTTTTCACTTCCAACCTATGTTCTCCTATGTGTTAACGTAGTGATGAGTTACTTTGGTTAAATTTTATGTTTCTAAATTTTCTTTTTTAAAATGAAGTTTTATTATTCCATTTTTTATGTGGGTTTCACTGAAATAAACTTTGATGTAGTAACCTTTTATAACCCTAACTAATTTACAGGGAGAAATTCATTTTAGGGGTTGGTAGAATGAGACAACCTGATATTTTATGAGATAGATTCTTTTTAATTTGTTTTTTTGTACAATAAACTATAATTATATTGCACTTTATGAAATACCATATTATCTTACATTATATGCAACACTATTCTTGACTTTTGTTACACACAATTTCTATTTCATTTGACAGAATTCATTTCCTAAAACACAGAGTATAGATTTCGTTCATTGTTTAAAAAGATAATGCTTTTATTATGTTATATGAAACACCAAAAGAATATTGTACTAAACATTGCACTGTCTTGGTATGAATTGCATGCTAGAGTGACCTTCCTTGATTTCTTGCATTGTACGCAATACCGAGATTCACTAAACAATGATATATTATTAAAAAATAATTTAATAAGATATAAACAAGACATTGTGAATATTGTTAACCACATTTTGAATTTTATATAACATTATAATTTATATTTTATATTTCATAAAACATGACATAAGAATAAAATCATTTTTTATGATAAAAGAATTATTTTTACAAAAATGAAATTTTACAGCCTTTTGATGGAACACCAACATTAAATATAGTTTTTGACACTTTTATAAGCTTAATTTGAAAAAAACTAACTTCTTCTTTAGATGTGGAAAATTAAAATTTATTTTTGTTGAAATTTTGCTATTTTTCTGATAAAATTAAAAAATTTAATGAATTGTGAAAAATACTACATTTCAATTCAAAACCGCCTTTTAATATAATTTATTTATCTTGTTAGAATATATTTTTAATTTATTTTAAGTGTAATTTAATTATTTTTTATCATTTAATCTCATGTTTTCCATTGAATGTAATTTAACATTTAAATTAGACAAAAACACAAGATAACCATTTGATATGTTTTTACTTCTTAAAACCCCATATTTTGGTTTTGAAAATGGTAATTAATCATAAATTAATTTTTTTTCCAATTATGTATTTTGAATTATGAAAAATGGATTCCATATTTGGAATATGTTGGTCTAAATTAGGTTAATATGTTACTTTTATTTTTTGGTATTATGAATAGTAACTACAATAATTTATATTCACCATAGTTAAAGGTATATCAGATAAATTAGGGTAACTAATAATATGATAATGACAATAAAATTGTCCTAAAACCTACCGAAATACCAATATATGAATAAATATCTACCCTTAAAATCTTTATTTCGAAACATAATCATTAAATGTCCACATGATGATGAAAATGACATAGATATTAATAAAAGCAATGAAAGTGAAAAAATGTCAAACTCACATTTCATATTAGTATAATAATTTTAATATATGTAAAACCAGGTGGAATATTTGATTAGGTAAAAATTAATTAATTGATGAGAAATCAATGTAACAATTTTTATTAAAATCATAATAACCATTAAATTTACAAAATCATGATTTTTTTTTATTTCTAGTATATATCGATCATAACCATCAAATGTTGGAATTATGGTCCTTTTAGATCCATATAGATTTGATTAGGGAAATTATATTATATTATTTAAATTAATATTAAAATTGTCACCTTAATACTTTAATAAATATAAAATTTTTAATGTTTGGTTCTCTTGAAGATAAATTTGAATAAAAATATTATTATGATAAATATTAAATTTATATCAATAATTTTATTTTTTTTATTTTCATTCATAAAATATTTATACTGAATAATTAAAAAATATTGATGCTGTAATTATTTTAAGGGAAATATCAATTAGATGTTATTAAAAATATTAAAATAAAAATAACTTTGGTTAATAAAATTTTCCAATGAATTTTATAGAATCACATGAACCCATTGGGATATAATAAAATATTTGGTTCTAGGATGAAATCTTATCTTGATATTTTTAAAAATACATGAAATAAATAGTTTCAACACTGACACAATTGATATTTTGTTAAAATAATGTTTTCTAAAATAATTTAAATATCATCAATCAATTATAAAAAAATAAAATAATTATTATATATTGTACAATGTTCTAAATTATTCGTTTATATTATAATTGAAATCATATAATTAAATATTTCACTGTTTTAATATTGAAACAATTTTTTATCATAATTAAAATTAAATAGAATAACTATTTGTTAATTAAAATGATAATGTTTAAATTGACATAAAAAATTATTTAAATTAAATTGGTTGATGATATTTCAATATTATAATATCTTATCCTCAAATATATCTTATTTTGGAGGTATTTCAATTAATTTTTTAAATTATTATAAATTAATAGTTTCAGATATACCAAAAGTGTCCCTCACCCCAATTATAAAAGGACACATCATCCCTCATTTATCCACAAATAATTAATCCTTAAAGTTAGTCTATACCCTAAAAATTTATATTCTCAACTTCCATAGTTACATTCTATAGATTATGGTCTTATCAAAAGACTAACTCTAGTGCCATTAAGAGGATATCTAAAGAGAGCACGTCAAATAAGAGGTAATGTCCTCTACCGATTCTTTCATATTTCTTTCTATTTCTACTTATACTTCGTGATTTGTTTAATTATAAATTAATAAATGCATTATCACTTATATAATGATATGTTATTATAATTATGAGACAACCATTTTCAACTTTCTATCCATCCTAAGAAAAATGATATCACCACGTGTGCCTATGTATGACTTTCCGTCTCCATGTCATGGTGTACTCTGTTTTTCACCACCACCTTACATGGATGGGTATAATGATGGAAATAATAACTATACATGATTATTATTAACTGATATTGATTAAAAAAATTATACACAATCCACTTCAAAACCATTCAACTATTATTCGAATGATATCGTCGCTCGTGCGTACGTATGACCTACCATCACCACGATGCGATATGATTAATTCTACATGATCTTCATTAAATAATTATTATACACATATAAAAAATGAATAAAAATTCAATTAGTTATGTTAATATCTTTTTATAATGATATAACTGTTACCTAAGAAGGAGAACCAGAACTTATTAGACAAATCATGCATAAGAACATAAAGCGGTTAAACCCGAATAACACATAACAATGAAATGTTACTAACAAACGATGATAATATGATAATATATCACATAATAAAAATTAATATGCTTCTAGAAGAAGTAAATATCATTATTCAATTCATTATACTAGAGGTTTGGATAGATACGAATCATATTGTACCTAAGGTGTAGATTATTTTGTCTTGCTCTTATTTTTGAGGGACATATGCCTTATACACCATCTAAATATTTTGTCTGGTGTTTATGTTTACCATGAATATTTTTATTATTCCTATTATTAAGGTTATAAAATTTATATATGAATATAATTTACTGAGTCATATTTTTTCATTGATTATAAATGGATAAGTGATAACATTGAAATCTCATTTTTATCCCTGATTGTTTACACTTCAATATTTATTGGTGGTATATTTATCATCCATGTCCATGTTTTATAAAAAAAATTTAAAAAATTGTTTACAATTATTATATGTATGTTGTATGTAATTTCTATTCATTTTATACTTTTACTACAAGTTTTTGAAGGAATCTTTCTTTCGTTTACCATACGAGTTACTTTTTGACTTCTTCGATAAAAGTATGAGGAGAATGTTTTTTAACTTATATGACATAAATTGATTTTTATATCTTATTATCATCATATTTCCATGAAGCTTCCTATACACAATTTCAACTTTATTTTTCAAATAAATTATTTTCTTTTTAAATTTTGTGTCATTGTGATAATAGAAAAAAATTTGAAGAAGAAAAGATATTTCCCTAGGAATTAAGGTCAAGTGTTCTATCAAAATTATTTTCCATATAAGATGACATAAGGTTATGTTCCAATCCGTATTATTACTATTATTTTATTATGTTTATGATGGAATGATTTTTTATATGGATTATGTTATGATGTAATGATGTTTATAAAAACCATTTTATTTCTTAGGTTATGTTATATTGAATGATTTATGTTTTTTTGGCATATGTAAGATTGATTTGATTATGAGAAGTGTGGGATCTATATTTCCCTCCAATGAATTTAGAAAACAATTATATATCATGAGATAAAAATTTCTGGAATGGAAAGTAAATCTGGTTTAGTAATATTGGGTGGTAATGGAAGGTAAATCTGGTTCAGTAATACATGGATGGAATGACAAGTAAACCCAGTTCAGTAAAAGACATTGTCCAATATGATGGTCTTGGATGAAATGACTTGTCTTTTATAGAAATTATATTATGCTCTTTTTTGTTCTCCAAAATTCTATTTTTTATGTTAATGTTATGTTATCATCATTGTGTTCACTTATGATTTATTCCTTATAAACAACTATGATTTATTTCATGACTAAATATTTTGAAATTTAATCATTATGGTCATGTTTTTACATTATAATGTTTATGGATTGTTTTATGTTCTCAATGTTTACCCTTAATGAAAATTTGATCTGAGACTTTTTATTTTTTCTTTTCCCCAAGATATAAAGAATTGTTTTTGGTAGGAATACTAATGGGGAAGGTATTTATGGGAAATATTTAAGATCTTTCTCCAATCTAGAAGAATGTGTTCAGAGTTTCAAAACACACTAAACTAATAGAGTCATTGGGTATCTATTTGTGTAATTTATTGAGTATTCCACAAAAGTAACTTAATGTCCATGTATTATAAACTTGCATCTCTATAGTCATAATAAATCACAGCAAGAAGCTATGTTACAATAGACATGAGTTATCCTAGGAGATCATGAATAATATAGAATATAATAATAGCTGTTGATTCATCATGGAAAACATTCCTCTCTTGATGAAATCATTATTCCATAACACGCTTGGCCACACCCCATATGGAACTGACGAAGAGGGCCAATCCCATGGAAACTATAAAAAATATCCCCTGGTTTTGGGCCACTAGATACTACGTAACCTAAGAAGTGAAAAAATCATTCTAAAAAAAATCAATAGCCTTAACAGGTTCTCTATGTCAAGAGTACTGAAGAGGGTGATACCAACCGAGAACCCAATAACATACACATGTATAATAATTTACACAACATGAATCACCTGATTCACCCGGAGGACCAATATTTGTCCTTAAAACAGATAGATCTCCAAGGATTTTAAAAAATATATATAAGGAAATACAGTCAAGGATTACACAATAAGGATATCTGATCTATTAAATACAGTCAAGGAAA
The DNA here is from genome assembly GCA_963277665.1 of Viscum album. NCBI lineage: Eukaryota > Viridiplantae > Streptophyta > Magnoliopsida > Santalales > Viscaceae > Viscum > Viscum album. The sequence goes on along the minus strand of OY728133.1, from coordinate 715,949,227 downwards.
TATAATTTGCCAACGAGCGTTTTTAGGATAAAAAATTTCATTGTTTTCATCAAAGTTCCAAATGCGCCTCATAATCATTTCACAGACACATTATTAATCAATGAAACAAATCACTTTCTAAAAGTTGTGTAAACACCCCATTTTCCATTTCAAAATCATTTTACATAAGCATTCGAAAAATAATTTGAAGACAAATCCATTTTCATAAAAATTCAAAACGGGCTATTAATCATCTCCACATGGAATACCATTTTTAAAATCCAAGTGCTTGATTATTTTAAATATGAAACCACTTCTAAGGAACCCAAATCATCAATTAAAATATTCAAATAAATATTTACAAGTCCAACCCATTATTTATATATCAAAAATCACTTATAAAATCCAACCTCGCATTTCATCAAACACTTGGTGTGTAACATTCAACAAAAAAATCCATTTATTAAAACACAAGGAAGAAATCACCACATTGAAATCCAAAAAACTATTTCAAATATCACACATAAAAATTATATATTTAAATAACATGTGAGTAAAAGAAACCAACAATTATTAAATTAAAAAGGAACATTCAATGGAAAACTTAATTCAACCACAAGCCCTTCAATAACACACACCTGAAACAACTATTACAAGGTTCCAAGAGCCATATTATACCAATAGAAATGCTAAAAAAGAAAATCCACCGACACAAAATAGGGGGAACGATGAACCCTATTTCCTTATGACCATACTATTAGTAAACCTCAAGATAAAATGCAAGGAACATGAAGAGGGAGAAGAGAGATGATGATTTACCTTGAAGATCTATCCCAAAACCTAAAATAATCACTAGATATACACCATAAGAGGAAGGAGGAATCTTGGAGAACAATATAGGAGGCCCCTTATGGGAACAAAAACTAAAGGGAAGATAGGGGAGGCATTTTGGGTTTAAAATTCTTATATGTAAGAGTTGTAATTTCAGAAATTTTAATATCTTGTAAGAATGAATAGTATGACCACATGGTTTAATAAACTGCAAGCCAAATGTTCCACTCTTTCTGGACACACCTGGGTACCTAAATTGTTTGGCCACACAGTTTGGTAAACATTGCATCAACCATATGAATTTTTTTTCCATTGGACAGTGTCTCCCCGTATGCTTAGTCCATAGTTTAACTAAAAATTCTTTGGTTGTACTCCCTCGACCAGAAGCACACCAAGGCCCAAACAATTTCCTAAAGATAGCCACAGGGTTTTTTAAAACTATGTGTTGATTATTTAATTAGAGGAAAAATCTTAAAAGCTAAAAATTTAAAACCATCACACCTGGTACTTAAGCCATAACCCCAAGTCCAGATGACAAACTAGATCATAGGTCAAACAAAACTGAGGGAGAAAATTCTCCCCACCATAACACTTTCTTCCCCTAGAATACCACAACATATTCTAGTTGATTGATAAAAGACTAATGATTTCCACATATTCCCAATCTAACTACTTAAATAATACATATCAAAAAAATTATAAATGGAACTTACATCTGTTAACTAAAAATAATATAAAAAAATCCCCAAGAAAAAAAGGGAAATCGTGCCCTGATCTCTGTAACCATGCCTCAAACAAAATTGTTATGAACACTCCCCAAAAACCCATCATTCGGAAATATTGAAACGATCATAGCATAAAACGACTTAAAAATAAATCTACTTCCTACTATATCACTAACAGAAACCAAACCAAATTATCAACATGGGAGGATGGAACAGACTCCCCACCATAAGAAAATAACTTGGATCAACAACTTTGAAAGAGACTGCATTAGTACCCATGGTGGGTATCCATACCATTGTAAACCAACTATCTTGAACTGACAATAATTGACGACACAAGAACTATCCAACATAGCCCCCCCCCCCCCCCACAAGTGGGGCCCGTAAAATGTAAGTCAATCTAAGAGGAAATTAATCCTCAATGAGGATAACTATAATGGATTCCTTAAACTATCATCATCCCCACAATGAATAAAAAATATGGAAAAATTCCATCACACCCATGATTCTTCTGACTGTGAGAGAGATTCACTCTAGAGAATATGGATGGAGCCCAGATATTTAATGAATCCCCAACCCCACAACCAAAAACTAATTATTTTTGATCACTGATAAAACATTTGATAAGATACACATGAGATACACCTCTACATAGAATAGGGAATGTTTCAAAATTTACAAAATATGAACATAATTTCTTTAAAATAGAAATTATTTTGAGATCCACAACCACCTCACCAACAAGTTGAAGAGAACACCACACTAAAAAACACCATCAGGAACAAATTAGACAACATAACGAAACACTATAATAGAAAGAGTCTTCAGACTAAACCCAAACAGTACACTAGTCTTATGAATGAGATCTATATCACTTCCTAGAAACATCTCAATAGAACCATTTCAAATGGAATAGTTTCCTTTAAAAAGGCAGGTCTTTAGTGTACTTAGACATGCCAACATCATATTTGTTGGCTTACCATAGTTATGAAATAACACAATTCCATTCCAAGAAAGAGATTATGAAATATCTCAATGACTTTTAAATCCACGAAAAGATCAAACAAGTTCTTTATGTTTCCCAACTTCTTAACTGAAATTCCTATCACAGCTTTGAGGATCAGGGAGAGAGACAACTACCACAAGCACATATTCCATTAAATCTTCAAAATGAAAATATTGCCTCACAAAGTTCACAAGATTAGTTAGATTGATATTGAAAAACATCAATAAATGATCATGTTAAAGTCCACAACCAAATACTAATCCTTCAAGGAATCATCTGCAACATTCCAAGGTTCATATTGAAGTAGGTCTACTATGTGATGATAGAACTCCAATATTGACACATCAACCTATAATAGACAACACTTCTCTATTCTCATCCTTACCTTCATCATCTCATAGAAATATTTTCTAATGAAGGAATACTTGGCGAACTCTAAGGTATGATATTTTTAATGCCTATTCCAAGAGACTAACATCCACCACTCTAGGGAGAACCTTCAATAATTAATGTCGAATAATGAACCTTCAATGACTTAGGAAACTAAATGAGGATAATGTTTTTTAGATCTTCTACATCCACTATTTCACTTTGATAGGATCCTTTGGCTATAAAAGGTTGGTGGATTTACCTTTTGAAAATCATGAATGAAATCATTAGGTTGATCAACTAGAAATCCAACTAATAGGGAATCAATTGTAGCTTCACCTTGACCATCCATCTTGGAAAACACTAGCCAAAAAATACAAGAGATAAATAAAAACCAACTCATGAACAATAGTTTTAAGACTTAAAACCTCATATAAATATCACTTACAAATAAAAATAAAATACCTACATAACCACTAGTTATCAAACATCCAAATTTTTCTCATGAAAACACTTTCGAAAAGAGAGCAAACTTGGTGGATTTTCACACTCACCAATGGTATTCCATAGAGTCTCACACACATGCACATTCTTGTGCAACCCTTGGCACCATCAACACATTCCATACATGGCACTCATTTATCCAAATCATTATATAACCACTTTCCACACACATCTATGCATATTAGCACTTAAGAATTACCATTGGTCAGTGAAACATCATTTACCAAATAAAAAAATTACACTGAATTTTTCTTCATCTCAACCGACATCATATTTCAAAAATATATAAAACAATTCAAAATATCACTAACAACCATATCAAAACCAATTTTAAGATTCCACGCTTGAAACCATTTCATCATACTCAAAAACAAAATCCCATGAATTTCTATCCAAAAATAAGTTTCATTTAATTCAAAACATTTTCAACAATTCAAAAAGTCCCATTTTCAAGACATTCTTCATTCCAAACAACTAATTCTGACTAACCCTAAAAATCATTTTAAATTTTTTTTGATTCTTTAATGCTTTCCTTAAAATAGAAACTGAAAACCCATTATCTATATATCCAAAACCAAACCATTCACTTTTTTTCCAAATGCATCATTTCTTGAAATTAATTTTTATAAGGCTTCACTAAAATATAATTTTAGAAATAACCTTTTTCCCATATTCCTATAACAAAAACATTTCCACTAAAATCACTACTATCACAATTAAAAAAATGTGTTTTGAAAACAGTTTTCAAAATCAAAGAAAACCCAAAAACAACTAAGAAAAGAGAACTAGTGTCAATGGGTGACTTGACGATATGGTTTCTGGCCATATTCCCAACACACCACAATTATATAGACTCTTTTAAGATAATTTCCCTAGCACCACATTTATTTACATTCCCTACGAGATCATAGATACCTCTATAAAAACTTCTTTTTTGTATCCCAGAACTAAGAAAACTACAAGAATCAAGGAAAACAAAGGAGACCTGTCTTCCCAGGGACAATCAAGGTGCAGTTTGAACGTGTTTTTTAGACACTCCCCTATACATGAACCAAATTCTCTGATATTCCTACTTCATCTACCATGACATTACAAATGACAGAGGTCACTCTGAAATCTAGGTCCCCTAAATAACCAACTGCCTTTGAAAACATTTTTTCTTGAACCAGCTCGGGTTATCCCTGAATAGATTCGTGACATGGCCCAAAGGGAATTCCAAATCCTCCTAGGTTGAAAACAAGTGATGGGATTCAACAGAAAAATAATAGAGTTATTTAAAACAATATGAATTAATAAACCGATCAACATAAATAAAAACTAAGTAGTAAAATACATATATAAATCCAAACTGAACATAATTTACAATAAAATAGAAAGGTAACACAAAACTGAAAAACCAATCCACCTAAACAAGACAACCACAATTACTCCATGTGACACCAAGGGTCACTCTTCAATACAAAGACAAACTATCACCCATGGTGGTCGAAATCAAGATGAAACATGCATATAATTTTTAAAATAAGAAATATCTACAAGTGTCAGTATTAAAAATATGTAGGCATTCCTGAACAAATCTAATCCCAATAAACTACCTTTAGAATAAAAGAAATGTCAAATTCATGTTTAAAATACAATATATGAATGTAATATTTTTCAACCAATTTTCACTATAAACCCAAACATGTTACATTTCCCTTTTTACCCTTTGAAACCCACATTCCTTTCCAAGAAGACTCTATAATCATTTTGAAGAAGAGTTTTATCATTTCTTTTAACACGAAGAGAACAAGTGTAATTCATTTAAAAATAATTATTTATAAACACCTGAAACTATTTTATTATTTGTGGCAAAATTCCATAATACTCAGAGTAATAACTTGAGTTATAGAATAATGGAAAGTTCAAGATATCAAACAATATTTTCCAACAAATAATTTTTCAGAATCAATCGTTGTAGGAAACTAAGTGCCAATGGACATGGGTGAACCTAAGAGCTCGTGGATAATCAAGAACATTATAATACATCTCGATTAATCATGGAAATCATTCATCACATTATGACATCAAAATTACCAACTCACTCAGCCACACCCCACATGCTAGTGATAGAGGTTCATAATCCCATATAAATAATAACAAATACCCCTTGTTATGATCCACTAGCTAGTGTGTAACCAAACATGGGCAATAATTTTTCTCAAAAATATCAATAGTTATGATAGGTTCTCCATGTCAATATTATTAAAGATGGTAAGCCAAATGATTCCAATCGAGCATCCAATCACGCACATATGGGTGATAATATAAATAAGAGGAAACACCCAATTCACAACAAGGATAAATATCATGCCTTTAAACTCATTGATCTCAAAAGATTCCACAACAAGGGTCTCCCATTTTCACACTAAGTAAATAGACTTCAAAGATTACACAAAAAACACATCCCATCCATTCAATATAAAAAATTAAATAAGACTATTATAGTAGGGTTTCCAAGGTAAACATTTCCACTATTTTTCTCAAAGTGGAAAATGGGCTTCACACTCTTTTCACAAAACCATTATTTATCAAATAACCAAATAAATTTTTTAAATAGGATGAAAACTCACCATTTTCCATTTCACAATCATTTTTAAACTCTATTTCAAACATTCCCATCACTCTTTCAAGAAAAATCAATTTTCATAGAAATGATAAACAAGACATTAATCATCATCAGATGCAAAACTATTTTCAAAATCTTCATGCACAATTCTTTAAAATAAATGAAAAATTGGGAAACCCTTTCTTGGAACTGAAATAATCATTTTTCATATTACAAATATATTTAAAAAGACAAAAAATTCTTTAAATATCATAAACCAATTACAAAAGCCAACAAGGAATTTCATAAAACACTTAGTGTGAATAATTTAACAAAACAATTCCATATATTAAAAAATAAATAATAAATTACCACTTTCCACACAAATTTTTTTTTTTAAAGATCACACATAACTATTATATATTGAAGGATGGTGAAAAAATCATGAAACCAATGATTATTAAGTTAGTAAGGAAATTAAACAAGGAACCCTACCTCAAACCACATGCGATTCAATAATACACACCCAAAACTACCATTCCATGATTCAAGAGCCAATATATACCAATAAGAACCCTAATCAAGAAAAAATACAAAAAATCAGGGGGAAACATGTACCGTATGTCCAATTGACCACATGAAAATAAAACCTCAGTAGAAAATGGAATGAAGAGGGAGAAGAGTAGAGAGGATTTACCTTGAATATCTATCCCAAAACCTTGAAAAATAAATAGATATACACGAAAAGGGGAAGTAATAAGCTTTTATAATAAGAGATTAGGCACCTTAGGGCCCCATGATCTAGAGTTAGTAGAGGGGAGGCAATTTGGGTTAAAATCCTGCGAGGGTAGAGTTGTAATTTCACAAAATTAAAGATATGGGAAACACCCACAGTTTGGCCACATGGTTTACCAAACCATGTTCCAACCAAGCTCCCCTTATTGTAGACACTTGGCCATCTATACAGTTTTCCCACATGGTTTTGAATATTTTGTGACAACCATACAAAATGGTATGCGATTGGATAGTGGCTTTCTTTATGATTATAGTATGGTTTGACTAAATGTGTGTGTGTTTTGTTCCCTCAACAAGATTCACCCCAAGGATCACATAGTTTCCAAGAGAAAGATGATATGTTTTCAAAAACCTTGTTTTGACCATATGAAATGATAAAAATACACCAAAAATAAAAATCTAAAACCATAACACCAAAGACTTGAGCAATAATTACAATTCCATAAGGAAAACCTGATCTGAGGTCCAAAAATAAATATACAGGTGTGATAGTGGCCTATTATGATTTATCTCGCACCTATATGGGTTCCATTGGTACTTGGGAAGACTATATGCATACAGGTGTTAACAAAAGGAAGCATTTGGATTAAGACAAATGAATTCTTGATTTCTTATGATAGAGTTAGTAGCAGATGACCGAGCATGATCTTGAGATTCTTGGGATTGTTTTTGGAGTCCTTATTGCAACTTTTTTATATTATGTATTATGTTCTTCTCTGTATCCATGTTTTCAAACTTTCTAAATACATGACTTATCCTCATCAAATCTTGTATATCATTATCAATTTCTTAGTTATTTGTTAAACAAGTATACTTCTTCTATGGATTATTTTTAATAATTATTCCTTTATTTACTTATATTTGATATTGATATATTATGATACACATAAGTAATGTGGGAATAGTCTCTCCATGGACACACCCAAGGCCCTCTCTAGTATTCAGTAGGTTTTGTATTTGGGGAGGTGTGCATGAGGCCATGTGGACCACCAAGCATAGGGATCCTATTAACTGGAATCTGGGTTTAGGAAATCAAACCTGGTGTCATGTCTCCCTCACCATTTTAGAGCCCACTTGAATATAACCATCTTCATGTGAGGGGCCTCAGACATCTCTATGTGGTCATGTACTCCCCCAACAATAATAAATTCCAAAAAATTACTTTCCATGAAATAATCAAACATCACCACATGAACCATTTTTGGTCACATGACACATCATTGATGGGGAGGTTTATTTTATTCAACAACCCTCATGTAAACTCATGAGATCCCCAACCCTTTTAAAATAAACCAGGAAATAAAAATGGAAATAATGGGAGATTCTGGTGAGGGGTAGATACATTGATATTACATGAATGAGTTCATACACCCTGAGTGATCACCATTGATCTCATGAGGGACCCTAAAAAGACATCCTATTCTCACAAAGGCCCCCTAGAGAGCCATCCTTATCTTATGAAGGGTCTCAGACATGTTGCTTTCGATCAAACAAAAGACATTCAATAGGCATCCTGACCCCACGATGGCCCCTAGACATGTAGTCCTAATAGTGAAAATCCCCCTTTTCATGTCCACGTGATTAGGAAAGACTCATGTAATTATTCAATACCCCATAAATGCGGAATTACCAAGATGGTCCTGTGATATCCTGAAATCACGTGTCTCCTCAAAGATGTCCTAGAGGAGGACATCACAAATCAGTCGACATCAAATGCCTCCACTAACTCTATAATGAATATATATGATACATGTCGTTAAAATTGTTGTATAATCATGGGTATTGAGGACTATAAATCCCCCACCCGATCATGAAAAAATTCATCTTTGGATTCTTTCACTACTGCACACAAGAATCAGAGAAGACTTTTCAATGTGAAAAATCTTTCAATCACAAGTATTTTCTATCAGGTAAAATCTAGGGAATAAACTATGTGATAACGAAGCATGTATAGGCCCTTTAGTTGATCACTTTAGATCACATGAGGGATCATTGGAAGGTTATGTGATGTACATCCCAAATATATGGTGGATTAGGAGAGACTTAAACAAGTTAATCCTAAACAAATTTATGGAACATATGCAATAAAAAATGGAATAAATACTAAAAAGAGGATACTTATGAAAATAAGAATTAAATAATCCTCATGTGCTTCACATGATTCATCTAGATCATAATACAACACCAGGTCATTTCACTAATTTCATGTGACATACCCTTTAAATTTTATTTATACCATACAATATCCTTTAGAAATGCAATTAATGTCACATGACACCCTCCAGACATGCCACCTGAGTCTCACAAATCCTTCTAGGCTAACCACTCAAATATTGTGTTGTCCTATAGATATGTCTCTCATGATATGAAGTGACACCATTGAATGTTTTATATGTCTCACATATCCCTTTGGTCCTTCCAATAACATCTCATGGAACCATCTATTAATACTCACCAGGTTACATTATTCCCTGAGGACATACCCCATGACTCTCGAAAACCCCTCCTGTCTCACCAAAAAGCTCTCCCAATGACATCGGGACATGTCATCTCGGACATGAGATGTCATCTAGAAATGTCGTATAGGTCGTGAAAGTTTCCCCTTACAGTTAAAATATGATAACATGATTATCTCTAAACATCCTTAGCTAGTTCTTTTTTACATCCTCTAGAAATGAAAACCTAGATCATTTTATTGTCACTAGGACATGTCAAGAAAATATCCAGACATGTCCGGCTAAAAACCAAAGATGTTATGCAGACAACTTGGACATGTCATGTATATGTCTCAAGACATAATATCATTTTCTAGTGTGCATACAATGGAATCCTCATTGTGTAATCCCCGACCAAGTAAACTACGATGACACTGATTCCTCTTATAAAAAGGATTCATAGGATAATTTCTTATGGACCAGAAGAATACCACATCCACTTTGAGGTGGTTAATCATACTTATCAAATGGTTTCTTTAATGTGTATGTCTCATATAGATAGGCTCTCATAAAAGCAAGTATGATCTTCTATTGTCTCTTCTATCTCAAACCAATCATGAATAATATAGTCTTAGAGACTATAAATGACTTTACCAATTGTGTAATGAGGACACCCTTTTGTTGGTACATCATCAGGATGTAAGTCCAATTAAATATCATTATCACTCAAAGGGTCATACTTCTAATGATATAGTCAATGGAATCCTTAGTGTGTAATCCCCAACCAATTGAAATAAGATAACTTTCATTTCAACCAAAATCAAGAAATGTAGGATGTCATTCCAAGGATCGAGCTCAAATGGGGATCTGCCTCAGTGTGAGTCCCTCATGCCTATAACATCCCAACCGTTGAGATCCAATCACTCCCAATGGATAATAATTCATTATCATCTAGAAATGGTTGTAGAACCCAACTAAACTACAATGAATTTGATTCTTTCCATAACCAGGATACATATGAAGAATCCCATGAGTCCCAAGATCCATATTAAATACCCAATGGGCTATCTCATCCCATAATCCCCATTTACATATACAATGAGATTTTTTACTTACTATATGTTGTTTCTTACGCCAATCATGGATCATGTAACCTTAGAGAGTTGTAATGGTCACATCACTTGAAACATGATTCTATACCAAATAGGGAAACCTCAATGGGTAGTCTATAATCAGTGGCATGATATAAAAGCCCCCATACAATGGTACCTAGAATGGGTAAATTCCCAAGGGCTTTATTCAACTATGAGAACTATGATTCCTACCATAACAAGGATATGTAGGATGCCTCCACATAGTCCAACCTCAAACACTAAGTTCCTATGTGCCCATATATATGTCATTTATATATAAATTTAAACATCATGGGTTTAGAAAACTACATTTATATTAATTAATGTTATATAGAAGGATATATAGGATTCCTCATAATGGTTTAGTCTCATCCCCAAGATATTAACATCCTCCATGGGTGACAAAAAATTCTAGATCACCAAGGTATATGGTTTGAATATATAAATAGAATTTGATTAATGTGGAATGGATGAAGAACCTCAGACACATATAGAAGGATTCACAAATAAATTCCCTTTTGTATAAGGATTTATCCTATGATTAACTAATTATGGTAACTGGTAATGTATCATTACTAAGAAGATATTCTCAAACATATATTAAATAAATACTAAATTTTCAAAGTAGCAAACAATTCCCCCCAAAATGGGTGTGATGAGCTCGACCTCCCATCCGGTCAACCAATGTATGTTCCTATGTGTTGTTTGGTTTGAAACCAAAAGGACCACCTGCCTTTGGAAAACAGGTTTATACACGGTTAGGGATGTGCGAGCTCCTTGGAGTTTCTCGTAGAGTTAAAAAAATGATATGCCCTACTTGAATGATATTTACAATATGTTGAACCATCCAACCAAAATTAAGGTGTTAGGTTGGGCTGGCCACATCACTATGATGAAACAAATATGGTGAATTAGATGAGGAATCATTTATCCATGACATCTCCTTCGCAAGATAAAAAAGTATAGACTACTCAGTTCCCTTGAAACCATTTTTCTCTCATCATAGTGGTGGTCCATGTCCTCCTAAAAAACTATATACACACTTCTAAAAAGGTGTGAAAGATATTTAACCAAAAGAAACACATCATTGGTAATGGTTAAATAAGAAATTATCCTAAAATAATCCAGGTTAACCTCATTGGATAAATGGTAGATTACCAAAATAGAAGCCATGTCAGATCCAAAAAATATATTTCTCTATAATATGATTACCAAAACTATATTAAACACCATGTGGATATCATTTAAAATAAAGGATTTGAATTGAATAGAGAAAGATTTATTAGGATAATGGAGATAAATTGGGGATATCCAATATATTTGGATACATCCCTTTATTCATATTCTTTATAATCTATTTCAATGAAAATTATTGTTTATTATTGATTTTTTTCGTTTCTCATAATTTCATTGTGCCTTTTATTTTTCCTTAGATTATATTAATTTAAAATATCTAATTTTTATTATCTATTTAAACCTAAATAACTCAATCATATGTTCCTTATGAATTACGAAGTATAGAGGATATGTTCATACATTTTACCAATATTTCAATTGAAAAAGTAATAGATTTAATAACTAGATATATTTTAATAATATAGTCAAATAAGTCTTATAAATATGTTATTTTCAAATCATCAGAATGTGGGTACTGATTATAATCATTGTTGCCCAAATCTAGGTATAATATCCTCTAATCACTTTGGGTTGTAAGAGAATGTGTTCTGTGGATAAGTAATTATTTTATATATAAATAATATAGGATTTAAGGATTTATTATCTTATACCACTTTATTAGTTGATCTTCCATGGACATCCATACTTATATTTAATTTATTTATCTATTTTATTTTCATGTGTCTCTGTGTATCCTCTTTTTGAAAATATTTTATATCAGGATCATGTGTAAGGAGTGATTTTTAATTATTCACTCTTTAACTTCCAGATTTTATTTCAATATCATTTTTCTTTATATATTTAATATATTTTTGAAATGATTATTTCCACATTATAATTAGAATTAAAAGTCCTTGATTTATTTATAAATAAAAAATTTATCATGAAATTATTATTGTACCCATTCTTTAATTAAATTTTCTTTATCTTGTTATGTTTTCATTCTTCATGTTCTTAATGTATAATTTATTTTTTAAATATATGATTTATTTATTTACGTGTGAATTCATAATAACGGTTTTTTTGAGTTTTTCTTATTATCACTACTTGATATTTCCCACAGGAGATATTTTTCATGAAAAACTGGGATAAAAAATCAAGTTATAGATATAAAATTGACATTTCATACTTATAATGAATTAGTTAAACAATGGGAAATGATTCATGGAATTTTATTGTTAATTTGTTTTTGTCACTAGAAATATGAATTTTCATCGAGAGAAGTCACTGGATGGATCCTCAATGTATGGAGCCCAACATTTCAAAGATGGCCAGTTTGATGTTATTTATATCCGATGTTATAATATAGGATTTTTTTAGGGATATAGATTTTTTTTATTTTCTTTATAGAGGGGGTTATAAATTCATCTCCTCATCATGGAATTGAGTTTGGAATAGAGTTACACATGTGTGAAATTCAAATATCATTGTCACATTATTCCGTAGAACTTATAGAGGTGATATAATTATGAGTTAAATTTGATGATTTTATAAAAAAAATTTCCATATCACTATGTGTCTCCGTAAGGAACAATATTTCTTTTTTCCTAGAATGATAAAAATATCTTACAGATGTGTAATTATTATTATTTTTGAAATCACATGATAATAAATAACTGATATCATTTACCATGGATTGATTAATTATTTTATTATTTTAAAAGAGTTTCGTAGTTTTTAAGGTAAATGTAAAATTTTAATATCTTTATATTTGAATGAAGTATAAGGTTACTAAAAATATTACTTCTTCATATTGATATAGGAATTTTGAGTTCCAGGTGATGATATTTTGAGTTACAAATGCACTCGAGGTGTTTATAATTTTGGTGGATTCACGGTTCCACCCATATATTAACTTGTTTATTATTCTATTATTTGATGATTCATTAGTATATTAAAAAAAGAACGATCATGTGGAATATCGGGGGATAATTTCTATACTTTCTCTTAGAATAAGGTGTGTGGTAATATTTCGAAATAAAAATTTTGGATCGGGGAAGTTTATTGTATTATCCATTTTTTCTATAAATGAATCATATTTTTGGATCCATCTAAGATCAAGATAGTTTTTTCTTTGGGATTACGTAATAATGTGTGGGTGGTGTAAAATTTTATTTGTTTTTTGGGTTATCATAAATTTTTTTGTTTGAGTATTACTAGGGGTAGAATTATTTAATTACTCTCACCAAAAATTATTATTCTTTTATAAATAAATATAACTAAATTTTATATCACTTTCAAGTGTCCAAATAAGTATTTGATCAATGCATGCATTAATTATTTTCCTAAATAATTAATTATATTTTAGGTTAACTATGGTTTTCCATATATTTTATTGTTTTGTTTTTTAATGTAGATAAAATAATTATGTCAAATAGGTTGAGATAGTTATAACCTCAAAAACATAAATTTTATACCAATGAAATTAATATTTTTGGTTGTTGTGTTTTTTTGAAGCTCTAGAGACATGACCTTCTTAGAGAAAATTTTCATTTCACCTTGAACTATATGAGATTGTTTCATGTGTTCCCCCAAATAGATTTCATCTTAAACATGTTTATTTTGGTGTAATTCACCCAAGATTATAATTTTGAGATTAAATATACTATGGAAAATGATAATTTGGTATTTACCATGTCAATCAGGAATACCAAGAGTGATATTTCTCAAGATGTGAGGGATGAGATTAATATGATGGAATATCTAACTACATTATATTTAGTCCTAGATCATTTTAGTGGTAAATGATATTTATTATAAAATCATGTGCACTCATCCATGTTTCAATATATAGAAGTCAATCAACTATGGAATAATGAGGTGAATGTATAGAGAAATCAAATAGTCAATGGACATGATATTCATAATTGGGTGATTAACAATGAAACTACTGGTGTTTTTTAGTTAAGAAATACATTCCTTAGAACATATATATTGATGTTCTTTGTGAGTTATATAGCTCAAATTTATCAATACATACTAGAATTAGGATGAATATTATTTACTTTAATAATCTATTTTTATTTCTGGTGATAATTGGATGAATGGATATGTTTGTATCCGTGAGTCTTTTATTCTTGTCACTGATGGTCAAAAGATCTATTTCTAGTATGTTTATTACTTCATTTGAATTTTTGACTATGGATATGTAAAGGATTCGGTGATGATTTTTTAACTAGCATACATAATTCAATGAGGGGCCATGTTGCTATATTTTTAATTGTTGATTAGTTGATAAATCCATTTTATTTCATATTGATTTGATATTAAATCACTATATATATAATTATGAGAATATATATATCAGAGATAATAATGATTCATAGAGCTCCAAGTATTATCATTTCATACCATAATCATCAATTTACCTCATAAATATAAAATTAATATGAGAGTGATTTTGGTACATTACTATTCTTTATTTCAACATTTTATCATAAGATTGATGTTCAGACTAAGAAGAAAATTTTGAAGGTGAGGATAGGTTGTGATATTTCATTCTAGATCTTATAGGATCTTAGCCTAAGCATCCCCCATTCGTTGATATTTTCTGAAAAATATTTACTAATATTTTATTTTAATTGAAAATTTCAAAAAAAATTATGTCTATAGTTTTTATATCCTTTATGATGGACTGATGTTGATAAAGTGGTGATTATTAGACTAGATTTGGTATTGGATGGAATTGAATGGGTAAAAATGATTCAATAGAAAATAAAGGTAATGTAAAATTTCTATAAATCATATTATTATCATGGTAGGACACCTTAATAGTTTTATATTTGTCATTATGTGTGGGTCAAGTGGAATATTAGATAGCAGTTCCACCCCTATTAGAATAAATTCTTCATTTTTTCATGATTCAATGTTTCAGAAGCACCATTATAGTAATTCCCATGTGATTTATTATACTGATTATGATATTATGTGTGAGAAAAAGTTTCATGAACAACTAATTGAAAAAGTAATATATATATATATATATATATATATATATAAGAATGTTTTTTGTGGATAGATCAGTCATTTTTCTTGTCTTATAAAAAATAAAATTTTATTATTATAAAGAACTTTGGAACTTGATTCACAAATGGAAGTTCAGTTCCCTCAATTGTTTTGATCTAACTTATTAAATTATTAAGTGTAAGTTTTAATTTTAGTTATAATATGTTTTTGTTTAATTTTATTGAATGTAAATTTTTTTTGTTCTTTTAAAACATTAAAAATTAATCAACAGTCATCTCAGAGAATAGATAATTTCTTAGGTGACTACTTTGTTAATTTTTATGTTTTATTTTCATGATTAATGAGGAAAAAATCTTGTGTGAGTTATATAATATATAAACATAAAGTTTTAAAATTATTTTTTTTGTGTTTAATAAAATCTAAAAGGGGAAAAGGATAATGGGAAATTTAGTTGAAGAGAAAATAAATATGTCAAAATATGAATTCCATGGATAGTAAGTAACATACTATGACTAATACTAGGAGATAATAGTTAGATATATGTGTTTATGGTATAGAGGATATGAAGAAAACTAAATATATTAGTTAAAATGAATTTATAAACACATCATAGTTTATATTCAAATTTTATAGTTTAGTTGGGAATTTCATTTTTCTTAAGAATACTTTGAGGTGTATCCAAGAAAATTAGATATAAAATAGACATGCCAATCATGGTGTGAAACATACATCGGTTGATTTTGATGAGATAACGAGGATTTAGCCAGTCAACATATTGAAGTAATAGGTTGTTGCTTTATGTCATGGTTTTGAAGGAATTAACTAATCATGTTATGATTTAATCCAACATGTTAGTTGATAATAGAATATTTGTGAATTTAATATAGAAATTGGTCGCATGTTTTTTAAAGGGGATAAAAAATACTTAATTAATTTTAGATGATGTGTTTGGTGATGAAAATAGACATTGGTTTTTGATAAAATAGAAAAACAATAATATAAATCACGTGAAACCTCTATTTGTTCATTTGATATTGCTCATCACACCTATGATAGAAATTAAGGTAAATTAGATGGTATTTTTTACAATTTCAGTAATCCATTGATGAATAAATTTTTAATTTATATCAAATAAAATCATAGAATAAAATTAATTAGTTATTTATGTATGAGATCAATGAACATTCACTAAAGGTATTAGACCTTGATGAAGTAGGTTAATTAAAAAATTATTTTATTAATAATTTTAAGTTTAATCATCAAGATTTAGTATTTATAAGTGGATTGATCAATGTTTTTTTATACTAAAGAAGAATAGTAGTGTGATTAAATTAAGAGAGAAATTTATTTCTAGACATAATGTTGATAAAATTGTAAATATTTTTATTATTATTATGATTTTTATGTTATGGAATTTGTTGGTAATGTATGGATTTAGTGTCATATTCTATATTGAACTATTCATATGTTTTATTCTGTGGGCCATAAATGGTTGTGGTATTCTGAGATAACAATCAATATGTGGTATTCAAAAATATATGACTTGAAATAACATTAAAAATAATTGTTTTGATTTTATATGAATAAATATAAAATTACAAATTATATTATTACAAAATGAGAAGATTTAATTTGAGGGAATGGTGAATTTTTTATGTCGGGGGGAAATAGTTATCTAGAGTGGATGTTTAGGTTGGAATTACCAGTGAACCCCAATGTCCATATTTTATTATATGGTCATATATTGAACCAAATTTATAGACATTAATGATGTGGTATTCTCCCCATGAATGTTTCATTCAGTTGATAAATTTACTCAGGATATATTATATTCCCTAGGAATATCTTTTTCCACAATGGTGTATTTGATAATAAGCTATTTGAAGAGACCCCTATATTATTATAATTTTATGTTTGAATTAAATTTATAATATAGTTATTATTTATATGATCTCATGATTATATTGAGTTGGTATATTTTTGACTTACCTTGGGATAACTTACATTATCATGTTTCTCTGTTTAAATAATATAGATTGTAGTAGGCCGCATTCACAATGACATGAGGGTTATTGAGGATAATATGATTATGTATTTTTTTTACTCACCCATGTTTTTATAACATCCATAATTTTAGAATCATATTTTATATTAAGTTGGATGATATTATCTCAATTGATTTGGGGGTCATTTAGAGTTTTGTGAGTTATATTTCTATTAAATTTTACTTTTAGTATGTTGAGGATTGTTAAATAGACATTATTTCCATCCTATATTATTTATTTATATTTTTAATGTAACATACAATATATTTTTAAATCACGTGGTTATATTGTATTGATTGGATGCTTATGTTAATAGTTAGTGTGATTTTTTTCCAAATTAAAATGGTAAAACCTCCCATAAAGTAATATCTAAACTCTTTGTTCCAGAAACCACATTGTGGCCTATTAGACATGGGATTTTGGGGTAACTCTATATCTCCCTACAAACTCAAGATGATTAATTGGGTCATAGTTACATGAATATAACTTTTCTAGGTTGAAGAAAAATGGTATCTAAGAATAGTAAATTCATTTTCATGCACCTAAAAAATTATAATAATACCACATAAAAAAAGTACATTAATTTACATTAAATACATGATTAGGGTGAATGTTCATAAAATATAAAGTGTTGAAATTTTTGAGATTAAATGATAAAAAATATAGCGAATATGATATGTTAACCCATTCATAAGACTCCACAATACAAAAAGTGTCTCATCAGAGAAACTCCACTTTTTTTAATATAGTTATAATGTATAATTGGTGTGGGATATATATATATATATCACCTATTTAGATCCTTTATTAGTGTAGTTCATAGTATATGTCCCCCAGTTTTATTTTTATAAAACCTCCCTCAATGGCAATGTATGAATTAATATTTTCAAATTCGCGATGCTCTTATTAATTAAACTAAATTTCGAATAGGTAAAATTGTTATTTATCTACAACTATTTATAGATGAGATATATGAATTCTAAGAAAAATTTATGATGATATTTGACTTATTTTTTTTTGAAATTTGTAGAAAACATGTTTATTTATTTAATAAAATCAATAAATTAATCTTTAATGTAAATTTATCATGTTCGAGTGGAAAAAACTAATTTTTATTATCTTATTTAAAAAAATGCATAATATATCAATATTCCCTTAAAATATAGATAAGTGTATACACATACACTACACATGTTATTATCTTCAACTAAATTTTTTCCTAAGGGAAAACATATTATTCAGTGGTTCTAAAAAATACAAACCAATAGGGGAAATCTTGATTGGGTTTGTAATATTATCAAAATTACATAAAATGAAAAGTTTCACATTATATGAGGTTCATGATTTTTCAAGTCCTTCATTTTATTGAGTAGTAATTAATATATTAATTTAATGAAAAAAAATATTCTTTCAAATTATTATACATAAAATATATTATATTAGGGAAGAATATGAATTTTATTCAAATTGAGAATGATGTGTGATATAATATATCATGTACAATTTGGTGTGACTTTGAAAAATAAAAAGGAAGTGATAATGCATGATGTGATTGGAAATAAATAATTTTGATAAAATTATTTTACTTATATTTGGGAGGCTGTAATAAGGAATACAAGTCTTATATATAATAAGAGGTTTATAAAAATTATAAAATACATTCCATTTAATTTTAATGATATATAAGGAATAATATGGTTAGTTTTTAATATTTTCAATCAAGTGAATATAATTAAAATATTACAAGGTCTAAAAATTCAATTCAACCACATTGTGTATAAGGAGTGAACTGAAATATTATTTCATTATTATTTACCTACCATTTTAATTAATTCATTGATTTGTATTACTAAATTATTTAGAAAAAAGTATTCACAAAATAATTTTATGTATAATTTAAAAATCTTATAAGATACAATTGTATAAAAAGTATATTATTTAGAGATATTATTTACACAAACATTTTCTTAGGTCATGTTCCACTGGATTTTATACATTACTAGTGAATCCATTGTTGATTTTCACTTCCAATTCAATTGTGTTTATCCCGTTTATGAAGTACGCAAATATATTTAAATGATATACCCCTCAAACATCTCATTTAGATGCATCAATAACTAATGTTTATTTAATATATGACTATCATATTTTTTATTATTTATCTTAATGGTGTTTATGTGATATAATATTATCCCTCCCAATTTAATGATAAAATAATATGAATGGGAGAAATATTTGACATGGATAATGTCTAGTGGGATCAATCTCAATGATATATTTTCCACAACACTCAATTTGTTTTGTTATAAATCCATTAAGTGTTGGATCACTCTTATTTTCACAACCCTTATACACTAGAACCCCAATTATTTGGAAGTAAATCCACAAATAACCCCCTAATGTTTTCTCCAGTTCGTGAATAATTAGTGAATAACATCAAAGTAATAAAGCACACAACATTAAAGTAATTTTTCCATTAGATCCCATGAAAATATAAAAACCACTAATTAAAAAAACTCCAAAAATATAAAAATAATAAATCCCATAAATTAAATTAATATTAATGTTATTCCATACAAAACAAAATAACATCACTAAAGAGAAATAACAAGAATAAAATCTCTCTTTTTTGAGAAGAAGTTAATATGAAAAACAACCACTAAATTATGATCTATAAATATCTAGTATGATGTCTGTCTCCATGGTAAAAAATGTAATAATAATAAAGGGAATTTTTAGTGGGTGAACCAGTATACTCAGCAGGATCTTCTATGGATACTCTCATACTAATGCAGAAAAAGATGATTAAATATTTTATAGATAAATAGTGATATTCACTCATGCCCTATCCAATGTCAACAGAAAATCCATCTCACTAATGAATCAATCAAAAAATCCATAAAATATATAATAATGTAACTAAAAAATAAATATGGAAAATTATATACCTCATACCCACTTCTCTACTAATTTATCCTCCCTCGACTCCCAATGACATATGTCAAAGTTCTCTAACCACATCTCATATCCTCATACCAAAAACCATATTCTATATAAAATTAATAGAACCACAATCCATATCTATTTACCATGGCCCAACCAATATCCTCATACCACTACCACTACCACTATAACATAACCATACTATCACCAGAAATAAGATCATGTGAGTTGAATTAGTCATCCAATAGTATCCCTAACAATTTTTATAGTAGTGGTTCAGTTTTGAAACAATATTAGTTTATAGATGAGGTATTTTGGGTCTAATAATGTCTTAAATATTTTTGTCTGGGTGTATTTGGAGTGTTGGAGTAATTGAATGGAACATGGAGATGATTTTTAGAAAAATGGGTCAGAATTATAGGAATATCTAAATGAATATATTCTTATTGGAACCCTACTAGAAATCCATTAATCTTCTAGTGATAAAGGTAATGGGAATTTTTCCTACCACTGGAACCCTAATGGAGGGTCATTAGGATCTTGGTGGGCACCACTAGAGTTTTTTGGGAGCCACCATAAATCAACTGGGATCCTTATATATTTTTTATTTTATTTTAATTAATTTTTATTATTATAGAAGAGGTAGATAGTAATTCATACAAAAAAACCATTTCTATCTTGGGATTCATTTCATTTGAATGAAAAATTTTCTATTTTTTATTATCTATTCAAACTTTTAATCACTAAGAGTCATCGTAGGTAATTCCTGAGGCCTATATTATCCTTTTTTAATTTTTTTTCACCATTGTAATGAGTTTATACTAAATATCTATTTGAGTTTTTTTCTATATTATATGTTTCTTCTTCCTTGTTTTGAATTATTCTATTGAATTAGTTGAGTGAGATTCTTCTAGTATAAGGTTGGTGGTTCCTAGATATTTTTAGTGTTATATGTGTGTTTAGTTTTCATTTTATATTAGGTGTGTGATATTGGGAATGGGATCACTTGAGGTTTTAATGGATTGATAGTGATAGAAATGTGTAGCCTAATGTGGGAAATGACATGAGATATTCTATTTATGGACTACTCTTGGTTGGAATGTTTGAATATTTCATTGAATATTTCCAGATGTTTTCATGGGATCATTTATGATATGCATCTCTTTATATAGTTCAATTGTAAAATGATCTGTATGAATCTTGTGGAAATGGGGATATATGGGTTTTTGACTTCATGTATAGCGGTATTTACCACTTCTAACAATGGATAAATATAAAATTTTCAAGTTATGGTTATTGGATATTAGAGATGTTTATCATAATGGAGATGAAGTTGTTGGGGTAATGTGTGTGTGTGTGTATATTGAGCGGCTATGGTGGTGGTGTATATCAATAGATATTGATTTTTATATAATTTAAAGAAGAAATTTCTATGGTGTTGGTTTTTACCATTAGGTTATATGAGAGATATTCCATAAGGTTCCATGGGATATATGGGTGATATTGATGAATTATTAAGAGAATATTTCTCTCTACATGAAAAAAATTTAGGGTTGTTGAGTTTGGGAAGTGTGGAGAGTGGTTGTGGAATATGGTTTGGTGATTCATCATTCACTAGGTGGCCATATGTTTAGGGATGATATTTGAGGTGATTCTTAATTCTCCCTCATGTTGTATACATACTATGGTTTCATCATCCAACTATATAATTACCCAATGTAGATAGGATGATCACTCATGGTTGGTCAACAATAGATTCATGTTCTCTAAGTTGAAAAAATTGGATATTTTTGTACACATTTTATACATTTATATACATGGGGATATAATCTAGGTACACTATTGGTAGTGGCCTTTTGAGTTAATAATCAAAATGACCTATGACATAGTTAAGGAAAAAGACCTATGAGTGGTGCATAAACGGTTGTAGGTATTGTGGATGCATGAATAAGATCTAGATGTATTTTGGGTTAGGTAAAGTTGAAATTTTGTGTCTTATTAGAACACCCATCTTCCATTATTGATTGAAAAAATTACAAACCACATGGTATCAATTAGATAAAATAACTTTTATAGCACTTTGTAGTATCCACAAACACATATTTTCCAACTAGAAACCAATCGATAGTGTCAAAGACCACAACTTCACCTCTCTATTTGTCATATGCTATTTTTTAGTAGAGAGGGTCTACCTAAACAATTGTTATAATATTAACCCATATATAAATTACTATAAACAACATTATATGATAAATAAATAATATTCAACACAATAAAATATCAAGATTATAGTCAAACTATATCACATTGTATGAAAAATGAATATCTAAAATTTCACATGATATATAAAAAAATACACTAGATCAATCATAACATAATCTGGTAATTATATTATAGTGACCCTATCCATTTAAACATTTTGTTACATGGTTTTAAGCATAATTATCTATGAAATACAATCCAAGGATCGAAATGTCTTCTGTCTTTAGAAGACTAGGTTCAAAATTAGAATACATGAAACCAAAATAAAAAAATCATTTATTTAATCTATGTAATGAGATACTATATCCATTTGAGATTATATAAATTTATAGGATAACCAAGAAAATATATTGACAAAAGGGATGAGCTAAAATGACTAATAAGGGAATAAACATGTGAATGAATCATAGTACTTGAGTTGAAAATACATAACATGATAACATTAAAGGCATGGATCAGGAATAATTATATGTAATAATAACATATAGAACATGGAGTCACCTGATCATGGTGATATTTTAATTTGTTAGAAAAACGAAACATGACATAAACATGAGTTATGGATAACTACCATGATCGTATCACATGGTGTAAAAGAACAATAATGAATTAGGTTTACTTCCTAATCCCATACATAATTTATCATGAGACAAAAAGTTACCTAGTGCACTAGAATGTTATCTGGGAGAAACCATGATAACATGTTCATGCATATGTGTTCCAAAAAATAAATCAAGATTTCAAAATACACATAAGGGTTACCCAAGGAAGAAAATGGGTATCGAAATCATGTCATATGGCATAACCAAGGGGCGTATAACAATAGTATCCCTGAAAGATGGGATTTAAATCAGTCTTGGCCATTAATAATGAAAAATAAGAATACATCACAAATAATGGGGTCCATATGAATTATAAACAAGAATTATTGTGGTTGGGTAGCATTAAAAATGTCCCTCTTAAGAGAAATTTTCGAGAAAATAATAAATATTATTTAAATGGGATAATGGTATAGTTATTTTAAAAAAAATAAATGAAATCATATAATTTTTTTCATGATGAAATAAAAGAGTTTAGAAAAACAATATTTCAATTTTTTATAGAGTGTTCTTGAAAATGAGTTAGAAATGGGGAAGTTCCATTTAATAGGATTTTCTTACTGTGAATAATTTAGATGGAAACATTTTAAAACTATAATTCTGTAAAAATAAATATGAATTGATTTAAAAACATATTTTTGGTATATAAAAACATAATATATGGAGATTATAAAAAAAATAATCAAGAAATACAATCGAGAAAATAGAGATATAAAGCATAACTGAAAGGTAATTTGGAGATTTAGAGATATCCCTTAACTTATGTATGAATGTATACATCACATGCTCATAATGTCCTAGATAATAAAATTAGATTCATTACTAATTTAATTGAGTACCTATTAAAAATATATTTGATTTATTATAATTTTATCGTGTTCATTTATGAACATTTCTATGATTTATAATGTTTAATTTCATCTTTCCAAAAGTTTTCATTACATGGTTTTGTGATAATTTCACTTGTTTAAAATTATGAGAGGTAATCACAAAATAGAATAATTATCCAAATGTGAAATTATATAGTATTAATTAACTAAAATAATATTAAATTTTCCCATATATCCTATTTTTTCTAGTATGAAGGGGAATTATTTGATAAAATGTTAATGATAATTGTTCAGTTTATTTTAGGTCATTTTTTCAACCATTAAAAACTAGTTTTGTTTTACTAAAAATTATGATTATATATAAGTTATAGAACATGAAATAATTTATAATATAAATATTTAAATCATATATATACATAATAATGGTTTAATGACTAGAATATAAGGTGTTAATGAAAAATAAAAAATCATTATCCATATAGATGGAAAACAAATATACTTTGGACAATGTATTCTTTTCATTATATTAGAGAATATGAGAAAAGGGGTGGATATATTATATTAAATTAGAAATATAAATTATAGTATATAATGATAATGTGTTTATTATTATTCTATGGATGAAAAAGGTGAGGAGAAGTTATAAGAAGAAAATAAATTATAAGAGATGATTTGAGAAAGTTACCTCTTGAATATCAGCTCCTTGAAGAACCCCTTAAGGAAAATTGAATTGTTCTTTTATTGATAATAGAAGATCATGGATGTGTGGAAGAGACTTTGGAAGGGAATTTTTTAGAATATTAGAAAGATACATGGATTAGAATGTGTAAGGATAAGGGGTTGTGAGGTGTGGTAATTAAAGGGGGATGAGAGGATTTTTTTTTATTATAGTCATTATTTTATTATTTTGGATGAAAAATATAAATATTTTTGATTACTATGACTAAATATATTAAATGTTTTATGTTAATTTGAAACAATGGATTATTACATCATCCATGACTAAAATATTCATGTATTTGTATTGTAATGATAAATAAAATAAATTATGGTATTTCACTATTTTCAAAAAAATGAACTATTTTAGAAAAATAAAAATAATTCCAGATGAATTTTTATTATTTTTTTATTTTTAAAATGTGTTCAATTTAATTAAAATAATTATTCAAATATGATACATTTAATTTTTTAAACATGTTTTCTTTAAAAAACACCCATTTTAATATTATAGTAGATTTTTTGAACCTTTGATTGTCACGTAGCAGCCCGGGTAACCCAATATCCTGATAAACGATCTGGACCTTACATAGCCTGAAGGATATTCTTGATCCCCACAGGTCAGTTAATAGAACCTGGAATCCCACAACATGAAAGTGGAAACGATTTTTACACCAACAATGCTGAGGAAAAGAAAAAAACAGTATGCATAAAAAAAGAATCTCCACTGGGAGTAATGTACCAGAATACAAAGTGGCATAAAATACAATGTACTAAAATGGGAAAATAGCCCCATGGTCCCTAAGGAATCAAATCTCCAAGACCAAAGCTCAATATCTGGATCCACCTCCAAGAGATCCCTTCCCTTTGCTCGAACCTGGAAGAAGAAAGTCTACAATCCCCAGAAGGAAAAAGTTGGGTGTGAGCCTAAGACCTAAAGGATACCACCAAATATTCCATAACAGATTCCAAATATTGATTATCCAAAGAAAAGCTTTCATTTTTTAAATAAACGGGTCTATAAAATCAAAATCATATTTAGAAAAAACATGGTATACATTTTCAATTGATGAAAATAAATATTTTACGCAATGATCTTACATAGGATGGAATATTTCTAAAATAATTAAATATGAAAAACATTTATATAAAACAATTTATATAAATTCAAAAGGCATGTAAGAAGTTCCAAAAAACATTTGAAAACATTTATATCTCAAATATAAATAAACGTGCAAGCAACATGGTCATATTCCAAAAGTTACGATAGTATTATCTAGCTTTAGGATTCCACACTCTCTATGTGAACTCAGAAAAATGTGTATACACACGCCCCTATGACACTAGCCAAAAGAGACATGTCACCAACCCATCGAGGATGTGACTAGCTGCAAGTATGTTTTAGAACGTTGTCGTAGCATAGAGTTTATAAAAATAACTCACTAACTACCTAAGGCCTTCATCCTCTCTTACAATATGGATGAACCATTTCAAGAATACATAAAAATATGATCAATCCCATTCTTCCATTTCAGAAGTTCCAATTTCATTCCATTTAAAACCAAACCAGGTTTTATTCAAAAACATGCATTTTTTCACAAGATAAAATTACTAGGTTTCTATCAAATCATTTTAATACATTTTCACCAGTTACAAATCCAATCAGAACCAATTATATTATAACACAATTTATTTCCACAATTTAATTCAACAATTTAATTGAAAACATTTCCATAAAATCCAAAATTTAAATTCAAATATTTAAATCAGCCAATTTACATAAACCTGCCCCAATTAAATGGGATCAAGGGTTTTTATCAAAGAAATTTAAATCATGATTACGAAATTTAATTTAAATCATCAATTCAAATAAATCTTGTAAATCTATGGTAATCAATTTGTCATATAGGGTGGAACCACCTACCTCAAGGTCGTCGATGTTAGCGGAAATGATAAACTACCACGTGTGGTTCAATACCCCTCCTCAGGACAATATTATCATAAGTGTTGACACACCAAAGTTCTTCCTTCATCAAGGGTTCCCAGAACCAATACTAGTTATTTTTTTTCAAATTGATATAAAATTTCATATGCGATAATACATTCTTTCTCATGGATAATCTCTGGATTATTGTTTTATGTTAATGCATGAAATCTCATGAAATATGAAAAAGAAAATATGTAATCCTCATTAGATAATTATATCAATATATTTTATTTTATAATGAAATATAATATTATATGCAATTTCATTTTCCCTATCTTGGATAACCTTTGGATTATCATTTTTTGTTAACACACGCAATTGCATCAGTTATCCCCATGAATAATTATAATCTCCATATGATTATTTAGATCCCTAAATAAATTATTGGTGGCATTTTCTATTTTTCTTTATTTTATATATATATGAGTATGTATCAAAATTTCATTTGACCATGGAATTTTTTTAATAAAACATTATATTAACAAGTGATAAATTCTTTAATAACTTTACTCTTGTAATTCTAAATAAATTATCTTTTGATAATACATGTACATATCTTTATAGTTTTCAATAAACCATATCATGTGATGATTAAATTTTTTAATTATACTTTAATAATTCTATAAAATTATCTTCAAAAATTTTATTAAAATTTTTATTTGATAATTTATGGCAATTATCTTTTGATAATTCTATGAAATTATTGTTAGATTAATCATTATTTTTTTAGACATTGAAAATTTTATGTAATTATATTTTGATCATTTTAAAAATTATGTCTAGATAATTTATGTTTATCTCCTTTTTGTTGAAAACAATTATTATTATTATTATTTTTCATCCATGATTTTTTTAGGAGAAGTAGTAACATAAATTAAATGAAATAAATATAAAACTCACAGTTTTATCTAATGCGTAGCTTGTATATGGAGGAAAATTGTCAATCGAGGAAACAAAAAAAAATCCACCAAATTCACCGATCAAGTAACAGATTCTCGGATCATCCATATTTTTAGAAACCAACCCAAAATAAAAATGAACATATTCGGTTATTAAATAATCCACAAAATCGGATGAATTGAAACCACAATTTTAAACCCACTTTTAAATCTTCCATTTCACTATAAATTGATAGAGGAGTCAATAGATTTGTGTTTTGGAGTTATTGAAATCAATTTAAGTCAAACGTGTAAATATTGATGGTTTATGAATCTACATGGTACATTAATGGCATTTTTTCCAAATGGGGAAGTTGAACCATCGTATTTAATTTTGTTAAATAATTAATTATTTATCCTAAAAATTAAATAATACCAAAGGACTATTCAATGTTAAATTTATACCCCTTCAAGGGTAAACACCCCATTCTGGACTCAACCATAGTCTTAGATTCCTCAAACGATGAACGGTTTGAGAGGTATTATAGGTTTATTAATGAAAATCATAATATGTAATTAATAAATATAAATAAGTGTTATTTTTCTGAGTGAGGAATCCAAACATCCGACACTAAATAATGTAATACCTCTCCTTAGATAGAACCCTCATTTCAGACCTATTAGTGGTGTCAGATTTTCCATACAACGCACCATTTGAGATATATTTAATTTTTTTGAATAAATAATATATTAAATGTTATTTTATAACTTTATCTCACGAGTGAGACATCTAAATGTCTCGCACCTTATATTGTTATACCCCTCCTAGAGTAAACACCATATTAAACATAATATTGGTCTCATATTTCTCAACGGACACATCATTTTGCAGTTATTTAAATATTTAAATAAAAATTTCACACTTAATATTTTATATTTAATATTTTTTCCATCTTCATCAAGCCTTTTTGGGACTGAGAAACTCATAATTTCTCATTTTTTAACTCAGAAAATATTTAATTGAATATTACGGATTATTAATTGAGCATTTTACCATTCCATTATGTGTTTAACATAAACAAAACTTTTCACTCTGAAATTTTTTTCCAATTTAATGTAATAATTTAACACAAGAGGGATTATGAAGAAATGAATTAGTAATGGGATGTTTCAACCTCCCCATTGTAGGAACTTTCTGTCCCTAGAAAGCCTATAAAGAAGCCTACACGTCAAAAGGGTAAGGCCACTAATCTTTCATTAGTGCCTCCCTCTCTCACATTTCATTAGAATTAAAACCATGCATTCATATAATACAAACAAGAGGTATCATCCTCCCATGAAGTACCTTGGTTTCAGAATAAACAATCATGCCTGGTCCTTCAGTCACAGATAAAATAGGTTCCACTTCAAGATCATGCCTACTCAAAACATGAGATGGGTCAGATAAATTTTTACAACTACGATACATAGAACACATCATAGATTGAAATCCGCTTTTATGGTAGTGCTGAATGGTAAGAAACATTCCCCACCTAATAAAAAACCTCAAAAGAGCCCACAAAACTAGGAGAAAGCTTCACATTCCTTCCAAGCTGTTGATGACCCTACCAGGGTGAAACATTCATGAATACATGGCCACCAAAACCTACTTCATCAAGACGTAGAATGTCTTAGTGCTTCCTGGGGGTACAACCCATTAGAAATTATGGAAATCCCACATTATATCTTTCTTTTGTTTCTAATGGTGAAATATAACAGTTCCAATAACATAGAATACACTCTTTGAAGAACAACCATTGGGCATCAGTCTCCCCACCATAAATACAGGCTATAATTCATATAGAATTCATCAAAAACCTACTGTTCATAAAGAATCATCTCAAGAAGAGAATATTTTATAGAACTATCTTCTCTCATGGTGGATGAAATAGCACTTCCCAAGGTGACACACTTGGGTGAATAAAGGCATTCTCACGAATATTTTCCAACTGGGAAATTAGTTCTTTTAGTTCTGTTGGATCTATTTGGTAAGTGGGAAAAAAAATGGTTGACTACCGAGAATCAAGTCAATGGAAAAATAAACCTCTCTTGAGGTTGGTAAACCAGAAAAATTAGATGTAAACATTATGAGAAGCTCGACAACAACTAGAGAGAGATCACCACACAAAGAATCTCACTTGGGATTAGAAGTAAACACTAATATCAATTTCCTCATCTCAAGATAAAAAGGTATCATTCTTCTTGACCTTAGTTTTCATTCTACTTGAAATACATGAGGTACACCATTGAGTGTAGTAAGGTAGAACCATCGAAGATAACAATAAATCCCAGCCTTATTGAAAATTATTCAATCTATCTTGAATATGATGTCATGATTTTCCATGTCAACTACCAAAAAACTCAAACAAGTTTTACATCTGATGGAGAGAAGACACAAGTAGGAATACGGTGGCCCTACTCTCTCTTTGTACCAAGGGGTGTAGTAATATCCACTGAAAAACATAAAAGATCCATATAAATATTAAGCAAATTAATGGTATAATTTGAAATAAATCAGTGAGAAGCACCTGTATCAAATAGTGTAGTCACTAAAGATGAAGCTATATTAATGATACCAATCAAGGTCTCTGGACCTTTATCTGCATCCTTTGGAGACTCTTTAACTGTGTGAAGAAGATTCATTTTCGATTCCAATGGCTGGAACACATTTGTAGATGAAGCATTGGATTTCCCTATAGTTTTTTGACGGTTCTATTGATCTCGTGCTGCAAAATGGAGTGGAAAAGTTGTGGCAAAACTTTGGAAAGTTCCCCAAAGGTCTGCAGGAGCCACAGTTCTTTCAGCGTGCTCAGGCCTGAAAAACTCCAAAGCATTGGCCAACACCATTGACTCTAGATAGATGTATTTAATGAAAATAACCCTCATGTACTTCTAATATAATCCCTCATGTTCCCTTGTCATCACTATCGTGTCCCACCATCTCCTTCTTTGTACCTCCAACCCAAAGGTGGTACACTTCTCCTTGATCTCATATGTTATCTACATAAACTCAAATAGAAGTTCTATCATGCCCAACCATTCCTCATAATTTTAAGGATCAGTGGATCCTTTGAAAACTGGTGGTTTTTCGGTAAATAACAAATGATAAAAATTTCAAAGAGAACCCCTAGGTTCCCTAACTGGAGCTTGAATGGGGACTATATGTGGTGCTTATCTCGGAGTATAGACATTGTGCATAGTCACCTCAACAAGGCATGGGTCCATTGGAGGATTCGCTCACTGAGGTTCAGTAGTATCCCCTTCTTGGATCTGATTCACATATCTTCTCGAAGGCATGATGTTACACAACATCATAAGATAAAAAGAAAGATATTAGATTAACACTCAGACTGAGAAACGAGAGAAAATATTCTCAACAGAAGGAAGAAACAAGATTTGGATTTAACTCTATCCAAATCATAGTAGGGAAATGACAAAAACTATACCACAAGGCCTCTTTTTGTAACCACCCATGGTGACTTAAGGATCATTATGGTGAGATATGGTCAGTAATTTAATTGCAACTACATCCTAAATCCCAACAAGAATACTCAAATGCATACTATCATCAAGGAAATATGATTAACCATCTCTAATAGCACTTTTTCATGAACTAGCATGGGTACCCTAGTAACCTGATAACTGAGCTGGCCTAGACATAGCCTGAAGGGCTTTCTGGATCCCCATGGGTCAGTAACTAGCACCTAGTATCACACAACATTCAAGTAGGAACTATTTTGTCACTAACAATGCATAAGAAATGAAACAAGACAATATGCATAACAAAATAAACTCCACTCGGGGTAATGTACTAGAATACAAAGAGGCAAAAAATCGAAAGTACTAAAATGGGAAAAGATTCCCATGGTCCCATAAGACACAACTCACCAAGACTAGAGATCAATTGCTGGATCCACCTCCAAGAGACATCTTCCCTTTTCTCAAACCAAGTTGAAGAAAGTCTACAAATACCTGAAACAAAAAATAGGGTGTGAGCCTAATCCTAGTAGGATACCACCAATGATTCCATAACAGATTGAAAATACATTTTATCCAAATAAAAGATTTCAATTTTCAAATAAATGGGTTTGCAAAATCAAACGAATATTTAAACAAATAATACTTTACATTTTAAAATAATGGAAATAAATATTTTAAGAAATGATTTTACAAATGATGGAATATTTCTAAAATAATCACCTATGTAAAACATTTATATAAAATAATTTATATAAAATAATCATGCATGTAAGCAGTTAAATTAATCATTGGCATACATTTATATCTCAAATATAAATAACAAGAATGAAATATGGCCAACTTCCAAAAGGTGCGATAGTATAAACCAGCAATTATATTCTACACTCTATATGATTTAAAAAAATTATATAGACGTCCCTATGAAACTTGCCAAATGATACTTTTCACCAACTCATCGGGGATGTGACCTGTCACAAGTATGTTTTAGAACATTTTCGTAACATATAGTGTATTCAAACAACTCACTAACTGCATAATGCTTGCATGCGCTATTACAAGAAGGTTGAACTATTTTAGGACTTCTTTAAAATATGACAAAACCCATTCTTCCCTTAAAAAAGTTCCAATTTCATTGAATTTAAAACCAAAATTGGTTTTATTCAAAAAAATTCCTTTTTCACAAGATAAAACTACTCTATTTATTAAAAAAAATTAAGCCATTTTCACCAGTTTGAAATCAATTAAAAACCATTTCCATCATTAAAGAATTTATTTCAACAATTAAATTAAACAATTTAATTGATAACTTTTCCATAAAATCCAAAAAATAAATTCGACCATTTCAATCCGCCATCTTCCATAAACCTGTCCCAATTTAATGGAATCAGGGGTTCTTATCAAAGCAACTGAAATCATGATTATGAAACTAAATTTAAATCAGCAATTGAATTTTTTTTTATCAATTTTGCATATCGAGATGGAACCACCTACCTCAAGGTCGTCGATTTTAGCGACAATGATAAACCACCATGTGTGGTTCAATACCCCTCCACGTGACAATATTATCGTAAGCATTGACACACCAAAGTTCATCATTCATCAAGGCTTCCTAGAACCAATACCAGTTATTTTATTTCAAAAAAAAAATAACATCTTACATGTGGTAATACATTCTCTCTACTAGATAATCTATGGATTATCTTTTTTATGTTCATTAATGAAATTGTAGGAAATATGCATAATAAAATTTATAATCCTCATCCAATTATTATAACCATCTATTTTATTTCACAAGGAATTAAAATATTACACGGGATTACATTTTCTCAATCTTGGATAATCTATGGATTATCATTTTTTGACAACACATGAAACTCCATGAGTTATCCCCATGAATAATTACAATCCCCATTTGATTATTTTGGTCCCTAAATTAATTAGAGGTGGTATTCTGCATAATTATTGATTTCATATATATACATGCATATATCTAAATCCCCATTGACCATGCAATAATTGTTTAATAAAACATTGTATTAACTAGGGATAAATTCTATAATACCTTCACTATTTTAATTCTAACAAAATTATCTTTTGATAATACACGTAATTATACTGATAATTTTCAATAAACATTTTCATGTGACAAATAAATTTTTTATTAATCCTTTAATATTTTCTATAAAATTATCTTCAACATTTTCATTAATATTATTATTTAATAATTTGTGGAAATTTTATTTTGATAATTCAATGAAATTATCATTAGATAAATCATCATTTTTTCATACATATATAAGTTTATGTAGTTATATATTGATCATTTTATAAATTATGTCCAGTTAAATAATGTTTATCGCTTTGTAAACAAAAACAATTATTAATTATTAATTATTGTTTTTCCATTATTTTTAAAGGATAAGGATCAACATAAATAAATGAAATAAATATAATACTCATGATTTATATCATATGTGAAGATTGTTTATGGAGGAATAAGGTCAATTTAGGAACTTAAACAAATCTATCGGGTTAACCAATAATGCAACGGAGTCTCGAGATCTTCCATATTTTGAGAAATAAACCAACAACAAAATTTAACCAATTCATTTATTTAATAATCCCCAATATCAGATGAATTAAAACTACAATTTCAATCCCCTATTTTAATCTTTGGTTTCACCTAAAATTGATGGCAGATTTGAGAGATTTGTGTTAGGGAGTTATTAAAATCAATTTTTGGTCAAAACATGTGGATATTGAAGGTTTATGAAACTTTATGGTATGTTAATCATGTTTCTTCCATGTGGGGAAGATGAAGCATTGTATTTTATTTTATTAAATAATTAATTATTTAACCTAAAAATTAAATAATACCAAACCACAGTTGCAGGTGAAAATTATACCCCAACTAGGGTAAAACCCCCTTTTTAAACACAAAAATGGCATTCAATTTCTCAAACGATAATCTTTTTGGGAGATATTAATTATTTATTAATTAAATATCAGAATAATTAATAAAATAAAATAAAAAGTGTTATTTTTTCGAGTGAGGCATCCAAACGTCTAATGAAGACAAATGTTTTGCCCTTACTAGGGTAAACCCCTCATTCTGGACTTATCAGTGGTCTCAGATTTCCCATTCGACCCGCCATTTGAGAGATATTTAATTATTTTGAAAAAATAATATATCAAATATAATTTAATAAATTTATATCACATGTGAGACATCCAAATATCTAGTGGCTTCGAATGTTATACCCCTCTAAGGGTAAACACTATATTTCGGACATAAAACTAGTATCATATATCATAAATGATGCATCATTTTAGAGTTATTTTAATATTTTGAATAAAAAGTGGACAATTAATATTTTCTATTTAATAATTTTATTCCTTATTCATCGATCCATTTCGGGCCTTATAAACTCATACTTACTCAGTGATTAACATATAAAATATTTAATTGAATATTCAGGAGTATAAATTGGGCATTTGTCATTCCATTATGTGATTAACAAAAACAAAACTTTTCACTGTCAAACCATTTTCCCATTTAACATAATAATTTAACACTAGAGGGTTTACAAATTCCAGAAACAGTAATGAGATGTTACATATGAAATTTAATTAATGTATCATAAAATTATCTTGGAATTATTTCACAAATTTTTATTAATTTATAAATCTATTTTATAGAAAGAAATTTTATTTTTTGTCATTATATTGATAATAATATTGTAAATAAACATTTACATATTTTAAAAATACCAAAACATAATTTATCATTTTGAAAAAAAATTATGTATTTATACGATGATTTAATTATATCATATTTTAATCTATAAGATACCTATATTTTATTTATATTTTCATAGGTGGGGTCTCTATTATAACTTCCAAATTATAGTTACTAAGGCTCAGATTACTATTCGAATGATCAGATTTCTTATTCAATGATATATGTTCTCGAATTTATAAAAATACCTCTTCTTTCATTTATTTTTAATTAACCAATAATTTATCTCAAATTTATATATTTTTTTCTCCAAATATAATATTATTTTATAAATATATTTTTTTATTTCTTTCTTTTTTCTGTAGTAATGTCATTCTAGTGGATCGAGTATATCCCAAGTTTCCCATTATTCTTATCTTGTTTTTTAGTTATTATTCGACTATAATATTTTGAATTCTTATTGGATAATTTGATGACTAATGTATCTTTATTAATTTATTATAATAATGTTTTTGTTGAGATATCTATGTTATATATGTGTTTTATGACATAAAGGGGAAATTCCATCGATAAGAATCGGGGCCATTACATTCTTCACCCACTATGAAATTTCTCCCTTGAAATTTCATTTTACATAGTGATTTAAAAATGTTGAGGGTATCTCTCTTTAATCACATCCTCCAGTTCCCATGTCGTGTCTTCATACATATGGTTTCTGCATAGTTACTTGACCAGGAGGGTTTTCATTTTATGTATAACCTTGTCTCTATGGTCTAAAATCTTCACAAATTTCTCCTTAGAAGATAGATAATTTTCTAACGATACCACAAATGAGTTTATAACATATGAGGGATGTGGCCTGTACTTCCACAAGAGGGACACCCAAACTATATCATTCCCTTGATAAAAAATTGGTGGAAGTACTATTTAATAGGCCTAAACACTTACATGATCAATAATCTCGAAGGGGTCTATGTACCTGGGACTTAACTTTCTTTTCTTCTCAAATCTCATGCCCCTATTTTAGGGAGATATGTGGTAGAATATAATGTCTCCAAACTCAAACTATATTTCTATTCAATTATTATCTTCATAGATGATTTATTATATTTGGGAAGCACAAATATGATGTTGGAAGGACTTTACCTTTTCTACCATTTCTTCAAACATATCAAGTCCTAGAAACACATCTCACCAACGTCATCCCAGCTTGATGGTTTTCAACACCTTTTCTATAGTGGGCTCATATAGAGCCATTTGATACTTAAGTGGAAACTATTTCTCTATGAGAACATTAAATGTGGAATATTTTTATACCATCCTTCTTTTATTTACATTTAAAATTCTCTCAAAATGTATTCTTGTGTATGAATAACCCAATTAGAATGGATATCATTTTGGGGGTGATAATTCATTGTAATGTTCTCTCGATGTTTAGAGTATGTTGGATACTTTTCTAGAACATGGTGGTAAATCTTTGACCACAGACTGATATAATTGGTAATGGTGATCTATATAGCCTCACCACTTCTTTGGTTTAGATCTGAGAAAGCAGGTTGAGTGATATATCTTATCAAATCACAATATTGTGAGCATTAATTGCAATATGAACCCTAATGAATGATATTGAAGGATTTCCTTTTGATGTCTAGTGAAAAAGCCTATAGTATTTTCCTATTTCCATGTAGGTATGGGTAATGGTTTCATCATTCCGTTAGTATTTTTTCTTTCAACCTTCACATGTATACATTCCAGACACATTGATGTATATTCAATGGTCTCCTTCTTCATTTTGTCCCACAAATAGTTCTCTTAGATATCATGATGTATCTTCAAGCTCCATGGGTGAATAGAGAATGTTGAGATATGTGAATCATTCAAAAGATCTTTCATCGCCTCAAGATTTTCTAGTTCACATAATCATAACCCAAATCTTACGACTCCTTACTCCTCAATTTTGAAATCTATGGATTTACCATTTATTATATCTTCCACATTGTCTAAATTTTTACACCATCTCATTAATCATTCTTTATATTTTATAAAAGGTCTCATTGTTCAATAATTTTTGAAAGTAATGATGATGTTCCCTTCTTTATGATTTATAATTCCATCCTTTTCAAGTCTAATAATATTGTGTCTTTCTCAATTCTCATTATTGACAAAGTTACAGGATATTTTATACTTTGAGAATCTGATAATTTCATTGATTTATGGGATGATAGTGGTATGAGTAGTCGTAATACATAATGACCTTGAACCATCTTCATTGGTTAATATTAATATCATTATGTGTGAAAATATATTTTAGGCCCTTATGATCAGTATATATCTAAAACTTTACCGCATGGAGATAATTTCACCAAATTTTCAATGTGAAGAACACAACCGCCAACACTAGAAAATTTGTGGTATACTTTTTTCATGAAATTTCATCTTCCTTGAGTCATAGGCTATTACATTATCATTTTTCATATGTAAACATATTGGCACATCTTTAATGCATTACTGTACACCAAAAAAAGTTCCCCAATTGTCAGTATTGTAAGTAATAGGGCAGTGATAAGACTATTTTTTAACTCTTTGAACCAGTCATCACATTCGCTAGTCTAAACAAACTTTACTCCCTTACGATCCATCTTGGTTAGTGGGTATGTAAATAACAATAATTTCATCAAAAGTCATTGGTAATACACATATGAACAAAGGTAACTACAGTTCTTAATTAATGATGTTGTTATAGGCCACTCCTCAATTATCTTTGTCTTATAAGGGTCTATAGGTATCCCTTTGCTGGTGATAACATACCCAAATAATGATAATTCCTCCATCCATAACTCACATTTCATGTACTTTTTATATATTATTTCATGTCGTAAGGTCTTTGGAATAGTATTAAAATTCTCCACATTTTCCTCCTTGCTCTTCAAGTATATTAGAATAATGTTGATAAATACTACCAAATATTTATTGTGGAAATATATAAATTACCTATTCATTATGTCCATGAAAATTATTAGAGAATTAGTGAATCTTAAGGTAATAAATATGTACTCATAGTGTCAATACCTTGTATGAATGGTAGTCATGGGAATATCTTCATTTTTCACCTTTAATCAGTGATATCATACCCAAAGGTCTACCTTAGAGAAATACTAAACCCAAAAAAATTTGTCAAAAAATTAATCTATCTGTGGTAGGGGATAATTATTCATTATATTTATTTTTTTGATCTTGTGATAATCTTTTTATATTCACATTGATCAATCATTTTTCTTGATGAATAGGATGGGTGCACCGAATTATAAAGCACATGGTAATATAAAACCCTCGTCCAGATTCTATTTTAACTACTTATTCAGATACCCTAACTCAATGGTGGCCATCAAATAAGGATTATTAGATGTACTCAGAGATCATGGTATAAGATCAATTGATAACTCAACCTATTGGTTATGATGAAGATCTGAAAATTCATAAGGGAACATATCTGTGTCTTCTCTCACAATGGGAATGCCTTCAATAATGATCCTCTCATTTGTGTCAATAAATTTATCTTGATATTATTTCTCATAAGAATATATTATACATAATTGAGACGATGATTCTGAAGGATATTCATCTTCCCACTTACACTTATATTGAATTTGGGGGTGCCTCGGGATGTGAAAAGTTATCTCCCTTTCCTAACAATTGATTGTATTTGTATAAAAATTTATAATTCATTCCCAATATAGCATCAAACTCTACCGATAGAAGTAAGAAAAGATTTTATGGGATGTTTAGTCCTCAAACATTAACCAGGGAAGATTTATATAATTTAGATGAAAAAATTTCCCCATTCATTTTTCTCATAGATAACTCGACCTTCATATTTTTATGGGGTGTTTTAATAGTTCAACTAAACTTACAAGAATTAAATGAATGCATATAAAATGAATCAAATAGTATTCTTTCTACTATTAATGGGACTATTTTTTTTGTTTATAACCACATTGATTTCAGGATCCACCTCAGAAGTAGTGATTTTATATACCCTTCCTTGCATCCTTTGAGGATATTATTATTCATTGCCTCTTACAACCCATGTCTTAGGGAATTGGATCACATAATTCCCGTGTTCTTGTATTTGAAACACTAAACTACAGGTTGAGTATTGATTTTAACATTCATTTATTATTATTAATTAATGAAAATTTTTAAATCCCTCCAAAAATATTTATCCAGATGCCCCTCTCTTTAACATTTAAAGCATATCCTGGATCACTTTAGACTGTTCTAAGGATTCTTCTCCCCGCACTTTTGAGATTTGGGATGTAGGTTTTTCTTTCCACTATGGGATTTATCTATTGATCCTCCCTTATTAAACTCTATTTTCCTCTTTTTATCTATAGGCCCACAAGACCAATGTGAGTATCTTATATCCATTTTTTCCTTAGGGGAACAATAAGAAATATTATCAATGCTCTAAAAGTATTGAGTCACCAATGATTTTTTAGGATCATATTTAATCATTTAAAGAAAATATCCACCTTACTTTTAGTGTTCATCACAATGATATAGGTGTATCATTTAGTCCATGCAATGGTTTTTTTGTACACCATGGTAGATTCATATTCCGTTTTCTCCCATCATAGGAACTCCCTGTCTAATTTAAGACATAGATTTTAGGGAATATATTTATTGAAAAAACATTTCTTCATCCTTGACAATCCATGGAATCAATTTTATCATTATAATTCTTGTTTTTAGTTAGTGTTGGATACTAATCAGCTTCTCCATCAAAATAATATACCACATGTAATACTTTATCCACTTTTGTGCATTAAAGGATAAATAATATCTTCTCAATGGATTTAATCCATTACTCTATAATGAGGGGATCATAAAACCCACTAAATATAGGAGATATTTTTCAAACAAAAAACTCAACCACAAGTTTATCTTTATTAAGATAAGGATGGTGTTCCACATAGTTCATGTTATTATTCATACCTTGAACCTATTGACCTTATAATTTCATGATGTTCTAGGCCTCGTTTCCCCTTATGATTGGAATCTCATTATGGAAATCATCAAATTTCATATCACATTTTTTGTTGGAATGGGTTCTCCTATTTATCACCATTAACAAAGAATAAGAAAAAAAATTAGGGGGATTCAATACTTATCTAATGATCATATAAAAAGGAAAATGTGAACATAGAAAAAATAACATATAAATGAAAATTATATCAACATTTATGTTACCCTATGTGTTAATCTAGGTTATACATGGTGATAAAATTATCCCTATGGTTCTTAATAAAGAATTATAATATTAATCCCCAAAAATTAGACCTTATCTTATAATACTATAGAATGCCAATGAGCCCGTACCCGAGTGGTAAGGCCTCCTACATGGCATCCAAGAGACCCGGGTTCAAAACTGGGTGGAGGCGGATATCTGGGTCACTGTAGCAGTACTGTAGAAGTAATATAGCAGCCACTGTTGTAGTTACTATATCAGTTTTTGTTTGGTACTGTAGCATCCAGAACTATTCACCTGATTTGGGCTTTCAGGCCCAGAGTTTGTGCCTATGGTGTAATGCCCCGACCTCAGTTACCCAGAGTCGGTGCCTTATTACATAACATTGGCATGATCACAAGAAATATCAAGTATCGAAAGACCGATTAGTTTAGTAGCCTTGGAAACACTAGATACATTCATAAAGATTTACATTACATCAGAAAAACATCTTGTCTTCATATCCCCTCATACTATCCCTACAGGTCATTCATAAATTACTTCTTCATAATCCTGGGAAAAATAAAAAAATTTAAAGGGGTGAGCTCAGATGCTCAGTAAGGATAACAATATAGTAGAAGCTTTCATAGATAAGCATAAACAATTAAGGCAATATATAACTAAAACAAAATCCTTTTAAACATGAACTTCAGGATAAAATGTAAAAGATAAAATGAAATAATTCCATTTACTTATTCACATGGATATTCTACTAGTCAAATTATCACATGCAATATCAATAACCACCTTCATAATGATGGAATTCATAATGCCAGACTATCATAACCACATAGCCAAGGCCTCGTGCCAAGACTACAAATAAGATTTTTCCAAGGCCTTATGCCAAGACACTAGTTAGTCTCATGAGACCTACCGATGCATCGAGGAGCTATAGCATGCTCCACCCGTCAGTTATTAAGTCCTATTCATTCCTCATATAAACAGGTTTAAAACATAACATAAACATTCGTATTAAAACTAGCATATGAAATGTCAATACTTTATCTAAAAAACATGAATGGTATAAAAATAGCACATCCACAGTCAAACATAACTCATTCGATACAATATGGAAGATTGTATTGTATCATATTAACCTCAATCGAGAATAATGAATGATATTGACATAGATGAAAATAATCATCGTAACTATTTGAGAGAAATATCCCCCTTTTTCTTGAAATCATTTAAAGTCACACTATTTGTCAAGAAGCTATTTAAAAATAGATTTTTGAATCAAAGTGTCCCATACCAATTTGAAACTTTTAAAAGTATTTTTAATTTTAAAACATTAATGTCCATATAAATAAATCCTTAAAACAATTTTTAAAACATGGACATTAATGAGCAATATTTAATAGAATAAGTCTTTAAAACATTTAAAAATGGTATTTTAGTTAGAGTTTCTAACCAAAAGAGAGACACTTGAATACAAATAATTGAGGTAATCAAAACATTGTAATATAATTAGAATAAAGGAATTCATGATATACTATGTCAAAT
Source organism: Viscum album (assembly GCA_963277665.1). Taxonomy (NCBI): domain Eukaryota; kingdom Viridiplantae; phylum Streptophyta; class Magnoliopsida; order Santalales; family Viscaceae; genus Viscum; species Viscum album. Next base: position 715,907,412 of record OY728133.1, on the reverse strand, counting down.
TACATTATATACACCACATAAAAGTGATTTGGTGTATAAAAACAAAGAAGTCTCAATGGAATGTAAATTGAGATGAAATATCTCATAAAGGCCGTATCCTTAGGTTAAGGATAAATAGACGACATATTTATGTGTGAAAAATATAAATACACTAAATATTATTGGATATTCAGTGTAAAAAAATCAAAGGATATTCACACATAATCTTGTAAAAACAACACCAATGAATTGGATGTTTAACTCAACAAATGGAGAATGAGATAAAATTACTCTTATCAAATTCATATCGATGACTTGAGGAATTATCAATGGAGTGATTATGTGTATCAAAATTATATCCACAGAAAATGGGAGTGGAAATTATGACATAAGAAAATGAATAGTTATTCCACACATAATCTCGGAGTAAAATAATCAATGAAGTTTGCGTAAATTCGTATAAATATAAATTGAAATTTCGAATTCCCTTATCGATTAGGTAACATACGAAACATACACCCATGAAAGAAGGATCATACAATGATGATGTAAATACCCATAAATTAATGTATATTACACAATGAATACAATCATGGAAGTACACATACACCACATGCAATAATTAAGTGGTGAACAATGGAATTCTCACGAAATTAAGAGTGAGTTAAGAAACCCATTACCTTGTACTTTTCCTTGGTTGGGGGTAGGTTAACCTCCTGTATAATGTTGAAGTAATTGTTATTAAATTATTCACGAATCATATAAATTAATATGATATCATATATGATCTTTTAACATTTCTTTATTAATAATATCTTAGAATTATCGTCGTTTCAGGTGTTAACTTACTCATTTTCTTTTATATGTTTTGTTACGTAAGCCAATTTTTTCATGGATAGGTTGTATCTTATTCATATCCCGAATGATATCAAGTACTTAATTTTTTTTAAATCATAAAATGATAATTATACTTGAATGGATACGATAGAGAATGAATCTCATCGCGTTCGTGGAGACGGTAGTCTGTACGTACGCACAAGCGACAATATCAATCTTTTGATATTAAAATAATATATACATGGATGGTATATTATATATACAGAATCATTATTATGTTATATTTATTATTTACATGAATTATACATCATTATTATGCCCATCCAAATAATAATATATTGAATAACAATTGCACCATGACGTGGAGACGGTAAGCCGTACGTACGCACGTATGGTGACATGTTATTCAATGGGTGGATAGAATACTGAATATGGTTGTACCATATTTGTAATAACATAAAATTATATATAAGATACTGCAGTTATTATTTTATAATGGTAATTACAAAGAAAGAAGAAGTGGAAGAAGAAAGGAACTTTAAAAGGGGTGGTGAAAAAATTACCTCTTCTTCGGGTTCTTCCTTTTGATTTGATCAAAAGGGCTCTTTAGGTTGGATTTCTGATCAAAATAAATCCTCTAGGTTGTAGTGAGGGAAGTTGAGAGAGTATTTGGGCAGGGTTGGCCGAACCAAAATGCCTTGAAGGTGTGAAGAAATGAGAATGAGGAGTGCCCTTTTATAAGAGGGGTGAGGGGCACCTTTGGAAAAGCTAGAAATATTAATTTATAATAAATTCATATTCGGTTTCTAATGTCTCCAAAGTTGATTATTCAAAGGTTAAAGAGGGGATAAGTCGAAAACCATTCAAAAAAATATAATTTAGACAGGTTTTGGTAACAATATTAACCTTATCTTTTAGTTTTAACTCTTAGTTAATTAGTTTGACATTTACCTTGTCACTTTGAATTTTTATAATATATAGTTAATAATCGTACCATATACATCCAAGAGACCCCCAAGTGGTCAATTAATGATACACCTATCATGATATAAGTCTCTTGGATGAACATTAGATTTTTAAGAATTTAATATCAATTAATAATATAATATTTTTTTTAAAACTCTTTTATGTCAACTTTGACACTATTAATAGTTGATTTTTGTGAAACTCATAAAAGCATGATTACTTTAAACAAAGTCGATTAAATAAATCCTAATATGTCATATTATCTTATAAAATTAGTTTCATTCATTAAAAGTCTTAAATTATATTTATTTGGGTATTTATAATATCAATTATTTTAAAGTTTTACTATTATGGTAATTACTGCATCATCATTGTGTCATAAATATATTAATTTATTTAATGTCTAAAAATTATTAATAAACTATCATTATGTAGGAAATCGTATTAGCTTCCTAATGAATATTTACAATAGAATTTATCTTATGTATAACCCTATATTAAAAATGTTTTAGTAAATAAACTTTTATTTTAACTCTTTTAACTCTTCTTTGAATTAAATAATAATAAATGTCCTAATCTAATCCAAGTGGACCTAAATGATAATATTTTATTCCTAATGTTGTTCTTGGTCGAGATAAACTGGTCCAATTGAATTAGGACATATGTTAGGGTAATATCAATATCATTTTCACCCTTAATTACCCTATTTACTTTTAACCATGGTAAATAAAAGTAAAAAGTTACTATTCACCAAAAATTATTTTCATCTCAATGGACCACATTTTACTTCTTGATATTAACAATGTCTCTTGAATTTTCTAAATTCCATTCACAGAAGTGGTAAAATTAGATTTTATGAAAAATTCAGTTTTTTAACTACCACTTAGTAGTTTCACTATTCATCAAAAATTGAAGTTTTTCAGAACAATTCCAAAATTTCACCCTAAGATATAATTTATATTCCAAATTAAAAAATGATTTCTATTTTAAAAAATTCCAAAAATATAAGTTTCATTAATTAATTTTATAATTAATTCCCACAGTCACAACAAATAGCGTGTTTTTAAGAAACAATATATATCAAAAGATTGACAATTGTTTAGGTCCAATTTCAAAGTGAAATTAATTCTAATGAACACCATTGGATAAAATGGTAAAAATATATTCTAATTATACATTGAAACCACTCAATAATATAATTTATCACTATAAATTATTTTGATTAAAAAAGTTGTCTTTAAGTATTTTTCACTATTTATAAAAATAGGAAGTTCTCAGAAAAATACAAAAAATTCATCTTAGGATAATTTCGATATTTTGAAACTAAAAATGAAGTCCATTTTGAAATATAAAATATATATAATTTCAAAAGGTAGTTATTACTATTCATAACGGCAAGTTTGATTGGTTGTGGTGTGTTAGAATCTCGAAGTTGCATATAATGCACGCCATTGCATTATTCGAAGGGAAACGTACCGTGGAATCATGGGGCGTTAGATTCTCCCCTCCTTCAATAAATTGCGTCCTCGCAATTTTTAAAATTGTGCTTGGGAATAAAATGGAACGTACCACATCGGAAAAAGAGTCAATAAAACTATCACTTTAAATGAAAGAAAGAGAGGAATAAAGGTCAACCAAGATAACCCATACTCGGATTCCATGTAGGAAAACATGGATATGGATGATAAACTAAGTGTCACGTTCTGATGGAGAGGGATAGAAATCATGATCAGGAGAAAGTTAACAATAAGAAAACCACAAACTTTTGTTGGGACAAACGACCATTAGTCTTCTAGTAGGAAAGTAATCAGACTACATTTTTTGTTTTAAGTTACATTACATAAGGATGAGGAATTCATTTATGATATTGACTAAGAATATAAAGATATATACATACATTTTAGGTAGAGTTTCATTCTTTAATAATTTTCCACCACTAACACATTTTTTTAAACGATGAGTATTCAAGAAGACTTGGTCACACTGGAAGAGCTAGAATAAACTTCTATAGAATCACATGATCCATGCAGGATGAACTATATATTTACATTGTCTTTAAAGATTAATCAAAACCAAAATGGTTAGTATAAGATCTAATGATCCCCAAAAAGGATATTCATTGAGAGAAGTAAACACTAATCTTAATATCCAAAATTAAACCAACAATACCCCAAAGTTAAATAAATACCATTCAATAATCAATTGTCCTTAAAATACTTCAATATAATCAAAACTAATATTGAGAATCCAAACTTATTAAGAATGTAGTCTTCCACATTAAATTGTATCTCCAAATGACATTAATTACTCTTAAAGTCACATACTTAAAAGTAATTAACCTAATCATTTCCATAAATAACCCAAATCATTATAAATACCCAATAAAAACATAGATAAAAATCCACCATTACTCCTCAAATGAAATCCCATACTATTCTATTTTTCTTGGGCATATAGTGTTCACACCAGAGCGATCAACTTCCAAAATAACATTTATCACTTAATCACCAAATCAATTTCCTATAATAAGGGTATTAATTTGATAAGACATAAGATCCCAAATAAAATTATTATTGATCAATAAAATCATTTTACTAAAAATAATAGTCACACTAACCAGGGACTTCACGTAGTCCAGTGGTAGGCGATAAATCCCAATCGCACTTTGGTTGTGGGTTCGATTCCCACAGCTTTGTCCAACACGACGGGTTGTCACACGGTCTGCATGTTGTCCATTTTCGAAAACTATATTTTATAATATTACCAAAATGAAATAAATTCCTCAAAATAACCATAACATAATTTAACCACAAATCTTATCTCATACCTTGCATTTTCATCCCAAATTATGATAACTTATAATTTCCTCAAACCCAACGATCATATAAAACCAAATGATTATTTATAACTATATCCACATGAGAAGAGATAACTCTTCCTCAAATATCATTCTCACATGGAAAACTGCGGGGTTACAAATACAAGAGAAAATTATTCCAAAGTAAACCCATCAACAAGGAGCACTAATACTTTTTAAACATTTCTCCAACCATTTATTTACACATAGCTTCTTCTTTGACCATTAAAATATCCTATAGAATAGGGCATTCACTTGGGTAATGGCCAGGTCCCCTACCTTTACGGAAAATGACAGTAAATGGACTCTTGGGACCATTTTTATCTTCTTCCATAGTACTCTTCATTTTTCTTCGGCAATTCTTCACTTTATGTCCTTCCTTCCCACATGTAAACCATTTCTTTGTCCCATTGAGACACTTTCCTGGGTGTCTACTTCCACATTTCTTGCATGATAGAAATTGAGGATTCCTTTCTCCATGGTCTCCACTACTAGAGCTCTTATCATTCATCACCTTTCTCTTCTTTGTTGAGTTTGGGAATTGGATAATATATATATTGTTGATCATATTTTTGGAAAATTGATTTGGCATAAAGACGATATCTTTTACGCCTATCAACATTCCATTTTGTTGCTCATTTCCACCATCGTTCCCACCTTTTGCATCATTCTCAAAGTCACTATGAATTCCTTGGAATCCAGCCATTGACTAAAACCAGAAAGCATTGTGTGAGTAAAAGTAGTCATAAAATCATTTAGAGATTAACATGTCACCATATTCTCAATTTAAAACACATTAGGATTAACCAAGTTCATTTACTCTCATCTTATATATATAATACTTTAAATCAGTTTGTAAAGAAAATGTAAATTATCCTAAGCATATCCCCCGGGAGTGTCGTAACCAAGAGTGCAGTAAAGCCCGTTGTCGTGCACCAGTTCCCATTCGAGTCTAGCTCAAAGTTTTGTTTTTGGGTTTTAACCATAGGTACATCTGTGCCAGAGATGCCTCTACCTGCTCGTATCCAGATAGTGATGTATTTCTCAGAAAACTCACAAAATCTCTACAATACCAAAATTTTAGGATGTTCTTCTATACTAATCCTCAAAGTTCATCTTAGGTCTACGTGCTCTAATCAGAGTTTATCTAAATCTAGATTCTATGGTTTGTACTATAATTCCTCTGATACCAACTGTAATGCCCCGACCACAGTTACCCAGAGTCAGTGCATTATTACATAACATTGGCATGATCACAAGAAAGATCAAGTATCGAAATACCGATTAGTTTAGTAGCCTTGGAAACACTAGATACATTAATAATGTTTTACATTAGATAAAAAAACAACTTGTCTACATATCCCCCCATACTATCCCTGCAGGTCATTCATAATTAACTTCTTCATAATCGTGGGGAAAATAAAAAAAATGAAAGGGGTGAGCTCAGATGCTCAGTAAGGACAACATTATAGCAGAAGCTTTCATAGATAAGCCTAAACACTTAAGGCAATTTATAACTAAAACAAAAGCCTTTTAAACATGAACATCAGCATAAAATGTCAAAGATAAAATGAAATAATTCCATTTACTTATTCACATGGATATTATACTAGTCGAATGATCACATGAAATATCAATAACTACTTTCATAATGATGGAATGCATAATGCCAGACTATCATAACCACATAGCCAAGGCCTCGTTCCAAGACTACAAATAAGATTTTGCCAAGGCCTTGTGCCAAGACACTAGTTAGTCTCTTGAGACCTACCGATGCATCAATGATCTATATCGGGATCCACCCATCACTTATTAAGTCCAATGCCTTCCTCATATGAACAGGTTTAAAACATAACATAAACATTCGTATTAAAACTAGCATATGAAATGTCAATACTTTATCCAAAAACCATGAATGGTATAAAAATAGAACATCCACAGTCAAACATAACTCATTCGATATAATATGGAAGATTTTATTGTATCATATTAACCTCAATCGAGAATAATGAAGGATATTGACATAGATGAAAATAATCATCAAAACTATTTGAGAGAAATATCCCCCTTTTTCATGAAATCATTTAATGTCACACTATTTCTCAAGAAGCTATTTAAAAATAGAATTTTGAATCAAAGTGTCCCATACCACTTTGAAAATTTTAAATGGAGTTTTAATTTTAAAACATTAATTTCCATATAAATAAATCCTTAAAACCATTTTTAAAACATGGACATTAATGAGCATGATTTAGAAGAATAAGTCTTTAAAACATTTAAAAATGGTATTTTAGTTATAGTTTCTATCCAAAAGAGAGACACTTGAATATAAATAATTGAGGTAATCAAAATATTTTAATATCATGAGAATAAAGGAATTCATGATATACTATGTCAAAGTACATTATATACACCACATAAAAGTGATTTGGTGTATAACAACAAACAAGTCTCAATGAAATGTAAATTGAGATGAAATATCTCATAAAGGCCATATCCTTAGGTTAAGGATAAATCAACGACATAGTTATGTGTAAAAAATATAAATACACTAAATATGATTGGATATTCAGTGTAAAACAATCAAAGGATATTCACACATAATCTTGTAAAAACTAAACCAATGAATTGGACATTTAACTCAACAAATGGAGAATGAGTTAAAATTACTCTTATCAAATTCATATAGATGACTTGAGAAATTATCAATGGAGTGATTATGTGTATCAAAAGTATATCCACAAAAATTTTTTGAGTCAATAAGGTTTTCCTTATGACTTTCTATTCCTTCTTGTTTTGAAAATCACAAACACATTATCTTTAAGAAAATTGCTTTTATAAGGAAAATTGATTTTATAAGGAAAATCGCTTTTATTAGGAAAATTACTTTTATAAGGAAATTTGATTTTATAAGGAAAATCGCTTTTGTAAGAACAATTATCCTTATCATATTTTCATCTATATATTTCTTAAGTATAAGATTCGGATTCATGTCTATATTCTCAGAATTGTTTGAAACTTTGATATGAATCATTCTGTTTTAGGATCCAAATTCTGGATGAGAACTGTAATAATGTTTCACTCCAAATTCTAGATGAAAACTGTAATAAAGTTTCATTCCGAATTCCGGATACGAACTCTGATTAAGTTCTAATCTAAATTCAGGATACAAATCCTTATGAAGTTCAACATCGAATTCTGATTACGAATTCTAATGACGAATTCTTATTACGAATTCTGATGATGAATTCTCTTTCCGAATTCTCATTCCGAATTCACCTATTAAACAGAATCTGATCATCTTTGTTTTATTCACTCTGAATTTATTTAGACTCCGAAAATCATTTTTGGTTAGACTCCGAACTTTCATTTTGCTTATGCTTTTATAATTTGTCTACTCTTTAATATTTTTTCTTACACTCTGAACCTTCACTCTGAATCCTCACTCCTAACTTTTTAGTTAAGACATAAAACGATGTCGTACATTTTGTTACACCTGTTTTGTTATAAAACTATGTCGTCTATTTTGTTAAAAACTAACCGTTGTTTAAGTTACACGTGTACAGGTCCCTCCGACTTTTAAGGAAAATATGACCGTTGGAAAGGAGGCCGACCTTGCCTATAAATAGGAGCTCATTTGAAAGAGCTCAAAGGAGAATAGAGAAGTTGATCGATCTAGAGACCACATGCTGCTAAGGTGATTTCTATAGAGATAAAGCTATTCATGACTTGTGCGTACTGAACCGCTCATTCAGTTTTTTTTCGTGCGACTCCGAATGTTGGTGATTATATTCAAGGAATTCCGGGGATAGGAAGACGGGGGTTGCCGACTACCTTGAAGTTGAGGACTTCCTTGCTGAGGAAGACAGAGGTTTCCAACTACCTTGATGTTGAGGGCTTGCGGGGATAGCAAGACAGAGACTCCGATCTTCGTATCGAGGGCTTACCCTGGTGTGGGTAATACAGACTTGCATGAAAGTGTAAATCAAGGGACCTTTCTCCAAGGTTGTTGGATACACTTCTCTTTGGGTTAAAAGACTTATATCTTGTTACTTGTTGTTTTACTACTTCTTTGTTTCTGCTGCATTTTGTATTATAAGGAAAGTATAACATTCTTATACTTCCTTACTTGTACTCTGTTTCATTTGGATTCTATACGCTTTAAGGTAGAATCTCATATTGTAATATTTTGTTAAGTTTCAATTTCCGGAACCATATTTCCAGAACCTACTTTCAGAATCTCTTTCCAAATTTTCATTTGGTGTTAGAGGTGATGTGAATTTTCTTAGTTTAAACTTTGTTAAACTCAGCCCTTTCCTTTGCTTAAGGAAAACATAGTTATTCGTAACTAACTTTAAAGGTTCCAAAGGATTTTTTAAAGTGTACAATTCACCACCCCTCTTTTTTTTTGAGCATCTACATCATTATTTCGATCCTACAATTGGTATCAGAGCAGGTCTCTGAGATACTTGTACTCACGTATATGTTTTTCCTGGTCACTTTCCCATTCCGAACATTCTCATTCCGAACTTTGTTATTAAATTTTTTTTCTACTAACAAGTTTGTGTGACAAAGGTTATTCTAAGTATGGCAGGAGTTAATGTTGGTTCTATTGATAATCTAAATCCTACAAGACCACCAGTCTTTGATGGTAATGATTATGAGTATTGGAGAGATATAATGAAGACTTTTGTTATCAATACTGGAGTAGACAACTTTTATATGCTTATTGGAGATTATAAAATTCCTGATAAGGAAGTTAGAACTTTTAATAACCAGGAAAATCAAGAGTATCAACTCAATTATAAGGTACGCAACACTCTACTTTGTTCAATGACTAGAAATATATATAACCAAATTTCTTCTTGTGAAGCGGCTAATTGTATTTGGATGAAGTTAGAAGTTACACACTTTGGAACTTCTAATGTAATTGAGATAAAAAGAGCTATACTTAGAGCTGAATATCATGGCTTTAGTTTTCCTTATGGAGAACCAATATGTAACGTTCAACAGAGGTTTATGACTATAGTCAACAGGTTACAGTCTATGGGAGAAAAATGGTTAGATGATGAAGCACTTGTGGATAAGATAATCGATATTATGCCCAATGAGTGGGAATCCAAAAGAACTGCTATAGATGAGAACATGAAGGTCACTCAAATTTCTCTTGATGAGTTATTTGGAACTCTTCTACAACATGAAACCAAAATGAAGAGAGATGCTGACAACATCAAAAAGAAAAATGGAAATGGTACTGTTGCTTTTACAACAACATCAAATCATATGAAAGCTAAGACTCCTGAGAGAGTAACCAGATCCAAGTCTAAGAAGATGGTTGTTCAATCAGATTATAGTGAAAGTGAAATCTATGAAAATGAGTTAGAAAATCTTGCTCGAAGAATGAACAAGATAGCTGGTCAGAGAAATTTCCAATCCAAGTATAAGAAAAAGGACATGAAAGATAAGAAAGATGGAGAAGTTACTTGTTATGAGTGAAAGAGAGTTGGACATATTAGACTCGATTGCCCTTTTCTTAAAAAGAAAGAAAAGAAATAAAGGAATTCAGACAGGAACAGAAAGAAGTATTACAAAGAAAAAGCTAAGAAAGTTCTGAAAGCTAGTGACACCTGGAGTTCCAGTGGTGGTGATTCTTCAGATGAATCTTCTGATTACGAATCATCAGGACAGAAGAATCTTGGACTTATAGCCATATTACCTATTGATAATCATTGTTTTGTGGTTAAGGTATGAAATGTTGAATCATTGACCAATGTTTCTTTGAATCCTAATGATAGTTAGTATTATAACTCTTCTGATGAAGAATCCTCTTCTGATGAAGAAAATACTTTACCTACTAATGAAGAAGTCTCTAGGTTTGCTGAACTTCTTGAGATTGAGAACTCTAAACTCAATAAGAAACTTGATAGGGAAAACTCTAGGAATTTTATTCTTACAAAAGAGATATCAGATCTTTCTAAAGATCTTGATACGAAAAATGCTAATTTTGAAAGTATTTCAAAAAATCTTGAGGAAGTACGTTTTGAGAAAAACCAATATTCTAAAGAGTTAGAAAAAGTAATTTCTAAGAAAAATGTTTTCGAGCCTACAACTAGTTCTAAAACTAATGATTTTGAGGATAAAAACTTGGTTATAAAACTCAAGTCTGAAATTTTTTCCTTAAAGAAGTTTTTATCAAACATTACCCATGGTAAGGAAAATTTTGATATAATTTATTCCCAAATACGACCTTTAAGAAATAAATCTGGATTTGGTTATACCCATGAAAAACTATTTTTTAGTAACAATTATTTTGTTCCTCAAAGTGCCCCATTTTGTACTAAGTTTCAATGTGGTGGTCACTGGGCAAAGAATTTTTCCTTAAACAAAACCGAATCCTTAGGATTTCACAAAGCTTACTTTTCCAAGAAGATGTGGGTTCCTAAAATTTTGTTATCTGGTAATCTCGAATCCAAAAAATTTTGGATACCGAATGTCTAATTATATTCATGACTTCAGGAAAATAAAGAGAGTACCAGCATCAATACATGGTACATGGACAGTGGATGATCCCGACACAGGACTGGTAACAAAATCTATTTTGAGAAGATTATCAAAACGAAAGGAGGAAAGGTAACTTTCGGAGACAATGCTAAGGGAGAGATTTTTGGTATTGGTAATATTGTTCTTTTAGGAAAAACTTTGATTTCAAATGTTCTTTTTGTTAAGGGTCTTAAGCACAACCTCATTATCATAAGTCAGTTATGTGATGAAGGTTACCTTGTGAATTTTAGGAACGATAAGTGCTTAGTTCACAATTTCAAGGAATAATTTATTCTCTCAGCCAATAGGTTAGAGAATGTTTACACTTTGAACCTAGAATACCTTAGGAGCCAAGATTTACCTTTACTATGTGAAATGGAAGATCATTCCTGGTTATGGCATAGAAGACTAGGTCACTGTAACCTTAAAATCCTATGTAAAATCTCTAAGAAGAAACTAGTTAAGGATCTATCGGAGCTTAGATTTGATTCTTCTAAAGTTTGTGATCCTTGTCAATATGGAAAGAAACATAAATCTAGTTTTAAATCAATTGGTGAAGTCTCAACAACTGATGCATTACAGTTTGTGCACATGGATCTTTTTGGTCCAACACAAACTGGAAGTATTGGAGGCAAATACTATGTCTTTGTTCTAGTTGATGATTACACTAGATTTACTTGGGTTTATTTTCTAGCAAGGATGTATGAATCTTTTTCTTATTTCAAAAGTTTTAGATCTCAAGTTAAAAATGAGAAAAACCTTCCATTGAAAACTATTCATAGTGATCATGGAGGAGAATTTCAAAATTCTGATTTTGAAACTTTTTGTAGTAGAAAAGGTATTAATCACAATTTTTCAGCACCTAGAACTCCTCAACAAAAATGATGTAGTTGAGAGAAGAAATGGAATTCCTTAAGAGATAAATAGAACCATGTTGAGTGAATATTCTATAGCTAGACATTTCTAGGCTGAAGCTGTAAGTAATGCTTTCTATACTATAAATTGAGTTTTGATTAGACCTTTTCTTAATAAACCCCCTTATGAATTATGGAATGGTAGAAAACCAAGACAATCCTACTTCAAGGTTTTTGGTTGAAAAGTATTCATTTTGAATACTAAAGATAACCTATATAAATTTTCACCAAAATATGATGTAGAAATTTTCATAGGTTATTCCACAACTTCTAAGGCTTATAGAGTTTCTAATAAAAATACTTGTACTGTTGAAGAAACAGTACAAGTAAAATTTGATGAGTCTGATCCTTTTGTTTTTAAACCATCCCAGCCTACATCCTCGGATGCGTTTTTAAAAACTGATTCTCAACCTTCCACAGTAGAACCTTCTGATAAGGATAATTTTCAAGAAGATACTTCTGAAACATTTACCCCGGAAGACTTTCTACCCTATATTGATGAACATGCTTTTCAAAACCCAAATCAGGGGTTTCTTAGGAATCATCCCAGTGATAGTATCATTGGTTATGAAAATCAACCTCTATGGACTAGAAGTTCCTTAAGAAATGAAGTATAACAACTAGCATTTCTTTCCCAATTATAACCTAAAAGCACTGATGAATCTTTAGGTGATGATTATTCGATCAAAGCCATGCAAGATGAACTAAATGAATTTGAATGGAATAAAGTCTAGACGTTGGTTGAAAGACCTATGGAAAGTTCTGTTATTGGAGTAAAATGGTTTTTCAGAAATAAATTTAATGAAAATGGAGTCATAGTAAGAAATAAAGCTAGACTTGTTGCTAAAGGATATAATCAGAAAGATGGAATAGACTATGAAGAAACCTATGCTCCAGTAGCTAGACTTGAATCTATCTGTATTCTACTTTCCATTGTAATATTATTTAATTTTCTACGTTTTCAAATGGATTTGAAATGTGATTTTCTTAATGGTTATGTTCAAGAGGATTTTTTAGTTGAACAAACTCCTGGCTTTGAAGATACAAAACATCCTGATTATGTTTTTCGACTTACCAAAGCTCTGTATGGCCTTAAACAAGCCCCATGAGCATGGTATGATAGACTCACTGGATTTTTGCTTCAAAATAACTATGTTAAGGGAAATAAAGATCAAACTCTTTTTATAAAGAATGATAAGAAAAATGTTTTTATTGTTCAAATTTATGTTGATGACATCATATTTGGTTCAACTCAACAATCTTTAACCGACTCTTTTGAAAGTCTAATGAAATATGAATTTGAAATGAGTATGATGGGTGAGTTATCTTTTTTCCTTGGTTTTCAAATTTCTCAAAAACTAGAATGAATATATATATATCTCAACATAAGTATATTAAAGATCTTTATAAAAATTATGGTTATGACAACCCTAAGAGTATAAGTACTCCCATTGGTACCTCAAACTCTTCAGATCTTGATGAATCTAGGAAACTAGTAGATCAAACATCTTTTAGAGGTATGATAGGAAGTTTACTTTACTTAACAACTAGTCGACTAGACTTAATGTTCTCAGTATGCTTATGTTCAAGATATCAATCCAATCCTAAGGAATCTCACTTAAAGGCAGTAAAAAGAATTTTTCGCTACCTTAAGGGAACCATGGATCTAGGATTATTTTATACTTATGGAAATGATTTTATTCTAAAAAGATTTTCTGATGCTGACTTTGGTGGATGTAGAATGGATAGAAAAAGTACATCCGTAACTTTTCATTTCTTAGGAGATTCATTAGTTTCTTGGTCTTGTAAGATGAAACGTTCTGTATCACTCTCCACTGCTGAAGTTGAATATCTAGCAGCTGGAAGTTGTTGTGCTCAAGTGTTGTGGATGCAACACACACTCACACACTATGGCTTGAGTTTTACTAAAACTCAAATTTTGTGTGATAACACAAGTGCCATTTCCTTAAGTAAGAACCCCTCACATCACTCTCGTGCAAAGAACATAGATATTAGGCATAACTTTCTTAGGGATCACACACAAAAAGGAGATATCATTCTTCAATTTATCAGAAGGGAGGATCAACTTGCTAATATTTTCACAAAATCATTGCCTTATGATAGATTTGAACACATTAAATAGAAGTTAGGAATGATAACTCTAAGGTAATCTTTCTTAATTAACTTTCTGCTGAGAAAATCTCTTTACAGTAATAAACTCCTTTTCATAGCGGGAGTACATTTGTTTGTTAGAGTAACAATGTTCTTCAAAGTTTGTTTTCAATCTTTTCGAAACTAAATTTCCAGTATGGAAATTTCTGGAACAGAAAATTTCCATAATGGACATTTTCGTATAGAAAACATCTGGAATGAAAATTTTCATATTGAAAACTTACGGAATGGAGAATTTTTTACTGGTATTTCCACAACGAGATTTGTGTACCGAGACTTTCATAATGAGTTTTATTCATTTTTTTACCTTTGTAATAAAATTATCATACTGAAATCCTTATAATATTTTTCGTACTGAGTTTTCTGTACTGAGTTTGTTTTTCATAGTGAGTTTTGCGAACTATGTCTTTTCGTAATAATGATTTTACATAGTCATTTTTATTATGTTACCCATTACGAATAATCCTCATAAGCCAATACAAAAGGTATGATTTCCTTACTCAAGTTTTCGTAGTCATACTTTACTTGCTGGAATTTTCTTATATTTTTTTTGGATTATAGTTTTCATAAATTTTTGTTTTAATAAAAACCTCAAAAGATCGGATTCATGTTTTCTTGAGAATTGGTTTTCAACCATCAGATCTGATCTCAGCTTTTCACAACCGTCCGATCAACCGTGGAAGTTGAACCGTCTTCTCATTACCTATATAAAGGGGACCCCAAATGGTTGTACCACATCGGTTTTCAAGCTCCAGCATCCCGAAGCTCTGACTCTCTGTTTTATGACCATTCCGAACTTTAGCTTTTTTCGTTCCGAACTTCTCAGTGGTCTTCAGATCCGAATGTATGTGGAAGTAGCTTCTCAAGACATGTCTTCCTCTAAACTGATTTCGAAGTGGTTGGTATATAGAGAAAGTATGGTTCATCCTGATTTCTTCAATAAGTATGATTCTCTTATATCCAAGAACATTAACCTTAATGGATGGGAAGATGTTGCTGTGTCTAATCTTGGGAATCAAGATGATGTTTTTTTGAAATTACTTATAGAATTATACGAGATAGTTTCCTTCTATAAGGAAGATGTTAGGGAAAAATTATCGTTTAAGTCTTCTGGAAAGACATATAAGCTTTCTTATGCCAAGGCAGCCATCTTGGTAGGGCTGAACAATGAAGGAGAAGCTGAGTTTATTTCTCATGTTTTTTCGGATTCAAAGGGAAGCTTCGACAAGGAAAAGGCTTTGGAAAATCTCGGACTGTCAGATGATAAGGCTCCGAAGATTGCTTCTCTGTCTACAAATTTCTAGATTTTAGAGTTATGGGTACAAGGCCTTATCGTACCGAGAAAGGGTGACAAGGATAGTTTGAAGAAGAGTGAGATCTATATCCTAGATTTTCTGAGAAATATGAGGAAGTTTAATCTGATGAAACACATTCTTATTACCCTTGAGAATGTTAAGAAAGGGAATTTGAGATCTCAGATCATAATGTATCCAGCAATCCTCTCAAAATTGATAGTTCTATTCCTTGAGTCTTTCAAGGAGTCTTACAAGTCTAAGCCAAGAGTTTGCAAGATTATGTTGGTGAGTGATGATACTCTCAAAAGGATGGATGTAGCCTTCGATAAGAATATTGGTTAGTTTATTGATTTACCTGTTCAAGAAGAAACGGTTCCGAAGGTTGCGGAACCTGAATCCTCTAAGCCAGTGAGGAAGAGAAAGATGAAAGAAGTTGAAGGTGAAGCACATAATCCCAAATCTAAGGAAGTTCATTCCGCACCTCTAAAACCGAAGAAGAAGAAATCTTACCCAGATGAGGTAGTTGATAAATGTAGGGAAATCAAAGAGAAGAGAGTGCAAGGGGAGCCTCAGTTTGGCATGGATCCTTTAGAGGCTAAGGCCTTGAAGGAAATAACTGCGGATGAGCTAGAAAAACAAGTGAAAGAAAAGAAGCTTAAGAAGAAGATGTCTGAAGCTGAGGTATCTCAGACTTTGTTAATGTTTAATGAGATGGTTTCAGCGAAAATTCATGTTCTGAGATCTTTTTCTCTGGAATCTCTACCTAAGACCCCAGGAAGAATATTTGTCACTCCGGATGAGGCAGTTGCTAATAATGTTGAGGAAGTCGAGCAGATTGAGCATGTGGAAGAAGAATAAGTAGTTGCTGAAGGTATTGTTGACACCAGAGATGTTTTAAAGAACGTAGATGATTATAAGGGGACTCCTTCAGAACATTTCTCTCTCCGAACCTCGGAAGCTGAGTGTTCTAAGTTAGTCACTCTAGCAATGGATGAGGATAAAGGAGAAGAAGAAGTAGTTTATCATGAAGAGGAAGAACAACTTCTACATGATATTGCTCAAATGGAGAATGAAGAGGTTGGTGCTCAGAATGATTCTGATGATGAAGACAATGTTGTTCAAGTGTCTGACAGTGAAAAGAGAACTCCAGAAGAGGAATCCATTCTGAAAAAGTACAAGGGGAAACAACTTGTTGTTGATACCCCGAGCACTGTGGTTGTAATGAAAAGGGAAGTTGGTGATTCTTCTAAGAAGAAGGTTGAGCATTTTGAAGAAGAAGATTCTCCAAGAAAAGTTTCGGATTCAGAGTCATCTTCATTGGGGAATGAATTTGTTGTTCAGTCATTAAAGAAGTTTCTAGGTACTATTCTGACTTTCTCAAGTATTGATTCAAGATGCCAGATGCTCCAACATTCTTTGAATCAGAAAACAGACTCAGTATCCATGGTTATGGACAAATGTGTTGAGATAGAGGCTCAGTTCAAAACTTTCTTTGCCGGCTATGTAGCCCAAAAAAGATCTTGCAATAGGATGACTAGTTGGTCGAGGAAGAATGTATAAGAGATGAGGCTCTTTGATGAATTCCAAGATAATGTGAAGGATGCCTTTGAGACAGTAGACAAGAAGATAAATGACCATACTTCATCCTTTGACGAAAAGTTGAAAGATGAAAAGAATTTCTGGATTCAAGAAGTCAGAGATTTGAATAGGAAGCTGAATTCTATTTCTCAAAACTGGAAGTAAGAAAGAGATCATTGGATTGAGTTTGAAGAAAAGTTGTTAAATCAAGAACAAATCTTGAAGGCTCGGGAAGAAAAGCTTCAGGCTCAGGAAGAAAAGCTTCATGCCCAGCATGAAAATATTGAAGCTCAAAGTGCAAGAATTTTTGTGTTAGAGAAGCAAGACGAGGAAGAACATAAAGACTTGAAGAAGATAAAGACTATTCTTAAGGGTCTCATGGCGATGGAAAAAGATCCAAAATAGATAGATCCAATCTTTTGTTGTATCTAATCTTCTTTGTTGTTGAGCTTTCAAACTTCTTGAAAATTGTGCTTGCTCGTTTCTTTTGTTGTTGCTACTAATTTTTTTCAGGTACTTTGTTTTTTTACATTCCCTCGAATTCTTTTTGAAAATCACAAAGGGGGAGAAGGAAAAGTACCATAATAAAGGAAAAAATAATCCTAACAAAGGGTGAGAAAGAAAACAAACTCTAATAGAGTTTATCTGAGGGGGAGTTTTTCATTAAAGAAGAAATTCTTATTCGTAATGAAATATCATTCCGAAAATCTAGAATACGATCCTTAGAGTATGAAAGCCTAAGGGGGAGTTAGCCGTATTCATCAATATCCTTAAAGCAAAGGGAGATAAGCCTTAATGTTTTCTTTATTTATAGAATTTCTTATTCGTAAGGATGTTTGTGCTTTCCAAAAAGGGGGAGATTGTTGAGTCAATAAGGTTTTACATATGACTTTTCTATTCCTTCTTGTTTTGAAAATCACAATCACCTTATCTTTAAGAAAATTGCTTTTATATGGAAAATTGCTTTTATAAGGAAAATCGCTTTTATAAGGAAAGTTTCTTTTATAAGGAAAATTTCTTTTATAAGGAAAATCACTTTTGTAAGAAAAATTATCCTTATCATATTTTCTTCCATATATTTCTTAAGTATAAGATTCGGATTCATTTTTATATTCTCAGAATTGTTTGAAACTTTGATATGAAGCATTCTATTTTAGGATCCAAATTCTGGATGAGAACTGTAATAAAGTTTCACTCCGAATTCCAAACGAGAAATGTAATAAAGTTTCATTCCGAATTCCGGATACAAACTCTAATTAAGTTCTACTCTGAATTCAGGATACGAATCCTTATGAAGTTCAACATCGAATTCTCATTTCAAATTCTAATGACAAATTCTCATTACGAACTCTGATGACGAATTCTCTTTCTGAATTATCATTCTGAATTCACCTATTAAATAGAATCTGATCATCTTTGTTTTATTCACTCTGAATTTATTTAGACTCCGAAAATCATTTTTGGTTAGACTCCGAACTTTAATTTTTCTTACTCTTTTATAATTTGTCTACTCATTAATATTTTTTCATACACTCCGAACCATCACTCTGAATCATCACTTCGAACTTCTTAGTGAAAACATAAAACGATGTCGTACATTCTATTACACTTGTTTTGTTATAAAATGATGCCGTCTATTCTGTTATAAACTAACTGTTGGTTAAGTTACACGTGTACAGGTCCCTACGACTTTTTAGGAAAATATGACTGTTGGAAAGGAGGTCGACCTTGCCTATAAATAAAAGCTCATTTGAAAGAGCTCAAATGAGAATAGAGAAGTTGATCGATCTCGAGACCACACGCTGCTAAGGTGATTTCTAGAGAGAGAAAGCTTTTCATGCCTTCTGCGTACTGAAATGCTCGTTAAGTTTTTGCTTCGTGCGACTCCGAATGTTGGTGATTACATTCGAGGCCTTCCGGGGATAGGAAGACAGAGGTTGCAGACTACCTTGAAGTTGAGGGCTTCCTTACTGAGGAAGACAGAGGTTGCCAACTACCTTGAAGTTGAGGGCTTGCGAGGATAACAAGACAGAGACTCTGATCTTCGTATCGAGGGCCTACCCTGGTGTTGGTAAGACAGACTTGCATGAAAGTATAAATCAAGGGACCTTTATCAAGGTTGTTGGATACCCTTCTCTTTGGGTTAAAAGACTTATATCTTGTTACTTGCAGTGTTACTACTTGTTTGTTTCCGCTGAATTTTGTATTATAAGGAATGTATAACTTTCTTATACTTCCTTACTTGTACTATGTCTCATTTAGATTCTATAAGTTTTAAGGTAGAATCACATATTGTAATCTTTTGTTAAGTTTCAATTATCGGAACCATATTCCCGGAACCTACATTCAGAATCTCTTTCCAAATATTCATTTGGTGTTAGAGGTGTTGTGAATTTTCTTAGTTTAAACTTTGTTAAACTTAGCCCTTTCCTTTTCTTAAGGAAAACATAGTTATTCGTAACTAACTTTAAAGGTTCCAAAGGAATTTTTAAAGTGTACAATTCACCCCCCCTCTTGTTTTTTGAGCATCTACATCATTATTTCAATCCTACAAAAAGGGGATTGGAAATTATGACATAAGAAAATGAATATTTATTCCACACATAATCTCGGAGTAAAATAATCAATGAAGTTTGCGTAATGCCGAATAAATGGAAATTGAAATTTCGAATTCCCTTATCGATTAGGTAATATATGAAACATACACCCATGAAATAAGTATCATACAATGATGATGTAAATACCCATAAATTAAGGTATATTACACAACTAATACAATCATGGGCAGTACACATACACCACATGAAATAATTAAGTGGTGAACAATGGAATTCTCACGAAATTAAGAGTGAGTTAAGAAACCCCTTACCTTTTACTTTTCCTTGGTTGGGGGTAGGTTAACCTCCTATATAATTTTGAAACAATTGTTATTAAATTATTAATGAATCATATACATTAATATGATATCATATATGATCTTTTAAAATTTCATTGTTAATAATATCTTAGAATTATTGTCGTTTCAGGTGTTAACTTACTCATTTTCTTTTATATTTTTTGTTACGTAAGATATGTTTGTCATGGATTGGTTGTATCTTATTAATATCCAGAATTATATCAAGTCCTTAAACATTATTTTTAAATCATCAAATTATAATTATACTTGAATGGATATGATAGAGAATTAATCTCATCGCATTCGTGGAGACGGTAGTCCGTACGTACGCACATGCGACAATATCATTCTTTTGATATTAAAATAATATATACATGGATGGTATACTATATATACAGAATTATTATCAGGTTATATTGATTGTTTACATGAATTATACATCATTATTATGCCCATCCAAATAATAATATATTGAATAACAATTACACCACGACATGGAGACGGTAAGCCGTACGTACGCACGTATGGTGACATGTTATTCAAAGGGTGGATAGAATACTGAATATGGTTGTAACATATTTATAATAACATCATAGTATATATAAGATACTGTATTTATTATTTTAGAATGCTAATAACAAAGAAATAATAAGTGGAAGAAGAAAGGAACTTGAAAAGGGGTGGTGAAAACATTACCTCTTCTTCGGGTTCTTCTTTTCGATTTGATCAAAAAGGCTCTTTAGGTTGGCTTTCTGATCAAAATAAGGCCTCTAGGTTGTAGTGAGGGAAGTTGAGAGAGTATTTTGGCAGGGTTTGGCCGATCCAAAAGGCTTTGAAGGTGTGAATAATTGAGAAGGAGGAGTGCCCTTTTATAAGAGGGGTGAGGGGCACCTTTGGAAAAGCTAGAAATATTAATTTATAATAAATTAATATTAGGTTTCTAATGGCTCAAAAGTTGATTATTAAAAGGTTAAGGTTGGGATAGGTCGAAAAACATTCAACCAATAGAATTTAGACAGTATTGGGTTACTATATTAACCTTATCTTTTAGTTTTAACTCTTAGTTATTTAGTTTGACATTTACCATGTCACTTTGTATTTTTATAATATATAGTTAATAAACATACTATATACATCCAAGAGACCTTCCAAGTGGTCCATTAATGATACAGATATCATGATATAAGTCTCTTGGCCAAACATTTTATTTTTAAGAATTTAATATCAATTATTAAGATAATATTTGTTTTAAAAACTCTTTTATGTCAATTTTGACACTAATCAATAGTTGATTTTTTTGAAACCCATTAAAGAATGATTACTTCGAAAAATGTAAATTAAATCAATCCTAATATGTCATATTATCCAATAAAATTAGTGTAATTAATTAAAAGTATTAAATTATATTTATTTGGGTATTTATAATATCAATTATTTTAATTTTTTACTATTATGGTAATTACTGCATCATCATTGTGTCATAAATATATTAAATTATTTAATGTCTAAAAATTATAAATAAAATATCATTATGTAGGAAATCTTATTAGATTTATAATTAAAATTTACAATCGAATTTATCTTATGTATAACCCTATATTAAAAATGTTTTAGTAAATAAACTTTGATTTTAACTATTTTAACTCCACTTTGAATTAAATAATAATAACTATCCTAATCTAATCCAAGTGGACCTAAATGATAATATTTTATTCCTATGGTTTTTTTTGGTCTAGATACACTTGTACAATAGAATTAGGACATGTGTTAGGGTAATATTAATATCATTTTCACCCTTAATTACCCTATTTACTTTTAACCGTGGTAAATAAAAGTAAAAAGTTACTATTCACCAAAAATTATTGTCATCTCAATGAACCAAATTTTACTTCTTGATATTAACCGTGTTTCTCGGATTTTCGAAATTCCATTCACAGAAGCGGTAAAATTTTGTTTTATGAAAAATTCAGTTTTTTAACTACCACTTAGTAGTTTCACTATTCATCAAAAATTGAAAGTTCTCAGAAAAATACCAAAAATTCATTTTAGGATAATTTTGATATTCCGAAATTAAAAATTAAGTCCATTTTGAAATATAAAATATATATAATTTCAAAAAGTATGTATTATTATTCATAACGGCTAATTTGATTGGTTGTGGTGTGTTAGAATCTCGAAGTTGCGTACAATGCACGCCATTGCATTATTCGAAGGGAAACATACTGTGCAAGCTTGGAGGTTACATATGGGTCTCCAGGACCTTCGAGTCATCAAAGGCCTTCGGGCCATAGGGCCTTCAGGTCACGTAGACCATGGAGTATCCCAGTTCACACAGAACATTCCCTAGAAGAGGATCAAAGAAATAGGAGTGGCAGCCACCAGATGCAGAGCTAACCGGATTCGAAGAACGAGAGGGTATGGCAGCCGCCATCGGGACCAGGCACCGTGAAGCTTTGTACGAGGCAATTCTAGCCGATCAGCAATGAATGGTGGGGAGCTAGGTGATCAATGATGTAGAAAGCTGGGGAGGGGCAGTTCAAGTGGGCTGGACCTACGAGTCATGTATTGGGCATGGTATGCCTCGGGGCCTTCGGGTCATGTATTACGAGTTTTTTGGGCTTGTGCCATGGGCCCACGGGTCATGTACGGGTTCCTCATAAACCCTTAAAAGGGGGATTATCCATAATAAAATAAAAAATAAGGCCTTTAGGCCATTTGGAAGCTATAGACTCATTATCCTTTTACATTAATTATTAAATGATATATGCATAATTATCAATTAAATACAAAACAATGATCGAAAAGTCTTGTGTATTTGGAAGAAAAGGTACATAATTAGATAAAATGAAACTAAAATAATATCATATTTTATTAAATCTTCATAATGATATCCTAACCCCATTTCACCTTATATAACTACATTGGATAACCTGAGGAATGCATGGACAAAAGGGGTGAGCTAAAAATCCCATAAAGGGAATAACCGAGGGAATGATGCGTAGTTAATGATCTAGAAAGGCATAACATTATAAAATAACAGGTATGGATCTTGAGAAATGATAAGAAATAATAAAATATAGAACATAAAATCTAATAATCATGGAAATATCAGAATGTTCCAATAACATACAACATGACATAAACATGAGTCAAGGATAAGTGGCATTATAGTATCACAAGGTGGACAATTTCCCATAATGGATTTGGTTTACTCCCCAATCCCTTAAATAATGTCTCATGAGACAAAAAATTACTCAATACACATGAGTGATATCTAGAACACCAATTATAACATGTTCATGCATATGTCTTCCACATATAGAGTCAAATATAATGAATACACCTAAGGGTTTCCCATGGAATGAAATGGGTACTTGAATCATGTCGTAAGAAATAACCATGGGGTGTATAACAATTATATCCATAAATTAATGAATTTAAATAATTATTGTTCATTAATAGGGAAAAATAATAATGGATTATGAATAATTATGTCCAACTAAATTAGAAAATAGAATGAGAGTGGTTTTGTAACATTAGAAATGTCTCGTTTAAGTGTGGTATCATGGAAAATAATAATGAGTATTTAAAGAAGATAAAGGAATAATTGTTTGAATAAAAAAATAAATGTACAAATATATTTTTTCCTGATAATATTAGTGCTTTTAGAAAAGTATTTGTGTCATAAAATAGTTTATGGAGTGTACCTTAAAATGGTTATTAAATTTAGAAGTTTCTTTTAATTGGGCCGGTTTATTAGAAGAAATGGAGAAGGGAACATTTTAAAACATGTAATTCCCTATAAAAGAAAGATTAGGTGAGATAAATACATATTTTTGGTACATATATCCAAATTATAGGAGATTTATAAAATAATTATGATGAAATACATTGGGGAAAAGATAGAGAGATAGAAATCGCGTAACCCAAAGGTATTTTGGAGGTTCAGAGAGATACCTAACCGTATGTCTTAATGTGTTCATCACTTGAACTTAATGTTATGGATAATAAAAATATATCCATTAATAATTTTATTCAAAACCTATTCCATATGTATTAAATTTATTATTATTTTATTTTGGTCATTTATGTCCATTTTGATTAATTATAATGTTTAATTTCGCCATTCTCGAAGCGTTTGTTTCAGGGTTTCAAGGTCAGTTTACTTGTGTATAATTATTTAAGTTATTATCAAATTGGAATAATTCACCAGAATTGAAATTATATAGTATTAATTCCCATTTATATGTTTAAATGGTCTCATATATCATTTTTTATATGAGTATGATTCATTTGAATAAATATTAACGATAATTGTTTAGTTTATTTTTACAGGTTTTTCCGACCATTACGAACTAGTTTCATATTATATGATACTATTTTTATATATTAGTTAAAGAACATAAAATATGATATAATATATATAGTAAAATATTTTTCAACCATAATAATTTTTTCCTGACCAGCATCGAAGGTGGTAATGAATAAAAAAATTTGTATCCCTGGAGACAGTAAACCGCTATAATTTGGACAACAGTTTCATTTCATTGATTTAGAGGAGATCAGAAAAGTGGTGGGAAGAAGAAATTACCTTAAAAATATAAAATTATCATATGTAGAATATACTATTATTATTATGATTTGATGTATGAAGGAGGTGAGGAGAAGGTATATGAATAAAATAGATTAAAAGAGAGGATTTGAGAAATTTACATCTTGAAAGTCCCCTTAAGGAACCTAGAGTTGGTATTTTTAATGAAACCATAAGATCTTTAATATGGGTAAGGGTATTAGGATGTCAATTAGGAAAAATATTAACAAAATTAAAGTATTATAATGTTTCAAGAGACAAAAATATATGGGGTAGTATTTGTAGGCTGTGAGAGGGGTGTTTTTTATTATTAATTTCGTTATTTTGTTATCTTTTTCTTAAGACTATCAATAAAATTGATTACTATAAATTAATATAATAAATATTTCTGGTGAGTTAGAAACAATGGGTCCATATATTATTCATTACTCAAAAATTCTTGTATTTGGATTATAATGTTAAATACAGTAAAATATCGCATTTCACATTTCACTAAAAACTATACTATTTAAGAAAAATCTGAACAATTTACCCTAACCATTTTTCGAACATTAAATTTCAAAAATGGAATCAATTTTATTAAAAAAATATTAAATATGATGTATTTAATTTAAAAAAAAAATCATTATTTATTTGAGAAATATTAATTTGAGTATTATTATAGATTTTTTGATCCTTTGAGAAACTAATTATGGTCTTATAAAATTATCTTCTAACTATAATACAACATACAATTAATTTATGATTATATTTTATGAATTTTTTTAAAAAAATTATTATATTAATTATAAAATTGTGAAAAAAATTACATTTTACAAAAATACAAACCCTTAATTTATCATTTTTAGAACACTTATTTTCCTATATCAACATATAATTATATCATATTTTCATTTATCAGATAACTAAATTTTTTAATAATTTCATACGTGAGTTTTCTATTATAATGGCCATATTACTATTCCTAATGGTCACATTATTATACCAATGGTTGGGTTACTATTGAAAAAGAAGTTTTCTAATTCATATAAATACATATTATTTCATTGATTAACCATTCACACAAAATTTCACTCAATGTAATATGTTTTCATCTCAAAATTTATTATTATATTATTAAAATTATGTTCTATTTCTACATCTTTGTTCAAGAGTGTAGTCACTAAGGGGTTGATCATATCCAAATTTTCCTATTATTATTATTATCGTATTTTAATTTTTATTGATCATCAGTAATATTTGGAATTATTATTGGTTTATTTGATAATGAATGACTCATTATTCATTTACTATAATAATGTTTTTAATGGGTTATCTATGTTACATATTTATTTTATGACTTAATAAGGGAAATTCCATTGATTAAATTCTGGTTCATTAAAGAAATTCCCAAAATGATTAGAAAAACTCCAATAAGAAACCGATGATTATCTTTTTCCAACCCAAAATCCATATATATCATGATAATTCATCCAATATACCAATATCCATCCATGCACTAATCATATGTCCTTTTTCATAACTATATCATAAACTATAATACATGAACATTTCGCGGAGGGTATGTTCAAGATGTGACTATAAACATGAGAGGCCACCACCAATAGTGTACCTAGATAATATCCATATTTATATGAATTTATGAAAAATCACTAACAAAATAGTCAATGTAGTTAAAACATCCCACATAAATTTATTATTGACTATCCATGAGTGGGCACCCAACATACTTTGGAAAATTCTATAGTGAGATTACAAACCCATAGTTTGTATAATTTTGAGGGTGAAAGAAGCTTCACCCCACATATAATCACTAAACCTCTGGCCTTTGGATGAATGTCGGATCAGCAAACCACATTCTATAACCACACTCCACACATACGTGGCTCAAGTGCCCATAAAAATTCTACATGTAGTGATTTTCTTCAAGATTATTGATTTCTTATTCATTGAGTAAAATGAAGTCATGGAATTGGATGTTCCAACCTCTCTTAAATTAATATTGGAAATTTCTATATATTTACCTTTTTTTGAATTTATACATCATGTAATATTTATGTGTAGTGAGGATCATATGTGTGACTAGGAATGGAACCACTTTAGGTTTCTATGAATTGAATGAAATGACTAGGGTTAGTCTAATGTGTGGACCATCTCGATCCATCCTTGAATCTATGAGATCACCTTGAAGCAATTCACTCCAAAAATTTTCATTTTATAAACAATGGTCTCACGTGTCACATAGTTACACTTCTCATTTATAACCTGAACTATATAAAAACACAACCCCAACAGATAATATGAAAAATAAAAAGTACTCATAAACCCTATTATTAGTGATAAACCATGATGTAATTTTATCCCAAAAATGGGCAACTGTGACTATTAAACATTAAATAGAAACCAAAAACAATCAACCATGAGTATCTTATTAATAACAATGAATTCAAAATCCATGATTTAGTATGAAGTCCATAATGGCACGGTTTCTTTCCAAACAAAAAAACTCTACATAAATCCTATAATTAAACACCAAATTACCTTCCATGATCTCCAAGACATTAAAATAACAAATTATAGAGCCACGAAAGCCCAATAGTGCCTATTAGAAACCACACTAATTATTTTAAAACTCAATAATCAAAAGAAAACATAGGAATTAAAAAAATAACTCAAAATAACAACCACCTTGTGGAGTATATTACATAGTAATCTCATCATCTAAAATGTTTTAATACAATATAGAAATGGAAGAATGATATCATAAATGTTATATGAAAATAAAATATTAATGTTTCATAAGTATTTTTTAAAAATATATTTAGTTTTAGTGTCAACATCCATGAATCTCTCTATATCTCTCCCTATACCATAAATTCTTCTAAACCACTATTCCTTTACAATTGATACACCAATATAATTAAGATTCCTTATAGAATCCTTTTTTTGGAAATATTTGAACACCAAAGGACACTCTATGAATGTCTCATAATACTCATGATCCATCCCATCCCAATCAATGACATGAAACAACAAGAAAAGTATTTATTAGCGTTGATTTATTAGCGGTGGTTGTAGTAATCACCACGAATTAAATCCTATTAATATATATATATATATATATTATAGTGGTGGTTTGATTAAACCATTATTATATTTTAAATTTTTTTTAATAATTAACTAATGATTTAATTAAATTTCCACTAAATTTTTAAAAAACCATAATTCACTCCGCTTCCCTCGCTCCCTCTGCTAGACCCTAACCCCTTTCCACCCTCCCTCCCTAACCTCCTCCTATACCTTCCCCAGTTGCAACCCCAACCCAGCAACTGCCGTTACCCCCACACTATTGACATACCTCTTCCATTCTCACTGAATTTCCCGACCCTTGTGACAACCCCTCTGAGTGATATTCCCATGACCCCCCATCTTCGACCCTGACCCCTGTGACCCCCACCCCGACCTCCCCTTCTTGGCTCATGGTTCCCCTCCTCACAATTGATGCAGACCCCCTCCCCCCCCCATAACCTCTCTCCCAGACTCAGTTCCTCTCCTCATCAGCAACAGAACCCCGCCCCACCCCCCACCCCGACCACCCACTCCCAAGCACAAATCACCTCCTCAGTGGAAACGGATACCCCCCCTATAGTTTACATATTCTTCATCCTTAGTCTTTTATTGAGTATATTTAGATGGAAAATCATGGGTAATAAAAAGATCATATAATTTTTTTTCATTCATTTAAAAATAATGTAAATATGTATTTTTTTATAATGTGATATTTATATTTTTCCAGTTGTATGTTTCACGTTTTAATAATCATTAATTTTGATTATGTTGTATTAATTTTAAAAAATAAAATTGTGTATGATATAAGTCAGTTATGGAATCAAGATATCTGATATTATCATGGTTTTTGTTTGATATTAATCAATTTAACCTTTTTCTATATATGATAATGCCTATAATTTTTGAAATATACATAATTTAGACTATTTGCAAACTCATTGTAAATTGGTGATAGGGTTTCAGGACAGACATGGTTTTATAACCAACCATGGTAAGGTCTCTAATGAACAGATACTTGAAACTGAGATATTAGACCCTATTTAAATTTATCAAAATGTTTCATATTGTATTGATATGTGAAGAATCATTTAGTTTAATAAAATCTATAAAATAATGATAGAGTAGTTAGGATTATGTTTTACATGAATGATAATCAATTATTGGTTATGGTAACTGGAACAGTCAACATTAGATCATTGATTTTATTCTAACTAACATGATTTTTAAGAGAACTAGTTATAGTTTGTAGTTTTTTTATTAAAATGACTTTTTTTATCATTGGATTTCAAAATAACAAAACACATTATTCAAATTTATGTTAACACCATGTTTTTTATGCTTATCTCAAATTAAAAGAACATCTTATTTGATGTTCTGTGAACAGAAATTGTTTATATAATTCATGGAACAACATGATGTGAAATTAAACCTGTTCAAAAGAATTAAATATATATATATAGTTTAATATTCTAAGTATGCATGATATATTGTGATATCCAAATATAGTAAAATTTTCATTCGTATTTTTAAATGGTCTCTCTTACTCTTAGTTAGATTATGGTAAATGGTTCTACTGTTTCTCAATGTAGAACATTTTTCATTGGAATGAACCCTAAATAGTTACAAAAATATTGTATAATATACTATTACCTTTTTCTCCCATTAAAATAATATCATTTATATATAAAATATCAAAAATTGATACATATTAATCATCTTTAATGTAGAGGTTGTTTTACAAACTTCCATCATTAAATATTAACTATTTCAAGCATGTATCTAACTTCAAATACCATGATATTGAGTATTATCCTAACCATATAGATCCTTTATTGACCTAAAGAACTAATTTTATATTTATTGAGAACTACACTTCATCTTACTACTCTTAATTTCTGATGATATGTCTGATATATTTTAAAACGTTCATGGGTTTACTTTGTGATAAAATGTGTTGGTCGTCTAATTTTTGTCATTATTTTTCAATTTTCTGAGATAAAATAATTTATTTCATTCATGTTTTTATATTATATGTTTAATAAGAAAAAATTCATTATTTGATTCATCTCATTTCTTTATAGTTGTTATAAAATTGAAAATGAAGAAGTTTGGTGATATTTAATTTGATTATTCATATTTGATTCAAAATTTATATCTTTATATTAGAATGTATAGGGAGAATAATATACTATACCTATGGAAAAAATTGGATTAATTTACCTTAAAAACTATTATATGCTAAGGGTTTGGAAGAATTATTATATTATGATATTTGAAACCGATTAGTGGATGATATAATAAAATTACTATGTCTCGATTGAAAAATCAAGAGTAAGTTGAATATAAATCATTTATATAATAATTTTATATTGAAATAGTTTACTAATAGATATATATGTTGGATTTGTCATGTATAATCAAATATTATGGAATATCAAGATAATGACAATATCGTCAATGAAATAAAAAGTGACCCGACAGAGGAGAATTCAGTTCAAAATTTATAAATGATGCATTTGGTTTTGTAGAATACGATGTACAAGATTTTAATAGATAAAACGAAACTTCAGTTGATCTTGTGTAGGTTGATTTTTCTCAGAACATTAATGACCAAAAAATTTATTTTTACGAATTTATTGAATAAGGATTGCAATAAATGTTTGAAGGGTTTGCCAAGTATTCAAATTTATCATTTATACTTATGTTGTATTATATTACCTGTCTTTATGGAATTACTAAAAAATAATTTTTTATGATTTTAGAGTTTTTTCTTGATTCAATTCATTGAATCTATGATCCATGAATCGTTCTTTGAGATGACGAAATCATAAGGAAATATTTAATTGATTATATAAAGATACATACATGCCCTAATGATATCATGCTTTATAGGGTAGAGGAACATGTTAAGGAATAATGCAAAATATGTCATATAAGAAGATGTAATTCAGTGAAAAAAATGAAAAAATTGTTAGGTCCACTATGTCAAATACATTGAGGGAGGGGGAGGGGGTGAATCAGGGTATGACAGATTAAAAAACATCCCCTTTTGATCTTTTTTCAATGTTAAACAAAACTCTCTTGTATCCATTTTCCATAAAAAAAATATGAATACAAATTAAAGTGTGAACAAGACATGAAATTTTTTACTTTGTTAATCCTCAATGGGATACATCCAGGGATCAAACAACAGAATTGTGCTAATGTACAAAATCCACTAAAAAAGAACTGATATCTACATGTTTTATGTGGACTCCTTATCCCTCATGGTTTACAACCAATAAAATATTAATAGCTTGTTTCTCTCTCAACTGAATAGAGCTCACTACTTCATCAAAAGATCCACTCATAGTTTAGAGACATATAGTTTCTTTTATTATCAATAATTAATTCTTCCTCCACTATATGTAGATTGTCTATTGTGGTCCAATTTTCACCAATTGATAAATACCTATTTCCACTGAAAAATAGGAAATAACCTTTGAAATACTTTTGAAAATATCTCATATTCACAAATCTCTATATGTTAAAAATCTCAAATAAGACTTCGTAATATTCATGCCTCTTCTCAAAGCACACACCTTCACAGAGCAAGCTGATTCATGGAGAACACATCTTTATGGAGAAAACTGCATCATATATCTCAAGCCTTTGCTGAGTAAACTACCTTTTCAATGCCTGTACAAGCTATAGCAATGTAAACCTCTGTCACTTAGCCTGATTAGTCACTGTGAAGCTCCTTACATTCATAAAGAACCTACCATCATGAACCGCCTTTGTGATTCAAAAGCTAGAATTTTTTAAAAAACTCTCTTCAATTCATTATGGAGTTGAGGACCATTTAGTGGTGTTTCCCACCGACTCTAGAATCATCAATTCCATGTAATACCAAATCACAGAGCTCCAAAATTTCAATTGAAAATATCTCTATTTCACGAAGCACCATGGTAATTTTTGGATCACATATCTCATCATAATCATAGAGAATTATATCAAATTCTTTTACACTGCTTCTACAAATCACCCTCACAATTATCTTCACATCTACCATTTTTAAAGCTTGTCATAATCGTTGAACACATCATCAATATTATTCATGTCTTTGCAAAGTCCACTTCAGGAAGCCCATCCTCTAGAAATTCATTCCTTTGTATATGTTTATTTAGTACCACCTCCAGATCTTCCATTTTTTTTCATGATTATTTTTCAACAAGTATTGTAAAAAAATATCACTAAAACTCTACAATTCACCATGAAAATTGACTTTAAAAAAAAACAAATCCAACTTAATAATACTACAATATTACCTTTAGGGATTTTTTCACAACAATCTTTCCCTTTGGGTTGTTTAAAATCTCTTATAGTAATAATTCATTTCACATTGATTCTTTATTAATGCTTCTTCGAAAATCTCCTGTAATTCACCTCATGCAAATCATAAAGTGATCAATTATTTACTCAACACATACTCTATTCCAACATGAGCAATGATCAATGTGAGAAATAAAAGAAATATGAAAAGGCCATCAATGTGTCATTTTATTCCTAACACCAATGGTTGATACCATTCCAATACAAGTCTTCCAATTTCATCAAAATCATCGTCTTTATTTATATATAATATTTGATTGAAAACTTATAGTATAGTTAGATTTAATACTCTTACTCCACAATCTTGTATCTCTCCCCTATCTCACTACTACACATGTCATATTCTCCTTGTTTCTTTGACTAAGACATTTTGTCCCATCTTTAGTCACAATTTCTACTTATTTTAGGAGTCACACTTTCTCCTATTTTTTCAAAAAACCTAATTGTCAGATCTTTTTTTTTCAAAAACAGAGTAGAGAACACATATCAGTACATAAGGGTTAAACACACTATGCCTTGGGGATAGGGGTCCCACATCCACACTTTTTCAAGTGTGGGGAATCGATTGAACTCTTATATCCAGTTGATGCCTCTCTAATTCTTCATCGGGTAGGCCCTTTGTCAGAATATCAACAACTTATAGCTCTACAAGCACATAATCCAACTTCACTAACCCTTTCTCTACATTCTCTTTGATAAAGTGATATTTTATTTCAATGTTTTTTTCCATTACTGATGGGAATGATTATTTATAAGACTAGTAGAACATTAATTGTCACAATGGATTCTGATTGGATACTTCACTTCAACTCCCATGTCATCAAGTTGTTGTATCATCCATAATAACTGTGTGCATGCTTGAGTGGACACAATACACCTAGATTCTACAGTGCTCAATGAAATGAAATCATGTTTATTACTCATTCCAGTAATAAAAAATCCACCTAGATAAAAATTACCACATGATGTTGATTTCCTATCATCTGCTAAACGATCCCAATCTACGTTTGTGTATCCAAATAACTCTATGTTAGATTTGTCATTATACATCAAGTTGAATATCATTATGGCCTTGATATACCGAAGTATTCTTTTTTACTACAAGAATGTATATTTCCTTGGGAATTATTTGATACCTCTCTAATTATAATGTGTATAATATAATATCAGATCATTTTTCTATCAAGTACTGCAAGCTCCCAATGATTTTTTTTATATTCTAGGATATTGGCTGCCTTACCATCATTATCTTTTGAATGTTTTCTCCGGGTAGCAAAAATATTTTTCATCTCCTTATAATTTTCCATTAAAAATCATCTCAGAACCGCCTTTGAATATTTGTTTGTGAAACGAAAGTGTAATTCCTTCCATGTGTCACCTATTAACCATGGTTAAACTCTATCTCACAAATCATTGAAATTTCAATCTTATTTTCATGAATTTATGAAACTATCTTCACTGAGATTCATCTGATCCACCAAATTATATGTCATCAAAATAAAAAAGAACCATAATCCTTTAATTATTGTTGTTTTTGAAATAGATATTTTAACCAACTCCACCATGTTTGAAACCAATCTTCATCAAATACTGATCATGTCTCTAGTACCATGCTATCATAGCTTGTTTCAGCCAATATAGTGGTTTCTTCAAACAACAAACATTGTTCTCATCTTAATGAATTATAAAATCATATGGTTTCTCAATATACTCTCCTTCTTCAAAATACTCATTAAAAAGGTATAATTGACATCCATCTGGAACACTTTGAACTTCCATTGCACTACAATAGCCCAAAATAATCTGATTGTATCATGCCTTTCAATAGGTGAAAATGTTTCATCAACATCAATACCCTCTATCCGGGATTAACCTTTTCACACTAATCGTGCATTGTTTCGAATAATTATTCCATCTTCGCTCATCTTTTTGAGAAAGACCCTTTTAGTCCCAATGAAATTTTTATCTATTAACATTGAAAAAATCTCCCACGCCCGATTCTTCTCAATCTAATTTAGCTCTTCATTCATAGCTTCAACCTAGTTCTCATATCCAACTGCAGCAGTAAAACATTTCTTCTCTACCTGAGATAAGAAATATGCCTACTAAAATTACTTCATTCTACAAGTATAAACAAGTATTTTCTGATCACTAATTATATCCTACCAATAAATTTCATCTTGACACTTTGTCTTCTTTATGAGTACTTACATGAATTCTTTTATCTCATCATTAGAATCTTCTTCTAAATCAGCATCTTCCAATTCTGAACCCCCTTCATTACATTCCTCCTCATTACATTCATCCAGAAACTATTCACTATTTTGTTTACTATTCTATTATTTCTCCACTATAGTGACATCATTCCTCTGAACTAGTTTTCCCATCCTCTTATTAAATATTTTATACAATTTTATCTTTCTTGAATAGATTAGGAATATACCCTCAACTCCACATGACACATTTTTAATTTTTTTCCTTTGTTGAGAATAAAGAAATTACATCCCAAGATTCAAAAGTATTTCAATATTGGATTCTTTCTATACCACATCTCATACACAGTCTTTCCTTCCTTTAGACACAAAATGTCTCTATTAAAAATATAAACTGATGTCAATACTTCTTCCTCTTAAAATTTATCTAGTATGTCTTTTTCAAAGAGCATCATTATGGACAGGTTATTGATGATCTGATTTTTCTTTTCAACCACGCCATTTTTTGAGGAGTTTTAATTGATAAAACATGATTCCATATACAATGTTTCATGAGATAGTCTTCCACCTAACTCTTTCTTAATTCTATACCATTATCATTACAAAACATTATAATTTTCTTTCCAAGCATCCTTCTAGATTCCATCTATTACTATTTTAAGAAACTAAACAAATCAGACTTATGGTAATTAAAAAATAACCATTCCATTATTCTATATTCCTCAATGAAAATATCATAACACCTCTTTTAGTAAATGGATCATGGATAGATAGGTCCAAAAATATCAATATGCACCAATTAAATCACTCTTATTTACATTGTTTTATTTAATTTGTAAGTCTTTCTGAATATCATCCCTTATTAACAAGCATCACAACTTTGTGTACGACCACTTGATAAATTAGGGAGGTCTCTAGCAGCATCACACTTCATCAGATCCTCTATGGATGGCTATCATAGATGACCCAGTTATTTATGATAGAGCTTGTTTTCATACTCTTTATAAAAAAAGATTATATCTTATTCTCCACTCATAAGGTATATATTTCCCTTTTTTCTTTTTCCATGTAGAACCACTGAACTGTATCTTCCTTTGACGATACACTTCTTCTTAGTAAACCTTATTGAGTGCCCGAGTCACATAGTTGTCTAATGCTTAGTAAATTGTGGATAAGACCTTCTACTACCATGAAATCATCCTATCTCATTTCTTTACCCCCAAACCTGGCCTTTCCTGAGCCAATAATATTCATGCCTTCATCATTCCCAAAAACTAAAGCTTCTTTTTTTCATATTTTATTCAATTAATAAGATCTCTATTTTCTATCAAGTGGGATGTGAAACCACTATCAAGGATACATATTCCAGAATGATCTAATTATTTATGGGAAATTTCCACTACAACTACCTTATCATCCTTTTTTTCATCTATCTCTTTGAATTCAAACTCGGTATTGTTTTAAAAACCAGTTTTTTCTTAGAGTCTGATGGGACGACTTCATCATATAGTGTTGCCAAAAGATTTTTTTTCTTTCAACTCACTTGTTGATTATCTGATTTCATGCTTGCGACTGCTTGGGTTCTACTTTGGAACATTTCTCTAAATGATTGATGTAATGTATATAGCCATGTTCCCACATCCTCAATACCAAAAACCATGTCCATGAAAATATATACTATAATTTTGATATCTTTTTGGCTTCCACTGTTTTTCTTGTTCCCTTCATTATCTATTGGCTGTAAAACACACATTCTGTGAATGTCTTATATTTACATAGTAATAACACTACATATTGGGTACATTCTTATATGTCACTACTATATTACAAGTGTCTATTGAGATCATTTAATATTATGATTCTAGTTTGTGCCAATATCAACCATTAATCTCAGAATGAGTTCTTTCTGTATGACTTTAACTTTTAGAGATTTTTTTTGGTCATTCCCCACATCAGTCTTAATATCCGAACATCATTGTTCTTTATTTTATATTGGACCACTATTCTTTACATCCAAATTTTTCATCTTTTTAGTGATCTTCTTTGCCGATGTCATATTCTGTGTCAATTTTTTTCCTTGATCCTTAACATTTCATTTTAGATTGAAAAATTATTATTCATGTTCCTCAAAGTGTTTTGTTTGTTCTTTAGGTGTGTTATTAAAACTATCAATTGAACATTTATATTCATTAACTATATGTTTTTACTCATCAAATTTACCTGATTCTAATAGAAATGATGATATATGATTTTGAATTTCGTTCCTCAAATTATACATTTCTTCTTCTAGTTGTTGTATATAGAGATTTGAATCATGTACCACTTTGTTTGATTTTGTTATTTTTTATCTCAAAACATTTATCTTCTCAATAGCTACTTCTAATTCAGCTTTCATATCAAATCTTACATCAAATTATTCTTCTTCTAAATCAGTGTTGGTTTATTCCTTTTTTTGAGAACTCTTAAAAACATCTACCATTGAATTTTGTCCACGATATTTGTATTTTTATATCTCTTCAACCTCTTCAGCCTTATAATCATATAAACTATCACACTCTTATGAATGAATATTATTTTTCTTAAATAATGATCTCTTGAGCTGTTTCTTTCCATTCACGTAGGCTGAATAATTCTTATTGGTAATTTTGATTTCATCCCCATAATCTTCTTGGAACATCTTGGGGTACCATGCCACAATATGTACAACCTTTCCACATAAAAAATATGCTAGTGGATGTTTCCACTTGAACATTCATTTTCCTCTTTGTTGATTTGAATATAGGAATGACATCACATCATATGTTTCTTCTTCTACCTGAGACTCTTCAATGGTGATATCCTTCATAGACTTTAAAGATGCCTCTTTAGATTTCTTCTTTTTTATATCATCATTGTCATCATTTATCATTTCATATGCTACCAGGGTACTATACAAGTTATCCAGTGTTATCTCTTTCAGATCATTATATTTCGATACTGATAAATTTGGATTGAACTAAGGTGTATGTTTCCTCAATTTGCGATTCACAATCTTTAGGTCTTTAATGAATTTTACAAGACCTTGCATGTCTTCCACAATAATATTTACCCTTTAAAATAATTCATCAACCGACCCATTTGGGTTCAATCTCATAATTTCATACTTATTCCACAGAACATGGATCTTTTCCTCTTTGTACTTTTTATATTATTCAAATATATTCAATATATTTTTCACATAGATTGTGATGTTTTTAATGAAATCACGATCATATAGATTTCATTGGATGTGTATCCCCAAAAATCATTAATTACGTTTATGTCTTCATCCAGTTCCATTCTTTCAGCTTTTGATAAATCACAACCACTAATATCGGCTAAAATTTCATGAATCACAACTATAAACTCATTTATTACTAAATATCAGATGTATTATTTCATCCTATTCTTCCATAGATAAATTTTTTCCCATCAATGGTTAGAATTACTTCATGATTTTGGGCCTCTATTGAGAGAGAAACACTAATAGTATCCTTTCTCTATGATACCAATTGTTAGGTCCACTAGGTCAAATACCCTGGGGTGAATTAGGGTATGATAGATTAAGGACACTGCCCCTTTTTATCTTGATTAGTTGTTAACCAAAACTCTTTTCTCTCTCTTTACCATATACAAGTATGAACTAAAATTAAAGAATGAATGAGACACACCATTTTTTACAGGGTACACCCACACTAGATTATGTCCAAGGAGCATATAATGGTAATGTGTCAATATAAAAAATCCACTAAAAGTGAATTAGTATTTACAGTTTTTATGTTTACTCATTGCCCCTATAGGCTTACAACCAATCATAATTTGAAATCACACTGTTCTCTCAACTGAAGAGACATAACTACTTCTTAAAAAATCCACTCACATTTTTGATACATGTTGGTCCTTTCATTTCTCTAATGAATGAATCCACCACTATATGTAGATTCTATATTGATGTCCAATTTTCAACCACTTATAAATACCCATTTTTCCGTGAACACTGGTCAATAACCTTTGAAATATTTTTTCAAAGATCGCTTCTTCACAAAGATCCCTATTTTTCAAAGCTAAAACAGGCCTTCACAAAGTTCTTACCTCTTTTCTTAACATACACCTTTGTAGAGCACACTAATTCTTTGATCACACTGGTTCATAGAGAAAAATAATTCACATAGCTCATGATTTTATATATTACACTAATTTCACAAATTTCAGAAATCCATTGTGAAGAACAACTCTTTTTCAGATCTAGATTAGCCACTGTGAAGCTCCTTCCTTTTGCGAATCACATTGCCTCTACAAACCTTCTTTTCTATTCGAGATAATTATGTTTTACAAGAAAACTGTTGACACTAATCTCAAGTATGGAGGCGTATTTATAGTAATTTCCAACTAACTCTAGAACCATCTAGGCGTCATTATCACCATGTAATCCCAAATCATAGAGCTCTAATATCTCAGCAGAAATTGTGTCTATTTCTCAAACACCATGGAAATTTTTGGATTGACGTGATTTTCATAATAACAGAGTATTCCATTATTTCCTTTCCACCATCATCGCAAAGCTCCCTCCCAATGCTCTACAACTCTTCCATTCCTTTTTCATGGTTCATTGTCAGCATGGTTTGCCAAAAATATCCTTGGAACTCTACAATTCACCATGAAAACCTACTTTTTCCAAAACCACAACTAACCCAAAAATACTGCAATGTCACCTTAAGGGATTTTCCCTAATAAGAATACATCAATGCAAACCCAGGAAGAAATAGAAGAAGAAAACTCCCAAAATGTAATTATGTTACTTTTCTATAAAACCCAACTTTCTATGATTATTCATTTTGTCTAATACTGCATATAACATGAAGTGGTATACATATAATTGTATCAATAGCTTGATGAGATATCCAAAATATTCAAAATCGTGGAATATGTTTTCTTTTATATATCCAGATTTTTCTACAGATCCTAGTAATGTATGTTTGAGATTATATTTTGATGGTTTTAACACTTTTGTTACATTGAGTACTGATTATAGCATTGGTCCTGTTGTTTTTAACAGCTATAATCTAACTCCCTGGCTGTAAATGAAGAATTATTATTTTATTTTTTGGATAATTATTCATTGAGATAAAATTCCTTAAACTAACATTGATGTGTACCTTAAACCAATAATACAATAATTATAAGAATTATGGGATGATGGCATGGAATCATATAATTCTTCAATGAGACAACAATTTAAAGTGCATGCCTCTTTAGTGTTGAAAATTAGTGAAATTATTAGACTAGGAAAATTTTTTTGTTGGAAAAATCATACTCATTTGGACTGTCTGATTTGTAATTATTATTTGGATATTCAATGATTTCCTAATAGAAGAACATTTTGTTTTATGTGTCATCTTCTATTTCTTGATGATTATAAAAAATTTAGGTTTAACAAGACTAGATTCAATGGAGTTATTGAAATGAAAAAAGTCACTAAAGGTGTTATCTGGTTTATAAATATTGGGATAGTAAGTGAATGTCACTAAAGAGTTAGGAAACTATCATTAGTTTAAAGAAGGGGGAAAGGGGAATGAGGTACAATATTAGAAGAAGATAGAACACAACAATGGAATAAAATGAGTATTTTTTTCAATCTTTCTTATTATGAGTTTAATTTGGTACATCATAATCGTACATTAAAATATATTGAGAAGAAATTCTATGATAATTTAATTTTTTAAATTTCATAATGAGTAATGTAAATCGAAGGATCACCTTAATGATCATATGGTTTTTGAGTCAATGAATATAAAGAATGGTTTGTGGGAAAATGAGAATAGAAAGTACCTTTTAGCTATTTTTACAATGAAAAATATTGATAAAGATGTATTCCTTCAAACATTAAACAATTAAAAGTGCTTGATGGATATTCAAGTAGCATATAAAGGTGTGTTCACTTATGACATAAAATTTTACATGGATTGAAAAATCATGACTCACATATTTTTATGGAGAAGTTCTTGCTATTGTATTTGAAAAATAATTTACATAAAATAGTAAATGTGGTTCTAGAAGGATTTGGTATCATTTTCGTCAAGTTTTATGGAAATACTTTGAATCTAACTGAGCTTGATAAACTTCAATAAAGAATTGTTTTGACACTATATCCTTTAGATATGTTATTTCTCCCTTCATTAATCACATTCATTATTCATTTGACTATTTATTTAGTTGAAGATGATAAACATGGTGAGCCAGTACACTATCGATGGATGCATCCAATTGAGAGGTATATTTATATTTATTAATTTTAATTAGTCAATTTTAATTTATCAAATCATTTTGTAAAATGTTTTAATAGGTTTCTTATTTTTTTCCCATCTCATAATTAGGTAATTTTAAATCATATGGGAAGAATAAATCTAATCCAAAAGGCTCTATTGTTGAAGTTTGAATAGATGAAGAGTGCTTGACCTTAATTTCTTATAATTTGGATGGGATTGACACTATATTTAATCATCCTGGATGTGATAACAACATATCTACTAATTTTTGTTCTGAAAATTAGTCATAAATATTTCCAACTATTGGATGACCAATTAGAAAGGGGATAAATTTTATAATGGACGAATTGGAGTTTCTACAAGAAAAAAGATATGTGCAACTAAATTGTTTTTTGTCGAACCACTTACTAAATAATTGTGAATGAAAATAAACATGTGACTAAGGAATCAATATCAAAATTAGCTAGATTCTAAAAAAGAAGTTAATAAGGATCTTGTGGAATGGTTTTCCCATCGTGTAGGTATATACTCATATTCATATTATTAAAATGTAGTTACATTGTATATATTAAATGTAATAGCTTATATTTATTTGTCAAGATAATGATGGTTAAAAATATAGTTAAATATCGAATGGTTTCAAGTTTTTGTCCTGAGTTCCTCTATGGAATGCTAAGATATTTGATGCCTACAATATTCACGGATTCAGTTTTTTTACAACTTATCTAGAAAAAGACATGATAACTCAGAATAGTGGCATGTTTACATTTACAGAGGTAAGATACTATTGGAAACTGAATGATATAATTGAATGAAACTGTCATTGATAGTTTTTAGTTGTCTAAATCAAATGCTTTTGGGACAACATTGATATGGTATAATGAATGATTCATCACATTTTACTACATTCAAATTCACTCTCATGATGGATACCAGTGAGTGTGCAAGTAATGATCTATTTATCTTGGATTCACGAGGAAATATGGTTTATTATGTAGATAATGTAATTCACTAATGTCAGAGTGCTTGTTTTACACATGAAGTAGGGAGAATTTTATGATATGGGTGATGAATATTAATTGGGGCTTTGTGAAATTGATCCACATCAACCACAAAACATTGAAAAAATATTCATGACTATCAAAAGAGTATAACATGAAATAGGGGGTGAAATTGAAGTACTTTTCACAATAGATGTTGATAACAATTATGTTAATGACGACGAAGATAATTGTAAGTATAAATTTGTAATGAAAGTATATCAAAATTTCATATTGATAAGTGTTTTGTACAAATATATATATACACATTGTTCTAGTTTTTCATTTTTTTTAAAAGATTTTAGTATTTTGTCTTCTATAAATTTAATATAACTTATCCATTTTAAAATCATAAATTCCTAGATCAAAAAAATCAAGATCCTAGATGATCAGCTTCTCAAAGCACGCCACCACTTCCATCATCTTTTATGGATCCTATTAATTACTTTGTACCTGAGACTACTGGTGAGCCACCCATTTCATGATATGTCATTTGCATCCCACCACTTGATTCACCTTTGGGGATGAATTAGTTCATCACCCCTCCATCCATGGGATATTGTATACTTACTGTTAATGTTATGTATGACATTCTTCAAAAAACATTATATTTTTTTATTTATTTAATTCATTTTCCAAAAAAAATTAAAACATTGTAGGGATACAAATATGAAAAAATAATATGTATGGAATCTTAAGGTCGTCAATATTATCATTCTATTTGTTGACTTCAGGGTGCTTATTGGTGACTTTGCTGAAATCTATGGGGATTCTTTGGACCAATTATTATTAGATGGTGATATTTATCATTAATTATCAATATTAGAGCCATGTTCCAATAGAATTGAAAAAAATGAAGGTTGTGATTCTAAAGTAATGGTAATATTAATTTAATATTATTTGAAAACTATTTTACAAGGGATGAGTGAAATTTTGTAATATTTTGATGAAGTGTTATGTTTTTTATTTCAAGATGTTTTTTCATTTTGATTTCCATGACTTTATTTCATGACCTTGGAATTTGAAAATATTGGTAAAGAAATAGAGTTATTTTAAATGGATATTATGATATCAGTTTAATGACACTTGTCTGATCTCACAAAAAATGTATGAGAATGTCCCTAAAAGAATTTTTCATTAGAAAGGGATACTCATTGTCGATATCAACAAAGATGCATCTGATGAAGTAGTTGCATATTTTAATGCATCATGATAACATAAAAACAATGAAAATATAAT
This sequence comes from Viscum album, assembly GCA_963277665.1. NCBI lineage: Eukaryota > Viridiplantae > Streptophyta > Magnoliopsida > Santalales > Viscaceae > Viscum > Viscum album. Next base: position 715,864,571 of record OY728133.1, on the reverse strand, counting down.
TTTTATTAATGTTTCTATTTTTTTAAGAATTATAAAAAAATTGTGAATTATGAGAAACAAGTCATATACAACATTGTTGGGTCTTAATGTTTTTGGAGAAAAAGAAAAATTTTGGGTTTGTATTTAATTCATTATTATTTATATCATTTTATTATAACATAAATTTTTCTCTAACTTATTTATATTTTTTATAATGTATTATGAATTATGTTACTCTGTTGGCTAAACAGTGATGTGGTTCAGAGTGCATAAGAAACTCTATTGCAGTTTTGTAAATGACCCTACCAAATAAGTTTGAGTAAGTACTTTTCATTACCATTTAATATTATTTCATTACCATAAAAATGTAACAATGAAAAATATTTTATAATGGCTATCAATACATAAACACAATTAAATGGGCCCAACAACATGGAAAAAATGATGCCAATTTAGTGTCATTTGATATATCTAGCATGCCCCCAACTAATTGGGTCTAAGTATTTTTTTGTTATTATATAGTCATCAATGTTTTGTTTTTATAGTTTCAAAATAACAATAAATAATAATTAAATATTTATTAATTATATAACATTATGAAGTTTAGATATTTTAAAAAATCAATGTTAATTTTTATATTAACAAGTTGAAATTCAAAAAGTCTGGGATTCAAACCATTTACAATCATCAACGTTTTCCAATAATGATGAAGATTGAATATTTTAAGGGATGGAGAATCCATGACATGTATGATGGATGGGTTGTGGGCCTACTCCATCAGTTGTCTTCTGCAGCGTGGTATTATCCATTACTACAACACCCAGTAGGGATTTGAGTAGTTTCATTTATCAAGAATCACAATGAGAAACTGAAAAAATTAATGAAAAAAATAAAAAAACAAGAATATTATAGGGAAAATTAGGATCAGAGGTTGATCAAAAATGGAAAAGTCGTTATTTTCTATATTTCATCAGATGATAGGTAAAATCCACAAGAAAATTTCCAGCTATATATCTCATCCCCCAGAGGTAAATTTTAAATTCCACAAATCATTCACACATTTTCAAGGAACATAGAAAACATACCTAAATAAAACAAAAATTCATCTTTTATATATAAAACCTGCATTTTGGAGTTATACTAATCACATATTGTCTCGAATTAACATGTGGTTGACTCATTCACATAAAAAATGAATTATATATCATTATCTATAATATTAAAAATAATATGAGCTGGTTTTCTCAGTTTTGACTTAGTAAAATCATTTTAAATATAAAAAATCATTAAAAACATCTTTTATGGGTTCATAACCTGGGAAATGACATTTGATTTTCATAAAATCATATGAAAATGACTGAAAATTTAATTTTAAAATGTATGAACTGATGAAACATCATTTCCAATTACAGTTTTCATGTTATAGATGTACACATGTATTTAGAAATTTATAAAAATAAAAATGCATAAAATGGTGAAAACCATATGAAAAACCACTTATTGATGTGAAAATAATGGTAGACCCACAAATGACTTTGTTTTATATATACACATAGAAAGCTTTCTAATCCAACGTGTGGTGTGGTAGAAATTACTTAGCATACACTTTTAAAAGGTACCAAACCATTTTAAAATAAGTGTCATGTGTCAAAATAAGAAAAACTATTCCATATTAGCTTGAAATCATGAAAGAAAGAAAATAGATTTAATTTTGAAAAGTAGAATGTGATGTAATGCTGTTCTGAATTATAGATTTTTTGTTATGGTTGTAAACATTTTTTAGTGTTTCAAAACACTAAAAATTACATGGAATTGTCAAAAACATATAAAAAACATCAAATTTAATTTAAATCATGGGAATACCACCATTGATTTGTATTTGATGTGTAAAAATAGACAACAATTCAATCCGATGAGCGGTGTGGTCAGAATTACTTAGTATACACATCTAAAATGTAAAAATATCATTAAAAACAAGTGTTGAGGGATCAAAACATGGAAAATGACATCATATTTCCCATTAATTATGGGGAAATTATTAAAGATTTAGTTTTAAAATGTAGAAACCTATGGATCTTCATTTTGAATTATAGTTTTTTATATTATGGTCCTAAAATCGTTTTTAGGGTTTTAAAATGAAAAAACATGTTACGAAAGGCCAAAAAATAGCAGACAACCTCATATAAATGTGAAATAACTAGAAAAACATGGATGATTTTCTTTTATGTGTATATGTAGACAAAACATTAATCTAAAGTGCAGTGTGGTTAAAATTACTCGGTATACACTTCTAAAAGGTATAAACCCCCTAAAGAAGTATTATGAAGTCAAAAATAGAAAAACGATGTCAAATTTTCCTAAAATCAAGGGAAAATGATAGAAGATTCAATTTAGAAATGTTGGAATTGACATCACATCATTCTGAACTATATTTTTCATGTTATGATTGTAAACATGTTTTTAGTGTTTTAAAACACTACAATTTGTGTGGAATGGTCGAAACCATAGAAAATGACCTCATATTGATGTGAAATCATGGTAAAACCACCTATTAATGGTTTTTTACATGTATGTGTACACAACAAATCAATTTTATGTGTAGTGAGGTTGGAATAATGTATTATACACTTCTTAAAGGTACAAAAGTCTTTAAAAACAAGTGTTGGAGGTCAAAAATAGGAAAAAGATGTTATATTAACTTCAAATCGTGGGAAGAAAACCATATATTGAATTTTTAAATATAGGAACCGATGAAACATCATTATAAATTATGGTTTTCTTTTCATGTCATTAAAATTGTTTTTAGTATTATAAAAAACAAAAATGTGTGTGGAATAGTCAAAGCCATATAATGTAGACTCATGTTGATGTCAATTTACAATACAACCACTAATATATTTTTTATATTTATGAATAAGAACATGTCAATCTAACATTTAGTGTCGTAATAATTACTCGGTATACACTTATTTATGATATAAAATCCATTAAAAACAAGGTTCATGGCCAAATCAAGAAACTGATGTCATATTACCCTGAAATCATGAAACAATAATTGTATATTTAATTATGAAATAACAGAATTGACAACAATTAATTTTGAATTTTGTTTTTCTCATAATGGACCTAAATATGCTTTTATTGTTTTAAAACACAAAATAATTTGTCGAATGGCCAAGAAATAAAAAAGACAGTATATTGATGTATAATCACAAAAAATTCACCATTGAGCTGTTTTTTGTGTATGCACAGATAACACATCAATCTTTTGTGTGGTATGGCTGGAATTACATAGTTTAAACTTCTAAAAGGTATAGAATCCATTAAAAAAATGTCTGGGGATAAAAATTAAGCAAATGATGTCAAATTTCCCTGAAATCACCAGTAAATGTCTGTATATTTAATTTTGAAATATAGTTACCAACATCACATCATTATAAATTATGATTTTTCTGTTATGGTTTTAAACGTGTTATTAGTGTTTTAAAACACTAAAATTCCTGTGGAATAATAAAAACAAAATATGATGACATCATATTGATGTGAAATCATTCAAAAACCTCCGCTACATTTTTTTGACATGCATGCATTGAAAAAGAATCAATCTGATGTGTGGTGTAGTCATAATTACTCGGTAAACACTTTTCAATGGTATATAATCCTATGAAAATATGTTTTAGGGGTTTAAAAACAAGTAAAATGATGTTTGAATACCTAAAATCACAAGTCAATGATCATATATTTAATTGTGAATTTTATGAACCAATAACACATCATTTCAAATTACACTTTTCTTGTCATGGAAGTTAATGTATTTTTAGTGTTTCAAAACACAAATGCATGCGTGGAATGGTCAAAATCATAGAAACAACCTCATATTGATTTTAAATCAATGGTATAACCACTACTATGTAGTTTTTCATGTTTACACATAGGAAAGACATTAATATGACATGTTTTTTTCAAAATTACTATGTATACTCTTCTAAAAGGTACAAAACACTTCAAAAACTAGTGTTAGTGTTAAAACATGTAAAATGTTTTCTGATTTCCCTAAAATCATGAAAAAAACATGAATTTAATTAAGAAATATATGAAATGGAGGCATGTTATTCCAAATTAGGTTTTTCTCGTTATTGCTGCAAACACATTTTTAGTTTTTTAAAACATGAAAATGATTGTGAAATGGACAAAAATATAGAAAAATACTTCTGATTGATGTGAAATTCGGTACATCCTCTATTGTGTTTTTTTCAACATGTATGTGTAGAAAAAACATCAATCGTATATGCAGTGTGGTTGGAATCACTTGGTATACACATCAGAAAGGTACAAAAGTCTTTTAAAACAAGTGTTGGGGGGTCAAAACTAGGAAAACGACATCATATTTCCCTAAAATCATAGGAAAACAACAATATATTTAATTTTTAAATATAGGAACCTGTAACACATCATTCTGAATTATGGTTTATTTGTTATGGATTTAAACACATTTTTAGTGTTTTAAAACACTAAAATGTATGTGGAATGGTCAAAATAATAGAACATGACATCAGATTGATGTGAAATCATGTAACATCAACTTATAAGTTATTTTTTAAATAGAGTACGCGTAGTGAAATCCAAATTATTAAAAAAGTATTATGCAAATTACATGCACACTGCAAGTTGCCTTAAAAGTAAATTAGAATATTTACTGATCCCTTTTCAGTTTCAACTATTTAATATTATCTTAAATAGGTGTGCTTATGTTTTCAATGTTTTTTTTCATTTTATATTATTTTTTTACCTAAATTTATTTAGTTTTACAAACAAAATAACAATTTTTATGTGCCGCATTCTGAATATATTTTGTGTCTTTTCCCATTTCCATTTCTTTTATTTAATGTTCTAGTTTTCATTGTAGGTAACAAATGTCAGAAGTAGATAAGAGATTGACCATTAAGAACCAAATAATTATTTAGAAGATAGTCATGATGGTTCTTAGTTTCCATGGTTTTTTTAGAATTTTATCAGTTATTCTACAATAATTATGATTTATTATGTGTAGTTTTTATTTGTGTTTTATTTTTTGTTAAAATTAGTGAGATGATGTGGTTGGATTCATTTGATGAAAAGATGGGGAGGTAGAACCATATAGTGGATGCTGTGACATGGGTTTAGATTGGCCAGTGCTTATTTTTGGATATATTTAATATGTGTATTGACATACGTATGGGTTAACTTGGATTAAGGTTATGACGACTGTGTGTTGGTTTGTGAATGCGGATGTATTATCTATGGATTATAAGTTTATCGTATATTTATAATTTAGTTTTGTATATGTTAATTGTTATTATAATTATAGTTTTTATTAAAAATATTAAATATAAAAGAAATCTCATTTTGTAGTGGTTTTAAGGAAGTGCGACTAAAAACATTTTATATAATATTTTTAGTTGTAGTTAATCTTAACTGATGCTAAAATGAACAGCCTCTAATATGTTCCATGGTTGTTTCTTTTATTTTATTTATATTTCATGTGGATTTTTTATAATTTAAGGCCACTAAACAAAAAAGTAACTACTAATAAATTCTTTAATAATAACACTTAACAAAACTACCGCTAAATTAAAAGAAATTTCCACTAAATGACCAGTGACCCTGCAATACATGATAGTTTTACTAACCTTCGTTATATTATTAAGAAGTAGTTTAAATCTCTACTAGTTTAAAAAAACTACCACTACTGACCCATTTTTCTTAGTTTGAGAGTAATCCTGAAGATATCTTAAGGGATTTTTCTGGTGAAACATTCCATTAACTAGGACCAACTAGGACGGAAGACCCAAATGATATGCTAACATGATAACTCATCGTAAATTTACCAAATTTCTAATAGTCTGAGGATAAATACTACCTCATATACTAATCCTTTTTAAAGGACTATAAGAATACATATTTAATAATATATAATTAAAAATCTTGTACTTTATTGGGATCCTCTCATTATTCATATAATAATTTCGATAGTCTTGAGAAACCATATTATACTCATGAATCACATATTATATTCTATCATCCACCACACCAATTAAAATCAAATGATCTCTAATAGTATAACCTCATTATATTATAGTGAAGATATATATAACTCTACATACAATACCTGAAATGTAAATATGTTTGTGTTTTAGTGATAACTGATATTATTTTCAAACTAATCCAAGTCAAAATACTTTACCAAAAAACCTCTAGGGTCAACAAAAATTTCACAATATATTCCCTCTATTGGTTTGATCATTTAATCTATATTCTTATCCATAAAAGGATGAAATTCCATGTTATTTAATAAAGGAGACACAAAATCATATTTAAAATTCATTTCCATTATCGGGGTATAATAAACATCATGTTATGAGATTCTTATCCTCAAATTCCTTTGAAGACTCGTGACATGATCCTTATAAGTCCTCACTAAAAAATTAACTACACAAGGCTTCTTAATAAATAGAAAATTAGAGAAAATACCCAAATACTCTATAACTACACATATCACTTAAAAACCAATCAAATTTCATGGAAAACCTATCACAAAATACATTAATATTTCCTCTCATATTCACAGGTGGACATCCAACGAATTTAATAGATCAACAAGAACATGATGTTTTCATTTAACCAACTATGAAATAATATATAAATATATAAACTCTAATATTATCTTTATTATATCATTCCACCAATACTAGTTCTTTAGAAATTGATACATAATGTAAAGACCAGGATGTATAGCTATATGTGATATTTGAAACTCAAGAAATACCCCAAATTGCATCATCTTAGATACAATAAGTTTCTCATGAAACAAAACCCAATATTTTTCATCCACCTTTTATTCCTCGAGATCATCTCCGTGAACAAGACAATATCACCACACATCCTCCTCATGATCTCACAATAGAGATTCTATTACCTAATAAATTAGTGGGGAATTCACTATTATATGATATAATAATTTCCATTACAAACCTCCTCTATATCAAGATAAAAATATACAAGATCCTATTTCATCTTCAATTCAAACTTTTGCCTATCAAGTAATATCACCACACATCTTTCATCCCAACATATTAATTTTCCCTAGAGTATAAGAGATATGAATTTCATATTAATATAGTAGCACCACACATATCCAATGATTAAAATTTAAATTTAACTAAGAGAAGATGTATCAAATTCATTTATAATTTATGAAGACTTAAAAGCACTCCCAATGATACAATATTATCATAAAATCCTATAAAACACCATAACCACGGTCTCAATATCATGGGTTTGATAATTACTCTCATGAGTATATAACTATTAAAATCTATAATAAACCACTAAACACTCTTTCATCAAATAAAAACTTTATACATGATTTGAAGCATCACAATAATACTTGAATGTAACTCCTTCATTGGGTATGTGAGGAAAGTGAGAACTAATTAAATTCTTCTTCGAACACTCAAATACTACCTAAAACCCAGTTTTCCAAATAAGATCCTAGTTGTTACTAGTTAAATATTTAAATGATTCCATAATTAAATAGAAATAAAAATAAAAACACATATAATAACTAGAAATACTAAGTAAATTATAAAACTATGAAATATTATTAGGTGTTACCAAAGAAATTATTTCCTTAATCATTTAAGGATAGATAAAAACGCCTAAATAAGATATGATGTATCTTAATAAATTCCCACCATTTTTATAATATATATATTTATATTAATTTATAAAAAACATAAATTTATGAAGGATCATAAAAAATCCTTATATGTTGTGTATTCTCCTCCTATATCACTAATTACAAAAGGATAACATCAATTAGCACCACTATGAAAGGATATAATAAATCATGAAATAAATATTTCATCAATCCCATAAATAATTTTAAATCATTCATGGTACATAATTCATCTTTTTGAACTCAATGTTTCTATAACAACACTTAAAATTAGTATTCTGAGCATATTCCTCTCCCTCTTACATCTGGTGATATCCTTACCATGTATTAATCTTTCAGAAATATTAATATTATTTCAATGTGTCAAAAATATTACCAAACCTCAATAGTAGAGTGGTTATTTATAAATTCCATAACTAATTACCTGTAATTAATACGTAGTAACAAATAATCATTCACATTTTAAAAAACAACAATATAGATCCCTGAGGATATATGCTAGACTGGATGAATCAGACATGAAAAATATCATTTATCTAAATCTATAATATGTAAATTTCTAATGGTGTCACATTATAAAGAAACATAGAAATTATATATATGATCAAGAGTAACTCTATCACAAATATTTTCCATTAAAAATGGATATTTCTTCAAAATATTCAAATAAAACATTCAAAATATCCTATAAAATGATAAAAAATACAATTCTTAGACGTAAATAAAAATAAATAATAAATGATTAATCTATGATAAAATAAGATCCAAAAATTTCAAATCCATATGATAATCCCAACTACTAAAAAATGAAAATTTCCATCAATCCATGTTTTTGAAAAAACTCACTGATTGTAAAAATAAATGATATCTTCTACATACTACAATTAATCTATTCTAATGATGAAATTTAATGTTTCTATATATAACAAAACAAATGTTCGGTAACATAATGTTTCCCCATAACTAGTTCACACCCCCAACTCACGTCTCTCAAATTAGACTATCCCCTGGCTGGTGTGGATGAAATCACGGGTATAATAAAATTATCCACCTTAAGTCCAAATTGTAATTCCTTGAAAATTTAGTTTAAAATAATAATATTCTCTATATATCAAATAACATGGAACACCTAATTCCAGGAATATTGAGATATATTCTAAAAATGTTATTATTTAAATGTGACAATTATACCCTAGTCATTGAATTGGGGGATTTGAATATAAGAAACCACGTTAAGAAATATATGTGTAATGGTCCTACTCAATAAAAATTTATTGATTAATTATTATGAAATAATCCATTTTTTATTAAAGTCAATTTATTCTTAAAAAAAATTTCTTCAAAAATTAATTTTATTGCAATTTATGCATAGAAATTATAATTAATTTACAATACATTTAAAAAATTTATTTTATAAAATGTAAATGTTTATAAATATTATCATATACAAATTAACTTCTTGTTAAATTTTGGGATTTTTCTAAAATGATTGGGTTTTTAATGTATGGTGAAATTTGTCTTCCAAATAATCTCATTTCTTTTCATTATATTAAGTAATTTGGAGGTCCCATTATATTTTTTATTTGGTATTAAAGTGAAATATGCTCTATTTTTTGAATTATTTAATTAGTTTTGTTGGAATCAGCAATTTTCCTGATTTTGATTATGTTAATTTTAATGCTTAAAGGAATATTTTCATAAATCCATTTTCTGTTGAATTTAAAAAATTCATATTAAATCTTATTGATGAAAGTTCTATATATTGAATCCTGAAGAAATGATATCATGTTTTTAATCCAAATTTTAAATTTTTTTTAAGAGTTTCACTTTATTTTTGTTCATCATGAAATGTAACCATTGAAAATATTTCTAACCTCAATGAGGATAAAATGGAAAAAACATGGTGAAAATATGAGATAAGGTATCAAAATCTACAAAAAATTTGAAATTTATACATTTTATGGGGTTAATTTGACCATATCAATCCCAAATTATAATATAGGTAATTTTGGTGTCATGTTTCCATGATAATGATGTAAAATAAAATACAAATTTTAACGCTCTTGATTTTAAATTAATTTTATACGTCTATATTGGGATAAAAATTGAATGAATGTTAAATTTTATTTAGATCATAATAAAATTATATTTATCAAGTCAATTTATTTCTAATTTTTAGTGAATATATAATTACCTTAAACTCCTATACAACACTGATATAGTTCTTGTTCTAACAATAGAAATATCAAATTAAATGATATTAAAAATGTAAAATTTAATATTATTGGATGAATTATTATGTAACATGACTTTTATGGTTAATAATAATTTGTATGTTATTGTTGAATAGTTTATATTACAATTCCTTTGTTATCTTGATTTATTTAATGTAAAATTCAATGAATTGTGTCAAAAATCACATTAATGATATTTTATGAAAAAAAAACATGTTATTAAATAATGTAAAAATGAAAATTAGGATGATAAATGTTCTTAAATATCATCTATTTTCCATTTATTGTCCAATTTTCACTATATATGTAAAATTATAGCCCTTTAAGATTGAAAATTGTTCTTCAGCAGTTAATTTTAAAATTGCTTAGCTAAGAGGTTAAACCAAAATATAAGGTCTAAAATATTAATAAAACACATAAGAGTTTTATTTATTTATGGTATTAAAACAATATACAATCTAATATAATAAATTATTTCCACATATCAAAAATTTGACATGAAAAATTAATTTATTATATTTAATTAATTTTTTAATTCCCTATGTTTCATTTCCCACTCTTATAAAAGGACACCCCTCATTTATCTTATTTACACCATATCGAGCCATGTGGATACACAAAACCCTTCCCAATTATATTTCAAATTTTATTATACTCTAATTATATGATCTTTTCACCTTTATAGACCATTACAAGGGTCCTAAAGGATGGATATAAATGAGGTCCACGGAAGAAGATGTAATCCTCCTACTAGACATCGTTTAATTTATTTCAACTTATACCTATTTTAAATATGTGGTAAACATAATAAAATAATAAAATAATTATCCTTAATATAATTAAAAATTATTATGATTATTTAACCACAATTACTCACACACTTTCCCATCTAATGGGAAGTGAATGTATCACTCATGTTTATGTGTGGACTACCGCCTCTACATAGTGATAAAATGAATTTTCCATCCCCATATTTTCTAGATGGTTATTTTTATTAGTTTTTTATTTATATATAATATTTATATAATAATTAATCCAATATAATTATAATTTTATATTTACCATATTACCTTCTATTCTATTGGAAAACTATAACATCACTCGTACATACATGTGGACTTCCGCCTCCAAGAAGCGATGGGATTTTTTATTTCCACCTTACATGGATGGTAATAATGGTATATTTAGTTTATATATTTGTTTTTTATATAAAAATTAGTATTATTTAATTGTAAAATAATACTGTTATTTAAAAAAAAATTAAAACAACTTTCATGTGTAAGTATGTCGTATTGTCTCCATGAACAATGCAAATTATTTTTCTATATCTAACTTTTATTGATGAATCTATATATATATTATTATATATATATAATGATTAAAAGTATTTATATTATTAACCATGATTAATGTTCATGGACATAAAATATCAAAAAAAAACTGTCATAAAAATAAAAATAATTAGCACCTGGAAATAAAGATTTTAATAAGGAATTATTAACAAACGGGTGGTAAAATGTTATTTGTTGGTCATATATGATATTATAAAAATAAAAATTATTTTGGAATATAATTTTATTAAATTTAAATTTATTATATATGATTTTAGAGTGCTTTTGATGAAAGTAAAACTTGAGGTGAGGGTTTTATATTACAATCTCATTGTTTACCAGGATTGTATATGATTAAGTTTCTAATGATTTAGTTTCATGATACAACTCTAAATAATATCATGAATTCTCTTATACTCTAGTTATTAATTGAATTTTTAAGTAATAATACCATTTCCCTCCGTATTTATCATAAAATTATTATGATTTTGTCTAAATGTTCTTCATTTCCTCTTTAGAAAAGAATTTTTTTTCACATACTAGTTTTCTTTAAAATATTTTGAATAATGAATTTAATATTATAATATTATTATATATTTTTTGACCCATGTTTTAATACTTTAAAAAATGGTTTAAAATTATTATTATTTTCATTTTATGAATAATTTATGTTTGAATTTTTACAAAAAATATAAATGTAATATTTGTTTCAACTTACCATGTATAAACAAAATATTTTGTTTTCTTGAATGATATAATATTTGAATTTTATTTTAAAAATTTGAGGGTTATTTTTAAGGTAAATGTTTCTATAATATTTTTGAAATTTTTTAGATTTTAATGAATTTTTTTCATAATGGAATGGGTGTTTTCCTTAAAAAATATTTAAAGTGATATTTTAAAGAAGTCATCATTTTTAGAACATTATTTGTTGTTACTTATGCTTTACTGGGTATATGATCGAAGGATACAATCATTATTATTTTAATTTATGTCTCATGATTTTTATGATTATATTTTTATGAAACCCATTTATATTACATAGTATATATTATGTTAAAATATTTATAAAAATTATTTCCTTTATAGGGGTTATGATATATGAAGACTGATTTATTATAGTTTACTATACGTATTAAAAGAATATGATTTTGTGGAAAGATGGTCCAAAATTATATATTACACGAATTAGTTTACTAAATATTGTTATTTAAGGATATAATAAGGATGAGAATGGTGATTGGACATAATTTATAAGGGAACTCTATACACTAGGACTATTTTGGGAGTAAACCTTGACTATGGATTTAAGGGAATGGGTAGGGAATTGAATAAACTGTGATAATATTTTATATGATAATTGACTAAGGAAATGATTTTTTATAAATATGCGTATTCAAAAAACTTATTCGTTGTGCCTATTTTATGCTCTCATGGCTCATGTTATTTGACTCATGTCTAATTCATGTATTTTTAAATATCAATTTTTATTCCATGATTCAATATTATAATCTATTCTGTGTAGGGTATGGATTTTAAAATGTTAATATCATATTTTCATTACATTATTCTCATTTTATTCTTAATTGGTTATTTATATATATTCCTTTTTTAACAATACTGAGTATCTAAGATGAACTTTTCTTAGGATTAATTTACCAAGATTACAGATAAATGATTTAAGTTGGGTATTTTAAATAAGTGTACTATATTGGAATATTTTAGTGCTAGATATTGAAGATCTTTCATAGAATTATAATATTGTGTATCTAGTCACCAGAGACACTAAAAATTTATGTTCCTTAGTCTTGTATTTGTAAAATATCTTGAATATTCATCTATCAAGATGTAATATTGATGTATGAAAAATTTATTTAATATTTGTTTTTATCAAAGTGTGCATTTATTCAATCATTGGAGATTGGAATTGTAGAAACATTTCAATAAACATGGGTATATGTCTATGAAAATGATAAAATCCTAATGTTTTGATTAAGAAGAGATTATTTTGTTTCCAAGAAATACATCCTTGTATGTATACTATTAGTGGATTTTGTTTTGTCATTGTAGAATATAGGGGTAATAACCCTAAAAAGAGTTAGTCGAGTGTATCTTGATTATCATTCTAGTCTACGGTGAGTGTTCCCTTACCACACACCTAGTTTGAAACTCCTAGTGGAAATTATTAGTTTAATTAAAATTTTATTTATGAACCATTATGAAGGATTTGAATTGATGGTGATCATATTTTAAGTTGGTTAAACCTATGGTTTTATAGATTAAAAAATGTGGAATTATTTAGGCATCCTATGAATGTTTTTTTTCTAATTATATGATTTCCAATTATGATTATTTTTTATCACACTCTATGTTTTAGATTTACTCAATGGTTAAACCCAACAGGATACAAGTTAAAACAGAATTTGAAGAAAAATGTAATGATCATCCTCATGAAAAACTAAATGAAATAGTCCTTATAAAGATAAAACATGTTATTATGCCTAATATGGTATCACAATATAGAAATAAATATATAATTTTTTTGAGTTTCCTAACACATAAAATAAGAATAATTTTTACTTTTATGGATGTCCATGTTATAATAAAAATAGAGGGAAAAATTTTCATTTTTCCTCATATCCGGAATATGGGAAGAAGTTCCCGCAATAATGTATAAAAAGAACAATTAGATATTTTTTGTGGAATTGAAGGTCATGGAGAAATAAATTTTTATGGAATTAAATGTATTATATATGGGGAACATGGGAATTATCCAAGTTAATGGCATAATCTATGGGTTAAATATTATACCAAGAAATTTTCTATATTATATTGATCCCTAAAGTGGAATGATTAATGTATTTAGGTATTTAGATTCAAAAAATATATTATAGAGTTGTCTTGTCAATGATATTTTGGATATAAGAATAAAGAATCATATAAAGATTATTATGAATTAGATTTTATCTAATTAATTTCAATCACATTTTGAATGGTACCAATAACCTAGAAAAGTTATTTAGTGTTAAAGTAAAATATTTCTAAATTACAAGAATGAAAAAAACCCATAATATGTGTCTACCTCTGAGATATTAATGTGTACTGGGGATAAATATGTTATTGTTGCTGATAAAGTAAATTAAATAGTATTAATGACCTTGTAATTGATTCATATATATGATGAAAAATTTATTTATATTATCTTTGGTGAATTTTTTATTGTTATGGATTTATGTAATTTATTAACTAATATGTGATCATATTAATGTAATAATTAATGAGTTATTATCAAGAAGTATATATGTTTTCATTGATGTTTTATGGTGATCTTTGTTATTACCATGATTTTGGATAATATATGATAAAGGAATTCACATATTTGGTATGTCACATTAAGATACACTTTATGTTGTATGGGGAATTAATGTTATGTTTATTTTGGAAATAGGGTGACCTTATTTCATAATTTATTAAATTCGAATTTGGTTGGACATATTTTTTAAGGGATTAATGTTTAAATAATTATATAATGGTTTAAGTTGTACTTTATCTATTATTGTTATAAATTTCAGTATTATTTAACCATTTTGGATAACCTATGCAAATAATTTTGGTTTTGGTAAATATATAGAGATAGGAGAAATGAATTTTAATTATTTTATAGATATTGTTATATATTAAATTTTATTTTTTGGGTCTTTAGGTAAGAAAAATAATATCTAATATTCATTTCTTGGAGTAAGAGATAATGTGGAAATTGATCAAGGAGGAACCAAAGGATGAAATTATGCTTATGATAAAGAATGAAATAAATTTATTATATTTTTTCATGTCACCTATCATGATAGTAAAATAATTCAATGAATTTATTAATATTATATTCAAATAAAACATTTATCCTTTTAACTTCTTTTCGGATGAATTGATGGTCTCTCCACCGCTCAAAGATTTGTGCATTTTTGGTTATTAACATTATAATGACTATGTTATCTATCTCTAAATAATAGTACATGAATGTTAGTTTTCTCTAAAATGAATATATTTTAACTTCAAACCAATGTTGAACTAATATGGGAACCTTGATTTTTTTTCTCCTAGTAACCGTTATGTTTCCCACCTCCCCTTTTCAAAAAAATGTTTTACTATCCCTTTATAAATGGTGGGTTTTCGATAAAACATTTTTAAAATATTAAAACATTTATGAATGAGATAATTTATCAAAGGCATAGTTTATTTAAGGTGGTATAATTTGATACCTATAAAATTTAGTTTAAATAATAATAATATTGATAGTTTTCTTAACACAAAATACTGAGCTTTAAACAAATTTACATATATTAGTAAAATGTTATTATTTAAATATGATCATTATAACCAAGCCATTAAATTGGTGAGTATGAATATTATTAACAACATTGTGAAATAAACATGCAATTTTAATACTCAATACAAAGGTATTAATCAATTATTTGGAAATAAGTACTCACATTTTTAGTATAGTATTTTTATGCCTTAAAAATTCATTTTCTTTAAAAATAATTTTTATTTCATTTTTTGTAATGAAATTATAAATAATTGTTTCCAATATTCGAGATATTATATTATAAAAAAAATTATTCTTTAAATCATTATATAAAAAATAAATTATGGTAAAATTGGCGTATTTTTCTAGAATTATTTATTTTTCAGTGAATAGTGAAAAGTACTACTTTCAAAATTACTCTCATTTTTTCATTAAATAAAGTGATTTAAAAGTCCAATTATTTTTTTTTATTCATTACTAAAGTTAAATATTATATGTTTTAATTAATTATAATATAATTAACTCCATTTCAATTAGTAATTTTTATAACTATTCAATAATTTAATTTTTATACTTCAAACACATTTATCAAAAAAACTGTTTTCATTTCACTTTTAGAATTTATATTACAATTAATTTCAAATAATTACATATATTTAATCTTTAAAAACATATTTAGTATGTGGAATAAATATTTTTAAATTAAATTAATAGATACCTTTTATTATTTTTCATTATAAAAAGAATCTATGGTAAATATTTGTTACCTTGGTAAGGGTAAAATGAGAAATATAAGTTTAAAATTATGAGATATGGTCTCTAAATCACCCTAATGCTTTTTTATTTAATTTTATGTGATTAATTAGAATATATACATAAGAAATTTAAAATATTGTATATTTGTGCTACTTTTCATTAATAATGTCATTTATAATATTTTTATAATGAAAAATACAAAAAATGTCACGAGATTTCTTTGAAAGTTATTTTATATGTTCACATAGGGATAAAAATAAGTTGTGAGTCAATATTAAATTTTATTTTTAGAATAATAAAATTATATTTATATTGATATTTTATTTATGATATAACTACATTAAACACTTATACAACACTAACATATTGCAGGTGCAAGCAGTATAAAAATCAATGTAAATGATTTTAAAAACATAAAAAGTATTAAATTTTTTGAATTATGGTGTGGAAAAATTAATATTACTAATAATATAATATATTATTTTATTTTTTTATTTTTAATTTAATTTTTGTCCTAATTTCTTTAATGTCAAATTTAATAAATAATGTCAAAAAAGTCATTAATGGAACTTTTTGAGAAATTATATCGTATTAAATTATTTATGAATTATTAATATATTTTAATGGTGTAAATAGGGTGATAAAATATCTATAATATCTTAACATTCCCATTTATTAGCCTATTGTTACCTCATAAGTAAAATTATATACCTATAAAATAGAAAATTTTGTTCCAAAAGTTTAGGTAAAAATTAGTTAACTTAGGGTTAAATAAAAATATATGATTTAAAATAAAACATAAACCTAATAAAAATTTTTTCGATTAAGGGGTTAGAATAATATCTTATATTAGATTCAAACATATTTCCACAAGGTTCCACTTCAACCTGAAAATGATTTTATTATATTTATATATTTTTATTGATTCCATATAAGTCATTTTCATCCCTTCTAAAATGAATCCACTCATTTCCTTTATTTACGCAACTATGATCCATATATCACAACAATGACCAGAAACATTATCATTTAAACATCCCTAGTCATGAGTTATATGTTATTTTCTTCATAAAATACCTTTTAAAGGTTCATTAAGAATGGTTCTAAAGGAGTTCTACTGATGAAGAGGCAATCATCTCACCTAAACTGTTTCGGATTATTTATTATTATACATCCTATAAATCCATGGTATTCATCATAAAAATTATATTTAGTGTACCCAAAATAATTAAATTTCATTATTTTTTTAACCACCACTATTCACCCTCATCTCTATAAAATGGGAAGTGAAAGTATCAGTCGTGTATTTGTGTGGACTGTCGCCTCCACGTAGTGATAAAATTCATTTTCCATCACCATCATTCATAGATGATTATTATTCTAGGTTTAATTTTTATATATAATATTTATAAATTAATTATTCTTCTATAACTATAATATAATATCTACCTAATTACCTTTGTATTTATTGAAAAAAAAATTGTTACCCATGTGTACATTTGGACTACCACCTCCACAAAGTGATCTAATTCATTATCCATTTTCATATTTCATGGATAGAAATAAAGATATATTGAATGTATATATATGTTATTTTTAATGAAATTATGGTATTGAATTGGTAAAATAATACATGTTTTCCTTCTTTCTTTTTAATTGATAATGAAACCATCATTCATTCGTATATATAGCCTACCAGCTCAATGAATGATGTAAATAATTTTTTTATCTCTACCATTTATAAATGAGTCAATATATATATATATAATAATACATTTTAAATTTATGTCATGATTAGAATTATGGATATAATAGAACCATGGCTAATGTTCCAATACCGTAATTTCTGAACTAAAACTCTCATGAAAATTGAAACATTTAACACACAAAAATGGATATTTTAATAAGGAGTTATTAATAAATGGGGTTTTAAATGTTATAACCGGATATTATGTGATATTATAAGTATTTAAATTTTACTTTAAGAGGATTTATGATAAATTTAATTTTATTAATGTGGTTTTTGGAGTACTTTTGAATCAATTCAAACTTGAAGTATGGGTTTTATGCAAAAATCTAAATATTTTCATAGACTATTTATAATTAAGCTTATGATGATTAATTTTAATGATATAACTTTTATAAATATCAAGAATTTTATCATCCATTGGTTATTAATGGAATTTTCAAGAATCAATATCACTTTACATCATTTTATACTTAAAAATTTTGAATTTTTTTTAAGAAACAAATATTATTACTACTTTGGTT
Organism: Viscum album; assembly: GCA_963277665.1. Taxonomy (NCBI): domain Eukaryota; kingdom Viridiplantae; phylum Streptophyta; class Magnoliopsida; order Santalales; family Viscaceae; genus Viscum; species Viscum album. The sequence continues at coordinate 715,845,980 of OY728133.1, read as the reverse complement.
GGGTACCTTTTTATTCCATGTAATTGTTTTATTTAAAATAATTACAAGGATTTTATAAATATTTTTATGAAATCTTAGACCAGAGTTACACTAAAATGTTATCTGAGGTCAGTTTCCCACATGCCCTCAACCACATCTCCCCAAATGGAAAAGGTTGTTGACTAACAAAGAGGGACATAGGTGTGTATATGGGAAGTCGATACCCTCATTTCAAAATAATATCATAGTGGATGTATATAAGAATAAATGTAATTTAAAAAGATGTAATAGAAGAATCATATTGTAATAATAAATAATATAAACAATTGATGTTAATAAATTTTAACTGGATGCTGAATCATATACAAAATAATGATACATGTCATGTCTCAACAAACCTGAATGAAAAATTATAGAAGGAAGTATTAAATTCATGGTGTATAAAATATGAAAAAGTAATCTAAAAAATACCTAAGAATCCCAATCTAAAAATCGAGCATCTTCTACCAAGATCCAACATAATGCAATCAAGCAATATCATGTGTCGAAGGCTGGAAGATTTCCATTGATGACACTTGAATAAATTTATTATGCTCAGGTAACAATTGCATCTATGATAAGGTGTGAGATAAAATCATAGTATTCCACCACCAATGGATTTTATAGCATCAAATTTTTGAAATATATACTGAAATTGTAGGAAATAATGCACATATTAAAGTAAATCAGAACAATATGGTAAATACCCAAGTACCTACTTTGGCCTTAGCAGGTGTCTCATCATGTAACAATTTTTACCTAATTAATCGTGTTCCATTTTACATAATAATGTCATGTAATGTAAAAACAATACTCTAATCACCTCATAATAATAATAATAATAATAATAATAATAATTAAGGTTCCAATTTATAACAAGTCATCCATTATGATAATAATGAAGAGGATCCAAGGTAATAACCAAAGAATCTTTGACCTATAGGGTTGGGCCAATTGAACAATAACCTATAACTGGGCTATAAATGTATGAGTGTAATCTAAGGTGAAATCCCTATGACATTCCACAATAATTTAATTTTTAATTGAGTCTATGTTATTTTTCCAAGCTAAAATAGGATAAGCAATCATTATTCCAAATGGTGTATCCATGGTTCCTCATGACCACAAATGTCATGCTGAAACCAAGGACTGTAGAAATGGAATCCTATCATAATAATGTATGGATCCTATGGTTTCATACATGACATCCATGAAGATGCAAGGGTCAGGTTCCATGGTGGTCTCAACCATTTCATGTAGCATCCCAGAAATAGAATTGCATCCTTGAATTCTCAAGGATTTCCCTTGTGAATCCAAGGACGACCGAAGTCTTACCAATCCAGCAATAATAACTAGTTCCACATACAATAGGCCCCTTATAATTAATTCAATCATTAATTAAGACTGTGTGATAATCATTCCATTTAATAATTCTGAGGTTTCTTCCATACCTTTCATTACTATGACAAGGTTAAAGGACACACAACTATTTATTAATTTATTTATGTTATATTCAATTAATATGCTTGATCCTCTTCCTTCTATTAATCATGGAAAGATGTTATATGGACAATATACAAACACATTCTACTACATTTAATTAGGTAAAGATATATATATAATATACTTTTCAATTCCATTTAACATTGATATATCAACTTGAAACACATAACATAAGAGGGTCAATGGACAAGAATACATGTGCTAGAAATTTAAAATTCATTGATTTTATTAATCACTAACAATTATCAAGGTCAATTCAAGGAATTCCCTAACAGTGGTGTATAGATGCTTGATAATATCCTAAAATAATAAATATGGAAAACATCCTACTTGGGGTGGTCATTGTTGAGTTCATAACCTCCAACGATTGATAAAATTTATCAAAAGGGTCTTAGTGATGTTCTCTGTCAGGATCTAAGTATCACTGAGAGGGGGAGGGGTGAATCAGTGATATCTTTTTCTCTTTTATGTTTTCATCTTTTTGAAACAACCTTTGCCTCATGTTAATTAGATTCTCATTTTCTGAACACACACAACCCTAAGAAAATAGGATTTAAAATGTTTACTACTCAACAAGAGTAGCTACGTCCTTCGTATGGTACAAAAATAATCTAGTACCACACAATCCACTAGAAAAAATATTTTTATATTGAATAAAATGCGTAGGTTGTATCCTTACACTTTTGTAGAATTTGGAAAACAATCCGAAAGTTTTTGTACACCCTCGAAGCACAAATAGGTAATTACAGTATTTCAGTGCTTCTTTAAAATTGAACATGTGTGTTCTTTGATGTTCAAATATCAACTTTCTTACCAATAAGCCATTAAAAACTAATTTACACACAACTGAATAAGTATAAAGAACCCAAATCTTTCCCATATCCTTTTAGGTTTCTTGCGCATAAATTTTATTCCATGCATGAAAGATTTAAATTTTGTTATGAAACACCTCTTGCGTGCAACTTCCTTCGTGCATGAAACTCTCTTCTGGCACACAACTTCTCCTTCTTGCATGCCACACTATTTCCTTCACTGACTCTACATTTCTTAATATTTTCTACACCTTAGAGCTTGATATTTTTATAAGTGTTGAGATTTTTAAATGTGAGGGGTTCACCTCTTATTTATAGATTTCGTTGACCCCGGCACGCAAAAAACCCCAATGTGACATGCAATATCATAACGCATCACACAAAACCCCATTTGACATTGCATTGGGCGTATAAGTCTCTTTTTTTCCAAACTCATACTTCATGCACTTATTTATTGTTTTACGAACTTCATTTTTATTTTCTTGATGTTTGGACCTCGATTCTTGCCTTCTACACAAGATTCCAAACTACATACAATCTTGCATGCGAAAACCAATCTTTCACGCAAGCCTCTCCTTTTCCAGATTTTGACGTTCGGATAATGTAACTCCAGTTTCACACAACATGCCAAGAAATCTTAAAACATTCACAAAACATCCTTTGTTATTTCTCTCTTCGCTACATTCCATAAAAATTCGTCATCCTTCATCACAAATTCCATTATCGTGATATGTATCCTTTGATCGAACAACATTTGCATCATCATGTTTTCAATGGGAAGTACTGAAACTTCCCATTCTTCCAACCGAATTATTCCTTCTAATAAAAACCGCATTTGAATAGAATCATCCTTTATACCCCTTTCCTTCAAAGTGAATTGATATATCTTCTTTGACAAAAAAAATACAACACACTATAACATCATACTCTTCTTAAATTCCTATCTATAAAAATTTTCCCAACACTTAGAACACAATTATAATAAATATAACCAAGGCATATTAATTTAATAGGCCTTTCCCGATAAAATCTATGTGCACACAAGGAAATTTATAAAACAATGAAAAAATGAGGGATCTGCTATAGAGAACCTATAATGGGATCGTACAACTCACATCATATAAGATAATCCTTTATTTTTTCTTAGAATAGAAGAGATATTAAGAATTAATCATCACCCTAAAAATAGGGTATATGAGCCTACACATTAATAAATTTATCAAGGAAAATATAAATAAAGAATGACAAAAAGGAATCAATATCTTACTGATAGGAATCCAATAAGATGAACAATTATTTAATCGGATTATGGATGGATGAATAGGATAAAAAGCTATAAATGAGCTTCAAATGACCTTAATGAGGGGGAATGTAGAAGGTTTCCCACTAGAAATAGAAAATCAGTATGAACGGTGAAATTAATATTTAATTGATGAAATTATCATGAATTTTTAAAAAATGGGGGTTGCATTGTTTGGTCGCATGGTTGGCCAAAATATGTGCCAATCATACACCCTTATCTATGCTAAAGAAAACACATATGATTTTTCCACTTGATTAGGGAAACTACGCTCCAACCATGCAATTATCCTCTACTAAAAACTGATGTAATTTCCCTTGGGTTTCTAGCACTTAGGGAATGGTTAGGTAAAACCGTGAGCCCGACATCACCCCAGTATCCAACCCCACATGGTTATGAAAGACTGTGTAGGATAGGTCAAATAGTTTCTAATAACTATGCATCCTAGATATTTTCTCCATTGGTCGGGGTTCCACACTCCAAACAAGCCCTGTACACCCACCAAAACTTTTATAATCTCATTATGAATCTGTATTTGTTCCAAAATAAAGAATTTGACCAAATTGAAAAATAATCCATACACAAGATAAAAATCAGGTTCTTATAGTGTTACCCCCATAAATGAACTTGACACTTAGTTCATCTTCCAATAGTGGTGAAACACTATCTAAAAGGATCTATGGTCATTAAGAATGAATGAAGACATCCCTCTCCTATGTCTCATCATGTACATGGCCGTTATTCCATAACACCAGTACTAGAGGGATAGACCGGCCTTTGAGAGACTTTATGCTTGAGTCAAGTTTGTGTATAGGAAACTATTCAAATGAAGTATCATATTCTAACTCCAACTCCTCTGGATCAAAAGTATGAGATGGGTCAGTGTGGTAACTGAGAACAATGAAACAAGGAATAAATATTACATGGAAAGACACCTATAAGGTAGCAACAGATGATAGACAATGGGACTAACTCTCTCTAGAATCTCAAATGACCTGAAGAAACATGATGACTACTTCCCTTGCCTTTTTATCCATATATGTTCAAGATTGATTGATACCTATAGGATAACATGATCACCAACTTCAAACACTAAACGTCATCAGTAGAGATCAGTATATAATTTCTATCTAGACTGAGTAGTAGAAATTAACTTCCCAATTATCTAAACCTACTTCAAAATGTCCAGCACGGTACAAGGACCTTGCTGTAATGCCTCACCAACCTCTAGCCATTATAGAGGTGAACAACACGTCCTACCATACAGGGCCTCAAAAGGATCCATCTAAATTATCACCAAAAAAATAGTATTGTTAGAAAACATGATCATAGGAGTATGATTCTCCCAAGAATGGTTGAAATCAAGCATACATTATCAAAGCAAGTCCTCTAAAATCATTATTGTACATTATAACCTGTCATCGTTCTAAACCTAAATGTATGTGCTCATAAGTACTTGTGTACCCATAGCCTTATGCAACCCCAACTAGAAATATGTCATGAAATAAGAAAACTTATCTAAAATGATAGTATGAGGGACCCCATGTAGTTGATTGATCTTACATATCAAAAATCTACCCAACTCATCAACTAAAACATTCTCCTGTATAGGAAATAAGTGGGACACTCTCTTCAGTCATTTAATGACTACCCCTATATCATCACTAACTCTAGGAGACCTCCCTAAGGTGACAAAAAATGAAATAGATTCTACTTCCCACTTCCATTCTAGGACTAGAAGTTACTTCAATAAGATTGTAGGTATTTTGTGCTCTTTCTTCACCTTTTAATAGGTGTAACCCCTATTAAAATGCCATATATTTGATGTTTAATCATAAGACACCAATACTAGTGTCACATATCTCAACACATCTTGGTGATTCATAGATTAAATTCTTTCTTAGAAGCATGTGAATCAATCATTAATTACATTTTCATATTTGTAAGAACCCATAAATGTCAACGTATAATTAGGAACTCATCTCTGACTATAGACCAATCTAGTGGTAGGTCATATCCTAAAATACTCTCAAAGAGAACCAAGCTTTCAGGATCTAAAAACTACCAGCTCTTTACCCTCTCAAAGAACTTAGAGGTAACTATCAATGATTAGATATAATAATTCTCATTACTATCACGAAAATTTAAATCAAACACATAGAAGAGGGCCATCAATTCAAATTTGTTGTTTTTCCATGTATGACCTATGCCTGTGTTTTCTGAATAAGCACATCTGCTACCCAATTTCCTTTTTCCAGGTGTACAAGAAAGCTCAAATTTAAAGAAATAAAGATATCCAACCCATATTCAATCTCTTAAATTCAATTAAAATTTTGTAAAAAAATATTTGAGGCTCTTATGGTTCGTATACACTACAATTCACTCACCCATCAGATAGTGTCTCTAAAAACATAAGGTATGGAAAAAACATTCAAGCTCGAGTTTACATGTCAGTAAATTTCTCTCATGATGCCTGATGAAGATAATATTTTCCATAATATTTATCATAATTTCAATTATTTGAACCCCAAAAATTTTAAATTTAATATGAAATTGTATTGTTTTTGTAATTTTGATGTGTTTTGAGCTAACATTAAAAATTACCTAATATTATAATTTAAATAGTTTTCCACAGGTATTTTGTTTTTTGGTATAAACTTTCTATATTGATAATATTTTCAAAATTATTTTTTTAGGAATTGTTTTCTCATGGGATTCATATCCTCAAACTGAACCAAGGGATGAATTGACCATCTAGAGGCCCAAAAAAGTAATTCATTTTATAAATTCAGTTTTTCGAATGAATTTATACCCCTTTAATAAATGAGGAATAATGTGGCCCAAAATTTTCAAAATGTAGTGATCCCACCTGAAAATTCGATAGTACTAAAATCCTCATCTCCATGATAAATTCTAGGCTTAACTCTATACATTAAAATGGTCTTCGGGTGCATGAAATTGGAGGATGTTTAATAATAACGTCATACAAAAAACAATGTTTCAAAATTTTAGGGATAACATTTCCAAAACATGTCCAAAATATTTAAAAATATTTAGTGAGAAAGATTACTCAATTTTAAACACCATTTAAAAAGACACATAAGAATGATTCAACTATTAATATTTCATAAATATAGAATACTTTATGGATACATATTGAAGATAGAATATTTCCATCACTCATCTTTTCATTTATATTTTCATCATCACTTTCATTTCAAGGATGGGTTGATTAAGGGAGTGGCCTATGCTATAAAATATATGATAAATAATATGAGTGTTATATGAAGTGATCATACCATAAAGGAAAAAACTCAAAGAATTTTTTCATAGAGATGATCTGATGACATTTCCCTTTTAGTGTTTACACTTTTTACTATAAACATTTATCTTTTGAATTATCATATAAACTATTTTGTTGATTGAAGGGTATCTATTTAATTATTTTTTAATTTTCTCCAAAATTATTCTATATTTATGTTCATATTATGAAAGTAAAGTTGTTATATTCATTGTTTAAATTATTTTGGTGAGGAGTAACCTTTGGGAATGATGAGTTTAATCTATTTTTGTTTCTCAATGATTAATCAGATCACTTTAATAATGAGATCAGAACCCATATTTGAGGTTTCCATGTGATATCAAGGTAATTAAGTATTATAATTTGAGGTATTTAAGAATAAATTTGATAATTTAATTGGAATACATTGGTATAAAATGATAAAGGGAGTGTCTAAGTATCAAAGATTGTACATCGCTTATTTCTTTAGCTTATTCTTTTTTATCCCGTTTGAATCTGATTACTAATCTTTAATGTATATTTTTTATTATAATCTAATTTTGTAAAATTATACATAGTTTAACTCATTCTAGTTCCCAATTTTACTTTTTATATTTAAAAAATTTAATTATCAAACTAAAAATTTAATAACTTAGCTCCCAACCACTTCATGAGATAACCTCTTCGTCACCATTGTATTTCATTTATAAGGAAAAAATTAATGAATGGAGTCTCGAGGGAAAAAATATAGTATCAATTTGTAGTAATTTCTGAGGATATTTCCAATGTTTTTTTTCTATACTTGTAATTTATAAGATTTAAGCCAGTAATTAGAGTCTTAAAACCCAAAAAGTGAATTTTGATAGTTAATACTTGTATACATGGCCTGATTATCAACATTATGTGGAGAATAGTCATAATCAATTTTTAAAATTTAAAATCACAAATAAATATATGGTTCATCAACAAGAATCTTCCCATATTCATTAATTAATCAAAGTAATATTGATTCATTCTAATGATTTAAATAAATTGAATGAATTTAAAGATTAAAAAGATGATCAATAAATGAAAAATCATATCCCATCAACTGTTAATGTTCAGAATCCTTTTGTGAGTAAGTTGAAAACTGATTTGGAATCTCTATTTTAAAATTTGAAGGAATAAATTATCTCGGATCGACTAATTGATATATTTTTTGGAAATCAAATGTCTTTCGAAAATTATTATTCTAACATGGTTGAAAATGAAATTTCATGTGAATCCCAGCCTTTTAAAATTGAAAATTCAGAACCATCATTTGAAAATATTATTAAATAAGAGGAATAAATTATCCATTAATTTTTGGAGAGTCTATGGAGGAACCTAAAATGATACCTTGTTTTCAGAAAACTATTTTTGACTCCCAAATAGAGATGAAACCTAAGAATCCATAGAGACATGTCTCAAATATTGATCCACTTTTCCTGATTATTTTTATAATAAATTATTAACTACTTCTGCCTGTGTATATTTAGTTCCCATTTCATTTTAGTGGAATTAATTTTCAGAGGAATATTATGTGAAGGTTGAAATTCAATAAAGAATGGTCTGTCCATTTGAGTATATTGGTACACATGAGGATAATGGTACAAATATTATTTTCAAAGAAGAAATAATTTTGGAATATTAAATTAAAGATGAATGACATTGTGAAATTATAATTTAGTGACCACTAGATGTTTTTTGTGAGGATTAAATCTTAGGAAATTTCTTTTACACTCTGTTCCCTCTTTAAATGCATCATTGGAATCACATATTAATGGTGTATAATGTAAATAAATTTCTTTTTGGTATAATATTCAAGTTTTTTGAGCTGAATAACACTAGAAAAATTTCATTTTTTGGGTTCATGAGGAAAAAATTACTCCCACCTTCCGATTGGGGATGATCTACTGGAACAGCCTGATTGGGGGAATTGAAATCCTAGCACCCATTTGGGAGTTCATACCAAGTCTATTTTCTATTATATTTATTTTTATTATTATTTCCTTTATTTAAATAGTCTTTTTATGATTTTTTCTTGTTGTTTCCTTGTTGCATATTTTTGGAGGCTAGATCAATGCTACTACTACACAATAAAAACCAAGTTGTGCCTTTACATTCCACTTGTTCATTCTACTTCATTTCATGTTTAATATTCTTTATTTTCAATTATTTTATAAACTATTCATAGTGAGGGTATAATACAAAATAATTTTGGGGGTTGAATATTCTTGGTAGATTTGGAATCTCTATGTCTTATTTTCTAAATTTCAATTTTTAGTTTTCCCTTTCAAATTGTGGGTGTTTTTTTTAAAATTTTGTTTTAAAAAACCTATGATATTAACATAAAAATCATGTTTTCACTCAAAAAATGATGATTGGAACCAACTTGATTCATGGAACTAAACTTAAATGTGCTTTATTCTTGATTAAAATTTATAAAATTCATGAAAAATCCATTAAATTGTGATTTTAATGCCCTGAATTTTTTTAAATATTGAAAATAACATGCCTATAAAGATTACAGACCAATTTTGAATCTTCTTGACACTCACCCCTTCTTCAGTGAAGCAAAGAATGAATATTTTGACCAAAACATGCCCTTTTCTATCAAAACCTATGGGTTTTAAATAAGTTGTGTTCAATATTGTTGAGAAAATTTGTTTGTGATAAAACCCCCTTTTAAATGAGAATAATTTTAATTTTTTCAATACTTGCACATTTTATCATTGTGAGCCCTAAGTATCCTTGTATAAAATTATTGATTAACCACATTATAATCCAATTTTTTCCTTTCCAACTTACACCAGAAGTATAAATTCATGATCTAGTTTAACATAAGTGTTCAGGGAAGATTATTTGTGGTATGCTACCTCATTTAGTGGTTTTTGGGTGGAGATTCATTTTTTAAGATATTTTTTTGCTAAACAAATTTTTTATTATTGATATATATGCCCATATAGAGCATTCATGGAAAAGGGATTTATGCCTTTCGGGATCTCCCAATGAAATAATGTTGTGCCTTTCTGGAGCTTAAAAAATGAAATTTTATAATAAAATATTGTGACATTGTTGAATATTTTGAGAGTTTGTGTGATTTTCAAGAATAGTTTGATGTTTTTTTAGAGAAGATTTTATTCATGAACAATGAAGAAAAGATCATGCTTAATTAAAAATAATAATCATGAATTTTATCATCCAAAGTAGCTACACCCTATTTATTCTAACTAAGAACTTTTAACATTTGAAGTCCCACCAACCTTAAAACATCATTGTAAACCTTTATATGTACTCATGATGTATAAAATTCTCTAAATAAATTGGGTGGGGATTTAGAAAATTTTCAAGTCCATTGTGACCATCACATTTATTTGGATGAGAAAAGCTTTGTCCAAAATCAAAATAATGTGTTAAGAAAAAACATAAGGTATGAATAATTGTGTTATAAGGAATGAATAAAATAGGAATTGAATTAATTAACATAATTAATAGTTATAAATTTAATCTTTTGAATAGAAATGATATCTTGGGTGACCAAATTTTGATATGGTGAATATCATTGACATTTGTTTTGAATTTTAAATGAAAATTTATTTTGAGTGATCACATGTTTGGGATACTAAGGGCTATGTGTGGGGTAATTGAAAGAGAAAATATTATAAATAAATTTTACATTAATATCAATGATTTAAACTCCAAAAATTGTCATTTTATATATAATTTTTTCATTTTTTCAAGTTTGAATTATTTTTAGCTAAATTATAAAAGATCCCTAATTTAATAATTTTTAGAGTTTTCCATCTATTTTTTAAATTGGGTATAAATTTTTAAATAGTGATCAAATTTTCAAAATTATTATTTTTTAGGAACCCTTCTCTCATGGCATTCATATGTTCTAGCTAGACCAGGTTGTGAATCGATAATATGGGGACCTGATAAAATAAATCATTATAGAAATTTAGTATTTAGACAAAATTGATACGCCTTCCAAAAGTGAGGAATAACATGACAAAAAGTTTAATATATTTTTTTATTCTTACCAGCAAATATATAATACTAATAATAATCATCTATATGATAAATATCATGCATAAATGTTGTTTGAACATGAGATATATTTCTCCCTAAATAATTTAGATCCTTTGGACATAATTTTAAATTGTAATATGTGAAATTCTGAATCATAATTTTTTGTATATAGTGACTCTTTGACCTATCATCATGGTTTTCTGGTAAGACGTCCAAAAGAGACACAACTTTTAGGATACAGATTATGGGTGGAAGATTTCCACCCCTCCAATTTCTTTTATATTTTCATCTTCACTTTAATTTGACATATGTTTTGATTAATGGATTGATTTATACTAGAGAAGAGTATGATTACATTAATTTATCATGGTATTAAGGGATAAACTCCCAAAGGTGAGAGGCATCAAATATCCAATGACATTTCCCCATTTGAGTTTTTACTATTCATCGTAAACATTTCTCATTTGAATTATCCTATAAAATATTTTCTTGATTGAATGAGGTATATTTAAGTATTGAATGTATTATATTCCAATTTATTCTGTATTTTTTTCTTCTTATCAAATAAAAGAGGTCACTATCTTTTTTTAAATTTCTTGGCCAATGTATCACCTTTGAGCACAGTGAGTTTAATCTATTTGGGTTTCTTGGAGGTCTTCAGGTAATTGGATTACTTAAATAATAAGATGAAAACCATATTTGAGGTTTCCATATTCTATCTAGTTACTTTTGGCATATAATTCGACGTCTTATGGTATGAAATGGATAATTAAATTTGAATATATTGGTAGACAATGATATAGAGTGTTTCTTAAGATCCTAGTTTGTCTACTAACTTTTTACCAAACCCTTTTTATCCAAATTTATTCTAATTTCATTTCTTTAATGTAGATTTATTATAATAATATGATTTTGTGTTATTTAACATATTTTAACTCATCATAATCACCATTTTTTGTTCTGAAATACAAAATAAATAAATTAACAAAGTCAGAATTTGATAACTTAGCCTATAACCTCTTCACGAGACAACCACTTCATCAACACTGTACTAAATTTTTAAGGGGAAAATTATTGACAAGAGATTCATGATAAAACCCCAGTGTTAAGGCCTCAACTACCAAGACCAGTATGCTACAACTCTATCCTCATGCACAAGCACCACACCTTTATCGATGCAGGATGTATCAGAGAACACTGTATAGCCCCTTTTAGGCTCTAGAAGTATCCAAATCAATGTCGAGACAAGCCTTCCTTTTATATCCTAAAAGGATTTCTCACACTCTTATGTCCATAAGAACTTATCACCCTTATTTGTAATACTATTACGATGTTTATAAAGACATGATAATTTCGGTATGAAATGAATTTAATATCCTACCATCCCGAAGAAACTCTATATATCTAACATGTTCTTGGGCTACTCCTAGGAAACCACATTACTCACCTTCTCTAGGTCAAAAGATACATTTAATTATGAGATAATATAACACAAGTAATATTTCTTAATCTAGAAGTAGAACATAGAATGATTTTCATAAATTCAATACTCACTTAGTTTACTCAAAACGAGCTCCAGATACTTATCATGGTATCTATGATTATGATAATACACCAAGATTTCATCCATAAAGACAACGAAAATGAATCTAAATAGGGGTGGAAACCCCTATTCATCATAGATATGAAGATTTTAGGAAAATTATTAAGACCGAAAGACATAAGATGATACTTTTATAGACTATACCTTCTATGCAGTGTTATAAAATTTATTTCTCATAAACTCACTATCACCTGATGATAGCCTGATACCAGGAAGATCTTTGAGAATTCCATATCTCCTCAGAGCTGATCTAAGAGATAATCTATTTGAGGTTTTGGATACTTGATCTTGACTATAATTCAGTTCAACCATCTATAATCCACACATAAACTAAGGGTCTCATTCGCATTCATTTCAAAAATAACATATGAACCCTAAGAGGATGTGCAAGGCCATATAAAACCTTTAGCCTCTATATCCTCCAATTACCACATAAGATCTTAGAGCTCAGTTTGTGTCATCTTCTATGGTGGAATGGACATTGTTGACACTCCTAGAATGAGCTCTATCATAAATAGTACCTCTCTTTTAGGAGGTATTCCATAAAAATCATCAATAAAGATATCCCTAAAATGATCTATTATGGGATGAAAATCAGGCAGGTGTACTCCTTGCCCCACCATAAAAAGGTTATTGATCTGGGTGGTCACTCTACCAAATCCATGATGCTCTGGTCCATTTATATCAACCTGGACATCCCACTCACTCTTTTTTAGATAACTCCTACCCTATAGTGAGGTAAATGATACCCTATGATGGTATCAGTCAACAATGGTGTGATATGGGACCAACCAATATCTCTTAATAATGAAATAAATATCCTTAATATTGAAAACAATAAAGTCCCCTATGGAAGGGTAACTATGTACCCCAAGGGAGAAGTCCCTTCATTGGTGTATACCCCCTGAACGTACTCTTAATGGTGTGTCTAGGGTAATTAACCAACAGTAGTACTAAATTTTCAGCCTCAGACATTCCAAAATAAATGAAGAGATGAAAGAGTGTGAATAAAATGTTTCAAATAAATCAAATATTATAGGGGAGGCTGCTAGAATAGTACCCCGTACTCTAGATGGAAGTTCTCTCGAATCCTTGGGTATCATTTGAAAATACTGAATCTAACATGATCCATGGTCCTGTTCTATAGTTTGACTACCCTATGTATGGTTCATCTACTAGCGCAGTTGATTTGGAGTCTGGGTACCATGACCATGAACTCCTACTCTCCCAATTGTGTTGGGGCTACTCCAACTCCCCATTTAACACAATATAAAATAACCTACCCCTAATGGTAGATCTAGTGTGGATACTCTTCTAGTGGAAGAAGATGGAAAAGTCTGACATAATCTCTGATTATGTCTCATATTACCTCACACATGGAACTCCATCATGTATCTATCACACTGAGGCTTGATATAACCTATGAAGTCTATATTGATGGAATAGAATATAACTACTAGTTTCATTACTATGACCCCACTACTCGGACATGAAACCTCAAGGGAACATTTACTACTACTAGAAGAACTATTCCCCTCCCTTAGCACAGATCTACTATTCCTGGTAATGTCTCCTTCCCTCATGTTTCACTCAACGGTAATATTTCAATTGAATATCTTAGATAAGTTAGGTATGATAAATTCATTCACATATGAATGGATTGCATACATGAACCCATCCTCAAAGAATCTAGTATGATAAGATCATAACTAGAAAGAATCAGTTCATAGAACTCTAACTTTGTAAAGCACATTCAATACTCCAGGACTTTTATATCACCCAACTCTAGATGCATGAACTCTTTGGCTCGTCAATCCCTCAACATATGAGGAGATGATTTTATAAAGAAATATAGAATTCATCCCAAACCACGCCCTGATGACGTCCGTCCTAGGAAATAGCATTCCACCAGTTCTTGGTCATATCATGAATAATGTAAATAGAAATATTGACCCTATGCTTTGTTGAAGTTTCCAGTTTCTCAAATATAGATATGGTTTCATTCTTCTAATAATCAACATCCTATTAACCACCATCGACTAGAAAATATGATGATGATACCACTACAACCCATGGGTCAAATCAACCATCATAGGTGTAGGTCATGGATCAGATTTCATATACTATATCATAAGTAGAAAAATCTTTTGAATCTAAGTGTGAGTGCACAGATTAGGTATAACAGGAGGTTCCTCAAGTGTAACTCATAGTGGTAATACTAGCAGAGTAGGGAAACCCACATCTTGAACGTGGTCATTTCTACCATCTTTTAACATGACACAAGGATTTTGTGGTTTCATAGGTCTACAAAATAACAATCAAATACCTCATAATAGGTATAAAGTGAAGATAAAACACTATCATAAATATAACATAATAAGAAGGGATCACTACCCAATGTATACTTCCCCAACTACCTACATAAAAGGTTATGTATTTGTATGTCTTCAGAATTAAAGTTATAGGACTTCTAGTAGATGAAGGGGGTCAATACCACCTTTCTTCTTTATTTATTGGAAACCACTTCATTTTTCTTTTATGTCATGTTTGGCTTATTGAGCTGGATTTTCTTAAAAATTATATCAAAGTCTATTTAAAATTTATTTTCATTCCTAGTGAATGAGGGCCCATACAACATATCATTCAAATCAAAACCTGTTAACTTATAATAAACCAATTCTACATCCAGTTCAGAATGTAATGAGTTATATATGGTGGATTAAATTGGAAAAGTACCCATTCCAACACCTTATGGCCCATAAACCTGAATAATTGAAACATTCAATCACTCAATCACAATCATAGGTAAGTATATATATATATAGGCTCACTCAACAATCACTGTCAATATAAGAAATATAATAAATTATATTCATTTATATGGAATGGAATATGCATTTCATGTGAATTCTAAGTGCCTATGATGATGCATAAAACAATTATTGTAGAACACATATAATGAATCCAAGGATACCATTAAAACCTCAATAAAAATCTTAATAATAATAACCATCATAAATAATGTGCATCACATAATGGTTAAAATTTTACAATGGTAATATGAAATATACAAAAAACTTATTATTAAAGAAACTCGTTATTTACCCAGAACATGGGTTATAAATGCCAAATAATGGCTTATAACCAAGTTCCAAAGTGTTATTAATATCCAATATATTGAATTCTGAAATTAAAAAAATGAAATTAATATATATGATTCCACTTTATTACATCTCAATCCTAGGTTCCACTCAAAGGTGACTTGATCTTGGTTGGTGACATGGCCTCAAGCACGTCTCCCGAAATATAAGAGGTCACCGACTAATAACAAGGGCTTTGGGTATGTCCATGGGGAGACTAATCCCACATTACAGGATTGGAACACAGTAGATGGATATAATAATCTTTAAATAAAGGAATAAAATGTAAGATAAAAAGATGGAATAGTATTTGATTATAGGAAGTATAAATAATAGAAGCAACTGATGGTAATAAACTACAACTGGAATCTAAATCATATAAAAAAGGTGATACATTTCTTGTATCTATAAAAGTGGAAAACATGTATAAAAGGTAGAAGAAAATGAATGCTATTAAAAATAAACAAAATGAATAAAAATATATATCAAATCATCCTAATATCTAGATCTCTCATCTACATCCAAGCTGCATCTTAATGCATGTAAGCAATATCAGGTGTCCATGGTGCGATGCTTCCCTTTCTCAAAACCTATATATATGTAATCTGCATGGGTTCCAATGGTGGTCCAGAATGTTTATGAGAAAAAAACTCATTTGAAAACCACCAATGACATCTATAATATATAGTGCATGTAATATAAACTAAAACAATGTGAATGAATGTATATATAAAAGTAAATCAATACATTAATGTAAATAACCTAGTACCTACTTCAACCTAATATGATGTTTAAACATGTTACCATTTCATTAATTAATTATGTTCCCGTTTATTTAATTAATTCATGTGAGGTACAACCATCACTGACATCACCACCGAATAAAAATAATAATGGTAAATGATACAAGTTATAATAACTCATCAATGATGATAATAATAAAGAGATTTAAGGTAATAACTAAGGAACCCTTGACCTCAGGGGTCATGCCAACTCAATAATAACCAGTATTTTAGCTATAAGCATAAGAGTGTAATCTAAGATTAAATTCCCATATAATTCCACAATAATTTAATTTCTATCCATATTTACGTAATGAATCCTAGGTAAAATTGGAAAAGAAATGACTAGTCCCAAGGGTGTATACATGGAGCCTCTTTTATATAGACATCATGATGGATCCAAGGAGTGTATCCGTGGAATGTTATAAAAATAATGGAGGGATCCTATAGTGTCATACTTAGAATCCATAAAGAGAAGAAGATTGGGTTCAATAATCGGTATCATCCTTGGTATCTAGTATCCCTGAATCAGAATGGAATCCACATGTTCCTAAGGCATTCTCTTAGGAATCCATGGATGGATAGAGTTTGGACACTCTACCATATTCCATTAATCATGGAAATGTGTTCGATGGACGTTCAAAAAGTAATTATATAACATTTAATTAGTCAAAGTCATATATAAAATATACATGTTAATTCCTTAAAATATTAATTTATCATGTCGAAACACTTACATTTGGTGGGTCAAGTGATAATGATACATGTTCTTGAAATTTTCAATTCACTTATTTAATCGAACACGTAACATTATCAAGTTCAAGTCAGGGAACACCCAAATAGTGGCACTGATAAGCTTACCTAGATATTAAAAGAATTAATATAGAAAACACCATACATGGGGTGGTCGATGTTGATGTCGTAACCTTTAACAATATATAAAATTTATAATTAGGGTATTAAAACATGGTTTTAATGACTATAATAATGGAATATAAATTTCATAGTCCATGATCAATGAAATCGATGAGAACACCAAGAAATTTATAAAATGATGATAACTTGAGGTATGGGATATAGAACACCTACTGTAGGCTCGTACGACTCTCATCATCTTGTATCAGCCTTTATTTTCGCATGGATTGTAAGATATCTTAATAAAAGTTCAACTCCACGAAAATATGGAATATGATCCTAAAACTCCATAAATTTGTTGAGGTGAAGATAAATGAACAACAGATAAATAGAATTCGATATCTAACTTAGTGTAATCTAATGATATGAAAATCTCTTCGATCAGACTTCAAAAAGATGAATGATATTAAAATAAATAGATGATCTTCAAATGAGCTCAAATTAGAATAAGTGATAGGGTTTTCTGTAAGAAATATCGAATGTGGATGGAGGGGGAAATTAACATTTCATTATGTCAATTTTCATAAATTTTAAAAAAATAAGGGTTGCATGGTTTGGCTTCTTAGTTGGTCAAATTGTGCACAAATTGTGCACCATTTTTTATGGTAAGGTGGAACTAGTATCATTAGGCCTTATGGTTAGTGAAACCATGTTACAACTATATATTTATCCTCCGCTAAAATCTAAATAAATTTCTCAAGGGTGTGGAACCTTGGTTCATGGTTAGGGAAAACCATTCTCCCTAATTCACCACACTATCTAGCTCCACATTTTAGGAGATATAATGTGAGATGGGTCTCCCAGTTTCTAATAACTGTGTGGAATAGTGATTTTCTCCAATTTCGAGGGTTACAAGATCTGAAAAATCCTCTATCACCCCCCAAATACTTTATTACCTCATTTGGATTCCATATTAGGTCCAAAAAATGAAATATACAAAATTAAAAATGATACAAAACCAGAGATAAAATTTGGGGTTTTAATAATTATCCTATGATCTTATAAATTAATTTTTACTCATGGTTTATTTTTTAAATGGATTAAAATAATTATAATTATAATTTTATAAACAAGTTAATTTTTTTTACCATAAATGTGAAATAAATATTTATTTTAACATTCATAACATGAAAAAAATTCCATCCGTCATTACCACTCAATGATTTGAATATTAATTTAAATGTTTCTATAGACCTTTTCAAAGAATATTTTTTCATAATATTTATGAAATTTTTTGTTTATAATAGTTGAATCCAAAATTAAAAGTGTGTTTTTCTCATGAAAGATTCCCATTGATTGTTTAAATTCATATCCATTTATTATTAATATATTGTAATGCTACATATGTTTTACTAGGGATATGATCTAGGGATCCCATCATTAATATTTCATAATATAGTTTATGATTATGATGATGAGATGTCTATAAAACCCATTTATATTCAATGGTCTATTCTATGTTGATATTTTTATGAATGAGGCTTCCTTTCCACGGGTTATCATATTTGATTAATGATTTATGATCTTAGAGAAAACATATTAATGGATTACGATTATGTGATGGGTGGTCATGTAATTTGGTATCCCTCTAATTTATTTTGTAAATATGAATATATCATGAAAGAATAAAGACTATAATGGGGAGTGATTCGGAATTAGTAAGGAAGTCTATCCACTATAATATTATTTGGAGTGAACCTTGAATATGGATACGATGGAGTGGGGAGGGAACTCAATCCACTATGATAGTCTTGAAAGTGATACATGACAAAAGAAATAATTTTCTATACTTATGTGTATGAAACAAAAATATGTCTTATGAAAATGTTATGAACTCATGGATCGTATTATTTGATTTCATTATGATTCATGTTTTATGAACTGGAATGATTTATTCCATGATCCATGATTATGAACAATGATATAATGGGTATGTATTTTAAAATTTTAATATAATTTTATAACATGCCCATGACCATGTTATGATCAAATGATCAGTATCATCTCCCTTATTTAACCTTAATGATCATTTTATCTATCCTTATCTTATGTTTCCTCTCCCTATGTTATCAAGAAATGATTTTAGTAGGGGGTGGTAGAGAGGAGTACAATGTGTGAAGATATTTGTGGTAGATGTTTAATATATTCATTTAAATAAGAATATTGTTTATCTTGTATCCAAATACAATAAACCTTTACAGTCCTCGAGAGTGTATTTGTAAAATATATTAAATATTCATCCTTAAAATGTATTATATATGTATTCAAGGGTGGAATTATTTTGAAATAATCAGAATATGGTATGTGTAATGAAGTAGTGTTAACTCTTGTATTGAATAAAGAATAAAATATGTTAATATAGAGATAAGTGGTGCCTCAAACAATCATGGATCCTCTCAGTGTTGGATACTCAATTTAGGTCAACATTATACACTATACACCTCTGTATTTAATGCTTGTTTTCAATAACCTCCTAATGTTTTTTATATCAACGAATTTATCCATGTGTAATATCTCGAGGTTATCCACTTCCTAGTCTATCACACCTCATAATTATATACATGAGAGGGTCGGGCAAGTTCATATAAGCTCTAGGTGGAAATAGTTATTGAAACTATCAGGTTTAATCCACTACAATGCTCTATATTTTCAGTATGTATATTCATTAAAAATATTTCACATATTTAAAAACATATCCTATATTCAATATCACACTAAAATAAATAATCAAATTATTTTATAATGATATAATATTACAACACCCAATAAATATTTATAAATTACAAGAATGATATATGAAACATAACCAGGTAAAATTATAAGAATATAACCATAAGATAATAATAATAATAATAATAAAATATTTTTGTATTCTACCTAAAATTCTACTATGTTTCTTATATTATCCATTTAAACTATGGAATGAATTTAATAAATTAGAAATACAGTCAAAATTTTGAAAAAGTAAATAATATGAGTGATTTTTTAGAAATATGTAACGTTGGAAATAATAATATAAAATGAAAATGTGATTATTAAATGATTATTATATAGTAATTGGAAATATATAGTGTTTAAAAATACACCATTGTTGGGTTATAAATAGCTACTCAGTAAAATAAATTAATGGGAAAAATTATTTCACTGTAAGGTTATTTGATGAGTATTATATGCCCAAATAAAGTAATCGTTACATGTGAACAATATAGTAAAGTCATTAATATGGATAATATAAATATGAGTAATAATTGAGAAATTTATATGAAAAGTGTGTAGTTATAGAATAAATTAGTGGAAATATTACAAAATATGATCATTTATCAGAACACGGGAAGGTGGTAGCATCACCAGGGTTTTCCCTTGACTAATCCTAAGTAAAACATTAATATGTTATGCTTAAGGGAAATTATCTATATGACAATTAAAATATTTTTGATTTAACAAAAAATAAATCAACACCCATGATTTCCTTCATTTATTATCCCTCCCTTGGGGATTATGGAGTGGTCTTAGGAGAATTCAATGTGTTGATGATATGATGTTATCAACAATCAGTTATTAATGTGACAAAAGATATTTCTTAACAACTTAATATATATATTTTTATGAATATAAAGCTAAAAATAAATTATAATATAACCAATATCATTATAGTGAGTAAAATAAAAAAATATATTCTAATAAATAATATAAAAATTATAAGGAATAAAAATTCAATTATTTATTTTCAGAAAAATAACTTCTACTGAAAAAAGTTTTTTTATAAATTAAATATCTCTATTTAAATGTAAAATCATTCACATTTATAGTTTTAATTTATAAAAATGGATTTCATATTTTTAATTTATATGTTATAATTCTTAATAAGTTTTATCTTATTTTTGGGAAATATAAATTACCGATGTTTAAGATGAATTTACAATGGTAAAATATAAATTATGATAAAATGGTAAAAATAATGAATTAATTAAAAAATATATATATAAATAATCACCAATATGTATTGATGATAAATGTTGCGGCCAATATTCATTATGATTTCATGTTTTAGTTATTTTCCTTGATATATTATATTTTTTTTATGAAATTGGTGTTTAAAAATATTCCACTCATATTCATCTATAATAGGACCCGTCCACCAGTGATTATAAACAAAAACTAATATTTTTTCACCTATTAAATATCCATCCAAATTACCCCTCATAAATATATAACTTTTAGGGGTCTCTCAGAAGAATTATGTGTCACTTATTTTTCGTTACATAGAAGTACTATAAGGGAATATTCCACTCTTCAACATAAGTATTATCTTCTCATTAATCATTTTTGTTAACTTCTTCCTATAAATTATATTTTATTTTATTTAAATCTTTAATAACCTAATTTTTTCATCAATATTCTTATATAAAAGTAATATTTCAACAAAATAACATCGTATTCTTACTCATTCATTTGATATATCATGTTGTTGTTTAGGTGAGTTTGAATAACACTATACTATTTTTCATCATTTATGATGATGAAAACATAAATACAATAAATATGTGGTATTAATGATTAATTTATTTTTTATTTATAAATTTAATATTTAAATTTATAAAAACTCATTCACTATTAAGATGAAACAATTGGGATGATTATATAATCATAAACTAAGGAATCACAAATTATTTTATACAATTTATACTCGTACCTAACATGGAATTAAATATGAACTTATGAAAAAATTATAATATTATGATTAGATAAATTTATTATATTTGATATGGTAACTCATTGACATAAAATGGTTATTGAGACCATTATACAGAAATAAGAATAGAATAACTGACATAAATCATACATGAAGGCAATTATTGACTTCGAATGAGAATAAATTGTAATAAATTAATAAAAATGGTCTATATTATAAAAAATAAATATAAATAAGGTTATTATATATATGAATAATAAAACAATTTTAATTATGTAAGAATTTAGGGAACCTTCGAGGAAGTGGTACTGGAGGGAAGACTATATGCTAATGATCAAAAGGTCTTGGGATCAGCTGAAAAGTAAGAGTGCTTGGATTAGGACAGTTAAGAGGATGAAATGTTTGAAATATGATATCCAAAAATAGGTTCATAATATAAATGAATAATATTTTACTCTATACGGTATGAAAGTATACATAAAAAAATTATTGGAGAGACTTTAAAATGGGTGGAATGACTATCTGTTCATTTTTTTAACCGAAAATAGAAATAATTGTTTGAAAAATTTCTGAATATTTAGAGGACATGGAGGGATAAATCCAATGATTTTTGGATTAATGATGGAGATGAAAATAATTCTTACTTTTAGGAATTCTACATGGAAAGGATGGTTGCCCAAAAAACTCAACCTACAACTTGAGGATGTATCTTTCAGTTCAAATGTAGTAGTTACAGGGAATAAATATTGGATTACATTGATTAAAAGTTTTATGATAAAAATTGGATCATGAGTATTGAATCCAATAGGTTGAGTGATGAATAATATTTAATGAGTTATATACTAATTCTTATGACTAATCAGGATAACGAGATGTTAGAATCTCCTTCTCAGGTAGATGAAATAAAAGAAACTATTTTCAGTATGCAACAAGAGAGTGCACCTGGTCCATATGGGTTTCTTGGTTTGTTCATTGTGGAATCATGGGGTTTTATTAAAAATAAAGTTAATCAAGCTATAGAATTCTATTTTATAGGTGTTTCTTTATCATATCAATGTGCGTTTCAAGTGAAGTTTGAATTCAAAAAGTGAAAGACCCCACTTCTTTGAATCAATACCAGCCCATTAGTTTATGAAATATTATTATCAAAATCATTTCCAAACATATCAATATATGGAATAATTATTTTAATAATAGGGTTATTTTTAAGGAGTATTTTGATTTTTTTAAATGGAGGAGCATTCAAGGATCTATTATAATTATAAAGAAAAGTCTGGATGATCTAAATAAATGGATAATTGGATCAAACATCAAGAAAAAGGTGGATATAGTTAATGCTTATGATGGATTAGAATAGAATTTTATTTTAATGATAATGATGAATTTGGATTTAATGATTTGTTTTGTGATATATGTTTGAGATTCCTTGATTCTCATTGGCTCACTATCTCTCTTGTGGGTAAGAATTTTGGATTCTTTAAATATGTTCATGGTGTACAACAAGGAAATATTTTAGCTCCAGGTCCCTTATTTTGGGCCAAGTAACTCTTTAAAAATATCTAATCTAGTATGGATAATGGAAGGATCAAGGCTCTCAACAATTGGTTTGTAAGGGGAATTATATCTCACCTAATGTATGCTGATGAGAAGTTATTATTTCTCAATGGGAGGAAAAATTCACGTCACAAGTTCAATAAAATCCTGGAAACATATCGTAATATGAGTAGTCAATGGTTTAATCAAATTAATAGAAACTTGTTTATATCCAATGAAAATTCAAAGAGGAAAAGTTATACTATTATAGGAAATATGGTCATGTAGAGGTAAAGTCTCCCTATAGAGTATCTTGGAGCTCCAATTTCAATTGGAAGGATAAAAAAATATTTATTTGAAAACATTTTCAAGTTGATTGTAAAAAGTATTCATAACTATAAAAATAAATTTTTCTAATTTTGGGGGATAATTAATCTCATAAATAGTGTGATTACATCAGTTTCAATGCATATTATATCTATCATTAAACCCCCATGGGGGACAATCTCAATGATAGAGATGATTGTGAACAATTTTATATGGGATGAAAACAAAGCCAGGAGATGTCATTGGGCCTCCTAGATACATTTTTAAATGCCAACAGATAAAAGTGACATAGATATTCTAAATATAGATGAGTCCATGTATGAAATGGAAAAAACTATGGATGGTATATTTTTATAGGGAATTATTTATAGGAAAACATCATATGAAGAAGATATTGGCATAGATGGGTGAACTAGAAAGGATGTTCCCGAAGGCTAGCCAATATTTCTCATTGTATAAATAATAATTTGGAGGTCTTGGATGATAAAACAAGAAAGGTGAATGTTTGTGTGGATATTAATTTTTTGGAGAACTAACAGGTTTGGTGAGGATATACTTTTCCTAGGCTATCTAATACCAAAAATTTCATTCGGAGAAGCTACACGGTACCCTACCATTATTGATGCTATTTAAAATCTACAATAGCAGAATGTGTGAGAAATTATTTCCATAATTTTAGAGAAGGATATATTTTTTCGTGTTCTCAAAGGTTTGGAACATCAATACTAGGTATTACGTAAATTTGATGCATTGCAGAAGTGAAACATAAAAATGGGAGACAACTCTTTGGGGGAAATTGGTTTCAAGAAAGGTGGACTTTTTAGATTTGATATTAAGGAAAAAGGTCTCCCAAAAAACAAGAATGTCTAAACAAAAAGAGTCCTCCTAGCCGCCAAATTCAAATGATCTATATCACCTGCACAAGAATCTGTGTGTTATTTATTCTCCATGGGATACTAGGTGATGATGATCTTGAATGTGATTGGACATAGCCTGAATAACCTTATCGATGAGAACAAAATACATGAGATGGTCAACAACTATTTTCATAGTGTGTGTTCATATGTAGGAAAATTTAAATCTTGGGAAATTTTTTTTTTCAATAGAGAGTTTCAATCTTTGGGAGGCACATAAAATGGAAATAAAAGGTAAGAAAATGTTATATAATCTCTTACAGGTATGGGTAAATATTTTGGTTTCAGAATTTGGTCCTCTCTTTCATGGAAGTTTATCTACTCCTTCATTTATTAGGCTCTTCCCAAGCCTTTATGGTTCTTCAGATAATGGAATAGGTAACTAGGGTAGGTATATTTAATGGATGTATCCACTAACAAGGATCAAGCTAAATAATTATGGAACATTCCTCTTAGGGTATAAGAGAGGAATTTGTTTGGTTAGGGACTGTAGAAGCTTAATACTGATGGATTTCGATTCTTTTCATGGGAACAAGATTTCCATGGAGGTAGACGTAAGGGATTTGATAACTGGTCCTTTTTATGTAAGTTGTATAATTTTCAAAACACTGAAGATGAATATAATTCTGCACTACTGGTGGAATTCATCCATGGGAAGGGTAAGTGCCCATGGAAGATGACTTTTCTGTTTCAGAGTTACAGAATTCTTTATAATCTGGGGATATAGGTGAGTCACATTTGGAGAGAAAGAAATTTCACAATAGAGGCAATTGCTAGCAAGGGAAGTACATCTGATAATTTAACTTTGTATATTGTTACTGGATCCTTACCCATAGATTGTAAGCATATTGTTAAGGGTTATGCTCTTGACATTCATTTTTTATCTTATATGAGAGGTGGGTGTTTATTAAAAACATTTAATCATAAAAATATATTTTTCAATCAGTAATAGAATTGTATATTAGTCATATTCCTTAGGTAAACTTTTTATCGCATGATTTGATATGTGTGATAGATAAGAGGTAAAAATTATTTTAAATGTTAGAAGAAATTTTTTTATATTTTCTGATGATTAGCATGGTCATGAGACTTCAAATATGTTATTATTTTATATGCAAATACATATTTCACATTCTTATTTTATATAAACATTCTTCTTGATTATTATATAGACATTCTTATTCGATGGTATATTTTTCACTTATATGATTATTTTTTAATGTTTCAACATTTCTATACATGATCTATGATTTTTTATCCAGCCTCATGATAAAGTCTTCAAATTCCATGGTCGTATTCAATTAATCATTCCATTTCTATAATTTTTGTGTTTTTCTTGTTTTTATGTTCATGAAATAAATCATATATGTCTAATTGATATGTGTTCCCCTTACTAAGTGTTTAATCTCATCATTTTCATATGTTGAACAATTTCCCATGAAATATAGGTGAATACTATATATGATATTTATGTAAATTATGTATAATGAAATTTTAGGGAATTAATTCATCATCTTTTATGCAATGAGGTATATATTAGCTAATCTCTAATGAATCCAAAAATTTAGTTTTATGGAGATTTTTATATGGGATTTATAATGTAAATCTATATAAAATGATGTAAAAAAATTGTTTGTTATATTTTGGTCACATTAGTTTGTATCAAATCAAGATTTATATAATTTGTATAATTGGGATAAGAAGAATAAGAGAATAAAACATAAAGTGACCAAGGTTGAACCAAAAGTGTCATAGATTGAACAAAATTTTTCATAGGATAAGGAATCATAAAATAAATTTTTACTAGTCATATAATTATTTTCTTTATTTTTATTAGATATTAATGTTTATTACTGAAGTTTTTAATTTTTTCATTAGTAAATGATTGGAACTAGGATAGACGAATTAAAAATTAAATTTTATAGAGAATATAATGATGTCCCTAATTAAAAATAATTGGGATATGTGATGGTATAAAAAATATATTTTTATTCATACATTATTGTCTCAGGTTAATTGTAATTTCATAAACCATTCCAAACTCCCAAAATCACCAAAAAATAATGAAATTGTTATTTATTCATTCATGCAACAATTACCACCAACCATTAGTTGATCATACCATCCATTAATTTCTTATAAATTTATCCAAATAGAGTTAGGATTCATTGGGCTTAATAAAAAAGAGTATAATGATATTAGTTCCTATTAAGAAAATATCATGATACATGAAAGGTGTGGCATTATTTTTGATATTTATCATGAAATTAAAATAAATAAATTATTTATTTCTTTATAACCAACTCTTTGAAAATCATTAACAATATGTTACATGGATGTTATGAAGATATTTTTTGACATTCTCTTAAGGGTGAAATGAAAATTGTAGACTCTCATTGTACTCATATATTTAATGGTATGAAGAATAGAAATAAAGTTTTGAGAAAGTTAATGTGATGACAATTATAAAGCTAAAAATATTCAACTACCCTCATATCAACAATGTGAGAAGAATATCCCAATACATTACCTTAAGATGATGTGGAAAATATTTAAATAGTTATAAAAGTGGTTGTAAAGTTCATTATTATGACATATAAATAAATATTATTATTAAAACAACGGGTGATAGGAAAGACCAACAAAATAAACTACCCAAACTTAAATGTTTTAATAACAATGAGTTCTTGAATTATCAAATAAATACACTACAATAATATTTAAGGAGGAAAATAAGTTCATGAAATCTCTAAAAAAGGGAGAGAGGTAATCTATATAAAACAACATACACCAACATGGATCAAGAAAAATAAAGTGCTAAAAGGTACCTTTTATTATCCACTGAAGAATTATAAATATATTATATGAGTTTTTATATAGAATCATTTATATCATTCATGATTTATAACATTATTGATTTAATAACATAATGATTTGATTTAGAGTTAGCAGTAAAATCTCCTTGTGGTGTGATCATAGTATCTCAATTATATAAATCTTCTTTGGTTTATTTTTATAAAATGGGACTTCCTATTAATATATTGATTATTATTTTGGTAGAATTCTATGCAATGTTGAGCATGTATTGGATCTCATTCCCTAAATCCCATGTCAAATATTAGGATAGGGAAATCCTATTTCATATCCCAAATCTTCCCATTATTATATATTTATTAAGGGAGGACAATTATGTCTGAATATAAATTAATTAATTAATTTTTTTTATAATACTCAACAATCAGGGAAACTTATATATTCACAAATAATAACATTAACATGCACTAAACTAGAATCTAAGAGTTTCTGAAAAATTATTAATGATTAACATAATACATCTAGGTAAGGAAAACAGGTGGTTGATTCTATGAGTAGAAATTAAAATGATTCTTATATATAATATGGATTGAAAGATAAATTATCTTCCTTGATATGAAAAGTGTGGAAAATTAAATCCTAAGGGAAGGGCCCAAATAATTTCTCAAATATCTCTCCTGATGATGATTAAGGGGGAACGAAAAAGAGACATGGATATATAAATTAATGTGGGAAATATTTCATAGTTTAATAAAAAAAGGACAGAGTTACAATATTTAGAATAGGGATATGTGTCTCATAAATTCTATACATGAAAAAATATATTTTCTATTATACACATAAATCATCATTTTTCATTCTCTAAAAAAATGATGTATAAAGATATCCGAGATAACTTTTTAAATGATAACATAAATAGGGACATTATATAGAATACATCACATTTCCTACTCTACCCCAAAGTAATCACCAAATGTCTATTTTTTGGAACCATAGTGTTTTGAGATAGTGTTTGATAGTGTTTTGTGTTTATTTTCAATTATTTCAGGGTTGATGGAGGTGCTTGATAGTTAAAGGATATTTTTTATAGAATATGGAAGCCTAAGAGGCTTTTAAATATGTTCAAAGGGATTTGGTGATTGGAAATTCTCATTTAATGTTGGAAAATATGTGTTGAGTATGCGGAGATCATGAAAATTTGGCATTCAAAAATTAGTGTTCTTTCACATCCCATATAGGTAGTTCACAATGGGTATTCTGTGATGTTAAAATTGTTTTATAGATGTTTACGTTCATAGCAATGAGAAATTGATTTTAGGTAGAGCACAAAGGAAGGACCATGTGCTTTTCAAATGGTGGAGAGTGAAAACGGATTATGGTCCATAAGGTAGGTTCTCATTAAGAAAAACAAAAATGAAGTTCATGCAAGGGTTTTAGAGAATGATTAAATAGTAATTTAGGGTATTAGTATAATTTTATTCAAATTTTTTTCTATTTTTACCCACTTTTCACAAAATTTATAAAAGATAATCACTTAATAATAAATTAAGGAGATTAATCACAACATGAAAGAGACACCATATAGGTTGTAGACATTAATGTGATTCAATGTAGAAAGTGTACATAGAATCTATGTGCAATGTTGTATTTTATAGTTAGTGCATGGAAGGAAGTCGATGAGGGAGTCACACACATAAAGTGAAAAGTCGATATATGCTCTTATTTAGATAAAATAGTTAGTTCATGGTGAAAAATATATTTACATAGTTAGTTTATGGTGGATAGTATTTAATGTTGTTAGTGTATGGTGAATAATGGTTCACGTAGAATATATATAAATGATAGTTTAAAGTAGGGTTTTCTTATACAGAAACATTTAATGGTTTTCTTGAGTGATTAATGAGTGTATTAGATCATCATCCTAAAATATATTGATAAAAATAAAATCACACATTCTTTATTATATAAAGGTCAACATCATGTTTTAAAAATATCGAAGACATCATCCAGAGCATTATGCAAGTTGTAGTTGAAAAAAATGATATAAGGGAGGAAGTGCACTATCCATAAACTCATTGTAACGATAGTTCATCTCGAAAGAAGAGACCATAGATAAACAATTAAAATTTATAAAATCTACTAGATGATAATAGATTCTGGTGTGTTTGACACATCATAAATGTACGATCCTTACATTATCCCTTTGTGTTGAACAAAGTAAAAATGATTATTTTCATCGTTTATATTCCTACATATGGGATTTTTGTAGATTTGTGATTTAATTTTATATTTCTGACATGTTACCACAAATGTGGAGAAAATATCTTAAATAAAAGAAGAAACAATTGAAACCGTAATTCAACCATCCTCTTTCAAGGTGCTTCATGTTTGAAAAATCCGTATCAAAGACATGTTTAAATCATTTTATATGTCACATGAAGCACTTTGTGGAAAATGTTGTTTATATCAAAGGAGTTTCAATTTTCAATGGGAATAAATAAAATATATAAAAAAAGAAACTTGTTTTTGTATCATCAATAACATATACTAGAATTTTATCTTCTACTATTCATGGGATTTTATTCAATGATACAACATGATAGTCTATGATAAATGATAATATAAAATTACTAGATGATTATTCCAAAACTCAAAATGATATAATTTTATCCCTATCATATCAGATATATATGAGGGGTATTGGTTATACTTGTGATATGTAAATGTAGAGAAACATTTCCAACATTTATGAAGGTGGAATTAAAGTGAATAAAACTAAGATAAAATTATTATAAAATATGTTTGATACTGTGTAAATTTATCATGATGAAGAAAATTACAATTAATTCAATAAAATTATCTAAATTTTTTGAGAAATCAAAGAATTTGTAATGAAATTAAAGATATAAATATTGAAAATAAAATTTAATAGTGGACACTAGCTTTGTATAATATTGATCTCTTAATTAATGAAGATTTTTTTCCATGTTTTATCTTGATGATCTTTTTAGTAGGTAGGTGGATTTTGAAATGAGATTAAATACAAAATGAACATCTAGTCATTAAAATTATGATATTTATTTTAAAGAAATGTAAAAAAACACATTTATAACGGTGGTGAAGATGAATAATATATGGGTGATGAATTTCTATCTCTCGTGGAAAGAAAAGTCAAGTGAGGGAAATGAAGGTTTTAAAGTAAGCTACCCTTCACATAATTTTGACACGGTTAAGTTGGTCAGATTATTTAAATGTTTCCAAGTAAATTTTATAATGATGGATGTAGTGAAGATGTCATATCAATACTTTTAAGGATGTTCCCTTTAAAAGGTGGACTAAAACCCTGGAACTATTCAAAAATTAAATTAATAGAGAATAGATTTGTAAGAAAAGATGATAAGGATGAAGGATATCACCTACATGAAGTGGAAACAGATTTTAATGTTGATATTGAATATGTCATGATTGACATAATTGAAAAATAATAACATATAAATAATTATTACAATAAAGTGGAAGGTTTAATTGATATCAAGGAGGAAATTGAGTAATCTCTCTAAGAACTCAATCTCAAAATAAATAATAATAAAAAGTATAATGGATTGATGAATTAATACTATGAATATTTGGATTATCTCAATGAATGTATGATCTGATTTTAAGAAAAATTAAATAATTATATGGTCAATAATGTAAATTTAAAAGATGTTATTATTGTCAAGATAAATATTAAAGAAAATAATAAGGTGATCAATGGCCTAAATGAATATGTAAAAGATAGAATATTGAATGTTAAATACCATGAATAATAGATTGTAACATAGAGAAAAAAATTATAGTTATAAATTAAATCGAGAGGTTCCTATATGTATAATTTATTTAAATTTACAACAATGGATCACTAACTATTGAAAAAATCATGAGTAGAAAATGACCCGGATTCATTTTGAAAATTTAAATTATTCTTGAAACTAAGATATCTAAATAAGGAAATTCAACTGATCATATAAAAGGGAAGAAAAAGTATGGTGATTGTGGTGAAAAAAAGATGATGTTGTATAGATAAAAGAATATTATCAAAGTAAATTAGAGTTTTAGAAATTATTCCCAATCATGATAGTTAATAAAATATTTATACATAGTTTAATGATGGATGGGGAATATGGATAAATAAAGGAGGTAAAAGGTTTACTCTTATGAAATGTCAATTTTGTGGCTTTGTTGGCCACACAATGTTTTAATATATAGAGGCAAGAAGCTATTTGAAATGGGAAGCTCTCAAAAATCAATAAAATATAATGATGACAATTTTTTCATTCAATTGAAGAAGTAATTTAGATGAATATTAATTTTAATGTTATAACAATGGGAATAATTCCATAGATTGTAGGTAAAGAAGAAATTATTGTTACCACTATGGGATTCAAAGGGAAGAGAATTATATACACTGGGAAATTATTTATTTAAGTAATAGATTATATCTATGAGAAAAAAATATTAATATTTATATTATTACAGTCTTGGATTGAAAGGTAAGAGACCTTGGTTCACTTTGAATCAAAAAGGAAATATGTGGAATGGGAAGAATAAGGGAGAAAGGTCCAGCCTAGCAGATATTATGCTCAAGGTAAAAAATACATGAAGCACATGGATTCTTGATAGTAGGTGGTCATCCCACATGATAAGAATATAGATGGTAATGTTGATTGAATATGGTTTTTTTGGAAATTAATGATCTTTGAATATTAGAGTAAGTTATAATAAATGTTTTTTTGGAGATAATATAAATAAGACTGAATTGATTTTTCTTAGTGGATTATGGAATAACCTTCTGGGTTTCAGTCCAATCTATGACACATGAATTCAGGTCACATTCAACAAATATGGATTCTTTATCAAAAAAATGTTGGGTACTCTCTTATGACAGGAATAAGAATGAATGGTAATCCTTTTTTTGTAAATTCATCAAAACACTTGTTTACTCATGATGGAAGTAGAGAAAAATCTATGTAATCGAATGCTCAACCATATCCACCAATAGATCATGCAGAACTTATGCATACATAATTTAACAATGGACATACCATTTATAAAGAGAGACTATGAAAATATATGTGATACTTGTATTCATGGAAATATATTCTGGTATCCCTATCAACAAAAGAACAAGAGGTCATTGAATTTTATTGACCTTTTATACCCTAACATGTGTGGTCCAATGAATATATCTATCACATATGGGGAGATATATTATTATATTTTAATTGATGACTCTAACAAAATGGAATTTTTTTAATGAAAATTAAAATATATTTTTTGGAGTTTACAAAGTGATATATAAAAAGTGTGTAAAATTAAATCGATCACCCCATCATGATCTTAAAATAAGTTAATTGAATAGAATACACATTATATGAGTTCAAAACCTACCTTTAAATACAAAATATCAAAAATGATGTATCTTTAGTAATAACATTACTGAATAATTTTTTATTGAATGATGCAATCAGTAAGTGAATAATATATAAGAAACAATGCTTATAGAGAGTGTTATATCCCACCATTAATAGAAGGTAGCTATAAAAATTTTGGTATACACTCAAAACAAAGAAATGATGATCCCCAAGAATGTGAGAAAACTATATAAAATGTGGTATTTACGTAAGTCACAATGAAACATTTATGGGTCTTCATGTGATAATTATACATTGAAAATAAATAAAAAATCCTGGAAAGTTTAGAGATGTGGTGAGTGGGGGAAGGTTTCTATGATAATCAATATATAGTAAGGAATTCAAATGAATCAACAATATTATGAATAAATTATAAAGAGTAATTATTTCAAATTCATTATGTCAAAGGATGGGAATAATTTGAGGTGTTCACCTTATGATTATATGAATAATTAAGGGGAAGGATTTGATAAAAATCGTTTGGTTTTATAAAGATCCCAAAATGATAAATATTATGGTTGTGAATCAGAATTGGATGTGAATGCTGATGAAATATAGAATGATCTCTAGAGAATAAATGGTTGAGAAAGTGATAATCCATCCGACATTATCGGAGAAATAACTAGCCCTATATAAAAACAATGAATAAAGAATATTGATAATAATTCTCTTTTTTTGATAGTTTATCTAGCACCATTTGATGAAGAATAAAAGTAAAATTAGGGGTTGGAGACATTAATGAATTAATAGATAAAATCAATAAAAATAATTCTTCGGAATTGGTGGAAAATCCTGAAGGTAATAATTTTTTTAGAATGAAGTGGGTCTTTAAAAATAATTTACACAAGCTTGGAAACATGATCTAGGATTAAGAAAATTTGGTTTTTAAAGGCTATTCCTAGATTAAATGAGTTCATATCGAAGAGAAATTCATTCTAGTGACTCAACATTGATCAATCCATCTCTTCTTGGTAATTGAAATTTAGTGAGTTCTTGAGATATTTAATATGTACATAAAAACATTGTTCCTAAGATTCTTACTTCAAGAGGAACGTTATATTGAGTAGATAAAAGGATTATTGATTCGAAGTAATGTAACTAAATTATACTTCATAAATAATGACTTATATGATCTAAAACAACTCCCACACACATGTTATACTTATATAGACACAAACTTAATGAAACTAAAATTTGAAATGGGTATTGTTTACCCCAATATATACATGAAATAATCCAAATAAGAACAATTCCTAGTTCTTGTGTATGTGTAAGAAATCATATTTACTGAAATAAAATTGGAATATAAAGAATAATTTTCTAATATTATGAGTTTGAAACTTTAAAATTACAGGATCAATGAACTCACATTCTTTTTGGGACTCCGAGTTCTCCAGATGGAAAGATATTGTTTTGTCTGTTGAGATAACTTTGTGATATAGCTACCAAAATGGTTTTTCATACATGATTTCATTCAAATTTTAAGACTTATTGTGTTTGGAAATAAACTATGGAATCTTGTTAATAGTAAATATATAGACCCCACCTTTTATAATATGATAATTTTAGTCGTTCTATATTAGATTGAACATGGATAGATATTGCCTCTGAAACTTGTTTAGTGGAATTTTTGTCATGTAATATGAATGAAGAGAATATGATAGTGGTTAAATGAATTATGATGTACAACCAAGTAACCATCTGTCACGACCCGTCCTCGGGGCCCGTGCCGTGACTACCCCAAGCCCGCCTTCCATAGGCCAGGGGCTGGTGACTAGCACCAAGGCGTAAATCCCAGAAAAAGGGAAGGCATTGCCTTTGAAAAGTAAACAAGCACCACAGAGTAAGCAAGCGGAAAAGTAAACACTAAGTAAAAACTGTACAAGCTGTGATGAAAGTAAAAGGGGCCGGAAATACAAGCCCAACTGTAAAGTACAACTGAAAGGAAAAACAGCAACTGAAAGGAAGAACTGCAGCGTCGAGCCGTCCTCTGGAATTCCCACCTGAAGGGTGGGTACAGATAGCCTCCACTGCTCCTCGGTTCCACCTAACCGCTCCGAGTACGTCCCGCCCAGTGGTCCACCTCTAGGTACTGCCCTGCTCCGCACGCCTCCTCCACGATCATCGATGTCCGTCGTCTGCAACCAACACCACGAAGTGCGGGCATAGCCCGTGCATGGGTGAGTATAAGCTACTCAGTAGGGACCCCGAGACCCCTGAAGGTCTTCCGAAATCCACAAAGGAAAAGTACAATCACGAAGTAACATCTGACACAGCTTAGGTATATGCCCATACATATACCTAAGTCTGCAATTCCCCGTTCGGCTCCAACGTCCGAGCCCAAGCACAACCCAGTCCACACAGGAAAGCAAAACGCATACCCACGCAGGATAGAACAACACAATCCACAATGGAGAGTAAACAGTAAATCCACACAGGATAGCTCAACACAATCCAAAAAGAAGAGAAACACAAGACTCAGCTCACACAGGTATACTTCTTCGGATGACGATATAGATGATCACTGATCCATCTAAGTCGTCGGACCCACGAAGGATCGATAGGTAACTAACCCCCGCAATGACCCACATAGGATCGGACCCACACAGGATCGGGCCCACACAGGACCGGGCCCACGCAGGACCTGTAGACACTGGCTCACACAGAACCGCTGAGCGCTGACCCACGCAGGATCGGACCCACACAGGATCGGGCCCACACAGGACCGGGCCCACGCAGGACCTGTAGCACTGATCCACGTAGGATCGCTGAGTGCAGTAGTCGTCGCAGTCCGATGAGGATCTCTGCACAGTCGTCGCCGCAGTCCACTGAGGATCTCTGCACGGTCGTCGTCGGAGTCCACGGAGGATCTCTGCACAGTCGTCGCTGCAGTCCACTGAGGATCTCTGCACGGTCGTCGCTGTCGAAGTAGCAGTCGCAGCCAGCACTAGGGTTCCCGCACATAGCAAGCTCGTTCGGGAGGGTCCGCTCCACGAGCCGAGAGGCTGATACATCAACTGACACGAAGTCCGAAGTTGATGTATCCAAAAGTTCTGTATCGTCAACAGGAACTCAACGTCGCAGACGGCGCGTCAATCGGACGCCCGGTCTGAGAGATATTGGCATTTTCGTCCCAGGGGCCCGGTTGGTTTTTAAGGCAAAACCAACCCGACCGCACTCCACCTGCGTCCAAATCTCGGGCGGAGTATGCCAAAAGATCCGTCTCACTTAGAGGAAATCAACAAAGCTGACAGCATGTCAATCGGACTTCCGTAGCTCAAGATATGAGCGTTTCCGCTCCGAGGACCCGGTTGGTCTCGTGTACGAACCAACCGGACCGGACTCAAAGTACTTCGAAACCTTGAGTGCGATATACCGAAACGACCGTCTCGATCCAAGGATCGCGTTGCCGCTGACGGCGGGTCATTTGGAGGCACGAAGCTCAAGTTACGGGAGTTTGAACGAAAACGTCCGAAGATGGGGGGTACGGGCCCGGGCCGACCCGGCCCGACCCCCCCTGGGGTCGGCCCGAATTGGGTCGACCCGAACCGGGTCGACCCAACCCGGGTCCGACCCGGCTGGCCCGGCCCGGCCCGGCCAGGGCCGGTCCGGCTCGGCTCGGCCGAGCGGCGCTGGTGGAAGCCGCAGGCGCTGACCCGCGGCCTGAGGAAGTCGCGGCCCGCGTGGGCCGCGCTGGCGAACCGCGGACGCGGCTCTGCCGCGTCCCGCCGGGACGAACCGGACCCGCGCGGCCGCGGGTCTATCGGCCGCCGCCGCCGCGGCTGAAGCCGCGGCGGGCTCGTCCGGTGGCCCGTTTTCTTTCCCGTCTGTGCCGTTGCTCCTCCCGGGATCCGTTCTTTACTGCGGGATCGTCAAACATCCGCTGTGGCACGTTCCGTCGTCGTCCGTCAAATTCGCACAAAACGAAGAACGACGGAGGGTCGTCGGGCCGTGTTCGTTTGGCCCGCACCCTCCGCGTTAGAGATAAACAACCGGGAGAAAATTATTCCACACAGGAAACAACAATTTTTAATAAGAATAAATATTGTTCACAAAAACGGTTCCTTAATTCTTTAAGAAACATTGACGGGAATAAATTAAAAAGGGGTAATTCTCATAATATAAAATCCCTACCTCGTTGATCGTCGCGCGCGAGCGTTCTTCGCGGAAAGGATTGTCGCGGAAGAGAGGGATCGTCGCGTCGTCGCTGGGAGGCGTCGCGTCGTCGCGGAATCCGGTGTTGAGTCGGCGAGCTCAAACGGTCAGTGATCGGAGATCGGAGCGTGGAAGAACGTCACAGACGGAAGCGTCGTCGATTTCCGGGTTCGGCGTCCCTCGCGTTCTTCGCGTTCTTCGTGTTCTTTGCGAGGGAGAAGAAGAACAAGAATCCTCTCAAACCTTCTCCAAAGATTTGGGTTGGTCTTATTTTATTAATATGCCAACACACGAAAACCGGTTAAGAAACGATTGAATTAATTCGTTGAATTAATTCAACGAAAGAAACAGGCCATTTAATTCACGAAAGAAACAGCCCATTTAATTCACGAGAGAAACAACCCAATTAAATGGTCTGTTAAGAATTTAGAAAACGCGTCGGTTGACTTTCATTAAGACGGGTTTTCACGGGTGCGTTTCTTAGCGGAAAGAAACGGCGGGGCTCGTGCAGGCCCCACCTCACAAATATCCTACCAAGGGGGTAGGATATTTCTGGATAGCATCCTATCCAGTTCAACTCAGTTCAAGCCACCTTTAAGTGGCTTCAAGTGGCTTCCAAGTGGCTTAAGTGAAATAAAATAAAGTTGTCGCAAAATTATTTTATTTCTTAACTTTAAGCCCGAAAATTAAAAACCACACCCAAGAAAACGCAACTCCGGAAGAGGCGTTTCTAAGAGAATACCGGCGCTGCGATTTCATCGGTGCCCTCAGAATTCGATTCCGGGCACCGGTTCAAAAGTTAGAAAAAACCCGCTCGTCCGTTCACTGAACGTACCCGAGCCAAACTTCGGAAAATGATTCCGGGCACACCGGGCCTCAGAATCAGGTTCCTCCAGAAACTGCGCTCTTGTAAAATTCCAAAGAAAATTAAGAAAAAAAAATTTCCTTGAAATTTACGGGTCTTTACATTACTCCCACCTCAGGACTTTACGTCCTCGTAAAGATACATCAAAAACTAGGGGAACAAATGTGGGTACTGAGCACGCATCTGAGCCTCCCGCTCCCAAGTGCTCTCCTGGAGGTTCCCGTGCTGCCATCTGATGCGCACAAGAGGGATCGATCGCCCACGTAGGACCCGCTCTTGTCGATCCTCTATCTCCACTGGGACCTCCGTAAAAGTCGCCCCATCATCCATGTCTAGCTCCCCATAGTTGATGATGTGTGTCGGGTCGTGCACGTATCTCCTCAGCTGGGATACGTGGAAGACGTCGTGAACCCGGTGCAACTGAGGTGGCAGAGCCAGACGATAAGCCACCTCGCCAACCCTGCTGAGGACCTGGAAGGGTCCGATGAAGTGTGGAGACAACTTGGCGCCTCGGCCAAATCTCCTCAAACCACGTCGAGGTGAGACCCGCAAGAAGACGTGGTCGCCATCCTCGAACTCTAGTGGCCTCCGCCTCTAGTCAGCATATGACTTCTGTCGGCTCTGTGCTGTCCTCATCCACTCCTGGATGATCTGGACCTTCTCTGTCGTGGCCCGGACCATTTCTGGTCCCACAAGTGCTGACTCTCCAGGGTCTGTCCAGCACAAAGGAGATCTGCAAGGCCTGCCGTACAACGCCTCGTAGGGTACCATCCCGATGGTGGAGTGGTAGCTGTTGTTGTACGCAAACTCTACCAAGGGTGGGTGGTCCTCCAAGCTACGAACAAAGTCTAGGACACATGCGCGGAGCATGTCCTCGAGAGTCTGAATGGTCCTCTCCGTCTGACCATCCGTCTGAGGGTGAAAGGCGGTGCTCAGACGTAGTCGCGTCCCGAACGCCTCCTGCAACCCCTTCCAAAGCCGGGAAGTAAAACGAGCGTCCCGATCGGAGACGATAGTCGATGGCACATAGTGAAGTCGTACAATCTCCTGAACGTAGAGGCGCCCCAAGCTCTCCACTGAGCCCTGCTTTCGGATGGGCAAGAAGTGTGCCGACTTGGTGAGTCGGTCAACAATCACCCAAATGGAATCGTGACCTCTGGAAGTGCGTGGAAGTATAGTCACGAAGTCCATAGATATCCCGTCCCACTTCCACTCCGGGACCTCCAAGGGTTGTACCAAACCTGCTGGTACCTGATGCTCTGCCTTCACCTGCTGGAAGGTGAGGCACCGTGAAACGAACTCTGCCACAGCCTTCTTCATGCCCGACCACCAGTGCTGTCGTCTAAGATCCTGGTACATCTTCGCCACTCCAGGATGTACCTCCAAAGGAGAAGTGTGAAACTCTCCCAGCACCTCCTCTCGTATGGCGACTGGTACCAAGGTACGTCCTCTGAAAAGGACATCGTGCTCTGCTCCAAGGGAGAAACCATCAGGTGCCTGTCCTGAGGATATCTGTGCACGCCGTGTCTCACAGTCGACGTCCCCACGCTGTGCCTCTCTGACCCGCTGAAGAAGTGGAGGAGAGACTGTGAGAGACTGAAGGAAGGCTGCTCCGTCTCTATCCACGAATGATATCTGCAAAGCGGCTAGCTGCTCTATCGCCTCCTCAAGTAGCTGGATGCCCGTACTCCTGCTGAGGGCATCAGCCACCACGTTCCCCTTCCCAGGAGTATAGACTATCTCAAAGTCATAGTCCTGGAGGAACTCGAGCCATCGCCGCTGTCTCAGGTTCAGGTCCTTCTGAGAGAAGATGTACCTGAGACTCTGGTGGTCAGAAAAGACTGTGAGGCGCTCGCCCATCAGATAGTGTCGCCATGTCTTCAGGGCA
This sequence comes from Viscum album, assembly GCA_963277665.1. NCBI lineage: Eukaryota > Viridiplantae > Streptophyta > Magnoliopsida > Santalales > Viscaceae > Viscum > Viscum album. Next base: position 715,805,932 of record OY728133.1, on the reverse strand, counting down.
AAGACCACTGCTGCAAACTCCAAGTCATGGGTAGCGTAGTTATGCTCATGAGGCCTCAACTGACGTGATCTGTAGGCAATCACGGCCCGCTCCTGCATCAGGACACACCCGAGTCCGGTCCCTGATGCATCGCAGTAGACTACGTAACCAACTCCCTTATCAGGCAACCTCAAGATAGGTGCGCTGGTCAACCTCTGCCTCAGCTCCAGGAAGCTCTGCTGACATCTGTCTGACCACACGAAGGGTTTCCCCTTCTTCGTCAAAGCTGAGAGTGGGGCCGCAACTCTGGAGAAGTCCGGCACAAATCTCCGATAGTATCCGGCTAAGCCCAAGAAACTCCGCACCTCTGTCACGCTCTTGGGTGGCTCCCAAGCTAGCACTTCCTCGATCTTCGCGGGATCCACTGCAACTACCGCCTCAGAAATGACGTGCCCCAAGAAGTGGACCTCACGTAACCAGAACTGACACTTCGAGAGCTTTCCATAAAGCTGGTGCTCTCGGAGTGTGTCTAGTACAACACGCAGGTGGTAGGCGTGCTCCTCATCCGTCGTCGAGTACACCAAAATGTCGTCGATGAAGACCAAGACAAAACAATCGAGGTATGGCTAGAAGTTCCTATTCATGAGGCTCATGAACACTGATAGAGAGTTGGTCACGCCGAAAGGCATAACCAAGAACTCATAGTGGCCATACCGACACCTGAAGGCCGTCTTCTGCACATCCTCGTCTCGAACTCTAAGATGATGATAGCCTGACCTGAGGTCTATCTTCGAGAACCACCGTGCTCCCTTGAGCTGGTCGAAGAGGTCATCAATCCTGGGTAGCGGATACTTGTTCCTCACTGTAACCTGATTCAGGCGACGATAATCGACACACAGTCGCATGCTCCCATCCGCCTTCTTGGCGAACAAAATCGGGGAAGCCCAGGGCGAAACACTGGGTCGGATGAACCCCTTGCTCTGCAAGTCCTCAAACTGTACCCGCAGCTCTCGAAGCTCAGCGGGGGCCATCCGATACGCTGGAGTGGATATCGGGGCTGTCCTGGGGTACAGGTCAATATAAAAGTCTACCTCTCTGCGAGGAGGTAGTCCTGGAATGTCGTCGGGAAAGACGTCCGCGTACTGATCCACCACTGCAGGAAAACTGGGACTTCGCACGTCAACTGCTCCCAGGATGAGGCTAGCCAACTGATGAGTGATGGGCTTAGCTCTCCTCTGCGTGAGTCCATCCTGTGCTGCTAAGGCTCCCTTCTCGCCGGTGAAGGTGAACCTGCTCCCGTCGGTGCGCACACATCGCACCTTGCACCTAATGCAGTCAATCTGAGCGTGGACCGTAGATAACCAATCCATGCCCAAGATGACGTCGTAAGGCCACGACGCCGCTACAAGAAGATCCCGGCCGAAGCTCTCGCCCCCTAGAGTAAGCTCACACTGCCGGCACCAGTGCGTAATCGTCGAGTCTGCTCCCGTAGGAGTCTCTAGCCGTAAGGATCGAGCCAACGGCTCTGTCGGAATCTCCGAGCTCCGAACAAGGGCAGTGGCTATGAAAGAGTGACTCGCTCCTGTGTCTATCAGAACTGCAGCAAGGGTGGAATAGACACAGATCGTACCTCGAATCATCTCTGGCGCACCGTGGTCGTAGGCCTCCGCTGCCTGGAGCTGAGCCTGTCTCTGCCCGCCAGCTCCCTGTAGTCGGGGCGGGCCTCCTGGTGGTGGTGGTGGCAGAGCCTCAAAGCGTCGCCCACCACCTGCTGCTCGGCCAGCTCCTCTGCCTCGTCCGCCTCCTCCCTGCGGACCGCCACGGTCGACCCTCTGCCTCTGCCTGGGTGGTCCCTCCACCGTCTGCTACCCCTCGGTACGACAGGTCGGGCAGTCACGAGCCATGTGGCGCTGCCCGCTGCACTCGTAGCATTGTCTGCCTCTCGGAAGGCTGGCTCCGCGCTGTGTGCCTCGCACTGCCGAGCCAGTGTCCCGGGGTCGTCTGCCGGAAGGTCTGGTCCGCCTGGAACCCTGAGTCATCTGCCGGCTACCAGCTTCCGAAGACTCCGCTATCTGCCGCCCTGCGGCAGGTCTCGCTGTGGACTCAGCCAGGAAGCTCTCGATCAGGAGGGCTCGCTCCAGTACTCATGCCTGGGTCGGGATGCTGAGGGAGATCAGTGATGCCCTGATCTCGTGTCTCAATCCCTGCTCGAAGGTCCGGGCCTGGAAGAAGGGGTCCCGTACCATGTCTGTCGAGTACCGAGAAAGGTCGGTGAACCTCGCCGCGTACTGAGCGACCGTCAAGCTGCCCTGCCGCAGCTGAAGAAGCTCCTGGATGCGCACCGCTCGGAGGGTGGCCGAGACGAACTCCGAGCGGAAGAGGCTCTCGAAGTCCGTCCAGATGAGGGTGGCCTCATCGTGTACCTGGAGCATCAGGCTCCACCAGCGTCCGGCTTCCGCGTGCAGTAGGCTCGCCGCGAGGATCACCATGAGGTCTGCTGGAGTCCTCACTAGCCTGAAAACTCGGACGACCGCCTCCAGCCAGTCCTCGGCTGCCTGGGGGTCCGACTCCCCACGGAACCTGGGTGGTCGCTGGCGCTGGAACTCGTGCAGAGCTCCAAGGCGTCGTGCGTCGTCAGTTGCCAGTGCTGGAAGCATCGGGGGCTTGGCGGGTAAAGGTACCGCCGATGCCTCTGCTGTCAACGGGCCCTGTACCGAGGCCTCGTCGCTCGGCGGGCTGTCGTCGCGCCCTACTCTGAGAACCCTAGCTGGCTGCTGTCGTCATGCCATCCTGAAAAGGAAACAAGTATGCCACGGTCAGAACAGTATACCTGGTGAGCTGACATGAGTAATCACAAAGAAAACTTGAAACACACATGCAATCAATGTTTTCGTGCATTAAGTCGGAAATCAGAAGTCAGGGTCCTGGTGTATGGATACGTCGGCCGCCGCACCAACACTGGACTCCCTGGACTGATAACCACACTCAATACGCTAAACACTATTGCTTCACATAGAAGAAGGATCAGAGTCTACGGTAGAACCGACCGCCTCTGATACCAATTTGTCACGACCCGTCCTCGGGGCCCGTGCCGTGACTACCCCAAGCCCGCCTTCCATAGGCCAGGGGCTGGCAACTTGCACCAAGGCGTAAATCCCAGAAAAAGGGAAGGCATTGCCTTTGAAAAGTAAACAAGCACCACAGAGTAAGCAAGTGGAAAAGTAAACACTAAGTAAAAACTGTACAAGCTGTGCTGAAAGTAAAAGGGGCCGGAAATACAAGCCCAACTGTAAAGTACAACTGAAAGGAAAAACAACAACTGAAAGGAAGAACTGCAGCGTCGAGCCATCCTCTGGAAGTCCCACCTGAAGGGTGGGTACAGATAGCCTCCACTGCTCCTCGGGTCCACCTAACCGCTCCGAGTACGTCCCGCCCAGTGGTCCACCTCTAGGTACTGTCCTGCTCCGCACGCCTCCTCCACGATCATCGATGTCCATCGTCTGCAACCAACACCACGAAGTGCGGGCATAGCCCGTGCAGGGGTGAGTATAAGCTACTCAGTAGGGACCCCGAGACCCCCGAAGGTCTCCCGAAATCCACAAAGGAAAAGTACAATCACGAAGTAACATCTGACACGGCTTAGGTATATGCCCATACATATACCTAAGTCTGCAATTCCCCGTTCGGCTCCAACGTCCGAGCCCAAGCACAACCCAGTCCACACAGGAAAGAAAAACGCATACCCACGCAGGATAGAACAACACAATCCACAAAGGAGAGTAAACAGTAAATCCACACAGGATAGCTCAACACAATCCACAAAGGAGATAAACACAAGATTCATCTCACACAGGTATACTTTTTCGGATGATGATATAGATGATCACTGATCCATCTAAGTCGTCGGACCCACGAAGGATCGATAGGTAACTAACCCCCGCAATGACCCACACAGGATCGGACCCACACAGGATCGGGCCCACACAGGACCGGGCCCACGCAGGACCTGTAGGCGCTGGCTCACACAGAACCGCTGAGCACTGACCCACGCAGGATCGGACCCACACAGGATCGGGCCCACACAGGACCGGGCCCACGCAGGACCTGTAGCACTGATCCACGTAGGATCGCTGAGTGTAGTAGTCGTCGCAGTCTGCTGAGGATCTCTGCACAGTCGTCTCCGCAGTCCACTGAGGATATCTGCACGGTCGTCGTCGGAGTCCACGAAGGATCTCTGCACAGTCGTCGCCGCAGTCCACTTAGGATCTCTGCACGGTCGTCGCTGTCGAAGTAGCAGTCGCAGCCAGCACTAGGGTTCCCACACACAGCAAGCTCGTTCGGGAGGGTCCGCTCCACGAGCCGAGAGTCTGATACATCAACTGACACGAAGTCTGAAGTTGATGTATCCAAAAGTTCCGTATCGTCAACAGGAACTCAACGTCGCAGACGGCGCGTCAATCGGACGCCCGGTCTGAGAGATATTGGCATTTTCGTCCCAGGGGCCCGGTTGGTTTTTAAGGCAAAACCAACCCGACCGCACTCCACCTGTGTCGAAACCTCGGGCGGAGTATGCCAAAAGATCCGTCTCGCTTAGAGGAAATCAACAAAGCTGACAGCACGTCAATCGGACGTCCGTAGCTCAAGATATGAGCGTTTCAGCTCCGAGGGCCCGGTTGGTCTCGTGTACGAACCAACCCGGACGGACTCAAACTACTCTGAAACCTTCAGTGCGATATACCGAAACGACCGTCTCGATCCAAGGATCGCGTTGCCGCTGACGACGGGTCGTTTGGAGGCACGAAGCTCAAGTTACGGGCGTTTGAACGAAAACGTCCGAAGATGGGGGGTACGGGCCCGGGCCGACCCGGCCCGACCCCCCTGGGTCAGCCCGAACTGGGTCGACCCGGGTCCGACCCGGCCGGCCCGGCCCGGCCCGGCCAGGGCCGGTCCGGCTCGGCCGAGCGGCGGGGGTCGAAGCCGCGGGCGCTGACCCGCGGCCTGAGGAAGTCGCGGCCCGCGTGGGCCGCGCTGGCGAACCGCGGACGCGGCTCTGCCGCGTCCCGCCTGGACGAACCAGACCCGCGCGGCCGCAGGCCCGTTTGCTTTCCCGTCTGTGCCGTTGCTCCTCCCGGGATCCGTTCTTTACTGCGGGATCGTCAAACATCCGCTGCGGCACGTTCCGTCGTCGTCCGTCAAATTCTCACAAAACGAAGAACGGCGGAGGGTCGTCGGGCCGTGTTTGTTTGGCCCGCACCCTCCGCGTTAGAGATAAACAACCGGGAGAAAATTATTCCACACAGGAAACAACAATTTTTAATAAGATTAAAAATTGTTCACAAAAACGGTTCCTTAATTCTTTAAGAAACATTGACGGGAATAAATTAAAAAGGGGTAATTCTCATAATATAAAATCCCTACCTCGTCGATCGTCGCACGCGGGTGTTCTTTGCGGAAAGGATCGTCGTGGAAGAGAGGGATCATCGCGTCGTCACGGGGAGGCGTCGCGTCGTCGCGGAATCCGACGTTGAGTCGGCGAGCTCAAACGGTCGGTGATCGGAGATCGGAGCGTGGAAGAACGTCACGGACGGAAGCGTCGTCGATTTCCGGGTTCGGCGTCCCTCACGTTCTTCACGTTCTTCGTGTTCTTCGCGAGGGAGAAGAAGAACAAGAATACTCTCAAACCTTCTCCAAAGATTTGGGTTGGTCTTATTTTATTAATATGCCAACACACGAAAACCGGTTAAGAAACGATTGAATTAATTCATTGAATTAATTAAACGAAAGAAACAAGCCATTTAATTCATGAAAGAAACAGCCCATTTAATTCACGAGAGAAACAACCTAATTAAATGGTCTGTTAAGAATTTAGAAAACGTGTCGGTTGACTTTCATTAAGACGGGTTTTCACGGGCGCGTTTCTTAGCGGAAAGAAACGGCGGGGCTCGTGCGGACCCCACCTCACAAATATCCTACCAAGGGGGTAGGATATTTCTGGATAGCATCCTATCCAGTTCAACTCAGTTCAAGCCGCCTTTAAGTGGCTTCAAGTGGCTTCCAAGTGGCTTAAGTGAAATAAAATAAAGTTGTCGCAAAATTATTTTATTTCTTAACTTTAAGCCCGAAAATTAAAAACCACATCCGAGCAAACGCAACTCCGGAAGAGGCATTTCTAAGCGAATACCGGCGCTGCGATTTCATCGGTGTCCTCAGAATTCGATTCCGGGCACCGGTTCAAAAGTTAGAAAAAAACCCGCTCGTCCGTTCACTGAACGTACCCGAGCCAGACTTCGGAAAATGATTCCGGGCACACCAGGCCTCGGAATCAGGTGCCGTCAGAAACTGCGCTCTTGTAAAATTCCAAAGAAAATTAAGAAAAAAAATTTCCTTGAAATTTACGGGTCTTTACACCATCGAATTTCTAATTTTTTAATATATAGAAGGATCATGAGTACCCTTATTATTGGATGTGGAATAGGAAGATGATGTGGTCGAATAGAATTCCATAATTGGTTGTGTGTTTTTAATGGAAATAAACATATTTTCTAGCTGAGTAAGAATCAATAGAGTACTTCACTATGAATAGATGATGTATAATATATTTTTGTAACCAAATTGTGCACATATATTCAAATTACAATGATATTGGTGAATAGGTTAATCATATTCTATGAGAAGAGGAGTGTGATTGATCCCATGAAAATTCAATTACTTCACTTTCATACCAATCATATTGAGATCAAATAATATTTTATTAAAGAATGGGTATATTAAGTAATAGTCATAGTAGTGAATGTTTAGATGAACAATCAAGTGTCAAACATCCTGACTAATTTGTTGGCCACTACAAAATTTGAGAAACATCTTTTGATGCTCAGTGATCATATAGTTCCCTCATATTGTGGAAGTTCAAAAGTTCCCCTCTCCTCATTTTATATTTTACTTTACATGTTTATTCTTGATTGGTGGGTTCGTTATCAATTTTTTTATTTTAAAATAGGATAAGAATATATGAAATTCATGTGTTCATTTGGTGTTTTTAGTAATAAAATCATTCTGTTTTCTAGGGGATGTTATGGTGTGAAATTTAGGGGTGGATATGATCCTTGAGAAAAAGCATGAAGACAGGGGGTTTAGAATGAAAATTTTTATGATGTATGAAATCCTCCCTTGATATTTTTTTTAAAACTAAGAAATATTCACAATGATTAGATCTATGTGAGTGTTATTCTACCTCTATCTAGAAGGTTGGAAGCAAGCGTGTGGAGCTGAAATTCACTTTGGATTTCCAACAAACATAGAGGGGATAAATTTTAGAACTATGGTAATCTGATTTGTTATTTTATAGGTTGTTGTAATTTTTAAAATCCTTTATTAGTTGGTTAATGATTTTGTATAATATAATAGATTGTTTTCAAGTTTTTTAAATGAAAATTACTTTTATTATTATTTTTTCAAGTATTTTCTAAATTTGCAGGTGTAAAAACTTTAGGGCTAAGGAATCATTTTTCCTAGTAGGATCGTGGATTATGCACAATGAAAAAGGATAAAATAGTATAAACATAGACCATATGGTATGTTTTTAGTAGTAGTTTAATGTGGGTGGATCATGTGGAATGATAGTGACCATGTTGGGAGTACACAAACTATGTGGCGAGATAAAAGAGAAAATGAGGTGTTTATGTGAAACCTATATCAGTATTATGTGTAATATAGTGTGTGAAATTTAATGTTAATGATGAATGGGTATGTTAACTGAAATGTGGCGGTGATTTTAGGTGTACCTTGAAGGATAACCCTAATAGTTTTCACATGGTGGTGAGTGTGCAATAGAGGATGATCTGAAAGGTATATACATGGTAGGTAGACTGTAAATGGTGTTCAGACAAGGTTTTAAGGAAGTATTGAAATGAAATTTCAGTGATCAGAAATATTGTTAGAGGTAATTTCCTATATATAACTCATTATTAAGATCATTTAATATATAGAAAAACATAATAATAAATATAAGTTGTTAATCACATCATAAAAGAGTCATCGTATAGGTTGTGTATAGTAATCAAGGTCTAGGTATGAAGTGCGTAGAAAAGTATTATACGTGGGGTATTTTTATGATTAGTTCATAGAATTCAGTGCACAAGTGATTCACACATAGGAAGTGAATATAGTTTTTTTACTTGTGGGTATTTCACATGTTTATTTCATGGTTCAAAAATATTTTTCATAGTTAGTGTGTTGTGATGTTTATTTACATGGTTAGTGATTAATGAATAGTGATTTGTATAGGAAGTATGCACAAGATAGTTTTAAGGATGTTTTTCTCACATTTAATTTTCTAGAGGGTTTTCTAAATACTAGCATGTACACTGTAGCGTCATACCCGAGTTATCATGATTAAAATCAAAGAACACATTCTTGATTACATGAAGTGATGTTTAATTCATTGAAAAATGAAATACATCATCCGTAATAATGTGTAATGAGAATTTAATGGACTTATATAAGGGACATGGTATACTATTACTAAACTAATTATAAAATCATTATTTCAAGAATAGAGTGACCATGTCAAAAAAAATCTAAAAATTCTAGTACAGCATAGTTGATTTTAGTACAACTGACACGTCATTTGTGCATGCCTCATAGATTAATCCTTTGAGGTAAAAAAAGAAAAATCAGTATGTTATGTTCATTTATTCCTTCCTTTGTGATTATTTTGGATATTTAATTTAATGGCTCGTCTTTAATGTTTTCCAACCAATGAATGTATAATATCCTATATAACAAAAGAAGTGGTTGACACCCTAATTCACCCCTCCCCTTTCAAGGTGTCTTCAGTTGAATTTTTTTAAGGGGATGATACAACCATTACACATACACACATGAAAATGGGAGAAAATCATCTTTGATTTTATCATAGGTTATACCATGACCTTTAAATAAATAAATAATTTCATTTGGGTTTTGGTAGATTTCCTTTTAATGTAAACACACTGTATTACTATTCGACAGGATTTTCAACTCTATTAATTTTCAATGATATACTAAATTAAAGTGTTAAGGATGCATGGAATACCTATTTAAGTTATATATAATATGCTATAATGTTCTTATCATATAATAAGATAATTTTATAACAATTATTTTATATAAAATTAAACATTCTCATTAATTATCATCCTAAAAAAATATGGTCAATCTGAAAGGAACACATTAAAATTTTATGATATACTAAAATATGGCTCGATGGGTTTCAATTATGGATGAGATAAATATATTTAACTAGTTCTGTTATAATAAATACTATTTTTGAACCAAGAATTTAAATGTATCCCTGTGAGGATATATATAAGAAGGGATATAGAACATTGATATTTTAGGATGAAGTTGAGGAATAAATGATTTTGGGACATGATTTGTCACAACAAATAATAGTTAAGATCAAATATATTTTGTGATAAATATAGCATAGAAATTTTGATAAAGATGTTTAATTATAAAAATGGATGAGGTTTGAGTTTTATTTTTAATGTATTCCTTAATGTATGACCATGTAAGAGTGTTATGAGATTCAGAAAGAAGGGAAATTTAATACCAAGATTCACCAACCCCATTGAGATTTTTGATTGCATGGGGACTACAGATTATCAATTAGAATCTCTATCAGATGTCTCCCAACTTCCTAACATGTTCAATATATCAATTTTGAGGATCCACCTATAGAATAAATTACATGTTCTAGACTATAAGGTAATACAACTAGATCATTAACTCTCTTATAAGGAATTATCTTTAGAGATCATGGATTATATAGATAAAATATTGAAAAAAATTTCTGCTCACTTATTACATATTGAGGATTTAGGCACTAAATCTATTGAAATTTATAGACCATAAGGTTATACATATATTACATGGAAAATCTGATAAGAAAAAATCAGTAGAGATCTTGGATTATAGAAATAAAATATTTGTAAAACAATAACACTCACTTATTCAAATATCAATGGTAATGTAATAATTAGGAGGAAGTGTAATCAAAACGTGAATAGGTAATGAGACCAAAACAACCTCATTTATATTAAATTGAGTAATTAGTTTTTTTCAGTGAAAATTTTTAAGGGGGAATGATGTAACACCTTATATTTTTAGTATGATTTTTCATCCAATTGTAAGGTGGTGTGTTTTTCTGGATTTGAATTTTAAAGAGAAATTTCAATTTTTATTATTAGATGCTTATTGGGGTAAAATGGCATTTTTATCTCTAGAAGATGATATTTTATAATTTTTATAAGCACCCTATTGGTACAGAAATATGGTGTTAACCATATGATATGAGTTTGGTGGAATTATAAGCCATTTGAATTTTAGAGAAATAATTAGTATTAGATATTTAATAAATTAAATATTATTTTATTCATGGTAGTTTATTTGGAATTATATTTTTAAATGAGTGACTTATTACAATTATATCTCTTCTATTGACTCTATAATGGGGAGTCTTTTCTAGCGGGGGAATAAACATGAGTTGGGCATCAGGGTCGGCCCAAACCCCTTTTTATTTTTCTCTTATTTTTCTTCATTTTTATTTTCCTCTTTTATTTTGTTTTCTTTATACCCTCTTGTTTCTCATGACTTCCACCAATTGATCTACTACATCATGACCTAAGATAATGAGATATGGAGAGACATAGAGAGAGAAATAGAGAGATAGAGAGAATGATTGGGAGAGGAAGATAGGTACTACAACGAAACTCGAGACATGATGAATCATTATGTGGAGACTATAGACCACAGAAATGGTTGAATCATTGGCATATTTCATTTAAAGGTAGACAATTTATTCCTATAAATCCCTATAGTTTTTATATTTTCTAGTTTAAAATACATATTATTTTTTATTATTCCCCTTTGATGATCGATCTACATCTTTTAGGGGAAAAATAATGTTTTTGGGGAAATTTGAGTGTATTTCATTCAAGAAAACCCATGTAAACCATGTGTGGTTTAGGGAAAACATGTAGTGTGTTCTTACATTTTGGGGAATATGACATATTAGATGTATATGTCGTGTATGGGGTATAAATGATATGTATTTGTACTCGTCCATGTATCTGTGTACCAAGACAGGTTGCCCATGAGAGGGGCACAAACTCTGTAGAGTATATGTCCAAACCCCAAGCAGGTAACACACCATGAATATGTACATGGACAGACCATATACATGGCTAGGCCATGTGCGGTACATGAGTAGTTAACTTGTGTATGGTACACTCTCTATACAAGGATGACACACCATGTACTTGGGCATTTACATGTTATTTACAGCTATAGTACATTCCAAGGTGTGGCCTTGAGGGTACACATTGTGTTCTAGAAAATAACATCATGTAATCGAACCATACTACACTTTTTAAGATTTTTCATATCTTATCACCCAAGAGTAGGAATTTGACCCATGAGTAGTCCATTTTGAGTATCGTTTTTCATAGACCATGATGGTATGAACCATGAGGTATTTTTAGTTCTCCATGATATTTTTTAAGAGTTTTTCTAATGGATAATTCTTCCTCCTGTAATTATATCAAATGTATACACATAGTGAGACTTGTTCTGAGAGGACCCATGAGTTATCTCTTTTGACCGATGCATTTTTAGATTTTCTCTTTGAAAATTTCACATTTGAATGTCATTCCCTTATGGCCTATGATTCCTTGATACTAGTTGTTATCAAGGATACCATGTAGGAATCCTCTAATTATGTTTTGATCTAGGGGATCCTAAGCTGGATGCCTCTATATATTTTTTGAACCAATAATCCCTTGATGGATTACATGATTAAAAGTTGTCCAAGGGAATCCTTTATAGGAACCATATAGCTATATGATGTTTTTTGGATCCCATGTACGATTCATTTTTTCCTTTGTACCATTTTGTGAGGGTGCCATGTAAGATACCCCTTTTTTATATACCATTCATTGGATCCCTTATAGGATTCCTTCATTTTCTTACCGTTAGAGGATACCTTATAGGATTCCCCCTCTTCCCTTTTTATCGAAGGATACAATGTAGGAATCCTTTCATTATTTTTAGACCTTTAGGATCCATAGTAAGATGCCTCTCTTGTGTTTGACTTGAATGACCCCGTCGGTGCCTCGATGTTTTACTGATCATGATCTAGTACATTGGTTTTGTGTAGAGAAAATAGCAGTTGTCAACTTAGAATGTATGAAAAACATGTAAGCTCATGGTTCTATGGAGGTAGTGTGGAGCTTAGGTGTTCATCCACCTTCACTCTTTTTTTAATCTTTCGCATGTTTATTATTGATGCAATGAGGATAGCCAGAGGTGCTTCCTTGTTAGTGGCCACTAATCATGATGTGAGGCATATTTCTTCCTCTTTGGGATGCTTGTACATTCTTCCTGGGATATGGATTCTAATACTTGTTATTTATTATATTTACTACTATGCCTAGAGGTACTACTTTGTACTTGGCTATTGATCCTGTATATTAGATTATTAAATTTTCAGGTTTTCTAGAGGTGCTTCCTAGAATCCATCTCTTTAGCCTAGTACTATGATATACAGGAATTGAATCCCTACTAATGATACTCGTGGATGATTGAAATATCCCAAGTGATGAGGAAGATTCTAATATCTTCTATTTGATATATGATGAGGATGATTTTTCTCTCTACGGTTCATTGGTAAAATGTGTATGACTACGCTCTCCTCATCCTGAGATTATCAGTGGTTGATTACGCTCTCCTCAACTTGTGGTCTATAGATGATGATTTTTCTCTCCTTGACAAATGTCCTATAGAGGATTACTACACTCTCTTAGATTTTTTGTATTATGGTTATCTTCAAAAACTCTCTCTAAGATCAGGTTTATGTATCCTTTTCTTATTTGGGTGGTTGATAATGGCATCTCACAATAATTATTGATGTTCATATTTGGATCTCAAGGGGTGGGAATGATGTCTCACCTATGAGTTCCATTTATAGGTTTCCTAAGGGTTAGACACTACTGGTTTATTTGAGTTTCAAATGTCATGACCACCAAAAAAAATATGACATATGGCTCAGATATAAGACTAGATGCACATAGAATGACCATCATGGATTCTAGTTCATGTCCATTTACAGGATGTTTAGAACTAATTCATTGGAATCATTATTTACAGTGATTAGAGGCGAGTACCAGGGAACCCAGGTATATAATGAGTATACCCTGGTGGTGATGTATCTTGATCATAGATATTTTTAACATATCCCAATGATGGTATATGTCGATTGGAATTATTGGCCAATAGATCAAATTAATGATACATGCCTAGACTGGAATGATGTTAAACATAATGCCCTTTCACAGGATGTTTAGAAAATCACGATTACCGACCCAATGATCGAGTATTGTTTTGTTTTTCGTTATTTCAATCACCTTACTCAGGAATATTCATATTTATGTATATATGCATAGGTATGTGACTATACAAGTATATGCATGGAGATATGGAAGTCCATGGGGGCACTAGCCCAGTTCACCTGGATTATAAACCCAGGATTGGAATGTGGTTTCATGTTTAATGGAATTACTTATCTTATTTACTTTTGTCTTGGATAGGATGAGCATATTGCATTTCCTTCACTATTAGTAGCATATTTTTTAGTTTCATCATTGGGTTGGCCTAGTGATAATATTTCTCACCCATGAATGTGAACCTCAATGTATGTGTGGACATTATGTATGCCTTTCATGTTGGGAATAGTTAAATGGTGGATAATAATGAGGCCCAGAGTTGCATGATCGATTGTAGTTACCTTAGTGGATTATTCTTATCAAGTCAGTGTAGTTCGACGTTGTATAAAGATAGCGTGCGTGGTCTAGCTCAGAGTTAGTAGTTGAGCCATGTATTTTTAATTCAATATATTTTATACTATTTTATCTTTAAATTCATTACATTATGTGACACGTATAGTATGAATAGAATATATGTTTACGCTTTTATAGAATTTTAATTTGTTAGTACATCATATTCAATTTCAATTTATTTAATAATTCTATACTTAAATTTTATAATATTGTGTATTATACATAGCTATTTTGAATCTCTCTTTACTATAATATTAGGACATAGTCTCCACACTATCACACCCTATAATCATGATACTATTGGACAGCCTCAGGCATTTGGGTAGGTGCACTTGTGGCCACATAAACAACCGACTCGAGGAACCATTTATGTGGAATCTTGTTCATGATTTTACAAACTGGAATTAGAGATATTCCATTCATGGTATTTACTATTTGGGAGATGGAATATAAGAGTATTAGGAATGTTTTGGAACTTGGGATGGATATTTGACTGGTGCGTCGAGAACACTGGTTCTGGTAGTAAGTCCTGATTTCTCGGGTATGGGATTATTGTTCAAATCCATGATTTAATATTTGTATTTGATTTTATACTTTAGATACCCACTTGTTGTTTGGATGTCATGGATTATTGTCGATTTTTGGCTCTTGGTCCATTGGAAAAAACCATGTATGGATTTTGACTATTGGTTGGAAAAGGAAAGTGTATTCTCATTCATCTTATTTGGAATCTAGAATTCACATCATATGGTCATGCTAGGGTGTGATTTTAAAGATGAACAAAGGCTATTTAATTGGGTCTACATACATATATATATATAATTTTGTGGGAATGTTATGTGGATCTTTTTTGAGGCATCAGTATGAGGCTTATGTGTCTACCCTTATGCATGGGAAGTGCGATGACCCTAGCAGGTCGGCATGGCATGTGATGCCTTTTGTTTGTTCCCATTATAGAGTGTTGTTTCTTTAGTCCAAGTAATATAGCCAGTTTACTAAGTACAATATTGATGGATACTAGGACTTCTCTTATGATCTATACCTCTAGGGGTAATTACCATATATGGATGCCAAGTGATTGTTAGTTTAGTCTCTCTTTTTTCTTTAGAATAAAGACCTCCCAGGAGCAGTTCCTTATAAGGATTCTTAGTGTCGATAATTCCCTCAGTGTCTGTGTTTCCATTTTGAACCCTATAATTCATTGTAATCTTTATCTTATTAAGACTGGTTTTATCTATTATGATAGGTGGCATGACCTTATATCGTCGATATGAGACTTATTTTGTAGGGCTAGGTGGGAGAACTAGAGGCCCCTTGTTGTAATTAGACCCTTATTGATCGAAATCTATTTAATTTGAGGGAATCCTATAAGAGATAGGTTGGATCATGTATTCATATGCCTTTTGGGTAGTGACCTAGGTTTTATGCATTTTTTGAGATCGATGCATGGTAGGTGATCAAGTTTTTTGATATGGGAATTTTGATGCCTTCAACATTTGACGAAGCACCAAGGGTTATTTGGTATCAAGAATGGGTTGATGGGAAGAATGGTTTGGGTTCCTATCCTGATCAACCAGTGTTTTCATTGTTTCTAATGTCTTCAAAGCACAGGTAGATTCTCATGACATGCATGACGATGGGTGACAGGCAGTCATGGAAATAAAATCATGGCATGGTTTAGGTGCTATAATTTTAAGAGGATTTTCAAGGGAGCATATTTAAAGATAAAATTGGTTTTTTGTATAGAAAAATAATATAATATTTGTAATGGATTACTTTCTAGAGTATGATTTGGGTGATAAGGTACATTTCGGTTTTATGTGGTGTCATTTAGTTGAAAATTGGTTAGTGGCCAGTTGTGATCTAAGGACAGACTGTTTCAATATATACCATATGAGTTGTTACCTAGGAGTTATATTCTGAATAAATAATTTCCATTTATTGTATAGTTGACATTGGGAATAAATCAGGTATCCTATTATGGTTGACCAGTGTTGAACTTGGACACGTAATTCTGGGAGACGTGGTGTCTGGTGTTGGCTTAAGGAATGTTAGAATGTTTTTTGTAAGTGTGTCTTGGAGAGGGATTTGTACATTCCCTTTTTGTAAAATCATAGTACACTCTAGTTAGAGATTATCATGCTTTATCTAGACATCATCATGAGTATGCTGGGAGGGCATCATCCCTATGTCGAGCTTCTTTTCTTTTAAATGTCTTCCTAGCTTGATGATGGAACCTATTGAAGTTACACTAAAGGAGTGGTGGAAGATAATACATATGGTGGGGAGCGTACTTTTTGATGTTTGAGGATATTAACTCACATTTTTTGTTTAAATTCAATGTTATCGTGGGATACTTAGCTCAGATCTTGGTATTTAGATAATGATAAGGGTAATCCTTTGGTCGGGAGTACCAGATCTGTCTCTATTGAATGTATCTGATATAGGAGGCGGTTTGACACTATGATACTAGTCATTGGATAGTCCAGAGATCTTGGTTACGTCGATACTCGAGTTGAGGTAATGAATTCTAGTCTTACTACAAGGCTTCTCAGGGATGATAAGGTTTATTGTGGGGATATATTAAGGTTATGTGTTTTCCTAGACATGAATTTTGAGAAGAAAATATTAATTTTTACTAAAACATATTTCTTAGGGGTAAAATCATCTTCTCCCCCCTATATATGATCTTGGGTAGTTTCTCCAACCTCTCTGTTGGTGCTAAAATAGGTTGTTTACATTATGATAGGAGTTTGGTGGAATCTGAATTCATTCAAATTTTAGTTAAAAATTACTATTTAATATTTAATAATATAAACATTAATTTATTTGTGCTAGTTTTTTTGGAAATATATTTTGAACAGAGCATTGGATTTATATTTTATCTCCATCATTGAGTCTAGAATGATTATTTTTTCCTAGGTGTGGCATAAATTTGAGTTATGCTTCGAGGTCGGCCTAACACCCTTTTACATTTTCTCTTATTTTTCAACATTTTTATTTTCTTCTTTTATTTTATTTTCATTATCCCCTATGTAATTTTTTGTACACCCTAAAGGGATATTCTATTCCATTACCAAATGAAAGGTGAGAGGTAGATAGAGAGAGGGGGAAAGGGAGAAGAATAAGGGTACCAACGTAGATCTGTAGACCCCTTGAATCATCGGGCAACAATTGTGGACTGTGGAAAAAAGTGAAGATTCAACGGATTTCACACAATCATATACCATTTTAAATTATTTACATAAATCCCCATAATTTTTTAGTTTTCTATTTTGAAATCCATGTTATGTTATATTTGGACCCCAAGAGGGTCAATCTAATACATTCGGGGTAAAAATAGGGTTTTAGGGAAATTCAAGTGTTTTATGTTTGGGAAAACCCATGTATATGACATGTGGTTTAGAGAACACATTCCATATTTTCTTTTATTTTGGAGAAGATGACCTTTTTTTTGTACACGCCATTGATGGTGTATACACTTCATTTAATGGTACTCATCCATGTAGCTAAGTACCCAACTATACTGCCTGTGTAAGGGAACTTGTCATGTATAGTACACAGCTAGACCCTATGTGGGTTTTACACCAAGTAGATATATATGACCAGACTGTATACACGGATAGTCCATGTGAGGTACACAGGTAGGTAACCCATCGTGGTAAATTCTATGTACAAGGGAAACAAGCCAGGCACTTGGGCATATACACACCATGTTTGATTAGAGTACACTACTAGGTGGGGCCTTGGGGGTGCCTATTATGAACAAAGGAAAAAACGTCGTGTAATCATCGCATTCAATGATTTTAGGGTTTTCATATATTTTTACCCTTGAGTCTTATTTGGACACATGACTAT
The DNA here is from genome assembly GCA_963277665.1 of Viscum album. Classification (NCBI taxonomy): domain Eukaryota; kingdom Viridiplantae; phylum Streptophyta; class Magnoliopsida; order Santalales; family Viscaceae; genus Viscum; species Viscum album. The sequence continues at coordinate 715,788,221 of OY728133.1, read as the reverse complement.
TCCATTCTGAGAATATTTTCACATAGATCATGATGTTAAGACATATAAGATGTTTTGAGGACTCCTAGGTGGCATTTTGGGTGTTTTCATAATAGAGAATTTTTTCCTCTAATAATTGTATATAGTGTCTCAAGAGTGTGAACCATGTTATGAGATGATCCATTAGTTATCTATCTTGACTAATACTTTTTTAGATTTTCTATTAAGGATTTATGCCTTGAAAGAAGTTCCCTTCTATCCTATGATTATGTGAGACTAGTTTTTTATCAGGACCCCTTGTAGGATTCCTCTACTTATGTATATATGATGAATTTTACCTTTATAAGATGTTTTGAGGGTCTTGTGTAAGATGACCCTTTTTCTACATATTACTATGAGTAACCCGTGGAGGTTGCATCTATTTTCTAACCATTATATGAATACCAATAGGATTTTTTATCTTTCTTTTTTAGCTAAGGATCCCAAGTATGATTCCTTAACATATGTGTGGACCTTGAATATCCCATATAGAATGACTATCTTCTATTGGGATGTGGTACCTAGTGGGTGCACTGATATTTGAGAAACCCTGATATAGTACATAATGTTTTGGTATAGATGCTAGCGGGTGTCACCTTAGAACCCATGAAAAACATGTAATCCCATGAAGTTATTGTATTACTGTTGGGTTTAGGAGTTTGAATTCCCTCACTCTATTTTATACTTCCACTTGTATATTGATGATGCAATTATTATAGCTGGAGGTGATTCAGGGTTTCTAGTAGTTAATCCTAACTTGAGGTGTATTTATTTCTTTATATTTGTGTTTCTTGAATGCTCTTCTTGGGATTCAGCTTCTAAGAAATTTTATTTGTTATATTTACTCATATTACCATAATCAATACATGGGACTTGGCAGTTGAGAATCTATATATTTTATTAGATTATTGTGATTTTTTGATGTACTTCCTAGATTCCATCTATTGAGCCTACTATTATGATATAATGGAATGAAATCGCCGGTAATGATACTCATGGATTAATTTTCACTCTAGGGTGATAAGGATAATTCCACTCTCTTCTATTTGATATATTATAAGGATGATTATGCTTTCATTGGATCATGGGTTAAATGGGGTTAATTACACTCTCCTCAACTTGGGGATGCTGGTGGATGATTACGATCTCTTCAACTTATGGTCTATAGAGTATGATTACGCTCTCCTCGACTACTGTACTATGAAGAATCACTATAATCTCCTAAATGATTCATTTGATGAGTATCCCTAAAATAATATCTACGATCTGAAAGAAGATCCCTTTTATTATCTGGGTGAATGAGCATGGCATCTCACACCTCTGATTGACATAAACATTTGGATCTCTAGGGGTGGGAATGACATCTCACCAGTGAGATATCCTTACAGATCATATATTGTTCAAACCCTTAGATTTTATCCATGATCCAAATGTCCTGAATGCCTATAGAATAGGATATAGGGATCAATCATTAGACTAAATTTATATGTCGTGAGCATTATGGAATAGAGATCTTGTACATTTATAGGATTTATATACACAAATCCCTAGAATCCTTTTATAATGTTATTGGATGATAGTACGAGTGAGCCCATGTGTAGGAAGAGTATCCCCTGATAATTACATAGCTTGATCATATATATTTAAGATGTTGGACGAAGCGGGTATATCTATATTGGGATTATGATTTGAGAGATGGAATTATCGATACACAGCTTGAGTGGCACAACGGGCATCTTAATGAACTTTCACAAGATGTCTAGGTGATCAGGAATACAGAACCAAGGCAGTTGGATTTATCTTATTTCATTCACATTACACATGAATATTAATATTTACATATATATGTATATTTATGAAACTATACATGCATACGTATATAGATATGGACATCCTTGGTTGAATTAGCATAGTTGACTAGGATTAAAGACATAGGGTTCGACTGGGGATTCATGTTTGTTGGGTTTACTTATCCTTTTAGTTGTGTCTTGGGATGGTTTAGTATATTTCATTGCATGTACTATTTGAATCATATTTTATAGGTTCATCATTGGGGTGGACTACTGATATTATCTCACCCCTACAAATGCACCTCTGTGTATGTGTAAACCTTATATCTTCATTTTAGGTTGATCATATTATCATGGTAGATAGGGTTGAGGCTTAAAGATTCATGATCGAGCTGATATGCTCAAGTGGGTTCTTTTGATCTGGCTGGTGCAGTTCATTATATTTTGGAGACTGGGTATGTGATCTGGTTTGGAGTTAGTCGTAGAGCCATATAAATTTATATCAGTTTATTTTGTAATCTTGTATCTGTATGGTCAGCCTAGTGGGTTAACAGGGTTTTATATATGGAATAGTTGTTCAGGATTTTATCACATTTTTATTTATTATTAGTATATATTATATTTCAGTTTATTTACTACATCCACACTATTTTTATTTATTGATGTGTATGATACTTAGTTTTTTCTGCTATCGTTTTACTTTGATTTGAAGACATAGTCTCCCCACTATCATACCATAGGCCCTTGGTAATTGTTGAAAACCTCTAGAATATGGGAGGCACACTAGAGGCCTCCTAACCAACTATCTCATGTCCCCATTTTAGTAGAATATATGCTGGGATAATACAAAATAACATCCATGAGTTTAATAAAATCTCTTACAAGAATTACCATGCTAAAATAAATAAAATATTATTTTCATTAATATATAATAATAATAAAATATTAATGCATCATTAAAATATTTATATTACATAATTTGACATCATACCATAGAGATGGTGTGGAAGGATGGCCCCTTTCTTTCCCGACTCTCCCTTTCTCACCTTTGGCTCTGCCTAGGGTTTACATAAAAAACCCTCTATTGTAGGCTCAATTGTGAATTTGATCATCATTTTCCTCCCTTTCATCCCCTATTTTCAACCCATCGAACCTTTTTCCAACTTCCTGATCATCAGGGTAGTGTGTCTCTATTGATATAAGACTCTCTGGCGGGTTTTTTGGTCCGACAAAGGTCTATCTATAGAAGCCATGTCCGTTTATGACCTATCCAAACCTCACATTAGACCACACCTCTCAACGTCAGCTCTGTAGTAATAGTAATGTCCTGGTTTTGGGATATGTTTTAATATAAAGGGCTTATAGAAACACCTATATTGGCTTGCTATTGTCTTTTTCTTTGGTTTAATTCTCCCCGTGGTGCTATCATGTATTTCCATTGTCCATTTTATCACTTCTCTGAACTCATGTTCATATGCTCATCTCTATGACGGATCTAGAGTGGTAGTTCCACATAGTTTTTGGGAGTTGGGATTGGTAGTCAATGGTCCTCATCATGTTTCATGTCTTGGTTTGGTACTTTTCTGCTTCATCTTTCTGGATATCTTCCTCATATTTTCGTTAAAGGTCTATTACATATTCTTTTATGCTGGTTATGTTTTCTTGGTGGTTATTATGATCTCCAACGGTCTCTGGTTACTTGCGTGGGGTTTGGATTATGACAAAAACATTAATGAATGGATGAATATGTCGCCTTTGATTTTTATTATTAAAATTGTAACTGTCATTTTATGTTTCTAGATTCAATAATTTTATATTCTTTATCTAATTTATCTTATAATTATCATGTTGATTTGGTCCCATAATTTACTATTTTATCTATAATGGATTTCCATTTCATCCTGAGTGAGTGACCACTTAACGGATTTTGTATTCAGGGTAACAGAGTAACATTATAACTAAATGGTTAAATTATATTTAAATTAGAATAAGTATGATTAATATTATATTGATACTAATTCATTAATATCCCATAGTCAATAATCTAGTGTTTTAGTCCTTTGGGAATGAATCCCAATTTCATCAAGGATTATGGGAGCGTGAGAGTTGGCCTTAATTATCCTTTTCCTTCTGAGATAAAATAGTATGACTTTGTTACCTTATCCAAAGGAATTAAATAAAAATAAGTAGTATTAATGTTTAACAAACAAGTGGAATTAGTTACCTCAAGTAGTCATGTAAATAATCAACCATATTGATTCATAATATGTGTAAACCATAACCTTTTGAAGTATTCTATAAAATTAAACCACCATCTGTATTCATCATTTCATGTGTTAATCAATAAAAAATTACTATTTTCCCTATTTTCATATATAATATTACTAAAATTTATATTTTTAGTTGATATTATAAAATTAAACTTTAATGTGAAGGGGTGACCATATACATCTGGTGGGATCCAAGACCAAAAACAACAAAAAATTCAATTTGAAATTCAAAAAACTATTGCTGATATCAAGGTGGCCTTAAACCACAATGCATCCGCCTTAGTCGATCAAATAATCATCCATCCACAATCATCATTACATAGAAAAATTCATCATCATTATATTCAAACCCCATAGGAGCCACGCCACCAGAGATTATCCCAGCACTATTCTTATAATATAAAAACTCACATCGTTATATCTTCTCCCTCATAGACTCTTTATGCCGACATTCATCAACATAAAAAAAATTAACAGAATCTAGAAACATAAAATGATAGTTATCATCTTCAAAAGAAAACCAATAGTCAACATTATCGTCCAAGAACAATCATCTTCATCATTGTTTAAACCCCATAGAACTCTCCAAAGACCATCTAAGATCATTGTAGGCACCGATAACACATAACCACCACTATAAAAGATGTAACAAACCTTCAATGAGAATATGAGAAGGTGATCCAAAAACATGAAGCAGAAAAGAACCAAACTAAGATAGGTCATGTGATGAGCACCATCGACCACCAAACCCACCTCCCAAAACCTATGTGGAACCACATCTCCTAATCCAACTCTAAGAGGTTCATAGAAACATGAGGTTTTCATAGAGATAGAAATGATTGTTTGTACCGGATGACACCACCATGAAGGTAATGAAACTAAATAAAAAACACAAGAATAGGACAACATTAGGGTTATGTGTTTATAGATTATAAACATAAAATAATTCTCCCAATTGGTGATGAATCTAGGGGTGTGATAAATTTTTGTCACCATTTTTTTGGACATGTCATAAATCTAAGAAATGTTTTCATATTTTGATCACCTAAATCATCTTTTTATTTTCTTTTTATATTTTTATGTTTTATTATTTTTTACGATCATGGTTTCTAATGATTTCATAACTTCGTACTACAGGTGAATGATTTACTCTCCAAACATGACCTTGATGTTTATATTTTGAGTGGCTACTGAAATCCCCCCTAAAATAGAGCGTTATCTTTAACAAAATCAAAGATAAAGAACTGAGAACCATAGATCCCAAGAATCATGTGAGGGTCTAGGTAACATTCCTAAAAGTGGAAGAAATGCTCCCTGAAATATGACACTAATGTATTATAGAAATTTATACATTAATGGTGATGATACAAGTACAATTAGGCCCATAATACATGACAATAACTTGGGAGTGAAGTTTATTGTTCTATATATGGTCCACAATTTTGATAAATTTAGAGGCATGAAGAATAATGATACTGATTTTATTTTTCCTAACTTTTTAGAAGTTTTGGAAAAATTCAAAAGTAAAAGATTCAGCGAAAAGCCCATCATACTATGATCCTTCCCATTTTCATTGGCAAGGAATGAAAATTAATGGTAGAAGTAAAAATCTATAGGAGCCATTACAACATGGGATGAATTTTCTTGGTGATTCCTAGAAAAATATTTTCATTAGTAAAGGTACAATTTCTTATTAGTGATGCCCAAAATTCCTTACCAAAAAAATAATGAAATCACTTGAAATTATGAGGAAATATTCAGGGATATTCTATAGAAATATCTAGCTCAAATATTTCTTTATGAGTGGAGTTGGAGAATTTATAAATTTCACCAAAAAATAACTCTCGGGTAATAGTTTATTTTTCATTAGGGGGACAACTAATTAGGAAGACCTCCAATAAAGATAAATCTATTTTAGATGACAATCAATAGAATATTTCTTAATAGAAAAGAGAGAGTGGACCAATAAAGAGAGGTGTGCACCATATGGATGGCACGTAGAAAATGGATGCTCAGATAGGGGTCATATTTAAGACGTTATATACTTTATTATCTATCCATAATCTTGTAGCACCCTCTAATCCTCATTAAGAGATTTCATGTTAGATGTGAGAATTTCCCATCTATTCCAATAATTTCAACTAGGAGTAGAAGATACATCTATGTCTGAGTTAAATTCCATGAGATACACTAGACTCAAACATACTATCAAAACCCATTCAAATATGGGGTAAGTAAAGTTTCTCAAAATCACAATTTTATAGAAATATAAGTTTTGTTATATTTTCATATTAATGTCTTTCAGATGTTTCTATAAGGGAAAACACCCAAAAAGTTTATCCAACAATTACAACCAACAATTTCATAATATGTTTAGTCATAATATTAGAAGTTTTAACCACAAATTCTTGATTTTCATCTCTATTTTGACTAGATATTGAAATTTAAATAAATAAGAATGACCGACAAACGTAAAATTTAGGATCACCCACTAGAATCATGAAAAATATTTGTAAAAACAATAATAACTGATTTGAAAAATAGATACATAGTTGTGATAGCTTTACAAGAAGATGATCGAGGTAAAGAATCGGTGTTTTTTAGGTAATATAGAGGTACCAAGATAATTGTTGATGGAAAAAACCTTTGAAATTGGATGAGAGTCATAGGAGCTGAATGGTTTCATATTGAAGGAATTTTAGGTAGAGAAAAAAACCTAGTGAATGAATAGATTCACAAAAGAAGAGAAATTTATGTATGAAACCCATTTTATGAAACCCAAGAGGGCATGATTATAAAATAGAATGTGAAAAATAAGACTAAATTTCATCTATACCGACTACCTATCCCCATTGTAGAGACTATGTTTAATGGTAATATATAAGGTTAGTACAAGAATATTATAGATATATTTATTCAGTTGTACATCAATAATTATTTCACCAAGGCTAATTAGAAAATTCCAATTTGTGAAAATTTTATCCAATAGATATTCTTGAATAAAATTATATTAGATTATTTTGGAGTGATATAATTAAATGGGGAATGTTTTGAAGTGGTTAAATAGAAACTAATCCTAATGTTAATAGATCTATATAGTTTTTTATTCTATAAGTGATTGGATCTTTCCCTTTTGAAAAGTCCATTTCTAATCTGAGTGATAGTTTGAATTTCATCTTGCTAAATATTTTTAGTAATCTTATACTATGAAATTGGAAACAATTAATAGTTTCTCTAAAATTATTATATATATTTTAAAATTATCCTACTATTATCCATGAATATATATTGGTAAAATGGTAAAGATCATCATTCACACTAGAATTATAATTATAGATATAGAGGATGAGGGAGATGTTTTGATCATTCTTGATTTTCATTCACTTCTACAAGAAATGATGTTATCATTTAAAATCATCTGATTTGCTATGTGGGAGATGAATTAGGTCAATTTGATCTTACAAAATTTGTAAAATTTGGAGCTAAATCATAGGATTATCATCTCATCACAGCTGCTAAAGAAAGTTTTTCAATTGTAGTGACTGGATTTAAGGAGTAATAAGTGTTTTATGAAAAGGTTTTATAAAAGAAGAGGAAAAAAATTTACTGTTATAGGAAAAATAATGATTTTAGGTTTTAGAATAGATTACAAGGGAGATTTTCCATAATTAAATCTTTTAAGTGTGAAAGCTCCCAAGATAGAGTTGAATAAACTCCATAATAATATACAATACCTATTATTGTGTGGATTTGAGGAAGTATTTATAATTTTTAATGAAACCATATTAAAATAACAATATAAATAGCTAGAATAATAAAGGAGGTGATTTTATGGATCATTGAAGATATAAAGGCATCAACCCCTCCATCTATCACCTTAAATTTTGACCGGAAGGAGGGAAGAATCCATAACCCAAACCTCAAAGGAGGATGACTCCTCTATTATTTGTATCTATGATAAAGGTGGTGTTTAAATTTCTATATTTAGGAGTCACAAAAATAATTTAAGATAGAAAATGGGAAATCCTACTCTAAGTTTTTTAAGACAAAGGAGAACTAATTCGGGTAAATATGGATAATGAGATGATCTTTACCCAAACAATGACAACATAGAAAGTGTGTTTTAAATATGGAGACTATGTGATGCATCAAAATAAATTTTCTTTTACCCCTTCCATTTATTAATCAGGTTTTGGAGATATTAGATATGCATAAATATTATTATTTCTAAGACAATTATTTTTGGTATAAACAGAATCTTATATAACCCTAGGACAAAGAGAATAATAAATTCACATATCCATATGGAACCTTATCTTACTGACCCATGTCTTTGTGAATATTTAATACACCCCTACCTTTCATCGGTTCATCACACATATCTTCTATTGGATGTTTAATGAGTTACTCAAAGTTTTCATGGATGATTTCTTCAGTTGTGAGTGGTCATTCAAACAATTCTTCAATAATTTAGACTTAATTATTAATAAGTATGAAGTGGTGTGTCTTATAGTGACCCAATACTTTTAAAAAATTATTACATGATTGGTAACATAAAATCCCATTAATTACCACCCAAATATCATGAGGCCTTGTATATTTAGAATAATAGGTTTATAATATATCATTGTGAGACTAAAAAAATTATTTTTTTGCATTATGGAATATTAAATATTTTTGAGATGATAAATTGCATGATATAGTCAGGTAATAAATATACGAAATGGGTGAGCTAAAAATCTTAGTATATAAATAAACATGATATAGAAGCATAACTTTTGAGTCAAAGGTATAACATGATGACCTTAAATTGAAGGATCATGAGTGACATAATGGAAGCATGATATAAATAACATGGTATCATATGATCATAGAATCATTGAAAATGATGAAGAAACAAATAACATGACATAAACATGAGTCACAACTAACTACATATACAATATCACATGGTGTACAAGTCACATTATGGATTACATTTCCTCCCTAATCTCATACATGATGCCTCATGAGACTAATGTTTTACCCAATGCATTGGAGTACTATCATGGTGTACCCATGAAAACCCAATCATGATTATGTGTTCCAAAAAGTGGAAATTAATCATAATTCATATATATCAGAATTATCCATTGAAAGAAAATGGGTTCATATTATTATCTCATATCACAATCAAAGGAAATTTCATAATGATGTAATTTGATATATGAACCTAAGGAATGTATTAACCCATAATAATAAGAGATAATAATCTATATATATATGTGAGAGACATATATACATAATTTTTAATAAATATATAACATCAAAGGATTTATTTGTTGATGAAAATGTATTTTTAAGATTAAATGATATATTTATTGAGAAACAAATAAACTTTTCTCTTTGAAATAACATCTCAAAAATTTTAAAAATATTAACATATTATAGAAAAAATATCCTTTCAATAGAAACACATAAAAATATATGTTATTAATCAAATAATTGAGTTCTAATTATTGTGGTTAATCAAATACATGTCAAATAAGGTTAAAAATAATACTTTTCCACTATTGTAAAGAGGTTAAAATTCCACACTTTAGAAATAAAATTTTTATTCCATTAAACCATTTTTTAAGAGGATAATAATGGGGAAAATTTTATTTACAATATCATTTGGAGAATGTTAAATATTTTTGTTGAACATATTTTTAGAAAACATGGATATGGATTTAAAATGATTTTTAACCAAAGATATAAATGATGTCAAAATTTCATAAAAAGATTCATAAGTCATTTTATGTAATAAAGATAATAAAATGGTACTATTGAAAATTTCATGAATAACCATATGATAATATAATTATAGTTTTTTATTATAAAACTTTCAAATGATTTCATAATGTATAAATTTAAGCATAAAAAAAACCCGATTAAAATGAGATTGAAACATAAACCCTTACCGCTCTGGTACCTTTTTAATAACAACTCCTATGAATAATGTAAATGAATTGTAACTTAAAATATCATGAAGTATAATGTATTATTTATAAAATATATAAAATAAAATATACATACCAATTTAATGAAATTATGTGCATAAAAGAACATGTCTACTAAAATAGGACATTTTGAGATGAAACTTTTACCTCGAGTCCAAACATTGTCATGTATGTCTTTTATATCTTGTATAATAAAAATATGTAAATTATTTTTTTTATTAATAAAAATTTAATTTTTTTAATCCCTTTTACTTCAAAATTTTACTCCATTTATTTTTATGATATATTAAATTACATAATAAATTATATCCATGTCGATTGTTTTGAGGATGCTCACTTCATATATTTAAAATGGAATATGTGTGTTCACCATGGTAAAAGGGTCATTATAAAATAATATCTAAAATATTAATAATGAAAGAAAATATAATTTTTATACTTAAATTATTCTTTTAAAAACTAACATGAATTATGGTTTTGAAAAATGAACTGTGTTTCAATCAATGAGAATGTTTGTTGTAACTCTGCATGGGTAACATTTCCATTTTTCAAAGATCATGATGAGAAGAAGGTATGTGTTATTTTATCATTAAAAAATGAAAAATATCATAAATATAATATTTTTTATATACAATAACATTTACAATTCATTTAATGTGGTAATAAAAAATAAATAGCATCGCTATGAACATCGGTAGTCCAACGTACACACAAATGATGTTAAAAGTTTTCAATGGATGGTGAGGTAAGAAGATATATGATTAATTAACTTCATATAATTATTAATACATAATTAATATAATATATAAAAATTATATCCATCCTCATAAGTAGTTGTAATATGTGATAATGGAAAATGAGTTACATCAGTTCGCAAGGCGACAGTCTGTCGTACATAGGAACGATGGTTTCGTTTCCCATTTTATAGAAGAAGAAATGTATTAAGGATTTAAAATTAATATAATAACATAATTTTAAATGGTATAGAGTAATTTAATTACATCATCATGACTGTGTAATATTTAAGGAATTTTAATAATAAATAAAGAAAGATGTCTGGTTAAGAAAAATACCACTACTTTAGACCACATCTTTAATATTATACCTAAAGCCATTATAGATTTTATTTATGAGAAATACGAGGATTCATGTATTTGGTAATAGAAGTATGAAACTTATTTCTAGAAATAATTTTTGATCCATAAGGATTTTTATCTTTGGAAATGGGAGGATATTAGGTTCCCTTTTATAGTTGAGAGGGAGTGGTATTTTTCTAAATACCAAAAACTATTCAATAAGGGGAGGTCACTCTAAATCCAAGTGCTTAAGAAATTGAAAAATGCAGATTTGAGCAGTGATATGGTTGATATAAAACTCTATAGATCATAAAATAAAATTTTAAACATGTTACTCCAGTTAACTCTTTAGTTTATCCCCCTGATAAACTAGTTTTAACATTAACTATGGGAACAAGTTTTTACAGTTTTTGCTATCCATTAAGACCAAATATTAAATTAAATTGATATATGACATTAATTATGATATATAAAATATATTTAATATGTATTATAAAATTATATTCATAGATTTTTCAAAATTTATCTTATATTTAAACCTATAAAACATGTCAAAAAATTATTTTTTAAGAAATGTATTTTTCAAACGTAAGATGATCAAAATTAACTATGTGAATATTAATCATCCTTATATGAATTTAATTAATAAAAATAGATATATAATCTTTAAATTTAATTTTATTACTTCATTACAAGCTGTTATTATAATTAATTAAAATCGATATTCTTCAGAAACATAAAAAAAGTTTGGAGAAAACCACATTTTTATATATAAAACTATTCTTTCACCAAAATCATGAAAATTGGGGGTTCAAATTAATTTAATTAAATTATTATAATTTTTAATTTTTATCATTAATACCATATTAAAAATATAATATAACTTATATATTACTTTATTTAATGTAAAAATTTAATGGTAGTTGAGAAATTGAGAATATTTACTATTTACTGAAAAGTATAACATTATAAAAAAATAAAATAAAATCACCCAAATTATATGTTGATGTGAAAATTTAAAAAGTTAATTTAATTTTTTAAACTAATATTTTTAAAAGTTTCATAAATTAATAATAATATTTTCCCACAGAAATAAAAAACTATTTTTGAAGGAAACATGTTTTTTTAGGAATAAATTGACTTTATTAAGATATGAGTCCTTATTTTTAGATAATTTATTCAAAAATTAAAATGTATTAATAACTTTTTATATATTTCATAAATTAGTTAATACTACACATACCCACCAATTTATTTGTTGGGTTATAATAGTCATGTTCAAATAATAGAATTTGTATAGTATATCACGGTGCATTTAAAGTAAACTTTTTGTGCTGTATAAGATATCGAACATAGTGTTATATTAAAATATTACAATTTTACATTATATGAAATTAAATAAATTTCATCCTCAAAATTTTAACTTGTTCTTATTAATTAAATGTTTAACATTTTAAAATTTCATAGTGGTAAACTTACATCCTTAAAAGGGTTAATAAAACAACATCTTAGAAAGAGGGAAATAGAAACACAAATGTCATCACATTACTTGGTTTCTACAAAGGATAGTATTGATGGGAAAATAAATAATGGATTTGAAAAAAATATTCATTTATGAGGCAATGTAATACTAATTTTCAAATATATAAATTTCAAATTAATTATTAAAAGTGAATTAAATATTTATTTTAAGATCCTTTTAAAAAATTTGAGGTATCCTTTTCTCATCAAGAATAATGATATAAAGAAATATATATACATAAAAATTATAATGTCATCATTTTATTGTTTTTTACTATAATCTCATCTGTTTATCAAAATGATTAGTATTAATGATGAACATTTGTATTATTGAATCACTAAAATTATCTTCTAACGGATCACATGATTCCAAAAAATGAAATCAATATATTATTATCATCATTAGAAATTAACCAAACCAATAATTGGTCTACCCATGGTATGATAATTCCAAAAATTAATAAACCTTCATATAAATCTCAAAATCCAAATTTAAACTTAAATAGTTCCATAACTAAATTAACCTATATTTTAAATAACATTAACAATATGTTATTTAATTGTGTTCATCAAAAATAATATTTCATGTTAAATAAATTTCTATGAATAATTGTTATATCTAACACAACCCAATGAAATATTTCCCAAAATTTCATTAATCATCTCAAAGTCCTAAAAATTTAAAAATATTTGATCCCAATTTTCTTCCCAAAATCAACTTATTATTTATCTATAGAAACAGTTAAGTAAAAAAAATTCATAAAAAATAGTACATCACATAGTCTAGTGGTTGGAATTGCACACTCGTCATCCTTAAGTTGTGGGTTCAAGCCATATAGACATACCAGATGAAACAGGTTGTCACTCGACTTACAGGTTGTCCTTTATCTAAAACTATGGAAAATAAATGTTATATTATTTTTAATAATTCAACTTGTTCCAATAAATTTCACTAGAATATTATGAACATATTAAAAAAACATTACTCATAAAATCACTTTTTTAACATCTAAATTTATCTATTTAACAAATATATTGTCACAAAATCAAATAATTTTAATTGACTACAAATTCTCCAATATCAAGCACATATTAAATATTATCTTTTCATTAATCATGTTTTTTCATAAAATATCACCTTACCATTAAATGAAATTTATAACTCATTAGTACCAATAAAAATATTCCGAAAAATCCTTATATAAAAACCACTATTGAATGATCCATAAAAGTTTCATGATACAATTAATAAAAACACTTCAGCAGTAAAATTTTTGAGCTCCAAAACCTAGACAATTCAATCATGAAACTTAAACGATTTTCATAACATAGTATCTTAGTAATTAATTCTTATATTAGGTCATTGAACATGTTAATTATCATGTTCCCCACACCGATGAAATTGATCTGTTAGTGTTTAATTAGATTAAACTTCATTTTACTCCGCCTTTTTAACAAAACTCTTTATTTTCCTTCTATTGTTAGATAACTTTTGGCATATTTTCCCACATATAAATCATCATCTAGTTCCTTTAAGAAATATTATGTGGTGCCTCTTCTCACATATTTGATATGTTTGAAATTGAATCTAGTTTTTCATTATCATCATTAACACTTGAGCTTCTATGAGACACCATCCTTATCTTCTTTAATGTGTTTTAAAATTAAACCATGTTTTAGTTATTAGTCATAATTAGAGATCGATCATTTTTCATGACCATAATATGTATAAATTATATTATAACTAGGCTAGTAAAATCAATATGAAAATCATTACGTTTCACATAACATTGTTTGTTGGCATGATTTCCCATATTCCCCACAGTTAACATAATGAAAAAAAAGATGAGAATACAACAAATAAAAATTTCAGAATTGGAAACATTATAAAATGGGAGGAATAACTTATAAATGATACATATGTGCTGACTTATGAATATATATGTTTCAATAAAGGTTATCTATTGAAATTATTCATATTATATTTTCTAACCTAGAAACTTTTTCAAGCCCTTCAAAATGGTTCCCAACGAATTTGTGAATTTCCATAGAATATCCCCTGAGAGTGCCAAACTATGTGTATAGCATGGCTAGGTTTTTTTTGCACCTGGTAATGATCGATCCAAGATCAATGTTCCTGATAGATATTTTTAGTATTTCCTTAGGTTCTGACACACTCTTTCTTGTGGGGCCACTTTGTTTCCCAACAGACCACTCACAAGATCCTCAATTATGGTATGTTTTGGCCAAAATTATTTCAAGATGCCCATGATTTATATAAATAATGTAATTGCAATCAATTAATGGGGAATTCATTTAAAAGGAATTAAATGTCACAAAAACCCTTTCTCTTCCATGAAATTTTCTATTTTTTGGGCATTAATATCATGGGTCCATTTCCAAATTCCTTTGGCAACTTTTAAATCCTTCTAGTAGTTTCATGTGTGTCAAAATGGGAATAATCATGATCTATAAGGATAAATGATTATTATATTGTTTTGGAATTCTTATGAAACCAATTTTTCTATAGGTTTAGATTACCTTGGTGTATCATCAGTGACAAGGGTCCTCATTTTTTCAATCTAACAATGATATCACTTTTTCATCGGAATGGGGTTGGACATCGAGTGTCTACTTCATATCACCCACAGACCAATGGTCTTGTCAAGGTGTATAATAAATAGGTAAAATAAATTATTGAAATAATAATTCAACCCTATATAAAATATTGGAGTCTTATACATGATAATTCATTATGGGATTATCATACATATTTTATGATACCCATTAGAATGTCACCATATGAGCTAGTTTTTTTAAAATATTTTTCACCTACCTATTGATATATAGTACTAGAAATATTGGGTCATTAAAAAATTAAATTAAAATATTTTTGGTGAAGGTTATCTAGGGAAGATACATATTGAGGAGTTGGAGGAAAATTGTAGATATTATTATGAGAACTACCATATCTATAAAGAGAAAACCAACACTACCCATGAAAATATCATCCTTCATCATTAATTACACATTGGATAAAAGGACCTTCTTTTCAATAGAAGCTGAAATTTTCATCTATTTGAGCTGTATTTTTATTAGTTTGGAACATAAAAATGTACTAATTTTTATAAATTTGGTGTTTTTTATTTTCATAATGAAAAAATAAAACAAACATTCCCTATTAATGTGTAGTATCTTAGGCACATCAACAAATCCATTCGAGAGTCCCCAATGGAGAAAATTTATGTTCATGAAGTAACCTACAAATGGAACTAACCAGGTTTTATCGTTACGTACCACATTCTATGTTATTATTTTTATTTAACATCATACTCCCGGTGTGGGGGTTTGGGTATATTCTTAGGTCAGTTTGGGATTTTCATCATCTTCCATCTTTCTTCTATTTTTATCTTTATGAATCGTATTTTTGCCTCCCCCTCCCCACATACTTTACCTCGCATTTATGCTGGAATATTCATTTTTTATTCCCAATTATTCATGGAAAATTATACCCACTTAATCTTACAAACGGATTCCCACTTATCATGGAAAATGATTTCTATATAATAAAAAAATTACTGAAAATTATTGAGTAATTCCTTTATTTCATGTTGTTTTAAAATTTAAAAAAATCCTTATAGAATGTTTGTTTTGATATGAATTTAACAATTATGTGTGATTTTTTCCTGAAAATTGGGTTTTCTTTAATGATATAAATTTTTATATCACTCTAAAACATTTTAGAAGAATAGAACAGTTTGTGTCTGTGGTTTGTGGGGAAATTATCTCACTTAATTTCTTCAAAATTCATTGCAGCCAACCATGAACTATAAATTTTTACTTCTCAATAGAAGGTAAATATAAGTTAGTTTAATATTTATCATCTTTCCAAAATATGTATTCCAAACATTCGTTCCTTATTGGATGTTCTTAATTACTATACCGGATTGAACTATACATTTGTACCTTTTATCAAACTATTGTACACCCTCAAAAAATGAAAAATAGAAAATAAAATATAAAAATTTGGGTTTTTTTGGAAAAAAACAACTCTTTATATAATAATGATCATTTTATAACAATTAAAATTACTGTTGTGTGGAGATTAGATAAGTGTTCATAGATTAGTGTGAGTTAATCTCCAAGTTATTTTTTTTAAAGAACTACAATAAAAATAAATAATGGTGAATTAAGAAATTTAAAAAATACGGGGGAAATATGTTCAGGGAGCTTATAGTTTGACTTCAAGGAATTATTAAGTGAGTGACTCTTGAAATATTATTGTGAAGGATATAAGATAGGTTTTGTAGAATTATTCATTTCAGCATAATTTTTTTTAAATAATATATATTTAATGGATAGTATGTTGAAAGAATAGATTGAAATGGTTTTCACAAACACACTTGGATAATTAATTATATGGTTAAATTTTGAATTATTTTTTCATATTTTTATCATGAATCTCATATAATGTTTTTTTGATGCAATTTATGAGACAATTATTTCCATGATCACTAAGAATAACTCCTAGGTTTGATTTTTTCCTTTATCACATTGCTATCACTAATTTAATATTAATTTAATTTTAATCCTTAATGAAGTTGTTAATGTCACCATTCATCATTTTTGTGAATTTCAATTTTCCTAATAGTATAAATTTTTATGTTTGGGAGTGTGATCACATCGCGATTCAATGCTTTATTGACCCTTACAACGTTATATTAAACTGGTTTTATTTTTAAATTAAAATATTATAAATACATTAACTTCATGTTTAATTCAATAATTTTGTTTTTATCAATAAAAAAAGTTTAATATCACTTTTATTTATTATTTCATTATATATGTAGGTGATTTGGAGGATCCAAGTTGAAGTTGATGAAAATTGGTACAATTTTCATTGGAATTGAAAATCATATGTAGACTAAACATCACACTTATACTAATATGTGAGTAAATTTGGGGAGATATATTGTTTGATGATCCAAAATTAAGTGGGATACTTCTTTTTTTAACAAATCCAATCCCAATTCATTAATATGTCTGACCAACTAGACTAATCTTTACAAGGAATCAAATCTACATGAAGTCAAAATTTGTGTGATGTATTTTGTCCATGTCTTGAGATTTAGTCCTCTATATGATTCCAAAATTTTATTGTAGATATTCAACATCTGGGAAAAAACATAATTTTTGTGAAATGATATATAACATTTCATTTCAACGAAAAAACATGGGTCTAGTGGTCTCTTGAAATATGGGGTCTCAAAACCACCTTCCAGTTTGACTATAAAATTACTCCATGGGCACCCCATTTTCAAGCTCAATAAATAAGTGAAGTTATAAATTTTTTAATTTTGATGGTATTAATATCTTCTTAATATAATTTTTGGGTTACCATATTCTCATAGGGGGTTCAAGAATGAAGAATGAAATCCACTCGAGCTTCTTGAACCTCTTGATGTTGGGATAAACAGTGTCCCTTTGTTGTGAGTGAGCTATACACATTTCAAGAGAGTTCTGATATATATATTAGCTACTAGTTTTGATTAATTTGGGTGTTAAAAGATTTCATTTAATTTATCTTACATTATTTCATATTATAATATTTTTTTCAATGCTTGCGATAGATATGCTCTTAATTTATAACTGATCAATATGAGGTTTGAGTGTGTGACTTGTGTTTCTCTGATTTGACATCAAAATAACCCTTTTATTACCCACTTTCTTGAGATTTCAACATGATTTGGAAGATTTTGTTCCATTATGAAGTTATCAACCTTGTAAATTTCATGGTTATTTCATGTTTTGGTTATTTAAGAATCGATATAAAATATTCACAAGTAATCCGGATTCCAATTACTTTCATACAAAGAATTACTCCATCCCTAAATGAATATCTATAAAAATGAACTTGAATTATGTGTATTGAAATATAAATGAACCCTTTATCTTAGATTTTTTAATATTCACAAGCATTTTCAAATATTAAAATCTTTAAATAAAGTTATTATCTTATAACTATTTTTAAAACCTTCCCATATTTTTGTAATTTTTTTAATAAAATACATATAATAAACCCATAAAACCTACTTGATATATGACATAAGGTCTTCCATAGTCTTTACATCACATTTAAAAACATACTAAATTTCTGTTTTCATGATATCATGGTCATCAACCATGGTCCTACGTTGTTACAAGTTCCCATTTCACCGATGAATTGTTATTGTACCATTGTGGAGTGAGCTGATGAATAAAATGTTTTAAAATCAATTCAATCTTATAAATTATTCTTTATTTAAAAATAAAAATAAATAAAGAGTTGTTGGAAGTGAATGTTATATTTTTTATGTTTTATGATACATTAGGAAGATTAAAACTAGGAAATTATGTGTCAAAGATGGCTGTAATAGTATTATTGTGTATAGTTTATGTATGTAGGTTTAATCTATTGAGGAGATTATGATGATATAGTGACCCATGGAATGATGTGGGGTAATAAAGATCTATAATTCACCTCTGGTGAGATTTTTCATCAATGAATATTATTTTATTAATGACTTTTTTAATAATCTCTTGGTTCCATCATAGTCTACTCAAACATTAATATTATGATTTTATTTACAAATGAAAATGGACTGATTTTCTTTGAAGGGGAATCTAGTGGAAAAAGTTGGAAAGAATAAAAAAAATAAACTTTCATGGTCTGTAGTGGAATATAAAGTAATTATTTCATGTGAATGTGTCATTAATTCTTTTAAGGGTTTTTATTAAAATTACGCGGCAATGGTATAAGATAATTAAATTCTATCACTAATGACTGACATATGAGTATAGAAATATTATGTTAGTCTGTAGTTTTAAAAGAAAAAAAGGTGTATTTTTAAAATAAAAATGAATTAAATATCACTCTTTTATAGATTCAAATTAGCAATTATGCATTTATAAATGACAAAAGTGGAAATGGGAGGGAAACTATGAGATTTTATGATAATATTCTACAATTCATGTAGTTGATGAGGATAAATATTGATGTGTTCCACGGCCCCTCAGAGATGAGCAGATCAATTTATGGTAGAGAACACTAGTATTTTCACATGGTTTGGTATTTTTAAGGTTTCAATTTTGATAAATTTCATTATTATAAATAATTCATGAATCATGAAACTATAAAATGCAATTACTTCTTGAATTTTTAATGTTCTGTCATTTTTTTAAATAATTTTTCCTCTATTTTGAGTAAGTCTCATAATTGATTGGAATGTGATGAACTATGGATGTGAATATTTATTTCAAGTAAAGTTGGATCATGAAAATTATTCTTCCTGTTTAAATTTCTTAATCTTCGATAGGATAATGGTCAGTACAATGAGTGTTTTATGTGTCTCTATTATCAACAATCGTTTGGAGCATTGGATGACTTCTTTGAAAAATAGATCTATTTCTATGATCTCAGCTGTAGACTCATATTAATTCACAAACTGAAATGTGATATAATATACATTTATGTGGAATGAAGATAATTATAGTTATGAAATTATTTAATAATTAATGAAACATTATTGAACTGTTTGAATCAAAAGTTAGGATATTATTTCATTGTTTCTGTTAAATTCATTATTTCATTGTTTTTAGTTTATTTTCATTTGTTTCTTTTTTTTAATCCACATTGGTTTTTGAACACAATTGGTTTCGATCTTGTTTTAATCCCCTTGGAAAAAATTAAAAAAATATAAAATAAAAAAGTAAAAAAAATGTGACAAAATAACCAATACATTGCGATCTTGTTAGGAGACAACCTTGGTTGTTTCATTACTATAGTTATTAGGTTTTTAAGATTTTATTTACGGTTTATGTGACTAAAAATCCTAAAAATAAGTGTTCCAAAAAATTGAAATCAATTATAAGGTATAAATTTATGAATTTCCCAAATAAATAAAGTGAGATGCATAATCTTTAATCATTTCATAATCAATGTAAATTTTATAATGATGTTTTTTGGGATATAAACATGAGGTAGATATTACCCCATCAATTTTATTGATAATAAGATATGTATAACTTTGAGAGACATATGTACATAATTTATAATCAATCCATAACATCAATAGTTTTTGTTATTGATGAAAATGTCGTTGAAATATTATATGAAATATTTATTGAGAAAAATACACTTTCACTTTGAAATCACGTAATAATATTTAAAAAATATCAAGTTTTTAATAGAAAACAATTTATTTTTAAAAAATTTAGGAAAATTATATGTTAATATGTAAGAATTTAGATGGTCATGATGGTGGTTAATTCTGTACATATCATATAAGTTTAAAAACATTCATTTCACGATGTTGTAAAGTGGCTCAAAAGTCCCTTATTCAGAAAATGAAAAGGTTATTCCATCAAAAAAATTAAAAAAATTAAAAAATGGGTAATAATTTATTTACGAAATAATTTTAGTAATTTTAAATAGATTCGTGAATATATTTTTAGAAAACATGGATTGGGAACAAAAACGATCATCGACCAATGACAAAAATAATGTATGATGTTCTTAAAAACACTTTATTAATAATTTATAGTACCAAAAAGAGTAAAATTTTAAAATTACTTGAAAATATCATGAATAAACAATGGATAAAAAATTAAATGTTTTTTTATAAAATTATCAAATTATTTCCTATAATTTAAATTCAAGTATAAATAATCTTGACTAATTGATATTGAAATTAAACCCTTTCCACTTTAATACCTTTTAATTCACAACTCCCTTGAAATATGTAAATGAATTGAAACATAAAATATCATGAATTATTAAATATTCACGATAAAATATATAATGATTTATTATATAATAATTTTAAATAAAATTATGTTCATATAAGAGCATGTATCTCAATGAAAGATGTTTTGAGATTAAACTCTTACCTCGAGGCCAAAATGTTTTGTGTATATATTATTTCAACTATATAATAAAATAATATAAATTATTTTATTTTTCAAAATTAACATTTATGGGTTTAATATCTAAAAATTAAACCATTTAATTCATTAATTTTAATGATTTATTTAGTTACAAAATCACTTATGTCCACATTTGGTGTTTTGGGGATGCACATTTCATAATTTCAAAATGGCATCAATGTGTTGACCATGGTCCAAGAGGTTATTATTGCATAATATGTAGGATAATAATAATGAAATAGTTTTCATTTTATACATAAAATATACTTTTAAAAATAACTATGAATTATAGTTATGGAAATGGACCTACATAACAATCATGGGGATGGTAGGCTGTACATACTAATGTGTAACGTTTCCATTTTCAGTGATCATGATGGGAAGAAATTAAGTTTAAGTTTTTATTTCCATAATTATCATAATATAATAAATATCATATTCTTTATTAATGTACACTTATATATACACTCCATGTGATGTGGTAATAAATAACGAATCACATCACTTCACGAAGTTGTAATCCACCATACACATAAATGTTGTTTCCATTTTCTAATGGATTGTAAGGTAAGAATATATATGATATATTACTTTTAGATAATGATTAATATGAAATTAATATCATATATAAATATTAAATCAATCATAATGAACATCCTTTATAAGTGATGGTAGAAAATGAATTACGTCGTTTAATGAGGCGGCTGTCTACTATACACACGAATGATGGTTTCATTTCCTATTTGATGGAAGAGTATAAGGATTTAGTTTATGAAATTAACACAATAAAATTATATTATATGGTATATAACAATTTTATAATATCATTATAATTGGTTAATATTATATGGTTGTGGAATAAAAAATGAAACGAATGTTCTAAGTTAAGAATGATACCACTTCTTCGGATCACCTAATTATGATTATAACTAAATGCTTCCTATAATAGATTTCTGGTCAAAAAAATGGATTCTAGGACATGGGTAGGGTAGTATGGATGGTATTTTGGGATTTTCTTATCTTAAACATTGGTATTTTGAACTTTGTAAAGGGGGTATTGGTGGTTTCCTTTTATAAGTATAAGTGAGTGGCATTTTCGTAAATACCCAAAAATATATAATAATGGGAAGTACCTCTCAAGGCAAGTACCTAAAAAATTGATAAATAATGGATTTACTGGGTTATATTCTTTATATAAAAATCTAAAATTCAAAATATAAACATATTTAAATATGTTACTCCCTCTACCCCTTTTGTTTTACCCCCGGTAAACAGGTTCTAACATTAATCGTGGTAGGAGATTTTTTATATTTTTACTATTCATTATAAACAAAATTAAGTTTACCTTATTATTTATTATTAATTATTATGATTAATAATGGTTAATCTATTTTATCAAATTAAATTCACATAAGTGGCCTAATTTAATTCAAAATTAATCCCATAAACTGTGTCGAGAAATAGTTTTCCAGGAAATTTATTTTTTAAGAATAAGATGATCTAACATTAACTATATGACAATAAATAATCATTCTATAAATTAAAATTAATATTAAGAGATATATAATCTTTTAATTTATTGAAATTGTTTCTTAATAGGGGTAATTTTAATTAATTAAAATTGATAGACTTTAGGCACTTAAAAATAGTTTACAGAAAATCATGCTTTAAGCATAAAATTAATCATTTACTAAATTCATGAAAATTTATGACATAAATGAAATTATATAGATTATTATAAATAATATGGTTATTATTTCAATTTAATAAAAAATTATAAAATATAATGTAAATTTTAAATTACCTTATTTAATGAAAAGAAATGACATTATTGTAAAAATTAGCAGTTTTAACTATTCGCTAAAAAAATCTACAATTTCATGAAAATCCCAAAATTTCACTATAAAATTATATTGATAGGATGATTTTACAAATTATGTATATTTTATAAAATAAAAGTTCTAAATGTTACCAAAATTACTTATAATATTTCTCACAAAAAGGAATAAAAATCATTTGTGAAGGAAGCGTTTTTTTTAAAGATTAAAATGTATTTATTAATATTTTTGTTCTTATTTAATGTCATTTATAAATATATTTATATTTATTAGAAACATTACATATATTTCATTAATTTTTCAATACTATTCATACCACATTATTTAATGTCTAGGTTATAACATTCACATTTAATATCTTAGTGTAGTACATACCTTTTACTAGATTGGGATAAATTGCACATCATGGTAACATATGGAATATTTCTTGCCCACATAATACCAAAATATTGTATTAATGTTAATCTAGTGAAAATAATGGTGAGGAGGATATACAAGAGACCAATATGGTATGTGAGAACCAATTTTTTCTAATACATTCTTGTTTTTACATAATATGTTTCAAGGATTTCTCACATTTATCTCATATATTAACTCACCTATTATAAAAATACAGGGGATTAAAATTTAATGAGATTTTTTTGATGATTTCAAGGAATTGAATTCAAAGTAGATCCTTATGATACCAATTAAGTTGGAATATCTCATTTAATTGATGTGTGATTGAAGTAATTAAATTATGGTCAAAGTACTTGGATATGGGATGATTATATTTTTCAACCAATATATTATGCCTTTAGGTCCTTGAAATAATATCAGATCAATTACACTACTACAAAGAAGGGCCTACCAGTGGTGGTCTGTGACTTTAATAATTTTGGACCATATCTCGTGCTCTCAAAAGTGGTGGTCCAAATTAATCATGAATCATTTTAATAATTATTAAATATAAAGTATGGAAATCCATTCCTTCGTAGATAAATTATTATACTAAAAGTGTTTGATATTGAGGTTTGAGATATAACTGGGTCATATAATGTTGTGTTTTACAAACATTCAAGGATGGAGTTATCTGATTTTTTTGGAGATTAAAATTGAATATTATGTATGAGTTAATAAATGGAATATTTTTTATTATATAATTATAGTAACATCATGGTTTTCCCACATCATAACCTAATTTTTTATCAAGACCTTCATCACATAATTCTAATATCAGTAAAATAATGGTCTTTAAACATACATTCGTAAAGACTCTAGAGATGATATACTATTATTTATGTAGGGTGGATATGGGATTATATAGGAATTATTTATTGAAATTGAAATTAGTCACGAGTTGTCATTTAGTACTCCTAGAAAACGTGATGATATCAAGGATTAGAGCACATCGTATCCAAGGTCTTACAGAGTATATTTTCACAACTATTAGTAGATCAATATAAAATAATTTTTTTGGTTCTGATTGGGAATTTTCCACAAATAGGGATCATTGGGGAAGTAAATGAAATACCTAATAATCATATCATGGAGGTAGAGGTTTTTGATGTATACAATGTAGGATTTTGTCGATGTCACCACAACAAACACTATGAAAGAGATCACCAATTTTTTAATAAATATAAATTTACTATATTTGGAGTGTCGAAGCTATTAATCAATGATCGGGGAACTCTTTTGTACAATCCCCTTCATATATAAGTATAAATTAAATATAGGACCTCTTAAATGAAAAACACCGATTATCATCCACAAAAAAAAGATTATGGAACGAAATTGGAAACATATATCTTAAAAATATTCTATAAAATTCCATGAATTCCAGTCAAAAGGATTGGTCTAGGAAGCATGACGATTATTTATGGGCATATTGAACTCCCTGCAATATGTCATTGGGGTTCTATACTTTCCTGTTTCTGTATGGGAAACCATAATAAATCCTAGTGGAGATCACCTGATGATCATTTTTTGAATTCAAGGTTGTAAACTAGTGTTAATGTAATGTTGGAAAGATAAAATTTATGGAAATTAAATATCTTAAATGGATCTATAATTATTTTTATGAATACACTTGAGACTTATAAAGGGTAGAGTAGTTTATGGAATAACAAATACATTTAGAGGAAAGTGTTGCACCAGGGAAATGAGGTGCTTCTTTTTAATGAATATTTATGGAAAACTATGGTCAGTGTGGGTGGTTTCATTTTCAATTACGTAAGTGTTTCTACATGGGATTGTGGATATTCATAATAATTGATATAAAACTTTTAAATTGAATCATAATTGTATCTATATATAAATTTATAACATGGAAATAGAGAGTGTCCTTTTACAAAAATTTTATTAGTTAAACATGATGTTTTACAATTTTTATTTGAAATAATTTCATAACTAAGAGGAAACCAAGGTATGTATTCTATTTAAATATTGAAATTTTTTATTTTTCAGTTTTAGAGTTCACGAATTGAGTTCATAGAGTAATTATTTGAGAATTTAAAATTTTTTCTCTTGAATCTCCATTGGGTATCAAAAACCGTATAATGATACTAATGGGATAGGTGATGAAGTGTGTTAAAGAAGTGGGAGATAATGAATAGATAATAAAAGGAAATCTATACATTTAAAGTGAACCACTACACATTTTTGATGTCGTACTATAAAGGGGTGATTGAGGGAAAATTAAAACCCAAAACTTTATACAATTTTATATAACCATGGTGAAAATATTACAATATAACATACCGTCATTGTGAATAATTAAGGGAAAATTTTAATTGTTTTAAATATTTTAGCACATTGACACTGTAAATTTTATGACACTCCCTGAGCCACTAATAAAACGAAAATTTGAAAAGGGAAATCCATTATTTATACTATTAATACTTTTATGTATTCTTTTTGATTATACATAAAATCTTTGACTTAAAGAAAATTCTGAGATTACTATGATGCATGTCCTGAATACACACTATATAAATCTTCAGATAAGAAAAGTTAGAGGGTTGCATGATCTATAATTGTTGGAACCTACACACTATAGTCGATATGCCACATAGTAAGGGGAACGTAGACCTTACAGAAAAAATTCTAAAATATATAAGGTAATTACATGATGAGTTAAATAAATTACAAATATATGGTTAAAATTCTAAAATCATTCGATAATTCCTCACATCCCTTGCCCCAAAACTCTCCATGCTCATATTGTACAATTGATAATTGATTTATAGTTGTATATTATTCACGTAAAGGTAATTTTTTTCTTCATTTTCAATTACTTATACTCAATTAAAGTTGTTTTATAACCCATTTCCTTTCCCATTTCTTATTAATACCACCCACCTCCCTCTTTCTGATCATTATCCACATTCCCAAAACACCACCCACTAAGCCTTCATAAACCATATTTACTAATATTTTAACACCATTTCTAGATTTCTATCATGTTAAGGGTCAAATGTTCCACCTACCAATACACTATGGAAACCTCAACATCAACATCGTCAACCCAAACACCCCATCCTCCCAAATATAAGAACTCTCCCAACACTACACCCACTAATAAAAAATGATTCATAATCAAATTTTAATTTGTACAACAACCTTCCACCCCCAATCCATGTAAACCACTTTCGAAGAGAGAAAACATTCTACTAATTTTAGATCATACCCGAAAATCACACGCCTTATATATTTATATCCTCACACAACCCCCCTTCCCTTCATAACTCTATATAAACTACTCGAAGTTATTCCTCTTTTACTCAAATATCCCTAAACTACCATTATTATTTCCTTGGATTCAAAGATGAATCTCTTTTCCTATGGTTGTAAAACTGAAAATTAAATCCCTCTATATAATTAAAAAATTGGATTTATATGTTATATGACAAATCAATATAGATTTGAATGTCATAGAGGCCCTTGAGGGTATGAATTTGGTGATCATTATTCAGGTAAGGTAATAAGATTTCTCAGAATTTTTACTAGATTTAATAACTACCTTGGAGTTGGGTAAGGAATTAGTCACAGTAGGATTAGGATGGAAAGGTTGGAAGATAATTCTTATGATGTTTGAAATTTTCCATGGTATATAATGTTATGACTTTGTAAACAAAATTACTTATGAGAATTTTTATTTTCAACCTAGTTAGTATCACGTGAAAGAAATATAGATGTTTTTGGTTATTGATTAAACTATCTATAATAATGATACCAATAAAAAAATCACTAAACTAAATATGTATATTTTTCAAATCATCCCCCAAGCCATCACCCATGGATGAATGATAAAGGGTGATCCCTAGGGCACTATGATCTAGCTTGTTGTGCTCATTATCTAGTAAATTTAGAAGAATACATATATGAACAAGTAAAATAAATTTTATTTATATTTTTAAGGAAATATGAAGAATTATAAAGTAACCCACATGGGTAGTAACTTTACCGCCCACCTTGATAAACATTTGAATGTTTTTTATCCTATCCACATTCAAACCTTGTGATAATTTAATTTATCTATCTAAATTTACTTGAATAGACGGGACTACTCATAATGTATAGAGAAGAATATATATGCTATGACTTGTATAGCCTATATTATATGTTTGATGAAGGAGTTGATATCTTCTCTTAGGATTCTTCTTGCACTAGAACTCTTCAATTGGGATTAGTTCAATACACAGTTCCACCACCATCCTGATTCATTACATGAAAGGATGTGACTATATTTTTACGATCTAGAAGTACCTCCATAGTCCTCCTTCCTAGTACCTCCCCCTTCTTAACCAAATTAGACCCCCCACATCTAGTTGTACCTACATAAATCATTGTATCATCCCACCCCTCTAAACTTTCTACCAAGATGAGTACTATAAAAAAATTATCTGACCTCACATTTTTTAAGGATCATAATCAGGATCCACCTTAGTAGGATCTAGACTCTTTGAATAGTCCTAATATCCTCCTCTATTCAGAGCTAGATTCCCCGAGTAAAATAAATAAGAAGTTGCATGATGCACCCCCAAAGTTACCCTTTATAGGCTTTGTATGAAAATATATAGACTAAATATTATTATTTATCTTCCACCAGCAACAAATTTTTGAGACCAACTACAATACTTATCATTAGAAGGAGTTAGGTCACTAGATTAGAGAGAGTCAATACATAACCATGTATGGGAGCTACTATTTCACCCCCCCCCCTAAAAAATAGATAATGAGAAGCTTGGTGGGGAGCCTAAGGAGACTAATGAGGAGACTTAATGAATTACCCTCCATCATTTTTTCCTTGTTGAGTCCTCATGTTTTATTTCTTCTGATATCTGACCTTGTACATTTACATTATTAATTACTCATATGAATTTATATTTTTAACTTATTAATAAAATAGAACATATATTGAGTATAACACATCTATATATACATCATTTGATTATATTTTAGTATATTTAAATGCCTTAAATTTATAATAATTCCTTATAATCATCTCTCACTACCTCATATATAGATCTAATAGAAAACCTTCCATCTGAGGATTATTAAATGGAGGATACATTCTTTAGGAAATATATCATTTCATTCAAATATTTGGAGTTATTCTTTAGTTATTTTTCACCTTTTATGTATTTTCATCTCTTAGACCTTGTTGTAACATTGTTGAAATGTGAAATTCAAGTGTGGTGGAGGGATCCTTAGACTATATTTACATTTTCCCCCTTTACAGATCTAGGAGTTATAGTAAATTAGATGAAATAGTTTTACATGTTGGAAACTATTGATTAATATTGGTCAAAAAAAATAAATACATAGGAAGAATTTTAATATTTTAGGATCAATCATTTTTTAGGGTTTTTTAAAATGATTGTTGATGTAATTTTTTAATTCTTATCTTGGAAATTTTCATTTAGTGGATCAATTATTTTTGGTCATTCCATGAAATAGTTGATCAATATATTTTAATTCTCATATAGAGATGTAAATTGAACCTTATTTAAATTATTTTTCTTAAACCTAATTTCATGAGAGATTCTGTAGATATATATATAAATTCTATAATATTTTTAATTTTCGTATCAAATTGTAATTATTTTAAACCCCATTTAAAATTTATATTCCATAAATTGAAATATTTTCATCCCATTTGAGCATGATATATGTGCTAAATTAAATTAATTGATAAACCCCGGATCATAAAAATTTACTTTTAGGAATAAACCCAATAATCCTATTTACCAGTCCTACTCTATTTCTTTGGTAAAATTGTATGATTTTAATTGATTTTTGTAAAAATAAATAATGAATAATATCATAGATTTTCTTGAAACATTGTGTTAAAATTAAAGAATTAGGATGATACCATATTATAATCTAGGAAAAGGGATTATTAAATATTTATGATTATTCTTATGTTGAATCTTTTATATTTTAAAATAAATAGATAAAAAGAATGAAAAATATTGAAAATGGGATGCATTGGAATAACAGTTGGATATCCAACATTCCATTTCTTGTTTCAACTATTACCAATAGTTTCAATGGGATATTGATGGTAGGTATGAAAGTGTTATCTTTGTTTACATTTAAAGAAGTTAGATATGTTCTTTCACTTCTTTATTAAAACAATTATCGGGAGAAAGAGGAGAATTCATCACTATTTTGAAATTTTATTTCATTATTCAATTAGGAAAATGAGAAAGGAATTGGGAGATAATATATTTTTATGGAGAATATTACTAGTATATTCTTAATTTAAAAAAAATTAATATTTTTTAGAATTTAAGAAACATTACAGTATTTTCATCCATGAATTTAATTTTTAAATTGCGATCCATCAAAATTTAGCCATAAATTCATTAGAACATGAATGAAAATTACCCTTGTGTTTTGGGTTTTATTTATATATAGTTTTTATATTACATGTGATATTATGGAAAGATTTTATATACATGATACTGATAATAAATATATTTATAATATCTTGATTAATGTTTAAAATTTATTTTCAAGTAAGGATGAACATAAATGGAATTAAAATTAATTAAATGTTTAATAATGTGAGTGAAAAAAGAAGTAGAGTCATGAATTTAAATTATATATGCGGTATGATTGGAACAACATTTAATTCAAGGAGTTTTATTCATTTATAGTTGACTTTTATTTGGGGTGTTTTTATAATGATTATTTTATTTATTTTAAATATTTATTTTTATGATTTATGTATCAATAATAAGAGAGTGTTACTAATGTTTCTTAATAAAATTTTATTTTATGTCAGATGATTATATTTTTATCTTCATGTTTATTGATCCTCATTGAGTTAACTTCATTTTATGAAAATTGAGAGAAGTCAAAGCCTATATTATGATGTTTGTGTTGTAAAATATGAAAGTTCTAGTTAATATTTCCAAACAGACAAGATGTAAAAATTTGATGTTATAAAGTTGAAGATGCATGTTGTAAAAAATTAAAAGATATGATTTCATAGAGTATAAAATTATATTATGTCTATAGGGTGGAGTAATTTAAATATATTTCCAACAAACAAAGATTAGTTTGATAGAGTTTGCCTTACCCTAGTTGAAGAAAAGTTCATCAAATCCTTGGAAATTCATTCTGAAAGATCATTAAATTGTTGTTTATATAGTTTACCATATGAACTATGCACATATTTTATTTGATATATTGAGTGTCTTATTCAGAGGAAATTTCATCATTTTATCTAATGATGAATTAAGTATTATATCATATAGATAAAGTAAATAATCAGTGATGTTGCCATTTTGTGCTTCGAAAGTCCAGATGATCAGTCAAAGAACCATAAAATTGAAGAGGATTGGGAAATGAAATGTGATTTCATTAGAATTATTTTTTTGAAGATATAATAGATTATGTTTTTTGATTCCATCAGATGAAGAATTTTTAAGATTTTCCAAATAGAGGAATGGTGTATGTATTACATAGTAAATTCATTTTATAGAAGATAAAAAGAATATTATAAATTCCACTTGATGAACCTTAATAAATTCCCTAGGATATTGAAAATATCTTAATATCATCAAACTTACATTTTTGAAACCACTGAAATGAGGAAGTTTTATTATTTCATTGTATAAGAAAACATTTCACAATTTGGATAATTTCAATATAAATTCTTAGAAAGGCATCATTCAATGGGAGTTCAAGGGTTCCTTACATTATATTTTTTAATTCCATAAGAAAGATGAAATTTAGTTTTAATTCAATGTTTTTAAACAAGTTGATTTACTACAAAAGTTTCAAGAATATTTTACTTCTAAATGGATTGAGTATAATTCTAGCATAATTGAATATAGTGGGAAACTTTTGAGTTGAGCGGGAAAATTATAATTCAAATTTTCATATTCACACACTTTTCCTTGGAATAAAACATATATAAATATGTTTCCATGTATAGTATGATATTATGACTAAATATAAAATTTATTTAGAGTTGAATTCTCATAAAAAAAGGTATTTGATAGAGGTACCAGATAAAGAGAAAATGAGATAAATATTGAGAAGAGTGATTATCCAACCCAGTAATCTCTTGGTTGAGGAAGTGGTAGTAGATAAAGGTATCAGAAATACATATACCAAATAGAGGAACCAAACAAATTTGTACCCAATAATGTTACCAAAAATATTTTTTTCCAAATATATTTATTATACAAAGGTTGAGGTGCTTAAGATAGAGTCATATTTAATATAGTTTATACTAGATGTTTTTTATAATATTTTTCAAAATTTCATTATCATTTTTGGATTTGAATTATATTAAAAAATTGTAACTAATATATGTTAGTATAATTAATTATTAATTGATAGATCTAGTCTAAAAAGAGTTGGCTCAATTTTATTATCTTCATTTAAAAGTGAATATTTGTTGACTAACAGGAGTCACCATGAAAAGGATATAGTCACCCACACTATATAGTGACTCTAACATACCATACATAGATATTAAATCATTTTTTATGAATATTAAATACATTAAAAAAACACTCAACTGAGTGTTTGTCCGAGTAGATTACTCAAGAGGGGGGGGGGTGAAATGAGTAACTATAAAAATTTCTGATTGAAATTTATTTCTAAAATGCTTCCCCAAAAGGTTAAATACACCCCAGTTAATCACGGTTATACTGTTATAAAAGATGGAAAATTTAAATAACTTCTTACATGATTGATAATTTCTCTGTAGTCTTAATATCAGTTATTATGATTGCTTTTGAAGCTATTCTATTAAGACAAGACAATTATAACTTATTTCCAAGAATAACTATCAATGTGAATTTAGTGATATCTGAATTATATAGTAAATAAGTAAAACAAAGAGGACTAAATTAATCATCACAACAGATATGAAATAAGGTGTTCAGTATCAAGGCAATACCTAATCCACTCAACATGGTGATCACCTTCCTCCAATAAGTTTATATAAATAAACTTGATCAACACCCTATATGAGGGTTAACAATAGTACACAGAACTGTCCAGGTCAGACATGGATCTCTTCCATAGTTCTTCATGGGTACAAACAACCAGGCCACACATGAAAATCTTCCATACTTATTGTGGGAATACACAAGAGTAAATGAATGTTTGAGTAAGGAGATCATGTATCATTTAGTTTAATGCATGAGACAATGTTTGTTTTAATACTGATAAAAACTTTTCTCTAATTCTAATAAAATGATACATAACAAAGTAGAAATTTTAAGATAGGTTTAGAAGGTCTCTGAGTGTTAGTCTTTCAAGCTATGGAATTATGAGATGTGGTAGATGAAGAAATCAAATCCTCATATAAAAATAGAGTGTCATAAGAAAGGCAGATCCAACTTGTCTTCTTCACTCTATTTTAAAGTGGGAATATGTTCTCGGGATTCTAGGATTCTAGTATGCATTGTGTTTTCTTTATCAGATTCATATTTCATGAGAAAATTCTCTATGTGTATTCTGTTATAATTCTCATGCCCACCAGCTTGTTTTATTTTTTAGTATCGTGCAACTGCTCTCACATATATCTATTTTTTTGTTTCTGGCCCGCATTACTCTTTTATCCTAGAGTGCATGTGTTTGAGCCGATAGGTTGCATGTATTCAGCACCTCATACCTCGTACTGCCAAGGACATGTACAAAAAGAAGCATCAATTATAAAAGTTCATTATAATCTTCAAATATGACCGTTAGAGATCGAATAAAAATAGTAAAAAACATATTAGGAAACAGTGTCACATTATGTCATAGAAATGGTGTCTCCTTCACATGGCGTCTGGATTGGTCACAATGTATTGTGGTCATGGTGTCTGGATGTCATGGTGTCTTGATGACACAGTGTCTGGATGTCATAGTATCTGGATGTCATTGTGTATGAATGTCATGGTGTCTAGATGTCATGGTGTCTATATATCACATTGTCTGGATGTACTGGTGTCTGGATGTCCCGGTGTCTGGTTCATGGTGACTACTTCATGATTTTTGCTTCACGTTGTCTCATTCACAGTGTCTACTTTAGGGTGTCTACTTCACGGTGTCTGCTTCATGGTGTCTCTTTCACGATGTCTTCTTCTTGGTGTCTTCTTCATGGCGTCTAATGCTCACGGTGTCTCATTCTCACGATGTCATAGACTTAGGAAAATATTTTTATTCATACTTAAGCAGTGATATTCATGAAATGAATTAAACTTAATCATTTTTCAGATAAATCATTATAATGTTAATCAAATGATAGTATATATTATCCAAACTGAGTGTGTAACACTTAAGAGCCTTGGATAGCTTTTAATAAGCTATTTTACATTTGATGTGTGGCAGATTACATCGATTTAACATTGTTATGAGACTAAATAGGAATTTTGATCATTAAAAGATGATCAATACATAAGGATTCCAATAGTCTCCCCCTTTTTGATGTTCAAAATCCATGTATATTTAGATCGTATTTTTTTCCTAACAACATAGATCGAATGCATATAACATATATGGAGTGTGTGTTCTCTTCTCCTATATTTTTTCCTATACTACACCCATATTTTTTAATATATATTTTACTCCCATAGTTGTTCATATATTTCTCATATATGCATTTCTCATATATTTATCCCCCTTTTGGGACTATCAAAAAGTAATAGGGGAAAGAATGATAAAAGGGAAAATAAAAGTGCATAATGTATTAGATAAAAAGAGTGGCATTAAAAAAAGTAAAACAAATGAAACAAGATTCCCCTAAAAATAGTTTAAACACTATCCTTCTTCACTGACTGGTCTTTTCTTTGCCATTATCATTAGAAGTAGATGAGGAAGCCAAAGGAGTAGAAGATGAGGTAGAAGAAGGGAGTGAGTTGGTTGATAGAGAAGGAAATGGAAGGCCTTCAAAGACAGAGGGAGCCAGAGTAGGTGCGGTAGAAGAAAAAGGCAGTTTTTGTTCAAGGATCACGAGACTAATCAAACTTAGGGCTTAACTGATAGATATAGAAGTGGAAGCTAGGGCAGAGAGGATTGTAGGCCGACCATGTCTCAAAAGTGCATCCCCATGAGAAAAAATGGTAGTACTCTGTACATAAAGATAGGCCCTTAGAAGATTGACAAAATCTGCAATGATCTCTCCACCACACTACATAGCATTCTCAAAGTCATCCTTGTTTTCCATAAACATATCCAACAAGTGAGTGAAATTTGTGAGCTTTTGAACTTGCGTCATGAATTCTAGGGTAACAGGAGAAATCCTCATATTTTCTACAAGATATTTAAATTGATTGGTGATGATATACTTTGAGAAGATTTAGTTGAAGTAGAAATCCACTTTCTTGGAAATTTCTTGTTGAGAATCATTGGAAATTTGTGAATGGATTTAGACTACATCAAGAACTTGGTCACTATTCTTGACAACATGATATAGAGAATCTTTATTGAAGCCATTTATCACAGTCTGAAGTTCTTCTTTGACCACTATTCTGAGCTGGTCACTATCTAGGGAAGGTTGAGATGATTGCCCATATGCCTTAGAATCATTGACATTGGAGGTCAAAGATTTTAGTTGGTTTACCACTATTAGAAGACACCCAGTATATTCATTAACGATCGTATTAAGATTAACAAAAAGCTATCTCATCTCTATCACAATATTTTTGTTTCTTTTAGTGACATTTTCAACTAAAAATGATAAATGAGGTTGAATCTGGGACACAACATTCTGTGGGGTTTGAAGAAAAACATGTTCTATAGAAAGAGAAGTATGTGCTGATCTCGAATGTATCTCTTTCTTTATTTATTCAATCATACCTCTCAGAGTATTCACTTCATCACTAAGTAGTCTATTTTCAACTCAAACTTCCTAAATCTCATGATGGATTTTGGGTTGAAGATTCTAAATAACTTCTTCCAACAACAGTAATGCATATTTCTCACTTAGATGAGTTACAAGAGCAGGTTGGGAATTCAGGACTTTTTTAACTCCAAACCAAATGTTAGATCCAAATTCTTTCAGATCATCTTTACTCACCAAGGATGGTCATTCTGATGATGGTTCAGAAATAGGGACTGATATAGGCTCAGGTTCCTTCTGAAGGGAAATATTAGAGACATATTTCTGTTAGAACATAGTAGAAAAGTCATAGACTTTTACTAAAACTTGCTGAGAGGCATCCAAATCCTAAAAAATATGGAATTTATATCGAGTGTCTACATGAATTTAATCTATCGGGTTTGGAACTTCAATAGATTCCAGATTTGGGGGTTTCTCCCCCTCAATAGTTTCATCTTTCTCAGGACTGAGAAGTTTAGGGTCTTGATCTAATTCATCAAATTTATCTCTTAGATTCTCACCAATTTCATTCCTAGCAAGTAGAAAATCCAGATCTAGCATTTCCTCACCCGAAGGAATGACTTCAGGAATAGATTGTCCCACATGGAGTTCATAAATGTCATCTTCTTACATAACAATTAATTGTTCTTATATAGGTTCTTCCAAAACATTCTTTTCGGTTTCTTTGACAACAAATTATGTTTTAACCTTAGGTTGGTCTTCCAGATTAACAACATCATTAACAGCATGGACTTATTCTTCACTTAATACATGAGGGAAAGAATTAATGTCTTCTTTATTAGAAATAGTTTCCCTCAGAGGCACAATAACCTCTTCATCTTCTTCTTCAGAATATTCAACAACCTAATCTGGTTCCAAACCAGGATCAGAAATATGTCTTGGTCTTAAGGGATGTTCTAATGGATTTAAGTTTTCATAAATTCTCCCACTACCTTCCTCCCATGCCTTTTCCAAGGATTCCAATTGATTTTCATTCTCCTTATTGTGAGTTTTTAAAGTCAGAGATCACAATCCTTGATAAATTTTTCATTAGGTCCAACCATACCTTTGGCATGAAGCATTGTTGAGATATGACGAGAGTAAAATAGGGATGTTGACTTTGATGTGGCTTTTATTAGTTCACACATATTCGGTATGATATACTTACAATGGTTGATCTTATGACCATTTTTCTTAAGATGAATCAAAAACACATCCTGATATTTTAGAACAACAAAATCACCTTTTCTATAGGTAATAAGGTTCTGTATGAATGTAAAAATTAGTTTTGATTCTCAATCTAGTTTGGCAGCAATGGATCTTTTCTTGGTTCCATTTATGGTTAAGATTTTTAGAGCATCTTCCAACACAATTAACTCAGTAGAAGGAAGAGGTCCACTCTGATAGTCCTCACATATTCCTTCATGAGATATCTTAAGGCATGCAGCCCATAACATTGAAGAAAATGAGCATTTCTGGCCCTTTATCAAGCTTTTCACAACATACCCAGCTTCGGAATCAATGGAGAACTGAACATATTTATAAAAATGATCCACTAACTAAGGATATATATGTCAATATTCCTTTGAAAACTACTCATACCGGCCTTGATCTTTTAAGAAATTCATAACCAGAGACATACCTAATAAGAGTCATTTTGGGAAAATCACATTCTCAGTTACTACAACTCGTTTTACAGGATTTGGGTTTAGTGGACCTTCGGGTGATAACTTCGGTGAAAATTTCTTCTTCATTGGTCTATGTTTCTCAGGAGTCTACGATGAAGGTAATTTTATCCAAGGCATTCACCGAAGGATCGAGAGAGAAGGGTCAAAGGGTTGAAGAAGGGTTACAAATTGAGTGATTATAAGAGAGCTTGAGTAAAGGACAAGTGATTCTTTGTTTTTTTATCATTTAGGAATACCAAACATTGAAAAATTCAAAACCCAGGAAAATAATGATATGAAATGAATAATTACCATGATACCATTTTTAATTTGTAAATAAAAAACATAAAAATCATTACGGTGAGACTGTGTTCGGTTTTTACGGTGAGATAGTGAAAGAATGTTACAGAGAGATATTGAACGAATGTTACGGTGAAACAATGAACGAACATTATAGTGAGAAAGTGAATGAATGTTATAGTGAGATTGTGAACGAACTTCACGGTGAGATAGTGAATGAACATCACAGTGAGATAGAGAAAAAACATCACAGTGTGACAGTAAATATGAACTTTACGGTGGGACAATGACTGTCAGATAGTAGTCAAGAAACACTAACTGCAAGGCCATTATCATGAAATAGTAAAAGATAAAATAGTAATACATAAAAAAGTAAAATATAAAATAGTAAGATATAATCCAAAAATATGTTTAGTTAAGATTTATCATGCCAAATTAATGTATAATGTCATCTATTCTTTCAGAATTTAGTGGTTTGGTGAATATATCAGCAAGACGATACTCAGTACCAATGAATTCCAAAGTGATATCATCCTTTTGATAATGATATCTCAAAAGTGATGTCTTACATCAATATGAATTGTCCTAGAATGTGAAACATGATTTTATGAATTGTTAATAGCACTTGTGTTGTCACAATTTATAGGCACATGGTTGAATTGATATCCATAATCTAGTAATGTGTGTTTCATCCACAATATTTGTGCACAACAGCTGGAAGAAGCTATGTATTCAACTTTGGTAGTAAATAATGAAACATAATTTTGTTTCGTACTACACCATGAGACAAGTAACTTTCCTAAAAAGTGACATGCTCTGGAGGTGCTTTTTCTATCTTACTTACAACCACCGAAGTAAGCATCATAATAACGAACTAATTAAATTGATTTTCCTCAAGGATAGAACTATCCTAGAATTGGTGTATACATAATGTATTTGAAAATTCTCTTTATATAATTTAAATGAGATTCCTTAAGATTTTCATGAAAATGAGCACACATACACACACTAAACATAATCTCAGGTCAACTAGTAGTTAAGTAGTTTAAACTTCAAATCATTCTTCTATAAGTAGTTTGATAAATAGATTTTCTATCTTCATCAGGGTCCATATTACAAGTGGTACTCAAGGGTGTGTCACTACTATTAGTTCTATCCAATCCAAAACGATTCATAAGATCTGTAGTATATTTATATTGAGTTAAAATAATTCCTTCATTATTTTGAATGTTTTGAAATTTGAGAATAAATTTTAGTTCACCCATTAATCTAATTTCAAATTCATTTTTCATAATTTTAGAAAAATCAACACATACAAAAATTCTTGAAGATCCATATATAATGTCATCTACATAGATTTGACCAGCTAAAAAATTATTTTAAATTCATTTTATAAATAGAGTAGGATCAGCTTTTCCTTTTATAAAACCTTTAGAAATAAGAAAAGTTCTCAACCAATCATACCAAGCTCGTGGAGCTTGTTCCAAACCATATAAATCTTTTGTTAGTTTAAAAATATGATTTGGAAAATGGGGCTTTATAAAACTAGGGGATTATCAACAAAGACATCCTCAACTATGTACCCATTTAAGAATGTACTCTTAACATCCCTTTGATATAGTTTGAAATTGCGATGTGCAGCACAAGCAAGCAGGACTTTATGGATTCATGTCTAGCTACTGGTGTAAAGGTCACTTTATAGACAATTCATTCTTCTTGACTACAACCTTGTGCCTCAAATCTAGACTTGTTTCTAACTATGATACCAATAAAATACACCTTTTTTCTAAACAGCCATTTAGTTCCAATGGTGAATGTGTCCTTATGTCATTCAACAAGTTTCCAAACATTATACCATTAAAAATGATTAAGTTCTTCTTGCATATCCATAAAAAAAATCATCATTGATAGAATCATTAATGTTTTGGGGTTCATGTTTGGACAAAAGACTTGATTTTCACCATGATTTCTAAAAAAATCTAGTTTGAGTTATTTTGCCTATGTATCCTACAACAACATCTAAATGATGGTTCTTAAGAGTTCCAATGGCTCTTTAAAAGGAGGGACTAGTGATTGCAGGTTCATTATGGCTTGAGTCTAAGGAATTTCTAGAACTCGAAGTATTCATAGATTATTTCACAGAATGGTATGAGAAATTTGGATTAATGTTCAGATTTGATACTTCATCCTCCAGGTTCTATAAAAAAAAATTTAGGCTCATGTGGCTCTATTTCATCACATTTTACATGGATAGATTTTTTAACACATTTAGTTATTTTATTGAACACTCTATAGGATTTTCTGGATATGGAATATCCTAAAAAAGATACCTTCATCACTATTAGATGCAAATCTTTCAAGATTGTTCGTAGTATTAATAATATAAACTTTGCAGCCAAAAACATTGAAGTAGTTAACCTTGGGTTTTCTATTGTTCCATAACTCATAAGGAGTACTCTTTAGAATAGGTTTGATTAACACTCTATTGATTATGTAGCATTTTTTATTGAATGCTATAGACAAAAAATAAATAGGTATGTCATATTCACTAAGTATTCTTCTATAAATCTCTTGAATGGTTCTATTTCTTCTTTCTAAAACTCCATATTGTAGAGGAGTTCTAGGGGCAGTGACATTGTGACTATAATCATTTTATGAGTAAAATTATTCAAACTCTTTATTTTAAAACTGACAGAAATGATCAATTCTTAAGAATTTAATTCTATGATTACTATGATTTTCCATAGACATGGCATACATCGTAAAATAAGAGAAGGATTCACTTTTTTGATCCAGAAAGAAGGTCCATGTATATCTAGAAATTTAATCTACAAGAACATAAACATAGTGCTTCCCTTTTAAACTAGAATCTCAAGAAGGTATAAATAGATCCATGTGAACCAGTTTGAGAGGTTGAGAAGTTGATACTTATTTTGTTTGTTTGATGGGAATTTTGTGTTGTTTTTCCTTTTGACAATGATTAAAAACATTTTCATTTGGAAACTCAAGTTTGGGTATGTATTTAACTAATATTTTTCTAATTAGCTTTCTAAGGGTTTGAATATTACAATGTCCTAGTATCCTATGCCAGAGACAAGACTCTTAATGAAATACACTTAAACATGAAGCATTTTGAGAATATAAAAAATCTTTGTTAACAGAGTAAACAATTTCATTTCTTAATGTAGAAAACACTAATTCATCTTCATAATTAAAGACATTTCA
Organism: Viscum album; assembly: GCA_963277665.1. NCBI lineage: Eukaryota > Viridiplantae > Streptophyta > Magnoliopsida > Santalales > Viscaceae > Viscum > Viscum album. Next base: position 715,747,252 of record OY728133.1, on the reverse strand, counting down.
AGCATAATCTTCAAATAAAACATGAAATCCATAATCACATAATTGTGAGATGCTAAGAAGATTATATTTTAATCCATCAACAAACAATACTTTAGAAATTTAAATTGAGTTAGTGTTACCAATTTGGCCGAGGCCAATGCTCTTTCCTTTAGCATTGCCAACAAATGTGACATGTCCTCCATGTATTTTTTTTTTAAATCATGAGTATTCCCCTGTCATGTGTCTTGAACATCCACTATCCAAGTACCATACACTTTTATAGGAACTCTTTAAGCATCTTTCATACAAAATTATTAAGCAAAAACATATTTCAGTACCCATACTAGTTTGGGTCAAGTATTATTATTAATAAGTGCTTTAGGAACCCATATATGCCTCATAGGTTTTCTATAAGAATTAAGTAAAGTATTTGAAAAATAAACTCTATTTGGTCTAGAAAAACATGAAACAGTAGAAGATGTATCATTAATAGAATTAGTTGATTTATTTCCAAAACTGGGAGTAAAACTATATGTCCTAGATTTTAAAACAAAATTTTCTCTACTAAGATTTATTTTGACAGGTTGATAACCAATGCCAGTGTTGTATTTATGGGAAATTTTTTGTCCTAGAATTTGTGTAAGGGTATTATTCCCATTGGTAATCATTTATAGGTTGTTCGTCAACATCTCATTAGACATTTTAAAGTAGTTTTTCTCTTTGGGAAGTTGACCATTTTTCTCTTTTTCAGTTGTGAGTTCATATTTAAAGGTCACAGTAAGAGAATTTTGTTTTTTAAAAGATTTATATTTGTCTTTTAGTTGATTTCATGTTTCTTCAAGCATGTTACAGTATTCAAACATTTCTTTATTAGTAATATTTTCAAATTCACTCTCATTTTTTGAATAGTATGAGTTATGTATAGAAGAGTCCTCTGTTACCTCAGATGTGTTTTTCCTAAAAAAACATATTGGAATTGTTTTGCTGTTCATCATGGGATGTTTATGAGTCACTTGAACTATCCTCAAAAGCACTCCATGTTGCTTTTATTACCTTTTTATACTTTCTGTCATTTTCCTCATATCTCTTTTTGTACTTGACCTTTAGACAGTAATCCTTGAAAATTTTTTTGTGCTTACGTACATAGAAAACAATCTCATTATCCTTGTCACTTCTTTTGAATCCCTTATTCCAATTTAAATTTTGGTCATATTTTCCCTTGACGTTAGTATTTCGAAAAAATTTATTCTTCTTGTAAAATTTCTTGAATCTGCTGGATAATTGATCCATTTCCTCATTACTATCAGGTGATGATCTTATACTACTGGAACATTCTACAGAAGCTTCAAATTTCCCCATATCATTGTGTATAGAGGTGGTGGCCTTGAATGCAACAGATTTACTCTATGGTTCATCCTCTTCTTCCTTGTTGAATTTCAGTTCTTCTTCATACATCATAATTTTCCAAATAAGTTATTTTACAGGTAGAATGCTATTGGCTCATGATTCTATAATAGAGACAGAGGTTCCTCACCATCTATTAGAAAGACATCTAAGATTTCTCATGATTTTTTCGTTGGCAGTGACTTCTCTTCCAAGAGAACTCATTGTGTTGGAAATATCATTGAACCTGAGATACATGTCATAGATAGACTCATCATGTTTCATTTTAATGTTATAATATTTAAGAGTATAAGTATTAAGTATCATTTCTTTTACACTAATTGTGCCTTCATGTGAGACAGACAATGTATCCCAAATTTCATGTGTAGTTTTAAAAGAAGAAATTATATTGAATTCTTCATCTCCTAAAGAGCAGTATAAAGCATTCATAGCTTTGAAATTGTTATCATATGCCGTTTTGATAGGTTCATCCCAGGTGACTCTATCAGTAGTAAGAATTTTATATTAATCTATAATAGAAGACTAACTTTTAAAACCCATACTTTCTAAGTGCATTTTCTTTTTAATTTTCCATTGAGCATAGTTGGTTCCATTAAAGAATGGTGGTCTATTTGTTGTAGCACCTTCCAATCTATTATATATATTTCAAAAATACATTGAATGAGGATGAAATTTAGAATTAACAAAAATTTACAGATCCTCAAATTACAACTATAATCACAGTTGAATAAGGTTAAAGAAAATCTTAATAAACAACCTTTGATACCATTTGATGGTCAGAGTAGATTACTCCAAAGGGGGGTGGGGTGAGTTGATTAAATATAAAAATTTTAATTAAAATGTATTTAAAAAATAATTCCCCAAAAGGTTAAATACGATCCAGTTAATCATTGTTATACTGTTATAAAGGTTTAACTATTTAAATAACTTCTTAGAAGATTGTTTAGTTCTCAGTAATCTTAATTTCAGTTGTTAAGATTTATTTTCAAGCTCTTCTATTAATACAAGACCATTATAACTTCTTTCCATCATTAACTATCAAAGTGAATTTAGTGATATCTGAATAATACAGTAACATATTAAAACTGAGAATACTAAATTAATCATCATAATGGATATGAAAGAAGTGGTTAAGACTCAAGATGAGAACTGAATCCACTATACTTGGTGATCACCCACATCAAAGTAGATTATATAAATAAACTGGATCCACACCCTAGATTAGGGTTAATAATAATACAGAAAACTATCAAGGCCACACATGGACCTCTTCCATAGTTCTTCATGGGCACAAACATCCAAGACATAACATGACCTCTTCCACACTTATCGTGGGATTACACAAGAGTAAATGAATGTTAGAGTAAAGATATCCTATATCCTTCAGTTTAATGCAGAAGATAGAGTGTGTTGTAATAGAGATAAAAACTCTACTTGAATGTTAATAAATGATACACAATAGAGAAGAAATGTTGATATAGGTTAAGAAGTGTTCTATGTGTTAGTTTATGCAACTCTCGACTTCGGAGATGAGGCAGATGTAGAACTCAAGTCCTTGTATAGAAGATATTGTGTCAGAAGTCAACCATCTCCTGCTTGAGTTCTTCATGGTGTTTTACAATGCAAATTCGTTCTCGAGATTCTAGGATTCTAGTATGCTTCGGGTGATCTTTAGAATATTTGAGTTGCATGAGACAATTATCTATGTGTATTCTGTTATCACGCTCACGACCTCAAACTTGTTTTCTTTTTCAGTATCATGTAACTTCTCTCGCATATATCCCATTTTTGTTTCTAGGCTACATTACTCGTTTATCTAGGAGTGCATGTGTTTGAGGCAATAGTTTTCATGTTTTCTACACCTTGTACCTCATTCTGTCAAGGACATGTCTACAAAATAAACATTAATTATATCAGTGCATTAAAATCTTCAAATATAACCTTTAGAGATCAAATCAAACAACGAAAAAACATATTTGGAAATGGTGTCACTTTATGTCATGGAAACAATGACTCTTTCAGACGGTGTCTGGATTGGTCTTGATGTCTTGTTTTCACAGTGTCTGGATGTCATGCTGTCTTGATGTCACGGTGTCTGGATGTCATGGTGTCTAGATGTCACGGTGTCTACATTTCATGGTTTTTGGATGTCACGGTGTCTGGATGTCACGATGTCTAGATGTCACGGTGTGTGGATGTCAGAGTGTCTTGTTCACAGTGACTGCTTCACAGTGTCATCATCATGGAGTCTATTTCATGGTGACTGCGTCACGGTGTCTGCTTCACGGTGTCTGCTTCATGGGGTCTCACATTCATTATGTCTCATGGTCATGGTGTCTCAGTCTTAGGCAAATATCTGTATTCATACATAAGATGTGATATTCATGAAATGAATTAAACAAAATCATTTGTCAGAGAAATCATTATAAAGTGAATCAAAATATAGTGTATAGTATCCAAATTAAGTGTATAGAACATAAGATCTTTGGATAGATTTTACTAAGCTACTGTACATTTAATGTGAGAGAGATTACCTTTAGTTAACATGGTTTAAATAGTAAATAGAATTTTTGATAATTAAAACATGATTAATACATGAGGGGTCCAACACTGAGTACCATAATATTTTAGTGAATTTGGATCCTTGGAAACAAAAACACTGGTCCATAAGTGAGATACATATTCTCTCACTATGTTCTTAAAAACTATCACCCTTCTTAGAAATATCATACATAATACATTTCATTATAACCTGGGTAATGGAATCATAAAAAAGTATGATATTAAATGTTTATTATGGGTAATTAAGGTATATACGTAATCGTAACATGAGTATAAGGGTATTATAACATGATCATAGTATTTTAAAACTATACCATAAATATCAAAGGTCATAATCTTGAGTCGTTGCATAAATATTGGAAGTCAATAATACAAGAATCTTAAGGGCCTCAAATAACATGAACCATGAGTGCATAAAATTGGCATAAGACTTGGAATTTTTGTCATGTCCATATTCATAGAAAATCATTTCCATATTAGTTATGGATAACTTTCAAGAAAATCCTTGTGAAAAAATTCATTCACTGAACTAGGTTAACTCGCCATTCATGCCCTATCTTTCTATATTTGGATCACAAACAATTCCTACCATTTCTTATTAAATTGGGTTCTCTACCTATTTCATCCTTATGTATATCATGTGGTATAAATATTTAACCTATTTATTTGAGGTAGATATAGGTCACACCCATCACATAATAAAATCATATATATGAGTTTCACAAGATCACAAAAATTTATCATATCGTAACCCATAAAATAAAATGGGTATAAAAAAATCTCATCATATCATAACTTATAAAAAAATGAAAAATAATTTCATCAATTAATAACCCATGAAAAGATGATGGTTTCATAATTATTTCATTATTTAAACATCATTCTATCAAAACATAAACAATTCAGTTAAAAAATATGAATTTTATCATGGGAACAAATCCCTTGTAAGGCATATCTAATGCCAATTCATTTCATCTTTGATGTTAAATAAATTTAAAGTATAATTTAAAATATTTCTTGATAAAATTATCATTTCCCATTTAATTTCTTTAAAAAATTATATATTATTGAAATATTTTCATTTTTATATTACCATGAAAACTTACAAAGGGATCTTCAGTGTAATGATTTGTTATGATGTTGTAAAATCATGTTCATTTCAAACACATTAAAATGAACATTCATTTAAAAAAATAAAAAAAATAAAAAAAATGATTAGAAATGTATTTAATAAATTATAGGAAAAAAATAGTATTGAATTTTTTTTTGGAAATCATGGTTTTGTAAGAAAATGGATTTTTGACAAAAAAGTTAAATAAAGACATATTTTCATAAAATAAATTCTTAATTATATTACATACCAAAGAGTTGGAAAATTGTACCATTACATGATGGTATAATGAATAACCCATGGATAAGAAAATTTATGAAAATTTTTAATATGTAGATCATTAAATTTAACATTAGGGACTTGACCATAATCAATCCTGATAAATGATGAGAATGTAACATAAATCTTTACCACTTTGGTAAAATTTAATCATAAGACCCATAATGTAATAACAATATATGAAACATAAAAAAACATAAGGTTGAATAAATTCATGAAATTACATCCCAAATGGGTTGTATTTATACCTTTGGAAATAATATAGGTACATCACAAAATGTACATCTCAAAGAATGAAAATTGAGATAAAAATATTTTACCTTTAGACTTGACTTCTGTCGCACATGGTCAAACATCATATATAATAAATATTTGTTTATTATTAACATATTATATAGCCATATTCATATATATCATACCATATATTATTTTATTATGACCTTTTATTACTCATTTAATAACAATTCCATGCTAAAGTTACATTTCAGGTAATAACTGCTTCGTTTTTCATATATGTTTTGATTGGTTATATTTTTGGTTCTATTAATTTGATCATAGATCCCTAATTTATATAATTATAACCATGAAATACATATAATAAATATTTAGTATATTTTTACTTATAATAATCCATAAAAAATAGGGATAAGACATGAAACACGCCTTTGATGGAGACGTTAGGCCATACATATGCATGGACACAATTTTTCCATTTTCCTATTGGGTAGAATTAAAGAATAGTAATTTATATATATTTTTATTCCAAATTCATTTTTATTTAATATATGAAAAATATTTTTATTAAACTTATTCTTAATACATTCTACGTAAATCGTAAATGAATCTCATTGCTTCGTGAGGTGGTAGAGTGAAACCTCCATTTTTTATGAATGATTTTTTTAAAATAAATTTAAATCCATTGATGGATTGTGTGGCACAATAAACCAAATTACTTTTGATTTATCTGAAACACCATGTTAATATTTCAAAACATCAAACACTTATATTATCTATTAGTATATGCAAGATAATATTTCGCTTGTGTTGCACATAATGTCGAGTTCTTTTGATAACTTATATTACACATAAGGCTGAGTATTAATGAAAACCAATATACTATGAAATTATCACATAGCTATTAAAATAAATTGAAATATTATGTATTAATTGGATTATTAAATTAAATTGTGAGATAATAATTATTTATAAATGATGATAAAAAAATTGAAAATAAATGATGTGTTTTTAGGAAAAATATATTTTAATCACAAAATTGAATTTTCCCTTCTTAAATTAAAATAATCACTATTACTGATGAATATTAATTTTTTATACAATTAAGGGTTTTGGACTTCATCAAATATGTTTTATAAGAATAAAATAATAACATACCCATTTTTTAAGCAGAACAAACTCTATTTTTCTAAATGGCTTGTCGCCTTTTAATGGAATAGTTGTTTTAAAAATAAAATTTTAATATTTTATAAATTATATTATAAAAAATAAGCTTATATTTTGAAATAATAATTTAAATATTATATTATTGTTAATTTTTTGTTTTTTCGAAAAAGTTTCATCCTTTGATGAGTAATTAAAATCAAAATACAGATTTTTATTTAAAATAGTATTCCCTTTTAAATTATTTAAAAGGTATTTTGTTAAATTTGTTTTTAACATTAAATTTTTTATTTTAATATAAAATAATAAAATTATTTTTTAATACGATTTTATACATGAATTTATTATATAAACATTTTATGTTTTTTATAGGTATTTTTCTGAAAAACAATTTTTCATGGCATTTTATTGATTTTATTTTAAATTAAATTATGAAGCCTAAATATTTTGTATTTTTAAAAATTGATGTAAAATTAAGATTCAAAAGGTCAAAATTAATGAAAACTTATCTCCTATTTTTTGCTAATATGAATACTAACTTTGGTAAAAAAAAATTATAATGGAAAAGGGTCAATTAGGTAATTAAGAATAAATATAAAATTATAAGGAATTTAAAAAGACCCTAACACATAAAAAAATTATATTGGATGAATATAATTATAACCTAAAAACATAAGAATTTAAATTATGTTGTTTAATTTACACTGTTCTAGGAAAATGAATTATATAATATTTAAATTAATGAAAGTCATAAAATGTGACTTTGTCTATCATAGATATCCTTTATGTGTCCACATTAGGGGAATATATGTTATTAATGAATATAAATATAAATAATTAAATTAATAAAAATACATTCAGTAAATATGTTTATGTATTACTTTTTTGGGCCACTTATATGAGATTTTGATATCTATAATATTTTATTAAATAAAAATATAATGTTGTCACATTCAGGTTTTGAATACTATTTCATTAATAATATATGGTTTCCCAAAATATATATTAAAATATAATAATTATTATTAAATATAAAATAGTTTTCTTCATCATTGAATTTTATTATTTATTTTTAGTAATGAAATATATATATTAAATAATTACACAATGATGATGCAATAATTATTTTCTTAATAGAAATATCAAATAAATGTTATCAGTAATATAAAAATAAATATAAATTGAGATAATTAATTGGATAAAATAAATTTAAATGTTAACTTTCTCACTTATTGATGTAATAAAATGTATTTTGTAGATGTTAAAATGTTATATTTTATTTTTAAAAGTCCATGCAATGATTAGTTTCAAAATTTACACTAATGATATTTTATTTAAATAATATTTTATTAAATTATATAAAAACCATCAAACATATTCAAAAATAAAAAATAATTATAATATTGTCTAAAATGTTTTAAATTGTTCATTTATGGTCAAATTTACAACACATAAGTTAAATTTACAACCTTTTAATAGGGAAAATGTTGTTATTGTAGTCAAGATTGAAATAGGTTAACAAAGGGTTATTCAAAATGATAGGGTATAAAATAATTCCAAAACATGTATAAAATATCTATGTTAATGATATTACAACTTTAAAAAATATTATATTATAATATATTTTCTTTATGTGGGAATTTTTATTGATATAGAATTAATTATAAATTATGATTTTGAGAAATTTAAAAAGTCCCCCTTGCCCCAATTATAGTAGGGCACATCCCCCCTCACTTCCTCACATCATGTTAAGCCTTCAAGATCCACTGAACCTAGAAAATTTCTATTCTAAACATTTTTATACATATTCTATAGGTTTTGGTCTTCTCAAAAGACCAACCCTAGTGTATTTACGAGGCGATCAAAAAGAAGATCATTGAAGAAGAGGTAATCGTCTTTACCGATTCTTTCAAAATTATTCATTCTTCTACTTCCTCTTAACGTGTGGATTCCATTACAAAGTAATAATTACATTATCCCCTATATTATTATATTTTATTATATTTATGTAACAACAATATTAATATTATTATTAATCATTTGAAAAATAAAAAATACATCGCATGCGCATACATACGACTTACCATCTTCACATTGTGGTGTAATCTGTTTTTCAACACCACTGTACATGGATGGATATAATGATATAAATAATATATATATATATATATGAAAACAATAACATTATATTTATTCTATAAATAATTATACCATCCACTTCTTTCCTCTTTCACCGTTAAGGGAATGATATCTTTGGTGGTTCGTACGTATCGCCTACTGTCTCCACTATGCGATACAATTCATTTTCCATAATCACCATCAAATAATGATTATATAAAATTATATAATGAATAAATATGTTATATATTACAATAATATAATTCTTTATATTATTTAACTATATCATATACACAATAATTGTGACTTACATGCCAAACCATGTATAGGAAAATGAAGCAGTTAACACTCAAATGAAGCGTAATAATGAAATATTATTAAACAACGGGTGATAAAATTATATAATAGGATAATATATGATAAAAAAATATAAATATGTTTATTTTATATATTAATAACATTATTTAAACTATTATATCATTTTTTAATATTCATATGTAGGAAATTGTACAAAAGGTAAGGGTTAATTTTAGAAAATCACATTATTATTCAGGATAGCATATATATATGTATCTTCTAGGGAATATTTATCTCTTATGTACATGTTTCATAAAATTATTTTCTGAATTTTTTCTATACTTCTACTACAATTTTTAAAACTCATTTTTACACATTTGTGAATTTTAACTAAATGTTTTGGAAGGAACATATTTTTATTTTAAAAATGAGGTTCTTTGTTTCCTTTTATGAAAAATGTCCAAAATGAATGTTGTTTTTTCAAATTATATAGAATTTATGTATTTTTATGGTTTCATGACAACATAATTCATTGATAATTACCTTACAATCATATAAGGAATTTTTAAAAGAAAATTTTTTCTTTCTAAAATTTGTGGCATTTAAAGAAAGAATATGTCCTCAAAATAGAAAGGATATTTTTCTTAATAGTGATTTCATGTAGTTTGCCAAAATTATTTTCCATCAATTATAATTCTATATGATTTTACTTGCGTTTTACTAGGTATTTGATTCAATTATACCATTATAATTATTTCTACAAATGGTTCATTTTTATGATGGATTGATCCTATGAATTTTTATTATTTTCCTTGAGTTTTGTTATGATGAAATGTTTATTAAAAACACATTTTTATGGGTTCTAATATGATTTTTGTTTTTCTGGAACACATATGTATGGTTTTAATAATGTGATGGGTGGGAAAAATATCTACCTCCAATTTATTTGGTAAATTTTTTATATCAAGATATAGACAACACTAGAATGGGAAGTCAACCCCATTAGGTAATATAAGACTGGAACAATCGTAATATCGATTCAGTAATATAGGGCTGTAATTGGAGTATTCTCCATTCATTAATATAGGGCTATAATGAGGAGTGTACATGGTTTAGCAAAGGACTTTTTCCACTATTATGGATTTTATAATGATCCTTGACTAATATGGAAATGATTATTTATGCTTACATGTATGCCACAATTTCATGTCTTATGTTATGCTCATATGGAATATGTTCTTTAATTTTTTTTATGAACATGTATGATTTATTCTGTGACATAATATCACGATCTTTGATATAAAGGATATTATTTTCAAAAACAAAAAATATGTACTTATATATTATGATTATTTTACGATTAATATCTCCCTTGTTTACCCTTACTGATAAGTTGAGCTCAATATATTCATATGTTTCATTCCCTATGTTTTAAAGAAAAGTATTAAGAAGGAAAACTAAATGGGAATATATTTCTATGAAACCTTTAAGATATTTCACTGTACCATAATTTTGTGTTCCATTTTTTCAAAGGAAATAATTTAATATATTATTTCATAATTTATTTATGTAATGTGTGAAATATTCTACAAAAATGATGTAATGTATATGTACATTAAGACTGGCATGTTATAGGTAGTTTGTTGTACACATGAACGACATTATTGTATTCCAATAAAATTGAAACCATGAAGGTATGTCAGATATAACAATTAAAAAATTATAATATCATCATAAATATAATAAATATCATATATAAACAATAAATCCATCATTATGACCATCCTTGAAAGGTGGTAATGGAAAACATAATGGCATCGATTCGCAAGGCATTAGTCCATTGTACACATGAACGATGATTTCATAACCTATTTGATGGAAGTGGATATGGTTATAGAGCATTCCATTGACATAAAAACATCTTTGTATATAGAAAATACTGATTTTATTATATAATCACAATAAAAAAATTCAAGTGGGTGGAGGAATAAATAAAATAAAAAATCTTGTTGATGAAGTTACCTCCACTTTTGGTATCATCCTTAGATTTTCAAAAAAAGACTTAATATGATGAATTTGTTCCCAAAATAAGTCTTTTAGGATAAGATTATGGAATTTTGAAAGTTTTATGGATAGATATTGGGTGAAATAAAGTGGTTTGATGGTGTGACGAATAGAGGAGAGGGGGTGGCCTTTTATAAGTGGGGTTGAGGACAAACTTTGTATTTTTGAAAAGAAATAAGTTGTCCCATGTTTTTAATTTGTATCAAGGATCCCAATATGGTCATTATATAACCTTATAGTTTTAATGATCGATTTATTCCCATATAATAGATTATAGACATGTTTATAGGTTATTTGTTCCCTTATATTTTTAGTTTAACCCCTGGTAAACTAATATTTACCTTAACTGTGGTAATTAATTTTTATTTCATTCACTATCCATTTTGCTAAAAAATTAAACTCAACTTATTAGAAATTTGAAATTATAATGATTCCAAATATTTAATAAATTTTCTCAAATTAAATTCATATATGTGGAAAAAACAATTTTAATTTAATTTCCAAACATGTCAAGATATAGGGTTTATTTTGCGAAATGATCAAAATATTACAAAGATTTTATATCTGAATTCAATTTGAAATTTATTTAAATAACCTAAATTGGGTTAATATATTTATAATTGAACTAAATATACTTTAAAACCAATTTAAAATATAATTTATCTTTGTAAATAATAAATGTGAAAATATAGTTATCAATTAAAAATTAATATTTCTCATTATTCATCAAGAAATGAAACTTTTCAGAAAAATACAAATAATTCACCATAAAATAAAATTTTCATTATAAATTCAAAAATTAATATTAATTGATCAAATTCCTTTTATATAAGAATCAAAAATTAATTTTACCATTGTTATTAAAAATATATAAACTGTTTATTGAGAAAATATTATTTTCAAAACATAAAAAAATTATATATTTTATTATAATTATGTTTTATTTATATAAAAAAATATACATAATATTAAAAATTAGTTATTACTACTTATATAAATAAGTGTAATGGATAGGTGTCATGACCCCCTCCCCAAAAAGTGTACCCCTCCTGGGCCGGCAATGTGAAAAGGGAGATAATGACCCCCGAGTCCCGCCTCCAGTAGGCCCCGAGTTGGCGACTAGCACCGAGTGTATAATAACGTACAAATGGGAGGCATTACCCTCTAAGAGAACACATGCAGAAGAGAGAGATAGAATAGACTCCAATCAACTCCAACTTAGAACTGAAATATAAAAGGAAACCAAGTACATATATGAAATGTCATGCAAAAGTACTACAACTGAAAGGGGAAACTAAAAGTACCCAAAAGAAAGTAAAACGACAGCGACCACAAGCCCGAACAACTCCTCCTCCAACCGCAAGCTAGTAGTAACCAGCTTGATCTCCAACCTGCTCCAAGTGACCTGAAAAAACAGTTTATATGTACATAGGGTGAGTATAACAGTATACTCAGTAGGATCCTCTCCAAGACTCTCGTGAAAAAGTAAAGAAAGCATGCTAAAGCCTAGTGAACAACAAGTGAAACTAACTCGTCACCTAAACAGGTACACTATGTTCCCAACCTCACCATGGCTACTCTCACCAAGTAACGCATACAAGAATATAGAATATAGTAAAGAATATCAAGGGTACCCCGCTAATACTTCCCCACTGGTTTGCCGCTTTGCCCCAACGACATACGTCATGTGCATCTCTCTCCAAGGCTTGCCCGTAGACACCTGGGCTAAGCTCCACAATCTGCACCTCGTGCACTACATAGGCTTGCCCGCAGACACCTGGGTGAAGCACCACACCGTCCTCACAACCAAAAGTAACTAGGTAGTTTCCGGGAGCCACCACAGCCCGCATAACGTGTATCATACATCGGGTATAATGCCTCAAGCCATTACATCCCATACACCGAGTAAGGATCCTCAAGCCATCATAGCATATACACATTACACCTATAGTAGTCCATAGGATACTATATCCAGAATATATGTGTGTGAATAACCACAAGCCATCACAGCCCTCTACACACATATAGGGGGTAACTAACCGCTGTGCTTCATGGCACAAGTATCTACCAAGAGAAGAGAGTGGGGCCAAAGGGGGTAGTCAGCCATTCAACCTCCCATCAGAATGTTGGGGAAAACACCCCCCCAGGGCTCAGAATCCTCGGGGTGTCAGTTTCCCTTACCGACAGGGTGGAGTAGCGTATAGAAACACAAAAAGTATAGAGTATATAAGTAACTCACATCCACACTATGTGCATTACCTAGTCTTAGATACTACTGCAGGTAACATCTCTCAGACTCCAGGCTGCTACTTCAAAGACTAGGTATCCTATAAGAACACAACCATTTGAAGAGCTTTATTAGATTACTCCATTCTCATTTTATCAATTCCACTGTATGTTAATTAATTATTTAAACATTAATTAAGAATGAAGAATTCCACATTAAACTGAATTGGCATCACATTCAAAAAAACTGCTCCTTTTTAAGATTCACATCACCTTTAAATTCCAGCATCTCCATCCCCGTGGATTTTCACCATTTAATCAAACATTCATTACAGAATTACTTTTTCACATTCCCAGGCATTCTAGAAAAGCATCTTATGCTTCTAAACACAAAGGAGGCTCAACACGGTGAATAGATATACTACCCGTCGAGTCTTTGCCGCCTATAGAAAGAGCATATACCCATTCTCCCTCGAGAGGCTAAACACGGAAAGCACGTGGCATACCCCGCGCGTCTTCGCCTCCATCGGAAGAAGGGTAGCAAAACCAGCTGCCTTGAGAAGTGGGGAAAAGCAAAGCAGATTAACATTCAAGAAAACCGCAAGCAACCAGTAACCACATCCATCCCATTCCATCACCCCTGGTGTCCTCCCCGACACCCACATGCATAAACTGATGCATCTCGCCACTCTAGGCTTCATCTGCTGCCATAACCACAAGGCCTCCATGCCTCCACATATCACAACAGCCATCAAGGCTCACATCACAGCACAAGAAGCAGGAAAACAAACATCACATCATGGGCTCTTGACCCTTTAACAAACAAGAGGGTAACTCAGAACCCTTTTAGAAATTCCCACATAATCTGTTCACTAATCCATATTGAATTAACAGATTTGTTATTCGTAGGTTCCAATCATGGATACCTAATCAGTAAGCTATCACTATTAAATAACCATGCTTACTTCCCTAATTTGATTATCCTCAAATTAGAACAACTACAACAATGACAATAACCAGATTAATTTACTTGCCTCCTTATCTTTAGCCAATTAATTAACAATTAATTCCAGCTTTATGTTCTTTATCAATTTCCATCATGAACGAGCAACTAATTAAAGAAAACATAGATATCACTATATCTAGGAAAACATGAGGCAAACCGTTATCACGGTATAAAGAAACAACATGCGATCAACCAATTCTTTTAATCCAGTTCAAGTATTTAATTAGGTCAATTTCATTGTGATCCAAAGGAATAAATCATGCTAAATCTACGATTGCACATATACAATAAGAGAAGCCATGAATCCCCTACCTCAAACAGTTCCTCACGTTCTTTATCCACACAACAGGTCATGATCCTCCCCTCGCGACAACTGCATCCACCGAAGGATTCTACAGTACGACAGTACCAACCAAACCCAAGAAAACCCATTAGAATCTTGGAGAATACATGGTATAATTATGGAAAAGAGGATAGGAGAAGATTAACCCCAAAAGAACGACAATACAACATACCTTATATCGAAGATTGATCGACACGGCTCAGTTGCATCCAAAACAGAACAGAACCAATCCTCGGGTTAAAGATTGATTGTGCAACTCCTATGGAAAGGATTGAAAGGTTCTAGTGCCTCTTAATTGAGAAAAAAGAGAAAGAACTAGGGATAATGATATCTCGTCCCTTTTTGAAGATTAAATGGGGTGACAGTTTAAGATCCGGTTAATTCTCCATTAAAAACAGATCGCATTAACCCACATGGTTTGACCATGTAAAACATTCCAAGCCTTAGGAATAATTAATATAGGATTTATGGCATTTGAAACGGCCTTAAGAGCCCTTAAAATAAGGCTTTAAATGTATTTTACGTCAAAAGAAACGTCAAAAGGGGCAAAATTGTTGGAGTCTGGAAACACTGTTCACCCACTGTTACTGTACATGAAACCGATCTGTGAAACTGATCTGTGAAACTGATCTGTCACATAGATCTGTGAAACCGATCTATGAAAATGATCTGTCACACCGATCTGTGAAACCGATCTGTGAAACTGATCTCTCACACCGATCTGTGAAACTGATCTCTCACACCGATCTGTGAAACCGATCTGTGAAACTGATCTGTCACACCGATCTGTGAAACCCATCTGTGAAACCGATCTGTGAAACTGATCTGTGAAACTGATCTGTCACACCGATATGTGAAACGGATCTGTGAAACTGATCTGTCACACCGATCTGTGAAACCGATCTGTGAAACGGATCTGTCACACCGATCTCTGAAACCGGTCTATGAAACCGATCTGTCACACCGATCTGTGAAACTGATCTGTCACACCGATCTGTGAAACCGGTCTGTGAAACCGATCTGTCACACCGATCTGTCACACCGATCTGTGAAACCGATCTGTGAAACTGATCTGTCACACCGATCTGTCACACCGATCTGTGAAACCGATCTGTCACACCGATCTGTCACACCGATCTGTGAAACCGATCTGTGAAACTGATCTGTCACACCGATCTGTCACACCGATCTGTGAAACCAATATGTCAGACCGATCTGTCACACCGATCTATGAAACCGATCTGTGAAACTCATCTGTCACACCGATCTGTGAAACCGATCTGTCAGACCGATCTGTGAAACCGATCTGTTACTATTCACAGAACTGGAAAATTGGCAAAGTGTTGGGGATAAGTCCCCTTGGCCTCCCGGAACACCTCCATCACCAAAATTCCACAAAGTAATGGATCGGAGAGGTCCGTGCCATTACATTAGATACCTCTCAAAACATTCTCGTCCTCGAGAATTAAAAACCAACCCAGAAGAAAAGAGGGGTCCGAACAACCACCCCATAAGATACCTCTCAGGGGAAAACCACCATGAGTTGTTCGAAAGCTGGAACAAAACTACGACATCCGGGAGTATGGGAACAAACAATCCATACAAACCATTCAAACATAACATCACATCAAAGGTACATAAATAAAACATGAAAGGTCCAGCCACAAAGAAAACATCATTACATGAAAGGAGTTAAACATTAAACAACACTGGGTACTGAGCACGTATCTGTGACTCACGCTCCCAGGTACTCTCCTCCATGCCACCGTGTCGCCACAAGACACGAACTAAAGGGATAGAATGCCCACACAACACCTTCTCCTTGTGGTCTTGGATCTCCACAGGTCGCTCCTCGAAGGTTGAATCATCATCAATATCGATCTCTCCCCAATCGATAACATGAGATTCATCATGAAGATAACGACGGAGCTACGATACATGGAAAACATCATGTATCTGACTCATCTGAGGGGGAAGTGATACTCGATATGCCACAGCTCCAACACGAGCTAACACCTCGAAAGGCCCAACAAACCGGGGAGAAAGCTTACTTCCGCGACCAAACCATCGCTGCCCACGACGGGGAGTCACCTTCAGAAACACATGATCCCCAAAATTAAACTCTAAGGGTCCCCTTCTTTGATCAGCATAAGATTTCTGACGATCCTGTGCTGTCTTCATCCTCTCACGAATCACCTGAACCATATCTGTTGTATTCTACACTAGTTCTGGTCCGAGAATTGCGGACTCTCCGACCCCAGTCCAGCACAACGGAGAACGGCATGGCCGGCCATACAAGGCTTCAAATGGCGCCATTCCGATGGTAGAGTGAAAACTATTATTTTAAGCGAACTCTACCAAGGGTAAGTGCTTCGTCCATGAACCTCCAAAATCAAGAACACAAGAGCGCAACATGTCTTCAAGAGTCTGGATGGTTTGCTCTGTCTGACCATCCGTTTGAGGATGAAAAGCAGTGATAAGGCATAGTTGAGAGCCAAAATCACGCTGGAGACCTCTCCACACCCTAGAGGTAAAACGAGGATCTCGATCAGAAATGATCGTATTAGGAACTCCGTGAAGCCTAACCACCTCCTCTAGATACTGCCTCGACAAAACCTCCACTGAGCTCAACTCCTTGATTGCTATGAAGTGGGCCGATTTAGTTAAATGATCCACTACCACCCATATAGCATCATGTCCTCCCGGAGCTTGAGGTAAACCTGTAACAAAGTCCATTGAGATGTCCTCCCACTTCCACTGAGGAATCTCTATGTGTTGGAGAAGACCACCAGGAACACGGTGTTCGGCCTTCACCTTCTGGCAGACTAAACATCGAGACACACACTCTGCAACCATACGTTTCAGCCCAGGCCACCAGAACTGACTCCTTAAGGATCGGTACATCTTCGTCACACCAGGATGTACTGCCAAGGGTGAACTATGGAACTCTCGGAGAACCGTCTTGCGCATCGCCAAGGGATCAAAAAGCCTTCCATGATACAACACTCAGTGTTGTTCATCCTCCGACCAACCATCAGGGGCCTCCCCACAAACAACTCTGTCTCTCCAAACTTCCACCTCTAAATCACCCAACTGAGACTCTTCCACCTTCTGCATCAGGGATGACTGCACCGTCATCTGGAAAAGACAACCTCTTCCCCCAACTTCTCCCATATCAAGATGCAAAGCTGATAGCTCTTCCATCACTCTCCAGGAATCACCAGATTCACGCACAACATCATCACGTGACTTTCGGCTTAGTGCATCAGCTACAACGTTCCCTTTTACAGGTGTATACGATATTTCAAAGTCGTATTCCTGCAAGAACTCCATCCACCGACGCTGCCTCAAGTTCAAGTCACGTTGGGAGAAAACATACCTCAAACTCTTATGATCGGTGAAAACCACAAAGTGCTCACCAATGAGGTAATGTCTCCACAACTTCAGAGCAAACACCACGGCTGCCAACTCAAGATCATGGGTGGCATAGTTGCGTTCATGGGGATGCAACTGCCGAGACCCATAAGAAACAACTGACCTCTGCTGCATGAGAACACAGCCTAGCCCCAGATGTGAAGCATCACAGAAAACATCAAACTGGACACCCTCCGCTGGAAGACAAAGGACTGGAGCACTTACCAACTTCTCCTTTAGATACTCGAAAGCTGTCTGACACTGATCAGTCCATATGAACGCTTGATCCTTCCTGGTCCAAGCTGTCAGAGGAGTTTCAACTCGGGAGAAATTGGCTACAAACCTCCTATAATAGCCTGCGAGACCAAGGAAACTTCGCACCTCTGACACAGTCTTGGGGCCTGCCCAAGACACCACTGCTTCTACCTTCGAAGGATCCACAGCTACTCCCTATTGGGACACAACATGCCCTAAGAAACGAACTTCTAGAGCCCAGAACTCACACTTGGACAACTTCCCAAACAACCGATGTTGGCGAAGAACTCCCAAAACGGCTCGTAGATGCTCTGCATGCTCCTCTTCAGATGTGGAGTACACAAGGATTTCGTCGATGAAAACCACAACAAACTTGTCCAGGAATTCACGGAACACAGCATTCATCAACCCCATGAAAACAGCTGGAGCATTTGTCACGCCGAATGGCATCACAACAAACTCATAATTCCCATGACGAAAGCGGAAAGATGTCTTCGGGATATCCTCATCCTTTACACGCATCTGATGATATCCTAACCGCAAGTATATCTTTGAAAACCAACTTGCACCCTTCAGTTGATCGAATAGGTCATCAATCCGCGGGAGAGGATAGCGGTTCTTTATTGTCACTTTGTTTAACCGACGATAATCGACGCACAACCGCAAACTGCCATCAGCCTTTTTCACAAACAAAACTGGTGCACCCCAAGGTGACACACTTGGCCGAACAAAACCACACGGCAACAGACCATCGAGCTGAATACGTAGCTCTCGTAACTCAGAAGGGGTCATCCTATACGGAGACATAGAGATAGGAGACGCTCCTGGCTGTAGCTCGATCCCAAACTCAATCTCTCATCGAGGGGGTAAGGATACAACCTCTTCTGGAAAGACATCAGGGTACTCCTCTACGACCCTAGGAAACACCGACTGTTGAACCTCTGAAGAACTCAGTATCATCCCAGCCATCATGGATGATAAGGATGAAACTCGTCTATGACTCATCCGAGGATCTCTCTCACCAACAAACACTACTTCCTCTCCATCTTCATCAAATAAAACGACCTTCTTCCTGTAGCAATCCACAATAGCCTGCACTGAATACAACCAATCCATGCCGAGGATGACATCATATGGTTGTATTCGTAAACATAGGAAATCTCCCCAAGAGCGGTTCTGCCCCAACACTAGCTCACAGTCTCTACATACTTAAAACAAGCTAGCTCGACCTCCAACTCGCGTAGTCAACGCCAAGGGCACTGGAAGCCTCTCTACCTCAAGTCCCAAAGCGTGGACAAGGGTAGGGGATATAAAGGAGTGTGTCGCTCCTGAATCAAACAAGGCATACACCAAGGTAGAAAACATGCAAAGGGTACCTCAGACGACGTCTGGCTCGCCTGGAGCTGGCAACGCTAGAGCATGAAGCTGACCACGACCACCTCCACGGCCTCTCTGACCCTGATGACGACCACCACCACGGCCGCGCTCTGCTCTATGAGGACAGGGAGCGTCATGGGGCTGTCCTCTGCCTGCTCCATCTACCTTTTGGTGATCTAAAGCTGGTGCAACCTGCTGCTGCTGCCTCGGCTGGAACTGCCTCAACGGGGGAACCTGGAGTGGAGCGCCTGGTGCACGATGACTGCTCTGAAAAGTTGGGCACTCCCACTACTGATGACAACGACCACCACAAGAAAAACAAGCGCCTGATCCCTTTGCAACGGCCTGAGAGTTGTTGCCTCCGGAGAAACGAGATGGAAAGGGCTGGGACCTACCCCCAGGTGAACGGAAACTCTTCTGCCCTGAAAACCAGGAACCCCGGACCACAGCCCTGCTTCGTGAGGAATAAAATAAAGAATGTAGATATGTAATTGTTCTTCCAGTTGTTAGTGGGTACATAAGTACATTCTCCAGTGCAGGCCCAGTTTCATATTTGAAGAAAAAGAAGATAATGTAAGAGGATGGATGTTAGGGTGGAGATTAGTAGTGTGAGTATAGAAAAGGTTCCTCAACCCCCTTTTGGGGATGTTACTCATCTATATGATATAATAAGGGAACGAAGGGACCCTTTCTCGAGTATATTACCAATTCTCTCAAGATTTATCACTAGTGAGGTATTATAGGGCATATAAAGTGACTCTAAGAACAGGTTTTGAGAAAGCATATTATAGGAGCTGGATCAAGACCCTAGAAGTAGGAACACACCCTTTTATGGTTAATAAATTAGAAACTCATGATCCTCTATGGAATATTGGATTGGTAGATGGTAGGGCTTATATAGTTAATCGGGTTCAAATAGATAGTGGGGAAGGACCTTCCACAGTTCAATGTACGATCATAATTTTTTATACACTATCTATTGGTATGGTTGATACAGAAGAACCACATTCATTTATATCGGATCAAGTAGTTTCTAGGTTGATTTCATGGGTAAAATTCTCTTCTAATATTTAGTCTATTAATAAAACTAATAGAATAAATGTGGATAGTATTAAAATCTATATAGATTTTTTTATGGTTATTCTAGCTTTGAGCATGATTGGAGATTCATAATTCAAGATGTGATTGGTTTTGACATGATCCATAGTATGTAATGGTTGAACATATATCATGAACACATCAATTGTTATCATATATGAGTGAACATTTTGTCTCTTAAAGAGTAAATATCATGCTAACCAATGAATGAAACATTGAGGTAGTCATAGTGGTACCAGAACATCATCATATATATGTCTTTTCAGCATAGGTTTCTAGATTTATTTTTATAGTGGATCGGGTGGTGACTCCCTCAACTATCCCTTTGGTGGTGGACCTTTACTGAGGAGACTTTTTAGAGGATTTAGCAAGGTTGCCTCCATATAGTGGAGTTTACTTTTAGATATATATTGTTCCTAGTGCATGTCCTATATCGATTCCACCTTATTGCATAGATCAATTTGAGCTAAAATATCTCAAGGTAGTGTTTGTTATTATAAAACTAAAGGCTTTATTAGATTGATAACCTCCCCTTGGGGTGATCCACTGTTTTATGATAAGAAGGTGGATATTATTTTCAGCTTTGTGTAGAATAATAGAATATTTTATGGTCACTATAAAGAATATGTACAAATTACTAAGAATTGATGAAATATTTAATAAATTGAGGGGATCCCATGGGTTCTAAAAGATTGATCATTATTTGGGTCACTATCAACGTTGAGATAGAGAGGAAAACAAATTGAAGATAGAATTTAGGTGAAGGTACGTGATGTATGAGTATCTCATTATTACATATGGACTAACAAATTCAACCTCAGTGGTCATAAACCACATTAATAAGATCATTCACCCATACTTGGACTATTTTTTCACTTTGTTATTTGATGGAATCCTTATATTTTACAAGATATTAGAATCATATGTGCAACACTTATATAACATATTTAGTACACAATAGAAATGTCACCTTTACACCAAGTTTTCAAAGTTCCACTTTGAGATATAAAAGGTTATCATTCTGAGCTCATGGTTTCACAACCAAGAATATCAGTTGAGTCAGAGAAGTTTGATGTGGTCATGTCATGGGTATGATCAAGGAATATTTTCATTAATCTGCATTTTATTAGTTTTTTGGGTACTATATGATATAAATATAGGAATTTTCTCCATGGATGTTCCCAATACCATGCTTAACAAGAAGGGAGTATTTTTTGAATGGAATGACCAGTGTGAAGAAGTATACATCATGTTGAATAAGTTGTTGATGTTAGTTCCAATCCTAATTGTTCATCACACTCGATATGGGTACGTAGTTTATTTTGATGTGTATGGAATTGAATTACGATTTTTTTTATATAGGTTGAATTCTTTACTTTCTTATAGGTCTCATTATCTATGACCCTATGAGAATAACTACACAACCCATGACTTAATGTTTGTAGATGTGGTCCTTGCATAGAAATGTTTGTAGCACTACAAATTTGGTGGAATATTTTTAATGTATACTAACTACAAGGTTATACAGTACGTATTTAACAATGTGACCTGATCATTCATCAGATTCATTTGGTATTTTCAGATTTCCGACTATGAGATAGAATATGCTCCTTAGAAGGGAAATGTAGTTATTGATTAATTCAGAATGAATATGCATGAGGTGGGAGAACAGATGTTAGAAGTTTGACATAAGATAATGGTATTATTGAAAGACTAGTATATGGATGTATCTAATTATCAATGTAAAGTGATTTTTTTCAAATGTATCGATCACGCCATTTTTGGTGGATTGAGTAAGGTTCATACAAGAGTTTAATCTAGAGTATGAAGAGATGTGGTAGAGTATGGTATCTATTGGTTATATTTCAATTTCGGATTGGGATAGATGAATATTTCTTCATGTTATTGGTAGGGTGATGGTTCTATATTTCATGATATAAGAGTGGATAAGAGCCTCCCATGCTTTGTAGTGGAAAGTGAACCTAGGGTCAAACAAGATTTTTCATGATGTCAAGCAGCTGTTATGGTGGCCCGACAAGAAAATTTTCATTTTAGGATTGGTCTAACATTATCTAACATATCATAGAATCAAGGTTATGAATCACATACCAAGATGGATAATTCATTAACTACCAGTTTTATTATGGATTTGGGATGAGGTGATGATAGACTTCGTGATAGAGTTTCCAAGGACACCAAGAGGTTGAGGCACTATTTGAGTATAATGGACCAAATTACTAAGGATGATCCCTTTATACTAATATGATAGATGTACACAGTGGATGAGGTAGGAAATATCTATGTTTGATAGATCATGTGGATTCATAGAGTGTTTATGAATATAATATCTGATATATATGTCTTGTTTACCTCACAAATTTTGAAAGGCTTGTAGAAGGTGATTGGTACTCAGTTGAATCTTAGTATGATCATTAATAATCACACTAATGGGAATTTAGAGAGAAAAACCCAAAAAATTTTGGATATTATTTGAGAATATATTCTAGACTTCATAGGATCTTGTCAAAATCAATTGGTTCTAGTGGATTTTCCTATAATAATATCATATAATCCTCAATTCAGGTGACTCTGTTTGAGGCTCTGAATGGGTGTCCATTTTGTTCACCCTTATACTGGCATGAGGTGGGTTAGTATTAATTTTTTTTGGATGATTATGGTACAATAGAACACATATTAGGTGTGATTGATTTAGAAATGGTTAGTTATGACTTGGAATTGGTAGATGTCATACTCAGTTTGATGGGAAGTAGGAGAGAACAATAAAAAATTATAAGATATTATTTTAGAATATATAATAGATTTCATAGGATATTGGTATATAACATTGTTTTAGTGGAGTTTCCCTTTAATAAAAACATTTAGTCCTCATTTCAGATGACTCTATTTGAGCCTTTGTAGGGTGGCCATGTTCTTCAGCCTTATATATGCATGAGGTTGGAGAGTATTCAATTTTTTGGATGATTATGGTACAAGTGACCTCATATTATGTGAAATTTATTTTGAAATGGTTAGTTATGGCTCAGAATAGGCAGATGTCCTATATGACTAAAAGATGTGAGCCTTGGTGTTTGTTGGTGGTGGTAATGTTTTCTTTTGAGTTTCACCTTGGTTGGGTCATAGATGTTTTTGGAGGTTTAAGAAGTTGGTTATGAGTTATTCTAGGCTATTTGAGATTTTCAAACCGATAAATTTGGTAGAATAATGGTTGGAACTTCATCCCTGGTACCAAGGTGTGCATAATGTGTTTCATGTGTCATTTATTTAGATATAAGAGTCTAACCCAATGCATTTTCCCAACTAAAAGGATGCTAAGCCAGAGTAGGATGTGACATTGTGTATTGAATTTTTAATATAGTGTACCGAATCAATAATGTTCTATGATGGAATTTTGTTACTCATTATTAGTTTTTATGGCAGTGTAGATGGCTTCAGGAAGATACATGTGAGTAGGAAGCAAACATTTGGGTGAAGTGGCCTATGTTTATTGAGAATACCTCAAGGGACACTTCGTGGGGATAAAAAGTCATAACAGGGTTAGAATTTTGGAATCATAATTTTAATTAATTCTTAGTTTTGTATTTTAAATAGATTTTGGTCCTCTTTTAGATTAACACAGGGTGGGTTTATGGGGCGTGGGAGGATATAAATTGAAATAGGAATTTGTTAGGGGATGTTTTATTTATTTTTAAACTACAGAAATTGCATTTCGAAACTATTGGGAAGTCACCAGCCCACCATTGGTGTTCTTGGGAATAGGTAAATCTGTTTAGGGACCACTAGGTAGTAGGTAGAGGCCGTAAGATAGCAGGTTTCCATCAACAAAGCCTGTTGGGGATGGCAGTTTTATAAGATTTTTTAGAACCCACCATCCACTCAATTATACTTATTATATCAGATATCATTACACATCTACAACCCTAGGTATCCTATCCATTGATTTTTTGGTGCTCTTACTCCCTTACAACATCTTCGTTCAATTCCCAAATAATGATTCAATATCTTATTCTACATATGGTAAATTATTCATCATTCTAGATAGATATCCTTCAATTAACCATAAAAATGGTTATATTATCAACGTAATATTCAAATATTAGGTTTTTGATATTCTCTAATTAATGATTCATTGATATTTAAAATAATCGGCCCCTAGATTGATAGAATTGACATCTGCACAACCTTTGGACCCAGATCGTTAGCGACAGCAGATCATCCCAAGAATGTTTGACCTTTACCTACCTCAAGTGTATGGTTTATTCTTAAAATTGAACTTTGTATTATAAATAATTATATATTTGTATTGGTTCAGGATATAATTATGATTTTTTACATTATGGTTAGACCTTGTTTGTGAATCGCCGTCTACTTAATCTTGTAATCCATTGGCATTTGAAAAAAATCTAAATGTTTTGGAATGTTTTTTGGAGTGTGTGTATATCCTAGTGAGAAATTTCTTGAATATTAATCACAAGATGTGTGCATGTATATCAATTTAGAGATCAATTCTTGATGTTTTATTTCATTTGGATTTTTATGGCTTATGGTTCATGCTTGATACAATGTGATTGTGATTGGTTATTTGTATCTTGTACCATATGTGATGGCCTATATCATCTATAGTTGAGCATGTAGGTGTATCATGTTTAGAAAATCCACCAAGAGGAATGTTTCAAATATTTTATGGCATATACATGGGTTATACCAAACCGTAGGATTTGTTACAAATATTTCTGGGATATGTTGTCAAGGTAGGACTTGTTAGGTGGATGACTGATGTTCCTTTTGGCTTGGTGTTGAAGTAGGTATAGTCGATCTCTGAGCACCCAACATATATTTATTCTTATGTGATATATTATTATTTATATTTTTAACCCGTTTTATTTCATGGAATGAAACTATATACCTTAGGAACTTAACTTAAGTGTACATAGTGAAGTGATACTAAGTCTGGTACCAACACCATACACATGAATTTTGGTGTTCTTTTAGATTTCATGACTAGAGATTTAAAGAATGGAAGGGCCTGGTGGTGCATAGTTGTGAAGGCTAGTAGGAGACTATAGATGATGCTGGATAGACCTAAGCATGGATATTAATGGTTTTAATTATTGGATTTCCAATACACTAGATATTTTTATTTAGTTTTATTTTATTCACATGGAATATAATATTTATAATAGATGAGTGGATTTATTTGTAATTACTGATACTCTAATGGTCATTAAATAATTTATTATTTTTTATTCATTAGTTATCGTTATTTTTAATACTCTGATGTTCTCTTGCTACTAATGTCATAGTCTCCTCATGTCATTCCTGATGTCGTCACTGTTATTCTATAACCTATTTCGTATAGGGATGATCGCATGAGGGCATGTGGCACCACCATCTTGGACTCGGTGGTTTGGGATGAGGTTCTACACTTACCTTTAAACAAATAATTTATTTGAGTATTCTATAATATGATTCCTTTACAATGAAAATTTGTTAAAATTAAGAAATATTTTAAATTATATTAATAAATTTCATTACAATGATAATTTACGTTTTCATTGATTCCATTATTTTCTATCTTATCTCTTATATCCCTCATTGATATTTTATTTAGTTGTTGTTTATATGATAATTCTATGGTGAGGAAATGTAAATGAATGATATTTTAAATTTATAACAGTTGATAATTAAATATATAAAAAAATTGTGCTGTCATTATTCATTCAAGTTATATTAATCATAGAGAAGAATTTACTTATAGAGTTGTGCCACAATTTTTATTATAAAACCATTATTTGTCATATTATTCAAATTTAAATGTTTATCTTTCTACTTTTGTTAACCAATAAGATCATTAATATGAATGGTTATTTTATTTATTTTTTAATTCATTTATTCTTATGGATTCTCTTTAATATATCAGTATATTCTCTTTATTATTGTATGTTGATATTCAAAACCATAATATGAATTATCACATTTTATTTTACATTATTTCTATTTTATTCTCTTCACCATTGAATGTGGTTATTTGTTTTCATTCATTTCTAATGTCATGATGGGCGAAACATTTACTTTTTTATCGATTCATAATTTAAGTAGTTCTAAGGATTATGTTATTCAAATATTCGATTATTAAATTCTTCCTTGTGGTTTATATTTATTTTTTAGAATTTTTTTCTTGCATTATGACTAATTGTAAAAGAATCAGTTATATATTCCAATTTTTTAGATCATATTTGTATGTCTTATCTAAATATTATATTTCCTCTACACACTTACTCATGTCTATTTAGTTTTACTTTTAATGATGTAAATTTGAAAATATAGTGTATGATTTTCATCCAATGAAATTTCTTATTATCATTTATTATAATAGAACATTATAGTAAGTGTTTGAAACTAATAACATTAAGAATTTATCTTTCTCTCCAACTCATTGATTCTAACTAGTAACTATTGGGTATTTCTTTAATTAGATTTAATTTTTAGTCCATCAATTTTAATTTATCTATTATTGATATTCTATGTTAATTTTTTAATATTTAAATTTATTTTATAGAAATATCAAGTTAATGTTTAATTTTTTTAGAATATTCAGGTTATAATTCATCCATTTTTATATATCTTATTTATATTTATCTTTATTTCCAAAATCATTAATAACGTGAGCTTATTGTAAAAAGAAATTTGATTCATTTTTCAATTACAATCATAGTTGAAATTTTTCTTAGATCTGGTTTCATATCAAATTATTTATGTCCTCATTTTTCACTATTTTGAGTTGATTTATTCTTTTTCATCTTTTTATAGGATATTAATGCATTGGGAACATTAAAAAATTCAGTAATAATTATATTATCTTTATCATTATATTAATTCTCATGAATTTTTATTTATATAGGTTTTTCTTCTTCCTAATCATCATCACCTTCTTCAATTTTTGAGTGTATATTTTTTTCATCCTTTTCATCACTATCTTATACCTCTTCATCTTTTTCATATTCATTAATCACTTATTCAATTTTATATTGATATTCATCATCATTTATATAATATTCTATTTCTAAAATTTCATACTATTATAAAAGTGAAATATATTTTTTAAAGAACATAATAATGGTTTTTTATTTTTTATGTTTTATTGACATTTTGTAAAATCGCCTCATATTTAAAATATTTTTTAGTGACATAATATATTTTACTATAAAATAATTTTTTGTAAATAGTTTTGTTCTAATATCATTATTTGATTTTATTTAATTTATTTATTAGTGTATCATATTACATTATTAAGTTATTGTTATTATCAATAATTTTTTACTAAAGTATATGAATATAATTTTGATTTTTTAAAAATAAATTTTACATTTCTTGTTGGTTATATACAATATATCATAAAACATGATGTTGTAAAATTCAACATGACATGGTTTGTTTCATTCAATAGTTCTTTTTGTACTATGCCATTATATTTATGGAAACATATGAGATATCATCCATATATTTCACCCATGTTGATCAAAATATCATTGTCTGTTAACACATAATGTGATGATGTGTTAATGATTAACTGAATTTAAAAAAAGTTTAGATACCATTTAATTAAATGTAATATTTATTATAAATGATACAATAGATGGATGCAATGATTTGGTCATTTCATTACATATAAAACTTATAAACCATTCCATAATGTATGGAACTTATAAATTCCATTCAATTTCTTCATTAAATAAAGAATGTATATTTAATGAAAGATTATTGACCACATTTTTTATAGAAGAGATGACTCTCTCATGAGATAAATCTTTCTCAATTTTTGTTATCACTATTTAATATAGAGGTGGTTCTAGCATACCATTTGAAGGAGAAGAAGTCCAACCAAAGGGATAGTGGTTCTAATCTGGTAGGTGGGTACCTTTGGAGGATGGATTAATTTAATTATTTAGAAGTTAAATATATCAATCTATTTTTTTGGATGATATATCATGGATAGTGATGTATTCATGATTGTGTTTTTACATCATTTTTTTCCTAATTGATATTTTGGTTGGGTTTTGTGACTTTCATTCATTTTAGTTCAACATTGTGATTTTATAAAGAACAATTTTGAGGTATTGAAGTAAATTACAATAAATTAAATGATAAAAAAACTATTGAAAACATAAATCTAGTATAATTTTTTTCCGATATAACTACCATAATTTATATAACCATGTCATGGTTTATGTAATATTTCCTAAAAATGGTGTGGTTATTGAAAAATTATAACCTTTTTCTTATTTAGAAAATAAATTTCTATAAAATTATTTTTTCTACATCATTATTTTTATAAATTATATTTCCCTAAAAAATAACATTGAAATTTGTATGAATTCATAGTAAAAGTTATAACCCATGAAAATCTATCTTCCTAAAACAAGTTATGAAAAGAAACCTCACTATGGTTCATGGCATGACCTTAAAATAATACATTATATAAATGGACTTTATTGAGAAACCATGTCTTGGTTCTTGGCCATGATTTTTAATAATAAAATGATATATTTTATTACAAAAAATATTCACTGGTGCAGGACATCATGACTCTATATATATATAAAAGATTTTGATATATTTTTTTTCATAATTTATAATGTCTTATGATTAATATTTGAATTTTTTATTTACTTATTTAAACCCAAATGTAATATTTATTTATAAAAATAATTTATATTGTGAATTTTGATATATATAATTTAAATTATTTGAATTACTTAAAATAATATTCATGCATGAATATAAAAGTTACATGCTATGTATGACTTATAATTTAGTTTAGTCTAACCAATACTATGAGTTTTTATATATTTATTTACTCAATAATAAATGTTGATTAATTTGATCAAAATAGTTGTTAGTATTATATTCGAATTAATGTATATTTTGAGTATCGATATAATGATAATAATAGATATGTAAGATTTCTAACAAGCCTATGTTCTTAGGTTCTGATCTAGAGATGTTGGAGTTTCCTAGCCATTCTACCATACTTTTTCTTGAGTGGATTTTAGTTTCATATGATTCTAAAACTTTTTATAAAATGGATTATTCTACCATATATATTAAATTAATTCTTAGATTTATAGATTTAATAACATTTTATTTTTAGATAAGTAACACAAATCATTAGATGTATAATGTTTTATACATTCTTATGTTTGGTAGATATTAATTTGGACGAATTTATAACTTGAAAAAATAAATCATTCATAATATGAATATATATATATATATATATATATTTGTTGATATTAAAATATTTCATGAGATAAATTTATTTTATATGATATAGTGATTTGATAAAGATGTGTATGTAAATGGTGAGTTCAAGAAAACCATTGAAAATTCTAAGGCTAGGATTCCATATATATAAAACACATGTTAAGGACTCAATTATTTAGTCTGGGTTGTTCTAAAATTTATATTCCAATGTATTATATTTTTCAATTCATTATAGGTTTGGATGACCCTAAAATTTAGGTTACCATACCCCATTGTGATATTTGGGTTACACTTATCTGGATTGCCATAAAATTTATATAGCCAGAGGAATGGAGTTGGGGAAGATTCATATGTAAAATTAAGATAATGAGTTTTCCACATATGTTTCTAAGATTCATTATTGATATTTGTGACATTATTTTAATCCTAAATATATAGGATATGGGAGATATTATAAAGTTACGTTATCTTATTAATAAATATGTTGTGTTGGATCATCATTTTAGTAGGAGTAAGTAAAATAATTTCCTTATTTAATTACTATAAAACATAATAATCATAAAATAAGTATGTATTATTATATATTATATTGGATGTATATTGAACTAAATTTTAAGAACATTTATAAGTTATAATTATATTTTAATAGATATGTATTAAATTTAATAATTATTCTCAAGGAGAATAATTTTGAGAATGAAAATATTACTATAAGAGAAACAAATTAATCTAGATCTAAATCATGTGTAATGTATAATGAGTGTTAATTAAAAATTTGTGATGATATTAATAAACTCATAAATAAGAGATAATTTATGAAATGAGAAGTACATATATTTGTTGTAAATTTTTATGGATTTGTTGAGTTTGTGGTAGGAAATTATGATCATCATCTACCCAGTAAATTATTTCTAGAATATGAAAAAAATTACCATCTTACACCCACAAAAAAACATTTATTTTTATATCTTTTCTGGATAAGGAGGGATTTTTTCTTGGATAACAACAGTATTTGTTCTATATTCATGAAAAAAATAGTTGAATGAAACATATGGTGAATGATTTATACAATTCTAATATGTATAATTGTGACTATAACATTCAATATAATAAATTTTGGGAAAATGATTCTAAAACCACTTATTTTTAGAATTGTTTCCTTAGAAATATAAACCGGAAATTCATCCAAATAATCTATTGGGATTTTTTTGGATTCATTTTATTTTAAATAAAATGATAAATAATAATATTATTTATTAGTAAAAATGATCAAAACTAATTTTTATAGAAAAATAAGAGGGGTATAATGGACTATTGGACCTAATTCATAATAATGTATATGAATTATAGAGTTCACAAGAAACCGGTGGGTATATATACTTTGTTAATTTTTTCAATGACTTCAGTAGGTATTGTCATGTGTTTCTTATGAGTTACAAGTTTAAAACCATTACAAAATTATCTATTTACAAAATTAAGTATAAAATAATATCTGAAAATTATTAAGATCTTTCAATAATATCGTGGTGGTAAATACATGAGACCTTAATTTAGAGGTCACTTGAGATATTGTGAATTTTTTATAGAGCAAACTTATTCAGAAACACTATAGTGAAATGTTGTGTAAAAGGGGAGGAATCATGAATTTTTTAACTTAGGTAAATTGTGAGTTCGTGTGGTATTCCTATATCACTATGGGGATATATTCACAAGGAAATAACATTCATACTAAACCAAATTCCATCTAGGTTAGTAATAAAGAAACTATATGAGGCATATATTGAGGGGAATCACAATTTTACTTTTATGAGGATTCAAGGTGGTAAAGAATATATATGTCTCTTAGATTCAGAAAAACATGGAAAAAAATTAGATAAAAGTTTTTTATTGGTTAACAAAAATAAAATATAGGTTATTGTTCTTATAATACATCAGAACATAAAATATTTTTGTCTAAATTTGGTATATTCATTGAGAATGAACATTTAAATTGAGAAATCAGTTGGAAAAAAATTTATCTTATTAAAGTCAAAGATAAAACTATATGAATGGTTCTTCATATAGAAAGTGATTCAATTTTATAAGAGGGCATAGAAGAAAAATAAACTCATATTACATAATAAACTCTCTGAAAAAGAAATATTCATCATGATACAATGATATATTGAAATTTTATAGAATATTATGTTGAACATTAAAAGAAGATAAACCTAATACCTAATAAGAATCTATTTATAGTTTTATTTATCATAAGTGGTTATAGTTCATGGGATTCAAGAAAGAATTAATATATACCATCACCTTAAAAACGTATTGAATACACATTTTCATGACCTAATTCATTATGGAATCATATTATATTGGTGAAGATATATAATTTAACACATAAATACCACCTTAAATAGACCATGGGTTAAAGATTAACACCAAGGGTAAAAATATTATAAAATGGGAGGCATTACAATTTTTTTAAAACCCCATCCACATTAGTCATCAAAAGTCAAATAAATAACACAACCACATGAAAAAAAATATTTAAATAAGAATATGAATGATTATTATTCAATTGGTAAGATAAAAAAACCAAATAAAAAAATAACTTCAAATCAAACATCCCATCATATCCAAAATGAAAGAAAATTTTAATAACACTCTACAAACTATACCTTACCCCCATGTACTATAAATCAGTATAGTAAATAATCACCTCTAAAAAGGTCTTTTAAATCTAGAAATAATAAATAGTAGGTGAGAATATCACTATAATCAATAGGTTCCTCATTGAAACTCCCATATACTACTGTGAATAAAGAATAATAACTCATTTATGAATGAAAATAATATATATTATAAATTTAGCATGTCCCAACATAAGTCTACATAAATCCCATGTCTCACCACAATCATAATCCCTTAAAGTATAATTAGTGATATAATATAAAATTCATAGAACAATATCTCATTAAGGTTCCATAAAAGTCACTTCCCTCCAAATATTCCTATATGGGGACTAAAACATAATTAAGGAATTAAAACACTACACTATATATATATATATATATCTATGGGATGAAAATTCCATAAAGGTAATACAATATCATATATGAGTAATATGATAGGTTAGTGGATGAAAATTGTAACACCCTAAGATTTTATGAGAAATATTATTTTTAATTACTTTGATGTCTTGTGTTTCATGCTAGAGCAACCATCCTTGATAGCGTGTGTTGTAAGCAATACCGAGTTTCACTAAACGAGATATTATTATAATATTATTATGAACTAGCCATTATGAATAGTAATACCCACTTATTAAAATTTTATAAATTTTATCTTTCAAAATGGACTTCAATTTTGATTCGGAATATCGAAATTAGCCTAAGGTGAATTTTTTTATTTTTCTGAAAACATTAAATTTTTGATGAATAGTGAAAACATTGGGATACTATTAAAAAACCGACTTTTTATTTAAATATCAATTTAATTTATTTAAATTTATTTTAGGTCAAAATACATACATAATACCTATATAAGTTCAATTTAATTCATTGGATCCATTTTATAATAATTTTAGATATATAAATATTTTTTGAACTTTTTACCGTCTTTTACCCACCTCCTGGGAGCATTTGAAATTGTACATAATGCTTTATTTTACTACCTATGTGAGTTGAATTTATAAATTCCAAGAGACATGGTAAATATCAAGGTGTAAAATGTGGTTCAATAAGATAAAAATATTTTTTGGTGAATAGTAACTATTACTTTTATTTAAAACGGTTAAAAGTAAATAGGGTAATTAAGGGTAAAATGATATTATTATTACCCTAGTACATGTCCTAATTATATTGGATAAGTTTAATTCTACCAAAAACTACCTTAGGAATAAAATATTACCCTTTAGGTCCAATTGGATTAGATTAGGACATTTATTATTATTTTATTTATAGAAGAGTTAAAATATGTTAAATCAACGTTTAATAACTAAAAAATTTTAATATAGGGTTATACATAAGGTAAATTCGACTATAAATATTCATTGGAAATGAAAAAGGATTTCCTAAATAGTTGTATTTTATTTATAATTTATAAACATCAAATAATTTAATTTATTTATGACACATTGATGATGCAGTAATTAACTTATTATTGAAATAATAACATAATTGATGTTATAAATACATAAATAAATAAAATGTAAGACTTTTTATAAATTAAACTAATAGTTTTGGTTAATATAACATTTTATTATTGATTAAATTGACTTTTTTCGAACGAATATATTTTTTTGGTTTTCAAAATAATCAATTACTAAATAGTGTCACAATCGACATAAAATAATTTTTAAACCAAATATATTATTATTAATTGTTATTCTATGCATAAAAAACTAAATATCAGCCAAATGAATTAGATAAGGTTATATATAATAATAATGAACCACATGGCGTTCTTTTGGATTGTTATAGTAAGTTTATTAACTATATAGTGTAAGAAAACAAGAAGACACTATAAAAGTTAAATTATTTAACTTAGAGTTAAATCTAAATGATAAGGATAAAATAGTAACCTAAACATGTCTAAAACCTATTGGTTGAGAATATTTCGACCCATCCCCACATTATATTATAAATAAGTCACTTTGGAGACATTATAAACCGAATATGACTTTATTATAAACTAATATTTTATGTTTTTTTCCTAAAGTGCCCCTCTCCTCCCTTATAAAAGGGCACCTACTCCCTCTTCTCTTTACACAATTTTTATCCTTAAAGCTCATCCAAAACCTGAACATTTCCCTTCTATACTTCCATAGAAACATTATAGAGGTTCGGGTCTCCTCAAAAGGCCAAATCTAGTGCCATAAGAGGAATCATAAAAGAGGTGCGTCGAAGAAGAGGTAATCTCTTCTACTGATTCTTTCAAGTTTCTTTCTTCTTCAATTTATTCTTATTTAGTTGTTTCAATATAAAGCAATAACAATAGTATCACTAATATACTGATTTGTTATTATAAATATGAAACAACTTCATTTCACCTTTTATCCATCCTACGGAAAAAGAAATCACCGCGCGTACATATGTAGGGAATACCTTCGCCATGTCGTGGTGTAATCTGTTTTTCCACCACCACCTTACTTGGATGGAAAAAATGGTGTAAATAATAAATATATATGGTTATTATAAAATCATATAGATTCAGATATATTATAACATCCACTCCAATTCCATTCAATAATTATGGAAACGATATCATCGCTCGTGCGTACGTACGGATTATCGTCTCCACGACGCGATGAGATTCATTCTCCATGTTAGCCATTCATGAATGATTATAAAATATATATAATGTATATTAATGAAATATATGACATAATAATGCTACTGGATATATATATATATATATATTTCATCTACTTACTTCCATTCAAGTCAATACGGAAAGGAAAACAGCGTTCATGCATACGTACGGCCTACCGTCTCCATTAACAGTGTATTTCATTTCATTCGTCATTCTATTATATATATATATATACACTGAATATATATGATATATAAATCATGATTTAAATTATGGATGTAATTAAATCATGATATAAGTAAAAATAATATTGTAAGAACCCAGATCTTCATTTCAGGCATGCCTTTCCTTTTTATGGAGTTTATAAGAAAAATGAACTTTCTGGAAATTTTCAAAGTACATGCCATATACTTTCAGAGTACACGCCGTGTACTCTTCCTTTCCTCGAAGCCGTGTGTTGCCCATGCCCGAGCCACACACACGGTGTGTAGGGGTGACGTGGAGGCCGATTTTGGAAGAGTACGGAAAAACCCACTCCATGCCATGTACTTTAAAAATACACTCTATGTACTTTTTTTCACTAAACGGACTGGGGATGTGCCTGATGCACAGAAAAACCTCCTTCTAGGTCCCGTTCGTTTGAGAGAAACCTGTACGTCCAAATCTTCAATGAGCTCCCGCCTCTATATCCTTTCTCCGATTCGAGCACGGTCGATTGCATTGGAATCACAGCTGTAAGATCTTCCTTCTACTTGAGCTTAGTTTTATAATTCATTTTCATTTCCTAGTTAACGTGGTTTGAGCGTTTTGGGTGTTTCCTCAGATCTACGACATTCTAAGGGGAATCAATCATCTTGGTTCACGTATATCGATCTCCTAGAATCGAGGTAGGTGGTTTGTACCTTTCTGTTGAAAGTTGATGAGTATTTTGCGAAAATTCCACAAATTCCCTTGGGTACGGAATTGTGGGTTTCTTATTTTTCCCATGCTGTTTGCATGCTTTGCCTGATTACTGTAGTAGAGGTTTGTGCTTGTAAGTAGAGTAATTTAGTTTGTGCTCAGGATTCATTCCATGTTTATTCTGCCTGTTTGGTGTTTTTCCAGTTTCCATGCCTAGTCTTAGGATAGTGGAACTGCTACTTTATTATGCTGTTGAGACTTAGAATGATATCCAAGTAGTTATTGAGGTTAACATGGATGATACATGCACTCTATGCATGTTTATTTTCACTTATGACCGTGAGAACCTAGAGTAGTAGACCAAAGGGAGAATTCACGGAAGGGCTTCTCCAGAGTGTCTTTTAATACGATGTGAGACCACAGGGGGAATTGACGATGAGTGCTTCCTCAATGAGTCTGTAGTTCCTCGACGCATGCCATAGGGGGAATAGACATTGAGTGCTTCCCCAGAGAGCCTTTATCACGATACAAGACTATAGGGGGAATTGCCGGTGAGTGCTTCCCCAGAGTTCATAGGAAAACCAGAGGGGTGAGACTGTGTGTTCCTCCTAGAGGGTTGATGGTACGTATAGGTTTAACCATAGGGGTTAGTATGTGGGAGCTACCCAGAGGGTTACCATTTTCCTTCTTGTTGTTGGAAGTATACTTGTGTACTCTGTTTGTTAGAACTGTGGGTTGTGGTTACTTGTGCTTTCCTGTTTACTATTTCTTTTTTCATTACTTCCATGTATTCATTGACTATTAGGCACAAATCTTTGGGTGATTTCCTACTGGGATTTTATCTCACACCCTGTTTGGGACATGATTTTGGGCCCAAAATGACTATGTGGCTGCAGGTATTGATAAGGGAAAGTGCCCTTCTACTTCAGGTTCTTGATTTCACTGGAGCTGGAGAGCATGAGACCGAGCGGGGGCTCACGATGCTGAGGAGTTTATCTTGTTTTCCTTTTCAATTTGTTTTTTAGTTGTACTTCAGAATGTTGTTGTGTTTGATTTTTTCCTTAGATACTTGTACTTGCTGCATCATTATTGTCATTTTCTATATAGTTATTGTTTCCGATGTTGGGTTCCAGTTGTTGCATGTTGTTTACTGCTTCAGTTGTTTATTATTGTTTTTCTTACCCTGTATACCTTATCGAATGAGGGCATAGTTTTCCCAATAACTTACCATGGCCCTCACTGCTAGTTGGCAACCTCTGGAATTTGGGGAAATGTGCTTGAGGTCATGTGGAGAGCCGGGTACGGGGCACCAGTGGAGGGGCTACGGATTCGGGTCATTACAAAGTGGTATCAGAGGATTTCTTTTCTCTTGCTTTACTATTTGGAGACTTTATCCAGGGATAGGATGAACTTAGTATTTGTTATTAAGCTGTTCTTGGGAGTAGCTAACCCGTGTACAGGGAAAAGCCATACTACCTCATTAATTGAAATTTTCTGGTTTTGAGTTTTTATGGTTTACATGTTTTCACCTAGAGTGATTCACATGACTTGTGAGGTTATTGTTTGGATATTTCAGTTCTATTTATGTCGCAACCCGATGAGATAAGGGTATTCCATCTCATGCATCATATAGGAACTTCTAGAAATCACATTCCATGCATTCTTTCCATGCCATCTAGGGTGAATTAGCGATTGCATGCTGTTGTGATAGACTTCGTGTTGATTATGCATCCTGTTGAGATAGATTCATGATAGAATCTCTGTTGTTATGATAGAGAGCTGTTTGTTTTTACCTTGT
Source organism: Viscum album (assembly GCA_963277665.1). Lineage (NCBI taxonomy): Eukaryota > Viridiplantae > Streptophyta > Magnoliopsida > Santalales > Viscaceae > Viscum > Viscum album. The sequence continues at coordinate 715,709,040 of OY728133.1, read as the reverse complement.
ATGTGACTATAATAGATGCCAATCTTTGATTCACAGGGAGTATGGGCCCTCATGAATCATAATTTGGTACCTCAATGCCTTGTTTTTAGTGTTTCTGGGGTTCTGTGCATTTTCTGAGCTACTGCCCAGAAAAACCCATAAAACACGGCATGCACTTTTTGGATACACGCCATGTAGTTTTCAGACTGTGTAACTGACTGTGTGAGTAGAACACGGTGTCCTGAAAGTAACATTGAGAACCCGTTGTGTATGCTAGGTACACACCGTTTAGTAGTGAGCCGTGTACCCGACCGTGTCACAAACAACACGGGTCGAGGATGCTCGAGTAGCACATGTCATGTTGTAATGGAACACACCATGTAGTCCCTTCTAGGAACCAGGCCGTGTCACGAACAACACGAGTCGGCGCGACCTTCTCTTAAACACGCCGTGTGTTTTCGGCCACACGTCGTGTAACCTTGCTCAAGTACCCTGTCATGTCGCGAACCACACGGGACAATGTCACCGTCACCTAAACATGCTGTGTTTGTTCGGAACACACCGTGTAAGTTTCAGCCGTGTAGACGGCCGTGTGTTTCATAGACACGGGCCACCGAAGCCTTGTCTAGTACACATCGTGTGTATTAAGAACATGCCTTGTAGTCTCAGGTTGAGTCAGACCATGTGGGTTGGCCATGTAAAGAGACTCGGGCAGGGTAATAGTTTCAAGTACACTCTGTGTGTTGGGTCAACACTCCGTGTGGTTTGAGGTGTTACATGACTTGTAGGGCAGGAGTACACACCCATGTCAGTGGTTTAAGAAGACACGCCGTGTAGTTTTTATACATGCCGTGTAGTCGAGTTTTGTAAACTTGTGTGTTTTCTTCCACTGTTTCCATTTTGTACTCTTGTGTTCTCTGTCCTTGTTTTTCTAATCTATGGTGTACTTTGATCTTTCAGAACTATTCCTCTGAGATGCCCTCCGGTCATACGTTTGTCGTCAGGTAGTGATTAGACACTAGATAGGGCTGATTAGGGACTTCTTGTCGATCGTCCAATCGAGCCATCCTTGGCACCGGCTGTTATACCATTTGCAGGTGCTGATGCACAGTTCAGGGAAGGTTTCATGAGGATGATGCATGCATTCTAGGGAGTGTCACCTCCTACCAAAACTATGTCAGACTTGACGTGAGTTTTTCAGCAGCAGCATCCTCACATGTTCTTGGGGGAGGGGGGACCTCAGGCTGCAGAGTCCTGGCTGGAAGCCATGGTGACTCTCTTTGAGCATCTGGAGACACCACCAGAGAAGTGGTCATGCTCGCCACCTACATGCTCCGGGACTCCACCAATAGGTGGTGGGACGTGATCTCACAGGCGGGTCAATAGTAAGCTATGGCTTGGGAGGAGTTCCAGTGTGTGTTCTATGACTAATTTTACTCGGAGACCATGAGGGTTGATCGAGCCTGACAGTTCATGAGCTCAGATCAGGGTACTCTTTCTGTCATGGAGTATTCCTCTCGCTTCACCGAGCTGGAGCGTTTCACCCCCCCCCCCTCCGGGATGAAATTGGGGTGTTCTTAGTATGCAAGTTTGAGGATGGACTCAGGAGGGAGATCCACTCATAGGTGAACATCTTCCAGCTGACTTCCATCACATCCATCTGCAACCAAGCACTGATTGCGAAGTGAAATCTGAGAGACTCTGGAGCTGTGAACCAGGGCGGTTCTGCTTCCAGAGCTAGTCTTCTTCCAGATGACAGTAAGAAGCATCGTAGAGGTCCTACGCGCAGTGACCCGAGGAAGCGTGATTTATCATCAGGCATCCAGGTGACATGCTACCAGTGTGGTCGGTCATGGCACATGAGGCTGCAGTGCCATAGGGACCCCGTGGAGTGTCGATCTTGTAGAAAGATGGGTCACCTTCAACGTTTCTGCCAGGTTTTCTCACTAGCAGCCGGTGACCGGGGTTCTTCCATGACTCTGTGTTATGGAGCAGCCGCACTAGTTTCTCACCAGTCAGAGAACTGGAGTTCTTTCGGCCATTCGGGCTGAGGTGGAGGTCGAGGCCGTGGCGGTTAGCCACCAGTCCCTCAGCACTAGCAGGGAGGTTTAGCTCAGAGTGGTCATCCAGGGGCGCAGGGCCGCGGTGCAGGCCAATCATTCGCAGTGGAGCAGATCAATCAGAAGAAGGATCCCGACCCTTCTGCAGTTTGAGGTATGGTTTTAGTGGCCTCAGTTTTATCTTCAACTCTTTGTGATACTAGTGCTATGCATAGTTTTATCTCTGTTATTGTCATGGAGAGCCTTGGGCTCTGCATCTTTTCTTCTGCTGACTTGTTGACACTAGACACACCTTTGGGGACGAGGACATCTAGTGCACGCTAGTGTAGAGAGTTCCCTCTCGAGGTTGCAGGGTATTGTTTTGTATGGGATCTCTATGTCCTAGAGATGGTAGGTTATGATGTCATCCTTGGGATAGACTGGTTGGTTCCCTTCCAGACAGTCGTCGACTATTATCACCGCAGAGTGAGTATTGTTTCACTAGAGGGTGAATCCTTTCTTCATAGAGGTGAATGGGATGTTCAGGCGAGTCGAGCAGGACTCGAGCATCATGGGAGAAGAAGGATGATGACCCAGATTTCTAGTCTTTATCTAGATGATCAGGGGACTTCGCAGTTGTAATTTACTCCAGTGGTGGATCGTTTCATGGTATGTCTTTCCAGATGAATTTTAGGGTTTGCCTCCTGAGCGTGAGGTATAATTTTCTATCGAGCTCATGCCAGGAGTGGCACCGGTGTCCATTCCTTCCTATAGGATGGCTCCACCTGAGTTGCATGAGCTCAAGAAGCAGTTGGAGGACTTGCAGGAAAAGGTTTTCATCCAACCCCATACTTCTCCTTGGGGTTTTCCTATCATGTTTGTGAAGAAGGCAGACAGTACCCTTCCGCTTTGTTTGGATTATCGGAAGCTGAACCAGTTGATGGTCAAGAACCGATATCCCTTTCCGAGGATCGATGACCTCTTTGATCAGCTTCGAGGAGCCCGGGTGTTCTCGAAGATCGACTTGAGGTCCGGTTATCATCATTTGCGCATTAGACCATTAGATATACCATTAATAACCTTTAGGAGCAGGTATGGTCTATACGAGTATAAATTCATGTTGTTCGGTCTCACAAACGCACCTGCAGTTTTCATGGAACTGATGAACCGAGTGTTCCATCCTTACTTGTATTCTTCATCGTGATCTTCGTGGATGATGTCTTAGTGTACTCTCACACTCGACACGACCATTCCACACATCTTGAGATCATTCTGAGTACATTGAGAGAGCATAGTCTTTATGCTAAAATCTCGAAGTTCCACTTCTAGATGGATTAGATTAACTTTTTTGGGTCACGTTATCTCAGAGGCAAGAGTATCTGTGGACTTAGAGAATGTGAGAGTTGTAGTCTCCTGAGAGCATCCAAATAGAGTTTTTGAGGTGTAGAGTTTCCTAGGGCTGGCTGTATACTACAAACGCTTCATTCAGGACTTTTCACACCTCGTAACACCTTTGACAAGTCTGACCATGAAGGGGGATAAGTTCTTATGGTCATATTCTTGTGAGTCATCCTTTCAGGAGCTGAAGGGAATATTAACATAAGCACCGATACTAGTCTTGCTAGAGCCAAGAAATAGATGCACTATTTATTGTGATGCTTCAGGTATTGGGCAAGGAGCTATGCTTATGCAGGGAGATGGAGTCATTGTATATGGGTCTCAGCAGTTGAGGCCACATGAGAGGAACTACCCTACACACGATCTGGAGTTGGCAGCTTTTGTTTATCCCTTATGCTGTTGGAGACACTGTCTGCTGGGAGATCACATTGTGGTCTTCACCGACCACAAGTATCAGAAGTACATCTTCACATAGTGTGATCTGAATCTGAGGTAGCACAGGTGGGTCGAGTATCTTCAGTCTTTTGATTTCGAGCTTGCCTATATGCCTGGAAAGGGAAACACGGTGGCAGATGCGTTGAGCAGGAGAACATAGATTCAGGCACTTCAGGAGGCCAGCAGTGAGTGGCAGCTCATGACTCTATTTTCTGAGATACATCTAGAGGTGCACGACATAGAGGGACAAACCTTCCTATCTTCTGTAGCTGTTACCTCTACACTTCTTGATCAAGTACGGATGAGGCAGCTATCAGACTCAGAAGGCTTAGTCATGTGGGAGAGTTTTTCAGGAGAGTACCCTCTTCCTGTGTGGACAGTGGGAGACAATGAGATATTGCATTTCTAGGGGCACGTATGGGTGCCAGTAGACATACACGAGGAGCTGATGTGGGATTTTCATTCCTCTGTTTGGGCAGTTCATCCTGGCATCACCAAGATGTATCGGGATCTTCATCTCCAGTATTGGTGGTCAGGTATGAAGAAAGATGTTTTTGGATTTGTCATGAGATGTTCTACTTGTCAGCAGGTGAAAGCAGAGCATCAGTGATCGGCAGACCTTTTACAGCAATTACCCATTCCAGAGTGGAAGTGGAACGATGTTGCGATGGACTTCGTGACTAGTTTTCTGAGGGAGCCTCGAGGTAATGATGTTGTTTGGGTTGTCGTCGACATGCTCATGAAGGTTTCTCACTTATTACTGATCAAGGAGACCTTCAGTGTTGATGATTTGGGATGACATTACATCCGAGAGATCATTCGTCTGCATGGAGTTCCACACTAAATTATTTCAGATAGGGATGCACACTTTACTTCTCGGTTCTGGCAGGGACTTCAGAAGGCTTTGGGTACATAGGTACTTTTGAGTACAGCATACCATCCCCAGACAGATGGTCAATCCAAGCGTACGATCCAGGTGCTAGAGGATATGCTCAGAGATTTCATTCTGGACTTTGGCGGTTCGTGGAAGAAGCATATCCCTCTAGTGGAGTTCGTCTACAATAACAGTTTCTAGGAGACCATTCAGATGTTACCATATGAGGATTTATTCGTTTGTCCATACCGATCACCCATATGCTGGATGGAGGCAGGAGAGGCAGCTTTGCTGGGAACTCATCTTGTTCAGGTGACCTCAGATTAGATAGAGCTGATCTAGAAGAGGATGGCTATAGCAAAATCTCGACAGAAGTCTTATGTTGATCAGCAGAGACGACCTCTGGAGTTTGAGGTCGGGGATTAGGTTTTCCTGCATGTCGCACCGAGGATAGGACACAAGAGGATTTGGAGACATGGGAAGCTTTCACCATGGTACGTCGCGCCGTTTGAGGTCTTGGAGAGAGTGGGGCCAATCACCTATCGGTTGCAGCTGCCTCAGAGGTACCAGGCCATACACGATGTCTTCCACATCTCTCAGCTCCGATGTTACTTTTCAGACACTTCTCATGTCTTTCAGCCCAAGGAGGATGAGCTCGAAGCGGATGCGTCATTCGAGGAGCATCCTATCTGGATTGTCGATCGCAGTACAAAGGTTCTTCGTGGGTGGTCTGTTCCTCTGGTATGGGTGCTATGGCAGCACGAGTGAGTACTGGATGAGGCTTGAGAAAGGGAGGCTGATGTATGATCGCAGTAGCTGGAGCTGTTCGGGGATTCTTCTCCTACACCACGTTAGGGAAATTCGGGGACGAATTTCATTAAGGTGGGAAGTTTGTAAGAACCCGAATCTTCGTTTCAGTTACGCATTTCTATTTTCTAGAGTTTTTAAGATAGTAAAACTTCTGGATATTTTCTAAGTACACACCGTGTAATCTTCCCCGTCTCGAAGCCGTGTGCTGGCCGTGCCTGGGCCACACACATGGTGTGTATGGGTGACGTGGAGGCCGATTTTGGCGGATTACGAAAAACCCCACTACATGCTCTGTACTTTAAAAATACACGTCATGTACTTTTGTTTTTTTATTAAACGGACCGGGGTCGTGCCTGATGCATAGAAACACCTCCTTCTAGGTCCCATTTGTCCGAGAGCGACCCGTACGACTGAATCTTCGACGAGCTCCCACCTCTCCGTCCGTTCTCTAATTCGAGCACGGTCAATTGCGTTGGAATCACAGTAGTAAGATCTTCCCTCTACTTGAGCTTCGTTTTCTAATTCCTTTTCATTTCCGAGTTATGGGGGGTTGATCATTTTTTGTGTTTCCTCAGATCTATGACTTTCTAAGGGGAATAAATAGTCATGGTTCACGTATATAGATCTCTTAGGATGGAGGTAGGTGGTTTGTGACTTTCTTTTTAATGTCTATGAGTATTTTGTGCAACTTCCACAAATTCCCTTGGGTGGGGAATTGTGGGTTTCTTGTTTTTCCCATGCTGTTTTCCTGCTTTTCCAGATTGTTGTAGTAGAGGTTTATGCTTGTATGTAGAGTAATTTAGTTTTTTCTTAGGATGCTTGCCATGTTTGTTCCGCCTGTTTGGCATTTTCCCATTATCCATGACTAGTCATAGGATAGTGGAACTACTAATTTATTATGTTATTGAGCCTTAGAATGATAGATAGGTAGTTCTTGAGGTTTACTTGGATGATACACGCACGCTATGCATGTTTATTTTCACTCAGGACTATGAGAACCTAGAGTAGTAGACCAAAGGGAGAATTAACGGAAGGGATTCTCCTGAGTGTCTTTTAATACGTTTCGAGACCACTGGGGTAATTGACGATGAGTGCTTCCTCATAGAGTCTGTTGTTCCTCGACGCAGGCCATAGGGGGAATAGACGTTGAGTGCTTCCCCAGAGAGCCTTTAGCATGATACAATACTAAAGTGGGAATTAACAGTGAGTGCTTCCCCAGAGAGTCTATTAATTTCCTAGCGGAACCAGAGGGATGAGACTGTGTGTGCCTTTTAGAGGGTAGCTGGTACATATATATTGAACCATAGGGGTTAGGATGTGGGAGCTACCCAGAGCGTTACCTTTTTCCTTCTTATTGTTGGTCGTTTACTTGTGTACTCTGTTTATTAGAACTATGGTTTTTAGCTGCTTGTGATTTCCTATTTACTGTTTCTTGTTTGATTACTACCATGTATTCATTGACTGTTAGGTACAAATATTTGGGTGGTTGTCTACTGGGATTGTAACTCAGACCCTATTGGGGCCATGCTTTTGGGCCCAACCAGACTATGTTTCTGTTGGTATAGATAAGGGGAAGTGCCCTTCTACTTCAGGTTCTTGATTTCATTGGAGCTAGAGAGCATGCGACCGAGCCGGGCTCGCGATGATGAGGAGTTTATCTTGTTTTCCTTTTCACTTTGTTTTTCAGTTGTACTTCAGCATGTTGTTGTGTTTACTGTTTTCCTTAGATACTTGTACTTGCTGCATAATTATTGTCAATTGCTATATAGTTATTGTTTCCACTGTTGTGTTCCAGTTTTTTCATGTTGTTTACTGATTCCGCTGATTATTGTTGTTTTCCTTACCTTGTATACCTTAATGAATGAGGGCATAGTTTCCCCAATAACTTACCAAGGACGTCGCTGTTAGTCGGCAACCTCTAGCATTTGGGGAAACACGCTTGAGGTCATGTGGCGAGCCAGGTACGGGGCACCAGTGGAGGGGATCCGTATTCATGTCATTACAAATATCAAGAACAACAAGTCCAAACACGTACGATAAATAAAATGATTCTACCCAAAATGCTGCTTTAATAAGGAATTTACTAAAGAAAGGGTAATATAATGTCATTAGTGAACCATATATAATATCATAACAATGAATATGATTCTGTAATAAGTAAATGAAATTATTTTAATCATTATACAAGAGGTTCAGATATGTACAAATCATATCAGACCTAATGTAAGGGATAATTTTTCAATATCATTTTTATTCTAGATTTCTTATACGTAAGTATTTATTGGGGTTATATTTTTCATCCATGTCCATAAAAATATTTTTCATAAAGTGTTTAATATTCTTACATGTATGTTTAAAGTAATGTTTACCCCTCTTTGACTTTTACTTTTTTTATGGAAGGAATATTTCTTTTGTTTACCATATGTGGTACTTTTTGACAATTTCGACAAAAGTACGAGGAGAATGTTTTTTTTAACTTATACGGCATTAATGGATTTTTACTATTTAATAAAGCCTAATTTTCAGGAAGATTCTTCTACATGTTTTCCGGATTATTTTCATCAAAATCCATTTCTTTTAAAATATCATAGCATTTTGAGAAAAGAAATTTATTTTGAAGAAGAAAGGATATTTTCCTCAAGAATTCATTTCATGTGTTTTATCAAAACTATTTTTCCATCTAAGATGAAATTATTAAGTATGATTATGTTTCAAGTATAATTTATCAATTATTTACATGGTTTAATTTTTCTTACGATGAAATAATATCCCTTTCTTTTAGATGGATTATGTTTTGATGGGATGATGTTTATGAAACCCATTTTATTCATTGGGTTATTATGAATGATGTATGTTTATTTTGTGGCACAAGTAAGAATGATTTAATTATGAGATGGGTGGGACCTATATATCCCTCCAATTAATTGGTTAAATATTTACATCTCATGAGATAGACATGGCTAGAATGGTATGTTAATCTGGTTCAGTGATTCAGGATTGGAACGACGAGTGAACTCAATACAGAAATGGACATTTTCCACTAGGATGGTCTTTGCTGCAATGCCTTGGCTACTATAGAAATCATATCATGTGCAAAATGGATTTCCACAATTACATGTTTTATTTACCATTCTATTTAATCATGATTGATGTTCCTTTATGATATATGACTTACGTACTTCCAAGATTTTTGTCATTGCTCAAGATTTTGATGTTTAGATTTTATGTTCATGTTTTTGCATTCAAATGTTTATGGATTGTTTTACGTTCCCTATCTTTACCCTTACTGGGAATTTGACCTCACCATTTTTATGGTTTCTTTTCCCCATGATATAAAGAAAGGTTTTAGGTAAGAAAACAAAAGTGGAAGATCTGTATGGTAGTTGTTAAAAATCTTTCACCACGATTAGAAGATTATATCCCGAGTTTTCAATGTCAATAAACTATTATGGTCCTTTGGTGTTTGTTTTTTGTTATATATTAAGTATTTCGAAAAAGTAATGTAATGTCTATGTACGTTAAGATTTGGGTCTTTACAGTTGGTATCAGAGGGAGGATTAGTTAACCTTTGGAAACTAGGATGTGAAAACTTTCATTAGATCCCCGGAGATATTTCTAAGATATTTCTGGTGATTTCCCTAATGATAAGTATAAGTAGAGGTAATATTCCTAGAATTATGGTAATGATATTAGAATTTAACCAATGATGTTAGATATTGAAAGTACTCCCCCTTTATTTTGATTTTTGCCTCTCACACTATTCATTTTGGGTTCTAGAAAATTTCTGGAAACAGGAAGATTCAAGATAATGAAGGATATGATGGAAAATGAAATGATATTCATCATGAAAAACCAAATTAAATTGGATCTAGAAGTCCACATATCATTATTATTCTTAATCAGAAATCTCATTATATAATCAATAATCTCAACTTTGTTAAGTTTCTCGACTCATCTAATAAGAGAATGATGGAGTTTCATGATGATCATAGAGGAAAAAAAAGGTCAATTTCCCTCATGTAAATAATATGGGAAGAGGCATTAGGGAGAATGTTTCAGAGGAACTAAAAAATGATTTGGGTGTGAAAAATAATGACCCCAAGCCAGTAATTTTAAAGGAAAAGGTTCAGGTAACACCATGGAAAAGGATAATAGTTTTACTAAGACATCAAAAATGGTTAAATTTTTTAAATGTGGAATATACGGGAATTATGAAAATCAATTCCCTAATGGAAAATATCATGAAGAGAATCAGCATGGTCATATGGGTAGTATTTATGTAGATGATGATGAAGAGACTACAAATGATATATGAGATGAAAGAAATGATGAAGCTCAATCAGCAGTTTAAGAAGGTAGTGGAATGATTGTATGTTTATCAAGAATAATGTATGGTACTATGGAATAAAGAAAAAACTATGAACTGTTATAGTGTTGTCTTTCCTTGAGTTTTTGAAAGTATATGATGAATGGTATTAGTAACGATGAAAGGATATTCAAATATTTTTGGAAGGTAAATGAAATATGCATAATGAAAGGATAAGGAGATAATGAGATGTTTGATTATATTAATGATCTCATGACTTGTATAAAAGGACAAAGTAATATCATGGTTTGAGTATACAGAATTTTGGGATTTTGGTATGTGGAAAGAGTTAACGTTTGACAACATTCATGTTTTCAAAATGGTTAAATGGGTATTCATTTTTCAAAAGAATACATGATTAAGGAATTCACATGTTCGGAGTGTAACCAACAACATATATATCTTATGATATACGGGTGATAAATGATTATATTCAATTCTTGGTAGATGAAATTTCTAGTAATTGTTTTATTTATACGATGAGATTGGACAGAAGTATTTTGGATAAACCTAAAGATTGGAATATATTAAGTTAGACATCAGATAGTATTGTTTAAGGCTAGAACTATTTGTTACGTTATAATAGTATAGTTTTAGAAAAAGGAAAACCTGTAAGATGGGTGAAAACCCATCGCGTCAAAAAAGGTTGTGAGAATCGAACCCAAAACTGAAGTGTCATAGGACTTTATCGCCTACCACTGGCCTACATGAAGTCCATGGTTAGTAGAAACTACTTTTATTTTATTAAGATGTATGATAGATGAAGTATAAGTCCATTTTTTGAACCATGTGTGATTAATCTACACATAAGATAGACTTATAACATTTTCTATCCTTATGTTTGAGACATATGGAATGTCCTATCATTCTATCAAATGATTTTCTAACACTTCACGATTGACAAATTAAACTTCATTTCTTTAATAGATGAAGTGGAAATTGTCCAAGACACGAACATCGATTAGATTGTACCAAAATCAAGTATGTATTTCTTTTAATTCAACAATTCTTCAACATTAGGGAAATGATCTTGAGAACTAAAAACGTTTTCCTAGTACCCTCTTATATGATGAATTAGATGCTACCTTAAATCATCACAAATTTATGGCTTTGTGACTATTGGATTTTTCATAGTCATGTTCTCTACCACTCTCCATCAGAACTTCATGGTTAGATTTAACTTCTGTATCCATATTTTCACCTATGTAGTCCTATGTGGAAACCCAATGCTGAGTTACTTTGTGTGACGGTTATGATTCTAACATTCCTTTTTAAAATGATGTTTTATAATTCCTTTTTACGATGTGGGTTTCTTTAAAAGAAACTTTCAAGTAGTAAATGATATATAACCCCAACGAATTTTGAGGGAGAAATTCATTTTAAGGGGGTAGAATGTAACACCCTGAGATTTTATGAGAAATATTATTTTTAATTACTTTTATGTCTTGTGTTGCACGCTAGAGCAACCTTCCTCGATAGCGTGTGTTGTACGCAATACCGAGTTTCACTAAATGAGATATTATTATGAAATAGCCATTATAAATATTAATACCCACTTTTTGAAATTTTATAAAATTTAACATTCAAAATGGACTTAATTTTTGGATTTGGAATATCGGAATTATCCTAGGGTGATTTTTTGGTATTTTTCTGAAAACATTCAATTTCTGATGAATAGTGAAAACACTGGGTTACTATTTAAAAACTGACATTTTATTTAAATAATAATTTATTTTATTTAAATTTTTTTAGGTAAAAATAGATACATAATACCAATATAAGTTCAATGTAATACATTGGATTCATTTTATAATAATTTTAGATATATAAATTAATTTTTTAACTTTTTACCGTCTTTTACCCACCTTTTAGGAGCATTTGAAATTGTACATAAAACATAATTTTTCTGCTTCTGTGAGTTGAATTTCTAAAATCCAAGAGAGACGATTAATAACAAGGAGTAAAATTTTGTTTAATAAGATAAAAATAATTTTTGGTGAATACTAACTTTTTACTTTTATTTACCATGGTTAAAAGTAACTAGGGTAATTAAGGGTAAAAATGATATTATTATTACCATAAGACATGTTCTAATTCTATTTGATAAGTGTAATTCGACCAAAAACAACCTTTGGAATAAAATATTACCCTTTAGGTCCACTTGGATTAGATTAGGACATTTATTATTATTTTATTGAATGAAGAGTTAAAATAGTTAAAATCAATGATTAATAACTGAAACATTTTTAATATAAGTTTAACAGAATATAAATTAGACTATAAATATTAATTGGAAATCTAAAAATATTTCCTATATAATGGTATTTTATTTATAATTTTTAGACATTAAATAATTTAATTTATTTATGACACAATCATGTTGCAGTAATTATCTTATTAATGAAATATTAACATAATTGATGTTATAAATACCCAAATATATGTAATTTGAGACTTTTTATAAATTAAACTAATTTTTAAGATAATATTACATGTTTAAATTTATTAAATTTACTCTGTTCGAACTAATCATGCAGTAATGATTTTCACAAAAATCAATTACCAAATAGTTTCAAAATTGACCTAAAATAGTTTTTAAAACAAATATTATATTATTAATTGTTATTTTATTCTTAAAAATCTAAGGTTCTACCAAATGACTTAGATAAGGTCATATATATTAATCAGGAACCACTTGAGGTTCTTTTGTCTTGTTGTATAATGTTTATTAACCATATAGTGCACGAAAACAAGAAGACACGGTAAAAGTAAAATTATTAAACTTAGAGATAAATCTTAATGATATAGTTATAATAGTAACATAAACTTGTCTAAAACCTATTTTATGATAGGATGTTTCCCCATATCCACATTATATTCGAAATAAGTCACTTTGGTGTCATTATAAACCGAATATGACTTTATTATAAAATAATATTTTAAGTTTTTTCCTAAAGTGGCCCTCTCCTCCCTTATAAAAGGGGACCTCCTACCTCTTAACTTTACACAATTTTGAGCCTTCATGATCTGAAAACCCCTGACCATTTACATTCTCAACTTCCCTAGAAACATTATAGAGGTTCTGGTCTCCTAAAAAGACCGACACTTGTGCCGTAAGAGGAAGATTAAAAGAGGTGCGTCGAAGAAGATGTAATCTCTTCTACCGATTCTTTCAAGTTTGTTTCTTCTTAATATTCTTATTCTTTAGTTGTTTCATTATAAAGTAATAAAATAAGTGTACCTAATATACTTATATGTTATTATAAATATTATAGAACCCCATTTCACCTTCTATCCATCCTACAGAAAACGAAATCACCGCACGTGCATACGTATGGAATACCGCCTTCACGCCGTGGTGTAATTTGTTTTTCCACCACCACCTTACTAAGATGGGTATAATATTTTTAAGAATAACTATATATGTTTATTATAAAATCATACTTATTATGATATATTATATCATCCACTCCCATTACATTCAATGATTATGGTAATGATATCATTTCTCGTGCGTATTTACGGATTACCGTCTCCACAACGTGATGAGATTCATTCTCCATGTTAACCATTCAAGAATGATTATAAAGTATATATAATGAATAATAATGAATTATATTACATTATAAAGATACTTGATTTATATATATATATATATGTCATCTACTTACTTCCATTCACGACAATAAGGAATGACAAATAGTGTTCATGAGTACGTACAACCTACAGTCTCCATGAACTGTGTATTTCATTTTATTCATCTATATATTATATATATACATACTGAATATATATGAAATATAAATCATGATTTAAATTCTGGAAGTAATTAAATCATGATATAAGTAATAATAATATCAAGAACAACAAGTCCAAACACGTATGATAAATAAAACAATTTTACCCAAAACGCTGCTTTAACATGGAATTTACAAAAGAACAGGTAATATAAATTCATAAGTGAACCATATATGATAACATAAAAATGAATATTATTCTTTAATAAGTAAATGAAATTATTTAAATCATTATAAAGGAGGTTAGGTTATGTACGAATCATATCGAACCTAAGCTAAGGGATAATTTTTCAATCTCATTTTTATTCAAGATTGCTTATACGTAATTATTCACTGGGGTTATATTTTTCATCCATGTCCACAAAAATGATTTTCATAAAGTGTTTAATATTATTACATGTATTTTTAAAGTCATTTTACCCCACTTTTAAATTTACGTTGTGTTATGGAAGGAATCATTCTTTTTTTACCATATGTGGTACTTTTTGACAATTCTGACAAAAGTACGAGGATGATATTTTTTTAACTTACACGGCATGAACAGATTTTTTATTATTTAATAACACCTAATTTTCTTGAGGATTCTTCTAAATGATTTCATGAATATTTTCACCAAAATCCTTTTCTTTTAAAATTTCATTTCATTTTGAGAAAAAAATTATTTTGAAGAAGAAATGATATTTTCCTCAAGAATTCATTTCAAGTGTTTGGTGAAAAATATTTTTCCATCTAAGATGAAATTATTAAGTGTGTTTATGCTTCAAGTATAATGTATCTATTATTTACATGGTTATATTTTTCTTATTATGAAATTATATCCATTTCTTTTAGATGGATTATGTTATGATGGGATGATGTTTATAAAACCCATTTTATTCGTTGGGTTATTATGAATGATGTATGATTTTATTGTGGCACAAAAAAGAATGATTTAATTATGATATGGGTGGTACCTATATCTCCCTCCATAACATTGGGTAAAGATTTATATATCATGATATAGACATGGCTGGAATGGTATGTTAATCCGGTTTAGTGATTCAGGACTGGAATGAGGAGTGAACTCGATTCAGAAAGGGACATTTCCCACTAAGATGGTCTTGGCAGCAATGCCTTGGATACAATGGAAATAGTATCATGAGCTTAATGGTTTTCCACAATTACATGCTTTTTTCCCATGATATTTTATCATGATTGATGTTCCTTTATGATATATTCCTTACTTAATTCTATGACTTATGTCATTGCTCATGATTTTGATTCTTAGATTTTATGTTCATGTTTTTTCAATTAAATGATTATGGATTGTTTTAAGTTCCCTATGTTTATACTTACTGATAATTTGATCTCACCCTTTTTATGTTTTCCTTTCCCTAAGATATAAATAAAGGTTTTAGGTAACAAAACAAAAGGGGAATATCTTTATGGGAGATGTTGAAGATCTTCCACCACGATTAGAAGATTATATTCCGAGTTTACAAAGAAACTAAACTATTACGGTCCTTCGGTGATTGTTTTTGTTATGTATTATTTATTCCAAAAAACTAATGTAATGTCCATGTACATAAAACTTTGGGTCTCTACAAATATCCAATATAATAAGGTTATTTTACTTCATATGGAATCCAATACAATTTAGTAACTGGATCACACATTATCTAACTCCGTTATTTGTCACATTTAGAATGAAGAACATAATATAAAACATCACTGAATGAAGAAAATATACCATGATACTCACCATAACCCTAACATGATATATCATCTCATTGATAATTTCTAACCCCAAACACTTTTATCAAAAATATTTCATTAGATTCACTATATTCATCACACATTATCAAACAATTAATTTATTTCATAGATTTTTTTCCATATCAAGTTACCACATCATGTTTCAATATCCAAATCTAAAAAATGATATGATAATTATATAATATTTATCACAACATCCTCTCTCTATATAATTAAAAATTTAATAAAATTGTTATAATTTTATCATTCCATCATATTATAACATTTCATGAACTAATAATTATTTATCTAATAGTAATATTTCTAATATAATGTTCAATAATTCATTATGTAATACTACATCCATTTTTAATCTCAAATTATAAATTTATAGTATTAATCATAAAGAAAACTTTTTATTGGTAGATATTATCCACTTTACTTGTAAATTTATTTACATAAAAATTCATTATGATTTTTAGATGCATTAGATTGAGATCAAAATCAATTTCCGTAATAATATTTTAGGTTAAGACATTTATATGATACAAACCAATGGTTTTTAGGACTCAAATGGTGTTACTATGGTATAGAAGTTTCAATAATCTATTTATTTATAGATATTATAAATGTTTGAATACTTAATTTAATTATACAATCAAACTGATGAGTTTTATTATGAATATAGATGAGTCTTTTATAAAGAATCAAATTAGTGAGAGTATTGTTCAATTTTATTCATTTGTTATGGTTGAAATATTATTAATTGAAAATATATCACTAAATTTCATTTTATAATGATGTGGTAGAAAACTTTCATCTTAATGAAATATATAGGTAAAGAAACCAATAACATGGGTATGAAGATCAATACATATAAGACGAAAATGATAAATGATCTGGGTTAGAACACATTTAATAGTAAAGTTATAAAGTTTTTAGCATAGAGAAACCTAATAATGGATATTTAATGTTGTTACCTGGTGTGATTCGAAAGAAGGATAGATTTATTATCACAATTGTTAAACTAAAATAATAGATGATATTATTTATGCTTGAATTATAAGATTCATCTTATATATTGAATTTCATACTTGAACCAATGTATCATATGTTTTTGAATTACCTATAGAATTTAATCCAATCCTAGAAAGAATCATGAGATATTAGTAAAGGTAATCCATAGTAAAAAAGAATAAATAAGGATTTATTATTATTTTTTCAATTTCATTAAAATATCATTTTAAGGTATTATATTTTTTTGAGCTTCAAAAATAAGAAGGGCGATTCAATATCTTAACCGAGTTTTATTTTTTGACTCAATAGTGTAGTTAATAGTTGAAATATATCTAAATAACACACTATAGTGGATATGAAAATAGATTAAATTCACACAATTATATTAGATAATTCAATTTAATCTATTTGTATTAAAAATTTCCTCACTAAACATATGGTCATTTCTAGTATATTTAGGGAAATTGAGCTCTACTTTGACAATAATGAAGTAATTATTGCAACTGAGGAATCTCAATCTAACCAATGAAATAAAAACATTCCTATAAATTACCATATCATTCTATAAATTTTTTATAGGGGTTATATGAAATATAACAACCTTTACTTTTATCTCTTTGGGTTTATTTTTATTAGTGTCATTTTACACAATTAAATATTTTTTAAAAATATTTTAATAATGTATTTCTGTATTGATAATTTATTTTATGTCATTGGTACTTGAAAATTATAATTTTAAAAAATTAAATTTGAATTATATTCCAGGAAGGTATTCTATTTAAAGAATCAATATATCCTAAATGGGACCTCATATGTAAAAAATATAACCACAATTTATCTTAAGATTGGTGGATTATCTAAGGGTGACATAATCTAAAAGTGGGTTTCATGTCCCATTTTGGGGCCATTTTTATCTTTAAATTCTTAGTTAATATACCTAATTAAAGTATTATACATTTTCTATATTCATCAAGTAAATTTGGGTTCGATATCTTCTTTGTTAATAATTTTAGGATCCATTAAATAATGTTGGACCCTCCTCAAAGTGGGATTTTAATTTAAAATTTTATATACATACTCTACGTGTATTTCAAATTTTAATATTGATTGTAGTGTATAAAACATTGAATAAAATTATTTAATTTTATTTATTTTATTAGAAAGTATTTTTAATTTATGTTCATTACATAATTAAATCAAGAAAATTGATTGGGTAGTCAGACTACTCTCATCCATCACCCTGTTTCCCCATCCTAATGTTGAATGAGTTGGAAAAAATTTCAAGTGGTCAATATTGAAGGGGAAGTGTAGGTCAATATTCTTTTTGGACAAGGGAACTCCTTAGGTGTTGAAGAGCGGTCCACACATAGTGGCCTACTGCTTTGATAAGTCTTTGATATAAAGATCACGAGGGTAGAGACTGATTCTTATACATTGGGTGGATATATTGGAAAAAAAATTCATACCCTTGTGTTCTCAAATACATTATACATCATTTTATTTTGATTCTAACCCAGAGAATCAATATCATTCACACTTTAGGAGAATCCAACTTCAATATAGACTACTTTTCCATATGTGTGAGTGTAAATAAGAGTATCATTATTTATCATTGTATTGATTCTATTGCCCTGTTCTTTAGTAGAATTATTAGTACTGATGCACTCAGAAATCATCACTTTATCCCCCATTTATCCC
Organism: Viscum album; assembly: GCA_963277665.1. NCBI lineage: Eukaryota > Viridiplantae > Streptophyta > Magnoliopsida > Santalales > Viscaceae > Viscum > Viscum album. The sequence continues at coordinate 715,690,893 of OY728133.1, read as the reverse complement.
CCTTACTTTTTACAAATTTCTAATAAAATTTTTTGTTTGATTGAAACACTATTGGACTTTAAATGGTCGATAATGAGGGAGGGTAATAACGGTGCCATAAATTAGTGGGTGTGGATTAGGTAGTGGTTAGTCAGCTTATTTAGGAGGAAAAATGGAATATGGAAGATTTGATATGTCATTGGTGTACATAGGTGATTTCATGGGTGGATATAAAGGTTTGGTGACAATATTAAAGGGACAGGTGATGGATTAGTTTTTTTTCTAGAGTTTAAGGAGGTATAAAATTTGGAAGAACCATGGCCATTAGATCAAAAACGATTCCATGCTCATACACATTCTATATGGATGAATGATGGGGGTGTGGTGGAGACAAACTAATGGGATATGAATTGGACTAAAACCTTTCATTGGGTATGGTGGAAAGAGTTGTCCAGTCGGGATGGCTCTGTGGTGGGCTCAAGATTTGACCCTGATGGCTAGGCAAGGTTAATGAGTCGGTTGAGACCTATTAATAAACCTATCCCAAGGAATCCATCCCAATGGAATTTTATAGAGATTATAAAACATGGGATAATCTATCATTGAACCCCCTAACAATCTTATCTAACCATCAAATTGGTTATTGGAAACAGATTGAGTCTTCCCTAACCTAACCTAGGGCAGTAGTTCACATGGGTTTTATGAACCCCATCCCTTACTTGTATGTGGTTGACTACTCATGAATTAAGGGTCACTCTCAACTATTCTCCCCACCAAATATATGTATCCCTGGGTATCCACATGGCCTGATACACCCCCTCTTAGGTGTCTTTCACAACATTTCATCCTGGTTCCATAACTGGACAAAACAAATTGTCCATTTTTGAGAGTTTTTCATATAGATTGCAACATAAGGGTATTATTAACCATACAATACCATTTGTGGGGAATTTTTTATTTTTAGTATTTTAGAAATGTCAATGATGTTTCATGGGTTTGGGTGATATTATTTGAGTTGTCATGGTGTTATGTGATTCTATATTACTATTATAATGCCATGGATAGAGTCCCCTACACAAATTATTGAGTTTAGTACTCTCATAAGGATTATTCAATGGGTCCTAATTTTCAATAGATGATTGGGTACTCCACTAATCATTTTACTTGTGATGAGGCGTGGATGCCCCACATAATTGATCGGGTAAGGAACTCCCCCATGAGATGAGTTATGGGTCCTCACGACATGGAGTTTGTAATCCCTCGATCAACAAACATATTCTTTTCAAGGTTCAATCCCCCTATTCCTGATGTCGATAATACCTCGACTAACATTACTACCATGGTATAGTGTAAGTACCCCACTATAGTCTTAGATAAGTTGTGTATAATTTTTATAATAAGATTGTTCAAATATTTTTGGGGGTTATGGATCTCTAAGTATCTTTTTCTTTCCTATAAGACACAATCTTAGTGAAACAAGGTCATAAAGTCATAAAATCATTTTATATTTGGTGATTTCAAACCCTAAATGAATATTTATTTTTCTTTACTTATATATTTACCTTGTATCATATTTTTAGGAATAATAGATGTATCTTTCATGAATATTATACTTTTGGTTGGTTGTATCATCTAGTATTTCATTGATGAATAATGAATTTAGTTGGTTTTGTATATGTATTAACTTATTATGGATTATTTATTCAATATTTCCTTGTATTTCATATGACATATTTGTGATATAAATTTACCCTTATCCTATTAAAGGTAGGCATGAGGTGGAATACCTCACCTAACTACCAGCCCAGGTGGTTCTCTAGTCGGTTGAATATTATCAAATTTTTATTAGAGTGAGTTTTTATTTCTATTATTAGAGTTTTAATTAACTATCATTATGAGGCTTGGTTCGATTAATCTTGTTGAATGGTGTTATGGGTGTTGGGATGTGGTTTCTAGACTAGGGGACTCAGTGATTGGAGTGTGTGATCAATACATCATTTTGTTGGAAATTTTCAATAAATGTATCATTATAGAATAGCAGTTTAAAGTAAACCATGATTTTTTCTAATGTAAATCTTGACATGGTGAGGTTCACTATGACATGGTATTTTATATAGAAACCTATGTGATATAAAATATTGGATGGATAAACCATCATCTCATAATTTATGTTGTCATTCTCAATTGAATATCATATGATCATTATATTGATGAGTTTGAACAACTAAAGTATCAATTTAAACATTTAATAAACATATCATAAATGGATAGTTACATGTTATAGACAATTTAAATCAGGACAATTTGATGAAACATTTAATTCATTAATAGTAATATGTTTGTATTCATTGTAGATTCCTTGGATGGATATATAAAGAGGCTCATGGTTTGTGAATAATATATCAAAATTGTGTGATTACATCTTAGAAACTCCATCAAAAAAGGTTTATCTCTAGCTCTAATTTTATTTAATATTTTAAATTGAGTTCTAGAAGAATATTTATTAATTAAGATAACTCTCAAGAAAAGGGAGATTAACTTATCCCATGGATACCATAGGAGGAATGAGCATATTGGTTTTTTATTTATAATCTATATCAATCTCATGGTGAAGAGATTACAAAAGAGCATTCATATATTCTTATCCATAGATAAAATATTTTGTTTTATTTATTTTATTTTTTTCAGTTCAAAATTATGTGAAATATATTGTGGTTAATAGGCTTTGGTTGATATTTTACACTATGTTTTGGTAATTTTAATCCCTAATAGGTCTATTTAGTGGTAAAAAATCCAGTATCATTTATTTTGTATTAAATTTTTAATGTAATAAAGAAACTATAAAATTGATTATTTTAAAAACAATGGCATGTTCTTGAAAAACAATTGTTTTGGTTCATAAAAATTATATATCTCCACATATTTTTTTATGAACAAATAAATGGATTTATAATAGTTATAATATCATTCCATATTTTAAGAGAAACTAAATTAGAATTTTTCTATGAAAAATAAATCATCATTTTTCAATAATACTCTATCATGTCTCACTGGTTTTGATGTCATTATTTATTTCTTCGATGAGTATCCCCATAGAATGATGTATATCAATAAGTAATTATTTATCATTTTAAAATCGAAATAACATGTATGTAATTATAGAAATGGTCTTGATTTGTATTTTAATTGAGGATAAACTATGTTATGTTTTATAAGGATAGTTAATATAGTGTTAGAATTATGAATTCTACAAAAATAGATAGGATATATCTAAAATGTTTTATTAATGGTATGAACATGGAACCAAGAAATAATTTTGATTTAAATTATATCATGTCACATTATCATAGATAGTTTTCTACTGACCCATTCTAAAAAATCATGGTCTATTTAATTTTAAATAATCTTATAGAGGACTTTAAATAAAAAAAATATTTTCATAAATTTGATATATGTTTAAAATTATATTTACATGGTAAATAATTTTTATTTTTTATAAATTTAATTAATTAAAAATAAAATAGTTTAAAATGATATATGAATAGTTAATAAGTTATAATTTAAAAAGTTTATATTAGAAGACATTATTTTATGAATATTTGATTCCTGCTTTGGTAAAGTGTTTTCATAAAAATAAAATTTTTATATAATTATAAATGTTTTTATAAATATCACATATTTTTTTATATGAAACAATTTGTATTTTATTTAATGTAAATTAATAACAAGAAAAAATTCATATGAAAATAAATGTTAAATATTCATGTTTATTTATGATATGGAATGTATATAAGATCATGCCTAATTTATAAAGTGTTTTTAATCTCTTGATTTAATAAATGTTCATAAATAGTTTAAATCATGTCTGAATTTTTGAATTTTTTATTTTTTAGTATTTTCCCCAACATTATTCATAGATATAAAGTGTTATATTATAAGTTTATTTATTACTTAGTATAATAGTCTAAAATACATATTTAAATTTTCATACATACATTTAATAAGTAACATGTTATGTATGATAATTGATTTAGTTTTCATAAACCATAAATTTGTTTTGTATTTGGTTATGTTCTTAAATTAAAAAGTTAATTATTGAATATAAGTTTTAGGTGTTAAAATTATTATGGAATTAGGGAATTTGTTAGTAAATAAATGTTGGTAAAAGGACATTGAGATGTGTTGGCCTCCCCTTGTTTGATCATGTTTTAATGCACAAAAATCACAAAAATCATGAAAATTTAGCTAATCATATTCTTATGAATAATCTCACAAGTTATTCTTAATCTTGTTCTATTATGTTTTATTATACCAAAAATTAGGTTTAATTTATTCTGTGAACACTACTACTTAATATTGTTTATAGATCATTGGCTATGTTTGAGAAACTGTAAGTCTGACAATGGATCTAAATTTTGGAAAAGTCCCAAAAACTATGACCCAAACACCATGACCGAGACACCGTGACCTATACACTGTGACCCTGATATTGTACTCCCTGATATTGTGACTGAAGCACTATTCAAATTTTCACCAAAGTATTAGGCACCGCTACCAGAGACACCATGATTCTAACACAACATTTGTGGTACCGGTTCCTAATATCAACGTAAGTGTGGAACCAAAACTCTCTCACCAATAAAAGGAAAATGAGAAAACATTGTCTCCTAATGACACTGTTTCCATGTGACACTGTTTCAAGACAAAACGTGACACCATTTTTTAATATATATATTTTTTCATTTTCTATTTATCTTCTAATGGTCATATGCAGGTTATTAAATGGTACTGACAACATTAATGAATCTTTGTAGAAATGTCACTGAATGTAAGAGGTATAAGGTGAAAAATAAATGAATCATATCTGCTTCAACATTTTCACCCCTAATTAAATAGAATTCAAGTATGGAATGAAAATATGATGAAGCGAACATTAGAAAAGATAACTCATGCATGAATCAACATACCACTGAAGAACACACAAAGCAATCTCGATACTTAAATGCTAAACTACCATAGATAAAATCCTCAAACCTCTTCATAGTATCAAAAAATAAATAGAAAACGAGCTAAAAATTTGACATCATAAAATTGGAAACCAGTGCACCAGACTTACGATTCTCAATTTTTTACAAGAGGACTCGATACTTGCATCAGCTTCATTTTACAAGTCCCGAGCTACATAGAATAACACTCATAGCACTTCTAATCCATTATCATCATCTTTTCCCTATTGTTTATTGTTTTTTTCATTATAGTAGTGTGTGTTTTTTTAAATTAAAACACACATGGTCCCCGTTTTAAACTGAAGGACACAAGATATCCTTCCTCTGACATATTCTTATATCTATTTACTCCCATAGATAAGTATGGAAGATGTCTTTGTGTGACCTGGTAGCTTGTTCCCACAAAGAATAGTGGAAGAGGCCATGTGACCTAGACATTCCTGTATACTGTTGATTACCCAGATCTAAAGAGTGGATCAAGATTATTAATATCAACTTCTTGGTGGTAGGTGATCACCCATTGGAGAAGATTAAGTCTCAACTTGGGACTGGACCACTTGTTTAATACATTGTGCGGATTTTTTTTTCTAATTTAATTTATATTCTAGAAAACAAAATTTTACTATGACAGTTATTCTTGGGTATAATTTCTAACTATATTTCCATTATATAATAGCTTCAAAAGTAGTATCTATAACTCACATTGATACTACTGAGAATAAATCAATATTTTGAGATGTTATTTGAATATTCAAACTATTATAACCACATTACCATGATTATCTAGAATATATTTATTTTCATTAGGTAATCATATTAAGTGAATTTTTAATTGAAATTTTTATAGATACTCAATTCACCCCCCTCTTGAGTTCTCTACTCTGACCAATATTTGGTATTAGAGGAGTTGATTCTTGTTAAGACTCTATTTTAAAAAATTTTGAACTATTATTTTAGTTTTACATTAATGATCTGTAAAATTATATTAGTTTTAAATTAATAGCTCCTTAAAAGTATTTATTTATTATGTATAATATACTAGAAGGTTCTGTAACAAAAATACCTTCATTATTTAATGGAACCAATTAATCCCATTGTAAAATTAAAATGAAAATTCATTAAGAAATTATGGTTTTTGAAATTTGGATTTCATTTTTAGATGAGTATAGGATTCATGTTACTGATGGAACTACTTTGGATGACCCAACTAAGACTTATTATATAAATAATTGATAATACATGAATTCATAATAAATCTCTTTAAGAGATGAATAATTTAACAAAAAAATTTCATGTAAAACAGCCCATGAAATTTGGGATACATTATCTATTCTGTGTAAAGGAACATATAGTGTTAAGGAAATGAGACTTAATAATTATAAAATTAATTATGATAACCTTAAAATAATGAATGATGAGTCTATTTCTGATATGTATCTCAGGTTCAATGAAATATTCATCATAATGATCTCTATGGAAAGAGAAGTTATAGCCAATGAAAATATCATGAGGATTCCTAGAATCCTACCTAACAGATAAAGAGGAATTTATATCTTATTAGCATCATGTGAAATCAGAAAATTACCTATCAAATAAATCAATGGGAAACTAATGATGTACGAAGAAGAACTGAAATTCAACAAGGAAGAGGAGGATGGACTCAAAATAAAATATGTGGAATTTAATCCCACTACCTCAAAACACAAATAAAATGATAAACTACAAGCCTCTGTAGAATTTTATAGTAGTGAACAAGAAACACTTGATGGTGATGAGAAGATGGATCAATTATCCATAAGGTTTAAGAAAAATGACAAAGGGAAGAAATTCTTCATAAAGCCTAACTTCAAAGAAAGATATAATCAAAAAGGAATCTAGAAGACGGATTGGAAAAGAGATTTCATGTTTGGTGAGATAGTATGTTTTGAATGTCATTGAAAGGAACATGAAAAGGATGATTATGCCAAGACTATGTACCCAAGGAAATAAAATGACAAAGATAGAATGTATAAAAAAATGAAAGCAACTGAGTGTGATTATAAGGATTTATTAAGTGACTCAGAGACTTCACATGATGAACATGCTAACAAATCCAACATGTGTTTCAGGAAAAACACATCCGAGGTAACCCTAGAATATCCTGCACAAAATTCCTATTATTCTAGAGATGAAATTGATTCTGAAAATTTGTCAAAATAAGAAATGTTTGAGTGTTGGAATATTCTTGAAGATGCATGTAAAGAAATAAAATATAAATACCATTCTTTAAAGATAAATAATACACTTTCCTCACCTATCAAATCTAAACTTGTTGTAAAAAGAGAGAAAAATTCCCAATTACATAACGAATATAATGAATTAATGTTATCTAAAGAGAAATTGAAAAAATACATTGAAAGGTTTACTAATGGTAAAGATATCACGATACAAATTCTAGGTAAAAAAATTTCCCCTAAATACACTACTGCTATGGGCTATCATTGTGTTGAATTTTTTATTGGAAAAACCAATTTTGTTTCTAAATCTAGAATATAAAACTTTATTACTTGTTTAAGAAAACATTTGGCTAGTTCAAACTATGATACATTCACTATTGTTTCTATTTTTTCTTGACTAAATAATTTTTATTTCTGAAATACGTTACATAATTCTTATAGGAAACATATGAGGATGATATGGGTTCCAAAATAACTACTTACTAATATCATTAGACCCATACAAATATGGGTACCAAAGCCTGTTTTTATTTGACAATTTTGTAGGAAAACTATTTGAAGATATTTAGTAAAATTTTATGGTACTTTTACAGTGGTTGTTCAAAACATATGATAAGAGATTATTCATGTTTCAAGAACCTAATAAAGATTTATGGGGGTCATCTCACCTTTTGTGACAATGCTAAAGGAAAAATCAATGGCCTAGGCCAAATCTGTAACTCGAACTCAGTTTTAATTTCTATAGTAATTTTTTTGATGGACATAAATATAATCAGATTAGTTTTTCAAAACTATGTGATGATGTATTTCATGTTTAATTTGAAAATTATGGATGTAATTTTTTTAATTCTAAAAATAAATTAGTACATCTGACATTATGAAATAAAAATTTATACTCTGTTAACATAGATTATTTAGATTCTAAAAATGCTCCATGATTAAGTGTATTTCACAAGGATCCTTGGCTTTCTCATAGAATACTAGAAACTTACACCATTCACTCCCTTAGAAAACTATCTATAATGAGTTTATTCAATGATATAACCAAACTTGTGTTTCTAAAGGATAAAGTTTGTAATCACTATTAAAATGGAAAACAACACAAATTTTTCTTCAAACCAATGAAATAAGTTTCTACTTCCCAACTTCATGAATTGGTTCACATAGATTTATTTGGACCATCTAGAGTTTCTATTTTAAATAGGAAGCAATATGTTTATGTTCTTGTAAATGACTTCTCTAGGTATACTGGGACCTTCTTCATGGCTCACAAAACTGAAGAATGCTCTCATTTCACCAAGTATTCTAAAAAAATAAAAAATCCTAGTGGACATAAAATTATATCCATAAAAAGTGACCATGCCCGTGAGTTTGAAAATCAAGCATTCAAATCCTTTTTCTCACAAAATAGCAATAGTCATAATTTCACTACCCCTATAACACCTTAATAAAATAGATCTATAAAATGAATAAATAATACCACGTAAGAAATTTCTAGAACCATTTTAGTGAAGATGAATTACCAATATATTTTTTGGTTGATACTGTAAATACTGCATATTATATTATTAATAGATTATTTATTAGACCTATTCTTAAAATGACTCTAAATGTATTTTGGAATAATATATAACCCAGTGTAAACTACTTCAAAGTACTTGGTCGCAATGTTTATATCCTTAATACCATGTAAAATCTTGAAAAAATTTCATCCATGAGTGATGAAGGAATATTTCAAGGATATTCGATATTTAGTAAATCCAATGGAGTTTTTAACAGAAGAAATAAATGTGTTGAGGAATATATACATGTCAAGTTTGATGATACAAATGAACCTAAGGTATAACGACCCATACTTTACATACATTGTTAATACTTCAAAATTAAAGCACACTTATTACAACATATGACAAAACCACAAAGGACCGTATAGGTATAGTGTCTTTAGAAACTGGGAAACATAAACAACTGGTTCATAAATCTTCTACAGTGTCTCCCATTTATTTCATCATATCTAGGGTCCCTTTTAGAATATTCTACTAAATATCCATCTTCCTGATCTGGGGAAAAGAAAACATACAAAAAAGGGTGAGCTCAAATGCTCAGCAAGGGCAAATAAAGGAAATAAAAATCATATCATATCTTTTTGAAAATCATAACCTGCAAAAGATATCATAATATCTTAACATGGAATAAATCATAGAAGTGAAAATGAGATCCCCATAATCATAACATGAAACTTGAAACTTTGTTGCATGCACACATAATCATGGAAAATCATTTATTGTTAGTCATGACTCATTGCCAAGACTTTCTTAGCGGGCAAAGTCCATTTCTGAACCGAGTTCACTCCTCGTTTCAATCCTGTATCACTGAACCGAAATAACTTTCCATTCCATCCATGTCTATCTCATGAGATATAAATCTATACCCAATGCATTGGAGGGAGATATAGGTCCCACCCATCTTATAATGAATCCTTTCTTATGTGTGCCACATAATCATAAATCATACATCATCGCATAACACATGTAACAAAAATGGGATTCTTGAAACATCATGACATCATAAAACAAATCATATAAGGTAAATGACTTCATAAAAATAATTCCCTCACAACATAATCAAATCAATGTAATAACAGGGACAAAAACAGAACCCTTTATTATCATAGATGGAAAATAATTTTGATAAAACACTTGAACTCCATTCTTGAGGAAAATATCCTTTCTTCTTCAAAAACACATTTCTTTTCTTAACATGTCATACAATTATAAACTAAAAGAAGTTGATTAAAAATAAACTTGAAAACATGTAAAGGAAGCTTCTTGGAAATAATGTTTTAAAAATCCATTCATGTCGTGTAAGTTAAAAAAACATTCTTCGTACTTTTGTCGGAAAAGTCAAAAAGTACCTCGTACGAAAAAAACGACAAAAGATTCCTTTCATATTCTTTACTAAAAACTCACCGAAGGGTAAAATTGGATTTAAACTATTGTAAGTGGAAGGAAACAATATTACATATTGAGGGAACATGGATGTGGATGATAAAATACACCCTAGTAAATATCAAAGTATAAACAATCTCGGATAAAAATGAGATTGTGATATTTCCCCTTACCTTAGGTCCGATTTGATTTGTACGTGTCCGAAGCTCCTGTATAATGGATTAAATAATGTTATTGACTTATTCCAGAATCATACATATTGATATTATATCATATATGGTCATATTCTTAGCTTCTTATTAGTAATATTCCATTGTTACTTGTTACTCGGGTCTTTATTGCCTTTTGTTCTTATGCGTGTTTTGCCAAATAAATTCTCATTCTTCTTTTAAGGTTATAGATACCTTATATCCAGAATGGTATTAGTGTAACATATATCATATTTATTCATTCAATTCATTTATATAATTACTATGTAATGATGATCATGTAGAATGAGTCGCATCACATCGTGGAGACGGTATTCCGTACGTACGTACGAGCGATGATATTGTTCCCATGATCGTGGAATTGTATATAAGTGTATTTATACTATTTCAGTATCAATATAACTTTATAATAATCATATATAGTTACTCATTACACCATTATACCCATCCTTGTAAGGTGATGGTGGAAAATAGATTACACCACGGCGTGGAGACGTTATTCCGTACGTACGCACGCGCGGTGATTTCATTTTTCCTTAGGATGGATAGAAGGTGAATTAGGGTTTTTTCATATTTATAATAACATCTCAGTATGTAAGTGATACTGATGTTATTACTTTATCATGAAACAACTAAATAAGAAGAAGTTGAAGAAAAAAGAAATTGAAAAGATCGGTAATGGATATTACCTCTTCTTTGAAACGCCTCTTTGAATCCTCCACTTAGGGAACTAAGATTGGTCTTTGAAGAAGACCAGGACTTATAGGATTATTATAGGGAAGTGGAGAAGGTATTTTGTCAGGGGTTGGCCGATATTGAGTGCTCAAATTGGTGTGAGGAGGAGGTGGAGGAGGTGCCCTTTTATAAGGGAGGAGAGGGGCACCTTAGGAATATCTCAAAATATTATTTTATATTAAAATCAAAATCGGTTTATAATGGTTCCAAAGGTTCTTATTTCGAAGCTAAAGTGGGTATGGGTCGAAATACTATCAACCAATAGGATTTAGACAAGTTTAGGTTATTATTTCAACCTTATCAATTAGATTTAAATTTAAGTTAAATAATTTAACTTTTACCGTGTCTTTTTGTTTTCTTACACTATATGGTTAATACACTTCCTATAACATGCCAAAAGAACCCCAAATTGTTTATTATTAATATATATATCCTTATCTAAGTCATTTGGACGAACCTTAGATTTTTAGGAATAAAATAACAATTAATAATATAATATTTTATTTAAAAACTATTTTGTGTCAATTTTGAAACTATTTGATATATGATTTTTGTGAAAGTCATAACAGAATTATATGTTCGAACCAAGTTGATTAAATCAACACTAATATGTCATAGTAACCTATAAAATTAGTGGGATTCATAAAAAGTCTCAAATTAAATTTATTTTTGTGTTTATAACATCAATTATGTCAATATTTCATTAATAAGATAATTACTGCATCATCATTGTGTCAAAAATAAATTAAATTATTTAATGTCTAAAAATTATAAATAAAATACCATTATGTAGTAAATCTTTTTATCTTTCTAATGAATATTTATATTCGAATTTATCTTATGTATAACCCCATATTAAAAATGATTTACTTATTAAACATTGATTTTAACTATTTTGACCCTTCTTTAAATAAATTAATAATAAATGTCCAAATCTAATCCAAGTGGGCCTAAATGGTCATATTTTATTCCTAAGGTTGTTTTTGATCGAATTAAACTTATCCAATAGAATTAGGACATGTGTTAGGGTAATAGTAATATCATATTTACCCTTAGGTACCCTATTTACTATTAACCGCGGTAAAAAAAGTAAAAAGTTACTATTTACCAAAAAAAAATTTTTTCTCATTGAACCAACTTTTACTTACTGATATCAACCGTGTCTGTCGGATTTTCGAAATTCCATTCACAGAAGCGGTAAAATTAAGTTTTATGCAAAATTCAGTTTTTAACCTACCACTTAGTGGTTTCACTATTCATCAAAAATTGAAAGTTTTCAGAAAAATACCAAAATTTCACCCTAGGCTAATTTCGGTATTCCGAATCCAAAAATGAAGTCCATTTTGAAAGATAAAATTTCAAAAAGTGGTTATTACTATTCATAACAGCTATTTTAAATAATATTTTAATAGCATATCGTCATTTAGTGAAACTCGGTATTGTGTACAACGCAAGCTATCGAGGAAGGTCGTGATTGCGTGTAAAGTAAGCCAAACTAGTGTGTAGTGAAAGATTCCTTTGATGATATATATATATAACATAAAAACAAAATATTACTCATACAAATCTCGGATGTTACATTCTACCCCCCTTAAAAAGAATTTCGCCCTCGAAATTCGTCACTTTGTAACAAATAGATGAGGGTACCTCTCCCTCATCATTTCATCAAGCTCCCATGTAGCTTCTTCTAATTGGTGGTTACTCCATAAATCTTTCACCAATCGAGTGGTCTTGTTTCCTCAGACTTTTTTGCTACGATCGAGAATCTCTATCGGTTGTTCTTCATAAGAAAGATCTTGCTCCAGTGGTACAACTTCTGAGCTGAGTACATGTGAAGGATCAGGTATGTACTTTCTCAGGAGAGATACATGGAACACATCGTGAACTTGACAGAGATTCGGTGGAAGCGCCAATTGGTAAGCTACCTTTCCAACACGATCCAGTATTTCGAAAGAACTGATATATCTAGGGCTCAACTTCCCCTTCTTTCCCAATCTCATAACCCTCTTCCAGGGAGATATTCATAAGAACACTTTATCACCCACTTCAAATTCTAGGTCTTTTCTTCGGTTGTTGGCATAACTTTTCTGTCGACTCTGAGCTTCTCTTATGTGTTGTTGAATAGATCTGACCTTTTCTGCCATTTCATCAACGAGATCAGGTCCTAATAGCTTTCTTTCCCCAACATCATCCCAGCAAGTTGGAGTCCTGCATTTCTTTCCATATAGAGCTTCATAAGGATCCATCTGAATACTGGAGTGAAAGATATTATTATAATAAAATTCCACCAAAGGTAGGTGTTGATCCCAACCTCCTTTTAAATCCGTAGAGCAAGCTCTCAACATATCTTCTAGGGTTTGAATTGTTCTCTCAGACTGACCGTCTGTCTGAGGATGATAAGCTGTGCTGAAACTCAACTCTGTATCCAGAGTATGCTGCAGACTTCGCCAGAACATCGAGGTAAATCTCGGATCCCGATCAGATATAATAGAAAGTGGTACTCCATGCAATCTTACCACTTCCTTTATATATATCATGGCAAGCTGATCTAGAGAGAAATCCTCTCTAATAGCAATGAAGTGTGCAGACTTTGTAAGACGATCAACTATGACCCAGATAGCATTATTGCCTTTGGATGTTTTAGGAAGTCCTGTGACAAAGTCCATAGTGATGTTTTCCCATTTCCATTCGGGTATGGGTAATTGTTGTAACATCCCCTTAGACTTCTGTCTCTCAGCTTTAACTTGTTGACAAACCAAGCATCGAGAGACATATTCAGCAACATCTCTTTTCATGCCATCCCACCAGAAGTACTCTTTCAGGTCCCTATACATCTTCGTGCTTCCAGGATGAATAGAGAATGAAGAACTATGAGCCTCATCCAGCAGCTCCTTCTTTAATTCGGGGATGGGAGGAACACAAACCCGATTCCTGAACTTTATTATCCCATCACAATCAAGGTTGAATTCAGGAACATTTCTCACCTTCTTTTGTAACTCGACATCTTCTTTCTGTGCCTATTTAATCTTCACATATATAGATGGTTGAACATTCATTTGAGAAAGATAAGATTTTCCCCTTCCATTATAATTCCAAGATCCATCCTTTGTAAATCCATAAATATTGGATCTTTTGTGATCCTCATCATGGATAAACTAGTATGGTCTTGTCGACTTAATGCATCTCCCACCTTGTTTACTTTCCCAGGGTGGTAATGGATTGAGCAGTCATAATCCTTAATCAGCTCCAACCATCTTCTTTGATGCATATTCAGCTCCTTTTGTGTGAAAATATACTTTAAACTTTTATGATCAGTATAAATATCACACCTTTCACCATAATGGTAATGCCTCCAAATCCTTAATGCAAATATTACCGCAGCTAACTCCAAATCATGTGTTGGGTAATTTTGCTCATGGATTTTCAATTGTCGTGAGGCATAAGCTATCACCATATCATTTTGCATAAGAACACACCCCAATACCTTCTTGGATGCATCACTATAGATCACAAACCTTTCTCTACTACAAGGTAATGTGAGCACAGGTGCATTGGATAACCTTCTTTTCAACTCCTTGAAATTCTCTTCACATTCCTCTGTCCAAACAAACTTAACTCCTTTCTGAGTCAACTTGGTTAGTGGATTAGATAATCGTGAAAAATCTTTTACAAAACGTCGATAATATCCAGCCAAACCAAGAAAACTTCGGATCTCAGTTACTGTTGTTGGTCTCGACCATCTTTCGATAACCTCTGTTTTTGCTGGATCCACAGATATCCCCTCTTTTGAGATTATGTGACCCAAAAATGCAACTTTTTGAAGCCAAAATTAACACTTGGTAAATTTGGCATAAAGCTTATCCTTTCTCGGGGTCTTCAATATAATTCTCAAGTGATCTTCATGCTCTTACATGCTCTTTGAATAGATAAGAATATCGTCTATAAAGACTACCACAAATTGATCAAGATAGTCTCTAAAGACTCTATTCATTAGATCCATGAAGATAGCATGGGAATTAGTAAGACCAAATGGCATCACTATAAATTCATAGTGTCCATACCTTGTACGGAAAGCCGTCTTTGGTATATCCCCCCTTTTGACCCTTAATTGATGATACCCTGAACGAATATCAATCTTGGAAAATTATTGATCTCCGCGTAGTTGGTCAAATAAGTCATCAATGCGTGGGAGAGGATATTTGTTCTTGATAGTGATCTTGTTAAGTTCTCGATAATCAATGTAGAGTCTCATTGATCCATCTTTCTTCTTAACAAATAGAACAGGTGCTCCCCAAGGTGACGCACTAGGGCGTATGAATCCCTTATCAAGATTCTCTTGGAGTTGCTTCTTCAATTCCTGCAACTCAATTGGGTCCATTCTATAAGGTGTCTTTGAAATAGGCAAAGAACTCGGTACAAGTTCTATTGAAAACTCAACTTCACGATTTGGTGGAAGACCCGGTAATTCCTCCGGAAAGACATCATAAAACTCCCGTACGATGGTCATATTCTTAATCACGAGTTTCTCACCAACCATTTGAGGTAAATAACCTTAATTTAGTGGAATCAATACCCATAAAATAGAAGAAATTTCCACTGGAAGGTTATGTTCATCCTTGCATTGATAGACGATCATAGATTGATCTGGAATATGAAATGTGACTTCCCTTCTTTGGCAATTGATATGAGCTCTGTATAAAGAAATCCAATCCATGCCAAGAATCACATCGAATTCCACAAAAGGAAGGATCAGAAGATTTGTAGGAAGCACTTTCCCACAAACGTCAATTGGAGAAGAATTATAAACTTTTGATGGGATTGACGTGCCATTAGGTGTTGTCACAGCTAACTCAACATCTAATTGTTGAGGTAATACGGTGATACCCTTAGAAAATTCTTCAGAAATAAAAGATTGGGTGGATCCAGAATCAAATAAAACATTTGATACTTTAGAGTGGATAGTAAGTGTACCTTTCACCACTTCGTTATCGTACTCCACATCGCTGATAGAAATTGCATATGACATTCCATTGTCTTTAACCATAAGAGTTTTTTGACGTCGACCATCATCATCAACCCTTGGATTTAGGCATTGATTGGCATAATGACCCATCTCCTTGCACTTGAAACATTGAAGTGTAGTAGGTTCATTCTGTGTATCCCTTCCTTTGTTTGCATCATTAGACATCTTCTTCCCATTATCGCGGCATTCAAATGCCCGATGACCTTCCTTTCCACATTTTAAACATTTACTTGTCCCTTTAAGACAACTCCCTCCATGTTTCTTTCCACACTTTGAGCATATGGGAAAGCTCATCTTCTTTTTAGTGTGCTCTTTAGATTTTCCTTTGAATTCCATTTTCCTCTTCTTATCAAACCCATATGACTGATGGGTTACTCCAATCTGCATCTCGACTTTGAGAGCACATCGAACGATTTCCTCGTAGCTATTGAAGTCCATTATGGCTAATGCCCTTCGAAGACTTGGTTTTAAGGCACTAAAGAATCGATCGATCTTACTCTCAGGTTGGATAATAATACCAGAAGCGTACCTTGAAAGTCTTGTAAAATTTTCTTCATAGGTACCAACAGATTCATCATCCCTTTGCTTCAATTCAAGAAACTCCTTATCCATCTTAGTTCGAAGAATATGAGGGAAATACTTATTGAAAAATAAGTTTTTGAACTCGTCCCATTCCATGGACTCAATTTCATCCCTTGGCCTCGTATTCTTGATAAGATTCCACCATTGATCAGCTTCTCCTACCAAATGATATACCGCTAAGATGACTTTATCATGTTCAGAACATTGAAGAACTGAAAATATCTTTTCAGTGGTACTAATCCATTGTTCAGCCACTAATGGATCAGTTGAACCGCTGAAAGAAGGTGGACGCTGCCTCATGAATGATTCAACAGAATTTTGCTCCTTCCTTTGTTCGTTTGGAAGTCCTGCATGATTCATAGCTTGAGAAAGTTGTGTGAGCATGGCTACAAGATTTTTCATTCCAGCTCCCATATCTTTTGGTTGCTCAGGGGGACAATCATTGAATTGCCCATCACATTCCGCATTAACACGGTTCCTTCGGGTTCCAGCCACTGACTAAAACCAAGAAGAATAGTGTGAGAAACACTAATTATAATAGGAAAACCACAGAATTCAACAATAAAATTTTCACGCTTAAGGTCTTATCCTAGGTAATTCATGGCCATTTATAAAACACTAAGATTGTATTCTATGCTTAGACATATCCTTAGGGTTCTTACTAAGGCTTCCACATCCTAGTTTCCAAAGGTTGACTATACCTTTCCTCTGATACCAACTATAACGACCGATACTCTACATACATTGTTAATACTTCAAAATTGAAGCAAACTTATTACAAAATATGACATAACCACAAAGGACTGTATAGGTATAGTGTCTTTAGAAACTGGGAAACATAGACAACTGGTTCATAAATCTTCTACGGTGTCTCCCATTTATTTCATCATATCTAGGGTCCCATTTAGCATATTCTACTTAATATCCATATTCCTGAACTGGGGAAAAAACATACAAAAAAGGGTGAGCTCAAATGCTCAGCAAGGGCAAATAAAGGAAATAAAAATCATATCATATCTTTTTGAAAATCATAACCTGCAAAAGAGATCATAATATCTTAACATGGAATAAATCATAGAATTGAAAATGTGATCCCCATAATCATAACATGAAACTTGAAACTTTGTGTCATGCACACATAATCATGGAAAATCATTTCTTGTTAGTCATTACTCATTGCCAAGACTATCTTAGCGGACAAAGTCCATTTCTGAACCGAGTTCACTCCTCATTTCAGTCCTGTATCACTGAACCAAAATAACCTTCCGTTCCAGCCATGTATATCTCATGAGATATAAATCTTTACCCAATGCATTGGAGGGAGATATGGGTCCCACCCATCTTATAATGAATCCTTTCTTATGTGTGCCACATAATCATAAATCATACATCATCGCATAACACATGTAACAAAAATGGGATTCTTGAAACATCATGATATCATAAAACAAATCATATATGGTAAATGACTTCATAAAAATAATTCCCTCACAACATAATCAAATCAATGTAATAATAGGGATAAAAACAGAACCCTTTATTATCATAGATGGAAAATAATTTTGATAAAACACTTGAACTCCATCCTGGAGGAAAATATCCTTTCTTCTTCAAAAAAACTTTTCTTTTCTTAACATGTCATACAATTATAAACTAAAAGAAGTTGATTAAAAATAATCTTGAAAACTTGTAAAGGAAGCTTCTTGGAAATAATGTTTTAAAAATCCATTCATGCCGTATAAGTTAAAAAAACATTCTTCGTACTTTTGTCGGAAAAGTCAAAAAGTACCTCGTACGAAAAAAACGACAAATGATTCCTTTCATATTCTTTACTAAAAACTCACCGAAGGGTAAAATTGGATTTAAACTATTGTAAGTGGAAGGAAAAAATATTACATATTGAGGGAACATGGATGTGGATGATAAAATACACCCCAGTAAATATCAAAGTATAAACAATCTCGGATAAAAATGAGATTGTGATATTTCCCCTTACCTTAGGTCCGATTTGCTTTGTACGTGTCCGAAGCTCCTGTATAATGGTTTAAATAATGTTATTGACTTATTCCAGAATCATACATATTTATATGATATCATATATGGTCATATTCTTAGCTTCTTATTAGTAATATTTCATTGTTACTTGTTACTCGGGTCTTTATTGCCTTTTGTTCTCATGCGTGTTTTTCCGAATAAATTCTTATTCTTATTTTAAGGTTATAGATACCTTATATCCAGAATGGTATTAGTGTAACGGATATCATATTTATTATTTCAATTCATTTATATAATCACTATGTAATGATGATCATGTAGAACGAGTCGCATCACATCGTGGAGACGGTATTCCGTATGTACGCACGAGCCATGATATTGTTCCCATGATCGTGGAATTGTATTTAAGTGTATTTATACTATTTCAGTATCAATATCACTTTATAATAATCATATATAGTTACTCATTACACCATTATACCCATCCTTGTAAGGTGATGGTGGAAAATAGATTACACCACGGCGTGGAGACGGTATTCCGTAGGTACGCACGCGCGGTGATTTCATTTTTACGTAGGATGGATAGAAGGTGAATTAGGGTTGTTTCATATTTATAATAACATATCAGTATTTAAGTGATACTGATGTTATTACTTTATCATGAAACAACTAAAGAAGAAGAAGTTGAAGAAGAATGAAATTGAAAAGATAGGTAATGGATATTACCTCTTCTTTGAAACGCCTCTTTGAATCCTCCACTTAGGGAACTAAGATTGGTCTTTAAAGTAGACAAGGACCTCTAGGATTATTCTAGGGAAGTGGAGAATGGATTTTGGCAGGGGTTGGCCGAGCTTGAGTGCTCAAATAGTTGTGAGGAGGAGGGGGAGGAGGTTCCCTTTTATAAGTGATGAGAGGGGCACCTTAGGAATATCTCAAAATATTATTTCATATTAAACTCAAAATTGGGTTATAATGGTTCCAAAGGGTCTTATTTCGAATCTAATGTGGGGATGGGTCGAAATCCTATAAACTAATAGGATTTAGACAAGTTTAGGTTATTATTTTAACCTTATCAATTAGATTTAACTCTAAGTTAAATAATTTAACTTTTACCGTGTCTTTTTGTTTTCTTACACTATATGGTTAATGCACTTACTATAACATGCCAATAGAACCCCAAATTGTTTATTATTAATATATATATCCTTATCTAAGTAATTTGGCCGAACCTTAGATTTTTAATAATAAAATAACAATTAATAATATAATATTTGATTTAAAAACTATTTTGTGTCAATTTTGACACTATTTGATATATGATTTTTGTGAAAGTCATAACAGTATTATATGTTCGAACCAAGTTGATTAAATCAACACTAATATATCATAGTAACCTAGAAAATTAGTTGGATTCATAAAAAGTCTCAAATTACATTTATTTTGGTGTTTATGACATCAATTATGTCAATATTTCATTAATAAGATAATTACTGCATCATCATTGTGTCATAAATAAATTAAACTATTTAATGTCTAAAAATTGTAAATAAAATACCATTATGTAGGAAATCTTTTTATCTTTCTAATGAATATTTATAGTCGAATTTATCTTATGTATAACCCCATATTAAAAATTATTTACTTATTAAACTTTTATTTTAACTATTTTAACCCTTCTTTAAATAAATTAATAATAAATGTCCTAATCTAATCCAAGTGGGCCTTAATGGTCATATTTTAATACTAAGGTTTTTTTTGATCGAATTAAACATATCCAATAGAATTAGGACATGTGTTAGGGTAATAGTAATATCATATTTACCCTTAGTTACCCTATTTACTACTAACCGCGGTAAAAAAAAGTAAAAAGTTAATATTCACCAAAAAATTATTTTTATATCATTGAACCACATTTTACTTACTGATATCAACCGTGTCTGTCGGATTTTCGAAATTCCATTCACAAAAGCGGTAAAATTATGTTTTATGCAAAATTCAGTTTTTAACCTACCACTTAGTGGTTTTACTATTCATCAAAAATTGAATGTTTTCAGAAAAATACCAAAATTTCACCCTAGGCTAATTTTGGTATTCCGAATCCAAAAATGAAGTCCATTTTGAAAGATAAAATTTCAAAAAGTGGTTATTACTATTCATAACGGCTATTTTAAATAATATTTTAATAGCATATCGTCGTTTAGTGAAACTCGGTATTGCGTACAATGCAAGCTATCGAGGAAGGTCATGATTGCATGTAAAGTAAGCCAAACTAGTGTGTAGTGAAAGATTCCTTTGATGATATATATATATAACATAAAAACAAAATATTACTCATAAAAATCTCGGGTGTTACATAAGGCCTCTCCAGATTATATTGAGGATGATATGTCAAATCTATACCTTAATACTAAATCCTCTAACTATCCTATAAAGGAATCAGTGAAAATATTCACTTCTTGAAATTCTCCATATTCAAGCCATAATGAACCAGAACCATGTGATGAACCTAAAATAACTATCTCGGCCTTTCCTAGACCAACTAGAACCCATAATAACCATCTATTAGAGTTTTTAGTTGGAGATCCATATAGAGGAGCACAAACTAGTGCTTCTTTGAGAAATCATGTTGATAATCATGCTTTCTTGTCGCAACTTGAACCTAAAAACATCAATGATACTATTAATAATGAATTTTAGGTGATGGTTATGAAAGAAAATCTTTATAAGTTTAAAAGGAACAAAGATTGGAAACTTGTTGATAGATACAAATACATTTTTACCATAGGAACTAAGTTGGTGTTTAGAAATAAAGTAGATGAATCTGGTAACATAGTTATAAACAATGATATTTTGGTTTCACAAGGCAATAGTCGATAAAAAGGAATTGAATATGAGGATACCTTTTCACTAGTAGCTATAGATGAAGCCATTATAATATTTCTTACGTGTGCAGCACATCTTAATTTCAATCTATATCAAATGGATGTCAAGAGTTCATTTTTAATGGGTATATAAGTGAGGATGTTTTTTGGAAAAACCCATGGTTTTGAAAATAATGAATTTCAAAATCATGTTTTCTAATTATCAAAAGATTTTTATGGTTTAAAAAAATCTCCAAGAGATTGGTATGACAGATTAAGAACTTTTCATATTTCCAAAGGTCTTACACATGGTATAGAACATCATAAAATTTTTATAAAATGATTTTCCAATGATGTTTTAGTAGTTAAAATTTATTTAGATATTATTTTTTTGGATATTCAGAAAATTATTTAAGAATTGTGTTTTCTAAAAGAATGCAAAGTGAATTTGAAATGAGTTTAATGGATAAACTAATATTCATTATTGGATTACAAATATTTCAAAATAAATATGTTATTATCTTAAATAAAATAAAATATATTAAAGATATTCTAAAAAGTTTAGGATTGTACAACACTAAAAGTATTAACACTCTAATGAGTATTACATGTATTTTGGATCTTGGTGAAGATGGAAAATCTGTTGATCAAAACACATATAGAGAAATGATTTGAAGCTTACTCTACATAACTTTCAACCGACCAGATATTATGTATACTATATGTATGTGTTCTCTATTTCAATAAAACCCTAAAGAGTCTCATTTATATTTTGTTAAATGTTTTTTCAAATAACTCAACCATTCACCCAATCCATTATTATTTTATCCTAGGTAGAAATCATTTGATTTATTTAGCTATTCTAATTTTTATTTTTGTGGTTGTAAGTTAGATGAAAAAATAACCTATAGAACATGTCACATTTTAGGAAAGTCTCTAGTTGCATGGTGTAGTAAGAAGAAAAATTTGGTTGCAATATCTACTACTGAAGATAAATATATAGCTTCTGGTAGATGTTGTGCAAATATTTTGTGGATGAAACACACATTAATAGACTACGAATATTAATTTTGACGTGCTCATATAAAATGAAACAATACAAGTGCTATTAACATTTCATGGAATATTTTTCCACACTCCAAGACAAAAAATATTAATGTCAGAAAAAACTTTTTGAAAGACTATTATCCAAAATCTGATATCAATTTGTAATTCAATGGCACTGAATATCAGCTTCTTGATATATTCAAAAAACCATTAAACTTTGAAAGGATAAATTACATCATACATGAATTATGGATGATAGGTTTTAAGTGAAAGGATTACAGTTCTGAACTCAATGTTTCACATAATATTTTTTAACATTCATATTTTCACATGTCACTATTTTACACTTTATGTCTCAACATTACGGTCGCACTGTTTGCTATCACACTATTTGGATGACACTGTGAAATACTATTCTGGTCACACCATTGTGACTCTATTTTATATTTTCATTAGTTTTTTCCCATATCATTGTAATTATTATTTTATTGTTCTTTTTATGTGTGTTTTTTCACAATGTTTGGAATTACTAAATGATAAAAACCTGATATTTTAAACTTATCAATTCACTCAAGATTTCCTTTCTCAAAACCAAATACATTTCCATCTAAATATTCATCTCTCCTTCAACTCTTTCTTTTTATTGAACCTAACGTTATATGCCTAGAATGAAGCGACCCTCTTAGTCGACTCCTGAGAAGTGACTGTCTCAAAAAAAACTAATAAGTTACCGTGAATATCAATTGACTGACTGTTGAATCCTATTCTTGTAAATATCATAGTCATTCCTGAAAATGAATTATATCTGAAGTGGCTATTGTAATGTAATTCACTCCTCATGAATGTTCTAACATAACAATTCTGGTTGGATTGGTTTACTAAAGAAAAACAACTCATTTATCTGAAATGTGTTTCTTAGTTCCATTACTATGTCCAATTTTAATTCAGTACGAATGATGAATTTGTTGTAAAAATATAGATTAATGGTCAAAGATGTAAATTTTACTCGATTTTATCGACTGGATGCCAAGGTATACCTCATGAAGGAATATGTGATGATCATTTACGAGAACCTCCTCCTTTCAGTGATATTTTCATCTTAGAAGAAGCCTTGGGAAATATAACTAGAAATAATAAGAACAAAAGGGAAATTGTTGGTGATTTGGATGGTGATAAAATTTTGTTCATTATGTTTGTCCAGAATCATATAATTCAAAGGAAAAGGGATTTTTCTACTCTTAAGTATTAAGATGTATTCATGATATATATTATGAAAAATGGGGACAAGTTAAATCTATGTAAGTATATTATACTTCACATGAATTAATTGATCAATGCAACTTCGAAGTATACCTCTTTGTTCTATTCAATATTAATCTCTTCAATGTTGTATACTAAAGGATTGGTTGGACTAAATGACAATGTCATCATAGATTATGTTTTCTGTATCTCAAAAGATACAATCACAAGGATGAAGATTAGCTGGAATCCATGGAAACAGTCTTGGGTATGGGACAAAGAAATGTTGTATGAAAATTTGAATCACATTGAAAACCCCTCAAGGACTATGGACACGTGAGACCTAGTCCTATAATTTTATGAGTTGGTGGAATTCTTATTTCAAGAAAAAGAATATGAAAAAGATTCATCTATGTATAGAATTGTCTTAGAATAAGAAGATAGTGGCATACCTGAACAACAACTTAATGAACAAAAAATTGGAAAAGAAATAGTTGATGAAGGGTTTGTTGATAAAGAAAGACATGCTACTATTCTAGAAGATCAAGATGTTCCTGAGGAACATATAGAATAACCTGTTGTTATGGAAGGTCTTGCAGTTGTGGAATGGTCTGAAGAACATGTTGAGCCAGAATTAATACTGTCAACTGAAGAAATAATGGACCAAGCATTTCATCAAGCTTGAACAGAGATGGGTGAGCCTAAATTTGATGTATGATGGAAAATAGAGTAAGAGACTGGGTATCTCACTCTTAGATCTGATGAAAAAAATTTAGGGGGAGAAAAAACTCATTGTAGAAAGTACTCAAGTACAATGTTCTATCGATACTAGTCATATGGAAAATGTGTATAAATTCCATATCTATATTGATGTCTCAGACTCTCAAGTGGATTCAATGGGAAGAATCGATCATACAACATATTTTTAATTGAAATATTTTTCTATACCTAGAGTAATACCTGCTAAGGAGCCTGATGCTATTGTTGTTTTTGAACTAGATATTTCACAAGAAACTCCAAGATAAGTAATCCATGAGGACTTAAAAGTTATCTGTGAAAATATGTGTGCTGGCTTTGATAAGTTTTTAAAATCTCAAAATCTTTCTGTAACATGTCTATTTGAACATGATGCTAGTATGCTTTTGTAGAAGCTTATTTGGAAAACGCAACCTCGGATGTTGCATGAAATTCAAGAAGTAAGAATTGAAAATCTACAGAAAAGTGAGGAATTTAAATCTCTATTGTCTTTGGTGGATGAACTGAGGAAAGTGTTTGAAATTTTTGAACCTCTTATTTCTCGATTCAACACAGAAGATACTAACAAGATTACCAAAATGTTTGCAACACTGATCCACCAAAATATGGTCTCTTTTGTTGAGAAAGTAATCAAAATCAATGACTAGTTGGTAGATGGAATTTGAAAATGGGCATCATCAAAAGATTCCTTGCCTGGTGTATTCAAGGAGTCTATTTAAACTACTGTCACAAATCATGATACACCATGTGCAACCATCTCCACTCCTTTCTCCTCAGCCAATCCTTCTCAATCATCTCAATTTTCAAAAAGTGTAGTTCTAAGAATTGTTATTCAAGAAGATCATAAATCGTTGAAAACTCCACCTGTTTAGGAATGTCTTCCAAATTTTTTTCCCAAAAAGTGAACATATAAATGACATGGTTCAAATGTACTCTAAGGATGATTCTATATCCTATGATGATATTACAAGGAAGTTAAATTTCTAATTCAAAATAATTTATACAAATCATCAATGGACAAATCATTTCATGTATCTTACAAAGAATTTGAAAATGCATTTTTTGATGCAATCATTTAAGGAACAAGTGCAGAAAATTAATGAGTTCACACCTACCTTGGAGAAGTTTATTGAAAATGAAGATTATTTTGGGCATGAAATTCAGTATGGTGGTGAGGTCATCACTGATTTCATCAATTCACTGAAGCCCTCTCTCCATGTGCAAATCACTTCTATAGTGGCTCCTACAATTACTCCCTTGAGGCATGCATCCACCTATTCCTCTTTGTATTCCCTTTACAATGCTACTATGTTCATCTCTCAGGCTCTGATCAATATCAAAGTTATTATTCTTGTGCAATCCTTGACTCATTATTCAACCAAACACACTCTTGCATGTTCTATTTTTGATGTTCTGCATCTTCCTTCTGTCACCATTGGATCACTCTTAGCTACAACCTCTTATTCTGATCATGTAGATCCTACTGCTGATTCTGCCAAAGAAAATGAGAAGTCTACTACCTATAAAGAGAAGTGAATGATGTCTTTTTGATAGGATTGTTCTTAATTTTGTATTTTTATCCTATTTCTTTATTTAATCCGATCTTATTTTTTAATTTACTATGACTTATTGCTGTTTGAGTTTAGCCAAACTCTTATTTTGTGCTTTTTATTTTCTTTTTTATTATCCCAAAAGGGGTAGAAATATGAAATAAATGCTTTATTCACTTTTTTTATACTTCATATATTCCATGATTTGTGATCATAAAAAATGAGGAGATTGTTGGTGAAAAACAGTGGAAGGGGTCGTGTGACATGGACAGTCATATGTACTATTGTTTACCTCGACCCAGGGTGTGGATCAGGTTTATTAATATAAACTACATTGTGGTAAGTGATCACTAAGGAATGTGGATCATGTCTCTTCGCGAGACTAAACCACTTGTTTTATCCATTGTTCCTTTTAATTTTTTTCCTCAACATTTCTTTACATTTCATAAAACTAGATTCTAATTTGATAGTTATTCTTAGATACAAGTTATAACTACTTTTTCCTTATTCTAATTTTACCAAAAGATATATCAATAACTCAGATTGATATTACTGATAATTAATCAGTCTTCATAAAATATATTTGAACAGTCAAACTATTATAACCCTATTAACATGATTAACTAGAATGTATTAATTTGTTCGGGAATATTTTTAAGTGAATTTTAATTGAAATTTTTATAGATACTCAATTCACCCCCATATTGGGTACCCCCCTCCGACCAACATTTTGGACTAATTTATGGACTAAGATCTTTTGGATCTATCTAGAAATGTGTGGGTTTGCTACTTGTCTCTACAAGCTTAATCTTCTCAGGTTTTAATTTAAAATGATTATAAGGATTTACCAAAATGGTTTTTATATACATTATTCACAGAATACATTTAGATATTTATAAATATAATTTTATTTTAATTTTGGTTAGTTACACAAGCTATGAATTATGTAAATAGTTACACATCCCTATGGTTTGAACATATTTACTTGGTTGAATGAATTGGGATTTAGAAACTAAATAATAAGCTAAATGAATACATATAAAAAATAATAAATGAGATAATATAGTAAGATTTTAAACCTTCTAAAATACTATTTATTTAATTCCTTCCAAAGAAACACTTTTCAAGACCTTATTCATCTAACTAGGTAGATTGTTCAAAATTAGGGTTCCCTTGGATAATCTTATGTAATGAAAAAAATTTATGGGTTACCCAAATAGATATATGCCCATATTTGACATATGATTTAGTTTAAATATAATTGGAAAACCCTAAGAGGTAGTATACCAAAGAAATAGAGATGATTTTATCCATTTTTTAGATTTGGAAAGGAGTTGATTGCTCAACTATCAAAGAATAATATATGATTTGATTGGCGTGATATATTACCTAAAGAGTTATATAGTGATAGGAATTAAAGACAAGACTAAATTCATAGAGGAATATAGATCTTCTTCCACTAATGGATATGATTTATTTAAAATAGTTCATCATTTTAGTACAAGAAAATTTCATAAAATTACTTATTAAATGAATATAAAACATGATAAATATATAATAAAAAAAGATAAAATGGAATCCTGATAAATGATGATTAAATTAAGATTATTATTAGAAAATGAGAAATGTAATATAGGTAATCCATTACACTCGTATAAAAATTTAACAATAATTCTAAAGAAATAAGAAAAATTATATATATTGGAGGGGACTCTCCCTGAGCTTTCCTAATATCCAATTAACATTATAGAATTTAATTCTTATAATTTCATGAATATATGATACCAATGATACATTAAACAAATCATTGTGAATATGAATATGAGTTAAAAATTAATATATAGTTTATGACTAATGTTTTAAGTTTTCATTAAATTGATAGAGTAAGAGTTTATACATCAATATGTTTTATATGATGGATTTTTCAAAACATGGATGAGTCTGGAATAAAATATGTGTTGTTTGAATCACTATTGTTTTTTCTTATATGATAAGATATATATATATATATATAAACAATTAATGATTGATGAATAAATGTTATGATATTTGATATGAATGATTTATGTTTAATTAAACTCTAGATTTTTTTTGAAAATGAGATAAGGATTAAAAAAATTGATCAAGGATAAAAGTGTTTATCCTATATATTTTCTAATATATTACTGAAAGAGTTACCATCTCTAAAATAGTTCCATATTATTATGAATAAAGTCTTTTTTTAATAATACTTATAAAAAAAGAATAATAAATATGAATCAGATAAAACAGTGTTATTACTAAATATCCCACTTAATAAAAAAAGTGTTATTTCCTAACAAAATGGATATTGTGTCTCTCAGAATAGTATTCTTGAAGGAACCTAGGTGTGATAGAAATATAAATTACCAGTATTTTCAAAAAATATTAACAGTGTTATAGAATATATTCTAGTATACTAGTACCTAAATTTCTATTCAAATCACATGTAATTAAATTTATGTACAAAGAATAGAAATTGAAAAATAAATATAAATAATTCTTTTTCCATTTGTCAATGCTGATATGATTCACTCATCAATGGAATTTCATAGCTCTAAATAGCCAACAAATTCATAATATATATCATCCACACATGAACCAAAGAATTTGGATCATGATTCATTGATTCCTAGGTTCTATATTGGGAAATTGAAGTGATTTATGGCATCCCTTTTATCACATGGGAAAAACAAACTTGACCCAAGGAAGTAATATCGAATCGGCCTTGTTTATCTCTTTATTTCTCTACTTAAATATTATATAGGGTAGGAGAGGAGAAAATATATCTAAAAATCATGAAAGGGGATGGTCACCTGATTATTGGGATTAATATTTGTTTTTATATTCAGTTTTTAATTTTCTTTATTTCCTTTAAGTACCTTAAGAAAATTAATCCTATAAACAGCTAAAATCCCACTTATCCAAGTAAAATTACCACAAATTTCTATCATTTTGTCACTAATTTAGAAACTTCAACATCTAATGTGATAAAATGAAAAACATTAACTAATAAAATTCCTCCCAAAACTATTTAACAAACATTGAATCCATAATTTTCATTAAACAAATATTCTCTCTTATTCACATTATAATTAAAAATATCATAAATGACTTGGGAAATAAATTAAATAATTATTATTATAAACTATAATAATATACATTAATTAATTTAATTGTTATTTTTCACAATCTAATAGGTGGAACAGATGGATACACTTTTTTTGTTATCCTCTAAGACCTTATCTCTATAGTAGTGACTCATACTCACAATCAAAAAGTGGTATCTTGAAACACATCATTGACCCTAGAGAGAAAACGGAAAGGTCATAACTATGACTAACTCTTATGAACATGTATTGTGTAACATAATCTATTTATCTCATGATGTCACATTAAAAAGGATGCACATCTCATTTCACCATTCTTACATTCTTTATTTATTCTTTTAATGACCATTCAAGATTAACCTAACTTCTTCTACCATTGACATAGATTTGGTAAAGGTACTACCGGCCTGGTCTACTAGGACCAAGATATATCATTCTTTCATGAGTGATAAATCCAAAATTGATCTTCCAATTGATGTACATGATCATATAATACACATTAAAAATAGTCTAAAGTTAATAGACTAATACACATGATCATATATAAAAACATACAATTCCATCTGAAACATATGGCATTCTTATAGGCATGTCAGACCTCATGATCTACTCTACTCAAGATCACTGATTGAGACGTTCATTAAAAAAGATATTTCAATGCTTATGAGCCTTCATAATAAAAAATTCACATATAATTTATATCCCAAAATTAAGACACATCTAGACCATGGGACATACTTTTATGATTGATATTATAGTATCTCAAGGTTCACATTATAGTTGGGAACGGTTATAAAATTTTGAAATGAAATAGAATATAAAGATATTACTAGCTAAATATTATATGAATAATTAATAAACACTAATATAATAAGAATTCATCATGCATAAATCATTCTATATATGATATGGTAATCTAAAAATATTTTTCAATTTTGTTCCAAGGTACCCACATTCACAAAAAAATAGAGAGGGTATAGTTTCTACAAGGTTAGTGGAGGTATATTTCGGAATTTGTGAAGATAAAAGTAAATAAAATAAAATATTAAGCCATTAAAATACAAACTAAATATATTTTTATAACATAGAATTATTTAGGATGTATTGGTAAAGAAAGATAATGTAAATAAGTAAGTTCATTTTTTTAAATGATTTAAAAGAAAAATTAAAAATAGAATGGTTATGATATTGTGATGGTGAATGTAGAAAGAGTTCAATGTAGATGAAATAAGTTTTTAACACCATAACATTGGTTATTATAGAGTAATAGAGTTTGAATACTTTCATCAAATAGTTAAACATTATTAATATATTTCATAAGTGTCTCTATGATTTAATAAAAAATTCATCATAGATATTACTCACTAAAAGATTTTTGTGTGTGGTTTCAACATATTGTCTCATAGTGATGTTTCCAGAATTACATAATGAAGTAATGATTTTTAAAAAAACTAAGAATGAAAAAAATATATTACCTCTATCGAGGTCTAGCATAAGGGATGTTATTAAATATTATCATATGTATGTATGTATTTATTATTATTAAAGGATTTTAAAAATATAAAATATATCATTTTAAATAAATTAATGTTTCCAGTTTATCTTTCTTTATATTGGGTATATATATTATGTGACATGAAATTATAATTGATCTTTCAAAATAAGACATTGAGTTATAACTGATCAAATTTTTTCATGGAGTATTATAGGCTATGGTGAAATGTAAAGCTTATCGTGGATTGTATTTTATATATAGATACTTAATATGTACATGAGATACAATATGATTTTTATTATGTTGGATAACCCACTCACTATACCACAAAGAGTTTCATACAACTGGTTTTTTATATACTTGGGGTACATGTTTCATATTTAATAACCATACCAAAGGTTATAAATTTACCTAGCTTGAGAACCTTCATGATTTTAGGCCATTATTACTATATCCATGAGTTTGAGATAATCATGGATTGGTTGGCTATGATTTTAAATTCTGCAGTTAGTTGAGATTTAACCAAGATAGTATTTTTCATCTTCTATAATGAGTATAACATCTATGTATTTGATTATCATGGACTAAGGAAGTTTATATCCATACAAAGATAAGGTGATTGTGATATTCTAATCTATTTGGATATGATTCATGTTATGTATCCATCCAAGTTTATAAATGGTATAAGATAAATTCATCGATTTAGTTAGTATATGATTAAATAAGAAAGAACATGTGAGTTATTTATATGGGAATGACCAATTTATTTACTATTGTAACATAACATTTTTGATATTGGGACTATATGACTATATATACATGTATATGATACATCTAGTGGATATAGGTATTTAGATAATTTTTTTATAGATATCACATCAAATCCCTTTATAGATTTTTTAGCATTAAATATTTTTTAAAGGTTCATACTTTCTTATAATTATGGAATAGGGAATTCATAATTGTTTTCATTTATAAAAAGGAATATAGGGTCACATTTTGTGGGTTTTTAAATATATGTTAAGTTTTTGTATAGATTTTTTGAACAAAATAGTGAGATCTAACACAAAAATATTTTAAAATATATCTAAAATAATTTTTAGATTGATCATCACAAGTTTCTACATAGGATTTAAAACGTGGTGAAAATGAAAATGAATTTTTCCAGAATGAGTTGTTGAAGGTATATAAATGTATTTTTTGATATGGATTCAAAACTTTCTATATATGATGTGATATATGGAAATGTTTGTTAAGTCCATGAGGATTTAGTGTATGTTATTTATTACTGGAAATGGGCACTTAGAACACACTAGGGTCTATGCTGCTGTGAACCATGACATAGTAAGGGACATTATGCCATAATTTTTTTCATGGAATCCTATGTAATATATGATTAGTTATGTCATGTAGATTAGCCTTGATCTCCTAAATCATGTTATAATTATCAAATGATTATCCTATGATAATGATTGGACATGTTTTAACAACACAAACATTTTTTTAGAATTAACCAGATGAATCAAAACAAAGTGTCCAAAGATTAAAATGTTGTAACTTATGAAAATTTTCAGAAACAATTCATTATTTAATAGCTGAATTTTTGGATTATAATGTTTTTATTTTTATTGATATATAAATAGGAATGTGGTTGAGGATATATTGATCTTGAAAAAATAAACATATTTACCTCTCAATTTCTTGATGCCTTTAAATTGAGATATATAATACAATATATTAAAGGAGATGATTCCCAAGTATTGTAATATTCACACATCACATGAATACCCTAAGGAAAATGAACCCATTGGATACTACTGTACCTAAATCTCTTAAGAGGTATTAAAGAACAAAAATGAAAAGTTATGTTTAATTTTTTTTGATGGATTTCAATGTTTAAATTTTATACATTTTATCATGATGTTGTCAGATTAAATAATGGGCTCTAAATACATATGAAGGAAATTTTTAGAGTCCTACACCTACAGATACTAGTGGTTTCCCAATGGGTTACACTAGATATCTGATGGTGTCTTGAAAAATAAATTTTTTATCCAGGTTCCACTAGCTAGTTAATGTGACTAAGATATAATTTGGATTTTATAAAAGTATCGCCCGCTAGCTATTATTATATAGATAGTACTCTTCCACCCTTTTTTGTGGACCCAAAAAACCTTAATTATACTCATAATGAATATATATAACCTTCATAGGGTCCAAAATTATCATTAATCTATTTTAGGCTATACATACACCCTAATGATTCTTTGATGACAACAGTTACCCTAGAGATCCTTTTTGATCAAATTATGCTTTATTTTCATCATTGACATTCTCCTATGTAAACTTTACTCACATATTCCCTCTCATTAAAAATATAAATTCTTATTGGGGGATTTTTAACATGCTTAAAATGGTTTTAAAAAGTAAACCTATTATTTTTATTTTTATTATGAGATCATTAGCATTGACTGTGAGGGTTTGGGTGATCACTACGAGTGAGTGTGAGGGGGTTTTTTCACACTACCATTAAAAGTGTGGGTATTGGGTTTGAATCCACATCCACTAAATGGAAAGTGTTGTAAGGGGATTTATTGATAAAAAACTAAAAAAAGAAAGGTTCTTACTTCTTGTAAATGGGATTGTTGGCTACCACTAAATCCAAGTGGTAATGAGAACTCTTTTGAAATTGAGGGGAGGTGATGTAGATATCCTTATAGATTATTATTGAAATATTTTTTCAAGACTTTGGAATTTTTTATGTATTACTATTGAGTCGTAATTTTTTTATCACATTAATTGTTTTAATATATTCTATTTTAGTTTTTATTTCTTAAAAACATTTAAAATATAATACACTCCTCCTAACCCACATTCCATCTCTACCCAAGACTAATAATTGGTATCAAGTCCTACCTTGATTACAAAACCTTAAACAGTTTCAATAAATTATCACTTACAGATGGTATCTACCTTAAATACACATGTTAATTTTAATGAACACTCAATGGGTATAACTCAATAATTTGATTTATCAGACAATGATTGTAAAAAAAAGAATGACTACTTTTTCTATAAGTATTGGTTATCTAGTATGAATATTCGTAATGCATGGTCATTCCCCCACTCAAGAAAAATATTAAAAATAAACCCTTGATGATATATTATTTTTTGAGTTTCATGTAAAAGCCTTGAATTCTCTACATTTTAGGTTATACAAAACTAAATTTAATAAAATTTCCATGTGTAAAACTCCTTATAAAATTTGAAAGTTAAAATATGTTTTGCATGAGGCTATGAATAATGTGAATAATTCATGTCTTGATATGTATCACCATGATTTTAAAATATTAATTATGAATCCAAAATATTATATAACTAAAACATTTACATGCTTCATTGATATATATAATGTAAGGAAATATTTAGGTAGTGTAGTTATAATGTAGATGCTTGTGAGTAAGATCATTGGGATCTTTCATGGTTCTTAGGATCCCAAAATGATGGAAATATAATAAGCAAGGTACATAAATATGATTGTTGAATAACACATTGCGTAACTCATGACCTATGAAATTAAAATAAAGATACATGTAGAGAGGGAACCCAAGGAATTAAAAGAGAATAATGCCATCGCTTAAAAGGAAAATAATGATGAATCTTCTATAATTAATGGTGATATTTCCAATCATTATAAGAATATGATCAAATTTTACAAGAATAAAAACTAATAAAAAATTAAAAATGGAAAATAAATAAGGTAAACTGAAGGTTAGATGTCATGATTTAAATAATAAGTTTCACATAAAATGGAGTGCCCCACACTCAAAAAGAAAATAAAATAGATGATGGAAATTAAAAAAGACATTCAAGGTGTCAGATAAAAATGTTAATGATGAATCCCTCTCCTCATCAGACATAGGTGGTGGAAGTTCCAAGTATCTCATGGACAACATAATGATAAAGCCAGAGTTTAGTTTTTATATTTTCTATTTTTTGTTTAATCATTTATATTATGGTGATCTTCATTATACTAGAGAAAATTTACAAGAGGTTTTTCTGAACATGATTTGAAATTAAAATATCTTAAATATATATATATTCATTTTTTTTGTAAAAAATATTTAATTAAAAAATAAAATAATAATTTAAAAGATGAAAATTATAACAAAAAAATTATATTTAAAAAAATGAAAAATCTCAATAAATGAGATTCAACTTGTTAATGGAGGAAAATTAATGCCTGAAAAATGAATTAAATAAAGTAAAAAAATGGTTTTTTGAAGTGCCAAATTAATATTAAAAATTATAAAATAAATACAAAGATATTAAATAATATCTTTCCATGTTACCCCAATGTGGGAATAATTTAAACTTGATTTTAGGTTCCCAAATCCACGGTAAAGTTACTTATGGTATTGGTTACTCAAATGAAGCAATCTTCTATGGAAAAATTAAAAAGAAAACTTTTTTATAAGGTGGATCTTAATAAAAAATAATAATTATTGTTAGAAAATTCTGAAATTTATTTATGAGTGTAATTAAAACATAATTATGATATGTTAGTAAAAATTCTATTCATATTTCTTTAAAGAAATTCTAGAAATATTTTCAAGATAAATTTTGATTCCAAAATTACTTTTATATGACATTAGTGGACCCAAATTTTGGGTAACAAAATATTTAGTTCATTAATTCTTTTTTAAGAAAAATATCTCAAGATAAAAGCCTATAGGGATACATGGTATATGTATTGTGGGTTATTGAGGAATATATATGGCAACTAAAATGACTTCTACGACAATGGAAAGATTTATAGAGGGCATGCCGCCTTTGGTGATAACTCAAAGAGTAAGATCACTGGTATAAGTACAACTAATTATTTAAACTCCAATATATTTAAATATAATTTATTTTTCTATGGTTTAAAATATAATTTTTTAGTATTATACAATTGTGTGGCAGTAGTTTTAAATTTTATTATGAAAATTATATATTTATGGTTTTTCCCATATAAATATTTTATTTATAACATCAAGGATTAAAAATGTTTATGTCATTGATTTTAAATACATTCCATGAAAAAAAATTAAATTTGGGTATGAATAAGATAGTTATTAATGGATATGGTATATGTTTATTGGAAATTATACCGCACATTTTCTTGTTAAAGATAGCTGTAACAATCTTGTACGAGACTTACTAAAACTGTATTTTTATAAAGGTATTCTTTGTGTGACTTTCCAACTGAGTAATATAAACAAGTACTATTCAAAATAGAAAAAAGTTTAAACATATAAGGTCATTGATCTTATACACATTAATCTCTTTTCATAGACCAATGTTTCTAATATACAATATAAAAATTACACCTTCATAATTTTCAATGATTATGCAGGATTTTCTTGGGTTCATATCTTGGAACATAAAATTAAGGCTTATAAGGTCTTCATCAAATATTCCAAAAAGGTTTCAAATAAAAAAGTTTATAAGATCATTTACATCGGAAATGATTATGAAATAGGGTTTTAAAATATTGATTTTTTTCAAGGTTATGACCATTCATTTTCATCTCCTAGAACAGCTAAAAAATAGGGTTTT
The DNA here is from genome assembly GCA_963277665.1 of Viscum album. Classification (NCBI taxonomy): domain Eukaryota; kingdom Viridiplantae; phylum Streptophyta; class Magnoliopsida; order Santalales; family Viscaceae; genus Viscum; species Viscum album. The sequence goes on along the minus strand of OY728133.1, from coordinate 715,654,523 downwards.
TGAAAGAAAGAATCAAACTCTAAAAGAAATTTTTTTAACTTTAATAAATTAATTTAAACACCCAAAATAATTTTCAACTGATGTATTCAATGACTCATGATATAACATTAAATGTATACTTATATGACCCATTTTCAAAATTTCCCCTTACGAGATTTGGAATGTTAGAGTATCAAAAGTTGGTTATTTTAAAGACTTTGTGGTTAATGTTTTATTATTAATACCAAATACAATCTTCGTAAATTTGACCCTAAATAAGATGATGGTATATTTCATGGGTATTCCAATTCAATTAAATTTATCAGGTATTTAATAAAAGTATTAATATTATTGAATATTCAACTTATATAAAATTTAATGATAATTTTCCCAAATATTATCCTCAAATCGATGATGTTGAGGTAGAATTAAATTTTTTTTACTTAAATGAACCACAACATCCTAAATAAAATGAAGTTAAAAAAAGAACCTAGACCATTACCCAATGAATGTGTTAAACCTAGAGATCATCTTCTTAAAAACAGCATCAACGATTTGTAATCTGGTACTTATACTAGGAGGTCCATTATAAAGTATGTAGAATATCTCCCTTATTTCTCTCGCCTAGAGCCCCAAAATCTTAATTATTCATTTAATAATGAAAGTTATGTGATTAATAAGAATGATAAATTAAATCAATTTATCCAAAAAGATGTTCTGTATATTTTAGAATGTCTCAATGATAGTCTTATTATTGGATCTAAATGTGTATTTAGAAATAAATTATATGATCAAGGTAATATCACCCAAAACAAAGATCGAGTTATAGCTAAAAGATATAATAAATATAAAGTCATGTAATATAGTGAATCCTTTTCTCTATTCACTAGGATATAATTCATTATAATCTTAATTGAATTTGTATCTCATTTAAAATTTATGCTTTTTCAAATAGATCTTAAAATTTCATTTTTAAATTATTTTATTTCCAAAAAGGTTTTTATGGAACAATAATCCAGTTTTCAGGATTCTAAATTTCTAGATCATTCTTTCATGTTATGCAAATCACTTTTTGGATTGAAACAATCCCCCCATGCATGTAATTATATGTTAACAAAATTTCATTTAGAAAATTATTTTAAGATTTTTAATGATGTTCCACCATTTTTTTCAAAGAATATTTAAAATGTTCATTTCGTTTTAGAAATTCACGTTGTGGAAGTAATTTATATTTCAAATAAATAATAAATTTGTAAATATTATTATGATTTAATGAAAAAATAATTTCAAATGAGTTTTATAGGTGATTCAAAAACCGTCATTGATATTAAAATATCTCAAAATTTGGATAGAACATTTCTTATAAAAAGAAAATACACTAGTGGTAATTTAGAGAATTATGGAATAGATCATGTAATGGAGATTAGTACTCAAATTATTACTTCTTGTAAGATTGCCTTGGGTGATTTTGGTAATATGGAATACTATAATATTTATAGAGGTATGAGTGGGGATCTTTTATATCTTACCATAACCAAGAGAAACATCATGTTTAGTGTATGCCTTTTTTCCCATTTTTTGGATGATCCAAAAGAATATCATTTATATTTTATAAAAATAATTTTTACATATTTGAAATTAACCAAAAAATAGTTCATTTTAACCAAAAGTCATATCGATTGAATATACCTATTTTCATAATGATTATTTTTTTGGTTTTAAATATGATAGGAAAATTATGAGAAGGACATTCAAATTTCATGGAATGTATCTTATTTCATGGATTTCTAAGAATAAGTTTTTCCCCTTTCTCTGGATAAATAGTAATATATTTTCATGGAAATTAATAACTCACAAATAATTTAAATGAGCATAATATTATATATTATGGATTAAATTTTGATCACGTTCCTATAAATAGTGGCACAACAAGTGATATTTTTATTTTTAAAAATATAATTAAAATATTGTTACACAAAACACATCGAACATTAGAACAATTTTATAAAAGGCTATTTCCCAAAAATTTACATTTTTATGGTTTTTATTAAATAATTTAAATTACAAAATGTCTTCACTATACCCCTTATGGTTTTTCATTTTGATTTTATTAATGGGGGTAAAGGAATATTATTACATTAATTTATTCATTTAATTTTGAAAAGCATAATAATATTTATATCTTTTAATTTTTACCATGATCTAAAATCAATATATAATTTACTTTTAATCTTCAATGTTATTGATATATATCATTTTATTTAAATTATGATATCATTAATTATTTTATATGTTTTTTTAAATATTAAATTGATTGATTTATTTATTTCACTCTCATAAATAAATTTTTCATTTTTTGTTTAACTATTGATTTTCATGGTTTGGTTTCCCATTATACTTTTAAAAGTAAGAATCAATTTAGTGGGATAAAACTTTTTTATAAAATTTTACAATAGTTAGACATGATTAATATTTTATTTGAGGTTTTTGAAGTTCAAATGCATATCGTTTTGAAAAATAACATTTGGTGTGAGGTATTCTGTTTTTAAAATTTTATTTTGAAATGTTGAAATATTTTAATATTTTAATTTTTTAATTATGCTTCAAGAAAATAATGGTTTTATATTTCAAAATAAATGATGTTTTACTCTCTTCCCAGAGAACATTAATAATGATATTAATAAAATTAAAAAGCTTTTCTGCATAGATATCTTTATGATTTCATTACCCTTGTTTAAATAACTATTTTTATAATCATGTTGATAATATCAAAATGAGAGAGGAACTTGATGATATTAAAGGTATTTAAATGTAAAATATTGTTATTTCAATAATATATTTATTTGGTATATTTTATTGAATTTTTTTAATGACATAGTGTTTTATGTTTTTTTCCTTGAATATTTTTTTAAAAATGTTTTTATAAGTTCATATGTATTTTTTATAATAAAAAAGGTGGAGAAGACCGTGGTAATGGAATTAAATGTAAATTTATTTATAAAATGGGGTAATGTTGTTTGAATTTGGAAAATATTTCATATTTTTTTAAACCTATAGTATTTTACTATTAAACCCTGAATATTTTATTCAAATCACGGATAAATTTAATTATAAAATATTGAATTTTTTTTTGTTATAGTTGTGAGAAATGTTTCGTTCTTTTATTTGTATTGATAATTATTTAACTATTTGTAATCATTAAAAAGGTGGAGAATTTTGTACCTCACTCTCTTAAGAGGCATTAATCACCACAAACACAAAATTGTCTTTATAATTTTTGTTATTTTGATAGATTTGAGTTTTAATATTTTATTCATTTTTCTATTCATTTTATAAAAAAAATGGAGGGCCCAAAATACTTGTAGAGGACATTATTGGAGTCCTCCACCTTCAGTTAATGGATACCAATGGGTGGGGTACAGTAGAAAGTCAGTGGGAGCAAGAAAGAACACTTGTTATATCTAGGTTTCATTGAAAAACTGGTGACACCCACTGACAATCTGGTGCCTTCGAGATATGTAAAACAATAGTCATTTTTATAGACCCTAACACCTTAATTTGACTCCCAATGTATCAATACAACCCTCATGGGATTCAGAACATTCCTAAAGTTGATTGAATCTATAAATAAATCTTACAGTTGGTTTATTCTAATGGTTACCTTATATATTGGCCTTGATCTCATAATGCTTAATTTTCATCATTCTCTTTAACATGTATACTCTTGTCACACATCCTTTATATTATTATTGCCCTAACTTTTTATTGGAGGATTTTTAATGTGATTACAATGGATTGTATAAGATAACTAGATTCTAACTGAAACCACTAAGGAGATAGTGTTTTAAATGAGTTTCTCACTAAAAACACCAAAATTAAAGGTTCTTACCTCTTCTAAATTCATTTATTGACTAAATTTAATGCCATGTAGTAATGGGAACTCTCAATAAATTGAGAGGAGTAAACATAGGGATCCTTTATAATATAAATGTTGAAATAATTTATCAATGTATTATTAATTTCCTTTTTTTTATATTTCATTCAATGTTAACTATTAAAATTTTTGTTTATGAAAATAATTGTTTTAATCTCATTTAGTATAGATTTATTTTCTAAAAAATTAAAAGTAAATTCACCCCCCCCATATTACTATATTTACTTGAACTAATATATACTTATTATTTCTCTATATCAATATTTTAGTCATAATCTTTGAAAGATTTTGACCATCAAAGAAAAGGTTAATAATTATTCATTTTATTAACTATGGAACAAAATGAAATGAAATATCTTGTATATTATAGGTATTGATTAATTTTTTTATGTGTTTGTATAATTCGTGTCCGTTCCAAGACTCTCCACATTCACCAAGACTCAAATAAATTTTAGACTATATTGTCACCCTATGTAATCATTTTTATATTGCGACTAGGATGGTATATTCATCAAGTTGGGGTATGTTTATATATTTACACAAATTATTCATGTTTTCTCAGTTAGATATTTTTCTTGAATTCAACCACAATTATAACAAGCCCGAATTATATGGAGGGGTATGAAAAAGCCTATGTTAGTGTTTGAGAATAACTTTGAATACTGCACGAGCGGGTAGGAATGTATTTTGGGGTTTAAAATGAAAACATCTCAAACTAATGAGCATAGGAATAATCATATTACAATTGAGTAGGGAGACTGTCCTATTCCCATCAAGAAGAGGATGGTTATATTTGAACATTACTAGAAAACCCATATACTACTTGCACTGTATGTGTTCCAATGTTAGAGGCCACCTTGGATTCAAGGAGAACCTAGCCCATAGAATTCGAAAGACTAGATAGAGATAATGGATTGAGTGTTTCTTTCAATTTGAATACAGTATGACCAATTGGTTATTTTTGAATTGACCCCACCTTCAAGATGAGTTGATTAATTGGTTATATCTAATTATATAGATGCATTATGATGATACCTTATAGTGGTAATAGTTTGAGAACCACATTAGGGGGAGTATTCCCCGGAATCTTTGAGATTGGTTTGAGTTCCGGATTTATTAGACCATTGTAATGGAAATATGATTGATATGAGTATGTATCAAAGTTCTTATACATCATTAAGTGCTCCCTTTATATTTTGTGTGAGGGGATTATAAAATAATGGTGTGTGATTGGTTTGGTCTGTGCTGGAAGATTGAGTGGGACTATGAGAAATAGAGTCAAGTAGGGGTTGTGACTTTATTCATTCCCACACTTGTTAAGGTCCTAAAGAGAAATTAGGTGATCAAGATATTACTAGAAGATACACGGATTGATACTGAGAAATGTTTAGGTTTCCTAGGGGGAAATTCATTATATTAAATCAACTTATGATAAATTTTTAGATCCCAATAGTGTATGCATACACTTACATGAACTCAGTCATAGAGATTGGAAATGGTGTAATCTCACAAGTTGTCAAATTAATAAGGGGATAACATAATCTATACTAGAAGGGTTTGAGTCCACATTGATCAAACCTATCTAAAAAATCAAGTAGTTGACTTCCACCAAGGTATAACAGTGTATGGACCTCCATATTAGAAGTAGTGTAAAGACAAAGGGCCTCTATATAGAGGGTATAGATATCCACCAAGAGGCCTATTTAGTATATGATAAATTATAATTGTAAGATGAGATAGAATCAGATGATTCTTTGATCTAATTACACCACTTAGACACTTAATTTGTTGTCTTAAGTCATAGAAAATTAGTAGTATGGGTCTAGGTCATATTCATGGTATGGTTGAATTTGATCAGGAAACGCTGGAGATGGATTAAGGCATAATCTATATCTTTTCAACACATGAATCCATAATTTTTGACATTGATACAAGACATTACTTTAATTGAGCATCATTATTTTGTTAGTTAAACATTATAGTAAAATCCATAGCTAAACCCATTTGTTAGGAGACTCTTAATGGGGGTGACCACATAATCACCCACATCTTCTGGTGTTCTTATATCACATTTGGTGGAGAGAGTTCTTAATAAGACATCATTATGGTGGGAATGAACCTATATTTCATCACCCATGATAAGTATTAGTTTTATTCAATTTTAGAATATGATTATTTCAATCAGGGGATAGTGGTGTCTGTTAGTTGGAGACAAATGAATCAATGACTCAAGAAAGTCAGATAATTGAGTTATTGAAATTTTCTTTACCTAAAACACAACATTTCATTACCACTTAATGATTCTAATCTTCACTTATTATAAATCGGAAAAGTAATGAAAAAATAACAGATAAATATATAATATAGAGAAATTATAGTGGTTCAGGGCATAAGAATACCCTAGTTCTCCCCAACAAAAATCAAATCCTTGAGTTGTGTGCTTTTCACAATGCTATCCTTTTTTAGGTGTTTCACAACTAAGTGAAAGAATCTTTTATTTGTTAAAAATTTTCAAGATATTTTATCCAGACACTCCATTTAAAATAAATTTCTATGACCATAACACCCTCTTTCACAAGGATTGTATATAGATACAGTGATAATAAAGAAATTTGAAATAGGCTTAATATACAGTTGCAAGCATCAACAGAGAAATATTGAAGAAGCATTCAGAAATAGATAGATATCTTTAAAAAGTATCTCTAGAAGTAATTTGATTGAAAGGGATAAGAATTTAATTAAAAAATTATAGATACAAACTTTATTGTTGAATATCATGTATCATATGAATCATATACCATATATATCATGTATATTTAATGCACAACAAACTCTTCTATTTATATCTCATTTTTTTATATTGAACTAAGAACACTTTATAATTAAAATGATAGAAAGAATAATATTTATAATAACTAAAGTGATGAAATATTTGTTTTTATGTTTTATTATTTTAAAAATTAGTAATGAATTTATATATTAGAAATAATAGGGTTTGTATTTATCATATGTTTACATTCTTGTGAATAAATCACGTAGTATAAATTGATCATTCTTTATTTAGAAATATCCATTTTTGATGAACATAAATGCATAATTTGACTTATCAAAATTCTCACCAATAATAAGAATCTTAATTGAAATGATCCTATATAATATTTCTATATCTTCCTAAGATAAATTTTTGTAATTAGTATTATCATAAGATAATTACATCTTATAGTTTTGTAAGATAAAACATTTCTTAATTCATTGACTCTTTCAGAAAATAAGAAAAAGAATTTGGATTTACTATTTCTGTAGGATAATTCCTTATTATAAGAAAAAATATTTTTAATCAATCTTTGTAAGATAATATGTAACTATTATAAGATAAATAAATTTTATGGTTGTCTTTTATTCCAAAGTTAATCCATTTATGAAGGTCCTTATATTAATAAAAATTCTATTATTTTTTTGAATCAATTAATTTTTAATTTTGAATTATTCAAAAGATAATTCATTTACTCTATAAGAAAAAATTTATAGTAATATAATATTTTATTATTAGCTTTCTTAGGATAAAATACTTCAGCCCAAACTGATATTTTAGTGCATGTACTAAGCTCACATCATAATATAATACTTTTACATGTAAGATAAACATGACATGTAAGAAAAAATCATTCGATAAAACTAAAATCCAATATTTATAGAAAGAATATGTTCATACTTATAGGATTAATGATGCTGACAAATTATACACATAAGATAAATTCCTCTAAAATTTATTCAACCTACACCTCAATAATTTTTAGAATATCTAAAAATAAATTTTTGAAATACATAATAAAACTAATAAGTAATCAAATGGGGATTTTATGAATCATTTATATTACCCTCCTGTAAAAAAATAAAGAATTCCTTAGTCATTCACTAAGACAATGCCAGTTTTAAGCAATATGGGATGGTGCTGTTGATTTTATCATCATTCGGGGGGTTATGAATTATTAAAATGTGGGGTTCGAACCCATATGATGGGCTTTCTATGTATACCCATGAGAGGAATCAGAACCCATGTTGTTCGGTGGCTCATGAAGTTTAATGTCTTGTTATTAGGATGATAGTGAGAAGATGTGAAGATGATGGTGTATATGGGATATGTGATGTATCGGGCTTGAACCATAGAAAGGTTTCCTACGTATCTCAACAAGTTGGGAAAATAATCCCATGTAGTACCAATACACTTCATAGGATGATCATTCAAGATACCAGTTGGGCTTTTTCTTGGGAGAAACCTATAAAGGATGCATGATTTGGGAATTACATCTAGTGTGGAGGCCCATTTGAGCTCAAGCCTTAGATAGGAATCATACGCATCATGGTTAGAGTTGGAATCAGAGTTATCATAGACAAAAATTTCGGGTGAATCATACAGATTCCATGATCGCCACTAATCACTAAGCCCATGTGAGTCATGCTTGGTGTGAGAAACAAGAGGAATCAATAGATCCATAGAATCACTTACTTTCTGCTCTCCATTGGTGGAAAAGGAGGAGGACATTGGTGGGAGAGCCTGGGGATATGTCACTTCCCTGAAGAGAGGTTATGGGCTTACCATAGATAGAGTGCCCTAAGATGGGTTCTGTGAAATAGTAGACCCACGATTCCTCGTTAAAGGGGAAATCAAGTGTGATTTTCCCTTATTTATTATTTCCCCTCATCAATGGGAAATGATAGAAATTACACTTAATCCCTTGAATGGATAGGTAAATGTGAGCGTCCCATGTTTATAACCTACATTAACATGGGAATAAAAACATAGAGACATTCGAAGGTCCACCTACTTATGGGTATTACCTATGTCACTAAGCATACCATGGGTATGGAAACTCAAAACGGTGCACTGATGTGCCTGATGGTTTTATCATGTAGGTCTGGTGGATTTGGAAGAAGTTTTTCCCTAGTTCCATTATACTAGTTCGAGGAGGGGATTTGGATAATGTGATGGAAACAGAATGAAAATATTTAATCCAAAGGGTAGAACACCCGAGAATACCCCATTAAGAATACCATTTATTTATGCATGATAGTATTTCCCCATCAAGACATGTTGCTATGTGGTTGGAGGATTCATCCATATTCCATGATGGTATGTAAATGTGGAATCAGTCTATCTAGATTTTTTTCTACGCTGAATCATTTCTATCCGTGTAGAGTTTTTTATGTGGTGCTATGTTCCATCTACGTAGCACAGTGCTACGTGGGGCTGGGATCCATCCACGAAGTGATTTTCTATACGGTGTAGTTTTACATCTACATAGTGTATTAATATGAGGAAATCTAGTCTCAATAAAGGGAATGGGATCTACGCTTCATGGGAAATTCATCTATGAAGAAAGATGGGTTTGTAGTCTACCAATTAGTGTTATATATCAATCATTAATGTTATGTGGTGGTTTATACTTGTAATAAATCATCAAAAGAGTCCTTATTTTGTGTTGATATCTCCTTTCTTTCCTTTTATCCATCAAGTCCTACCAAAAAGCTCTTTTTCATTGGTCTACCCCAAGGTCCTTTTATAGAGAGGTGGACAAACTGGATTAGTGGGCCCAAGAGAATATTTTTCAAAGGCCCATGGGAGAAACCTATTCTATAGACAACCCGGTCAGTGGTGGAATAAGGTCATTGTCTATAGTGCTGAGGATCACCACCTTGGTCCTACAAATAATTTCATTTTGTTTGTGGGAAGCCGCCAGCTTCACCTAACCTATGGACCATTTGAGTTTGTGGGTGATTGTATATGGGGTATATTTCTCCACCTCCTTCCCACAAATGATTTCATTTGCAGGGGACCATCACCATTTCTTCCATCCCACAAACTGGATAGTTAATAGATGCTTCGTGAAACCACAGACCTCCATGCAGATCGTCGGTCTGCAAATGATTTCTGCTTTGTGGTGCCTCTTCTTTCCTTTTCGAATTTTTTTATTATTCAATTATTATTATTTAATTATTCTTTCAATTAAATTTCCTTTATTTTTTCTAATCCCCAAGAATAGTTTATTTCCATTATCAAACTTCTTAAAACCCAACAAATGCCCCTCGTGGGAGTGGGTTATGATTAGGACGAAGAGGAGGATATTCCAATGTAGAAGCGGTCTAGATCTAAGGGACATATCATATGATACTATAATTTTTTCATGAACCAAGGGAGTCAGTAAGAATAGTTTGACTATTTTTAGGGATACATGTAAAACCCTACGAAAATATTTCCTCTTTCGTTAATACCCTAATTCTTACCTCATCCTGATTCGGTGTGTGTTTAGTGGGTATTTTTTGTCTTTTTATTAATCATCCCTTTGTGGGTTTTAGACATAAAAAGATTTTAGTTTCTTTCTATTTTTTTCTAGTTATTTTTCCTAAATCATTCAGAGCATATGTTTTGTGGGATGGTTCTCGACTTTTGTCTATGGTGCCCTTTCTAGGTTTTTATCTTGGGGAATTTAATCTCCTTTTCATAGGTGGTTTCAATTATTTTAGACCAGAAACACATTAATAATGTTTTAGGTCGAATATCTTTGAACGATATTGAAGCTTTATGCCAAAAAGTTTTGACAATGATTTAGAGGGAAAGGGATCTAATTTAGGACTCATTGATTGAGGACTACCCAATGTTTTTCAAACATAAGTGATGGGTTTTTCTTGAGCATAATTTTGGGGTTTCTAGATATAGGATATGATTTTGGGCATGTAATCCAAGGTGAATACTGAAGTAGTAAAAAACATTTCTGGGGATGAATTTTCCATCGGTTGATAGGCCTTTTCTATGGGAAACCTATGTAGAGCCACCGAAGCATTTTGTGCATAGTCAAACAATGGTTTCCCCGAACACATGCCATCCATTTTCGATCGCCAATAATGTTTATGGGGATTTGGATTCATTTTTTCATTGAAGTCCATAGTGAGTGTCCTAGTGAGGGAATGGTGTCTGAATGTAGTATGGGTATTTTCATTGTCTTTGAATGGGAATTCCACTCCAACATAAATTTGAATAGTGTAATGGAGGTCTGAATCATGGTGAAGTTTAACATCATACAACTAGGACAGTTGAGAGGTATGAAAAAAATGTATTTTAATCTAAACATTGGGGGGAAATGATGCATCTTTTACACTATAGTCTAACTATAAATTTTCCATCACTATTAGGCATGAATGGAGAGAGAGGAAGTAAACTATTATCTGGGGGTTTTTGAAACCAAGTGTAAGGTGAGACGTAAATGTCATAGTGGTGTACGGAGATAGAAAAAACGTCTCCTAAGGGATATATTTTATTTGGCTGGTAGGAATATTATATAGGAAACATATGAAAAGCCCCTGAGGTATTTTATACATATACAGTCAAGGTTTTCATTAGGATACCGACCTTCCATTTCTGATGGCCATGGATGGTTATGGGGATTTGGACCTTTCTAGAAATAGATTATGGTTTTTTTTTGGGGGGGGGGGGGTTCCTCGAACATGAAAGCAGGTATTTCAGGCCAAGATTTCCCAATAATTGGTGGAGAAATTCCTCACATATGAGTGTGAGGAGGTTCTCTGCATAGGTCTAACCCTTATGCAGGAAAGGATGTGAATTTTTTTTCATGGATAGACCAAAGATATGAGATTCGGGCACCACTATGTATCCGATGATGATATAAATCAAGACTAATGTAATTATTTTAAGGTTTAATGTTTATTTTTATGTGGATCTGATTCACTTATTTGAATAGGAAATTTTCATCTTGCATATGATCTCACCATTGATGTGGGATGCATACCAAACTATCCAGTGATTATTTATTTTTCACACATGAACATGGAGGGAAAATATATTCTTTGATATGTCTGGACCAAAGAGTGAAAATTTTTTGTCAATAATCAATCATTTTTAATGTCGTTCAATTAGGACATTTATATTGAATCCATAAGTAACTTTAGTGTAACCGGAATGAGATATCCCTACATGTACAAGACGTGGGTATGAAGAAAATTGTAAACCATGGTTATGAGGTATCTCATATTGGGAGAAATGGTATGGGTATTTGAATCAATTGGGCCCATAGAGGTAGAAAAATCCTCTCCTGAGGATGAATTTTTCTTTGGTTGATTTTCCCTTTTTGTGGGAATCTTATATAGAGTTGCTAGGGAATTATGTGCATAGTTAAAAAAAAGGTGTCCCTGGGAAACAAAAAATCAATCTACAATGATTTGGGAGTTTCGTGAAGATCCAAGATTACTCAAATCATGGAGTTTGATGGATGCAAGGGGTATATATGGACATATTTAGACATATTTATGCCATGATTACCCATGGAATTAAATATTCACCTACATAGATCTATCTCATATTTAGGTCCAGGAATTTCAATTCCTTTATTAGAGATTGGCCTAGTTTTCAAGATATGGGTGTATTGAAATAAGATTCCCCACCTATGATTGGTCCATATGAGGGGAGTGGGGGAATTTTAGCTCTATTTTATTCATTTGAAGTTGGATGGGCCTACGACCCATTATCCAAGCATTACTATATATCATGCATGCACAAGAATCAAGACCAACATTGTTATAGGGATACCACATAGTTTAATTTCATGTGGTTAGAACCTTGGGTTTCCCAATATTGAGGGGACAATTCTAGCATACCTTTTATGTTTGTGCCTCCAAGACCAACTATTGAGGATTGAATTTCCATGGCTTTGTGAGGAATCCCCTCTGAGGTCCCTAAGACCTTGTGAGTTGTGCTTGTATTGAGAAAAAAGGGTGGTAAAAATTTAATCCAACAACTTGGGATGGAATGATTAGGGAAATGGACATTTTATATTTTTCTTGATGTTGGTCAGATTTAATATCATACAACAAGGATGTTTTATCATGCAGTTTTACATCATGTGATAAAGACAATTATCATACAGTTTAACATTATGTGGAGAGGATGTAAATTCCATAGTGTTTATTGTTGTGTGGTGAGGAAGTGTATGAAATTAATTGAAATAAGGGACATATGATTCCTCTTGAAATAGTCTCAAAAATAGGTCATCTGTGCAATCCCCTTGCATCGGATTAGCTTTCATGTAGAGAAGGGAACATTTTTATGCATTCCACAGCATGATCCAGGTCATAGGATCTTGGAATGACTTAAAATTATGTGTGATGATAGGAATCAGACCAGACATAATTATTCATTGAAAGAATCATGCGTAGGTCATACTCATACACATGGGTATTTTTTACTTTTTAAGGTGGTTGGAAATGGATGAGAATTCAGTTGTCACTACATGTCTTATGTAGATAGTAATCAAACCATACATAGTATTATGAAACATCATGTTATATGAATAATTCTTGAAGTATTATCCTCTTAGGATATAACATAGTTATGTCATATAGTTTAACATCTTACGGTGAGGACACTAGAATCATAGTATAACATCATTTCATGGGGAAAAATTTTCATAAACATCACGAGTATGTATGGGCTAATTGAGCCGAGTCATTTTGGAAATCCCCAGACATGAGAGGGAGAAGAAATTTTAAACTATTATCCTAAAGAAACATAGATTAGGATGAATGATACGGGTTTGGGAATACCTTGGGCATACAGAGGTAGGAAAAGCCTCTCCTGGGGAAGAATTTTCCTTTGGGTGAGAAGACTTTTTTATGGGCAACATACACAGATCCATCAGGTCATTGTGTACACAATCTAATAAAGATATCCATAGGAAACTGACCTTCCATTTTCGATTCCCAAGGAGGTTTATGGGGATACAATATTTCTCAGGGAATCGAGTTTAATGGTTGGAAAGGTTATATTTGGGAATGAAAGAAATATCGAAACCATGATTAGTTGTCAAATATTGAACCCAATACATATATCTGACTCATATATAAGAGGGAATGACATTTCAACAAATCCTTGATGTAGAAATCATGTTTTGGGATCTCCTTCAAAGGTTTACATTTTTTTTGCAGGTGATGGGGGAATTTGTTTTCATGGATGGACCCACGAAAAATGTTCTGGTGTCATTACATATCTCGTTATACTAAGAATCAACCCACTTGTAGTTATAGAGGTTCCATGATATTTAACATCATATGATTATGACTTCGGGTACCCAATGTCAATGGGAAATTAATGGTGTCCATTTTTAGGTATCACTACCAGGTTTATGGTGATGATGTTGCGGATTTTTATGCCTTGATCATGTGAGAAATCTCTTACCAAAACACCTAAGCTCATGTGATCTATTCTCAGTAAGGGAAAAAAGGCATGGTGAGGGTTTATTCCTCCCCATAGGGTTAACATAACAAAGGATATTGGCATTTTACATTTGATCTTTTGTTGCATCTAGACTTGTATTGGAGATCCAGATGCATTTATATGGATTTCTATAAGCGAGTATAACTCATACATGGGTAAGGGTCATTTTTATTTTTGTGGTGGCTGGACTAGGATGTAGATTTTGAGTGTCACAATATATCCTGAGATAGTAAAAATCTAGCCACACATAGTTCTAAATGTATGTTCCCTATACTAGTTTTACTAGTGCATGGGGAGGGGAACATTTTTGTTTTGGGTGGTAACTAGACTACGATATAGAATTTGGGCATCACTACGTATCTCATTATGGAAGGAATCAAGCTACCCACATTTCTAAATGTAGTCTCCCTGTATATTCTTGGTCCATACATAGGGACAATGGTAATTCTTAAACCATTCTGTTGAGGTAATGAGCCTATTTGGTACCTTTACTCTTTGTTCGTGTTGGGAAATACCTTACCTCTATTCCTACGTTCGTGTGATCTATACTCGCTGTGAGAAACAAAGAATTGAATTGATTTACTCTTGAAATATAAGGTAATTTGACGGTTGGAAAGTTGTATTTTTTATCTTCTTGAATTTGTACTAAGATCTATGATCGGGGCGTCTCTACGTATCCCATTGAAAAAGGGGAATCAATACATATGTAGTTCAATGAAGAGACCCCCTACATTGATTATTTCCATACACAAGGAGGGGGGAAATTGTTTTTGATGGTGGTGATTGGTATTGGGACAAAGATTCTAGGCATCACTATGTATCTTATATAGACAGGAATCCATCCCCATGTAGTTCTTGAGAAATAGGGTTCCCAGTTGGATCTGAAACTCGTATAAAAACAAGTGAATTTTATCTTTCTATAAAACAGATATAAATCATGTTTGATGAATCATTGTTTAGAACAAAATTATACCTTTATAGTTTAGCATCATGTGTTTAGGATGATAAATACCATTAATTTTACCATCATATTGTATGATCGATTCCTCTTGTAGTTTAACATCGTACGATCATAACGTTTTGGCTATTGAGATTAATATTACGCGGTTGGGATGTGAATCACTTGATGTGAAATAAAATGCATGTCTTATCATATAGTTAAACATATTTTGATTAGGGAATCAATACTATGATGTTTAATGTCGTGTAGCAAGGATGTTCTATCTTGAAATTTAACGTCGTATGATCAATACACTATGAACATGCATATTAAATTCATGAAGTAAATACAATTTTATCATGTAGTTTTATGCCATCCTATCAGGATGCTATCTTTTGGCTTGATGAAATATTTCTTCATGAACCTTTCATAGGTTAGACTTTTTTGATGTACTCGTTCATTGAAATTAAGGAATATTCTCCATTTTAGTAGACCATATGTATGACATATGGTCTTTCCTATTATGGATCCAATCTTGGAGGAATCTTCCCATGTATCATTAGGGTTATTATGATAAAAACCATTTCTCTTATGAGGAATTATCAATGGAGAACCTTCTAATGAAGTATCATTCAATATTGTTTAGGTAAACTTCTTAATGTTGAAAAGTGTTATATCTTTTTTCATCCAGCCCCTCCAACTCATCATGAATTTTTTTGGATTGCTAGTCTCTGGATAATTGATCAAGAATAGAAACACAGAGTGATGAAAGATGAACTATGATGTGTATAACTACCTCTATTCCATATACTAATGATTACATGGTTTCTTGAGTGTCAGTGTGGGTACTTGTCCAATAATCCCACATATCATGAACGAGCTTGTTTGACTATGATTTATTTTCCTTCTCTACCATCTTTTGGAGTATGTTGGATAGGGTCTTTCTGAAGTCCATTATCTATATATTTGTTATTTCATGGTAGAGGGATGAACTATTAGTATTGACACCATACTCATGATATAATTTTTCCAAATCTAGAGATTAGAAATTGTTTCCATTATCCCTTAGTATTGAATGAGTGAAAAAAATATCGTGATGATGTTGGATTTCATAAATCCAAAAATTATTTTTTTCGCCAACCACTTTAAGGGGTACATATTCTGCCCATTTGGAAAATAATTTGGTTGTTTTAAAAATATACATTAATTGTTTGGCCGTAGAGGGAGGATATGGTCCCATGAAATCAATTCACCATATGATAAATGTCTAGGTGTACTTCGCTATGTGAAATAACATCAAGGGTTGATGAATAAAATAGGCATAAACAGGATAGAAATAACATTTCATGGGGAACTGAGTGCAATACTTCACTATAGTAGGCCAATAGTACCCAATCCTTTGAATTTGGTGAGAGAGCTTGGCTGCTAATTGACGTTCCCCACATACTCCAACATGCACTTCCTTCATGATTTAAGTTGTCTCTTCTCCATCGATATACCTTAAAAGGACCCCATCAAGGCCGCTCTTGTAGATGACCTTTTATTTATTTGTTCCATAATAGAAAATGTTGTTGATTTCTCATCATAGGATCTTCTCCCTTCTAGACTAATATCTTGGCATTTCCCTCTTTTGAATGGTATTCCACAATGGGATACAACTATCTAGTGTTTGGACCATATGAATTAGGGATAGGACTAATCTCATATATTTAATCCATGTTGGGATGAGTGAATAGTTTTACCATCTGAAGGTGGGAAATCCTGATTACTATTTGATCTCGGTAAAGATTGGTCAATGTTTTGTATGCATTTTCTAATGCATCGGCCTACGCATTTTGGACTGGGGGACATAAATTAATATCAGTTCTGAGGGTAACTCCACCAATAGTTCTCAAACTTGATACAACAAAGGTACTAACTCCTACTTCTTAATATCATATTCCCTATAGAGTTTCTTGAGGACCAATTCCAAGTGACCTTTTATCTTCAATTGTTATTCTTAACATTTAAGAGTCAGCTCTAGGCCAGTAATGATGGCCCAGTACACTATTTTGTTGTTTGTGCACCCATTTGATAGCAAGAATGAGTAAGTAATGACTTCACTTTTTGTAGATATAAGAATGACTATCATCCCCACTTTATTGAGCTTGGGTTCTTCCATCATTTTTCCCATCAGGATTTTGGATTCACCACCAAAATGTATATCCCATGTCTAGGAATTTTCCTTTACAGATTAACCATATTCATGAGGTAGTTCATGTTTTAAATAATTTATCTCTACATAGGGGTGGTAATCCATGAAATATGACAACACCTATCCATAGACAGTTTTTTGAGGTATAAATCATACATCACACAGCTATAAGATGATCTCCCATCGTGATAGATATCTAGTCAACATTAGATGGACCAGAATGTACTTGAGTTGGTTGTTGGATGAGACCAGGTGTACCTCATGGTGGTGTAGATACTGTCTCAGCTTCTGGACCAAAATAATCAGGTCCTAATGGCTTTTTGGATATTTTTATAATGAGTATCAACATCAATTACCATTCAGCTAAGAAAATATAAACTATTTTTATTTACAACATCATTCTTTAATGCTAGGAAGGCACCTAGGTATCGCTTGATGGCAATCAAAAACAAATTTATTGGTCTTCCATCAATATGTTTCATTAGCACTAGAAGGATTAAGATATATTTCTTGAGATTTTCATGTTCTTTTTAACAATAATCCGTCCATTGATATGATACCCCTTTTTTCATCAACCTTGTAATGGAAAAAATTTGTCTGCAAGGCTGTCTATAATACATTGAATGTAGGCCTAATTTTCTTTATTCATCTCAAATATTTGATTTTTCAAGGAGGTAACATACTATAGATATACCTTTCCTTCTATGGGTCATAATTTATTCCATGGTGGCGTATGAAAAACCCAACTAACTTCACTAAGGTAACTCTGAAACACATTTTATGGGGTTCATTTTTAGACTGTGTTGTTGTAGTTTATTGAAGATGGTATCAATATCATCAAAGAAGTTTCTAATCACTATTATCAAAACCCAATTGAGTTTTGGTGTAGGGTTTCAGGTTTTCCTCATTATATCCCAACCAATGAAGTATCTGTAGTGCGTTGAGATTAACCCCCAAGCCATTATCAAAGAATATTTTTTGGATATCAGTTTCATTTATCCATCCATACACATATAAGGGTTTGATTCATCCTATAATTATGGATTCTTCATATCTATCTATGAATGAGATGATCTTATATAATTCTTCCAGATCTGTCTCTATTTGATAGACATCATCAATGGTTATTTCAGCTTCAATCTCTTGGGGGATTAGAAGAGATTTAATAAGCAATTCTTTTAGATCATTTTACAGATTCATGGAATCTATTATTGAAAACATGGATTATACTAAAAAAAATTGTTTCAAAATTTTATATTTCAAATCTAAAGTTCAAAGCATCCCTACTTGGGGATTCTCATTCAGAGACGATTTACAAACTTGAGAATCTGATGAAGATGCACTGGTCCCTTGCATTGGAGCTAGTGGTGCTTTTGTTCTTTGTGGGTCTGGTTGGGAAGAACTGCCTACATTTCCTGGTAGATTTGATAATTTTCTACTTCCGATGGATATTATATGTTGATCGAGCCATAGTTTCTTTTGGTAGGGGTAGATGAGTTTTCCTATTCATGTTTGGTTCACAAAAGGGCTCTTTTATGGGTTTCTGCAATGTTGACAGATAGAGCCAATGCTTGGACAAATATTTGGTTTCTTCCATGACTACATCTTCCTAGGTATCCTAAGCTTCTACACTCTCTTCCTCTAGTTTCTCAATTGAGTTCATGGAACACATTTTCATATCCTTACTCTTATTTGGAGAAGGGATCCACAATGTGAATGAAATTAATGGAGAGAAATATATGTTCCCCGTCTAATGATGTATCTACCCAGTTGAATTCTTCTATTAGTTCCATTGGGGGTGGGGGGTGCCCATAACTTCATATTTGAAGGAATAAAATCTCTGAGTGTCAAAGACAACTTTGGACTTGGTGTAGGTTCTCTTCTTTCATTTTCTCTCTATCTTTTCAGTTGAACTACTTTTTGGATGGTTGACCTATAGAGGATTGTCGAGTTGAGGATGTCATCTGCATTGCATCAAAAACTGTCATAAGAATAGGTACTTAAATTTACTATTTTTAGAGTATTCTATGGGCTTGGTTGACTATTGTACTAGTCATCCAACTGTCAAACTTCTTATCCATTTTCCTAACAATATATTTTCAATCACGTCCTTTATCGGGGTTATTGGTGGGAACATATTCCACTAATTCTGGTGGTGGTCCCAATATAAATTTCCAAAAATATATCATTCTTTGTAAGAGGTTATTGAATAAAAAACACTCTTAAATGGTGTGTCCCAATATTCAGTGGAAGGGACAATAATTTTTCCAATTTTCGAGACCTACTCCATTAGTAATCATTGGCTATGGTAGTTGGAGAAAGTTGCTGTTCATGGATGCTACGAAGTTGACACGAACTAGTTCATCCTGAAATAAATATATTTTATTACTTCATTCATGGAATTGACTTTTCCTAGGTCCCCTACACTCTTCTTGATGAGGTAGAGGAAACTATTAACATTCAGGGGGGGCTTCCTAATTCGATGCAGGCCTATGAGGTGGGTCTAGTATAAGGGGTGTTTTAAGCATAATAGAAGAAGCTTCAGCTCTTCAAACTCATTTCCCTAGAGCCTATTGCGCTGTCTGGGACATGATATTAGTCCACTGTAAGGAATACTTCTATCATTTGAGTAATTTTAGAGAAATTCCAAAACCCACTCATATATTTTACCTGGACGAGTAGCGTTCGTAGATCATGACAGAGGATATCGATGCACATAGAATGCTTCTCATCTTGAGGATGTGGTTGGTTTAAATTGTAGGTCAGACCATTCTATCTGGTAATGAAATATAAGACTCATTCATTCTCCCTCTGTTTTTAGTTTATAAGGTTTCAGATATTTGTTTTTGGCAATGTTTAACTGAATTGGAAAAGGAACTGCCACCATAGATCCTCTCATCCTATTATTGACTATGCTAGAAAACTAGTATACCATACAAACGCTAAACCTTGGAGGGTTTTCACGAAGCATCTGAGTTTTACTACTTCTTTTTTGCTCAGGTTTTCCCATAATGGTATCACAATAAGACAAATAATGCATCTGATTTTGTTCAATGTCACCTTGTCTATTGAATATTGGGAATACGGGGTTCCCAAAATTTGGGGGCAGTGGAATTTTACTCCCCCAGTTAGGGTAGGGTTTCCATTCTAGTTGAATCATATCACACCACCCTTACATAGATTCTAATAATGTTTAAAATGTCCTGATGGTATTAATCATCCCTTGATGTGTGTCTTATTGAACCTGAGCATAGGCATGCCCAATAGGGGGTAAAAGTGGTTGGGTTAGTGTTGCTGACAGTTGAGGCAGATACTAAACTGGGGGAAGCCTTTTTGGATTTTTCATAATCTTTTTGGTTGTTTCCTCAAGGGAGGAAAATCATGATATCCTATCAAGATTAGGTTTAGGAAGACTAAAAGTCCCACTATTGACATGGATGATCTTTCTGACAATGTTTCATTTTATGGGATGAGTCCCTATGGTATAAGTACACCTAATGGAAGGGTATGTTGAATCTATACCAGGGTAACATATCTGACAGGATGAAATCCTCATAGTAGCTCTTCATTTATTAACGATAAATCTTTCATTTATTCCTCCTATCGAGATATTCTATCATTTAGCATTAGGGAATCATTCTCATTTTTGGGAGATAGGTTGTATTTGACCTTCTTTTTTTCTTCTGGTTGTTAGGTATTTGAAAAGAATGTAATGATGGATTGACAGAGAGAGCTTCCAAATTTAGGGTGGCCTCCTGGTTCGGAGGTTCAAACCTTCAGGTGTGGTGTAGATAAGATTATGGGTGGAACAATCCTCTCCCTGTTCATCTGTATTTACATCATTTTCACCATGGATCAAAATATTGATGTCCATGATGTTCAATAATAAAAAGTTCATAGTGGGTTTCATACCAATCGCCGAAGGGTTAGATACTTTTTTGCATCCTTTATTGAATTTTATCCTTCCATTCTTAGATCATCTTCAAGTTTCTTGGTGAAGGGTAACTCTTATGGAATGGTTATATAACCATTTTATATTCCTCCCTTATAGAGGAAATTAGTAAATAGTTGGGGCAGAATGAGTGGACTCTCTATTTGTTTTCCTCCCTAGGATGGAAAAGATTGATGTTTTTGGGTGGAAAGTTGAGGTAAAAATTCCCCTAGGATTTTTGTCTAGGGTTTCTCCCATTATTTTTTTAATATGCCTCGGCCCATATTTGTCGGTCTTATGAGTGTATTTTGTGTTAAAAATTCTACCAATCTTGTAGAATGGGTCTGATCTCGTACTGTTGTAGTCAATACTACTATTTTTACTTTCTTGATATCATGCTTTCTCATTAGAGGGTGAGATGGACATGGAGTCAGGTCTGCACATGAATTATTTGTTTTTGAGGAAATGATATTTTCTTGAGGATTGGATTCCCTTAGGCAAGAAACATGCTTAACATTCCCGATCACTTGGTTCAAGTGTTTTTCAATGGATCGTTCTCATCGGGCTTGATGCTTTAGAGACTTATTTATGGCCGATTCTTATCGAGAATTTTGACTTTCATGAACACAGATTTCATTTGAACATCGTCTTGGGATAATGACATTACAATATGTCATTTTGAATGTGTTTTGCTGGATAGGGAGTAGGGTGAAGTTTAATGCTCAATGCTCCCCCCTACCTCGGACATGAAAACTTTATGGTGAATCATCGATAAGGCAACACAGCTTATGCACCATATGGAGGAACACTACAGGAAAACGAAATATTTGGGATGGGTGATTTGCGACGGGATCCCGTCGCAAAAGACCTTTTGCGACGGGGCTCCATCCCAAATCCCCCGTCGCTTAAACCGGCGTCACAAATAGGTGTTTTTGCGGCAGTCCCATCGCAAAAAGAGTATTTGTGATGGTATTTTTCGATCGTCGCAAATGGGTTTTTGTTTATATATAAAAAAGGTATTTGCAATGGGTCGTCGCATATATATTAGTTGTGACGGGTTTCTGACCCGTCGCATGTGGGAAATTTGAAAAATATTTGCAATGTAGGTATTTGTGATGGACCGTCAAAGAAATAATTTTTACGACTGGTATTCTTCTCGTCGCAAATGGGACAGTAAAAAAAATTTACGACGGGACACCCCGTCACAAATACTCTTGTCGAAAATACTAAAAAAATAAAAAACATAAAATAATTACTATAAATCGTATAATATTATATAAAAACAATAATAATATCAATAATATAAACAAATTCTATTATTATAATATAAATAATAAAATATATAAAATATAATTACGAAATATTAAAATAAAATAATAATAATATGAATATAAATAATATAATATTATATAATAATACTAATATTAATAATATAAATAATTAATATAATAATATTATTATTAAATTATGTATATAATAATAATATTATTATTAATAATATAAAGAAATTATATTATTATAATATTAATAATGAAAAATATATATAATATAATTATGAAATATTAATATCAAAAAATAATAATAATATGAATATAAATAATATAATAATATATTATAATAATACTAATATTAATAATATAAAAAATTAATATAATATTATTATTATTAAAATAAACCTACATAATTATGAAAAATTAATATTATTAATATTAATAATAATAAAATTATAAAATTATAAACTTCTCAATATTAATAATAAATATAATATCTTAAAAGTAATATTACTAAAATAAAAAGACATTAAAAATAATACTAATAAGTTATAAAATATTACAAAAAATAAAAACAAATTAAATTTTGCAATATCCGTACCAATATGAAAGAGGAATTTTAAATAGTTAATATGACAATAAACTACGAACTAAAATGTTTATTACATGTAAAAAAATCACTGGGGGTGGATAATCTGGAGGACCTGGAGGAGGTGGTGGAGGAAATTCCACACCTAAACTATGAGTCAGACGATGCATATACTCCATCTGCTCTTGATGTTGCTCCTCATATCGACGCCTCTCCTCATCCAGCGGCTGACGCATCTGCTCCTGCCATCGGCGCATCTCCTCATCGTGCTGCTGACGCCTCTGCTCCTGCCCCTGAAGCAAATCCTCTATAAGCAGACTCTGAGCACGCAGCTTCTCCTGATACTGTGAGGAAGAAGATGATGTCTCCCCACGAGCTCCTCTCGAGACGGACGCCGACATCGCAACATTACCATAATAAGCAGCAGGAGTCAAATGAGAGCTGATACCAACTACTCTGCCCTTTTTAAAGCCATACTGGTTCGCCTGTATCCATGTCGTCTCATCAAAATGGTGGGCACTAGTCTCATCACCCATCTCGTCTTGACTCTTAGCTTGTGTCTGAGAGGTTGCGGCCTCATATGACTCCGTAAGTTTCAATTAGAAATTAAAATAATGAAATGATTATATGAATTTAATTTGAAAACTAAAAAGAAAATAATACTGACCACAATCTGACACTGGCGGTCACCTCTAATCTCTCCAGTAGCCGGATCAGTGTACATCCTCCGATAAATGCCTTAATTCGTAATACCGGGCTGCTCGGCTTCCTATATGAATATAAAATAAACTATTTATATTTAAAGTTGTATAAAATATAAAAAAAGTACTTACCAGACACTCTCTATGCGCACTGAATGTACGACTATCGACTCGATGTGTCACCTCTTGTCTCCCCTGATTCTGTCGACCCAATGCAGATCTCCTCTGAAATCCACCACCAAACCATTGTGTACATAATCCATCCCAAACGTGAGATTAAATATACTCTGGTTGGTGGGCTCTATAGGACTCATGAAATTCAGTCACTCCGGCTTTCCTCACAGCCGCGTTTCTCAAATTATGAAAAAACTGACGGAAACGGTCACGCATAGACACCACCCATGCCGCGTGGATAGTGGCACGCGTGCTCTCGTCGATGGGATATCATAAACCCTAATATAATGTTATTAATGAATTTAATTTCAAAATAAATAATATTTAATTACGTACAAGCCAATGATCGAACGTTGCGGCCTACACATCAGCGGGAATCTGATCCCATGTGAGCCAGGGCTGAGAAAAATAATTGCGCAAGATAGCGCTCCCCTGTCCAATAGCTATATGTGTAAAACTGTGGAAAAATAACAAATAATAAAAAAATTAGAATATAAATAAATTATAATGAATGATAACTAAAATACAAAGGTTACCATACCACTACGTGTGCGCATTGAATCCAAGTGGTGGACGTCGTTCAGGGATAGGATCTGGAATCATCAGTCTGGCAAGACCACGCCCCCTCCGAGTGCTCCTTATAGTGCCAATAGCCTGAGGGTCAGATGACTCAAGAACCTCATCATCCATAGGTAGATCAGCCTTCAGTAACTAACGATATGTTTCTGAATCCATCTGAAACATGAAATTATTGTTGTTAGCAAATAGTTGAAAATAACTATTATGTATAGATATATATTTGTTAGGATTATAACCAGCATTTTACTGTGTCAATATTCATCATCATCATCATTTTCATAGTTTTCAATGTCAATTTCTTCATCTTCCTCATTAACATCATCAAATTCCATATTAGTTTCACTTTCATCATCTCTTGTCATTTCAAATTGAGTTGTAACATCATTGACAACATTGTAACCATCGACCCATAAATGTGGGGTGTCAACCTCGATATTTCTGTCTCTTTTTAACAAATATGTGTTTTGAGGAGTGTCCTGAAAAATTTCATTTCCTTGCACATCATTGGAACCATATTTAGTTTGAGTAAACTGATTTTCTCATGATATAACTTTTATTATACTCCACCAATCATCCAACTCTTTTGCAGTAGCATAGTATTTTGCATAATAAATTTTATATGCTGATGAGCCAATTAAATTTTCAATTTACTACAATAAGAATTCTATGTTTAATATTAACAATTCCATGAGTCGGATGAATACACAAGACTCTCTCAGTATCCAGCCATCGAAATTTAAACATTGTTACATAATTCTGTCCCAAATAACCCAGTTCAATAATTTCTTCAAGCATGCCGTAAAAGTAAACTTCAATATCTCTATGATGTGATCCCTTCAAACAAACACCACTATTCATTTTTTTATTTGATTCCCCATATGCACGTGTATGAAAGCGATAACCATTCACCACATATGCATTATAAGATTTAACCATTTTGGATGGTGGGCTACTCAATATACACAATTGACTATCAATCTTATCAGCATGTACAGATACCTGAAAATTTTTATAACATTTATCACTATTACAAGTAATAAATTGATTTTATTTGTAAAACAAAAAAAGAATGTATGTTACCAGTTTTTGAAACCAATAGTATTTTTTTTTGCCAACGTTCTTCTAAGACAGCTGCTGTAATTTGTAGAAATTGGTTCTTGATATGATTATTATATAACCTACAAATACAATATGATTAATTTCCTATAACAGAATATATAGAATAAGGGATATGAGAACTCACTGTACAATTGGTGACATTTCTTCATAGTTGAGTTGAACATATGTGTGAGCTCTATGATGTTCATCATCTGAAATCCATCTATCATGAACTCTGCCAAAGCCATGTTCGGGCTGATTGACAACTGACAATTGATTATTCATATCATCATCAACAATCCCCTTGTTCTGGCCCATGTAGTTAAATTTTGAGGGATATTCAGATTCAAAATAATGAGAGGAGAAAAAAGAAATATCCTCTTGCAAATAAACTTCAGCAATTGAGCCTTCAACTGATGCTTTGTCACGTACTTTTTTCTTCAATTTTTGTATGCATCTCTCAAATGGGTACATCCATCGAAACTAAACTGGACCTCCACATTTTGCTTCATGTGGAAAATGTAATATCAAATGTTCCATTGAGTCAAAGAAGGATGGTAGAAAGATTTTTTACAGTTTGCATATAATTACAACAACAACTTCTTCTAGTTTTCTTAGTGTATCAAAGTCTGTTGTCCCCACACACATGTCTTGGAAAAAATATTATATATCTGTTATAGAATCCCAAATCATAGAATTCAAAAAACCTCTTAATCCAATAGTAATAATTCATTCCATTATAACATGACAGTCGTGACTTTTAAATCTGGTAATATGACCATTTTTAACACATCTGCCCAAGTTGGAAGCATAGCCATCTAGATGACTCAAATCCGAAATCCACTGAAAAAATAATAAGAGACTCTCTTTGGTCAGTGTATAAGCTTCTTTTGGCTTCATTAATCTCTATGATCTGACATTTTCAAACAATTCATGTTCTGGTTGCCTGCAAAATTGGGGAAGATTTAATCGTGCCTTTAAATTATCTTTGGTTTTACCCGGTGTATCCAAAAACTGTATGAAATAAACTATCAAAATAGTTCTTCTCAATATGAATGACATCCAACATGTATCAGATCAACAAATCAGTCCAATATGGCAGATTCCAAAAAATGCTCTGTTTTTTCCAATTGTGGTTTTCCCAAAGCCATGAATTTTCTGTTGGTTTATTGTCGGTTCAAAAGTGATGGAAGGTAATGAAAATACATCTGATTGTAACTCTGTACCTGAGATCATTTTTAGAGGTTCATCTCATTAAATTATGACTTTTCTGAAATGAGATTTATTACTCTGAAAAGTATGATCTATTGGAAGAAATTTACGATGACAGTCAACATAGCATGGTTTTTTCCATTCACAAGCAGAAATGCTTTGTTGTCTCCCATACAGTAAGGACATGATTTTGGACCATGTGTACTCCAGCAAGATATAATTTCATATGACGGGAAGTCACTAATTGTGCACATCTAAGCAGCTTTCATTACAAAATTCTGTTTTGCAGTAGCATCATATGTACCAACACCATGACTCCATAATAAATTTAATTAATCAATCAATGGTTTCAAATAAACATCAATATTCTTTTTCGGATGTCCTAGGATTAATAATGTAAAAAATATATAATGCTTTTTCATCAACATACATGGAGGTAAATTGTACGGAGTTATAAAGATAGGCCAACAGGAATACTGACTACCAAAAGATCCAAATGGAAAAAAACCGTTAGTAGAAAGACCCAGTCGCATGTTCTGGGATTCTAAAGCGAAAGACAGATGCACTTGATCAAAAATTATTCAATGAATCACCATCAGATTGATGAATCAAGCTTTTACCAATTGAAATATTTGTTTTTTTGCCAGGACATCATTGTCGCAGTGTTCTGAGACATAAATAAATGCTGCAACATGGGTGTAAGCGGGAAATATCTCAACTATTTTACAGGAATCAATCCAGACATCCCTGATTGAGCTTCTTTATACCATGATTTTCCACATGTGGGTCAACTATCCAATGAATAATTTTCAATAGAATTTAAGATTTAATCATTTGAACATGCATGGATCATCTGATAACTAACGCCCAGATTACGAACCAGTTTTTTTCTCTCATAATAATTAGCAGGTAGCACATTTCATTCAGGTAACAGTTCTTTAACCAAAGAAAATATATGATCAAAATAGTTATTTGACACTCCATTATCTGATTTAATAGCCAAAAATTTTGCAACAGCTTATAATTTTCTTATCTTGCAACCAGGATATAATGCATCCTCAGCAGACCTGAACAACTCATCAAATTCAAATGGTGCCAACTCGGAAGGTAAATCAACATCATCCTCAATTTCAATTTGTTGAACGGATGAACCTAAAACATCATGTACTAAATTATGAAACCATGCTGGATCCAGAATCAAATTATTTTTATCTTCTCTGGAACTGTGTTAACCATGTTGATACCGAAAAATTTAATCTGATTGAAAACCATAAATCAAGAGATGTTGCCAAACAATGTCAAATGTCTCAAACGTTCTCAGAGCACATTTTTTACAAGGACACTTAATTTTCCCTTCTGAAACAAATTCCAGGTTTGATGATGCAAATGATAAGAAAACTTCAACACCATCAATATATATAGGATTTAAACTAGAACCGTTTGGATTTCTGTGCTAATTTATCCAAGCACGGTCATCTAAAAATGATTGATGTCAATTTCCATGTTCTATATTTATATATATGTTTCTACAAAATTTAAAACCATTACTGTTGTTAAATAGTTTGATATAAGAAAAACAATATCCTAAAAAGAGAAGATACATAATTACAGTTATTTCTTAGTAATTACCATTAATTATAGGTGACACAGTTAGTTTGTAATCATGCCCACTAATTATTATTAATTTAGAAATACTTAGAAATACTTGGAAAAATGAAATATTCTTGAATAATGAAATGAAATTTTGTAATCATCGTTGTGGAGATTATATTACTAATTATTCTTATTTTTTTTCAGCAGATTGGCAGTAGCGCTTTTTCCTGACGACTCATCTCCTTGCAAGGAGATGAGTCGTTAGGGAAAAGGGCCTCTTTTGTCCGACCGCTCATCTCTTTTTAACACTCTCTCGACTGAAATCAGTATAAAAAACATGATCTGACATACGTTAGAGCACATTATTTATACTGATTTCAGTGGGAGAAAGTAGAAAAGATATGAGACATTGAACAAAAGAAAGCCTCCAATCCGCTGGAAATTGTGCCATTTTATAAATATTGTCCTCAAATTTATTTTATTTTTAATTAATTATTACTAATTATTGCAAATTATTACAAATCTCAATATTTACAACAGATTCTGCTCTATTCTCAACATGTTCAAATCCTAAAGGGTCGTCAATTTTTAGGTCATGCCCAATAAAAAGATTGTGTAAGCCATGTCCAATGTAAACTCTATAATTGTCCTTATATGGTTGATCACCTCGCAAGTAGTGTTGCAATAGGACGACACAAGTAATGTCGTTCTTGTCTTTAAGAATCATTTCACATGAACTTTTACATAGATCATTCTTCCTTGAAAAATTAAGAGAACTTCCATATCTTTCCCTTAATTTTTCAGGAAAGAATGGTCTATGTAAAAAGACATGTCATACGATTCTTATAGATGAGAAATACATGACATGGGTTGTCCTATTGAAACGTTACTTACGAGGTGATCAACCGAGCAAGAACAATTATAGAGTTTAAATTAGACATGGTTGACGCAAACTTTTTATGGTGCATGACCAAAAAATTGGCAACCCTTTAAGATTTGAACATGTTAAGAATAGAGAAAAACATATTGAAAATATTGATAATTGTAATATTTTATAAATATTTTATAATTTTAATAATATTTATATTTTTTTATAAATATTAAACATATAATAATAAAATAATTATATTATTAGTATTATTTAAATATTAATATTAGAGTAATATAATATTGTAGATTATATTACTATTTATGTTACTAATTATATTACTAATTATGTTACTAATTAGTAATGTGAAGATATGCATATAGGTCAGGTGGTTAACCAATAATTGAATAGAAAAACAAACGTGATTGACCGCTCATCTACCTCAATTTTCTTTTCATTTTTGTGTCGAGGTTGACCGGAAACTTCTACCTCCACATGTAATATTTTCTTTTACGGTCAAAATTATAATCCTCCTCACCACTATGCTGGTGAGTAGGTTGTAATTTTGACACTAAAAGAAAATATTACATGTGGAGGAAGAAGTTTCCTGTCAAGCCTCGACACAAAAATGAAAAGAAAATTGAGGTAGATGAGCAGTCAATCACGCTTGCTAATTTTCTTAATTGATTTTAGTTGCCTCCTAATTTTTTTATTTTTAATTGTTTCCTAGTTATTTTTAATTTTTAATTTTTGATTGTTTCCTAACTATTTTTTATTTTATATTTTTAATTGTTTCTTAATTATTTTAAATTGTTTTATAATTATTTTATTAATTTTCTAATTATTTTAATTTTTTCCTAATTATTTTTAATTATTTCCTAATTATTTTTAATTGCTTCCAAATTATTTTTAATTGTTTAATATTATATTTAATTTTTTCTTAATTATTTTTAATTGTTTCCTAATTATTTTATTTTTAATCGTTTCCTAATTATTTTATTTTTAATCGTTTTCTAATTATTTTATTTTTAATTGTTTCTTAATTATTTTATTTTTAATTGTTTCTTAATTGTTTTTAATTGTTTCTTAATTATTTTTAATTGTTTCCTAATTATTTTAATTGTTTCATAATTATTTTTAATTGTTTACTAATTATTTTACTTTTAATTATTTATTTTTAATTGATTCCTATTTATTTTGTATTTTTTATTTTTTATTTTTTTCCTAATTATTTTTAATTGATTCCTAATTATTTTAATTATTTCATAATTATTTTAGTTGTTTCTTAATTATTTTAAATTTTTTTTATTTATTTTTAATTGTTTTCTAATTATTTTTAATTGTTTCTTAATTATTTTTAATTGTTTCCTAATTATTTTTAATTGTTTCATAATTATTTTCAATTGTTTCCTAATTATTTATAATTGTATCCTAATTTTTTTAATTGTTTCCTAATTATTTTAATTGTTTCCTAATTATTTTAGTTGTTTCCTAATTATTTTAATTGTATCCTAATTATTTTAATTATTCTCATTATTTCTAATAAATTAAATCTAATTATTTTCTAATAATTTTAACTAAATCTAACTAAATATAAATATTTCTTAATTATTTGATAATTATATAATTATTTCTAATTAAATATAACTATTTATAATTATTTCTAATTAAATATATCTATTTCTAATTATTAATAAAACATCCTCTGAAAGTGTCGAACCAAGGGTGCAGCAATGCCTGTTGTTATGTACCAGGTTACCCCGAGTCAAGCTCGAAACACCTTGTCAGAGTTTTCACTTCTAGGTACATCTGTGCCAGAGTCGCCTCTACTCGTTCGTATCCAGACAAGGATTATTTGGTACAACCACTTAATCTAATTATATTATATAGCTACTAAACATTCTATTAAAAATTAAAATTAAATTCTAAAAAAAAATTAACAATTAAAAATAATTTAATAATTAAAAATAATTAAAAAAATACCTTCGATATTTTGAACCAATTTGCACCTCCTAACTCGTTCTCTCCTCTTCTCGTAAGAAAAAATTAAAATGAAAGAAATTTTCTACTTAGAACTGGATGTTAATGAGAGAGAGGAAGAGAGATCTGAATGAATTAAAAAAAAGGTGGGGGTACATATAGGTTAGATTATTTTTGACAAGACTCGTCACAAATTACTTCGCCCGCATTAATTACGGGCACCGGTTAAAAGGGTTTTTGCGACGGCTCGTCACAAATAGTTGCCTGCTGATATACTATTAGCGATGGGCAGATATCCCCGTCACAAATTCATATTTACCGCCGTAGGTATTGGCAACTAGCCCCGTCAAAAATACCTTCGCCCACATTCATTATGGGTGGCGGTTAAAAGGGTTTTTACGACGGGCCCATCGCAAATAGCTGCCTGCCGACAAACCATTCATGACGGGCAGATATTCCGTCGCAAAATCCTATTTACCACCACTGGCATTGGAGACGGGACCCATCGCAAATAACACCTGCTGAATATTTTTTGCGACGGGACAATTACCCGTTTCAAATAACATTTACCACCACCGGATAGTTGCGACGGGTAGAAGGCGACCGTCGCAAATAGGATTCCCACGTTTTGGCGTGCAAAACGCAGCATATCTATTGCGACAGGTCCTGTATTACCATCGCAAATAACTGACCATTTGCGTCGAGAATATATTCTCTTCGTAAATATGATTTTCATCGGAGTTTTTTGCGACGGGAATACAGCTCGTCGCAAATACCCCGTCGCAATAACCGGTTTTTCACATATTGGAAATTCATTTTATCATCTTTCTTCCGCCTTTCATATTGTGATTCTCATGCAGATAGAAGGGATTCTAAAACAATTTTTTAGAGAATCTCCCCCAATATATTGATGTGGACTATACACCCATCATAGGGAAAATAATTTTCTTTTATATGGTAGAGTGTTTTCCAGATATTTAGATGAATTTTATGTATGCATTCCTCAGACAACACACTCAATATGTCTAACTAAGAATTTTTTTTGGGAAAAACAAAACCGGTATGTCATCCCAGGATAATGTTTTTATCACGATAAAAATATTTTATTTATCTCCCGCCAAATACTCCTCCACAAGGTATGAACAACTTGGATTCTTCTTACTGATTTCATCCCCAACATCAGGGATAGTAGGAGTCTCATTGATATATGAACGGTACATGGGGTGGCTCAGAAGATGATTGTGGCCCCGGACCATCTTATGACTTAAAAATGATATCACCTATCATAGATAGATTATCTAACATGACTAACTCTATATTTCCAACAACCTCATAATGTGAGGGCTTTCTGATGTATGTCTCTGTGAGGGGAGGACCTTCTTTCCAATGTGAATGTTGACTGTAAGGAGGACCTCTGTATCCAATTCCATGGTGGTAAGGACTACCATCATGTATTAGTGTTTGACTGCAGGGAGAGTTTTTATGGAGTATACCCTGGGTAGGACCATCATGGTAGACCACAACAAGGGGATGAATTTCTTACAGCTTGGTGTCACTGTGGAGAGGGCCTTCGCGATTACTCTAGTCATGGAGAGGACTACTGTCATTGGTATATTTTTTGTTGCAGGGTAAATATCAGTTGTGCTAATTCTGGGAAGGACCTTCGGAATGGGATATAATAAGGGGTGAATCTTCTCGCTTCTTGAGGACACCGTGGGGAGGACCTTTGCACTGACTTCCATCCTTGTGAGGACTACCACTATACTTGATGTCTGACTATAGGGTGAATTTCTAAAATGTATACCCTTGGGAGGACCATCAGGGAGGACAAAAACAAAGGAGGACCTTCTTATTATCTAATATTATGTTCATTCAGGGTGGATACCATGACACTCTTGAAGAGATAGGCTCCCATGATCAATCATTTATTACTCACAAAGAAATCCCCCACAGGTGATCTAAGGAGGACCTTTAGAACTGCTAGTAACAATGTTGTTGGGAGGACCATCACAGCTGTTATTTCCAATCACAAAAATTTTTAATGGGTTCATAGGATCTTGAGAATATTTTGATAGGTGTTTGAAGGCATCAAAAAATCAAAATTTGAGCAGATTACGACCATGAATGTGTTCTTTATTTTCCTATTGAATTTGTAGCATTTCATTTTTGGGTGCTCTCTTTTAAGAAACTAGGGTTTCATGTTTTTGGTAACAACCTTCATATCCGGGTTCTTATTTGGTTGTTTCTGGTGATTCCACCGAGTTACACCTAAGGGAATATTGAGTTCTAACAGGGATATATTCCTGACCTAGAGAGGACACCATGGTAGACTGGTGTCTCGAAGTCGAAATTAGTGTTTGTTCCCAATTTGGTAGTCCTTGTATCACATAATATAGTAGTCAACCCTCCTAGACTAAAGTAGGTATGCAGTTCTACTTTGGAGTGACCATATTATCTTGTGGATGAGTGACCCCACTTAAGGAGGTGGGGTTATGGGCTCGACTCTTTTCTATTTCTGTAGTCACAATCACATCTTTGCAGGTCTCAAGGATATGATCGAGAATTGATATCTAGTCCTCCATCATTGACAAGATGTGTTGAAATATGCATTTTTTTCTGAAAAAATGGATTGATACCCATTCTAGTGTCGGAGTAGGAGTTTTTTCCTCATCTATTCTTCTATGGTTTTCTTGTGGGTACAAGATGTTCTCCTATGTCAGGGTAGAGGATTTAGTTTTCCCTTTTTTTTGGCTGGGATACTCTAGCTATTCTCTTTGGTTTCTATCCTATTTGGATGAAGGGCTTTATATTTGGGGGAAGTGATTTTCATCTTCTCATTTTCCGCTGTATTTGTATCACAAGATTGATATGCATCTATAGGAATATGAATTTATTTTACTTGATTTCCATTGTATATGACTAATGGGACTAACATAAGGGAGAAGGGGTTTTACTCCTCTCATACTCAATTTACCTCATATATGACAGGTGGGATTCATATTCATTGGTCAGGAAGTGTGTCTACCTATAGTTTTTCATCCAATTTGGAAGATGAGAATCATGCACATCGATAGGGATTTTCATCTACCTATAATTGTCCACCTTGTTTGGGTGAAAATACTAGAAATCATTGGTGTGAATTTTTGATTTCTCATAATGTTCCCCCATATTTTCAGGGTGGGCTTCATAAGAATGAGTTGTGATATAAATCTAATCATAGCATGTTTCATTGTTTTCATGGTGGGATTTGTATGTGGGGTGGGATTTTATGTATTCCCACAGTATTTCATTGTATATGTATGCTGGATCTCTTCTTTAAGAACCAGGGTGATGACCGACTCCGAATGATATGATCGTTACCCATGGAGGGAAGCCCGAGGGACCTATTTTTGTAGAACATTTCAAGGATACCTTAGTGTAATATCCTCTTCAGGAAGAGGCTATGGGTTCACACAGAATTTATGGTGATGTCATCTAGAAGGGTCCCATGCGTGGGGCTCCAATGAAATTGGGATAAAGTCATTTGCGATGTCCGCATTCACCTCCTTATGAAATGAGAGGTAATTTTGGTCATTTTTTGGGTACAGTCTCTTAAAACTATTAGAGACAGCTAGTGGAACCACACTATTTTGGAATGTTGGCCACTATTGAAGAGGTTTATAGAGATCTATCACTGATCAGAGGGTCTATCTTGAAGCCTCCACTATTAGTAGGGAACCATTATGACGGTACTCCCCGATCATCATGTCTGAAACCTAGCATTGGGGATGCTGGTTGGGTGATGGGGTCCACATCCATTTAGAAGGCTCAATCGGTGACTTGATCAACATGCGTGTGTGTGAGAACTTTGAGGATGAAATTTTATTTAAGTTAGCTTTATTTATATGCAATATATCTGAAAAGTATAGACTAAAACCCTTTCAAAGTAGAATCTCATGATCACATGAATAATTGATTATCTTTCTTGGACCTCTTTCTTGTTGAATGTGAAAGGGGGTTCGGTGGGGTAATACCACCACCATGGTTAAGGATTAACATCAGGTTCACCATTTTTTAATTCGACCTAAGGCATGTGTTTAACCTGAAAAAATGGTCATATGGGGACTTGGTAGTATATCCACTTTATCATATAATGTATGTGTCACAGTTAAGTGTTTCATGTTGGACTCATCATTTTGATTATACCCAGACTTTGTTCGGTCCAATGAGTGATTGAATGGGGTTATGTTTTGGTACAATCACTCCATATTGGGTTTAATGTCCTCAGATGGTCTCAAAAGGGTTTATTCGTAGAGCTAGAAACACCCAACATCTCTCACATCCATGATTCATGGACCAGCTTTCCAAAGGTTGGCATCTGTTTGATGATTTTTTCAATGACACTTATGAACTCACATTGATCAATAAGATGGTAACATGGGATCATCACACCATTTTGGTGGGAACTATATGCTATTTTCGGACTCTCTTATGGATTTAAGCCATGTTCATAGGTTTGTGAATCCCTGTTTCCTTCCCAATAATGTGTCCGTGAACTACCCCTGGGCAAGATAAATCTTCAATACAAATGGGTTCAGAATTATCTATATGAATCCATGTTTCTCCATCAGTGAAAAATATGCATGTATCTGAGGATCCTTAACAATGTTACCCTCATATGGGAAAATCAGGAATTCCTTATTCATTCACTAAGACAACACTGATTTTAAGCCACATGGGATGTTTCTCGAGATTTTATCATCATCCAAGGGGGAAAGGAATTGTTTCTATGTGGGGATGGAACCCCTAAGATGGGATTCATACATATCCTCATGAGAGGAATCAGAACCCACATAGTTCATTATCTCATGAAGTATAGCATATTTTTGTTAGGAGGATTGTGAGCTGATGTGAATATGATTGAGAGGATGAGATATATGAAGTATCAGGCTTGAACCTCAGGGAGGTTTCTTATGTATCCCAGCCAGTTGGGAATCAAATTCCACGTAGTTATACTGCACTTTATAGTAGGTCCATTCAAGCCACTGTTTGGGACTTATTCATGGGAGTTTCCCATGAAGGAGGCATGATTTGGGGCTTACATCTACCGGGAATGTCACGAACCGACCCGGGTCGACCCTGAACCGGTCACCCGAGCCGGTCCGCGACATGGCCCGAGAGGCGTTCCCGATCCTCCCGGGCTGGCGACAAGCGCCAGGGCATCATGTAGAGACTGTGGGAACGATTTCGCCCCATATAAATAAATAAGAATGCAAAGATAAAACAGAGCAGCGCAGAAAAATGTAAACTAAACAAAGTGACTAGACAGAAACAAACAGGAAACAAACTAACCAAACACGACGTCCGAACAACTCCGTACGACCTCGCGGGTCGCTCTCTGACTCAACGATCAAGCGTCGCCCTAGGCGAGCGCACTCAAGCTATAGCCTGCACAAACACTAAAAACAGAAAACAACTATAGGCGTGAGTATTAAAACTCAGTAGGCTAGCCCGATATCTATTCCCAATGCACTACCTTTAAAATAAAAGAAACATCATTTCAAGTTTGAACTACAATCTATAAAAGTATGTTTTTAATAATATTCTACTTAAAAACAAAGTACGAACCATTGCCCTTGTCCATTTTCCAAATTCGTGTTCATTTCATTAGTGCCAATGACATTTTAGGAAAAGGGGAAAGTGATGTTTAAATTTTCAAATTTGTACAAAAGGGATTAAACACTTCCATTTGAAAATAATTTTTAGAAACCCATTAAAAAGAAATTTATCAGTTTCCAAGGAAAACAATATGCCAGAATTCACAATGTAAAACATACAGCAAGGGCAATGTAAGTATACACGTGAGCATCATAATCATTACTGCAAGCTACAAAAGCTGAATAGACATGGGTGAACCTAGGAGATCGAGAATAAACCAGAAGACACCAATACATGAGAAATCATCCTTATTGACATGTCACGATGAAATCAAAATGCACAATACGCTCGACCATCCACTCACAGGCAGGTCGAGGGCAAATCCCATAGCAATAAACCCAATATATCCACCTACTATGGGCCACTGGTCAGTACCATAACCTACCAGTGCAGCAATCGTTCTTAGAATATTCTCTCAATATGCCAGATTCCCATGTCTCAAGTGTTTAAGAAAAAGGGGTGAGCCAACCGATGCCAACCGAGCATCCAATCAGATATATCTATATATAAATAACAACAGGCATTCCCCGAGCCACTCCATGGGACAACCTCTTGCCTTTAACTACTCAAGTACTCGGGAGCCTCTAAGCGCGGCCTCCCAAACAATCAATTTCAACGAAGGCATGCGAGTCGTCCTAAGAGGGTTTTTATAAAAACATTTCCATCGCTTTCCATAAAGTGCCAAACGGGCATTTAATACATTTCACAAACACTACTCAACGAAAGGTTCAACATCTTCATGAGACAAAACCCAGTTTAAAACAATTTAAAGAACCACAAAACACTACTTCACAGGTTGCCAATATTTTTATAAACCAAACCAAACCATTTCCTTTTCCAAATATACTTTAAGAGCCAACCGGGCAATTTCTCAAACGAACCAAAGTATTTCTTCACGCCTCAAAATAAATCATTTCTCATTAAACCAAAACTCTATTTTATTTTCCGTGAATTATGTTTAAAAGCCAAACGGGCATTCTTTCATTATTGGGTGTCCGCTCGTCAAAAGGATGTTTCATGTGTCGTGTATAAAATAAACGGCTCCTTTTGACATTAAATAACCATTTAAAAATTAACCATCTTATATTAAAAATTAATTATCGTATATTATCTCATATTTATTACAACTAACAAAATGTTAATTTTGAACAATTAGGGTGCGCAAACAGCATGAAATAATATAACTTAAATTTTAAAAGCAGTGCAAAGGGGACCTACCTCAAGATCAAAGCGCGACGACAAAACAACTTTGGAACCAAGGCGCGATGACACAACGCGTGTCGGAAGCCACGTTATAAAGTCCGACACTCTGCATAATCAAAACCAAGGACTCAGACACATCCAAAAACTCACCACAGCATGCCAAACCAAGCGTCGGAAAGAAACGCTCACCTCGGAACTGAAGCGTGACAACAACGGAACCTCGGAGACAAGACGCGGCGATGGCGCTCACTCGAAAACACCCTGCGCGGGCCCCCAAATAATAATCCTACCAAACGAAACACAAATTGATAAAAACCCCTAACAAGGCAAAGGCGGAAGCAATAGTAGTAATAATGATAATAATAGTGATCATTATAACAACGACAATAATAAGAATAGTAAGAGTCATAAAAATAATAAAAATAAGGATAATAATAATAATAGTAAGAATACTAATAATAATAATAATAATAATAACACTAATAATAATAATAAATAATAATAGTAATGAAAAATAATAATAATAATAATAAGAATAATAATAAGAATAAGATTAATAATAACATAATAGTAATATTATTGATACGAATATTAATAAGAATAATAATAATAATAACAATCATAAAATTAATAATAATAACATTAAAAATAATAATAATAATAATAATAATAATAGTAATAATAATAATATTATTATTATTATTATTAACATTAATAATAATAAAAATAAAAATAATAATAATAATAGTAGTAGTAGTAACAACAAGAATAATAAAAATAAAAATAAGAATAACAAAAATAATAATAAGGATGTAGTATTAACAATAATAATAAAAGTAATATAAAAAAAACAAAATAAACCAAACCTGGTCGGGGGTGATGCGCACAGGGCAGGGGAAAGAAAAAGAAGAAGAGAAGAAGAGGAAGGAGAGAAGAAGAAGAAGGGAAGAAGAAGAGGAAGAAGGAGGGAAGAAGAAGAAGGGAAGAAGAAGAGGAAGAAGGAGGGGGCGCGGGTGCAGCGGCTGCTGCTGCGGAAGGAGGAAGGGGCGCGGGAGACGGTGCCTAGGGCGGAGAGGGGAGCCGTCCGGTGGAGTGCGGTGAGGGGGGGTGGCGCGCGGCACGCCTGGGGCTGAGCGGGAGCCAGACAACGGCGGGCTGGCCAGGCGCTGCAGGGGTGCGGATGTTGCGACGGGGAGAAGCAGGGTAGGAGGGAGAGGAGGAGAAGAAGAGAAAAGGAAAAGAAAAGAGAGAAGGGAGAGAAGAGAGAATAGAGGAGGGGGTGTCGTGTGAAGAGGCGGGGCAGAGCCGGGGAGCCGGACGAGGGGTGCGGCGAAGCAGCGCCGGAGGGATCCGCCGAGGTGCTGGCGCAGCGATGAGGGAGGTCGCCGGACGCCGAGAAAAGGCTAGCAGGGGGGGTTGTCGGGATGCGGTTTCTGCAACGGATGGAGGCAGGGGGGAGCGAGGGAGGATCACCTCGCTACAGAGGAGAGGGAAAACGAGGGGGGGTGGCGGCTCCCGCGGGGAGGAAGAAGAAATATATATATATAAAGAGGGGGGGCTAGGGTTAGAGGAATAAGAAAAAAAAAAGAAATGATAAAAGAAAAATAAAATTAAATGAAAGAAAACAAACAAATCATAATAATAGTAAATTACAATAATAATAATAACAATAATAAAGATTAATGACAAAGCATATTTAATAATAATTATACTATTATCCGCAACATTTACAACTTCATTTATTATTTATTTATAAGATAATGTTAAAAATAATTATGATAAAAATAATCATAATGATAAAAACACAACGGGATGCGCAAAAATACACCGGGCAGGGACGCGCGGGGCTTCCAGATCAGGCTCCGCTAACGCGCCCAACGACGTCACGTCAAGAAGTGCACTTTTTAACAAAAACCTAAGAACTTGGTCCGATACTGACCACGAACTGCAGCAATATAATTTAAAGTCAAAAAAAATCATAAAATAAAATAAACGCACATGCCGGGTGTGACAATTCTCCCCACCATAACGCTTTCCGCCCCCGGAAATCCACCACACCAACCAGTCGATTGATCAACACCTAAGGATTCCACACAACACGATCCGACCTCTTAACCAAGGATGTCACAACGACTACCAGCGGGACTGAACCTCATTGCCCGAAATAAATCACTAACAGAGGGGAGGCCTGAACGGGCTCCCCACCATAAGAACTCAACTAGCATTCGATAACGACTTAAGAGAAAATACAAAGAGACTCATGGTGGGTCTCCCCACCATAAAAGGACTGACCTCCTAGCGACCAACCAGAAATCCAACTTAGGCCAGAACCAGGCCTTACCCAAGCTATAAAAGCAGAGCATAAACATTTAAACCACTCACTCCTGTCCGAAAGGGATAGAAGCTTAAATGGATACTTTGCGCAACTAAAACCCTAACCCCCATGGGAGGGGAGGGTGGGCCCAAGGATCAAATCACTAAAACTACGATGTACGACTACTCACGACCCATCACTCCAGGATGGACACAAACCAGGGCCGCAACTGATTTACATCAGTGGCCCACGCAAGGTCACTGGTCAGCAACTTACATCCAATAGGCACAATTCCCGACGTTACACGAGAGATAAGTCCATCGCGCACTTTGCGACAAGAGAGAACTACAACGACAGAGAAACCGGAGCAACAACACCAAAACTATCTCACCACGACGATAGAAGCACGACTTTAACCGGACTCTTTAAAATTTCCCCCGGGGGGTTCCTGACTACGCGCCGGCTTCACTCTGAGACCTTTTGGCTGGAGCTCTGATGGATGAAGCATCTCCTGCCTCGCAGTCAGGTTCTGATAATCCCAACAAGAAACATACATCTTTTGATCTGACAGATTGAAGGACAAGATTTTAAAATTAAAACATACCAGCATTGAAAGATGAGGTTTGTCAAAAGACCCATGAAGTTCCCATACATTTCAAACCCAAAACACCACCAGTATAACTACAACGATAAAAGATCCCTTAAACTGAAAGGAAACTTACACCAAGAACTCTGAACAAAGACCCAATAGCACATTACTTCTGAGAACACCCTCTGCGACGCTTCCTTGCAACGCCCCGACAAAATCGTTGCAAGTGACCCAGGCGTCCACATGCCTGGCAGGGCTTCAGAGTGCTTGGGCACGACGACTTCTTGTGACCTCTCTTGCCACACTAATAACACACAATAATCTCTCGTTCCGAAGAGGTTGATGAAAGATCCCGAGGCCTCTTGATTCCACGACCTGATCCATCCACTTCCATTTTCTTACTCATCTCCTTTCCAGAACCTTCACCAGTGCTCTTAGGAATCGAAGGAGGGAGAACTACCTCGAGCACTCCTGCCATCGCAGCTTCGACATGAAAAGCTTGTCTTGCCACATCGACAAAAGAAGTTAGGTTGGACTCTGACACCTTCGACTGCAAATCAGGGCGGAGACCCGCCTCGAAGCGTCGAGCCTTCACAGGATCATTTGTGGCATACTCTGAATCATAAGGTACTAGCTCCACAAAGCGATGGAAATATTCCGACACAGATCTGTCGCCCTGCTGCAGACAACATATTTCCACCCCCTTTCTCACCCTATCTTCCTCAGAGAAATATTGACGAATGAATGAGGCCTTGAAAAACTCCCAAGTAATCTCTTGACGAGGCTTGTTCCGAGACACTGACTTCCACCACATCCACGGTGAACCTTCAAGCATGAAGGTCGCAAACTTGACCTTCAACGACTCGGGCAACTCAATGAGGCTAAAGTCCCTTTCAATCTTCCGCATCCACTCCTCTGCCACAGAATTTTCTTCATGACCATAAAAGAGAGGTGGATCGAGCTTCCGAAACTCAAGCATAAAATCCTTAGGTTGATCAACCACACTACGATCACCCATCGAAGCTTCAAAGGGATAACCGCTGGACAAGGAAAGGTCAAAAACCCAATCAATGCCAACTCAACGAATGAATAACAACCTCAAAATCAAACACTGCATAGGCGACA
Source organism: Viscum album (assembly GCA_963277665.1). Lineage (NCBI taxonomy): Eukaryota > Viridiplantae > Streptophyta > Magnoliopsida > Santalales > Viscaceae > Viscum > Viscum album. Next base: position 715,612,270 of record OY728133.1, on the reverse strand, counting down.
AGCTCAAAATCCGAGAAAACAAGTTATCATAACATCAAAAAATTTCTCTTTGAAAACATCTTTAATTTAAAACAATCTTGGTAACTTAAACCCTCGCCATTGATATCCCTTAGAGTCTCACTCACATGCATGTATCTGTGCCACCCAGGGCATCCATCCACCATACCAGACATCCATCCACATTTCCAACACACCAAAATGCATGTGAGTACTCATCGGAACACCAAGGCCAAAACAAAGCAACTTCATTTTCCAAAAACAATTTATTCATACCACTTCTTTTAAAACAATCCACAAATTAAACATGTCATTTCAAACAACACCTTTTTTTTTTCAATACCAACTTTTCTGATTCAAACCACTTTCAGAAATCAACGGAAACCCAAAACAAATCAAACGTGGGACTAGTGTCAGTGGGTGACTTGACCATATGGTTGGCGGCCATATGCCAAACACGCCACTGACACAGAGAGCCTTCTTGGACCATGCCCCTAGATCCACATGGCTTGCCAGGCTGCGCGGGTTAGGAGGACTAATGGCCCAACTCCCTTTGTCGTACCCCAATCACAAAACATTTCCATAAAAACCCAAACAAACCAATTAAACCGGACTTCCCATGGAAACCTGAGGATCAGTACGGGCAAGAGTTCGCGACGCTCTTCTCGTACCTACCCCTCAAGTCCCGACAATCCTACTCCATCTACCTTGATATCCCAAATAACAAAGGGCGCTCTGAAAAGTGAGGTCTGCTAAGAGCAAACCTCCTCTGATACCATTTTGTCACGAACCAACCCGGGTCGACCCTGAACCGGTCACCCGAGCCGGTCCGCGACATGGCCCGAGAGGCGTTCCCGATCCTCCCGGGCTGGCGACAAGCGCCAGGGCATCATGTAGAGACTGTGGGAACGATTTCGCCCCATATAAATAAATAAGAATGCAAAGATAAAACAGAGCAGCGCAGAAAAAGGTAAACTATACAAAGTGACTAGACAGAAACAAACAGGAAACAAACTAACCAAACACGAAGTCCGAACAACTCCGTACGACCTCGCGGGTCGCTCTCCGACTCAACGATCAAGCGTCGCCCTAGGCGAGCGCACTCAAGCTATAGCCTGCACAAACACTAAAAAAAGAAAACAACTATAGGCGTGAGTATTAAAACTCAGTAGGCTAGCCCGATATCTATTCCCAATGCACTACCTTTAAAATAAAAGAAACATCATTTCAAGTTTGAACTACAATCTATAAAAGTATGTTTTTAATAATATTCTACTTAAAAACAAAGTACGAACCATTACCCTTGGCCATTTTCCAAATTCGTGTTCATTTCATTAGTGCCAATGACATTTTAGGAAAAGGGGAAAGTGATGTTTAAATTTTCAAATTTGTACAAAAGGGATTAAACACTTCCATTTGAAAACAATTTTTAGAAACCCATTAAAAAGCAATTTATTAGTTTCCAAGGAAAACAATATGCCAGAATGCACAATGTAAAACATACAGCAAGGGCAATGTAAGTATACACGTGAGCATCATAATCATTACTGCAAGCTACAAAAGCTGAATATACATGGGTGAACCTAGGAGATCGAGAATAAACCAGAAGACACCAATACATGAGAAATCATCCTTATTGACATGTCACGATGAAATCAAAACGCACAATACGCTCGACCATCCACTCACAGGCACGTCGAGGGCAAATCCCATAGCAATAAACCCAATATATCCACCTACTATGGGCCACTGGTCAGTACCATAACCTACCAGTGCAACAATCATTCTTAGAATATTCTCTCAATATGCCAGATTCCCATGTCTCAAGTGTTTAAGAAAAAGGGGTGAGCCAACCGATGCCAACCGAGCATCCAATCAGATATATCTATATATAAAGAACAACAGGCATTCCCCGAGCCACTCCATGGGACAACCTCTTGCCTTTAACTACTCAAGTACCCGGGAGCCTCTAAGCGCGGCCTCCCAAACAATCAATTTCAACCAAGGCATGAGAGTCGTCCTAAGAGGGTTTTTATAAAAACATTTCCATCGCTTTCCATAAAGTGCCAAACGGGCATTTAATACATTTCACAAACACTACTCAACGAAAGGTTCAACATCTTCATGAGACAAAACCCAGTTTAAAAAAATTTAAAGAACCACAAAACACTACTTCACAGGTTGCCAATATTTTTATAAACCAAACCAAACCATTTCCTTTTCCAAATAAACTTTAAGAGCCAACCGTGCAATTTCTCAAACGAACCAAAGTATTTGTTCACGCCTCAAAATAAATCATTTCTCATTAAACCAAAACTCTATTTTATTTTCCGTGAATTATGTTTAAAATACAAACGGGCATTCTTTCATTATTGGGTGTCCGCTCATCAAAAGGATGTTTCATGTGTCGTGTATAAAATAAACGGCTCCTTTTGACATTAAATAACCATTTAAAAATTAACCATCTTATATTAAAAATTAATTATCGTATATTATCTCATATTTATTACAACTAACAAAATGTTAATTTTGAACAATTAGGGTGCGCAAACAGCATGAAATAATATAACTTAAATTTTAAAAGCAGTGCAAAGGGGACCTACCTCAAGATCAAAGCGCGACGACAAAACAACTTTGGAACCAAGGCGCGATGACACAACGCGTGTCCGAAGCCACGTTATAAAGTCTGACACTCTGCATAATCAAAACCAAGGACTCAGACACATCCAAAAACTCACCAGAGCATGCCAAACCAAGCGTCGGAAAGAAACGCTCACCTCGGAACTGAAGCGCGACAACAACGGAACCTCGGAGACAAGGCGCGGCGATGTCGCTCACTCGAAAACACCCTGCGTGGGCCCCCAAATAATAATCCTACCAAACGAAACATAAATTGATAAAAACCCCTAACAAGGCAAAGGCGGAAGCAATAGTAGTAATAATGATAATAATAGTGATCATTATAACAACGAAAATAATAAGAATAGTAAGAGTCATAAAAATAATAAAAATAAGGATAATAATAATAATAGTAAGAATAATAATAATAATAATAATAATAATAACATTAATAATAATAATAAATAATAATAGTAATGAAAAATAATAATAATAATAATAAGAATAATAATAAGATTAAGATTAATAATAACATAATAGTAATATTATTGATACGAATATTAATAAGAATAATAATAATAATAACAATCATAAAATTAATAATAATAACATTAAAAATAATAATAATAATAATAATAATAATAATAATAATAGTAATAATAGTAATAATATTATTATTATTATTAACATTAATAATAATAAAAATAAAAATAATAATAATAATAGTAGTAGTAGTAACAACAAGAATAATAAAAATAAAAATAAGAATAACAAAAATAATAATAAGGATGTAGTATTAACAATAATAATTAAAGTAATATAAAAAAAACAAAATAAACCAAACCTGGTCGGGGGTGATGCGCACAGGACAGGGGAAAGAAAAAGAAGAAGAGAAGAAGAGGAAGGAGAGAAGAAGAAGAAGGGAAGAAGAAGAGGAAGAAGGATGGAAGAAGAAGAAGGGAAGAAGAAGAGGAAGCAGGAGGGGGCGCGGGTACAGCGGCTGCTGCTGCGGAAGGAGGCAGGGGCGCGGGAGACGGTGCCTAGGGCGGAGAGGGGAGCCGTCCGGTGGAGTGCGGTGAGGGGGGGGGGGGGTGGCGCGCGGCACGCCTGGGGCTGAGCGGGAGCCAGACAACGGCGGGCTGGCCAGGCGCTGCAGGGGTGCGGATGTTGCGACGGGGAGAAGCAGGGTAGGAGGGAGAGGAGGAGAAGAAGAGAAAAGGAAAAGAAAAGAGAGAACGGAGAGAAGAGAGAATAGAGGAGGGGGTGTCGTGTGAAGAGGCGGGGCAGAGCCGGGGAGCCGGACGGGGGGTGCGGCGAAGCAGCGCCGGAGGGATCCGCCGAGGTGCTGGCGCAGCGATGAGGGAGGTCGCCGGACGCCGAGAAAAGGATAGCAGGGGGGGTTGCCGGGATGCGGTTGCTGCAACGGATGGAGGCAGGGGGGAGCGAGGGAGGATCACCTCGCTACAGAGGAGAGGGAAAACGAGGGGGGGTGGCGGCTCCCGCGGGGAGGAAGAAGAAATATATATATAAAGAGGGGGGGCTAGGGTTAGAGGAATAAGAAAAAAAAAGAAATGATAAAAGAAAAATAAAATTAAATGAAAGAAAACAATCAAATCATAATAATAGTAAATTACAATAATAATAATAACAATAATAAAGATTAATGACAAAGCATATTTAATAATAATTATACTATTATCCGCAACATTTACAACTTCATTTATTATTTATTTTTAAGATAATGATAAAAATAATTATGATAAAAATAATCATAATGATAAAAACACAACGGGATGCGCAAAAATACACCGGGCAGGGACGCGCGGGGCTTCCAGATCAGGCTCCGCTCACGCGCCCAACGACGTCACGTCAAGAAGTCCACTTTTTAACCAAAACCTAAGAACTTGGTCCGATACTGACCACGAACTGCAGCAATATAATTTAAAGTCAAAAAAAATCATAAAATAAAATAAACGCACATGCCGGGTGTGACAGGGAAGGCCCATTTGAGCTCAGGAATTAGACAAACATATTCTGTATCTAGGATAGAGCCAGAATCAGAGTTATCATAGTTTAACTACAGGGTGTATCCTACATATTACATGATCTCTACTAAACATTATCCTCAATTGAGCCATCCTAGGTGTGAGAAACAAGAAGAGTTTGAAGATCTGGAGCATGACACGCTTTCCCCTCTCCACTAGTGTAAAAGGATGAGGAGGAAAATGAGAGATGATGGGGATATGGAACTTCCCTAAAGAGAGGATAAAGAAATTACCTCAGATGGAGTTCCCTAAGACTGTTACTAGGAAAGGGGAGGATCATGATGCCATAGTAATGGGGAAAGCATGTTTGATTTTCCATTATTTATCATTGGTCCTCACCGAAGGGAAAGACCATAGAATACCCTTAATCACTTGAATTGGGTGGTACATGTGAGCATCTCGAGGTCAGAACCTACATTGCCAGGGGAATGAAAACATTGGGACATTTAGGGGTCCACTTCATTACATGGATTACCCAATGACTCTCCTTACCATGGATATGTAAACTCTAAATGGAGAACTGATGTGTCTAATGGTTTTATCATGCAGGTCTGGTATATTTAGATGGGGCTTTGTCCTATTTCTATTTGACTGGTTCATGGTGGGGCTATGGATAATACAATAGAAATGGAAGAAGTTGATTGAATCCATATGATGGAACGCCCTAGAATACCCCTTTCCACATACCATTTCATTATGTGGGATGATGTTCCCCCACATTTCATTCTTCCATGTTGGTGAATGGGTCATCTGAATACCGTGAGGGTACGTGGTTCTAGATTCAGTCTGCGTAGAATTTTTTATGTGGGATCATGTTCCGTTTGCGTAGCATTTTTCTAGGTGGCGCTGAGTTTCATATTCATAGAATGATGCTACACAGGGTCAGGATCCATCTTTGTAGTGATTTTCTATGCAGTGTAGTGTTCCACGCACAAATAGTATGGCTATGAGACATTCCATTTTGAAGAAGGGTAATTAATTGTACACTTGTTTGTAAATTCATCCATGATGGATGTTGGGTGTAAGAACATGTTTTTTCACTGGTGTGTATCTTTTATATTAGATAAAATTCTTTATTTTGGGCATAATATAGATTCTTAATGGGTTAGTAATGTCCCCAAGGGTGTCAGGTCTTATTCAGAGCCTTGAACAAATTTTTTTTATTAAAAAAGGTCTCGCACATGGTTTAGTGAAATGTATGTGGGAAGGCCGCATAGTTATGACAAACCCTACGGATGGTGACTTGTTGGATAGAGCCTTAATACACAGTTGGTTCCTGGTATCCATACCATTGAATGTTCCCTTTCATTCATAGGTACCCATTCATGGTTGGCGCATGGTTTGGAAAACCATATGGCCAAACCGTGAAAAGGATAATTTCAGGGAAATTTCATATTTTTCTTCCTTCAATGATATAATTATACCTCTTACTTATTCCTAATCCATGTTTGTGTGAGATTGACCGATTTTTCATTCCCTTTGGAGGTGTTTTATGGCAATACAAAGGGATTGAAAAAAATATCCTTTTCAAGGATCTGATCGATCTTTTCTTCATACAATTGGTTGTGCAATGGTATGTACTCATGTCCTTTTTATCCATTCGTATCCTCTCTTGCTCCCGATGTAATAATCGAGGTGTGGTAATTTTCAATTTTTCCTATATATACTCAACTATAAGAAAATTTATAGGCTGATATCAAAGGATAAGGATTGTAAAACCCTACGGTGGGTGGTTTATATCTCATCCCTAAAGATTGTTGATTTTGTAAAAATTTTATGGGGCCCACTGATTTCATCGAGCATCGTTTATTAAATTTATATGTCATTATTATAATAATTTGTACTATATTATTATGATATTTCCAAATATTTTATTATTTTTTGGTGGTTACAACCACAACTCCATTCATCCCACATAGGATGATATTTCATAATTGTGTTTTTAGTGTTTTGACACTTTTAAGCCATTATTTGGACGTGCTCAAGATTTACCACACTAATGGTAGGAATCCATATAATAAATAGTTTTTGTATCATGTAATGTTTAATGAATGTTACCATGTCACTTATACTTGAACTGCCTAAGGTCATTTCTTCAATTTGATACTTAAATGTGGAAGGGAAATTGGAAAGTCTATTATTTATTTGACCTCACCAGATTAAATGTGAATAATTATTAGGTTTCATGTTCATATCATCCCTTAAAAATTTAATTGAAGGTAGTGGATTAAACCTTAATTATTGAATATGCCTTTAAGTAATTTAATAAATGTTGCATGCTACTAGGCCTTATCACACAAATGAAAGGAAAGGCTTAAACCAAATGGACTTACTAATTAATTATGACTTAATTAAAAGGTTCCATGTTACATGACCTTATCACACTAATTAAAGTAAATTCTTGAACCAAATGAAATATTATATGAATTCATAATTAAATATATGTGGCCTAAATTAATCTCACCTAGGATTCTTATCGGTGAATTCCATGAGCACCCGGGAACCCCATTCTGATTCAAGGATGCAACTTAATTAGACATAGACCCACCAAGATCCCAATCCTTGTCTATTCTTGAATTCCTAGTATGAAATTGTAGGACCCTTCAAATTGTACTAAAGGATGAATTGGATACACTCCTCGGATCTAAAATTGATGAGTATGTTCCATGGTTACATCTTATAGGGCCATATATTGGCTTATCCAAAGTTTACCTTAGACGATCACCTTTTATTTGGTAGGCATCTTATTGTGGATTTTTTTGTAATATAATCCTTGGTTTAAACTCATACTTTTAACTAGGATATAGTTATTATTGATTTGGAGACCGTCGAGGTCTATGTTTCCTTTATTGTAACCATAGAACATCATTATTAAATGTCATTACATGTTGTCTTGTCAGAACATTGAACCTTCACTACAGTTAACATGTGACTCATTTATAAACTAATTATAATAAATTTATATACTGGTAAAGTTCAAAACCCATATGAGGTCTGAAGTAACATCCAACGAGAAGACGAAGGGTTTTAGTGATTTGAAAACCCTAAAACCAGATCATTTAAAATAATAATTTCAAAAATCTGATTTAATACACATTTCAACACAAAATTTATAGCATAGTCATTAATTTTCCCTCAATAAGATATAGTAATTGAAATAGAAAAAATAGTGATGATTCAGAAGCGTTCAGGTGAATCCATCCATTAAAAATGGTATTTCTAACATGCATGGAGAAGATGAAGTGAATTTGTTGTCAAACATAATTAATTAATTAAATTAATTAATTAATAACAATATTAAATATCTTAATTTAATGAAAAAATATACCAATGGTCTGTTCCGAATATAATATATACCATTTATAGAGTAAACACTATGTTCCAAGCACAAAGGTGGTCTCATATTTCACAAACGATGAACCGTTTGATTGGTATTAATGATTTATTAATGAAAAAATGGAATAATTAATTAATTAAAATAAAAAGTGTTTTTTTGGGCCAAGCATCCAAATGTCCGACACTTACAAATATTATACCCCATAGAAGGTAAACCAATCATTTTTAACCCATCGGAGGTCTTGGATTTCTCAATAAATGAACCATTTGAGAGATATTATTGACTTATTAATAAATAATCTGAATAATTAATTAATTAAAATAAAAAAAGTTGTTTTTTTGAGCGAGACATCCAAATGCTCTATGTTAACAAATGGTATACCACATCTAGGGTAAACGCACCAATCTGGACCAATCGGTGGTCTCAAATTATTCATACGACTCACCATTTGGGAGATATTTAAGCATTTCTAAAAAAATAATATATTAAATATTATTTAACAAATGTATCTCATGACCGAGGCATCCAAATGTTCAGAGCCTTTGAATGTTATACCACTCCTAAAGTAAACACTATATTCTGTACATAATAGTGGTCTCAGATTTCTCATTTGATGCACCATTTTAGAGTCATTAAATTATTTTGAATAACATTCCCGTGCATAAATTAATATAATTAATATTTTTATTCTGTCCTACCAATGTATTTTCAGAACTCAAAAACAAATACTTAATTGGTGTTTAACTCATAAAATATTTAATTTAATATTTTGGAGTATTAATTGGATGTTTTTTATTCCGCAACGTGTTTAAAAAAAATGAATCTTTTTTTTTCTGATAAACTATTTTTCCCATTTAACATAATAATAATTTCACACAAGATGGTTTTGGAATAACTGAAATATTAACAGGATGTTACAACATCCCCTTCAAATGAACAGTTTGTCCCATGAAAACCTACGAAGAAACATCCACGTCCAAATAATTTCATTGTTCTCTTATCAATACCTCCCTCTATCTCATATCATGAGAATTAGAACCATGCTTCCATATCATATGGACTAGAGGTATCATCTTTCGATGAAGTAACATGGTCTCAGAATCAACAAAAATGACTGGTAATTCAGTCATAGTTAAAACATCTTCCAGTTCAAGATAATGCCAACTCAAAATATGAGATGGTTCAGATAAATTCTTTGAAAAATGACATACATTAAACCCATTATGTGTTTATGGTAGTTGTGTTGTTTGTTCTAAATGGTAAACAACTTCCACCACCTAATCAACAACATCAAAAGATAGACAAAACAAGGAGCAAGTTTCCCTTTCCACTCAAAAGGTGGTGGAGCTTCTTTCTGAGGTGGTTGATATGGGTGTCGCACAAAATAACATCATATTTGTTATGATACACAATACCCACACCTCATATACCCCACACCAAAATATTCAATGCATGGGGAATCAGTAATAAAATTTAACAAGGTAGTAGTAGTCTACATGATAAGCCTTAGGATGCTACGTTTAGACCCTCTTACCCACTACCAACACTAGCCTAACCTTCCTCTTTTTTTCTTGATACTCTTTTTGATTCTGACCCACAATGGCTTTACTTGTCCTTTAAAAAACATGTTCTCACCTATGTACATCTCCTCTTCTAGTGTTGATACCACTTTTTCTCATATAAATAATATATTTATATAAAATTTCATTTAAAATCAAACATATATTTTTTTTCCAAAAAATTACATTTTAAATGCTTCATCTAATAAATTAATTAAAACCATTTATGTTAGATAAGAGTTATCAACTAAATTTTAATATTAATGATATTAATTATAAAAAATTATGCATCAAATATAAAAATTAAATCCCCACGCACTAATATCTTGTGTGTCCTCATCTATGGAATCTCAACTAAAATCACAAAGGGCACCCATACTAAAAATATTTAACTACCAAAGAAAAAGAAATAAAATAAATATAAATGGGTAAAATAAATTATAAAGATTTACATAAGAATATATTTTCAAATCCTCATTATTCAAAGAAACTTAATCAGCCATGTATTTTACTCTTACCCCTTTTAAAATTAATTAAATTATCATAACTTCAATTTGATCTTCTTAATTAATTATTAGTGTGCATTACATGTTGTGATCTACCTCATGTAATTTTTTCAACTCATCACCCTAAGTCAAATTGAAATGAAGTTATGCTCATACCTCAATTATATTCTCTTAACTGACATTGGTTCTTAAATCCCAACCACATAAAGACATATATCACTATTTATCATGAGTGATTCATATTAAAGATCTAATGAATATAAGGCTTAAGGTTGATAGGATATGATGAATAAAAAAAGGCTCAAAAGGGAGGTTACCTTTGAAGCTCATTACACGATAAACAAAAGTTATGATGAATGAAAAATAAATCTTTTTTATTATATGAAATCTTTTTACTTCGCAAACTCAATGTAAGGACTCATGAAACCTGATAATAATGTATAGTGGAATATTCCCTCTTTTAAACAATTTTTTTTTCGAAATCTCATTCTTTTTTATTTAATATTTTTTCAATATATTTTTTCAATTTTCTTTTTTAGAATTTCTTTTTCCTTTATCTAGTGGATAAATAATGATATGAAATGAAATATAATAATGTACCATATTTCAATAGAAATTGAATCACCTCACATAATGACTTTAATATAGAACATCCCCTTCTACTATAAACAACATCTCTCCCAAAATTAATCCACTGAATATCATGTAAAATAAAAAGAATAAGGGTATGAAGGATATTATTATATTATAATATATCTCTTTATAACAAGTTAAATCATTGATTTTATGGGTAAAAAAGAAAGATATAAAATTTAAATGGTGGTATCTTGGTTAAAATATTAATTAAAATGCCTCAATAATTTTAGACATTACTTTGTCCATTCATGGATTTGATAAGATACAATTCATGTTCTAGTAGGTATACATGCCCCAAGTATCACTCAATAAATGGGTATTATAAAGAAAATTGTCTTAGATCCTTATTGGTAATGGGAATAAAATGAATTTCATATGATCAATCATGAAATATATAATAATAATAATATATTAATAAACATGAATTCAAAAACAGAATGCCTGAAACATGTAAGGAAATCTCATTAACATAAATTAATTATCCTCCAAAAATCAAGACTCATTAAATTAATACCCAAATTCTAATCTCTAATAATTTAACACTCATATCACCCATTAATTCTCATCAACATTGAAGAATAAATCATAGAATAAGGGGATTCATAATTAACTTTTGCTTCATAAATCCAAATTTAAGCACAAATCCAAATGGGGAATTTATTTTCTCTTTTAAAATCCAAAACTCAAAATAATGATAGGGAGTGAAGGTAAAAATGAATTAAAACACACCCACATTACTCATGAATCACTTATAAATTATTCTCTTATTATTAATTCTTCATTAAGAACCTAAAATATAAAACAAAAAAGTGAAATTTTGTAATACCTATATGTTTTTATGAAATATTTTATTTAAAAAATTTAAATTCTTCAATATATTTCATTGCAAGCAATCGCTAGTATAAAAAAATAGTGATAAATCATTATTATAATATTACCATTATAACGTAGCTTTCAAATTATAAGAAATAAATATATCAAACTTATGATAATATGTGGTGAATTCTTTTACTTCAGATTATGAAAAATATAAACCAATTAAATATAAAGGAAGTATTTATATTTTTGTTTTTATAAATTAAGTGAATAACAATTAGTAAATAAAAGTAATTAAATATATATTTTATATATAGTAAAAAATATTTTTTATATTCATCCAATATATATTATAAACATAGTATATAAATAAACACTATTTTATGTGTAAAAACCAATATTTTTCAAAATTGTAATTTTACCACCTTTTAATGTCGAAACCATTTTAAATAAATTTTTTCAAAAAATAGTAATTTTTAATTGAAAAAATAAACTTATTATTTGGATGTATAATATAAATATTTACATTGTATTAATTTTTGATATTTTTCTGATAACTTTAAAATTTTGATGAATAGTAAAAATATACTAAATTTTAATTGAAAACAACTTTTTTCATTGAAAATTTTTACATGGTCAAAATATAATACTGAATGGTTTTAAATTATAAATAGATTATATATTTATCATTTAATATAATTTAGGTCATTAGCAATAATTTTATATTGAATTTATATGTAAAAAAATTTCAGTCTTTGGTAATGATTTAAGTTTTAAAAATTGTTTTCTCATTCCGATAACTAGATTAATTTTAAATTAATTATTGAATCTTGTATGTTTTGAATTTTGAAAATTTTATTCCATATATGTAATCAATAGGTCCAAATTATCAAAATATCTTTCTTTTATTATGGGGTATTATGAATAGTAACTTCGATAAATTTTCTTATAAATATGTTAAAAGGGTAAATTGGGTAATTACAAGTAAAAATAATATTATAAAATTACCATAATACTTGTACTAATATCATTGGATGAGTTTTTTTCGACCTAAAATATCATTGGGTCTAAATTTTATCCTTTGGAATCCACTTGGACGAGATTATGAAATTTAATTTAATTTATTTAATGGAATGTTAAACGTGTCTTACTCAAATTTTAATAACTATATCATCTTTAATATATGGTCATAAAAATGATAAATTTGACTATAAATAATCACATGAAAGATAAAATTATTTTATCTATCCTAGTAATTTATTTGTAATTTTTATGACATAAATAACTACCTTAATGGTTTATATATGGATTATGAAAAAGTTATTCAATTGATGAAAAATAAATAAATATTTTTTACTAAAATGATAATAACCATTAAAAAACATGAACACTTGACCGAATATTATTTCAAGATTAATTATTGACAATAGTCATCCTAAGGTCAAATTATTCACCATTTGGGTCCATATGAAAAAGATTATGACACTTATAATATTTTATTTAAAGTTATTCTAAAGTTGTCACATTCATATTTTAATAAATATAACATTTTTAATGTAGGATTTTCAAAAAGGCATATTTTACATTAAGTATTCTTATAAAATCTAGATGCTTTAAATGCATCATAGTATATTTTTTTTAATTTTTATTCAACAAATAAGTATATTAGATAATTATACAAAACTCTTGCTGTAATTATTTTATTAATAAAGATAAGAAATAAATCTTATTAAAAATATTAAAATAAATATAATTAGGGATAAATAATATATCCAATGAATTTCATATATGACCTTGATCTATTAGGAATATAATAAAATATTTTGTTCAAATATAATCCTTATATTTTTAATAATCAATGAATTAAGAGTGTCAAAATTGACACAATTGTTTGTTTATCAAAATAATTTATTATAAAATTATATAAAAATTATAATACAATTTTAAAAATATAATAATTATTATATGTTCTTAAATATGTTAAATTTTTCATTTATGGTCAGATTGATATCAAATAAGTAAATTTTTTACCCCTGTAATATTGAATTATTTGTTACCATAATTAAAATTAAATAGAATAACTAACTGTTAATTAAAATGATACGGTATAAATTGATATAAAAGCATATAAAAAATTTATTGGATGATTATATTACAACCTTATCTCATATTAGCTTCAAAAATATGACATTTTGAATGTTTTTGGATGGTTTTTTATTTTATTATAAATTAATATTATTGGATATTACAAAAGTCCCCCACACCTCAATTATAAAAGGACACATCCTCCATCAAATATTCACTTCACCTTGAGCCTTCAATATCATCCATACCCTGACAATTTCCATTATTAACATCCCTAGTCACAATTTTTAGGTTTTGGTCTTCTCTAAGGACCAACTATAGTGATAACAAGGAGATCTAGAGGGAGCATGTCGAAATGAAGGTAATTTTCAATACTGATTCATTCAAAATTATTTCCTCTTATACTTACTCTTAATGATATTTTTTCATTATAAGTTAATATATAAAATATCACATATATACTAAGACATTTTATCCATTCAATAAAAAATGAAATTTCCACGCGTTCATATGTACGACTTTCTGTCTCCCAGTCGTGTTTTAATTTGTTTTTCACCACCGTCTTACATCGATGGATATAATTATTGAAATAATAAAAATATATGATTTTTATAAAATGATATGGATTTTATAACAAAAAAATATACCATCCTATTTCATACTGTGTCACAATTGTTCCGAATGATATCATCGCTCGTGCACACGTACATCCTACCGTCCTTATGGTGTAATGTGAATCATTTTATAGGATATCCATTAAAGTATGATTATATAAATGTATTATAAGAATAAATATTTTATATATTATACTAATATCATTTTTAAAATGATATAATTATAACCTAGGAAGTATAATTGGAACATATTTGATAAAACATGCATAAGAAAAAAAGTTGTTTATACCTGAATAATGAGTAATAATGAACTTTTTTTAACAAACCAATTGTAATATGATCATATATGATATCATTTAAATGACTATTTTTCTAGAATAATTCAATGACATTATTTAAATCATTATATAGGAGATTCAAATACATATTAGGTTATCAATCAAGAGGTAAGTGATAGTTTAACAATCTCAATATTAAATGTGATTGTTTATATGTAAGTATTTATTGGGGTTTATTTATCATCCATATTCATGTTTCCTAAAAATGTATCCCAATATAATTTTTTCCTTTCTTCAAAAAAATTTAAATTCAATTTTACTCATCGGTGAATTTTAATAAATTGTATAAGAGGAATCTTTTATCATTTTTTTATGATGTAATTTTTGAATTATCGGACAAAAGTATGAGAACAATGTTTTTTTAACTTATAAAACTTGAATGGATTTTTACATTTTCATAAATCATTATATCCATCAATATTAATTTATAATATTTAACGTTTATTTTCATATAAATTTATTTCTTTTAAAACTGTGGGGTATTTTGAGAAAAGAAAATGTTTTTGAAGGAAAATTGATATTTTCCTCAATAATTAATTTCATGTGCTCGATCAAAATTATGTTGCATCTAAGAAATAAATATTTAATAGGTTTATGTTTCAATTATACTATCCATTTTCTTCCTATGTATTTATTATATTTATGATGTAATGAAATATATTAAATATTTTTTTAAAAGGATTATCTTATGATGGAATGATGTCTAAGAAACCAATTTTCTTGAATGGGTTATATTATGATTAATTATTTATGTTCTCATGGATCATGTAAGAATGATTTAGTGATTATATGTAAGAGACCTATATCTCCCTTTAATACATTGGGTAATGATTTATATCTTATGATATAGACAAAGATGAAATGGTTAGTAACCCCGGTTCAGTAATATTGGGATAGAACAAGGAGTGAAATCAATTCAGTAATGGAATTTTTCTGCTACGATGGTCATGGAAATGAGCCTTGACTAATATATAATTATTTTATTTTTAATTTGTATTACAAAAATTCCATATGTTATGTTATGACATTTGGGAATATATTTATTTATTCTTTATGAACTTTTATGATTTATCCCACGACATGATATCATGATCTTTCAAATGCCAGACAATATTTTGAAATGTTATTTTCATATGTCCTATGATTATGATATGATTGATATCTTACTTGTTTACCATTACTAAGCATATTATCTCTCCCTTTCTTATGTTTATTTCCCCCATGTTGTAAAGAAGTGTATTAGTAAGATATGTAAAAAGGGGACTCAATATAAAGGAATAAGCAGTAGATAATATAGATGTTTTATGAACCAGTTATTTTTGGTTCCTAGTTTCTAAAGAAACTAAACCTATATGGTCCTAACATGTTTTTGTTTTATTTTTTAATGAATATTCTTCAATTTTGAAGTAATATATATGTATATAAATTATGGGTTGTTATAATTCTGTGGCCTATTCACTTTAATTATTAGAAAGATTAGGGGGGAATTAAAATTAAATCCTAAAATAGAGTATAAATCCTAAAAATTACTATGTCCCTAAAAATAAATAAACAACGTGGGTTTCCGCCCAAAAATATTTTTTGTTTAAGTTCATTGGCTCAACCTTACTTCTTGGAATCACATGATATTAGTTTCATATAGAGTTACATAGTTACGATTGATCCCCGATTGATGTGGTTTCACATTTGAGGTAGCTCTTCACTTCCTCCCCCTTGAAACATCATTAAATATGAGAGAAAGATTGAAATAATGTTGGAAATATCTAGATATTAAAAAATTTATTATATTACTTTCCACACATGATAATATTCCCCCTTTTAAACTTATAGATGATTGTCATTAGATTCTTCAATATTCATTTCAGCAGCGATAACTTCTTCCTCTTTCTTTTATTCTTCCTTTGTTGAGGATTTACCTTCTTTCTCTTCGTCCTCTAGACCATTAATGACTAAAGTGTCTACCTATTAAATTTAAATTCAAGTTCATCATTGGAAGCCATCTCCTATTCACCCTTACACATGGAATCCTTTTTGTAAACCCCATTGGTGTCCTCAACTTCTTATGCATGAATTTCCATGTATTGAAATGATTGCTTGAAAATGAATTCTATTCTATAGAGTAGTTCCTCCACACCATTGGGGTATGAATATGATTTTAAAATTCCTTTCCTCTATATCTTCTCCTCAATTAGATATATTCGGGTCACTAGATCTACAACTTTATCAGTTTGGGGGCCATGTTCCTCCTTTACGCAGTTTTTACCTACCATTACCACACAAAAAATACCCGAGCATGTAGATAGAAAACAAATAAATAAAGCCTAAAATTAAATAAAAAAGATAAAAACAGGATAATATATTTATCCTAAATATAAAATTTAATTATATCATAAACCAAGTCCCAAAAAAACTACAAAATACTTGGTTAGGCTGCAGGCGTCATTAATTCCCATGGCTTGAAAATAATGATTATAAATTATAAAACAGGACAACACACATCACTAAATCTACTAAAAGTATTATAAGATGTGTGAGAATAGGGGTATATCTCATTAATAATAGGGTAAAAGTTGAATTTAATTATAGAATTTTGTCCAATTATTTGCGATAAAATATTATTAACAGTACATTTAATTTTTAAAGGTGAAATAATGAAGATGATTTTAGAAATGAAACTAAAGAAAGAAAAGATCCATGAAATTACATATTTGGATTTATGAAATAATAAATAAAAATAATAATTAATGAAAAAACATATGGTTTTCATAATCAAGTCTAATTAAATCCCTTGGTCTTGGTAAGAACTCTCTATCATAAGACTCTCCTTTTTCTATGGTCATGTTCTTTGAATAATAAATTAAATTGGTAACCCAAAACTATTTTTAAACATTTGTTGACATTGTCCAAATGGAACCAGTGAAAAAGAAAAGATAGTTAACAAATTATAAAGAGATCACTCAGTCAACCTCAAAAAAACATTCATGACTTATTGAATGGCATATATATATATATGAGAATAAAGATAAATTAGAATAATTTAATATGAATTTCCATTACAGAAATAACATTCCTTAATACATCAATCCCCCTTCAAAGTGATCACCACATCATTAATAAAGTCACCCTATCATTCGTGTCATGAGAGGGTGAACAAAAATAAAAAAATAAAAAACTATATAATTGTGGTATCTTCTAGGGTGAAGACTTTACAATACTAGAACATCATACTAAGGTTTTGTTCCCTTCCTCAATGGATTGATTTTCTTGGTATGATTTTTTCAATTTGATGGCATCAAGTATACTTCAAATCCCTATTATTATCTCCTTCAATATTCATTCAAATCCTTTTAAATATCTATGAAATCCCTCATGTAATATTTCAATGTTCCCAAAAAAATAACCAAAAATACAGGGGGGGGGGGGTAAAAACTTTACGATCTTGAATTTGATGTAGATGTCATAACCATGAAATGGAAGTGGGAAATTAATCCTTAATTATATTCTTGCAATACCCAAAAAATATCATCACCAAACCATATAAAATATCTAATCCGGGTGATATTCCTCAAAACCTCAAGTGTATTTCACTATGGGTGTGGTACCACTACCACAAAAATGGGTTTTCACAGCGCTACCCATTAACAGTGCTAAAAAATTGCGCTCACAAAGAGTACTTTTAACAGTGCAAAAAAAAGATTTGTTAAAATACCCCTTTGTCAGTATGTTTTTAGTGATGATAAAGGTACCCCCTTTATCAGTACTTTTTTAGCACTGTTAAAGGGGACCCCTTTATCAGTACCTTTTTTAGTAACACTGATAAAGGAGGGTCTTTATCTGTGCTTTTTTCTACTAGCACTGATAAATGGAATATTCCAATTAACCCTTTAAAAATAATATGTAAATATGTAAATATATTTATGTTTATATTGATTTAAATATAATATATATTTTTAATTATGTTTTAAATAAGTATATATAGATATTTACACTTAATATCTAAGAAATTTATAGAAAATCGCCTAAATATATTTAAAAAATATTGTTATTTATTATTTTTCTAATTATGGTTTATTAATAATCATTTAATGACAATTTTTAAGACACAAATAAATAAAAACAAAAAATCTAAAATAAGTTGAAAATGTAACTAAAACTTCAAAAAACAATATGTTTTAATTTGGGTGTCTGTTCAAGCTATTCTATATATCAAATCAAATCCCATGATGAGATCAACATTCTAGTGACACAAGGAAACCTTCTGTCACAATTTTTTAGGGTAAAAAGTCCCAAAATCCTTCAAAACTATTTTTTAATTGGGATACCCAAATTTGTTAACAGTCAATTTAAGATCATCCTCATTTCAGGGGGTCTTTGGACATTTTTATTAGGGGCTAAATTTATTTACAGGTATTACATTCAAATTGATATTATGGTTTTAAAATATTTTTTTATTTTCCAAAATGTAATATTATTTATAATGAAATATATAAAAATATATACATATTATTTATATATTATCACAAAAAAATTCAATTTTATAAATAAATAATTAAACATATTTACAAATAAAGTATATTTCTCAATTTATAAGCATTATAATATCGATTTTATTTAAAATACAAATATATGAATTTTATTATACATATATAATGTGTGTGTGTGTGTCTATATATATATAATACTCTGTGTCTGTATTAACAAACGGATCTATATAATCTATATACTCTAAAATATGAATATACATATGAATATATGATATATGTTTATATATATATGAGTAATTATAGTTATAAATACACACATATATGTAATATATATACATGTGTATGTATGTTGTATAAATGTATGTATTTTTTTATTTATAAAAACAGAATTAAAAATATTATATAAATGTATTTAAAGCTAATATTATAAACCTATATTAATATACAAATACATATGTGGATAAAAAATATAACTAAATATATATATAAATAAATAGATATAAATATACATTAATATAAGAATATATATTTATATGTTTTTAATATAGATAAATACATATATATAGATATAAATATATATTATTATATGAAATAAGTCTAACTATATATATAAAAATAAATAAATATATCATTAAATGAGGAACAAAATAAAATGGATGAGTGGTAAAGATACAGGTGTGCAAGGGAGAGGTCTTGAATTCCAATCCAAGTAGTGGTAGGCTGCACAGGTAGGTGTAGGGGGGATAATGTTGTTAAAGGGTCGGGGTGGCAAGCCTAGTGCAAATAAAGAGGATGGGAGGGTCACATTTGAGGCATCCTAGCACTTTTAAAAGGGCGGGTCTCCAATTTAAATATTTTTTTTATTTTTTTATCTTTTATCAGTGTTTTTTAAAAAGTGCTAATAAAAGGGACCTTTATCAGCATTTTTTGCGATGATAAAAGAGACCCACATTTGAATAGAGCCAGGATTATTAGTGTTTTTTAGTTCTGATAATGGGGTTTTTATTGCTGATAAAACCCCATTTTGTGGTTGTGCATCATGTTTTCCTATACCTGATCTATCTTCTTGCATGCATATAACACCCCACAAACCTCCATACTAAAAATATAAGTGTTTAATGTTTAAATTCCACCAATTATCCAAGTAAATATACTATGTGTAATATTAATCAATGTTTCATGATCAAACCAACTTACTCATGCACGCAAATCACATTTTTACCACAACATAACATCATTTCCTCGGGTGTTTTGTTATGCATTTTAGTCTCTGTAATTCCCTATCAACCAAACCCTTATCCTATGATATGCAAGACTTATTGATTCATATTCAAAAGGTCCTTGTGCAATAAAGAACTTCATGGATTTTCACTCATCCAGAAATAGAGTGTTTTAATGATCCATGCATGTGTTTTTTCCTTGAGCTTCATGAAATTTCGTATGGCATTTGGATCACCATGGAAGTCATTAGAAATCCTTCATTGTGGTACAAAATTCATCATGACCATTACATATTACATCTCAATGGTTCAAATGAACTTCAATGATCATTCAATGGTTGTTCTAGTAGCATCAGCAACGTCCCCAAGCTCCACAACAACAATAATATTGGATTCTAGTGGCCGGGTGCAGTGTAACATAGAGAAGAAATTTTCCATGGTGGATGATATGGGTTTGGCATTAAACAATACCACATTTTTTATGATACAATGTACACACACCTTGGCTATACAACATCAAAATATTTTGTTGGTGGGGAATCATTTATCATATTTCATGTGACTATAACTGTCTTAATGGGTATCCCCAAATCACCTCATCTCGAATCTCCTACTTAAAAGCAACACATGATAAGCATTCATTTTAGTTCTATTAATACCATTATTAGTGGAAACCGACAATAGGTTCACCTATGTTACAATATACTAGTGATTTATTGTGTACATATCCTCATTCAATTTTGATGCCTCTTTTTTATTTATTAATAAAACCATTTTCCGTTAATAAAATTTCCATTAGAAATCATTATTATACTATATTTTTATTTATATAATTATATTTTCTATGTTACTACCCATAATTTTATTAAGAAAACGAATATTACAAAATAATTATCAATTAAATTCCAAAATTATTAAAATTAATTATAAAAATGTATGCTTAAAATATAGATATCAGCATAAAAGCATCAGATTTACCAACATTGTTAGCTCCATGTCCACAAAAATCACCTCCAAATCATGCATCATCTATAGAGACACAAATCATGTGAGCATTGAGAGTCATAAAATTTTTAGAATAAAAACACCTGATAGGATGACCTAAAAACAAAAATGAATGCACCGAAATTTTGATCAGCTCAAAACCATTGAAAAAAATAGAAACAAAAAAACCTAGACATGATTTTATAGATATAAAATCCAATGGTGTAGGGATGATTTTTGGGTGTAGTGGAAGTGGTCTAAAATAGGATAAACAGTGGGTTTTCATTGGTTTAGTTGACATTATCCTTATAGTATAATGTATAAAAACCCAAGAATTAATGAGATAATATTTTTTTGTTTTAATTTATAAATTATAATTACATCTTATCTTCGAATTATTTCTTCTTTATCGAATCTATTTTCCACTCTCATCAAATTATCTTCATGAAAAAGGATCTATGGGTATAATCCCTATAATGGAAATCCACAGGTGTTCCATGAACCTTTTAATGTCACAAATAGATCATTAAATGATAGTACTAAATACCAATCCCCTTACATTATCCCCATTGATAAAAAAGAATCTTTTTTACATGAAGGATTATATTATGTTTTCGCATGTTATTGGGAGGGAGGAGGCGGAGTGATTCTTTTGGTTATTGTTAGAATTATAAGGACACAGTTTTTTCTAGTTTTAAGAGAATTTTTTATAGAGGGTTTTTTAACGACTACCAATTTACTTAGAAATGATATAATAGGGTTTATATTGTTAGATTAAAAATATAGTCCCTTTGCCAATCTCTAAATCCATAAAAACTCCCCGACATATAATAATAATAATAATAATAATAATAATAATATTATTATTATTATTATTTCCTTAATGAATGAATGTCTCATTGATAATATAAATATAAATAAATAAATAAATATTTTTTAAATTGTATTTAGTGTATTATTCTCACCAGATATAACACCCTAAGATTTTACGATAAGTATCCTCTTAAATAAATTCAATTCATTAGATAGCATAAATTACATAATAAATTATTTCATAAGATATAAATCCTATAAAATAACATATAAAACACACACAAAAACTCTATAAATGAAGAATTAATGAAATAACAGGCCTTTTCAAAAAATTAAGGAACATATACCAATGAAATAGTAACATGTCCTATGGAATAGTAATGTGAACCATAGGAATAGTAAATCATCCAATAGAATTGTAACTTCACCTATAAAATTATAAATAAAATTTAGAAATCATATAAATGAAAATATGATATAATTATATCATAGTATAAGTAAATAAATATTTTGACAATGATATATTAAGTGTTGGTATTATTATTAAACATAAATGTTTATTCCAAAATTTATAAATAATATTATGATTTTAAAAAAATTATTAACTTTAAATATATGCATAAATTGTTATTTTGTTTTCTTAGGATTATAATATTATTTTATTAGACCTTAGTTAATTTCTAAAAATGTTATAAAACCAATTATAATATTAAAATTTGTATTTTTTGAGTAAATGATGATTTTAATTAAATATTAAATTTCTCATATTTAGAAAATTATTTTTCTAAATTTTATTTCATTTTTTAATTCTATACATATAAAAATGGTGAGGGTGAATTTTTGTGATGTTTCTAGAAAAGTTGAATTTTTTGTGAATAGTAAAGTACGGTAATTTATGATATATCTACATTATAAGTTGAATGCATCATTCCTTGAGTCATTAATGATGTTAAAACCATAATATTGAACTATCCTTCTATATTTACTATATTTAGTAATGTAATCATCAATATTACTTATCTCGATCCAAAATAATAAACTAATCAAAAAAATAATGAGAAAACACCCCACTCTTACACTATAAATACCACCCCTCACAACATGTTCTCCTCACTCCACCAAATCCTTGAATATTGTCGAATTTTTACCTGATTATCTGTCATGTTTCTCCCCCAAATTCAATTTTATTTTTATCAATAAAATTCCAACCCACATCCTTTAAAGAGTTTCTCAAGGAGAGGAATTAATAAGGTAAAACCCTTAATCTTTCCCTTTCATTTTCTTTTCTTTTATTATATTTCCTTAACCTCCTCTATCCAAACTTGCATGGTAAATCCATTATCATATATTAACAAAAAATTTCTTATTTAAAAATAAAGTACATCATCATGTCTCTTCTATTTTTCCTATTATTCTAAAAAGGAAAACATCATCTGCTAGGTGCTGATTTACCGCCTTCATGGATGACGTGTTTTAATTATTCAATTCCAATGTCAAGGATGGTCATTAAACCATTTTTATAGATAAACATGATTATTATATATGTATTAAATATTATTTTATTTTTTGGAACAAATATATATATTCATAATATTAATTAATAAAACAAACTAGTTTGTGATGATAAAAAATGTGCTAAAACAATCTAAACCGTTATCACCAAAATATTTTGTAATGATTCATACTCATTCCATATAATTTAGTGAAATATATAACCATTTTATATTATTGATGTTTTTTAATAAAATAAAATTTCAATTCTGGACAACAATTATCATTTTACTTGATTTTACATACATGTATACATGTAAACCGATCTTAAAAACCACATAAACGAACGATCTTGAATGATAATATTAGATATTATAACTCATAAAAAAGTACATAAATGAACTTAATAAAATAAAAATAAATAAAATATATGTATAAAGGTTTTTTAATTAATTAATTTATGGATTTAATCTTATTATCCAGGACATTAATATCAAGTTTAGAACATATTGAGACATAAGGTAAGGGCCTACGTCTCAATTTCAATTTCATTGAGACATACATGGTATTATGCACCTAATAATTTTATGTGGTTTATCTAATACCCATTTGAGATAATTTGTCATTTTACATTATATTATTACTTAATATCCATATTTTCTTGTATCAGGGATACGATTATTGTCTAAATTGTAAACCATTTTTAAATACGGTGTTTACTTTGAGTGAACAAATATTGATAAATCAATAATTCATACTCAATACAGATATTATGTTAATTTATATTATTCTTGAATTAAATATAAGTATGAATAATTTTTTGGAATTTCCATTCCAAGTGGGGATCAGTAATATATTTCCCCTCGATGCATTAATGGCTCACATGAGACAAAATAGTTATTGAGAAACCATTCGTGTTTGTTTCCAAGTAGAATCAGTTGAGTATTTCAAACAAAATTAAAACATATTGATGGTGTAATGGTTCATTTTCTAGATAAATTACATCCAATAAATAAGAATCTTTTTCATTTAGTATTTAGTTATTATTTTCCATGAGTTTTTCACAATGAAAATATCATTGGATGCATTTTCATTCTCAGTTTATTGATGGCATGTGTTTTTTAGATTATTTAACATACCATAATTTTTATGACTTATTTACATAACTTCAATTAATATTATTTTATATAACCCTATATGAGTGTTTAAGATCACCTTTTTATTTTTTTCTTTCCCCAGGAATTGAATATGAAATCTTTGAATATGTGAATGAAGTAGTTTATTTTCTTTTGTTATGTACTATGTTTAATGTCTAATGTAATAACAGAACAATTTATCTATATATTTCTTCAATAATAATCAAATTATCGATACATTGTGATGATACCTCTTATATATATTCCATTATAATAAAACTATCACCGAATTTGGGCAACTGTGGTCAGGGTTCGAACACTAGACCTTTACCTCATTTTTTCAAATCTTCCCATAATTTATCAAACCTTAAATAATGAATATATATTTAAATATATAAATATCATTTTATTTATAAGATCATGAATTTTTATGAGGTTTATCTTTGATCAACTATGATCTATGCTCATATTTGTTAATTAGATTGTGTGTTGAATGTGATTTTGGGTAGTAGAGGGGCCTTGGAGAATCATTTAGAGGGTGTGAGGTTTGAATTTTAGGTTTTGGGGAAGAAAGATATGTCACATAGTTAGAGGATTATTTTCCCTAGCCATGCACTCTTATTATGTGCTTTGAAAAGGATATGAGAATAGTTTTCTCAATCGTGTGACTGAGGCTAGAAAATAGTGAAAACCTTACAATTTATTATAGTGGTGTGTCATAAATTTTCTATAACCATGATCCTAGTCATGTGAAGCATGGAGTTTCTAGACAGAGGGTATTTCATGGTTAGTGTATGGTTTAAGTGATAGTGTAGAAAAAACATACTCCCTAGAAAAATGGTCTCACGTTATAATTTTACTTTAACCCCTTTTAATTGTTTAACCCAATTTTTAGGCCATATTTTATTCAAAAGCATTGCGTTGGATAACTCCTCTCCCTCCTTATATTCATGGATGTATATCCTTTAATACTGCACCGTTTTTCGCCATATATCTCATTAAATTTCTTGTGATTAGTCCCACCCTCCACTACCTTCAGATCATGTATTTCTTTACCATATAAATATATCCCTCAATTTTTAACCTAAATACAATATTTTTAGAGATGTTTTCTTCTAAATTTATGTCAACCATTATAATTTAAATCAGAGGCCAATGTCTAATTTGTGATACTTAATTGACCTAATGTTGGTTTTCCTTACGTTACTTCTATAGTAACATTCTTTTCCATTTAGTTATTTCATTATCCATCATAAAGTTTTTTGTGTATGACCCCTACATTAAAAAAATTTAAATTTCAAATGTGATATTGCCTTGCTAAATTACTCCTTAATTATTGTTAAAAATAAAAGGTTGAGGTGATTTAAATGATGAACATTTTTAATATTAAAACCCATAAAATTTGTTTTAAATTAGAGACTAAATTGGTTATGTTGTTAATAAATTATGAATACTAAGAATATACCTGATTTGTAGTGGTTTGTGATACCAAGGATACACCCGATATGTGGTGGTTTGTAATACCAAGAACACAATCGATATGAGGAGGGTTGTGATACAAATAATACACATGATATATGTTGGTTTTTGATGACTGATAATACAACTAATATGTGTTATTTTTTGATAATTGAGAGGACACCTGATATGTGGTGGTTTGGGTTATGATTTAGGTACTTGAGTTGGCAAGGTTTTCCTAATATGATCATAGACATCAAGTATTGGATAAAGTAAGCAGTTCTAACCTTGATCATCAACACAGAGTCCAGGTTCAGTTTGTTGATTTTTTTATTTAATTTCTTTCAGGCACATAACTGTTTTACATATAGTACTATCACATTGACACTTTTTCATATGTATTTATTTAGGAATAACATTGGTGGTGGAATAATTATTTATACTCACAAACTACTTCGACCATCATTTGGTACCTAAGTATACATCATGATCACCATTCTGGAAAAGAGAATTCACCTTACGATTAAAATAATAGCCTTGAACCCACACTCTTGGTTCCAGTATTAGAATCATAAATATTACATTTCTGACCTTGATACCGATGGAGGTGACACAATTTTCACTATATGAAACATGAACCATAAAAAAATATTGGATCACAAACATTATCAAGGTTATTTTTGTTTTATAGTTTTAGAGAAATAGGAAAAAATATAACATAAATAATACCCAAGAATCCAAGAGAGTATATTTCTTACTATACCTAGATTTTCATGTTCTATATCAGGTTATAAAAATCATCCATATAAAACCCTTCTATACATAATTTATTCAATATCATATTGTTAGCCAAGAGAAATGGATGCATAAGAAGGGCGATCTCAAATGCATAATAAGGGTAAACATAATCATTAACAATTAAATTTCATAAGTTATTATAATAATATCATATGGGTATGATAATATAATCAATGTGCATGGGCATGAAATAAAAATATTAATACCTATCAATACTTGGATAATCAAAAATGAAAACATGGAATATGGATATAACAAAGGCAAGAGTCATGATAATCAGTAATCATGATCCATGTGACACAAATATTGATCAAAGGAAACACTATAAAACTTTAGAAATCATAGAAAAAATTTATTGGTATCTTGGGATATCTTCATTGAACCCATACAAAAACCATACACAACCCTTAAAAATAGAATAACCAGATGTTTGAATTCCCTACACAATGCATTGAAATGCTATCTTGGTGCACCCATCACATAAGATATAATGGCCTCAATTAGTGCTATCTAGGAACACAAATCATATAAGAAATATCCAAGAACTACAACGTAACAACCCTGACCCCAGTATCCCAGATTAGATGGTCATTTTATTTCAATGGAATAGATACAAGAGATCATGTCACAAAATATTGATCAGTTTAGTAGACTTTAAGAACTAGATACATACATTTACCCTTATTACATTGATAAATAATCATATAACATAAAAAAATGCATCCTCATTACTTATTCAAATATTTCATATTCAAAACATAGGGAAGGGAAACGAATAAAGGGGTGAGATCAAATTATCATTATTGGTTAATTACAAGAGAAGGTAACTGTAATAAATAAGAATAATCAATAAGGTAAGGTAGAAAACCTAAAAAATACATTCCAATCAATAATATAAGAATGAAAATGAACCCACATATTTTTCCATTGTGGAAATATTATGTGTAATAATGATAGATTACCAAATGAAGAAAATGAGTAATTATTGGTTGTCATGCATCTAGAAGATGAACTATTATACAATCAAGATGGTTTAAGTACGTGGGTAAAAACCCTTATGATTATATTTGGAAACAAATACAAAGGGTTCGTCACTAACTTTTTTGTCTCATGGGACATGTCGATGCATCAAGCAGCTATAACGAGCCTCACTCGTCACTGCAAGTCCAAAGAATTATTTATATGTTGAATAAAAGATAACATCAAATAAAATGTCCCATAACACTTTTAAATAATTGAATCATAATAATATATAAAAATACTCTAATAAAATCATAGAGACATTTTATATAGAAAAACCTCTTTATATTGAACATAGGAGTTCTTTTGAAAAAACATTGCTAGTTTTCTTAAAATTATATTGTTAACATGTAAATATAATAAAGGAAAATGGAAGTAAAATTAAATATTATTGAGGCACAAATTATGTCCAACTAGAGTGAAGAATATTAAAATATACTTTTTAAGAAACTTTAGAAATTAACCCCTTTAGTGATGTCTAATATAAAATATTAAGCAATCGTTATAAGGGTAAATGCATAATTGTTTGAATAAAACCTAGAATAAAAAAAGATATATTTTTCTAATAAAATAATTAATTTTTGAAAAATAATTATATGTTTAAACATATTATAGATGGTACTTGAAAATGGGTAGAAATTTGGGATGTTTCCGTTAATCGGGTTTGCTTATCGAGAGGAATTGGTAAGGAACCGTTTAAAAACATGTATTTACCTATAAAATAAAGATTAATTGAGCTTGATAAATATGTTTGGAACATATAAACAGAATTTATAATAAATTCATAAACGTAATGAATAATTACATTGAGTTAATGAGATAGAAAATGAAACTCAAATGAAAAATGGAGGCATATGGAGAATCCCTTACCAATTTGCAACAGTCAAACCATATTCCCTAAATAATAATGATCATAATATAATAAATTAAATACCATGAAGATAAATAGGTTCATGATATGATACATAAATGTAAAGTATAAATATACCACACATAATAAATAGTATTGAATAAGGCATATCTCACAAAATTAAAAGTGAGATGAGAAAACCCTTACCTTAAGTATGAATGCATCCTATTCATGTATGTAACATCCTATATAATTAGATTTCATCCATTAAATAAAATTTAAAATTTTATACATATATTATATTTATTATAATATTATTATGTTCATTTATCATCTTTTTTATGAGTTATAATATATAATTCTATAATTCGAGAGTGTTTGTTTATTTGTTTTCATGGTCGATTTACTTGTATACGTGTATTGAAAATCATGTAAAATGAGAATAGTTTCATAGAATTTAAATTATATGTAATTTATTAAATTAAATAAAATTAAATGTTTATATATTTCATTCATTTATGTGGTATGATTATGAATCATTAGATAAAACGTTAGTGATAATTGTCTAGATTAATATGGTAATTATTTGGTCATCACAAGCTTGATTCTTGTTATGAATTAAAATAATGTATATATACAAGTTATAGAATATTAAAGAAGTTATAATAAAAATATAATAGTATTTTTTATACATATAAATGTTTTTATGACAACACTTGATGGCAGAATTTAAAAAAGATAACTCCTCGTCCACAAAGGCGGTAAATAGTCACTTCACGTATAATGTTTTTGCTTTTAGAATAAAAGTGAGAGAGGAAGGTGTTTTATGATTAATATTAAATTATCATAATGAAATTAAAGTATATATAATATAATGGAGTTATCATGCATTTTTGGATAGAAGAGTTAAGGATAGAATATGAAGAAAATAAATTAAATGAAATTGAAAGAGAACAAAAAAGGGATTTATCTCTTGAATTCTTCTCCTTGAGAACCTCCTTAAGGGACATGGAAATGGTATTTTGGGGAATAAAAAAAGGCCAGAACGTAGGGGAGAATTTTTAGAGAATAAATGGGTATAATATAAGCAATAATTAATGATTTTGAATAGTGATAAGGGGCAATATTTATAGCAGAGGAGATGAGTATTTTATTGAATATTTTAGTCATTATTTTATTATTTGGATCATGAAAATAAATTGTGATGATTCTTGTGACTAAATAAAGTAATTGGTGTATGTGATTTATAACCAATGGTTCTTAAATATTCCATACATCATATATGACTCAATAATTCTTGTATTTAGTATATACCAGAATTCGTCGTACTTCACTATTCATAAAAAATTATACTATTTTAAAAATCCTAAAAATTCACTCTAAGAATTTTTTGACATGTAGAATTAAAAAAATGAACTCAATTTTATGAAAATAATTTTCTAAATATGTTAAATTTAATTTTTATTTAAAATAATCATTTACTTGAAAAATACCAATTTTAAAAATTATAGCTAATTTTATAACACCTTAAAAAACTAAATAACGTCGCATAAAATTTTCTTATAATCACAAGACAATAATATATTAATTTATAACTCTATTTAATGAAAATAAATTTTCTTTTAAATAATTTTTTTGAATTATAAAATTGTAAATAAACATTTCTATTTTATAAAATTACCAACACTTAATCTATCAATTTCAACATATTTATTTACTTATTATATGAATTAATTATATCATATTTTTCGTTTATAAGATTAAAAAATTTTATTTATAATTTTATAGGTGATGATTCTATTCTATTGGTCAAATTACTATTCCAAATGGTCACATTAGTATTCTAACGATCACATTACTATTCATATATAATGAATGTTATGAAGAAAAATTACAAAAACATTTACCAAATTAAATTTTCACATTACACTTTCAAAAAATGTTTATTTTTTCAAATAAAATTTTTAAAAGTGTCATAATTTATATTTAAAACATGTGTGCCCTTAAATGGCGGTAAAGTTTCATTTTAATATAAAATAACCTTTTAATATGTAAAATCGGATTCATTTTTATCTTATTCTTATAAAAATATTTATGATGAATATAAAAATATTTGATTAAATATATAATATATAAATTTAATAAATATATTTCACTAATATGGATTAATTTAATTTATTAATATAAATTGTCATTGTGGGAATAAAAATGAGTTTTATGAAAATACATCATTTTTTTTCAACTGGTTGTTATTTCTAATTAATTATTAACCGATGAATTAATATTATAAACATCTGTAATATATATTTTCCAAATATAAATAATCTCCCTTACTAAAATTATATTATGTTATTATATACTTATCCAAAAAATTTATCTTAGGTTTATTCTCCTTAAACTATGTTTTCTAATTCTAGTTTACCTAGTTTCTATTAAACATTCAATAATACCAACTGTAACAACCCCTAACGCAGTAGCACATTTATGGTAGTTTTTTATTACAATAGAGAGATCAAATCAAGAATGATCAATCAATTTATCATTCTTGAAGAACTAGATACATACATGGTTCCCTTATTATATTTATAAACAAACATAGAACACAAAAAAAGAAAATTAAAATGATTCCCCATCACTTATTCAAAGATATCATCTTCAGAACCCGGGGAAGGAAAAAAATAATAGGGTGACCTTGAATGATCTTTAAGGTTCAGGTATAATGTAATATAACTGTAATAAATAATTATAATCAATATATAATGGTAAAAAACTGAAAAACACATGTCAATCAATAAAATGAGAATGAAAATACATCTATAAATATTGTTATAGTGAAAATACTCTGGATAATAATAATAGATTAAATAATGAAGAAAATTATTAGTTATTAGATGTCATGTATCTAGAACATGAACCATAATACCGTCAAGAAGATTTAATTATATGGGTAAAAACCGAATTTATTCTATTTGGAAACAAATATAAAGGGTTTTTCTCTAACTATTTTGTCTCATGAGACTTATTAATGCATCAATGGGCTATAATAGGCCCCACCCATCACTGAAAGTCCATCAAATTGTTTATATATTTAAAAAAAAGATAACATTAATTCAAATGGATCCATAACACTTTGAAAAATTCGAATCATAACCATATATTAAGATACTCTAATAAAATCATTGAGAAATTATTGAGAGAAAAGCCACTTTACATTGAACAGAAGAGTTTTTTTTAGAAAATCATTTTTATTTTTCATACTATAATATAATAAACATATAAATCATAAAAAATAAAATGGATGGAAAATTAATTATGATTGAGGTACAAATTATTTCCAATTAGAGTGAATAACATTTAAAAATAGTTTTTATGAAACTTTAGAAATGAACATCTTTAGTGAGGTTTAAGGGAAAATATTAAACAACATCAAAAAGGGGAAATGAATAATAGTTTGTATAAACTAGGATTGACCGAGGATAATTTTTTATGATAAAAGGGGTAATTTTAGAAAAATAATGGTAGTTTAAAACTGATTATAGATGGTACATGGAAATGGGTTAGAATTTGGGATGTTCCCTTTAATTGGGCTTGCTTACTGGGAGGAATTGAGAATGATCCGTGTAAAACATATATTTCCTCATAAAAGAATGATGAGTAAATATTTATTAATAAATTTGTACCATATAAATAACATGAGTATGAATTTTACAAAATGAAATAAGAATTACATTGGGGTAAATGGATCTTGAATAAAAAAGATAGGTTCGGGGAGAATCCCTTTCCACATTGCATACAGTCAAACGATATTCCAAAATACTTTATGATCCCAAAATAATACATTTAATATAATTAATAAAATTATATTAATGATATTATACATCAATAGGTAGTATACATACATCACACATTATAAATACTGATGAATAAGGTATATCTCACAGAAATAAAAGTGAGACGAGAAAAACCATTACCTTTTGTTCGAATGTGTTTTGAATTTGTATTTAACATCTTGGATAATAAGATTAAATCCAATAAATATTTAATTATTACAATTTTATACATTCATTTGATTTATTATAATTTTATTAAGCTCATTTATATCCTTTTTGATTAGTTATAAGATACAATTCTATCGTTCTGGAGCGTTCATTTCATTTGTTTTCATGATCGATTTACTTGTATACATGTATGGAAAATCATGAAAAATGAGAATAGTTTTCTAGAATTGAAATTATATTTTATATACAAACTTAAATAATATTAAATTAATATATATTTTATTCATTTATATGGTATGATTATGAATCATTAGATAAACCATTAGTGATAATCATTTAGATTATTTTGGCATTTTTTGATCATCAGGAACTAGTTTTGTATTATGAATTAACATTATATATATTTAATATTTATAGAATCTTAAATATGTTTTAATACATATATAATAGTTTTTATTAACCTTAAATATTTTTTTGTGACTATACATTAAGGAATAATTGAAAAACAAAAACTCATCGTCCACAATGTCGGGAAATTGACAATTCACGGATGATGTTTTCATTTTTAGAATAAAAGGAAGAAGAGAAGGGATTTGATGATGAATATTACATAATCATAATATAATTATAATATATATATATAAGATAATGGAGTTATAATGTATTTTTTATTGAATATGTAAGGATAGAATAAGAAGAAAATAAATTTGATGAAATTGAAAGAGAAAAAATAGAATTACCTCTTTAATTCTTCTCATGGAGAACCTCATTAAGGGACATGGAAATTGTATTTTTGTGAGATCTGAAGGAACAGAACATGTGGGAGATATCTGGTAGAGAAAATGGGAAGAATATAAGCATGATTGAAGGCTTTAGAAGTGTGAGGATAAAGGGTAGTATTTATAGTGGAGGAGAGGTGTGTTTTTAGAATATTATATTCATTATTTTATTATTTTGGATCAAGATAAGAAATAGTGAAGATTTTTGTGTCTAAATATAGTAATTAGAGAATTTTTTTCCAAAATAATTGTTCTAACTTCATCCATACATCACATATGACTCAATAATTAATGTATTTAGCTTATATCGTCAATTATTGAATTTCATTATTCATCAAAAAATTCAACTATTTTAGAAAAATACCACAATTCACTCTAAGAAATTTTCAATGTTTAGAATTTAAAAATTAAATCCATTTTATGAAAATAATTCTCTAAATATGATAAATTTATTTTTTAAATAAAATCAAATTTTACATGAAATATACATATTTTTAAAATTAAAACCAATTTTATAAAAACTTGTAAAATTAAATAAAGTCTCATAAAAATATATTATCATCATAATACAACATATTATTAATTTTTGATTCTATTTTATGAAATTAAATTTTCTATTAGATCATTATATTAATTATAAATTTTTAAATAATCATTTATGTTTTATAGAAATACCAACACTTAATTTATCATTTTAAAAAAATTTATTTACTTATAATATGATATATTTATATCATATATTCATTTATAACATGAATTAGTTTTATTTATAACATAGTAAGTGAGGATACTATTCTATTGGCTGAGATACTATTATTAAAGGTGATATTACTATTCCAAAATTCACATTACAAATCATAGAAAATAAATGTTATCCAAAAAATATAAAAAATTTAACCAAAGTAAATTTGGAAATTCAAATGTCAAAATTAATGTTTATTTTTCATGTATAATTTGTAAAAGAGTAATAATTTAGTTTTTAAAAAAATTGTGCCATTAAAAGGTGGTAAAATTTCCATGTAGAATAATATAAACTTTTAATACATAAAATTGGATTAATTCTAATCTTATGACCCTAAAAATATTTTGGATGGATGTAAAAATATTCGATTGAATATATAATATATAAAATTCGTTAATATATTTCAATAATAGTGATCAATTTAATTTATTAATATATAATGTCCCTGTGGGCATAAAAATGGTTCTTATAAAAAATAACTCCTTCATATTGAATTAGATTTTATATCTAATTAATTTGTAACAAATGAATTAATTTTATAAACATGTGTAATCTCTATTTTTAAAATTTAAATAATATCATTCATTCAATTTATTCCCAACATCTAAGAGATAACTATAATAATTAACTAATAGTATTTAATTAATTATTTAGGCTCGTAAGCTATCGAAGAAGTTAATTTTTTTAAAAAAATCATACCATAAAATGTTAGGGAGTTATACAAAACATGAATAAAATAAATTGATCTTTCATTTCATTATAATAACCATAAAACAATCATTATTCCTTTCATAACAATATTAACCTCTAGAAAAGGAATAGGTTCTTTAACCATCTCTTTGAAACATAATTAACCAGTAGAAAATGAACAAGTTCTATAAAAGTCTCTTTGAAACATGATTAACCAATGGAAAAGAAATGGGCTTGTCACACCATGACTCTTTAAGTAATTCCATTTTATTATTTTATATGGGTTTGATTTTTTTGAGGTTTGGTTTGATTTCTCGTTGGAATTTTGTGATTTTGCTGATAATTGAATGTTTTGTGTTTGACAGCATCCGATGCAGGGGCCGAGCATGGTCGAAGCCATGTGGCTTTTCCCAGGTCATTGTGCGGCCTGCTGGTGTTCAAAAAAATTAATTAATTTATATGATGAATAATAATGTTAAAAAAAATTAAATAACAAAAAATGAATTAATAATTGTTTTAATAATAATAATGATAATATTAGTTAAGAATATTATTATTATTGTTAATATTTTAACTAAGTTATTATTATTATTAAATTATTATTATTATAATTATTAATAAATGATTCATATTATTATTTTTAATATAATTAATTATTATTATTTTTATTACATTTAATTTTAATTTTCTAGGGTTTCATCTCCCCCATATTTCTTATTTTTATTTTCTTTTCTATTTTTTCACTTTTATTTCTCTCTTTCTCTCGTTCCTCTCCTGTCGAACCCCCTACGAATTTCACAACAAACCCTCCTCCCTCTTAGTGCATGTTGCCCTACCCCTACAGGTCGTCCCTTCTCCGATGGTCCCCTACCGACCCCCCAAATCCCCCTCTGATGCCCAACCTACCTCGCACCACCCTGCTCCTCTCATGCCACCCTCTTGCCACCCCTCCTCTTGGATGAACCCCATCTAGTGAGACCCCTTCCAGTGAAACCTCATCCACCACAACCATCCTCTATCGGTGCCACCTCTTGTTACTCCCCTATGTGCGCAGCTCACCTCTAGTGGCCTCCCCCTCATGCGGTATACTCTGATATGCTTTTTCCTAATTTACGTAGGGTTTCTATTAAGGGTTCTATTTTGTTTAATGTTCAATATTGATTTTTTTGGTTCTAATTCATGAATTAGGGTTCACTTTGGGTTCCTTGTGGTGTGATTAGGGTTCTATTAGAGTTTCACACCACATTTTGGGAATGTCTACACTCGTGGCAGGTAGTTCTATGTATAAACATTATTTGGTGAATTATTTTTCTTGAATAATTAATTTAATAGCTTCTTTAATTCATTTTTGTGGTTGGATGTTAGTTTTTGAAATTGTTTAATGTGAGTTTATTTTTTATGTAGCATGTATCTATGGAATGAGGTGATTTTTTTATGAAACCCCATAATGTGCCATTTTATGGTATTTTATAAAATATAAAATTAGATTATTAAATTATGTATGGGTAGACCATTGTGTTTTGACGTTTTTTAGGTGTGTTTTAGATCACAAAAGGGGATTTTGATAGGTTGTTATGTGTAAATCCATGTGATATTTCATGGAATGGTTTTATTAATTTTTCGTAGTGGTTTATTAAATTAAATAGAAGGTTCAAAACAAGTTTGTGAATGTTTTGGGGTGAGTATGATTTTAAAATAGAACTTATATGTGCAAGTGGTGTTACGTGACATGTGGAACTTGGTTGATCACAAAAGGGAAGCCCGTGTATCTAGGTGGGTGGGCTAGGACTAGTATACTAGTGTTTAAGAAGTGCCTACAGACCAATTTCACTTACCAGGATTGACGATGACATTGCTAACTAAATAATGACGATTGATTGAAGACCACTAGGCCAAATGGGTGTCCCCAAATTTTGGCTCATGCATGAGAACACAATTGGTCGTGGTTTCTATTCCACATTTCACCGAGATTTGTTGTACCTAGTGTCCCATTGTTATCTAGTACCTAGCGGTGTTTCCTGTGACTAGTTCTCATGGTTATATCTCACTTACCATTGACATACAGTATGTTTGGTTGGTAAATTTATGGACAATGAATTTAATTTGATGTCATATTCTTTATGAAAAATTCCTTTAAATTTTTCTTCATCAATATTGTTCTTCTTTTAATGATGTTTTCTTTAAAATTATATTTATTTTAAAGTTTCTTTATTTAAAATTGTTATTATTTAAATTTGATTCCCATAAAAAGTTTCTAGAATTTATTTCAAATATGCAGCTTGTAATTTTATTTTCCATATAATTTTTAGTGCATGGAATCTTTTGTAGGGTGTCATCCTAATGGGTATTAGCTCACACCCTATATAAAACTTTGGGTTAAAGTAGAATTTGTTGTGTTTAATACAGGTATGGGTAAAGATTATGGAGGTTGCATTTTGGGTTGTTAGTGATCTTTCGTGGGTGGTGTTGTGTATATGGCTTGGGGGTGGTGTCCACTTACCATTCGAGGGGTTCTAAGATGGTTTTTGGTCCCCATGCATTGTGATAGTTATTGGGCTTTGTAAAAACCTTTTGACTAAAATTTTAACCTTTATAAGGCTTGTTTGGTTTGGATTTCTAGCTTGGGATTATTTTATGAGGTCATTTTTTTTATATTTTCATATTTGTGTAAACTATCCCCAAATGCTTCTATTGATACTTGGGAACTTGTACCCGCCCAAGATGATTGGGAACACCCATTGGGCCTTGCCATGGACCTGGTTATGTGTCAATTTGGATATACACACAACATGGTTCATAAATAATAGTATTAGAACATGGTTAAAGTCTTTGGGTCAATTTATTTGTGATGAGTCCTGGTAGAAAAGATCTAGAACTATTGGGGCTTGGAGTTCTGGTTATGAGTTGGGTGCCTGGCCCTCACAC
This sequence comes from Viscum album, assembly GCA_963277665.1. Classification (NCBI taxonomy): domain Eukaryota; kingdom Viridiplantae; phylum Streptophyta; class Magnoliopsida; order Santalales; family Viscaceae; genus Viscum; species Viscum album. The sequence goes on along the minus strand of OY728133.1, from coordinate 715,574,330 downwards.
CTCGTGACAGACCTCGAGTTTCCGTGGAATGTTGGGATCTTTGTTTGACTTCTCTTCTATGTGGGACGTGGAGGCATCAGACTACCTTGGGACTATGTCTTGAGGTTAAGTGGTTTAGATATTTCATTGTTGTGACATGTTTAATATATTTACATTTGAAGTTATTGATGAGATATTTGAGACCTATTATACTAATAATTTTTCCTATGACTGTTGATTTTTGTAGTAGCTTTCCTCCCCAAAGAGATCTCATTCTCCCATAGGAAAAAGTCATAGAGTGTTCTCCCCCACCACTCGACCAGAGGTTGGTGTACGCTATGGATTGGGATGTTTAGGCTCAAGGATAGGGAGCAACTTCTGTTCATTCTCCTCTTTTAGTTAAAGAATATAAATCAGGTCATAGAAAAGAAAATACATTGATTTTATCAAGAAACCCCCAATTTTTCTAAGGTATCATGAAGACTTAGAAAGAAGAGGAGTGGATTTAGAAGATTTTGTTCATGTTTTAGTTTCTTGATACTCCTAATTAAGTTAGAGTAAAATGTGCCTTGTTCTTGCTAGAGGGTACCAATCGAAGGTGGTGGGAATCAGTGCCTCAGGTTGGGATGTATGTGCAGATGATCCAGGACATCAAGAATATTTACAAAATTTAGTACATTACCAAGGTATTGTATTATACTAGATCTTGAAAGTTCATCAATATTATTTAGGGGGACCAAACAATGATGGTGTATGCAAACTACTTTACCGATTTAGTTTGATAAGAACCTAATATTGTCTCCAACAAGTAGATGAAGGCTCAGAGGTTAGAAGGGGGTTCGCGACAATAGATATATTCCCTGGTATTCCTATTCAAGATGAAGACCTATGCTGAGGTAATTGAAGGGGATTTTATAGTGGATATTGAGCACAAGGTATGGTCTGGTTCATTTGGGGCTATGTCAGTATTGCATAGTGGCAGTTCATCTGAAAAAAATAGGAAGTGCTATGAGTAAAGGAAGAAGGGTGGTGAAATCTCAGTCCATCCATCTAGGTCGTCTGTTTAAATGGCATGTTGTTCAGGGTCTGTTGGGTGCCATCAGTGCGGAAAGGTAGGGAACATCCAACATGTACGTATATCTCCTTCTAGGCTCTATCACTGATTTGGGGTTATTGAACATCAGTAATGTTTTTTCAAGGTGGAACGCCCATATCAGAGTGCGGAAGGATCTGTGGCTTTCAGGGGAGTGTTAGTTTAGTCAGAGCTGGCTAGGATGGTGGGATCTCAGTTTGGTGGTCATGGCGGCATGACCATATTATCTTCTGGACAGATCCAAATTAGGGCAGATCCATAGGTGTGCGGTCATTCTCTGGACTATATAAGGAATCTTCATGTTTTGGATCAATAACTAATGGGATCAGATACAGTACCTTCGATAGTTCGAGGTACCATCCTGATTTCATTTTCTATCATAGCTATTTTATTAGATATAATTGTTTATGATTCTTTTATCTATTCCCATATTGTGTGTTTTATGGACCTACCAACTTATCTTATGACTTTTTCAATAGAGTTGGTAATGTAGTTGGGTAAGAAGAAAGAGAAATGTCTCAGGTTTCTATCTTGTCTGCTATCTATTTCAGCGGTTGAGATATAGTGAGACTTCCGAGTCTTGGATATATACTTTTTCATTGCAATCCCCAGCATGGATTAACTAGTGACCTTCATAGTGAATATGAATTTCTATCAGCCGTGAGTTAGTTTGACATCACTTGATGGAAGTGCACAGGTTTTCCTTGGAGAATATGATCCTTAGTCGGGTCGTGCCGGACCTCCACTCACAAAGTTATGTAATCTTGATTTTCAATTATTTTCACTCATGTTAGAAGAGGGTGGTACTATTGATGGTAGACTACCTTATGGTGGGGATGAGTTCCCTGAGGTATTTACTACTGATTTATCAAGATTACCCTCAGAGTGGGATGTGGATTTGTCGATTGATTTGGTTCCAGGAACACAACAGATATATCTTCTCTCAAATCGCATAGCCCCCACCTAATTTTGGGAATTAAATATACAACTGGAAGATTTTGAATCCAAATGGTTCATTCGCCCAATCATCTACCCTTGGGATTCTCCTATTCAATTCAAAAAGAAGGACAATGGATCTCTTTGGTTGTACATAAACTTCCGAATTCTAAATAAGGTTACCATAAAGAATAAATACTATTTCCCCAAGATTGATGATTTGTTTAACTATCTAAAGGTGGTAAAGTAGATTTACAAAATCCACTTGTGTTTATGTTACCACCAAGTCAGGCTGAGAGAGTTTGATGTCTGAAATTAAAATTTTCAAATCAGGTTTGACCACTTCAAGTATTTGTTCATGCCTTTCAGATTGACAAATTCAAATGCAGTTTTTATTGAACTCGTGATTAGGGTGTTACACCAGTATCTTGACTCCTTTGTTTTGGTATTCATGGATAGCAGACTAGTTTAATCCAGATCTGAGAAAGAGTATCAGCATAATTTTCAGACAGTGATGGGAACTTTGGATGATCATCGCCTTTATGTGAATCTTTCAAAGTGCACCTTATGAATCTTGGAAGATAAGTATTTATGCCATATGATTTTCAAGAAATTGGTTTCAGTGGGCCCTAAGAAGATCAGTGCAGTTATTTGGGGATGAAATCTTAGTTTACTCTGGATCTGAGAAAGAGAAAGAGAATCATTTTTGGATTGTATTGGGAACTCTTCGGGATAATCAATTTTATGTGACGTTTCAAAGAACACATTATAGATTAAGAATTTTATTTTTCTAGGCCATGTGATTTCAGAGCATGGGGTTTTGGTGGACCCCGATAAGATCAGTGCAACTATGTTGTGGGAGAAACCAAAGAATGTGTTAAATATGAAAAGTTCTCTAGGAATAAAAGTATATTATGGGAATTCTGTTTGTGATTTCTCACATCTTGTTTTCTCTATGAACACATGCACCCAAAAAGGGTATAATTTTTAATGGAGCCCAGATTTGTAGAAATCTAGTAAATATTTAAAGAGGTGGTTGACTACCACACTTGTGTTGATATTTCTAGAGTCCTGAAAGTGCTGTTTGGCTTATTACAATGCTTTAAGTATGGGCCTCAAGTGTATTCTCATGAAATATAATCATGTAGTAGCTTATGGTTATCAAAAACTTCGTCCACATGAGAATAATTATCCAACCCACAACATAGAGTTAGCAGCGGTGATGCATGCCCAAAATACATGTTGCCAGTATCATTTTAGGGATAAATTTGTAGTCTGTTATGACCATAAATCCTATCCTACATCTTCTACCATTTTGGTGGTGATTGATCATCTGACCAAATCAGCCAACTTTATTCCCATCATAGATTCAGTTAAGGAAGATTAAATAGGTCAGCTGTATATTCATGAAGTGTTCAGGCTTTATAGTGTGTCGTTAGCAATTGTTTTTGAGAGATACCCCCACATTACCTCTCAGTTATGGGAATGCCTTCAATGATAATTATGGTTGAAAATTAAAATGATCACGACATACCATCCTCAAATGGATGGTCAGATAGAGAGGGAAAATCAAATTCTAGAGGACATGCAACATTAACGTGTTTTGGATTTCAGTGGATCATGGGATATACATTTTGGATTGGTCATGTTATCTTACAATTAATATATCCAATATTCAGTTTTCATGGCTCTGTTTGAGTCATTTCATGGTCTTCCATGTTGGTCCCCTATATGTTGGGCTGAGGTGGGTGAGACCTCAGTTTTGGGACTGATAATCGTGTATGAGACATTTAAGAAATTCATGTTGTTCAGGTAGCAGTTACGTAGAGATCATAATCACCACAAATCTTATGCTGGTTAGAAGTTTCAAGACCATGACTTTTCAATGGGTGATCACTTGTTCTTGAAGGGGGCCCATTGTTTGGGCCATCACTATAAGGGAAAGATGGGAAAGCTGACGCTGATGTATGTGGGACATTTCGATATCATATAGGGGATTCGAAAAGAGGAAAACTAATTAGCTTTATCTTATCAGTTAACATCAATTCATGTTGTATTTATTGTCACACAATTGAATATGTATAATCTGGATCCATTTAATATATTAAATTGGAAAAGATTTAGATATAAATCCTAATTTAACAAAATTTGAACAACCAGTGCCGATAGTGAATTCCCAAGAGACGGTTCTTCATGGGAATTCTATTCCATTAGTCCATATCCTTTGGTAGCATGGGAATGATGTGCATGAGGCATGGGAACAAAAAGTAATGGGCTGAGCAAGAGTATCTATTTTTATTCTCTGACGAGGTTTTGAGTTGACATTCAGAGGGTGGAAATTTTTCACGGCAGGGAGATTTCTCACACCCTGAAACTTAAAGTAAATCTATTTTATTATTTTATCTAGATTGTATTTATTTTATCTAGGTTTAGGCCGTGTCTCTATTGAATTTTTTTTTCTTCTGATAAATGAATATTTTGGGCTTAATAGCTTCTAACAAATGGGCAGAGCATGGTCAATGTTGTGCAGCTTTACCTAGGACAATCTGTTTCCTTCCCAGTGTTCAAAAAAATTAAAAAAATAATCAATCGGATGAATAATAATGTGAAAAAAATTAAATAAGAAAAAATGAATTAAGAATTGTTTAATAATAATAGTGATAATATTATTTAAAATAATATTTTTATTTTTATTGTTATTATTGTTAATATTTAAATATTATTATTATTATTATTAAGTTATTGTAATTAATATTATTATTAAATTATTAATATAATCATTATTATTATCATTAGTTATTATAATTATTTCATTTATATTTTAGTTTTTTAGTTTTCTTTTCTCCCATCTTTCCCCCTTTTTATTTTTCATTTTACTATTTTTCTTTTATTTTTCTCTTCTTATCCTTCCTCTCTCATCATAACCCCAGTGTGTTTCACCCCAAACCCTCCACCCTCATGGTTCATGTTGCCATACCCCTACTATCTGACCCCTCTCCGACAGTCCCATGTCGCCCTCATTTCCCCTTCGGTGACCTCACTCTGGTTCCCCAACCTAGCTTGCACCACCCTGCTGCCATTGCATCAACCTAACACCACCCTTGCATCACCCTCGTGCCACCACTCCTCTAGTAAATTCCCCTATCGGAGAGACCCCTTATGGTGAAACCTTATAAGGAATGACCATCCTCTACTAGCGCGACCTCTGGAACCCCCCCTCAAAGCATGCAACTCACCTCTGGTGGCCTTCCCTTTATGCGGTTTACTTCGATATGCTTCATCCCTCTTTCCATAAGATTTTAGTTTATAGTTACATTTTTTTAGGGTTTGATCTTTATTTTTTTTAATTTTATAATTATGGGTTACTTTGGGTTCCTTATGGTGAGATTAGGGTGTGATTGGAGATTCATACAGAATTTTGGGAATTTCTACTCCCGAGGTAGGTGGTTCTGTATATAAAAATTATATAGTGAATTGTTTTTCTAGATTAATTAATTTAGTAGGTTTTTGAATAAATTTATTGTGGTGCGATGGTATTTTTTTGAAATATTTTAATATGTGTTTAATTTTTAAGTAGAATGTATATATGAAATGTGGAGCATTTTTTGATGAAAACCCATAATGTGTTATTTGAGGGTGTTTTATAAATTTGGAAATTAGTTTATTATGTTTTGTAAGGGTAGGGAATTGTGTATTAATGTGGTGTGGGTCCGTGTTAAAACAAAAAGGATGATTTTGAGTGGGTTTTGTGTGTAAATCCATGTGATATTTGTTCGAATTATTTTATAAATTTTTTTAATGGTTTAATAAATTATATGGTAGGTGCGAAACATGTTTGAAAACTATTTTAGGGTGATTATTATTTTTAAATAGAACATGGATGTGAAAGTGGTGTTATGTGACATGTGGAACTTGACTGACCAGAAAAGGGAATCTCAATTATCTGTGTGGGTTGACTTGGACTAGTATGCTAGTGATTCAGAAGCGGATACGGCCCAGTCTCACTTAGCAGGATTGACGATGACAATGCTAACTAGAAAACGATGATTCATTGGAGACCACTAGGGTATTAGGTGTCCCCTCCTAGTAGATCGTGTATAATTATATATCAATTCATGGTTTCTATACCACCTTTCACCTAGATACAATGTACCGAGTTTCCCATTAATAGCTTGTACTTCGGGGTGTTTCTCATGACTAGTGGTCTTACATATATTGCGCATACCCTCGGCATATTGTATCATTGGTTGGTAAATTAAAGTAAAATTCATTTCCTTTAAATTTGTCTTCTTTAAATGTTTTCCATTTAACATTTTATTCTTTAATATTGTTCTTCTTTTAAAGTTATTTTTTTAATATTATGTTTCTTTTAATAGTTCTTTTTTAGAACTTTTATACTTTTAAAGTTTATTCCCTTAAAATTTTTCTAGAATTTCATTCATCTATGAATCCTGAAATTTTATTTTGCATATTATGTTTAATGCATGTAATATTTTCTTAGGTGGCATCCTGATGGGCCTTAGTTCATTCCCTACTTACTTCTTTGGGTGTAAGTAAACATGGTTATGTTTGATACATGTATGAATAAAGCTTATGGAGATGGCAGTTTGAGTTGTTAGTGAACTTTATTGGGAGATGTTGTTGAGTTGTCTTAGGGGTGGTGTCCTCTTTCCATGTTGTTTTTTTATCTGGTTTTTGTCGCCATTATTTGTGATAGTTTTTGGACTTTGTAAAAACCTTGTGACTAATCTTTGAAACCCTTTAAAGGTTTGTTTGATTTTGTTTTATAGCTTGGATTTCTTTTATATTATCAATTTTTTTATATTTTCATATTTGGTTTAACCACTACCACTTGATTCTGTTGATAACCAAGAACTTGTGCCAGCCAGTCGGGATTAGGAATGTCCTTCCGGACTTGTCATATACCGGGTTGGGAATCAGTTTGGATGACGTCCCGACATGGTTTATAACAAGGTTCTATTAAAATATCTTTTAAAGATGATTAAAAAATGGAAAAGAAATGGATTCCATTAAAATATATTTTAAACATGATTAACCTAAAGAAAAGAAACATGTTGCATAACATTATCTTTTAAACATGATAATCCCAAAGAAAAGAAACGGGCTACAAAACAATCTTTTTAAAACAATCAAAATCAATCTAAAGAAATAATGAGGATGATATTAATATAGAATATCCTTATTTAAGTATAAGTAAAAAAGTTCTATCGACTTTGATGAATGGAAATATCATTAAAATATCATTAAAAAAATCTTGAGAAAAATAACATTTTCCCTTTGAAAATCACTTTTAAAAATTAAAAATTCCTAAAATATTTTAAAAAAAATTATTTGAAAATAATCATGGAAACATATATTCGAACTTAGAAGAAAATAATGGTCATGAAATAGGGAAAATATATTCATGTCATACATATTAAATCAAATATTCCATTCACATTTTTAGTAAAAGAATAACTGTCTTTATTTGGATAAATACATGAAGATTCATTTTAATTATTTTTGTAAAAACCTATTTATGGTTAAATATTTATTCAAAAAATCATTGTAATTTTTTTTATATTTTTTTAAAACATTGATTTTGAACAATAAATTATTTTCAAATTATGATAGAATTGTGGGTGTATTTTCTTAAAAATATTTTCTTTTAAAAATTCTATTTTTAAAATCGAAAAACCAGGCACAAATAAAGAAACCAGTTTTTTTTAAAATTAAATTGGAATCATATAAAAAAACGCAAATAATTAAGGTTTCATTATTTTAGGATAATTCATTCATGTATTATTTGTTTAAAAAAATCAATCCTTCTGAAAAGACCTGAAAAGGGAACTTCAAAAAAGGATTTCTAAAATAAATACCTTTAACAATTTCAAAACATTTGAATCCTAAGCGCCATTATTTATTAAAATTAGAAGAAACATTAAATGTCATGAGAATAGAATAATTCATATTATAACATGTAAAAAGGGCTATATAAAAACCTCATAAAATAATATAGGTGAATGAAATCAAAATTTTCTCAACAAAAGAAAATTGAGATGAAGTCCCTTATTGGAGTTGGTGCCATTTCACCAAATTCTGTGTTCTTTATGTGGAACACATATTCATTGTTTTAAATATTAATAAACTACTTATCACATCATGATTTTTCTTCTTCATGACATAGTATGTGATAGTGTCATAATAGTAGTTGTCGCACTAAAAGTCATAGTAGTTCTCTACTATTTTGAGAACCTAGAAGTGCCAAAACACTATTCTTGAATAAATGTTCTATAGCTGGATGATAGAATTTGAGTGACAAAAATAATACAAGCTATCATGGGTGGAGACTCATAGGACTTTGAGGTACCTTCTCATGGTTTATGCCCTTAGTAATATTCAGTAGGATATTATGATAATGAGATTCACCAGTAGTAAATCCACATACATATATATGGGTCATAGGATGTTCCTAACTAAGCATGGGTGTATTGGTCCATATACATTAAGATTATTATTAATCAGTATTATTAGTCACGCACATATATGTATTGATGTAGTATATATTGGGTGCATCGTGAGTAATATTGCATGAATGAAATAATGTGATAAAGGGTTTATCCCTTCCGTTCTTTAAATGATGCTAACATCTTAGGCCCTTTGATAGAAATGATATGGGATAAATAAATCCAAGAATAATTTATTCTTTATTAAAGATCTATTTCTAGAATGTCTAATAAAAAGACCTCAAGAACATATGATGATGGAACTGACATACAACACACTCGAATTGAGATATTGAGATAAGGAGATTATATTACATAGTAAGGATCTATATGAGGTGACATTTTATTATGGTATTAATTTATTTATCTATGGGTGAATTGACATGTTTTTATATTCTATCCTTAGACTTTAGGTATTTGTGCCTAATTCCATTAAAAAAGTGGCCTAGAGGGTCACATTAAAAGTGTTCATAATCTGAGATAAATAATATATATTATTATTTTTTATTTAATTGTTTGAATAAATATAATTCCCATATATTGTTTAATAAATATCCATATATTCTTGACCAAATATAAATAATTATTTTATATTTATAAAATATAATATTTATTTATTTATTACCAAATAATGCAGTGACATTATTTTAATAAATAAATAGTCATTATTCAACATCTGATAAATATTATGGAGGAATGGTGGCCATGTTTTTTTGTCTGGTGAGAAATAGTAAATATTTAATATTATTTAATTTAATAATATTTAGTTATAATTTTCATGTTAAGTGAATATCAAGAAATATTGATATGATTATTATTTGACAAGGGGATCCACTAGGATTAAATGAATAATTATGGAAAATTTGGTAATTATTTTATTTTAACCATAGAAAAATATAAACCTTGTTATGTTACTTTCTTGTTATGTCAATGCATTTGTCTTGGTTATGCACAACAATCTTGGTGAATTCTCTCAAGCCTAGAGAGCTCCATTATCCAATAATGTTCCCAAGAATGGAGATAAATCCTCTTACACTGGATCAAGGAGAATGCTATGGAAGTGGTTCTCGAAGTGATCAAAGGATGATAATTCAAGCACAAGGATCATCTATGCTAGCACCCAGATATTCCTTCGATGATGTCTAATGATTTTTGGAACACTTGTGGATCACCACTATAGGAAATATACACTTGTTTTATATAATTCAATGACGGTGGACCATATATCTTTATCAAATTCATCAATAAAAAAATAATTCCGTAAAGGTAATTCTTTATTTACTTAAATTTATTATATATAATATGTTGTGATCCTGCCTCTAGTCCTGGTATAATTTCTAATGTATGATTATTTGATTTAATTCTATTAATTGCAACGTTAAATTTTGTGTTAAATCGTGGATAAATCATCGATCGTGGAAAAAAGAAAATATGGAAACCTCCCGTAGAATTCATCCACTGCACCTGGAACCTACAAGTGGTATTAGAGTGGTCACATAATTATTTATAATTATTTTAATATTTTTGGTGATACTAACATTTTAATTTTTTTCAATTAATGTTTAATAATTATTTCTATCAAAATTGAAATTTCTACTTCTTCCTCATTCATTTCTCATAGACGTAATCAAAATTATCAATTTTATGATTAAAATAAAATCATGGAACTCATCTGGAGGTTCCAAGGTTTCTGTTCAGACAACACCAGACTACATGCCATGTAACTGAATTTATACACCATTTAGTCATGTTTAAGGAAATAGAATTTATTCAAAAAGCAATTCAAGATTATGAATTGACTATTAAATTAATTAATCACTTAACGAACCATGTTTTGAACTAAATATAATGGTGCACAGTCAGCTGGACTACCCATTGTGTATCCCACGTACATGACATATAGTCCCTTTCAGTCATAGATGAGACGTGTATTCCATACCCAACCTACCTGAATGGTGTTGCGTAACTTGGATTTCACACGATGTGTGGCTTATTGGATAGACATTGTACTCCAAATTTCCCATGTCACAAATTACATGTTGAGTCCCTGTGTGTTTTTCTTAGATAGATGGTGAGAGGTGTACATGTTGTGTTCTCTAAATTTTCCGAGGCATGGGTTACTTTCTGAGTCCCTAGATGTTTGTCTCAGATAGACGGTGAGAGGTGTACATGTTGTGTAGATTTGTTCTATACATTGTGTACTTTTACAAATTATGTTGATTTAAAATTTATTTATCATATTATATAAACCATGAGGCATATACATCCATGTGGTCATAAAGATATGACATTCCATGTGATAGGTTTTAATATATATATATATGTTTAATTATCATATGTGTAATTTTCAGATCTGCATATCATGTAGGATTTATATTACAAGTTGTTACACTATGTAATTTTAATCATAACACAAGAATGAAAAATCCTGTAATTTTTGTAATCATCATTGAAGTACATTTTGTGAGAGTACATGACAAGTCATGTATGCGATATGTCACAAGAGTAAAATAATATATAAGTATAATACATATTGGGAATAATCAGATAGGTATTCATCATGATTCATCCGAGGTATATTTATGTACAAATTTAATTTTAAATGACTTTATTTAATCTGTATAAAATTATAATGGATTAAAATCTCAAGGAAATTCTAATGAGAATTAAGATAAAAGAATTGATTAATTAAATATAATAATTAATCAATTCGAGCATGATTAATCTTTAATACAAATGATTTAGAATTGAATGCTAGTTTTATTAAATGTGTAGTTATTTTCATGTATGTGGATAGTCATGAGCTAGACCAGAACATTCTTATGTGATTGGTGTCATTTAATTTATTACTAAATTAAATTGTTAGCTTGTATGACTTCCCTCCTTTCATTGGTATGGGCCTTCATGAACATGGTTTCTTTTATGTAAACTACCTTTTCCCCCCACCCTCATGTGAGTAAAAGGTGTATGTAATGGATGGATATCCCAAGCTAGTGGAGGTTGTTCATGTTTGGAGCTGAGGAAAAACTAATCCAGGGAGATATAGAGGTGGATAAGTGGAAATCTACAATAATAACATTAACTGGTTCAAGTTGTATTCCCCCTAGGTTAGTGTTTAGTTTATCAATGACTTGTTAATCTAACCATTGGTATAATCTCATGATCATTCAGAATTATTATTTTATTTCATTTAGGTTCATGGTTATTTTATTATGGATGGTTTTTTACGATCACAAAAATTAATGAAATTAATGAGCATGCAAGATACAATTAATATAAAATGTATTTTGTATAAATATTAACTAATACATGATTAATAACTCAAGTAATCCCACTTAATATTAAAAATCATGTGATGAAGATAATAACCATAAATTTATGCATAAAAGGATAAAATCCATCAATAAAATATTAAGTCGGAATAGCCTTCAATTACTTCAGTTAAAATAAACCCATAGTTCAAAGTTCTTGACCAACCAATGTTGGGGAGATTTTAATTATCAGGGAATTCTAACATTATGTTTTGGGTTGAATTAACTTTGTTCACATCAAGGTTTTACTTCTAGAGTAGGACAAGGTGTAACTGATAGGAAGATGTTGAGGAAATCTAAATTAATGATTTCAGGCTTGGGGAGTCCACTAAACAGATAAAGGAACTATGACTTAATGCATTATTCATTTGTAATACCTACCTAAAACAATTCAAGTTTCATGAGAAATTGAATTTTGGGTAGTGAGAAACAAAATATAGATCCATTATACTAGAATATAAAAGCAACATGATATTTTAAAGATAATGGTGATGGTTATTGGGCTTCAATAAAATATTGGGAGACTGATAGATATAATATTTATTGGTATAAATTTTATCCGATAAAGTACTAAAATTATGCATATATTATTTGGTAGAAACATCATTAAAATGAACTCAAACATATCATTTTGATCTTTAATTGAGAAGGAAAACCTTATTATAATCACAAATTTCAAATAATGGTAAAGGTTCACATGTTTCATCCTTCTCCATGAAAGGAAAGTTTATTTAATTGAAGAACCATTACCAGTTTCACCATGAAATAATGCTATAGATGATAAGGGCTTCATGCTATCATCCATTTCTAATGATAAAGTAATGAAACATGAGGATTGGGATGCCTATAGAATGATGTCTCACCATTGGGATTTATATCAAGGTAAGGTGAGATAAGAGAGATATGAGATCACTAATTCTTTGTTCAAAACTGATATATGATAGTATATGCTATCTAGGACTCATCTAGTCAATCATATCAACTACATTGAATTCCTTTACATCTTAGAGATTACATTCCCATATGAGTTGCATATAAATCTCATTATTTTATCACTACTCATGTCCTTCTCCATCTTTATTTTGAATTATAATTTAATAAAAAATTATAAGAGTCTTTCATAACATATTACCTTGATTCTCTAAGTGGATAAGGACATGGGGCATGATAAAACAACAGTCTTTATGATGAACAAGAAAAGGAAGAACAAGGTAAAGGTTCCCAAGACCTATAAATAGTCTAAATCATTCAAGCACCATCCTTCAATGAAGGGGAATATCTAAAGGCATGGAATGGAAAAGGATACAGTAAGTTTTTCAAGTAGAAATCCAGACCACTGGAATAGAAATTGCGCCTAAAAGAAAGGGGAATATAAAGGTGTTTTTTTATCAAGTGAAATATTTCAATATCAACACATTGGGTATTAGATACACCTAATAGGGATCACATCTATATCCAAATACATGATTTAAGTAGATTCTAAAATATTACCAGAGGATAATTGGAACTGAGAACTACCAATAGAGTGAGGATAACTATCCAAACCATTAGTGACTGCCACATTTCATTTACAACATAAATTATTTTTGTTTTAATAGATTGTTTTTATGTACCTATGGTTACCAAGAACATATTTTATCTATCATACCTAGATACAAATGAATTTACTTTAAAATTTGGAAATAAAAGATTTTTCTTTTATAAGTAAAACATATGTTATTGTGTGGCACATTTAAATAATGTTATTTATGTATTAAATTATGAAAATCATGTGTTGTTAATAAATAATGAATCATGTTCACATGACTTATATAACACCCAGTCGTGGCATCACCATCATGGTCATGTAAACAATAATATTTTGATAATCCTATTTCATGATGGCTATTTAAACATTTCTCAGATAAAATAACATGAAATATTTCATTCCTATTTAGAAGAAAATAATCACCAAACCACCATTTTGGGGATAGGATGAAAGGGTCACAACGATTTTAGGAATGGTACACATTGATGTGTGCAGACCACCTCTAATAGAATCTTGAGGGGGATATTTTTACTTAATAAATTTTTCTAATGACTTGAGTAGATATGGATATATCTACTTGATGAGGTATAAGTCTGAGTCCATCATGAAATTAATTGAATTCATGAATGGAGTAGAGAATCATATTGGTAGCAAGATAAATAAGATTTTATTAGATCGAGGTGGTGAATATCTCAAACAATGGTTCTTTAATCCTTTACAAGCGTTTGTGATTCTATATCAACTCAATAAACTTTATACAACTCAATGAAATGGTGTTATTAGAAGAAAGAAAAATACCTTATTAGACATGGTATAGTCGACGATGAGTCATGATGATCTTCCGTTATCCTATTAGGTATATTAATTACAAACTAAAACATACAAAATGAACCATGTACCAAGTAAACTGTAATATTGAAATCCCTTCGGGTTATAGTGTTTCATAAGGAAATAAGGGGATACTACCTATACAACCCCTCATATAAGAAAGATAATGTCACCAGAAAATACATCTTTCTTGAGAGGGAGAACATCATCCAAAAGGATAGTGGGAGCGATATTTACTTTAATGAAGTTGATGTTGAAGACAAAAAAGAGTTGGAATAGTAATAGATTCCATAGGTCCTTTTGTAAGAAGTAGTTATTGAAACACAAGTAGTACGTAGGAGAATAATAGAGGTATGATAAATAGAAACATATGGTTTTATGGTCACTATGGATAGTGACTCATTATTGGTTGAAAATGATGAAACAATCTAATACATGGAGGGTGTAAAGACCTCAGAATCCACAAGATAGAAATAAGGCATGAATTCTGAAATAGATATAATGTATCAGAACTAGGTTTGGGTTCTGGTCAATGTGCCAGTTGATGTAAATCTTGTTGGATGAAAATGGTTATTCAAGAGTAAACGATGCATGGATGGTAAATTGAGCACTTAAAAAGAAAGGCTAGGGGATAAAGGTTTTAACCAACATCACCAAAGTAAATACGATTAAAACTTTTTACCAGTTTCCATGTTTAAATCCATCAAAATCGTAATTTCTATAATAGCTTACCATGACTACGAGATTTTTCATATGGATGTTAAAACTGCATTCCTTAATATAAACCTTCATGAATTTGTCTATATGACACATATATAATGGTTTGTGACTCGAGGAGATGCCAAAATTATTTTCAAGTTATAGAGATCCATTTATGGATTAATGATATAATCAAGGTCATGGAATATTCAATTCAATAAATCTATAAAATAATTTGGTTTCATTAAGAATGTATGTGAGTCGAGTGCTACAAGTGGTTTAGTGGGAATGTGGTCATTATCATAGTAGTATATGTTGATGACATATTACTTATTAGAAACAAAATAACAATTTTACAATCTATTAAGGACTAGTTAAACAAGTGTTTCTTCATAAAGGACTTAGTTGAAGGAGCCTACATTTTAGAGATCAAGATCAATCGTGATAAATACAATAGGCTTCATGGACGAAGTCAATGTACATTTGATGACTAGATACTAAATAGATTTTATATGAAACAATCTAATAGGGGATTGGTTCGAGTGTCACATGGTTTACATCATTCTAAGAAAATGTTTCCTCGGACACAACATAAGAAAGAGATAATGAGTAATATCCCATAAACTTTAGCGATAGGGTCAATCATGTATGCAATGTTATATACCAGACATGATGTTTCCTATGCACCGATCATGGTAGGAAGATATCAAGAAAATCTAGGAGAAAAAAATTAGAATACTGTTACGGCTCTCATTATGTATATGATAAGAACTAAGGATATATTCTTGGTGAATGCAGGACACAAGGAGATATTCATCAGAGGCTATACTAAGGCCAATTTTTAGACAGATCATAATGATATTAAGTAGCAATTAGGATATGTTTTCTATCTTAATAAAGGAGTTGTGATCTGGAAGAGTTCAAATTATTTAATGGTTGCTGATTCTATAGTGGAGTCCGAGTATATAACATATTTTGATAAATCCAAGGAATCCATTTGGATACAGAACTTCTTCCTAGAGCATTATGTTTTACCTAACACTAAAGACCCTTTCACAATGTATTGTCATAATACTATAGTGGTGGGTCTTGAAAAAGAGCTATGGTCACATTAACAGACAAATAATATACTCCAGAAGTATCACCTCTTGAGGTATTTCTATTAGAGGGGTGATGTTATAGTACACATAGTACTCACAAAAGAGAACGTGGTAGAACCCTTGACTAAAGTTCTATCTCAGCAAAATCATGAGTATCAAGTGAGACCTAGCAGACTAAAGGTGGTTGGAAGATAGCTCTAGGACAAGTGGGAGTCTTTCAGAGATGGTTCCCTAGAACTACCTTCGGTGTACATTATCATAAAAATGTATTTATGGTTTTGAATATTAATAAACTACTTACCACATCACGATTATTCTTATATGTGACATAGTATGTGTTAATTTTCTGAGGGTAGATGTCAAACTAAAATGTCATAGTAGTTCCCCACTATAACGAGAACCCATACTGCAACAACACTATTCTGGAATAAATATTCTATAGCCAGATGATATCATTTGAGGGACACAAATGACACATGATATTGGGGGTGGAGACTCATAGGACTTTGATGCACCTTGTCACGGTGTATGCCGTTGGTAATATTCAGCATGATATTATGAGAATGAGACACCCCAATAGGACATCCACATTTATACATGTCATTGGATATTTCTATCTGCAGACACGTGTATTAGTTCTTTGACATTATGATTATTATTAAGGAGAATTATGAGTCCTGAACATAGTTTTGTTGATGAAAACCATGATAAAAAATGTTCGTGATGATGTAGAATATGTTGGGTCTGTCACAAGTAATATTTCATTGATAAATAATTCAGGAAATGATTTATCCCTTCTATTCTTTAATAGAAGTTAATATCTCAGGCCCTTTGATGGAAATGATATAGCCTGAATAAAACCGTGATCATGGTATTCTATAGTCAAGTTCTATTTCCGAAAAGTCATGTAAAGAGACATCGAGCACATAGGATGATGACAATGGTATGCAACCTACTTTTATTGAGATATTGAGATAAAGTGATTTTATTACACAGTAATCATTTTTATGAGGTGACATGTCATTGTGGTATTAACTTCATTCTCTGTGGGGGACATGGAATGTATCTAGATTCTAACTTTGGAATTTAGGCTACATCACCTAATTCCACTAAGAAAGAGGCCTCGAGAACAGCACACTAATTGTATGCAGAATATCAGTTAAATAATATATATTATTATTTATAATTTAACAAGTTGAATACATATTATTCATGTACCTGGTTTAAAAATAATTTGTGTACCTTGATCACATATAAATATTTGTTTTATATTTACTAAATATAATATTTATTTATTTATTAGTGAATAATGAAGTGATATTTATTTAATAAATATTTATTTATTATTTATGTTCTGTAAAATATTATGGAGGAATAGAGGATTGTGTTTTTAGCTCCGGTGAGAAATAATAAATCTTGAATATTATTTGATTAAATAATATTTATTTATAATTCATAAGTTAAGAGCATGTTGATAAACATTGATATTATTATTATAATTTGAAATGGGTTTTTCTGGATTAAATAAATAATTAAGGTAATTTATGAAATTATTATATTTTAACCATAGTAATATATATACCCAAATATTTTATTTTCCCAATAAGAAAATTCATTTGTGTTTGTTGTGAATAAAAGTTTTTGGACAATTATCTCAATCCTTGAGATCTCCCTTCTCCAAGAACTCTCCCAAGAATAGTGAGCAATACACCTCCATGGGATCGATGAAAATGTTCTATAAGTAGTTCTCAAAGTGATCAAAGACAGACGACACAAGCATAAGGATCTACCATACCACCACTCGGAGATTCCTTAAGTGACATCTAAAAAATTGTGACACACGTGTGGATCACAGATATATGAAATCTACACTTTGATAATATAATGAAATGATGGTGGCCCATATATCTATCACTGGATTAAACAGTTAAGAAATAATCCCTTAAAAGTTAATTATTTATTTAATTAAATTAATTATAAATAATATGTGATCATCCTCCCTTTTATTATAGTGTAATTCTTATTGTCTGATTATTATTTTTTGATTCAATTGATCATGATTTTCAACATTTTGTTAAATATTTTATTAATCATTGATCATCGAGAAAATAAGAGTTTCTCACCGCTCATCGCATTCTTTTGATGCGCCTGAAACCTACATCCATTACAATGATCATAATGTTGAAGTGATAATTAGTAAATGAGTCAAATATGTATATCAATTGTAAAACCATTTATAAAAAGTGAAAATAAAACATGATATTTTTAAAATTAATTGAATACAAAATCATATAATATCAAAGTTAAATAAATGTAATATAATCCAAAGGAAAAAAGTTGAGATATGATATTATTTACATTTTGGAAACTTCTATGTCAAAACCCCTTGGATAAAATAATTTAAATTGACACATAAAATAACAATATGTATGATGGATTCATGATATTACATGTAAAATGGGAAGTATATAAACCACAAAATAAAAATAAGTGGTGAATATGGAATATGTCTCGTAGAAATACAACTGAGATTAAAAAAACCCTTACCTCGATTACAGACTTCCCTTATATGTACATAAAATACCATATAATAAGTTTAAATAAATTATTTAATTTATTAATATCATTTAATGGTTTATTAAATTATACTTAAATAATTTTTTAATAAAATATTAAAATAATCAATTATTTAATTCCACATTAGGTGTTCGGAGGAAGATCAGTTCATTGTTTCAAAATGGTTTCACTGTGATGCCTATGGTAAAACATGTTATTTTTGAAATAATTAAAAAATAATAATCCCAAAATATTTAACATTTTTATACATAAATTATAATTTTAAAACCAATCAGTAAATATGGTTATGATAAATTAACTATGATACAATCATGGATTCGGTAGGCTGCACATACGCATGAGTGACGTTTCCCTTTTTCAATGATCATTATAGAAAGGAGGAAAGTAATAAAATATATTTAAATAATGATAATAATAATATATATAACATATTATTTGTCTAAATACACTTATATATTTCATCCATGTGGTGTGTTAATAAAAATAAAGTCGCATCACTTTGTAAATATTGTAATATATATGTTTACAAATGACGTTTTTTATTCTAGTGAGTGAAAAAAGTAAAAAATAAAATGATATATTTTTTCAGAATGATAAATATTCCATGAATATAATTATGATTTCATTTATATCACATATATTCATCGACATTATCCACATTACATTCCATGTAAAGTGTTAGTGAAAAACAATTCACTTCACTTCAAGTGGCGGCAGTCTCTTGTACACACGAACAACATTAGTGTATCCCCCTATAGAATGGAAAATAAAGAGGTATATGTGATATAATAAGTAAATAATTATAAATATATTAATAATATTATATATATAATTTAAATACACAATTAAAACAATATTTAATAGGAAAATATGGAAAATAGATGACATTGGTTAATGAGGTAGTAGTTTTCTGTATACACGAATGATGCTTTTGAATCACATTGGATCATAGAGGAGATATATTTTTATTATTACATTAACATAAGGAAATATAAATATATTTTATATACTAATTTTATTATATGATAATATTTTATGAATATTTTAAGGAGGTTTAATAAGAAATAGAACAAAAATGCATAGTTATGAATTTTACCTCTTCTTTGACCACTTCTTTAGGATTATACCTAAAGTATTACTAGAATGGATTTATGTCCAAAACAAGGATAATAGATTAAGAGGATTAATTTTTTGTCATGATTTTGGCTGGTATTTTCTAAACCAAAATGGTTTTACAGTGTGAAAAGTATAGGTGAGGGGAGACCTTTTATAAGTGAGGTGTGTGGTGTAATTATAATTTTTGAAAAGAAAAAGGAATAACCATGATTTTCACATTCAAAAATTGTATAAAATAAAATATTATATTGAATAGGACATTATAAGATCTATATTTCTCTATAAAATAGTTTTTAAACAAGTTTTATGGTCATTTTGACCCTTATATTTTTAGTTTTACCGCAAATAAACCCATTTTCACCTTAACTATGATACATTTTTTTTACTATTTTCAGTCATCATTATCATAAGAAATTATGTTGAAATTATTAGATAATATAAATTATTATAATTGAAAATTTGTAATCCATTTTACCAAATTAAATTCACAAAAGTGGGATTTTTTAATTTTAAATTAAACCCAGAGACACGATGAAAAACAAGTTTTCATGAAGTGTATTTTTGAAGGAAAAAATGATTTTATATTAACACTATGACTATTAATAATTATTATAGGAATATAAATTAATATTTATTGATATATAATAAATAAATTTTATTTAAATAATTCCTCATTCTGTTTTATTTTAATTAATTAAAGTGGAGAAACATTATGTTATTTAAAACAGCTTTCAGAAAAATCTCGTTTTAAAACCCAAAGACAACCTTAAACTAAAATCAAATATGAGGATGATTCAAAAGAATTTAACTGTATTAAATATAAATAAATAATAATAATAATTTTTGTATTAGTATTCAAAACATAACGATATTTTTAAATTTCTCAATTTATTGAAAACAAATGATGCTGTTATAAAAATCAGTATTTTTCACTATTCCATGAAAAATCAATATTTTATAAAAATTACCAAAATTTTATCTAAAGTAATTTTTTATATGATTTTTTTAAACTTATTTAATTTTATAAAATAAATTTTCTCATAGTTCCAAAAATTAATTATAAATTTTTTTCATGAAAAATAATAAAAATCAATTTTGAAGAAAACATAATTTTGAAGAATAAAATTTATTTACTAAATATTTATTGCTTATTTACTAAAAATTTATTAATAATTTATATTTATTATGACATATATATTTATATATATATCATAAATTAGTTAATACTATTCATATAATCTAATTAGTAGCTAGGTTATGACAGTTATATATATCATAGGTCTTTTATTCCTAGCGTTACGTGTTGAATAGACCAATGAACAGATGTTTCAAAAATCATAGGGTGTTACATCCTCCTCCCATTAAAAATTGAATTCTAAAAATTTGAACTTTATCTCTGTAATCAAATGTTTTACATTTGAAAATACATTTCTTGTAAATCCGTATCGTAAAAAGTGTTAACAAAACAGCCTCTTGATAAAAGAGTAAGGGAAGAATGAAGGTCATCTAGGATAACACATATTACGTTTCCAAATAGATGAATGTAGGTGAGATGTAATGATTTAGACATGGTGGAAAATAATAATTTCCAAATAATTATACAGAGTGATATAGACCATTCATCATAATAAACCCAATGATCAATATAAAGATGAGGACCTCAAAATTGTAAACCAAAGAGGCTTGAAAAAGGTAATTGATTTCATGAGAAATAGTGGTAATATTAATTTTTTATCTTGATACCCATTTCCTAGGGTTGGGGATTTCCTTTAATATCTTTACTAAAATAATAAGGAAAAATATTTACTTTATTTGTATAATTTCATCCTTTTGTCAATTTCCACCACTATCTCATATTTTTCTCAAAACGATGTGTATTAAAGATGATTTTTTAATGCCGCAATCACAAAAATAAACATTTGAAGACCACATAACAATAAAATGGATAACAATATATTCCTATTTTATTTATAAATCAACCAAAACCTAAATGGTCTACACATGGTTAGATAATTCCCAAAATTAATAAACCATTATATTCTATATTAATCTTAAAAATTCAATAGTAATACCCATAGTTGAAACTTATTCATTCCATGAGTGAATAACCCTATATCCAAAATAACTTTAACAACATCCAAATTAATAATTGTTTTAACCATAAGGGTTATCTCATAAATTTAATATTATAATAAAAAATTATTGTGATCTCTTTTTGAAATAACATTAATCTCTTAGTCACCAAATCAATTTTCAACCCCATATTTATATATAGGATAAAAATTGTGTTCCCATAATTACCTAAATATCCAACATCATATAAACCGTAAATATTATATATAACTTAAAACTTATGTCCAAAAAATTTAAAGGAATAATTCAAATTAAAATTAACCTTTTCATATAATTTAAACTAATAAAATTTATTATAATGTGTCAATAATCGCTTTAAGATCTAATCACATAAAACATAAAAGGGGTGTCTAAGAAATTGATCTTATTATCAAAATTAATCTTATAAAACTATGATGTTATACATAAATCTTAATATAACCTCATATGAATATTTGATAATCTCAAAATAATCTATACCATGCCCTTGATAACAACTATAATAGCCTCAAACTCGTACTCTCAGATCCGATGATAAAATCATAAACATTACATTTCCTTCTTTGATACTGATGAATGTGGAAATATTTTTATAATCCGAAAATTATTATATAAAATTGAAAATATTGGATCACTTACATTATCAAGGATCATTTATGATTATTTTTTTATACTATTAGGATATGCCCTTATATAAACAATACCCAAGAATTGAAGCGAGTATCATTCCAACTATATAAGATTTACATATTCCATATTAAGTCGTTATAATAATCCACATGAAACCCTTGTATACATAATTAATTCATAATTAAACTTGATTACATGGGAAATGAAAACAAAATAAGGGTGTGATCAAATCCTCTGTAAGTGTAGACATACGTATTAACAATTAAATATGATCATTCAGTATAAGAAGACTATAAGGGTACGATGACATAATCAAAATTCATGAGCATAAAATAAGAATATTAATACCCATAAATAAATATATCATAAAACATGAAATCATGAAATAAGGAATTAATAAAATAGTCATTAGAATCAGTAATCATGAGCCATGTGATATCAATATTGATCTTAGGAAACATTATAAACCCAGAGCAATCATTGATAAAATTTATTGGAATCTTAGGACCTTATCTTCATAGAACCCTTATAAAACACTTAAAAAACCATTTAAAATGGAATAAAAATATTTCTGAATTCCATAAATAATGCATTGGAGTGCTATCTGGAAGCACCCATCATATAAGCCACAATAGGCTCACCCAATGCTATCTAGGCACACCCATCATATAAGAAAATTCCAAGAACCAAAATAAGAATAAAGTAAATAAAGATTTTATTTCATCATAAAACTAATAAAAAGACAATTATTCCTTTCATACATATTTTTAACCCATATAAAAGAAATAGGTTCTATAACAATAAATTTGAAACATGAATGACCTCTATAAAAGAAAGGGGTTCTATAACAATCTCTTTGATACATGATTAACCCATGTAAAATAAATGGGTTCCATAAAAATATCATTTTAACATGATTATCCGATTGAAAAGAAATGGGTTCCATTATAATATATTTGAAAAATGATTAACCCATAATGAAAAAATGGGTTATATGACAATATCACTGAATTATAATTAACCCATAAGAAACACAGTGGTTACAGAAAAATATCATTGAAGGAATCATAATCTATCTAGAGAAAGAATGATGATGGTATCAATAGAAAATATACCTATTGGATCATAAGTATAAAATAAGGGTTGTTGACTTTGAATAAATACCACTAATATTTCATTAAAAACATTCATTAGAAAAATAACATTTTCATTTGGAAAAACACTATTAAAAACAAAAAATTTATAAAATATTTTGGGAAAACATTTTTGAAAATAAATATGGATAATTATAAAAAAACATTAAAAGAAAATAATGTTCATAATGGAGGTAATATATGTTCATGTCATACACATTAAAAAAATATTCCTTTTACATTTTTAGTAAAATCCAAATGGGCATTTTTTTGGAAAATGATAGGAATACTTCATTTAAATAATTTTTTAAAAAATCCAATAATGGGTAAAAATGACATTAAAAAATCATAGAAAAAAATTATAGAATAAATTGTTATAAAATGTGGATTTTAAAAGGAGAATAAGTTTCAAATTAATATATAAAAGAATTTGTATTTTATTAAAATATTTTCGATTAAAAATTACTTCAACAAACTCTACAAAACCTCGTGCATAAAAAAGAAACCATTTTCATTGAAACTCACCTGAAAAAAATATAAATGAAATACCAAATCATTAAATAATCATGATTATGGGAAAATAATTTCATGTTATTTTTTAAAAATAAACTCTTTTTGAAAAATATTTGAAAAGGGAAATTTAAAAAAGGATTTTTAAAATAATGTTCTTTACAACATTGGATAAAATTAAAACGTAAGACCAATGAAAGATTAAAAAAAGAACTTTAAATGTCAATTGAATAGATAAATTAATGATATAACATATAAAAGGGGATGTATATATGACTCATAACATAATATTTGTGAATAAAATCAAAAGATACCTCAACTAAATGAGATTGAGAAAATGTCCCTTAGAATGATCACAATATTGATGTGAGAATTAACCAATGAGTCAATTCTGTGAATAAAATGTAAATACAAATAAAAAGTATAAACACAATATAAGATATTAAAAATTCATTTCTCACATAATCATAGAATAGAAATGGTAAAGAATAAGTAATATTACCCTATGAAAAGAAATTGAGTTATGAAATACTTTACCACTTGGTAACATTCTTTTAAAATACCCTTGGATGAATTAACTCAAATTTAAAATTAAAATACCATTATTTTTTATATATTCATGATATTTAATACCAAAGGGGTATTATATAAACCAATAAATAAAAAAATTGGTGAATATGGAATATGTCACACAGAAATAAAAGGGAGATGACAAAAACCCTTTACATCGAGTCCAAACAATCTTCGTATTAACTTTAACTCCTATATAATAAAATTAAATAAATTATTTGATCTATTATCAAAATTTTAAGGTTGAATAAATTATAATTAAAAAATTTATTTTTTTATAATTTTAATGATATATTCAAATACTTAATTAGTTATGTCCACATCAGGTGTATTGATAACGTTCAATTCATTGATTCAAAATGGATTCAGTGTGTTGAATGTGGTCTAAGAAGAAATTAATTCAACATCTATAGAATAATAATCATGAAATATTTATTATATTTATTAAATTTATAAATTAATTATAATTTTAAAACTGATCATGATATATTATTATGAAAAATGAACTATGTTACAATTATGGATATGGTAGGTCATACATACGCATGAGTTACATTTCCATTTTTCAACGACCATTATGGACAAGAGGAAAGTGGTATTTTATATTTAAATAATTATTATAATATAATATAAAAAAATTATCTATTTAAATATACTTATATATATCATCAATGTGGTGTGGTGATGGAAAGGCAGTCACATTACTTAATGAAGGTAGCAATCCACATATATAATAATTACAAAATCATTTACTGGTGAGTGAAAAATTAAGAATGAAAATGATATATTATAATTTTATTGTCATAGAAGGTTTTTTCCTTGTATTTATCCGGTCCATTGGAAATTTCGATCCTTTTCATAGATATTTGGTGAGATGAATCCTGAGTTTTGAATTTTCATATATTTCTAAACACCCTAATTTGGGATCCCCATTGTTTTTTTAGTAGTTTTTGAAGAAAGGGTGGTTACTTCATGATTTGGGCCAACCAAGAGCCCATTCCCAGTTTTAAAAACCGAATTTTTTTCTTTTATAACTCTTTTTTTTCATCCTTTTTCACCCATTAAACTTCCCACTTGTCCTATACTGATATATTAAAACTTATTTATCATTTTGGACCCATTAGAAATTCAAAAGATGGGTGAATTTGTGTTACATATTTAGGTATTCGGCCAGCCCATGGCCCCATTTCCTGTTTTAAAAAAAATAATTCGTTTCATTTATATCTTTTTCCTTTTTTAATATTTTTCGGTTATTACACCTCCCCCTCTAAGAAAATAACTCTATACTAACCCTCATAATCTATTTTACCTTTTTGGAGATCATATGGGTCGCGTATGAGGGAGACAATTATGACGATACCCCAAATCGTCCAGAATTGACAAGGTAAATTGTATCATTCATAAATCAATCAATTAGTACTTTTTTGGGCACTAATTTTATTTCCCTGGTTCTTTCAGACCTTAGGAGTCTCTCCAAGAATTTTCAAGCCTTTCCCTTCTCTCTAGGGTTGCAGATATAATGGAATACGAAGAGTTTTCTAGGGTGAAAGGTGAGATTCCTTCTCCATTCTCATTCCTCTTCCCACTCCTTTCATTATTTCTTTGATTTATATTGTCCCCTAGTATTGATCGAACTAGGGTTTTGTTATAAAATGTTTTTTTATGGGGTTTCTATTTTTTTAGGTCTGGTATTTATAGTTTTAGAGTTTATAAACCCGCGGCGGGTGATTTCGGGTCTGCGTTTCAATTATGCCAAAGTTTTGAGGTAGGATATCCCTTGAACATGCCTTTATCATTGAAGTTTCATCATTTTAATATTATCCTAAACAGATATAAATGTTTATTATTGTTTTAATTCCTTTGTATAATTTTCTTGGTGTGCAAAGTGGTTGTTTAATCATTGTTTTGTGAAAGGTAGTGTTATTTTCTCATGAAAGTGCTCAACAAGTGTTTGTTTAAATGTTCCGTTATCTTTTGAAAATATTTTGTGAGGTTTATAAACTGGTTAATGGTATTTTTAACATGTTACAGTATCTTTAATGAAAATATGGCATTCAA
This sequence comes from Viscum album, assembly GCA_963277665.1. Classification (NCBI taxonomy): domain Eukaryota; kingdom Viridiplantae; phylum Streptophyta; class Magnoliopsida; order Santalales; family Viscaceae; genus Viscum; species Viscum album. The sequence goes on along the minus strand of OY728133.1, from coordinate 715,547,644 downwards.
TTGGTGTTTTTTTCCTTTTTCATGTACTTAAAATAAATTGTTTTGTTTAAAAAGGGTATGTCACGTGTTCGGTAAATTGCCCGGTTGGATTTTATGTCTGATTTGTTATTTAAAAGTTATTTTTTTGGATTTATAAAGGAATTAGAATAATGATAAATTTTATATTTGGGTACTTATATTTTTTTCCAATTTGGATTTGTTTTTACAAACAAGTGGGTTTTGATTTACAACATATTTTGGCCCGAGTTGCCCAAAAATTAACCCTTTCACATCTTTATGAAAATGGTTGTGTTTTGAATATATAACCTGAGTATTCTAAGAGATTTATGAATGTGGTTTTCATTTGTAAATGGTGTTTATACACATCCTTAATAAAATTAAATTTCATACATTTGTCAAACGTTAGTTTTGAGAAAATGTTTGAAGGCCCGTTTGGCATTTCTTAGAAATGAAGGAGTGTTTTACTTATGTATACCAAGTTGTGCAGTTGGGATTGTTTAATGGTCCATTAAATGATTTTATTAAATGTTTCCAGGGATGCCAAATATGATTTGGTTTGGTTTTTATGAGTTTTTATAATTGAAAGAGTGTTTTTGAATGAGTTTTATGTGCAAAGTCTCAATACACTTCATGAAATTATTTTACCAAAATATTTAGTAGTTTGTTGATTCCTATAAGAAATGTGAAGAAGGATTATGGGTTGTCTGTGTTTTTATAGTTTGGGAATGGAATGTGGATGTGAAATGTGTATTGGATAATATGTGTAACTTTATTGAGCACTAAAGGGAATCCTGGGTATCTAGGTGGGCGGATGTGTACTAGTATGCTAGTGATTCTGTGGGGGTTGGCCTCTGTTTCACGTAGAAAGTTTGACGATGACAACACTAACTAAACAATGATGATGATGATGATTGGGGACCACTAGTTTATGGGTATGTTCCCTACTAGTGGCTCATGCACGAGAACGGATATTTATTATAGTTACTTTCACTGAGATACGAGGTACCTCGGGCTCACAACTAACTAGTGCCTAGGGGTATTCCTGTGACTAGTGCTCATTGGCTATTTTGTACTCACCTTCGGCATACAGTTTGTTTGGTTAGTAAATTCAGTATTATGTGTTATTTATTTAAAAGTTAAAATTCTTTAAAGCATCCCTCTTGAAAACTATTTTCATTTTGAAGTTTCACCTCTTTGAAAAGAATTGTTACTTTCATTTTTGTATATTAAACATGCATGTTTTTGTCTGATAATTATTATAGCATGGAACCTCAATTGAAAACCATACTTTCATATCATTAATTTAAAAATATATATTGATGTTTCTTTTATTTTAAAGGAATGTGCATTGGGAATAGAATATCGGGCTAAGCTACTGAGTTTTAATACTCACGCCTATAGTCTTCTTCTTTTTTTAGCCCTTGTAAAGGTTTCATAATTAGTTCGATCACCTTGGGAGACATTTGATAATTGTGTTGGAGAGTGACCAGAAGTGTCACATGGATTTAGTTGGTCATCGGGATTGTTCAGTTGAGTTGTTGGTTTTTTCTACTTTTAGTTTCTTGTACAAATAATATTTAGTTCAATTTTTATATAAATTCATTTTGGGTTGTTTGTTTATTTCTGTTGTTTGTTTGATTGTTTATATATGGGTGAAATTGTTCCATTGTGTACTCTATTGATGCCCTTGGTTCTTGCCACCATCCCGAGAGGATCGGGAACGCCTCTCGGGACTTGTAGCGGGATGGCCTGGGTGACCGGTTCAGGGTCGACTCAGGCTGGTTCGTGACAAAATGGTATCAGAGGAGGTCCACTCTTAGTGGACCTTTCTTTTTAGAGAACCCTTGTTATTTTGGGGATGTCAAGGTAGATGGAGTAGGATTGTTGGGACTTGAGGGGTAAGTGCAAGAAGAGCGTCATCAAATCTTTCTTGTTCTAATCCTCAGGTTTCCATGGGAGTCCTGTTTTATTAGTGTCCTTTATTCTTGTTGATTTTTTGGGGTTGGGATATGACAAGGGGAGTCTGACTAATAGCCTCTGTGAGCTCAGAGGGCCTGGAAAGCCATGTGGAGCTGGGTAATAGCCCTAATAAGTCTCGATGTGTTGGTGTTTTGTTTGGCATATGGCCACCAACCATATGTTCAAGTCACCCACCGACACTAGTTCCTTTTTTTTTGGTCTCTTGAACCTTTCTTGAAATCTGAATTTTTGTTTTTAAAATCCTTTTGTGGGAATTGTGGAAATGGGTTTTAAAGGAAGGATTAGATTTTGAAAAGTGAAAAAGGGGGTTTTCAAAAATTAAATATAAGAATGGTTTTGGAAGGTTGTTTTTTTTAAAAAAAATGGAGGGAAGTGGAAATGATTTAAAGTGATTGGATTATCCATAATCTAAAATTGTGGTTAGTTGAAATAAAATGTTTTAAAATTGTGATTCATTTTAAGGTGATTCTGGATATTTGTTTTAAATGGGGTATTTTGGGATGTTAAAAAGTTTTTGAATCGGATTAATTAGTTTTGGAAATTAGTTTTGATCGGTTGGTGTTTTACTAGAAACGTTATTGGTCTCAATGGACCACGGATTATGAAAATATACATTGCTGATTTTTTTTTTAAAATAATAGGAAGGGGTTGTTTGGAGTGGCTTGGTTATTTAAAAAAAATTAAAAACGGAAATGGGTAGGTATTTAAGAAGGTGGTTCTTAATTAATTGTGGTTTTATTTGTGAAATATGAAAAAGTTTTTTGTTGACTTGGTGGTTGGTGTTCCTTATGATCGTAATTTTTTTTAATGATGTTGTTTTGTTTTAGCCTTTGGTGTTTTCATGGGTTCTCACATGCATGGTTTTATTTATATCTAGAAGGATGGAGTATATGGTATAGTGGTTTGGTGCCTAGGGTGGCATGGAAATGTGCATGTGGGTGAGACTTGATGAAACACCATTGGTAAATGTGGAAGCCCACCAAGTTAGTTTGTTTTTTTAAAATTGTTTTGAGCTGAAAATTGTGGATTTTTTTTAAAAAAACAATGGTAATGTGGCTTGATTTTTCTATTCCTTGGAAGAGTTGTTTATTTGGTTAGCTTCCATGTGATCTAGAATTCATACTCTTGTTCTATCTAGAGATGAGATCTGGTTGGTGGCTCGGTTTTGGAGTAATTTTCATTGGGTTTCTAAAGATGTGTTTGATGTTGTGATGTGGCCATGGATAGTTCTCTGTTGTAAATCTTTCCTACTGATCAACCAAAGGATTCCTTTCAAATTTTAAATTCACCTCTTTTGATGATGCCTCAACATGTTTGTTGGAATAGAGAGCTGTTTGGGATATATTAAAAGTGCTTCTAGGTCGTGATAATTCTTTTGGACAGAGCAGTTGTGTTTGGTGATGTTAATGCATTTCGTCGTATTCCTTGTCCATTCTGCCCCTCTTTTGGAGTGAGATAGAATTTTGATATGTATCTATGAGTTTTATTTAGACGAAGGTTTTTTTTTGGTGATCAAGTGAGGTTTTTTTGAGTGGTGTGATCTTTATCACCTGACTACGGTGCAACAAATGCTTCAAGAATCTGGGCTCCAGCCATAGGCCTCAAAGTGAAGCTTTTCACGCAGTCAGAAAATCGACCGAGGTTTGGAGTGATCGATTAGGATCCTTACTCCTCTGTTTTGGTAAGTTATTTTCTATGTCAATGTTTTTGTTTCTCATTTCTGTGAATTTCCATTTATCGTAACAAGCGTGGTGGAATTAACCCCTCACAAAGTGTCGATGGTTATTCCTTCATGGATGTGGGTTTTCAATCAATGTCCATGTGTGGACCGCTTGTACAAAATAAGGTGCAGTCTTGGTATTATCTATTCATAGGTTGAGATTTTTGGGTAGTTTTTTTGTTTCGTTTGTGGTTTCAGTGGCCAAATTATTGGCCCCCCTTCCCCCCCATCCCCAAGTGGCGGGGGTCCAGAACTATGCTAAATGTGTTGGCCAAGTTCTTGTCCCCTCTGTTCGGGAGTGGATGGTTTATATTATCATCTTGTAACCCTATTAAATTGATATAGTATATTTTTGTAGGAGGGTTCTTTTGGGCTTCTGTGAGTGAGGCCCAATTTTAGCTCATGTGGAATTCTTCTCTGTTCGTTGCTAGTTGGTTTCTAATGGTGGGGAGACCCACCATGGGTCTCCTAGATTTTCATCCTAAGAACATTTCTACTGCTAGTTGATTCTTAATGGTGGGGATTCTATTCTGGACTCCCCTGGAATATTTGGTTTTTGTGAGTTCTCTTTGGTTTGGGTGATGGTTGGGTTCATTGAAAAGAGGCTCAACAATCGGGTTATTGGCTTGGTTGTGAGTTGTGTTTTGTGTGGGAAAGAGTATTAAGATGAATTGTTGGTGATTGATATTTCCATATATTTAGATTCTGGATTATGTTGTTATGTAATCCTTAGGTGTTGTTTTTTTAGTCGGAAAGTGTTATGGCTTTCCGGGGGCGGAAAGCTTTAATGGTGGGGAGAATTGTCACACACAGTTTTTTTCTTTGTATTGATCCGGTCCATTGGAGATCCCGATCCTTTTCATAGATATTTGGTGAGATGAATCCTAAGTTTTTATGTTTCATATATTTCTATACACCCTAATTTGGGATCCCCATTGTTTGTTTAGTAGTTTTTGAAGAAGGGGTGGTTACTTCATGATTTGGGCCAACCGTGAGCCCATTCCCAGTTTTGAAAACCGAATTTTTTTCTTTTATAACTCTTTTGTTTTTCAACCTTTTTCACCCATTCAAATTTCCACTTGTCCTATAATGATATATTAAAACTTATTTATCATTTTTGACCCATTAGAAATTCATAAGAAGGGTGAATTTGGGTTACTTATTTAGGTATTGGGCCAGCCCATGGGCCCATTTCCTGTTTTAGAAAAAATAAATCATTTCATTTATATCTTTTTCCTTTTTTAATATTTTTCGGCAATTCCACCTCCCCCTAAAAGCCAATATCCCTGTCCTATCCCGTATAATCTATTTTACCTCTTTGGAGCTCATATGGGTCGCGTATGTGGGAGACAATTATCAGGATACCCCAAATCGTCCGGAATTGACAAGGAAAATTGTATCATTCATAAATCAATCAATTATTACTCTTTTGGCCACCAATTTTCATTCCCTGGTTCTTCCAGATGTTAGGAGTCTCTCCGAGAATTTTCAATCCATTCCCTTCTCTCTAGAGTTGCAGATCTAATGGAAGACGATGAGTTTTCTAGGGTGAAAGGTGAGATTCCTTCTCCATTCTCCTTCCTCTTCCCCCTCCTTTCATTATATCTTTGATTTATATTGTCCCCTAGTATTGATAGAACTAGGGTTTTGTTATAACATTTTTCTTATGGGGTTTCTATTTGATTAGGTCTGGTCTTTATATTTTTAGGGTTTATAAACCCGCGGCGGGTGATTTCGGGTGTGCGTTTCAATTACGCCAAAGTTTTGAGGTAGGATATCCATTGCACATGCCTTTATCATTGAAGTTTCATCATTTTAATATTATCGTAAACTGATATAAATGTTTATTATTGTTTTTAAGCCTTTGGATAATTTTCTTGTTGTGCAAAGTGGTTGTTTAATCGTTGTTTTGTGAAAGGTAGTGTTGTTTTTTCATGAAAGTGCTCAACAAGTGTTTGTTTAAATGTTCCGTTATCTTTTGAAAATATTTTGTGAGGTTTATAATATGGTTAATTGTATTTTTAACATGTTAATGTATCTTTAATTAAAATATGGCATTCAATTGGTGTTTTATTACTTTTCATGTACATAAAATAAATTGTTTTGTTTAAAAAGGGCATGTCATGTGTTCAGTAAATTGCCCGGTTGGCTTTTATGTGTGATTTGTGATTTAAAATTTATTTGTTTGGATTTATAATGGAATTATAAGAATGAAAAATTTTCTATTTGGGTACTTATATTTATTTCCAATTTTGATTTGTTTTTACAAACAAGTGGGTTTTTATTTACAACATATTTTGGCCCGAGTTGCCCAAAAAATGGACCGTTTCACATCTTTATGAAAATGGTAGTGTTTTGAATATGTAACCTGTGTATTATAAGATATTTATGAATGTGGTTTTCTGAAGTAAATGGTGTTTATAAACATCCTTACTAAAATTAAATTGCATACCTTCATCAAACTTTAGTTTTGAGAAAATGTTTGAAGGCCTGTTTGGCATTTCCTAGAAATGAAGGAGTGTTTTACTTGTGTATACCAAGTTGTGCAATTGGGATTCTTATATGGCCCAATAAATTATTTTATTAAATGTTTCCAGGGATTCCAAATATGATTTGGTTTGGTTTTGATGTGTTTTTATAATTGAAAGAGTGTTTTTGAATGAGTTTTATGTGCAAAGCCTCAATACACTTCATGAAATTGTTTTACCAAAATATTTAGCGGTTTGTTGATTCCTGTAATAAATGTGAAGAAAGATTGTGGGTTGTTTGTGTTTTTATGTTTTTGTAATGTAATGTAGATGTGAAATGTTTATTTGATAATATGTGTAACTTGATTGAGCATTAAAGGGAATCCCGGGTATCTAGGTGGGCGGACGTGTACTAGTATGCTAGTGATTTTGTGGGGGTTGGCCTCTATTTCACGTAGCAAGTTTGACGATGACAAAAATTACAAAACAATGATTATGATGATGATTGGGGACCACTAGGTTATGGGTATGTTACCTACTAGTGGCTCGTGCACGAGAACGAATATTTATTATGGTTACTTTCACCGAGATATGAGGTACCTGGGGCTCACAACTGACTAGTGCCTAGGGGTATTCTTGTGACTAGTGCTCATTGGAAATATTCTACTCAACATTGGCATACAGTGTGTTTGGTTGGTAAATTCAGTAGTATGTGTTATTTATTTACAAGTTAAATTTCTTTAAACGAGCCCTCTTGAAAACTATTTTCATTTTGAAGTTTCAACTCTTTGAAAAGAATTGTTACTTGCATTTTTGTTTATTAAACATGCATGTTTTTGTCTGATAATTATTATAGCATGGAACCTCCTTTGAAAACCATAATTTCATATCTTTAATTTAAAAATATAAATTGATGTTTCTTTTATTTTAAAGGAATGTGCATTGGGAATAGAATATTGGGCTAACCTACAGAGTTTTAATACTCATGCCTATAGTCTTCTTCTTTTTTAGCCCTTGTACATGTTTCATCATTAGTTTCATCACCTTGGGAGTCATTTGATAATTGTTTTGGAGAGTAACTAGAAGTGTCACATGGATTTAGTTGGTCATCGGGATTTTTCAGTTGAGTTGTTGGTTTTTTTCTACTTTTAGTTTCCTATACAAATAATATTTAGTTCAATTTTTATATAAATTCATTTTGGGTTGTATGTTTATTTCCTATGTTTGTTTTATTGTTTATATATGGGTGAAATCATTCCCTTGTGTACTCTATTTATGCCCTTGGTGCTTGCCACCATATTGGGAGGATCAGGAACGCCTCTTGGGACTTGTCGTAGGCTGGCCTGGGTGACCGGTTCAGGGTCGACTCGGGCTGGTTCGTGACATTTATAACGATAAATATGTTTTGAATATAATTATTATAATATTTATATTACATATATTCATTAGAATTATCCTTTTTACCATTCATGTAAAATGTTAGTTAAAAAAAGTATCACATTGCTTCACAAGACGGTAGTCTGCCGTATATACGAATGACGTTATCGTATCCTAAACAGAATGGAATGTAAAGATGTTAAATTTTATATAATAACTAAAAATGTATAAATATGTTACAAATATCATATATATAATTTAAATCCATCATTAGAACCTCCCATGTGAGGAAAATATGGAAAATGAATGACATTGGTTAGTGTGCCGGTTGTCAGTCGTACTCACAAATGATGATTTCGTATCCAATTTGGTTAAAGAGGATATGGATTATGGTTATTAAATTAATTTAATATCATATAATTATAAATTATATACTAATTTTATCATACTATACCATTTAAGAATATTTTAAGTAGGTGGGACAAGAAATAGAAAAAAAACGCATAGTTAACGAATTTTACCTCTTCTCAGACAACTTATTTAGAATTATACCTAATGTATTCCTAGAATGGATTTTGACCAACCTAATGATACTAGGATGAAGGTATTGAAATTGGGAATTTATTATTTTAGGTATTGAAAAAAAGTGTTTAATGTGTGAAAAATATAGAAGAGTGAGTAACCTTTTATGAGTGAGGTGAGTGGCTCACTTGTAACTTTTGAAAAGAAAAAGGTGTTCCGATGTTTTTCACATGCCACAAGGATAAAAAATGTATTATTATAAAGAATTATTCATTATATGTTCAAAATATTTCCAAAAAATATTTTTTATTCAAGTTTTATGTAATCTTGATCATTATCTTTTTAGTTTAACCCCCTGTAGAACTGTTTTCACCTTAACCGCAATAATTAATTTTTGCTATTTTCACTATTCATTATTGTTAAAAAAATAAGCGTAACTTATTAAATAATATCTGTTATTATAATAAAAAAATTTTATTTCGTTTTTTCAAATTAAATTCATGGAATTGGAACATTTTAATTTTAAATTAAACATGCAGATGCGATGAAAAAACCGGTTTTCAAGAAGCATATTTTTCAAAGAAAAGATGACTTTTATTAACTATATGAATAAAAATTATTATATGAGGAATATTAATTAAAATTTATTGGTAAATAATAAAAAAAATTCTTAAAAATAATTTCATTTTAGATGTTATTTTAATTAAATAAAATCGAGAAACATTATGAACTTTAAAGTAGTTTTTAGAAAAATCTCATTTTTAAGACCAAAGAAAACCTTATACTGAAACACAATATGAATTTTATTCAAAAGAAATTAATTACATTAATTATAGATAAATAATAATTATGTTTCTTGAAATCATTCTCAAAAAATAATGAGTCTTTTAATTTCATAATTTATTGAAACGAAATAGTATTTTTACAAAAATCGGTATTTTTCAATCTTCACTAAAATATCAAAATTTTCCAAAAAATCCAAATAATTCACCCAAAGTGAATTATGATATTAAAATTTAATAAATTAATTTAATTTTATCAAATATATTTTCTAAATTTTCAAAAAACTAGTTATAATATTTTCCATAAAAATATTTAAAATTCAATTTTGAAGAAAATATATATTTAAAGAATAAAATTAATTTACAAAAAAATGATTAATTATTTAATAATAACTTATATATAATTTATAATTAGAAATAAATTTACACATACATACATACATACTTACATATATATATATATATATATATATATATATATCATAAAGTAGTTAATATTATATATACCTGCTGATTTAATGATTCGGTTATAACAGTTATATATATATATCAAGACATTTAGGCTCGGTGTTGCATGTTAAATACGCTATGAAACATATTTTTATTTTATAAAAAAAAATTTCTCACAATATATGCTTGATTCATTAACGGCTGAAGCTGGGATATGGAATTCGAGATATAACTCGATGACATTGTGGACTTTTGATCCTTCTTTTATATTTTTTTGGATTGCTTTTATTCTCGATGTATATGATATACTTGATATATAAACCTTGATCTATACTTTATATTATAATTTTTATTTATTGATTTTATTTTTAGTGTTATGATCATGTATTGTTTTTGTCTAGTTTTACTATATTATTATTTTTTATCATTCTTATTTTCTGCTATTATTACACGTTGTAGTTTTGAGTATAGTCTCGCCATGACTTTACTTTGACCCTCTCCATTGGTTGGTTGGCTCTATCATATGGGGAGGAACGCATGAGGTATGTGGTGACCATTGGTCTGGACATCGCATATTGGTATAGGAGAAAAAGGTATTAAAATATTATTCATTTCAATAAATTTTAAGGAAATCAACATGACCTTAATAATATTTTTTCCATTTATCTTAAGAATAATATTTTTTTTAATATGGAATTAATATAGAATTTAACTAAGGTTCTTGATATACATTGTGTGCGAACCTCTTTCCCTAAATATTAGTATCACTAAGATGGCTCACATAATGTCCAAAATTAGTTTCCAACAAAATGTTAAGGAACCCATATATAAAAAATTAAATTTCACAATGATAAAAACCTCCTATGAATGTTAACCATGTAATATAATTCCATTAAGTAATATTTCATCAAGAAAGTTTCACAGTTATTTTATTGTCATATATTCTTGATATATATTTTTCTTTGAATTTCATGAAAAAAATAGGCTGATAAAAATACCATGACCATGTAATTTAATCAAGCAGTTCCATTCCGATAATAAAGATGGATATATATACTAATATTAATATGAATAGAAAAAAAATAATTTCATAACTTATTCATTAATTCCATATCACTTATGATGCACCCAATGTATTCAACATCACCATGAGTATATTACCTTATGATTTTTGGACAATATATCTATGTATGTGACATATGATATTCATTAATAATAATATCAAGTCTAGGAACTCATACACATGTCTAATATAATGACACATATTACATATTGAATTCTTATAGTTGGGTCTGTTCTCATAACCACATATCATATATATTGTAAAGGGAGAGATCCTTGAGAATAATTCTTGATGTCTTATAATCCTACCACCATTGATAGGTTATATCATCCTTATCTATTCAAATGCTATTATTTAGCTATAAAAAATGTATTTAATAATATCATCAAATAACTCTAAGTTTATTGACAAAAAAAATAACTGATATAGCCTTTAAATGTGATATTTAATCTAACAAGATTATCTCATATATGTAATGTTGAAAAATACACCTCAGGTGATAAGATATTTAATAATATTCAAAACCAAGAATATATGGGTAATAAAAAGTTCAATTTAATTAGTTCTTGGATAGAAACTGTAAAAAACATCCAATTTTAATAGATAAAACTAATTAAAACATTAAGTCTATCAGCGCCCACATTATATTCATTCTTTTACTGAGTAAATTATTTAGTTAGTGGGAATTCCATATTCTTGACCATGAAAACTCAACGTACTCTGACCTCACCCTTTGAGAAAACTATCTCAATTGGTTATATTTTTGAATCTTATTCTTATTCTTTTGATGTGTCCTTAGATACTCATTGAGGGCCAATACTATATTGTTATCATAGTATAATATGACATGGTCCATACTACTTGGAACAACATTATGTTATTGGAAAATGTTTCATGTACACAATTCTTACTTACCTACGTTATATGACACAATATTATCAGACTCAATTGTAGAATCAATGACCAATTCCTTATTTGAGTACTTCTTTCTCACATTTAACATACCACTCTATCTGTGTTATATATAAATATTCATTGATATTTTAATTAAGTAAATTTATTTTTAAATCCATCTTTCAAAACTTATAATCAAGGAAAACTATATAAAAAGATGAATTCTGATGGATTTTAACATGGAAACCGGTGAAAATGAATTTTCAAAGCCTTTACCTTGATTTTACTTAAATCTTTTATCCATGAGATATACATTATAAGTAATAACATTAACCTCCATGTAAAATTTCTTACTGAATTCCAATTTTCACCAAAAAACCTTTACATCTACTAGAGGATCAATTAGATTGAAATCTTGGTTTTGATACACGGAATGTATTTCAAATTCATGGAAAATTTGTATCTTTAAAATTTTTAATCGCCATATTTTATGACTAGAAAACTATATATATCTATTTCTATAACCCATCTGGTGATCCTATGTAGTACTTGTTTCTTAGGAACAATTTCCTCCACAATATCTTGTGAAACTTGTTCCTATGTTAAAAATTGTGTATCTTTAGCGTTAAATTCTTTGAAGTCTATATTTTTACAATTATTTATTTTATGTATATTATACCTCTCAAGTAATATGTATAATTTCCATTATTACCTTATTTTTTGATGTTTGAGATAGAAAATATACCTTGTTTCATTCAGATACCATATAATGGTATAATTAATTTCCTTGGATACTAGATTACTTCTATAAGTATCTTTAACAAAAAACTCACTTCCCCATACATGTAAATTTAACAATAAAATGTTCTTCTCATACATTAACTAGTATGGAATTATATTTACTTATTTAGATGGAAATTGGTTAAGTATGTGTGCTACAGTCTATAATAAATTTCCCCCAAAGGATAATGAATGATCTGTATTACATATCATTAACCTCACCATGTATAACAAGTGTGATTTCTTCTTTCATTAACACCATTCCATTTTTATGTATAAGGAGTTGTGAGTTTATATATAATCCCCATCACTCTAAGATAATATATAGTCTCTTGGTTTATATATTATCTACCTCAATCCGATAAAAGTTTATTAATCTTCTTACTTAGATAGTTCTCTAATTCATACTTGAAATTCATAAATTTCTCAAACTATTTTGATTTATACCTCATCAGGCAAACATACCCTTATCTACTCAAGTCAGTAGTAAGTGTAATGATGTATGAGTATCCACATATAGATTATCTAGATGTGGTCCACACACATTAGAAACAACTAACACAAGAATCTATCTGGCTTTTTCACCCATTCCACCAAATAGTGTTTTGGTCTGTTTTCCTTACAAAAAATCATGACTACTATCAATTGGTTTTAGTTAAAAATAATTCTAAGTATCCATCTTGATAGAGTTTTTACAAAAACATATTTTTTACATAAAAAATTTGATGATGCCACAACTGGGTGTGATATGGGTCATGAAAAGTTGGTTCGTTATCAATTTGTATCATATCGTTTTCATATTTTAGTACATAAAGACTATTATTAAAGTGTTCCATACCCTAAAAAATGATATCTTTGTAATATTAGAATATTTTATTTCCAAATTAGAATAAAAATACATCCATGTAAAAACTCAATATATATATATAATGTTTTTGTATCATGATAAATGTAATAAGTGTTATTGAAAAAAAGAATCATCCCTATAGACAATGTATGGTGGTAGTCTCCTATAGCCACTGTAACAAATTTATATCAATTGGTTTCTTAAATATTAGCCTCATCCTTTTCAACCATCTTAAATATAATTTTTCCCTATAATTGGATAAAAATATTATCACTAAAATATGTATCTAATACCCGACTAATAGATATAGACAAGTTAAATTGCATAACAAATGCAGTTAATGTATCCCCTGGATTCTTATTCATAGTGCAGTTCCTCATCCAATTTCCCTTATTACCACATGCCAAAAATTCTGCTTCTTAAGCCCTTCACTACTTCTAAATTTTCCACTTCTTGGTTTGGTGATTCATATAATCAATAGTTCACGATGCTAGAATTACCATTAAAAAGATAATAAATACCACAAATTTGATCTTGAATAAGAATATGTGAAGACAGATAATGTGGCAGAGCTACGTAAAGAAAGCGTATGAAGTTTCTATATAATGTATATTGAATATTCCACTAAGTGTATTATGTAGTCTTTAGGTATGGTATATAGTGAACAGAGGTAGATCGCAAGAGAGATCGATAAAAAATGATGTGTGGTCCATGAAAGGGAGTAAATTGTCCACGGGGTGTGTATATGATGAACAATGTACTACATTCTTTATTTACAAAATGAAGATTTATACATTTATTTTAATATAAATATATCAACTTTCTATTCTAATGATCAAGGAGTACATTAAAAAATCTTGGAAAAATATGTTTTTTAGGGAGAAAAAGGGTATTTAAAATAAGAATTTAAGTGTCACATCTAGTAGTTGTAGAGGAGGAAAGTGATAGGATAATATCATTGTAAAATTATCCTCATCTATATATAGAAGTGTTGGTGAAAATATATCTTGAAATATAGATACTCAACTATCACATTGTGTAATTAATATCATTTGGAATTTAATATGGAGAGGGAAATAATGTTTAGTATAATGGATCATAAAATTGAAAGTTATGATGAAATATAATTATCACATTGATTAATAATAGAATTCATATCCATTATTTATTGAAGAGACCTAAAAGTAAATAAAATTTCAAATAAACTTCACCAAATTAGTGAGAATAGGATAAGAATAGGAAATATTCCTTGGGAGAGGAGTGATTAACCCATGAAAATTGTAAATTTAGTGATCCTAGCACATAGTGATCATATTCTAGACACTATTTCCACAAAACTAGCAATAATTAGTAGATTATGGTACACTATCACAATACCATGTGTATTCTACTTAGGATATTTATTAGTGGATAACAATTTAAGATCAATATATTTTTTTCTTTAATTTCTTGCATATTTGTGTTTTATTTGGTGAATGATCCATTTAGAGTGATAGGTTGAACACAGTTCCTACCAGCATGAGAATAAAATTATAAATAAAATTAAAACAATTATGTAGAAAATCTTTATTTTCTTATAAACTCAATTCACCCCCTCTCATGGTGTCTTGTGTTATAATATGTAGTATCAGATCCTAACATTTGTATCTTGGTGTTCAACCTTTAAAGGTTATTTTTAGATTTTTTTCATTACAAATTCTTTGATGAAACTTAGATTTTTTAAAATAACATATTTTTTTGTAGGAAGAATGAAATTATAATGTTCCTACAAAATTATGGAAAATAGTTTATAGAGTAAATTATTCGATATGTATGTTTGGTTAATCATAGAGAAAGAATTAGATGTTAAGATATGAAAAGATCATGACATGATCATTATCTGACAAGGTTTATAAAAATACAATATAGTGTGCCACTACCTTTAATATATTGAATACTCGAGAAGCCGTTTATAGAAAACTATAATAGAAAATTTGTTTTTTGTTTCTACAACTAGAGAAAGTGGTAAAACTGAACAAATATGAGAAACCCATTAACATGGTTTTTGAATAATGCCTTACGATTAAAGGAGAGTAGAAGAAAAAGATTAAGAAGGGGTTTCCGAAAAGGATACAACCACAATTGTAACACCCCGAGCTTCCATGATACGCTTCTCATTTAATAATGCAATAGCTTGCATGGTATGCAAGTTCGAGTTCTAACACACCGCGACTAATCAAAGTAGCCGTTATGAATAGTAATAACCACTTTTTAAAATTATAGAAATTTAATATTTCAAAATGGACTTCATTTTTGTATTCTTAATATCGAAATTATCCTAAGTTTAATTTTTTGTAACTTTCTGAGAACTTCCAATTTTTTATGAATAGTGAAAAATACTTAAAACAACTTTTTTAATCAAAATAATTTATTGTGATAAATTATACTATTTAGTGGTTTTAAAGTATAATTATAATATATTTTTACCATTTTATCCAATGGTGGTCATTAGAATTAATTTAACATTGAAGTTGGACATAAACAATTGCCAATCTTTTGATATAAATTGTTTCTTAAAAACACGCTATTTGTTGTGACAGCGGGAATTAATTATAAAATTAATTAATGCAACTTATATTTTTGGAATTTTGTAAAATATACATCATTTTTGAATTCGGAATATCAATTATAGATTAGGGTGAAATTTTGGCATTGTTCTGAAAAACTTCAATTTTTGATGAATAGTGAAACCACTAAGTGGTAGTTAAATAACTGATTTTTCGCTTAAAATGAAATATTACCACTTCTGTGAATTGATTTTCAAAAATCCTACATACATGGTTGTCATTAAGAAGTAAAATGTGGTTCAATGAGATTAAAATAATTTTTTGGTGAATAGTAACTTTTAAGTTCTTAATCACGATTAGAGGTAATTAGTGTAGTTTAAGGTAAAAATAATGTTTTAATAATATGAGATGAGCTTGACACTTGTCCTACTCCTATTGGATGAGTCATGGCCGACCAAGAAAACCCATGGGTCAACTTGGGGACCCCATGGAGCCACTTTAGTTGGAAAATGACATAAATACCTTTTATTTAATGTTAAAGTAAAAAAATGACACAAACCTGAGTTGTTTTACTAAAACAGTTTTAAGTGGGGTTACACAAGTCCAAATTTTGATTATAAATATTCATTAGAAAACTAAAAAGATTTCCTACATCATAGTGTTTTTTTTATAATTTTTAGACATTAAATAAATTAAATTATTTATGACATCATTATGATGCAGCGATGACCTCATTATTTAACGATTTTAAAAAAATAAAAAGATAATGTAAAATACAAGGCTTACACTTGTCCAAAGACTATTGGATGGGTAGATTTCGAACCCTTATCACCTTATCCACGAATTATATATGTTTGGGACCTTTAGAATCCGAAAATCATTGTGTAATAATGTAACATTTCAATCTTTCGAAAAGAGCCCCTCCTCTCCACTTATAAAAGGCCCCCACCTCTCCCACCTAATTTACACTTTCAAGCCATTTGTCTTGGCCAACCTCTGCCCAAATACTCTCCCAAATTCCCTCCATTACTCCTAGAAGCCTCAATTTGGGAAGAACTCTTCCCAAGGAAGCCTTTGGCTCAAATCAAAAAGAGTTACCCGATTTTGAGGTAATGTCGTCTCTAATGTTGTTTTGTTTTATTTTTCTTCTCCAACCCCCTAAACTCTTTTTATTCATTTCTTTTGTAACAAAACCAGTATCCTAAATATAATAGGATGTTGTTATAAGAATTATTCGAGCTACACTTACACACACCTATATCTAATGGTTAAAGAACATACGGTTTCTGTGGATGGCGAATTTCTGCCTCACGAAACAATGATTGTTCAACACTCATATAACACCTTCAAAGGTGGCCATTAAGATGTCACTATTTTTATATATGATATATAATATGTTTATGTTTTACTTATGCTTATGTATTTCTCATTTATGGCATACTTTATGATTTCCATTATGGGTAAAACGCGATAATTTCATTTTAGGAAATGCGGATTACCGCCCCCTCAAAGTGATTTGAATCGTTAATGCCATATGTGGGATGTATAAAGGATGGAGTAAATGGTATTATACACTATATTATAATTTAATTATATTATAAATTTATATCATTATGATTTCTTTCAATTAAATATGAAATTGAAATGAAAGTAGCGTTCATGCGTACGTACGGCTTACCGTCTCCATGAACGGTGCATTTCATTTCTTACCTCTAAATGTTACGTAATATTATAAATGAATGTATATACTGGATATATAAGATATATATGACATCTAAATCATGAATATAAGCTTGGAGATAATGGATATTCTACCACATAAACAACTTGTAATTATAAGAAGTTTATTGTTGACTCAAGTACCAAATATCGACAAAACGACCGTTATTAACTTAGATAATTACATAATGTTCATATCATTGTAATAAGTGATATAATAAGGATAATGAAATTGAAAATGGTTCTTAATAAGGTATATATTAACTCTATTTTATTATTCAGGAGGTTAAAGAATGGTTGAGTCAAGTCAGACACGAGGTAAGGGAACTTCTTAACCCAATTTCCATTCTTTGGGTTAATCTCCTACTTTCAAATTATGTCATGATATTATTATGTCCTATCTTGTATTTTTACATTATTTATGTGTAATTATAGTGAATACACATAATAGATTTATTTTATTTTATAAATATGATCTTTGTAAGGGAATTTATTATCCCAACATCCATTCTTTGGGTTAATCTCCTACTTTCAAATTATGTCATGATATTATTATGTCTTATTTTGTATTCTTTATGTGTACCTATAGTGAATATACATAATATATCTATTTTATTTTAAAAAGGATCTTTGTAAGGACTTCGTCTCAATCTCCTTTCATTGAGGCATATTTGGTTTTATACAAAAATTTCTTTTATACGGTGTATAAACCACTTTGACTTTTACGTTTATTCAAAAGGAATCTTTTTTATACGAAGCGTTTACTAAACGACAAAAGGGAATGTTTTTGTCGTACGTATGCGGCGACAACGACTTCTCCGCCGCCGTGACCACTATTTGAGTTTCGGCTTCCTCTACAAGCCATACCTTTTTTTTAATGAAAAATAAATACCATGTTATACTTTTCTTTTATTTTGGTATTGAAAATGGTTTTGAAAGCGTTTTTATTATATCAATGTGTTGTATTGATATCTTGTGATTGAAATGTGGAAATGTTATGTTTCCTTTATGCATGTTTTATGTGATATGATTATGTTATGGTTTATGAGATGTTTAAACCTATTCATATGAGGAATGTATTGGACTTAATAAGTGACAGGTGGAGCCCACTATAGCTCCTCGATGCATCGGTAGGTCTCATGAGACAACTAGACATGGAATTGGCCGAGGCCCATTCCCAATTTTATTTATGGTTTTGGCCGAGGCCTTAATCATTTTAGAAGTCTTGGCCGAGGCCTTAAAAAAATGTTTCAGAATGTCCGACATTATACATTCCCTCATTATGAAAGTGGTTATTGATATTTCATGTGATTATTCAACCAGTAGAATATCCATGTGAAGAAGTGAATGGAATTATCTCATTTTACTTTTTCCATATTATGTTGATGTTCAAGTTTAAAAGGCTTTTTTTTTAGTTATACATTGCCTTAAATTTTCAATGTTTATTTATGAAAGCTTCCGCTATATTTTTAACCTTACTGAGCATCTGAGCTCACCCCTTTCAATGTTTTAATGTTTTCCAGGATGTGAAGAAGTATTTTATGAATGACCTGCAGGGATAGTCAGAAGAGGATAGAAGTGTGGACTATGGAGACTATGTTATTATAGTTTTTCACTTTGTGATGTAATGTAACATTTATGAATGTATCTAGTGATTCCAAGGCTACTAAACTAATCGGTCTTTCGAGACTTGATCTTTTGTGATCATGCCAATGTTACGAAGTAACGCACCAGCTCTTGGTAGCTGGGGTCGAGGCGTTACAATTGGTATCAGAGGCAGTTTATTACTAACCTTGGAAGCTAGATTTAGATAAACTCTGATTAGAGCACATAGCCCGAAGATAGACTTTGAGGATTAGTATAGAAGAACTTCCTAGAATTTTGGTATTGTAGAGATGTTGTGAGTTTTCCGAGCAATACATCCCTGTCTGGAAACGAGCAGGTAGAGGAGGCTCTGGCACAGATGTACCTAGGGGTAAAACCTGAAAACACCGCTTTGAGCTAGACTCGAACGGGAACTGGTGCCCGACAACGGGCATTGCTGCACTCTTGGTTACGACACTCCCGGGGGATATGCTTAGGATAATTCTCATTTTCTTTACAAACCACTATGAAGGGTTATGAGTATATACTTCCACAAAGGAAACATTTCATTTTATGATTATGGATTATATCCATAAATAGATCAATTTATGTAAAGTGTTTTACAAATATGGAATTATGTATTTTATTTCATAAACTAATCTAGTTTATTCCATTGTTTAGAAATGGCGCCTAGTGGAGGGAATGGAAACCGTATCAATGCACGCACTCCATGTAGGGATTTCCCTCCTTCTCAAGATAATTATTGTGGATCTGGAGATACAACTGGTGTTGATCAACTTATTACCATACTGGGACAACTCACTCAAGTTATGAATAATAACCTTACTCGTATGGATCACCCTGATCCACAACGTGGAGGATCGATGTTAGACCGCTTCATGAGGCAACAACCACCAACATTTAATGGGGGTACAAATCCGTTAGTAGCTGAGCAATGGATAAATTCCTTAGAGAAAATATTCCATGCCTTGGGGAGTAGTGAAAGGGAGAAGGTTGTCATGGCAGTTTACCACCTCCCTGGAGATGCCGATCAGTGGTGGTCGCTGATTCAAAACACAAAGGTAGATGATGACATATCGAATATGGAATGGAGGGAGTTCAAAGAGATTTTCTTAGAAAAATACTTTCCTCGTGACCATCGAGCAGATATGTAAAGGCAATTTCTGAGTCTGAGGCAGAAGGAGGATGAGAATGTCATAAAGTATGAGGCTAACTTTACAAGGTTAGCGAGGCATGCTTCCGATTATATACATAACCCAAGGAGTAAGATTGATCGTTTCATTGATGGGTTAAAACCATTTCTCCATCGAGCTTTAGTATCACAATCCTTCTCATCATACGAAGATATTGTCTTGTGTGCTATCAAGACAGAAAAGGAATTCTCTAAGTCTTATGACAACAAAGTAAAGCAAGAGAAGAAAAGAACGGGGGAACAAGAGACAGATAAAGGGAGAAAGGGAAAGAATTATTTTCCATTATGTGATAATTGTGGGAAGAATCACCCTGGTACATGCCTAAAAGGAATGTGAGTTTGTTATATATGTGGAGAAAAGGGTCATCAGGCTCGTGATTGAAAGGGAAAGAAAGAGGCTGTCAAAGTTGAATGCTACAATTGTAGGGAAATGGGGCATTATGCAAATGAATGTCCTAAGCCTCAAGGAAACTTACCTCAGAAAATTCCAAGGGATCAAGGCCAATCTTATGATGTGACTACAGTTGAAGCGGAATAATTAATGTATTGGTGCTTTTGGACTCAAGGATTATATTCTGGTTATAAGAATAATGTGATATATATATAAGGATTGTACTGCAGTACTTGTATATTTCAGTAAGGTTTTAATATGATGAAGGTAATTATATTTTTAGTATGTGACAATAAGAGAAACTTTACTTTGTTTGGGGAATCTGATAAATTGATTTTGGAATTAAGAGACCTTTTAGAGAAAGTCTGGATAGAGGTATTTTGGATAACTATTAAGGTTGGAATGGATTAAGTTGAACCATGGATAGTATTGTTTAAGGTTAAAGCATTTATGAAGATTATTTTTGGAATATTATGATACTATAGTTTTAGGAAAAGGACAACCTGCAGGGTGGGGCATAACCCATCGCGTCGGACAAAGCTGCAGGAATCGAACCCACAATCATGGTGCGACAGGCCTTTATTTCCTACCACTAGCCTACAGGAAGTCCCTGGTTATTACAAAATAATTTTACTAATCTAAATGGTATGTCTTAACATTTTGAACCTTATACAATTAGGATAAGTATAATATTTTTGAGTTCTATTATCTTTTTGAGTGAATGATGAGTTGAAGGTTGAAACTCTAATTGTCAAGATATATATACATATACCTATCTCTTATTCAATGAATAAATTAATTCTTAAACTTTAGAAAAGGGATATTAAAACAAAAAAATGTGTTATCCTAATACCTTATGTCTTGTTGAACTGATGATATTTTAAATCAACATAGATTGAAGGCTTTGAGGCCCTCAATTTGACAGTTGATTGTGATTGATGACCTCAATCACTCCCTACAAATATTTACGTTTTTCCTCCAATTATATGTCTTTAATTGCCACCAATGTTCTCCTTATCGAGATCATAATTTGGTGGTGACTTTCTTATTTCCATTTCCCTCTTATTAAGGCTAAATTTTATTAACCTTATTTCCGATGTGGGTTTTCCACAAAGGTATTTTCTATTTTCAACCTTTTATTTTCAAAGAAAAATTTCAAATTGCGAGGACGCAATTTTTTGAAGGAGGGGAGAATGTAACACCCCGAGCTTCCATGATACGCTTCTCATTTAATAATGCAATAGCTTGCATGGTACGCAAGTTCGAGTTCTAACACACCGCGACTAATCAAAGTAGCCGTTATGAATAGTAATAACCACTTTTTAAAATTATAGAAATTTTATATTTCAAAATGGACTTCATTTTTGTATTCGTAATATCGAAATTATCCTAAGTTTAATTTTTTGTAACTTTCTGAGAACTTCCAATTTTTTATGAATAGTGAAAAATACTTAAAACAACTTTTTTAATAAAAATAATTTATTGTGATAAATTATACTATTTAGTGGTTTTAAAGTATAATTAGAATATATTTTTACCATTTTACCTAATGGTGGTCATTAGAATTAATTTAACATTGAAATTGGACATAAACAATTGCCAATCTTTTGATATAAATTGTTTCTTAAAAACACACTATTTATTGTGACAGCGGGAATTAATTATAAAATTAATTAATGCAACTTATATGTTTGGAATTCTGTAAAATATACATCATTTTTGAATTCGGAATATCAATTATAGATTAGGGTGAAATTTTGGCATTGTTCTGAAAAACGTCAATTTTTGATGAATAGTGAAACCACTAAGTGGTAGTTAAATAACTGATTTTTCGCTTAAAATGAAATATTACCACTTCTGTGAATTTATTTTCAAAAATCCGACATACATGGTTGTCATTAAGAAGTAAAATTTGGTTCAATGAGATTAAAATAATTTTTTGGTGAATAGTAACTTTTAAGTTCTTAATCACGATTAGAGGTAATTAGTGTAGTTTAAGGTAAAAATAATGTTTTAATAATATGAGATGATCTTGAAACTTGTCCTACTCCTATTGGATGAGTCATGGCCGACCAAGACAACCCATGGGTCAACTTGGGGACCCCATGGATCCACTTTAGTTGGAAAATGACATAAATACCTTTTATTTAATGTTAAAGTAAAAAAATGACACAAACATGAGTTGTTTTACTAAAACAGTTTTAAGTGGGGTTACACAAGTCCAAATTTTGATTATAAATATTCATTAGAAAGATAAAAATATTTCCTACATCATAGTATTTTTTTATAATTTTTATACATTAAATAAATTAAATTATTTATGACATCATTATGATGCAGCGATGACCTCATTATTTAACGATTTTAATAAAATGAAAAGATAATGTAAATTCCAAGGCTTACACTTGTCCAAAGACTATTGTATGGGTAGATTTCGAACCCTTATCACCTTATCCACGATTTATATAAGTGTGGGACCTTTAGAATCCGAAATTCATTGTGTAATAATGTAACATTTCAATCTTTCCAAAAGAGCCCCTCCTCTCCACTTATAAAAGGCCCCCACCTCTCCCACCTCATTTACACTTTCAAGCCATTTGGCTCGGCCAAACTCTGCCCAAATACTCTCCCAACTTCCCTCCCTTACTCCTAGAAGCCTCACTTTTGGACGAACTCTTCCCAAGGAAGCCTTTGGCTCAAATCAAAAAGAGTTACCCGATTTTGAGGTAATGTCGTCTCTAATGTTGTTTTGTTTTATTTTTCTTCTCCAACCCCCTAAACTCTTTTTATTCATTTATTTTGTAACAAAACCAGTATCCTAAATATACTAGGATGTTGTTATAAGAATTATTCTATCTAAACTTAAACACACCTACATCTAATGGTTAAAGAACATACGGTTTCTGTGGATGGCGAATTTCTGCCTCACGAAACGATGATTGTTCAACACTCATATAACACCTTCAAAGGTGGCCATTAAGATGTCACTCTTTTTATATATGATATATAATATGTTTATGTTTTACTTATGCTTCTGTATTTCTCATTTATGGCATACTTTATGATTTCCATTATGGGTAAAACGCGATAATTTCATTTTAGGAAGTGCGGACTACCGCCCCCTCAAAGTGATTTGAATCGTTAATGCCATATGTGGGATGTATAAAGGATGGAGTAAATGGTATTATAAACTATATTATACTGTAATTATATTATAAATTTATATCATTATGATTTCTTTCCATTAAATATGAAATTGAAATGAAAGTAGCGTTCATGCGTACGTACGGCTTACCGTCTCCATGAACGGTGCATTTCATTTCTTACCTCTAAATGTTACGTAATATTATAAATGAATGTATATACTGGATATATAAGATATATATGACATCTAAATCATGAATATAAGCTTGGAGATAATGGATATTCTACCACATAAACAACTTGTAATTATAAGAAGTTTATTGTTGACTCAAGTACCAAAGATCGACAAAACGACCGTTATTAACTTAGATAATTACATAATGTTCATATCATTGTAATAAGTGAAATAATAAGGATAATGAAATTGAAAATGGTTCTTAATAAGGTATATATTAACTCTATTTTATTATTCAGGAGGTTAAAGAATGGTTGAGTCAAGTCAGACACGAGGTAAGGGAACTTCTTAACCCAATTTCCATTCTTTGGGTTAATCTCCTACTTTCAAATTATGTCATGATATTATTATGTCATATCTTGTATTTTTACATTATTTATGTGTAATTATAGTGAATACACATAATAGATTTATTTTATTTTATAAATATGATCTTTGTAAGGGAATTTCTTAACCCAACTTCCATTCTTTGGGTTAATCTCCTACTTTCAAATTATGTCATGATATTATTATGTCTTATTTTGTATTCTTTATGTATACCTATAGTGAATATACATAATATATCTATTTTATTTTAAAAAGGATCTTTGTAAGGACTTTGTCTCAATCTCCTTTCATTGAGGCATATTTGGTTTTATACACAAATTTCTTTTATACGGTGTATAAACCACTTTGACTTTTACGTTTATTCAAAAGGAATATTTTTTATACGAAGCGTTTACTAAACGACAAAAGGGAATGTTTTTGTCGTACGTATGCGGCGACAATGACTTCTCCGCCGCCGTGACCACTATTTGAGTTTCGGCTTCCTCTACAAGCCATACATTTTTTTTAATGAAAAATAAATACCATGTTATACTTTTCTTTTATTTTGGTATTGAAAATGGTTTTGAAAGCGTTTTTATTATATCAATGTGTTGTATTGATATATTGTGATTGAAATGTGGAAATGTTATGTTTCCTTTATGCATGTTTTATGTGATACGATTATGTTATGGTTTATGAGATGTTTAAACCTATTCATATGTGGAATGTATTGGACATAATAAGTGACGGGTGGAGCCCGCTATAGCTCCTCGATGCATCGGTAGGTCTCATGAGACAACTAGACATGGAATTGGCCGAGGCCCTTTCCCAATTTTATTTATGGTTTTGGCCGAGGCCTTAATCATTTTAGATGTCTTGGCCGAGGCCTTGACAAAATGTTTCAGAATGTCCGGCATTATACATTCCCTCATTATGAAAGTGGTTATTGATATTTCATATGATTATTCAACCAGTATAATATCCATGTGAAGAAGTGAATGGAATTATCTCATTTTACTTTTGCCATATTATGTTGATGTTCAAGTTTAAAAGGCTTTTGTTTTAGTTATACATTGCCTTAAATTTTTAATGTTTATTTATGAAAGATTCCGCTATATTGTTAACCTTACTGAGAATCTGAGCTCACCCCTTTCAATGTTTTAATGTTTTCCAGGATGTGAAGAAGTATTTTATGAATGACCTGCAGGGATAGTCAGAAGAGGATAGAAGTGTGGACTATGGAGACTATGTTATTACAGTTTTTCACTTTGTGATGTAATGTAACATTTATGAATGTATCTAGTGATTCCAAGGCTACTAAACTAATCGGTCTTTCGAGACTTGATCTTTTGTGATCATGCCAATGTTACGAAGTAACGCACCGGCTCTGGGTAGCTGGGGTCGAGGCGTTACAACAATGGTAAGTGGGATTAATATATATGATAAATTTTCATTTAAAATTAATTTTTATAATACATTTACATTTTGTAATTCATATTTCCCTTTAAAAAAGTAAATTAGTGAAGAATCCATGGACGAAGTGGTAATAATATCTGTTTTTTATTTCAAAGGAACTGTATAGAGAGACCAAGAAAAGTTCCTACACCATTAAGAAAGGATGGAACAATGGGAGATCATGAAATAGATTTACTATGAAATTATTGAATATATTTACATATATAAAATGTTATTTAAGATATTTTTGGATTTCATGAATGTATAACTAAATAATATGGGTTCATCGATGAATGAACAAGTGACTTACTTGGTAAAGGTTCCCCAAGAAATCAGAAAATAGACGACCATAATGAAATAATTGATGGAAATTTTTATTCTACTAAAGATATAAATATAACATAGGAGAAAATTATAAAATAAACTTGGATCTAGAATGAAGTATATGACTACCTCATTGAAATAGAATGATCAAAATTTCATAGAGCTGGATTCAATGATAAAATATTTAAAGGGAAAATAGAAGGTGGATATTTCCTCCATGGAAGCCTCAACAAAGTAGAAGGAAATGATTTTCAAATATATAATTTAAATATAAATAAAAATATCGTACCAAATATATATTTAAAGGCTCTCAAAATAACGTTGTTCTATAATTATATCATTTTAGTAGTGTTAGGATTATAATGAGCATGTTTTTTGGAATCCTAGATGCAAAAATGTGAAATAAATTCTAATAGAACCACATATCATACGAGACATGATTATATGAGGTATGATATTAGTGGGATATATTTTATTTTTATTAAATCCAATCACATGTAAAGACACTATAGTTGGAAGTAATTATGGGAAGTCACAAGAAGGACCTCTACCCCTTTCACATAGATGAAAAGGGTTTATATTGAAATAAATCCAATTATATTGGAAAATGTATTACTATGTATAATAAGAAAAAATATAGAAAAAAATATTGGATATATCATGAAACAAATTATTTTACTCTTAGAAACCCTGTTATAATGAATGAAATAAAATTTGGAATGAAAGGATGAAAGATGTTGTAGTTGTGAGTAAGAAGAATGTACACTTATACAAAGTCTTATCTAAAGAGAAAATGGCGGAGGAGAATATTATGACTGATGAAATGATAAATAGTAATTAATTCTTTATTTGATTCACAAGTTAGGACACAAGGTAAGAAAATATGTCTAAAATATGATACATCCTATGGAGAATGAAGTATGACATAGGGTTCACAAGTGGTTTATTAAAGAAAAAACTTATACATGTGGGTTTTATCCCACAAAAATGTAAAATTACAAGCCAACGAAGCCTTCATTGGAAAAATATATTTTGTATGTTAATAAATAATACTTAATGATAAGTATATATTAACTAGAATAAACAAGGAATAAGAACAAGAATAGAAGAATAAAAGTGATTTGATTATAATTGTAAAAAATACTAATCCTAAAAAGAAATGTTTTAAAGATTGAATTTTAAGAGAAAGTTATATAATATGTTTTATAAAAATATGGACCATAGTAAATGATTTAAGGAAATCTAGAAACAATTTTTTGGTCCAACATAACCAACTACAATCTTCTAATAATGGAGTCTGAAGGTGCCCTTCTCCCAAGGTGTTAATTTTGTCTAATATATGTTGGATGTTGTAAATTATTAAGGGTGATACAGAATCCATGGTGTGTATATGAGCTAAATGAATAGGTGATGGAGATAAAAATATATCTAATAAAATAGAGGAGTCAAAATGACTATAATTATTAATTGGTATTGGGCCATTGAAAATCATTAATTGGTATCAAAATAGAGAAATTGTGTCAATATTGACTATAAATCAAAAATTGGTGATAAAAAATAACTTTTTTTCCAAATCTAAATATGAAAGTTTTATGTTGAAAAGAATAAGTTGAAATGATGCATAGCTTGATATAAAGTAAAATAGTGTCAAATCCTCATCAAAAGAAATCATTGGTATCAAGATAAATCTATTACTAAACAAGTGAGAGCATCCCATTTCACATGTGATAGAAGACCACTAAAAGAGGGAGAATAAATATTATGAATAATAAAAAACATTTTTTTGATTTGATGTATATTTTTTATTCTCTAACAATGTGGAATTAGTTGACCATTTTCAAGATTCTATGCAGTTGTTGGGAGAAAATGGTGTTGCCGTCAAAATGATCCCCATACCAAAAATTTATCTCAAAATATAGTGACAAGATTTTAATAAATTTATGAGGAGTTTTCATTCAATTATTAAATTTTATTCAGAATCAAAGGTAGAAAAATGATTTTCAATATGATGAATTTACATGTTTATTATATGGTATCATCAGTTTATAAAAAATGAGTGGTATTAATTGATCTCATATGTTCTATGTGTTACACAATTGTGATTTATTTCTTATTTATTGACAGTTTGGTGTTAGTGTGTTTGAGTTCGTAGGATGTTATGGAGACGAAACTATTTCGAGCTGTTAGCATATGTATAGGTAAATGAGTGACATTGATAGATTTTATATTGTTAACTTTGAATCTAATTTCGAACACCGAGTTTCTACTATAGCGGCTTATAGGATATGCTGAAACCTCAAATTCTATGTGGTAAATTAACTCATAAAAAAATTTCTTGGAAGGATAAATATAACTATAAGGATTATATGTCTTGAATAATGAAAGGTGTTAATCAACATGTTTTTGGGAAAACCTAAAGGATTGATGGTGAAAAATTAGATCAATTGTTCAAGTTTCAAGGCTAGATAATAATAGGATAAAAATGAAGCACGAGATAAAGGAAAGTTTGAATATGGGGAATTAAATCCACAATAATCTAGTGGAAACATTCAATACAACATGAACAGAAAAATATATATGTTCCCCAATAAGTGGTTTCAATACCATGTTATCTCATCAAAGAGGATTTTACGAAGAACTTGATAAACCCTTTTGGGGAAGAAAACTTGAAGGTAAATTATTGGTATAACGGACCATTTTAATTTTATTGAGGAAGGAGGTGCGAGATAAATTCACCATAAATATATAAAATGTTCTAGTGTTTTTGGAATCTAAATGTGGAATATGTTTTATAATAGTATTTGAAACAATATTTAAAGGGGGATAATGTTTCAACAAGGAGTCTTTGTGCTGGATTTGTTGGAAATGTGTCTGAATAATGTATGGACATCAAAGACACAGTTATGTAATGATGTTCAATGAATATTTTATAAAGATGTACACATCCTAGTGTTGTTAGATAAAATACAGAGACATGCCTTGTTGTTTATATATTTTAATGGCATGGTTTGTGGAATGAGGAGCATTTACAATAGTGCTTGTTATGTTGATGTCAATATGATTTGTCAAACTCAATGCCTGATGATAAATGATGTGCATTAAAATAATTTAATTGAATAATGGAGTTTTTCATGCTAATTTTAGGTTTTATTTTTTTCAGATACTAGAAGTACACAATTGAAGATGTTTTTTCAGTGGTGTTATTTCCATGTTTTCAAAAAAAATTGGTGCGAAAGATGGAGTTTTTGGATAAGGTCTAGGTAGGTTTCGAGGTAGAGGAAGGTAGTTCATGTATTATGTAAATGGAAATGGGGATACAAATGTGGACAATGTGGTCATGTTTTGTTTCCCATCAAGGTAATACGAATCCACCAATATAGTTCTTGGTAGGGGTTCTATAATTACCTAAGATTTTGTATCCTTTAAATTATTACTATTTTCCATAGCTTGTGTTACACACAAAAATGAACAAATGAAACACCTAAATAAAAATGAACCAAAACATTTTAAAAATACATGAATAATATAATAATTATTATATAAAAGGATAATAATAAATTAAAATAATTATATATTATTATTCTCTTTGACTGCTATTTTTTTAAAAAGGATGCCCTTCAGAAAATATAAAAAGTGTATAGTATATTAACTTAATAAATTAAAACGATCACATTAAAATTTTTATTTTAATAAGTAATAATTAAATTGTTAGGACTAATATTACAATATAAAATTATTTATAAATTTTTAGGAAATAATATTAAATACACTTGATGTTTAAGAAGTCTTTTTTCATTAAATAAATTACTTCATATTTTAAATTTTAATTTTAACAAATAAATATATAATTTTTTTTAAAAATGAATTATTTTTTAATTTATATTTTTAAAATAATATTAGCATTAAATTTTGATATTTTTCTTAAAGATTGATTTTTAGGCGAATAGTGA
This sequence comes from Viscum album, assembly GCA_963277665.1. NCBI lineage: Eukaryota > Viridiplantae > Streptophyta > Magnoliopsida > Santalales > Viscaceae > Viscum > Viscum album. Next base: position 715,517,894 of record OY728133.1, on the reverse strand, counting down.
AAAATATCTTCTTAGAAAATACTATGAATTTAATCACAATATTAGTATATAGGAATTAACTGGAAATTTATTTAAACATTATGTAAGGGAAAAAAATATATTTTATATGTTTTTTTTAAATTTATATAATTTGGGTAAATCTTCATAAACCCATGTATTAAATTTTAGAGTCTAAGATATATTATTTATAAAACATGTTTCAATACATTATATATTTTTAATTTAAATTTTTTATCACTTTTATATATTTAATAAAATGAATTTTTTTCAATTTTAGAATCAATGTGTCAATATTATTTAATAAGTATCACATTAATCATTTACATAAAGGATAAATTACCAAGGTAAAACAAGTTACCAGTGTAAAATTGAAAATGATAAAAGTTAAGTATCTATGAGTAAAAGGCCTAGAAAATTTTTAAAAAATTTATGGGAATTATTTTATGATTTTAATATCATCCGTATATCTTAGACACTCAATTATTTCACAATTTTGGAGCCACTTTACATGTTTAACAAATTATCCCTTTATATAAAGTTGAAATATTTACAAACAATGCAAATCTCACCACTTATAAAAGGGGCCTCTCACCACCCCATCAAGAAACTCCAAAAAAAATTGTTTTCATCATTATTAAAAAACCTTTTTCCATAACATAACATACTGTTTCACTCTCTTGGTCTTCTATTCACATGATATTATCCCATGGCATCCATTTTAAGGGATCTTCCAATGAAATCTAAAGGTTATCAATGTGAGTAATTATTTTTACTAATAATCTTTATGTTAAATTTTTCTTTTACAATTAAAATTTCCAAATACCTATTTAATAAAATAATTCTTAGTTATATAATTAATTTTATTTTGATATGAGAAAAAAAATTATCACGTTTTCCCTTTTCTATTAAGAAAAATGAAAGTGTAATTTGTGTGTTGTGAGGACTACCACCTCCATGATGCAACATGTTTTGTTTTCTTTCACCACCATAAAAGGCAGGTATAAAATGTTAATTTAATAAATAATTATTATATTTATATCATGATTATTATTCTTAAATATTAATCCATATTACTCATTTCTCTCATTTTACAGAAAGTGAAATCATCAACTATGCATACATATGTAATATCTTCTCCATAGAATGATTGATTTCTGTTTTTCATTTCATCAATATCATAAATAAATGGTCATGAGGATGGGATTAAAGGTTAAATAATAATTTTATAATATCATTATGGTTTTGGTATAGAAAATTTTAGATCATATTATTGATATGATCAACAAACATTTATCGTTAATTCAATTGTTTAAAACGAACGAATTAAGAGGAAAATGGTCTCTTATTTCTAAGTACTGGATTTATATAAATTATATTCATTTTATAATTATTTAAAATTATAATATATCATACTAGTAATAACAAAATAATATATTTATACTTTTTTATTATGTTATCACTACTAAACCGCCCCATAATCATCCATTAATCATGGTAGGTTCATGTTTGGGTTAGTTTAACAACCTACTAGAACAATACTGTATATTTATATCACGGATAACTATGAGAAATTATTTATTGATATAATGTTATATAAATATGTAAATAATGTTTTGATTTTTTATCTAAAAATTTTATACCAATATTTATCTTGATTACTAAGAAAGCAGATTTCGTTCATTAAGAATCACTGAAACATGATCATTTTTGTTTTTTCATCATGGTTTTTAACCAAACATACCATGGAATCAAATTATAGCTTATAAAATATAATTTAACACATAATATATCACATTATATTATATAATAATGATTTAATATGGAAAATTAATTGATATGAACATCATTTTTATGATACTAGTTCAAAGAGATAAGGATTACTTACACTCGGTGTTGAAAAAATATAAAAACTAACTAATATTAATGTGTATAGAATGATTTTAAATAAAGAAAATTAGTCGTTATAATTATGAATAATTCTATTAGGAACAAATTAAATTAACTTAATTTAATTATTCAAGACCTTTGGTATAAGTGAAGAATAAATTAGGACCGTGATAAGGGGTTTCTTCTCAAATTCCACTCATTACGACCTGATTATTATTTTGTACCCACATTAATTTACGTGGATTAAATGATAACTATTTGGGATTTAATATCATGAATTATATTTTAATCATGTTATTTAATGATTAATTATAATCCCAATATTTCAAGTTTTTTTGATTAAAATATTACTCAAGATGTAAGTGTTTTCATTGTCATAATTATGATTATTTGAGACGTATCACATTTCATGAACCATATTTCCTTTGTATTTTGTTTTATTAATTTAATAACACATTAATATTATATACATATTTCTTTTTAAATTATTGGGATATACTAATCCAAATCAAGGTATTTTTTTCAAGAATCTTTTGACTCATGTTTTACCATATTCGTATTATTTTTATGTAAGTCAATTTTCATTCATTGAATTATGATCATTCTCTAAAACATATTAATATATATTATTAGATTAGGACCATTGATTTGATTATATGTTATTGTCGCATTTTTAAATTTTTATTTCATAATAACCTTATCAAATAATTTATACTTAATATAGTTTCCAATAATGGATATTGATAACTCAAATCTTTTATCTCTGAGTTGAAATATTTTATCTTGAAATTTTTTCCTTTAATGATTTGTTTTCCCCCATAATAATATATTATATGATATTCTATAATCCATTTTGTGAAAATTAATTTTTAACATAATGAAGGTTATAATACACTTTTTACAATGTGTGTTTTTTAAAAAGCTATTTTCAATATATTAAAAATGATAATTTCCTTTCATTATCAAATGTTTTATCTTTGAACCAAGATTTATATTAGAAAGATTTATATCATTTTCAAGGATAAATTTTTGGATATTATATTTTTAAAAGTATTTTTGTGTAAAATTTCACTTAAACTTATTAAAAGTTACTTTTCAAATTGACCTATTTGTTTGTAATTTACATCAATTTAATTTTTCTTCTTCTAAAAGTTCTTCTATGTTCTCAAATAAGTCTTATTTTTTATATTAAAATGGATTTAAACTCATCTGATTTATTTTAATTATTTTATTCTAATATACATATATTTATAATTTGGTGGATTTAACTTGTTTTATCAAATATTCCAATTTTTTATCCTTATTATGTGATACCGTTTGAATAATTATTTTATATTGATGTTTTTAATATATATAAAAATTCTTATGAGTTTCCTTTGTTACACTGGAGATGTGTGCTTTTGAAACCATCGATATTATTTCTCTGGATAAATTATGTAATTTTAATTTATATTTCAGAAATGATCCCCTATATCCATTGTTTTATACATAAATTTGTTGACAATAATCTTAATTTCTATACCAATTCATTTTCTATGTGAATACCCAATTCTTGATTCATTTTATTGAATAATTTTCATAGAGATGCCATATATTGTTTTATTTTGTAGAATTATTATCTTAACAGTATATCTTTTTTCTATACTATTTAAATATTACATGCTTTATTATCTTTATTAAATTGTATTTACCTAGAACGTTAATCGATGTCATTGAACCCCATTTTCTTTCCGTGGGTTCTTTATTATCTTTTTAATGAAACAGATTTTGTTTCCATGTAGTCTTTAATATGTGTTTAAGGAAACAAATTTATTTCCAGAGGATATTTATGATTTAAAATTAAAATATTTTCTTTTGGAAAGTTTTACGAAGCCCATTTTTCAATGGGTTATTTATGAAGTGGAAAGTGAATTATTTTTTAGTGGAAAAACTATGTATGGATAATTAACAACTGATTTTATTGAAAAAATGAATGAATGATATTTAAATAGAAAATGTATGGGTGGTTCCATTATAAAAAAGGAAGGGTGGTTATATTATAAAGATGTTACATGTGGTTCTGTTATATCCCTCTATTGAAAAGGTAAAAAACATATATCTCAGGAGATAGTCTATTCATGAGTAAATATTTATTTGGTTGTAAACATGGTCACAGATGATATGGTTCATGAAATAAATGTTACCTATACTAATTTTTGTTCTGAATTTAAAATATGTTTCATAGTTTTATGATTGTTCTAATAAATATGTTATTTTCTCATAGATCATGTATATTGACTCACTATTTTGATTCATGTATAATTATATTCAATTATTTATGAAATGATTTATAAACTAATATTTTTTTGGGTATTATTTTATTATGTATCTTGATTATAATAATTTTCTTATCTTATGCCCACTTATGATATTTTATTGTATTACTTTTGAATAACTGTAAAAAAAATCTTACCCCACCACTTTTAATGTTTCATTTTTCCCATGTTATGAAGAATGATATTAAATAAGTTGTATCTAGATGATTATATTATGGGAATAATTTATGGGAGATGTTGAATACTTATTATAGATTATGAAATTTTTCTCATAATGGAATGGATAAATGTCCATTAGTTTAAAAAATCATAAATTTCATTTTTTTACTATTTATATAAAAATATAAACCTAAATCTTCCTTGGAATGTGTTGTTGTGGAATAATTTCATTAAGATATTTAATTTATACGGTCATGTTTTTGAGATAGCATGGTTGGTATCATAAAACCCTTCATGTAACTTTGCAGATTAAGATTATATCAGTAGGGGATTAACATGAAGTTATAAATGTCATCATGTGTTTATAATTTATGATTAATTATAATATAAAAGCTATAGATAACTATTTATGTCTACTCGGGGTAATAATATACGTATTAAGATAAGATAACTTTAGTGAAAACCTTAGGGAAAAGTTTAAGGTACATGTCTAAGTATAGGATAATATCATCAAATTCTAGTAAAGAATATATTGTCTAGTTTTCCTATTAAATACATCGATGTATAGATTATATAATGTCTATATATACCCTATAATAGTTGTTTTTAGGGGTAATAACCATTTAAGAGGGTGTGTTTTTTATTAACTCAACAATGACTTAGTGCATGAAAAAGAGGTTTAACTGCACAACTAAATAGAAAATCATGGGGGTATTATTTGGCTGATCATATTCTCCTTACAAGACACCATGAATCATTGATTTACTAATTTATTTAGATGATGATACTAAAAAAATATGAGATAATATAACTTAATATATGTATGGTAGAACCATGAGAATTATAGGGTTAACCTATTATAAAATAGTTGAAATGAAAGTATCATAGTTTTAAATGATTGTGTCACTATTGATGTAATATTATGTTTAATATTTCATATTCATATACTCTACTTATTTTGGATATTATCATAACCTTTTTGGTTTTAGTATTTGATTGAAACAAGATAATGAGGATGAAGTTGAGAAAGGTATGTATCCCAAAAACAGTATGTCATATAACTGAATAATGGAGAATACTTAAATGGTTTAGAATCTTAGTGTATTCCTATTGTGATATAAATTTGAGTTTCCTCATCTTTCCTATTATAGTAAGGCTGATACTATTATTGTAATTAATTTTTTATAATCATAGCTATTATTATTAGTGATTGGTATTTATTAATGATATCTTGGTATATTCAAAAACTTATGGGGATTATGTGAAATATATAATGATTATTCATTAGTATATTTTCATGAAAGGTTTGGAAACATATATTAAATAGTATCAATAAACTTGATGAGTGATTTTATTACAAGTTTATATTTTTTTGTATTAACATTGAAGGACACGTGATTGAGGTATGAACAACACCTAGGTTTACTGTGTACATGATGCTAAAGTAATAAAGGGTTCATTAATTTTGCTAATGTTGAGACATAATGTATTGGAATCCTTGAATTTGGTTATTAACATAATGAAAAAGTGTTCCATGATATTTTTGGGTATTTTTAGTTCATTTTTCATATAATAATATATAATGTATAGTGTGTGATTTTTTGAACAATTAGTTGAATATTATCGTTCAGTTTGAAGAATAAATTATTTCTCTATTGTTTAATGTCCTATATATTCAAATGGTTTTGGGAAAGGTATACATTGGAGAATTTATTATTAGAGTATTAACAACCAATATTTTTTGTGGAAAGAAATGTATAGTACCCATTATAAATGTTAAAATAGTAAAATTAATGAATCTAAGAGTAAAATTCCTCGGAAATGATTAAAAAATGTTTGATAATGTGTGGATGAGGTTTGGGTTGAACATATATCTTCACCACTTAATTATTTCCAAATTTTATATACAATTTAAATGTTTAACATGTTCTACCATTATATAATGTCGAAATATTTGCAAAAATGACATTCTCAACACATATAAAAGGGCCCTCTCAACTCCCCTTTAAGGAAACCCTAAAAATGTGGGTTTCTTAAGAAAACCTAAAAATATCAGTTTTCCTAGGAAAATATTTCACTCTCTTTATTATTTTTCCATAATAAATTATCATGTTCCATCCATTTTCATGGGATTATAAAATGGAATCTCAAAGTGATCAATGTGAGTAATTATTTGTCCTTAAATTATTTTTCCCCTATTTTAATTTCCCGTTTATAATTTTCAAATACATATATAATGAAATCTGTTTTGGTTATATACTAAGTTATATTATGAGATGAGAATAAAAATAAATCAGCATTTCCCTTTTATATTCTCAAAAATGAATATATAATTTGTGTAGTGTATGAACTGCAGCCTCCACGGTGAAACATGTGTTGTTTTATGACACCACCACACAAGGATAGTATAAAATGGAAATTTTATAAATAATTTTGATATTTATTTCAGGTTTATGATTTTGACAAATTTAACCATGAAACATATTTATCCCGTTATATGGAAAAAAATATCATCAACCCTGCGTACATGTGAACAACATTTTCCATGGAACAATTGGTTTCCATATTTCTTTTCATCACCACCATACATGGATCGTCACGAAGATGTTATTAAAGTATAAATCTGATGCTTATAATATCATTAAGGATCTAGTTTGAAAATTTTTATACCTATTAATAATGTAATTAATGAATTAATATCGTTATTTTAACCATTTAAAACAAGAGAACATAGAGAAAAATCATCACTTATTTCTAAGTATTGGATTTATATAAATTATATAATATTTCTACATCTATCCAATTATGATATTTCACACTAATTATCCCCATATAATTTCATTATTCTTATGTTAAAATGATATTAGTACTAAACAATTGTTGTAATTATGTGAACCTTAGACCCAACTAAATATTAATTTTTTTTATGATATCATGTATATAGTGAGTTATTCATAATTCTCTCTTACAATAGCAGTGAGGATATTTTTACATCCACTATTTTCATAATAATATCCATAGATTATTTTTCATATCAAAAGATTATAGTAGTTTCAAGGCTATAATGTGAACCCTAAAATTCTATGAGAATAATCTTAAATATATATACTATGGTCAAGATACATTATACTAAAAAGAAACAGATAATTCTTGAATATTAGTTATTGGGGAGATCATAATAATTGAGACTTCTTCTAATAAATTTCAAACCTATTTATCTTGAGTTGATGTGATCATGTGGACTAACCCTCCAATAGAAACACCACATGTTTCAGGTTTCATTAGTAGTTTGTATATATGATCATGTGTAGTGATCTCTCAACTTTAGATTATTATTATTTCATAATATTTGATTATGTACATTGATTTAAGGAAAAATATATGGAATTGAAGTTGTAATGAGGTATCTTGTGTTGGGTGAATCATTGGTGATAAAACAGTGATTGAATAATTGTGAAAAAGATGTGATGTATTGGGCCAAGATAATTAGGATGGTTGTACCTTCATTAAAACCATGACCATGGTAGAAAAAGTTAAGTATATCCAGTTATGTCAAAACATAATAAAACATGAAAGGATGATGAAATAAAGTTTGTAGCTTGCTCTATGAGATATCATGAGATAAAGTTATTATATTACATAATGTGTGTTTGTAGGAAATGTTTTCTTTTCAATGACATTTCCTTATCTCTATAGGATACCTTATGGGTTTCTAGACCCTCTATTAGTCTTCTAAAAGTATTCAATAATATTAAGAAAAGGTCTTGAAGATCCACACACAATAGTGAATTCAGAATTCCACCCTATTCTAATGCATATGAGTATATGACATAGTGGGCACCACCACAGGGTCTGAGATATACATTATAATAATTGATCACCAAAAAAATAATTAATAATTATTTCATTATTGAATAATTGGGGATAAGTTTATTTATTAAAATTATTCACCATGTTTTAAGTGAATATACAGAAAAATATTATATGGATGAATATTATTTACATATTGAATTTTTGATTAATATTTGGAGGAATTTTATGTCGAGTAAAGAATCAACATTATCATGTAATATTCTTATTATATATTACATGTAAGTGATAAAAATAATAATGAAATTATAACAAAGATAGTTTTTGATAACATTTCATTTACTGCTAATTTAGTGGAAATTATTTATACTGGGGCCAAAGAACCCATTCTAGTTGATTAACCTATACTATAGAAGCAAGATAGATTATTTTATGAGGGGATATTTATTACCATGAATTTATGTGACCCTATATTGTCCTTCCCTTATCCTATAGAGAGAAATGTATATTATAAGTAATTTATCTTCAATCACTATCATAGATCAATGGAATAAGATCATGGTGATTATGTAGACATCAGAGGATTTTTCAAAGCTCTATGTTAAAACTAATAATTAAATTATTTGAATTATGATGGACTTTTTAAGTATATGTAGACTATCTAGGGGTGTTAAACCTTGGATCCTTCGAGTGATGATTACTGGTGACAAGCGTTAGTCGAATACGTCATCCATCTGAACAAGGTAAACATTCATTTATATTTTTGTGATTAATTATATTCATTTGTGATCCTTAAACCGTTACCAATTTTTAGATCATTGGAGGTGATGAATCTAGGTTTCATTGATGTTGAAAATTTTAAAATCCATGATCCACTGATTTCCACTACACACCTTTGTACCTACAATTTGTATCGATGTGATCACAAATATTTTCTGAGCCAAGAAAAGTTAAATTTTATTTTAATTAAGTAGAGGGATTCATTTAATTCCCAAAAACATTTGACCACACATCGATATACTTTTCGATAAGTAATTCACAACCATTTAAAAATTTAATTTGGATTGAATGTGTGTCTTTAAGTGTATAAAAAGAAGAACACACACACACACATATATATATATATGTGTGTTAATTTTAACTAAAATCGGTAACTGATGGCAGATTTTGATAAACCTCATTTTAGCAGCATATATTATAGATGGTTGAAATAATTTTTTCCTTCCAATATGATTTCCCATTCATTTGTGGAAATTATTATATTAAATTTTTTGGAGGTTCAAATTCGTAGGCTATGGAAAATTAAATAAAAAAGATTAAGGGGGGGGGTCTGCTAGACCATATTAAAATACCAAGAAAATTATATTAAATATCAATTAGAGATGAGGGAGCCATCCCATGGGCATTTTTAAAACAAAAAATTATAAATTAGGGTTGGTGGGAGTATTCTTTTAGAAGACATGGAAAAAATTATTTTTTATAAAAAGGCTTTTCCCAACAATGACAAGATCATCATCCACCATCCTCTGCATGTGGTCTCCACCACTACACCAACCCCATCACCTTGGAAATTTCCATTCCCTACATTTATGATCCACCAAACCACCTTCAGATAAATTTCTTCGCAAAATATCCCACTATCATCCTCCCTCTCCACCCACCCTGTGCTCTTCGTGTCACCTATTGCCGACTGCCATGGCCTCCAACAATTGGTTGACCTTCCATCACTTGAAACTATAATAGCTACTGCAAATTATATCCCACAATAGTACACCTTTTTATTTGGATGAAACTTACTAGAATCATTATAGTCAGTCCCACTGTCACTCACGTCTGCATCAACCTTCCAACCAGACTCGTTGCACACATCTTCCCCTTTGGTGGCCTCTACCACACTCGAAACCACATTCTCAATTTCCTCATATGTCTAACTGTCTTGGGTGGAATTTTATGGCTTGAAACATCTCTTCTAACGTTTTCCCGACCCATATCCACCTTACATGGGTTCTTCCTGACATGGAACGGGGCTAGGCAGGGTCTCCCTGAACCACAGTGGTCCTGGGTAGGTTCTAGGGCCCCATAAAAATTTTAATATAATCACAAATATTAATTTAAAATTTTTCATTAAATTAAATAATATTTTTTAATATTAAAAAATTTATTTAATTTTTGAATAATGTCAAATTAATTTTTTATCTAAACAAATTAAATTATTTGAATTAAAAAATCATTTATTTTATTTGATTTCCCTAAAACTTGAATTTATCACATTTTAATTTTTTTACACGTTCAATTTTACTACCAACTGGTCTTGAGCATTGGTCGACCATTGTTTGTCTAAGATTAAATTTATTTAATTAATTATTACAATTATGTGTGATGATTGAAAAAACAATTAATTTATTGATGGAATATGGATCAAATTTCTTATTTTAATATTTATAAGGGACTGCACATCCATCAGTTAATTTATATGTATCTTACGCTTCCCAAGACCCCCTCACCTATGTGAAAGAATGTTTTTATTATGATGATAATGATGTAATATGAGTACCATACCACGATGAAGATGCATCCCAGATGAGATATGGAAACATTAAAATGTAGTGTGAGTTGTTATACAAGTCAAGAATTGACTCATGAATTTTACCCCTTAGGTCACAATTTATCTATTTTAAAAAGAACTCGTCCTTACCGGCATGACTTTACAACGAGTTGTACAGACACTTTTTCAATGTTCTATAATATATGAAATTCAAGGTGTTGGAGTTCCCATTACATATTGATCCACCTCTAGAATAGAGGGTGTAAAAGATGTTTACAGGAGACTCATGCATGATGAATTTTTGTTTACTTCGTAATTATATCATTAATTTTTAATGAGATGTGGTAACATCATCAGGAGATGGATGATTTTACATGTTATCTCATCTCTGAGAGGTTTTCATGGAGAAAGTATAGAGAGACATGAATTGGGTGATGATTACACTAGATATGTGTACATTAAAAGGTGGATCAAGATCTTACAATAAGCCCCTTAATAATATATTTTCACCCATTTTATACAGTTTCATTTAGTGTTACAAAAATAAATCTATGAATAAAAATTATTCATTTTTTTGGTTAAGGATTTCCAATTTGGTAAGAACTTAAAGAATGATTATGTCACGACCTGGCCTCGGGGCCCGTGCCATGACTACCCGAAGCCCGCCTTCCATAGGCCAGGGGCTGGTGACTATCACCAAGGCATAAATCCCGGAAAAAGGGAAGGCATTGCCTTTGTAAAGTAAACAACAAACACCATAGAGTAAGCAGGTAGAAGTAAACACTAAGTAAAAACTGGTACAACAGTATGTGCAGAAGTAAGTGGGCCAGTATACAAACCCAAACTGAAATTAAGTACAACTAGAAAGGGAAAACAGCAACTGAAAAGTAAACCCGCAACGTCGAGCTGTCCACTAGATATCCCACCTGAAGGGTGGGTACATATAGCCTCCACAGTTCCTCGGGTCTAGCCGTCCGCTCCGAGTACGTCTCGCCCAGTGGTCCACCTCCAGGTATCGTGCTGCTCCGCAAGCCTCAACCATGATCAGTGTTGTCCGTCGCCTGCAACCAACCCAACGTAGTGCGGGCATAGCCCATGCAGGGGTGAGTATAAGCTACTCAGTAGGGACCTCGAGACCCCCGAAGGTCTCCCAGAATCTAAAAAGGATAATCCACAAAGGAAAGATAAAATCACAAAGTAACATCCGACACTGCTTAGGTATATGCCCATACATATACCTAAGTCATCAATTCTCGTTCGGCTCCAACATCCGAACCCAAGTACAATCCAGTCCACACAGGAAAGAAAAACGTAAATCCACACAGGATTGCACAAAACAATCCACATAGGAAAGAAAAACGTAAATCCACACAGGATAGCACAAAACAATCCACATAGGAAAGCAAAACCTAAATCCACACAGGATAGCACAACACAATCCATATAGGAAAGCAAAACAGGATTCAGCTCACACAGGAATACTTCTTGAATGACGCTAGAGATGATCAGATGTAGCCACTGATCCATCTAAGCCATTGGACCCACAACGGATCGGTAGGTACTACCCCCTGTAATGACCCACACAAGATCGATCATGAAGTTGAAACCATAGCTATTGGGAATCTCGTTCTCCATCAAGTATAGTGGTTATGCCGCTGCAACCAAGCGCTTCCCTCTAACCTTGGACTGATGTAGTACACCACCTATTGAGTACTGTGGGCCTACTGCTACATCCAAGCGCTTCCCACCATGTGTCTGCTGCTACAACCAAGCGCTCCCCCTCATAGCCTCTAGAGGTACTCCATCTGTTGATTACCACGGGTCAGCCGCTACAACCAACCGCTCCTCCGTAGTGGGTCTGCCGATACAACCAAGCGCTCCCTCGTGCTGCTACAACTAAGCGCTCCTCTGTCGTGGGTCTGCCGCTACAACCAAGCGCTCCCCCTCATAGCCTCCAGAGGTACTCCTTCTGTTGAGTACCGCTGGTCTGCCACTATAACCAAGTGCTCCTCCACTGACGGTCTGCTACTAAAACCAAGTTCTTCCCACTGTGCTATCCGTAACACACCGAGTCGTTCGATCAGCAGTTGTCAAGTCTCAACCGGCTCTAGGGTTTCCGCACACAACATGCTCGTTCTGGGAGGGTCCACTCCACAAGCTAAGAGGTCGATGCATCAACTGACATGTAGTTTGGAGTTGACGTATCCCAAGATGTACCATAGTGGTCACTGCTGAAAACACGGAGGATTCCTGTACTGTTTTCATCATCATCGCAGTTGAATCCACTGGAGATCTCTGTACAGTCGTCGTCGTCACAGTAGCAGTCGCAGCCGGCTCTAGGGTTCCCGCACACAGCAAGATCATTCGGGAGGGTCCGCACCATGAGCGGAGAGGCTGATACATCAACTGAAAAATAGTCCTGAGTTAATGTATCCAAAAGTTCTGTATCATCAACAGGAACTCAACGACGCAGACGGCGCATCAATCAGACGCCCGGTCTGAGAGTTATTGGCTTTTTCGTCCCAGGGGCCCGGTTGGCTTTTAAGTCAAAACCAACCCGACCGTACACCACATGAGTCCAAAGCTTGGGCAGAGTAAGAAAAAATATCCGTCTCACTTAGACGAAACCAACAAAGTTGACGGCACGTCAATCGGACGTCTGATGCTCAAGATATGAGCGTTTCCGCTCCGAGGGCCCGGTTGATTTCGTGTACGAACCAACCCGGTTGAACCTAAAGTATTACAAAACTTTGAGTGCGATATACAGAAACGACCGTCTCGATCCAAGGATCACATAGACGCTGACGGCGTGTCGTTCAGAGGCCTTTAGCTCTTGTTACTAGCAAAAGAATGAAAAGGTCCGGATACTGGGGGTCTGGGCCCGGACCGACCCGGCCCGACCCACCTGGGTCGGCTCGAACCGGGTCGACTCGACCCGGGTCTGGTTCAGACTCGGCCCGGCCTGGCTAGAGTGGCCCGACACGGCCTGGGTGCGACCCGGCCCGAACCGGCGGGTCGGCTCGGCTCGGCCGAGCGGTCGAGCGAGGGAACCGCGGGGCGTGCTGTCCCCGCGGGAAGAGGTGGCACGGCCCCGCATGGGGCCGCGCATGGTCAGCAGATGCGGCAGAGCCGTGTTCCATGTCTCTCCGGACCTGCGCGGTCGCGGGTCTGGTTGGCCACCACCGTCACGGCTTCAGTCGCGGAGGCTCCATCCGGCGGCACGCCGGGGCGCCGCCGGTTGAGTCCGTAGGCCACCAGAGTTGCTCTGGTGGTCCGATTCCATTTCCTTCTGCATCGTAGCTCCTCCTGGTCTTGTTCTTCCCTGCGGAATCAACCAATCATCACAGCAACCCGTTTTTTCGTTGTCCGCCATTCCACACACCAAGAACAAAGGGCGGTGGGTTCGGACATGTTCGTTGGTCCACACGCACCGCGTTAGCGGTTTGAAACAAGACCATAAATACCAGCAATTGATAAACCACATCCCGCAATAATAATCCGCGGACCAACTTGTTAATTGGTTGGTCCGCGTTATTGCCTTGGAGGAATACAAGCATAGGTAAAATCATTTTCAAAACGACCCCTACCTCGTCGTAGTCGTCAGACGAGTTCTTCTCGGACTTGACCGTCATGGTAGAAGATGATCGTCGCGTCGCGGGAGGGTGTCGCGTCGTCACGGAAGGGTGTCGCGTCATCGCGGAAGGGCGTCGCGTCGACGATCTCCGAGGTTTAAAGAAAACACACGGATTTCATTTCCTGAATTAAATCCATGTTATAGATAAAATCCACAAAGGAATTTAAAGGATTTGAAAACTCCTACCTCAAGCAGTTGATCGAAGTCTTGTCACAGGGATAGAACGTCGCGGAAGAAGCGTCAGGGTCGCGGTACTCGGCGTCACGTCGTCGATCTCCGGGGGTCTGGCATTCTTCATCGCCCTTTGTCGGAGGCTGACATTCTTCACGTTCTTCACGTTCTTCGTGAAGGAGGATGAAGATCTTTAGAGATTCTCCAAAGGTTTAACACAACATCCAAGAAAAAGGTGTGTTGGTCTTATTTTATTAACATGTCAACAAATGAAAAAAGATAAGTAACGAACGAATTAATTCATAGAATTAATTACAACGAAACTAACCACTCAATTAATAGGGGTGTTAAGAATTTAGAAAACACATCAGTTAACTTTCATTTAATAGGGGTTTTCACGGGTGTGTTACTTAGCGGAAAAGAAAAGGTTGGGCTCGTATGGGCCCCACCTCACAAATATCCTACCAAGAGGGTAGGATATTTTGAATTGCACCCTATCCGCTTCAACTCAGCTTAAGAATCTTTAAGTGGATTTTATGTGGATTTAAGTGAAATAAAAATAAAATTGTCGCACACTTTATTTTATTTCTTAACTTACCCCCAAAAATTTAAAAACCACACCCGAGCAAACGTAACTCTGGAAGAGGCGTTTCTAAGAAAATACTGGTGCTGCGATTCCATCGGTGCCCTCGGAATTTTATTTCGAGCACCGGTTCAAAAGTTATAAAAACCCGCTCGTTCGTTCACTGAACTTACTTGAGACAAGATTTGTAAAATGATTTCGGGCACACCGGGCCTCGGAATCAGATGTCGTTAGAAACTGCGTTCTTGTAAAATTTTAAAGAAAATTAAGAAAAAAATTCCCTTGAAATTTAAGGGTCTTTACATCACTCCCACCTAAGGGCATTATGTCCCCGTAAAGATACATCATAAACTAGGGAAACAAATGTGGGTACTGAGCACGCATCTCAGCCTCCCGCTCCCAAGTGCTCTCCTGGAGGTTCTCGTGCTTCCATCTAATGCGCACAAGAGGAATCGATCGTCCACATTGGACCCGCTCCTGTCGATCCTCGATCTCCACCGGGACCTCCACAAAAGTCGCCCCATCATCCACATCTAGCTCCCCATGGTCGATGTTGTGCGTTGGGTCGTGGACTAATCTCCTCAGCTGGGATACATGGAAAACGTCGTGCACCCGGTTCAACTGAGGTGGTAGAGCCAGGCGATAAGCCACCTCGCCAACCTGCTGAGGACCTGGAATTGTCTGATGAAGCATGAAGACAACTTTCCGCCTCGGCCAAATCTCCGTAACTCATGTCGAGGTGTGACCCGAAAGGAAACGTGGTCGCCATCCTTGAACACTAGTGGTCTCCGCCTCCTGTCAGCACAAGACTTTTGCCGGCTCTGAGATGTCCTCATCTGCTCTTGGATGACTTGGACCTTTCTGGTCCTGCTCGAGCTGCTGAGATTCCTTCTTTGCCGAGAAGAGAAATCTGGTCTCATCCCCTGGATGAACCACGTTCTTCGCCTAATACATTCAATCCTGTCATGGATGATACAAACCCATAGCAAGGATGACGTCGTAAGGCCTTGACGCTACTACCAAGAGATCCAACTGTCACTCTCACCTCTAAGGGTTGAGTCACACTGTCGTCATCAGTGTGCGGTCACTGGGTCTCCTCCAGTAGGTATCTCAAAGTGAGGGTCAAGTCAACAGTTTTTTAAACCGGAACCTCTTAGTAACAACTAAAAGAGAGGACAGGAAGGTAAACGCCACAAGAAAAGTGTCTTTTATTACTGTAGCTCAAAGTACAAAGACACAAAACATCTACAAACAAACATCAACAATGATAGAAGTAGCATAAACAAAGGTCTCCAGGTCTGGAGCTAGTCTCGCTCCTGTCCATCTACTCTCGGAGCTCCATGATGGTAGGCCACAGCTGCCTGAAGCTAAGATCTCCCATGTCCACCAGCTCCCTACGGTCGGGGTGGACCTCATGGTGGTGGTGGTGGCAACACCTCGAACCGTCGTCCACCTCCAGCTGCATGGCCAGCTCCCCTGCCATGGTCTCCTTCTCCATTCGATCCGCCTCGATCGTACCTCTACCTCTGCCTGGGAGGTCCTTCATTCATCTGCTGGTCATCCGTATGGCGAGTCAGACAGTCACGAGCCATGTGACCAACCCCGCCGCAGGAGTAACACTGTCTGCTCATGGTAAGTCATTTTCCACCCCGGGTGCCTCGCACAAACAATCATGTGTCACGCGGTCGACCACCGGTAGGTCTAGTCCTCTTGGACCCCTGCGTCATCTATCTACTACCCGCTGCAGAAGACTCTGCCGCATGCCAGCTAGTGGTGGGTCCTGTTGCTGGAGACTGCTCAGAAAGGAAACTATCCACTAAGAGGGCTTGCTCCAACACCCCTGTCTGTGTCGGAATGTTGTGAGAAACAACTGAAGCTCTGATCTCTCGCCTGAGCCCTTGCTCGAAGGTTTGGGCCCTAAAGAATGGGTCCCGTACCATGTCCGTGGAATAGCGCGAGAGATAGGTAAACCTCGCCGCGTACTGGGCTACTGTCATGCTGTCCTGCCGCAGTTGTAGTATCTCCTGGATGCGTACCGCTCGGATGGTGGCTGGGACAAATTCTGAGCGAAAAAGGATCTCAAAGTCCATCCAAAGGAGTGATGCCTCGTCGTGCACCTGACGCATCATGCTCCACCATCTGCCTGCTGCCACATGTAGGAGGCTCGCTGCAAGGACCACCATAAGGTCTGCTGGTGTCCTCACTAACAGGAATACTCGGACCACTGTCTCCAGCTAGTCCTCGGCTACCTGGGGGTTTGTCTCCCCGCGGAACCTGGGCGGTCGCTGGCGCTGGAACTCATGCAGTGCACTGAGGCGACATGCATCATATGTGGCTGGTGCTGGAAGCATCGGTGGCTCGGAGGGCAAAGGTACCGCTGGTGCCTCAGCTCTCAAAGGGCCCTGTACCGAGGCCTCGTCGCTTGGTGGGCTGTCGTCACGTACAACTCTCGGAACCCTAGCTGGCTGCCGTCGTGGGGCCATCCTAAAAAGGAAACAGGTACACCACGGTCAGAACAGTATGCCTGGTGAGTTGATACAAGTAATCACAAAGAAAACTTGAAACACACATGCAATCAATGTTTTCGTGCATTAAGTCGGAAATCAAAAGTCAGGGTCCTGGTGTACGGATACGTCGGCCGCCGCACCAACACTGGACTCCTTGGACTGATAACCACACCCAATATGCTAAACACTATTGCTTTACATAGAAAATATCAAAGTCTGCGGTAGAACCAAACTCCTCTAATACCAATTTGTCACGACCCATCCTCGGGGCCCGTGCTGTGACTACCCCAAGCCCGCCTTCCATAGGCCAGGGGTTGGCAACTAGCACTAAGGCGTAAATCCCGGAAAAAGGGAAGGCGTTGCCTTTGTAATGTAAACAACAAACACCACAGAGTAAGAAAAAATAAGTAAAGACTAAGTAAAAAATGGTACAATAGTAAGTGCGGAAGTAAGTGGGCCAGTATACAAACCCAAACTGAAAGTAAAGTACAATTGGAAAGGGAAAACATCAACTAAAATGTAAAGCCGCAATGTCGATCTATCCACTGGATATCCCACCTGAAGGTTGGGTACAGATAGCCTCCATGATTCCTCAGGTCCAGCCATCCACTCTGAGTACATCTCGCCCAGTGGTCCACCTCCAGGTACCTCCTGCTCCGCAAGCCTCAAACATGATCAGCGTTGTCCGTCATCTGCAACCAACACAACGTAGTGCGGGCATAGCCCGTGCAGGGGTGAGTATAAGCTACTCAGTAGGGACCCCGAGACCCCCGAAGGTCTCCCAGAATCCACAAAGGATAATCCACAAAGGAAAGATACAATCACGAAGTAACATCTGACACTGCTTAGGTATATTCCTATACATATACCTAAGTCATCAATTCTCGTTCGGCTCCAACATCCGAACCCAATTACAATCCAGTCAACATAGGAAAGAAAAACCTAAATCCATACAGGATAGCACAACGCAATCCACATAGGAAAGAAAAACGTAAATCCACACAGGATAGCACAACACAATCCACATATGAAAGAAAAATGTAAATCCACACAGGATAGAACAACACAATCCACATAGGAAAGCAAAAAAAGATTCAGCTCACACAGGAATACTTCATGAATGACACTAGAGATGATCAGATGTAGCCACTGATTCATCTAAGCTGTCAGACCCACAAAGGATCGGTAGGTACTCCCACCTGTAATAACCCACACAGGATCGATCATGAAGTTGAAACTATAGCTATTGGGAAACTCTGTCTCCATCAAGTATAGTGGTTATGCCGATGCAACCAAGCGCTTCCCTATAACCTTGGACTACTGTAGTACTCCACCTATCGAGTACTGTGGGCCTGCTGCTATAGCCAAGCACTTCCCACCATGGGTCTGCCGCTACAACCAAGCGCTCCCCCTCATAGCCTCTAGTGGTACTCCATCTGTTGAGTACCACGGGTCAGCCGCTACAACCATGTTCTCCTCCATCGTCGGTCTGCTGCTACAACCAAGCGCTCCCCCGTGCTGCTACAACCAAGTGCTCCTCCGTCGTGGGTCTGCCGCTACAACCAAGCGCTCCCCCTCATAGCCTCTAGAGGTACTCCTTTTGTGGAGTAGCGCTAGTCTGCTGCTACAACCAAGCGCTCCTCCGCCGTGGGTCTGCTACTACAACCAAGTGCTTCTCACTGGGCTATCCATAACACACCGAGTCGTTCGATCAGCAGTCGTCAAGTCTCAACCGGCTCTAGGGATTCCGCACAAAGCATGATCGTTCTAGTAGGGTCCACTCCATGAGCTAAGAGGTCGATGCATCAACTGAAATGTAGTCCAGAGTTGACATATCCCAAGATGTACTATAGTGGTCATTGCCGAAAACACGGAGAATTCCCGTACTGTTTTCATCATTGTCGTAGTCGAATCCACTGAGGATCTCTGTACAGTCGTCGTCGTCATAGTAGCAGTCGCAGCCAGCTCTAGGATTCCCGCACACAGCTAGCTCGTTCGGGAGGGTCCGCTCTACGAGCCAAGAGGCTCATACATCAACTGACACATAGTCCAGAGTTGATGTATCCAAATGTTTTGTATCATCAACAGGAACTCAACGACGTAGACGGCGCGTCAATCGGACGCCCGGTCTGAGAGTTATTGGCTTTTTCGTCCTAGGGTCCAGTTTGGTTTTTAAGTCAAAATCAACCCGACCGTACTCCACCTGAGTCCAAACCTTGGGCAGAGTAAGCCAAAAGATCCGTCTCACTTAAAGGAAACCAACAAAGTCGACGGCACGTCAATCAGACGTTCGAAGCTCAAGATATGAGTGTTTTCGCTCCGAGGGCCCGGTTGGTTTCGTGTACGAACCAACCCAACTGAACCCAAAGTATTCCAAAACATTGACTGCAATATACCGAGATGACCATCTCGATCCAAGGATCGCATCTCCACTGACGGCACATAGTTCGGAGTCCCGTAGCTCAAGTTATGAGAAAAAGACCGAAAAGGTCCGGATACGGGGGGTCTGGGCCCGAACCGACCCGGCAAGAGTGGCCCGGCCCGGCCCGGGCACGACCCAGCCCAAACCGGTGGGTCGGCTCCGCTCGGCTCGGCTCGGCCGAGAGGTCGAGCGAGGGAACCGCGGGGCGTGCTGTCCCTGCGGGAAGAGGAGCCACGACCCCGCGTGGGGCCGCGCTTGGCCAGTGGACGTGGCAGAGCCGCGTCCCGTGTCTCGCCGGACCCACGCGGTCGCGGGTCTGGTCGGCCGCCGCCTCTGGCTGCCGGCACCGCCGCCCCGCCGGTGGAGTCTGCGGGCCACCGTAGTTGCTCCGGTGGCCCGATTCCATTTCCGTCTATGCTGTAGCTCCTCCCGAGTCCCGTTCTTCATTGTGGAATCAACCAATCTTCTCTGCGACCCATTTTGTCATTGTCTGCTGTTCCGCACACCGAGAAAAAAGGGCGGTGGGTTCAGACCTGTTCGTTGGTCCGCACCCACCGCATTAGCAGTTTGAAACAAGACTATAAATCCCAGAAATTGATAAACCATGTCCCGCAATAATAATCCACAGACAAACTTGTTAATTGGTTGGTCCACGTTCTTGCCTTGGAGGAAAACAAGCATAGGTAAAATAATTTTTAAAAGGACCCCTACCTCGTCGTAGTTGTCGGACGAGTTCTTCGCGAAATTGAACGTCGCGGTAGAAGAGGATCGTCGCGTCGCGGGAGGGCGTCACGTTGTCGCGGAAGGGCGTCGCGTCGTCGCGGAAGGGCGTCACGTCGACGATCTCTGAGGTTTAAAGAAAACACACGGATTTAATTTCATGAATTAAATCCATGTTAAAGATAAAATCCACAAAGGAATTTAAAGGATTTGAAAACTCTTACCTCAAACAGTTGATTGAAGTCTTGTCGTGGGGAAAGAACGTCGTGGAAGATGCGTCGGCGTCACGGTACTCGGCGTCGCGTCGTCGATCTCCGGGGGTCTGGCGTTCTTCGTCGCCCTTTGTCGGAGGCCGGCGTTCTTCACGTTCTTCGCGTTCTTTACGTTCTTTGCATTCTTCGTGAAGGAGGAAGAAGATCATTAGAGATTCTCCAAAGGTTTAACAAACATCCAAGAAAAAGGTGTGTTGGTATTATTTTATTAACAAGCCAACAAATGAAAAAAGATAAGTAAAGACCGAATTAATTCATAGAATTAATTGCAACAAAACTAACCGCTCAATTAATAGGGGTGTTATGAATTTAGAAAACACGTCAGTTGACTTTCATATAATAGGGGATTTCGCGGGTGCGTTACTTAGCGGAAAAGAAACAGTGGGGCTCGTGCGGGCCCCACCTCACAAATATCCTACCAAGAGGGTAAGATATTTTTAATTTCACTCTATCCACTTCAACTCAGCTTAAGCATCTTTAAGTGGATTTTAAGTGGCTTTAAGTGAAATAAAAATAAAGTTTTCACACACTTTATTTTATTTCTTAACTTAACCCCAAAAATTTAAAAACCACACCCGAGCAAACACAACTCTGGATGAGACGTTTCTAAGCAAATACTGGCCCTGCTATTCCATCGGTTCCCTCAGAATTTGATTCCGAGCACCGGTTCAAAAGTTAGAAAAACCCGCTCGTTCGTTCACTGAACGTACCCAAGCCAAACTTCGGAAAATGATTCCGGGCACACCGGGCCTCAAAATCAGATGCCGTCAGAAACTGCGTTCATGTAAAATTCCAAAGAAAATTATGAAAAAAATTTCCTTGAAATTTATGGGACATTACAGATTAATCATTATTTATTTTTTGAAAATGTTAAAATAAAATGTGAAATGGATAATTGAAAGTGTGATGGCAAAGTAACCATTGAAATTTCCTTGAAGGGACAGAAAAAGATCACTAAATAAGAGGTTATTTTCATCACAAGTCATAAGATAAGAAAATGGAATTTAAAATTCTATTTGTTGAATTAAATAAGAAAGTATTTACTTCCTCTTTAGGTATATTCATTAATGTATGTTGTTTTTTTATCATACTTATTGGGTATTTCATAAAATATGATTATCACAGATGTGTATTGAAATATAGTAACCATGTTATAAAATAAACATTACAAGAATTAAGGTTTGTTCTACTAGTGTCTGTGAAAGGGTGAGTCCTAATTAAAGGGTGGAGAACAAAAAACATCTAATTTCAATGCTAAGTGGTTCTAGTTTAAATTTTTTTGATTATTACTACAAAAAATTTGATAAAATCTTATAAATATTTGTAATATATTGAATAATATTTTTAGAGCTACGAACAGATTCGACATGGAATTATGAGTAATATAGATCCTTGGAATCGAAATTATATAACTTTTATATATTTTAATATCACACACATGTATTTTTTATGGAATAATGGAATAAATTTTGAATGGAGTCTCAGATTGAAAATATGAGACAACCATTGAATCCATAACATGAGTTTTTCCCAAGGAATTATATAATATAGGTCACCAATAAGTTTTTGGATTATGGGCCACCGTGGGAGAAATAATTAAATAAATTAAAAGTATTTATTTAATTTTTTAATTAAAATACAAACCTAATTCAATCTATACATATGTAGTTATAATAGAATTTAATGGTTTTCCACATAACCCTAATAATTGAGAGGAGAGTATCAAGAAGAATTGATGGATGTTTGGATCATGGATCGACGATATAAATACCTTATGGATTACTAATAATAATAGAGTTCATGTATCTCACCAGCAATGACAACATAGATTCATTCTTTATTAAGAAAAGTTCTTTACCCAAGAATGGGCATTGTTTTTTGTTAGTTTATTTTCCCATTTTCATTATCACATGATGAAAGAAAATCACATCCACCAATATATTGATTCATATTTCATTCATGTTTATGGGAGAGAGTTTATCTACTTTGGTTTTGTTGAAATTGATATTTTTGATTGTGGTTCCTCATTGTTCATTATTTTAATGGAAACAAATTGAAGCTAAACTGAAAAATGGGCATGGTTTGTTCCACTTTTTTGATCTCATGTATTTATTCCTCATTAATTCCCATGTTCATAAACTAAAATTTCTTTTGCCAGTGGTTCGACTATTACATGATGATCGATCATTGCTATACCATTTTTCGGTGCAATATATTGATACATCGAGTTTGGGCATGTGAATAACAGAGTTATTGATGTTAGTTTGTGACAGTGAATGATCATTGGAAGATTAAGAGTGAATTGAAGATTTTTGTTTTCCTAGTTTCACATGATACAAAGGTACTGTGTAATGGAAAATAAGGTTGAATCTTTTTGGATAGATGGAATCTGGCCAATAGTGATAGATGAGCTTGGAATAATCAATAAATGTGTTCATAATCAAAATTTATAGAAGATTTAATAGTGATAGTGGTGTGGACAGAAGCACATGAGTGCTATAAAATTTCTATAATATCATACTTTACAATGATTTTAGTCATAAGAACACATTCCTTGTGGACCCAGCTATGACGACAAGGGTTTATGTGTAAAATAATATATCACACACCATGGAAAATGAGTCGCACCTCATGTGTTCCAATGCTGGAGGCTCAGTATGTACCATAGAGGGTACATGGTCATGGAAACAACAAGGAACATAGGAACAAGTAGAGTACTCAGACACGACTAGGTACATGGTCATTGTCCAAAGTATATGGGCATGTCCAGATTTACATGGTCACATGAAGGAAGGACACTAAGTGTAATCATAATCTCTACACTCTATGTACACCTAAAGGACATTCAATGTATATGGGGGATTACATTCCATCTGGTAAATTGAGACATGGGTATATCCTAGGTAGATGAGACATTTTGTGTACTTCTTTTAGGTCATGTTGAGGTCCTCTATCTCTTTCGAATTGAATAGGTTCAATTGAGTGTGATACCTTAGTCTATCCTTATGAGGGTATAATGTGTCATTACTTCTTGAGAATAGGATTATGATCCCCTCTATGGGTTATATTTATAATAGAGTTCATGGTATCCCTCTATGAGGCCCAATGTGGGATCCTCTATTATTTATTCTTCCCAAGCTATGGTTCATGGTATCTGATGTACATGTATTTTGACTGTATTTTTATAATTTTCTAACATAATTTTAACTAATTAGTTTAACCATTTTTTATATTTTTAGTTTATTTTTGTAGTTTTGTAGTAGTTTAGATATATTGATATATTTTAGTTAATTTATATACTTATATTAGTAGTTTAGTATTTTTATTAGTTATATTAATTTTATATATTATATTTAACACTATAATATTATTATTAGTTTCTCTAATTTTAGATTATTTTATTTTATTAATTTTTATGTATAATTTAATTCTTTTTAATAGTTTATTTTATTTTGTTATTTTGTTGCATTAATAAAATACAATTTGTTATTAGTTTATTATTATATTCAATAGTACTATTATATTTAATTACATGTGCATTAAAATATAATTGTTGTTATTATTATTATTATTATTATTATTTACCCTTGAGGCAAATTGATTATTTTTTATTTTTTATTTTAAATTAGATTTAATTTTTTATTTAAATTTTTATTTTGTTTTGACTTTTTCTCCCACTTTTCCCTAAACCTTCCAACTCTTCTGCATCACCCCTCTAGCCCCTCTCATTTATCTCTCCAATCACCCATCCCCCTCCCCTTATCTCACGCCCCAACTTCTAATTTACCTGCCTCCCCTTTCTCTCTACCTTACCCACTCGGCTTCCTCTCTCTCTCACACTCCCTCTCTCCAATTCCCTCTCCAACCCCAAGCCCCCCATCCCTCCATTTACCCAACGCACCCTCTAACATGATTCTCCTGATATATGCCACAAACCCCCATAATCCAAAGCTCTTGACCCCACTCTCCCTATTCACCCACTACACCCTCCCACCCTACTCCTCCGGCTCACCTGGCTCCTCTTCGCCATTCCACTTCCCCTCATCTTCCATCCCCCTCGCCCCTATTCCCTACTATACAGCCGCCACACCCCCTTTCCATTAGCCCCCACCACCCCTCTCGTCACCCACTTCCCAACCCGGCCACCTCAACCCCACTCATCTCTCAGCCATTTCAGTACACATCAACTAGTGAAAAACCATAACTAGGAGCGTTGCGGAGGTTCTAACACATCATCGATGTTTACATGGCTTCCAGAGATTTGTGTCGCATGGAGAGAGCAAGCGCAAATCAGATCATATTTTTAGTGGTGTGGTGGTTTGATTCGGGTGTGGCGTCAGTGAATGCCCAAAGAATATTGATGATTGTTATTTTGCGATTGTTGAAGGCTTCTCACAATGACCACATCAACGACATGAGCATGGTGAAATCTTCTATTTATTATTTTATGTGTTGTGTCATCGCGATGGGTGGGTAATTGAATTTGTGTTGGAGTTGTGAAAAATGTGATGGTGAATGCATGTATTTAATTTATTAATATGTTTGATGTCCTTTTGAATTAATTTCATTAGGTTCTTTATTTAATTAATTGTGTCTATGTTTTAATTAATTGTCATTTGGGCGCTGCACACATGCTTCGGTGCCCGTTCGTGTGATACCTAATAAGTAATCACGGAAAATATTTTATTAGAGAATTAATTTATCTGGAATTCAATCAAGCACGCGAGTGAATTTAGAATTAATAAATATATTAATTGAAAAATTAATATTTTGTGTGTGCTCTTCTTCAAAATTGTGTGCATGATACTGAATAAGTGATCCCATGTGAGCGAACCCAACGTAGGTAGATACTTCGACATTGTGAGAAATTGGTCGTAATATTTCACCAAGAGATTCAGTGATATAATGACGTGAAAATTATTTGTCAGGACATAGATCAAAATGAAGGATAATTTCTGTAAATATTAGAATAATATCTAACATCAGAGAACGAGTCCTAATATTATTTTTATGAAATTTGGAATCGGTGATAATTGAATAAATAAATATTCAAACGTGGGAATTAAATAATTGAAATTGCATACACTTGAACAGACATCACTACTTTGACACTTCCATCTCCACCAAATTATATCATATCTTAATTCACATATATATTTTTAGTCAATTTAAATAGTCATTTTTAAAATAGTAATTTAGTTTTTTAGAACATAGTTTTTAATCACACATGAAAATATCATTTGCCTAATCATTTTTCCAAAATGATATTTCCTAGTATCTTCTCACATTCTCCCTGTGGTTTGACCCTGGTCACTGCTTCTACAGTATTTGGTAGGTAATTAAATATTGAAAATTTGCACACGTTACAACGTGCATGCCAAATTTTTGGTGACGTTACCAGGGATAATAGTAGCATTAATAGTTCCTTTAAAAGAGTTATTTAGGTCAATAAAATATTAAAAAAAACTAAACCAAAAAAATAGTTTACTACTCTGAGAATTTTTCATTGTAGAGATTTCCAAGACACCCATAAGTTCAAAATGATGTGGGATGAACCACACAATTACAACAAGTACCTGCCCTACGCAGCCCCAACTCAAGGTATGAAATATAATGATTTATCGCACATGAGATATCTAGGTAATCCCATTTATTTCAATGATCTTTATTCAATTACATGCTATGATCCCAATGAGAATATTTTTCCATGCTATGAAAGAATTCCTTATACATCTATTGATCATTTTCAATGTAAAATAATTCTTGATAATTTAGATCTTGATAATTCATGTCAAACTAATGATTCAATAATTGTGCACATGTTGAATTTTTCTATCACTGAGACAAATCAGAGGTTTGAACTTCAAGATAAATGTAATGAAAATTTCTTTCCACAAAAAAGATCTAGAAAATCAATTGAAAAATTTAGTAAATCAAATGAATCATATTTATGAACTAGTTTCTTTATCACCAGTTGAAGATCTAATTCGAACCAATTCTTTTGAGGAGAGTGAAATAGAGGTTTCATTTCAGCAACATCTATGTCCCGAGTCTGATAATGAGATTGATATGCTTTCTTATTATACAATTGATGACTCCCCTCCATCACAAAATAAATATTCCAATCTAATCACATTTAAAGAATTTGAGAGCTTAGTCTTACACCCTGTTGAACATAACTAACCCTCAAAAATTGGAATTTCATGTCCTTTTGTGAGTCTACAACCCAGTCATCCCAAATTGAAAAAGGACACATTCAATGTCTATAGAGTTTCACCTTTTCAGGATAAATAGTACATTGAACTAGGACCATTCTTTACCATGATAGATTCATATTTGAACCAAGAGATAGTGGATGACCACAATCAAGGGGACATCACATCAAATGATATCAAATCACCTCTTTCTGAAAATCATTGTGAGTCCGAAACTCTTCCAAAAATGGAGACATCTAAAAATTTTCTAGAGTCAGAGATTCAATTAGTATTGGTGGTAGAGAACACTCATAATTTTCTATAAACAATGGAATAATGGGATTTCTTGGTGGATCTTGAGTTTGTGGTGAAACATATACCAAAAGAGAAATATGAAGAGGGTGGTATAGAAGAAAATTTTGAAAAATATTTCATTCTAGACATCATGGAGTCATCTACTCCAATTAATCTCATGCCACTTTATTCATGTGTCGAGGTTAAAAATACTTCAGTTGAAATACCCACATATTCTAACAATATTTTTGACCTTGTCAAAATCAATAAAACCATCGATCATGATTTGAGTTGGAAACCAGTATAATTTCTTGTGCTAGTGGTTGGGTGTGAAAATGAATTGGGATAGATCATCATACTAGATACTCCATTCATGGATGAGATGGATATAAGCCGGCCACTGGAGGAGTATGGTAACGACACTTTTTCACCTATGTATGATCAAGGAGGTAATCTTCCTGATCTTTCCACTGATGTCCTTTTACCAAAATCCAATTATTCAATGAGTCTTTATTCAGGCGAGGTATATTCTCTCACTTGTGAGTTGGCCCATTTTCATTTAATTCCACACATCCATTATTCTAACAAGATTCCATTGAGATATTGTGCATCTTTCAAGATAAACTCATATTCAACGAATGGATTCCAAATTCCTATTAAAAAAGAAGCAGATGCATGGTTTACATTTCTGTTCAATCCTGGTGGAGTTTCAACAATGTATGGCAAAAGATGTAATAAACATAGCCCTCAAAGGGAGGAAACCCATCATTTGTTTGTTTTCTTTTAACATCATTTAATTTCATTTCATTTAGATTTATTTTAAATAAAAATTCATCAATTTCCCATAATCTATATTCTCTTAGAACTACAGTGGATTTAAATTCATCATAAATATTTTTATCATCCACATGATTTTGATTATGGTGTTACTTATTTGATATGATGCGAGTATGTGTTGTCAATGTAACATCCCAAGTAAGTAATGAATAATCGGTATTTTTATCTATGTCTATTAATGATTAAGATAGTGTTTTATATGCTTAAAATGAAAATAAATCCAATCTTAGGCATGGAATACACTAATATTCTTAAAAGATTGTTTTACTGCCTTTTGATGGAAAACCATTTTTAAATCAATATTTTGAAAATTTTATAAGCTATGTTTTTCAAAATAAACTTATTCTTTATGATTGGGACATCAAAATTTACTTTGTGTGAATTTTGGGTATTTTTCTGACAATGTTCATTTTTTTAATGAATAGTGAAAAATACTGCATTTTACATCAAAACTGCTTTTTAATCTAATTTATTTATATGATTAGATTATCTTTTGAATTGGTCTTAATGTGTAATATGAATATATTTTTACCATTTAATCCAATGGTGGTCATTGAAATCAATTTCACTTTGAAATTGGACTTAAACTAGTGTCAATCTTTTAATACTTATTATTTCATAAAAACAAGCTATTTGCTCTGATAGTGGGAATTAATTATTAAATTAATTAATGTGACTTATATGTTTTGAATTTTGTAAAATAGACTTCATTTTTTAATTCGTAATATCAAGTATAGCTTAGGGTGAATTTTTGGTAATTTTCTGAAAAACTTCAATTTTTGATGAATAGTGAAACCACTAAGTGGTACTTATAAAGACTGATTTTCCGTTTAAATTAAATTTTTCCATCATTGTGTTTTGAATTTCAAAAATCCGACATACATGGTTGTCATTATGAAGTAAAATGTGGTTCAATGAGATTATAATAATTTTTTGGTGAATAGTAACTTATTAAGTTCTTAATCGCGATTAGTGGTAATTAGTGTAGTTTAAGGTAAAAATAATGCTTTAATAAAATAAGATGAGCTTGACACATGTCCTACCCTTATTGGTTGTGTCATGGCCGACCAATACAAGCCATGGGTCAACTTGGGGACCCCATGGATTCACTTTGGTTGGGAAATGACATAAACAACTTTTTATTTAATGTAAAAGTAAAAATGACACAAACATAATATGTTTTACGAAAACAATTCTTACATGGGGTTATAAAGATCAGATATTTGATTATAAATATTCATTGGAAAGATAAAAAGATTTCCTACATCATAGTATTTTTTTTATAATTTTTAGACATTAAATAAATTAAATTATTTTTGACATAACAATGATGTAGCGATGACATCATTATTTGACGATTTAAATAAAATGGAAAGATAATGTAAAATCTATGAACTAAACATGACCAAAACCAATTGGATGAGTGGATTTCGAACCCTTATCACCTTATACACGACTTATATCAATGTGGGACCTTTTAAAATCGAAACACATTTTCAAATAAAGTAATATTTCTTTACTTTCCAAAAGTGCCCCTCCTCTCCTCTTATAAAAGGCCCCCACCTCTACCTCATTTCACACACTCCTCAAGCCTTTGGCTCGGCCAACCCCTGACCATTTACTCTCTCCACATCCCTCTACTCATCCTATAGGATTACCTTTGGGCAGAATCCTTTCAAAGGAAGCCTTTAGGCTCAAATCAAAAGGAGTTACACTTTTAAAGGTAATTCATTCTCTCATGTTCATTTGTTTTATTTTGCTTCTCCAACCCCCTAAACTCTTTTTATTTACTTATTTTGTAACAACACCAGTATATTCAATATCAAGGATGTTGTTATAATATTTATTTGAGCTACAATCTCACACAACTACATCCAATGGTTAAAGAACATACGGTTTCCGTGGATGGCGAAATTCTGCCTCCCGAAACGATGATTGTTCAATACTCATTTAACACCTTCAAAGGTGGCCATTATGATGTCACTATTTTTATATATGATATATAATATTTTTATGTTTTCCTTATGCTTCTGTTTTTTTTCATTTTGGGCATACCTTTATGGTTCCCATTATTGGTAAACACGATATCTTCATTTTAGGAAGTGCGGACTACCGCCCCCTGAAAGTGATTTGATTCGTTAATACCGTATGTGGGATGTGTAAAGGATAAAGATAATGATATTTTATATGTTATTATACTGGAATTATAATATACTCTTATATAATTATGATTCCATTCCAGAAATACGAAATAGAAATGGAAGTAGCGTTCATGCGTACGTACGGCTTACCGTCTCCATGAACGGTGCATTTCATTTCTTACCTCTAAATGTGATGTAATATTATAAATACATGTATATGATGAATATATATGATATATATGTTATCCAAATCATTAATATCATTCTGGATATAACGAACCTATGACCAAATTAACAACATGTAAGTGTAAGAAGTCTATTTTTGACTTAAGAACCAAATACCGACAAAATGAACATTATTAACTTAACTGATTACATGATGTTCATAACATGGTATAAAAGGAATAATGAACTTGAAAAAGATTCATAAGAAAGTAGAGATTAACTCAAGTTTATTATTCAGGAGATTAAAGAACGGTCGGGTCAAGTCGGATACGAGGTATGGGACTTCGTCTCAATCTCCTTTCATTGAGGCATATTTTATTTTATACACAACTTTCTTTTATACGGTTTATAAACCCCTTTGACTTTTACGTTTATTCAAAAGGAATCTTTTTTATACGAAGCGTTTACTAAACGACAAAAGGGAATGTTTTTGTCGTACGTATGCGGCAACAACGACTTCTCCACCGTCATCACCGTTATTTGAGTTTCGGCTTCCTCTACAAGCCATACCTTTTTTTTAAAACGAAAAATAAATACCATGTTTTACTTTGGTATTGAAAATGGCTTTCATAATGTTTTTATTATATCAATGTGTTGTATTGATATCTCGTGATTGAAATGTGGAAATGTTATGTTTCCTTTATGCATGTTTTATGTGATATGATTATGTTATGGTTCTTGGGCATTATTATGATGACGGGTGGTTCCGTGATAAGCTAAGGGCGGGTGAGCCAGTTATAGCTCTCCAATGCATTGGGTAACGCGAAGGAGTGAAACGTTAAGGTTTCTCCGAAGAGATTTAGGGAATATACTGTGATGGGTATTCCAAACGTAACCAAGAGGGTTACTCCCTACGTAAGAATGTTATGGATGCCTCAAGTTACCTTTATGTCTTATGATTTCTATGATTTGTTCATGATTTTATGAGGTATGTTAAAGTGCCTATGTTTTATGGGTAAAGTATGATTTCATTCTTATGTATATATGAACTCATGTTTCCTTTCCATGTTTTTATAACCCATACTGAGCTTTTTATGCTCATCCCAAGTTTTTTTGAAATGTTTTTCACAGGTCAAGGGAAAGGAACATGATATGATTATAGTGTCAAGGAAGTGTCAAGAAATAATCCATGTTTTATTTTAAATGTGTTTCCATTGATGGGAATGTAGAATACTATCTTTATGTAACCACTTTGTTTATATGTGGAATGTAATGAGAGTTTTATGATCTAATTCTCTAAAACTCTAATCCCAAAAAGATCCTCAATGTCTAATCTTGTAATAACTCAAGATTAAGTAAGGTTTAAGGCTGGGGCCTTATAGTTGATATCAAAGGTCGGTTTAGATAACTTTAGGAGTTATAATTCTATTAAATGATTATTCAAAAAAAATTCTTTGAAATGATATAGCATTTGAAGATTACCATGTTGCTTCATCTAAGACATGTTTGTTCAGAATGGTTTTCTGCAGAGGAAATAGGGAAGCAGTGCTAGGAAGGCATACAGAAGGAAATAACCTTCCAAATCAGCATCCTGAGATGGTCTGAATTGGAACTGAACAGTTTGTTGCAATAATGGCGCAGTTGACTCAGGCGATAAATGGTGGTGGTATCCATGCACGAGATCAGCCAGATCAACCGCAGAGGAACATGTCAGTGGTGGAACATTTCATGAGGCAACATACCCCATCATTCAGAGGATCATCTGACCTTGTGCTAGCCTAAGGGTGGATTAAAGCACTGGAGAAGATTTTTGATGTCATGGGGTGTTCAGACAATCAAAAGGTTAGTCTTGCTATTTACCGTTTAGAGGGTGAAGCAGATCAGTGGTGGTCTATGGTTAAAAATATCAGGGACGCCGATGAGATTGATGCTCTTGACTGGGATGAATTCAAAGGTATGTTTCTTGAGAAGTATTTTCATAAGGCTGTTCGACTTAGGATGGAAAATAAATTCTTGGAATTGAGGCAAGAGGAAGACTCAGTGGCTACCTATGAAGAAAGGTTCACTCGATTAGCAAGGTATGCTCCAAATTTTATCCGAAGACCGCGTTTCGTACAAGATATGGCCATTATGAATTTGTAGTAATGCCTTTTGGGCTAACCAATGCACCTGCTGTATTCATGGACTTAATGAATAGAATTTTCCATGAGTAATTGGATAAGTTTGTGGTGGTTTTCATTGATGATATTTTGGTGTTTTCTAAAAGTAAAGAGGAGCATGAAAGACATTTAAGGGTTATCCAGAAAACCGTAAAAGAAAAGAAACTGTATGGGAAATTCAGCAAGTGTGAGTTTTGGTTGCAACAAATTTCTTTCATTGGTCACATTATTTCTAAAGATTGAATAACTGTTGATCCTGCAAAAACAAAAGTTGTGGAAGAATGGCCAAGACCCACAAATGTAACCGAGATTCTTAGCTTCCTTGGTTTGGTGGGCTGTTACCGAAGGTTTGTTAGAAATTTTTCACGGTTATCTAGTCCAATGACTAAGATAACTCAGAAGGGTGTTAAGTTTATCTGGACAAAAGAATGTGATGATTGTTTTCAGGAATTGAAAAGAAGACTGGTGAATGCTCCAGTTTTGGCACTACCTTCCAGGAATGGTGAGTTTGTTATATACAGTGATGCTTCATTGAAAGGACTTGGTTGTGTCCTAATGCAGAATGATCAGGTAATTGCTTATGCTTCACGACAGTTGAAAACTCATGAGGTAAATTACCCCACACATGATTTGGAATTAGCTTCTGTTGTTTTTGCTTTAAAAATTTGGAGGCATCATTTGTATGGAGTAAGTGTGAAATATATACCGATCACAAAAGTATAATGTATATATTCACTCAGAAAGAGTTAAACATGAGACAGAGGAGATGGCTAGAATTAATCAAGGATTATGATTGTACAATTCATTACCATCCGGGAAAAGCAAATAAAGTGGATGATGCTTTGAGTCGAAAAAGTAATACTTCATTAACAATGTTGCATTTGGAACGTGATCCTTTGGTTAACGATTTGATAAACTTTGGCATAGAAGTTGTTGGTGCAAGAAGTCCTTCTGTTTTGTTTCAGGTATCAGTGAGATCTTCTTTATCAGATAGAATCAATAAAGCACAGAAGCAAGATAGTGAGTTGCAGAAAAAGGTAGATCTGGTTCAGAAAGGTAAGTTCCCTGAATTCAACATTGATAATGATTGTGTTTTGAGATTCGGGAAGAGATTGTGTGTGCCTTGTGATTCACAGTTGAAGATATAGTTGTTATGTGAAGCTCATAGTTCTCCATTTTCAGTTCATCCGGGCAGTACTAAGATGTATAGAGATCTACGGGAGTATTACTGGTGGGATGGAATGAAAAGAGATATTGCTGATTTTACTGTGAAGTGTTTGACTTGTCAGCAGGTTAAAGCAGAGTGGCAGTTACCGAAAGGGATGCTTCAGCCTTTACCTGTGCCAGAGTGGAAATGGGAGAATATATCCATGGACTTTGTTGTTGGATTACCGAAGACATCTCGAGGTAATAATGAAATCTGGGTTATTGTTGATCGCTTGACCAAATCTTCTCATTTCCTTGCTATACGAGATACTTTCTATCTTGATCAACATTCCCGTTTGTATCTTAAAGAGATAGTCAGGTTACATGGAGTTCCTCTCTCCATTGTATCGGATCGTGATCCCAGGTTTACTTCTAACTTTTGGAAACGCCTTCAGAAGTCGTTGGGTACTGAATTAAATTTCAGTACATCTTTTCATCCTCAATCAGATGGGCAGTCAGAACGAACAATCCAGACATTGGAGGATATGCTACGAGCTTGTTCTATGGATTATGAGGGAAGTTGGGACCAACATCTTTCTTTGGTTGAATTTTCATATAATAACAGTTTTCATTCCAGTATACAGATGGCACCATTTCAGGAATTATATGGGAAGCGGTGTCGAACTCCAGCTTTCTGGGATGAAGTGAGTGAAAGCAAGTTGATGGGACCAGAATTGGTAGAAGAGATGGCAGAAAAATTTCAGCTGATTCAGAAACACATGAGAACAGATCAGAGCAGGTAGAAGAGTTATGCGGATAACCGGAGGAAGGATCTATCTTTGGAGGTAGGTGATCATGTTTTTCTCAAGGTTTCTCCTTGGAAAAGTGTGATGCAATTTGGTAAGAAAGGAAAGTTGAGACCAAGGTTCATTGGACCATATAAAATTCTGGAGAGAGTTGGATCAGTTGCTTACCAAGTGGCTTTACCTCCGAGTTTATCTCAGGTACACAATGTTTTTCACGTTTCGATGTTGAGAAAATATATTCCAGATCCATCTCATGTTTTGAGTCCAGAGGTAGTTCAGCTGGAAGAGAACCTATCTTATGAGGAACAACCGGTCCAGATTCTTGACCACAGGGAGCAAGTGTTACGGAATAAGGTGATTCACCAGGTAAGGGTTTTGTGGAAAAACCACATGATTGAAGAGGCAACATGGGAATCTGAAAATGCAATGAGGGATAAGTACCCCCATTTATTCGATTAGTAAATAAATTGCGGGGACACAATTTTCTAAAGGGGGGAAGGATGTAACATCCCAAGTAAGTAATGAATAATCCGTATTTTTATCTATGTCTATTAATGATTAAGATAGTGTTTTAGAGGCTTAAAAAGAAAATAAATCCAATCTTAAGCATGGAATACACTAATATTCTTAAAAGATTGTTTTACTGCCTTTTGATGGAAAACCATTTTTAAATCTATCTTTTGAAAATTTTATAAGCTATGTTTTTCAAAATAAACTTATTATTTATGATTGGGACATCAAAATTTACTTTGTGTGAATTTTTGGTATTTTTCTGACAATGTTCATTTTTTTAATGAATAGTGAAAAATACTGCATTTTACATCAAAACTGCTTTTTAATCTAATTTATTTATATGATTAGATTATCTTTTGAATTGGTATTAATGTGTAATATGAATATATTTTTACCATTTAATCCAATGGTGGTCATTGAAATCAATTTCACTTCGAAATTGGACTTAAACTAGTGTCAATCTTTTGATACTTATTATTTCATAAAAACAAGCTATTTTCTCTGATAGGGGGAATTAATTATTAAATTGATTAATGTGACTAATATGTTTTGAATTTTTTAAAATAGACTTCATTTTTGAATTCTTAATATCAAATATAGCTTAGGGTGAATTTTTGGTAATTTTCTGAAAAACTTCAATTTTTGATGAATAGCGAAACCACTAAGTGGTACTTATAAAGACTGATTTTCTGTTTAAATGAAATTTTTCCATCATTGTGTTTTGAATTTCAATAATCCTACATACATGTTTGTCATTATGAAGTAAAATGTGGTTCAATGAGATTATAATAATTTTTTGGTGAATAGTAACTTATTACGTTCTTAATCGCGATTAGTGGTAATTAGTGTAGTTTAAGGTAAAAATAATGATTTAATAAAATAAGATGAGCTTGACACATGTCCTACCCTTATTGGTTGTGTCATGGTCGAACAAGAAAATCCATGGGTCTACTTGGGGACCCCATGGATCCACATTGGTTGGGAAATGACATAAACAACTTTTTATTTAATGTAAAAGTAAAAATGACACAAACATAATATGTTTTACGAAAACAATTCTTACATGGGGTTATAAAGATCATATTTTTGATTATAAATAGTCATTGGAAAGATAAACGGATTTCCTACATCATAGTATTTTTTTTATAATTTTTAGACATTAAATAAATTAAATTATTTATGACATAATAATGATGCAGCGATGACATCATTATTTGACGATTTAAATAAAATGGAAAGATAATGTAAAATCTATGAACTACACATGGCCAAAACCAATTGGATGAGTGTATTTCGAACCCTTATCACCTTATCCACGACTTATATCAATGTGGGACCTTTTAAAACCGAAACACATTTTCAAATAAAGTAATATTTCTTTACTTTCCAAAAGTGCCCCTCCTCTCCTCTTATAAAAGGCCCCCACCTCTACCTCATTTCACACACTCCTCAAGCCTTTGTCTCGGCCCACCCCTGACCATTTACTCTCTCCACATCCCTCTCCTCATCCTAGAGGATTCCCTTTGGGCAGAATCCTTTCAAAGGAAGCCTTTAGGCTCAAATCAAAAGGAGTTACACTTTTAAAGGTAATTCATTCTCTCATGTTCATTTGTTTTATTTTGCTTCTCCAACCCCCTAAACTCTTTTTATTTACTTATTTTGTAACAAAACCAGTATCTTCAATATACAAGGATGTTGTTATAATATTTATTTGAGCTACACTCTCACAAAACTACATCAAATGGTTAAAGAACATACGGTTTCCGTGGATGGCGAAATTCTGCCTCCCAAAACGATGATTGTTCAATACTCATTTAACACCTTCAAAGGTGGCCATTATGATGTAACTATTTTTATATATGATATATAATATGTTTATGTTTTCCTTAAGCTTCTGTTTTTTTCATTTTGGGCATACCTTTATGGTTCCCATTATGGGTAAACACGATATCTTCATTTTAGGAAGTGCGGACTACCACCCCTGAAAGTGATTTGATTCGTTAATACCGTATGTGGGATGTGTAAAGGATAAAGTTAATGATATTGTATATGTTATTATACTGGAATTATAATATAATCTTATATAATTATGATTCCATTCCAGAAATATGAAATAGAAATGGAAGTAGCGTTCATGCGTACGTACGGCTTACCGTCTCCATGAACGGTGCATTTCATTTCTTATCTCTAAATGTGATGTAATATTATAAATACATGTATATGATGAATATATATGATATATATGTTATCCAAGTCATTAATATCATTCTGGATATAACGAACCTATGACCAAATTAACAACATGTAAGTGTAAGAAGTCTATTTTTGACTTAAGAGCCAAATACCGACAAAATGAACATTATTAACTTAACTGATTACATGATGTTCATAACATGGTATAAAAGGAATAATGAACTTGAAAAAGATTCATAATAATGTAGAGATTAACTCAAGTTTATTATTCCGGAGATTAATGAACGGTCGGGTCAAGTCGGATACGAGGTATGGGACTTCGTCTCAATCTCCTTTCATTGAGGCATATTTTATTTTATACACAACTTTCTTTTATACGGTGTATAAACCCCTTTGACTTTTACGTTTATTCAAAAGGAATCATTTTTATACGAAGCGTTTACTAAACAAAAAAAGGGAATGTTTTTGTCGTACGTATGCGGCGACAACGACTTCTCCGCCGTCGTGACCGTTATTTGAGTTTCGGCTTCCTCTACAAGCCATACCTTTTTTTTAAAACGAAAAATAAATACCATGTTTTACTTTGGTATTGAAAATGGCTTTCATAATTTTTTTTTATATCAATGTGTTGTATTGATATCTCGTGATTGAAATGTGGAAATTTTATGTTTCCTTTATGCATGTTTTATGTGATATGATTATGTTATGGTTCTTGGGCATTATTATGATGACGGGTGGTTCCGTGATAAACTAAGGGCGGGTGAGCCCGTTATAGCTCTCCAATGCATTGGGTAACGCGAAGGAGTGAAACGTTAAGGTTTCTCCGAAGAGATTTAGGGAATATAATGTGATGGGTATTCCAAACTTAACCAAGAGGGTTACTCCCTACGTAAGAATGTTATGGATGCCTCAAGTTACCTTTATGTATTATGATTTCTATGATTTATTCATGATTTTATGAGGTATGTTAAAGTGCCTATGTTTTATGGGTAAAGTATGATTTCATTCTTATGTATATATGATCTCATGTTTCCTTTCCATGTTTTTATAACCCATACTGAGCTTTTTATGCTCATCCCAAGTTTTTTTGAAATGTTTTTCACAGGTCAAGGGAAAGGAACATGATATGATGATAGTGTCAAGGAAGTGTCAATAAATAATCCATGCTTTATTTTAAATGTGTTTCCATTGATGGGAATGTAGAATACTATCTTTATGTAACCACTTTGTTTATATGTGGAATGTAATGAGAGTTTTATGATCTAATTCTCTAAAACTCTAAACCCAAAAAGATCCTCAATGTGTAATCTTGTAATAACTCAAGATTAAGTAAGGTTTAAGGCTGGGGCCTTATAGTTGGTATCAAATGTCGGTTTAGATAACTTTAGGAGTTAGAATTCTATTAAATGATTATTCAAAAAAAATTCTTTGAAATGATATAGCATTTGAAGATTACCATGTTGCTTCATCTAAGACATGTTTGTTCAGAATGGTTTTCCGTAGAGGAAATAGGGAAGCAGTGCTAGGAAGGCATACAGAAGGAAATAACCTTCCGAGTCAGCATCCTGAGATGGTCTGAATTGGAACTGAACAGTTTGTTGCAGTAATGCCGCAGTTGACTCAGGCTATAAATGGTGGTGGTATCCATGCACGAGATCAGCCAGATCAACCGCAGAGGAACATTTTAGTGGTGGAACATTTCATGAGGCAACATCCCCCATCATTCAGAGGATCATCTGACCCTGTGCTAGCTGAAGGGTGGATTAAAGCACTGGAGAATATTTTTGATGTCATGGGGTGTTCAGACAATCAAAAGGTTAGTCTTGCTATTTACCGTTTGGAGGGTGAAGCAGATCAGTGGTGGTCTATGGTTAAAAATACTAGGGACGCCGATGAGATTGATGCTCTTGACTGGGATGAATCCAAAGGTATGTTTCTTGAGAAGTATTTTCCTAAGGCTGTTCGACTTAGGATGGAAAAGCAATTCTTGGAATTGAGGCAAGAGGAAGACTCAGTGGCTACATATGAAGAATGGTTCACTCGATTAGAAAGGTATGCTCCAAATTTTATCCGAAGACCGCGTTTCGTACAAGATATGGCCATTATGAATTTGTAGTAATGCCTTTTGGGTTAACCAATTCACCTGCTGTATTCATGGACTTAATGAATAGAATTTTCCATGAGTTCTTGGATAAGTTTGTGGTGGTTTTCATTGATGATATTTTGTAGTTTTCTAAAAGTAAAGAGGAGCATGAAAGACATTTAAGGGTTATCTTGCAAACCTTAAAAGAAAAGAAACTGTATGGGAAATTCAGAAAGTGTGAGTTTTGGTTGCAACAAATTTCTTTCCTTGGTCACATTGTTTCTAAAGATGTAATAACTGTTGATCCTGCAAAAACAAAAGTTGTGGAAGAATGGCCAAGACCCACAAATGTAACCGATATTCGTAGCTTCCATGGTATGGCGGGCTATTAACGAAGGTTTGTTAGAAATTTTTCACGGTTATCTAGTCCAATGACTAAGCTAACTCGGAAGGGTGTTAAGTTTATCTGGACAAAAGAATGTGATGATTGTTTTCAGGAATTGAAAAGAAGATTGGTGAATGCTCCAGTTTTGGCACTACCTTCCAGGAATGGTGAGTTTGTTATATACAGTGATGCTTCATTGAAAGGACTTGGTTGCGTCCTAATGTAGAATGATCAGGTAATTGCTTATGCTTCACGACAGTTGAAAACTCATGAGGTAAATTACCCTACACATGATTTGGAATTAGCTTCTGTTGTTTTTTATTTAAAAATTTGGAGGCATCATTTGTATGGAGTAAAGTGTGAAATATATACCGATCACAAAAGTTTAAAGTATATATTCACTCAGAAAGAGTTAAACATGAGACAGAGGAGATGCCTAGAATTAATCAAGGATTATGATTGTACAATTCATTACCATCCGGGAAAAGCAAATAAAGTGGCTGATGCTTTGAGTCGAAAAAGTAATGCTTCATTAACAATGTTGCATTTGGAACGTGATCCTTTGGTTAACTATTTGATGAACTTTGGCATAGAAGTTGTTGGTGCAAGAAGTACTTATATTTTGTTTTAGGTATCAGTGAGATATTCTCTATCAGATAGAATCAAGCAAGCACAGAAGCAAGATAGTGAGTTGCAGAAAAAGGTAGAGCTGGTTTAGAAAGGTAAGTTGCCTGAATTCAACATTGATAATGATTGTGTTTTGAGATTTGGGAAGAGATTGTGTGTGCCTTGTGATTCACAGTTGAAGAGAGAGTTGTTATGTGAAGCTCATAGTTCTCCGTTTTCAGTTCATCCGGGCAGTACTAAGCTGTATAGAGATCTGAGGGAGTATTACTGGTGGGATGGAATGAAAAGAGATATTGCTGATTTTACTGTGAAGTGTTTGACTTGTCAGCAGGTTAAAGCAGAGCGGCAGTTACCGAAAGGGATGCTTCAGCTTTTACCAGTGCCAGAGTGGAAATGGGAGAATATATCCATGGACTTTGTTGTTGGATTACCGAAGACATCTCGAGGTAATAATGCAATCTGGGTTATTGTTGATCGCTTGAACAAATATTCTCATTTCCTTGCTATACGAGATAATTTCTCTCTTGATCAACTTTCCCGTTTATATCTTAAAGAGATAGTCAGGTTACATGGAGTTCCTCTCTCTATTGTATCGGATCGTGATCTCAGGTTTACTTCTAACTTTTGGAAAGGCCTTCAGAAGTCGTTGGGTACTGAATTAAATTTTAGTACAGCTTTTCATCCTCAATCAGATGGGCAGTCAGAACGAACAATCCAGACATTGGAGGATATGCTACGAGCTTGTTCTATGGATTATCAGGGAAGTTGGGACCAACATCTTTCTTTGGTTGAATTTTCATATAATAACAGTTTTCATTCCAGTATACAGATGGCACCATTTCAGGCATTATATGGGAAGCGGTGTCGAACTCCAGCTTTCTGGGATGAAGTGGGTGAAAGGAAGTAGATGGGACCAGAATTGGTAGAAGAGATGGCAGAAAAAGTTCAACTGATTCAGAAACACATGAGAACAGCTCAGAGGAGGTAGAAGAGTTATGCAGATAACCGGAGGAAGGATCTATCTTTCGAGGTAGGTGATCATGTTTTTCTCAAGGTTTCTCCTTGGAAAAGTGTGATGCGATTTGGTAAGAAAGGAAAGTTGAGTCCAAGGATCATTGGACCATATGAAATTCTGGAGAGAGTTGGATCAGTTTCTTACCGAGTGGCTTTACCTCCGAGTTTATCTCAGGTACACAATGTTTTTCACGTTTCGATGTTGAGAAAGTATATGCCAGATCCATCTCATGTTTTGAGTCTAGAGATAGTTCAGCTGGAAGAGAACCTATCTTATGAGGAACAACCGGTCCAGATTCTTGACCACAGGGAGCAAGTGTTACGGAATAATGTGATTCACCAGGTAAAGGTTTTGTGGAAAAACCACATGATTGAAGAGGCAACATGGGAATCTGAAAATGCAATGAGGGATAAGTACCCCCATTTATTCGATAAGTAAATAAATTGCGGGGATGCAATTTTCTAAAGGGGGAAGGATGTAACATCCCAAGTAAGTAATGAATAATCGGTATTTTTATCTATGTCTATTAATGATTAAGATAGTGTTTTAGAGGCTTAAAATGAAAATAAATCCAATCTTAAGCATGGAATACACTAATATTCTTAAAAGATTGTTTTACTGCCTTTTGATGGCAAACCATTTTTAAATCTATATTTTGAAAATTTTATAAGCTATGATTTTCAAAATAAACTTATTCTTTATGATTGGGACATCAAAATTTACTTTGTGTGAATTTTTGGTATTTTTCTGACAATGTTCATTTTTTTAATGAATAGTGAAAAATACTGCATTTTACATCAAAACTGCATTTTAATCTAATTTATTTATATGATTATATTATCTTTTGAATTGGTCTTAATGTGTAATATGAATATATTTTTACCATTTAATCCAATGGTGGTCATTGAAATCAATTTCACTTTGAAATTGGACTTAAACTAGTGTCAATCTTTTGATACTTATTATTTCATAAAAACACGCTATTTACTCTGATAGTGAGAATTAATTATTAAATTAATTAATGTGACTTATATGTTTTGAATTTTTTAAAATAGACTTCATTTTTTAATTCGTAATATCAAATATAGCTTAGGGTGAATTTTTGGTAATTTTCTGAAAAACTTCAATTTTTGATGAATAGTGAAACCACTAAGTGGTACTTATAAAGACTGATTTTCCATTTAAATGAAATTTTTCCATCATTGTGTTTTGAATTTCAAAAATCCGACATACATGGTTGTCATTAAGAAGTAAAATGTGGTTCAATGAGATTATAATAATTTTTTGGTGAATAGTAACTTATTAAGTTCTTAATCGCGATTAATGGTAATTAGTGTAGTTTAAGGTAAAAATAATGATTTAATAAAATAAGATGAGCTTGACACTTGTCCTACCCTTATTGGTTGTGTCATGGCCGACCAAGACAAGCCATGGGTCAACTTGGGGACCCCATGGATCCACTTTGGTTGGGAAATGACATAAACAACTTTTTATTTAATGTAAAAGTAAAAATGACACAAACATAATATGTTTTACAAAAACAATTCTTACATGGGGTTATAAAGATCAGATTTTTGATTATAAATAGTCATTGGAAATCTAAAAATATTTCCTACATCATAGTATTTTTTTTCTAATTTTTAGACATTAAATAAATTAAACTATTTACGACATAATAATGATGCAGCGATGACATCATTATTTGACGATTTAAATAAAATGGAAAGATAATGTAAAATCTATGAACTACACATGGCCAAAACCAATTGGATGAGTGGATTTCGAACCCTTATCACCTTATCCACGACTTATATAAATGTGGGACCTTTTAAAACCTAAACACATTTTCAAATAAAGTCATATTTCTTTACTTTCCAAAAGTGCCCCTCCTCTCCTCTTATAAAAGGCCCCCACCTCTACCTCATTTCACACACTCCTCAAGCCTTTGGCTCGTCAAACCCCTGACCATTTACTCTCTCCACATCCCTCTCCTCATCCTAGAGGATTCCCTTTGGGCAGAATCCTTTCAAAGGAAGCCTTTAGGCTCAAATCAAAATGAGTTACACTTTTAAAGGTAATTCATTCTCTCATGTTCATTTGTTTTATTTTGATTCTCCAACCCCATAAACTCTTTTTATTTACTTATTTTGTAACAACACCAGTATCTTAAATATACAAGGATGTTGTTATAATATTTATTTGAGCTACAATCTCACACAACTACATCAAATGGTTAATGAACATACGGTTTCCGTGGATGGCGAAATTCTGCCTCCCGAAACGATGATTGTTCAATACTCATTTAACACCTTCAAAGGTGGCCATTATGATGTCACTATTTTTATATATGATATATAATATGTTTATGTTTTCCTTAAGCTTCTGTTTTTTTTTCATTTTGGGCATACCTTTATGGTTCCCATTATGGGTAAACACGATATCTTCATTTTAGGAAGTGCGGACTACCGCCCCCTGAAAGTGATTTGATTCGTTAATACCGTATGTGGGATGTGTAAAGGATAAAGTTAATGATATTGTATATGTTATTATACTGGAATTATAATATACTCTTATATAATTATGATTCCATTCCAGAAATACGAAATATAAATGGAAGTAGCGTTCATGCGTACGTACGGCTTACCGTCTCCATGAACGGTGCATTTCATTTCTTACCTCTAAATGTGATGTAATATTATAAATACATGTATATGATGAATATATATGATATATATGTTATCCAAATCATTAATATCATTCTGGATATAACGAACCTATGACCAAATTAACAACATGTAAGTGTAAGAAGTCTATTTTTGACTTAAGAACCAAATACCGACAAAATGAACATTATTAACATAACTTATTACATGATGTTCATAACATGGTATAAAAGGAATAATGAACTTA
Organism: Viscum album; assembly: GCA_963277665.1. NCBI lineage: Eukaryota > Viridiplantae > Streptophyta > Magnoliopsida > Santalales > Viscaceae > Viscum > Viscum album. The sequence continues at coordinate 715,473,401 of OY728133.1, read as the reverse complement.
AAAAAGATTCATAATAAAGTAGAGATTAACTAATGTTTATTATTCAGGAGATTAAAGAACGGTCGGGTCAAGTCGGATACGAGGTATGGGACTTCGTCTCAATCTCCTTTCATTGAGGTATATTTTATTTTATACACAACTTTCTTTTATACGGTGTATAAACCCCTTTGACTTTTACGTTTATTCAAAAGGAATATTTTTTATACGAAGCGTTTACTAAACGAAAAAAGGGAATGTTTTTGTCGTACGTATGCGGCGACAACGACTTCTCCGCCGTCGTGACCGTTATTTGAGTTTCGGCTTCCTCTACAAGCCATACCTTTTTTTGAAAAATGAAAAATAAATACCATGTTTTACTTTGGTATTGAAAATGGATTTCATAATGTTTTTATTATATCAATGTGTTGTATTGATATCTCGTGATTGAAATGTGGAAATGTTATGTTTCCTTTATGCATGTTTTATGTGATATGATTATGTTATGGTTCTTGGGCATTATTATGATGACGGGTGGTTCCGTGATAAACTAAGGGCGGGTGAGCCCGTTATAGCTCTACAATGCATTGGGTAACGCGAAGGAGTGAAACGTTAAGGTTTCTCCGAAGAGATTTAGGGAATATATTGTGATGGGTATTCCAAACGTAACCAAGAGGGTTACTCCCTACGTAAAAATGTTATGGATGCCTCAAGTTACCTTTATGTCTTATGATTTCTATGATTTATTCATGATTTTATGAGGTATATTAAAGTGCCTATGTTTTATGGGTAAAGTATGATTTCATTCTTATGTATATATGAACTCATTATTCCTTTCCATGTTTTTATAACCCATACTGAGCTTTTTATGCTCATCCCAAGTTTTTTTGAAATGTTTTTCACAGGTCAAGGGAAAGGAACATGATATGATGATAGTGTCAAGGAAGTGTCAAGAAATAATCCATGTTTTATTTTAAATGTGTTTCCATTGATGGGAATGTAGAATAATATCTTTATGTAACCACTTTGTTTATATGTGGAATGTAATGCGAGTTTTATGATCTAATTCTCTAAAACTCTAAACCCGAAAAGATCATCAATGTGTAATCTTGTAATAACTCAAGATTAAGTAAGGTTTAAGGATGGGGCCTTATAGTCAATGTGTAGGTTTTATAGGTATACCATTTCTGGAGCTTCATCGGATACAAAGTGTCCCTCTACATCTATCTACACTTACATAGGGAAGTGTTTTATTTTTTCCATATTTTTTTCTTCCAAAAACACCACGTGAACTATCAAAAAAACAAGAAAATTATGAAAAATAAAAAGAAAACTAACATTCTTGTCATTGATGAACCTATAGGAAAGATAATGTATTTTTATCGCAATACAGTCAAGAACATACCACATGTGTCCCCAAGGAGTTCGAGCATGTTATTCTTGTTTGGAATTCGTTGATCCATGATCTAATGACTTAGATGATTGCTGATATTATTTCAGGATTTAAATTTTTTTTCATAAAATTTTATATTTTTGAGACTCTTATTTTCATTAATACTCATCTATGTTGTCCAATATTATATTTGAATACCTGTGAGGACTCTGATACATTTTAAATCTTATCTTATTTATCATTTTCTGGAGGGAATATCAATTATGTTATGTCTTCTAGAACTTTCCATATTTTTTAATAAAAACGACAAAAAAGTTTGAATGTTTCACTAAAATGATTGGGGAATATGTTTTATATTTTAGCCCCATTGACCCACTGAGCCACCCATATATTTTCTCCATTTTTTAGCCCTCATAACCCATGAAAAACCTATTTTAGGATAAGCCCAAATCTAATTCCCTTCCCTACCCATTTCATGAATTTCTGCAGGAGAATTTTCAATCTATGTGTAGGGGAGTGATTTACTAATGGAGAGTGTTCTTTGAGGGGTAGTGAGTCATTTGATGCACATTGATTGAAATTATCTCAATCTGATCATCTGAGTTATTTTTCACAGTAGCCACATTCATTACATATATATTTTGAGATAGGAATATAGAATCATTTTGCTTCCAACAATGAGTACATTGGTGGTCATTACACGTTAACCCTTGATATTGGGGATACCTATAAAAGTTATGATTAATTACACCAATATCTAGGATGTTTTCTATATGACTTACATTCATTGAGATGTTACAGCGTACATGCTTCTTGTGTACCATTCTTTTGGATTATTGTCTGACATTTATTTCATCAGATTCTACAGTTGACTCTCAATTATTTTTTTAACCTTATTATTTGAGTGAGTTGTGTCTTAAAAAAAGAGAAAAATAATGGATTATCATATTCTTGGGAAAAAGAATTGTTTTAAGTGTGGGGGAGGGATAGTTTGAGTGAGACATTTGTATTGACATATATCATGCATTTATTTCAAGATTTAACCCTCCTTTTTTTCAAAAATATGTCAATTTTTTTACCCACCGTCCCGCAACCTCAGAGACATTTTAACCTCATGTAATGTCCTTGAGATTGGTGCATTCTTTTGATTTACACTAGTGGATATGTGAAATTAATTTCAAGACTATGGTAATCATGCATTTTTATGAGAACTAAGTAAAACATAGATAAAATATTCTAAGAGATGAGAGTGATGGAGAGGTAGGTCACATGATACATGAGTGCATGTACCTGTTTTGAGAATAATTCAATTGAATGTGAAATTGTTCTTGAACAATTAATTTTAAAATTAAGCATGATATTTTATGAGTAAAAGAGATTGAAAATTTTTGAACTTGTAATTTTGATGATTTGATTTGCCTACGGGTCCCCTTGTGTTTTCTTTCTGATTTTTTTTCCTAGAAGTGAAAATGTATAAGGGTGGGGAATTCAATGTACATGTATTTTGATTATATTTTTATAATTTTCTAACGTAATTTTAATTAATTAATCAATCATTTTTTATATTTTTATATTATTATTGTAGTTTTGTAGTAGTTTTGATATTTTGATAATTTTTTGTTAATTTATATACATATATTAGTATTTTAGTTTTTTTATTTGTTATTTTAAATTTAAATATTATATTTAACACTATAAAAATATTATTAGTTTCTCTATTGTTATTTTATATTATTTTATTAATAAATACATATTTTAATTCACTTTTTATAGTTTATTTTATTTCATTATATTATTGGGTTAATAAAATATTATTTGTTATTAGTTTGTTATTATATTTAATAGTAATATTATATTTAATTACATGTGCATTAATATTTAAATATTGTAATTATTATTATTATTATTATTATTATTTAACCTTGAGACTAATTGATTATTTTTAATTTTTAATTTTTAACTAGATTTAATTTCTGATTTTAATTTTTATTTTGTTTTGAATTTTTCTCATACTTTTCTCTCAACCTCCCCCCTCTTCCACATCAACACTATAGCCCCTCTTATTTTATCTCTCTAATCACCCATCCCCCTCCACTCATCTCACGCCCCACCTCCCTATTTTCCAACCTCTCCTTTCTCTCTACATTACCCACTTGACCTCCTCTCTCCCTCACGCTCCCTCCCTCTAATCCCCTCCCCAACCTCACACCCCTCTCCTCCCCCCATTTACCAGACGCACCCTCTAACCCTCTCCTCTGGATATACGCCACTCACCCCCATAATTTGAAGCTCCCGACCCCGATCACCCTATTCACCTACTACATCTGCCCACCCTTCTCCTCCGGCTCACCTGGCTCCTCTTCACCATTCCCATTCCCCTCATCTCCTATCCCCCTTACCCCTATTCCCTACTACCCATCCACCACACCCCCTTTACTTTAGCCTCCACCTCCCCTCTCCTCACCGACTTCCCAACCCAGCCACCTTAACCCCACTCTTCTCTCATCCATTTCAACTTGCATCAACTAATGGAAAACCATCACCAGGAGTACAGCGGAGGTTCAGACATGTCATCGACGTTTTCTAGGAATTTGGAGATTCAGGTTGCACAATGAGAGAAAGAGAAAATCAGATCATATTTTCAGCATCGCGGTGGTTTTATTTGGGTGTGGCATCAGCGAAGCCACATTGAAGAGTGATGATTATTATTTTGCGATCATTGACGGCGTCTCGCAATGACCACAGTAAGACACTATCACTGTTATATATTCTATTTATTATTTAATGTGTCGTGTATTCATGATGGGTTGGTAGTTTCATTTTTGTTTGATTTGTGACAAATGTGTCGGTAAATGGATGTCTTTAATTTATTCCTTTGTTTTATAGCCTTTTGAATTAATTTCATTTGGATGTTTATTTAATTAATTGTATCTGCATTTAAATTAATTGTCATTGGGGATCTACACACATTCTTTGGTGCCCGTTCATGTGATACTTAATAATTAATCACGAACAGGATTTCATAATAGAATTTATTTATCTATAATTCTATCAAGCACACGAGCGCATTCTGAATAAATAAACATATTAAATGAAAAATTAATATTTTGTGTGTGAGCTTCTTCAAACATGTGTGAGTGATATTTAATAAGCTTTCTCAGGTGAGTGAACCCGACGCAGGTAGATACTTCGACATTGTGAGAAACGGATCGTCGTATTTCACCTAGTGATTCAGTGCTATAATGACGTGAAATTATTTTCCAGGACAGAGAACCAAATGACAGATAATTTGTGTAAATATTAGAATACTGTCTGACATTAGATAACGAGACCAGATAGTATTTTGATTAAATTTTCAATTAGTGATAATTGAATAAATAAATATTCAAATCTGGGAATTAACTAATTGACATTACATGCACTTGAACAGACGTCACGACTTTGACACTTCCATATCCACAAAATTATTTCATAGAATATTTCACTTAGATAGTTTTAGTCAATTTAAATAGTCATTTTTAAATTAGTCATTTAGTTTTTTAGAACATAGTTGTTAATCAGACATGATAAACTCATTTTCCAAAAACAAATTCCAAAATGACATTTCCTAATGTCTACTCACATTCTATATATGGTTCGACCCCTCTCACCACTACTGGAGTAGTTGGTAGGTAAATAAATATTGAAAATTTGCACGCGTTATGACGTGCATGCTGATATCTCCATGACAACCATGCATAGGGTGTTGATCCCCTATTTAGAAGATTGATCCAATGGGGTTTTTGGTATCCCAGAATAGAATTCGGTGTGATTCCATGTATGGATGATGGCATCTTCAAAGTTATACTGAGAATTTATTTGGAGATATTTGAAGACTACGACCTCTCAGATTAGTGACAACAGTGACAACATTGATCTTCGAGTGAGTTCATACAGGAATTCATTAACTTAATGCCTTATGTAGAATAATATAGATGGATGTGGCTAATAACTATTTGAGACATGGAGTCTATAATGAGTATATATGGGTTTTTATACTTATCCTTATTTCTTTGTTTCATATCCTTGTTTTCATGACTCTGAGTTGACAATTTGAATACTCTTGAGGCATTATGTTCAGTGATTTCAGAGTTTCCTACTAGGTATTGTTATACTCCCCCTAAATGAGATTTTCCAAAATGTGGAATGTATAATGAAGATTAAGGGCCTTTTTATAGAGTCCCAAGAGGATTGGGAGAAGGTAGAGAATAATGAGCTATATTGATAATGGTTGGACTAGGTGTTTCATTTGACAGTATTCCCCCTCCTTCCGAACAGGTTAAACTCCCTTTCACTTTTTAGTGGCTTGTATTTGGAACTTTTAATTTTTTACTATAATTTTACATACTTTGATGTGGGATATAAGTTATTCTTGAATTATGTTAATATTGGTATTTAACTTTCATCATTGTATCATTATTTTGATATGTATTCATGTGTACATGTGTATTAGGATAACAAATCCTATGTTTTTGATATGCCTACTCGGTGATGGTCTCCATACCCTATCCTATTAGAGTTGCGCTTGGGGTGTCACACTTAGTTATCACTGGATAAGGAGACCATGGTCGACCAATTACAGAAATATTAGTATTAGAGTAGTGTTTATCTTAGGACTGGAGTTTGGAGATTCATTTTCTATGAGTTTTGGATTAGGATTTATGGAAACAATGTTAAAGTGTTCTGAGTTCATCTTTCAGGCCATAGAATCATGTTTTTGTGTGGAAGCCAATGTATACATTCATCAAGACTCTAAAAAAATTATTAATGAATTGGTAAAAGAAGGAGATTATCATAGGGGAAACATTAGTACATGCATAATATAAAAATGGGTTATGGTTTTCATGTACTTTTGAGTCATCTCCCCATATATATTTTTTGATATTGGAATGTCTTGATTATTTTAGAAATCCTATGCGATTATTTTCATCCATGATTCCAAAACATGATTGAGAGGTTGATAAACCTAGAGGCAAGGCTTCCATACAGGGTCTTGTGTAAGATGTGGTACCTCTGGGTGGTTTTATAGTTCTTCCACCACCCATTGAGTAGTAGGTTTCACCAAAAATACATATTGAGGATGTGCACAGGGTGAATTCACTTCCTGAGATTCAATGGTAGTGAAATCTCAGGTTTCAGGGTGAACTAGACACCCATGTAGCTTAGGAATGGCTAGAGGAACAAGGCCGAGTTTTCTGCCTTGTGAGGACACCTCCAAATCAGATGGTGTTTCCATTGGTGATCCACCTTTAGGGATCCATAGGGTGATGGTGGAGTCCGGTGATTATGATTCATGACGAGACAACTGTCACCTAGTAATATATGGAGAATATCATCAGGGGTGAGTTATATCCATCCACATTGTAATCAACTTGTATCTATGAACTTTAGAAGACACAATAGGGAAGGATGACTATGGTTGAGTATACGATGAGATTCCCTAATATCTCGTGATACTTTATGGATATGGTCTGTGATTATTTTTTATAAGAACAAACTTTCGAGTAAGTATTATGATGTTATATAAAATCTAAATTGATATATATTTTCATTATAACCTATGATGGATTTCATGAGTGTTATTTAATATTATATTGATTCTAGGAAGAGTAGATATCAATAGATGGTTTGGGTAGTGGGAATACATGAGATGATAACTCGACAACTGGTTGCTGATGGTAGACTCAAGGATCTGTTTGTGTATGAATATTCAAGATATGGTCACATGATAGAGGATTTTTGGCATAGGGTTCTCATTATGGTTCTAGTTGGTTGAGATATAGGTGGTATTACTCTTATGAGGACATTTGAAATTTTACTTGGGATTTTCTAACTCGTCATGTAGCTGACAGGGTGACAATTGATGAACCACCTAGACAAAGGCATTAGTTGGGCCATGAATTTATATATGTAAGAGGATGTGGAATAAGAGTATGGATAACCCTAGTAATTGGTATATGGTTTAATCTATTTCCCTCACAGCCCCCAGGAGTTCTGCGCCAGGCATAGGGAGTTTGTGGTTTGGGATGAGAACTATTACCAGTAGTGGAGTCTTATAACCAAGAGGCTCCATGGATCATTAGAGGTATGATCTACGTATTATTTAATTTAGAAAAAATAATTATAGAAATGGGTGGATTCCACTCCTTTTTTACACTTCTCTGGTTTGATCCCTAAAGATTCTAGTTGATCCATGGGCTCGACCCTTGTACTTAGAGAATCCTACTAGAGGGGATTCAATGATCACACACTACTGTTGATAATGTGACCTGAATATTTAAGGAGATAGATCACCATTAGACCTCATTGTAGTTTTGATGAGGCCTTATGACGTTATGTTAGGTATGGAATTTCTATCCATAATTCATACCAATATTTACTATTTTAGGTGGAGGATGTTGTGTATCCATTGTGAGAAGACACACTTTTCCTTCATAGGAGAGAAGGAAACCCGATAAGAGTAGAACAAGATCATACACAAATGGATTATATCAATTACTCATCATTTTTATAGTATTATACTTGAAGTAGTGGATAGTTTCATATAGTGAAGGATGAGTATGAGGATGTCTTTTTTGAAGATGTGTTAGGCCATCCTTTCCTCTAAGAGATAGAATTTTTCACAGTATTTCACAAAGGGTCTACCCTAATATTTGTGTCAGTATATCAAATAGCTCTCACATAGCGTTGTGAGATAAAGGTTTCATTTGAGGACACTACTTCAAATAAGGCTTTTAACAGTGCTATTATAAGCCATCTTCTCTTCAAAAAAGTGCATACAATTAGAGCACGATTAAAAGCCTTAGGACATTATCATCATTAGAAAAGAACTGTTAAATGGACACTTTATTAGTGCTAATAAATGAGATAATAAAGGAATCTTTTATCAACACTTATTTAAGGATTGATAAAGGAATCCCTTTATCAAAAATTTTATTTATCAATGATAAATCGATCCTTTGTCAGTGATAAAACTAGCACCGATAAAGGTGGTCCTTTATTGGCACTAGTTTAATGCTGATATAGAATCCTTTTATCAATTATTTTAGTTGTTTTGATAATGCATTCCATTATTTGAGTTTTATCTAGAATTGATAATGGGTCACTTTATTGGCACTATTACTAGAATAGATAAAGGGGCATACTTCTATGATTTTCTGTTTAAATTAGAGAACTCTATAAGAATAAAAAGTAAAAATATAGGAGAAAATAGAAAATAAAACACAGAATATATTTAAAATAATATCTAAAACACAAATAAAGTATAATACAATATTAAAGTTATTTTAAACAATGTTTTTACAATTACATTGAAAAAAATAATCACACACATCCAAAAATATCAATGTTATTTTCTCTTTTCCCCCTGACCCCCGATCACGCTATTAGATTCTGAACAAAACACCATTACTTGAGAAGTATATTAAAACTATATATGAAAATAATTATTATGATATAAATATTATAGAGAATTAAATTTAACACAAAATGTAAATTTTAAACTAAAATAAAAATATTATTTGAGTCATACCAGGCACACCATACTTAAAATTGAGTTTCAGTTCATTTTTTCATGTCACACAATTTATTGTTATTCTTAAATGTAGTTCCTCTTGAATTGTCTCCCATATGTGGTGATAAAAAAAGTCACTACAGATGGGAGTCAATTCAATAGAAATTCATTTTTTAGAACTAACATTCAATTGTCGCACAATTTCTTGTTTGTATTAAAGAATTATATATGTGAAAATTAACCAAATAAGTATCGTATAAAAACGATAAGAAAATAATTTAAGTAATAGAAGATTATATGATGAGAAAAAATCTGATCTCATTTGTTCAGTTTTGGAAATGTAATGTGCATTTTAAACTTAATATGTGCTTATATATTGAAAACATGCACTTCGAGTCACACTGACCACATCATGTGTTGTATTGAAGTGTAGTTAATTTCTATATGTTGAAAATGAATTATGGATCATTTTACAAGTATTTGAAAACTATAGGAGCATGTTTTCATATTTTGGTCTAGTGATGTGTGTTTTAAACTAAAATGACACCTTTATATTGAAAGTACCTACATTATTTATATCGGTCAAGTCATGTGTTATATTAATGTGAAGTCAAATATTACATGTCACAAATGAATTATGGATCATTTTATAAAGTATGAAAAAAATTTGAGCTGGTTTTCCTAGTTTTGGATATTTGATGTGTTTTTTAAAGAAAAACTGTACTTTTGTATTTAAAATATGAACTTAGAAGAATATTGACCACAACATGTGTCAAATTGATGTGTTGTCAATTCCTAAATGTGAAAATTTTAATTATGGATCATTTTGTTAATGTTTGAAAATAACATGTGCTTTTTTGTTCAGTTTTGGTGACGTGACATGTGTTTTAAACAAAAACATAACCTTATCATTGAAAACAAACACTTTGAATCATATCAGTCACATCATGTGTTCGATTAATGTGAGGTAGATTATTACATGCCAAAAATGAATAATGGAAGATTATCAATAATTTTGAAAATAATTTGAGTTCGATTGCTCATTTCTAGCTATTTGATGCGTGTTTTGAACTCAAATGAGACCTTTTTATAGAAAACACACACTTCAAGTAATATCGATCACATTGGGATTCATGTCGACATGTGTAAAATCGAATCGAAATGACATAAAATATTGGCCATTTTTCTAATGTTTGAAAATAATCTGAGATAATTTTCTATGTTTGGGATATGTGATGCACCTTAAAATAAAATGACATTTTTATATTAAAATAATGTATTTTGAGTCATATCAATCACATCGTGTGTTAGATATAAATTACATCTATTCCTACACCTGATAAATAAATTATGTATCATTTTATTAAATTTAGAAAATAATCTGATCTTTTTTGCTCAGTTTTGGAAATGTGATAAATGTTTTAAAATAAAATGTAACATTTCCCATGAAAAAACGTACTTTTAGTCATATCAATCACATCATTTTTCATATTTATGTAAGATCAATTCTTACACATATAAATTTAATGATTGACCATTTTCCTAAATATGGAAAACAATCTGAGCATGTTTTTATAGTTTTGGCTATATTATGTGTGTTTTAATCTAAAACAACACTTTTGTATTGACAACACACACTTTGAGTCATACCAACCACATTGGGTGTCATATTAATGTATGACTGACTCTGACAAGTCACAAATAAATTTATGACTATTTTCCAAAATTTTAATAACAAATTAAGGTTTTTTTCATTTTTATATATCTGATGCATTTTGCACTAAAATGGAACTTTTGTATTTAAAACACACACTTTGATTAATATCTACCACATTGTGTGTCAGAATGACATGGGGTCAATTACTATAGGTGAAAAGCGAATTATGGATCATTTTCTTAAAGTTTGAAAACAATCCAATCTAATTTTCTTGATTTTGGTGTGGTGACATGAGTTTTAAACTAAAATAGAACATTTATTTTGAAAACACACACATTGAGTCATATCGGTCACATTGTGTCTCAAATTGATGTATGGTTAATTATTACATATAAAAATGAATTTTGAACTATTTTGATAATGATTGAAAATGATCAGAGTTTGTTTTATTAGTGTTGGCTCATTGTTGTGTAATATAAACTAAAATGAATATCTTATACTCAAAACATGCACTTTGAGTCATACTGACCATATCATATGTCATATTGATATGTGGTTAATTCATACTAGTCAAAAATGTATTATGGATCATTATTGTGAAGTTTTAAAAAAATTTGAGATCATTTTCTCAGTTTTGTCTATGTGATTCATTTTAAACTAAAATGTTAGTTTTATATTAAAAACACGTACATCAAGTCATATCGACCACATCGTGTGTTAGACTGGAATGTGGAGAATTTTTATACATTAAAAATAAAGTATAGATCATTTTCTAACAGTTTTGAAACAATATGAACATGTTTGCTCATTTTTTGTGATTTGAGACGTGTTTTAAACTAAAATAACACATTTCTTTTGAAAACACGCACTTTGAGTCATATCAGTCACATCATGTGTTGGATTTATCTGATGTTGGTTCTTACATGTCAATAAATAATTATGAACTATTTTTCTAATGTTTAAAAACAATATGATCTTATTTTATCAGTTTTGTTAAATCGATGTGTGGTTGAAACTAAAATGAAACCTTTTTATTGAAAACACACACTTAGAGTCAAATCGACCACGTCTAGTGTGAGGTAAATGTATGGTCAATTCTTATAGATAAAAAATAAATTATGGACCAGTTTCATAATGTTTGAAAATAGTCAAAGATCATTTTCTTGGTTTTTTCTATGTGATCCATTTTAATCTAAAAGGACAGTTTTATATTAAAAACACATACTTCAAGTCATATCGACCACATATTGTGTTATATTTTTGTGAAGTCAATACCTACACATGATAAATGAATTATGGTAAATTTTCATAATTTTTGAAAACAATACAATCTAGTTTTTATTGTTTTAGAAATGTGACATACGTTTTAAACTAAAATGACACCTTTCTTTTGAAAACACGCATGTTGAGTCATACTGGACACATAATATGTCAGATTAATGTGAACAAGATTATTACAAGTAAAATATGAATTATAGTCCATCAATAATTTTTTTTTCAATCAATCTGATCTCTTTTTCTTGGTTTGTCAATTTTATATATTATTTTAAACTAAAATAACACATTTTTATTGAAAACACACACTTTGAGACATACATACCACTTCGGGTGTCAGATTGACATGTGGTAGATTTCTACCAATCAAAAATGAATTATTTACCATTATAACGATGTTTGAATAAAATAAAACCTTTTTTTATTAATTTTGACTATGTGATCTCTTTTAAATTAAATTGATAGTTTTATATTGAAAACATGTACTTCAAGGAATATAGACCACATCATGTGTTATATTGGAATGTAGTAAATTATTATACATGAAAAATGAATTATGTAATGTTTTCATAATGTTTGAAAATAATCCAAGGTCCTTTTTCACATTATGTGCTAGATTGATGTATGTTCAATTCTTACATGTCAAAAAGGAATTATGGACCTTTTTACTAAATCATGAAACAATATAAGATCGTTTTCTCGATTTTTTCTAAATAATGCATGAGTTAAAATAAAATGAGAGTTTTTTTTTGAAAACACACACTTCGAGTCATACCACCCTTTTTGGGTGTCAGATTGACATGTGGTAAATTTTATAGGTCACAAATGAGTTGTGGACCATTTTACTAATGCTTGAAAACAATATGATCTTGTTTTATTCGTATTGTCTATGTGATGTATTTTAAACTAAAATGGAAATTTTATTTTGAAAACACATAATTTGATTCATATTAACCAAATAATGTGTCAGATTGGTCTGTAGTCAATTCATACACATGAGAAATGTATTATGGATCATTTTTCTAATGTTATAAAGAAATTCAATATTGTTTTCCAGTTTTTGTGGATGTGACATGTGTTTTAAACTAAAAGGAACCTTTCTATTATAAACACACACATTTAATTATATCATTCACATCATGTGTCGTATTGATACATAGTTTATACTTACTCATAAAAAATAAATTATGAACAATTTTCTTAAATCATGAAAACAATTCAAGATTTTTTTCTTGGTTTTTTCTATTTGATTCATATTTTAAAATAAAATGAAACTTTTTTATCGAAACACTTACTTTGAGTCAAACTGACTACATCTTGTGTCAGATTGATATGTGGTTGATTCATTTAGGTCACAAAGGGATTATGAACTATTTTCCTAATATATAAAACAATCTCTACACATTTTATTATTTTTGGTTATGGGATTCCTTATAAACTAAAACGGTTGTTTTATATTATAATCATGTACTTTGAGTAATTTCAACCACATCAGGTGTTAGATTGGAATGAGGTCAATTCCTACAGATGAAAAATTAATTATGGATCATTTTACAAAATTTTGATAATAATATAATCTAATTTTCATGATTTTGGATGAGTGAAATGTTTTTTAAAATAAAATGAAACCTCTCTATCAAAATCATGTACTTTGAAACATATCAGTCACATCGTTTTTCATATTTATGTACGGTCAATTATTACACATCAAAATTTAATTATAGAATGTTTTTCTAATGTTTGAAAATAATCTGATCTTGTTTTCTAAATTTTGGGTATTTGATGTGTGTATTAAAATAAAATGAGACTTTTGTATTGAAAACATATACTTTGAGTCATAATAATCACATTGGGTGTCAAATTGAAGTGTGTGAGATTCTTATTGGTAAAAAATGAATTATGAACCATTTCAATAATGTTTGAAAGAAATACAATATATTTTTCTTAGTTTTGTCTCTATGACACATGCTTTAAACATAACTGATAGTTTTATATTGAAAACACATACCTTTGGTCATACCAATAAAATCATGTATCATATTGACCTGAGGTAAAGTAATTCACATGAAAATTTAATTATGGATCATTTTCATAATGTTTGAAAACATTTCGAGTTTTTCTTGTTTTTGGTGATGTTACACACATTTCAAACTCAAATAAAACCTTTCTAATGAAAACATACACATAGGGTCATATAAGTCACATTGTGTATAAGATTGATCTGTAGTTAATTATTACACATAAAAAATAAATAATGGAAAATTTTAGTAATTTTTGAAAATAATACAATCTCATTTTCTAGGATTTTTCTATTTGATGTGATTTTTAAACTAAAATGTAACTTTTTTTATTAAAAACATGCACATTGAGTCATAATGACCACATAGGGTGTCATATTGATGTGTTGTTAATTACAACAGGTCACAAATAAATTATGGAATATTTTTCTCATGTTTTAAAATAAACTAAGAACATTTTCTATATTTTTTCTATGTGATTCCTTTTAAAATAAAATGAAATTTTTATTTTGAAAACACATACATTGAGTCATATCGTCCAAATCAGGGGTCATATTGGTGTGTTATCTGTTTATACATATAAAAAATGAATTATGGATCTTTTCCCTAATTTTTAAATATATTATGATCCCATTTTATTATTTTTTATTATGTGAATTTCATTTTAAACTAAAATGACACCTTTATATTGAAAACACACACTTTGAGTCATATTGGTCACATGTTGTGTTGGATTGTGCATGGTCAATTCTTACAACTCAAAAAATGAATTATGGACCATTTTCCTAATGTTTGAAAATAATCTAAGCTCATTTTCTAATTTTGTCTATTTGATTCGCATTTTAATATAAAATGAAAATTTTGTATTGAAAACATGCACTTTTAGTCATATATATCACATGAGGTGTTGGATTTATGTGCGGTCAATTCCTACTGGATAAAATATGAATTGTAGAATGTTTTTTTGAAATTTTAATACATTTAAATCTCATTTTTTTTGGTTTTGGGTATGTGATGATTTTTAAACTATAATAATTGTATTATATTACCAACACATAGTTCAAGTCATATCAACCACATCACATTTCAGATTGGTGTGCAGTCAATTCTTACACGTGTTAAATTAATTATAGATTGTTTTAAAAATGTTTAAAAATAATCTGGGCTATTTTTCATGGTTTTGGTGATGTGACATGTGTTTTAAACTAAAATTAACTTTTCTATAAAAAACATGATCTTTGAGTCACATCTATTACATTGTGTGTTGAATTGATGTGTAGTCGATTCTTACACATCAAAAATGAATTATGAATCTTTTTCTAAAGTCTATAAAAAATCTATTCTTGTTTTCAATATTTTAGCCATTTGGTGCTTGATTAAAATTGAAATGACACTTTTTTTATTAAAAAATTGATCATTTAGTCTTACTGACCACATCAGGTGTTAGATTGTTGTGCAATGAATTAATATAGGTTAAAAATGAATTATGGTCCATTTCTCTAATCTTTTTAAAAAATATGATGTTGTTTTATTGGTTTTGGGGATGTGATGCGTGTTTTAAACTAAAATGACACTCTAATATTAAAAACACATACATATGGTCATATCAACCAAAAAAAGAGTTAGAATGGAAATAGGTTAATTCTACACATGAAAAATGAATTATGGATCATTTTTATAATGATTTAAAATAATACAAGCTCATTTTCAAAGTCTTGACTATGTTTAATGTTTTTCAAACTGAAATGAAACTTTTATATTGAAAAAGAACACTTATAGATATACCAACCACATTGTGTGTCAGATTGATATGAGTTCAATTCATTCATGTTAAAAATGACTTGTAGATCACATTGTTATTGTATAAAACAATATGAATTTTTTTATTGGTTTTGAGTGTGTCACATGTGTTTTGAACTAATTTGTAAATTCCAAAAAATTCGTATCATATAAAAATGAAAAGGAAATTATCTAAAAAATATAGGAAAAATGATTATAAATTAAACTAAATTAGTAGGATGTCAACTCTTTATGATATTTATATACATTTAGACATCATGTATTTTTCCCATTCATCTCTAAACAAATAGATTTACTCTATTATACTTCTCCTTGAGAAACAGATCAAAAATATTATATATGAATTATGATAGTAATGTGTCAAATCCCAAATATATTTTTAAGGTAATATCCAGTACTAGATCACAAACATATTGGAAATCGCCTAAGTTTTTTGTCAGTAAATATTCTGACACCATGTACGTTTCCCACTCATCTCTAAATTTTTTTTTTCTTTTGAGTATGTAGATTTTGTTAAATATTAGTACATATTAGAAAATATATACAATCAAATTCTTAAGAAAGGAATTTAATGAAATTGAAATTACCTTTAGAAATTACCCATTCAGGAATGCTAATATTTTAATGGTATATATTATCTTTTATTAAATTAAAAATTATGTATCTACAATATTTTGGGTTATATTTCAAGGTCACTATAAAAAAATTATCCATAATATGTAATTTTTATTGAAATATATTTTTATTGTTAAATATTTATATATATACCTTAATCTATTTCCATTGAAATAAATGCATTGGCTTTTTATGTCCAATCATGGACTTCATACCATGTTTTAACCTATATTCATAGATAACTCTAACATAACCAATTTATTGTTAAAAAAATGTAACATTTATATTGAATTTTTTCTATAAAGGTTTGTTTGGATTGCACTAAAAATTCAAAAGATCCATTATGTGTGGTAGATTTTATAGAAATAAATGCATTGGATCCAAAAAATAAACATTTTGGGTATCAAAATTAATTGGGATATACATCTAGTTCTTCCTAAAAAATAAAAAAAATTATGTAGTGAAATAAATAAAAATAAATTTTATATAATTATATTTCAGGGTTTTACCCTTGTATTATATGCATCAAGAAGATTCTGTCATTGGTTATGTTCTTCTCCAATTCCTCACATATTTCATCTATTTTCTAATAAATTTTATTCACATTGAATGAAATATGTTCCATAAAAATTATATAGGGATTAATGAATCCAAATTAGTATTCATAGGGGTTTCCTTATTATAGTAGTAATATAAATTCGTATAGAAAATATGAATATATTTTAACTTTAATGAGAATATTAGATCATTTTTATAGATATAAGGATTATGAAATTGCATCTTATGTACCTATTCACAACTGAGACTCCCAACCATTCAAACATGATAATCAAATTTATACTCTCAAGAACAACTGTGTATATAAGGATAGTTCCACGTATTTCATCTTCACATTCAATATAATACACATATCCATCTTAAAATATGGTGTCTTCATGAATATTTAATGTTTATATATTTTCTAGTGGAACTAGTGGGGGGAAGGTACTCTTAGAATGTCTATTTTTCATATTCAATTCTTTAGATTATCTTGATTCGATCTTCTATTTCACCACCTTTTTATCCATATGTACTTCCATACCTCACGTTAGAACTTTTTTCATCAACTGTTCTAGGTTTTTCATTTGAAAAAAATTACTAAGGAGAGAACTCATGTAACATTATAACATTAGAAGACCATGTAATGAACGTTACAATAGCATTATTGACCATTGTAATATCAGGATAATTAAGTGGAACAATCAACTTAATACTCAACTCATTATCTACTTCATTACCCACTATCATGATATTTTTTGGGAGTTATTATTTTGTATCATGTCTCTTAGTATATTATAAACCATACCCCTCATAATAAGGAGGATAATGTGTGTTGATAAATAAATATCACATAAATCTTTACCCAATATAATTTTAGTAATATAAAGATATCATAAAATTGTTGATTCACATTAAAGACAAAAAATATAGAAAAGAATTCTTACATTGGGTTAGGTATGTGGTTGACGGGAATGACTAGCCTCAAATCTAGTGGGGTCATTTGGTTGTTCATGTGATGATCTATTTCCCACTAATGATCCTATTTGATCCTTTGGCAAATATTGGTCTGTGAAACAAGAATAGAAAATAATATATTTAAAATCATCTGTTTACGCTTGTAATCCTTTCATCATTTTATATTCATCGTCTTACAGTTTTTCTTCATAGAATATTCTCAAGGTGACACTCTAAAATCTATACCTATAACATGAATATATTTTTTCTTCTAACTTTAAATATACTGAAAGTAGTTTTTCATCTATTATGGTCTTTACTGATTCTTGTTTCTAATCTATAGAAAAAAATATGGGCATAAATACGTATTTTTATCTAATACTATTTTAAATAATAATGAAATACTTTTATGTCATACTTACACATGTTTGAAATTTATATTTAAGGTTTAATCAACTAGTTTACCCAATTTATTTACACAATCATCCTTCCATAGCATTTGGCATGGGATGGAAGTGGCTTCGAATTTTAATTCATCAATATGCATATAAACAAAAGAATATACGTTGATTTATATCACATAAATTTTTTATTGTAGATTTAAAATACATACCATTTTATTCTCCTGTGATGCATTCCCCATTCTTTCTTTTAAATTAAATTGGATAAAAAATAAATTCAAATAATATATTATCGACTATAATGCACCTGAAATGATTTATCATCATGATGAATGATGATATAATTCAATTTATATTGTTTTATATTGTTCGTATAAGTAACTAGTGGGTGGGGCTTTACTTTCCCCTTAGTAAGAAGTGTTCAGAAACCTCTATGTACATTTCCAGTGGTCATTAAGACATATTTCATACATAAATCATCTAAAATAAACAAACTCAAAAAGTTATAATGAAATTTAAGTCAAAATTTCATTATATATATTTATGGATAAATAGATAAATTATAGTATAAAATTACCCTATTATCTTCCCAAAGGTTTTCCTTCATTACAAGCTAGACATGTCACCACAAATCAATATTATTTGACACATTAATTCTCATTGTGACCCCAATATAACTAATTAATGTTAACTTGTTGGAGTCAGTGGGATGTCTACATTGATACCATCCAACCGCAAATTTTATACCCTTTCTTCTTGCCTTGATAATTTTGGTCAACACAGGGATTCTGCATCATCCTTGTTTTTTCATCAACATGTTGTTGATTCCCGAATAATTATTTAGTTTTAGCATTAACCATATATTCTTCCCAGATATTGGTAACATCATATTGTACAGAAGTCATTATCTTCTTGAGTAGTCAAATATTTAATTTATATAATTTTAATATAGTAGAAAACACATAATATTTTTTGGAAAATAAAATTATTTTAAAAAACACTTTAACCAACACATTGAACAATCATTATTTTCTTTAATTGATAATATGATTTGGATCCTCTGTCGAGATTCCAAATCCCCTCATTGAGGTCCCCTAAAAATACAAGACATTTTCTATATTGGTATCACCATGAAATGATTATGATCCCCTAAGGAAAGTATTATCCTTGATTTAATTTTCACCTGACCCTACAACTATTTTACTAGTTAGTAGAAATTGAAAAAAAAAATCCTGGATCTAAGACATAAAATACCAACACTTATTTTAATTCCATTATGAAAGTGTCATCAGTTTTCTCTTTCTACACTAAAATTCGACTACACAAATCTCATTTCATCAACATTCACTACACTCCATATAGAAAACCATTTGGAATGGATAACCTAAACTTGAAATAATATATAATCTAACTCGTATATCTGTTTAATGATGCTAGAATATGTCATATTCACATAAATTAGAATTCTACCGTAACACCTAGACATTTTCATCACATATTCCACATGAATAAATCCACATTTTTTCATCGTACTATAGTTATCATGTTCTTTTGTATTGAACATATTAATAATAATTAAAAAACAAATGTAAGATATAAAATTTACATATGGTCCCCTAAATAGACATTAAATTAATTTGATAATTGAATTTAGATTTTTAAATAACTCCTTATTATTATGATTTCATAACCATCCTATAATATGTTGATTATGTGTATTTGATATCCTTTCATTGGCCCTTAACGAATTTAAGTCTCTAAGAATTGACTTGTGGTCTCAAAAATATGGATCAACATATTCACTGTTATATAAAATGTAAAGGTGAGATTTCTCCAACTATGTGATGGTATTTGTAACAACATCTCTTTCAGAAATTGATTCGCCTATAAGAAATCCTCTGTTATGATACTTTTGGAGGCTGGTGCTATTGACATCAGATAGGTAATCGACCAGAATTCAAAGCATCTCCAAAAATATATGATTATGTAATATAACCTTTTGGATGACTTCAATTATTGGTGTACCCTTTCAAAATATTATTATGTTGTTCAATGGGGCATATCCATATTTAATGGCCATGATCACATAGTTGAACCTCTCTAACAAAGTGAACAATCTTGTGGACCATTATATCAAATAATGATAGTGGGTAGAACATCTCTAATTCACATAATATGACTGAAACCACCTTATTCATTATTGGAATCTTTTTTGGGTCTATAAATTTACTATATATGGATTTGAAAAATACGTAGAGTTTGGTTAATTTTTATCATACATTTTTTTGGAGAATATAATGTAAACCGATGAGCATCAAATATTGTATCCAAATATGATAGTTGTATGATTTTAGTCCCTATAACCTTAAATTAGTCATTGAAATAACATTCTTGATATTTTTTGAATACCCCTCTAGAACATTTAAACTATTAAGAAAAATGAAGAAATAAAATTTTCTTGTCTGGATAGATTATAAAATACTAGAGGAAGAAAATTCCACCTTTTACCCTTCACCGGTTCCAAATGCCCCCTTATCCCCATGTTAATCATGTCTATCCTTGACTTGATTGCATATTTTATTTTTAATAGAATATTTGGTAACAACCTAGTAAAAATATCATACATATTTTTTCTTATATGAATGAAATCCAGAAAATTTCTAACATATAAACAATTATAGAATGGGAATTAAAGGAAAATTTAGCTATTTTTTCAATATTATTTTGTATGGTTTTTATAAAACGGTTTATCAAAAACAATGTTAATATGTTTTACATTATTGAACATTCAACCACCTATTAGTAGAGATGTTGTTGTAACTTGTTTAGTATCCCCATTGAATTTAATGATATAGGATCATTATTTATTCCATCGAGGTAAAAATTTATAATTTCATAAAAACATAGTCCTCAAAGAATGCTTCAACACCTCGAAGTGTGTTCATTATACAAAAATGGTACACCCTAAAATTCTTTTAATGCTATAGTCTACTAATTTTTCATAAGTAGGATTTTCATTTATCATCCTGTAAAACATGGACCCAAATGTGAATTCATCACTTATAAGAGAATTATACATTGTAAGACCTATATCCCATATTAGTTTTAGATCATTCATCAATAAATCCAAATATAAATCAGTATAATTGCTAGGTTATTTTGGTCCAAATATGAGTGTATACAACAGAATTTCTTTGTGCTTCCTGAATAAACATGGTGGTAAGTTATAATTGACCAATATAACTGGCCATGTATTTTAAGATCAACCTAATACACCAAAAGGATATATTCTATATATATATTATAGAAAATAGATTTTTCTAGGGTCATTTCCAAAATCAAGACATTCATAATCAATTTTATTCCACTATAGAGAGTCTATAGGATAATGTATTTTCCCATATTTAATTCTTGTGTCTATGTGCCATGTCAATTGTCTCATGGTTTCTGGACATCCATATAGTCTTATAAATTGTGTAATGATAGGATTGTACCATATAAATTTGGATGTAATTGATTCACCTTTTGTGTATCGATTCATTTCACACATAGGAAATTTTATGATTGATTCACAATCCTTGTGAAACCATATGAAATTATTTGGACAAGAATTTATTTTTTAAAGATCCTTCCCATTGAACATATAAACCTTTTAGCATCATATGTTCGAAATGGATGTTCATTTTCTTCTAGAATCATATCATAATAGAGACCAAGTATTTCTTTAAAGTAGGTGTCACTCCATCCACTTCCAACTTTTAAATTATATAACATCAATACAATTGTAAATGTTAGGTATTTAGTACAACCGATATAGAATACTCTCTTAGTACAACTATTTAACTTCTCAAACAAATTTGGATGATCATGAAGGCCATATTTAAATCCCATTTTCATTTCTTCCATATTATCTTCATCCTAATATACACTAGTAATCAAATCAAAGGTTCAATAAACCGCAATATCATCCCAATAAGAGTGTAGATTTAGTTTTTCACTATGTTTAACCCAACATTTATAGATCCAATATATTCCATGATAAATAAAATGTTCTCCCAACTATTATGAACTAATTTTCATTGAATAAAAAAAATATTAGCATAGAAAAATGAATTTTAAAGGTCGTATTAATGCGTTATTGAAAACATTATGAACTCTTTAACTCCATATTCATAATACTGTTCTATATGATTAACATTCGTCCATTTTTTTCATATAAATCCTATTAAATTCTTAAAATATACATTTAAAAAAAATACACATAAGATATTCATAATAAAAGGAGAATGTAATATATTATTATAATAAGGGAGCTAGAAATTTGAATGTAATCAGTTATAATTCCTAAGAAGTTATTATTTTATATAAGACTATCATGAAAATAAACAAAATGGGGTAAATATGTGGATGTTGGTCGAGGTTCGTGATTTGATGTTTTATGGGATCAAAAGGTGGTAATAAATATGTTGAAATATAATAATTTATTATTATATGGAAGAATTCTCATGGAAATTATTTTAATTTATTTTCATTTAATTCTGTTTTTGACTTTCTAAATTTCTATTAAAATTTATTTCCTCATTACATAAAAGTTCATGTAATCACTGGATTCTAACACAGGGTCAAAGAGCATTAAATTTCATGAAATAAATGGATTAAACTATTATTATTGATAGAAGTGATGTTGGATTCCATGTTACCCTTTTTCTCTGTAGATTATTCTTGACCATGCATTATAGAAATAACGACAAATATATTTTCACTATAACCCACTGATGAACACCTATTTAAAAAATAGTAGAATTATTAATATTTGGTATACTTCATATATCCTATAATATCCAAAACCACTACTCAATTTCCTTAAAAACACCACATATACATTCCATTAATATGAATTCCTCAGAATATAATTATCAGGGATTTCACATCATTAAGATCCAAAACATTCTGATTCGATCTCTAATAATGACACATATCCCTATAATCAATCTCTCACATCTATTTTTTAAAACATTTATAGGTATATCCAAAAGAGTATACTCATTTTTAATAAAATACTTACAACATGTATGGTTAAGGGTGATTATAATAAAATTTATAATATTATTCCACTATCTTCTAATCATGTACATGTTCGAGAAAAATGTGTTTTAAATTAAAACATTTTATGGGTGACAATAAAACCATTTCTAATGATACATAGTAGAAAAACAATTAACACTATTCTCTACATATCTTAATAAAAATAAATAATGTTATAAATATGAATATGAAACTTATACATACCCACAAACCACAAACCAGGAATAAATTTTTCCTTATCCACCCCTCAGATTTAAAATAACCAGATAAGAAAAAGAATCTGAAAAATCATTTTCACACCAACTATATTAACCACAGAAAACTCCCAACACATTCAGTTTTAAATGCCTAGTTGGTGCCTGTTTTTCTTAATTATAAAATTAAACTCTCTTGAAACTTTTTAAACAGTAAAAAATATATTTTATATGTGTGTTTTTGTTTTCAAAAATTATTTTTAATGAGTTTTAATCATTCCATCACTAATTTATTTAAACATCATTCTAAATTTAATGAGTATATTCACCAACTCAATATGCCATTTTCAAAAATATTATTCAATATAAATAAAAATAACACACAATAAGCCTATTTATTCATATTACATATGGTATATGCCTCTAACAAATGTTTTAAATATATATGATCCCTAAACCAATCTAGAATAGTAAAGAATCATATAAAAATTTTAAAGTAAATAATTTCATATTCATATACTCAATCAAAACACATCCCAACACTAAATAAAAAAATAGAAATTAACAGTAAAATAATAAAATTACAAAATTAATGTATTCATAATAAAAAACCATTTAAATTTATGAGTACAAACAAAAAAACATTATCAACTAAACAAAATAAATATTTTTAACCAGCACCATTACAAAAAAAAGTTTTGAAAATAGACACAAACCAAAACAAGGAATATAACCTATAAAAAGGTAAAGAGAGAATAATGTAAAATATCTAATATCTAGTTATGGGGGAATCACATCTATTTATTATCTAGATGCCTCACTCAACCCTATCATTGCATCTCACTTGAGATGGCCAATGTTGAGACTCATATTAGCCAACATGGATAACCCCAAACACCACAGTGTGTAGAATGTGGATTAGCCAATTTCCATGCATGGTGAAGGAGTGACATCAAAATATAACCCTCATTGTTTAAATAATGTCATATTTAGAGGGTGAATCACCCTAGAGTTTTCATTCTAGTGTGATAAACAGAGATCCTTAATACTCAAAAAGTTGAGTTCACACCACGAATGAGTTTACAGTATGAGGAGTGATGATTGATGGGGATGATAAATGAGTAGGGAGGATAAAAATAACAATCCTTATATTTGAGAGTTGATTCATCAGAGATAAGATTGTGGGGGGAACAGTGGTAGTGGAGAATTTCTATGAGATCTTGAACAATACTATGGAAATTGACTCGGTTATGGTTCTTTTTAATAGACCGGGGATGGTTTTATTAGCACATCCAAAAATGAAATGATAAAGAAGGGTTTTTTCGATGATAAACAAATAAGCACTGTAAAAAGTTATCTTTATCAATTATAAACAAGCGCAGATAAAAATCATATTTAGTAGCGCTAAAATGAAAATGCTAATAAAATACCACTTTATCAGCACTAAACAAGTGCTGATAAATGTCGTATTTATTAGTGATAATCAAGCACTAATAAAAGATATCGTTAAAAGTTATGAAATGTACTAATAAAGAAATATATAATTAATTTTAATAATATAACTAAAATAATTTAAAATTTTAGATGAATTTAATTATAAATAAATAAATATAAATGTATATAATTATAATTATATTAAAATAACTGTAAGAATATATTTATAAAAATAATTATATAATTATAATTATAATTATAATTGTAAATAAATATATTTGTAAATATATTTTTTTAAAAATATATTTTTAATTATATTTATAATAAAATATTTTTATAAATATTTTTATATAATTATGATTATAAATATATTTATAACATTATATGTATTTATATAATTATAAATATATATTTATAAAATATATAAACATAAATATAAATATAGTAAATATATTCATTATTTAAATATATTTTTTTATAATTTTATAATTATTTAAATATATAATTATTTACTTTTAATTATATAAATACTTTTTAATAAAATTTATATTTATTTACTTTTAATTATAAATATCTATTTTTATTAATATAGAAAATATAAATTTATAAATATATAAATTTATAAATATTCATTTAAAATTTATTTTTAACATTATTAATGAATTTACAATCTTAATTTCATGAATGATAAAAATGAATGAAATTGAATAATTATATATGAGTATACTTTAAAAAAATTTAAAAAATTGATTTATTTTATCAATTATATAAATTACTAAAAATGTAAAATGTGGATATATATAGAAATAAAGATGAATATATATTGAATATATTAAAACATAGTAAATAAATATGTATAAAAAATATTATTAAATTATTAAATTCTAAAAAATAAAATAAAAAATAAAAAATATTAAAAATGAAAAAATAATACTAAGTGAAATAATATTAAAAATAAATAAATAAAATTTATTGATTAAACAGATAATTTATGAAATATATTTGTTTAAAAATTGAAATTCTAAAATAAATATTAAAATTTGGATAATTTACCTAAATATTTGGTGTATGTTTTTATATATAATATTTCATTAATTATGTAAGTATTTGTGTGTGTGTGTGTGTATATATATATATATAAGTTTTATATAAGTTAAATTGAACAAAGAGATTAAATAATATGTAGCACCTATTAATTAAAAAAATAATTGTAATAATGAATTAATCTATAAAATGTATAACTTTTGTTAATTATATAGAAAATTTTTAAAAATTAAAAATTAATATTTATATATGATAAAATCGAAATGAATACATATTAATTATATAAATGTCAAATATATTAAAAACCTGAAATGTTAATGAACAAACATGTATAAATAAATATTAGAAAATGAATAAAATTACAAAAATATTGAACATTGAAAAATTGAAAATGATTTTATTACAAAAATATTAAATAGATTAATGTATAATTATATATAAAAACCTTAAAAATGAATAAATTATAAAAAATATTAAAAGAATAAATATTTAAAATCTATAAATTATATAAAAAAATTCACACTTAACATTATCAATGAATAAATTATTTTAAATGAATAAATGCTAAAGATGAGTTAAATTTAATTATATATATAATTAAATAATTAAAATACTATTTATAATTAATAAAAATGAATAAATCGATAATTTCTGTGATATAAATTTATTGAAAAATAGTGTATTAATTATTTAATTGGAATATTAAGTATTTAACTTGTATATTAAGTATTTAATTAGTATATTATGTATTTAATTACTATATTACTATAAATAGTATATTAATTATTTAATAATTATATTAAGTTTTTAATACTTTTATTCATTTTTTATTTATAAATACTATATTCATTATATAATTATATATATAAATATAATTTATTTGAAATTTATAACTATATAAAAATATTAAATTGAATAAATTTAATTATAAAAAAATTAGAGGTTGGCTCGGTCCAGCTCATAAACTCACAAGAATATATGTTTAAATGAAAATGAATATATATTAATTATGTAAATTATAACTCTATTCAAAATATAAAATGTTAAAAAAATTATTAAAAAATTATCATTGAAATATATATTAATAAAATGAATAAAATGAATATATATATATAGAGTAATAAATAATATATTATTTATTTAATTAATTTGTTAAGTATTTAGTAAATAAATTAATTTTAATTAATTTTAAATAGTTTGTTGCTTATTTAATTATATATATATATAATTTTTTTGTAATTTATTAATATTACATTATATAATTAATATACTATTTATTAATATATGTCAATATATGTTAATATATATTAATATTTAATATATGTCAATATATGTTAATATATTTTAATATTTAATATATATCAATATATATTTTTATATACAAAATAAGAATTTTATTATAAAGAAAATGAGTACATATAAATAAATATTTACTAATGGAGGTGTCGAAACAATTTGCCTTGTTGCAATTGTCCCTTATAGTTGAGGATGGTGTAGAGTTCTTCAATTCGATGGTAATAACCACACCACTTCTACCACATGTTAGGGAGGATCATCATGGAGATACTAGCTATGAGACCGTATGTGCTAAAATATCCACTAGATGTGATCGAGATGGATTTTTTGATGATGAGGAGCATGTCATCCTTTTCACAGGATGGATGATGGTATCAGTGACGTTGGGTGATAATGTCATGAGGGATTTTCATAAATCCTATTTCATTGTCCATCGTGGAGTGGTTAATATTCCTTAGGACCTTCGTCATCATTTTTCATTCCCATGTATGAAGAAATGTGAAGCAGAGTTTTTCTCTTGACACCTCACTTGTTAGCACGTGAAGGTTGAGCATCAGGTTCAAGCTGGATTAACTCCACCTCTTGAAGTCCCAAAGTGTAAGTGGGATAATATATCTATGGAATTTTTTATGGTTATATCACATATATCCTTGAGACTCAATTATATTTGGGTGATTGTAGATGGACTCACTAAGTCAACCAACTTCCTAGTTATTCCATAGTAGTGTTTGATGAAGATGTTGGGACACATTTTATAAGGCTCCAGCCTTGAAAGTTACATAATCTTGAGTTTTTCCATGAATTCAAGTTGAGGATCTTTTCATTTTTTTAGTTTAGAGAATTAGTCCATAACTATTGCATAAAAAATCATTAAGAATACAATGTGGACACTTCCAATAATATCCATTTATTTCATAACCCATTACTTTTAAAAAGAAACATCATTTCTTTTTCTGTTTAAACTTCACAAATTTTTTTATCACGTCCTTGAGTCTATTCTTCGTTAAATCCTATGAAATTTTTTTAAAACATGGCATGAGCATAAAAATATCAGTATGGGATACAAAAAGAAAGAAAACTATTTGCCTTGCGAAAACATTTAAACCATGAATACTTTATCATAATTAATACTTTTCACCATTAAGAAGTAGTAAATACTCTTCCCAAAATATAATCTCACTGCTTACCATTTTTAATCAAAATATTACCATAATCCCATAGAAATTACATATAACATATAAAGGTTACTTGGGAAATAATTATACTTAAGTGTAACAACCATACAGTTGACTTCCAAACATATCACTCTTACAAATGGAATATCCATATGGAGGACATCCATACCCAATGCGTTGGAAGTTATAATTTAACTATCCGTCCTTATTTTATAACGGAACCACCCATATTTTTTATCACATAACCACCCATATTTAGTTTAATATGTAACCCCCCATAAAATATTTAAATACCATTATATAATCCCAATATATAAAATATTGCAATTATCAACATTTCTCTCATAAAAGATCATTTTCATTCAAAAGAAATAATTTTCAAGATATTGATTATGTAAATACACTTTTAGAATCACTTTCAATACCAAAATTCCCAAAAAATTGAAAAATGGATTTCCATTTTCTTTTCAAAACATTAAGGCCTATAGAGGGAACCAAATATCAAATAAGAGTTATATAAATAGACAAGTCATTCTCTCTATATATGTTAAAATCATTCCTTTACTCATTTAGTATAATTAATAGTATAAAACGATTCCTTTTTAAAATATTTGAATTAAATTTTACTTCAAAGGGGTAGACTATACAATGTATAAAATAAGGTGATGTATATTATCAAAATAGGCCTCAATGAAAGGATATTTAGACGAATTCCATTACCTTGTGTTTGATTCATCACACATATTCATTATTATTCTTGAATAATATATTTAAGTTAATATACACATTCTTTATAAAAAATTTCAATATTGTTTATTATTTATATCACTTCTTGCTATGTTATAAAAATTACATAATTATTTAAGTTCATATAGGACTTTTTGCCGATATTCGGTACTTGAGTCAATGATGAACATGATTTGATGCAAATATTCCATGTTTTAATTAATACCATCATTTCCAGAACAAAATTCATGACATTATAATCACTATTATACATTCATTGTACATTTAAATCAAACCATTTATTTTTGGTATGAAAATGAACAATGTTATAATCATGGAGATGATAGGTCGTACATATAAATGAGTAACATATCCATTTTTCATTGATCATTATGAAAATAAGTTAATTATTGTTTTCAATATCAATAATGATAATAATAAAAATAAAATAATAATTTTAATTTTAATATACATATATATATATCATACAAGTGACGTGGTGAATAAAAACAATTCACATCACATTGTAGAGGTGATAGTTCACAAGTATAGACGAATGACATCATCATTGTTATGTGCAAGGAAACTGTGAAACTAATTGATATATTATTCTGTTATAATGATACATATTTCATGTAAAATATATAAAAACAATTATTACATCATTATGACTAGTCTTGAGAGACTGTTATGGAAAACGAATTATATCGGTTTTTGGAGGGGATAATTCACACGCTCACACAAACAATTAATTCCTTAATCATTTTATGGGAGTGGAGATGGATTTAAGTGATCATATTAACATAATTATATCTTACTATATTCTGGATAATAGAGTTATTATTCAATATTCAAATAATAATATTTGAAGGAAGTGGAAGAAGAAATAAAATAGAAATACATAAATAAAAACATTTCATTTCCTCCAGATGATCTCCTTTCTTAACACCTTAAAACATCTAGAATAGGTGTTATAAAAACAGTAAGTCGTCAATAATGTAAGGAAGAATTATAGGAAGAGTTTATATTAGATCATGGATGACCCAAAAGGTTTTGAATGTGTGAGTAATATATATGAATGGGTGCCCTTTATAGGATAAGGGAGTGACACCCATGGAATTATAAAAGGAATTAAATTAATATAAATTTAATATCGATTCCAAATGTCTCCAATCTCTTTTAGTTAAAATATCGGGAGATTATGGGATGAAATATAATCTTCCAATGAAAAATATATATGTTATAGTATTTTTTTAATGCTTACCTTTTTCTAATCTGTTTATATCTTATCATTTTATAATGTAATCTATGATTTGAGATGAATATAAATAACAAATAATTAAAAAATACCAATTATGAGTAATTAATGTCATTTTTGGAGTAATAAAAACATTTTTTTTCTTAATATTTGATTTTTATAAATTTTATATCATTTAATTAGATATTTTTTTATTTTAAGTTATGAATTATGTCAATTTTGATACAATACATTAATTGTTTTTTTAAATATCTAAAAAACATGATTTCTTAATAATAGATTAAATAAATCCTAAAATTTTATATTAATACATAAAATTCGTTTATGGCATCAAATTTTTCAATTTATATTTAATTTAATATTATTAATATCTTTTAATTGATTATTTCTTTAATAAAACTATTAATGCATCATCATTGTTTCCTAATTATGTTTATTTATTTAATTCATAAAAATTATTAAAAAATTAACCATTATATAGGTAATATTTTTTTTATTTATATGTTCAATTTATAGATGAAGATATAACTTATTTATCCCCATATTAAAATTGTCTAACTAATAAAAGACAAGATTACGATGTATTTTCATGTAGATTAAATTAAATGTTATAAATGTAATAATCGCACCAAAGTGTCTTAAAAAGGCCAAATGTTTGTTCCAAGGATTTTATTGGTATATAATAACTCATACAATAATAATAGGACTAGTTTTAAGGCAGTTTTATATTATAAAAATGTTATTTTTATCTTTAATTACCCTATTTACCTTTAACTATAGTAAATAAGATACTAATGTTACTACTAAACAAAAATTGTATAGATCAAATTTGGAAACATTTATTTTAATTATTACAACCAAGTATGTTAGTTTTTAAAAATTCAATTCACATAACTGGAAAAATTAAGTTTAATATTAATCCCATTGTCGGAATGTGAAAAAGATTTTTTAAGTAAAATGTTCTTAAGTTCACATAGTTTTTCTATTCAATTTCAATATGAAATTGATTCCAATGAACTAAATTGGGTTATAGGATAAAATTTAATCTAATTACATTTTAGAACCAATTAAAAGAAAAATATAATTATATAAATAAATTATAAAAAAGCAGTTTTGAATTAAAATGTAGTGTTTTTTACTATTTATTTAAAAATAAATTTAATTAGAAAAATTAAAAAAAATTAAAAAAAAGTAAATATTGATGTCCCAATTACAAATAGTAATTTTATTTTTTCAAATATATCTTATAAATGTGTCGAAAACCATATTTAAAATTGGTTCTCCATCAAATGGTGATAAAACTGTTTTTTTAATACTAATTTTATTTGAAAAAATTTACTGTCTTTTTAATCAGGTCTAGAAAACATATAAAATGAATTTTAAAAGATAAATTGAATACAATATATATATATATATATATACTTAATTAATAAAACCCATAAAACATGATTTTATTATTTTAAAACTCACTTATTTTCATTTTAATTCTTTTTTAGAAAAACACATCCTTTATATTCAATTGGTTTTTATTTAATTTAATAATTAATATGGTAACCAATTAATGACAATATATTCATGTGTAAAACATATTTAATAATTATGATAATATCATTTATTTCAATAATTCTAACATCTATGCAATAACTACAACCTAAAATAATAATATATTTATAATATATAATTTTTCATGTAACTGAGTCTTTGTGCAACGTAAGATTTTAGAGAAAACCATTATTGTGTGTTGGATAATCTATTAGATATAGAACACCTTTTATATTATAATTTCTATTGACTTCAGTATATTAATAAATATTGAAAATTCCTGACCTATAATTACTTGGTTTTTTACATCCTTTTATCCTTTGGGAAATTGCATCATCACAATTTTATATTTGGTCTTGATAACTAAAGTTACTCATTTAAAAATTAGATCATTAAAATCCCACATAAGGAAAAGAGTCAATAAAAAATCCAATTTAAATGAAATAAAGTTATTTGAAAAGGTCACCGGTGATAACACAAACATGGATTCCATATAAGAAAACATGGATATGGAAGAAAAACTAACCGTCATTTTTGAGGGAAACTGATAGAAAATATGACCACGATAAATTTAAAAATAAGAAAACAACAAACTTGTGTTGGGTTAAATGGTATTTGATTTAATAGTAGGAAAAGAAAATGAATAATTTTTTTGTTATAAGATTCATTTAACCAAGTTGTGGAATTCATTTACTACTTGGATTAGGAACATAAATAAATATACATACTTCAAAAGAAGAGATTCATTAACTAATAAAATTCCGCCACAAACTCATATTTTTCTCTAAAAGATGAGTATTCATGTTGAATTTTTAATCCTTGAATCACTAGAATCAACATCAATATAATCACACAATACATAAAATATTAACTACTTATTATATCTATCTTAAAATATTAACAAAAACTAATATGGTTAGGATAATATTAAACAATTCTTCAAAAATAAAAAACCATTGGATGATGAAAAAATACATTTATTCTTCAAAATTGAACTGTAATACCCAATGTTTAATATAGACCATTCAATAAATTAATATCATTAAAATTACTCAAAAATATTATACCTAAGATTATATCCCACAAATTAGAAGGATTCAATCAAAAAATATTCCAAGGTATGTTCAAAAATTTAACTCCAAATAATGTCAACCACTCTTAATGTCTCATACCAAAAATGTAATTTCCAAAATCAAATATTCTCCAAGATAGGCTAATAATTTCTATAAATAACCTGAATCCCCGTAAGTCCATAAAAAATAGATTATTCCAAAATAGTATTCAACTATTACACCTCAAATTATATACAATAATATTCTATTTACCTTAGTTATATAATGATCCCAAAATATTAAACACCTTCCAAAATAACATTTATCACTTAGTCTCTATAGCATATTCATGTACTAAGGATATCCATTTCATAGAAAATAATTTCTCCAAATCAACTTATTCCTTTTCCATTATCTTGTTTAACTAAAAATAAAATGACATACTAACAAGGGAATTTTAGTAGGCTAGTGGTAGGTGACTAAACCTTTTTGCACATTGGTTATGGGATTGATTTCCACATCCCTGTCCAACACAACCGGTTTTCACCCTTCCAATAGGTTTTCCTTTTCCTAAAATTATATAATTTTATAACATCCCCAAAATGAGATAAAATCCTAAATAATAATCATAAGATGTTTTATCCTCAATGTTTATCTCAAACCTTTTATTTTGAAACCCATAATGTAATAACCCATAATTAACTCAAAATCAAATATCATATAAACCCTAATGGTTATCCATAACTTTGTAATTATGTCAAGACAAGAAAATATAATTTTTTTTCAAATAAAATTTTCACATAACAAACATCAGGGTTACACACCTAGAAAAAAAGTCATCCAAAGTAATCACATCATCCAAAGAGCATTAATACTTATAAAAATTTCATCATCGAACATTATATTTTAACTCTTGAATATTTTATATGTATAATTTTTAATCATTATGTGTTCTTAATGATCCTTTAATAGTGCTTTTTCATATTATTACATAATAATTATTTACTAAAAAAATCATCAATCATGTCTTAAGTTACAATAATGTCAAAAAATGGGACAAGAAATAATCCATACCTATCATAGGGAATTTTTCGTTCCCTCGTCTTCAATTGTAATGACATTAGATATTTATAAACATATATTTGATTGGTATTTCTGATCCCATTTCTGAACCCTATTCACAGGATATCTATTTTCATAATAACCATATGCCCTCCATTTAAACCATTCAATTGATAACATGGAAAAAAAATCTTCCCTCTCATGAAGTGAACTAAATAATTATTTTTTCCTTGAAGTGTTATTGATTTACAACCATTATTACAACATCAACAATATCTTCCCGTCCCTTTAAAACATTTTCCTAGGTATTTCGTTTCACATCCTTGACACATATATTTCTAAATAGACTTATCTTTGTTATTAGTACCTAAACTTCATAGGGATTTATTTTTCTCTAAGATGATGAATTAAAAAAGTCACTGATGTTCCAGTGGTAAACCATGACACCAAATAGTTGGTTTAGAATAACCAAAAGAGTTCTCATTGGAGATCCTATTTCATTCAGTTTTTTATTTAGAGAACTAAGGAATTTTCCTTCACATATATTGTTATATTGGTGCCTTATGGATAGATCCATCTACTAACAATCAAAAAGGTTAGTGTGAGTATATTAATAAAAGAATAATATACTATCTTATGAATAAAATAAACACTAAGATATACTTATTCATTAAATCTCAAACTTATCCAATTTACCTAAAATAAATATGACTCTTACTATTATTATAATCATAGTGGGTATATATATCTTGTAACATAGGTTTAAATATCAACCTAACCTCTAAAGTTATCTAAACAAACCTCTTATACCAAAAATAAGGACCCATCCTTAAATATTACATAGTGTTGATTTTAGTGAAGAATTTTCATTGATTATATATTTAGGTTTAGAGATTTAGAGAATTTCCCCATAACAATTAAATAATAAAACATTAAGAATCCAATGTGGATAGTTTCAATTGTATCCATTTCATTCATAACACAAAAAAAATTTAAAAAGGATCATGATTGTATTTTCGCGTTTAAAAATTATAACTTTTTCATGATCCCATAATTGACCCTATACTTCTTTGAATCTGATGAAAAACATTTCAAAATTGGTATGTGAATAAAAATCTTAGTATGGGATTTAATAAGAAAGAAAACTGTTAGCCTTGAAAACCAAGTAAACCATATATACTTTATCATAAAGAAATACTTTTCACCTAGATGAATTGTTAAATACTATTCATTGAATATAAGATCATTTCGTACCATTTTTTAATCAAAATATTACCATAAAATTCATATAAATTAAATATAACATATAATATATTCATTTTATATAATCACACATATGTGGAATAACCATATGGTCTACTTCTACACATATCACTCTTACAAATGGAATAGCCATATGGATGACTTCCATACATACTGCATTGGGGGATATAACATAACCCATATTTGGTTTATCATGTAACTTCCCATCTTTTTTTATCACATAACCACCCATCAAATGTCCAAGTGCCATTATATAATCATAAAAAATAAAAGATTTCAATTATCAACATTTCACTCATAAAATTTCATTTGATATAAAAATAAATAATTTCAAGATATTTAAATACTCAATAAACTTTCCAAACCATTTCCAATACCAAAATACCCAAAAAAGGGATTAAGTGATTTCTTTTTTCCTCTTAAAAACATTAAGGTTTATAGTGGAAGACAAATATCAAATTACTGTTATAGAGGAAGAGAAGTCATTCTCCTAGTATATGTTAAAATCATTCCTTTTTCATTTAGGAAAATTACTCATATAAAAATATTTATTTCGATAAAATTATAATAAAATTTTATGTCAAAGGGTATGACTACACATCGTATAAAAGAAGGTGGTGTATATTATCTAAATGTGACTCAATGAAAGGAGATTAAGATGAAGTCCCTTACCTTGAGTCTGATTTGTCATGTATGTTACTTATTCTTCGTGAATAATAAAATTTTGTTGATTTATACATTCTTGATAAATTTTTTCATGTTTATTATTTCTATTATATCACTACATTATTATTTTTATAAAAATTACAAAATTATTTATGTTCATATAAGACGTTTTGTTGATATCCTGTACTTGAATGGAACATAAACATAGTTTGTTGTCAATAGTACAAGTTTTAATTAATTCCATAATATCTAGAATAAAATTCATTATATAAAAACCACTTTTATACATTAATTATACTTTTAAATTGAACCATTTATTTATGGTATGAAAAATGAACAACATTATAATCATGGAGACGATATGCCATACATATGCATGAGTAACATTTCCATTATTCATTGATCATTATGGAAATAAAGTAATTATTATTTTATATTTCCAGAATTATCATAATAAAATTATATTCATAATAATAATTTGAATATATTTATATATATCATACCAGTGACGCGGTGAATAAAAACGATTCACATCGCTTCGTGCAGGTGATATTTCACATGTACGTATGAAGGACGTTACCATTTTTATGTGCATGAAATGTTTGGAAATAATTAATATATTATTCTATTATAATTATAAATAAATCATAAAAATCATATGGAAACATTAATTCCATCATTATGACCAGTCTTGAGATACTGTGAGGGAAAACGAATTATATCAGTTCGTGGAGGTGATAGTTCACATGTACACACGAACGAATAATTTCTTTCCCATTTGATCAAAGTGGAGACAGATTTAGGTGACTATATTAACATAATAAAATCATAGTATTTTTTGAATACAGGGTTAATTATTTTATCTAGTAAGAAGAATATTTTAAGGATTTAAAGAAGAAATAAAATAGAAACACTTAAATAAAATTATTAACTTTCCTTCGGATGATCACTTTAAAAACTCTATGTAGGGTTTCATTCCTAAAATAAGGTCGCAATGATGTATGGGGATTATTGAAATAGGTTTGGGTTGATCATGGTTGAACAAAAAGGTTTTGGAAGTGTGAGTAATATAGAGAAATGAGTGCCTTTTTATAAGAGAATGGAGGGGCACCCTTGGAATTATAAAAGTATTAAATTAATATAAATTCAATTTCAATTAAAAATGGATAAGATATCATTTAGTTATAATATATGATTCTTATGGGTAGAAATATAATTTTTATTGAAAATTAGACATGTTTTGTTATTTTTCTATTCCTTTTCTTGTTTCATTAACCCCTTTTAAATCTTATCATTTTATCATGTAATTTACACTTTGAGGGT
The DNA here is from genome assembly GCA_963277665.1 of Viscum album. Lineage (NCBI taxonomy): Eukaryota > Viridiplantae > Streptophyta > Magnoliopsida > Santalales > Viscaceae > Viscum > Viscum album. Next base: position 715,436,100 of record OY728133.1, on the reverse strand, counting down.
TAAAATAATTACTATAAATTCACAAAACAATAATTAATTAGTAATTAATGATATTTTTTATTTATATCATCATTTTAACTGAATATTTTATATTTACAAATTTTATATCATTTAATTATATATTTCATAGTTTATGTTATGAATTATGTAAATTTTGACACTATTCATTGCATGACTTTTTTATAATATCAAAACAACTTGATTAATTAGAGAGAATACATAAATTAAATTCCAACATATAATATTCATATATAAAATTCAGGTATGGAATCAAATATTCCAAATTATATTTATTTTAATATTATTAATATTATTTACTTAATTCTTTCTTTAATAAATCTGTTACCCCATCATCTTTGTGTCATAATTAATTTAATTTATTTAATTCATACAAATTATAAATAAATTACAATGATGTAGCTAATATTGTAATATTTATAATTAATATTTATAGTCGAATATATCATTTATATAACTGTATATTAAAATTTTTTAATAATAAAAGACATGATTATGCCATAATTTCCTTTACTTTAAATTAAATGTTATAAATGTCATAATCACACCAAAGTGGCTTTCAAAGGACACAATTTGAGATAATGTATTTTATTGGTCTAAAATAACTCATCCAATAATATTAGGACAACTTTCAGTGTAGTCTTATATTGTTATAATATTATTTAAACGTTTAATTTCCCTACGTACCTTTAACTATGGAAAGTAAAATACTAATGTTACCATTCACAAAAAAAAATATTTGATCCTATTTGACCATATTTTTAATAATAATTACAATAATGAATGTTATTTTTTGAGAATTGTATTCAAATATGTGGGAGAATTAAATTTAAAATTAATCCCATTATCGGAATGAGAAAACAAGTTTTTTAAGTAAAACGTTCAAAAGTTCACATAGTTTTTCAATTAAATTTCAATATAAAATTTCATCTAATGAAATTAATTTGATTAAATGATAAAAAAATTAATCTAATTAAAATTTAAAACAAATTAAAAGGACAAAACAATTATATAAATAAATTAGATGAAAAAATACTTTTGAATTAAAATGTCGTGTTTTTTACTATACATTAAAAAATGAATTTATTCAAAAAAAAATCCCAAAATTCATCCAATTTATATTTTGATGTACATATTAAAAAGTAGAAGTTTATTTTCTTCATATATATATTATAAAATTCTAAAAATCCATATTTAAAATGGTATCTCCATTAAAAAGCGACAAAACTGCATTTTAAAAAAAAGACATTTTTGATCTATAAAAATGACTTTGATTTAATATAATGCCTATAAATAATATAACATTAAATTAAAACATTAAATTAAATATATTACTCATATAGTTCATTAATAAAATACATCAAGAGTGATTTTATTATTTCAAAACACGCTTATTTGCATTTAAATATTTTTTTTAGAAAAACACATCCTTTTAATTCAATTGGTTTTTATTTAACATCTAAATTAATTTTTTAACAAATGAATTAATATATAAATATGTGTAGACCAGATTTCATTATTCATTTAATATTTTTCATTCCTACCATTCTAATAATTATGCGATTACCACTACTTAATATAAAAATATATTATCATTCAGTATAACTCAGTCTTTGTGCAACGTAAGATTTAATGGAAACACATTGTTGCTTGTCGTGTTTGCTATCAGTCATAACATCCATTTTAAAGAAAAATTTATATCTAATTCATAAATATTAATAAATATGAAAAAGTATAATTATATAATTACCTAGTTTGTTACACATTTATATACAAGAGATATTATAGCTTCAAAGAGGCCCCTTGATGATCGTTTCAGACCATGATGCTTGCTTCATGTCACTATTATAAAGGGGATTTCTGGAGGCCTTTCGGACTCAGCTGTGTTTGAGCACGGTGTTTCACCCCCAGACCAATTACCAGGATGAGCACACTACTCATTATCTGGAGGACTTTCTTAAACATTTCATGTTAGACTTTAGCTATAGTTGGGAGGATCACCTACACATGGTGATGTTTTTTTTATTAAAATATCCACCATTCCACAATAAATATGACAATATTTGATACCTTGTTTGGAACACACTTCTGGTCATTACTATGTGGTCCAAATAAAAATGAGTCATCACTCATGGGCCGATATTTGGTTTTAGATACCCTAAAGAAGGTGTAGATCATTCTAGAGAATTAAAGGAATACCCATAACCATAAAAAATATTTTATAGACCGATGATGGAGGCCTTTTTCATTCATGGAGAGAGACCATGTGTTCTGAGGTGCGGGGGAGATCACCTCATCATACATTGGGAAAATTTTCCTGGGGAGGAAACCTGACTCCAAGATTCATTATCTCATTATATAAATAATGTACGTTCTGTGAGGTGGGATAATTATTGTCCCTACTACAACATATAGAATAGGTACACAAGGTATTTCATATGTTGAAGTAGAGGAGGTATCTGTATGACCCATCAGATTTTATCAAATAGGGTGAGTTGGACATTGAGGATGGAGCTACCTTTGTTGAGTTCGTATTATAGATCAAGAATATATAGGAGAAGATCCTTCATGGGTGGGAGATTCCATTGGTGTGTGTCTAGTGGTAACCCAAGAGTCTTCAGAAGAGCACATGGGAGCTAGAAACCTAGATGTGAGCTTAATATAATCATCTTCTTGAGTAGGATTTTTCTTTTAGATATGGAAATACCTGTGGTGGGGAGAATGCAATGACTCTATTATTTCTTTATAATGATTTGGAATATATCTTATAATATTTTTGGATCCTTTCACTGAGTTGGTGTGGGATTATGTGGCTTAGATAGGCTCAATATTAATATTATATGAATATTTAATATATTAATATCACACACACACATATAATTTTTTTGGAATAATGGAATACTGCATGAATGGAGTCTTAGATTGCAAATCAAATATTGTCGTTGAATATGAATTGTGGGTTTTACTCTGGATGAAACAAAATATTGATCAGCGTACTGTGTTTTTCTTGAACATCACCATGGAAAAAATAACTAAATAAATTAAATGTATTTATCTAATTATTTAATTAAAAACCTTACCTAATTGTCCTCAATAAATAGTTGTTTATAATAAATTCATGGGTTTAGCTATATAACCTTAAGAATTGTGAAGAGAGCATGGAGGAGAATTGGCAGACAATAGGTCGCTGGATCGAAAATCAAAATACAACATGGATAGCTAATGATAACATAGTTCATAGATCTCTCCAAGGACAAAAACATAGATCTTTTCTTCTTCAGTGATTGATCCTAACCCACGGTAGGGTATTGTTTAAAATTATATTATTTTCTCCATTTGATTATCCCATGAAAATGAGAACCACATCCACCAAAAAATTGATTCAAGAGTCAATCATGATTATGTGATTATGTTTATCTTCGTGGGTTTGGGGTAAATTATTATTTTTGATTTGTTTTGCACTTGGTTCATCATTATTTTGGAAAAAATCAATGAAAACCCAAAAAATGGCCAGGTTTCATTCCCATTTTGTGTTTTCATGGATTTTTCCATGTTTCATCACATGTTAGTCATTCATAATTCCTTTTTCCAATGCTTCACGGATTACCAGATGATAAATAATTTCACTATCATTATTTAGTAGAAAAAATTGATATTGTGGGTTCAGGTACATGATCAAGGTGCATTGGTGAAAGTGAGCGATTGATGGATGATTATAAGTTGATTGTTGGTTTCCATTTTCCTAGTTTATCATGAAATGATGATGTGATTTGACCAGAATAGATTCTTGATCGGATTTTATGGTCAGAATCAGGGTGATGGTGACAGATAAACTCATATAGATAATTATTCGTGTTCATCGACAATATTACTGGTAGTAGTGGTGATGAAGAAAACACATTAGTGCTTAGGAATTTATAGAAAATCACACATTACATGTTATGTTTTCTAAATAATACACATCGTGTGGACCTAGTGGCGGCAAATAGGGTTTCGACATGAAATAAAATATCACATGCCATGTCACACATGTTACTCACCTTGTAATCAGGTGCTGGTGGATGAGTGTGTACCCAAAAGGGTACATGAGCATAGACATGACATAAAATAGAGGTACATGTAGAGTACATGGGAATGAACTAGTACTTGAACATGCCCAGGTACACAGGCATGGACCATTATACACATGAACAACCAGATGTACATGGGAATGGGTATGCAGTACATTGAGTGCCAGACAGACCTCTGTATTCAATGTACCCACAAAGTTCACTCACTATATATGGAGGACTACAAGATATGTGTGATAGAGATGCATAATTAGACCAGGGGAATAAAAGACACACCATGTACTTCCAAATACACAATATTTACTTCCTAGTGCACACCATGTACTACATTTAAGAAATGTTATGGTCCAAAATATCTTTAGGGTAGTATAGGTTCATTCAAGTGTGATCCCTTGGTCCATCCCTATGAGTGTATAGTGTGTAATTACATCCTTATTATAGGATTATGATCACCCCTAAGGGTCATGTATCAGATTGAATTTATGGTATCCCTCTATGGGGCGTAGGGTTGGATCATGTATCATATATTCTTCCATAGGTAGGGTTTGTGGAATTGATATGATCGTCATGTACATGGAATCTATCACCTATCAAGAAAATTGATCTTGTAGGGTTTGTGGTGGCCCCCAACCATCCTGGGTCTAATCCCCATTCTGAATGTCATCATTTAGGAGTTCTTGAAAATTATTATTTTGTGATTCCCGAATATTATGACCTCTTAGATGTGTTACAACCGTTACAACATGGCCCATGGAGTGAGTTCTACTATAATAGTGTAACCATTATGCCTCAATAAAAATCATGTGGATGGAAGTGGATAAGAAATTTTTGACACATGGAGTCTATTATGACTATACCTGTGTTCTTATGGTTATTCTTATTGCTCAACATCATATCCTTATTGACATTCCTTTGATTTGATGAGGTTAATACTCTTTATAATTTACATATAGATATTTAGGAGTGTCTTATGGTTATTTTCATAGTCACAAAAAAATAAGATATATCCACATGTGTCATGTATTATACAGATGACATGCCTTTTGACGGACTCTTGGGAGGACCGGGAGAAGGTGGAACATAGTGAGAAAGGATGACATTGGTTAGACTAGGTGTTGAATTTTACAGTAGCCCCCCTCATTTTGATAATGTTATAATCTCTTTTACTATTTGGTGTATTATATTTAGACCTTTTTATATCTTTCCAGTTCTTTTTTATACTTTTATGTAGGAGATATTTTATAAAAGCCTTGTGGTATTAGTGGTTTCTTCCTTTTAGAGTTATATGGGAATTTGGTGGTGTGTTTATGTGTACATGTATATTAGGATAATTACTCCCATGTGTATTATATGCCTTCTCAGAATTAGTCACCGACCCCTATCCTGTTGGGGACGATCTTAGGGTGTCAAACTCAGTTTATCACTGACCATGTAGGCCCCGATGGGTTGGATTGTAACAATTATCTAAATATTTATCTCACGTGTCCTTTGGAAACAAGGAGACATTATTCAATTTTTTATTGAATGTTATTTGTGGTGTCTAATTATCAATTAATAGTTCATAAATAATTGAATTATTGGAAATAAATGATGAATATGAAAATGAATGATTCAACTACCAAAATGTGGTAATAAAATTATTCATCAACAGAAATGAAATTAGTTTTGGAGGATATACTCAATATGGTATTCAAAATATTTGGAGACAAAAATAAATGTAATCATAGAAAGATTTAATTATTTAGTTTTTGACAAATAAACCTTTAAAAATAATGTTATGATATAAATATTTTAGAATTAGTTCATCCTGAGTGCCTAAACTATTCCAAGGTTAAGCTGGAGCTAAATAAACTTCATAACATTATGTTAAGTATACTTAAGGAAAGAAAAAGTGAATTATGAAATATGCATGGTCAATAAGATATTATTTTCTTTGGGCCCATGTGTTAAATAATTTCTTGACCAATCATTCATCATAAAATATAATTTAGGGTGGAGTAATTCCTAAACTCTCATTTCCTTATGCCCATGGGAGTGATGATGTAACTATGGAGGATCAATATTGAGTCTTAAATGTTAACATTTATCAATAAACTTCAGTGTGGATAAATTCCATAATTCACTTTTCGTTATACACAATAGATTCATTATGTAAGTAAAATTAGCATCAATGTTGATATTTATATGCATTGTAGGTACTTTTATTATTTCTCATGACATGCATCACAAATAACAATGTTATTGATTAACCACCTGAAAATAGATATGAAAAATGGATATGATATGAGTTATAATATAATATAAATACATCATTTCATAATATATGATGAGATTCAATGTTATTGTAGAGGATATAAAAAACATTAATTAAACCCAAAAAAGTGAATCTTTGTTAGTATCCTTATGTTTATATAGGATATTACATAAATCCCTGAGATAGAAAAGCGGTAGTCATGTAATTTTAAATGTTTATATAAAAGGTTGAACATTGTTTTTGAGATATGGGAGTTATATTAACTATGAGGTTTTCGATTTTGGAGATACACAACTAGATGGAATAGAATAGGTTCCAGAAGAGACAATGGAAAAGTGATGTTTTAGAGACACATACTGCATAGGTAGGATAAAACAATGGTAATGATTTTACATTCACCATGGATGGTGGAACTTCTTTTATCTAAAAAAATCCTACAAAAAATAAGTCAAAGTAAATCAGCTAATATAGAAAAGATCAACTAAAATTGAATAATGTATTCCACGCATTAAAGTATAAGTGATTAATTTTGAATTTTACAAATTATGATATTATGAAAGTATTCAAGAGAAACATTAAATGGGTTGTACAAGAATGGTTTTAATAAGGCTCAGTTGGTTATACCAAGTCAACATTCTAAAATCCAGTATAATTTTCTACTATTCATAGCTACATTCTAGGATCATTATATTGGGCATTGGATGCCAATACCACTAATATTCAATGATGTATATATGACGCATCTAGAACAAATTACTGACACCATATAATTCCAATAAGGGTTAAAAGATAATAAAATCTAGTTAAGGATTGAATTTAGAATGATTATTATAAAAATATTCATTTGGAGTTATTTTTTTCTATATGTATATAGGAGGTTAGTGGGAGTTCCACTATTTTCTAAACAAATATTTGATAACATATAGAAAAAAGCTATTGGTTATACAAATAGTTATTACTAGAATAAAAGAATATCTCTAAATATTTACTTAAAGTAGAAACCTGCATTATAGGGAATAAGATGTAATGATGTCAATCTGTTGGGTTTCTTAGTCCAATTTAAATTATATATATTGAAAAGGTATTGAAAAAATACAAGTTGAAACAATTCGAGTGTTAATTTTTACCAATGCTCTATGCTATAAATCTCTCTATGAGGACATATATGTGGCATAGTAGTATATTTATGTGGTGATTTGAATTCCAAATTTTTCTATGATGGATCAATCAAATTTTCCATGATATGTAATAGATAATAAACATCCAATATATTTTTTATAGTAGGAAAATATCAGTTGTATTGAGGAGAACTATACAAGAAGAAATTAGTACTATCTAATTGAACTTGAGAATGTAGAAGGGGCTTGTTCCTAGTGCTCGGAGTGGATGGGACACTATTTTTAAGCGAAAAAACTTGTATTACTTTGAATTAATATGATATAATATCATATTTAATCTAAAGAAATGAGAAAAAAGAAGACTATTAATACCAATAGTAGACATACCTACAAATACTGAGTACATTGTAGCATCTGATGAAACTGAAGAAGTAGTGTATAATACAAAATGATTTATTTTAGTCTATGGAATCAAACCTATTAAGTAACATATTTTATAATATAAATTATGATAATTATACTATTATTACTATATAAGATGTCACATTTTTTATAGTGAATTAAAAGAATAAACTAGGGTATATCATATTTTTAGGATTCTAACTCAAGGAGAAGAGGTCACATATAATATAATAGTCACATAGCAGAGGAGTTGAAGGACCAAAAACTGAAGCCAAAACACAACAAGAGAATGATCTTATCATGTGAGAGATAATAAGGTTCATTATCAAGCTAGATTTTTTGAAAGTGGGAGTGATGTAATAATTAGTTCCCTAGAACCAACCAAACAATACATGTCAATTATCTTATCATGTATATAATGAGTTATGAATAATGTTCACTTACCATAATACTGAGTATATTTATAAATCCCCTATTTTCAAGGTAATTTCCATAGATTATTTGTTATATCTAGGGGTTGTTATAGTTTTTAGACTATAATGATAACCCTGAGATACTATGAAATTAATCATAAATATATTTTCTATGGCCGAGATACATGATGATGACTTAAAATATACAATTTATGACTTTTAGGTCCAGGGGAACATAATCATTGGGACTTATTCTAACGATGTTCACAATTGGTGATCTTGAGTAGATGAGATCCTGAGGTTTAAAGCACCCATAGGAACCCCACATGTTTTTAGTGTTACTGGTTTTTCATATATATGAAAACATGTAATGGTCTCTTAACATGGGATTATAATTAGTGTATAAGATTTGATAGTGTACTTTGATTCAAGGAAAACACGATCGAATTTAATATATAGATATGAAGCATGTGTTGGGTGCATCAATGGTGGTATGATGTTGATTGAGTAATCTAAAATGATTTTCTCACTTCCAAAAGGAAGTGATATTTTGGGCTTAGTTGATCCGGATGGTATTACCTTCACTAAATCCACATTCATAGTTAAAAAAGGTATGTCTATATAGTTAGTTCCATTAATAATAATGAAAATATGACGATTCAATGTGTGTTTCTTTCTTTTTTAGATGTTATGAGATAATGAGATTATATAACACATTGTGCATTCGTAGGAGTGGCTTTTGTTTCCTTAACTTCTCATTCTCTCCATGGGTTCCTTGATGGGATGCAAGACTCTGTTCTTAGTCTATGAATAATATTCACTACAATCAATATAATGGCCTAGAGGTTCACATATAAAATAACATTCAAAAGTCTTCCCAATTCCGATGAATAGACACATAGGGAATAGCGGGCCCACCATAAGGTATGAGCTTTGTCCCATAATAATTAATCACCAAAGAACAAATAAATTCATAATTATTCAATTACAAAATAATTGGGGTTTAATTTATTTATTTAATTTATTCCCTTTATATTAATTGAATACGCAAAAAAATATTATATGGACAAACATTATTCCAATATTATAGGTTTGTTTAATATTTTTGTGAATTATGATTCGATTAAATATTAATTTTTTCTTGTAATACATTTACTATACATTGAAATTATGTGATAAAAATATAAATGAAGTTATGATGTAGTAGGTTTTTCATAATGTGTCATTCACTTCTTATTTAGTGAGCGTTATTTATAAGGGGGCCATAAAACCATTTTTGGGTGTTTATCCTCCACTATATAAATAAGAGGGATCTATTTTCCAAGGTACTACTCATTCCCACGAATTTGGGAGCTATTCATTTCCTCCTCCCCACATCCTATAGATAGAAATGGTTGTTCTAAGAACTTGATCTCTGATCACCTACTCAGAGTGAAGGAATAAGATCATGGTGATTATTGAGACATCGAATGATGCATTAAAGATTCTTACTAGCACCAGGATTTTGAAAACCAACATTCTCATGGAATCTTGAAGAAAATTTTGGTGATTTAGATGGATTATACCTCATATCCTTTGATTGAAAATCACTGGTGATAATCCTTATTTGAACATTCCATTAATCTAAATGATGTAAATGATCGTTTACATTTTTTGTATTTAATTAAATTCACACATGATACTTAAAACATTACTAGGGATCATATATCAGGTGATGATAAAGTTATGTCACCCTGATGGTGAGAATTTTAAAATCCATAGCCCACCGCTTTCGACTGTGTTCCCTAGCAGCAACAACCACCTCATAATCATCCATTAATCCTACTAGGTTCATGTTTTTGTCGTTTTAAACAAATACCTGAAAAATTATATTAAATTATATCATTACTGAATATGTGAAATTTTTTACTGATATATTATTATATTAATATTTTAATAATGTTTTTTTCTATTTCTATGATTATACCAATATTTAACTTTCTAATAATGAAAACACAGTTAGATCATAAAAATCATTAAAACATGATCATCAATGATTTTATTGACAAAGTTTTTGACAGAAACTAACATAGAAAGACATTATATCATTTTAAAATATCATGGATTATATATTAAATTACCTTATATGATCTAATAATTATACAATTTGTGAAAATAATATATAAATACAACATTTTAATGAAACTAGTTCAAAGTTATAATGATTACATATACCTATTGTTGAAAATAAGTAAAAACAATCTAATATTAATGTGTAAAGATTGATTGTAAATAAATAGAATAAATGGTTATAATTTTTATTAATCTTATTGGGAATTTATTTTATTAACTTAATTTAATTATTGAGGACCTTTGGTGGATGTGTAAAATAAATCAGGATATATATAATATTTTTTATCTCAAATTCCTCCCTTTGAGACCTATTTGGAAAATTTTATTTATGTGGTGAATATAAAACTAATTGGAGATATCATATCATGAATAATATATTAATAATTATATTTTAATTTAAATAAATATTCCAATATTTCTAGGGTGTTTGGTTAATGTTTTAATCAAACCGAAAGAGTTTTCTCAGTCTAAATTTTGATTCTTTGAGACATTATAAATACTATGCACACTATTTTCTTTGTATGTCATTCTATTTATATACTATCCAATGTATTTTATGTAAATTATTTACTTTTAATTCTTATTATATACTAATCTAAATCATGTTCTTTTCTTCAAACGTCTTTTGGCTCATGTGTTATCCCAGTTGTACGAGTTTTTGGTAACTCAATTTTAATTCATTAAGTTATAATAATTATCTAATTTTGGTTTCATATATTTTTTGTAAATTATAGCAGTTTATTGAAATATATTGTATTATATTTTTTTAAAATTATACTACATACAGCCCTTCTCAAATATCTCATACTTTATGGAGTATATTTCCCGTATGGGATATTGAAAACTCAAATATTTTTTCATTGATTTATAAATTTTTATTATGAAATTTTTTCTTCCATGCTTGGTTTATCCAACCCTAATAATATATTATACGTTATTTTTTAATCCTATTTAAGAAAATGATGTTTAAATTCAAAAAATTATTTATTTCTTTTTCCAATGTGGGGTTTCAACACAGGTATATTAATAATATTAAAAAAATTTCATTCCATTAATTATCAGATGTTTTATTATTAGTTCCAAATTTACTATAAAAAAGTTTATGTCATTTTTATGTACCTGTTACTAGATATTATATTTTTAAAATTAATATTTTTTAATATTTTTACTTTCTATTTTTAGAAGTTACTTTCAAAAATGATATGTATGGTTGAATATTAGAAAAATATAAAAAAATGTTTTATAAAATCTCTTTTATGTTTTAACCTCCATATTTCTGTAAATATTTAAAATGATTTAAAGTCATTGGATTTATGTTACCTATTGATTATAATATAAATAAATATATATTTAATTTGTTGGATTTAACTTGTGATATAAAATAATTTAATTCTTGATCCCTTCTGGTGTGATATAGTTCGAAACATTCTTTTGTAAGTTTGTTTTTCATCTATGTTAACATTCTTAAGAGTTTAATTTATTAGATTATGGATATTTTATTTTAAAACCATTCTCCTTATTTATTTATATAGGTTGTTTAATTTTATTCTATTTTGGGGATAGGATCCATCAATAACATTTCCTTACCTAATTTTTTTCGGTGTATACTATTAATATTTCTTCTAATGCCTTTCTTTTGTAAATACTGTAACAACCCCAGACCTGAATTCCTAAATCCAGTTCTATAAACATATTCTTTATCATATTTTCCTTCACGGTGATAAATGTATCCCAGTTTAAACATCCAAAACATAAAACATCAAATGGATAAATTATATCACTTACAAAATCGATGAACAGTATGGTTTAATGTTGTAGAGAATTATAAAAAATATGACATAATAATACTCAAGACTTTAAGTGAACATTTATTTCAGAAATACCTATATGTTCTTATTTCACAATAGTTTTTCAACATATCTCACAAAAGTTTCCAAAAATTAAATCCTTCAATCCTTAACATAATTAAAATCATTATTTATATCTTGGGAAAATGGAAATATAAGATGGGCGAGCTCAAAATCATAGTAATGGTAAACATAAGAATTAACTAATGAATATAATGAATGAGTATAATATTAACATAATTGTATGATGAAATAATCAATATAAATGATCATAACATAGCATAATTAATACCCATAAAGACATGGTTCATTAATCACAATAGAATCCATAAAGAGTTAATTTATGTCATGATTTATGTGAGAAAAAATCATGAGCCATGTGAAAACAATATTAATTAAATGAACATTTAAAAACTTATATAATGCATAAAAAATGTGTTTTTATCTTGGAACATCATTATTATATCACTATTACAAATAGAAAAACCGACTTGGTAAATTACTACAATCTCTTAGGAGAAACCTATAACCAAGAAACTATGTCTATTTACCCAATGAATTGTAGGTCTATAATGGACCCAACCATCCTTGTTTTATCACGTAACCACCCTTACATGGTTTAAAATTGAACTAATCCCCATTTTTTTATAATAATATTACCCATAAATCATATATACCTATGTAAAATTATTATATAATAATCAAAATAATCATATTCTCACACAATACAATATAGTAATAATCATTTTTCAATAATATATTGATATAACCATGGAAAATAAATGAGTTCCAATAAAATACCTTTGCAAAATTAAAATCAATAAAAAATAATAATGAATATGGTATCATTACAATATTTACCAAGTGGATAATAAGTAACATTAAGGGTTTTTGACTTCCATGAATAGAAATACTATTAAAATATCATTAAAATCATTCTTGAGGAACAAAACCTTTCTTCTTTGAAATAACCGTTAAAAACTAAAAATATAAAAAATATTAAGAAAAAAATTTAATTCGTAAAAAACAATAGAAAATATCAAAACAATCTACAAATGAAAAAATTAGGTTGTTACCAAAATTTTGATTTTCCATATATGTTAAAATTAAACACTTATCTAACACTTTGGTAAATAATGTTAAAATGGGTTGTATGAAAATCATAAAAAGAATTAATTTTTAAACCCTTTGTAAAAAAGGTCAATGATAATTGATAATGGCCTTAAAATAGAATTTAAGTGTATATAATAATATTATAGAAAATATTTTAGAAAACATGGATATGTAAGTGAAATATTTATCATCTAAAACAAGATAGAAGATCAAAATCACGTAAATTTTTTTTGATGTTTCTTTATTTATTAAGGGAGGAAATTAATATTAAAGATGTAAAAAAAATTCATAAACATAGGAGAAGAAAAGATACATGGCTCAATTAAATCAGTGAATATTAACCCTCCCAAATGGACTTTAGACATATACAATCTAGAAATAGTATGTGATTATATCATAAAAATCCTTATTATTTTGGGAACATTTAAATATTTATCCTATAAAAGAAACAACATAAAATAAAACATTAAATATGAGAAATATAAGGATATCCATGATATAAAAAGTCAATGGAAATTATATACACATCATAAAAGATAATTGGTTCATAACATAAACATATGTCCCAAAGCAAAAACATTTGTGATGAATATGCCTTATAATGATCATATCATTAAATTGAATATTAATCCATGGAAAAATTTTGTGTTACACATGTAAATACAAAAAAATGAAAATAAAAAACTATTCAAACAAAGGTAATTTTAGATATGATATAGTAATTATATAATTAATGATTAAGTGATATTGTATAGTGAATGGAAATTGTGTTAAGAAACCCTTTACCAAGAGTTTATACTTCTTATGTTTTTAATTAAATTTATTTTACAATAAATTTATATTAATTATTTAATCATTTAATACCCAAAATTTTTTTAATACCTTATTATTAAAACATTTATTGTAATGAATAATTCAATTTATTATTTGGTTAAGTCCCCGTTAGGTGTTTTGAGTTTGTTTAGTTCATAATTTAAAAAAGATTTTGGTAGGATGAATGTAGTAAAATGGATCATGATTCTATAATTTCTAGAAAATTAATCATGTAAGAATTATCATTTTTATACAATAATTATAATATTATAACAGACTATGTAATATGGTTATGAAAAATGAATTGTATTACAATCGTGGAGACAGTAGACTATACATATACATGAGTAATGTTTCCATTTTTCAATGAACATGAGGGAAATAAATTAAGTATAACTTTATATTAAAATAATAATTATTATATAATAAATATGTTATTATGTCCATAAAAAATCTTAAATATACCATTAATTCAAGGTGGTGATGAAAAATGAACCACATTGCTTAGTGGAGGTGGTAATCTCTCTATATGGATGAACGGCACAACAATTTTTCAATGGATGGAATCGTAATAAAATACATAATTTATTATCTTTAATTATTTTTAATTATTTAATAAATATCATATGTATACTTTAAATCCATCATTATAACCTACTATGATAGGCAGTGATAGAAAACAAATTACATCGGTTCACAAGTCAGTAATCCATTATACCCATGAACGGTGATTTCACATCCAATTAGATAAATAAGAAGATGAATTAAATTTAATAAATCAACATCATAACAACTTAGTGATTGGTAAATAATTATTTTATAATATCAAAATGATTAAAAGAGTTTTGAAGGAGGTTGATTGAGAAATAATTCTCAAATAATCAGTTAAAAGATGAACCATTTCTTTTGCTAACCTCTATTTCTTTACAACTTAATCCCTCTACAATTTTAATTATTCCCAAAATAAGATCTCTATGAATTTTTTATGGATTCTAGTAATGGATTTTGGTAAGTATTTTCTGATCTTATGGCTCTTGATGTGTGGATAAAATAAGAGAGGTGACATCCTTATATAAGAGAGGATTGGGACACCCTTTAAGTCACATAAAATTTTAAATTGATATAAATTAATTTATGGTTAAATGGATCAAAATTGATATATTTAAAAAATATTATGGATATAAGTTGAAATAATATAATATAATGAAATTTATATAATTTCAGGTTATGTTTTTAACCCTTATCTATTTATTTTATCCCCTTGTTAACCCTTTTAATGATTACCATGATAATGATGTTTTTTACACTTTTTGGGTCAAAATATTTATACAAAAAGGCAAGTGTCCCATAAGTTGATATTGGTTGATATTATTAACTATATAATATTTAATTTGATAGATTTATTTTTTTAAATTATATATCAATTTATAAAATATTATTTAACATAAGATACCATTAAAGTCATTTTATGAATTGTTCATATATTTTGACATTAAAAACATCACGAATGGTATTTAATTAGTATATAAACTCATTAAACCTAAATTATAAATTATTATTAACTATAAAATTCACATTAAACCATATATATTCTAAAAAATATTACTTTTGATGTTTCTAAAACCATTTAAATTGATTTTTCTAATCATTACACAAGCATTTTGTCAACATTGTATAAGAATTTAATGTAATTATACTATCACTAAAAATATAAATAAATTAACATAAAAATAAACAAACTATGTTCAAAATAAACATTTATATTCATTCATAACACGTAACGCCCCAACCCCAGTTTCCTGGAGTTGGTGCTGAAATATGTTGTGAAATTTTTTTATAATGAAAAACTGAAAATTACACATCACATTAAACAACAAAGGATCTTTACCAGTCTAGGTTTTGGAGAATTATACACAAATAACACATTTCCAACAAAACTGCAAAACTCAATTTTAATTTTATACCTCCACAACGAATGCATATCCCTAGTAAATCCACTAGACCGGTAAAATTGGATTTAAAACATAGGATGAAAATATAAAATTCCCTGAAAGGGGTTTTAAAGACAATAAATAAATTATTTTAAAACATTACGTTAATATAAAAATATATACACAAAGTAATTTTCTTAAAAATAAATTACGATTCTCATAACATTTCCTCACCATTTTTTGAGAGTTACTAAAATCGTTTTTTGGAGATTATCATGCTAAAAATTTACTATGCTAATTAAATAGTAAAAAATAAAATTCATAATAAAATATTCACACAATTGAATAAAAATTCCTAGAATTCCACTTATAAGTTATATAATGGCCACACTTAATTATATATGACATACCAGTGGTGCAGATACAAATTCTCACATGAAATAATACTTGTTCAGAGTCCTCAAATAAAATGAAATCAATTATCATTTTGAAATGATAGATAAATTTATAACATTTGTCTTTAGATAGGAAACATAATATTAATCCCTCTTTAAAAATGTATTGTTATAAATATACGTATATACATAAATATAAATCCTTATTCCATGCCCATTTGAAAATATAATTTTGAGCATTAAATAATAGGAAAAAAAACTAATTTAATAAACCCATATAAATTTTTATATGTGTAACAAACCAAGCTTCCACTTTATGCTTCTCTTTGAATAATACAATAGGGTGTGTTCTACGCAACTTCGAGTTCTAACACAACACAACCAATAAAATAAGCCATTATGAATAGTAATACCCACTTTTTGAAATTTTTTACATTTTACCATTCAATATGATCATTATTTTTGGATTCAAAATATTGAAATTACCTTAGAGTGAATTTTTGTTACTTTTCTGATAACTGTTATATTTTGATGAATAGTGAAAATTACTAAATTTTAATTAAAAACAACTATTTTAATCAAAATAATTAATAGTGATAAATTATGAATTTGAATGGTATGGATATATAAATATATTATAGTTTTATCATTTAACACAATTTAGGTCATTATAAGTATTTTCACATTTAAATTTGACATAAACAAGTGTCAATCTTTTGATAGTTATTATTTCATAAAAACACGCTTTTTTGTTTTGACAACGGAAAATTAATTTTAATTAAATTTTTGACACTTCTGTATTTTGAATTTGGAAAAATGGATCCCATATTTGGAATTAGGAGGTCTCAATTTTGTAAATAGCTGACATTTATTTTTAGACATTTGGAATATTTACCTTAATAAATATTTCATTGACCGTTGATAAAAGGGTAAGTCCAGAAAATAAGGTTAAAAAATATATTATAATAATATTAAATTATAGTAACACGTGTCCTAACCCTATATTTAAAACCATTTCTAAACATGGGCTTCTTTGGGTTGATTTTGGGACCCCATTGAGCCACTTGGGAGTGATAATGACATTTTATAGACAAAAACAAAAAAATTATCTTTTAATAAAACAATTTTTATATGAGGTAATATAATTAATCTATTTGACTATAAATAGTAATTCATAATCTAAAAATATATTTTACCTAATAATATTTTATTTATAAATTTTAATCATAAATTAAATATATTTTTATATGACACAATAACGATGTAGTATTTTCCCTATTAATGAGACAATCAAATAAATGATATTATAAATACTAACATAAATATAATTTAAAAGTTTTTATGCCATCCAAAAATTTAATAGGTGACTATGTTATGTTTGGGTTTATTAAATTTATTTATTCTTAAGTAATAATGTTTTTAAGACTTTATAAAAAATCAATTATTAAGTAATCTCAAATTGACATAAATAAGATTTTAAAACAAATACAATATTTTTGGTTGATATAAAAATCATAAAAATCTATGTTTCGGAAAAATACTTATGTAATGATCGGTTCACTAGTGCAGAAAACATTTTTTATGTCGGTTATTTTTTATTATTTACGTCGGTTTTTAGGCGACGTTAATACGGATGACGTTATAAATAACGTTTTTTACGTCGGTTATTTAAAACCCGACGTAATATCCCTAACATCACGGTGGTTATCACGTCGGTTCATATAATAACCGGCGTGATAAATATGCGCGGGGGGGGGCTTTATCACGTCGGTTATTCCCTAAACCGACGTGATAAAACGCCTCGGATATCGTTTATCACGTCGGTTATGTCATAACCGACGTGATAAACCCTTCCCCTGGCCTATTATCACGTCGGTTTCTTAAATAACCGACGTGATAAAAAGGCCTGGGAAACGTTTTAGCACGTCGGTTATCCAATAACCGACGTGGTAAATCGATTCCCAGGCCTTTTAGCACGTCGGTTATATTAAGAACTGACGTGATAAAAGCCTCGGGAACGGTTTATCACGTCGGTTCTAGAAAAACCTGACGTGATAAACCCCTACCGATTTATTTACCACGTCGGTTATAAAATAACCGACATGAAAGAATTTTTTTTTTAAATAATTGCACTGCTCTCACCAAAAAGCAACCAGAAACCAAACAAAAATAACCATGCCAGCCCTCCCCCAAGCCCCAACTGAACCCCACCCTCATCTATACCCACCTAACAACCTGGCCAGCCCTCCCCCACCACATTGGAGCCCCACCACAACCCTTGGACACCCCCCACCCCTTGGACAGCCCCCCCCCCCACCCTCATTTACACCCCCACAACCCCTAGTACAGCCTCAAACACCCATTGGACACCCCTCCCATATCCCTTGGACACCCTCCACCCCTTGGACACCCCCCCACCCCTTGGACAGCCCCCCCACCCTCATTTACACCCCCAAGACCCCTAGTACAGCCTCAAACACCCATTGGACACCCCCCCCCCCACACCTTGACAGCCCTCCCAGACCCCTTGGACCCCCCCCCCCCGACCCCTGGACACCCCCCCGAGCCCTTGGACAGCCCCAAACACCCCTTGGACACCCCTCCCATATCCCTTGGACACCCCCCACCCCTTGGACACCCCCCACCCCTTGGACAGCCCCCCCACCCTCATTTACACCCAACCGGCCCCTTGGACAGAACTCCCAGACACCTTGGACACCACTCCCATATCCCTTGGACACCCCCCACCCCTTGGACACCCCCCCACCCCTTGGACAGCCCCCCCCCCCCACCCTCATTTACACCCAACCGGCCCCTTGGACAGAACTCCCACCTCATTTACACCCCCCGACCCCTAGGACAGCCCCAAACACAACTTGGACACCCCTCCCATATCCTTGGACACCCCCCAAACACCCACCCACCCCCTTGGAACCTCTCCCCCCCATACCAAAATCCAGACCAGAAAAACCATCAACAGTAGACCAAAACAAGAAGTAGAGAAAAATTAAACATTCACTTATATAACATTCAAAACTTACACTGTCAACTTCAAAAAAACTAAATCCAACCTAAACGACTACAAAATACACAATTACATTGACAATATTCAAAATTACATTTTACATTACAAACAACTAAAAGTCAATCAAACCTGTAAAATAATTTGACCACTCCACTTGTAAGTGTTTGATATCTTCAGCAGTAAAGGGTTGAGGGTCATCAAAAAGCTACAAAGGAAAAGGATAGTAGTCAACGTGTATAATGAATAAATCAAATTGAAATATTATGAGAAAGAGGAAATCTTACCAGGTCAAAACTCAGAACTGTCCCAGTTGTTATTATTTCATACATAAATCTTAACATGTAATATCCGCATTCGATGATGCCTTGTTGCTCATGACATTTCTATTTGAATGAGTGTAAATTCAATATATTATTTTTATGTAATAAATCAAAATGTACAAATTATAAATGGATATTTACCTTCGCATGTACATATTTGATCTTGAAATTCCTTTTCTTTGCGCTTTTTCAAAGTGGACCCATGCCCTGTTAGAAAATAATACGAATGGGGTAAATTTAAAATTCATTATAATATATAAAACTATTGTGAAATTGAAACTTACGTTTCCAATATATTCTTAAAACTTTCTCGCACATCATCATGGAGAGAGCATATCCAATAAAGTGTTTTCTCCCTAGGGAAAAAAACCCCTAACATCCAATGATCCCTGATAAAAGGAAATTTAACGTTAGTGGTTTTTTATGTTAAAAGATAATTAACTCTTTGAGAGGGATGTGTTTCATACCTCTCACAAAAAGGCATCATCCAACACTGTGTGATTACATTCTTTTCAAATCTATCAGCAATATAAAGCATTCTTTGTTCCTCATCCAATGCAGATGCTTCAGGGGAAATCAATTGTGGGTCCACGAATCCATATACATCTATCAGATCATTCCTCTCACAAATTTTATACAGATACCTAATACAAAGCAGACATAAGTATACATTTTTAATAAATATAACGCAAGGAAAAGGTGTTAAGACTTACATGATAAAAATTTCCACCACGTTGATGCCCAACTTATCTCCAGTGACAAACTCCATGATATCAGTTTTCATAATCCCCACACATAGTTCACGTCCACAGACATGAGCTTCCATTGTAAAGTCATAATGATCTGCCAACAAATTTGAATATCTTGACAATTTGGCAAGACTGCTAGTATCTGCATCTGATGTCATAGCTATCTGTCTTTGTTGTTGTCTATACAATATTTCTTTACCTTTGAAGTATTCCTGTAAAAATAAATTGAAAAATATATTAGTTTTCAAATGATAAAACATTAATAAAAATATAAAATAAAAGATATAACATCCATACCTCTATGGTAATGAGTCGAAGAAGTCTGGATGGCCAAAGTAAAAAATGGCCGATACTATGTCCAACTGTCGTCACCTCATCTGTAGGTAATGGTATCCGAGCTGATCTATCTATAATATCCTGTACAGTGACCCTCTGATTCTCTACCTCTAACTGTTGATGATGAACTGTATCTCCTATACAATATACCACCCCATATGCAACTATATGATGTTGAGGATCATCAACAAACAACTCACAATAAGTAGGTAGCTGCGGCGGAGGAGGAGGATCAAAAATGGGGTCCGCAGGCTGAGGTGGGGGAGTGGGAGCTACTGGGAGAGGTGGAGTGGGAGCTGCACCCTGAAATTGTCTTTGCAAGTCTGCAAACATTAACTGCACCGATGCTCTAATCTTTTCCTCCATTGTCGCATTAATATTATGGACTTCAGCCTCCAAGGATTCTATTTTTTTTATAAACTCCCTCAACGTTAGAAGTTGAGGAACGTGGCAACACTTTTATTACCGATACACCTGCCGGATATCCTCTTACACGGCCAGGATGTTCGGGCTTTCCCAATGCCACAGATAAAATATCTTCCCTCCCAGATGGTGTAAATGTCCCCTGTGAACTCTGCTCCTCAAGAGAGTCCTGTAATAATTAATTGAACATTTCTATAATGATTGGAAATATATGACGAAAATAGTAAACTCAAATAAATAAAATAGATATCTTACAATCCTCTCAACTACGAGTCTCGATTCTTCCGAAAGATATTGTCCTTTTTTGCCCTTCCGAGCTCTTTTCCATTTCTCATGTCTAGATGGAGGGGATGGAGGGGCCACCTCTCCAGAGCTTGAAGACTCAGCTCTTAGTTGTTGAAATTTTTCTTCCATCATTTGTTCTTCCAATAATGCATACCCTCCCCGAGATAAACTATGAGGGTATACATTTTTCGATTGGATCTCTTGATGAGCTTTCCTTGTTTGTTGTAAATTAAGAATACGTAATCATTAACAAAACAATAATAAGATCATTTATATAAGAAAGCTTATAAAAGTTTACATTGCCCTTACCAAAAATGATTCTTTTCTTCTACTTTCAAAAAATTGTCTCCATGTGTCTTCATCTATAAAAGGATATATACGACATGGATTCTCACGACTCCTATGACCATAAATGAAATCAGATGAGAGGGTTGATTTGAAATCCCTCCATCTCCTAGCAGCCAACGATAAGCATTTCTTCCTGACTCCTCCAGTGTCAGGAATATCAAATTTCATCTGATAAAAAAGAGGTTAAAAATATTATATATACTAGAAACATTTAAAGAACAGTCAAACAATAGCAAAATATCTTACCAAAATGGTCTCCCACAGCTGAGAAATTATCGCCTTATCCACACTTCTCCAATCATCATAGAGAATGCTTACTTTGCTCTTAGCCTGAGTTGCTACAAAACCCTTAAAATCTTTAGCATTTGGACCTCTAGGAAGATCATCATCATCAAACTCCATGACTATCCTCTCCTCCTTTGTACGGGCAAGTGATAATTTTGGTAAACGTGTGCACCCACACTTACCAACCTTTGAACTCTTTTTCGTAATAGGAGCATGTGAATGTTCCTCCCCAGATGTATGACCAATATGCTCATCTCCAGAATCATGTGGCTGATCAACTGATTGATCTGTCATTTTCCTTCAAATCAAAAAAACAAACATTAGTTCACAAATAGAAAAGTGTACAAAATTACATAATAGTAAACATTGGTAATATGGTAAGCATGTTAAACAATGATAAACATGGTAAACAGAGGCAAAAGGTTGTCAAGGAGTTGGCCCAAGAAAGCTGAAAAGTGGACTCACTGAGTCCACTGGTCCGCCGGTGTGAGCTCACCGGCCAGCCGAAGGACCCAGGCAGTAGACTTTCCCACTGCCTGGTGCCACCGGCCGGCCGCTGGCTCACCACCGGCCGACCGGTGGACCAGACAGACTTCCTCTGTCTGGTCCACCGGCCGGCCGCTGGATCACCACCGGCCGGCCGGCGGACCAGACAGAGAGCCTTCCTCTCTGTCTGGACCACCGGCCGGCCGCTGGCTCAGCACCGGCGGGCCACTGGGGATCCAGACAGAGAGGAACGCTCTCTGTCTGGTCCGCCGGCCGGCCGGTGGTGATCCAGCGGCCGGCCGGTGGACCAGACAGAGAGCCTTCCTCTCTGTCTGAACCACCGGCCGGCCGCTGGCTCAACACCGGCCGGCCGCTGGTGATCCAGAAAGAGAGTAAGGCTCTCTGTTTGGTCCACCGGCCGGCCGCTGGCTCAGCACCGGTCGGCCGGTGGACCAGACAGAGCTTTGTTCTGGACCACCGGCCAACCGGTGATCCACCACCGGCCAGCCAGTGCGCCCGTTTTATCGTTTTGGTTTGATACATGTTTTAATAAGTAAAAAATTTACAGTATCTAACATTATATGAAAAAACTAAATGTAAACAAGAAATAAACTTGTGTTACCTGTAATTTTAGGAATGTACAGTTGGATTGTTTTCCCAAATTCCTTCGTCGTGATCGTTCCTTATGGCACAAACCATGTCTTCAACATACTCATCATTATGTTCTGTTAATCTTTCCATGGAAGTAGGTATCTCACATAAATCAGCATCTTCATCAAATTCATCCTCACCAACATATTGGTTTTTCCCTTGTAAAACAACAGCCCACTGCATATCTGATTGATCTACTACATAGAAAATTTGTTTGGCATGTGTTGCCATTATAAAAGAATCAGCTGTGTCTTCCAATCTATTCAGATTAACAAGTGTCATTCCAAATTCATCGTGTCTGACACTGTTGTTACCGATAAACCATTTACAGTTAAAAACGGGAACTTTAATTTTAAAGTAATCAGCCTCCCATATGTCTTCAATCACTCCATAATATGCACTTGATGCAGAAATTGGGTTTCTGTCCTTAGCACTCGAAAAATGCATTGCTTCTGCAAACACCAACACACCACTATTCTGAACTTCACTTCTATTGTCCTGAGCTTTCGTATGAAATGTATAGCCATTAATGTCATAAGCGGACCATGTTATCACATTTAAAGATGGACCACCCACTATCCATTTTAATGTCTCTGATACATCTGATCTACCAAGCAAGGTCTTTTTAAACCATGGAAAAAAAGTTTTGTTGTGCTCATTCAAAATCCACATTTCTTTCTTCTTTGGATGACATTGTTTCAACTCATTAATATGCAATGTGATATACGGTTGAACATCAGCTATGTTATTCAAGATGTATGATTCTAACTTCTTCATATGTTCAGCTGACAGTGATTTGACTTTCAAGCCACGAATCCCCTTTCCCTCATTATTAACCCGTTCATGGCGAGATGGAGGCAAACCTATGTGTTGCGCCATAGCCAAGTAGCTCGTACAAAACTCTGCTACCTCCTCAGAAATATAATTTTCAATAATGGAGGCTTCAGGTCGATATGGATTTTTAACATATCCCTTTAATATTTTCATATACCTTTCAAAAGGATACATCCAACGAAGATATAAAGGTCCACAAAGCCTTATTTCTCGAACCAGATGAATCATTAAATGCACCATCATATCAAAAAAAGTTGGAGGAAAATACATTTACAAATGACAAAGTATAAAAATTACATCCTTTTCCAAAATGTTCAAAGCATTCAAATCAATCGCCTTGTTGCAAATTGAATTGAAAAAATAACACAACCTCATTATAGTCTTTCTGACACGGATGGGCAATATTCCACGCAGTGCAACTGGTAGAATTTGTTGTATCATGACGTGACAATCATGTGATTTCATACCTATCAACTTCAAGTCTTTCAATGAGACAAAATTTTTTACATTTGAAGAATAAACTTGAGGCACTTTGATATCATGAAGACACTGACAGAAGATACTTTTCTCCCTCTTCGATAATGTATGACAAGCCGGGGGAAGAAATGTTCGTCTTCCTTTAGGAGTGGGAGCTAACTCCAAACGTATTCCCATTGACAGTAGGTCTAACCTTGCATTCAACCCATCTTTTGTCTTTCCTTTAATATCTAGCAATGTTCCGATCAAAGAATCACAGATATTCTTCTCCACGTGCATGACATCAATATTATGTTTGACTTCATGATACCTCCAATATGGTAGCTCAAAAAATATTGACCTTTTCTTCCAAATATGTCTATCATTACCAGATTTCTGTGTCTTTCCCAATGTCACATCAAGGTTTTTCACCCTCTCAAAATACAATTCTGGGGATAAAGGTTGAGGAGCAGAATCAAATTCTTGTGAGCCATTGAATGCCTTTTTTAGTCTTCTATAAGGGTGATCCATAGGAAAAAACTTTCGATGACCAATGTACACTGTTTTCCTCCCATGATGCAATTGACAATATGACGTCTGTTGTTCGAAAATTGGACATGCTTTATGCCCTTTAACACTGTATCCAGACAAATTTCCATATGCTGGGAAGTCATTTATAGTGAATAGAAGCACTGCATGCAGTTGAAAATATTCCATTTTATAAGAATCATACGCCCTAATACCATCAGCCCATACCAGTTTCAAATCATCAATCAGCGGTGACAAGTATACATCAATATCATTGCCGGGTTGCTTTGGACCAGAGATCATGATACTCAACATGACATATTTGCGCTTCATACAAACTTCAGGAGAGAGGTTGTAAATTACCAATAAAACAGGCCATGAACTATGTGTGCTACTGAGGGTTCGGTATGGATTCATTCCATCTGTGCACAAGCCTTGTCTCAGATTTCTAATTTCATTTCCAAATATAGGGTACTAGGCATCAATTTTCTTCCATTGTGGACAATCAGCTGGATGACGTATTTTTCCATCACATACCCGCTCATCAGCATGCCATCTTAACCTTTTTGCATCATGTGAATTAGCAAATAAATGTTTGAAACGAGGAATTATAGAAAGATACCAAAATACCTTTGAAGGGAGCTTTGTAATCTCTACATCAGCTTGTGATTTTTCTTTCACCTTATACCGTGATGTCCCACATTTAGGACACTCTTTCAGAAATTCATATTCCTTCCTATATATAATGCAGTCATTCGGACAGGCATGTATTTTCCTGTATCCCAATCCCATCGGGCATAATATTTTTTTGTCCTTATAATGTGAATCTGGAAGATCGTTATCTTTTGGAAGAAAGTCTTTCATCAATTGTAGCAGCTCTGTAAAACTTCTGTCACTCCATCCATGTTTCGCCTTCAGGTTAATCAATCTTAACACCGCCGACAAAACCGTAAAATCTGTACAACCAGGATATAATGGTTTTTCGGCATCACCATATAGACGTGCAACTGTCGGTTCTATCTCAATTTGTTCTGCTACAATATCGCGAATCATTTCTTCAATTCCATCGGAGTTACCATCTTGCGATTCATTATCATCAGTGACATTCTGTCCAGTTTCGCCATGCCAAATCCAAGGGTTGTAACTCGGATTGAAACCATGACAAATAAGATGATCTTTTATCTCTCTACTTTTCAACTTCTTCATATTCAGACATTTCAGGCATGGACAGAAAAAAATGTCACTATCTGGAACATTTCGTTTAGCAAATTCCAAAAAGGCATCAACACCTTCCTCATATTCATTGCTCATTCGATGTGCCGTAATCCAACTTCGACTCATTATTACCTATAAAAAATAGCAAATATATATATATTTTTTAGATAAGACAAATATATGTTTATATGAAAAAAAATCATAATTTGAATGTAAACAATTTTGAAATATAAAACAAATCGATGTGTAAACCCCCCTGGACACCCCCCGACCCCTCTGGACAGCCCCCCACCCCTCCTGGACACAACCCCCACCCCTGACCTGCTTGGACACCCCCCTGGACACCCCCCAACCCTCTGGACAGCCCCCCACCCCTCCTAAACACCACCCACACCCCCTACCCCCTTGGACACCCCCCCTGGACACCCCCAACGCCCACCCACACCCTTGGACAGCCCCCCACACCCACCCACCCCCTTGTAAACCCCCCTGGACACCCCCCGACCCCTCTGGACAGCCCCCCACCCCTCCTGGACACCACCCCCACCCCCTACCTCCTTGGACACCCCCCTGGACATCCCCCAACCCTCTGGGCAGCCCCCCCACCCACCCGGACAACCCCAAATACCCTCTGGAGAGGCCGCCACCCACTTGGACAGCCCCCCCACACCCATCCACCCCCTTGGACAGCCCCCCACACCCATCCACCCCCTTGGACACACCCCTGGACACCCCACCGACCCCTCTGGATAGGCCGCCACCCCCTTGGACAGCCCCCCACACCCACCCATCCCCTTGGACACCACCCTAGACACCCCCTGACCCCTCTGGACAGCCCCCGACCCCTCTAGAAAGCACCCCCACCCCTCCTGGACACAACCCCCCACCCCGACCTGCTTGGACACCCCCCTGGACACCCCCAACCCTCTGGACAGCCCCCGACCCCTATGGACAGCCCCCACCCCTCCTGGACACCACCCCCCACCCCCTACCCCCTTGGACACCCCCCTGGACATCCCCCAACCCTCTAGGCAGCCCCCCACCCACCCGGACAACCCCAAATACCCTCTGGAGAGGCCGCCACACACTTGGACAGCCCCCCACACCCATCCACCCCCTTGGACAGCCCCCCACACCCATCCACCCCCTTGGACACCCCCCTGGACACCCCACCGACCCCTCTGGACAGGCCGCCACCCCCTTGGACAGCCCCCCACACCCACCCATCCCCTTGGACACCACCCTGGCCACCCCCCGACCCCTCTGGACAGCCCCCGAACCCTCTAGAAAGCACCCCCACCCCTCTTGGACACAACCCCCCACCCCCGACCTGCTTGGACACCCCCCTGGACACCCCCAACCCTCTGGACAGCCCCCCACCCCTCCTAAACACCACCACCCACCCCCTACCCCCTTGGACACCCCCCTGGACACCCCCCCAACACCCACCCACACCCTTGGACATCCCCCCACACCCACCCACCCCCTTGTAAACCCCCCTGGACACCCCCCGACCCCTCTGGACAGCCCCCCGCCCCTCCTGGACACCACCCCCCACCCCCTACCCCCTTGGACACCCCCTGGACATCCGCCAACCCTCTGGACAGCCCCCCCACCCACCCGGACAACCCCAAATACCCTCTGGAGAGGCTGCCACCCACTTGGACAGCCCCCCACACCCATCCACCCCCTTGGACACCCCCCTGGACACCCCACCGACCCCTCTGGACAGGCCGCCACCCCCTTGGACAGCCCCCCACACCCACCCATCCCCTTGGACACCACCCTGGACACCCCCCGACCCCTCTGGACAGCCCCCGACCCCTCTAGAAAGCACCCCCACCCCTCCTGGACACAACCCCCCACCCCCAACCTGCTTGGACACCCCCCCGGACACCCCCCAACCCTCTGGACAGCCCCCCCACCCCTCCTAAACACCACACCCCACCCCCTACCCCCTTGGACACCCCCCTGGACACCCCCCATCACCCACCCACACCCTTGGACAGCCCCCCACACCCACCCACCCCCTTGTAAACCCCCCTGGACTCCCCCCGACCCCAAATCCATGCACCTATGCCATGGTTGTGTGTGAATAAAGTAGTAACAACTGTAAAAGGGAAACCCATCCAAATGGACACGCCCCAACCCTCTCGGGGATTTATAGAAAACGATGAAAAATTAGTGAAATCATAAAATTACTCAATATTGCAAGTCGAACAAATATATCTAGGGATGATAAATAAGATTATGGTGCCAAAACGAGTTAAAAGGGTTCGCAATCGAAGAATCTTAGCTAGTTTCAACAAAAAAATCACAACACATATATATATACTATCCGCGAAAAAAAACGAACGAGTGGGAGGATTACCTGAGTGCTGCGAGTTTAGATGATTGATCCGAGGAGATTACATATGAGAAACGATGATCGCAAAACGAATCTAAACCAACTAAATGGACGAGCCGATTCGGGTTTACGCGCGAGAGAGACGATTCGCGACTGTCGAAGGTAAACTCGCGAATGACAATCCACGGGTCTGGGTAAATTTTTAAATGAGTTATCACGTCGGTTATTCAATAACCGACGTGATAATTGTTTTAAAAACATTTATAACGTCGGTTATTTCAATAACCGACGTAAAAACCTTCCTCCGATTCATTTTTTACGTCGGTTATTTTATAACCGACGTTATAAAGGGCTCAAAATCCGCGTTTTTTTACGTCGGTTATTCCATAACCGACGTCAAAAACATCTGCGGATTCTTTTTTTACGTCGGTTATTTTATAACCGACGTAAAAAAGCCTTAAAAAACCGCGTTTGTTACGTCGGTTATTCAATAACCGACGTAAAAGGCCTTCGAAAACCGCGTTTTTTACATCGGTTATTTTTATAACCGACATAAAAAACGAAGGCGCGTGATTAATAACGTCGGTTATAAAAATAACCGACGTTAAAGGTGCACCGAACACAGGTTTTTACGTCGGTTAAGAAATAACCGACGTAAAAAACCTCGTTTTACATATTATGACATCGGTTTTATATAACCGACGTAAAAAATGGTGACGTAAAAAACGTTTTCTGCACTAGTGGTTTATCATTAATTAACTACATGTGGTTCTCTTGGATGTTTATATTAAGATTATTAACCATATAATATAATAATACAAAGAGGCATGCTAAATTTCTACTATTTAACTAATAATTAAATCTAAAATAAAAGTTAATATAGTGACCCAAGCCTATCTAAAACCTATTGTTTGAGTGTTTTTTGACCCATCCGAACCTTATCCTTTAAATAATTCATTTTGGAGCCATTATAAAATTAAAATTATTTTATTATAAAATAATATTTCTAACTTTTCCTATGGTGCCCCTCACCCATCTTATAAAAGGGAACTCCCCTTCTCTCTAATTCACACCATCAATTACATTTGTCTTGGCCAAACTCTACCAAAATATCCTCCCAAGTCTCCTCCCTTCATTCTAGAGGCCTTCCTTTTGTCATAAAGCCATCTTAAGGAGCCCTTTTGATCAAATCAAATGAAAGAACCCAAATAAGAGGTAAATATTTTAGCACCTCTTTAAAGTTTCTTTCTTATTCCACTTCCTCTTTCATTGTTTTTTCCATTAAAAAATAATAACTCCAGTATCTTATATATATAGTGATGTTATTATAAATATGGTACAATATTTTTCATAATTCTATACATCCTTTGAATGACATATCACCCTATGTGCGTACGTACGGCTTACCGTCTCCACGTCGTGGTGTAATTGTTATTCAATCCATTATTATTTGGTTGGGTATAATAATGATGTTTAATTGGTGTAAATAATAAATATAACATGATAATTATAATGTATAGATTATATACCATCCAATTATATATTATTTTAATATCATAAGAATTATATTGTCGCTCGTGCATACATACAGATTATCGTCTCCACCAACACAATGAGATTCATTCCCCATCATATCTATTTAAGTATAATTATAAATAGATGAATAAAGGTAATTTTTAAAGACATAATATTATTCTGAATATGAATAAGATACATCCTATCTATAAGAAACATTGCTTATGTAACAAAGCTTACAAAAGAAAATGATTCAGTTAACACCCGAAAGGACGATAATACTAATATATTATTAACAAACCAATGTTAAAAGATCATATATGATATCATATTAATGAAAATGAATCTTATATAATTATATAAAAATTATTTCACCATTATACTAGAGGGTAACCTACCCTCGACCAAGTAAAGGTAAAAATTAAGGGGTTTCTTATCTCACATTTAATTCCATTAGATTTCCATTGTTCGCCACTTATTTATTACATGTGGTGTATTTTTTACTGCTATTTTGTATATATTATCATGATTATATTTATATTCATGTTATTCTGTGATTAATTTGTTGGTTATTAACTTTTTTTCATATGACTCGATTGATTACAACATGGCTTTCATCTCACTTCTTATTTCGGTGAGATTCATGCTATATTGCCACTATGTCCATATATGTGGTGTATGTACTACCCATGATTGTATTCCTTATATAATATAAATTAATTTGTGGGTATATAAATTGTTATTTTATAATACTTATTTAATGGGATGTATGTTTCGTAAGTCACCATATCGGTAAGGGAATTTCAATTTTCAACTTCCACTCATTGGGATTAACGCATACTTAATTGATTATTTTACTCCTTTATTATGTGTAGAATCTCTATTTATTATTTTTGTAGTAATTTAAACTCTACTTTATATGGATATACTTTTGATACACATAATCACTCTATTGATAAAGTCTTAAGTCATCGATATGAACTTGAGAAGAGTAATTTTAACTCAATCAACATTTTTTGAGTTAAACAGCCAATTCACTGGTGTTGTTTTTACAAGAATATGTGTGAATGTCTTCTGATTGATTTACCCTAAATATTAAATCATATTATGTGTATTTATATTTGTCACACATTATTATTTCATTGATTTATCCTTAACCTATGGATACAGTCTTTATAAGATATGTCATCCCAGTTTACATTCCATTGATACTTCTTTATAGTTATACACCAATTCACTTTCATATGGTGTATATAATGTACTTTGACATAGTATATCATAAAACCCATTATTCTCATGATATTATAATGTTTTGATTACCTCACTTATTTTTATTCAAGTGTCTCTCTTTTGGTTAGGAACTTTAACTAAAATATCATTTTAAATGTTTTAAATATTTATTATTCTAAATCTTTCACATTAATATCCATGTTTTAAAAATGGTTTTAAGGATTTATTTATATGGACATTATTGTTTTAAAATTAGTAATACTTTTAAAAGGTTCAAAGTGGTATGGTACACATTGATTCAAAAATCTATTTTAGACAGCTTCTTGACAAATAGTGTGACTTTTAAATGTTTTCATGAAAAATGGGAATATTTCTCTCAAATAGTTTTTATGATTATTTTCATCTCTGTCCATATCATTTATTATTATTTATTGGGGTTAATCTGTTACAATAAAATCTTCCATATTGTATGGAAGGAGTTATGTTTGACTATGGATGTGCTATTGTTATACCATTCGAGGTTTTTGGATAATGTATTGACATTTCATATGCTTGTTTTAATATGAATGTTTATGTTATGTTTCAAAATTTTCATATGAAGACTGAATTGGACATAGAAAGTGATGGGTGGAACCTACTATAGCTCCTCAATGAATCGGTAGGTCTCATGAGACAAACTTGTTTCTTGGCCCAAGGCCTTGACAAAATCTTATTTGTAGTATTGGAACAAGGATTTGACTATGTGGTTATAAAATTATCACATTATGCATTCCATCATTATGAAAGTAGCTAATGATATTGCATATGATTATTCTTCTAGTAGAATATACATGTGAATAAGTAAATTGCATTATTTTATTTCATATTTCCCATATTATACGGATGTTCATGTTTAATGGGATTGATGATTAGTCTTATACATTTCCTTAAATGTTTTTGCTTATTTATGAATGTTTTTTCTTTATTATTATCCATACTGAGCATCCGAGCTCACCCATTTCTATATTATATTTTTCCCATGATGCGAAGAAGTATATTATGACTGACTTGTAGGGATAGTCTTTGGGATTTCAGTGTTTTATATAAAAACTATTATGTTGTAGTTTTCCATTTTATGATGTAATTTAAATCATATAAATGTATCTAGAACTTCCAAAGATACTAAACTAATCATTTTTTTGAGACTTGATCTCTGTGATCATGGAAATGATACATAATAATGAACCGAATCTGGGCTTCGGGGGTCGAGGCGTTATAGTTGGCATCAGAGAAGTTTAGTACAAACTATGGAATCTATATTTAGATAAACTATGATTAGAGAAAATTACCCTAAGATAGAAATTAAGGATTTTTATAGAAAAACTTCTTGAAATTTTTGGCATTGTAGAGATTTTTTGAGTTTTCCAAGCAATACATCCATGTTTGGATAAGTGCGGGTAGAGGTGGCTCTGGCACAGATGTTCCTAGGGGTAAAACCTGAGAACACCATTTTGAGCTACACTCGAACTTGAACTGGTGCATGACAACGGGCCTTGTTGCACTCTTGGTTACAACACTCTTCGGGGTATATTCATAAGATAATTTAAATTTTCATTATAAACATATTTGAAGGATTTTAATTTAAGATAAGAATAAATAACTGTCGTTAATCCTAATGTGTTTTAGTTTGAAAAAAATGTGTTTTGATATTCTCTAAATTATTTTTTGACTCACTATATATATTCTTGTATTAGTCTATGGATGGATTCCAAGGAAGTCATAATAACATTTAACATGATGTACAAGGTGGGAACGGTGGAGGAAATGAGCAAGATAATGGAATATTGATATTTGTAAAATATATTGTGTTCCTTCAGAATTAGTTTTTCCAAAATATGATCAAAAACATATATATTATCAAACTTCCAGACTCGACAAAGAAGAGAAACGTGGTGAATTATAAGAGCTCCAATAGTTGAGACCATGGGGAAAAGAAAACTCAATTTCCATAATGAAGGAAATGTATAAGGAGACACCTAGGGAAGTTTCTTAATGGAACAAATAAATGGTTTATGTGTGTGAAATAAAGACATAAAGTAAATAATTTCTGAAGAAAAATGACGAATAATATGGAAGAAAATAAAAATGGCATAAGAATCCATTTACTAGCATTTGTCGTATATGTGGGGGACTTGGCCAATACCTGAGTGAATGCCCTATTTTATAGGATATTTTCTTGGTCAAAGAAGAAGCTATATGGATATAAATGGTCAGAGAAATGTTTAAAAGTATTAGTGGTCCTTGTTGATGGGATTTCTTTTGACTAATTTTCTCTTGTATTTGTAAACCTACAGTTTATTAGGTGAAAATGATATTTTATGAAGAATTGTGTTTTTTATTGTTGATATAATTTTAAATAACCATTTAGGATTATATGATCTTTGAATTTGAGGCAATTACACGTTATTAATTTTTGGGATGAAAACGCAGCGTATGAGATAACCTTTGTGGTGAAATTATGTTATAGTTATATTGATGAATTTATCTCATTTTTATAACATTATAAAATATATATTTTTCTAAAAAAGGACAACACGTACACCATGTTACAACCCTTTGCGTCAGACAAACCTGTAGGAATCGAAACCACAACCATAGTGTGATTGAGCTTTATCGCCTACCACTGGACTATGTGAAGTCCCTGGTTAGTGTAACAGATTGTTTTTAGTTAAATGATTTTATTTATCAATAATAAGTTTATTTGGGATCTTATGTCTTATCAAATTTATATCCTTAGTATAAGAAAATGATTTTGGGTTTTAGTGATGAACGTTATTTTAGAAAAAATTGACTCTGTTGGGAATATTACATGCATAAGGAGTATAGAATACAATGAGATTTCATTTGAGGAGTAATGGTGGGTTTTTATCTATGTTTTTATTGTTGATTTATAGAGATTTGGTATATTTATGGAAATGATTAACCTATCATAGATAATATGTTATTAGGTTAATTACTTTTATGAATGTGACTTTAAGAGTAGTCGATGTTATTTCAAAATACAATTTCACATGGAAGACATTGTAATCAAATTCTTCAATGTTTTCGTTTTCAATAATAGTTTGTATTATATTGATTGATTTTAAGGACAATTATTTATTGAATATTATTTTTTTATGTTCAGGTATTGTTGGTTTAATTTTAGAAATTAAGATAAGTATTTCTTTCTCTAAAGGATTGTCCTTTTTGGGATCATCTGATCTTGTACTAACCATTTTGGTTTTAGATAATCTCTAAAGAAAAGGTAAATATAAATATATATTATCCTTGGTGGATTATTTGAGTCTCTAGAAGTTGATTATATAGCATTAGTTTTATCCAAGTCATATTGAATACTCATTGTTTGAATAAAAATGAGTCAGTGGTAGAAATTTTTTAAAGGATGAAACTCTACATAAAAAGTAAGTATAACTCTTTATATTCTTATTCAATCTCATAAATAAATTCCTCAACTTCATGAAATGGAACATAAAACAAAAAAACAATTTTTGTTTACTTTTCCTACTAGGAAACTAATGAACATTTTTCAAATCATAGGTTTTTGGTTTTCTTGTTGTTAACTTTCTCTTAATAATGTTTTCAATCCCTCTACATCAGAAATTGACACTTAGTTTATAATATATATCCCTATTTTCCTATATGGAATCCTAGTATGGGTTATCTTGGGTGACCTTTGTACTTCCCATTCTTTCTTTTAAGTGATAGTTTTATTGACTCTTTTTCTAATTTGGGAAATTCAATTATGTTCCCATGCCCAATTTTAAAAATTGAAAGGATGCTATTTCCAAAAGGGGGGAATAATGTAACACACCAATATTTCACAGTATGCTTCTCTTTGAATAATAAAATAGTGTGTGTTGTACGTAACTTTGAGTTCTAACACACCACAACCAATCAAATTAGCCATTATAAATAGTAATATCCACTTTTTGAAATTTTATACATTTTATCTTTCAAAATGGACTTCATTTTGGGATTCGTAATATCGAAATTAGCTTAGGGTGAATTTTTGGTACTTTTGTGATAACTTTTATATATTGATGAATAGTTTAAATTACTAAATTTTAATTAGAAACAACTATTTTAATCGAAATAATTAATAGTTATTATAACACCCCCAACATCCACGGTACACTTCTCTTTGAATAATACAATAGTGTGTCTTATACGCAACTTCGAGTTCTGACACACAACAACCAATCAAACTCACTGTTATGAACAGTAATACCCAATTTTGAAATTTTATACATTTTATATTTTAAAATGGACATCATTTTTGGATTTGGAATATCGAAATTATCTTTGGGCGAGTTTTCATATTTTTCTGATAAGTTTCTTATTTTGATGAATTGTGAAAATTACTAAATTTTAATTAAAAACAAATTTTTTATTTGAAATAATTTATAGTGATAAATGATGAATTTGAGTGGTTATAAAGTATAATTATATTATATTTTTACGATTTAATCCAATGTTGGTCATTGGACATAATTTCACATTTAAACTGGACATAAGAAAGTGTCAATCTTTTGATAGTTATTACTTCTTAAAAACACGCTTTTTATTTTGACAACGGGAATTGATATTAAATTAATTTCTTCCACTTCTGTGTTTTGAATTTGGAAAAATGGATTCAATATTTGGAATCATGATTTCCTAATTTTTTAAATAGGTATGTTTTATGTTTAGACATTTTGAATAATTAAATCAGAAAATATTTTATTTACCATGGTTAAAGGATAAATCAGGTAAATAAGGGTAAAAATTAATATTATAATAATATTTAATTCTTCTAACACATGTCCTAACCCTATTTTACAATTCATGTACGACCAGGGGCATCATTGGGACGATTTTGGGACACCATGGAGCCACTTGTAAGTGATAATTACATTTTATATTAATTAAGATAAAGTAAATACAAAAATGACAGAAGCATATATATTTTAGAAAAACAATTTTTACATAAGGTTATATATGTTATAATTTCGACTATTAATATTCATAAAAAAGAAAAAAATATTTACAATATAATGGTATTTTATTTATAATATTTAGACATTGATTAATTAAATTTATGTATGACACAATAATGATGGAGTATATTCCTTATTAAGGACACAATCAAATAAATCGTATTATAAATGTTACATTAAATAAAATTTGAAAGTTTTGATTCCATCCACGAATTTTATAGGATAATTTCACATGTTAGGAAAGATTAAATGAATTTATTTAGAATTAATAATGTTGTTCGGACTTTAACAAAAATCAATTATTAAATACTGTCAAAATTGACATAAAGGAATGTTTTAAAAGAAATATAATATTATTAATATATATAATATTCTTAAAAATATAAGGTTTGGAAAAAAGACTTTAATATTGATATTTGTATCATTAATGAACCAATTGGGGTTCTTTTGGAGGTATATAGTATGTTTATTAACCATATAATATAAAAATACAAACAGACATGGTAAATGTCAAACTATTTAACTAATAGTTAAATCTAAAATATAAGGTTAATATAGTGACCCAAACCTGTATAAAACCTATTGGTAGAGTGATTTTCGACCTATCCACA
This sequence comes from Viscum album, assembly GCA_963277665.1. NCBI lineage: Eukaryota > Viridiplantae > Streptophyta > Magnoliopsida > Santalales > Viscaceae > Viscum > Viscum album. Next base: position 715,398,955 of record OY728133.1, on the reverse strand, counting down.
CCTTAACCATTAAATAAACCACTTTGGAGCCATTATAATCCGAATATGAATTTATTATAAAATAATACTTCTAGCTTTTCAAAAGGTGCCCCTCACCCCTTTTATAAAAGGGAACTCCCCCTTCTCTCAAATTCAAACCTTCAAAGCCTTTTGGTTCAGCCAAAACCTACCAAAATATCATTTAAACATCCCTCAATTAATCCAATAGGCCTTCCATTTTTCTTAAATCCATCTTAAGGATCCCTTTTGATCAAATCAAAAGGAAGAACCCGAAGAAGAGGTAATAATTTCACCACCCTCTCTCAAGTTCTTTTCTTTTTCCACTTCTTATTTCATTGTTATTTCCATTATAAAATAATAAATTCAGTATATTCTATATACTTTGATGTTATTATAAATATTCTACAACCATATTCATTATTATATCCATCCTTTTAATGACATGACACCATACGTGTGTACGTACAGATTACCGTCTCCACGTCGTGGTGTAATTATTATTCATTATATTATTATTTTTATGGGTATAATAATGGTGTGTAATTCATGTAAAAAATAAATATAACATGATAATTATTCTTTATATATGATGCACCATCTAGTTATATATTATTTTAATATCAAAAGAATGATATTGTCTCTCATGCATACGTACGGATTACTATCTCAGTGATCGCAATGAGATTCATTCCCCATCGTATCCATTAAAGTATAATTCTAAGTTGATGAATAAAAATATTATTTAAGGACTTGATATCATTCTGGATATGAGTAAGATACATCCCATACATAAAAAAATATGACTCACATAACAAATAATACAAAGGAAAATGAATCCAGGAACACCCAAAACACCGATAATACTAAGATATTATTAACAAAGTAATGTTAAAAGATTATATATGATATAATATTAATATATATGATTCTTGTATAATTTAATAACAATTATTTCACCATTATATAGGAGGTTAACCTACCCTCGACCAAGGAAAAATTACAATGTAATTGGTTTCTTATATCACTTTTAATTCCGTGAGATTTGAATTGTTCACCATTTATTTATTGCATGTGGTGTGTCTACATACCATGACTGTATTCATTGTGTAATATAAATGAATTTATGGATATTCTATTTATCATTTTATGATCCATCTTTCATGGGATGTATGTTTTGTAAGTAACCAAATTGGTAAGTGAATTACAAATTTTAATTTCCACTCATTCGGATTTATGCATACTTTATTGATTATATTACTCAAAGATTATGTGTAAAATCACTATTAATTTTCATATGTCATAACTTCCACTCCCCTTTCTGTGGATATAATTTTTATACACATAATCAATCCATTGATAAATTCTAAAGTCATCGATATGAAGTTGATAAGAGTAATTTTAACTCAATCTCTATTTGTTGAGTTAAATATCCAATTCATTGGTGTTGTTTTTACACGAATATGTTTGAATGCCCTCTGATTGATTTACAGTAAATATACAATCATATTGATTTAATTTATATTTTTCACACATAATTATATCATTGATTTATCCTTAACCTCAGGATACAGCCTTTATAAGAGATTTCATCTCAATTTTCATTGTTGTGAGAGTTATTTGTTGTTATACACCAATTCACTTTTATATGGTGTATATAATATACATTGACATAGTATATCATGAATACCTTTCTTATCATGATATTATATTTTTTGATTACCTAAATTATTTTTATATAATTGTTTTTCTTTTGGTTAGGAACTTTAACTAAAATGTCATTTTAAATGTTTTAAAGATTTTTTATTCTAAATCATTTTCATTAATGTCTATCTTTTAAAAATGGTTTGAAGGATTTATTTATATGGAAAAAATAGTTTTAAAATTAAAATTCCATTTTAATGATTCGACGTTGTATGGGAAACTTTGATTCAAAAATCTATTTTTAAATGGCTTCTTAACAAATAGTGTGACTTTTAAATGTTTTCAAGAAAAATGGGGATATTTCTATCAAATAGTGTTGATGATTATTTTCATCTTTGTCAATATCATTCATTATTCTCAATTGAGGTTAATCTATTACAATACAATGTTCCATAGTGTATTGAATGATTTATGTTTGACTGTAGATGTGCTATTTTTATACCCTTCATGGTTTGTGGATAAAGTATTTACATTTTGTATGATAGTTTTAATATTAATGTTTATGTTATGTTTCAAAATATTATATGAGGAATTAATTGGACATATTAAGTGATGGGTGGAGCCTGCTATAGCTTCTCGATGCATCGGTAGGTCTCATGTGAAAAACTAGTGTCTTGGAACAAGGCCTTGACAAAATCTTATTTGTGGTCTTGGCACAAGGCCTTGAATATGTGGTTATGATATTCTGGCATTATGCATTCTATCATTATGAAAGTGGTTATTGATAGTGCATGTGATTATTAAACTAGTATAATATCCATGTGAATAAGTAAATGTCATTATGTCATTTTATTTTTTCTATATTATGCTGAACTTCATGTTTAAACGGATTTTGTTTTAGTTATACATTGCCTTAAATGTTTATGCTTAATTATGAAAGTTTCTGCTATATTGTTATCCTTTTTGAGCATCTGAGGTCACCCCTTTCTATTTTTTATTTTTCCCAGGAAGTGAAGAAGTATTTTATGACTGACCAACAAGGATATTATGAGGGGATATAAGTGTGGACAATGGAAACTATGTTGTTGTAGTTTTTCACTTTATGATGTAATTTCATACTTATGAATATATCTTGTACTTCCTTGGCTACTAAACTAATCAGTCATTAGAGATTTCATCTTCTGTGATAATGCCAATGTTATTTAATAATTCACCGACTCTGGGTAACTAGGGTCGGGGCATTATAGTTGTTATTAGAGAAGTTTAGAAAAAACCCTGGAAACTAGATTTAGATAATCTATGATTATAGCACATTTCCCTAAGATAGACATTGAGGATTAGTATAGAATAACTTCCTAAAATTTTGGTATTGTGGTGATTTTGTGAGTTTTCCAAGAAATAAATCTCTGTTTGGATACGAGCAGGTAGAGGTGGCTCTGGTACAGATGTACCTAGGTGTAAATCCCAAAAACACAGCTTTGAGATAGACTCGAATGGGAACTGGTGCACGACAACGGGCCAGCTGCACTATGGGTTACGACACTCCTAGGTATATGCTTATGATAATTAACATTTTTATTACAAACCGATTTAATGTATTTTAATATAAGAGGAGAATAAATGTCATTGGTTAATCCTAAGGTCTTTCAAATTGAAAATATGGTGTCGTGATATTCTCTAAATGATTTTATGACTACTATTACTGACACAATTATTTCTGGTTTTAGTAAATGGATAGATTCCAAGGAAGTCATAGTAACTTTGAGAATGATGTACAAGGTGGGAATAGTGGTGGAAATGAGCAACAAAATGGACTGATTATAAACATAAAATATATCATGTTAATGCTAAACCAATTTTCTAAAATTATGATCAACAACATATATATTATCCAACTACCGTAATGAACAAAAAGAGAATGGTGATTAATGATAACAGATCCAAAAGTGGATACCATGGAGAAAAGAATCCTTAATTTCCATCATTCAGGAAATGAGGAAGGAGACACCCAGGAAGGTGTCTCAATAGAACAAATAAATGTGTTACATGTGGGAAAGATGTAGATAATGTGAAGAATTGCTAAGGAAAAATGAAGAGTACTATGGAAGAAAATAAAAATGATCCCAAGAATCCATTTACAGTCATTTTCCATAAATATAGGGGACCTGGACATTGCCCAAGTGAATGCCCTATTCTATAGGATATTTTCTTGGTCAAAGAAGAACCTATGTAGAAATAAATGGTTTGAGAAATGTTTAAAAGTATTAGTGCTCCTTGTTGATGAGATTACTTTGGAATAATTTTCTCTTGTATTTGTAACCCTGAAATTTTTCATGTGAAAGTGATATTTGTGGAAGACTTATCTTTTCTCTTGTTGATATAGTTATAAATAACCATATGGTTTTATATGATCATTATTTTTGAGGAAATTACAAGTTATTATATTTTTGGATGAAAATGAAAGGTATGAGATAGCATTTGTTGTTAAATTTTGTTATGTTTATTTTGATAAATTTATCTCATTTTGGTAAAAAAGTTTTTGAAAAAGGACAACACGCAGACTATGTGACAACCTGTCGCATCGGACAAAGCTGTGGGAATCGAACCCACAACTAGAGTACGATTGGGATTTATCGCCTACCACTGGACTATGTGAAGTCTTATGTTAGTGTGACTAATTACTTTTAGTTAAATGATTTTATTGATCAATAATAAGTTGATTTGGGATCTTATTTATTATAAAATGAATACTCTTAATATTGGAAAATGATTTGGTGATTATGTGATAAATGTTATTTTGGAAGACTTTCGCTTTGTTAGAAATACTATATGCTCATAGAATATAGAATACTATGGGATTTCATTTGAGGAGTAATGGTGTATTTTTATCTATGTTTTTATTGTGGATTTATAGTGATTTGGGTTATTTATGGAAATGATTAACATATAATAGAGAATATGTGATTAGGGATATTACATTTAAGTATGTGACTTTAAGAGTATTAGATGTCATTTAGAGATACAATTTAATGTGGAAGAATACATAACCAAATTCTTCTACGTTTTTGGTTTTAATATTAGTTTAGATTATATTGAAGGATTTTAAGGAAATTTGTTTATTTAATGTTATTTATTTAACTTTAGTGTATTGTTGGTTTAATTGTAGAAATTAATATTAGTGTTTCTTTATCTAATAGAATATACATTTGGGGGATCAATAGATCTTGTACTAACCGTTTTGGTTTTGATTAATCTCTAAAGACAAGGTAAAAATATATTTTATTCTTTTTGGATCATGTGATTCTTTAGAAGATTATTCTATCTCTTCAGGTGTGACCAAGTCATCTTGAATACTCATCGTTTAAAAAAATGAGTTTGTGGTAGAAATTTATTAAATAATGAACATATACTTAAAAAGTAATTATATCTCTTTATTTTCATTTTCAATCTCATAAATAAATTCCTCATCTTTATGAAATGTAATGTAAAAAATATATATTTTCTGTTTACTTTTCCTATTGGGAAACTAATCTCCATTTGTCTCATCACAAGTTGGTGGTTTTCTTATCGTTAACTTTCTCCTGATCATGTTTTTCATCCCTCTCCATCATAACTTGACACTTAATATATTATCCAAATCCATGTTTTCCTACATGGAATCCTAGTATGTGTTATCTTGCATGGCCTTTTTAATTCTCTTTCTTTCTTTTAAAGTGATTTTTATTGACTCTTTTTCTGATGTGGAAAATTCCATTATATTCCCAATCCCAATTTTAAAAATTTGTGAGGATGCAATTTATTGAATGAGGGTAGAATTTAACACACCATGCTTCCATGGTACACTTCTATTTGAATAATACAATAGTGAGTGTTGTACGCAACTTGGAGTTCTGACACACCACAACCAATCAAACTCACCGTTATAAATAGTAATACCCACTTCTGAAATTTTATACATTTTATATTTTAAAATATACTTAATTTTTGGATTCAGAATATAGAATTTATCTTTGGGTAAATTTTTTATACTTTTCTGATAAGTTTCATATTTTGATGAATAGTGAAAATTACTAAATTTTAATTAAAAACAACTTTTTAAATCGAAATAATTAATATGGATAAATTATGAATTTTTGTGGTTATAATATATAATTTGATTATATTTTTACCATTTAATCCAATTCTGTTCATTGGACATAATTTCTCATTTAAAATAGACATAAACAAGTGTCAATATTTTGATATTTATTATTTCTTAAAAAACACTTTTTGTTTTGACAGCGGGAATTAATTTTTAATTAATTTCTGCAATTTATGTGTTTTGAATTAGGAAAAATGGATTCCATATTTGGAATGAGGATGTCCAAATTGTGTAAATGTAAAGACCCGCAAATTTCAAGGAAATTTTTTTCTTAATTTTCTTTGGAATTTTACAAGAGCGCAGCTTCAGACGGCACCTGATTCCGAGGCCCGGTGTGCCCGGAATCAATTTCCGAAGTTTGGCTCGGGTACGTTCAGTGAACGGACGAGCGGGTTTTTCTATCTTTTGAACCGGTGCCCGGAATCGAATTCTGAGGGCACCGATGAAATCGCAGCGCTGGTATTTGCTTAGAAACGCCTCTTCCGGAGTTGCGTTTGCTCAGACGTGGTTTTTAAATTTTACGGCTTTAAGTCAGAAATAAAATAAAGTTTGTGCGACAACTTTATTTTATTTCACTTAAGCTTCTTGGAAGCCACTTGAAGTCACTTAAAGGCGGCTTGAACTGAGTTGAACTGGATAGGATGCTATCCAGAAATATCCTACCCCTTGGTAGGATATTTGTGAGGCTGGGCCCGCACGAGCCCCGCCGTTTCTTTCGCTAAGTAACGCACCCGCGAAAACCCGTCAAAGTAACTGAAAAGTCAACCGACGCGTTTTCTTTAATTCTTAACAGACCATTTAATTGGGCGGTTTATTTCGTGAATTAAATGGACTGTTTCTTCGTGAATTAAATGGGTCGTTTCTTTCGTTGAATTAATTCAATGAATTGATGGATCGTTTCTTAACCGGTTTCGTGTGTTGGCATGTTTATAAAATAAGACCAACCCAAAAATCCTTGGAAAGGATTTGAAAGAATCTTCGTTCCTCCACCCTCTCCGCGAAGAACGCGAAGAACGCGAAGAACACGAAGAACGCGAAGAACGCGAAGAACGCCGGCGACCGGAATTCGACGACGCACACCAAGATCTGCGACGTCGACGAGATCTACCCGCGACGTTCTTCGGGACGCCTCTTCTTCCGCGGTCGATCCTCGTTCGGCAACTAAGGTGAGAATCGGATCTTTTCTTCTCCCTTTTTAATTTCAATATCAACGGATTTAAACTAATTAAATCCGTTTGTTCTTGATCCGGAGTTTGGCGACGCGACGCCGGATACCGCGACGTTTTTCCCCCTTCTTCCGCGACGAGCAATCCCGCGACGATCCCTCGTTCGGCAACGACAGCTGCGAGGTAAGGGATGCTGGATTGTTTTATCTTTTTCCCGTGTTTATTCTTTTTAAGTAAAGAACTTAATCTCCGACAATTTTAATTTAATTAAAATTGTTGTTGATTTTCCCTCCCGGTGACGTTTATGACTAACGCGGAGGGTGCGGGTCTAACGAACAAGACCCGGCAACCCTCCGCCGATCTTCTCTTTTTGCGCGGATTTGGCGGACGACGACGAACCGTGCGGCAAGGGCAATTTGTTGGCTCCGTAGTGAAGATCGTCCCCCTGGAGGAGCATCGGCGCAGACGGGAAAGAAATCGGGCCACCGGAGCATCTCCGGCGGCCCGCGGAAGGCGGCGGCGGCGCGGGTCGCCGGCGCGGCGGCGCCGGCGACCGGAGGCGGCGGCGCCCGGCGCGCCGCCGTGGAGGAAGCCCGCCGCGGCTGAAGCCGCGGCGGCAACGGCGGCCAGTTCCGCGGCCGCGCGGAACCGGGACGGACGCGGCGGCCCGGCCGCGTCCGCGTGACAGGCGGCCCCCCGCGGGGCCGCGGTTCCCTCAAGCCGCGGGATCAACCCGCAGCGGCGGCGGCTCCCTCGGCCGCTCGGCCGAGGCCGAGCCGGCCGGTCCGGTCGGCCGGGCCGCGCCCAGGCCGGACCGGACCCGGCCGAGCCGGTTCGGGCCGGTTCGGGTCGGCCCGGTTCGGGCCGACCCGGTTCGGCCGACCCCAGGGGGGGTTCGGGCCGGGTCGCCCCGGGCCCAGTACCCCCGTTTCGGGCCCTCTACGGTCTTTCGCCCATATCTTGGGCCTGGGACCTCCGATTGACGAACCGTCAGCGGCTACGCGATCCTTGGATCGAGACGGTCGTTTCGGTATATTATACTCAAGGTTTCGGAAGACTTTGGGTTCGGCCGGGTTGGTTCGTACACGAAACCAACCGGGCCCTCGGAGCGGAAACGCTCATAACTTGGGCTACGGGCGTCCGAACGACGTACCGTCAGCTGGGGTAGTTTTCTCTAAGTGAGACGGAACTTTTGGCATACTCCGCCCAAGGATCGGATACAGGCGGAGTACGGTCGGGTTGGTTTTGCCCTAAAAACCAACCGGGCCCCTGGGACGAAAATGCCAATAACTCTCAGACCGGGCGTCCGATTGACGTGCCGTCTGTCGCGTTGAGATCCTGTTGTCGATACGGAACTTATGGATACATCAACTTCGGACTACGTGTCAGTTGATGTATCAGCCCCTCGGCTCGTGGAGCGGACCCTCCTAAACGAGCTCGCTACGTGCGGGAACCCTAGCGCTGGCTGTGACCTCGACGACAGAGCAGAGATCCTCCGTGGACTGCGACGACGATAGAGCAGAGATCCTCCGTGGACTGCGACGACGGCAGAGCAGAGATCCTCCGTGGACTACGACGACGGCAGAGCAGAGATCCTTCGTGGACTGCGGCGACGACTGTGCAGGGACCTCAGTGGACTGCGTCGACTACTGCACTCAGCGATCCTACGCGGATCAGTGCCGATCCTGTGTGGGTCCTACTACCGGTTCTGTGTGAGCCACTGCCTACCGGTTCTGTGTGAGCCACTGCCTACAGGTTCTGTGTGAGCCCGATCCTGTGTGGGTCTTCTGCGGGGGTTAGTACCTATCGATCCTTCGTGGGTCCGACGACTTAGATGGATCAGTGATCATCTTTGACGTCATCTGAAAAAGTATACCTGGTTGAGCTGAATCTTATGTTACTCTCCTTTGTGGATTGTGTTGAACTATCCTATGTGGATTTACTATTTACTCTCCTTTGTGGATTGTGTTGAACTATCCTTTGTGGATTTACTGTTTACTCTCCTTGTGGATTTGAGTCTTGCTTTCCTTCGTGGATTGAGTTGTTCTTGAGCTCGTGAGCAGAGCTAGAATTGGGGACTTAGGTATATGTATGGGCATATACCTAAGTCGAGTCAGATGTTACTTCGTGATTGCATCTTTCTTTTGTGCTATATCCTTTGTGGATTTCGGGAGACCTTCGGGGGTCTCGGGGTCCTTACTGAGTAGTTGTACTCACCCATGCACGGGCTATGCCCGCACCTTGTTGTGTTGGTTGCAGACGACGGACAGCGCTGATCACGGTTGGGGCATGGAGCAGGACGGTACCTGGAGGTGGACCACTGGTCGGGACGTACTCGGAGCGGACGTGGGACCCGAGGAGCCTGGAGGCTATCTGTACCCACCCTTCAGGTGGGATTTCCAGTGGACGACACGAGGCCGCCGTCTTTTCTTCAGTTGCTGTACTTTACTTTTCAGTTGTACTTTACAGTTGGGCTTGTATTTCCGGCCCCTTTTCTTTTCTGCACTTTACTTTCCGCTTGCTGACTCTGTGTGGTTGTTACTTATAAAGGGAATGCCTTCCCTATTTACTGGGATTTTACGCCTTGGTGCTAGTCGCCAGCCCCTGGCCTATGGAAGGCGGGCTTGGGGTAGTCACGGCACGGGCCCCGAGGACGGGTCGTGACAAATTGGTATCAGAGGTGGTCGGTTCTACCGCAGACTCTGATCGTCCTTTCTTTCTATGTGAAGCAATAGTGTTTAGTGTATTGAGTGTGGTTATCAGTTCAGGGAGCCCAGTGTTGGTGCGGCGGCCGACGTATCCGTACACCAGGACCCTGACTCCTGATTTCCGACTTAATGCATGAAAACATTGATTGCGTGTGTGTTTCAAGTTTTCTTTGTGATTACTTGTGTCAGCTCACCGGGTATACTGATCTGCTTTATGAAAGTCTCAAGTTTTCCTTGTGATTACTTGTGCCAGCTCACCAGGTATACTGTTCTGACTGTGGTGCTCTTGTTCTCCTTTTCAGGATGGCCCCGCGACGACTGCCAGCTAGGGTTCCGAGTGTAGGGCGCAGCGGCAGCCCACCGAGCGACGAGGCCTCGGTGCAGGGCCCTTTGCCAGCAGTGGCACCGGCGGTAGCTTTACCCGCCGAGCCACCGATGCTGCCTGTACCAGACGCTGACGATGCACGTCGCCTCAGGGCACTGCACGAGTTTCAGAGCCAGCGACCGCCCAGGTTTCGCGGTGAGGCGGACCCCCAGGCCGCCGAGGACTGGCTAGAGGCGGTGGTACGGATCTTCAGGCTAGTGAGGACACCAGCGGATCTCATGGTGATTCTCGCAGCGAGCCTCCTGCAGGCGGCGGCGGGACGATGGTGGAGCCTGATGCTCCAGGTTCACGATGAGGCATCCCTGCTCTGGACGGACTTCGAGAGCCTCTTCCGCTCTGAGTTCGTCCCGGCCACCCTCCGAGCGGTGCGCATCCAGGAGCTTCTCCAGCTGCGCCAGGGCAGCATGACGGTCGCTCAGTACGCGGCGAGGTTCACGGACCTATCTCGCTACTCGACCGACATGGTACAGGACCCCTTCTTCCGGGCCCGGACCTTCGAGCAGGGCTTGCGACAGTAGATTCGGGCGTCGCTGATCTCCCTCAGCATTCCGACCCAGGCGGGAGTGCTGGAGCGAGCCCTCCTGATCGAGAGCTTCCTGGCAGAGCCTTCTTCAGCGGCGAGACCTAGCGCAGGGCGGCAGGTAGATGAGTCATCGGCAGCTGGTAGCCGACGGATGACTCACGGGTCCAGGCAGACCAGACCCCCTCGCAGACGGCCTCAGGACACCAGCTCAGCGGTGCGAGGCACACAGCGGAGTGCCAGCCTTTCGAGAGGCAGGCTGTGCTACTCTTGCGGCGGGCAGGGTCACATGGCTCGTGACTGCCCGACTCGCCGACCAGAGGAGCAGCAGACGGTGGAGGGGCCACCCAGGCAGAGGCAGAGGGTCGACCGTGGCGGTCCGCAGGGAGGAGGCGGACGAGGCAGAGGAGCTGGCCGAGCAGCGGGTGGTGGGCGACGCTTCCAGGCTCTACCCCCGCCACCACCAGGAGGGCCACCTCGACCACATAGAGCTGGCGGGCAGGGACAGGCCCAGCTCCAGGCAGTGGAGGCCTACGACCCCGACTTGCCAGAGATGATTCGAGGTACGATCTGTGTCTATTCCACCCTTGCTGCAGTACTTATAGACACAGTAGCGAGTCACTCTTTCATAGCCTCTGCCCTTGTTCGGAGCTCGGAGATTCCGACTGAGCCGTTGGCTCGATCCTTACGGCTAGAGACTCCTACGGGAGCAGACTCGACGATTACGCACTGGTGCCGGCAGTGTGAGCTTACTCTAGGAGGCGAGAGCTTCGGCTGGGATCTCCTTGTAGCGGCGTCGAGGCCTTACGACGTCATCTTGGGCATGGATTGGTTATCCACGGTTCATGCCCAGATCGACTGTTTTAGGCGCAAGGTGCGATGTGTTCGTACCGACGGGAGCAGGTTTACCTTCACCGGCGAGAAGGGAACCTTTGCAGCACAGGATGGACTTCCGCGGAGGAGAGTGCAGCCCATCTCTCATCAGTTGGCTAGCCTCATCCTAGGAGCAGTGGATGTGCGGAGTCCGGCTTTTCCTGCAGTGGTGGACCAGTACGTGGACGTCTTTCCCGACGACGTTCCAGGGCTACCTCCTCGTAGAGAGGTAGACTTTTACATCGACTTGTACCCCGGGACAGCCCCGATATCTACTCCAGCATATCGGATGGCCCCCGCCGAGCTTCGAGAGCTGCGGGTACAGTTGGAGGACTTGCAGAGCAAGGGGTTTATCCGACCCAGTGTTTCACCCTGGGCTTCCCCGATTTTGTTCGCCAAGAAGGCGGACGGGAGCTTGCGACTATGTGTCGACTATCGTCGCCTGAACCAGGTGACAATGAGGAACAAGTATCCGCTGCCACGGATTGATGACCTCTTCGATCAGCTCAAGGGAGCGCGGTGGTTCTCGAAGATAGACCTCCGGTCAGGCTATCATCAGCTCAGAGTTCGAGACGAGGACGTGCAGAAGACGGCCTTCAGGTGTCGGTATGGCCATTATGAGTTCTTGGTTATGCCGTTCGGCGTAACCAATGCTCCAGCAGTGTTCATGAGCCTCATGAACAGGATCTTCCAGCCATACCTCGACCGATTTGTCGTGGTCTTCATTGACGGCATTTTGGTATACTCGACGACTGAGGAGGAGCATGCCTACCACCTGCGAGTTGTGCTAGACATACTCCGAGAGCACCAGCTTTATGGCAAGCTCTCAAAATGCCAGTTCTGGTTACGTGAGGTCCATTTCTTGGGGCACGTCATCTCTGAGGCGGGAGTTGCAGTGGATCCCGCGAAGATCGAGGCAGTGCTAGCTTGGGAGCCACCCAGGAGCGTGACAGAGGTGCGGAGCTTCTTGGGCCTAGCGGGATACTATCGGAGATTCGTGCCAGACTTCTCCAGAGTTGCAGCACCACTCTCAGCGTTGACGAAGAAGGGGAAACCCTTTGTGTGGTCAGACAGATGTCAGCAGAGCTTCCCGGAGCTGAGACAGAGATTGACCAGCGCACCTATCTTGAGGTTGCCTGAGGAGGGAGTTGGGTACGTAGTTTACTGCGATGCATCAGGGACTGGACTCGGGTGCGTCCTGATGCAGGAGCGGGCCGTGATCGCCTACGGATCACGTCAGTTGAGGCCGCATGAGCAGAACTACGCCACTCATGACCTGGAGTTAGCAGCAGTGGTCTTCGCTCTGAAGACTTGGCGGCACTATCTGATGGGCGAGCGCTTCACTGTCTTTTCTGACCACCAGAGTCTCAGGTATATCTTCTCTCAGAAGGACCTGAACCTGAGACAGTGGAGATGGCTTGAGTTCCTCCAGGACTATGACTTTGAGATAGTCTATACTCCTGGGAAGGGGAACGTGGTAGCCGATGCCCTCAGCAGGAGGACGGGCATTCAGCTGCTTGAGGAGGCGACAGAGCAGCTAGCCTCCTTGCAGATATCCTTCGTGGATAGAGACGGAGCAGCCTTTCTTCAGTCTCTCACAGTCTCTCCTCCACTTCTACAGCGGGTCAGAGAGGCTCAGCGTGGGGACGCTGACTGTGAGACCCGGCGTGCACTGATATCCTCAGGTCAGGCGCCTGATGGTTTCTCCCTTGGAGCAGAGCACGACATCCTTTTCAGAGGGCGTACCTTCGTACCAGTTGCTTTACGAGAGGAGGTGCTGAGAGAGTTTCACACTTCTCCCTTGGCGGTGCATCCCGGAGTGGCGAAGATGTACCAGGATCTCAGACGACAGCACTGGTGGCCGGGCATGAAGAAAGCTGTGGCAGAGTTCGTTTCACGATGCCTCACCTGCCAGCAGGTGAAGGCAGAGCACCAGGTACCAGCAGGCTTGGTACAGCCCTTGGAGGTCCCGGAGTGGAAGTGGGACGGCATATCTATGGACTTCGTGACTGGACTTCCACGTACTTCCAGAGGTCACAACTCCATTTGGGTGATTGTCGACCGACTCACCAAGTCGGCACACTTCTTACCCATCAGAGAGCAGGGCTCAGTAGAGAGCTTGGGACGTCTTTACGTCCAGGAGATCGTACGGATTCATGGTGTGCCATCGTCTATCGTCTCCGATCGAGATGCTCGTTTCACTTCCCGGCTCTGGAAGGGGTTGCAGGAGGCGTTCGGGACGCGGCTCCATCTGAGCACAGCCTTCCACCCTCAGACGGATGGTCAGACGGAGAGGACCATACAGACACTCGAGGACATGCTCCGTGCATGTGTTCTCGACTTTGGTCGCAGCTGGGAGGACCACCTACCCTTGGTGGAGTTCGCGTACAACAATAGCTACCACTCCACCATCGGGATGGCACCATACGAGGCGTTGTACGGCAGACCCTGCAGATCACCGTTGTGCTGGACAGACCCTGGGGAGTCAGCACTCGTGGGACCAGAGATGGTCCGAGCCACGACAGAGAAGGTCCAGATCATCCAGGAGAGGATGAGGACAGCTCAGAGCCGGCAGAAGTCATATGCTGACAGGAGGCGGAGGCCACTAGAGTTCGAGGATGGCGACCACGTCTTTTTGCGTGTCTCACCTCGACGTGGTTTACGGAGATTTGGCCGAGGCGGCAAGTTGTCTCCACGCTTCATCGGGCCTTTCCAGGTCCTCAGCAGGATAGGAGAGGTGGCTTATCGCCTGGCTCTACCACCTCAGTTGCACCGGGTGCACGACGTCTTCCACGTGTCTCAGCTAAGGAGATACGTGCACGACCCGACGCACATCATCGACTTTGGGGAGATGGACGTGGACGATGGGGCGACTTTTGCGGAGGTCCCAGTGGAGATCGAGGATCGACAGGAGCGGGTCCTACGTGGGCGGTCGATTCCTCTTGTGCGCGTCAGATGGCAGCACGAGAACCTCCAGGAGAGCACTTGGGAGCGGGAGGCTCAGATGCGTGCTCAGTACCCCCATTTGTTCCCCTAGTTTTTGATGTATCTTTACGGGGACGTAAAGCCCTGAGGTGGGAGTAATGTAAAGACCCGCAAATTTCAAGGAAATTTTTTTCTTAATTTTCTTTGGAATTTTAAAAGAGCGCAGCTTCAGACGGCACCTGATTCCGAGGCCCGGTGTGCCCGGAATCAATTTCCGAAGTTTGGCTCGGGTACGTTCAGTGAACGGACGAGCGGGTTTTTCTATCTTTTGAACCGGTGCCCGGAATCGAATTATGAGGGCACCGATGAAATCGCAGCGCTGGTATTTGCTTAGAAACGCCTCTTCCGGAGTTGCGTTTGCTCAGACGTGGTTTTTAAATTTTACGGCTTTAAGTCAGAAATAAAATAAAGTTTGTGCGACAACTTTATTTTATTTCACTTAAGCTGCTTGGAAGCCACTTGAAGTCACTTAAAGGCGGCTTGAACTGAGTTGAACTGGATAGGATGCTATCCAGAAATATCCTACCCCTTGGTAGGATATTTGTGAGGCTGGGCCCGCACGAGCCCCGCCGTTTCTTTCGCTAAGTAACGCACCCGCGAAAACCCGTCAAAGTAACTGAAAAGTCAACCGACGCGTTTTATTTAATTCTTAACAGACCATTTAATTGGGCGGTTTATTTCTTGAATTAAATGGACTGTTTCTTCGTGAATTAAATGGGTCGTTTCTTTCGTTGAATTAATTCAACGAATTGATGGATCGTTTTTTAACCGGTTTCGTGTGTTGGCATGTTTATAAAATAAGACCAACCCAAAAATCCTTGGAAAGGATTTGAAAGAATCTTCGTTCCTCCACCCTCTCCGCGAAGAACGCGAAGAACGCGAAGAACGCGAAGAACGTGAAGAACGCGAAGAACGCCGGCGACCGGAATTCGACGACGCACACCAAGATCTGCGACGTCGACGAGATCTACCCGCGACGTTCTTCGGCGACGCCTCTTCTTCCGCGGCCGATCCTCGTTCGGCAACTAAGGTGAGAATCAGATCTTTTCTTCTCCCTTTTTAATTTCAATATCAACGGATTTAAACTAATTAAATCCGTTTGTTCTTGATCCGGAGTTTGGCGACGCGACGCCGGATACCGCGACGTTTTTCCCCCTTCTTCCGCGACGAGCAATCCCGCGACGATCCCTCGTTCGGCAACGACAGCTGCGAGGTAAGGGATGCTGGATTGTTTTATCTTTTTCCCGTGTTTATTCTTTTTAAGTAAAGAACTTAATCTCCGACAATTTTAATTTAATTAAAATTGTTGTTGATTTTCCCTCCCGGTGACGTTTATGACTAACGCGGAGGGTGCGGGTCTAACGAACAAGACCCGGCAACCCTCCGCCGATCTTCTCTTTTTGCGCGGATTTGGCGGACGACGACGAACCGTGCGGCAAGGGCTATTTGTTGGCTCCGCAGTGAAGATCGTCCCCCGGGAGGAGCATCGGCGCAGACGGGAAAGAAATCGGGCCACCGGAGCATCTCCGGCGGCCCGCGGAAGGCGGCGGCGGCGCCCGGCGCGCCGCCGTGGAGGAAGCCCGCCGCGGCTGAAGCCGCGGCGGCAACGGCGGCCGGTTCCGCGGCCGCGCGGAACCGGGACGGACGCGGCGGCCCGGCCGCGTCCGCGTGACAGGCGGCCCCCCGCGGGGCCGCGGTTCCCTCAAGCCGCGGGATCAACCCGCGGCGGCGGCGGCTCCCTCGGCCGCTCGGCCGGTCCGGTCGGCCGGGCCGCGCCCAGGCCGCACCGGACCCGGCCGAGCCGGTTCGGGCCGGTTCGGGTCGGCCCGGTTCGGGCCGACCCGGTTCGGCCGACCCCAGGGGGGGTTCGGGCCGGGTCGCCCCGGGCCCAGTACCCCCGTTTCGGGCCCTCTACGGTCTTTCGCCCATATCTTGGGCCTGGGACCTCCGATTGACGAACCGTCAGCGGCTACGCGATCCTTGGATCGAGACGGTCGTTTCGGTATATTATACTCAAGGTTTCGGAAGACTTTGGGTTCGGCCGGGTTGGTTCGTACACGAAACCAACCGGGCCCTCGGAGCGGAAACGCTCATAACTTGGGCTACGGGCGTCCGAACGACGTACCGTCAGCTGGGGTAGTTTTCTCTAAGTGAGACGGAACTTTTGGCATACTCCGCCCGAGGATCGGATACAGGCGGAGTACGGTCGGGTTGGTTTTGCCCTAAAAACCAACCGGGCCCCTAGGACGAAAATGCCAATAACTCTCAGACCGGGCGTCCGATTGACGCGCCGTCTGTCGCGTTGAGATCATGTTGTCGATACGGAACTTATGGATACATCAACTTCGGACTACGTGTCAGTTGATGTATCAGCCCCTCGGCTCGTGGAGCGGACCCTCCTAAACGAGCTCGCTACGTGCGGGAACCCTAGCGCTGGCTGTGACCTCGACGACAGAGCAGAGATCCTCCGTGGACTGCGACGACGACAGAGCAGAGATCCTCCGTGGACTACGACGACGGCAGAGCAGAGATCCTCCGTGGACTGCGACGACGGCAGAGCAGAGATCCTTCGTGGACTGCGGCGACGACTGTGCAGGGACCTTAGTGGACTGCGTCGACTACTGCACTCAGCGATCCTACGCGGATCAGTGCCGATCCTGTGTGGGTCCTACTACCGGTTCTGTGTGAGCCACTGCCTACCGGTTCTGTGTGAGCCACTGCCTACAGGTTCTGTGTGAGCCCGATCCTGTGTGGGTCTTCTGCGGGGGTTAGTACCTATCGATCCTTCGTGGGTCCGACGACTTAGATGGATCAGTGATCATCTTTGACGTCATCTGAAAAAGTATACCTGGTTGAGCTGAATCTTATGTTACTCTCCTTTGTGGATTGTGTTGAACTATCCTATGTGGATTTACTATTTAATCTCCTTTGTGGATTGTGTTGAACTATCCTTTGTGGATTTACTGTTTACTCTCCTTGTGGATTTGAGTCTTGCTTTCCTTCGTGGATTGAGTTGTTCTTGAGCTCGTGAGCAGAGCTAGAATTGGGGACTTAGGTATATGTATGGGCATATACCTAAGTCGAGTCAGATGTTACTTCGTGATTGCATCTTTCTTTTGTGCTATATCCTTTGTGGATTTCGGGAGACCTTCGGGGGTCTCGGGGTCCTTACTGAGTAGTTGTACTCACCCCTGCACGGGCTATGCCCGCACCTTGTTGTGTTGGTTGCAGACGACGGACAGCGCTGATCACGGTTGGGGCGTGGAGCAGGACGGTACCTGGAGGTGGACCACTGGTCGGGACGTACTTGGAGCGGACGTGGGACCCGAGGAGCCTGGAGGCTATCTGTACCCACCCTTCAGGTGGGATTTCCAGTGGACGACACGAGGCCGCCGTCTTTTCTTCAGTTGTTGTACTTTACTTTTCAGTTGTACTTTACAGTTGGGCTTGTATTTCCGGCCCCTTTTCTTTTCTGCACTTTACTTTCCGCTTGCTGACTCTGTGTGGTTGTTACTTATAAAGGGAATGCCTTCCCTATTTACTGGGATTTTACGCCTTGGTGCTAGTCGCCAGCCCCTGGCCTATGGAAGGCGGGCTTGGGGTAGTCACGGCACGGGCCCCGAGGACGGGTCGTGACAGTAAATATGTAAATTTTGTTTTTAGACATTTTGAATAATTACTTCATTAAATATTTTATTTGTCATGGTTAAAGGGTAAATCAGGTAAATAAGCGTAAAAAATAATATTATAACTATATTAAATTACCCTAACACATGTCCTAACCCTATTGGCCGATACATGTCCGAACATGGTCATATTTGGGACCCCATGGAGCCACTTCTAAGTGATAATGACACTTTATATTAATTTAGTTAATGTACATACAAAAATGACATAAGCACATATCTTTTTGGAAAACAATTTTACTTATGGTAATCTATGTTATCCTTTAGACTATAAATATTAATTATAAGCCTAAAACTATTTCCTACATAATGTTATTTTATTTATAATTTTTAGACATTAAATAATTAAATTTATTTATGACATAATAATGATGCAGTATTTTCTTTATTAATGAAAGAATCAAATAAATGGTATTATAAATGTTACAATAAATACAATTTGAAATTTTTGATGCCAACCACGAATTTTATAGGTTAATATGACATTTTAGGATTGATTAAATGAATTTATTTCCAATTAACAGTGTTTTTAGGACTTTAACAAAAATAAATTATTAAATATTGTCAAAATTGTCATAAAGAAATTTTTTAAAACAAATATTATGTTATTAATTTATATAATATTTTAAAAACTCTATGTTTTGTCAAAAAAAACTTATATAATGATAGGTGTATAATTAATGAACCTCATGGTGTTTTCTAAGATGTATATCGTAGTTTTATTAACCGTATAATATAAAAATACAAAGAGACATGGTAAATGAAAAACTATTTAACTAAGAGTTAAATCTAAAAGATATGGTTAATATGGTGACCCAAACCTATCTACAACGTATTGGTTGAGTGTTTTTCAACCTATCCCCAATATAAAATTTAAATAATCCACTTTGGAGTCCTTTGAAACCTAATATGAATTTATTATAAAATAATATTTCTAACGTTTT
This sequence comes from Viscum album, assembly GCA_963277665.1. Classification (NCBI taxonomy): domain Eukaryota; kingdom Viridiplantae; phylum Streptophyta; class Magnoliopsida; order Santalales; family Viscaceae; genus Viscum; species Viscum album. Next base: position 715,379,906 of record OY728133.1, on the reverse strand, counting down.
CATAGGTTCCCCTCACAACTCTTAGAAAAGGGCACTCCCCCTTCTCTAAAATTCATACCTTCGAAGCCTTTTGGTTCGGCCAACCCCTACCCAAATATCCTCCCAACATTCTTCACTTCATTCTAGAGTCCTTTATTTAGTCATAAATCCACCTTATGGAGCCCTTTTGAACAAATCAAAAGGAAGAACCCAAAGAAGAGGTAATAATCTCACTACCCTCCCTCAAGTTATTTTCTTCTTCCACCTGTGCTTTCTTTGTTATTTCCATTCTAAAATAATAACACTAGTATATTCTATATATTCTGATCTAATTATAAATATGGTACATTCATATTCATTATTCTATCCATCCTTTGAATGACAATTCACCATACATGCATACATACGGATTACAGTCTCCATGTCGTGGTGTAATTGTTATTCAATAAATTATTCTTTGGATGGTTATAAAAATGATGTCTAATTCATGTAAATAATAAATATAACATGATAATGATTCTATATATATGATATACCATCCAATTTTATATTATTTTAATATCAAAATAATGATATTATCGCTCGTGCATACGTACAGATTACTGTCTCCACAAATGCGATGAGATTCATTCCCCATCATATCCATTCAAGTCTAATTCTCATTCGATGATGAAAAATAATGTTTAAGGACTTGATATCATTATGGATAGGAGTATGATACATCCCATCCATAAAAAAAATATGACTCACTCTGTAACATCCCGATATTTTATGAGAAATATTCTTTTTAATTTCTTTGATGTCTTCTATTGTACACTACACCAAGATTATCTTGAACTATACGCAACACCATATTAGCTTGCAGTATACGCAACACTATTCATGGCTTGTGTTACACAAAATTTCATGTTCTTTTTGTGTAAATTATTCTATGCAACAGTAAATATAGATTTTTTTTAATGTATAAATGAAATAGGTTTTGATTATGTTATTCGCAACACCAAATGGATCTTGCACTACATACAGCCCTGACTTGCCTTGAATTTCACGCAATTGCGACCTTCCTCGATAGTATGTGTAGTACGCAATACCGGGTTTCACTAAACAACGATATGTTATTAAAATATTATATAAACTAGTCATTATGAATATTAATACCCAATTTTTGAAATTTTATAAATTGTATCTTTCAAAATGGACTTCCTTTTTGGATTAGTAATACCAAAATTATCCTCGGGTGAATTTTTGGTATTTTTCTGAAAACATTAAATTTTTGATGAATAGTGAAGAATATATAGTTATAGTTTAAAACCAAATTTTTATTTAAATAATAATTTATTTTATTTAAATTTATTTTAGGTCGAAATAGATACATAATAACAATATAAGTTCAATGTAATTCATTGGAGTCATTTTATAATAATTTTTTATATATAAAACTTTAATTAAACGTTTCACTATCTTTTACCCACATCCAAAGTGCATTTGAAATTGTACATAAAACTTAATTTTACCGCTTCTATGAGTTGAATTTTGAAAATATGAGAGATGTAGTTAATATCATGGAGTAAAATGTGGTTCAATAAGATAAAAACAATTTTTTGTGAATAGTAACTTTTTACTTTTATTTATGACTGTTAAAAGTAAATAGGGTAATTAAGGGTAAAAATGATATTATTATTACCCTAAAAAATGTCCTAATTCTATTGGATAAGTTTAATCTGACCATGAAAAGCCTTAGGAATAATATATTACCCTTTAGGTCCACTTGGATTAGATTAGGACATTTATTATTATTTTATTTAAAGAAGAGTTAAAATAGTTAAAATCAATGTTTAATACATTCTTAATATAGGGTTATAAATAAGATAAATTCAACTATAAATATTCATTAGAAAGATAAAAATATTTCCTACATAATGGTCTTTTATTTATAATTTTTAGACAATAAATAATTTATTTTATTTACGACACAATGATGATGCAGTAATTACCTTATTAATGAAATATTAAAATAATTGATGTTATAAATACCAAAATAAATTTAATGTGGTACTTTTTATTAATTACACTAATTTTATAGGTTAATATGACATATTAGTATTGATTTAATTAATGTATTTTAAACTAATACTACTGTTATGATTTTTACAAAAATAAATTACCAAATAGTGTCAAAATTGACATAAAATAGTTTTAAAGACAAATATTATATTATTAATTGTTATTATATTCCTAAAAAACTAAGGCATGGACAAATGAAATAGATAAGGTTATACATATTAATAATGAACCACTTGGGGTTTGTTTGTCTTGTTATATTATTTTTATTAACCATATAGTGTAAGAAAACAAGAAGACACGGTAAAAGTTAAATTATTTAACTTAGAGTTAAATCTAAATGATAAGGTTTAAATAGTAACCTAAAAATGTCTAAAACCTATTGGCTGAGATCAATTAGACCCATATCCAATTTAGATTCTAAATAAATCAATTTGGAGCTATTATAACCCGAATATGACATTATTATAAAATAATATTTTAAATCATTCCTAAGGTGCCCCTCTCCTCCCTTTTAAAAGAGAACCTCCTCCCTCTCCTCTTCACAACCCATTGAGCCTTCAAGATTGGCCAGCCACTACCCATTTATCTTCTCCTCTTACCTATAAAAATTCTGGATGTTCTGGTCTTCTTAAAGACCAAATCTATTCCATTAATAGCAACCATAAAAAAAGGGGCGTCGAAGAAGAGGTAATCTCTTCTACCGACTCTTTCAAATTTATTTCTTCTTCTACTTCCACATCATTTTTTGTTTCATTATAAAGTAATAAAATAAGTATTAATTATATACTTATATGTTATTATAAATATAAACATCCATATTTCACCTTTTATCAGTCCTACAGAAATTGAAATCATCGTGTGTGCGTACGTACGGAATACCGTCTCCACATCGTGGTGTAATCAGTTTTTCCACCACCCCATTACATGGATGGGTATAATGGTGTAAATAATAAATATATATGATTATTATAATATCATACTAATTATAATATATTATATAATATACTCCAATTCAATTCAGTAAGTATGGGAATGATATCATCACTCGTGCGTACGTACAGATTACCGTCTCCACGACGTGATGAGATTAATTCTCCATGCTAACAATTAAAGAATGATTATAAAGTATATATAATGAAATATATTATATGATAATGCTACTGGATTTATGTATATATGTATGACATCTACTTACATCCATTCAAGTCAATAAATAAAGGAAAACATCGTTCATGTGTATGTACGGTCTACCATCTCCATGAACAGTGTATTTCATTTAATTTATCTATATTATATATATATTTACTAAATATATATTGATATATAAATCATGATTTATATTATAGATGTAAGTAAATCATGATATAATTAATAATAATATCAAGAACAACAAGTCCATACACTTACGATAAATAAAATAATTTTACCCAAAACGCTGCTTTAAAATGGAATTTACAAAATAACGAGTAATATAAAGAACTTAGTAAACCATATATGATATCATAACAATTAATATGATTCATTAATAAGTCAATGATATTATTTAAATCATTATACAGGAGGTTCAGATATGTATGAAGCATTTCAGACTTAAGGTAAGGGATAATTTTTCAATCTCATTTTTATCTGAGATTGCTTATACGTAAGTATTAACTGGGGTTATATTTTTCATCCATGTCCATAAAAATGTTTTTTATAAAGTGTTTAATATTTTTCCTTGTATTTTTAAAGTCATGTTTACCCCTATTTGACTATTACATTCTGTTATGGAAGGAATCATTCTTTTGTTTACCATATAAGGTTTTTTTTGACTTTTCTGGAAAAACTACGAGAAGAATGTTTTTTTAACTTTTACAGCATGAACGAAATTTTACAGTAGCATAATGCCTTATTTTCATGAAGTTTACTATACAAGATTTCATAAATATTTTCAATAAAACCTTTTTCATTCAAAATTTCATGGCATTTTGTGGAAAGAAAATGATTTTGAAAAATAAAGGATATTTTCCACAATTACATGTTTTCTTCCCCGGATATTTTATCAGAATTGATGTTCCATTATGATATATGCCTTACGTACTTCCAATATTTATGTCATTGCTCAAGATTTTGATGTTTAGATTTTATGTTAGTGTTTTTTCATTCAAATGTTTATGGATTGTTTTATGTTATCTATGTTTACCCTTATTGAGCATTTGAGCTCACCGTTTTTAAATTTTCTTTTCCCCAGTATATAAAGAACGGTTTTAGGTAAGAAAACAAAAGGGGAAGATCTTTATGGGAGATGTTTAAGATCTTTCACCATGATTAGAAGATCATGTTCCAAGTTTCCAAAGACACTAAACTATTACGGTCCTTTGGTTTCTGTTTTTGTTATTTATTAGGTTGTCCGCAAAAGTAATGTAATTTCTATGTACATCGTAATCGGGTCTCTACAGTTGGAATCAGAGGAAATGTTTAGTCAACCATTGGAAACTAGGTTGCAAAAACATTAGTTAGATCCCTATAGATATTTCTAAGGTATGTCTAGGGATGTCCCTATTGTTAAGTATAACTATAGTTTATAGTACTATGATTATGGTAACGATAATAGAATTAAACCTAAGATGTTAGATACTGAAATTACATCCCCTTTATTAATTTGTTTTCCTGGAATGATTACTTTCTCTCACACTTTTTTTATGGGTTTTAGACGATGGCTGGAACCTGAAGGAACCGTGTTGATCAATGTAATGGACAATGCAATGGTTGTCCTCTGAATAACCAAATGTTATGGGAAATGGAGTGAAAAATCGTGTTTCTATACTTACACAAGCTATGAATAATTCTGGACTTCTAATTGAGCATATAAGGGAAGAATATTCTATTGATTCCTTCTTAAGGTAACATCCACCTTATTTCAGTGGATCTTCTAATCCACTTGTTGCTAAACAATGGATCAGTAGCATTGAAAATATTTTTTCCATAATTCGTTGTTCAGATCATGGAAAAGTCATTTTGGTTGTTTACCATTTAGAATGTGAAGCAGACCAGTGGTGGACTCTAATTAAGAATACAAGGCCCCAAGATGAAATTGCATCCATGGAATGGGACGAGTTCAAGAACTTGTTTCTCAATAAGTACTTCCCTCGTATTCTTCGAACAAAGATGGAAAAGGAGTTCCTTGATCTTATGAAAAAGGATGTTGAATCTGTTGGTATATACGAAGCGAATTTTACAAGGACAGCAAGGTATGCATCTATCATTATTATCCAACCTGAAAGTAAAGTTGATCGATTCTTTAGTGGCTTAAAACCAAGATATCGAAGGGAATTAGCTATAAGAGACTCCAGTAGCTATGAAGAAATTGTGTGTTGTGCTATCAAGGTAGAAATGGAAGTTGTTGTAACATATCCATATCCTGGTTTTGACAAGAAACGAAAGTTGGAGTTCAAGGAAAAATCTCAAGACAATGGTGAAAAGAAGACGAATGTTTCTTTATGTTCAATGTGTGGAAAGAAGAATCGTGGAGATTGTCATAAAAGGACTAGAAAATGTTTTAAGTGTGGAAAAGGAGGTCATCGAGTAGTTGAGTGTCGAAGTAATGGGAAAAGTGTAGCTAATTATGTGAATAATGAAAATACTGTAGAGAACTCACCACCAACACTTCAATTCTATAAGTGCAAGGAAATGAAACATTATGATAATCAATGCACTAATCCAAGGGTTAATGATGATCGACGTGAGCAACCTCTTAAGGCAAAGGATAAAGGGAAGTCACATGCAAGGAAAATTTCTATTTTTGAGTATGAAAATGATGTGGTGGAATGATTAAGTTTTTATGTAATGGGATTACAAATTAGTATCATGGAATCTCATTTATGGTATCATGGAATTTTGGAATATCTAGGTATTGGTTTTCAGTAATTATATAGTACTGGTAACCATGAAAAGTGATTGAAATATTTTTTAAAAGAAGATAAAATGAACATAATGTAGGGATATGTAGAAATTAATATGTATGATATTATTCATGAGCTCATGACTGATATAAGGACTAAGTGATATCATGGTTTGAGTAGGTAGAATTTTTGGGATTTTTTTGGTATGTCGAAAGAGTTAACTTTTGACAGCATTCATGTTTTCACTAAGGTTTTATAGTAATTCTTGTTTCAAAAGAATACATGATTAAGGTATTAACATGATTGGAATGTGACCAACAAGATATATCTTATGATATATGGGGGATAAATGATGGTATTCACATGGTAGTTATGTGACCTTTCAAATAATCATTTTCATTATACTATGAGATTGGAAAGATGTATTCTGGATAAGCCTAAAGATTGGAATGGATTATGTTGGACATTAGATAGTATTATTTATGGGTAGAACTTGTTTTTCGATATTATTTCTGGAATTTTATAATAGTATAGTTTTAGAAAAAGGACAACCCATAGAACGAGTGACAACCCGTCGCGTCAGAAAAGGAAATGGGAATCGAACCCACAACTGAAGGGAGACATGCCTTTATCGCATACCACTGGCCTACAAGAATTCCCTGATTAGTATAAACTAGTTTTATTCTATTAAACAGTATGATTGATGAATTATAAGTCCATTTTTGAAATCATATACGATTAACCTCACCATAGATGGACTTATGTATATTTGATAAATTTTGATAACCTTATGTTTGAGACAGTTGGAATGACCAATCATTCTATCGCATGATCTATTAACACTTCATGGAAGACCAATTCAACTTCATTTATTTAAGGGATGAAGTGAAAATTGTTCAAGGCATAAACAACAGTGAGATTGTACCAAAATCATGTAAGTATTTCTTTTAATTCTTCAACATTAGGGAAATGATCTTGAAAACAAGAATTGTTATCCTAGTGCCCTCATATCTGATTAATCAGATGGTACCTTAGATCATCACAAATTTATATCTTTGTGATAGTTGGATTTCTCATATGCATGTCCTCTACCACTCTCCATCAGAACTTGATAGTAAGATTTTTCTTCTATATCCATATTTTCACCTATGTTCTCCTATGTGGAAAACCAGTGATGAGGTAATTTTGGAAACCATTATGTTTCATATATTAGTTTCTAAAATTATTATTTGGTATACCTTTTTACGATGTGGGTTTATAAGAATGAAACTTTAAAGTAGTAAACCATTTATAACCCCCAATAAATTCCGAGGGTGACATTCATTTTAAGGGGGGGGGGGGTAGAATGTTACACCCCGAGATTTTATGAGAAATATTCTTTTTAATTTCTTTGATACCTTCTATTGTACACTACACCATGATTATCTTGTACTATACACAACACCGTATTAGCTTGCAGTATACACATCACTATTCTTGGCTTATGTTACACACAATTTCAAGTTCGTTTTGTAGAAATTATTCCACATAATAGTAAGTATAGATTTTGTTTAATGTATAAATGAAATAAGTTTTTATTATGTTATATACAACACCAAAGGGAGATTTCAATACATGCAGCCCTGACTTGCCTAGAATTTCATGCAATCACGGCCTTCCTCGATAGCGTGTCTAGTACGCAATATCGTGTTTCACTAAACAATGATATGTTATTAAAGTATTATATAAACTAGCCGTTATGAATAGTAATTCCCACTTTTTGAAATTTAATAAAATTTATCAATCATAATGGACTTCATTTTTGGATTCAGGATATATCGAAATTATCCTAGGGTGAATTTTTGGTATTTTCCTGAAAACGTCCAATTTTTGATGAATAATGAAAAACACTGAGTTGTAGTTTAAAACTGAATTTTTATTTAAATAATTATTTATTTTATTTAAACTTATTATAGGTCAAAATAGATACATAATACATATATAAGATCAATGTAATTCATTGATGTCATTTTATTATAAATTTAGATATAAAAAAAGTTTATTGAACATTTCATCGTCTTTTAACCACATACTAGGAGAATTTGTAATTGTACATAAAACATAATTTTACCGCTTTGGTGAATTGAATTTTGAAAATCCAAGAGACACGGTTAATATCAAGGAGTAAAATGTGGTTTAATAAGATAATATTTTTTTTCTGAATAGTAACTTTTTACTTTTATTTACCGCGGTTAAAAGTAAATAGGGTAATTAAGAGTAAGAATGATATTATTATTACCCTTAAAAATCTCTTAATTATATTGGATACATTTAATTCGACCAGAAACAACCTTAATAATAAAATATTACCCTTTAGGTCTACTTGGATTAGATTAGGACATTTATTATTATTTTATTTAAAGAAGAGTTAAAATAGTTAAAATAAACTTTTTATAACTAATTTTTTCTAATATAGGGTTATACATAAGATAAATTTGACTATAAATATTAATTACAAAGATAAAAATATTTCCAACATAAGGGTATTTTATTTATAATTTTGAGACATTAAATAATTTAATTTATTTATGACACAATGATGATGCAATAATTACCTTATTAATGAAATATTAACATAATTCATGTAATAAATACCTAAATAAATGTAATTTGAGATTTTTTATGAATTATACTAATTTTCATGGATAATATGACATATTAGTATTTATTTAATTAACTATTTTTAACTAATAATTCTGTTATGATTTTTACAAAAATCAATTCCCAACTAGTGTCAAAATTGACATAAAATAGTTTCTAAGACAAATATTATATTATTAATTGATATTATATTCCTAAAAATCTAACGTTTGGCTAAATGGATTATATAAGGTTATATATATTAATAATTAACCACTTGCGGTTTTTTTGGCTTGTTATAGTATGTTTATTAACCATGTAGTGTAAGAAAACTAGAAGACACGATAAAAGTTAGATTATTTAACTTAGAGTTAAATCTAAATGATAAGGTTAAAATAGTAACCTAAACTTGTATAAAACCTATTGGTTGAGATTATTTCAACCCATCCCCACTTAATCTTTGAAATATATCAATTTGGAGCTATTATAAACCGAATATGACTTTATTATAAAATAATATTTTATGTATTTCCTAAGGTGCACCTCTCCTCCCTTATAAAAGGGAACCTCCTCCCTCTACTCTTCACAACAAATTAAGCATTCAAGATCCACAAAAACCTGACCATTTCTCTTCTCCACATCCCTAGAAACATTTTTGAGGTTCTGGTCTTATCAAAAGACCAACTCTAGTCCCTTAAGAGCAAGCTTAAAGAAGGTGCGTCGAAGAAGAGGTAATCTTTTCTACTGACTCTTTCATGTTTCATTCTTCTTCTACATCCTATTCATTAGTTGTTTCATTATAAATTAATAACACCATTATTAACTATATAATTATATGTTATTATAAATATGAAACAACCCAATTTCACCTTTTATCCATTCTATGGAAAACAAAATCATTGTGCATACATACATACGGAATACAGTCTGCACGCCGTGGTGTAATCGGATTTTCCACCACCACCTTACTTGGATGGGTATAATGGTGTAAAGAATAACAATATATGATTATTATAACATCATACAAATTCTAATATTTTATATCACCCTCTACAATTCAATTCAATATGTATGGGAACGATATCATCGCTCGTGCGTACGTACGGATTACCGTCTCCACGACGCGATGAGATTCATTCTCCATGTTAACCATTAAAGACTAATTATAAAGTATATACAATGAATAATAATGAAATATATGACATGATAAAGCTGATGTATTTATGTATATATATATTTCATCTACTTACTTTCATTCAAGTCAACAAGGAAAGGAAAACAGAGTTCACGCGTACGTACGGTCTACCATCTCCATGAATGGTGTATTTCATTTAATTTATCTATCTAATATATATATATATATACTGAATATGTATTGAAATAAAAATCATGATTTAAATTATGGATGTATGTAAATAATAATATAAGTAATAATAATATCAAGAACAACAAGTCCAAACACATACGATAAATAAAACGATGTTACCCAAAACACTGCTTTAACATGGAATTTACAAATGAACGGGTAATATAATGTCATAAGTAAACAATATATGATATCATAACAATGAATATGATTCTGTAATAAGTCATTGAAATTATTGAAATCATTATATAGGAGGTTCGGATACATACAAAGCATATCAGACTTAAGGTAAGAGATAATTTTTCAATCTCATTTTTATCCGATATTGCTAATACGTAAGTATTTAATAGGGTTATATTTTTCATCCATGTCCATAAAAATGTTTTTATAAAGTATTTAATATTTTACCATGTATTTATAAAGTCATGTTTACCCCTCTTTGACTCTTACATTGTTTTATGGAAGTAATCATTCTTTTGTTTACCATATAAGGTACTTTTTGACTTTTTTGGAAAAAGTATGAGAAGAATGTTTTTTTAACTTATACGGTATGAATAGATTTTTATAGTATCATAACACCTTAATTTCATGAAGTGTACTCTACAATATTTCATGACTATTTTCAACAAAATCTTTTTTTTAAATAGAATGGCATTTTGTGAAAAGAAAATGATTTTGAAAAATAAAGGATATTTTCCTCCAGAATTCATTTCAAGTGTTTTATCAAAAATATTTTCCATCTATGATGAAAATATTTAGTGTGTTTATTTTTCAAGTATAATGTCTCTATTATTTACATGGTTTTATTTTTCTTAAGATAAAATGATATCCATTTCTTTTATATGGATTATGTTATGATTGGATGATGTTTACGAAACCCATTTTATTCGTTGGGTTATTATGAAGGATCTAGGTTTATATTGTGGAACACAAAAGAATGATTTCATAATTAGATGGGTGGGACCTATATCTCCCTCCAATTAATTGGGTAAATATTTATATCTCATGAGATATACATGGCTGGAAGGACAAGTTAATTTGTTTCAGTGATACAAGACTGGAATGAGGAGTGAACTCGATTTAGTAAGGGACTTTGTCCACAAAGATGGTCTTAGCAGCAATTCCCTGGCTACTATGGAAATAATATCAAGTGCTTAATGGTTTTCCACAGTTACAAGTTTTCTTCCGAGGATATTTTATTAGGATTTCTATTTCATTATGATATTTGCCTTACGTACTTCCAAGATTTATGTCTTTTCTCAAGATTTTGATGTTTAGATTTTATGTTCATGTTTTTTCCATCAAATGTTTACGGATTGATTTATGTTCTCTATGTTTAACATTACTGAGAATTTTATCTCACCCTTTTTATGTTTTCTTTTCCCCAGGATATATAGAATGGTTTTAGGTAAGAAAACAAAAGGGAAAGATCCTTGTGGGAGATGTTGATGATCTTTCACCATGATTAGAAGATTATGTTCCATGTTTCCAAAGGCACTAAACTATTACTATCCTTTGGTGTCATTTTTTGTTATGTATTAAGTATTTCGCAAAAGTAATTTAATTTCTATGTATGTCATGTTTGGCTATCTACACACATAACAAAGAATATAAAGGAAAACGAATCCCTTAACACCCGAAACACCGATAATACTAAGATATCATTAACAAAGAAATGTTAAAAGATCATATATGATATCATATTAATGTATATGATTCTAGTATAATTTAATTTCAATTATTTTACCATTATAACATTGGTTAACCTACTCTCGACCATGGAAAATTACAAAGTAAGGTGTTTCAAATCTCACTTTTAATTCCGTGAGATTTACATTGTCCACCAATTTTTTATTACATGTGGTGTGTGTACTGCCCATGATTTTATTCGTTGTGTAGTATACATTAATTTATGGAAATTTACATCATCATTGTATGATCCATATTTCATGGGATGTATGTTTCGTAAACTACCAAATTGGTAATGGAATTACAAATTTCAATTTCCACTCATTCGGATTTATGAATACTTCATTGATTATATTACTCCAAGATTATCTGTGGAATCACTATTAATTTTCATATGTCATAATTTACACTCCCCTTTCTACGGACATATTTTTGATAATCATAATCACTCCTTTGAAAAATTATCAAGTCATCGATATGGACTTGATAAGAGTAATTTTAACTCAATCTCCATTTGTTGAGTTCAATATCCAATTCATTGGTGTTATTTTTATAATAATATGTGAGAATGTATTGTGATTACTTTACACTAGAAATACAATCATATTGAGTGTATTTATATTTTTCACACATAGTTATGTTGTATATTTATCCTTAACCTAAGGATACAGTATTTATAATATATTTTATCTCAATTTAAGTTTGATTGAGAGTTATTTGTTATTATACACCAATTAACTTTTATATGATGTATATAATATACTTTGAAATAGTATATCATTAATACCATTATTATAATGATATTATAGTGTTATGACTACCTCAGTTATTTGTGTTCAAGTGTCTCTCTTTTGGTTAGGAACTCTAACTAAAATATCATTTTAAATGTTTTATAAATTTATTATTCTAAATCATCCTCATTAATGTCCATGTTTTAGAAATAGTTTTAAGAATTTATTTATATGGACATTAATGATTTAAAATTAAAATTCCTTTAAAAGTTTCAAAGTGGTATGGGACACTTGGATTCAAAAATCTACTTTTAAATGGCTTCTTGAAAAATAGTGTGACTTTTAAATGTTTTCAGGAAAAGGGTATTATTCTCTAAAATAGTTTTGATGGTTATTTTAATCTATGTCAATATAATTCATTATTCTCTATTGAGGTTAATATATTACAATACAATCATTCATATTGTATTGAATGAGTTATGTTTGACTGTGGATGTGCTATTTGTATACCATTCATGGTTTGTGGCTAAATTATTGACATTTTGTATGCTAGTTTTAATATGAATGTTTCTGTTATGTTTCAAACTTTTATATGAAGAATTCATTGGTCTTAGTAAGTGAAGGGTGGAGCCCATTGTAGCACCTCGATACATCGGTAGGTCTCATTAGGCAAACTAGTTTCTTGGAACAAGGGCTTGAGAAAATCTTATTTCTAGTCTTAGCATAAGGCCTTGAATATGTTGTTATGATAGTCTGGAATTATGCATTACATCATTATGAAAGTTGTTATTGATAGTGCAAGTGATTATTCGACTAGTAAAATATCCATATGAATAAGTAAATGACATTATTATTTTTTATTTTTTCCATATTATGTTGAAGTTCAAGTTTAAAAGGCTTTTGTTTTAGTCATACATTGCCTTAAATTTTTATACTTAATTATCAAAGTTACTGTTATATTGTTATCTTTACTGAGCATCTGAGCTCACCCCTTTCTATGTTTTATTTTTCCCAGGATTTGAAGAAATATTTTATGACTGACCTATATGGATAGTCTGAGAGGATACGTGTGTGGACTATAGAGTCTATTTTTCTTTAGTTTTTAAGTTTATGATGTAATGTAAGACTTATGAATGTATATAGTACTTCCAAGGCTACTAAACTAATCAGTATTTTGACACTTGATCTTCTATGATCATGCTAATGTTATATAATAACGCACCGACTCTGGGTAACTGGGGTCGGGGAATTACAGTGATAAATTAGGCATTTGAAACATTTGTAAGTATAATTAGATTATCTTATAAACAGTTAATACAATTTAGGTCATTATAAGTAATTTCAAATTTAAATTTGACAAAAACAAGTGTCAATATTTTGATTTCTATTATTTCATAAAAAACACGCTTTTTGTTTTGAAAATAGGAATTAATTTTAAATTAATTTCTGCCACATTTGTGTTTTGATTTTTGAAAAATGAATACCATATTTCAAATCATGAGGTCCAAATTGTGTAAATAGGTAACTTTTTTATTTAGAAATTTTGAATATTTACTTCAGTAAATATTTTATTTACCGTGGTTAAGGGGTTAAATCTATTAAATATGGTTTAAAATATATATTATAATAATATTAAATTATGTAACACATATCCTAACCATATTAGCTAACACATTTCTGACCATGGTCATCCCTGGGTCGATTTTGAGACCCCATGGAGCCACATGGTAGTGATAATGATATTTTATATTAAATAATCTAAATTAAAGACAAAAATAACAATAAAAATAGTTTTTAATAAATTTTTTTTATTTGAGGTTATATAATTGATCTATTAGACTATAAAGAGTAATTAGAAAACTAAAAATATTTTCTACCACAAATATTTTATTTATAATTTTTAGACATAAAATATATATATTTATATATGACACAATAATGATGCAATATTTTCCTTATGAAATAAATAATCAGATAAATGATATTATAAATACTAAAATAAATATAATTTGATGAAATAAAAAAATATATATGTGACTATAACATTTTAGGGATGATTAAATGTATTTAGTTCTTAGTAATAATTTTTTTAGGACATCAGAAAAAATCAATTGTTAAATAATCCCCAAACTGACATAAATGAGTTTTTAAAACAAATATAATATTATTGGTTGATATAATAATCCAAAAAATCTATGGTTCGGCCAAAAGACTTTTATAATGATATTTGTATCATTAATCAACCACTTTTGGTTCTCTATGAAGTTTATAGTAATTTTATTAACCATATAATATAAAAATACAAAGAGGCATGGTAAATGTCAAGTTATTTAACTAGGAATTAAATATATAATATAAGGTTAATATAGTGACACAAACCTATATAAATCCTATTGGTTGAGTGGTTTTTGATCCACCCCACCTTAACCTGTATAAAACCTATTGGTATGGGACACTTTGATTCAAAAATCTATTTTAGATAGATTCTTGAAAAATAGTGTGACTTTTAAATGTTTTTTTAAAAAAGGGGGATATTTCTCTCATATAGTTTTGATGTTTATTTTTATCTATGTAAATGTCCTTCATTATTATTGATTGTGGTTAATCTGTTACAATAAATCTTCCATATTGTATTGAATGAGTTATGTTTGACTATGGATGTGCTCTTTTTATACCATTCAGGGTTTTTGGATAAAGTATTGAGATTTCGTATACTAGTTTTAATATAATTTTTTTGTTATGATTCAAACTTTTCATATGAGGAATTCATTGGACATAGTAAGTGACGGGTGGATCTTGCTATAGCTCCTCGATTCATCGGTCGATCTCATGAAAAAAACTAATGTCTTGGCACAAGGCCTTGACAAAACCTTATTTGTAATCTTGGCACAAGGCCTTAACTATGTGGTTCTGAAATTCTGTAATTATGCATTCCATCATTAAGAAAGTGGATATTGATATTGCATGTGATTATTCGGCTAGTAGAATATCCATGTGAATAAGCAAATGGTTTTAGTTAATTTTATCTTCTCCATATTATGCTAAAGTTCAAATTTAAAAGGCTTTTGTTTTAGTCTTATACATTGCCTCAAATGTTTATGCTTATTTATGAAAGTTTCTGCTTTATTGTTATCCATACTGAGCATCTGAGCTCACCTATTTCTATGTTTTATTTTTCCCAGGATGTGAAGAAGAATATTATGACTGAATTACAGTGATGGACTATGGGATCTCAGTGTTGTCTATGGAAACAAGGTTGTTTTAGTATTCCATTTTATGATGTAATGTAAACGATATGAATGTATCTAGAACTTCCAAGGATGCTAAACAAATCGGTCATTCGATACTTGATCTTTTTTATCAGGCCAATGATACATAATAATGCACCAACTCTGGGATTCTGGGGTTAGGGCATTACAATAAAAGAATGATTTTTAACCATGTATATTGTAATTGTTGAATAATCTCATGGAAGATCAAGTATTAGATTCATAATGAGGGAATAAATAATGGAATAAACCATAACTACACCGTCGGGGTCTCATACCAATACCATACATAACCATATTTTCAAGGTCTTATGCTAAGACACTAGATTGTTTCATGAGACCTACAGATGCATTTATGGGCTATAGCAGGTCCCAATGATCACATAATAAGTCCAATGCATTCCTTATATGAATGGTGTTAAACATAAACATCATATAAATAGCATCATAAATAACTTTCCGCAATCTATAAACATAATCACTAACCATTTTAAGTAAATAATTGAATGGTATCAAAAGAGAACATCAAAATAATTACAAATCGTTCAATAAAAGTTTAATATCATACATGATATAACTGTATTTATTTGTATATAATAAATAAAGCAGATAATTTAATAAATACACAATTAATCACAAAATTCATGGTATGTCAGTTTTAATTTTAACGATGGCCATATCTTGTTTATGAAGGACATATATGGATAAGAAGACACACTTTTTCACATGAAATGATAATATTATCACATAAAATGTTACCATTTTGAGAATCACATAAATTTAAAGTCTTAACATGAATCCATTCATGAAATTATTTTGAAAATTTTGTCTTTACACATAAAATAATATCTTATATACCTGAGATAATCAATAATAATAAAATAATATTTATTTTAAAATTTTAAGGCACATAATAAAAAAATAGGGTTTAATTATTGTTTTCCATTTTAAATCAGGAATTATAACCAAGGAGGAAAATTGTGTTTTTATTTGAAAACATTTTTTAGGGATTAACATGTATACATATATATATATATATATTATATATATATATACATCTTTACAGAATAAAATCACTTCATAAAACATAAACCAGTATGTTTTTAAATCTAATAAATTCATCAAATGGATAGAAACGATTACATATACTTATATGGGTATAAATCAATATATATAAATGTATATACATACATACATATATATATATATATATATATGAATAATTTTTTTAAATGAAAATAATAAAACCCTTTCAACCCATGGGTTTTATAACAAATTATTTAAATCAAAACCCTTATCAAACATATACTAAAATAATGTAGTTTGTATGTGTAAATAAATAAGTTTATATATATATTCCCTTCACATAAAATGATGTTTTTGGAAAAAATAAAACCCTTGGATAAATGAATTGTCTTTCAAAGTATTAGCATAGAGATAAAACATAAAACAATATCTCTAATTAATAAAATCTGAATATTAGATATATAGATACATACATACATACATATACATATATATATAAATAAATACCTAAATACATACATACATACATATATTTATTTCATTATAATCGTAGCAAAATTTATATTAGTAAAAATAAGTTCATGCTATCCATAGACTTAGAATTAAAATTTAAAACAAAAAATCTTATTTTACAACATCTGTAAATATTAATTTATATATAATGATATAGAATACATATATACATATGTACAAATGTATATCGTATATAATGAAGATAATTTGATAAATTGAAACAACTATTTCGATCCATATGCATATAAATTAGATTTTAAACATGTATCCTGTACAATATATTTTAAGAATAAAGACACACACCCACACACCTATTTATATTTACGTATATATGTACATATATAAAAAAATTATAAATAAAACATAAATAATAAAATTAAAATAGTCTTGTACCTTAGTTTGGTTCAAAAGAGGGGTTATGGGATTCTGATTTCTCAAGCATTAAGAAACTGAGGCTTTGAGGGGAAGAGGGTTAGGTGGAATTAGGTGCAAAGAGAGTTGTATAGACATATATAATATATAACCCAATTTCAATTATAAAAGCCACTAACGGAAAAAACTATTTACTAAATTATTAATATAAGACAATAATAATTTAATTAAAATCATAAACAAATCATTTTAAAAGAAAAATATATATATAACTGAATCTTTTAAGGGAGGCTGAGACATAGATGGAGATTTTGGATAAAAATTAATATCATCCTTAGAATTATTTGTAGGGTTTGAATAAGGATGGGTCTGGGGTAGATGGTGACTTAAAAAAGGGAGCTGGAGAGTGAATTATCGGTTGAACCTACGGGTTCATAGGGTAAAAACATAAAAATAGAGGAGGAAAACATGTGGCTTATCTCTGGACCGGTTTAGCACGACTAGTTTAATGAGGTTGAGGGAGAATTGGATAATCGACCCATAAGAACTTGTGGAGATAAGTGGTTTCAGATTAAAACCCAAATATGTTAAAGGGAGGTCCAATCAGGTTAAAGGGATCCAGATCAGATTAAGTCATAATGATCTGATAGACAAGACTTGAAGGGAGAAGGATGATCATAAATAGAGGTTACAAACCAATCAACCCAGCATTTTTGTGTTAAATTGTTTTTTCTCATTATATATGTATATATATGACACGTGTTTTGCCCCTTTTTTCTAATGTTTTAACTCTCTCATTGTTACAAACCATTATTTCCATTTATAATTTATTATGATAAATTCATATTTTAATGTTTTAATTTAAAACAAAACATGTTTTTTTAACAATTCAAAATATATAATTTCTTAAATAAGATTCATTTTTAGATTCATAAGAGTGTTAATTTTTTAAACTTATATATATATATATTTGTTTTATATTTCTAATAAATAAATCTAATCACACAAAATAAAATAAATCATATGTATATAACAAAATGGTAAACATGTATATCTATAATATATATATATATTAAATCACTTTTTGATATATATAATAATTATATATATTTATAAAACATATAATTTATATTTTCAAGTCATGTATATATTTTTAAAACAATTCACATTTTCAATCTTTTAAATATTCATTTAAATTCACTTTTTAAATTTTTATATATAATTTATATTATCAAAATTTTATAAAATTTCAACTTCAAATAAATTCATATATTTATGAAATATAATAACTTAAAAACAATAATTTTCCTAAAAATATGTTTTCCATTTATTTTGAGAAAAATAAAATCTTTTTTATTATTTTCTATGGATATATTATTGATAACTAAAACATTAAATGTTTTTAACATCATTAATCAAAAATTTATATTTAAATTCATTCTATTTTTTTTTAAAAACAATCATCTTTTAAAACACCAATGGTCACCAAAAAAGTCTATATTCGCATGGTATAATTTTAAAATCCAAAAATTAAAAAATTTCTTCAATTAGAACCATATTATTATTTAACTAAAAATAATACATTAAAAATTTTAAATTTTAAATCACTTAAATTACTTAATGTTTAAAATATTATATAGAATATATAAAAACATCAATGGTCAATTCAAATTAAATCCAAATGACAATGCTTATAATGGGAAAAAAGTGTTTTATAAATACCCATGCATGTGGGTATTGAGGACAAAAAAATCATCAGTGTTCTTCTCCTACTTCAAAAATGGTTTTGTACAATCCTTTAATTCTCATCATTTACATTATTCTTCTAAATATTATAATTCTCACTATATAAACCCCAACGAAAGAGGGATACTCAATATTTCTCATTATGTTACTTGGTGGAGCACCATTTGTTTTTCTTTGCCTTTTTATGAGTTTCCCAGTGTAGTAGAAGTATTTTTCCATGTAATTTTGTATTGTATCAGTGTTTTAATAAATAAAATGTTTCTTATATTGTATTATTTATTAATGTTTTCATAATTGAATACATTAATTTTCATAAAATCATAATTAGTATTAAAAATAACAATAATATTATTGTTACTATTATAACTCAGGTTCGGGAAATTATATAACACCTTCTAATCCTAATGTGAACATGTAACATAAATTAAAAGAAATAGAGTGATCTTTGGAAATTTTCATTTACATAAAATAATACAACGGTATTTGAACATAATTATCATATCACTCTTACAATAACTCTTACTAATGGAATAACCAACCTAGTAAATTCAACAAATATCTTAGGAGAAACTTACAACTAGTTTAATCCATCTTTTTACCCAATGCATTAGAGGGATAGAAATGACCCATCTATCCATAGTTCATAATGTAACCAACCATCCTTGGTTTATAACATTTCTAACCACCATTAGTTTATAAAAAACCACATTCTAATCCTTAATACATATGTTCAACTATCAACAAATGAGAAAATAAATTAGAATCTTTAACTTTCTAGCATAAGAAGAACCATTTTTTATTCATATCATGATTTCCAATGGATGGAAACATGTTTCATGAAAATATATTTCAAAAAATTAAAATCCGTCTAGATAAAGAATAGGGTTGATATCATTAAAACATATCCCTAGTGGATTATAAGTAATATCAAGTGTTTCTATCATTGATTAATAGAAATACCATTAAAAGAGCATTAATAAAATTGTTTAAAAAATAATCATTTAACTATGAAAATCACTATTTAAAACAGAAAAAAATCTAAAATATTCTTAACATTTTAAAAAGGTGGTTAATCAGTATATATTAAAATAACACATTCCTTTCAAAAATTTGTAAATAAATTCAAAATTTTCTCTATAATTTTTTAAAATATTTCTTTTTAATTTTTTAATAAATTCAAATTTATTTGAAGATATCCTTAAGAAATAATTTAATTTAAATAAAAAAATTCTCGAAATCATTAAAAATGATATGTAAGAGAATGATTCCTGGTCTAACAAAATATATAAGATTGATATAACATACAAATACCTTTATTCATGATTATTTAATAAAAAAGTGATGAAATAGAAATTAAACAAGTCTAAACAATAATAAAAATAGGAGAAGAAATGTATCATACCAAACTAAGTGAACCAAATAAGACCCGTAAGACAAAACATTATGGTAGTGAGGTGAAATAAGATAATAGAATAGAATCAACTATATTAGAAAACAAGTTATATAACCAGATTAAAAATCAAAAGAAATAGAATCAAATAATATCCATACAACCCATGCTAAAAAATTCAAACTAGAAAAGTAAGAAGTAGATAAAACCAAAATGTCTTCATATGAGCAACAATCACCTCTAAACCATCCCAAAGAGAAGGTTGTGACAATAATATAATTCAATATGCTACTTAATTCCATTCCCTTTACCCAAATCCTGTAATAAATAATCCACAACCACTAAAAAGAAAAATTTTGGGTGTGAGTACAAATCCCAGTCGAATACCACTATAGAATTTGTACAATTCCTAATATCAAGAATGAAATAGTTATTGTTTTTAAAAGAAAAATCAATTTTATAAGATATATTTGTAAATCCAAACCCATTTGTAAATCATTTTCCATTGTTTTTTATAAAATCATTTCATTTCTCTAAAAATAAGAATATAAAATGTATGATTGATAAAATAAAAATATATATCCATTCACCATAATGTAAGAAAGTAAACACATATCCATGAAATAATTTTTTTTATAAAACCATGTGAAAAAACCTCACGATAAATAATGTGGGAAACAATCCTTGACAAAATACATCATGCAATAAATAATGTATAAATTAAAAAATACTTTGTATTGGGACTTATAATATGGAAACAAGTACTAGACCTAAAATATCCTCAACCATGAATACATTGGTACCAAAAAATATTGAGTCCCTCCACATTCCATTGATACGCCCAATGTAACCCCTAGATGTTGCACACACACAAGAGTCACCTTTGTCCGTTTCATGATGCACCCATGGTTCCCAATGATCCATTTTCAAAAACCATTTCTAATCATGATAACAATTTACAAATAAATCAAATACAACCCAATATACATTAGTGTTTTAAATCTCATTTCTAAATCAACATCACCATTCACTCATTTAATCAAACACTTGGTGTGAAAAATCTTATTTTTAATAAAAACCCATTTAAAAACATGTTTATTTATAAATTATTATTTTAAAAAATAATATTAATTCAATGAAGAAGAAAAATTAGTTTTACAATAACAAAAAAATCATAGAATTAACACATTGAATAAAAAACCTACATCAAAATGGAGGTAGAATAGTCCACATTTGAAAATAGAGGTTAGGGAAGAGTAGATTGGGTCATTCTGATCCTAAATACCTATTAAACAATATCAATCCAATATCAAACCCATTAGATCTATCATCACAACTAAATGGGGTTCCAACATGATGAGATAAGGGTTCTTCTGTAGATCTATAAAGAAGAGGGAAACTAGATCAAAACTGCAATATACCTCAAGATGATCCATCAAGAACAATGTATTTCGACAATGAATCCAAGGGAAGATACCTTCAAAGAACTAGGGATGATTTAGGAAGAGACAATAGGATATTAGGAGGTTATTAGTCTTTAAATAGACCAAGGAAAATGATAAAATTAGACTTTTTAATAAATTAGAACTTGATCAACCAATTTTCTAGATAACGCCTCATGGTTAAACAAACTATGCACCGCTACGAACTATTTTATATGGGGGTGCACATTTTCTACTATAGTATGAATAGTTTGGGTAAAACATGATCAAACCATTTGAAACCCCTAGAAAACCCCCAGATACCCCTTGTGGTTGTCCCTATGCATGTATCGCGATTTGGATAACCATGATCAGACTATGAGAAATTCTATTGGAACCTCATAGAGGCCTACATCATGGTTACACATGGTTAAACTAACAGTGATCCTTAACCATTCTCCTTTTTAGTTTTCTACTAAAACCTTTTTTAAGTTATAATCCCTTGAATCATTCTAGAAATCATAATTGAAAAACAAAGGATGAACTAAGGTGTACCTAGGACCTGGTGGGTGATACAATTGTCCCCATAATAAAACTTTTTTCCCTTGTAATGTTTTTATGATTTTAGACACATAATGATTGAATTCTGATGTTTGTTCATCAATGATTCTTGCTCCCATGTCTCGTGGCTATCCCATCCACACGGCTTGAGTACCTGGACCAAGGGAATCATTTTATAATGTAGTACATTATCACAAAGATCCATAATATGAACTAGTGGCTCCAAAATGGTTGTATTAGGCTCAATATCAACATCCTACCATTAAATCGCATGGGAAGGATTCGGTTTGTACCTCATTAACTATGAAACATAAAATATGTCTTGGGTCAATTTAAAATGAGATGGTAAGTCCTACTAATATTCCCACATTCCATGTCACTCCACAATCTCAAATTGGCTAAAAAACTCAGTACCAACTTACCCAATTTACCCAAGAGAGATGTCCCAAGAGAGGCAAAAATATGAGAAAAAATGATTTCCAAAATCAAAATCAATAGGCTTCCATCATCGGTCCGTATAATATTTTTGACTACTCTAGGGTATGACCATCCTCTTCAAAATAAACTACACCTTTTCGATCATATCCTATCTGAGACTCGGCCCCAACAAAGACCTCTCTACCAACTCTGCCCAGCATAAGGAAGCTCCACTTGACCAACCATATATTTCCTCAATGGGAAAAATCATTATTTATTAATGATAACTATTATTGTAGGAGAATTCAACTAGAGGAAACTGATTTTCCCAGGATCCACTAAAATCTATCTTGTAATCCCAAAGCATATCCTCATGGAACCTAGATATCTCCCTCAAAATGTCCATCCATCTATGGATAATAATCCAAAATCAATTTCATCTGGGAACCCATCACCCATTGAATTTTTTTCTAGAAACTATATGTGAACCTTGAGTCTCACTCATATAAAACTGCATTGGGAATACCATGATGTCTCACAATATAATGGACATACAAGTCCTCATGCTATTCCACCTTTTTGTGTCCTTGATTGGTAAGAAATAATCCAAATTTACAATTCAATCAACTAAATCCCAAATCACATCATTCACACTAGTATTATATAAAAACTCAAAAGAAATATACATGGAAATATCATCCCACTTACATACCAGGATGGGTAAGGGTGGTGAAAAACCAGTAGGCCTCTAGTACTCCGCCTTAATTTTCAAACAAGTGAGGCAACAAGATAAAAAAATCACAACCGACTACCTCATCCCTGGACACCAATATCATCATATCAAATAATGATACATCATAGTATCTCGAGGTTCTATGGACCTACATGAACAGTGCCCACTATCCAAAAACTCTACGCTCAAGGAAATCAGAACAACTAACTTACTATAGAAGCACAATGATCCAAAGGGTGACTAAGACCACTCACCAAAGGTCTTCCACCATAAAGTATTATACCCAAGCATTGTCACTCAGTGTCTATCACCTACATGAGGTGAACCCCCTCATCAAAAGATGAGTATTCTTTCATAAAATACAATAAAACCTATCCAACAACCTATTATACTCCCAACATTATCTCAACAAACAAACTCATTAGATACCACTCCTTAACTTATTCCTTCATAACTTGTGTCGGTATTTTTCTACTCAATGCTTCAGAAACCACATTCCCTTTTCTAGGAGTGTATTCAATCTAAATGAAAAATTATAAATATACTCCACCAAACGTCTCTAGCTAAAATTCATACCCTTTGAGAAAAAATATATTTCAAGATCTTATGATTATATTACACTATAAACTACTCCCACAAGAGATAGTGACACCATATTTGGAGGTCATGCATAACTTCTTCCAACTCAAGATTGTGGGTAGGTTTTTTCATTTCACGAGGATGTAAATAGTAAGATTCATAGGCCCCCACCTATTTTCCATTTATCAAGAAATGTCCCAAAACCATACATTAAGCATAACATAAAACATCATAACACAAACATAGTTTTTGAAAAACCATAACATTGCAGAAGTCATCCTTACCTTCTTCTCCTCAAAATATCTCTGACATTTTTTATTCCATACAAAATTTACACCCTTTTGGGTTAATGATTTCATAGAAGATAAAATATTGGAGAAATCCTGAAAAAACCCATCAATAGTAACAATCTAAACCAAAGAAGCTCATCATCTAAAACAAAATTCTAGGATTCTCCTATGAAATAATTTCTTATATATTTTCATTATCTACCAAGACAACCCTCTCAAATATCACATTCTTGAGAAATTAAACTTCTCGGATCTTAACATTTGGGATGATTACCATATAAATGACATTCTTTCTTGTTTCAATAAATGATAACCAAATGGTCCATATACTCCTCATCTATAATAGAGTACCCAAAAAATTTAATCAATGAACATAAAATTAAAATTATTCAAATAATCCATGAAATATTTAGTTCATAAAAACCATAAATACTGTAGGAATAATAGTGAGATCGAATAATATAAAAAATTGAAATTCCCATATCTAATCCTAATCATTTCATTAGGTATATACTATTCTCATAATATCAACCGGTTGTATCTTGATTTAAGGTTAATCATTGAAAACCAATGTTCCCCTCTAAGCTGGTCAAATAGATCATCAAACCCAGGTAAAATGTATTTATCCCTAATGTACACAAAATTTAATATTAAATAGTCCACACAAAGTCTAGTAATCCCATATACCTTCTCAGTAAAGAGGAAAAGGGAAGCCAGTAGTGACATGTTATGATGAATAAATCACTTATCCTCTAGATCATAAATCTAGATATTAATTTCCACTAACATATCCAATTCCATTTCATAAGATGGCATAAAAAATTGGCATTATACTAGGGAGTAGGTAAATAATAAATTAGACCTCTCATAATAGCGGTAAACAATAAAAATAATCTAAAAAATACCATGGGGTGCATAGACACCACAATAGGAAGAGGACTACCCAAACATGTCACAATGAAATTGAGGAACATCTTTGACAACTGACACGATATAACTACATCATAATGAACAATAGGCCCTTCCCTTACCAATCTAAAGTCCAACTCACTCTGAAAAAAATTAGTGACCCCAAAAGAAGATAAAAAATGATTCCAAAAATCATTATAGTATATCTATAACATAAAACACATCATCCATTCCATTCCATGTATCTTGTTAAAGATGTTAGGATCATGTACAATGAAGTCCCGCTCCACCTCAAAGTCGGCTATAATCTCTTGAAACATGATACACATGAAATATTTTTTAGAATTCTTTCTTGAATTCTTATGAATATCCAACAATTATAAAATAAGTCACAAATGTAACCCCAAAAATTCAACTAAATTTGATGATATAAGAGAATGATTATCACCTATATCAAACAAATCTGACACCATTGAAGAAAAAACAAACACCGTTCTTATAAATGTAGCAGGCCTTACATAAGATTCCACTTATGCATACATAGTCACATAAATCAATCGAGTATTATCCACATAAACATTCCCCTGGCATAAAGATTATTGCCACCAACCTTAAGAGGATCAATATGAACCTATGAACCCTTGGTGATATTGGATCCATCGTTACTGCCATGGTATACCATTTCTCAAAAATGATATAGCCCGATAATCTAATATGACGACAAGTATTAGGATCATCTCTATAGTTAGGCTTGGTATGATTTATCCTTACACACTAATAGTAGAAAAAGTGATGTTTTCCCATTGAATCCCTTGAAATTAGTCTCAATGAAAATTGACCACCCTTCCACTTCATTTTATTCCCATAAAACACACCCTAGCTAACAACTACATAAACCAAAGCTCCACCCTATCCAGTATTTTTAGATATATCTAACTTATCCAAGATTCCTTTTCAAATACCTTTAAAAAGATTAGAAGACACATGAGATTTTATATCAACTGAATATTCGGCCTCAATCCTACGTCAATCCTTTCAGCCTTCAGGTACTCATTATTGATGAGATTTGATGCTAAATTCATTATGAAATGGATTGAATACTTCACAACACTATGATCCCCTTTCTCCACTGTTAGAAACTCCCAGGTTGTCATATCACATAAATTATCAGGGTATTACTTATGATTGAATATCATCATGAAAAATGATATGTTAAGGTACTCAAGAAACAAAACATGTAAAATAGATTCCAACCATCCCATTCCTGGTCCCTCAAGAATGTATGTGAAAAAAACCACAATAGATTCCTCAAGAGTATTCATGAAGATAAAGATCCTCTAAATCCACTCAATCCACTCCTCATATTCTAAGGTTCCTTTATCCACATCAATGACACTTGGATAGTACTTAGTGAACGTTGAGAAATGATCCACCACACATCTCGAGTTCCAAATGACTACTTGACATAGATTCTGAATTTTTATGGATTACAGACTCAATTGATGAAGGGACCACTAGAGGATTTTACTACAAATCTTGTCTCATAGCTTCCTCTCTCGTATTTGTAATATCTCTTACTAGAGACATTTTTTGGAAATTACAATACTATGAACAACCATATTTAGGGAATATGCCAAAATCATATAAAAATCTTGATTAACTCACATAAACTCATTAAAACATTAATAATTTAAATCAATTATGATTTGTATGAATAAAAACAATGATTTATAAAAGAAAATTTACATTGAAAAAAATCCCATATACTTCATTCAAATGACCTCAAACACAAGGACTTATCCTGCTATTTTTTTGATCACCATGGTAACATGAGTTTAGACATGGAACTATGTTGTCCAGACACCCTCCTATATATAATACCTAAATTATGACAGTCCTAACTCCACATCACCAAAGAAACAAAACCAAACTTAAGAAGTGTTAATATGCTTCTAGCTGATCATCCCTTGGTAACTAGATTGTGATGAACCAACCATATTCAACTTAATAATACACTCGTGCCAACCCATCATGGTGGTTAGGTGAAACTTGATAATATAATAATTTCTCATATATTACAAAATAATAAAAAACACTAGAGTACATAGAGAACGAAATAGATACCACCAAGATCCATATAAACCAATAAAAATAGGATAAATAAGAAAATTATGAATCAGATAAAACCAAAAGTCTCTATGTTACCTACCATCACCTCCAATCTATCCACAACCAAAGGTTTTGATATAAGGAAAATCCACCATGATACAATATTCCCTTATCCTTACCTAGATCCTACATTACAACATCTACAACTAGAAAAATTAAAAAGTAAGGTATGAGGAAATATCCTAGCAGGATTCATCCATAGATTCTATACGAGGTATAATATCAAGAATGAAACAGTTTTAGATTTTAAATCAAAATCATTTTTATAATGCATTTTCATAAATCCAAACCCATTTTTAATTCATTTTCCTTTAGTTTTTTATAAAATATTTCCATATCAAAAAATCCTGAAATATGAAATGTATATGTGATAAAATAGGAATGAATATACATACACTATAAAGTAATAAATTAAATACATATCCATAATATAACCCTTTAAAGAAACCATGTGAAACAACCATATAAAAAACAAGTGAGCAACAATCCATGAAAAAATACATCATGTGATCAATAATCCATAAATTAAAAAGATCTTTTAATTGGGGTCTATCCTCTGGGAATATGTACTAGAAATAAAATATACTATAATAGGAATACATTGGATCCAACCAATATCATGTCATGCCATAATCCATTGATATCCCTAATTTAACCCCTTGTGGTTCCACACACACTACGGTCACCCATGTCCCTTTACCGACACACCCAAGGTTACCAAAGTTACATTTTCAAAAAACATTTCAAAACCATTATCCCAATTTATAAAACATTTTTAAAGCCATGAAAATATACATCGGTGTTTGAAAACCAATTTTCAAATCAACATCACCATTCAAGCATTTAATATAACACTTGGATTGGAAAATCCTATTTTTAATAAATACCCCTTTAAAAACAAGTTTATTTTAAAGAAATTTTTCAAAACCACAAATTACATAAATTCAATGAATAAAACAATGTATTTTTACAACAATGATAATAAATTAATATAATTAAACAATTTTATATAAACAACAACCTCAAAATGGAGGTAAAACAAACCTCCATTGAAAATAGAGGGTGGGAAAGAGTATATCGGGTCCTCAGGATCCTATATCCATAATAGAAAATGTCAATTCTCCATAAAAGCCATTATATCCATAATAAAATCTTATTTGGGTTCCAACAAGATGTTATGATAAGGGATCTAGCATAGATCTACAATGAAGCGGGAAAACTAGATCAAAACCGCTACACACCTCAAGATGATCAAACAATAATGAAGGATTTACACTGAGAATCTATGGGAAAATACCAAAAAATCATCAAGGATGTTTTTGGATGTGCCAATATTATATTATTAGGTGATTAGTATTTAAATAATTTAAATGAAAAAGTGAAAAATACATATTTTTATCAATTTGAAAGCGGTTTGCACAATATCTTGGAGGAGGTCACATAGTTAAACTAATTGTGGAAATTAATAGTACACCCTTAATATTCATTATACTTGAGGTGTGTGTGGTTTATACTGGGGACCACATGGTTGGTAAAACTATTCTAAAACTATTTGACAACTCTGGATATCCACTAGACACCCCAAACAGTTTTCCCTGGGCATGGCACACAGTTTGACTAACCATGCTAAAATAGTATGTGTGAATCACAAATAGAACCTCATAGTGTCATACCATAAGTTCACTCATTTTTTCAAAAAAACAATGCTCCATGACTATTATAATTTTAATTTTTCTCCAAAAACTCTTGTTTTTAAACATTGATCTCCCAAATATTCACGAAACCTAATACAAAGGCTCAACTAAGGCATACCAGTGAACCAATTGGTTATACAAGAATTTTTATATTGTTTGGAAAATTAATATAATGTGATCTATACTAATGGTACTTTCAACATATATAATATTTATATAATATGAGATTGTATCAAAAAAATCTGTATCGTTTAGGAAAATTTTGAGTCTTAAGCCTATGAAAAAAATGTCTTGATTTTAATCATTAAATATAACATGAACATATTGATATTAATGATATAAAAAGTCAAGGATAAGTATATAAACATTATAGATATAACAAATATGTTCCAAACAAAGAAAACATAAGCTGAATAACCCAAATACCGATATTATAATTGAATGGAAAATTAATCAATGGAGTTTTTACATGTAACAAATTTAAATCCACACAATAAATAAAAATAAAAAATAAATCTAATAATGGACATTCCACAGATAATTTTGGGATAATATAATTAATAAATAAGTCATAAATCCTAATAAAAGGACATTGAGTTCATAAAAACATTACCTCATGTCTAGTCTTGAAATGTACATTCTTTACATTCCTATATAAAAAATTAATGTTAATTATTTAATCATTAAATTACATTACCCATGTTTAATCCCTTATCATGAAACCATTTATTTCATTTATTATAATTATACATTTATCTGAATTATTGGTTAAGTCCAAATAAAGTGTTTTGAGGATATTCAGTTCATTATTACAAAATAACTTCGGCAGGTTGAGTTTGGAAAAATGGATCATGATTATATAATTTATAGAATATTAGTATTTTTATAATTAACATTTTTATATATTAAATATAATTTTAGAACCAACTATGTAATGTGGTTATGAAATATTAATTACATTACAAATCATGGAGATGATAGGTCGTACATACACCTGAGAAACACACCCATTTTTAATGGTCATGTGGTAAAGAAGTTAAATATCATTTTATCATTACATAATGATGACTATATCATAAATACAACATTATCTATTTAAATATTTCTATATATACTATCCATGTGATACAGTTATAAATAATAAATCAAATATTTTCATGGAGGTTGTAATACAAACATATAGACAAATCATGTTCTCATTTCTTCATGGATGGAATGGTGTGAAAAAAGTTGATATATTATTTTTCATGAATTATAATTATGTAATAAAAATCATATATATATATATATATTAAATATATCAATATAACCCTCCATGATCTGCGGTGATGGAAAATAAATTACATTGATTTGTACAGAGGTAGTCTGTTATACATAATATTGATGGTTACTTTTTCCATTAGTTGAAGAAGGTGATGAATTAATGTAAATATATAAACATAATAACATCAAATTATATGATATATACTGATTCTATTATATAAAATTGGATAAAATAGTTTTTAATGAGTTAGAAGAAGAAATAAAACTATAAAACTAATTTAAATTATATACATCATCTTCATACAATCTCTTTTTCATCACAACTTAATCCCTCTGCTATTGATTTTACGACCGAAATAAAACAAATATGATGTGGTAGGTATGTTATGGATGTATTTGGGTAGGTATAGGTTTAAACAATGGTTGTTTAAGTGTACAAAAAATAGGATATATGGTGTCATTATATAAGAGGAAAGAGGGGAACC
Source organism: Viscum album (assembly GCA_963277665.1). Classification (NCBI taxonomy): domain Eukaryota; kingdom Viridiplantae; phylum Streptophyta; class Magnoliopsida; order Santalales; family Viscaceae; genus Viscum; species Viscum album. Next base: position 715,348,740 of record OY728133.1, on the reverse strand, counting down.
TTTTGTATTAAATAAAGTATTATATTAATATTAAATAATTCCTAGGTTCACGTTGTAAGAAATTGATATATTTAGAATATATTATAAAATAAATAAATGTAAATATTTATATAATATCATCCAATATAATTTAAACAAGTTTTGGTGATGTTTTAAACCCTTATCTCTTAGTTTTAGCCTTTTGTTAAACCTTTTAGCGATTAGGATGTTGGTAATATTTTTTCCTCTTTAAGGGTCAATAAATTCACAATAAAAATAAAAGTGTATAATAAGGGGAAAATGATTGATATTATTGAACACATCTCATTAAATTAAAAAAATATTGTTTTTCAATGAATTTTATATCTTTTAATAAAATATTATTTGACATAAGATACCATTAAAACCATTTTAACAACTATTCACATATTCTGACTGTAAAAACATAAATATGGAGATGGAATTAAAATATATGAACTATAACAATAAAATAAAAACTATTATTAACCATAAAATTCTTTTTACATCATAATATATTAGAAATTAGTAGTTTTTATGTTATTAAAATCATTTACTTTTATTTTTCACTATTGGCACAAGCACTATGTAAGCGTTGTGTTAGAATTCAAGTTAATTTTAAAATCACTAAAAATTATAAATAAATTACCTCACAAAAATAAATTATGTTCAAAATAAAATTTTATATTAATTCATAACGTCTTATTATACTTTTTAGAACATATAATACAAATTAAAATCAAGGGAGTGAAGTTTTAAAAAATTCCTTTACATAAAATAATATTAAGGTATTAATCAATGAAAAATAAATAAATTACATATTTTAGAATATATAAATGGGATGTTAGAAAAATATCATCCAATATAAATAATTCAAATGTTATTTAAATTTTCAATGACTTATCCCATTATATTTAATATTAATTACCCGATTTACCGTTACCGAGGTGAAAAATATTTACCACAGTTACTATTCAGTATGAATAAAAATAATGTTGAAATATTTTCCCATTAATATACTATTGATTAAAAATAAGAAATAAAAATTTAATTATTCAAATTCTAGAAGATTAAAAGTTAAATTTTAATATATATGCATAAAACATAATGAAAAACAGTTTTCAGAAGAATGTGTTTTAAGCCCAAAAATAAACTTATACCAAAATAAAGTATAATGATGTTTAATATGTAATTAATTATATTATATATAATTTTATAATAATTCCTTTACCTTAATATTGAATCTAAAAAATAGTGGTTATTTTCAGTGGAAATATATAATAGCTTTTAGAATATCATAATTTTTTACTATTCATTGAAAAATCAATCTTTTTAGAAAAATACAAAAATATTATTATAAGAAAATTTTTCTGTGTTTACTTATAAGAAATAATTTTTCAGAATTATAATTTCTAGAATTTGTATAAATTTATTATAATATTTTATCATATAAATTAATAAAAACCAATTTTATAGAAGATGTATATTTGAAGTATAAAATAATTATTCTTAAAACCGAGTGTCTATCTCTTAAGAATTAATCAACAAATTATTCTTGAATAATACCATTTTAAATATATTTAATAATTTTTTTCTCCTACTCATATTCTTTAATTTATTGAAAAGGTAATAATGATCATATTTAAATTATAATATTTCTATTTTTGGCGTTTCATGTCATATAAATTATTATACAAAGTGTTATTTTAAAATATTAGGATTTCAAAAGTACCCTATTTTGAATTCATTTGATTCAAGGGTTTCCAACATGATTCCATATATTGTTGGATTGAGTATAATTATTGTCTTAACCGAATATCCATTATCTATATTGTGTAAATATCATATGTTTTATTATCTTGATTGATTGATATTTACCTTGAAAGTTACTCAACATCATTGAAAACCATTTTATTTCTTTGGGTTCTTCATGATTTTTTGAATAAAAACCTTATTATTTTTGATCACGTGTTCATTAAAATATTTTGTTAATTTATTTTTTTATGATCACAAATACACACATTTGTGCTCATAGCAATGTTACTTTTTATGTGAATTTTAAAAATATGATATTCATTAGAATATTTATTTTTATTCTGGAAGCATAAACAAGTTGATAATATGTGTGAAAATATTTTATTATGTATTCTGGATGTGTTTGAATGTAATCAAGAAACACTATTCATACCCTATGTTTGTATGCATATCATATGGTTTGGGAACCCTACTCTTCGAATAAAACATATAGATCATGAACCCTACGCTACTAAAAAGGTATTTATCAGAAACCCTACATTTGGAAGAAACCCTATTTTTATGGAACAAATGTATGGTTCATTAACCCTACTTTTGTAAACAACCATACATTATAAACCAATCTTTTGGGGCTTTTCTCTACATGAAAGAACCTTATATTTGACTTGGTCAATGACATTGTTTTAAAATAAAGATATTATCCATGATTTCTGCAATGGTATCTCCAGAACTAAATATCTCTTTAAATTTTTGTATTACAGACCTAAAGGCTATCATTCAATTAATTAAATGGTTCTTATTCCTAAGGGAACATCTGAATTTATTTGAATTATTTCGACTTAAAATATTCAAGATTTATTATTCTGTATTTATAGAATTTTTCAACCTAAAGATGATCGACCTATAATATAAATACATAGAAGGTCATCTTATGAATATATTGATATGCATTGAAAATAAAGAGTTGTGTGATTGTTAATAATATAGCATTGTTTAATTCAAAGTTAAAATTTTGAGACATACATGTTTTGGTCTAGTCGATCTAATCGATGTAGTTGTTATCATTGTTGTTGTATATTATTTTTAAATCATCTTCTAAAAGTATGAAAAAGTTTGTTTTTCAGAGTTAGAATTTGGAGACATACACGTTTATTCATCTATCTGGTTTTTTTATCTATAACTGTTTAAATGATTTACTTGTGATGTGTATTAACTATTTTTTATTGTTGTTCTTGATTATAGATCAATACATAATTCATTTTATACAGCAATTATGAGTGAATATTTTTTTTCATAATAAAATCATTCTATATTGATTTATTGGAGTATCGACCGCTCAGACTTTGTCATGGTGGGAAGGAGTATTAGCTTATCAGACTAAGATTTGAATTTATGGTTTCATATAAAAGAACCACAAGGCCTTGAAAAAGACATATTATAAAATTATCAACTTCCTATACTCACTTGTAGAAGTCCCCATTAAAATGTCTTACTGGTAAAAATCAACAAGCTCTTGGAGAGAGAATTGGTGGAGTGGACTAGGGGATCTTTGTGCGCTGTACCACTATACATATCTATGTTATTTGATTTAGTTATTTTTATGACTCACTTTTATTTAAGAGAGACCGAGTGAATTTCTACATATCAAGATGGTTGTTTCGAATATCTCAATGTTTTTAAAGGATCAAAATTCACAACTTCTTGTGTTTTTTTCATAATTGTTCCAACCTAAAAAAGCGGAATCAATGGAAGGTCTCTATTGATATATTTCTTCTTTTGAAAATACTATAAAATTTTATTTCTATACGATATTAATAAGTAATATCAAATATTTCACCCTACAAAAAAATTACTTTTTAGAAACACTTGATTATTTTATTCTATACTATCAAGTGCATAAAAAGTTTAGAATCTTGTGTAATATTAATGGTATCTTTTTCATGTAACAAATAATTGTTAAATATTTAGGTGTATTAAAATCATGGAAATTATAAATCACAAAGAAGATCTATTAATGATTCATGATCCTAATTTTAATGGTGATAATTATATATATTGGAAAGCTTCCACAATTATTTATTTGAAAAATATTGTAATATGAGTTTTCCTAAAGGCTAACAAGACTTATGGAATTCCAATAGAATATCTAGAAAAATGGAATGACGATCAAGAAAATTAATATGATATTATTTGAAATGAAATAAATGATACTGTATGTGGTTTAGGTTTTAATGATATTAATTGAGTTTCTCAATTTTCAAATGAATATATGATGTAACAGACTATTTCTGTTGCATATGAAGAAACTGATAAAATTAGAAAAATGTTTTAAAATGTTGAAAAGTTAATGTTTGATACTTTTAAAATTCATGAATATTAAAATATCCATAAGATGAATAAGATATTAACAAAATCTATCATTAATGTTGCTGTTTTGGTATATCTAATTATGAAATTAGATCAAGTGAAAAGACTACTTTGAGTTTTACCTTCTATGTGGAAGGGATTATCTACTACTATATGATAATAAACATAAGTTAAATAATTGTCAATTAAATAATTGATGGCAACCGTGTTGATGCATGAAGCTAAGATACAGGATGAAGTGTAAAATAATATCAAATATGAAAAATCTACTTTAAAACTATTATAAATGTATAATCTCATTCTTGTTAATTAGATTCAAAAAAAAATTCATCAGATCATGATAAATGGTTTTAAAAATTTCATAAAAAAATAAGGGTATTAAATATAAAGATGTTGTGGATGAAATGATAAAGGTCACCCAAGGTCTAACTCTCATTTTATAAAAGATCAATTTAAATCCTATTATGAATAAAAATTGAAGAAAATTATGAAGTATACATGGACTGGTTCTTGTTGTCAAAATAATGAATCTTCTTCGAGAATTGAAGCTGAACTTAAATATTAAATGGTATGTCTTATGGATCATACTAATGAGGTACAATATTTGTACACTCGAAACCCTAGTTATGAAAATTTCATATGAGGAACTAATTAAGCATTTCATTATGCATCATGATAAATTTTAATATTTAATGGATGGTCATAGAAATCATATAAAATCTTATGATTCTATTTTATTAGATAAATAATATTTGTAAATAAAAATTTTATATTAAAAATTTAATTCATCCAAAAAATTTTATGATGTATATGAAACTAAAATTAAGGAATTATTGGATGAATTTGATAACTTTAAACATTAATATAGTATACTTATCAATAGAGAAACATGTTTTAATAAAATCCGTGTTAATAATAAAATTAACAATGGAAAACTTGGGATAGGTAGTAATGGTGAAAGATAAAAATCATATAGGAATTATTATTATTTTGGTTAGAATAGAAAAATAATTTCGATTTTTAATTTTTTTTATTGTGGTATTAATGGAAATTATGAATATGATTGCTGTTTTAGAAAACATAAATTATTTTCTGTTAAAATTTTTTATTGTTCAAAATAATTATATAAAATTAATATTATACACAAACTAAATAGATTTGGTTACCAAAAACCTTACATGATAATGCTGTTGGACCTTATAGTATATGGGTACAAAAACGAATCTGTATTTGATGTTGTATAGGAATACACCATCAAACCACAATGTTAAATCATTAACTGGTTGTTTGATAAGTATTGGTAAATTTATATCTTAATGAAGGAGTGATCAACACTGAAGTAGTTAGTTATCAAAAAATCATTATCACTGGAACAAGATGACACATGAAGTATTTCATTACTATCTTCATATATATTATTTTATAATATTAACTTTTTTATATAGTATTGTAGAGATCTTTGATACTAAAATTATTAAATCCTTCCTCACCCTTTGAATCAAGCTGTTAAAAATTATTTGATTACTGAATTATGTTAATAAATATATTAAATATTCAAAATTCTATAAGAGATGTTTTAATATATATCTCTTTATAAAATGGTACTTATAAAATATAATAATTGTTTACTTATAAAAACAATTTTATGAAAAACAATATTCTTTTATCTTAATATTTTATCCTATCGTTGTTTTAAAATTTAACAATCATAAATATTCATTATTCATCTATGAAATGTTCTCTTTAAAAATTCTTTTCTTATGTAATTTTTTTTTCAATAATTAAAATCTGAAATTGTAAAACATTACTTTTGGCTCGAGAATATGAAGCATCATCTACACATATTTTTAAAAAAACATATTGTTTTATCTTTAGAAACCTAGAATATATTTTTTGAAACCTCTTAAATTGTTTATCCTTCTTCTTTGAATTATAATATATTAGTATTATAAAAACTAAGTAGTCAATAACTTCAAGTTCATAGAAAACTCTATCTTCAAATAAAATTAATGTTAAACCTTTCTATAATCTTTTGAGATAATAATTATTTTCTTATGTTACGGATTCATTGGAAAAGTCTTCTAAAAAATATATAATAGTTCATGGTTTTGAAGAACTCCAAGATTTTTGTCTCAAATGATTAAATGTGGAATGTATTGTTAATATATTTTGTCAGAGTTAATACTTTAAATGATGAATTTTTACAACTACATTCTGCTATGTATGCGTCTAAGAATTCATATGAAGAAAATAAAAAAATATTAGGTTTGAATGAATTTTTTGATACACATCAATGGGAGTATCAAAATTTAAATGAATGTTTGATTTCATAATAATTCATTGACGAATTTAAGGATAAAATGTTTTTTCATATGGAGTTACTCAGAAAATAAGTTGTTACTAAGTTAGATCATGATTAGGTAAAATATTTTTTGGTTAAAAAATTTTCAACCTATTCATTTTCTAAAAAATATGTAGTTATTTAATGTAGAATAGAATAGTTATTATGATTTTTAGATGGTTTTAGTGAAACTTTTTGTTGATTGGAATGTTTAGATGATCTATTTTTCCTTCATAACATCGCAAATTTTAATCATCACACTTATTTTTTTAAATAAAATATATTATATTTTTTTGTTTAAATAACGTTATAAATAAAAGAGAGTTTCATAAATTTTTTCATAATCTATTTTTAAATTTCTATTCTTATGATTTTATGAAATTTTTTGTTTTACATGAAAATACGTGTTTAATATTTGACTATTTAAAATTCATTACATGTGATAAATGAGTCTATAACTTTAAGTGATAATGTTTTCTATTTTTATATTTTTTTTCATTTATGACATGGATAAAATATTTTATCCTTATTTAAAAAATCATTGAAAATATTTTATTTATTTATAATTATGCTAAGTATCAAAGTGATTTATTTTAATAATTTACCATATTTTTAAATATTTTGTTGTTATGGAATTAATTAAATGATTTAATACAATCACCATTAGAAAAAGGTTCTAAACCCATAGAGCTATACCCACAGTTTTATAAACCATAGGTATAGGCTAATTAGGGTTTGTTTATACGCACAGTTTTTGAATGAACCATTGGTACATAAAATCTATACAAATGGTTTTTACTAAACCATTGGTATTGAGAGGAGAATATTTTCTTCCCACCCACGTCCCCCCCCCCTCACTTGTTGGGTCGCAACACCCCCCCACCCCCCCCCCCCCCACCCCCCCCACAGTCCCCTTATCCTCTCATAGGTCCCCTTATCCTCCTTTATTCTATGTTTCCCTCACCTGACGCCCCTTCTCATCCTTCAATCTATTGAAAAAACCACATATCCTCATCCTCTAGTCAGTGGGAATCCCCCTACCTCTTCCAAATCTAGATGGGAATCCCTTCATAGGCTTTACATCCCCCTAGGTTGGCCTTTCCCTCACTGGACACACATCCCCCCTAAATCAAGCATCACCTTCTACTAGGTCAACCATACCTTCTATTCGAGCTCCCCGCACTATGTTGAAGATCCCCTATAGTTGAGAATTCACATATACTATTGGGTGTTTTTCTGAGTCGGGTCTTCTTTGACAGTGAGTCCCTAATCCTTCTTTGGGTATGGTTAATTGATTTTGGTTTAGATATAGTTTTATTGATTCCATTGTTATCATTTCATATTTTTTGATTTATCTTAATATCTGGTTGATTTTGGACTTCTAAAAACATAAAATTACTAATAATTTATGTGTTTTAAAATATAAATCAGTTGAATATCACAATGAATATACCATGAGAACATGATTTGTTTGTGACTTATGTGAAGAATACATAATGTGTTTCTAGTTTCATAAAGAATATCCTATTGTATGTGGAATAATTAAAAAGCTCATTAAAATGATAACAATATTCTACATGTATAATTATTCATACCATTGATGATTTTTGGATTAAGTTTTCATGTGATTGGAGTGTTATACTTTTCCAATAAAAATGTTATCCAATGCTTACTATTTAAATACGTATATGATTTATGTGAAGAGAAATGGGTTTATGGATAAATGTGATGTTATTTTTAGATACATATATAGTTGAATGTGTAAACATATTTTAATGAATTATAAAATGTTATCTAGATGAAAAGTACCCTAGAAATATGGAATTAAGTCATAGGAAATGTGTTGAAACATTTTTATAGATGTTGTTAAAAAGAATGTATTTTTGTGTTTTCTCTATGTTGATTTTATCAATGAAATAACAACAATATATGAAGGATTCATTTTGAAAATTTATTTTCCATCACATGGAAATATATATATGTGAAGTGAATGTCTTATGAAATTTCCATTCAATTGTTTTTTATTTTAATATTTTGTAAGAATCATTTACTCCATTTGATTTATTTGTTAAACAACAGTTCATGAGGAATAAAATTATTGAACCAACATCATGAGATAATATACATATTCTATAAATTGATCATATAATTTATGAGATTATTATTTCCTGTACTATATAATAATCACAAATTTGAGATGTTAAGAAATTATAGATGATAAACAATTTCTAATTTAGTGATATTTTACAAATACTAAGCCATTATGAAATTATCACTTTTCAATAATCATGAATAGGTGAGAACATGATACTCAGTTCATCTTGGAGGATAGAAAATTATAATCTTTTACATTCTAGATAATATTGTATAGAGTAAATGATTGAGATTATATTATCTAATCTATGATTGGCTCATCTTACCAATCATATTAATGGGTTTTCAAATTTTGTGACTAAAGCATATAGTAATATTGTGTCCCTCATCTATTAATTTTTCCTACATCCAAGTAATGTTAAATTTTAAAACAAATTGGATTAGATTCTAATATTTAAATAGTTTTTAATGTTAATATAATAAAAAATTTATAATAATATCATCTTATTCAAAACCCCCACCTTTTCAGTGGTGATGTACCTATATTTACTGCTAAAATTAGACCAAGTAACTCCACTACCTTACTATACATGGTTATAATTTAGTTGATGTATTTTGATGCTTATAAATAAATTATATTTTTTGAATGAATGAGGTAATATAAATGGAAATTTCATAATAAAACAATTGGTTCAGATCTTTGTTATGGATGTGATTGTAGGGGGAATTCCTGACCCAATAATAGATCATTAAAAATATAACTCCATTAGATTATCAACTGTGAAAATTAATACTTTTATGTTTCAAAGGATCTCAGAATGGTATTTTATGTTAGATTCTAGATAGATATTGTATGATAAAATTATTATTGTGCAGTTCAACTATAATGACACATACAAATGTTTCATATTCATAGAACCTTCCTTAGACCATTATGGTTTACCTTGTTGATCATCCCTTTATAGGATAGAGGTAATAATTTTTTCTCTAATATTGAAAGGGTTTAAATTGGTGATAAAAAATAAGGAACCTACAATAAAAATTTGAATTAGATGTAACTTTTCCATTTTGATGATATAATAGTTTTATTTTTTATTTTACATATCACTTATTTAATTATGGTATAAATTTTTTATTGGAAGATAAATATTGTTTTCTTATTATCGAAAAAATGAAGGATGGAAGTATTGTACAGATACGATTTCAACCGAGTTTCAAAATAATTTGGAGATTTTTTTATATTTTTTATTTAATGATGCTTTAGAGGGAGGTTGTATACTGTTTCCATGATATAAATGTGTTAGAAGGCCATGGATATACTGGGAAGAAGTTAGCTAAAAAATAATGAAATTTGGATTTTAAGAAAACTATTATTTGGTATCACCATGGATAGACAAGCCAATTTTCTACCGTTAATGAATGAAATAAAAAAAGTGACATAGAGAATTTAATATTTGATTAGTTTCCATTTTTTCATCATCTCAAGAGAGAACGTATGATAGTGCAAGATGGAAATGATATCAGTGCATATGAGGAAAATACTGAAGACATTGATGATGAGAGAGTGAAAATTTTATTGGATGATTCCAGAGCTCCAATATATCAGGAACGTATTAAAATGAACAAGTTGGAATTTTTTTGAGGTTAAATCGAGGGGAAAATGTATGGAATTTCTAATACCTCTATTGATTATATTCATACATTTTAAGGCCTTACTTCCTAATAATGTAGATATTCCCCCAATTAATTACAAGGAATAGAAGTTAATTAATAATCTTGGCTTTCCTACTAATAAAGTAAATTATTTTCTAAAAGATTACAATTTATTTTGTGAGTAAACAACTCACATTAATGACTTTAATAAATCTGTTACATCACAATGGAAGACAAATTCAGATGGAAGACCATCTCACGTTGCACAAAAAGTCATGTGGTACTTTCCATTGATTATCAAATGTCAAACTCTATTAATGTCTTCAAAAATATCAGCTAATATGCAATGACGTGATGTTGATATAATTACTGTTTATGATGATTTGGTTAATCCTAAAGATTGATTATCAGGGCATACATTTGATTTACAACCTCTCCATTTTGTATCTTAGGTGTGTAATGTTAGGTCGGGCATATCCTGTGATGGTTTTAATTCGTTTGGTCAGGTGATTATATCTCACAACATGTGGGAATGTTTTATTCATTTTTAATCTTTATATGTGGATGTGTATGAACAAACCTTTCAATTTCTTCTTTATATTGTTATTTAGACATTCTGATCCTGATAATTTAATATATGTCTACTTATAGCCTTTAATAATAGAGTTGAAACAACTTTGTGGTGTAGGTGTGCATACATTCCATGATTCTTCAATGAATACGTTTTATATACGTGTTATCCTTCAATGGATAGTAAATGATTTCCCAACTTATCAAATTATTTCTGAGTGGAGCATAGAGGAAAAACTACCATGTCTAATTTATATAAAAAATACAGGACGGAGAAGTCTTGAATATAATCAGTTATTCAGTTTCATGGGGCATTGACGAATCATGCCTATGGATCATCAATACAGGAAGAATATTCAGAGGTGTTATATTACTATTGACACTGAAAAACCACCACAATTTATATCAGTATGTGATGTGCTTAATGAATTAAAATATTTTATTTTTTTATTAGGTAAATTTTTGTTTATATGTAAAAAGAGGAATAATTTTGATACTGAATCCACTTACAATTGGAAAAATGGAAGTATTTTTTTGATTTTTCATATTGGTCTACCTTTTTGTTACATCATTGTTCAGACATAATTCATATTGAGAAAAATATATGCGAAATATTTCTTTCAGTTTTTTTGAATATCAAGGGGAATCACAAAGTTGGCTTTCTATCTCATCTGGCCTTGTTGGATTGGGTTATTCGACTAGAACTACATCTTGTGTGTATCAGTGGAAACACATGGAATATTCGTTATACTTATTTTTTTATGACATCATCAAACGAAGGATAAATTTCTATAAGTACTGAAGAATATTAAGATTCTTGATTGTTATTATAGCAACATATCTAAACGATTCACCAAAATAGATTTGAAACTGATATCCCAAAAAACATTGGATTATCACATCATTCACGCTGAATTGATTCTAATCGAAATTCAACATTTTACACTCCTGAAAAAATACCCTATACTAATAGTTTGGAGAACCGTTTCCATGTAATCTATGGGGATAGGTTTATACTAATGGTTTTGGGAAAATCATTGGTATTTGTAATATGAAAATCTATACCAACAGTTCCATAAAATCGTTGGTATATGTAGTTCAAAAAACAATCATTCAGTGGGTTTTGATCCCATCACCTCCCGTTTGTGATTGAACGACCTAACCACTAACATTACATTCTTTTGTGAACATAATTTCATAAATATATATATTTATTATCATAAGTATTTTAAATTTTGATTTAATTAATGTCCTCTGTAAGAAGATTCCATTAAAAAAACTTGTACCTATACCAACGGTTCTCCAAACCATTGGTATAGACCTATACCAACAGTTTTGAGATCTTTTGGTAAAGTTTCGTTGATTTTGGGAACTATACCAACAGTTTTGGACAAACCTTTGGTATATGGGTGGACCTGTAACAACAGTTTTCCCCAAGCCATTGTTATAGGGTCTCTATAATGGACATATACCAACGGTTTTCCCATAACTGTTGGTATAGCTCCAATTTAGTGACCTATACCAATGGTTTTTGGAAAACTATTGGTAGAGGTTGATATAAGTGACCTATACCAATAGTTTTGGCCAAACTATTGGTATAGGTCCAAATTAGGGAATAATACCAACGGTTTTTCCAAAACTATTCGTATAGATCATATTTCCAGAAGTGATATATTCTATAATATAAGGGTGAAAGTGATTCAGTTGTTCCATTTTTTAGAGATCTTTGTAATAAAATGTTATTCGAGTCATTCTTTATAAAAATGCAGCAAGAGGTGTTGTTAATTCAATGTGAGTTGGAATTTTTTTCCTGCATCCTTTTTCACCACCATAATTCAATTAAAACGTCATTTTCAAACTATGAAACTTCTTGGGGGGACAAATGATTTTTGGTGGATGTCTTCGACTGACAGAAACATGTTCACAATGAAATCTTATGTCTAAAACAAGAATTTTCATGAAGGTTCCATTATGAGGGGTTATTTAGCCAATGAATTTATGGATTTTTGTTCAATGAATTTATTGGATGTGAGAAAAAGACATAATAATCCAATGATTAATAAAGATGAGTGGTATGAGGAGATTCATCATTCATTTTCATCTTTTCCCAAAACATGAGGACTTTTCTAGTTCATATATATTGGTTACATTGAGCTTTAAAGCGCAGGATATGGCACATCACACAATCTTGTTGAACTGTGGTTTGTTTGATTACTATACAAAGTAATTTGGATATCTATATGTTATCTCCTACTATGTCATTTAACATATACCATAGACATTTTTTAATAATTTAATACATGGAACATGAAAAAATTATAAATAAAGTTCATCGATCATTTTATTTTGAGAAGGAGAAAGGCTTTGCATTGCCAAGAATGTGCAGCTTGGTTGAAATCAAAGGTATGACCATTACATTAATTAAATTAAAATATAGATATTCATTTAATTATATTACTCATATCTATTTTAGGTATTGAGTTTACTTGCGGACTCTGTTTCTCATGAATTAATAGCATTGGATTTTGGACCTAATTCTTTGGTTTGTGATTGAATATATTTAATATTAAATGGATATAAATTTTTTATAATATATTGAGTAGTTAAAATGAGAGCACAGTGCATCAGATAGTTGACCTGGATATGAAGATGTGTATTATTATAGACTGGTTGAGAAAATGTTGTTATTAGATTTCTACTTTCAAGGCCGAGTCACTATAATGAAATGAAAATGATTTGATTCAATAACGGGCTATGGTATATTTATTGATGATTTTGGATTTAGAGTTATTTACATGAGTCGATTCCTACATAATGATAAACCATACATTTTTGCATCAATGGAGAAATAAGTGTCCAATTTGAATGATCATATGATACCTCATTACATTTTCATTAATGAAGTAATCCTAAGACATATTGTTCATGATATTGGGGATGAAATTTCCACCATTGACTCCCCAATGGTGTTGACCAAAATATTTCATTTGATGCCTCAAATTGTCCCACTGTGAGAGTTGATGTTGAACCTATTGTAGTAGAGGGAAATATATATAAGCAACCATATATGATTACAGTTCTTTTAGTTTACCTTAAAATGAATTTCTGATGTTGGGATTAATCTAATTACTTTAATTTTGTTTTATTTTTGTAATTATATGTCTATTTTTGTATTTTTTTGGTTTCATTTCATTTAATAATATTTATTTCAATTCAAAAAACTAGGTTTAAAATGGGGTTTGAAAAAAATGTATAACTTGGTTTTAAATTATCATTACTAAAAGATGTTATAAAATTGTTTGTCTTCTATTAATTATAAGTTATATACATGAATTTTAAAAAATATTTCTAAAAAATGTTCATTTCATTGTTATACAGATTATAAAGAATACAAGATAAGCTCACAATAAGTTATTATTTGATGTTGATCTTGATATACATGAGCGCGGGTTTCCTTAATTGAGTGTAATAATTGTAATATTTTTCTTCGGCATTACATATAATATCATGTTCATATTATTAGCCATTTTTTAGGGATATATAGCTCCAGAGTTTCCTCCTACTAACATAGGTTCGAGCAAGGATCCTCCATGATTTATATGGAGCACCCATCTTACCACTACCCACACATTCCCATCAGTGGAAATCCCATCTACCACACTTGTTTGTCCTCCACTTGAGACTCTTGGTATGTTCCCAACCATGCCCCCACCATCATCTCATTTATATTATTCTTCCCATTCCATTTATACGTGGAGTCAACTGATGTTCTCACGTTTAACAATTCTACATCCATTCATGTATCCCCAGAACTACTACCATTATTCTGACATGTCTACACCACAACCATTTCCTACCATCCATCCTATATATAATGAGTTTGTTCCTTCAGTTTCCACTCTAGTGAATGATGATCAGCCAAATTCTGCAGTGCAAAAGATACTTCATTCAGAGGGTACTGATCCAGCATAGTCCATAGATGCATCAAATCCTATTTAGGTGCCTTTATCAGTTTTTATTATAACTATTTCAAAATATAATCTTTCATTTTTTTCATATTATATCATCATGTAAATATTATTTTCCACATATTATTTTTTTCAGTGGGATATTCTAGTAGTTTACATGGGCACATTCGTATTGGGATGCTTTGAATCGAAAAACTCAGATTACAGTGGATTACAATCCTCAAAATCAAATGGTTGGTAAAAATTCAAGGTATTATAGATGTTTCAAGGCCACATTATACAAATACCATGATATCATTTTGGTGGAACAAATATCATGGATACATATTAGTGATGAAATCAAGGATAGGGTATGGGTGTATATATGGGTAAGAAAATCTTATATATTTATATCTATATTAGTATCGTATTTATATGAATTAACATACTCACAGAAAATTAGGTTTAAATTTCCTATGGGTGAAGATGTCAAAGCTTTCTGGTTGATTGTTCTTGAAGTGTTTTGGAGGTCATACAAGGACAAGTTACATGTTGGTTGGAGGAGCAGAGTGGTTAATCATTTAGTGGGTGTACCCACATACCTTGACTTTCCAAAACATCAATTTCAATAAATGATTCCACATTAAATGAATGAACAGTTTAAGGTAATACAAATTGTTAATGGTCTGTATATAAAATTTAATTCTTAAGACCTCTAATGATTTTTTATTTTTTGTGAAGCGTCAGAAAAAAAAATAACAATGATGGAATAACATATCTAAAAACATTGGGGTGCACTACAATGCCTGAGAATGAGAATCACTGGGAACTTTCATCTGAAATAAAATAATTTCCACATTCAAATTGTTATAATGATACCTTTTTTTTCAAATTAGACCAAGACCAAGATCACACACCTCAGTACCTTGATGAAATGACATCAATAACGAAACACCAAAATATGTATTCATAAATTTATTTTATTAGAATCATTTATGTATTTAAATTCAATAATTTATTTCATTAATAACATGTTCTAATAAATTCATCATGCCTTACCCTTGGTTAGTCCATGTTTCCTAGATATGAAATCTCATATTGTTAGAAGAAGGATTTTCTGTTTTTTATACAAAAGTTAAAAAATTCCCTGAAACCCACTTCAGAAAACCCCTATTCATTTTTGAGTGTCATTTATCTTAATGTTTTTAGGTTCGTGATGCAACTTACTTGAATCCAAAGACTTACATTTCTTATATATAGTTGTAATTTAGATTATTGCATTCCTAATTTGTATCAAGTTGTTTTAGGTATCGATGGTCCTGTAACTTGTGCCAAATTATTTTTATCTTGTAGCAGAAAAAGGATGGAAGTGTAGTGAATGAAATAACACAAGATAATATTATATATTTTTTATTTATATTTAAAATATTTATATGAAATTTATAATTTAATATTTTTTATAAAATTTCAACAGTATGCATTGGAGTTCCTCAATGAGAATGAAGATGACCACTTAGGGTCACATGATTATTTGAGTCAGGTGTTAGGTGTAGAGAACCCAGGGAGAGTCCAATGTCAACCTGAAAAAAAACATCATCCCTTATAGGTATTGGTCTTTATTAGGCTCTTCTCAAGCCTATCAAACATCTATGATGGAAAGATAATGTGAAGAAGCAGTTGAGGCATGGAAAATAGATATAGAGGTTTGTAAAATAAGTTAACAGATGATCGAACATTTCATGAAAGCTATGTCAATTTTGAGTCAGTCACTACCATCAAATATTTCAACAACTTTTAACTAATATATGACATCAATATGCTCTTTAAATGATGCATTAGGTTATTCTCATTAGTCTTGTAATGGTGATAATGGTTGTGGTGATAAAGCTGCTAGTGGTGAGGATTTTACTGATGCTGATGTTAGTGTTGGTGCTTATTGTGTGGTTGGTGATGATGTTAATGATGATGTTGTTGATGATGATGGTGGGCAAGGGGATTGGGATCGGGATGATAATGTTATATGGGATATTAATCCCCTCCATTTTTGAAGTAGTAGAGAGACTTGTACATGTACATCAAGAACATGAACAAACAGTTTTTATGGATTATGATATACATGTATGTTTTATTGGATTTACAAGTGCAGTGTCGTTTGATTTGGGTTAGTGCTGCTAATTTTTTGGACAAGTGGGATGCAAGTATTTTGTGAATTTATTCATTCAATGAAATATATTTAGGATTATGTTTTCATTAGTGGTGTTAAATTGGAATTCATTTGGTAATTTTACTTATTCACAAGTCAATGCATTCACCTTTCACAAGAACTTGAATTTAGTTTCCTTGAATATCTACTCCACAATCATTGCATTAAAAGGGACGCTATTAGGAATATGTCTAACTAATTATTCTGTAATAAAAAAAGTAATATTATTAAGATTATACATAAATTAACTCAACATCAACATACATCTTGCTTGAATAACTTATTTAATTTTTTGTAGTTCCATTCATGAAAATTTTTTAAGGCACAATGTTTTGATCGTGAGAAAAACAAAGAGAAGGGTGTGGTAGGTTCATGTTTCTTGTTTTTATGCCAAATTATGTGTTACTTGTAATTTATATTTTACATATTATATCAAATAACCCTATTTTATTCTATTATAGGTTTCAAGAGATTTTCAATGTCTGCACGGGAACTCATTTCGTGGTTACAAAAAATCGATAGAGAAAACTATCCTGAGGTATACATATGAGTATGTAAAGAGTTACTAGACTTAATACAGATTTATTCTTTTTTGTAAATATTGTAAGATTGGTATAGAGTAAGAGGTTTCCAACCTCTGATACCAATTGTATGATCGAAATAGTGATGTAGATGCTAAATATACAAGAGGGGGGGTGAATTGTATACTTTAAAAATTCCTTTGGAACCTTTAAAGTTAGTTAAGAATAACTATGTTTTCCTTAAGCAATGGAAAGGGCTAAGCTTAACAAAGTTAAACTAAGCAAATTCACAACACCTCTTAACCTCGAATGCAAACTAGGAAAGAGATTCCGAAAGTAGATTCCGGAAATATGGTTCCGGAAGTTGAAACTTAACAAAAGATTACAATATGAGATTCTACCTTAAAGCATATAGAATCTAAATGAAACAGAGTACAAATAAGGAAGTATAAGAAAGTTATACTTTCCTTATATTACAAAATGCAGCGGAATAAAAACAAGTACTAAAACTACTAGTTACAAGATATAAGTCTTTTAACCCAAAGAGAAGGGTATCCAGCAACCTTGGATAAAGGTCCCTTGATTTATACTTTCAAGAAAGTCTGTCATACCCACACCAGGGTAAGCCCTCGATACGAAGATCGGAGTCTCTGTCTTGCTATCCCCGCAAGCCCTCAACTTCAAGGTAGTTGGCAACCTCTGTCTTCCTCAGCAAGGAAGCCCTCTAACTTCAAGGTAGTCGGCACCTCTATCTCCCTATCCCCGGAAGCCCTCGAATGTAATCACCAACATTCGGAGTCTCACGAAGCTTTTGAGAGTTAATAAGAGCCTCTCTCTCTAGAAATCACTTCAAGAAAATTAGTCAGCCTTTCAGCACATTCATCAGTTATATGCTATGAGCTCTTTCAAATGAGCTCCTATTTATAGGTAAGGTCAGCTCCTTCTCCAACGGTCATATTTTCCTTAATGATCGGAGGGACCTGTACACGTGTCACTTAGACAACGGTTAGTTTATAACAAAACAGATGACATCGTTTTATAACAAAAAAATGTAACAGAATGTACGCCATCGTTTTAATCTCTAATGAAAACTTCGGAGTGAATGTTCGGAGTGTAAGGAACAATAGTAAAGAGTAGACAAAATTATAGAAGTGTAAGCAGAATATAAGTTCGGAGTCTAACCAAAATATTTTTCGGAGTCTGAATTAATTTAGAGTGTATATAACAAAGATAATTAGATTCTGTTTAATAGATTAATTCGGAATGCAAATTCGGAATAGGAGTTCGTCATCAGAAATCGTAATGAGAATTCATCATCAGGATTCGTAATGAGAATTCTTCATCAAAATTCGTAATGAGAATTCATTATCAGAATTCATAATGAGAATTCATCATCAGGATTCGTAATGGGAATTCGGAATGAGATTTCTTCATTAGAATTCGTAATGAGAATTCTTCATTGGAATTCGTAATGAGAATTCTTCAGCAAAATTCGTAATGAGAATTCATTATCAGAATTCGTAATGAGAATTCATCATCAAGATTCGTAATGAGAATTCATCATCAGGATTCGTAATGGGAATTCGGAATGAGATTTCTTCATTAGAATTCGTAATGAGAATTCTTCATTGGAATTCGTAATGAGAATTCTTCTTCAGAATTCGTATCCTGAATCTGGAATAGAACTTAGTCAGAGTTCATATCCGGAATTCAGAATGAAACTTCCGTATAGTTATTATCCAGAATCTGAATCCTAAAACAGAATGCCTTATATCAAAGTTTCAACGATTCCGGGAAAATGAATCTGAATCTCATACTTAATAAAATTATGGATGAAAATATGATAAGGATAATTTTTCTTATAAAAGCGATTTTCCTTAAGAAAGAAATTTTCCTTATAAAAGCAATTTTCCTTAAGAAAGAAATTTTCCTTATAAAAGAAATTTTCCTTAAGAAATCAATTTTTCTTAAGATAAGGTGTTTGTGATTTTCAAAACAAGAAGGAATGGAAAAGTCATAAGGAAAACCTTATTGACTCAACAATCTCCCCCTTTTTGGAAAGCACAAACATCCTTACGAAAATGAAATTCTAAGATGAAAGAAAAACATTAAGGCTTATCTCCCTTTGCTTTAAGGATATTGATGAATACGACTAACTCCCCCTTAGGCTTTGAAACTCTAAGGATCGTATTCAGATATCCGGAGTGATAGATAAGAAGGTCTTCTTTAATGACAAAGCTCCCCCTTAAACAAACTCTTATTAGAGTTTTTATTTTTCTTAAGGATATTTTTCTTCTCCCCCTTTGATAAACTCTTATTAGAGTTCTTCGTTTTCTTAAGGATCTTTACCTTCTCCCCCTTTGTGATTTTCAAAAAGAATTGGAGGGAATGGAAAAAAAATAACAAAGTACCTGAAAAATTAGTAATGACAACAATGGAAACGACAAGCACAACTTTCATTAATTTTGAAATCTCAGCAACAAAAAAATACAACAAAAATATCGGATTTGGTTATTTCGGATCTTTTTCCTTCAACATGAGCCCCTTTAGAATAGTCTTTATCTTCTTTAGGTCTTTATGATCTTCTTCAGCTTGCTTCTCTAAGGCAACTATTCTTTCGGATTGAGCTTCAATTTTTTCTTCCTGGGCTTTCAGCTTTTCTTCCTGAGCTTTGATCTTCTCTTCCTGAGCCTTCATCCTTTCTTCAAAATCAATCCGATGATCCCTTTCAAACTTCCAGTTTTGAGAAATGGAATTCAGCTTCTCATTCAGATCTCTCACTTCTTGAATCCGGAAGTTCTTCTCTTCTTTCAACTTCTCTTCAAAGGATGCAGTTAACTCATTTATCTTCTTGTCCTCGGTTTCAAAAGGATCTTTAACATTGTCTTGAAACTCATCGAGCAACCTCATCTCTTCCACAGTCTTCTTCGACCAATTTGTCATCCTCTTGCAAGACGTTCTATAAGCTTCGTAACCAACAAAGAACGTTTTGAACTAAGCCTCTATTTCAACACACTTGTCCATAACCATAGATACGGAGTCAGTTTTCTGATTCAAAGCATGTTGGAGCATCTGGCATCTTGAATCAATACTTGAGAAGGTCGGAATGGTTCCCACCAACTTCTTCAAAGACTGAACAACAAAATCATGCCCCAACGAGGATGACTCTGAATCTGAAATCTTGCTTGGAGAGTTTTCTTCTTCAATAAGCTCCAACTTCCTTTTAGAAGAATCACCAAATTCCCTTTTCTTGCTAGCCACTGATTTCAGTGTTTCAACAAGGAGTTGCTTTCCCTTGTCTTTTTTCAGAATTGATTCTTGATCAGGAATTTTCTGCTCCCCAGTAGACACTTGAACAATCTCATCAACAACTTTCTGAACAAGATCTTCCTCATTATTATTCTTCTCTGGAGTTACTAACTTAGAGGATTCAGCCTATGAAGTTCGTAGCAATAGATGTTCCGAAGGAGATCCTTTATAATCATCCACTTGTTTCAAAAGATCTCCTGTTTCACCACTTCCTTCAGCAACCTCTTCTTCCTCTCCCACTTGCTGAATCTGCTCAATTTGCTCAACATGCTCAGCTGTAGTCTCTTCCGGAAAATCAAGGTTTCTTCCTGGAGTCTCGGGTAGAGATTCCAGGGAGAAAGATCTCGGAACTGGGATACTTCCAGATACCAACTCATTAAACTTTAACAATGCTTGGACTGCCTCGGCTTCTGACATCTTCTTCTTAAGCTTTTTTTCCTTTTCTTGTTTTTCAAGCTCATCAGCAGTTCTCTCCTTTAATGCCTTAGCTTCCGCAGGGTCCAATCCGAACTGCGGATCCCCTTCTTTCCTTTTTTCTTTATCAGCTCTCCACTTTGTAACTACCTCATCAAGATAGGTCTTCTTCTTCTTTGGTTTGGGAGGAGCGGTTTGAACTTCCTTAGACTTAGGATCTTCGACTTCAGTTGCAACTTCCTTTAACTTTCTTTTCTTCACTAGTTTGGATGATTCCGGTTCAGTAGCCTTCAGAACCGTTTCTCCTTGATTAGGCAAATCAACGAACTCACCAATCTCCTTGTTGAAAGCCACATCCATCCTCTTAAGGGTGTCATCACTAACCAACAAAATTTTACAAACCCTTAGCTTAGATCTGCAAGCTTCTTTGAAAGATTCTAGGCACCGAACTATCAACTTTGATAATATTGCTGGGTACATTAAGATCTGAGCTCTGAGATTTCCTTTCTTAAGATTCTCAATGGTTATAAGAATGTGCCTCATGAAGTTAAACTTCCTTAGATTTATCAGAAAATCTAAGATATATATCTCACTCTTCATCGAACTGTCTTTATCTCCTTTCCTCGGTACGATAAGTCCTTGCACCCACAACTCTAGAATCCGGAAGTTTGTGGATAGACTTGCAATCTTCGGAGCCTTATCATCAGCCAGTCCGAGAGTTTCTAATGCTTTTTCCTTGTCGAAGCTTCCCTTCGAGTCTGGAAACACATGCGAAATAAATTCGGCTTCTCCTTCATAAGACAAACCTACCAAGCTTGCTGCCTTGGTATAAGAAAGTTTGTAGGTCTTGCCATAAGACTTAAAAGAAAACTTCTCCCTATTATCTTCCTGGAAGAAGGAAACAGTTTCATAGAACTCAACAAGTAACTCTGTAAAAACATCATCTTGAGTCCCTGGTTTGGATACAGCAACATCTTCCCAGCCATTCAACTTAATGTTCTTTGAGATAAGAGAATCATAGTTGTTGAAGAAATCCGGATGGACTAAACTTTCTCTGTAAACTAACCACTGAGAAATAGGCTTGGTGGATGACATTTCTTGAGACGCTAACTCTGAAGACATTCGGATCTGTAATCCTCTGAGAATGTTCGGAACAGAGACAACTGTAGTTCAGAACGGCCTTAAAATAGAGGGGTAGAGATTCGGGACGCGAGAGCTTGAGATCGATGTGGGACGATTATTTGGGTCCCCTTTATATAGGCAACGAGATGACGGTTCACCTTCCACAGTTGATCTAACGGTTGGATTAAGCTGAGATCATATCTGACGGTTGAAAACTTGAATCCGATCTTTTTGAGGTTTTTATTAAAACAAGGCATTCAGAAAACTATAATCTGAAAACATAATACAAGAAAATGCCAGCAAGAAAAATATGACTACGAAAACTTGAGTAAGGTAATCATACCTTTCGGATTGGCTTAGGAGGATTATTCATAATGGGTAATATAATGAAGACTAGAGAAAAAAACTTATTAAGAGAAGATAGATTTCACAAAAATTTTACTATGAAAAAAAACTTAGTACAAAAAACTCATTACGAAACATTCATTACGGAAAACTCAGTACGAAATACAAACTTAGTAAGGAAAAAAATACGAAAAAATTAGTACGAAAAACTTATTACGAAGAATTTGGTATGAAAATTCCTTTATGAAACTTCTAGTACGAAATTTTCCATTCCGGAAATTTTTAATATGAACACTTCTATTACAGAAGTATTCTGTATGAGAATGTTCATTTTGGAAAATTTTAGTTCCGGAAGTTCCATTCCGGAAATCTTCATTCCGAAAAGTTTTGAATTTTTTTTTGAAAATCTTTGTTAAACAAACAATCGAATGTACTCCCCCTATGAAAAGGATTTTATTACTGTAAGGGGACTTTTTCAACAGAAAGTTAATTAAGAAAGATTACCTTACGGATATCATTCCTAACTTCTGTTTAATATATTCAAGTCTATCAGAAGGCAACGATTTTGTGAAAATATCAGCAAGTTGATCTTGCGTTCCGATAAACTGAAGAATAATATCTCCTTTGCGTGTGTGATACCTAAGAATGTGATGCCTAATATATATATGTTTTGCACGGGAGTGATGTGCAGGGTTCTTACTGAGGGCAATGGCACTTGTGTTATCACACAAAATTTGAGTTTTAGTAAAACTCAAGCCATAGTCTGTGAGTGTGTGTTGCATCCACAACACTTGTGCACAACAACTTCCAACTGATACATATTCAGCTTCAGTAGTGGAGAGTGCTACAGAATGTTGCTTCTTGGAGGACCAAGAAACTAGTGAATCTCCTAAGAAATGACAAGTTCCGGATGTACTTTTTCTATCCATTCTACATCCACCAAAGTCAGCATCAGAAAACTTTTTAGAACAAAATCATTTCCAGAAGTATAAAATAATCCTAGATCCATGGTTCCCTTAAGGTAGCGAAAAATTCTTTTTACTACCTTTAAGTGAGACTCCTTTGGATTGGATTGATATCTTGCACATAAGCATACTGAAAAAATTATGTCTGGTCGACTAGCTGTTAAGTAAAGTAGACTTCCTATCATACCTCTAAAAGATGTTTTATCTACTTGTTTCCCAGCTTCGTCAAGATCTAAAGAGTTTGAGGTACCAATGGGAGCACTTATACTCTTAGTGTTGTCATAACCATACTTTTTAAGAAGATCTTTAATATACTTATGTTGAGATATGTAGGTTCCTTCTGGTTTTTGAGAAATTTGAAAACCAAGGAAAAATGTTAACTCACCCATCATACTCATTTCAAACTCAGATTTCATTAGACTAGCAAAATAGTCAGTCAAAGATTGCTGAGTTGAACCAAATATAATGTCATCAACATAAATTTGAACAATCAAAACATTTTTCTTATCTTTCTTTATAAAAAGTGTTGGATCTTCATTTCCCTTAACATAGTTATTTTGAAGCAAAAATCCAGTGAGTCTATCATACCATGCTCGTGGGGCTTGTTTAAGGCCATACAAAGCTTTGGTAAGTCTAAAAACATGATCAGGATGTTTTGTATCTTCAAAGCCAGGAGGTTGTTCAACAAAAACTTCCTCTTGAACATAACCGTTAAGAAAATCACATTTCACATCCATTTGGAAATGTTTGAAATTAAAGAATGCTACAAAGGCAAGTAGAATACAGATAGATTCAAGTCTAGCTACTGGAGAATAGCTTTCTTCATAGTCTATTCCTCCTTGCTGATTATAGCCTTTAGCAACAAGTCTAGCTTTATTTCTAACAATGACTCCATTTTCATCACATTTATTTCTGAAAACCCATTTTACTCCAATAACAGAAGTTTCCTTAGGTCTTTCAACCATGGTCCAGACTTTATTCCTTTCGAATTCATTTAGTTCATCTTGCATTGCTTTGATCGAATCATCATCACCTAAAGATTCATCTGTGCTTTTAGGTTCTAATTGGGAAAGAAATGCTAGATGTTCTACTTCATTTCTTAAGGAACTTCTAGTCCTTACAGGTTGGTTTACATCACCAATGATACTATCACTGGGATGATTTTTAAGAAACACCTGATTTGGGTTTTGTAAAACCTGTTCATCAACATAGGGTAGAAAGTCTTCTGGGGTAAATGTTTCAGAAGTATCTTCTAGAACAATTTCCTTATCAGAAGGTTATTCTATCAAAGGTTGGCAATCAGTTTTTGAAAACACATCCGAAGATGTAAGTTGAGATAGTTTAAAAACAAAAGGATCAGACTCATCAAATTTCACATGTACTGCTTCCTCAACAGTACAAGTGTTTTTATTAAAAACTCTTTAAGCCTTAGAGGTTGTGGAATATCCTAAGAAAATCCATTCATCAGACTTTGGTGTGAATTTATGTAAGTTAACTTTAGTATTCAAAATGAATACTTTGCAACCAAACACCTTGAAGTAAGAAAGTCTCGGTTTTCTACCATTCCAAAACTCATAAGGAGTTCTATTAAGAAAAGGTCTAATCAAAACTCGATTTATAGTATAACAAGCAGTACTTACAGCTTCAGCCCAGAAATGTCTAGCAATAGAATATTCACTCAACATGGTTCTAGTTATTTCTTGAAGAATTCTATTTCTTCTTTCAACTACACCATTCTGTTGAGGAGTTCTAGGTGCTGAAAAATTGTGAGTAATACCTTTCTTACTACAAATAGTTTCAAAATCTGAATTTTGAAATTCTCCTATATGATCACTATGAATAGTTTTCAATGGAAGGTTTTTCTCATTTTTAACTTGAGCTCTAAAACTTTTGAAATAAGAAAAAGCTTCAGATTTCTTTGCTAGAAAATAGATCCAAGTAAATCTAGTGTAATCATCAACTAGAACAAACACATAGTATTTTCCTCCAATACTTCTAGTTTGTGTTGGACCAAAAAGATCCATGTGCACTAACTGTAATGAATCAGTTGTTGAGACTTCACCGATTTACTTAAAACTAGATTTATGTTGCTTGCCATATTGACAAGGATCACAAACTTTAGAAGAATCAAATCTAAGCTCCGGTAGATCCTTAACTAGTTTCTTCTTAGAGAGTTTACATAGGTTTCTCATATTACAGTGTCCTAATCTTCTATGACATAACCAAGAATGATCTTCCATTGCACTTAGGCAAGGTAAATCTTGGCTCCTGAGGTCTTCTAGGTTCAAAGTGTAGACATTCTCTTGCCTATTGGCTGAGAGAATAAATTCTTCCTTGGAATTGTGAACTAAGCATTTATCATTCCTAATATTCACAAGGTAACCTTCATCACATAACTGACTTATGCTAATGAGGTTGTACTGAAGACCTTTAACAAAAAGAACATTTGAAATCAAGGTTTTACCTAAAAGCATAATATTACCAATACCAACAATCTCTCCCTTAGCATTGTCTCCGAAAGTTACCTTTCCTCCTTTCGTTTTGATGATCTTTTCAAAAAAGCTTTTGTTACCAGTCATGTGCCGGGAACATCCACTATCCATGTACCATGTATTGTTGCTGGTACTTTCTTTATTATCCTGAAATCAAGAAGAAAATTAGACTTTTGGAATCCAAACATGTTTGGATCTGAGATATCCAGACAATAAAATTTTAGGAACCCACATTTTCTTAGAAAAATAAGCTTCGTGGAATCCTAGATATTGGGTTTTGTTTAAGGAAAAATTCTTTGCCCAGTGACCACCACATTGACACTTGATACAGAATGGGGCACTTTGAGGAACAAAATAATTGTTACTGAAAATAGGTTTTGCATGGGTATAACCAAATCCGAATTTATTTCTTAAAGGTCGTATTTGGGAATACATCTTATCAAAATTTTCCTTACCATGGGTAAAGTTTGATAAACATTTCTTTAAGGAAAAAATTTCGGACTTGAGTTTTACAACCAAGTTTTTATCCTTAAAATCATTAGTTTTAGAACTAGAGTTAGGCTCGAAAACATTTTTATTAGAAAATACTTTTTCTAATTCTTTAGAAATTTTGTTCTTCTCAGAACTTACTTCCTCATGATTTTTTGAAATATTTTCAAAATCAGCATTTTTCTTATCAAGATCTTTAGAAAGATCTGATATCTCTTTTGTAAGAATAGAATTCCTAGAGTTTGCCTTATCAAGTTTCTTGTTGAGTTTGGAATTATCAATCTCAAGAAGTTCAGCAAACCTAGAGACTTCTTCACAAGTAGGTAAAGTATTTTCTTCATCAGATGATGATTCTTCACCAGAAGAGTTATAATACTTACTATCATTAGAATTTAAAGAAACATTGGTCAAAGATTCAGCATTTCGTACCTTATCCATAAGACAATGATTATCAATAGGTAATCTGGCTATAAGACCAAGATTCTTCTGTCCTGAAGATTCATAATCAGAATATTCATCTGAAGAGTCACCACCACTGGCACTCCAGGTTTCATTAGCTTTCAGAACTTTCTTAGCTTTATCTTTATAATACTTCTTTCTGTTCCTGTCTGAATGTCTTTCCTTCCTTTCTTTCTTTTTGAGCATAGGGCAATCTGGTCTAATATGTCCAGCTCTTTTACATTCATAACAAGTAACTTCTCCATCTTTCTTATCCTTCCTATCCTTTTTCTTATACTTAGATTTAAAATTTCTCTGGCTGGCTATCTTGTTCATCCTTCGAGCAAGATTGGATAATTCATTTTCTGAGACTTCACTCTCACTAGATTCGGATTGGAAAATGACTTTCTTAGACTTGGATCTGGTTACTCTCTCAGGAGTCTTAGCTTTCATCTGATTTGAAGTTGTAGTAAAAGAAATAGTACCATTTCCATTCTTCTTCTTGATGTTGTCAGCATCTCTCTTCATTCTGGTTTCATGTTGTAGAAGAGTTCCAAATAATTCATCAAGATTAATTTGAGTGACCTTCCTGTTCCCATCTATAGCTGTTCTCTTGGATTCCCACTCATTGGGCATAATGTCAATTATCTTGTCCACAAGAGCTTCATCATCTAAACCTTTCTCACCCATAGATTGTAGACTATTGACAATGGTCATAAATCTTTGTTGAACTTTATAGATAGGTTCTCCATAAAGAAAATTGAGTCCATGATATTCAGCTCTAAGCATAGCTCTTCTAGTCTCAATCACTTTAAAAGTCCCAAAGTGTGTAACTTCTAACTTCTTCCATATACAATTAGCTGCTTCACAAGAAGATATTTGGCTATATATATTTCTAGTCATTGAACATAGTAAAGTGTTGCGTACCTTATAGTTTAGTTGTTATTCTTGCTTTTCCTGGTTAGTAAAAGTTCTGACTTCCTTGTCAGGAATTTTATAATCACCAGTAAGCATAACAAAGTTGTCTACTACAGTATTGATAACAAAAGTCTTCATACGATCTCCCCAGTATTCATAGTAATTACCATCAAATATAGGTGGTCTTGTCGGATTTAGATTGTCAATTGAACCAACATTAATTCCTGCCATACTAGAAATAACTTTGCACACAAACTTGTTAGTAGCAAAGAATCGTAATAACAATGTTCGGAATGGGAAAAGTTAGCAATGAGAAAAGTGAGCAAGAAAAACTTGTATGTGAGTACAAGTATTTCAGAGACCTTCTCTGATACCAAATGTAAGATTGGTATAGAGTAAGAGGTTTCCAACCTCTGATACCAATTGTAGGATCTAAATAGTGATGTAGATGCTCAATATACAAGAGGGGGTGAATTGTATATTTTAAAAATTCCTTTGGAACCTTTAAAGTTAGTTAAGAATAACTATGTTTTCCTTAAGCAATGGAAAAGGCTAAGCTTAACAAAGTTAAACTAAGAAAATTCACAACACCTCTTAACCTCAAATGCAAACTAGGAATGAGATTCTGAAAGTAGATTCCGGAAATATGGTTCCGGAAGTTGAAACTTAACAAAAGATTACAATATGAGATTCTACCTTAAAGGATATAGAATCTAAATGAAATAGAGTACAAATAAGGAAGTATAAGAAAGTTATACTTTCCTTATATTACAAAATGCAGGGGAATAAAAACAAGTAGTAAAACTACTAGTAACAAGATATATGTCTTTTAACCCAAAGAGAAGGGTATCCAACAACCTTGGATAAAGGTCCCTTGATTTATACTTTCAAGCAAGTCTGTCTTACCCACACCAGAGTAAGATCTCGATACGAAGATCGGAGTCTCTGTCTTGCTATCTCCGCAAGCCCTCAACTTCAAGATAGTTGGAAACCTCTGTCTTCCTCAGCAAGGAAGCCCTCGAACTTCAAGGTATTCGGCACCTCTGTCTCCCTATCCCCGGAAGCCCTCGAATGTAATCACCAACATTCGGAGTCGCACGAAGTTTTTGAGAGTTAATAAGAGCCTCTCTCTCTAGAAATCACTTCAAGCAAATTAGTCAGCCTTTCAGCACTTTCATCAGTTATATGCCATGAGCTCTTTCAAATGAGCTCCTATTTATAGGTAAGGTCAGCTCCTTCTCCAACGGTCATATTTTCCTTAAAGAACGGAGGGACTTGTACACGTGTCACTTCGACAATGGTTAGTTTATAACAAAACATATGACATCGTTTAATCACAAAACAAATGTAACAGAATTTACGTCATCGTTTTAATCTCTAATGAAAACTTCGGAGTGAAAGTTCGGAGTGTAAGGAACAATAGTAAAGAGTAGAAAAAATTATAGAAGTGTAAGCAGAATATAAGTTCGGAGTCTAACCAAAATATTTTTCGGAGTCTGAATTAATTTAGAGTGTATAGAACAAAGATAATCAGATTCTGTTTAATAGGTGAATTCGGAATGCATATTCGGAATAGGTGTTCGTCATCAGAAATCGTAATGAGAATTCATCATCAGGATTCGTAATGAGAATTCTTCATCAAAATTCGTAATGAGAATTCATTATCAGAATTCGTAATGAGAATTCATCATCAGGATTCGTAATGGGAATTCGGAATGAGATTTCTTCATTAGAATTCGTAATGAGAATTCTTCATTGGAATTCGTAATGAGAATTCTTCATCAAATTTCGTAATGAGAATTCATTATCAGAATTCGTAATGAGAATTCATCATCAGGATTCGTAATGGGAATTCATCATCAGGATTCGTAATGGGAATTCATCATCAGGATTCGTAATGGGAATTCGGAATGAGATTTCTTCATTAGAATTCGTAATGAGAATTCTTCATTGGAATTCGTAATGAGAATTCTTCTTCAGAATTCATATCCTGAATCTGGAATAGAACTTATTCAGAGTTCATATCCGGAATTCGGAATGAAACTTCCTTATAGTTCTTATCCAGAATCTGAATCCTAAAACAGAATGCCTTATATCAAAGTTTCAACGATTCCGAGAAAATGAATCTGAATCTCATACTTAAGAAAAATATGGATGAAAATATGATAAGGATAATTTTTCTTATAAAAGCGATTTTCCTTAAGAATGCAATTTTCCTTATAAAAGAAATTTTCCATAAGAAAGCAATTTTCCTTATAAAAGCAATTTTCCTTAAGAAAGAAATTTTTCTTAAGATAAGGTGTTTGTGATTTTCAAGACAAGAAGGAATGGAAAAGTCATAAGGAAAACCTTATTGACTCAACACATATGTGTTTCAAATTATTTTACATCTTTGAAACTTCTCTTCCATGCCCTAAATGTAGAAAATTACTACATATGGCTAGAAAATGGAATCAATGAGAGGCTCTATGTATGTTTAAGTCTCTACTTTATTTTATTTTCCAAGAATGGTTTTTTACTAATTTATCTATAGCACAGGTTTGGGGATTTTATACTCTGCAAAATTAAGGAAGAGGATCATATCATGTTATATTTTTTTTCTAATTATCTATTTATTGGAATGTATAGATATTGATTTTGTCCCATTGACATTTTTTCTATATCATTACATATTTTTGAATTAATCCACCACCTAATGGAAGTATATGTGATGATTTTAAAGGTTTTTTTTGCATACAAATTGATTATTTTTCAAGAAGTGGTAATGTTTGGTTTCCTTGTACTAAATATTTATATGAGAAGTAGACTTAACACAATCTAATAGACTAGAACAAGGATCCCTCATCCGAGCAGTGATCTGAGCATCAATGGGTTTTGAAATGGAATAAGCATGATTGATAAAATTAACCAAGTCATAGAAAAAAACCTTACAACATTTTTTAGATGATATGTTATATGTATAATGAATAAGGATACAAATAGAGGGTACAAGCATGTTTACCCCATATACATGCATGCATGAGAACATAATATACCCTCTTTTTTAGATATATTATTTTAATGTATCTTATTTTTTGGGATATATTTAATGATTTTTCATCCTTAATAACATTTCCTTTCCCAACTAATGTGGTATGGACACTACTACAAACACGGCCTTTATCAACGCTAAAAATGGCCTTTATCAGCACTAGAAAAGCGCTGATAAAGCCAGCGTAGATAAAGGGGGGTCCCCTTTATCAGCGCTCCGAAAAGCACTGATATAGGACCCCTTTATTAGAGCTAAAAATAGCACTGATAAAAGGGGTCTTTTATCATCGCTAAAAAAAGCGCTGATAAAAGGGGTCTTTTATCAGCGCTAAAAAAAGCGCTGATAAAAGGGGTCTTTTATCAGCGCTAAAAAAAGAACTGATAAAAGTACCCCTTTATCAGTGCTTTTTTAGCGCTGATAAAGGGGTCCTATATCAGCACTTTCATTTTAGTGCTGATAAAGGACCCTTTTATCAGCGCTTTTAAAAAAGCGATCATA
The DNA here is from genome assembly GCA_963277665.1 of Viscum album. Taxonomy (NCBI): domain Eukaryota; kingdom Viridiplantae; phylum Streptophyta; class Magnoliopsida; order Santalales; family Viscaceae; genus Viscum; species Viscum album. Next base: position 715,317,271 of record OY728133.1, on the reverse strand, counting down.
AAAGTTAAAAAAAATTAAAAAATTTAAAAAAAAGTAAAAAATACTGCCAATTGGGGGGGCTTTATAGCGCTTGAACCCCCCCCCCTTTACAGCGCTTTTTGACCCCTATACAACACCCCACGCACGCCACGCACCCCCTACACCCTTTAACGGCACTTGCTCCAAAATTCCCCATGCGCGCGCACCCCTGCCTCCACCAGGATTTGAACTCGAGACCTCCCCCCTGTACGCCTAAGCCCTTACCAGTACTCTAGTTTGATTTGCTTTCCAATTCATGATATCTCTATAAATATATATTTATATATTTAGTTATATTTATTCGTATAGTAATATATATTTATATTAATATATATATATATAGTTATATTATTATATATATATATAGTTATATTATAATATATATAGTAATATTAATATATATATATAGTGGTATTAATATATATCTCTATCTATATATATATATTTAGTTATATTTATTCGTATAGTAATATATATTTATATTAATATATATATATAGTTATATTAACATATATATAGTTATAATAACATATATATAGTTATATGAATATATATTTATATAGTTATATAGTGATATTAATATATATATAGTGATATTAATATATATATTTATGGTGATATTAATATATATATTTATAGTAATACTAATATATATATATGTAGTCATATTAATATATATATAGTTATTAGATTAATATATATATATAGTTAGATTAATATATATAAATATAGTTAGATTAATATATATATATAGTTAGATTAATATATAGGTATATAAATATTCATATATTGGTATTTTAAATAAAATGGATATTAGTTAATATTTAGATAAAGCTAATATATTTTATATGTAAATATGTTTAATTATTTATTTAAAAAATTTAATTTTTAGGTGCGAATATATATAAAATATGTACATATAGTTAAATATCTGATTATAAATAGCAGTTCATTATAAAAAAGGTTGAAATTTCAAAGACATAATATCAATATGAATGTAATACCTTGGAATAAATTCTGTCCCCGCCATGAAAAGCCAATAATACCCCCTTAAACGAGTTTGAAAAGCCACAAAATGTTAAAAAACCTGGGTTCCGCGACAAAAAACTCAGTTTTGGAGGCCTTCTGGTCCTCTTTTGGCCTCAAAAAACGCTTGACTAGGGTCCCTCCGGTCACAGCAACGTAGAGCTCATCGCAGGCTTCGATTGGATATGTGGTAGAGCTCAAATGGACACTCAGATCAAAAGTTATGGCCGTTTAAAGTTTGAGTTGTGTTTTCAACATATTTTGGATCTTTTTTTAATTTTTTTAATTTTTTTGTCCTAAAATTGTTATTAAATGACTATTACTCCATAATGATTATCAAAATATTAATTAAAAATATTTTTTTAATTTTTTAAGAAGTCATTTTCACTAAATATCTTATATATTAAGTATAATAAGTGTAAATGTACATTTATACTTATCTAAAATGTATTTAAAAATTCTATATTATATTTATATAACAATATAACTATATTTATATATTAATATATTAATATATTATTAATTTTTTTTGAAGCCGACCCTTTATCAGCGCTGATAAAGGCCCCCCTTTATCAGCGCTACTAAACAAGCACTGATAAAGGGGGGCCCTTTATCAGCGCTAACGAAAGCGCTAATAAAGGGGGGTCCCTTTATCAGTGCATTTTTGAGCGCTCAAAAAGGGACCCCCCTTTATCAGCGCTTTTTCGTTAGCGCTGATAAAGGGGGGAACTGCGAAAAACTGTTTTTGTGGTAGTGGGAATTCATGAAACATATTTCTATATCTAATAAAAATTATTACTATTTCATAGAATGTGTAATGTGCTGTTTGCATTATTTCCATTTATTTTTGTGAAAATGTGAAACATTAATAATCTTACATGTCTATAAAAATGTGAAACAAAAATAAATACACATTCAAATTTTTCTAGAGTATTACAATTCTATTTTCCATTGTTGTGTTGTTCACAAATAGTAAAAATGTGAAGCATCAATAATTTTAAAAAATTTGGAAAACAACACATCACAATCTTATAGAGAATTTCTATTCATAGATTTATGATTGTGTACTATTTGCGATGTGTTAAATTTTTAGAGAATCATAATTTAAGTCTAAAATTACAGTATCCATTGGTAAAAGAGATTGGGGATGTTTCAGGGGGAGGGGAGGTAAGATCTGGTAGGGGGTGGTGGGATGGTGTAAGAGGGGGATGAGTGGAGGGAGGGGATGCTATTGTAGGGGGGAGGGATGTTGGACGGTGCTGGGGGAGGAGGGATGTTGCATGTGGCAAGGGAAAGTGAGAGGGCTACTACATGGGGTTGGTGGGAGGGGGTTTGGCTCTAGGTAGAGGTAGGGGAGGCTGTAGGGAGGGGGATATATGTGTCTTATGAGAGTAGTAGGGGGTTCTAGGTGGGGGTGGGGGGTTGTGTCGGTGGCTGTGGTGAAGGGGGTCCTGGGAGGGGGGCTGCTTGTGGCTAGAAAAAAGTGGGGGCTGCTGGGTGGAGGCGGGGCTGCAAGTGGATATGGAGTGGGGGGGATGCTACATGTGGGTTATTGGAGGAGAGGGGGCTCTTGTAGGGGACTTTTAGGAGGGGGGAAGAGGTGGTTGGGTGGAGGGAGGGGGATGTTGGTGGGGGAGACAGGGCTGTTGTAGGGGGATGGGGAGGGGGGTTAATTTAGGTGGATGGGGGGAGGGGAGAGGGGATGTTTTATGGGGATGGTGGGAGGGGGAGAGTGGGATGGGTGGAGGGAGAAGATGCTACATGTGGGGATGCAAGTGGTTAGGGAGAAGGGGGGTTGGGGAGGGGGCTACATGTGGATAGGGAGAGGGGGGATTTTGGGTGGAGGGAGGGGGATTTAGGTGATGGGGAGAAGGGGGAGTGGCCTACTATAGTGTGGGGTAGCTAAAGGTGGATGTGGGCGGGGAGGGGGGATCCTGCAGGTGGTTTGTGCGAGGGGGAAGAGGGGGCTGGGTGGTGGGAGGGGAGGCTTCTCTAGGATTGAGGGAGAGTTTGTTGTAGGGGGCTGGTGGGAGGAGGGGATACTGTAGGTGTATGGGGGAAGGGAGAGGGGCTGTTGTATGAGTCTGGTGGGTGGGGGAGAGGGGGAAATATGGAGGTAGGAGAGGCTATATGGGGGCAGTTGTAGGTGGATGTGGACTTGTATTTCATTTTTTTGTTGCGTGGAAAATATTAACAATTTTTCTGGTCTAACATAGGATTATTCATAAAAATTATACTATAGATTTAAGGTCTATCTATTTCATATAAAAGTGATTTTATATTTAACGATATAATAGAAATAATAAATCATTTTGTGGTTTATTTATAATTATAAAATGATATTTTTTGTTTTATTTTCCTTCAATCTTAAAATTTGTTTTGAAAATAATGATTCATAATTGATTTAAAATAAATCCAAAACTTTTAACATTTTTATATTCTAATTTTGGAAAGAAAAAAATATAATCACATATCTATTATTTCCACGATTCATTCCATTTACCAAAAAACCAAGCAAATAGTAGTTATATTTAAAATACAATCAAGTCTGAATGATAGGTGTTTTAGCTTTCTCATTTTTGTTCATGATTAAATTTTCACTTCCATAATGTATTATTCAACATTCCGTGCAATTTTATTATTTTATCCCCCATGAATTTTAATGAAAACATGCTTTTGTTGGTTCAACACATAGTTTTTTGTTTATTTTACCTTTTCACATTCAAATATTTTATATATATTTTCCACATGCATCATCACATAAAAATATCAAGCATTGGATTACTAATGAAAAAGTACATAACTAGTTTTTCATTAGTGTTAGTAATGATATAGAAGTTCTATGATATTATTCTAGGAAGTTGAAGCCATAAACAGTTTACAAACACCCTGTAATGAATTTTTTTCTTTTTTACTTTTAGTCATTATGATTGGAAGCTTTTTTATGTCTTAGTGGTAGGAGTTTGTTGTCCTGATTTATAGTGGATAATTTTTTCAGTTCAGGAGGGAATGTTTTTTCAGTGGCCTCAACTGGGATCATACTTGGATATTGTTCATAGGTAGGGTGTTGTAGTATGGGGTAGTGCCACATGTTTTAACTATTTGATGCCTTATTCACATCCTTAGGTTACTTTTAACCAATCATCACATCAAATATATCATGAAAACCCTCTATAATGGATCTTCAACAATAATAACCAATGTAAAAAATAACAACATAAGAAATAATCTCACATGGAACTGATCCTTGAGTATTTGTTGTTAATTGTGTTTTATGTATCACATGAGACCAATTTTGATAGAAAAGAAAATAAGAATGACCCCAATAACACCAAGGGTGAAAGAACATTTGGAGGGAAAGTAGAAGCACAACATCTGGTTTTGATCTATTCCTAACTATACCCCACATGTATTACATTTTTCCATGATAATCTATCTTATATTCTTATAATCTATTGTTAATTTCTTTATGAATAATGGATAATGTTTTACCCCTTTATTGTAATTTGTTCTCATTAATTTCATATATATACCCATTTCCTCGTGTGATCATAGAAAAGGAAGAGATTTTTATTAGATCATAAAAGGTATCAAATGATGTATTTCATTTAATATTAGAGGATGAAGATGTAATATATACCCAGTTCACAAAGAGACTAAAAATTAGGATTTGAGGGTTGTTAGTAATTTCATTTTATTTACAAAAATTATGCTTCTTTATAGAAATACCATATTTATGGTCTAGGGAAGTCTAACAAAATCAATTTTTTTGATAATATTTTAGTTAATGTACGTCACTATGGATTTTTAATTTTATTTTAAACAATTTAGGTTTAATTTTGTAGATGAACTATAAATAAATTTGAGTTTTTTTCTTATAGTAGGTCAAGATTCATCGATGATCCATCTATACCATGATGCAAAGGATTAAATCATTTTTTGTGCTTCTTGATGATAATTACCTTGATTATATTATTTTTACATTTTGGTTTTGACTTATTTATAAATTAATTATGAGAGCTTTTAATGATATATGAACTCATGTGCATCAAAAATAAATAGATAGAGCTTGCAAAATTGTAAATTGTTATAAGGTATCTGGTCTCTATTATTTATTTCATTTTATATGTGTTATCTTTTGTTGTGGTATATGAGAGAAGTGGCAAGTGGGTATAAAAGAAACCATGGGGGAACCAATAGTGATAAAATATATGTGGGGAATATTTATAAGCTACTAACTTTATAGAAAATATTACCGATTTGTTTCGTTAGATTTTAAAGTTTCTTTGTGACACAATTGAGATTACGAATATTGGATGGAATTCAATGGGAATCCATGTAGGGTATCTAGCTATAGAAATAGGATCTAGTGATATTATATAGTATGTGATGATGTATTTCATTTCACCAACATTGGTGGGCTATATGGGATCTTATTGACTGGATTTATTATGAATTATTATATTCATTATTTTCATTAGAGAGGTAACAATTTAGTTAAATTGGGATAATTATTATTGGAATCACGAGATCTCAAGTGATCTCAGTGGTATTTATTGAGGATAAATGGTCTAGTTGATCACCCAAGAAATGGTTCACCTTTAGTTTCTATATATGGAACGATTCTTTATCAGCTATGTAAACAAACGATAGGTTACCAGTATAATGAACAGTGATTAATGGTATAGTCCAAAGGCGTTCTCATTCATACTTGAATAGTAAACTACCAATAAAAATGTATCCGGTTAAATTTTAGTAAATGGGTTAATATTAATTCTTTTTTCATGTGAATGATGTTTTTTGGCCTATGGACAATTTCATGTGAAATATGCTTGCAATGATATGTGAGTTTCACCTAGGATGGATAATCCTTAAATCTTTGGGGTGCTAGGTGGCTAAGGGGGTTACATGTGTCTGGGGAGAGGGGAGTGAGGGTGGGGGGCTTGGTGGAGGGAGGGTTTGGGATGTAGGTGGTTGGAGAAAAGGGGGTGATTGTGGGTGGGATGCTGGTAAGGATTATGGGGTGATGGGTGGAGTGAGGTTGGGGGCTACAGGTGAGGATGTGGGTGCTTTATCTTTGCCTTTTTTTTAGTTGGTATGTTTTACCATTTGTTGGAGTGATCCATCATGATATTTTTAATGTATTGATATTCCTAATAAAAAATTATTCATCTTTTTAATTAAACTTTTTCTATAAATAGTTTTTAAGCCTCAATTTATCCATATTAAGCACTTTTATTTCTTTATTTATAGAATTTGAATTATCTATTTCAATCAATTTTCTTCTTTGTTGTTTGATGAGTTTAAACAATACGACCATGAAATTTTTGGATTGCCCATAAATGGTTTGCCACTATTAGGCCCTTCATGTATATTTAATTTGATTTCTCATAACTAGTCTGTAATACGATCCATTTTAATCATTTTTCGAATTATCCATTTCTTCTTTTTCTTTGTTGTTTGACTAGTTTGTTTTATCATATATTTTTTTCCATATCAATTCCTTTGATAATTTTATTTCTTCGTTGGTTTTTATTTTATCACAGGTAAAGGATGACATGAAAAAAGGTGGGCTGGTGCTTCTAAGAGAATAATATATACCCACATTTCAATGAACCATGGGTATTATGTCTATTGTGATAAGATAAACCAACGGTTTTGTAAACCGTGGGTATATCTATATACTGACGGTTTAACTAAAACTAAATATATCTTATGTCTTCTATGTTAATCAATACCCACAGTTTGGAAACTATGGGTTTAGATATATACCTATGGTTTAACTAAAACCATGGGTATTGTGTAATTTTCTAGGTCTATACCCATGGGTTCTATAGAACTTTTGGTATAGCTCTATACATGCACCTCAGTAGTCCACAGTTTGTGGAACCATGGGTATATCTTATACCGACAGTTCTTGGGGTTATACCAATGATTCCAAACCATGGGAATAAGTTTTTTTTCTTGTAGTGATTCATTACAAACCCTTATTATTCATTTAATAGTATTTATATATTTTCTTGGATTCTTGATTATAGCTTTTTTAGCCCAAATTTTGGGGGAGTTTTGTTTTACTAAATTTTAATCTGATAATTTTTATACCAAATGGGGGAAATTTTTATGAGATTTTTATGATAATTTCTTGAGAAGTTTATGAGAAATTTATTATAAGGTGTTAAACATTAATTTGTTTTATATTTATTATAATTTTATACATTATTTATTTTAATTTTAATATTTGTTTTATGGGTTTCTTGATCATCAAAAAGGGGTATATTGTAGATCCTTTGTTGATTCAACAATCTCACTAATTTTTTTTCATTTTGATGCTCATAAAATACAACATATGTGTTACAAATAGAGTTACTTTTTAAGTGAATTTTAGGAAGCTGATATTCTTAGGAATATTTATTTTTATTCTGGAAGCATACACAAGTCAACAATCCATGGTTAAAAATTTTATTCTGTATTTTAGATTTTTTTGAAAGTAATCTATAAACATTGTTTATACCCTACATTTATAAGCATAACATATGGTTTGGGAACCCTCCATTTGGAATTAAATTTATGGATCATGAACACTACACTGATGGAAAAGTATAGGCCAACAACCCTATGTTTGGAAGAAACCCTCCATTTTAGGAAAAAATACATAGTTTATCAACCGTACTTTGGTAAACAACTATACAATTTCAAACCTACTTTTCGATCTTGTTACTACATGAAGGAAACCAATGTTTTAATTGTTCAAAGATGAAGTTTGAAATTAATGAGATTATCCATGATTTCTATAATGGTATCTCTAAAATTAAATATGTATTTAAAGTTGTTTTATGAACTATTAAAAGGATCATATTCAATAGATTAAATAATTCCTATTTCTACGGGAAGTTACAAAACCCTTTGAATGATTTTTAATTTAAAGACATATGATTTATTATGTGGTATTTCTATAACGGTTTGACCTAGAGCAATTTGACCTATAGTATAAATATAAAGATATTCATATTCTGAATACATAGATAAAAATTGAAAATAAATAATTGTGTGTTTCTAAATGACAATGTGTCATTTATTTCAGAGTTACAATTTGGAGAAATTTGTGTTTTCATTTAGTAGATCAACTCACTATTGTTTCTGTCACTACTGCATTATTTTTTTGTAAAATATTTTTATGCAAGTTTAATAAATCATTTTTCATAGTTACACTTTGGATAAATACTTGTTTATTTATCTACACGGTGTTTTTTCTATCATTGTTTATTGGAATCTAATGTGTTGCTGAAGATCTATTTTTTGTTTTTGTTCTTTATTAAAGATTAACACATCTATCAATTGATGTTACAATGGTGAGATAAACCATTTTTCTTAATCAAATCAATCTGTATTGATTTACTGACACATTGACTACTCAAAATCAATCACGGTGGAGAAGTAGTATCAGCTTCTTAGACAATGTTGTGGATTTATGGCTCTCTATAAAAGAACCAAAATTCCCTATAAAGGTCTTATTGTAAAGGTATAAAATACTTGTGCTTAGTTTTATATGTCCCTATTAAAAAGAAATACTAGTAATAATCACCAAGATCATAGAGAGAGCATTGGTTGAGTGTATTAGGGGATCATTGTTCTTTGAACTAATATAAATCATCACATTATTTACATTATTTACTTCCAATACTCACTTGTCTTTAAAAGAGTAAGAAAAATCACTGCATAATAAGAGGGTTGTTTCAAATCTATTAAAGTTTTTCAATGATCAAAATTCACCACATCTCATATCTTCATCATAGTCATTACCTAACATTTTTTTCCATGTGTTCCTTGAAATGTGTTGATGAAACCCATTTTCTGAAATTTGGATATTCATGCTATAAAAGTGAAATATTTTCATTTAGAAATTTTCACAAAACCCATTTTCCTTCCATGGTTTCATTATGATGTAAAAAGTGAGTGATTTTTAGGTGGGGAAAATATTTACGGATGATTTATGGGTGGTTCCATTATAAATCATGTATGGGTGATTCCATTATAGACTATGGATGGGTGGTAGCATTATAAACCGCTGATGGTTGGGTCTGCTATAACCCTCCAATGAATTGGATGGCAATTTGTATCTTACGAGATAATTTTTTCATGATTTTCATTTTAGATTCTCATATGAATGGGCACTGATGGAGTGTTTCATGAATTTAATGTTCCCTATAATAATTACTGTTCAAAATTTGAATGGTACTTCACGATTTTATGCATATTCTAAAGACTATGTTATCTTATCATGTATTATGTTTATTGAATAAATATTTTGATTCTAGTCTTATTTCTTGTTATGATTTCTTCCATGATTTATGAATGAAGATTTATTAGGTATGATTTTGTTATGTATCCAGATTATAACCATAATATTATTTTTTATCACTTGGTATATTTTATTTTTATCAATTATATTTACTCTTACGGTTAATCTAGGTCTACTGATTTCTTTTTTTTTCCTTTTCAAAAGTTTATAATGAATGGTAATACATAATATGTTTCTAGAAGTGTATCTTATGAGGATATTTACTAAGATATTTTGATTAATTGTTATGGATTGAGAGGTTTCTCTCATTTTTAAAAGGAAAAATTGTTTATTAGAATACAAAAATATGAGTTTTTTCATAGTTCTCTAAACTTATAAATCTAAATGTTCTAGGTAATATAAGGCCCCAAACATAAACATTACAAAATACTAAGTTAAGTAAATAATTTGACGTTATTTTGCATTAAGGATATATTCATGTTTAGTGCTTTATAAAATTAGGCCATAAATCATACAAAATAACTCAATTACTACAAAGTAGAAACTTCTACTCACAGTATATTTTTTCATAAAAAAGGATTAAAATGAAACATTGATTTGTTTTATGCTTAAACATCATAAATTTTCCCTCATCTCATCATTTACTCTATTCTTCTTTAAATACTATAATAAATATTTCAAAACTTGGGATGAGAATAAATATCTTAGTAATAGATACAAAAAGTAGGAAAACAATTAGGTTTGTGAAAAAATATAAACCCTGAATACTTTATCATAAAGTAATACATTTCACCTTTAAGAATTAGTAAATACTCTTAACTCAATATATGCCCATTGATTACATTTTTTTTAATCAAAATATTAACATTAAACCCATATAAATCACATATAAAATATATAGGTAATTTGGGACATAATAATACATAAATGTAATAACCATACAGTTGATTTCCACACATATCACTAAATGTAATAGCCATAAAACTGAATTCCATACCCAATTCATTAGAGGTTATAATGTAACCACTAATCATCATTTTTTCATGGAACCACCATCATTGTTTTATCATGAAATTACCTGTATCTATTTTATCACATAACCACCCATAAAATTTTTATGTACCATTATTTAATCATAACACATCAAAGATTACAATTATGCACATTTCACTCATAAAATTTCATATTCAATCATAAGACATCATTTCAAAATATTAATAAAGTAAATCATATTTAAAAAACAATTTCTAAATAAAAAAATCCAAAAAGGTAATAATGTATTTATTTTCCATTTAAAAACATTAAGTTTTATATAGGATGCTAAATATCAAATAACGGTTAGAGCAGCCGAGAAATCATTGTTGCTGAATATGTTAAAAAATATTTCTTTTATCATTTTGTAATGAAAGTAAAACACTTCATAAAAAACATTCATTTTTAAAACCATGGAATGAATAAAAGGTCAAATGGGATTATTATAAAACTTATGAAAGAACATGGTGTATAACATAAAAATATTTCTCCATGAAATGAGATTTACATGAAGTCCTTTACAATGACTCCAAGTCATTATGTATAACCCTTATATTCCAGAATAAATACCTTAGGTTAATTTATACATACAAGAGAACCTTTTTCCAGTTTATTATTTCTTTTATATCACTTATTACTATGTTATAATAATTACATAATCATTTCAGTTCATATTAGACGTTATTTCGAAATTTGGTACTTGAGTAAAAAATAAACTCAAATTGATATAAATAGTCCATGTGGCCCTAATTCCACCATCTCCAGAATAAAATTCATGACACAATAATCAATTATATATGTCATTTATACTTTTTAAATCAAACCATTCATTTTAGGTATGTAAAACGAACACCGTTATAATCATTGAGTCGGTAGGCCATACGTATGCATGAGTAACGTTTCCATTTTTCATTGATCATTATGGAAATAAGGTAATTATTATTTTATAATTCCAGAATGATAATAATATAACTAAAATCATGATAATCATTTAAAAAATTATATATATATATATATATATATATATGTATATCATAAAAGTGATGTGGTGAATAAAAACAATTCACATCGCTTCATGGAGGTGATAACTCAAACATACACACAAACGACGTTATGATTTTTATCTACATGGAATGTAACAACATAATTGGAATATTATTCTTTTAAAATGATAAATATTTCATTAATATCATATATAATAATTTATTAAACCATTATAACCAGTCATGATAGACTAAAAAGAAAAATAAAATATCTTGGTTCTTGAGGTGGTAGTCGGTTGTACACACGAAAAAATAGTCATTTCACATTTGATAAAATTGGAGATGGATTTAGATTATGATATTAACATTATAAAAAATTATTATATTGAGGATAATGGAGTTATTATTTAATCATTGATGAAGTATATTTAATGGAAGTGGGAGAAGAAATAAAATAGAAACCCGTAAACAAATGATACATCTTATTCATTTGATCACCTATTAATAACACCATAAAACCTATTAAAAGGGTACTCTACCTAAAATAAGGCCTCAAAAAAGTTGGGAGGGATTCTAGGAAGGGTTTTGGTCTGATATTTGGGGATACAAAAGGCTTTTCATGTGTGTTTAATATAGAGTTATGGGTGATTTTTTATAAGAGAGGGGAGGGTCAAACTTTGAATTATTAAAAGTATTAAATTAATCTAAATTAAATATAGATTCAAATCAGTTATAAAATATGTTTTTTATAGGTGTAAATATATTCATATAATAATAATTAGACAGGTTTTGGATATTTTTTAATCCTTTTATTTTTGTTTTAACCACTTTTAACTCTTATCATTTTATCAAGTAATTTACATTTTCAGAGTTAAAATAATTATCAAATCATACCGAAATACCAATGAATGAGTTGTTAATGTAATTTTTAGATTAATATACAATTTTATGGATGAATATTTTATTTTTATAAATTTTATATCATTTAATTAGATATTTTATATTTTATGTTATGAATTATGTCAATTTTGACACTGTTTTTTACTTGACATTTTGAAAAAATAATAAAAATATTATTTCATAAAAAAACTACCTTAAAAAAATAATATAATTCCATAGTCATCAATAAAATTATTTTATGAAATCAAACATATCAAATTATGTTTATTTTAATATTATTAATATCACTTATTTTATTCTTTCATGAAAAAAGCAATCACTAAATCATCAATTTGTCATAATAAATTCAATTATTTAATGTGTAAAAATTATAAGTAAAATACCATGGTGTAGTTAGTATTTTTATATTTCTAATTACTATTTATATTCAAATATATAACTTATATAACCCTATATTAAAATTGTTTTATTAATATGACACATTTTTATGATATTTTTTCCTTTACTTTAAATTAAATGTTATAAATGTCTTAATCACACTTAAGGGGACTCCAAAGGCCAAACGTTTGGCCCAAGGATTTTATAGGTCATCTAAAACCCATAACATAAGGTTATTACAAGTTTTACGGTTGTTTTGTGTTTTCATAATATTATTTTAACCCTTATTTACATGATTTACCCTTTAACCGTAGTAAATAGAATAATAAAGATACTATTAAAAATAAATTATTTTTACCCTAATAGATCAAATTTTTCATACTGATTTTAAAAAATTATGTACATTATTGAAAACTAAATTCAAAATAGTGACTAATATTAATTTAAATTTAATCTTGTCACTTGTTTGAGGAAATATGTTTTTAAAAAGTAAAAACCATCAAAAGATTGACAAGTGTTTATATCAAATTTAAATGTATAGTTACTTAAAATGACCAAAATTGGATTAACTTATAGACACATAATCTAATTTCACTTTAAAACCAATTAATAGTAATGCCAAAATATACAAAAAATAAGATTAAAAGATAATTTTGAATTAAAAAGCAGTATTTTCACTATTCACTAAAATCTGAATTTTATAAGAAATTTTTTAAATTTCAACAAAAGTAAATTTTGATGTCACAATTTTAAGGAGATGTTTATTTTATAAAATATAACATATAAGAGTGGTAAAAAAAATATTTAAAAAGGTTTCACTATTTAAAGGTGGCTAAAAATAATTTTTATGAAAAATGCTTCTTTTATCAGAAAAATTAAATTTGTTCTTATATCATGTCTTGAAAACATATAATATGAATTTTAAAAAATATATTTAATATATTACATATATATCTAATATATATTTAATTAATTAAATCCATCAATAGTGATTTTATTATTTTATAAACTCGCTTATTTTCATTTAAAATGTTGTTTTTCAAAAAAAGTGATCCTTTATATTAAATTGGTTTTTTTTTAATTTCCAAATTAATTTTGTAACAAATGAATAATTATTTAAAAATTTGTAAACCATATTTTCACAATTCAGTTAATATCATTTATTCTTACCACTGTAATGGATTTTCAATAACTACAACTTATAATAATATTATTAATAATATATTATTTTTTTAGTATAACATAGTATTGTTTGAAATGTAATATTTCTAAGAAACCCATTATTGCATGTCAGGTACGCTATCAGACAAAGCATCCCTTTTAAAGTAAAATTATTATCTAATTCATCAATATTAATAAATATGAAAATTATTATTTTTATAATTACCCAGGATGTTACATCCTTCCCCCTTTTGGAAATTTCATCCTCAAAATTTTAAATTTATGATTTGTAACTAAGGTTTCACTTTTAAAAATACCTTTATTGAAATCTCACATCATAAAAAAGATTAATAAAAAATACACTTTATAATAAATAAATGAGTATATTTTGGTCACTTGATCCAACAGATAATAGGATTCCATGTTGGAAAACAGAGAATAGAAGAAAAACGGACTCTAAAAGGCTAATAGAGAGTGATAGAGAACGTAATCATTTGAAGGTTATCCATAAAAAATATGAATATGTGATGGGTCAAAAGACCATTGAGAATAGTAAATAGATAACTTTTATGTTTTATTATCCTTTTATTAGAGTTGAGGAATTCATTTACTTCCTTGACTAAGAGCATAAGTAAATATACTTACATGAAAATTAGAGTTTCATCCATTAGTAAATCCTCACCATAAACTCACATTTTTCTCCAAATGATGAGTATTCAAGATGAATAAACTCTTATAAAATCACATAATCCTCAAAATAATAACTATTTATTTACCCTATCATTAAATATTAAACATAAAAAAATAGTACATAACATGATAATTTCACAAAAATAATAAAACTTATATAATGACAAAACAATTCAATCTAAAAAATTAAATAGTAATATCAAAAGTTCAACAATGACCATTCACCAAATAGTTGTCCTTCAAATTACTAAAAATAATCCTAACTATTATTGAAAACCAAATTTTAGATGTGTTTGATCACATAGTCTTCCTAGATAAAATTTAACACTTATCTCCAAATAACATCAACCACTCTTAATGTCTTATAAAAAGTAATTAACGTAATCACATATTCTCCAAGATAGGTTAATCATTTTCATATATAACCCAAATATCTATAATTCCAAAATAAAAATCATATATTCTTCAAAAATATAAATAACCCATTTCCCCTCAACTAAAATACCAAGGTATTCTATTTAACTTAATCATATAACATACCAAAAATATTTAATGTCTTCCAAAATAACATTTGTCACTTAATTCCCAAATCATTTTACAACACTGGGGATATCAATTTAATATAACATAACATCCCAAAAAAATATTATTCTTATTCCATCACCTCTTTTAAATAAATATAAAATTCCATACAAACTAGGGACATCCCATAAGCTAGGGGTAGGCAATAAATCCTTGTAGAACTTTGATTTTGGGTTCGATTTCCATAGCCTTGTCTGACGCGATGGGTTTCCACAATTCCTTTGCATTATCCTTTTCCTAAAATTATATAATTTTATAACATTTCCAAAATGAAATAAAATCCTAAAAAAATAATAAAAAAATGAATTATCCTCCATGTTTATCTCATAGTTTTAATTTTCAAATAGAAAATGTAATAACCCATAATTTACTCAAAATTTAAAAATCATACAATCGATTTCCACACATTTTACTAAATAGAATAGTCATATGAACGACTTCCATACCCTATGCATTCTAGATTATAATGTAACCACCTATACTTGTTTTATCAAAAAACCACCCATATTTGGTTTATCAACGAACCACTCATATTTGGTTTATCACGTAACCACCCATCAAATGTACAAGTATCATTATATAATCATAACACATTATGTATTACAATTACGCACATTTCAATCATAAAATGTCATTTGGAATCACAAGAAATTATTTGAAGATATTAAAATATTCAATCCACTTTCAAATTAATATTCAATACCAAAACACACAAAAATGGAATAATTTATTTCATTTCCTTTTAAAAACATTATGTTTTATAGAAGAATCCAAATTTCAAATAACAATTATGGTGGCGAAGAAGTCATTTTCATCGCATAACTTAAAGAACGTTCCTTTTATTATTTTATAAAGAATTTAAATCTATTCATATAAAAATATTCTTTTTGAAAACATAGTAATGAAAAAAAGTTAAATATGATTATTATACACCTTATAAAAAAATGTGGTGAATAAAATCAAAATATGCCTCAGTGAAAGGAGATTAGGATGATGTCCCTTAACGTGAGTCTGAATAATCAAGTACGACATTTATATTCTTGAATAATAAACATAGATTAATTTATAATTTCATGAGAAAATATTTATGTTTAGTATCCCTTTTATATCACTGATTACCATGTTATAATAATTACATAATTATTTATGTTCATATCGGTCGTTCAGTCGATATTTGCTACTTGAGTTGAAAATGAATTTGGATTGATGTTAATAGTCCATGTGGTCATAATTCCATTATATGAAGTATAAAATTCTGTAAATAATAATGACTTTTAAACATAAATTATACTTAAAAAATAAAACCATTCATTTATGGTATGAAAGATGACCAATTTTATAATCATGATGATGGTAGGTCATACATAATCATGAGTAACATTTCCAATTTTCATTGATCAGTATAGAAGTAGGGTAATTATTATTTTATCTTTCCAAAATGAACATAATATAAATAAAATCTTAATAATCATTTATATATACTTATATATAATACACAAGTTATGTGGTGACCAAAAATGATTCACATCGCTTTCTGGATGTGACAGTTAACATGTACGCATGAACAATGTTAAATCAATGTTATCATTTTAATGTGCCTGGAGTGTAAGAACACAATTGAAATATTATTATTTTAAAATGATAAATATGTCATTAATATCAAATATAAATATTTATTCCATCAATATAACCACTATTTAAATATAGTAATGAAAAATGAACTATATTGGTTCGCGAGGCGATAGTCTGTCGTACACACAAATGAAATCTTCATTTTGCCATTTAATGAAATTAGATATGTATTTAGGTGATGATATTAACATAATAACATGTAAGTATATTTAGGATAATATATATATTAGTGAATCATGTAATAATAATAATTAATGTAAGTGGAATAATAAATAAAATAGAAACATGTTTTAAAATGATTCCTCTCCTTCAGGTGATCAACTTTGAAGAACACCTTAACACCTATAAGATGGGTGTTTTGCCTCAAATATGGCATGAATATTGTTGGTAGGGATTATATTAAAATTTTTGAGTAGATATTGTCTAATCCAAAAGGATTTTTAATTGTGATTAATATAGAGGAATGGGTTCCTTTTAATAAGAGTATGGGGGACCCTTTGAATTAATAAAAGTATTAAAATAATATAACTGCAATTTTGATTCCAAATGGGTAAAAAATCATTTATTTCTGATATAGGATGTGTATGGGTGTAAATATAATCATAAAAGGAGATTTATACATGTTTTTGATATTTTTTAATCCTTATCTATATGTTTTAACCTATTTTAACTCTTACCATTTTATCAAGTAATTTACAATTTTAGAGTTTAACTAATTAAAAAAACATGAAAAATATCTAATAAAGGAGTAATTAATGACATATAGAGATTTATCCCAACTTGGTGCCGAATATTGGATATATATAAAAAATTTATCCTTTATTTAGATATTTCATATTTTATGTCATGAATTATGTCAATTTTGAAAATATTCATTACTTGAATTTTTTGAAAAACCATAACAACTTGATTCCTTACAAAATGATATTAATTCAATTATAACATGTCATATACATCCAAAAAACTCTTATAGTACATCAAATATATCAAATTATATATATTTTAATATTATTTATATCAATTATTTGATTCTTTCATTAAAAAATTATCCACTATGACATCATTTTGTTAGAAGTAATTGAAATATTTAATGTATAAAATTTATAAATAAAGTACCATGATGTAGGTAATATTTTTAGAATTATGATTTCTATTTATAGTTAATGATAAAACTTATATTACCCCATAGTAAATTTTTTTCAGTAATATGATACATGTTTTTTATATTTTTTCTTATAAATTAAATTTTATAAATGTATTAATCACACCCATGTGAATTAAAAAGGCCAAAATTTCTGCCAAAAGATTGTATTTGATGGATATAACTCATCCATTATGTTTAGTACAAGTGTTAGGGTAGTTTTGTGTTATTATAATATTATATTTACCCCTAATTACTTGATTTACCCTTTAATTGTGGTTCAAATCTTAGATTTATGATTTCAGGGTGAACCTCTCTTCGAGAATCCACATGCTTTTCCAACTTATCTGATTCCAATCATGGTGGAAAAAATGAGGCACGACCCACCTATGCTGATGGGTGGATGAGTGGAACCATCCCTCCTTGGGTCGTAAAACTCCAAGACGCTCTACCATATCAGTTGACAATAAATCCTATCCAGCTGGGGCTCTATCTTGAGTGATCCCTTCTAGGGGAGGGGGTTTTTTTAGTATGGACAGTTTGAAAAGTCCGGTCTTAGAAATTTACTTTTTTGTAAAAAAAAAGTGGAAAATTAAATAATATATTTACTATTCATCAAAAGTTATTTTGATCATATTGGATCAAATTTTTCATACTAATTACTACCATGTTTTTTCCATTTTTGAAAATGTTAATTGAAAAAACTGACTAAAATTAATTTAATGTTAATCCCATTGATGGATTGTGGAAACTAGTTTTTGAAATGTAAAAAACCATCAAAACATTGGCATGTTTTTATATCCAAATTAAAGCTATGTTTACTTATAATGAACAACATTAGATTAAATGATAAAAACTTAATTCAATTTCAATTTAAAACCAATTAAATTGATATTCTAATTAGAATAAATAATTAGGCAAAAATTCAGATTGAATTAAAATGTAGTATTTTTCACTATTCATTATAATATGAATTTTATCAGAAAAATATATGAATTTATAAAAATTAAATTTTGATATAACTATTAAAAAGAAGAAGTTTATTTTTACAAATATATAATATAAAATTTCAAAAAATAGATTTAAAAAGGGTTCTCCATCAAAAGGTGGAAAATTTTAATTTTTTTAAAAAATAATTATTTTATATAAAAATTTGAATTTTTTCTTATATAATGTCTAGAAAACATATAAGATTAATTTTAAACATCACATTGAATATATTACATATATATTTTAAATATATTATATATATATATATATTTCTCATATATTTCTTATATATTTCTTATATATTTCTTATATATTTCTTATATATTTCAATAATAAAATTCATCAAGACTGATTTTATTATTTTATATACTCACATATTTTATTTAAAATATTTTTTTTAAAACACATCCTTTTTATTCAATTTTTTGTTATTTAATTTTTTAATTAATTTGGTAACCAATGAATCATTATATAAACATGTGTAAACTGTATTTTCCAAATTTATTTAATATCGTTCATTCCCTCAATTCTAATGGAATTATGATAACTAAATGTTATAATAATAATATTATTCATATATTATTTTTTTCAGTATAAATCAGTGTCGTGTGAAACCTAACATTTCATGGAAACTCATTTTTTTTGCCTCAGGTATGCTATGAGACATTACGTCCATTATAAAGTAAAATTACTATCTAATTAATTAATATTTGTAAATATAAAAAAGTCTTATTCACGAATTACCTTGGATGTTACAGGTAATGTGTAATGAAAAAAAAATTATTTACATTATATAATTTATATATTCATGTTTACAGGCTACCAAAGTTGGTACCATAGCCCAATTTAGATAAATTTGAAGATTAATATTATATCAGTTGGGTATAAAATGGTAGTTATACAATTCATCAAAGGTTGATAAGTTTTAAATTATTATAAAATAAAAGGAATAAATAACACTTTAGGTAAGTTGAGGTAATATTTTGGGGACTAGGATAAAAAAAATTTAGTGAAACCCCTAGGGAAAATTTTATGGGAAGTGTCTATGTATATTAAAACATCATAATTTTTTTATAGTTGATTTTTTTTGGTTTTACAAAAAATAAATCCCTATTTGGATACTCAAAAGTGGATGTAAGCTATAAAATAACAATATCTTGGTGTAATAACCCTGAAGATTTCATATTGGGTACTATCTCAACCATGAAGTGATGCTTATTAAATAGGTCTAACTTTACACCTAGATAGACACTCATGGGGGATATTATTTATACAAAGATATTCTCTTTATGAAACACCTTAATGGGTAAATTTTATTTTTTACATTAAGGGGTTATGATATGAAGTATTAGAGGAAAAACATAAATTACTCTTGGTTTAACCAAGAGAGTGACATGATTAAACAAGTATTACATAATTGAAATGAATGTGTCATAACTTAAAATAAGGGCTTTTTTGACGAATGGATCATATGATTAATCTTAAATTTTATTCAGTTTTATTCTTTAAGATATTATCATGAACATTTTGGTTTTAGTACTTGGTTGAAATAGGATGATGATGATGAAGCAGAAAATGGTATGCATCCAAAGACTAATATGTCTTATAACTGAATAAGTGGTCATATTAATATTATGGAAAATCATAGTATATTCCGATTATGATAGAAATCAGAGTTTCATTATATTACCTAAGGTAGAGATTTAGAAACCATAACAGAAATTATTTTTTTATATTCATAGTTTTTTTCATTAGTGAATGATATTTATCACTACTATCTTGATATTTTCTAAACGTTTTGAGGATTATGTGACTCATATAAGTATTTTTCTTTGGTATAATTTTATTTAAGGTTTGGAAACATATATTAAATGGTATCAACAACAATAAAGAGTGATTTTAGGATAATTTTATATTTTTTGGGCTTACTATTAAAGAACACATGATTGATGTGTAGACGAAACTAGGGTTTAATATGGGCTTGATGTTGATGTAATAAAGTGTGGATATATTTTTAAAAATTCGATTTAGATAGTATTAATATCATTTAAATAGATTATTTACATAATAAAAAAGTGATCCATGATATTTATGGAGAAGATTAGCTCATTTTTCGGATTGTGATATATATTGACAAGTGTGTGATTTTATAAACTAGTTGTTTAATATGAGATATAATTTGGAGTAATTTATTATTTCTCTATGGTTTAATTTTGTGGAGATTAAAATTGTTCTGGTAAATGTATACTCTAGAGAACATATGTTTTTGGTATAAATAATAAATGTTGTTAGAGGAATGATACGTATGTTGATATAGCTAAATATATTTTTTTTGATGTCACATTGGAAGTTATATCTAGAATAAAAATTATGTTAAAAAACGATGTACTAATTCCATATCTTGGTAATAATTAACATTACGGGGACATAATTTATTTAAGGGGGAAAAACATAATGACCCAGGAGTTTGGATACTTTAAATTAATACTATCTTTAATAGCTTATGTCACACCCAACACCAAACTTATACAAAAACCATGTAAATGAATCATAAAATATAAATAATAAATCAATAATATAATCATTATAATATAATCATTATAATATAAAATGCTTCCAATTAGATAAATTAATTATATATTATTATTCTATATGATTAATATTTTTAGAAAATGATTCCTTTATAAGTACCACAAAAATCGGTGTACTATATTTCATTAATAAATTAATTTGATAAAATTTATGATTTTATTATAGCAAGTAATAATTTAATTTTTAATATTACTATTTTAGTATTCAATTATTTATAAATTTATAAAAAAGAAGATAAAGGGAACATGATGTTTATATAGTCATTTTTAAATTTAAAAAGTTTTTATTCATATTTTTTATTATTTGTTAAATAAATAAATATATAAATTTTTTTATTTTATTTAGATAATATATAACATAATTTATGATGTTATAATGTCCAAATTTATATATGGTTAATTTTTGAGCTTTTTCAAAATAGTTTTTTTTGAAAGAAGGGTGAAAAATATCTTTTTTACAAATATGATGTATGACATTAGTAGTATATAGGTGCGGATGAAAATTTCTGAAAACATTTTATAAGTCCAAAATAAAAATCATATATTCTTCAAAAATATAAATAACCCATTTCCCCTCAACTAAAATACCAAGGTATTCTATTTAACTTAATCATTTAACATACCAAAAATAGTTAATGTCTTCCAAAATAACATTTTTCACTTAATTCCCAAATCATTTTACAACACTGAGGATATCAATTTAATATAACATAACATCCCAAAAAAATATTATTCTTATTCCATCACCTCTTTTAAATAAATATAAAATTCCATACAAACTAGGGACATCCCATAAGCTAGGGGTAGGCAATAAAGCCTTGTAGCACTTCGATTTTGGGTTCGATTTCCATAGCGTTGTCTGACGCGATGGGTTTCCACAATTTCTTTGAATTATCCTTTTCCTAAAATTATATAATTTTATAACATTCCCAAAATGAAATAAAATCCTAAAAAAATAATAATAAAATGAATTATCCTCAATGTTTATCTCACAGTTTTAATTTTCAAATAGAAAATGTAATAACCCATAATTTACTCAAAATTTAAAAATCATACAATCGATTTCCACACATTTCACTAAATAGAATAGTCATATGACCGACTTACATACCCTATGCATTCTAGATTATAATGTAACCACCTATACTTGTTTTATCAAAAAACCACCCATATTTGGTTTATCACCGAACCACTCATATTTGGTTTATCACGTAACCACCCATCAAATGTACAAGTATCATTATATAATCATAACACATTATGTATTACAATTATGAAAATTTCAATCATAAAATGTCATTTGGAATCACAAGAAATCATTTGAAGATATTAAAATATTCAATCCAATTTCAAATTAATATTCAATACCAAAACACCCAAAAATGGAATAATTTATTTCATTTCCTTTTAAAAACATTATGTTTTATAGAAGAATCCAAATATCAAATAACAATTATGGCGGCGAAGAAGTCATTTTCATTGCATAACTTAAAGAAAGTTCCTTTTATTATTTTATAAAGAATTTAAATCTATTCATATAAAAAAATTCTTTTTGAAAACATAGTAATGAAAAAATGTTAAATATGATTAATATACACCTTATAAAAAAATGTGGTGAATAAAATCAAAATATGCCTCACTGAAAGGAGATTAGGATGATGTCTCTTAACGTGAGTCTGAATAATCAAGTACGACATTTATATTTTTGAATAATAAACATAGATTAATTTATAATTTCACGAGAAAATATTTAAGTTTAGTATCCCTTTTATATCACTGATTACCATGTTATAATAATTACATAATTATTTATGTTCATATCGGTCGTTCAGTCGATATTTGCTACTTGAGTTGAAAATGAATTTGGATTGATGTTAATAGTCCATGTGGTCATAATTCCATTATATGAAGTATAAAATTCTGGAAATAATAATGACTTTTAAACATAAATTATACTTACAAAATAAAACCATTCATTTATGGTATGAAAAATGAGCAATTTTATAATCATGATGATGGTAGGTCATACATAATCATGAGTAACATTTCCATTTTTCATTGATCATTATAGAAATAGGGTAATTATTATTTTATCTTTCCAAAATGAACATAATATAATTAAAATAGTAATAATCATTTATATATACTTATATATAATACACAAGTTATGTGGTGACCAAAAATGATTCACATCGCTTTCTGCATGTGACAGTTAACATGTACGCATGAACAATGTTAAATCAATGTTATCATTTTAATGTGCATGGAGAGTAAGAACACAATTGAAATATTATTATTTTAAAATGATAAATATGTCATTAATATCAAATATAAATATTTATTCCATCAATATAACCACTATTTAAATATAGTAATGAAAAATGAACTATATTGGTTTGCGAGGCGATAGTCTGTCGTACACACAAATGAAATCTTCATTTTGCCATTTAATGAAATTAGATATGTATTTAGGTGGTGATATTAACATAATAACATGTAAGTATATTTAGGATAATATATTTATTAGTGAATCATGTAATAATAATAATTAATGTAAGTGGAATAATAAATAAAATAGAAACATGTTTTAAAATGATTCCTCTCCTTCAGTTGATCAACTTTGAAGAACACCTTAACACCTATAAGATGGGTGTTTTGCCTCAAATATGGCATGAATATTTTGGGTAGGGATTATATTAAAATTTTTGAGTAGATATTGTCTAATCCAAAAGGATTTTTAATTGTGATTAATATAGAGGAATGGGTGCCTTTTAATAAGAGTATGGGGGAGCCTTTGAATTAATAAAACTATTAAAATAATATAACTGCAATTTTGATTCCAAATGGGTAAAAAATCATTTATTTCTGATATAGGATGTGTATGGGTGTAAATATAATCATAAAAGGAGAATTATACATGTTTTTGATATTTTTTAATCCTTATCTATTTGTTTTAACCTATTTTAACTCTTACCATTTTATCAAGTAATTTACAATTTTAGAGTTTAACTAATTAAAAAAACATGAAAAATATCGAATAAAAGAGTAATTAATGACATATATAGATTTATCCCAACTTGGTGCCGAATATTGGATATATATAAAAATTTTATCCTTTATTTAGATATTTCATATTTTATGTCATGAATTATGTCAATTATGAAAATATTCTTTACTTGAATTTTTTAAAAAACCATAACAACTTGATTCCTTAAAAAATGATATTAATTCAATTATAACATGTCATATACATCCAAAAAACTCTTATAGTACATCAAATATATCAAATTATATATATTTTAATATTATTTATATCAATTATTTGCTTCTTTCATTAAAAAATTATCCACCATGACATCATTATGTTAGAAGTAATTGAAATATTTAATGTATAAAATTTATAAATAAAATACCATGATGTAGGAAATATTTTTAGAATTATAATTTCTATTTATAGTTAATGATAAAACTTATATTACCCCATAGTAAATTTTTTTCAGTAATATGATACATGTTTTTATATTTTTTCCTATAAATTAAATTTTATAAATATATTAATCACACCCATGTGAATTAAAAAGGCCAAAATTTCTGCCAAAAGATTGTATTTGATGGATATAACTCATCCATTACGTTTAGTACAAGTGTTAGGGTAGTTTTGTGTTATTATAATATTATATTTACCCCTAATTACTTGATTTACCTTTAATTGTGGTTCAAATCCTAGATTTATGATTTCAGGGTGAACCTCTCTTCGAGAATCCACATGCTTTTCCAAGTTATCTGATTCCAATCTTGGTGGAAAAAATGAGGCACGACCCACCTATGCTGATGGGTGGATGAGTGGAACCATCCATGCTTGGGTCGTAAAACTCCAAGACGCTCTACCATATCAGTTGACAATAAATCCTTTCCAGCTGGGGCTCTATGTTGAGTGATCCCTTCTAGGGGAGGGGGTTTTTTTTAGTATGGACAGTTTGAAAAGTCCAGTCTTAGGAAATTTATTTTTTGTAAAAAAAAGTGGAAAATTAAATAATATATTTACTATTCATCAAAAGTTATTTTGATCATATTGGATCAAATTTTTCATACTAATTACTACCATGTTTTCTCCATTTTTGAAAATTTTAATTGAAAAAACTGACTAAAATTAATTTAATGTTAATCCCATTGATGGATTGTGGAAACTTGTTTTTGAAATGTAAAAAACCATCAAAACATTGGCATGTTTTTATATCCAAATTAAAGCTATGTTTACTTATAATGAACAAAATTAGATTAAATGATAAAAACATAATTCAATTTCACTTTAAAACCAATTAAATTGATATTCTAATTAGAATAAATAATTGGGCAAAAATTCAGATTGAATTAAAATGTAGTATTTTTCACTATTCATTATAATATGAATTTTATCAGAAAAATATATGAATTTATAAAAATTAAATTTTGATATATCTATTAAAAAGAAGAAGTTTATTTTTACAAATATATAATATAAAAGGTCAAAAAATAGATTTAAAAAGGGTTCTCCATCAAAAGGTGGAAAATTTTAATTTTTTTTAAAAATAATTATTTTATCTAAAAATTTGAATTTTTTCTTATATAATGTCTAGAAAACATATAAGATTAATTTTAAACATCACATTGAATATATTACATATATATTTTAAATATATTATATATATATATATATATTTCTCATATATTTCTTATATATTTCTTATATATTTCTTATATATTTCTTATATATTTCAATAATAAAATTCATCAAGACTGATTTTATTATTTTATATACTCACATATTTTATTTAAAATATTTTTTTTTAAAACACATCCTTTTTATTCAATTTTTTGTTATTTAATTTTTTAATTTATTTGGTAACCAATGAATCATTATATAAACATGTGTAAACTGTATTTTCCAAATTTATTTAATATCGTTCATTCCCTCAATTCTAATGGAATTATGATAACTAAATGTTATAATAATAATATTATTCATATATTATTTTTTTCAGTATAAATCAGTGTCGTGTGAAACCTAACATTTCATGGAAACTCATTTTTTTGCCTCAGGTATGCTATGAGACATTACGTCCATTATAAAGTAAAATTACTATCTAATTAATTAATATTTGTAAATATAGAAAAGTCTTATTCACTAATTACCTTGGATGTTACAGGTAATGTGTAATGAAAAAAAAATTATTTAAATTATATAATTTATATATTCATGTTTACAGGCTACCAAAGTTGGTACCAGAGCCCAATTTAGATAAATTTGAAGATTAATATTATATCAGTTGGGTATAAAATAATAGTTATACAATTAATCAAAGGTTGATAAGTTTTAAATTATTATAAAATAAAAGGAATAAATAACACTTTAGGTAAGTTGAGGTAATATTTTGGGGACTAGGATAAAAAAAAATTAGTGAAACCCCTAGGGAAAATTTTATGGGAAGTGTCTATGTATATTAAAACATCATAATTTTTTTATAGTTGATTTTTTGTGGTTTTACAAAAAATAAATCCCTATTTGGATACTCAAAAGTGGATCTAAGCTATAAAATAACAATATCTTGGTGTAATAACCCGGAAGATTTCATATTGGGTACTATCTCAACCATGAAGTGAT
Source organism: Viscum album (assembly GCA_963277665.1). Taxonomy (NCBI): domain Eukaryota; kingdom Viridiplantae; phylum Streptophyta; class Magnoliopsida; order Santalales; family Viscaceae; genus Viscum; species Viscum album. The sequence continues at coordinate 715,290,207 of OY728133.1, read as the reverse complement.
GCTTATTAAATAGGTCTAACTTTACACCTAGATAGACACTCATGGGGGATATTATTTATAAAAAGATATTCTCTTTATGAAACACCTTAATGGGTAAATTTTATTTTTTACATTAAGGGATTATGATATGAAGTATTAGAGGAAAACATAAATTACTCTTCGTTTAACCAAGAGAGTGACATGATTAAACAAGTATTACATAATTGAAATGAATGTGTCATAACTTAAAATAAGGGCTTTTTTTGACGAATGGATCATATGATTAATCTTAAATTTTATTCAGTTTTATTCTTTAAGATATTATCATGAACATTTTGGTTTTAGTATTTGGTTGAAATAGGATGATGATGATGAAGCAGAAAATGGTATGCATCCAAAGACTAATATGTCTTATAACTGAATAAGTGGTCATATTAATATTATGGAAAATCATAGTATATTCCGATTATGATAGAAATCTGAGTTTCATTATATTACCTAAGGTAGAGATTTAGATACCATAATAGAAATTATTTTTTTATATTCATAGTTTTTTTCATTAGTGAATGATATTTATCACTACTATCTTGATATTTTCTAAACGTTTTGAGGATTATGTGACTCATATAAGTATTTTTCTTTGGTATAATTTTATTTAAGGTTTGGAAACATATATTAAATGGTATCAACAACAATAAAGAGTGATTTTAGGATAATTTTATATTTTTTGGGCTTACTATTAAAGAACACATGATTGATGTGTGGACGAAACTAGGGTTTAATATGGGCTTGATGTTGATGTAATAAAGTGTGGATTTATTTTTAAAAATGCGATTTAGATAGTATTAATATCATTTAAATAGATTATTTACATAATAAAAAAGTGATCCATAATATTTATGGAGAAGATTAGCTCATTTTTCGGATTGTGATATATATTGACAAGTGTGTGATTTTATAAACTAGTTGTTTAATATGAGATATAATTTGGAGTAATTTATTATTTCTCTATGGTTTAATTTTGTGGAGATTAAAATTGTTCTGGTAAATGTATACTCTAGAGAACATATGTTTTGGGTATAAATAATAAATGTTGTTAGAGGAATGATACGTATGTTGATATAGCTAAATATAGTTTTTTTGATGTCACATTGGAAGTTATATCTAGAATAAAAATTATGTTAAAAAACGATGTACTAATTCCATATCTTGGTAATAATTAACATTACGGGGACATAATTTATTTAAGGGGGAAAAACATAATGACCCAGGAGTTTGGATACTTTAAATTAATACTATCTTTAATAGCTTATGTCACACCCAACACCAAACTTATACAAAAACCATGTAAATGAATCATAAAATATAAAAAATAAATCAATAATATAATCATTATAATATAAAATGCTTCCAATTAGTTAAAATAATTATATATTATTATTCTATATGATTAATATTTTTAGAAAATGATTCCTTTATAAGTACCACAAAAATCGGTGTACTATATTTCATTAATAAATTAATTTGATAAAATTTATGATTTTATTATAGCAAGTAATAATTTAATTTTTAATATTACTATTTTAGTATTCAATTATTTATAAATTTATAAAAAAAAGATAAAGGGAACATGATGTTTATATAGTCATTTTTAATTTTAAAAATTTTTTATTCATATTTTTTATTATTTGTTAAATAAATAAATATATAAATTTTTTTATTTTATTTAGATAATATATAACATAATTTATGATGTTATAATGTAAAAATTTATATATGGTTAATTTTTGAGCTTTTTCAAAATAGTTTTTTTTGAAAGAAGGGTGAAAAATATCATTTTTACAAATATGATGTATGACATTAGTAGTATATAGGTGCAGATGAAAATTTCTGAAAACATTTTATAAGTCCAAAATAAAAATCATATATTCTTCAAAAATATAAATAACCCATTTCCCCTCAACTAAAATACCAAGGTATTATATTTAACTTAATCATTTAACATACCAAAAATAGTTAATGTCTTCCAAAATAACATTTGTCACTTAATTCCCAAATCATTTTACAACACTGAGGATATCAATTTAATATAACATAACATCCCAAAAAATATTATTCTTATTCCATCACCTCTTTTAAATAAATATAAAATTCCATACAAACTAGGGACATCCCATAAGCTAGGGGTAGGCAATAAAGCCTTGTAGCACTTTGATTTTGGGTTCGATTTCCATAGCCTTGTCTGACGCGATGGGTTTCCACAATTTCTTTGAATTATCATTTTCCTAAAATTATATAATTTTATAACATTCCCAAAATGAAATAAAATCCTAAAAAAAATAATAATAAAATGAATTATCCTCAATGTTTATCTCACAGTTTTAATTTTCAAATAGAAAATGTAATAACCCATAAATTACTCAAAATTTAAAAATCATACAATCGATTTCCACACATTTCACTAAATAGAATAGTCATATGACCGACTTACATACCCTATGCATTATAGATTATAATGTAACCACCTATACTTGTTTTATCAAAAAACCACCCATATTTGGTTTATCACCGAACCACTCATATTTGGTTTATCACGTAACCACCCATCAAATGTACAAGTATCATTATATAATCATAACACATTATGTATTACAATTATGCACATTTCAATCATAAAATTTCATTTGGAATCACAAGAAATCATTTGAAGATATTAAAATATTCAATCCACTTTCAAATTAATATTCAATACCAAAACACCCAAAAATGGAATAATTTATTTCATTTCCTTTTAAAAACATTATGTTTTATAGAAGAATCCAAATATCAAATAACAATTATGGCGGCGAAGAAGTCATTTTCATCGCATAACTTAAAGAAAGTTCCTTTTATTATTTTATAAAGAATTTAAATCTATTCATATAAAAATATTCTTTTTGAAAACATAGTAATGAAAAAAAGTTAAATATGATTAATATACACCTTATAAAAAAATGTGGTGAATAAAATCAAAATATGCCTCACTGAAAGGAGATTAGGATGATGTCTCTTAAAGTGAGTATGAATAATCAAGTACGACATTTATATTCTTGAATAATAAACATAGATTAATTTATAATTTCACGAGAAAATATTTAAGTTTAGTATCCCTTTTATATCACTGATTACCATGTTATAATAATTACATAATTATTTATGTTCATATCGGTCGTTCAGTCGATATTTGCTACTTGAGTTGAAAATGAATTTGGATTGATGTTAATAGTCCATGTGGTCATAATTCCATTATATGAAGTATAAAATTCTGGAAATAATAATGACTTTTAAACATAAATTATACTTACAAAATAAAACCATTCATTTATGGTATGAAAAATGAGCAATTTTATAATCATGATGATGGTAGGTCATACATAATCATGAGTAACATTTCCATTTTTCATTGATCATTATAGAAATAGGGTAATTATTATTTTATCTTTCCAAAATGAACATAATATAATTAAAATAGTAATAATCATTTATATATACTTATATATAATACACAAGTTATGTGGTGACCAAAAATGATTCACATCGCTTTCTGGATGTGACAGTTAACATGTACGCATGAACAATGTTAAATCAATGTTATCCTTTTAATGTGCATGGAGAGTAAGAACACAATTGAAATATTATTATTTTAAAATGATAAATATGTCATTAATATCAAATATAAATATTTATTCCATCAATATAACCACTATTTATATATAGTAATGAAAAATGAACTATATTGGTTCGCGAGGCGATAGTCTGTCGTACACACAAATGAAATCTTCATTTTGCCATTTAATGAAATTAGATATGTATTTAGGTGATGATATTAACATAATAACATGTAAGTATATTTAGGATAATATATTTATTAGTGAATCATGTAATAATAATAATTAATGTAAGTGGAATAATAAATAAAATAGAAACATGTTTTAAAATGATTCCTCTCCTTCAGTTGATCAACTTTGAAGAACACCTTAACACCTATAAGATGTGTGTTTTGCCTCAAATATGGCATGAATATTGTGGGTAGGGATTATATTAAAATTTTTGAGTAGATATTGTCTAATCCAAAATGATTTTTAATTGTGATTAATATAGAGGAATGGGTGCCTTTTAATAAGAGTATGGGGGACCCTTTGAATTAATAAAAGTATTAAAATAATATAACTGCAATTTTGATTCCAAATGGGTAAAAAATCATTTATTTCTGATATAGGATGTGTATGGGTGTAAATATAATCATAAAAGGAGAATTATTCATGTTTTTGATATTTTTTAATCCTTATCTATTTGTTTTAACCTATTTTAACTCTTACCATTTTATCAAGTAATTTACAATTTTAGAGTTTAACTAATTAAAAAAACATGAAAAATATCTAATAAATGAGTAATTAATGACATATAGAGATTTATCCCAACTTGGTCCCGAATATTGGATATATATAAAAATTTTATCCTTTATTTAGATATTTCATATTTTATGTCATGAATTATGTCAATTTTGAAAATATTCATTACTTGAATTTTTTAAAAAACCATAACAACTTGATTCCTTAAAAAATGATATTAATTCAATTATAACATGTCATATACATCCAAAAAACTCTTATAGTACATCAAATATATCAAATTATATATATTTTAATATTATTTATATCAATTATTTGATTCTTAAATTAAAAAATTATCCACCATGACATCATTTTGTTAGAATTAATTGAAATATTTAATGTATAAAATTTATAAATAAAATACCATGATGTAGGTAATATTTTTAGCATTATAATTTCTATTTATAGTTAATGATAAAACTTATATTACCCCATAGTAAATTTTTTTCAGTAATATGATACATGTTTTTTATATTTTTTCCTATAAATTAAATTTTATAAATGTATTAATCACACCCATGTGAATTAAAAAGGCCAAAATTTCTGCCAAAAGATTGTATTTGATGGATATAACTCATCCATTATGTTTAGTACAAGTGTTAGGGTAGTTTTGTGTTATTATAATATTATATTTACCCCTAATTACTTGATTTACCCTTTAATTGTGGTTCAAATCCTAGATTTATGATTTCAGGGTGAACCTCTCTTCGAGAATCCACATGCTTTTCCAAGTTATCTGATTCCAATCTTGGTGGAAAAAATGAGGCACGACCCACCTATGCTGATGGGTGGATGAGTGGAACCATCCCTGCTTGGGTCGTAAAACTCCAAGACGCTCTACCATATAAATTGACAATAAATCCTTTCTAGCTGGGGCTCTATCTTGAGTGATCCCTTCTAGGGGAGGGGGGGTTTTTTTATGGACAGTTTGAAAAGTCCAGTCTTAGGAAATTACTTTTTTGTAAAAAAAAGGGGAAAATTAAATAATATATTTACTATTCATCAAAAGTTATTTTGATCATATTGGATCAAATTTTTCATACTAATTACTACCATGTTTTTTCCATTTTTGAAAATTTTAATTGAAAAAACTGACTAAAATTAATTTAATTTTAATCCCATTGATGGATTGTGGAAACTAGTTTTTGAAATGTAAAAAACCATCAAAACATTGGCATGTTTTTATATCCAAATTAAAGCTATGTTTACTTATAATGAACAAAATTAGATTAAATGATAAAAACTAAATTCAATTTCACATTAAAACCAATTAAATTGATATTCTAATTAGAATAAATAATTAGGCAAAAATTCAGATTGAATTAAAATGTAGTATTTTTCACTATTCATTATAATATGAATTTTATCAGAAAAATATATGAATTAATAAAAATTAAATTTTGATATAACTATTAAAAAGAAGAAGTTTATTTTTACAAATATATAATATAAAAGTTCAAAAAATATATTTAAAAAGGGTTCTCCATCAAAAGGTGGAAAATTTTAAATTTTTTTAAAAATAATTATTTTATCTAAAAATTTGAATTTTTTCTTATATAATGTCTAGAAAACATATAAGATTAATTTTAAACATCACATTGAATATATTACATATATATTTTAAATATATTATATATATATATATTTCTCATATATTTCTTATATATTTCTTATATATTTCTTATATATTTCTTATATATTTCAATAATAAAATTCATCAAGACTGATTTTATTATTTTATATACTCACATATTTTATTTAAAATAATTTTTTTTAAAACACATCCTTTTTATTCAATTTTTTGTTATTTAATTTTTTAATTAATTTGGTAACCAATGAATCATTATATAAACATGTGTAAACTGAATTTTCCAAATTTATTTAATATCGTTCATTCCCTCAATTCTAATGGAATTATGATAACTAAATGTTATAATAATAATATTATTCATATATTATTTTTTTCAGTAAAAATCAGTGTCGTGTGAAACCTAACATTTCATAGAAACTCATTTTTTTGCCTCAGGTATGCTATGAGACATTAGGTCCATTATAAAGTAAAATTACTATCTAATTAATTAATATTTGTAAATATAAAAAAGTCTTATTCACTAATTCCATGGATGTTACAGGTAATGTGTAATGAAAAAAAATTATTTAAATTATATAATTTATATATTCATGTTTACAGGCTACCAAAGTTGGTACCAGATCCCAATTTAGATAAATTTGAAGATTAATATTATATCAGATGGGTATAAAATGGTAGTTATACAATTCATCAAAGGTTGATAAGTTTTAAATTATTATAAAATAAAAGGAATAAATAACACTTTAGGTAAGTTGAGGTAATATTTTGGGGACTAGGATAAAAAAATTTAGTGAAACCCCTAGGGAAAATTTTATGGGAAGTGTCTATGTATATTAAAACATCATAATTTTTTTATAGTTGATTTTTTGTGGTTTTACAAAAAATAAATCCCTATTTGGATACTCAAAAGTGGATGTAAGCTATAAAATAACAACATCTTGGTGTAATAACCCTGAAGATTTCATATTGGGTACTATCTCAACCATGAAGTGATGCTTATTAAATAGGTCTAACTTTACACCTAGATAGACACTCATGTGGGATTTTATTTATACAAAGATATTCTCTTTATGAAACACCTTAATGGGTAAATTTTATTTTATACATTAAGGGATTATGATATGAAGTATTAGAGGAAAAACATAAATTACTCTTGGTTTAACCAAGAGAGTGACATGATTAAACAAGTATTACATAATTGAAATGAATGTGTCATAACTTAAAATAAGGGCTTTTTTTGACGAATGGATCATATGATTAATCTTAAATTTTATTCAATTTTATTCTTTAAGATATTATCATGAACATTTTGGTTTTAGTATTTGGTTGAAATAGGATGATGATGATGAAGCAGAAAATGGTATGCATCCAAAGACTAATATGTCTTATAACTGAATAAGTGGTCATATTAATATTATGGAAAATCATAGTATATTCCGATTATGATAGAAATCTGAGTTTCATTATATTACCTAAGGTAGAGATTTAGATACCAGAACAGAAATTATTTTTTTATATTCATAGTTTTTTTCATTAGTGAATGATATTTATCAAAACTATCTTGATATTTTCTAAACGTTTTGAGGATTATGTGACTCATATAAGTATTTTTCTTTGGTATAATTTTATTTAAGGTTTGGAAACATATATTAAATGGTATCAACAACAATAAAGAGTGATTTTAGGATAATTTTATATTTTTTGGGCTTACTATTAAAGAACACATGATTGATGTGTGGACGAAACTATGGTTTAATATGGGCTTGATGTTGATGTAATAAAGTGTGGATTTATTTTTAAAAATGCGATTTAGATAGTATTAATATCATTTAAATAGATTATTTACATAATAAAAAAGTGATCCATGATATTTATGGAGAAGATTAGCTCATTTTTTAGATTGTGATATATATTGACAAGTGTGTGATTTTATAGACTAGTTGTTTAATATGAGATATAATTTGGAGTAATTTATTATTTCTCTATGGTTTAATGTTGTGGAGATTAAAATTGTTCTGGTAAATGTATACTCTATAGAACATATGTTTTGGGTATAAATAATAAATGTTGTTAGAGGAATGATACGTATGTGAATATAGCTAAATATAGTTTTTTTCATGTCACATTGGATGTTATATCTAGAATAAAAATTATGTTAAAAAACGATGTCCTAATTCCATATCTTGGTAATAATTAACATTACGAGGACATAATTTATTTAAGGGGGAAAACATAATGACCCAGGAGTTTGGATACTTTAAATTAATACTCTCTTTAATAGCTTATGTCACACCCAACACCAAACTTATACAAAAACCATGTAAATGAATCATAAAATATAAAAAATAAATCAATAATATAATCATTATAATATAAAATGCTTCCAATTAGTTAAAATAATTATATATTATTATTCTATATGATTAATATTTTTAAAAAATGATTCCTTTATAAGTACCACAAAAATCGGTGTACTATATTTCATTAATAAATTAATTTGATAAAATTTATGATTTTATTATAGCAAGTAATAATTAAATTTTGAATATTACTATTTTAGTATTCAATTATTTATAAATTTATAAAAAAGAAGATAAAGGGAACATGATGTTTATATAGTCATTTTTAAATTTAAAAAGTTTTTATTCATATTTTTTATTATTTGTTAAATAAATAAATATATAAATTTTTTTATTTTATTTAGATAATATATAACATAATTTATGATGTTATAATGTCAAATTTATATATGGTTAATTTTTGAGCTTTTTCAAAATAGTTTTTTTTAAAGAATGGTGAAAAATATCATTTTTACAAATATGATGTATGACATTAGTAGTATATAGGTGCAGATGAAAATTTCTGAAAACATTTTATAAGTCCAAATATATATTTTATAATTGAATTTATATTTTTATAAGATGTTGGTTTCAATTTTTAAACCGATATATGAAATTTTAGAATTTAATGTTATATTTCTTCAATACATTATACATTTTTGTTTTGTAGAATATTTTTATAACTTTTATGAATTTAAAAAAAATAAATGGACTGCAAATATAAAATAATTTCTTCCAAATTATCTAATAATTATACCTTTTTTTGTTCATAATAGATATGTTACATAGGTAAAAAATAGTAACCAGTGTAAAAGCTAAAATCGAATGAATCTAAGAGTAAATAGCCTAAAAAATGTTTAAAAAATATCTTTGAATGAGTGTACGAGGTGTGAATCGACCAAATATATTTACCAATCCAATATTTCTTTATTTTAGATCAACTTTACATGTTGAACATGTGATCCATTTATAAAAAGTTCCAATTTGTAAAAAAAAATACTCACCACTTATAAAAGGGGATTATCACCACACATTCAGGTAACTCATTAAAAAAAATTTATCATTAAAACCAATGATTTTATTCCCCACAGAATATTATTTCTCTCACTTGAGATTTTTTTTCTATAGATAATCTTATTCCATCTATTTTTAAGGTACCATTATGGGAAATCTCAAAATGCTCAATGTGAGTAATTCTTTTTTTACCTAATTTATTTATTTTCCATTTCTATTTTCTAACTATAATTTTAAAATCCATTTATAATTAAATATATTTTATTTATATAATTTAATATATTGTAATATTATAATAAACCTTAATCAACCTTTCAATTTTTCTATTTAGAAAACCAAAATTGTAATTCATTTGTTGTATGGGCTACCGTATCGACGATGCAACGTGATTTGTTTTACATAACCATCATAAAAGGATGGTGGAAAATCGTAATTTAATAAATAATTTTGATATTTATATCTTTTTTATTTTTTTAATCATTAAACCATATTTTTCTTTTCTATTGTCTAATGAAAAACAAAATCATCATCCATTCATACGTGTGGACTACAGCCTTCATGGAATGATAGATTTCCTTTTAAATTTTTATAACTTCCTTACATGTATGGTTATGTGGAAGATATTAAAGGATAAATATTATGTTTATCATATTATTAAGGTTATATTATGGAAAAAGTTATAACCTGTTAATGATATGATCAATAATTGATTATGGTCAATCTTGTAGTTTATAATGAGCGAACTAAGAAAAAAATGACCTCTTATTTCTAAGTGTCAGCCGTATATAAATTATAAACTCTTAATAATTATTTAAATTTATGATATATCAAACTAATAGGAACCGAATAATATCAATATGATTCTATTATAATGATATTACTACTGAACCACCTCATAACCATCTATTAATAATGGTTGGTTCATGTTTGGGTAAATTAAACTATTTACAAGAAAAATACTATGAAATTATATATTGGATGAATATGATAACTTATTTACCGATAATAATGATATAAATATATCATTTTTTTGTTCTTTTTGTTGAGTCATTAAGGTTTTCCTTATGAATTTTATATTCCTTCTTGTTTTGAAAATCATAAACACCTTATACATAATAAATCTATATTTTACTTCCCTAAGGATAATTTCATTCCATAAAGGAAATTTACACTAAATCGGATTTCCTTATACATATTAATATTTTTCTTAAGTGTAAAAATCTGATTCATACCCAAAAACTCGGAATCGTATAATTCTAACATAAGAAGTATTCTGTTTTAGGATCCAAATTCTGGATGTAAACTGTAATGAAGTTCTACTCCAAATTCTGGATGTGAATTGTAATAAAGTTCCACTCTGAATTATGGATGTGAATTGTAATATAGTTCCATTCCGAATTCTAGATATGAACTCTCATATAGTTCCATTCTGAATTCTGGATACGAACTCTAACAATGTTCGACTTCGAACTTTTACTAGTTCAACTCCAAACTTCTAAGATTTAAACTGTGAACTTTTATGAGTTCGACTCCAAACTTTTATTAGTTAGACTCCGAAGTTTTAGGAGTTCGACTCTGAACATTTACAAGTTCAAACTCTGAACATCTAAGAGATCGACTCCAAACTTTTATGAGTTCGACTCCGAACTTTTACTAGGTCGACTCCGAACTTTTATGAGCTCGACTCCAAACATTTATGAGTTCAACTCCGAACTATTATGAGTTCAACTATGAACTTTTACAATTTTGACTCTGAACATTGTAAATTCAGATTTTGAATTCTACTGAAACCAGACTCTGAATTTCCATAGAAATTCAGACTCCAGATTTCTACAGAATTCAGGTTCCGAATTCCTATAAAATAGAATCCAAATAACTCTTTATTATAAGACTCCCAATTCCATTTTGGTTAGACTCTGAACATTTATTTACTTACATTATGAACTATAGTTTTTCTTATGCTTACACTCATTTCACTACATAACGATGTCATGCTTTCAGTTACACGTGTATTGTAATAAAACGATGTCATCCATTCTGTCTCTAACTAACCGTTGGTTTAGTGACTTGTGTATTGGTCCCTCTGAAATATAATGAAAATATGACTATTGGAGGAGGGAGTTGACTGTTCCAACCGAGCCTATAAATAGGAGAACATTTGAAAGATCTCCCAACAATTGATACTGATGTTGATCACTCTAGAGACCAAACACTATTAATGTGATTTCTAGAGAGAGAAGATTTTCATTCCTTTTGTATATTGAACTGATCGTTCAGATTGCTGCATGCGACTTCTAATGTTGGTGATTACATTCGAGTGCTTCTGGGCATAGGAAGACAGAGTTACTGACTTCCTTGATGTTCGAGGTCTTCCTTGCTGAGGAAGACAGAGGTTCCAACTACCTTGAAGTTGAGGGTTGCAGGGATAGCAAGACAGAGACTCCGATCTTCGTATCGAGGGCTTACCCTGGTGGGGGTAAGATATATTTTCTTGAAAGTATAAATCAAGGGACATTTATCCAAGGTTGTTGGATACCCTACTATTTGGGTTATAAGATTTATATCTTGTTACTTCTAGTTTAACTACTTGTTTTTCTACTGCATATTATATTGTAAGGAAATTATAATCTTTTTTTATTTCCTTACACTTGTTCTCTGATTCATTTATATTCTATAGGCTATAAGGTAGAATCTCATAGGGTAATCTTTGGTTACGTTTCAATTTCCGGATCCATATTTCCAGAACTTATTTTCGGAATCACTTTCCAGATTTAAGCAAGTTCATAGAACTATATGTTTATAACTTCATACATTGTCCCAATTTTTCATTGGTGTTACAGGTGTTGTGAATTTCCTTACTTTAACATTGTTAAACTTATATCGTTCTTTGTCTAAGGAAAATTTTAAAGTGTACAATTCACCTCCCCTCTTGTATATTGAGCATCTACATCGTTATTTCGATCCTACAATTGGTATCAGAGGTTGGAAACCTCAAACTCTATAAAGATCTCACATTTGGTATCAGAGCAGGTCTTCGAAATACTTATACTCACATATAAGTTTTTCTTGCTTAGTTTTTCCTTTTTTCTATAATTTCCTTGAATCCGAACATTTGGTATTAACAAGTTGTTGTGTAGAAAGAATTCTTATGATGGCAGGTTTAAATGTTGGTTCCATCGATAACCTAAATTCTACAAGACCACCAATTTTTTATGGAAATTATTATTCGTATTGGAGAGATCAAATGAAGACTTTAGTTATCAATACTGGAGTAGACAACTTTGTTATTCTTACTAGAGGTTATAAAATTCCAGATAAGGAAGTTAGTGCTTTCACCAACCAAGAGAAGCATGATTATCAGTTAAACTATAAGGTAAGTAATACTCTACTATGTTCAATGACTAGGAACATATATAACCAAATTTCTTCATGTGAAGAAGCTAACTGTATCTGGAAGAAACATGATGTTACTCATTTTGGTACATCTAAAGTGGTTGAGACTAGAAGAGCTATGTTTAGAGCAGAATATCATGGTTTCAATTTTCATTATGGTGAACCTATCTGCAAAGTACATCAAATATTTATGACTATCGTGAATAGCTTAAAATCTATGGGAGAGGAAGGATTGGATGATTAATCTTTGGTTGATAAGATTATTGATATTATGCATAATGAGTGGGAATGGAAGAGAATATTTATTTATGAGAACAGGATGGTTACTCAAATTTCTCTTGATGAGCTGTTTGGAACTCTTCTCCATCATGAAACAATAATGAAGAGAGATACTGAAAACATAAAAAAGAAGAAAGGGAATGGTACTATTGATTTTACTACAAAATCGAATTATTTGAAAGTTAAGACTCTTGAGAGAGTTACTAGATCCATGTCTATTAAGGATACTATCTAATCCGAATCTAGTGAGAGTGAAGTCTCAGAGAACGAGTTAGCTAATATTTCTCGAAGGATGAATAAGATAGCTGGTCAGAGAAATTTCCAATCCAGGTATAAGAATAAGGATAGGAAAGATAAGAAATATTCATAGGTCACATGATATGAATGCAAGAGAAGTGGACACATACGACCTGATTGTGTTATGCTAAAAAAGAGAAAGAAAAGAGAGGCATTCTAAAAGGAATAGATAGATGTATTACACGTCATATGTTAAGAATGTTGTGAAAGCTAATGACACCTGGAGTGCTAGTGGTGGTGAATCTATAGATGAATCTTCTGATTATGAATCTTCTGGATAGAAGAATCTTGGTCTTATAGCCAGATTACCTATTAAAAATCATTGTTTTATGGAAAAGGTACACAATGCTGAATCATTGACCAATGTTTCTTTGAATTATAATGATAGTAAATATTATAACTCTTCGGATGATGAATCTTATTCTAATGAAGAAAATAATTTACCTACATATGAATAAGTTTCTAGGTTTTCTGATCTTCATGAGATTGAGAATTCAAAACTCAATAAAAAATATGATACAGAAAACTCTTGGAATACTATTCTTACTAAAGAAATATCAGATCGTTCTAAAGATGTTGATTCGAAAAGTGCTGATTTTGAATGTATTTCAAAAAGTCTTGAGGATGTAAATTCTGAGAAGAATAATCTTTCTAAAGATCTAGAAAAAGTAATATCTAAGAAAAGTGTTTTTGAGCCTAGCTCTAGATCCAAATCTAATTATTTTGAAGATAAAAACATGGTTATAAAACTCATGTTCGAAATATTTTCCGTAAAGAATTGTTTGTCGAACTTTACCTTAGGTAAAGAAAATATTAATAAGATGTATTCACAAATACGACCTTTAAGAAACAAATCCAGATTTGGTTATACCCATGCAATACAAAGATTTAGTAAAAATTAATTTGTTCCTCAAAGTGACCCATTTTGTACCATGTGTCAATGTGGTGGTCACTGGGCAAAGAATTTTTCTTCAAACAAAACCTAATCTTTAGGTTTTCATAAGGCTTATTTCTCTAAGAAGAGGTGGGTACCCAAAATTTTTTTATCTGAAAATCTCGGATCCAAACAAGTTTGGATCCTGAAAGTCTAATTTTTTTTCTCATTTTCAAGAAGATAAAGGAAGTACCAACAACAATACTTGGTACATGGATAGTGGATGTTCTTGACATATGACTGGTAACAAATTCTATTTTGAAAAAATTATCTAGAAGAGAGGAGGAAAAGTAACATTCAGAGATAATGCTCAGGGAGAAATTTTTGGTATAGGTAATAGTGTTCTTCTCGGTAAAACTTTGATTTCAAATGTTTTGTTTGTAAAGGGTCTTAAGCATAACCTCATTAGCATAAGTCAATTATGTGATGAAGGATACCTTGTGAATTTTAGGAATGATAAGTTCTTAATACACAATTCCAAGGAAGAGTTTATTCTTTCTATGAATAGTCAAGAAAATGTTTACACTTTGAACATAGAAGATCATAGGAGCCAAGAATTACCTTTCCATAGTGCAATGGAAGATAATTCTTGGTTATGGCATAGAATGTTAGGTCCTTGTAACCTTAGAAACATATGAAAACTCTTTAAAAAGGGTATGGTTAAGGATTTACCAGTGCTTAGATTTTATTCTTTTAAAGTTTGTGATCCTTGTCAATATGGAAAGAAACATAAATATAGTTTTAAATCAATCGTTGAAGTCTCAACAACTGATGCGTTACAGTTGGTGCAAATGGATCTTTTTGGTCCAACAAAAACTGGAAGCATTGGAGGCAAATACTATGTGTTTGTTCTAGTTGATGATTACACTAGATATACATGTGTCCATTTTCTAGAAAATAAGTCTGCTGATTTTTCTTATTTCAAATGTTTTAGAGCCCATATTAAAAATGAGAAAAAAACTTCCACTGAAAACTATTCATAGTGATCATGGAAGAGAATTTCAAAATTCTGATTTTGAAACATTTTGTAGTAGAAAAGTTATTAATCACAACTTTTCAGCACATAGAACTCCTCAACAAAATGGTTTAGTTGAAAGAAGAAGTAGAATTCTTCAAGATATAACTAGAACCATGTTGAGTGAATATTCTATAGCTTGAAATTTCTGGGCTGAAGTTGTAAGTACTACTTGTTATACTATAAATCGAGTTTTGATTAAACCCTTTCTTAATAAAACTCCTTATGAGTTATGGAATGGTAGAAAACCAAGACTTTCCTACTTCAAAGTTTTTGGTTGCAAGGTATTCATCTTGAAAACTAAATATAATCTACACAAATTCACACCAAAATCTGATGAAGGAATTTTCCAAGGATACTCCACAACTTCTAAGGCCTATAGTGTTTTTAACAAAAACACATGTACTATTGAGGAAACAATGCATGTCAAATTTGATGAAATTGATACATTTGTTTTTAAACCATCCCAACCAACATCCTCATATGTGCTTTCAAAAACTAATTATCAACCTTTGATAGAAGATCATTATCATAAGGAAAATGTTTAAGAAGATACTTCTGGAACATTTACCCCTGAAGACTTTCTACCCTATGTTGATGAACATGTTTTAAAAACCCAAATCAGTTGTTTCTTAAGAATCATCCCAGTGATAGTATCATTGGTGATGTCAATCGACCAGGAAGGACTACAAGTTCCTTGGGGAATTAAGTAGAGCATCTAGCATTCCTTTCCTAATTATAACCAAAAATCAATGATGAAGCTTTAGGTTATGGTGATTGGATTAATTCCATGCAATATGAACAAAGTGAATTTGAAAGGAATAAAGTCTTGACCTTGGTTGAAAGACCTAAGGAAAATTCTGTTATTGGAGTAAAGTGGGTCTTCATAAATAAGTGTGATTAAAATGGAGGCATTGTTAGAAATAAAGATAGACTAGTTGATAAAGGCTATAATCAGCAAGATGAATAGACTATGAAGAATCTTATGCTCATGTAGCTAGTCTTGAATCTATTCATATCATACTTTCCTTTGCAGCATTATTTAATTTTAAAATTTTTAAAATGGATGTGAAATGTGCCTTTCTTAACTGTTATGTTCCAGAGGAAGTTTTTGTTGAACAACCTCCTGGCTTTGAAGATAAAAACCATCCTGGTCATGTTTTTAGACTTACCAGAGCATTGTATGGCCTAAAACAAGCCCCATAAGCATGGTATGAAAGACTTACAAGATTTTTTCTTCAAAATAACTATGTTAAGGGAAATGTAGATCCAACCTTTCTTATGAATAAAGATAAGAAAAATGTTTTGATTGTTCAAATTTATGTTTATGAAATTATATTTGGTTCAACTCAGTAATCTTTAACTAATTCCTTTGTGGATCTAATGAAATATTGGTTTTAAATGAGTATGATGGGTGAGTTAACATTTTTCCTTGGTTATCAAATTTCTCAAAAACAAGAAGGAATCTACATATCCAAACATAAGTATATTAAATATATTCTTAAAAAGTATTTTTATGAGAACACTAAGAGTATATGTACTCCTATTGGTACCTCAAACACACTTGATCTTGATAAAGCTGGAAAACCAGTAGATCAAACATCCTTTAGAGGTATGATAGGAATCCTACTATACATGGCATCTAGTCGACTAGACTTGATGTTTTTTGTATGCTTATGTGAATGATATCAATCCAATCCTAAGGAATCTCATCTAAAGGAAGTGAAATGAATTTTTCACTACTTAAAGGTAACCATGGATTTAGGGCTCTTTTATACTTCTGGAAATGACCTTTTTAAAAAAGAATTTCGGATGCTGACTTTAGTGGGTGTAGAATGGATAGAAAAATTACATCCGGAACATGACATTTCATAGGAGATTCATTAGTTTCTTGGTCCTGTAAGAAGAAACATTCTTTAGAACTCTCCATTATTGAAGCTGAATATGTAGCAGCTGAATGTTGTTGTGAACAAGTATTGTGGATGCGACACACACTCACAGATTATGTCATGAGTTTTACTAAGACTCAAATTTTGTGTGATAAAACAAGTGCCATTCCCATAGTAAAAACCATACACATCACTCTCTTGTAAAGCTCATAGATATTAGGCATCACTTTATTATGGATCCACACTTAAAGGAAATATCATTATTTAGTTTATCAGAACACAAGATCAACTTGGTTATATTTTCACAAAATATTTACCCTCTAATATATTTGAATACATTAAACAGAAGTTAGGAATGATAAACATAAGGTAATCTTTCTTCATTAACTTCTTGTTCAACCATTCTCCTTACAGTAATAAACTCATTTTCATAGGGGGGGTACATTTTCATGTTAGCATAATCAAATTTTCGTAGCCAATCTTTCAAACTTTTGTAACTAAATTTTTTGTAACAAGTTTTTTAAAATTTCCAAAACTGAAATATTCATAATGAAAATTTTGGGAACTAAAATTTTTGAAATGGAAATTTCTGGAACTGAAACTTTCGTACTCATACTTTTCGTAATGAAATTTTTCGTACTCATATATTTGATAATGAAATCTTTCATACTCAATTTTCGTAATAAGAATTTTCATACTCATATTTTTCATAGTGAGCTTTTCGTAGTGATTTTTTGGTAGTTATTTTTTTATAGTCTAATTTTTATTCAAGGAGAATATTACCTATTACGAACAAACTTTCTGGCCAATCCAAAAGGTATGATTTCCTTACTCATGTTTTTGTAATCATATTTTTCTTGCTGGTGTTTTCTTAGGTGTTTTAAAAAAAATTAGATTCTAGTTTTCTTAAATCTGAATGTTTTTCCTAATACCTCAAAAGATCGTAGTTAGGTTTTCCTTGCAATTTGTATCTCAACTGTCAGATCAAATCTCAATGTATCTCAAGCGTTTGATCAACCGTGGAAACTGAACTATCATCTCAACACCTATATAAAGGGGACCCCTGAAGGTCATCCAACATCGGTTTTTCAAAGCGTTCGCGTCTCGAATCCATGACTCCCTTATTAAGGACTGTTTCGATATTTATGAATCCCATTTCTAATTATTCCAGAACTCTCCATTTTGGACGTATGTTTAATCTACATCTCAAGATATGTCTACCTCAAAACCAATCTCAAAATGGTTAGTTTACAGGGAGAGGTTAGTGCATCCAAGTTTCTACAAGAATAATTCTCTTATAACTAAGAATATCAAATTGAATGGTTGGGAGGATGTTTGCCTATCTAAGCCAGAGAAACAGGATCCGATTTATATAGAGTTTCTCTTTGAGTTCTACGAGTATGTTTCCTTCCTTGAGGAAGATGGCAGAGATTTATTTTCTTTCATATCGTATGGGAAGACTTACAAATTATATTTCACCAAGGCTGCAAGCTTGGTGGGTTTTTCTTATGATGGGGAAGTAGATTTTTGTTCACATAAGCTTTCAGATGAGCAAGTAAGTTTCAACAAAGTGAAGGCATTGAAATGTCTTGGACTTAAAGATTCTAAGACTACTATGATTGCTCATCTCACTCTGAATAATCAGATTCTACAACTATGGGTACAAGGTTTTATCATACCAAGAAGGGGTGATAAGGATAATCTGAAGAAGAGTGATATTTACATCCTAGATTTTTTTGGTAAATATAAGGAAGATAAATCTGATGAGGCATGTTTTGATTACAGTTAACAATATCAAAGAAGGGAATCTGAAAGCTCAGATCATTATGTATTCCACCCTGATTTCCAAACATATCATCAGATGTCTTGACTCATTCAAAGTTGCTTGCACTTACAAGCAAATAAATTGTAAAGTAATTTTAGTAAGTGATGATACACTAAAAAGGACGAAGATGGGTTTTTCTGATGAATCGTGATAATTATATCCTTTAATAGAAGAAGAGGCTGAGACCATTCCGAAAAATGTGGAGAAGGCTAAACCAGTGAAGAAATTTACAAAGAAGAGAAAGCTTAAGGAAGTGGTTGTTGAGGGAAAAACCCCAAATATAAGGAATCTCAATCTTCACCACCCATTATGAAGAAACAAAAAGCTTACCCATATGAAGTGGCTACTAAGTGGAGGGAAGACAAAGAGAAGAGAAAAAAAGGGAATCAACAGTTCGGATTGGACCCTACTGAGGCTAATGTCTTAAAAGAGAGAGCTGTTGATGAGTTAGAAAAACAAGAAAAAGAAAAAAAGATGAAGAATAAATTGAATGAAGCCGAGGTTGTTCAATATCTTTTGAAAGTAACTAAAATAACTTCTGAGAAGATTCCCATTCCGGAAAATTTTGATGTTCAATCTCTACTAGAAACACCTGAAAAGAAGTAATCCACTCTGGAAAAGTCAAAAGGAAAAGAAGTTGGTGAAGAAGTAGAAGAAACAACTGCTGAAGAAGTAGAAGAATAATTAGTATAAGAAGAAGAAGAAGGATGTGATGATCTTGATGACTTGATCAATCAAGTAGAATATTATCAAGAAAAGGATGAATCTGCAAAATTTGTCACTCCGGGAAAGGTAATTGAGAAAGAAAGTAAGAAGAATGATGATAAGCAAGAGAAATAAGTGGAAAATGTTTTTTTATGATGAGGAAGAATCCTATGAGAAGAATTTTCTTGAAGAAGAAACACAGAAGGAGAAAATAGATAAAGACCATATTGTTCAATTATCAGAAAGTGAGGAAGAATCTCCAGATGATAAATTTATTCCGAAAACTAATAAGGGTAAGAATGTTCTTATGGATACACCAACAAAAGATATCTTCAGGAAGAAAGAGGTTGGTGGTTCTTCTAAAAGAAAGATGGAACAATTTTAAGAAGAAAAATCTCTAAGAAAATAATCTGATTCGGAGTCATCAACACATGGTTCTGACTTTGTTGTTAAATCCTTGAAAAAGTTGGTGGAAACCATTCCAATATTTCCCCCTATATTCTCCAGATTCCAGATGCTGCAACATAGTTTGAATTAGAAGTCATAATCCCTATCTATGGTGATGGATAAGTGTACAAATATTGAGGTCGACCATACAAATTTCCTTATCAATTATGATGTACACAAGAAATCATTAATCAAAATCACTTTGTGGTCTAATAAAATTGAATAATACATGGTTTACTTTGATTATTTTCAAAATGAAGTAAAATATTCCTTTGAAACCAAGGATAAAAAGATTAAGAATCTTTAGGATGATCTGATCGTTGAGAAAAGTTCTCGGAATCAACAGGCAAGAGACCTAAATTGTAAGCTTAACTCGGTTGCACAAAACGTGAATGTGGAAAGATATTTCTGGATTGAGTTTCAAGAGAAGTTGGAAAAGAAAGATGAGTTACTGAATATGCAGGAAGAGGCCATGAAGGCTCAGGCAAAATCTTTGAAAGCCCAAGATGAAAGGATAAAGGCTTTGGAGAGGTAATCTGAGGAGGATCAAAGAGATTTCAAGAAACTGAAAACCTTGTTAATGAAGCTGATCCTGAAAGTAAAGGAAGATAAATAAACCCACTCTGATCATTTATGTATTTGCCTTTCCTTGAAAAAAATTTCTCAACTCTAATGAAATTTTTGGTCAATTGTATCTTGTATTGTTTTATAATAATATTTCAGGTACCATATGTCTTTTCCATTCCCTTAAATTATTTTTGAAAATCACAAAGGGGGAGAAGGAAAAATAACTACTCAAAAGAGCAGAAAGAGAATATTAAAATGGAGAAAAAAAACTACTATGTGAAATATCCTTAATGTAAGGGGGTGTTTCTCATTATAAAGTTTTTCATTTCCATGATAATGAAAACTCCACTCAGGAAATTCATAATACAATCCTTAGAGTTTCAATGCCTAAGGGGGACTTAGTTGTACTCACTATCATCCATGAACAAAGAGAGATATGTTTTGATTTCAAAGTCTAATGAAATTTTTCAATGTCCTTATATTCTTTTTCGTAAGGATTTTTGTGCTTTCCAAAAAGGGGGAGATTGTTGAGTCAATAAGGTTTTCCATATGACTTTTCCATTCCTTCTTGTTTTTAAAATCACAAAAACCTTATACTTAAGCAAATCTATATTTTACTTCCCTAAGTAAAATTTCCTTCCATAAAGGAAATTTACCCTAAATCAGATTTCCTTATACATATCAATATTTTTCTTAAGTGTAAAAATTGGATTCATACCCAAAAACATGGAATCATATAATGCTACGATATGAAGAATTATGCTTTAGGATCCGAATTCTCGATGTGAACTGTAATTAAGTTCCACTCCGAATTCTGGATGTGAACTCTAATAAAGTTCCCCTCCAAGTTTCGGATGTGAACTATAATATAATCCCATTCCAAATTCTGGATACAAACTCTCATATAGTTCCATTCCGACTTCTAGATACGAAATCTAAAAATGTTCGAATCTAAACTTTTACTAGTTTGACTCTGAAATTTTAAGAGTTCGACTCTGAACATTTATGAGTTCGACTATGAACTTTTACTAGTTCAATTCTAAACTTTTATGAGTTCGACTCCAAACTTTTACTAGTTCAAACTCCGATATTCTAATATTTTGACTCCGAACTTTTATGAGTTACACTCCGAAATTTTACTGGTTCGACTCCGAACATTTATGAGCATGACTCCGATCATTTATGAGTTCAACACCGAACTATTACTTGTTCGACTCCAAACTTTTACAAGTTCGACTCCAAACTTTGTAAGTTCAGATTCTGAATTCTAGTGAAACCAGACTCCGAATTTCCTTAGAAATTCAGAATTCAGATTTCTACAGAATTCAGGTTCTGAATTCTTATCAAACAGAATCTGAATATCTCTTTATTATAAGACTCCGAATTCCATTTTGTCTAGACTCCAAACTTTTATTTACATACATTCCAAACTACAGTTGTGCTTATGCTTAAACTCATTTCATTACAAAATGATATTGTTCTTTCAGTTACACATTTTTTGTTATAAAACAATGTCGTCCATTCTGTTTCTAACTAACTATTGGTTTAGTGACACGTGTACTGGTCCCTCTAAAATTTAAGGAAAATATGACCATTGGAGGAGGAAGCTGACCATTCCAACTAAGCCTATAAATAGGAGCTCATTTGAAAGAGATCACAATAATTGATACTGCAGTTGATCAATCAAGAGACCACACGTTGTTAAGGTGATTTCTAGAGAGAGAAGCTTTTCATGCCTTGTGCATATTGAACTGCTTGTTCAGATTGCTTCGGGCTACTCCGAATGTTGGTGATTACATTCGAGGGCTTTCGGGGATAGGAAGACAGAGGTGCCTACTTCTTTGATGTTCGAGGGCTTACATGCTGAGGAAGACAGAGGTTCCAACTACCTTGAAGTTGAGGGATTGCGGGGATAGAATGGCAGAGACTTCGATCTTTATATCGAGAGCTTACCCTGGTGTGGGTAAGACAGACATTCGTGAAATTATAAATCAAGGGACCATTATCCAAGGTTGCTGGATACCCTACTCTTTGGGTTAAATGATTTATATCTTGTTACTTATAGTTTTACTACTTGTTTTTCCGCTGTTTATTGTATTGTAAAGAAAGTATAATATTATTATATTTCCTTACACTTGTACTCTGATTCATTTAGATTCTATATTCTATAAGGTATAATCTCATAGTGTAAAATTTGGTTAAGTTTCAATTTCCATATCGATATTTCTGGAACCTGTTTTCAGAATCACTTTCCAGATTTAAGCATGTGCATAGAAGTAGAAATTTATAACTTCATACATTGTCCCAATTTTTCATTGGTATTAGAGGTGTTGCAAATTTTATTAGTTTATCTTTGTTAAACATATATCTTTCCTTGTATAAGGAATCTTTTAAATTGTACAATTCACCCCCCTCATGTATATTGAGCATCTACATCATTATTTCGATCCTAAAATTGGTATCAGAGGTTGGAAACCTCAAACTCTATACCGGTCTCACACTTTTAAGATTATAATAAAATTTAATTCATTATTTATGAAAACACTTTTCGTTCATTAAGAATCAATGAAACATGGTCATCACTGATTTCCTATTCTTATCATGTAACCCAAACAGACATAGAATAAAGTTATATATTTATAAAATATAACATCAAAATTATTTCAGTTCCCTATGTTATCTATAAATGATTTAATTTGAAAAAATAATAGAAACTGACAAAATTTTTACAAAACCAGTTTGAAACGATAAATATCCCAACTTTTGTTGAAAATAGTTAAAAACTGGCTAATATTAATGTGTGTAGAATGATTTTAAATAAAGAGAATAAATGGTTATAGTTATGAATAAGGTTTTTGGGTATGTATTTAATGAACCTAATTTAATTATTTAGTATGTTTGTTGAAAGTTCATAACTAATTACGACCGGGGTAGGAGTTCCCATCTAAAATTCCTCTCCTTATAACCAATTTGGTATTATGTAACAAATTTCATTTATGGGCTATATATAATGAAAATTTGAGATATAATATAATAAATTATCTTATAATAATGTTTCATTATGTTTAATAACAGTTCCACTTTTTTTGTGGGTTTCTATTATAGTGTCACTCATGCCATAAGTGTTTTCTTGTCCTCAATTCCAATTCATCGAGATGTGCTACATGTTTTGAACCATGTTTCCAATGAACGTTGTTATATTTTTTAATATCACATTAATTTTATATAAATTATATCATTGTAATTATTTGTATATATGGGTAAAAATCATTTTTTTCTTAATATGTCTTCTGAATCAAGTATTATTCTAGTTGTAATCATTCTTAGAAACTCAATTTATGTTTATTGAGTCAAGATCGTTTACATGAAATTATTTCATATAAGTTGGGTACATTCTTTCCATTTATTTTATTATACAGTATTCTATTATTGTCTAAATTTTTACAACATAAATCCTTTTTTTAATATTTCATGCTTCATGAAGTATATTTCCTATAATGGTTATTGATAACTCAAATCTTCTTTCATTGTGATATAAATCTTTTTCATGAAAAATTTACTTCTATTCATGGGTTATCCCACTAAAATAGTCAATTATATGGTATTTTATAATTATGTTTGATAAAATTATGTTTTAATACATTGACGTTCTTATTACTCTTTTTATAATGTGGGTTTTCAATAAATGTATTTTTAAAATTTTAATGTGGATCATTTCCTTTAATTATAAAATTTTCTATCTTTGCATCCAGATTTCTTATAGAATAAATTATGTATTTTTAAGGGCTAAAATATTTGATATTATCCTTTTAAAATTAATTTCTTTTAATTTATTTAGCTTCTTATTTTTAAAAATTACTTTTAAAAGTGATATGCAAGTTGGAATTTTATATAACGGTAAATAATAATTTCTGAAATCTATTATATGTTTTCAACTCCATATCACTTTTCATATTCGAAATTATTTTTTATTATGAGAATATTTATATAATTTATTCTTTTTAAAATAAATATTTATAATTTTCCGGATTTAACTCATGGTATCAAATAAATTGATTCTTGATCTCTTTTTGTGAGATATAATTCAAAGAATATTTTTGCAAGGATGGTTTTCATATATGTTAATATCATTTAGATATTATTTTTTACAATTGCGATGTTTTATTTAACAAACACCCACCTTATTTATCTGTATTTCCATTGTAATGTCCTATTTTGGAGAAATGATCGATCACTACATTTTCATTCCCAATCATTTATTGTGTATGACCTCAATTTGTCTTCTAATTACATTCTTATGTGAATAACCTATTCTGGATTCCTTTGCTTGAAGGGTGTTTACTAAGATGACATAAAACTATTTTTTTGATAATTATTATCTTAAATTAATATACTTTATTTATACATTTTAATTACCATATGATTTATTATATTGACTGAATGGTATTTAACTAGAAAGTTACTTGATATCATAGAAACCCATTTTCATTCCATGTGTTCTTTATGATTTGTTGAATGAAAAACATTTTTTTCCAAGGGTTCCATAGGATGTATTCAATAAATCCTATTTTCCTTCCATGGGATATTTATGCTATATATGTTAAAGATTTATATTTGATTTTTTTTTTCAAAACCAATTTTCATTCCCTGGGTTTTTTATGATGTGAAATGTGAACAATTATTAAGTGGACCACATATGTATTGATGAGTTAAGGGTGGATATTTTATAAACTAAGATTAATTGATTATGTTATAAAATAAGGATGGGTGGTTTTGTTATAAACCATGGATAGGCGGTTGTGTTATAAACCAGATATAGGTTGATCCATTATATCGCTCCAATGCATCTATTAAAAATTTATGTCTCATGATATAATGTATTTACAAATACCTTGTTAGTTACTCATAAGAATAGGAACTAATGGTGTATCTCATTAATGTAATGTTATCTATACTATTTAATGTGATGAAGTTTAAATACGTTTCAATGTTTTATGATTATCCTAATAACTATGTTATGTTCTTCATGGATCATGTTCATTAACACACTCCTTTGATTAATGTCTTATTTTATATCAAGAATTATTCAATAATTTATGACCTAATATTTATTGGGTATTATTTTACTATGTATCTTGATTTTAAACATATTATAATCTCAAGCTCTCTTATGATCATTGTTTTTAACACCTTATGTTCACCCATAATGAGCATCAAAGTTCACCCATTTCTTATGTATTTCATGGGTTATGAAGAAAGGTAATACATAATATATGACTATATGGTTATCTAATGAGAATATTTTTTTGGATATTTTTAATAATTTTTTCCTTTTATGTAATATCTCTTATACTATAAAGGATAAATTTCCATTCATTACAAGAAAAGTTGAAATTCATTGTGTTTTTAGTAGTTGTTCTCAAAACTACCACTAAATTTGTCATAAAAAAGTTTTTATTGATGGGTTTTCAAAAATTTCTACTAAATATATTTGTCTAAATTTCCATTATTTTTATCCTTAGTTTTTAAAAGATTAATGAATTATAGGTAGTTTTCTAATATATTGTCACTAAAAATATTGGAATAAATTAGATAAAAAATAATTATTTATGATTAATTATTAATAATTTATTTATTATTTTTATTCATTCATCATTTATGAGTCATTATTTTATTTTATTTAAAATTTTAATTATAAAATCATTATAGTTATTAGTTATTATATATTTTTAACTTAAATTATCTCTTGGATATGTTTGAAATCATACTTTTGCATCAAGTGAGTTTATCTTTTGAGCTGAGTGTCTATTTATGCTCCAAAACTAGTGAAATCAAAGCTTATGAAATGAACTAAAATGAAATTAGATAATAATATGGTAATTATTAAAAGAATAATTTTTTTTATACTATAAAATTTGAAAATCAAAATTCAACTTCAAACGACAATAACTTTTGATTAATGTGTCTGTTTGAGCTCTAATACATATCACATTGAAGCCTGAAATGATATCTACACCATATGGGATTATAGAGGACCATAGTAACTATTGTTTTAGGTAAATAATAGCCTTAGGGGACTTTAAATGTTTTTTTATTATTTTTATACCAGGATTTTTGAATATTTGGTGTGATTTCAACTTTGTTTAAGAGTGATTTCATAGGCGTTTTTGGATATTCTATGATTTTATTCCATGGATTCATATTCCTATTGATTGGATGGTGGTTTAATTGTTGTGGTTTTCCCTATTTTGGTGATTCATTATCTTTTATATAAATATATTATGTATTTCTATATATATATATGCATATTTATTTATAATACATATATATTTATCAATATTTATTTAAAATTTATATATAATTACGTCTATGTGTATATATTTATATATATATATAAATATAAGTCTATATTTATTTATGATTATAGATATTTATATAAATTTATGTATATTTTTGTATTTTTATGTTTATTTATATACATTTATTTATATTTACATATATGATAATGGAATATATATATATATATGTGTGTGTGTGTGTGTATTATGTTTGTTGGTGTGTGTGTATTTATGCATGTATTTATATAAATTCACGCAAATTTATTTATATTTAAATATTATAATGAGATATATATAACTGTATTTAAATAATTTTATACATAATTATATATATTTATTTTCTATTTATTATACCTTCTTTACTAATTTATTTGTTACTCATTACTTATTACATCTAAATAATTATATATTTATTTACTATTATTTATTAATTTATTATTAATTTATTGTTTACTTATTATTAAATTAATATTACATTGCAATATATTTATTTATTATTATTTTATTATTTATTTACTTATTATTTAAAATTTATATATTATTTATTTACTAATTATTTATGATATATTGATATATTGATTTATTATTTATTATATATATTATTATTTATTATTTATTATTTATAATGAATTTGGAATTATGAATTATTTATTAATCATTATTCTGTTATTTATTATTTATTAAATATTTATTTTGTATTTATTTGTTAGGTATTATTTTCTTATATTATTATTTATTTATTAATATTCATTAATATTATTATTTATATATACAAATTTATATGTACTTATTTGATTATATATATACACATATAAGTATATTATATTCTATTTACCCTCCACATGAAGATTTTGCTAGATTGGTAAATTATTTATAGAATAACTAAGAGGTAAGTGGTTCAAATCTCACCTAATGCATATATATACTGAATTTATGCATGACATGCATGACATATACATACTTAGTAGGACAAATAAATTAGTAAAAGTTTAAATAAATATTAAATAATTAAATAAATAATATATACAAAATAATAAATAATAAATATGAAAATGTAAATAATTAATAATTAATAAATATGTAATGAAATAAAAAAATGAATGAATAAATAAATAAATAATTAATTAATTAATTAATTTAATAAATAAAAATAAATTGAAAATAATTAAAAACCACCATGAAATCATTTTTTGTGTCTTCCTAAAATCCAAAATGAAATGTTTCACGACGCTAATTTTCGTGATGATTTAATCTGCATCTAAACCCCAAAAACTGCTAAATAATATCTTTCTTGTAGTGATTATTTAAAAAAACCTAAGTTTTGTTTTATCATAATTCACTAAAACTATAAACCAAAAAGTTATTAGTAATGATTTATAATGAAATATTATCATTAAGTCATGTAATTTACATGGTCACATTTTTGGGTTGCCATAGTTGGTATCAGAACAGAGTTTGGGAAAATTTTGTGATTGTGATGGTATCAGTGGAGGATAAACAAGGAGTTAGAAATTTCGGCCAAGGTTGATAAGTTATGTTTGATTGTAATATCAAAGGTATAAATAAGATATTAAGCCACATAAGGTAATATTATGGGGATTAGGATAAGATAAATTTAGTGAAAACCATATGGAAAAGTCTAGGGGACATGTCAAAGAATAGGATAACATCCTAAAATATTGGTAAATTAGAGATTATTTAGTTTCCAAATAAAATATATCATTTTCTCGATATTGGAATGTGATGCAGGCTCTCCCATAGTGGTACATAAGGGTAATTATCTCGAAGCGAGCATGTTGGGTATTAACTCCAACTTGACATACTGCATGAGAAAGAGGGTTAACCTTACACATAGCTAGAGACTCCCAAATGATATGATTTGGTTGATCATTTTCACTTTATGAAATACTATAAAGTGTTTATTTCTTAATTACACTAAGGTATTATGTTACGAAGAATGAGATATCACAATATAAAGTAAGCTAAGTATAATCAAACGTTTTATAAGATTAACCAAGTATTAAATAGTTGAAATTAATGTATCATAGGTTAAAATGAAGGTGTCATTAAATAAAACATATAATGATTACTATTTCATATTCATATAATATGATTCTTTTAGATATTATAATAACCATTTTTGATTTAGTATTACATTGAAATGGGATCATGAGGATGAAACTGTGAAAGGTATATGTTTAAATACAACTATATCTTATAAATGAATATCGGGGAATACTTAAATGGTTGAGAATCTTAGTATGTTCCTATTATGGTAGAATGTTTATTTTCACAGTCTTACCTAAGGCAGTGAGGTTTATACAATAATAGAAATTAATTTTTTGATAATCATATTTATTTTCATTAGTGATTGATATTTACAAATGATATCCTAGAATATTCTAAAATTTATACGGATTATGTGAAAAATCTAAGGATTGATCTTTCATATATTTTCATTATAGGTTTTTTAACATATATTAAATGGTATCAAAAATCATAATGAGTAATTTCATGAAAAGGTTTTATTTTTGGGGATTATTATTGAATAACACATGATTGAGGTATTGGAAATAATTAGGATTAATATGTTTATTATGTTTAGGTAAAAAATGGTTGATTTATTTTATAAAAAACGAGTTATATCATACTGATATCCATGAAATGGATTATTGAATTAATGAAAAATCAATTGAAGATATTTTTGGGGAAGTTTATTTCATTTTTTGTTTTATGATATATATTGACCAATGTGAAATTTTATGAACTAGAGTTTGAATATAAGAGATACATTTAGAGTAATATATGATTTCACTCTAGTTTAAAGTTTTATGGATTCAAATGGTTTTGATAAAGTTATAATGTGTAGAATATTTGATTAGGATATAAGTAATTAGTGTCATTTGAGGAAATATAATTATGTTGATCTAACTTAAGATAGTAAGGTAGGTGTCACATTGGATGTTATATCTAGAATAATAAATATATTAAGAAAACCACCTCCTACTTTATTTATTATGTAATAATTCAAATTGAAAGGATTCATTTGTTTAAGGGGCTATAATGCAATGAAATAGGATTTTGGATCATTTAAGTTAATATTATCTTCAATAGATTGTGTCACGCAAAACACTAAACTACCACAACTAATAACTAAAAATAATAATAACATATTAAAATTTCATTAATAATATAATAATTAGTATATAAAAGTATAATAATCAAATAAAATTATTATATTAAATTATTCAATTTGATTAATATTAAAGAAGGATGGCTTTTGAAGAAGCACTTATAAAAGGGTATAATATATTACGTTAAAAAATTAAATTGATAGCATTTAAAATTTTATTATAATAGGAAATAATTAATTTTTTAAATCATCTAATTTAATAGTCAATTACTAAGAGTTTATATTAAATAATATTAAGGACAATTGAAGTTTAAGAAGTCACATTTTAATAAAAAAAATTGTTCACATTTTTTATTTTTATTTATTTAAATAAATATATAAATTTTTTTATTTGAATTTAATAAAAAATAATTTCATTTTTGAATTTAGAATTTCAAATCTATCTTATGTTTAAATTTTGATATTTTTCAAAAATTATTGTTTTTAGGTGAATACTGAAAAATATCGTGTTTACAAATACCATTAAATTTTAAAGAATTATTATATAAGTGTGAATTCGAAATTTATGATCACTTATTCTATGAAAAAATATGTATTTTATAAGTGAATTTATTATTTCAAAAAATGTTTTTTTATTTATAAACCCATATATGACAATTTATTAGTTAAGAAATATATTTAAAAACAATTACATTAATAATTTATACATTATTATTTTAAAATGAATCTTAATCACTTTTATAAATTTAAAAAAATAAATTGGATTTAAATTTTTTAATATGTGGGTAAAAAATATCTTATGAGGTTCAATTTATTCTTTAGTGTAAAATAAAATTATATGGGTAAAATCTATTAACCACAGTAAAATTCATAACTGAAAAAGTAAAAATTCTAAGAGTAAAAGACCTCAAAAATGATTAAAAAATGTTTGAGAATGATTGGATGTGGTTTGGAACAACCTTATCTCTCAGACACTCAATTATTTTCCAATTTTGGATCCACATAACATGTTTTACATGTGCTCCCTTTATATAAAGTAGAAATATTTACAAAAAATACCATTGTCACAACTTTTAAAAGGGGCATCTCCCCAAGAATTCAATACAATCATAAAAATTAGGTTTACTACTAAAAAAATAACTTTTTTAATCCTCTAGGATTATTTATAACTCTCTTGGGATCTAGATCATAATATATTATACAATTCCATCTATTTCCATGGGATCTTTTAAAGAAATCTAAAAGTGCACAATGTGAGTAATAATTTTAAATTCACTTATTTGTTTTCTATTTTTTCTTTTTGAATTTTAATTTCTAAATAAATATTTAATTATATTATTTTTATATACATAATTCTATTATTCTTTGAGAATAAACATTAATCATCTTTTCTCTTTTCTTTTAAGAAAAAATAATCTTTAATCCATAAGTTGTGTAGACTACAACCTCAATCACACATCAACTTTTGGTTTACATAAAAAAACATAAAATTAGGGCATATAAAGGTAATTTAATAAATAATTATGATAATTATATACTTTTTATTTAGAGACTCAGGTTTTTCCTTGTAAGGCTTTTAAATATTTTTTCTTCTAATTTCAAAGCTAGGCATTGAGGCGGCACACGATTCTATAGCACGGTGTTCCTAAAAAAATATGATAAAAATGTTATTTTTTTTATACTATACAGACATAGTAAATGGTTTATATCTTAAACAGTATCTTAGATTAGAAAATATAGGCCACAGTTGAGTATGGAGCGTGTCGTTCACCCTAGTCGGGGTATATGTTTTGTGGGCGCGGGCTTTCTATAAATAATGTTATTGGGAGAATTTCTGTAAATAAATTATGTTATTTTTTTTGGATGTTGGATCGAATAACTCCTGAAAGGATTATAGGATCACTTTTCTAATACCATGGTTGAGTTTGGAATGTTTTGTTTAACCTTGGTGAAACATAAACTTAGTTGGCATCGAGTTTATGGTCGGAGGATAGTTAGGGCCTATTTTTTAAGCAGAGGGGATTTAATTACCACTCCCTTTAGTGATGAACAAACTGGACAGATTTGAGAAACAAAGAACCAATGATCTATGATATTTATTGTGATCACTCCCAAATCAGGAAGTAGTTGCTTCAGAGTGTGGATTTGATCTTGAAGCTTCAGCATTTCACCCTAAGGTAGGTGGATTTGTGTTTTAATCTTGTTTCCCCATGTTTATAATTTGTTGGTTTTTGAATCGTCGAATGATCTTTGGGAAATGTTAGAGGAAGTGTAGATCATGTCTATAGTCTAGAGGAGGATAGATGAATTAGAGGAGACTGAGAAATGGAAAGCTCATAGGGAGCACGGTCTATGGAGTAGTGGGCAGGCCGAGGCTTGGCTGCAGGCCGGTGAGTTGGGCCGGAGTGGTCGGAGTTGGCTGATCTAGCCAGAAGAGGCTAGGGAGTTTTAAACCCCCATATCTGATGAACTGTGTTTCTGATTTGCATGCTGTCTATGAAAAAGGGACCCTTGGGTTGAGTCAGACCTCTTGAGGCCTGTTTATGAACTTTACACTTCGAGATCCAGGTTCGGTGGCACAAAACGTCCAATTAAAATAATAATATTTGACGATTCTTGTATCAGACGTATCATTGGAATACAATATCTAATTTATATTTTGTCAGCGGCATTGTGACCCTAATTTTGGTGCAAAAGTTTCAATTATAATTTTGGGTGCTGAAGATAGAAATGAGTTATGAGCCCCAAGAGACTCAGTTTGGGCAGTTGCGGTGAAATGTAACATTCTCACCGAGTGTCCATTTTGGGCAAGTAAATAGACTATCCTAAGTTCTTTTCCTAGTAGAACATGATGGTAGATTTCGTTGGTACATAAGGGAGTAAATATTTCATGGTTGAGGGACTATTACCTTTGGGTAATTTCATTGGGGGTTGGTACACCCGTAATAGATTAGGGTGAAGGTTTCCCTGTGATGTTCATGTAGTTGGACTGCTCCCCTTTTTTATTAGGGTGTCAGATCTCCAATATATTTGTATGGTAGGGTTGGTACATACCTACAATGATAAGGAGTGTCCCCTCTATCCTTGTAGTGGTGCTTCCTTCCTATTGGTGTGAGCTCATGTTTCATAATGTCGTGCTCCCGTACAGTGGGTGTGGGCCAACATCTCTCACAGTGGTGCTCCCCTATCATTGGTGAGGGCTCAGAATTTATAGAATGGTGCTGCCCTAAAACGTTAGGGGGTCGGATAATGTTTCTCAGGGTGGTAGTCCTCTATTGTACAAGGGAACGGGTTCACACGTAAAGAGT
This sequence comes from Viscum album, assembly GCA_963277665.1. Classification (NCBI taxonomy): domain Eukaryota; kingdom Viridiplantae; phylum Streptophyta; class Magnoliopsida; order Santalales; family Viscaceae; genus Viscum; species Viscum album. Next base: position 715,256,721 of record OY728133.1, on the reverse strand, counting down.
AGTGCTCCCGCGTGTTCATGTTGGAAATAGAGAGTAGGCTCCTCCACATGTTACGTGTATTTCTATGTACATCGTTAGTTCTTCCTAAAGGGTCTAAGGTTTGGTAAACACCATACATGAGCAAATGAGGTTTTAGGGGTTTGTTTAAAAGGATGTACATTCTCGACAGTGAGGCAGTGGTGAGGCGTGGGACTCTCCACTTATGTACTTTCAACCTTGCCTATAGAGCTTGTCAGCATTGGTAGGACCTCTGGTATTCAGTGTTAGAGATAATCTTAATGCGTTTTAATTGGTAGAGCCTCAAGTATGAACTTATTACTGGGGATGAGATTGGAACCTCATGGGGCTTGGTGCTTGAAATGAGTATATTTGGCTATATTCTAGGAGTCCCTGTGGCATGTGTCATTTGTTTGACATGCTAGAGACATCCTGTTGAATAATCGGGTGTAGCTAAAGATGTTCTTGAGATGTAGTTCCTCTCTCATTTGGGTTTTCTCTAGCTGGTTCGACTTGACTTTTTTCCGTTCGGTTTCTCCCTTTTTCTTTGGGAGTTATTAGGTCTCCTACTGAGTATCTTTATTCTCACCCATGTATGGGATTTTTCCCGTACATGTCTTGTGTCTTGTGCGGACCACAAGCTATTCGATGTTTTACCAAATGGTCCCAAAGTAGGTTGAGCTTAGTGAACATGACCCACCGAGGTATATACTAGAGTTGGGATGGGGATATTTCTAGTGGGTGCATTTGACAATGATCCCCTCCATTTGAGAAGGTTGGAATATTTTGTAGTTTTCTTTTGGTGGGCCCTATTTTTCCCTTTTTTATACTAGACTATGGTTGGGAATAGATGTATGCATTTATTTTTTCAGTTTTTATATATATCTGCACTGTATCTTGGAGGATTATGTGGGTGAGTGTGTATAGGCTAGATTTTCAAAGGCCTCCCATGTGTATGATAGCATACTCGGTGTTTGTTTCCAGCCCTTATGCTATTGGAGGTAGACTTGGGGAGTTGTGGCTCGAACCACATTGGGTTGGGTCATGAGATAGTGGTACCAGAGGAGGTTCTACCATTGTAATCTAAGAGTATAGTTGGTCTAGATATGTGCTTGGTTTGGGTTTCATAGTGACATTGTTACTGTTTTTTGAGTTTTGATTTCAGGACAGGGACTCCAGTGTTATATGGTGGCTGACATATCCATTCAGTAGGACTATGATAACCTACCTATGGCTTTATACATTAAGAAACTCTTTATGGGGAAATAATGGAACATACATAATATATGATTGGGTTTTGGGTTTTTCCTTCCCTTATTAATTTAGCTTACAAGATATATTCTTTGAATATGGTGAGTCTTGATGTTATTTTAGGATGCCTCTATAATGCAAGAAATACAGGGATTTGCGGTTTGATTGTGGTGATGATCCACCCATATTAGAGGCTTAAGAGTAGGGAAAAGTATCCGGGGATGGACCTCAAGCTGGTCCACCATTTGAGCCAGCACCTATCGAGCATCAGGTTCTGTAGGAAGTGCAAGACGAGGATGCATCATGGATGAGTATGCTGCATTAGTTCTAGAGGTATTGTCCTATGAGGTTCCTGGGTGGCTTAAACCCCCCAAGAAGATGATGAATGACATGCGGTTTTCACACATGTTTCTATCTTGTGAGGATTCCTCTCGATCAGATGGTGGTCCTAGTGGTGAGAATTTTTCATGGTTCGAATAGGCACTAGTTGAGTCTTGTGATGGAGAAGCATGATGAGTATATTCTCACTGAGAATGAGTTTGAGAGGAAATTATATGAGATGTTTTATCCGGTCACACTGAGGTCCCTGTGGATTGAAGATACTTTTTATCTTTGGTCGGGTAGCATGACTCTGGAAGAGTACTCAGTGAAGATTGTCGACCGATCAATTTACTCCTGAAATATCATATGAGACCCATTATTTAGTGCCTCAAATTTTGAGTAGGGCCTTTGTAGAGATGACTGATCTGGTGTGCTCTCCTAGTGCCTTACCACCTGTGCTGGGGTACTATAGGGGGCTCTAGTTGTTGATATATTCATGATGGATGTATATACGGACTTGGCCCACAATTGGGTTTTTGAGGCTAAGAAGTCAGCCCCAGCTTCAAGATAGTAGGTGTCCAGATCGAAGTGCATGAGGAATACCCATTCCCATACTCAGGCTCATGCGTATGAGGTGTAGGAGCCAAGACAGTGTTCCAGTCAGTTGAAGAAGATGTGATGATATGCTTGTGATGACTGGGGACGTCTTGCCAGATATTTCCTGACCCACTGTGCTACTGAGAGCGATACGATCAATGGACCAACTTGGAAGAGGTTTCATTTTGAGAACGAATGTCCATAGGGTGGAAGACATGGTGGAGGAGTGGGTTGTAGCAGTTGGAAGTGAAACATGGTAAGAGATTCCACACCACCCCAAGTGATCCACACCCTGATTAGGAAGCTGGAGGATGGGGATGAGGGAAACTATAGAATTTAGGGGTCGTGGACCCAGAGGCTCTGTGGATGGATAGAGGTAAAATCTATGTCTTTTATAATTTATACCATAGTTTTGTTATACATTGGTATGAGGTACACATACCTTTCTCTTTATTGAAAAAATTATTGCTTAGTGCATCGGTAAGACCATGTGTTGGTGATGTTAATTGTAGAATTTAATTAACGAGAAAGAGGCATCATTACCCCATAGAAACACATTTTTGTGACGTGTAATAAAATCTTGTGCATGAGTTACATTCACCCAAAAAGGATAGTGTCAAGGTGTGGTTGAAGATTCCCTCTGATTTGTGTGTTTAGGGTGGGGTTGTGCATTCTGAGTTTTGTTTTGAGGGCCTGGTAAAATCCAGTGAGTGCTTTGGAAGCCCTGTTTATTTATTTGAACCCCTCATATGGACATATGATGGTGTGGTTTGGTTGGATTTGTATTCAAACTCACATGAATTATAACACTCTGACCCCACTAGACCAAGGTAGGTGCATTAATTTTTATATTGGCATGGTTAAAATGAATAAAATCTCGTAAGAAAAATTAATTTAGTAGTCCTAATGAAACTGGATACATATATTTAACTCAAATTACATTTTAAATGGTTACAAAATACAATACAATACAAAAACTAAATACTATATCCAAAAAAAATCAATAAATGATCTCCTCTTCAAAACATGTTGAAGGTAAACAAATAAAAAGGGTGAGATCAAATTCTTAGTAAGGGTTACAAATAGCAGGTGTATGAATTCAATTATAAGTGAATCATAAAAAATTTGGCAGAATAAATTTGTAATGGTGAATAAATGTAAAACTCACACTATTAACAAACTGAGAATGAAACTACATCCATAGATTTTGTCAAAGTGAAAACCTCATTGATAGTAATAAATGATAATTAAATAAATAGAATGATTATTAATTGGATGTCATTTATTTGTAACATGATACCATAATACCCTTAAAATGGTTTAGTTCTGTGGGAAGAAACCCATCTTATTTTTGGAAACAAATTCAAAGGGTTTGTCGCAACTGATTTTTCTCATGAGACATGTAGATGCCTCGAGGGGATTTAGTGGGATGCACATACCATTTGAATTCCAAATAATAATTTATAAAAATATTTAATTCATGTACAATATACCTTCTTAATATCCATATATATTAAAGGATATATATTCCTCAATATTTCCATAGTCAATACTACATTCAAAATAAACAAAACTTGTAAAAGGCTACATGACTTAAAAAAATACACATATCCATGAAACCATAATATGGATATATAATATATTTACAATTTCAAATTGAAAGTGATCTCAAATGGGCAGTGGATACACCACATAAGGAATATTTGGTGTGAAATACCAATTAACTGGCAATGAAATGGGATTTGAGACAAAGTCACTTACCCCATTGTAATCAATCGAGTTGTATGACAAAAAAAATAATAACCACCAAATTAATAAAAAACTACCATGATTATATATAGAATAATGATTATATACATCAAACTATAGTACAAAATACACCACATTCTTGAAATAAGTGTCAATCAATGGAAACCTCACAGAAATGAATGTGAGATGAGAAACCCCTTACCTTATGCTCGAGTGTGTTCTTCGTTTGTTTTGATGAACTGAATAATGAAATTTTCTTAACTTATTATTAATTAGAGAACCAAATATACTTTTAATTTATTTATTAAAACCTTATTAGGTTTATTAATGGCCTTTTACGGGTTTAAGTGGTTGAATTTTATTGTTTTGGAAGCATTTTCTTCCTTGTTTTACATGATCAGTTTACTTGTATTCATGAATGGATGTTCATTTGATGTGTAGTTAAACATATAGAATTTTTAATATATCTTATTAATGACATTATAAAGATAAAAATGATATTATAATTATTTATGGTTATTTACCATGGTGATGATTCATTAGTTAAATGTTAATTACAAACGGTTGGATTAACTTGGCGGTTTTGTTCATAATGAAATTATTTTGTATAATTATATTATATTATCAGTGTGTAAGGATTATAGAACATTAAATAAAGTAAAATAAATATATTATGATCTATTTCAACCATAAAAATTAGTTTCATGACCATAATTTAACTTGGTAATGAAAATTTATAACTCGTCGTTCGTGAATGTGATAAATTAACCTATCTCTGATGGTGTATTATTTGTTAGTATAATAGGTGGGGGAAAGAGAGATGATTATGAAATATTCCATTAGAATAATATAATTCTAGTTAATTTTAGGTAATGGAATTATCATATCATTTCGATGAGGGGAGATGAGGAACGAAGTATAAAAGAAAGGAGAAAAATTTAAGAAAAAATGAGAAATCTCTCACGAAATTTTGGCAGGATAACGTCGTCACATAAAATTTCATAAAATAATTTGAAGAGATAAAGATGATATCTCCTAATAATTACATAATATAGATATTAAGGGGGATATTTAATGACATATCCCAACATAAACAAATTTTAATTAAAATATAATAACATAATAAGAGTGCTTGAAAAAGAGAGAGATTTTGAGATGAAACATTTACTGCATAACGACTATGCAACAAGGTTTTAAAAAACATTAAAAATAGAGGTTACAGGGGTTACCCATTAATAAAAGACTCATAAAATAGTATAGGTAAAAAATAATATGGAAATATGAACATGGTATGAATACTTTAAATACATAACACCTAAAAGAGAACTTGAATGGAAAAGTGAATTTAAGAATTCTCTTATGTTGCAGAGTAACAATTATGATTTGAATGGTGGGACATTGGGAGATTGATAACACCTTGGTAGGACTAATAGGAATGTAAAAAACTAGAGCTTTGAGGATAATGAGTTTGTGATGAAGGAAAATGAATGTATGAGTGGTTATTTATACTAAAAAAGTGGGAGTTTATTATTAATTAAAAGGGACACATCATTAGTGGTTTTTGCAAAACCATGGACTTAACCATGGTATTTTCCCATGGTATAAGCCACATGGGACACCTGATATCTTATTTTACTGTACATAGGTTGACCATAATTTTATTTTGATTATTACATCATTATGAATTTATTAAGCACATCAAAAACTGAGACTGTATTTTTACTATTCATGGAAAAGTCATGTATTTTTGAAAAATACCGAAAATTCAACAAAACAATTTTTTGAAGTGTAAAATTATAAAATGAAATATTTTTTTTGAAAATCAGTTTCTAAATATTTTTAATTTAATTTTTAAATAAAATTATAATTTATTCCAGAAAAACATGTTTAAATCTATAAATCGTTTTATAACACATTTAGAAATTAATCAAGGTCCTGTAAAATTATATTATAACCCTAAGACAATAAAGTAACAATTTATCATTACATTTTATGAAAATTAAAATCCAATTTAAATTATTAAATTAATCGTAAAACTGTAATTAAAATATTTATGATAATAAAAAATACCAATACTAATACTATGATTGTTTTTTCACTTTTAAGATGTCTATATTATATTTATACTTTCATGGGTGATGACTCTATTTTTTTCAATTTACTATTCATTATAATTCATTACTATTCATAAAGGGATGTTACTCTTCATAAGGGTATGTTACTATTCCCCAAAAACTATGTTTGACTTATGAAACTCTAAATTTAATACTGTACACAACTGTGTATGTCAGTTTTTTAAGATTCAAATTACAGAAGTGAAAAAATTATATTTAATAAAAAGGTTATAACAAGTTGGTGTTTTGTATCGACTCAGTGTTTCATGAATTGAATATTAAATCTATTTTTTATTTCATGGGGTTTTACAATATTTCATCCTTATAAAAATCTCTTCCTCGAAATTCGAAATTGAACTTCAAAAGTTAATGGTTGATACGTGAAAATTACCTTGCAGGAAACACACATCATGAATATGGATAAATTATCCTATTAATAATAGGTAAGAGAAATTCAATGGATAATAGAAAACAACGCATTCTATCTTGACAAAATATTCATGGAAGAATAATAAAACCATAATGTAGTGAAATTAAACTCTAAAACCACATACAATGATCTAGTTAACCCATTTCTTAAATGGTTAAAAAATCCAAAATATAATGATTCAACACATTATAATGAAGGTATATAAATTTACAACGTGAAATTATCATTAACCCTTAATCAACAATAAGAAGCTATAACATTTACATTCCAGACATGTGAATAATTTTATTATGTATCCTCTTAAAATATGGTAATGACATGAATTACCATAAAAACCATATTAGGAACATGCATACATCGATATTCCTCATGTACGATACATGTAGTTGGTTATATTCCTAAAATCTAAAATTGTTGTAAACTCCATCGATGATAAGATAGATCACTTCTCAGAAAGTCAATAATTAGTTCCAAGGTAGTCATTACTTGTCTGAATCAATAATTTTGTCATAATTATCTCAACATCAGATATATATTATGGGTTGTTATTCCCTCAGTCATGTTTTTTCTAAAATGATTATCTTTCTACTGAATAAATTTTATTTTATACCACTCATCATACAACTGCAAATTATTAATGAAATATTATTACAGTATAATCCTTATATATCTCATAATTCATATAACTAGTACATTACTGACATAATATTGAAATGACCTGATTCTTGTCGAGGCATGAAAATCATTCTAGTTCATCTGTGGTAGCATCATAACTTGATCACTATTGAAAATCATCATCTGAGGTATATTCCATTGACACTTGGGACATTGATTCGTAGTGTCCCATCACTTTATAGTTGATTCATTGAAAATAGTGAAATTATTTCCTTGTCATGCAATTATAAGCATGGTTTCCTTTTTCTCCACTCATGAAGGAAACTCTTTTTCCTCTTAAGCATATACCAAGTTGTTTCCTTCCACAATTATTAAATGTGGGAAAATATATCTTTCTCTTCTTCCCTTTATCCATGATTTTCCCTTCCATACTCTTATTCTTTTTCTTCCCTTCAATGACATAGGTCTCAGAAATGTCTTTACATACCTTCTCAACACATGATATTATTTCCTCATATTATGTGGATACATGGGAGACAATATTCCTTTGAAATTATGTCTTAAGACCATCAGAGATATGATCCTTCTTACTATTTTCACCTCATGTATTGGTGAAGTTACCATTTCTTCTACTAGGAACCACTTCTAATTAAATCGTTATTATATATTAGCTGGTAACATTATGAACTCTCTATGACTCTAAACAAGGTATAACATATAGCATAAATTTAGGCATCATAAATACTAGAACCATATACTTTGGTACTTTGGGGGAATATATACTTCATAGTGGTGGGTAAATAAAATTTTAATTATCACAAGTATATCACAAGGGAGTGTCAATACCAATAGTATAGAAAGACCCGTTTTAGTGTACTATGATACCTCAGGTCAAACCCAAAACTCCTTGTCGAATCTTTCACTCAAAGGTACATATGTGCCAGTGCCACCTATACATGTTTGAATCCAAATATGGAATTATTTTCTAGAATAATCCACATAATATATTCTCTACCATGAATCTAGGACATTATTGTATTTTTTTTCCTCAAATAACACCTTAGGGTTTTGTTCCATAATCTAAATTTTTTAATCTAGTACCCAAGATTACTACTAAATATCCTTTTATATAAACTATAACACCCCGACCCCTCTAGATAGGAGACGATGCATTACTTGTTATATTGGCATGGTTAAATGGAACCAAATTCCAAAAGAAAAATCAGTTTAGTAGTCTTGAAGAAACTAGAAACATATATTTAACCTTAATTACATTAAAAAATGTTACAAAATATAAGACATAACAAAATTTAAAAACGGTATCCATAGAAGCTCAATAAATGATCTTCTCTTCAAAATCTGTTGAAGGTAAACAAATAGAATGGGTGATCTCAAATGATCAGTACGAGTTACAAATATCAGAATAAATAATTCAATAATATTTGAATCATAAAAAAATTTAAATAATCAATATGGCATGGTGAATAATTGAAAAACGCATGCCATCTAAAAACTAATAATGAAACATCATCCATAGATTTTGTCAAAATGAAAACTTCATGGATAGAAATAAATGATAATGAAATAAAGAAAATTATAATAAATTGGACATCATGTATCTGGATCATGATACCCTAATACCATTAAAATGGTTTAGTTTTGTGGGTATAAACCCGTCTAATTTTTGGAATCAAACACAAAGGGTTTGTCGCCAACAAATTTGTCTCATGAGACCTGCCAAATGCCTCTAGGGGCTATAGCGGGCCCCACCCACAACTGAAAGACCAAATAATTATTTATACCTAGATTTAATATATTTAAAATATTCCTTCTCAATATTCATATGGAGTATAGCATAAAAATCCATCAATAATTCCATAGATAAAACAACATTCCAAATAAACACTACATGTAAAATGGTATACAACTTAAGAAAATACTCATATCCATAAAACCCGAACATGGATATATAATATATTTACAATTTAAAATGAGAAATGATCTAAAATGGGTAGTTGATACACTACATAAGAGATATTATGTGCACAATACCAATTAACTAGCAATGAAATGGGATTTCAGACAAAGTCCCTTACCCCGTTGTAATCAGTCGAGTCTTATGACCAAAAAATAATAACCACCAAATGAATCAAAAAATAATATGAATATAAATATAATAATTATAATATATATCAAAAGTCAGTACAAAATACACCACATTATATAAATATGTATTGAAGAAAGGAAATCTCACGGAAATGAACGTGAGATGAGAAACCCCTTACCTTATGCTCGAGTGTGTACTTCATTTGTTTTAATGACTTGAATAATAAAATTTATCTTAATTAATTAATTTAGTTAGAAACCTCATATACATTTAATTTATTTATTAAAACCTTATTAGATTCATTCAAGGCATTTTTTATGCGTTTAATAGGTTCAATTTTATTATTTTGGAAACATTTTCTTCCTTGGTTTACATGATCCGTTTACTTGTATTCATGAATGGAAGATTATTTGATGTGTGGATAAACATCCAGAATTTTTAATATATCTTATTAATGACATTAAAAATATACAAATGGCCTTATAATGATTTTGGGAAATATACCAATATGACGATTTATTAGTTAAATGTTAATTACAATGGTTTGGATTAACTTGTTGGTTTTGTTCATAATGAAATTATTTTGTATAATTATTTTATATTATTAGTGTGAAATGATTCAAAAACATTATTTAAATTAAAATTAATATACTATGATCTTGTTCAATTCTATAAAGAATTTATTTTAATTATTACATCATTAGGATGTCATTAAACATACCGAAAACTCATAACTGTATTTTTACTATTCATGAAAATGTCAAGTATTTTAGAAAAATCCCAAAAATTCACCCCAACCATTTTTCTATGTGTAGAATTCAAAAATGAAATTTGTTTTTTAAAAATAATTTTCTAAAATTTTTTAATTTAATTTTCAAATAAAATTATAATTTATTAGAGAAAAACAACTTTAAAACCATAACTTGTTTTAAAACACATTGCGAAATTAATCAAGGTCCCATAAAATTATCTTATAACCATAATAAAATAAAGTAATAATATATTAATAAATTTTACGAAAGTAAATTTCTATTTTAATTATTACAGTAATCATAAAATTGTAATTAAAATTTTAATGACAAGCAAAAATACCAATACTTATACTGTGATTGTTTTTTTTATTTCTAAGATGTATATATTGTATTTATACATACATGGGTGATGTTTCTATTTTATGGGTAAATTTACTATTCTTTAATATTCCTAACGGTATGTTACTATTCATAAGGGTATGTTCCAATTAATCAAAAATTAGGTTTGTCTTATCAGACTCTAAATATCATACTGAATGCAACAGCGTATGTCAGTTTTTCAAAATAAAATTGCAGAAGTGGAAAAATTATATTTATTAGCAAGGTTATAACAATGTGGTGTTTTGTAGAGACTCAATGTTTCATGCATTCGATATTAAATCTATTTTTAAATTATTATGGTGTTACAAGAATGAGGGATGTTTTCCCCACTAAGACGCCTTTATAAGGTGCGATAAAAAACTTTGCAGGTGAGTCAGTGCCACCCAAAGTGGATAGAATCAAGGTGCGGTGGAAGATTCCTTTTGACTTGTGTATTTGGAGAATGTTTTTCGGTCTCTTCTTCAGGTTAGTGAGGTGGAATACTGCGAGAAACTATCACTACTGGAGACTAGGTTTTTGGTGATTCCCTCCCATCATAGTTGAGGAGACATGTTCCCAATTGCATGATGTCGAAATGGGATGAGCTGGACTTAGCTGTGGTAGCCCTTGTGGTTAGCATATGTGTGTGCTTGTCAGAATCTTTAGAACACTTGGTGGCATTGTCGTGGTTTTTGGGGAACATGATGTGGTGGGGTTTCTTTCCCTCGTTCCTAGCCCTTATATTTTTGGGGATGAAATGTCTTATAGAGGGGAGAATTAGGTTACTGTAGTTTTTCCTTTTAAGACTCTTTAATATTTATCATTATATTTCTAGATTTAGGTGTTGAGGTGGTGTGTAATTTTGTGGCTCTATAGACAATGTTATCAAGGGAATTTCTGTTAGTAAATTAAATTAAATTATTTTGGATGTTGGACTGAATAACTCCTAAATATGGTCTCTGATGGAATTTTTATACCACAGTTGATTCTGGAACATCTCAGTTACCCTAGGCATGACATAAACTTAGTTTGCGCTGAGCTTCTGGTCAAAGGTGGGGCGAGACTGGGATTTTAAGCAGAGGGGATTTAGTTACCTATAGATTTAGAAAATAACTAACCATCTAGATCAATGATATGAATCACTGTCGATCTACTATATTGATGGAGATCACTCTGGGATCGCACAACAACACCTTTAGAGTGTCGATCTGACCTCAAAGCTTCTATATTTTCCCCTGAGGTAGGACGTTTTGAGTTTTAATCCCATTTAGACTTTTTATGATTTTATTTTGATCTAATCATAAACAGATCTTTGAGAGGATATTGAGTATGTATAGATCATGTCCCACAGTTTCTAGATCTGGTCTCAAAATATTTTTCTATTCACTAGAGTGTCACCATTGGTCTATGAAAGGTGGCGGCTTGGTGGGCTGCTGGCGGTGGCGGAACAGCTGTGGAAGCCACCAGAGGGTAGTGGAGGCTACTGGGAAGCGGCAGATTAGGGAACTGGGAGGGACCAGAAGTAGGAGGGCACCCAACGAGCAAGGACTAGATCATCCAGAGTGGTATAGTCTAGATAGAACATGCTGAGGTTGTTCTAAACCCCCGAAACTGACAAACTAGGTGTCTCATTTGCATGTGGTCCATGGAAATGCCACTCCTGGGTTGATGAGGACTTCTTGAGACTTTTATGATAACATTACACATTGATCTCGAGGCTCAATGTAATGAAATATAAAATTAAAATAATTATAATATAAAAATTAATATTTGTATATTCTTACATTAGACATATCTCATGCGTCCGATATTAAATTGATATTCCATTAGCGATGTTTCAACCCTGAATTTAGTACAAAAGTTTCAAAAATGATTTTGGGTGATTAAACTAATATTGAGGTGTAGTACCCACATGGCTCGGTTTGGGTGGTTGAAATGAAATGTGACTTTTTCACCGGGTGTCTTTTTTGGGATAGTAAATTGTCAATCATAAATGTTTTTCCATGTAGACTTTAAAGTGTCCTCTTTTACAGCTTATAGAACTCTCCACATTATAGGTTCAAGACCGTTACCTTTATGTATTCTCTTCTATGGTTGTTACACCCCTGATGGATTAGGGTGCAGGTTTCCACTTCACATTTGTGCAGTTGTACTACTCCCCTACTTTTTCGTGGCACATGTTTTCCAATATCAATGGATGGTAGGGTAGGTAAAATCCTACTGTGCCAGGTAGTGAGTCCTTTATCCTTGAGGTGCTACTCCCCTACCATACGTACGGGCTCACATTTCACAGAGTGGTGCTCCTATTCAGTTGGTGAGGCCCACATCTCGCGTGGTGGTTCTCCCCTATCATGGGTGCATGATCACATTTTCCAGAATTTTTCTCCCCTACCATGTTAGAGTGTTGGCTTAGGTTTCTCACGGTGGTACTCCCATGTTGTACCAGGGTGTGGGTTCACACCTACCAAGTATTTCTCCCCCGTGTTCAAGTGGGATGCATGGAGTGGTCCCCTCCATTAGTTACATTTGTTTCTTGGTTCTAAGTTAGTTCTCCATCGATGGTATGAGGCATGGGCTCCTTCATACAAGAGAGATTGAGGTTTCACATGTCGGTTTAGGAGTTAGTAATCCCTCGACTATGGGGTAGTGGCAAGGTGTGAGACTCTCCACTTAGGTACTTTCAATCATTCTTATGGTGAAGTTAAATGTTGTCAAGATGTCTAATTTTGGGTGATAGAGCTAGGCATAGTTCCTTTTTACCGCTAGAGCCTTGAGTAGGAACATGTTTCTGGAGATGAAGTCAAAACCTCATGGGTATTGGTGCCTGAGACGAGTATATTTGGGTATGTTTTGGTATTTCCTCTATGATGTGTCATTTCATTGACATGCTAGTGGTATTGAGTGGACAATTTGGGTGTAGCTGTAGATTCTTTCGAGATGGATTTCCTCTATCATTCAGGTCCTCTAGGGCTCGGTCGAGATGAATGTTTCCTTTTAGTTTCTCCCTTTTTTTGAGTTTTTGGGGCGCCTGTGGAGTATCTTTATACTCACATCTACATTGGTTTTCCCCACACATGTCTTATGTCTTGCGTATACTACATGCCTTTCGATGGAGTCCCAAGAGTACTCAAAGCAGGGAGAGCATAGTGAACTTGACCGACCAAGGTGTTTACTGAAGATTGACTGAAGAGATTTCTGGTGGGTGCAATTGACAATGATCCCCTATATATGAGTAGCTTGTAAACTTTTGTAGTTGTCTTTTAGTGGTCCCTATTTTTAGTTTTTTATTCTAATATACTCTTGTTGGGAATATATGCATGCATGCATTACTTTTGAGTTTTTATATATAAATTCACTGCTTTATGGAAGTTCATGTTGGTGGATGTGTATAGGTGTGATAGGCTAAGTCTTCCCATGTGTGTTATAGCCTACGTAGCGCTAGTCACCAACCCATGGCCTATTGGGGGTGGTCTTGGGGATTTGTGGCTTGAGCCCCATTAAGTCAAGTCATGCCATTTTATTATAATGAAACATTAAACTATATTACTCTTTTCTCTCATTCAGTAGAAAATGAAATTGTCAACTATGCCTACATGTGGACTACTGCCTCCAAGAATAATTGTTTTTTTTTTGTTATTTTCATAGACTCCTTGTGTGGATGGTCATGAGGATGTGATTTAAAAATAAGTATGATTTTTTTTATACCATTAAGGTTCATGTATGAAAATTTTTAGAACTAATTAAAGGTATGATCGATAAATTATTATCATTAATTCTATCATTTAAAATGAGAGAAGAAAGTGGAAAATGATATATTATTTCTAAGTATTAGATTTCTATAAATTATATCTTATTTATTATTTTTCTATTTTTGATATATCATATTAATAATCCCTAAATAATACCATCATGCTTCCTTTATACTGATATTACCACTAAATCACCTCATAACCAACCATTAGTCATGGTAGGCTCATGTTTGGGTCTATTTAACCACCTACTTGAAAAATACTATAAATTTATATCATGGATGAATATGAGAAATAATTTTCTGATTTAATATTATATAAATATTTATATAATTTTGTTTTATTATGCTAATATTACCAAACATTTATCTAATTAATTACGAAAAAACTTTTCATTCATTAATAATCTTCAAAACCTGATCATCATTGATTTTATCATTATGTTTTGTAATAAAAACTATCGTGGAATGAAATTATATATTTATAAACAATTAGGGAATATATATTATAGTTCCTTGTATTATGTAAGAATTATTTTATTTTTGAAAATAATAGACAGAAATACCATTTTTTTAACTTGTTCTAAGCGATAAGGATTAATTACACAGGGTGTTGAAAATAAGTAAAAGCGAACTAATATTTATTTATAAAGAATGATTGCAAATGAATAGAATAAATGGTAATATTAATGAATATGATTTTTAATTATGTATTTAATTAACATAATTTAGTTATTCTAGACATTTGGTACCAGTACAAGATGAATCAAGAATGAGGTAGGGGTTTTCATCTCAAAATCCATTATTTGAGACTTGTTTTATATTATGAAGCTAATTTCATTTATGTGGTGTATATAATTACTATTTTATATATCATATAATGAATTAAACTTTAGTTATTTTATTTTATGTTCAATTAAAATACCAATATTTCATGTAGTTTTCATTAAAATGTTTCCTAGGTCATAAGGCTTTTCTTGGTCTTAATTCAGATTATTTGATACATGTTACATGTAACAAACCATGTATCCGTTGTATATTGTTATATTTTGTTACAATGACATGAATTTAATTTAAATTATTTACATTGAATAATTTATTTATACTATAGAAAATCATGTTGTTTTATTCTAATGTCTTTTGACTCAAGTCTTACACAGGTTGAAAGTGTTTTTTATAACTCAATTTTTGTTTATTGAGTTAGGATTTTTCACTTGAAATTATTTCTTATAGGTTGGGTACATTCTTAGTTTTACTGTATTGAGTGTTATTATAAAATTTTTTATTTTTTACCATGTAAATCCCCTTGTGAATATTTCATGCTTCATGAAGTTTATTTCCTATATGGTATATCATTACTAAAATCTTTTTTCTTTGAGTTATAAAGTTTAATCATTGATTTTTTATTCTATTATTATGTTATCCCACCCTAATACTAAACTATATGTTTTTATATAATCCAATTTTTGAAAATGAAGTTTTATTATGTATAATATTTTCTTACTCTTTTTATAATGTGTTTTTTAACAAATTTATTTCAAAAATACTAAAATGGTTTTTTTCCTTTCATTATAAAATGTTTTGTCTTTGGATCCACATTTCCAATAGAACAATTTATTTAATTTTTAGAGTCCAATTATTGGATGTTATCCTTTTAATATTATCATTTTTAAATATTTTACATCATATTTTCAAAAGTTATTTTTGAAATTGATATGTATGTTTATATTTTACGTTAATGAAATTTTTATTTTTTAAAAGATGTTTTTGGTTTTCAGCTCAATATTCCAATTTATATTTAAAATGATTAACAATAATGGGATTTATGTTATATGATTTATTCTAATATATATATATATGTATTTAAAATTTTTTTTATTAAACTCACGATAATAAAAAATTCTATTCTTGATCCTCAATTTTGTGATATCGTTCGAAGATTCTTTTTTCATGGATGCTTTTAAATTATTTAAACACAATTAAGAGTTTAATTTTTTAATGTGGTGGTGTTTCATTTATAAACCATCGGCATTATTTCTATCAATAGAATACATAATTTCCTTCTATTTTGGAGAAATTATCCACCACTTATTTTTTCATTCCCAATCATTTGAAAAGTATAACTATAATTTCTATTTTAATGACTTTCTTATATGAATTCCCTATTCTAGATTCCTTGATTGAATGGTGTAATCTAGATCCCATACATTGGATAATTAGGTATAGTGGTTATATTAACCAAATATATTATATATACACAGTTTAATTGGTATATTCTTTATTATCTTAATTAAATTATATTTAACTAGAATGTTACTCGATGCCCTTAATACCCATTTTCCTTCCATGGGTTCTTTTTGATTTGTTAAATGAATCCCATTTTTCATTCATGGGTTCTTTAATATGTGTTTAATGAAATATATTTACTTTCCTTGCACTCTTTATTCTATAAACATGAAAAATTATAATTTGGAATGTTTTATGAAACCCATTTTATTTCCAGGGATTCTTAATGATGTGAAAAGTAAATGATTATTAAGTGAAACACATATGCATGGATGAGGGACTGGTGGTTCTATTATAACCCATTAATGGTTGGTTTTGTTGTAAATAAATGAAGGGTGGTTACATTATAAATCCATGATGGGTGGGTCCATTCTATCCCTCTAATGCATTAGTTAAAACTATATACCTCCTCAGATAATGCATTCATGATTACCTTTTTTGTTTCTTATAAGCATGGAACTGATGGTGTGGTTAATGAAATTAATTTTTCCTATACTATTTATTAAGGTAATGTTGAAGAACATTTCATAGTTTTTTTCTTATTCCCATTACTATTTTATATTATTTTATCACTATTTTATTTGAGATACTTGTTTATGTCAAGATTTAGGACATGATTTATGACCTAATATTTTTTTGGGTATTATTTTCTTAAATATATTGAGTTCACGCATATGATCATATTATTTTCACTTATGATATTTTATTTTAATCAATGGTGTTTACCCTTACTAGAAATCAAAGATCATCCTTTTTTTAGGATTATTTTTACCCATGTTATAATGATATGTAATATATATGATGTTTTTATAAGGGTATCTTATGAGAAGAATTTACGGGAGATGTTGAATAATTGATATGTATTAAGTTCTTTCCTAATATTAGAAAAAAAAATTCTATTTGTTGAAAAATTAAATAGTTTTATTAAATAAAATTTCTCAAAAACTATAAACCTAAAATGTCTTGTGATTTTGTTGTGTTGAAATATTTTTTAATTCATATATATTAGACATTCATAATTGTGGGATGTCATAGTTGGTATCAGATAATGGTTTAGAAAACATAATAGATTATGAGGATATATGTTGAGGATAAACATGGATCAAGAATTATTATCAATAGTCGATAAGTTATGGTTGATTTTACTATCCTTTATATAGATAACACATTAGGTCATTTTAGGTAACATTCTGGTTATTAGGATAAAATAACGATAGTGAAATTCCATGTTAATAGTCTAATGGATATGTATAAATATATGATAACATCCTAAAATTATGGTAAAGTAGATAATTAATGGTTTTCATAGAAAACACATCCTTATCTGGATACATGAAAGTAGATTAGGGTCCTCAAACAATTTTATGTTGGGGTAATAACTACGATGAGGGAGTGTTGGGCATTAACTCAACAGTGTCCTGATTCATGGAAAAAAGATCAAACATCACACCTCACTCAAAACTCCCAGAGGATTTGATTTGGTTGATAGCATTCACTTTTCAAACCATTATAAATGTTTAATTTCATAATTAATTTAAATTATTGGGTTAATATGCTTATGACAACATAACATAAAGTAAACACGTTAGAACTAATATTGTTATAAGATTAACCATGTATAACACAGTTGAAATTGAAGTATCATATGTTGAAATGAAGGTGTTATTAAAGAAGACATCTGAGGATGACTCTTTCATATTCATATACTCATATTTATTTAAATACTATTTTAAACATTTTTTATTTTATTATTTTATTTAAATGGGATCAAGAGGATGAAACTCATATTGTAATGTATCCAAAAACCATCGTGTATTATAACTAAATAAGTGGGTACACTTAATTTTTTTGGAATCATATTTTGTTCTTGTTGTGATAGAATGGTAAGTTATACAGTCTCACCTAAGGTAGTGAGTTTGATACCAAAATAGAAATTTATTTGTGAAAATCATAGTTATTTTCATTATTGATTGATATTTATCAATGATATCCTAGTATATTATAAATTTTATTGACATTATATGAATCATATAATGATTTTTATTTAATATCTTCTCATAAATAATCAGAAACATATATTAAATTCTTTCAGAATATTTGAAGAATAATTTTATGACAAGGATTATTTTTTTTGGGATTAATATTGAAGAATAAATGATTTTTATAAGAAATAATTAGGTTTAATATAATTATGGTGTTGAGGTAATAAAGTGTTAACATAATTTTAATAAAATTTAGTTAGATATTATTGATAGCCATGAAATTGATTATTAATAGGATGAGAAATTAATAAATGATAATTTTGGAGAATATTAGATCATTTTTGTTATTATGATATATATTGACTACTATGTCAATTTATTAACCAGTGGTTGAATATAATAGTTAAATTTTTAAGAATATATGATTTCCCTAAGGTTTAATTTCTTGGTGATCCAAATGGTTCTAAGAAATGTACAATCATTAGAATATTTGATTATGGTATAAATAATCAATTTTTTTAGGAATGGTATGTATGTTGATATAAATTAATATACCAAGGTAGATATCACATTTTACTTTATGTTTGGTATAATAAAAATATTAAGAAATTACTATCCAAATTTCATTAGTGGGTAATAATTAAATATATGAGGATGTATTTATTTAAGGGGGATAAAATGTTACAACTCCAGATTTTGGATCCATTAAATTAATATTATATTTGTCTTACATAAAATTGAACTAAAGAAACACTTTACTAAAACAAACAACGACACATAAAAAATAGATGAATAATATAATCATTAGTATATAAAATTATAATCATCTATTAAAATAAATCGTTATTATTATTTTATTTTATTAATATTTTAAAAAGGATGACTTTAGTGGAAGTAATTTTAAAATGAATTTAATATATTACCTTAAAAAATTAAATTCATCACATTTAAAAGATTATTCTAATAGATATTAATTAAAATTTTAAAACAACTATTTAATTATTCAATTTTTTTTAAATTTATTTTAAATAATTTTAAAGACAGAGAATGTTAAAAATTCATCTTTTAGTGAAAATTTTTTTTTTATATATTTTGTATTTTTATTTAAATAAATAAATATATACATTTTATACTTTTAATTTGTTAAAAATAACTTAATTTTAAAATTTATAATGTAAAAATTATCTTTGAGTTATCTTTTATGTTTTTATAATAAGATAAATTTTTTGTTGAATAGTGTAAAATACCATTTCACAAATACCATGAATTTTATACCATAATTAGTATATAAGTTTAAATTGAAAATTTATAAAACCTTTTTATAAGAAAAAAATATATTTTTAGACTAATTTATAATTATAATAAATTTTAGTTTTAATTTATAACCCCATAGCCGACATTGAAATGTTAAGTTATATTTTTCCAAACAATTATTTTTTAAACATTTTTAAAATTTATTTTGAAATTTATTTTTTCACATTTATAAATTTATATAAATGAATTTAATTTCAAATTTATAATTATTAAGTTTAAATTATCTAATAAAGACTGCGTTATTTTTTTCCCTAAAGGATAGATTACCTTGGAAAAACCTATATCCATAGTAAAAACTAGAATGGTAAGAGTAAATAATCTACAAGTAAAAGGCCTAAATTTGTTTCAAATTTCTTGTAAAAGAAAAGATGAGTATTATATTGAACTAATCTCTTCCCCAATCCACTTTATCTCAAATTTTCATCCACTATACATGTTTAACATATTATCCCTTTATATAAAATTAAATTATTTAAAAAATGTAATTCTCACCACTTATAAAAGGGGTCTCTCACAACTTTTTCTTTGTAATTCTAAAATTTTGGTTTATATAGAATAAATATCTTTTTTCAATCAAATATGAGACTATTTAATTCTATTGAGCATCTGGTCTCAATATATTAGAATATTCCAACCATTTTTAGGGATTTTCCAAGGAAATCTCAAAGTGCCCAACATGAGTAATTATTTTTTTATTAAATTCTTTATTTTCTCTTTTAATTTAACAAAAAATAGTTTTCAATTACATATGTAATGAAATTATTACTAGATATGTACTAATTTTTATTATGATATGGTAATATTAATTAATCACCTTTTCTCTTTTCTATTTAGAAAAATGGAACTATAATTCGGGTGTTGTGCGGACTACCGCCTCCATGATGCAACTTCTATTGTTTTCATTTAACATGATAAATCGATGGTATATTAGGGGAGTTTTATAGTTAATTATTATATTTATATAATAATTATTATTCTAAAACATTATACCAAATTAGTTATTTATTTACTTTATAGAAAATGAAGTTGTCACGCATTCATACGTTTGGACAACAACCCTAATGAAACAATTTATTTATATTCTTGTTTTCATCACCACCTAACATGGATGGTCATGAGGATAAAATCAAAGGAATAATTTTAAATTTCTGTTATCATTAATGTTATTTTATTGTTAATTTTAGGACTTATTAATGATACGATCAATTAATTATTATCATTAATTTAATCGTTTCAATAATTTGATCTAAGATGAAAAATGATCTATTTTTTATAAATATTATATTTTTATAAATTATATTCTATTTTTTAACTCACTAAAATTATAATATATCACAATACTATGTTCATAACAGGATCATTATTTTGTTGGTATAATGATATTACTATTAAACCACCTCAAAATTATCCATTAATTAGGGTTGGTTCATGTTTGGGTTGGTTTAACCACATACTTGAAAAATACTATGAATTTATACCATTTTTTACAATTAAAACATATTTATAATATAATTATATATATATTTGTAAATATTTTTTTGTTCTTCTAAGTTAATCCTACATTTAACTAGTTAATTAAGAAAATAATTTCTGTTCATTAAGAATCATCAAAAAATGACCATAACCGATTTCATCTTCATGGTTTGTGACAAAAATATAAAATGGAATGAAATTATAGCTTTATAAACTACCATGTAACATATATTATATTTCCTTATATTATATAATAATTATAGAATTTGAAAGAAATTTCCACTAACACTATTTTTTTGAAACTAGTTTAATGTGATAAATATTACATACACATGGTGTTGGAAATAATTAAAAACTATCTAAAATAAATGTGTATATAAGGATTGTATATTATATTAACAAATTGGTATAGTTAAGATTAAGTCTATAAGGTACATAATTGATTAACTTAATTTAATTATTCATTATTTTTAGTGCATGTATAGAATGAATTAAAATCGAGGTATTGGTTTTGGTATCATATTCATCCCATTGAGATATATTTGGTAGTATGCATATAATTTCATTTCCATGGTGTATATAATTCATATTTGAAATGTCATATCACGTATTATATTTTAAATATGTTATTTTATGTAAAATTATAGGCACACAATCTCAAGGGGTTTTGATTAAAGTGTTAATCAATATGTATCATTTTTATTTGTCTTAATAATGATTTGTTGAGAGTTATTACATGTTATGAAGAATTTTTTATTTTTATAGTGTTATTTTTTTTTTATTTCGATGCTTTACTGTAAATTTTTTTCTATTAATTAATGGGATACACACAGAAAAAACATTCCCTTTCTGTAAACATCTTTTGAAATAATTGTTACCCCGATTTTAAAATTTTTTGATAACACATTTTTTGTTAATTGAGTTTGGATTGTTCTCTTGAAATTATTTTATATAATATGAGTAAATTGTGAAGTTTTATTTTATTTTTTGTATTCCAACATTGATTATATTTTTACCACATAAACAATTTTTCAAATATTTCTTGGTTTATGGAGTATATCACCCATAAGGGATATTAATAACTGAAATATTATATCATTGATTTATAATGTTTTATCCTGAAATTTATTATTCTATGTTTGATTTCCCCTACACAAATTTTCTATTTATTGTATTTTTGAATCCTATTTTGGAGAATAAATTTTTTATAATAATAATTTTTTATTACACTTTTTATATTGTGGGGTTATAACAATGGTATTTTCAAGAAATTTATAAGTATAATTTATTTTCATTATTGATTATTTTATCATTACATTAACATTTCATATAAAAATATTTATATAATTGTAATGGATAAATTATTATATATTCCCTTTTTAAAATTATATTTTAAAACAATTTCACTTCCTTTTTTAAAATGTTGCTTTTTAAGGTGATATGTAAGTGTGTATTTTGCATCAATGTAAAAACTATTTTATAATAGCTCTTTTATGTTTTCACCTCTATATTTATTTTCATATTAAAAAGGATTTACAATAATATGATTAATGTTATGTGATTTATTCAATTATATATATATATATATATATATATATATATAATTTCAGGGATTTAACTCATGGTATCAAACATTTAAATTCATGATCCCTTCTAGTGTAATACTGTTAAAAGAATTATATGGTAAGGATATTTTTCATCTATTTAAACATACTTCCAAGTTTCATTTGATAAACTAGGGATAGGCTATTTGGAAACTGTACACATTATTTCTCTATTGGTATTATGCAATTTCATTATCTTTTTTTGAAACGATGCATCACTGCCTTTGTCTTAACCAATCATTTGGAGTGTTTATACATACTTTTTCTTCAAATTAAATTTCTTTATGAATACCCTATTCTATATTCATTTTATTGAAGGGTTTTCACTTCGATTCCATAACTTTATTTATTGGTTATAATTATTATGTTTACAAAATATTTTTTATCTATACGTTCTAAAACCCTATACATTATTGTCTTAATCAAAGTGTATATACCTAGAAAGTTACATGATGTCATTGAAACTCATTGTATTTACATGGGTTCTTTATGATTTATTAAATGAAACCCATTTTATTTCTTTGGGTTACTTAAGATATATTGAATGAATGACATTTTATTCCATGGGCTCTTTATATTATTAAAGTGAAATATATTAATTTAATTTTTTTAAGAAACACATTTTCATTCCATGAGTTTTTTATAATTTGAATAGTGAATGATTTTTAAGTGTAACACATATGTATATTTGAGTGATAGGAGGTTACATTATAAACCAAGGATGGTTGGTTTCATTATAATCCTTTGATGGGTGGTTCCATTATGAATCAAAGATTGGTGGTTATATTAAAAACTTTAGATGGTTAGTTCCATTATATCCCTACAGTGGATTGGTTAAAAATATATATATAATTATATAATGTATTCTCTAGTACCTTTTGGTTTATCATAAAAAATGGATCTATTTTTGTGGCTCATATAAGTAATATTCTGAGTACTGATGTTTGGGCCAAGGTTGAAAGATTTGTCACAGTTTTATGTTGATTCTCGTGACTATGTTATGTTTTCATGGATCATGTTTATTAACTCACTCGTTTGATTAATTTATTATTTTATGTTATGATTTATGCCACTATTTACGGCCAAATATTTATCAGGTATGATTTTATTATTTATATTGGTTATACCTATATTATATTATAATTCTAACTTATTATCTTTGATTGGTATCTCAAATGTTGACCCTTACGGAGCCTATGAGATTACCCCTTTATTTTGTTTCCTTTTACGAAGGTTATTTATAAAGGAAATACATAATATGTGACTAGAAATATATATTATGAAAATAATATATGGGATATGTTGATGAGTTTTTCTGAGTTATTTTTTTTACTCATAGTGGGAATGATAAATGTCTATTAGTTTAATTAGACATTAGTTTTGTTTTTTTATAATTATATAAAAAATATGATCCTAAAAGGGTTAGGGAATGTGTTATAACAGAATATTTTATTAATTCATGAAATTTATATGTTCATTTTTTGCTCTATCATATGTTTAATAGAGTTCGTGGCTCAGAAAATTATGTATGTGGTCTTCTTGGAATGTTTATGGAGTTAGAGTGTATATTATTTGATAACCGTGATAGGAATAAAATGGTGTGCATGATAGTACCCAATATTGGATATGATATTTTTTCAACTCTAATAGGAATATATGCATTCTATGAAGGATTTTTTTCAAAATAGGTTTGTGGTGGGTAGATTATGAGATGTGTAGCCGGAGGGTATTTAGCATAGCGTTGAATGGTAATTCTAGTGGTATTTATGCATATAAATGGTATTTGACTATATCTAAATTTTTTATACATTAAATATGAATCAAATAGAAGTGAAATATTATCTGTATATTGATAAATACTGAATTGTAAGTGAAGTAGGTTCCCTGTAGTGAGTATTTGGGGACCTGATCTATAAAGTTTTTTTTTGTGAGCTTAATTATTCAAGAATGAATTTTCAATGTTAGTTCAGAAAAGTTATATTCATAGAGTGAGTATAATAAGATGTTATATTGATGTTAGTTCATGAATAAATAATTAATATGAAGGAAGCTAGTGAGGATCGTGAGATTGGTTCATATAGAGGAATCTGTGAAGGCGGTTTCTGGGGTAGAGCGGCTTGAAGCCTTTGTGTGAGGGTGTTATGTGAATAATAATGTGAGGTCCAATATGTATATTATGCGATATGTAATGTTGGTACATAGTGAATAGATATGGGTCTTTTTGTTGCTTCGTGAAGTTAAATACATGGTTTGGGAAGGGGAGTACAAGGTTTGTGAAGCGAGTACATGATGTACTATGTACCATATAGTTTCAGATCATAATGATTATATGGGAAATTATTTTCATAGAAATATCTTATGTGTTAATTCTAGGTTCAAGGATAGACTTAGATAATTTTTATAAAAATTATTATTTTGGAAGAATATTTAGATATAAAAGAAGAATTAAAGTGAAAAATAAGGCAGTTTAAGAGAATGAATGTGGAATTATAATCTCATAGTGAAATTATCCTCTTTTGGAGTTAGACGTGTTTTTATAGAGATATAATAGAAGAAACACACTCAAAAATAACATTTTTTATTTGATCTCATATAAAATTCAAGGACAATGTAGAAAATTTGAAAAGAACAAAGTACTGAATTCAAATCCATTATAGAAGTGTATCACTCTGATCCGAAAAAGACCATCACATCCATTATCTATTGAAGAGACAAAAAAGTCTTTAAAATGTGAAATAACATTCACTTAAGTTATTAGGGTAAGTGAATAAGAAGTAGTGATCCATGGGTGATTAGTGAATGAAGCAATAAAATTTTAAAGGAAACGAGCATGACATGAAGTAAACATAGCCAAAACATTTTATCCACAAAACTATTGAATATTACATGATTTTGCAACATAAATACATCATCATGTGTATTCTTATTGGACTTCCCCTTACTGGAAAAATGATAAAAATCTATGTGTTCTGTGTTTTCATTACATTCATGTATATTTATGTTTGTTTTGGTGAATACCCAACTGATGGTGATTGGTTAATCATAGTTATTTCCAACATGGGAATATAATCCTAATGAAAGTTAAAAAGATTAATGAGGATCCATTAATTTTTATATTTCCCTGATTTACCTCCTTCATATAGTGTCACTAGTTACAACACACTATAATTATTAACAAATTAAATTAATTAATTTAACATAAAATCAATTAATTGCACGGCTTTCACTTAAGGTAATAAACAATATTCCCTTCAATACAATATGATGTGATATTTATGTATTTGTTAATATACAGAATACTCACATTGGATATAGAATACATGATGTTTCACGATATTACATAGCGTGTAGATCCCTAAGTCAAATCAAGTAGTTATATCAATATTTACGACACCAGAAACTCGTTAATATACACAACATTTATCGATTACAATGACTCATATGTACACAATTTGTACATCCAACATAACATATGTGTGCTTTTTAAATAAATTTATAAATTAATTAAGAATTTAGTTTTTTTCAAAAACCTATCTCACAGTGCTTATTTTAGTACATGTTGTAACATCTAAAAATTTAAATAGATGAACATATTGGTCAATAGAGTATATGACATGAAACACTAAGATTAGAAGAGAATTTATTATCTTTATACTTTATGATATACTTATTTTTAAATAAATTCAATCACTTTGATAGATTATGAATCTTTTAACACTGTGTTTTAATGAAACATGATACTCTATTAAAATATTATTGTTTAAACATAACCATTATAACCTAGTAGTTATGTTGGTGGGTATGAATAAGACTAAATAAATTAAGAAAATAACATGGTTTACACATTTATAAATTATATTCAGTGGTTATCTTTTGATTATAAATAATATAATAACAATTTCAATGAGAATGAAATGATATCTAAATGAATGTAGTTTTCTAAAACTAGATTTAGTCGTGCTTTGCACACATAATTTAAAATTAATTTATTTTACATTTTTAGAAAAATAATATGAAAAATTAAACATTGCTTTTAAATCTATAGATAAAACTGACATTAGGGTGAAATTTTTATATGTTTCATGAAAATAATAATTTTTCAATAAATAGTAAGCAATATAGGGTGTTAATGAAAACTGCCTTTTCATATAAAGAATTTCTAAGAATTGTTTATATTTTAATGGTTTAAAAAGAGAAATTAGTTTTATTATATATTGGTTAATAAAATTTATTTCATAAGAATCAATTTTATATTAAATTTTTATATTAAAACTATTTATACTTGTGAAAATATTCTCTTGGGAAACCCACGTTTTTATCGCATCCAAGTTTTTAATATTAAATTCAATTTCAAAACATTGAAGAATGGAATCTAGAAAAACCAATTCAATATTTTTGATCTGAATAATTAACATTATCTAAAAATTTTAATTTACTTTTTTACCATAATGAATAGAAAAAACAGTAAAAATTATTTACCACTAATTAGATTAAAATGGGTTTACCATGGGTTAAACTATGAAAATAAGGATTTAAAATGACAAAAAAAACTTTTTTAGTTATAATTTTATTTTATTATTTAGACCTTATGACATATAAATTTAGATAATGAACCACTTTGGAGGATGTTTCATGAGGAAAATGAGGGTATTGTTTTTTTATTTATAAAAATTCCAATTGAATACTCTCCCCTGCTTATAAAAGGACAACCCTATCCTCCCCTATTCACACTTACTTAACCTTTTGGATAAGAAAATAACATCTAAAATATTTCTATAATTCCCTCATCACATACTAGTGGATTTATTTTTATTAGTAAATACTCATAAGAAGGATTTAGGTATAAACCTATAGGGGTTCTCTGTAGAAGAGATAAATTTTCTAATGTATGTATTTAATTAATTTCTTATTCCACCTCTGTAAAATTTTCTTATGTTATCATAATATAATATAACCATTATATAATATATATTTATTTTTATTATATTAATTTAATAATCTATATCCATCTCCACTTCCATGAAATGGAAAATAAAACTGTCGATCGTGTGTGTGATGAACTCTCGCCTTGCAAACTGATGCCATTTGTTTTCCATCACCACCTTTCAGGGCTGGATAAAATGATGGATTCACAATATTTATATTATATTTATAATGTTATTATAATCCTTTAGTTATTATATCACATATAACATCTTACATTCCATTCCATGGGGGGATACGATAACATCGCTCGTGTGTACGACAGACTACCGCCTTGCTAAGGAATGTGATTTGTTTTTCACTTATCCTTTACAAGGAAGGTAGTAAAAATAATTTCAATAAATATATATTATATTTATGACCTGAAAATAATTCTTAAAATATAATATCAAATATAACTTCTTACATTACAATTTTTTTGGAAAATAAGAAATTTTCTCGTGCGTACTTGGGGACTACAACCTCCATATAGATAGGTGAAATGTTTTTTATTTTATTTTTACATGGATGGTAATAAGGATGAATTTTATTAATATAAATTATATATATATATATAATAAAAAAATATTATTTAAATTTGGATTAATATTTATTTTTCTTTCATTCCATCATTTAAAAAAATGAAACAATGTTCATGCATATGTACGATCAACCATCTCTATAAATAGTGTAATGTATTTTCTATATTTAACATTAATGGATTACTCTTAATAATTAAATAATTAGTATATTTTATATTGATAATATTTTTTATATTCTGGAAATAATGTAACAATGATCAAATTAAACGGTTCAAAATTACCAAATCATAACACACATTAAAAACAAGGCAATTATCTAGTGAAATAATGATTTGAATAAATAATTTTTACTAAAAAATTATAAAATACAATATATAAATAATATATTTTATTAAATATATTATTATGGTTATATAATATATTTATAGTAAACGTAAATTGATTTTCCATGAATTTAAAACAAGTATGAAGTAAATTAGACTTAAATAAAATGTTTTTCGTCTAACTTTTACCAATGTGAGACATATTCCACTGTCACTAAAAATCTTTTGTGTGTGCGGTTTATATACTACCCCTTTAATATTTTATATCATGAATCCATTTATATATTTTTTAGTTCATTTTTTGTTTTGTTTTATTTCATTCATGGGGAATATGATTCAGAATTTACAAAAGTGGTAAGGGTTTACTTTGCAATCCCATTGGTATTCTGGATTTTTTAAATTCAAGAATCCATTGGGAAAATTATTTGGTATTTCAATCTTAAAACCAATATATAATATTAATATATTTTTCATGATTTTTTAAAGTAATAATAAAATTTTACTCTCTTTGGTACTCAAAATGGTTGAGAATGTGTTTTTAATAAAATCCAACATTATTTTTACATCTGGTCAAATATCATTTTTCATCCAAATCCATGAATTATAATAATATTTAAAAAAAATTACTATGAATACATACATTAATATTTACCCATAATTGTTTTTTTAATTTTTAATAGAATCTTATTATCCTTTTCATAACAAGGTAATTTTTAATGTTCTTACACAATTGTGAAAGGAATATTTGTTTTTAACATACTATGCAAGTATGAAATTACCCGCCATCATGAATAATCATTTATTTAAGGATCACACTATGTGTTTATAATGTTATGTTAAATGAAAATTAATTTCCAAATATTATATAAATTTGTAGTTTTTAAAAGTAATTTTAAAAAGTGAAAATGTTATTTTCCTCAATAATATTTTTAATGGTATTGTTATTCATCATAGAAAAAATCATCATATTAAATTATGATCCATTAGAAATATATTGTAATGAAACAATTATTATTATTTTCCAGGATGTATTAGGATTAGTTCGATTGGGATGTACTATTTTTATACCATTCACCATATTACTCTTATTGGTTTATGTTTATTTTTATTAGTTGGGAAAGTATTAACATTTAATATTCTATTTCTTCAATATAAATATTTATCTTCATTATGTTCAAAAGATTTTATTTAAAGAATTATATTGACTTAAAAAGTGATGGTAGGGGACTACTATAGCCCCTTGATATATTAGTAGGTCTCCTAAGGAAAAATAGCTTGGGTTTTTGGCCAACACCGTAACTATTTTTATAAGATGTACGAGCTCAAGAAATTTATCGAATGTTTCAGATGTATATGATTTTCCATTAAATCAATAGGAAATTATTTAATATTTTTTATGTGATTATTTTAATAGTTATAATATACAAGGAAAAGTTTTAATCTCATGTTATTATTTATATAAAATTATTTGATCATTATTTAATACTTCCATATTTTTATTCACCTCCAAGTTATCAATTAAATGGTACATGCATATGTTATGTACCTTTAAATATTGAATATTATTTATTTATTCATGATATTATACACTATATGCATACCCTTAATAGTCATTAGAGCTCACCCATTTCTTATGATTCCTTTTCTTAGGATTCCAGGAAGTTTTTTATGATTGATATATAAGGACATGATAAAGGGTGTAATGGTGTATTAAAAGAAAATAATATGGTATATTTTAAGTTTTTAATTATAATATTAGATTAAAGAATGTGTCTTTTTTAACACATCTACTAATCTATTTAGTCCTTGAGGATGAATACATTGGTATCTTATTCTATATTAATAAAGTAACCACTAACCTGAGGCTACTAGGGCCATGGTCTTCATAGTTGGTATTAAAGGATGTTTAGTACAAAGTTTGGGAAAAAGATTTAGGAAAATATGGAATATAAAACATAAATCTATATAATAATTTGAGGATAAGTCTTAGTAAAGGATAACATATTTAAGTTTTGATAAGGTAGATATTATATGGTTTTCCAAGTAGTATATACTTATCTGTATATTATAAATAGAAATGGTTCTAGAATAAGTGTACCAAGGGGTATTAAATCCAAAAATGAAACCTTGGGATTTGACTTGATCACCACCTGGTGCATGATTATAGGACTTACTGCACACATAGCTTGACAGTCCCAAGGATATGCTTTGGTAAATTCATATTTCTTTTATAAACCATCATGAGGATTTGAATAGATGATAAGAAAGAATAATCTAGGTTAAAACTAATATGTCATGATTCAGACATCCTTTGAATTATTTTTCATAATTATGTTGTTTCTAGTATGATTATTGTCACTATATTTTTTGGTTTCAGTCCACGGCAGGAACAAGATGGAACTGGGTGAACATTAAATGTGATATACAATGTGTTAATGGGAAACAAAATGGGATGAAAACTTGAGTAAATGATATTGTGATTATGAATAATCAGTTATCCTGATATATGATTAATAAAGTTAACATTATACAACCCTTATAAACTTAAAAAAATATAATGATAAAGTTCACCGAGAGATCATGTCATGGAGACCATAGAGGATCTAATATTTAGTTTCCTATATATTGATAATTTGGGAAGAAGAACACAAGGGAATGTATCAAAGTAAAGATAATATGTTTTATGTGTATATAATAAGGGTATAGAGTAAGTAATTTTTGAGGAAAAATGAATCGTTTAGTTATCATAGTGAATGATAATAATAGTTTCTCTAAGGCATAATCAATGGCTGATTACTTTAAATTTGGAAAGTATGTCAATTATTAAAATAAATTTCCTAGAGTGAAACCTCAAAAATAGGATAAAAAATGATGTATGACTAATGATTTAGCTGATGATGAGAAATAGACTATAAATGAAATATTAAAGTAGGATTTAAAGAATACGATGATGAATCATATTTAATGGTTTCAGAATGATGTTGAATGATTAAAGTTATTATGTATTTAGATCTTAAATTAATATTGAAGAATTATTTTTACTAATGTTATTTGGGCACATGGTACTGTAGAAGTACTGTAGCATACTATAGTGGTGGCAGGTCACTATAGCGGCGGTACAGTACTGTAGTAGCGGTGGGTACTATGCATTACTGTAGCAGCATGGGTACTGTAGCAGTACTATTCACAGAATGGGCTGTGGGCCAAAAAAATGGGGCGACGGGTCATGTAATGGGCTAAATGTCCACTGGGGCATCGGGCTATGTAATGGGTCTCCCTCTACCTAGTTAAAGAGTTCTTGTCTTTGCTTTAATATTAAATGTGTCTTCGGCCCCAAACTTTTAAAAAAAAATATTTTACAACAATAATTATGTTTAAGGATTTGAAAACACATGTTGAATTGTACAGATAGATAGAACAAGTGATTTGATAACCAATGTTATTTTTGAAAGAATTCATTTCAATTTTAGGAAATATATTTAAATAATATTACCATTATTTTAGAAAAAGTATAATCCACATTCCGGGTGACAACCCATCATATATGGATAGGCCATAGTGCTTGAACCCACAATCGAAGGATGACAATTGTGAAACACCTAACACTGGCCTACATGATGTTGCAATTAAAAATACATTGTTTTTAGTGGAATTATTTGAGGGATAAATACTTATGTAATAGATCAATTTTAACATTGGGTGTTATTTTTGTGGTTTAGATATTAATGTGTTATATTGAATAACTCATGTAAACTATTTTCATTTTGGAAAATATTTAGAGACAAATAGAAAGACTTTTCATTCTTTTATGGATCTTAGATACATTAAATGTTAATTTTAGTGCTTTAGGGACTAAAAAATTCTACTTTTAAATTCATTTATCAGAGTTACATATAAAGTATAAGTTGATCGAATCACAACCAAAGGATGAAATTATTCTTATATAACAAATAAATATTATGTAAGTATATTTCCTTGTGTTTTTCATCAGGATAATAAAATAATCCATCAACTATACCAAAATGATCATGAAATGAAAATATTATTGTATTACATTCATTTACATAAAAAATATATGGGTTTTTAGTGAATAGTTCAATTTATTGTGATCAATATTATCTATCACTCAATATACTTTTTTACTTTTTCCTTTGTGCTAATATTTTCACTTCATGCTATTGTCTTCCTACATGGAAACCTAGTTATGTGTTATTATACATAACCTTAATTATTTTCTTTCTATTTTATCAAATGTATTTTTATTAACCTTTTTTATTATATGGGATTATAATAAATATATTTTCAAATACCAAACCCTTGATTATTGAGATCAATATTAAATTAGGATGACACAATTTATTTTGAGGGTGTGGGGGTATAATGTAACAACATATGATTTTAAAAGAGTAACATCATATTCAATAGTGTATATGACAAAAAAAACCAAGATTTGAATATAATGTAACACTCTATGATATTATGATACTTTTATTTTTATATTAATTCAATCTATTAAATATCTTCTAATGCACACAACATTAGGTTTAAATAAAACATGATACTCTATATAAATATTTTTATTTAAACATGAGCATTATAAACTCTCAATTATGTTGGATGGTATGGATAGGAATAACATAATTTTAAATATTATATGGTTTAAATATGTATAAAATAAATTAAATGGTTTTTATTTATTATATATAAAATTAGAACCATTATAAATAAAAATAAATGTTTTATAAAAAATTTATTTTTATAAAAGACTATTTATTTTCAATTTTAACACATAATTTAAAATAAACATTTATCAATTTTAGAAAAATTACTTGAAGAATGAAAATTTATTATTCAAGTCATCATGTAAAAATTATTTTATGGTGAATTTTTTTTGATTTTTGAAAAAAGATTGATTTTTGGATGAATACTGAAAAACAATGGCTTTTTTTGAAATCTATCTTTTCATTTAAATAATTTATAAGGTTAAATTTTGTTTTAAATGGTTTTATAAGTGAAATTAGTTCAATTATATAATTATTAATCCAATTTGACTCACTGTAATTTATTTCATTTTTAATTTTGATATTAAAACATTCTATACTTAGGAAAAAAGTTTCTTTAGAAACTTGCATTTCATTGAATATGCTGTTTTAATTTTAAATTATATTTTTCCACTAATGGGAAAATAATTTAGAAAATTGGATTAAATATTTTTATCTAAAATATTAATTATTATATAATACTGTAAACCTATTTTTTTACCATAACTAATACTAAAAACATTAAAATTTATTTACCACGGTTAGTGACAAAACAATTTTATCACGGTGTTAAACAAAAAATATGAAGCTTAAAAATAACCTATTTTTTGGCTTTTATTAAGATAAAGACTTGGGTATTACTTTTTGTTTAAAAAATTTTAATGTGTGCCCTCTCCCCAAATTGTATAAGGCAACCCCTCTCTTAGCCTCTTGGCACTTCCAAAACCATTTGGTTCAGACAATACCTACAATTAATATTTTTTATTTATTCCCTAGAAAATTAATATAAGAATTATTTTTCTTATTAAACCCTCCTAATAATTATTTATGTACAAACCTAAAGGGGTTCTCTAAAGAAAAGGTAAAATTCTTAACGTGCGTTTTCGTTTTATTTATTCTTACACCTACTTAAAATATTATAAAAAAATTATAATAAAAAATTATATTATAAAAAATTATATTTTATTATATTAATGTAATAACAAATATCCATCTCCAAATCCATCAAATCAGAAATGAAACTATTGGTCTTTTGTATAGAGGACTACCGCCTCATAAAACGATCTAATGTTTTCATTGATGTCTTTCAAAAATTAATATATTGATGTATTTAACATATTTATTAGATAATTATGTTGTAATTATAATTTTTCAATTAATATATCATTTATACCATCTTAATTTCCATTTAATGGAGGGATACTATGTTTTCACTCATGTATATGGCTGACTATGACTTTGTAAAGTGATGTGATTCATTTTTCACTTATGCTTTTGTTAGAAGGTTGTATGGATAAAGTTAATGAATATATATGATATTTATGAACTAAACATACATATTGAAATTTATTATCTCATATATCTTCTTACATTACAATATGTTGGAAAGCAATAATGTCTCTCATGCATACAGGTGGGCTACCACCTCCATGGAACAATGTGCAATGTTTTTCATTTTACTTTTAAATGGATGGAAATACATATGAATTTGATTAATATAAATGAGTTATATATATTGGTAATTATAATTAATTTTGAAATAATCTTTATTTCCTTTTTTCCATTTATCAAGAAAATTTTAATAGCATTCATTCGTACGTATGACCTACCGTCTCTATGAATAATGTAATGCATTTTCTATCTTTAACTTTAATTGAATAATATAAGTACATATATAATGAATATATATTATATTTATATCATATTTTAAATTATATATATTATTTAACCTTGATTAGAGTAAAAGGAATGAAAATACCAAGATAAAAAAATATATGAAAAACAAAGGAACTATCACTAGAAAAGTGATTTTATCCAAGAATTGATAATAAACAATGCATAAAATACTATAAGTAAATCTTATTTCCTATGAATTATATCATTATGGTTTTTTCAGATATTTATATAAAATATTTATTTATTATATATGATGCATGGAAATGTATTATGGAAATCATACATGAGGTACGTGTTTCTCTTTCAACTTTTCCTCCTATGATATGTATACCATATTAACTACATAATTATTTTGTGTTGTGTATATACATCCTATTCAGAATTTTTTAATCATTAATACCATTATCTTAATTGGATTTATAGAATAATTTGATTTTTTTCTTTCATGGGGATTATTATTTATAATTTATCTAATTGGAAAGGGTTTATTTCACAATCCCATCATTATTCAAAATTGTTCATATTCAAGTCTCCCTTGGAGTAATTATTTATTTATAAAATATTAAAAATAATATATTTTATTTTCCTATAGTATTTCATGAATTATTAAAATAATTTTATAATTTCACTCTCTTTGGTTCTGAAAATTTTCGAGAAAATATTTTTAAGAATACATGAAATCATTTATCACTTCGGTAGAAATTCCATTTTATTACAAATAAATGCTTTATAAATTTTTTAAATAAAGTTATTAATTTTGAATATTTAAATTTAATTTTAACACTAATTTGATTTTTATATGATTTTTTGAAATTAATCTTCTCACTATTTTCGAAACCAAGTACTTTTGACATATCTTATAAAATGTTAAAATGAATCTTTATTTTTGACATGCTTGATAAGTATGAAATTACCAACCATCAAGAGCAATAATAAATTTGAATATTCTATTACTTGTTTAAGAGTTTTATTCCATGAAAATTTATTCTCCAATATTCTAGAATTTTTTAGTTTTTAAAATTATTTTTTAAAAGTGAAATTGTAATTTTCTACAAGATTTTGTTTAATGTTATTTTTATGGTATTTCTATTCATCAAGGAAAACCACCCTAATTTTACCTTATGCTCATCTGTGAGTACATTGTAATGATACCATACTTATTATTTCTTTGGATGGATTATGATCAATTTGATTATGATTTATTATTTTGATATCATTCTCCATATTTTTCTAAATGGTTTATGTTTATGTTTGTTGATTGGTGAAAATATTAACCTTTGATAAACCAGTTTTAAATAAAATGGTTTATAATATTTTTTATTTACCCCTTTAATATGTGGAAATAATTATAATTAATAAGTTATGGGAGGGTCCATATATATCCCCTATATGCATTGGTTGTTCTCATGAGAAAAACTTGCTTGGGTTTTTTGCCGAGGTCGTACCCATTTTTGTACAATGGAATGACATGAGTACTTGACGACAAGTTTTAGATGTCCAAAATTATGCATTACAATTTTATTAAATCAATTATTATTTTCCATGTAGTTATTTTATTAGTTTTAATATCCATTGAATAGTTTCAAGATGATGTTATTCGACATATAAAAATATTATATCATTTTTTATTCCTACCATATTTTTCTTCATATTCAGGTTCTCTATTTAAAGAAACGTGATTTAGTTATCTACCTTGACCTATTGATTATTCCTTATTTATTCATTATATAATCCGGTATTTTAATACCCTTACTCAACATTATAACTCACCCATTTTTTATGTTTTCATTCCCCATGTTCCTATAAGTGTTTTATGATTGATATGTAGGGATATGCTATAGGGAATAATGGTGTACTCAAAGAAAATGTTATGATTTATTTTATATTTTCAATTGAAATATGATATTCATGTATGTATCTACTTTAAAAATACTATTAAACTATTTAATAATTTATTATTCTTTTCCTTGTATCTTCTACCAATTTAATAAATTAACCCCCATCTCTAGGATTCTATTGTGGGGGTCTTTACACACATCCTTTACTTTAGTTTAATGCAAAATTTATATTCCATTATATGTAATTATTTTATGTAGTTTACAGCCTAGTTCAAGATGTACTTATTATCAATGTGTAAAAGCTATACAGCATGTATATTTTTCTATACACTATGTATCCAATTCTTTTCCTATCCACAAAACAGACCAAGTAACTAAAAATGTAATGCATATGAACATTTATGAGTTATATGATGTGTACGTTAGTTACACACTATTTAGTATCATATAGAAAGTGTTTCTTGGTAGGTGGAAAACATGATGTGTGTACTTAATACATGATACATCTGTTGACTACACAAATTGTTTATTTCATATTGGGTAAAATATCAGGAATTACATAATGTTTACATCAGCTACACATTGTTTAAACTATCAAATTACATTTCATCTTTCCCAGTCAACACATTCCATGTAAGGATTACATGAATTATTCTCAACATGATGTTCCATGATTTTTGTGTCTTATACACGCATGGTAAATTTGGACACACAACATGTACATTTTAGTTACAAATCATGTAGTCCCACATTATCTTGTTATAATATATTACCTCTCCAGATGAGATCTTCATGTTTTATTTATCTTTTTTGGAAATTTACATGGTTATATGAAACTATACGATCATGTTACCTCATATTTTAGATTAAAAAATGAATGAACTTGAAATGGGAAACTAACATCAAATGCATAAATTTATAAATTATTGGCAGATAATTATTAATTAATATGTGACCAATTTGATACTAGATGATGGTTCTGGGGTACAATGGAAGTATTTGCGACCATGCCTAACAATGGTTTCTAAACTTTTTATTGATATTTATCCCTAGAGAATGATGAATTTTAAACTTAGATTCTATGAGACATGAACATTCACATGCAATTTTTCATCAATCTATAAATAAGAACTATCTCTTGTCTTCGAATTCTTTCTTCATTGTCGAATTATTTAACCGATATCCCTATACAATCATTATTATGAATTATTCAAAGGTATAATCTATCTAGCTTCAATACACATTTGTTCCAAAAACCTTTCAACATCACTAATAGATCTTTCCGTGCCAGCATTGAATACCAATCCCTTTAATCAGTTCTCATTGATGACAACCATAATGATTTCTAAGAATGAAGTATTCTTTCATGTACTATGATTATCTTTAGAGGGTGGAGGGGGAGTGTAGATACCCTAAACCTGACGTACATATACATTACATTACTTATTTGGTATACTTAATAAATAATAAAAACAAACACACATGGACCGTAATAGTTTATTTTCATTGGAAACTCGGAAAAATAATCTACTAATCTTGGTGAAATATCTTCAACATCTCCCATAAAGATCATCCCTTTTTTTATACCTAAAACCATTCTTTATATCCTGGGTAAAAGAAAACATATAAAGGGTGATCTCAAATTATCAGTAGGGGTACGCATGGTGAAAATAAAACAAACCATATACATTTGAACTTCAAAACATGAACATAAATTTTACACATCAAAATATTGTGTTGTGAAATAAATCTTGGCAATAGGTAAGGCCTAGGTCATAAAGGAACATTAATCATGATAAAATTGGATGGGAATAAAAAATTTAATTGTGTCAAACCATTAAGCACTTGATATGATTTCCATAGTCACCAAGGCATTACTACTAAGACCGTCTTTGTGGACAAAGTCCCTTTTTGAATCGAGTTCACACCTCCTTTCAGTCCTGTAACACTGAACCAGATTAACTTACCATTCCAGCCATGTCTATCTCATGAGATATAAATCTTTACCCAATGCATTAGAGGGAGATATAGGTCCCACCCATCTCATAATGAAAACATACTTAATTTTCCCACAACATAAACATAAATCATTCATCATAACCCAATGAATCAAATGGGTTTCATAAACATCATCCCATAATAACATAATCCATATAAAAGAAATGGATATAATTTAGTCATAAGAGAAGTGAAAACATGTAAATCATAGAGACATTATACTTGAAACATACACATATGATATAATGTCATCTTAGATGGAAAATGGTTTTGATAAAACAATTGAAATGAATTCTTGAGGAAAATATCCTTTCTTCTTCATAATCATTTTCTTTTCACAATATGCCTTGAAATTTTAATAGAAAAGAGTTTTTCTGAAAAAAGTCATTAAATATTGTAGAGTAATCTTTAGGAAAATAAGGCGATATGAAACCACAAAAATCCATTAATACCCTAGAAGCTAAAAAGACATTCTTCTCGTACTTTTTCCAGAAAAGTCAAAAAGTACCTCGTACGGTAAACAAAAGAAATATTTCTTCCATATGATGTGGTAAAAGTAAAAAAGTGTAAAAATGACTATACATTCATGGAAGAAAAATAAAAATTTTATGAAATTTTTTTGAAAACATATGGGCATGGATAATAAACATAACCCCAGTAAATACTTACGAATAAACAATCTTGGATAAGAATGAGATTGGAATAATTATCCCTTACCTTATGTCCAATTTCTTCCGTATGTGTATGAGACTCCTGTATAGTGGGTTTATACATATTATTAACATTCAATAGAACCATAATAATATTTATGATATCATATATGATTCACTTATGACTTTATATTATCCGCTCATTTGTCAATTCCATGTTAAAATAGCGTTTTGGGTAAAATCGTTTCATTTATCGTCCGTGTTTTGACTTGTAATTATTAATATGTTTAATTAGACCATGATTAATTAATCCCAGAATATAAAACATGATCTATATATAATATATATTCATAAAATATATATATATATATATAATAGATCGATAAATGGAAAGAAATACACCGTTCATGGAGACGGTAGGCCGTACGTACGCATGAACGCTGTTTTTCGTTTCCTTATTGAATCGAATGGAATTTAGTAGATGAAATAAATATATATAAACATAAATCCAGTATAATTATTATGTCATATATTTCATGATTACTTATTATATATACTTTATAATCAGTCTTTAATTGTTAACATGGAAAATAAATCTCATCGCGTCGTGGAGACGGTAATCCGTACGTATGCACGAGTGATGATATCATTCCCATATTTATTGAATGGAACTGGAGTGGATGATATAATATCTTCGAATTATTATGATGTTATAATAATCATATATAGTTGTTATTTACACCATTATACCCATCCAAGTAAGGTGGTGGTGGAAAAACTGATTACACCACGGCGTGGAGACAGTATTCCGTACGTACGCACGTGCGGTGATTTCGTTTTCCATAGGAAAGATAGAAAGTGAAATAGGGTTGTTTGATATTTATAATAACATATCATTATATAAGTAATACTGATGTTATTACTTTATAATTAAACAACTATAGAATAGGAAGTAGTAGAAGAAAGAAACTTGAAAGAGTCGATAGAAGAGATTGCCTCTTCCATGACGCACCTCCTTTAAATTTCTTCTTAAGTCACTAGAGATTGTCTTTTGAGGAGACCAGAACATATATGATATAACTAGAGAAGTTTAAAAGAGGAATTTTTAAGGGTTGTCCGAGAATGAAGTTTCAAAAGGGTGTGAAGAGAAGAGGGAAGGGGTGCCCTTTTTATATGGGAGGAGAGGGGCACCTTTGGAAAAACATAAAATATTATTTTATAATAAAGTCATATTCGGTTTCTAATAGCTCCAAATTGATTTATTTAGAAGCTAAAGTGGGGATGGGTCAAAAAAATCTCAACCAATATAATTTAGACGTGTTTAGGTTACTATTTTAACCTTATCATTTAGATTTAAATTTAAGTTAAATAATTTTACTTTTACCGTGTCTTCTTGTTTACTACACTATATGGTTAATAAACATACTATATCAAGCCAAAAGAACCCCAAGATTTTCATAATTAATATATATAACCTTATCTAAGTAATTTTCCCAAACATTAAATTTTTAGGAATAAAATAACAATTAATAATATAATATATTTTAAAAAAACTATTTAATGTCAATTTTGACACTATTTGGTAATTTATTTTTTTGAAGATCATAACAGCATGATTAGTTCGAAAAAAGTTAATTAAATCAATACTAACATTTCATATTAACATATAAAATTAGTTTAATTCAAAAAAAGTCTAAAATTACATTTATTTTTGTATTTATAATATCAATTAGGTTGATATTTCATTAATAAGGTAGTTACAGCATCATCATTGTGTCATAAATAAATTAATTTATTTAATGTTTAAAAAGTATAAATAATATAACAATATTTAGGAAGTCTTTTTATCTTTCTAATTAATATTTATAGTCAAATTTATCTTATGTATAACCCTATATTAACAATGTTTTAGTTATTAAACTTTGATTTTAACTATTTTAACTCTTCTTTTAATAAAATAATAATAAATGTCCTAATCTAATCCAAGTGGACCTAAATGGTCATATTTAATTCTAAGGTTGTTTTTGGTCCAATTAAACTTATCCAATAGAATTAATACATGTGTTATGGTTATAATAATATCATTTTTACCCTTAATTACCCTATTTACTTTTAACCGTGGTAAAAAAAGAAAAAAGTTACTTTTCAACAAAAAATATTTTCATCTTATTGAACCACATTTTACTTCTTGATATGAACCATGTCTCTTGTTTTTTCTAAATTCCACTCAAAGAAGCGGTAAAATTAGGGTTTATGTAAATTGTAAAATTCTCATAGGTGGTGTGCAAAAGATAGTGAAAAGTTCAATAAAATTTTTATATATATATAATTATTATAAAATGACTCAAATGAATTAAATTGAACTTATATAGGTATTATGGATCAATTTTGACCTAAAATAAATTTAAATAAAATAAATATTTATGTAAATTAAAAGTCAGGTTTTAAATAGTAACCCATTGTTTTCAATATTCATCAAAAATTGAAAGTTTTCAAAAAAATACCAAAAATTTACCCTTGACTAATTTCGATATTCTGAATCTAAAAATGAAGCCCATTTTGAAAAATAAAATTTCAAAAAGTGGCTATTACTATTTATAATGGTTAGTTCATAATAATATTATAATAATATCTCGTTTTTTGAAACTTGGTATTGCGTACTACACACGCTATCGAAGAAGGTCTTAATTGCATATAATGCAAGCCAAGTCAAAGTTGTGTGTTGTGAAATATTATTTTGTTGTTGCGTATAACATAATCAAAAATTATTTCATTTATACATTAAAAAAATATATACTTAATGTGGTGTAGAATAATTTAAACAAAACGAACATGAATTTCTGTGTAACACGAGCCAAGAATAGTGTTGAGTATAATACAAGATAACACGAAGTTGTGTATAGTACAAGACAATCTTGGTGTTGTGTATAATAGAAGACATAAAAGAAATTAAAAATAATATATCTCATAAAATATCAGGGTGTTACATTCTACCCCCCTTAAAATGAATTTCACCCTCGAAATTCGTCGGGGTTATAAATGGTTAACTACTTGAAAGTTTCTTTCATAGAAAGCCACATTGTAAAAAGAATACTAAAACATCATTTTAAAAGGGGAATTTAGAATCATAACAGTCACCCAAAGTAACTCAGCACTGGGTTTCCACATAGGAAAACATATGTGAAAATATGGATATGGAAGATAAATATAACCATGAACTTCTGATGAAGAGTGGTAGAGGACATGGCTATGAAAAATCCAACAATCACAAAGCCATAAATTTGTGATGATATAACGTACCATCTAATTCATCAGATATAAGGGAACTAGGATAATATTTTTGGATTTCAATATCATTTCCCTAAAGTTGAAGAAATTAGAATTAGAAGAAATACTTTCTTGATTTTGGTACAATCTCACCATTGTTCGTTCCTTGGAAAATTTCCACTTCATCACTTAAATAAATAAAGTTTAATTTGCCATTCGTGAAGTGTTAGCAGATCTTGTTATAAAATGATGGGTCATTCAATCTGTCTCAAACAAAAGGTTAGAAAAAGTTATCAAAAATACATAAGTCTATCTATATTGAGATTAATCATATTTGGTTCCGAAAATTAACTTATACATTATATATCATACTGATAAATATAATAAAACAAGTTTTTACCAACCAGGGACTTCTTATAGGCCAGTTGTAGGTGATATAGGCTTGTCGCACTTCAGTTGTGGGTTCGATTCCCACAGCCATGTCTGGCGCGACGGGTTGTCGTCCATCCTGCAGGTTGTCCTTTTTGTAAAACTAAATTATTATAACATTCCATAAATAATATCAAACAAAGATACAGCCTTAAACAATACTGACTTATGTCCAACATAATCCATTCCAATCTTTAGGCTTGTCCAAAATACTTCTGTCCATGCTCATAGTATAAAGAAAACAATTACTAGAAATGTCATCTGCCGAGCAT
Organism: Viscum album; assembly: GCA_963277665.1. Classification (NCBI taxonomy): domain Eukaryota; kingdom Viridiplantae; phylum Streptophyta; class Magnoliopsida; order Santalales; family Viscaceae; genus Viscum; species Viscum album. The sequence goes on along the minus strand of OY728133.1, from coordinate 715,213,303 downwards.
GTGAATACCATCATTTATCCCCCATATATCATACGATATATCTTTCTGGCAAAATTACAAGCATGTGAATACCTTAATCATGTATTCTCTTGAAAAATGAATACCCATTGACTCTTAGTGAAAACCTGAATGCTGTAAAAATTTAACACTTTCCACATACCAAAATCCAAAAATATTATATACTCAAACCATGATATAACGTTGAACTTATATCAGTAATGAGCTCATTTCTTTATTTCATTATCACTTCATTATGCACATATCATCTTCTTTCCAAAATATTTCAATCACTTTTCATGGTTACCGTTACCATATAATTATTGAAAACAAATACATAGATATTCCAAAATTCCACAATGCAATAAATGAGATTCCATGATATTATTTTGAAATCCCATTACATAAAAACTTAATCAATACACCACATCATTTTCATACTCAACATCACAAATAGTGATATCATGTAACATCCCTTTATCCTTTTCCTTATGAGGTTTCTCACGTTGATCATCATTATCCCGTTGATTAGGGCATTGATTAGCATAATGCCCCATTTCCTTGCACTTGAAGCATTGAAGTGTTAGTGGTGTGTTCTCTACAGTATTTTCTTTATTCACATCATTAGAAACCTTTTTTCCATTACTTTGACACTCAACTGCTCAATGACTTTTTTTCCACACTTAAAAAAAATTTCTAGTCCCTTTAAGACAAACTCTTCCATGCTTCTTTCCACACTTTGAGCATAAATAAACATTCATATTCTTTTCACCATTATTCTGAGATTTCTCCATGAACTCCATCTTTCATTTCTTTTCAAAACCATGATATAGATATGTTACACCAACTTCCAGTTCTACCTTGATAGAACAACATAGAATTTCTTCATAGCTACTGAAGTATCTTATAAATAATGACCTTCGAAGACTTGGTTTTAATCCACTGAATAATTGATCAAGTTTACTTTCAGGTTGGATGATAAAGCTAGATGCATACCTTGAAAGTTTTGTAACATTCTCATCATATATACCAAGGGATTCATCATCCATATTCTTAAGCTCAAGGAACTCCTTTTCCATCTTTGTTCAAATAATACGAGGGAAGTACTTACTAAAAAATAAGTTCTTGAACTCGTCCCATTCCATGGATTCAATTTCATCTTGGGGCCTTGTATTCTTAATTAGAGTCCACAATTGATCTGTTTCAACATCTAAACGGTAAATAGCTAGATTTAATTTTTCACGTTCTGATCATCAATGTATGGAAAACATCTTTTCAATGTTACTTATCCATTGTTCAGCAATAAGTGTATCAAAAGACCCACTGAAAGAAGGTGGATGTTGCCTCATTAAGGACTCCATAGAATATTGTTCCATTCACTACTCATTTGGATGTTAATAATGATTTATAGCTTGTGTAAGTATAGTAATAATATTTTTCACTACATCTTCCATGACATTGGTTTTTTCAGGAGGAAAATCATTGCATTGTCCATTACATTGATCAACACGGTTCCTTCGGGTTCCATCCATCGTCTAAAACCCAAAAAGAATAGTGTGAGAGGAAAAAATCATGCTAGGGAAAACAATATAATAAATGGGGATTATATTCAATATCTAACATCTTAGGTTTTATTCTAATATCATTATAATAATTCTAGGACTATAACCTATAATTATTATTAATCTTAGGGACATCCCTAGACATACCTTAGAAATATCTCTAGGGATCTCATTAATGTTCTCGCATCCTAGTATCCAAAAGTTAACTAAACCATTCCTCTGATACCAGGTGTAGAGACCCCAAACATGAAATACATAGACATTACATAACTTTTACAGAATACTTAATACATAATAAAAACAAACACACAAGGACTTTAATAGTTTAGTGTCATTGGAAACTCAGAAAAATAATCATCTAATATTGGTGAATGATCTTTAATATCTCCCATTAAGATCATCCCTTTTTTTCTTACCTAAATGCTTTCTTTATATCCCGGGGAAAATAAAACATACAAAGGGTGAGCTCAAATTATCAATAAGGGTATGCATAGAGAAAATAAAACAAACCATATACATTTGAACTTCAAAACATGATCATAATGTTTACACATCAAAATATTGAGTTGTGAAATAAATCTTTGTAGTAAGTAAGGCATAGGTCATAAATGAACATTAATCATGATAATATAGGATGGGAATAAAAAATATAATTGTGGAAAACCATTAAGAATGTGATATGATTTTAATAGTTGCCAAGGAATTACTACCAATACCATCTGAGTGGACAAAGATTCTTTCTGAATCGAGTTTACTCCTCATTTTAGTCTTGTATCACTGAACTGGATTAACTTACCATTATATTCATGTCTATATCATTTGATATAAATCTTTACCCAATACATTGGAGGGTGATATAGGCCCCACCCATCTCATAATGAAATAATTCTAACTTATGCCACAACATAAACATAAATCGTTCATCATAACCCAAAGAATCAAATGGGTTTCATAAACCTCATCCCATCATAACATAATCCATATAAAACAAATGGATATCATTTCATCATAAGATAATTATAACCATGTAAATCATTGAGACATTATACTTGAAACATATAAATATTAAATAATGACATCTTAGATAGAAAATGGTTTTGATAAAACACTTGAAATTAATTCTTAAGGAAAATATCCTTTCTTCTTCAAAATCATTTTCATTTCACAATATTCCATGAAATTTTAAAAGAAATGGATTTTTTTGAAAATACTCATGAAATATTATAGATTAAGATTTAGTAAAATAATGAATTATGAAACCGTAAAAATCCATTCACACCATATAAGTTAAAAACATATTCTTCTCGTACTTTTTTCAGAAAAGTCAAAAAGTACCTCGTATGGTTAACAAAAGAATGATTCCTTCCGTATGATGTGGTAAAAGTCAAAAAGGGTAAAAATGAATTTAAACATACATGGAAGAAAAGTAAACATTTTATGAAAACATTTTGAGAATATATGGACATGGATAATAAACCTAACCCAATTAAATACTTAAGAATAAGCAGTCTAAGATAAGAATGAGATTGGAATAATTATCCCTTAATTTATGTCCAATTTCTTCTGTATGTATCCAAGACTCCTTTATAGTGGGTTTGAACATATTATTTCCTTTTAACAGAACCATAATAATATTTATGATATCATATATGATTCACTTATGACTTTAGATTATCCGTTCATTTGTCAATTCCATGTTAGAGCAGCATTTTGGGTAAAATCGTTTCATTTATCGTCTGTTTTTTGAATTGTAATTATTAATATGATTACATAGATCATGAATAATTAATTACAGAATATATAAAATAATTTATATATAATATATAATCAAAATATACATATATAAAATAGATTGATAAATGGAAATAAATACATCGTTCATGGAAACAGTAGGTCGTACGTACGCTTGAAGGCTATTTTTCGTTTCCTTATTGAATTTAATGGAATTAGATAGATGACATAAATATATATACACATAAATATAGTAGAATTATAATGTCATATATTTCATGATTACTTATTATATATACTTTATAATCATTCTTTAATTATTAACATGGAAAATGAATCTCATCACGTCGTGGAGACGGTAATCTGTACGTACACACGAGCGATGATATCATTCAATTATTTATTGAATGGAATCAGAGTGGATGATATTATATATTATAATCATTATGATGTTATAATAATAATATATAGTTATTATTTACACCATTATACCCATCCAAGTAAGGTGGTGGTGGAAAAACTGATTACAGCACTGTGTGGAGATGGTATTCCGTACGTACGCACGGGCAGTGATTACATTTTCTGTAGGATGGATAGAGGGTTAAATAGGGTTTTTTAATATTTATAATAACATATCAGTATATAATTAATACTTATGTTATTAATTTATAATGAAACAACTAAATAATAGGATGTAAAAGAAGAAAGAAACATGAAAGAGTTTGTAGAAGAGATTACCTCTTCCTCGACGCACCTCCTTTAAACTTCTTCTTAGGGCACTAGAGTTAGTCCTTTGTGGAGACCAGAACCTCTATGATATAACTAGATAGGTTTAGAAGAATAATTTCTAGGGTTTGGTCTAGAATCAAGGCTCAAAGGGTGTGAATAGAAGAGGGAAGGGGTGCCCTTTTTATAAGGGAGGAGAGGGGCACCTTTGGAAAAACTTAAAATATTATTTTATAATAAAGTCATATTTGGTTTATAATAGCTCAAATTGATTTAATTAGTAGTTAAAGTTGGGTTGAGTCAAAATTATATCAACCAATAGAATTTAGACAAATTTAGGTTACTATTTTAACCTTATCATTTAGGTTTAACATTAAGTTAAATAATTTTACATGTACCATGTCTTCTTTTTTTCTTACACTATATGGTTAATAATCTTACTATAACAAGACAAAAAAACCCCAATTTGTTCATAATTAATATTTATATCCTTATCTAAGTCATCTGGCCAGACCATATATTTTTAGGAATAAAATAACAATTAAAAATATTATATTTGTTTTAAAAACTACTTTATGTCAATTTTGACACAATTTGGTAATTGATTTTTGTGAAAATTATAACAGCATGATTAGTTCAAAAAAAGTCAATTAAATCAATACTAACATGTCATATTAACCCATAAAATTAGTTTAATTCATAAAAAGTCTAAATTACATTTATTTTTGGTATTTATAATAACAATTATGTTAATATTTAATTAATAAGGTAATTACTGCATCATCATTGTGTCATCAATAAATTAAATTATTTAATGACTAAAAATTATAAATAAAAAACCATTATGTAGGAAATATTTTTATCCTTCTAATTAATATTTATAGTTGAATTTATCTTATGTATAACCCTATATTAAAAATGTTTTAGTTATTAAACTTTGATTCTAACTATTTTAACTCTTCTTTAAATAAAATAATAATAAATGTCCTAATCTAATCCACGTGGACCTAAATGGTCATATTTTATTCCTAAGGTTTTTTTGGTTGAATTAAAATTTTCCAATAGAATTAGGACATGTGTTTGTGTAATAATAATATCATTTTTACCGTTAATTACCCTATTTACTTTTAACCGTGGTAAAAAAAGTAAAAAGTTACAATTCACCAAAAATTATTTTTATCTTATTGAACCACATTTTACTCCTTGATATTAACTGTGTCTATCATAATTTCGATATTTCACTCACAGAAGTAGTAAAATTATGTTTTATGTAAATTTTCAAATTCTCTTAGGAGGTGCGTAAAAGACGGTGAAAAGTACAATAAATTTTTTATATATCTAAAATTATTATAAAATGACTCAAATGAATTACATTGAACATATATAGGTATTATGTCTCAATTTTGACCTAAAATAAATTCAAATAAAATAAATAATTATTTAAATAAAAAGTCGGGTTTTAAATAGTAAACCGGTGTTTTCACTATTCATCAAAAATTGAATGTTTTTAGAAAAACACAAAAATTTCACCCTAGGATAATTTCGATATTATGAATCCAAAAATGAAGTCCATTTTGAAAAATAAAATTTAAAAAATTGGGTATTACTTTTCATAATAGTTAGTTCATTATAATATTAAAATAATATCTCGTTTAGTGAAACATGGTTTTGCGTACTACACACGCTATCGAAGAAGGTCTTTACTGTGTGTAATGCAAGCCAAGTTTGGGTTGTGTGTAGTGAATTCTCCGTTTGGTGTTGTGTATAAAATAATCAAAACTTATTTAATTTATACATTAAACAAAATCTATACTTAATGTTGCGTAGAGTAATTTTCACAAAACTAACTTGAATTTTTGTGTAAAAGGAGCCAAGAATAGTGTTGCATATACTACATGCTAATACAATGTTGCGTATAGTACAAGCCAATATTGTTTCAGTGTATAATAAAAGTCATCAAAGAAATTAATAATAATATATCTCAAAAAATCATGGGGTGTTATAGGGAGATATTCTATTGATTATTTAGATAAGAATAGGGATTTTGTTATCTTAAGGTTTTAGATGATTATATAGAAATCATTTTCTTATGCATGATAATTTCTTTCCCTAGAAATGATATTTTAAGGATTATATTTGTTGGTTAGGAATTGTTAATTTAACATAATACCTTACCCAATCACTTAAATCTCACTGAACCCCATGTGTAATAATAATATAATTATTATTATTTTCTTAACTCACACATATATCATGAATAATATAAATACCAATAGATAAATCAATGATATTTATTATATCCTTACCATTGAATACTCAACATGTTCTGCCAAATTTCTTCATAATTTATGAAATCTTTTATAATGAATTATTTATTTTAATAATCAAATATTATATTATTCTTCATTTGAATAAATTTTAATGAAATCTATATATTATAAATAATTATAATTCCAAAAAATAATAATTATTATAATATTAAATTCATATAGAGTTCAAATGAGGTTCTAGATACATATAATGTGTGACCCACTAGGTCACTATATCAGTGGAATTAGGTTGGATCACCTAAATTATTAGATCATTGTCTAGAACTACTTTAAGGCACCCATACAGAAAAATGTAATTGTCACAGTAACAACAACCTTCAAGAGACATTCATAATGTAGTATAATTTCTAGGTCCTGATATCTCATCATGCATGTTTCACATTCCTGTCATCAATATATATTCATTACATATATTATTCTTTGAACTTCGTTAAGTGAATATGATGATAAAACCACTATGTACTAAGAATTTAATCATGAAATTACATTCCCAGTTATAGTATATTGAATTCAAATTCTAGTGAAATTTAAATTATTTCATGATTTTTCAAAGGGAATTATCATTTAAAAAAATTGCATAATTTATTTTTATATATGAACATCAATTATTCCAAAGAATCATTATTTTACTTCAAAAATTAAACTTCATCTTTGAATTTATGTTTTAAAATCATTTAATTTGGTCATTCGTGTTTTAAATATGTGGATGTTTTGTTATTAGGGTTTGAGATATCAATTCATGGTTATGTTTTGAATTAAAACTCTATTTTATAGAATATGATATTTATCGTCAAAAATTATTTTTAATTATTTTTATTTTTATGGAATTTTATCTTTTAGGATTTTGAATTGTGTTTTTAGGTAAATTCATGTTGAACCCTATAATGCCATTAAACCCGAAGGATAAACCATAGTTAGTCCATATTCATTTTATATTGCAAAAATAATTTTTCTTAGAAGATCAAATAACCATTAAAAAATATATAATAACCATGAATTCACCTATTTCCATCACAGGAAAAATAATTACATTCCTAGATCTATAATTGGGAAATGTAGCCCCTTTCAAATCCTTTAATTTTAGGAATTTGTTTTGCACAAAACCCTTAATCATGCCCCATTATCCATGAAGGTCCTCATACCCCTTAATTTGATTCCAATGACAAAACCCCTTCATGTGATCCTAATTTTATATTGTTATTCATTGAACCTAAAGAGGGTTTAATGGAGAGGGAAAAAGAAAATATTTTAGCAGGAAAAGAGTTTATAAGAATTTCCCCTCCAACACCTCCCTGTATTTCAACAATGGAATTCTTAAGTTTATCTTAGATAAAAAGAGGTATCATGGCCTAGATATAGTGGTAGTTGAAGGCTCTACTGGTCATACATTTATAGACATCATTGGATGTGTAAATTTTGACATATCTCCTACCTATCCCTCTAACACCTACCAAAAAATGGAAACTGAAGGAACAACTTCTGCACAGTTACAAAGTGATGTATCCATGTTGAAAGTCATCAATAGGTGAACCAACTTCCGAACCTTAAAAAATGGAATATGGAATTCTTAAATTATCCCTGCCACCTATAATCCACTATAATATCAATCAAATGTTAAAAACATTCCATGAAACCACATTTTTCATCATGTCAAATGGGTTCTCTTTCATGAGGAACATCACAGGTCTTATCATATAATGATCCTTCACCTCGCATATCCATTGATAGTGAATTCATAAGTGATATATCTAGGAATGGAACATGAGTCTTTTTCTCAAGAATAAATCACATTATCTATCCCAATTAACCATATACTTCTTTTATATGAATATGATCTCCTAGAGGAATCACTTTAACCACAACATATCCTTATATGCCTCTACTGTTGAAATATATTTTACATCACTCATTGATAAATAGACATACTTATTGGACCTTAAATACCATGATACTACTCCTTATACAAAATTATATATGTATCTTAATGCATACTTCCTTCTATTAGGTTATTCTACCGTATCTACATTTGAATAGATATCAGTTAGAAATAGTACAATAACTATAAATATTTTTTGGGGGGAATACTTCATCATGAATATCTTCATAAATATGAAATGTTTGGTTCTGAAATCACAATATTACTTGGATTATTTGATATTTTTTTAACTTATAGTCAATTACATTTACTCTCCCCTGCATAATTCCCCCTCATGCACCTCTTGGATTGCAACTAATGAGTTTACATTCACCTCCTTCTCATTAGTGGAAGGTGGTGTTGGTACCGATGTTTTTTTCTTATGAAATTGATTCATCAAAACCATTTCCCTAATCCATTTTGATATTTTAAATGTCCACAATAATCGGGTTCTTATGGAACATGGCATCTCTACTTTTGACCACCTTCTACTCCTTTAGATACCAAATCCTGTATCTGAATTCCTCATCACCATAACTGATGAAGATGTTTGGAGTAGATATTCCATATATATTATTTTTGAGCCCTTTGGAAGCATGTAAATATTTTAAATATCAAAATAATAATAAATTAAATTAATATAGGTTTGTATAAAACCATATCTTATGTGGAATATCTATATTTATAGTTACTAACAATGATCTGTTGATTAGGTAGTGAAACATAAATATATTCTCGCTAGAATTGATTGGGAAGCATAGCTAAGCTCATCATAATTATAAAACTCTATATGAGGAATTGTTTCATATTTTATATAACTATATTGTTATGTAAGGTGTATGGTATTGTTATTTCATGTTAGATTCCCTAAATCTTACAACCAGATTCAAAATCCCTAGAGGTGTACTCTCCTCTATGGTCAAAATAAAGACACTCCATGTTCCTTCTTGTGTCTCGGTCAACCATGGGATGGAACATACTAAAGTATTCTAACAATCATTCCTTTATCAATAAGAATGAAACCAACAACATTCAAGATAAATCATCAATAATGGTTTGTAAATATTTACTTCTTCCAAATGAATCCACCACTATGGGACAACATCCTTCAGAGTGGACTAGATCAAACAACTATAATCTCCATGATGAAGTAGTATTTAATAATACTATATGGTTGAAAGGATAAAGTCATGTATCCTTTTCAAAACTGATTCACTTATTCTTTATCATCATTGATAACCCTTCATCACTTATGTGTCTAAGTCACATATTCCAAATATTTTATTGATTATATCCTTTCATGTTGTTAAGGATTTCTAAAAATATGTCCATATTAAATTTGTACAATGTACCGCATATGTTTCCTTGGGAGATGAAGATGGATCCTTTCATTATATTCCATGCTCTATTATTGAAGATGTTGTCATAGGCATGTATATCAGATTCTATTATAGATAACATTTTGATTCAAATACATGGAACCTGCCAAAAATCCTTCATGGAGAATTCATTTATATAATTTACATTGAAATATATATATATATATATATATATCCAATATCAATAATATCCACTTAACATGTATTTTTTATCTTGACTGAACAAAATTCACCAACTTTATAAGTCTATAAATATTCGTGATGCAGAGTGATGTGGTATGATGCAATAGTATCGACCACCCATTATGTGTCTAGGTATGATGTGTGAAAACAAGTCCATTCTTCATCATTGGAGAAAATCATAACTTCTCCAGTGATAGTTATACAAAAAATTTCATTACTTTTTTCCCTAATTTCTTCCTTTTCCCTTTTTTGTGTTTACATTCAATAATACTTCTTCATGTCTCCCTCCATGCCACAATGTTATCATTTTGTGTTTTCCTAAATCTGTATGTGTAACTTCTTCTTCTCTTGCTTCATTTTCTACATACATCACCTCTACATCCTCTTATAGAGGGTCCCTTTAAATTTCTGTTATGTTAAATGAAATGTCTCTATTTTTCCATGTAATGTCATTGAATATAGTTAGTAATATTTTTTAGTCTAGGTGCTGAGAAGGCGCATGATTCCAAGGATCAGTGTGCCTAGAATTTATTCTTTAGATATATTAAATATATTTATTTCATTGAAGAATATTCTTCCTAGAAAAGTGGAGTAACTCCTAAATGAGGACTTGTATAAAATATCTAAGGCTACTGTTGATATCATTGTGTGTGTTTTACCCTGGGTATGCCATAATCATTTTCAAAATTGGGAATTTCTGTAAAACATTTCACAGGCATAAAATAAATGACTAAATGAATGAATGAATTTATTTTATTTGATGACACAATGACTGAGCCTTAAATAATTTAATACATTTTATGGAATATTCTCCAAGTTGGCTACATAACCCAAGGAATTGAGATATAATATTAGAGGAAGCTTTGGTGAATAATGTTAATATGTTAAGGATCATCCACACTAATTGAAATCAAGTATCTTGCCAACATCAATGACACATATTATTTATTAATTTGTGATTTATCTATATTAACATTGTATGTTTTTTATATGGATTCATCCCCATTTGTTTTTCCTATGTTGAACATGAATCAATAAAATAACCAATTGTTTTAATGATCAAGTATATTGTGTATATGGGATAGATTTATCCATGAGTAGATATTGCTATTTTTGTTTATTCATATCTATTTTTTCATAATCTAACATAAATGAATAAAGTGGAATAACATTGGATGAGGTAAATTCTTCATGTATTTTTGTTGTCTATTTTTACCCTATTGTTCAAACATTTATCATGGGAAATTAATTTGGTCCATGGTTTGATGATAACCCGATACTTAATTCGTGCATGACCGTTCTATGCTGGAAATCAATACCACGAGTACAAATAAAATTTAGACTATAATATCAAGTTATCATGACTACGAATGATTGATTAGTTCATATTTGGTGATACCATATATTTACGTTTTTTGCCATGCGATGATGGTGTTGACGGATGATTTAATTTCGAGTGGATTGAGTCATGGTTTCTACCGATTAGGTGTTGGTGAGGCTTAATCAGACCAAATATATAATCTCTTGAAAAAATCGATTGTGGAACTAGAGGCCATAGTGATTCAAGAATACATAAGGGATGAACCGTTGGTTTATTAAAATACCACATTAAACATTGTGTACTCTAGAATGAAATATTGTATGTTGTTTTATCTATGGTTATAGTTTTTCCATGGAGAATAAAGGTATCACAAACCATAAGATGTATGTCATATGCCATGTGAACCAAACCATATGAATCAAAATTTATCCTAAAGGATACATAGATATATACATGGTTTGGTACATGGAACGTCCAAAGTACATAAGTTATTTAATGTCTTCATGAATGGATTGGTACATGGACAAGGCTAGGTACATGGACACGACCAGGTGTACACAAGAATAAACATAGGCATGGGCCCAGATACATGGGTAGAATTGATGCTAAAAGGACACATCATGTACTTATTCCATGATGTATTGAAGTTGTTGTTCTCTTCATCATGGGAAAGATTCATTTGGTTGAATTCCCTTGATCCTTCACATTAGGGTATCTTATGGAATCACATCAAATGTATTGAATAGTGATACCCTCTAAGGAACTTTAATCTCAGAGAAATTTGTCATAATCCCATAGTGTGGCCTATTGTGAGATCCTCTATAATCATCTACCCTAGGTGGGGTTCCCATAATCATCATGACTAAAACTAAATGGGAGTTGATCCCCTAGCTAGAAAATTAATATATATTATGTTGTTGGCAAACCCAATGGCCTTGAGTATGATCCCCATTTGTATATCATTATATTCTGACATCCAATTCATACTATTTTTCGTGAAAGACAATGTTCATTACCTCATAGACAGATTCCATAAGTGCTATCTATATCATGGAGTGTGATCTCTTGAAAGAGTGTTATATGGAACCTTCAGACATGAATCTTGAAATGGAAAAGATAGCAGTGACCTTTTCATGAGACTGTGTGTCTACTATAATTAAATCTGGTTGTTTTTGTTATGCATTCTATTGACATATACCTAGAATGAGTTGATTACAATTCTTGATGACTTATGATTAATGACTTTAGGGTGTGCTATTTTGTATTTTTATACTCACCACTCTGTGGGATCTTTCCACACACATCATGACTTATGAAAACAACAGAAAGTTTGAAGAGGTTCTCAGTGGACCACTAGTTGATGTAGATTAGTTTTTGGATAGACAGAGAACATTGTAAACAAGGAGTAAAATTTGACTATAGTCCCATATGAATATTAGATTGGAGTTCTTCAATGTTTTTGGGGGGCTTGAATTTGTCCCTTATCACATTCATGTATTTTATTTATACTTTTATTATTGGATTCAGACATGCGAATGAATTTGGTATAAGTTATATTTTGAATTTTAGAATTTTAAGGTCTTGGATATGTCTGTGTGTAATTATAGGTAACTTATAAAAAGGTCTCCCAAATTAGTGTTATGCATACACGGTGCTAGTGACCAGCCCTTGGCTAATGGGAGGTAGGCTTGAGGTAGTCATACATGGATTATCACTATCCAGATGGTATCTAGTGGGTTTGATTGTAGCATCGTGGTATCAGTGGAGGTTTCATATTACATCTTAATACTATATTTTTGGAATTTTTTATAGCAGTGATATTGGTTTGGTTTCTATAGATATAGTGTTATGTATTTTGAGTTTGGCTCCATGGACAAGGTCTCTAGTGTTGGTGTGATATATAATGTGTACATTCACTAGGACATTGACTCCATTCTTGTTGACTCGAGATATATAGGCACTATTATTTAGGAAATAACATGGTACTTGCATCATATTGGAATATTTTGAGATTTCTATGTCAATTAAAGTCATATCTAAAATTATAACCATTAACTGTGATACATCATGTCTATTTTATGATGTCTCCATGATGTTTTCCGGTTTGGATTCACTAGTAGGATCATGAGGATGATCCTCCAAGCAATGAGACATAAATACATGGATGTGTTCAAGAGGTGTTAAGTGTTCGTGGTGCACCCGTATTACCACCACATATTGAGTAGAATATGGAACCAACAATACTAGAAGATGAGTTTCATAGGATTAACATAATTTTTGATTTTTAACATTAGTGACCCCTCTGATTCAGAGGTGATATAGACCCCCAGGTGCCAGAGGAATGGATTGAGGTAGTGATGTGATTCTTCTCTCTTGTCAGGAAACCGACATACTAGATGGTGGTCCTATCCATGAACGTTATCTATGGCTTTGTAGGACAATAGTGGGGATTAATGACTAGTTGTACAATGAGGAAACACTTGTATTGTCATATTTCAAGTGGATTTTAATAGAGGTGCATTCTATATCTATATTGAGGGTTGTGAAAATCCAGGATCTTCAACAACATTATCCGAGAAGTATGACTGTGGATGATTATTCATCGGGGTTCACCAGCCTCTCTCTCTACTCGATGGATATGGTACGTTATAAGTTCCTTCAGGCCAGGACTGTCATGTCATGTTCATGTAGATACATATGATATATCTTGATACCTCTATAAATTCAAACCTATGGTGGGGTTTTGGAGTGTGCTATGGTGGTCCAAAGCATCCTGGTTTAACGAATTTTTTTTTTTGCATCCCGTAGTGGACTAATGGGATAAAAATATTCAATTTTGGTTAGCTAATGATAGACATCGGGATAAGTATGTGAAATATGTTATGGGTTTCAATATAAATGGTCTATGGTTTAGGGCTCACAGGATATATCTAGTCATTAGGGATAGAGGTGGTTCTACTCTTGTGAGGGCTTCAGGAATATTGCATGGGATTGTCTGACCCACCATAAAGATGATAGAGAGATAGTTGATGGATAATCTAGGAAGAGGTAGTGGTATGAGAATTCATGTATTTATAGTGGAAGATGAGGATAAATAGTTGGGAGATCTAGTTGTGGGGATAGACATTTTGAATTATTACCACCACAACTACCAAGTGGTCTATGCTAGGCTTTGGGAACTTTGGGAGAAGGGAGGGGGAAGTTGGAAGCAGTAGAGGATTATAACCTAGAGACTTTGGGGATTATATGAGGTGATATATGTTTCGTATCTAGTTTATATTTAGTATTTTTATACATATGTATGATCCACATGTTTATGTTCAATTATCTAGTTTGAGACTTATAGAATCTGGTTGAGCTCTAGGATTGACCATTGTTATTGGAGACTCCTACTAGAGGTGACTCCATGATCACACACTTATTATTATATATTGACCTAACTCTTGGAGGTGAGTGTTTCTTTTGGGATCTCATTATATTTTTAATGAGTCCTTACAATTTCATATCTGGTATGGCCTTGATATCTATAGTTCTTGCTCAGATATACTATTTTAGGAAGAGGATGTAGTCTGTCCATGGTGATGGGATGAGTTTTTCCATTTGGGATGAAAATAAAACCCAAATAGAGATGAAATGGATCATGCAGATTATAGTGCATATAATTACTCACCATATGACTCTTGGTGCGTTAGATGGTATGAGAATACTGTTTTCTACATTAGTGGAAGAATATGGGGATATATTTCTTGAGGATGTGTTTCTCTTGCCTCTCCATCAAAAGATATATTTCTACATCGTCTACACCCTAGTACAATCCTCATATCCACACCTTCATATCTGATTTACATTGTATAGTTTCATAAGTTAAGGGTGTATCTAGAGGAATTATAGAGGAAGAGGTTTGTTATACATAATTTTCCACCTTTAAAAACCCCAATGTTGTTTTTCAAGAAGAAGACATGAGCTTGAGGTTTTGTTTCAATTCTAATCACCTAAACAACGTGGCTATAAAGAAAAAGTATATCATACTAAGTCTTGATAACCTCTTTGATATTTTGAGAGGGGTATGTTGTTTGTCAAAGATTGATCTCAGACTATGATATCACCAGCTATGATACTGGATGAGGATAGTCCAAAGATGACTTTCCAATGACATTACAATCATTATGAGTACTTGGTGATGCCTTTTAGCACGAAAAACTCCCCAATAGTGTTAATGAGACCCATGAACTAGTTATTTAAGCCATTATTATACTAGTTTGTGATAGTATTGATTGAAGATATCCTAGTGGACTTTGTTTTTGGGTAGTAGCACAAGATACACTTGAGGATAATCCTAGATATGCTCTCAGAGTACCAACACTATGGGAATCTCTCAAAGTCCATGTTCTGGATTCAGCAGGTCCCCTTTATGGGACATGTTTTATTAGTAGATGGTTTAGCATTGGACCCAGTAAAGGTAAAAATAGTGTTATCTTGGGATCCACCCAAGAGTATGATAGAGGTGTAGAGCTTCATTGGGTTGGCATGATACAATCCAAAATTCATACTCGGTTTCTACAGGATATCAGTTCACATGGTAGCTTGGAACTAATAGGGGATGAATTTCATATAGAAAGAGAAATTGTTGTTGGGTTTATAGAATTTGAGGAAGATATTGGATATCTATCCCATCATGAGATATATTGAGGAGGGTTTAGAGTATGTAGTATTCTGTGACACATTAGTAATTGGGATTGGTTATTTTCTTATGTAGAGGAATGTGGTTATTGAATATGGTTCACATCAGTTGAGATCACATGAGTAGAACTATGAGACCAATGATCCTAAGCTAATAGTGGAAGTCTTCACACTAATGTTGTGGTAAAACTACCTTATAGGGGAGTGATTTATCATCTATTCTGAGCAAAATAGTCTTAGGTATATCTTCTCTGAGAAGGATCTTATTTAGTGATAAGGGTGATGGCTAGAGATCCTACAAGATTATGACCTAGAGATTTTCTATACTTATGGGAAGGGGAATATGATAGTAGATGATCTTAGTATAAGATCTGGTTCAGAGTTTTTAAGTGATGTGTCCAAGATGTTTATGTCTTTATAGTTGTCCTTGGTGGATGATGATGGTGCATATTACCTTTAGTCGGTGGTTGTTACCCCACCATTTCTACAAAAATATTTTTATGATCATCATGGAGATACTAACTATGAGACCTTACGTATTAAAATATCAATTGTACATGTTCTTGATGTATTTTATAATGGTGGGGAATAGGTAATCCTTTTCAAAGTATATACAATGGTACATGTTACATTATGAATGGAGGTTTTAAGGGAGTTTCATACATCACCTTTTGCGGTATATACAGGTGTGGAATGAATGTACCATGTACTCTGATGTTTGCTTTGGTGGCTAGGGATAATGAAAGGAGTTGCTGATTTTGTCACTCCATTACATACTTATCTGAAAGTGATGGCTAATCACAATGTTCCAGAAGGTTTAGATCAACCACTTGAAGTGATTTATTGGAAGTGGGATAGGACATCTATGGTAATCATAACTAGGATTCCATGATGTATATAGAACATGATTACCCCAGGCTGATCATAGTGTAACTCACCAAGTCAGCTCACTTCCTAGCTATCTGAGAGTACTGTCTAGTAAAGATCTTGGTATGCCTATATATAAAAAATATTGTCTGGATTGAAGGATTTCCTCTAACAATCATTTTTGTTAGTGATTCTCACTTCATATATCAGTTAAGGATGGAATTTTTGGAATCCTTTGGTACTATTTTGTGTTTGAGCCTGAATTTTAACCCCCAAAATGATGGCTCGGTTGAGTAAACCATTCAAGTACTGGAGTAAATACTGCATGAATTCATGTTATACATTGGATAGAGTTGAAAGGATCACAATCATCTAGAGGATTTTTCATAGAATAAAATCTTCCATTCTACCATTTGTTTGACACTTTTTGAGGAATTCTATGAGTGACCATGTAGGTCACCACAATGATGGGAAGACCTAGGAGAGTCAAGACCTATGGGATCAAAGTTGGTGAGATCCATGATAGATAAGGTGAAGATCATCCAAGGGTGGATGATAACTACACAAGTACATTATATGTCTTACATATACCATTTACAGAGGCATTTGAAGTTCTATGAGGGACACCATGATTTCTTATGTGTATCACTTTGATGTGAGTTATAGAGATTTGGATAGGGTGGAAATCATTATTCATGATACATTTTCCCTTTCTAGATTTTTTGTCGAGTTACGAGGTGGTAAACCGCTTGGATATACCCTTATAGTTGTACTGATCACATGACATCCTCCATGTATCATTTCCGAGGAGGTACAATAATGACGCATCATATGTTATCGGCTAGGGTGAGCTCTACATTGAGAGTGAAGAAATTTTTTCATTGTTCCCATTAGACATTGAGTATCAACAAGTGAAGATCCTTTGTGGGTGAGTTTTTCCTTAAGTGAATTTTTGGTGGATATATGAGAATCTCCAAGAGATTACCTAAGAGTTAGAGACCTAGATGCATTCTCAATACCCATATCTATTTATGTAGTCCTTTTATTCATTTTGAGATGTAAATCCATAAGGAGGAGAAAATGTAATGTCTCTTTTTTCATTTCAAAAGTTATTGAATATATATAGTAATAATATCAAGACCAGGCATTGAGAAAATCCGTGATTCCAAGGGCTAGTGTTACTAGAATTTGTGTTTGATATATATTAAATATATTAATTACATGAATGAAAATTTTTTCTAAAAATCTGAAATAATTCTACAACAGGGACTTGGATATTAAATATTATGCTTCTACTAAGTTTAGAGTATGTGTTTTAACCTAGTAATTACATAATCATTAACGATGTTCAGAATTTATGAAAAAGTTGACGATGTATAATTAATTAATGAATAAAAGAATGAATTTATTTTATTTGATAAATAAATAACCTTATATTCCTCTACATAAACATGATTATGGTGAATTACCAGGGTCATATTCATAACCCTGAGAATTGAGAGCGATAATTAGAGAATGATATAGGGAATGATGATGAATGATAAAGGATCGTATATGCCAAGGGAAATCAAGGATCATGACTATATCTACAATGTGGATTTATTCTTCATTAGTGATTAATACATATTAAGGTAGGAAATTCTATATTACGAGGATTTATAACTATTTTATTTTTCTTATAATGAATATAAATCAATAAATTAATTAGTTGATCCACGAATCAAGAATATTGTAGTTATGGATTAGATATATTTTGGATTGGGGTTGTCTATTATTGTTTATTTATATCTCTTAGTTCTTCATCTAATGAAAAAATTGAGCCTAACATGAAATTTGGATTGGGTCAATTCCTAATGTTTTTGTGTTGGTCATTTCTTCCCCTGTTCTTTTCACATTCATTATGGGAAATTCCTTTGGCTTGTAGTTTGATGAATAGCTGATACATGGGTTTTTCAGGCCTATTCGTCAAAAAATGAATAAATACCAGAGGTATATATGAATTTTATGTGGCGATCATTAGGAATGTTAAAAATAGATGATCAATTGGTTCAGATTTGGGGATACCAATTCATCTAGTATTTTGCATGTGATGATGATGTGACATGATTGTTGATTTCTCAGTGGACTGGGGCATTGTTTCTAGTGAGTAGGTGGAGGTGAGGCTTGGTTAGACCAAATCAGTGATCTCTAGGAATGACCAGTGAAAGAACCATATGTGGTGGTAGTGTGTGAATATTTGGAGGAGGAACATCATGTTTATGGAAATTCTATGTTACATGGTGTGTAATCCAAAATCACATGTTGTGTGGGTATTTGGCAGAGGAACATGATTTTTTTAATATAATAAATGTATCGAACGCCTTATAAAATGTGCCACACAATCAGTGAACCTTACCTAATGGATTAACATGTAACCTATAAAATATATGGACATGGAAATAGTTAGATACATGACATAGATAGCGTTCATAGGTTGAACCATGTACTTGGACACGACCAAGTATACAGGCACAACTAGGTATAGGTTCCCGATAATGTGTAATTGGGAACAAAAATAGGCATGGGACATGATACATGGGGTGACTCAGTGCCAAAGGGACAAATCATGTACTTCATTAATGATGTATTAAATCCATTGTTCCCTTCAGCATGTGCAGGTTTTATTAGGGTGTTTTCTTCTAATCCTATCCTTGAGGGTTTCTTATGTAATCACATCCTATGTATAGGATAATGATCCGCTATGAGGAGATTAAATCTTAGATAGAGTTGTTGGAATCCATCCATGAGGCCCTAAGTGAGATCCTATGTCATTATCAGCCCTCTGTGTAGTTCTCAGAATCATCATGACCAATACTATGCAGGTGTTGATCAATTACATAATGTGTTAATATAGATATGGTTTTTTGTATACCTCAGGTCCTTAGGCCTGATCCCAATATGTGTATCGTTCTTTTCATATTTTCAATCCATACTCGTTATGATGAGACCTAATGAGAATGACCTCTTGGATGGATTCCATCTGTTCTATCTAACTTCTGGAGTGTGTTATCCTAAATGAGTGTTATATGGAACCTTTGGACATGAATCTAGGGATGGAAAATATGGTTATGACCTTACCTTGATAATGTGTGTCTAATATGTGTTTGTTTGTATGTTCTTGTTATATATATTTTTCATGTATCCCTATAATAATCTAACTACTATTATTAATTCTATATGATTAGTGATTTTGGGATTTTATACCGATTATTTTTATACTCACCACTTCATGGTCTCTACTTGCACATGTCATATCCTATATAGATGACTGAGAGTTCAATAGGGTTCTCGGTGGACCATAAGTAGGCCAAGATTAGTCTTGGGATATATAGATCATGGTTCATATGAGGAGTCACATTTGATTGCAGTCCCCTCTTTCTATCATGTTATAATTTTTTTACAATTTTTGGTGGTATTGTGTTTGGAACTTATCAATTTCCATTATTTTTTTATACTCTAATTGTATGATGTAGACATGTTCTTGAATTTGACATCAGTTTTATTTTACATTTTAGGATTGTGTTATCTTGGATATGTGTGTCTGTGATATAGGTACCTTAGTCTAAGGCCTCTCATGTGAGTGTTATGCCTACTCCACACTGTTTTCAAGCCATTGGCCTATTTCAGGTAGACTCGGGGTATTCACACATTACATATCACCGACCATGAGTGCTTCATTAGGTTGGGTGATGACCTAAAAACTAGATAAGAATTTTCAAAATTTTAGTCTTTAATTACATTAGGAATTGTCTAAACTTCTGGAATTGACTCCTTGATTATCAAAATTATACACCAATTGATCAATATATGATCAAATCAGTTTCAATAGGTAATATTTATTGATTATGTAGTGATGAAATGGTATTGACCTAGAACACTAGAACAACTGTTAGAAACTTAATAGAAATGTCCCCTATAATATAATAATACATTCTTCTCAAGAAAGAGGGTACTATAGCACCCAAAATTTTAATGAAATTTGACTACTTCATGGGATATATTTTTTCCATTTTCAATGATTTTTGTGATGTTTGATTCACTTAAACAAAAACATTTAATATATGGATTCAAAACATGAATACAACTAACACAAGTTTTTTAGTCACTATAAAATATACTCTACTCACCATCAGTTTACCACCAATGGATTCGATTCCATTTATTGTGTTTTACTAATGAAAAAGAGGGATGAAAGGAGAGATATAACTATTTATTTCAATAAGAACAATCATTAAATGATTTACCCCTCCCCCAATTCCATTTGTTTAGATAATGGAATTGTCAATGTTATCTTCTAAAATAAGATCTCTCTTAGATGAGATCTAATTATGAGAGGAGACACTCTAGACCATCCTTTTATATCAATTGTGGGATGTTTCGTGTTTTAAATATCTTCTACATATTCCACCTTCACCCATAAAACATGAGAGAAAAATTAACGATAACCACACAATTATAATATAAAAACCAATATGGATGTCTTTGGTATGTACACCATCCACCAACCCTCCAAACCTGATAGATAGATTTATTTAGTCTCGTTCCATCCTCAAGTATTTGTGATATTAATTCTATTTCCATATTGAAGTATTATATACTTTTAAATCATCAAACCAACATTCCATAATTTTTTAATCTTTAGATGTCCCCTATATAACCTAGACCAGTGCACAAAAAACACTTATATTTATGGGATCAAACAAGTCACAATAGAATAAATCCCATTTCTATTCCTAACATCCTCCCTCTCCTCCCACCACACAGAGAGAGATAGATCAACTTCAAAAAAATATCACATCACAATTGAACACCATGTGTCTTTTTTTCTTCTAGGAATTTTAGATAAAGTGAATATGTACAGACCCCTAAGGTAATCTATAATGTATTGAACCATTTTAGAGTAAGGATACTCTAAAATATTGTATGAATATATAGATATACACCAACACATTTATCTATTTTTTTAAATAAAAAATTCTTTGAATATTTTTACTTTTAATAAAAAATTATCATTTATGATGTGAATAAATGGAAAAATGTTAAAAAATTCATAATAAAATGAATAGAATAATTACAGTAGGGAACAAAATTTGGCACTAAAATATTGAAAAATAGAATTTTCAAGCGAAAAGTTATGTTTCTTGTCGATTTTATTACACAAGAACCACCCCAATGTTGATACACCTTTCATATTGATGAATTGAATATGAAAGACCTCTATAAATGATGTTTAAATCTCCTTCACACTAAAAATATCTGATTGGTAGAAGTTATAACCCTCTATCACACATCCCATTCCATTAGTGTAGATATAGCGACACCTCCCATTTAAAGACCACATGCATTGCACATGTATATAACACCAATCAAGTTTAGATGTTTCCCTTGAAATATATGTTCCACATTGTAGTAGTCATTTATCATAATCTCATAAATATAATCTTTCATGTTGATCCATACCACACATTGAGAAGAACATAATGAGAAATAAAAATCTCTAGTGCATGGAATAAAAAAATGAAACAAATTAAATCCCCTTCCGATCACCATTGAATCCAAATTATCCTTGAGAATGATGATCATGATTTAGTTATTTTTTTCAAAAAATATAATTCACCCTACTATCCCAACGTGTTTGTTAAAATTACACAATGGGACTAGTCCCTTTTTTCAGAAAATCAATGTTATCCTTTTAATTTAGTTAGGGAGTTTTCTAACAAATACCAGAAAATATAGTCCCACTCTAATTTTTTTGAGCCTGAATACTATGGATAGATTCAACCCCAAATTTGTAATCCCAACTACAATATCCCATTATCTCTACTTATAAAAGAATCTAAAAATATCCAATGGATAACCAATATAAAATATCCCAAGAACATTCTTGAATATGAAGTATAAGATATGAATCCACAAATATCTTTAAAAAGACGGTACAATCAGTTATAATTCCACCTTATCACTTGGTTTGGTAAAAATTTATAATTTTTTTAATACTTAGGATATATTTTATTTAAATTTTAATTTGAGACTTTTACAAATTTAGAAGATTAAATTGGTTAATCTGTTATCATTTACATTATATTTATCTCTAAATTATATTCTATTAATATGTTATGATCTTGACCACATTCTCAGGAAGATCAAGAAAAACATTTTTAAATATTAGGTTTTAATTTCTTGTATGTAAATCCATTCTTACAGATTATACATTAAATTTTTTGGATGATACATGTTTGGGTAAAATATTATAAACATTAGTTTGTATAAAAGTTGTTTGGATACCTTTTTTGTTCTTCAAAGTCAACAACACACTAAGGGTGCAATCTATTTTGGACTATGGTGACCCCAAAATGGCCAGTCTATTGCATAGACATGGGAATGAGTACCAAGGGAGCACTTAGGGGCCTTGATCAAAGAGACTTCAACATTCCTGTAGTGGTGGATGTGGTGAGGTAAATATGGTCATGTTATGAGAAATACACCATAAGAGATATAGTAAAGGATACCTTGGTTTGTATACTCAAGGAAGCTACAATTGTGGAGGTGGATGTGGTTGTGTCCATGGTGATTGTCATTCCAGTTTTTGGAATGTCCCAATAAATAGACACTCATTATAGAATAGAGAATTATAAGTTTAAAATGTATGTTATCTTTTTGAGTTGTGTTTAATATTATTTTAATTCATTTTTACCTATATTAATTGAATCATCATCCTTTTCTGAATGATTCCTTGAATGAGATGATTATTCAGATGCTCTACGGTCAATCCTAAGGTGATTTTAGTCAACCATTACCATATTGAGGTTGCTGATTTAGATATACGCAATTATTCTTGTACCCCATCATGTGGTGTTTCTGTAAAATTTGACTTGGAAGGTAGAGGCTACTGTTGTTGAACCATATTAGTGAGTGCCTTTCATCTATTCTCTTATCACTATCCACGAGTGATCTAAATTATACTTCTTCTAATTGGGGTTGTAGAACATTATTTTAAGCGTTTGACATTGGGTAAGTGTTAGTTCTACCCCATTGTCTTTATTCTTATTTTGAATCTCATTCAATAACCCTTGTCATATAGGAATTTGTTCTAGTGAATTTATAACATGAAAACATGATCTGGTTGGGGTGGGAATGTGGTTTTGGATATTCCACTCTTCAAATATAATGATGCTTCTTTTAAAACACTCAAGGAAGACCTTACTATATAAGGCCCTAATATTGAGTTTTTTTGGATGTTCTTTTATAAGTTCATGTATATCCATTGGTGTCTTGTTTGATGTGAAATGTTATCCTGAGTGTAGAAATAACATATAGGACCCTTGTGTGATATGGTACGCCATTGTGTGTGTGTATCCCATGAGGTATGTACTTATTTTTCTATTCCTATAGATATATCTAATTGATATTATGACCCTGTTTCCATGTGATGTTTTGGTATATGTTATATTGTTGTTGTTTTATGTGAGGTACCAAAGTGACAGGTGGACCAGTTGTGGCTGGTGGCCTTAGAGGGGGTGCATGGTCAAACACTGCATGTGACATTATGATATAACTAATTAAGGTGATGGGGAATGATGGATTTATGTAACATGACCTAGGGGTATGATGGTTTTAATTGATTTGAGATGAAAGGTAATAGTGGGGCAATATGGTCTTATATAATCTCACTAGAGAGATAGGAAAAAATGCATGATGACATTATGTTCTCTAACATAGAGGCCTAGGGACTATAATACTAATAAAAAGACTTGATTCTAGATCCTCCACTTATTACATTCTCTGACCATTCAAATATTATTTCATCCTAGAGATTAAGTTATTGTAGTTTTAGTTTATGGTGTATTGTATTGAGCACAAAATCTCAATATGAAACTGTTTTTTTATATGTGAATTTATTTTATTATCATGGAATAAACCTATATATACATGATACATTGTCTTAATGACACATCAGTGTTGTTATACATAGTTATTGTTGCACCCTACATATGAATCATTATGCATGTAAATATTTCAGGACCAGGGATCTAGTGAAGGGAAGCAGCCCTATAACAGGGTTCTGAGGAGACAATGCCATGAAGATGAAGGTTATTTCTATAAATCCTCTACACTTTTAATGTTTCATTTATTTAAATTTCCATTTCATGATACATGGTTTGACCTAGAACAATAAAATTATTTTGATTACTTTTTTATGGCTTGAATTGAATTCTGTAATAACATTTATTTATATTTATCTTCTATCATTAATTATTTTGGTTTTGATTTTATTTTACTATCCAATAGTGTATATGATAACTAAGGGTGTAGTATACTTACATTGCTTTAGACCATTACTGATAGTTAGTAGCTCCTTTTTTATTAGGATTCACAAATGGGGTGATGTAACATCTTCACATAGGTGAAATTTGGGAAATATAGGTTTGGGATATAAATAATTCTATCAAAGGGCCTATATTTACTTCATTTATTTTATTTGGGATTATAGTAGAAAGGAGATAGATAATTAGTAACATAGGTTGGGGGGTTTCCTTGTTCCAAACATGCTCATGTGTGATGGAACGTTAAGTTACCAGTGATAGGATTTTTGTTACAGTGTTATGTGATTTTCCTGTGGTCATGAATCATGAGTAATAATATAGGTTCACATGTTATATATATACCTATTCAGTGTGTCATGGTAGTTATTAAATTAAATTATTTGATTTTACTAATTATTGAGTGACATATATATGTTCTCTGGTATTGTAACATAGATATTGACATTAGTTAGTAGAACTTGTGAATGATATTATGCTTGGTATATATATTATTGTGAATATTATGTAGGTACAGAGGAATAGACTTTTTCTTAGGGTAAAACTATGCGAGTTATTCCTTGTGGGTGGGTATCTCTCAGATTATGTCTTCTGATCGAAATCCCCTTTTTGTGCCTTGTAACTTCTTAAGATGTGCTCATTAGAAACTTTTTATTGGTATCTTAAGCATTCATTTGACATTTCAGAAAAATTCCAGCTCAGTTATGTTTGGTAATACCATCTGCAGTAGTGAAAAAAATGATCTTTCAAGGGAGAACACCCATGTTCAACCACAAAATTTATCGGATAGTATAATTGATAATGATACTCCACCCACTCAAGTGATTCATGAACCAAGGCTATTCCAAATGGGATTTTTTATATAGTTCCCATTCATGGTAGGGGAAAAAATACTATAATTAACTATTCCAATAACTTCTAACTACTTCATATACTATCCTTATAGGGTATAGGAGGGCCACGAGATATTGAGGAATGAATTGAAATAGTTTATTGAATTTTTTACTTATTAGAGACTCTAAATGACTAGGGGGTTAAGTTGGACAACTTTTTAATTTTAGGGGACTTAACAGTGATGGTGGATTATCCTGAATGAGATCAGAAGATGTGAGGGTCTTACATTGACGT
Source organism: Viscum album (assembly GCA_963277665.1). Taxonomy (NCBI): domain Eukaryota; kingdom Viridiplantae; phylum Streptophyta; class Magnoliopsida; order Santalales; family Viscaceae; genus Viscum; species Viscum album. Next base: position 715,187,124 of record OY728133.1, on the reverse strand, counting down.
CCTTTATAGATTTATTCAACAATGAGCTATTTCATGACCCAATGTACCTGGACTGAGAACATTATTTCATGGAGATTCATCATGGGGAAATGTCAGTGTCTTTATATTCAACCCATTTTATATATTTTCTCCATTTATCACCTCTATTTTATGATAATGAAGCATATAATGTGAGGAAGATCAATATTAGGTCATTATTTAGAGATTAGATTCTTGGTAAGGAACTTCAACTTGATGACTCACCCTAAGGTGTGGAATAAGTCTCTCAATAAAGTGAAGAGTTTGGAGGAGGAATATATCATATATATTTACCTAGTTACTAGTGTTATTAGATAGGTACCTAGTCATAAGTATAGTGAAACTATATACATTAAAATTTAGAGTCCACATTGAGTATGTTGTGCTCAAATTGGGGGCGGGGGCATGTAACACCCTATAAAGTTATATGGGCAAACAACTAAATATCCACCCATGTCACCATTATTTTTAGAAGCCTAAAAGATTAAAAAACTATATTTAAGAGATATTATCCTAGAGTAGTGTTATGATGTGTGAAAGTTTAGGATGCTTCTCAAAGTGTGTGTGATTTAGGACTTATCACACTGAAAGAACATGTGTCAGCCTATGGGGATAATCATTAATCTGATGACCTACTCAAGCAGGCGGGTGTGACTCATATAGGGTATGACATTTGTTTTTGGGTAAATGGTTGGTCCCTTTTGGTCTATGACCTGATAAAAATATTTAAAAGGTAGAATTACTATACTATGAGTGGGGAACAATTTTAATAGTGGTGTTATAGCTGTTGAGTTGCAACAGTTGAGGTGTATGTATTGGACCATATTCTGGATAACTACGGAGAGATACTATTTACTCTCCAATTTAAAATATGGGTAACCACTAATTATTGTATAATATTTTTTATAATGGTTCTTCATATTCTTTTACATCATCCCATATTATTACTGGACTTGAATTAATGTTTATTTTTTGTTCTGAGTTACTTTCACTCAATACACCATTGAGAAGAATGATAATCACCTCCATTGGTGCCCAAAGTGTTTTGTAGTTATTTCAAAATAAATACTTCTAATTTATTAAAAAATATTTTAGAATATAATCATTTATTTGATTCTTGTAATGGAATGGTTGATAATATTTCATGCACACATCAACTTTTATCAGAGCCTGGTATCCTTTATTTCACATAAGGGAGAGAATTTTTTAATGGATGATGAGTGTAATGTTGAAGCTAGTATGGTGGGACCTAATTTATGAATGGTTAGAGAAATAACATTTTAAGTAGTAGGCTTGTCTATTACAATATATTTAAAGTTATCACCCTCTAATTTCCCCTAGTGGTGGATTATTATTAGGATTTTTTCTTAGAAAACCTCCTTGGCCAACCTACGGATAATGGAATTGAGTTTGAGATTGACCATGGCCTGGGGCACCACCAATATCAATTCCTCTTTTTCATATAGAAACAATTTATATGAGATGTATGAAGGATATGATAGAAGATTTATAGGGGTAATGGATTTATTTTAACAAGGAAATTTCTATTGGGTTCACCTGTGTTGTTTTCTAAGACGGTAGACAATATTCTATGAATTTGTATAGACTAAAAAAATATGAATACGGTAATGGTGAAGAACATGTAACCATTACCTAGTATTGATGTTTCTTTTTAAAATTTATATAGATACTATTGGTAATCCATGATTGATCTTAATTCATGTGGCCATCACATGTGGGCTAGGAAAGAAGATATTACTAAGACGTCATTTAGGAGTTGGTATGTATTGTATGTGTATCTTGTCATGAATTCTGTTTCAAAAATTATCCAATGGTGTTCCTAGATCTCATAAAATGGATTTTCCATCATTATCTTCATTCATTAATCATTATATTCGTGTATGATATCATGATATATTCTAAGACATTAGATATGTATTTCCTGAACTTATAGATTGTATTGAGCACACATTGAGCACATCAACTTTATGCCAAAATGTCAAAGTGGACATTTTGGATTTAGGATATGTGTTTATCTACCATAAAATTTATAGTGTAGGAATCTTAGTGGATTTGGAGAAGGCATTGATTGTGATTTCAAACGCATGACCCATGAATGTGTTTAAGATCCAAAGCTTCCTTGAGATTATAGGTTACCATTGATGCTTGGTAGCATCCCAATTATTTATAGAATAATAAATTTTCATATATATTAATATTTATTAATAAGATACTAATTTTCCATTGAATTGATTATTTGTCCACTAGTGTACTCAACACGTAACAACGGGTTTCTTTGAAATCTTTCATTGCACAGAACTTTGAGTTATACCGAAAAATAATATAATAATACTATTATTATTTTAAATGTTTGTTAATGCCTAGTTTTTGTATTGTCATGAATGAATAGAAATAATTAAAATTTTATTACACATGTTTTTTAAATGTTTTTACATTTATACAATAAATATTAGAGTCTTACCAGTAGAATGAATCCAATTTTGAGAATAAAATACATTAATATTTTTTAAAGCTCGTTTTACCAGCTTTTGATGTACAACCCTTTTTAAATATAGTTTTTGTCACTTTTAAATGTTATATTTGAAAAAATAAATTTCTTATTTAGATGTGAAACATCAATATTTACTTTTGAGAAAATATTTTTATTTTTCTGATTAAATTCATACTATAATGAATAGTGAAAACTATGACATTTTAATTCAAAACTGCCTTTTCATCAAATTTATTTGTATAGTTAGATGATAATTTTAATTAATTTTAATGTTTAATTTTATCATTGGAAGTAATTTAAAATTGCAATTGGATATAAACACATTTCAATCTTTTGATTTTTTTTCATTTTAAAAACCCACTTTCTGGTTTTTACAACAAAAATTAGTTTTAAATTCATTTCTAATAATTATGTGTTCTAAGTTTTTATAAAAGGATTCAATATTTTGAATGATAATTCCAAATTTTTTAAATATGTAACTTTTATTTTTGGACATTTAGAATAGTATCTTTAGTAATTAATTTTATTTACCATGGTTAAAGGGTAAATCCCGGAAATAATGGTAACAAATAACATTATAATAATATAAAACTAACCTAAAAATGTCCTAATACAATTTTATGAGATATTTCAAACAATGATATTCCTTAGGCTGCAATTTTGGAACTTTTCAGCAACTTGGTTGTGAAAATGACATTTTATAATATTTAATTTATTTAAAAGGGAAGTACAACACAAACATGTTTCTTTTACTAAAAAATTTTAATTATCGGGTAATATAAATTATATATTGGAATATAAATATTAATTATAAAGATAAAAATACTTCTTAAGCCATGGAATTTTATTTTTAATTCTTATACTTTAAATAAATAAATTTATTTATGACCTAATGATGATGTAGTGCTTACCTTGTTAATGAAAGATTCAAATAAATGACATCATAAATACTAAAATAAGTATAGATTGAACTTTTTGATACTATAAATTAATTTTATGGATTATTATGACATATTATGTTTGATTCAATTCCTTTTTTGAAAGAATCAAGTAATTATGACTTTACCAAAAAACAATATCTATATAGTGTCAAAATTGACATAATTATGTTTTAAAAAAAATATTTTATTAAATGATATAATATTATTAAAAATATAAGATTCATCCAAATGAATTATATAATGTTAAAACATCATTAATAATCCACTTTTGGTTTGATTGGAATTTTATGCTAACTATAGTAACCATATATTGAGAAAATAAAAGAAGCATGGTAATAGTTAATGTTTTTAACTAAGAGTTAATGTTAAAAGATAATGTTAATTATGTGACATAAACATGTATAAAAGCTATTAGTTCAAATTATTTTAACCCATAATCAGCATATACTATAATTATAACACATAGGATCTATTTGAATTTGAAAATCACTTTTTAATAAAATTATATTTCAAGGCTTTCTTAAAGTGCCCCTCCTCCTTCTTATAAAAGGCCACCATCTCTAGCCACATACACCCACCTGTCAAACAACTTGGCTCGTCCAAATTCTGATAAAATAAAATTCCAACATCCCTCCTTTCCATTTAGAATCCTTAACTTGGGAAGAAGGAAATTCAAGAAAAACTTTTGGCTCAAATCAAAAGAGGATACCCGATTTAGAGGAAGAACAAGTCACATATGTGATGATTTAGAATCAAGGTAAGGGGATTCATCTCAATATCCTTTTATTGGGGAATATGATGATGTTATACAAGACTTTATTTAATATGGTCTATAATAAAACCCCTTTTACTTTTAGTTTCATTCAAAAGGAATCTTTTTTCAAGAAGTATTTTACTAAACATCAAAAATGAATGTTTTTAACGTTTGTGGTGATATTGAATCCTCTTCCACTATAACCGTTATTTGATATTTGGATTTCTCAATAATACATAGTGTTTTTAAAAAAGTAATATTAATACCTTATTTAATTTTCAATTATTTTTTATTGGAAATGGTTTTGATAAAGGATTGATTTTTTTAATATCTTGAAATGATCTCTTGTGATTGTAATGTGGAAATTTTATTTTTCTATTATGTTTTTTTATGTGTTATGATTATATAATGGTACATGGACAATTTTTGGGTTGTTACGTGATAATACAGTGATGGGTGGTTACGTAATAAACCATTAAAGGGTGGCTCTGTGATAAACCAAGGATGGGTGGTCACATTACATCCTCCAATGCAATGGGTATGGAAGTCGGCCATTTGGCTATTCTATATATTGATATGTGTGGAAGTTGATGATATGGTTATTCAATTTAATTATGTTTGTGTCCCAAGTTACCTTTATGTTTGATATGTTTATTTTTATTCATTTAGGGTAATCATTTGGTTATTCAAATGGTAAGCAGTGGGAAATGTTCAGTGTAGAATTTTTACTGCTTCTTAAAGGTGAAAATTATTACTTTAGGATAAAGTATACATGGTTTTTATATTGTCCAAATAATAATAGTTTTCTTTATATTTGTATCCCTTTATGAACTTTTTATTCTCATCCCATGTTTTAAATTTTTTTTCATAGGACTTAATGAAGAGTAGTTTCAAGGATGGGATCACAGAAAATTTATGTTGTTGAAACAAGAAATGATACCATGTTTATTTTTAAATGGATTCCATTTTTTTAAAAAATGGATAGTGATTATAAGTGTATAATTTTAATATTTGTGTTGTTATGAGAATGTTATGACCTAATTATCTAAACCAATAAACCTAGAAATATCCTCAATATGATTAAAAGTCAAATAAATGACTTATCTCAAGACTAAGTAATGATTAAGATCAGGGCCTTATAGTTGGTATCAGAGGTTAGTTTAGATAAATTTAAGAGTTAGAATATGGTTAATAGAATATTTATAAAATATTTTCACTATATGGTCAAATTGAAATGATATAGAATTTAATGATTACCATGTTTATTATTCTTTGCTACGTTTGTTCAGAATGGTTTTTTTATAGAGAATCAGTGTAGATGTACGGGGAGGGAATAATGAGGGAAATAAACATCTAAATCAACATCATGAGATGGTAAGTATTAGAACTGGATAGTTTTTAGCAATGATGGCTCATTTGACTTAATCGATATATGGTGGTAGTATCCATGCATGGGATCATCTAGGCCAACTGCAAAAGTATATGTCGACTATAGAGCATTTCATGAGGAAGATCCCCCCATCATTCCAAATATCATCTTACAATGTGCAAGATAAAAGGTTGATTAAAGAATTGGAAAAGTTCTTTGATGTAATAGGGTGTTCAGAAAATAAAAATTTTCCTCTTTCTATTTATTTTTTTTAAGGTGAAGCTAGTTAGTGATTAGAAATATTAGAGGAAGTGACCATATTGACGCCATGGAATGGGATGAGTTTTAGAATATATTCCTTGAGAAATATTTTCTTAAGGATGTTCATCATAGGATTAAAAATCATTTTTTTGAATTGAGACATAAGGAGGAAGATTCTGTGGTTGCATAAAAAGAATATTTCCCCTAATTTTCAATGTACGTCCCAAATTTTAACTGGGATATCGATAGTAAGATAAATAAGTTTTACGTAGGATTGAAGCCGAAATATTGAAAGGTCTCAGCTTCCCATGAGTTAAAAAGCTAGGAGAAACTTGTCCAATGTGTTGAGAAGGTGGAAATAATGTTTTATTATGATCATGTGTTCCATGAGAGAAAACAAAATAAGTTATCTAGTTGAATGTAAATGGGAAAGAATTCATTAAAGAAGTCTGGAGGTAAGGTAAATAAATTTATAACTTGTGAGAAGTGTGGAAAAAATAATCTTGTAGAATTCCTCTCAATGTCTGGGAAATGATTTGGATGTGGTAAGGCTATCCATATTTCTCATAACTATATTAAATATGAGTATAAAAGTAATAAAAACTAGTGGTAAGCTGTTTTAGTTGCAATGAGATAGGACAATATGGAAATGGGTTTCCAAAGATGATTACCTTGGGTGGAAACCAGCATGATTGAATGAAGAAGGGCATGTAAAAATCATTTTCTACTACTCTGAGTGATGTGTGGCTGTCAAATGATGTGGTTATAGGTATGTTACAAATTTTCTCAAAATATTCTTCTACTATATTTGACTTCAGATCTTCACATTCTTTCATTTCTGAGATCTTTTCAAGTAAATTAGAAATAGCACCTCATCAATGTGATATATAAATTTTGGTTAAAACACAAGGTAGAAGTATTAGAGAAACCAAGATTTATAGGAACCTTTATATTATAATTAGTGGGATAATGTTTCCTACAAATCTTGTTGAACTTTCTAAAATAGAATTTTTTATCATTTTGGGCATGGATTGGATTTCAGTTTATCATGATAAAATAAATTGCAAATCCAAGAAAGTTTTATTCAATGATTTCATTCCTTTTATAACAAACTAATATGCTAAAATATTGATTAAATATAGAAGTGTAAGCTATATGGATCATGTTGTTGAAAAGTAAGAAATGATTTTAATTAGTGACATTCCATTATTGAATGAATTCATAGATGTTTTTACTGATGAATTTAATAGTTTTGTTCCCAATTGGAAGGTTGAGTTTACTATTGATTTAGTTCCTGATGCAAAGTGTATTTCTAAATCCCTCATATCAAATGGATTATGTAGAGCTGGTGGAATTGAAAAAATATTTTTCCATATTTACATGATAATTGTTTTATTCAACCTAGCAATTCAAAATGGGGTGCTCTAGTTTTATTTGTGAAAAATAAAGATAGTTTTATGAGAATATATATTGATTATAGATCCTTGAATAATATTAATATTTATGAAAAGTATACTTTTCCTAATATCGGTGATTTTTTTGATCAACTATATGGAGCTCGGCATTTTTTTAAGATTGATTTGAGGTCTGACTACCGTCAGCTGAAGGTGAAGGAGGATGACATTCCAAATACAACATTTCGAATGAGACACGGGCATTATGAGTTTTTAGTTATGGCCTTGATGTTATTTAATTCCCTTTATTTATTTATCAATATCATGAATGGATTATTTCACTAGTTTCTAGATCAATTTTTGGTAGTGTTTATAAATGATATTTTGGTATATTCTAAATCCTAGGAGGTACATGAAAGTCACTTAAGGATTTTTTTTCAAACCTTCAATGAAAATAAACTATATAGAATGATTATTAAGAGTGAATTTTGTTTGCATCATATTTCATTCCTTGTCCATATTGTTTATAAATATTGAATAACTATTGACACTTCTAATTTTTTTTTTGAGGAGTGGACAAGACCTACAAATATCACCGAGATTCATAACTTTATTTTATTATAGGGTTATTGCTGATGTTTTGCGGAAAACATTTTTGAGGTTATATATACCACTAACTAAGCTGACAAGTATGGGAGTTAAGTTCATCTCGAAAAAATAATGTGATGATTATTTTTAGGAATTGAAAAGATGATTGGTAAATGCTCATTATTTTTCCATGCCTTCCAGAAATGGTGAATTTGTTATCTATAGTGATGCTTCGTTAAAAGGAATTGGTTTTTTCCTAATGAAGAATTATCAGGTAATTTCTTATGCTTCACATCAATTGAAAACTCATGAGTTAAATTACCCTACACATGATTTGGAATTAACTGCTGTTGTTTTTGAATTATAGATTTAGAGGCATAATTTGTATGGCATAATATGTGAAATATATTCTGATCAAAAAAGTTTAAAGTATATATTCACACAAAAATAATAAAACATGAGATAGAGGAGATGGATATAATTAATCAATGATTGTGATTGAATTGTCTATTACCATCTAGGAAAGGAAAAAAAGTCGTTGGGAATTTGAGTCAGAAGAGAAATACTACCTTAACCATGCTACATTTGGAATGAGATCCTTTGTTTTTTATTAGATAAATTTTGTATTAAAAGATTTTGGTGCAAGGAATTACTCTATTTTTTTATGTGTTAGTGAAATCATCTCTATAACATAGAATTAAGAAATAATAGAAAGAAGATAGTGAGTTGCAGAAAAAGGTGGAATTGGTTTTGAACGGATATTTACCTAAATTTAACATTGATAACGGTAGTGTTTTGAGGTTTGGAAAGAGATTATGCTTGTCATTTAATTCCCATTTGAAGAAGTAGTTGTAATTTGAATCTCGCCATTCCCTATTTCCAATTCATCGTTGTATTACTAAGATGTAAAGCGATCTTCAATAGTATCACTAGTGGGATGGAATGAATAGATATATTACTAAGTTTAGTGTGAAGTGTTTGGCTTATCAACTAGTTAAAGGAGAAAAAAATTACCAAAAGGGATGCTTTAACATTTTTTAGTACTAGAGTGAAAATGGGAAAACATATCCATGTATTTCATATTGGGATTACCAAATATTTCTTGAGGTAACAATAGAATATGTGTTATTGTTGATCGATTGAAAAAAATCTTCTCATTTTCTTCCTATTCAAGATAATCTATCTCTAGATAAAAAAAATTGAATATATATTAATGAGATATTCATCTTACATGAATTTCCTCTCTCAGTTGTATTTGATAGTGATCCCTAGTTCATGATCATGTCTTTCTCAATGTTTCTCTAGGGAAAAGTGAGATGCTTTTTGGTAGGGAGGTAAATCTATGTTCAAGGTTCATTGGACCCTGTGAAATCCTGGAAAAATTTAGATCAGTTTCCAACAAGATGGATTTATATCCAATTTTATCCTAGGAATAGTATGTTTTTAAAGTTCCAATTTTGGTAAAGTATATTACAGATCCATATAATGTTTTGAGTCCATAGGTAGTTCAGTTGGAAGAGAATATTTCTTATGAGGAATAGAAAATATATATTCTTGATCACAAAGAGCATGTGTTGCAGAATAAGGTTATTAATCTGGTAAAGTTTTTGTGTAAAATCAATATGGTCGAAGAGGCAATAAGGGAATCTTGTAACACTATGAGGGATAGATACCACCACTTATATGGTTAGTAAATAAAATTACAGTGATGAAATTTCCAAAAGGGGGTAATGATGTAGTATCCTAGTTATTTATAGAGGAATACTTTTTCATATCTATTATTATTATTTATAAATAAAATACCTATTTTTCATTAATGGGTAACTTTGTCTGATAGAGTACTCGACATGAAACAATGAGATTCTCTGAAATCATAGGTTTCACACAACATTGAATTATACAGAAAACTAATATAATAATCATATTATTATTTTAAATGTTAGTTAATGCCTAACTGTTGTATTGGTGAGAATGAATAGAACTAAGAACAATATTATTACATACATTTGTTAAATGTTTTTAACATTAATCCAATAAATATTATAGGATTAAAATGACAAAGAATCTAATTTTAATCATAAATACTCTAACATTTATAAATCTTATTTTACCGAATTTTGATGGAGAACCGCTTTTAAATCTAGTTTTTGTCACTTTTATATGTTATATTTGAAAAAATAAATTTCTTCATTAGATGAGGGGAATCAGAATTTACTTTGGGTGAAATTTTGGTATTTTGCTGAGGAAATTCATATTTTCATGAACAATGAAAAATACTGCATTTTAATTCAAAAACACCTTTTCATCTTATTTATTTATATAGATAAATTTTACTTTTATTTGATTTTAATTTTTAATTGGATTAATTATTTTTCAATTAATCCAATTATGGTCAGTATATGTAATTTTACAATTAAATCAGATATAAACAAATGTCAATATTTTGATAGTTTTTACATTTTAAAAACCTGCTTTCTGGTTTTGACAACGGAAATTAATTTGAAATTAATTACTTTTAATTATGTGTTATGAATTTAGAAAAATGGATTCTGTATTTAGAATCAGATGTTCCAAATTGGGTTAATAGATACTTTTTTTTTCATATTATGAATAGTAACTTTAGTATTTATTTTTATTTTCATGGTTAAAGGATAAATCTGCTAAATAATGGTCAAAAATAATATTATAATAATATAAAATTTCTATAAAACATGTCATAGATCAAATGGATGGGACATATCCTACCATGATCATACTTAAGCCGAATTTGGCATCCACTTGGGTACGAAAATGAAATTTTATAAAAATAAATTAAAGAAAAGGGAAATATATCATAAAAATGTATCTTTTACTAATAAAATTTTAATATAAAGTATTATAATTTATCTATATAAATATAAATATTAATTATATTTCTAAAAATATTCCATACATCATGGTATTTTATTTATATATTTTAAACATAAAGTAAATAAATTTATTCATGACACAATGATGATGCAGTTCATACCTTATTAATGAATGTTTCAAATAAATGATATCATAAAAACTAAAATAAATATATTTTGAATATTTTCCTGCCATTAAATAATTTTATGGATGATTATTAAATTTTCTATTTGAGTAAATTTCTCTGTTTCAAAGGAATCATGTATTTATGACTTTAACAAAAATCAATTTCTAAATAGTGTCAAAATTTAAATAGATAAGTTTAAAAAACTATTTTATTAAATGATATAATATTCCTAAAAATATAATATTTGGAAAAATGACTTATATAATTTTACAAATTTCATTAACTTTCTCGTTATGTTTTTATTGGCATTTTATAGTAACTATAATAACCATATATTGAGAAAATACAAGAAGGCATGGTTGGAGTTAATGTTTTTAACTATGTGTTAAAGCTAAAAATAATGTTACTTGTGAGACCTAAACATGTCTAAAACCTATTGGTTGGGATTATTTTGACCCATAATCATCTCTTCCTTCAATTATAACACTTTGGAGCTATTATAATTCTAAAATAATTTTTTAATAAAATAATATTTCTAGACATTCCTAATGTGCCCCTCCTCCCTCTTAAAAAAGGTCACCACCTCTACCCACATACACAAACCTTTCAAGAACCTTGTATCATCCATATTCAGATAATATAAGTTCTCTATAACCCTTATTTATTCATAGATTTCTTACCATAGGCATAAAGAAATTCAAGCAAGCCTTTTTGCTCAAATCAAAAGAAGTTACCCGATTTAAAGGAAGAACAAGGAACATATGTGACGATTTGGACTAAAGGTAAGGGACTTAATCTCAATATAATTTCATGAAAGAATATTGTTATGTTATAAAACTAATTTTTAAATTGGTTTATAATAAACCTATTTGAATTTTAATTTCACTGAAAGGGAATATTTTTTCTACATTATGTTTTACTAAATGAAAAAAACAAATGTTTTTAATGTATGCAGCGATAATGACTCATGCGTCTCTATAAATGTTATTTGATATTTAGATTCCTCTATAAGACTTAATGTTTTTTAAAAAATGAAATTAAATTCCTTATTTCATTTTCATGTATTTTGGTATTATAGATGGTATTGATAACGAAAGTTTTTGTCAATATCTTGAAATGATATCTTGTGATTGCAATGTGGAAATTAATTTTTTTATGTTTGTTTTATGTGTTATGATTATACAATGGTACATGGACATTTTATGGGTGGTTAAGTGATAAAAAAAGATGGTTTGTTACATGATAATCCAATTATGGGTGGCTCCATGATAAAACAAGGACTGATGGTTACATTATAACTATTAATGCATTGGGAATAGAATCCAGTTGTAAAGCTATTCCATTTAGTGATATGTATGGAAGTTGACCATATTTTTATTCCATTTATGTATGTTTATGTCCCATGTTACTTTTATATGCTATATGTTTTTTTATATGGGTTTATGGTAATCATTTGGTTACTAAATTTGTAATAAATGAGCTTATGTTCAGTGAAGTATATTTAGTACTTCTTAAAGATGAAAAGTATTACATTATGATAAAGTATACATAGTTTTCATGATATATAGAGAGAAATAGTTTTATTTATTTGTGTATCCCTTACTAATCTTTTTATAATCATCACATGTTTTGAAAAAAAAATTCACAGGACTTTAAAAAGAATATAGTCATGGGTGGGATCAAGGTAATGTTATGCTGTTAGAAAACGAAAATATACCATGTTATTTTTAAAGAGTTTTTTTATAAAAATAATTAATAGTGAGTACAAGTAACTATTTTTAATATTTAAGTTGTTATATATGATATATTCCTTAATTCTCTAAAGTTATAAACCTTAAAAGATCCTCAATATGATTAAAAGTCAAATTTATGTACTACCCAATGATTATGTAATGTTTAAGGACATGGCCTTATATGTTTCATCCCTGAATTATCTAGTTTTGAAGAACTAGTGGAACTAATGATAAAAAATAGTGTCAAGTTTGAGTAATGTGACTAGTGTGAAGATGTGTGCCTATTTTTGAAGAGAATATTAATACAACCCCAATGTTGGCCCGTCCAAATCCTGTGATTGGATACATAGTGTATTATGATTCCTCTTAAGTTGGGTTGGGATCCATGTTGATTCATAGGAACTAGGGAGTATCATAAGGTTCATTTCAGATATGTACCCATGAGAGGAGATATTCGAGGTATGAATTAGAGTTGGAAACTACGGTCTACACACTAAAGTGATTGTAACATTATTTATTCAGTGAGAGGTTTATTATATACACATACCCCATGTTCTTGAAATATATCTTATCCTTGTGGGATTTCAAACATGGGAAGAGGATTTGGGAGGATTATCTATATATATTTGAATTTTCTATGGAATATGATATAGGTATAGGTAATTTAATTTCAAATGCTCTTAATTGGGAAATTCTAGACGTGTAAAAGCTTAGAGTGAGTTACACCATAATAATGAAATCTAATCAGTTTTATGATCATATGGCTAGTGGATGAATCATTAGATCATGGTTTAATTACATTTTCAACATTTTTTATCACATATTATTTTGTGTACCATGTAAATGTAATCAAATAGTCAGAACATCAAATTTTAAGGATGTGGGAATGCATAGAAAGAGATGATTAAGTTCTAGGATGGTCCTTAGATGATGAAGATGTTATCTTTGTATATAGGAGGGAAGTTGTGACCACTCCATTAAGGGAGTATATGATCATTAACACTTATTATTCTAAATTATTAGCGTCTTTAGGGTCAATTAAGATATTCCATTACATTCAATGTTTGCTCTAGAGGCCTAGTATGAAGAGGGACATAACTAGTTTTCTTTCATGATGCCTTACCTTCCAGGGGTGAGGTTAAAAAATAAACATCCTTGTGGTTTTTTTAATCCACTTTTGATTCATATATGGATGTGGGATGACATGATTATGGACTTCATGATGGGGTTACCTTGATCCCTGAGGCGTTGTGATACACTTTGGTTGATAGATGATTATTTAAATAATGTAACAAAATTCATTCCCATTTGAGAGTCATATTTTGTAGATGATTTGGGAAATATTTATGTATAGGATATTTTATTATTATAGGGATTTACTTATACCATCATATCAGATAGGGACACATGCTTCGTATCTTGATTTTTGAAAGGCTTGTCGAAGGATTTGGGGACTCATTTGAAGCTGATTACAACATACCACACACAGACCGATGGTTAATTAGAGAGGATAATTTAGATCCTTGAGGATATTCTTTAAGAATAAATCCTATAATTTGATGGTCATGGGATTAATATTTTCCATTTTTAGAGTTCTATTGCAATTATAGTATCTGTGATTCGATTCAGATGACACCTTTTGAGGCTCTCTATTGTTTTTTATGTCGCACACCATTGTGATAGCATGAGGTGGTTGTGGGATCTGTTAATAGGATGATTATAGTCTAGGAGACCTATGAGATTGTTTATTTGATTATGAATTAGTTTTTTACCACTAATATTTGATAAATAATGTTTTTTATTTTATAATATGACCTTTTTAGTTTGTTGTAGTGACTAGGTTTTCTTTGTAGTGTCATCTCAATTGGGGAATTATTATTTGTGAAAGAAAGGGAAACAATTTCATTGTTTTTTGGGTCCATTTAAGATCATTTAATATTTCAGACTAATGGATTATTGATTGTTTCTTCCTAAATTTTATCAAGGCATGGATGATGTGTTCCACAGTTCATAGCTTCAAGGGTATACGATGACCATATGCATGTGATTGACATAAAGAACATTGGGATGGAACTTGACACATTGTACATTGAGAACCTCATGTAGAATATATATTGAAGTGAAATGCTATTGTGGGGGAAGATAGTGCGACATGTTTGAGTATTATGGATGTGGTTAGAAGGACCTCACTACATCTGAGGTTTACATCATAGTTTGAAAAAATGGTAAAGGTCTAGGAAACACAGTATAGGGGGTGTCTATGTTGGGATACTTTAGTATGTTTGAGGACACCATTAAAATGGTGGAGACCATGGTAGTGGATATATTGATGGTCATTTGATGTTTTTAACGGCCTATATAACTACCATTATTCATGGATATCGATCATTCAAAGGGGGAAGTCATACTTGATCATAGAAGGGGTCATGAATGATATTTTTATTCATTTTTACCATTATTAATTGAATCAAACCGTCTCCTTTAGGGTTCGTTGATCCAAATAATTTTACAGGCCCTTTGTGGATGAACATAGAGCATGTTTTTTTTACCCTTATTTTGATCTGGTTGTTTCCTTGGATAAATCAATTCTTTTTAACCCTACTCATGTGACCTTACTACAAAATCAAACCTTGGAGGGTCGGTTCTACTCTTATTGAACAAAATTAGTGATATATTTGCATATCTTCTCTATTTTATGCCTAAGAGTGATGAATATTATCATTCCTATAATTGAATTTTAAGACTATCTTTGTAATTTTTCTATGTAAGTATTAGTTTAACCCATTGGATTAATTATTCATTAGGTTCTGTTCAATAACAATTTCCATGTCTGAATTTATTTTAGGAAACTATTAGCTTTAGAAATTCTTCTGATTAGTGTGTGAAAATATTTTGGTGAAAAACTCTTAAAAAAATAATTATTCCAATAAATAAAAACTCAAGAGATAAAGTACTTATTGAATAGGTTCTTGATCTAGAGTTTGTTTCCATGTTTTGTTGTATATGCATTCATAGCCACTGGTTCCTTTTGTGACATGAAGTTTTTTCCTGGTTGTAGATATAACATAGAAATCCATTATGTGATATTTTATTCTTATGTGTGTGTGGGAATAGACTATGAGACCTATAATTGTTAGGAAATTCCTAAAAAATTATGTGATTTATATGATAACACTATTTTCGTGTGATATATTTGTTATATGATATATTATTTTTGTTCTATACATGGTAAAAAAGAGATAAGTGGACCCTTCATGGATTGATGGACATAGAGGGGGAGGATGTTATAATGATTCATGTGAGATCATGAAAATACTATGTTAAATGATAGTTTATGATGGTCTTGAATGGACTAAACTGAGGGTATAATGGTATTAAGTGATGTAATCCAAGAGGTGATAGTGGGGATGTGATCTAACTAGAGAAATAACAATGTGGCATGCTGGCCTTATATGGAATGACCATGAAGACTAGGTCTTGGATTGGTACTGAGTGGCCTTGTGGCTATCTCCACCACTTATAATGTTCCACAACCATTCAGATATTCTTCTCACATGGATCTGAAATGGGTACTGTTGTGGTACATGATGGATTGGTTAGCACACATATTTTTTGTATGAATGTTCTTGCTAGTGTGTACATTTACATTATTATCAAGGCATCTATATACTTGTGGATTTGTTTTAAGGATGAATTTTTGGTGTCCTACTAGGTTATACTCACACCCTACATGGGAACGTCAATGCACATGAAGATTTAATGGCCAAGGAACTAGTGTATGGTAAGCACTCTTTGATAAGGAGATAAGGATTAAAATTATAGGTGATTATAGGAATTAATCTAAAATATTAATATTTCATTTATTTAATTTTTTGTTTCTCTATTATTGTTTTTAACTACAAATTAGGGGTATGTTGATTAATTTTTTATGCGATGACTTGAAATTTGTTATATCAATTGTTTCTGTTATTCAGCTATTTTATTATTTTTTGGGATTATGATTTTATTGTACTAAACTATAATAGTTATGTTTACCAATGGTATAGTATCCTAAAATTTGTTTAGTCCATCACCAATAGTCAACAACAACATGCATATGAGGAGGCATGCATGAGGTCTTATAGTGTCACCATTCAGGTTCTATTCGGGTAATATAGTTTGGGGAGTAACATAATTCATATTTAAAAAATCTGTATGTGGATCAATTTATTTTTTTCAATATTGACGGTGTTTCCCTAATATTATAATAGAATCATTTGATATTTTATAAATTTCATTTTCATCCATCAGGGTATTAAATTGTCTATTCGGATGTGGGACATACATACATAAACATTTTCTAATGCTTGATTCTCCATGCCATGTTCAACAAACATATCATGGAGGAGATTATTTAAATATCATGTTTTCAAATACTTTATCTTTCTTCAAAAAGCATTAGAATTTACAGTTAGTACATGGAAATTTTTTCTCCTATATATATATTGAATTGAAATTAAAATATCAAAAATAACTCTAAACCCTCATCTTATAGAGATGTGTTTTGGGGTAATAAAATTTAAAATTTATCTATATGTAATATATTTTCTAAACATTATATTAATATACAGTAATAAAATAATAATTTTTTTAAAATAGTAAGAAAATCATAATTTATTAAATTACTAATTTATTGATAATGAAATTGAAACCTAAAATTAAAATTAAAATTAAAATTTAAGGTGGTATTTTTAACAAAAAATATAGAAATAACAAAAAAAAAATTAATTTTAAATAAAAATTAACAACTGTTATTTTATAATTCACCATATAGAATTTAAATTTTAAATTTTCAAAATAAAATCTTTATTTAATTAGATAATAAACAACGATAATCAAAAGAGTATGATGTTTAGAACATATAATATGGTATGAAATATAAAAAAACTAAATAAATAATTTCTAATGCCTCTGAATTTAAAATCATAGAAAAAATATTTTTTCATTTTAGAGAAAAGAATACTTAATTGATGTTGAAAACATCTAAATTATAAAATACACAATATTTAAATTTCATATATTATAACATATTGATTATTAAATTGATAAAACGTATTATGAATCACTAAAGTGTTTATAAAAAAATACCCCAATCATGAAATTATAAAAATTTAGCTTGATTCTTAAGGTATTTTCTAAATTAAACATTTAATTACATGTCAAATTATTTTTTAAATATAAAAATTTTATAAAATAATCTTCACCATGTAAAAGAACATAGCTCTAAAGACTATGAGAGAGAATGATAATGAGGTTTAGGTGTCTTGGTGATTTAGTGGTCAAGGGGGGAGGGAAAAATTTGGTTCTCCGTCTTCAAGGGGATCGGCAATTATATGGATTGAGAGTTGGGTAATGGGAGTAGGGGATGAAGGGTATTGGTTTTATTAGAGTTTTTAAGTGTTAAGGTTTATCAATAGTGCCGGTTAGATCCATCAAGGGTAGGTTCTTATTTGATCATTGAGGGATTCGAGGACTCACGATAGTTTGTTGTCTAGGGAAGGGTTGAGGGAAACACAATTTTATTTTCCAAAAACACATTATGATGATTTAAATGAAATTTACTACTAAATAATTACATATGATGAGTTCAGTATAGATTTTCAAGAAAACCATTTATAAATAAATATATTTTTTATTTTTTTTAAATATCCTTGAATAGTGGAAAAATTATAATACAAAAATATTTATTTTATGATTTATAAACTATTATAAGATTATGTTTTTCTTGTATTGCAACTAGTGTTGTACTTATACTAGATAATAATTTGATGAATCAACCATTGGAGAGGGATTATGACTTTTTGGGTAGGGTGATAAATATTTTTTCATACAAATTTATTAATTTTGGATGTTTACTATTATAAGGAGTCTCTTATCATTTTTAGGAGACTCGTTTTTATCATTGGTGGGGTGTTAAGGATTTTAGAGAAGGGAAAATAAATTTTTATGTAATTTTGGGGGATAATGAATTAAATGACTTCAATTATGTATAAAACCCCAAAATTGAGTAGGGTTAGATGATAATAAATGTGGTTGAGGAGGTCTCATTAGGTAAAACTATAAGAGATAATTTTGATGAATTTGAGGAAATCAATTATGATTCTTTTGAGGCATTCACCAAAACTCTTTTACTGGAAAAATATTTCAATTTGAGTTTGATGAAATAAGGTAATTTTGTGATGTGAATCACATAGTGGTTTCTTAAAATTAAGGATTTCTTTATCCTAAGAAACAATTCTTTATGAGGAACAACTATACCACTATGAATTATTATTTCAATCCTATTTTTATATGTTCTCATCAATTGATAAAAGATAAGAGTCTAATATGTCCATCATGAGTTGTGAAATGGGTGTCTTTGGGTGGGATAAAACCTCTTTTCAATATAATAAAATTTCTTGGATTTATTATCAAGAAATGTTTTTTCAATTTACATAGGGTATGAAACCAAATTAAGATTTTAAGGCCACTAAGATAGATAAATCTTTTCGGATAATCCCATTAATGTTTTCACATTCTATAATATTTTTTACACTTAGTGAGAATAATATATTTTCTATTTTATTCACAAAAAATTGGTTGTTTTTACTAGTTATTTCTACAATCATGGAGGATTTATAAATTTTTTGTAGATGGTAGAGGTATGAGACATTCAAAAGGTTTTAGTGTTGATATCTAACCATGAAATAAAGGAATAAAAAATGAAAAATCACCTCCTCTTACTGATCATGTTTATATTTTTTGTGAAATTCTAACTAGATACATTAAATACAATGTTTCATGGGATTAAACCAATGGTTCTCTTGTTTTCATTTTTATTTTCTTCTCTTTTGACATTAGACCATAATCTTACCACATTTTAATTTATTTTATATCCTTATTTATTGAAAATAATTATTTTGTATCAATAATTAAAACCATATTTAGACTTTAATTGGTTCTTCCAGTAAAAATAATTATTTTGTATCAATAATTAAAACCATATTTAGACTTTAATTGGTTCTTCCACTAACTATGGAGTCTTATAATTACTCCCAATTAAGATTTACCTAGGCTTTGTTTCTCCAAAATTAGCTTTATTTTTATATTGGATTCATTTTATAAGCTACCTACACTATATTAAATATTATAGAATTAAAAGATAAAACTAATGACTAAATATCATATAAAAAGGATAGAATTTTATCACTACGAATCAATGGTAGAGTGAACCTCACCAATAGTGTATCTTCATTATCCATTTTATATTATTTAATATTTTCTCTATGTATAGAAAAGTCTGATTGAAAAATTATGTCTTTAGTTGAATATAATCATGATATTTTAATTTATCATAGTCCACTATATCGTATATTTGTTGTTTTAATTAATGGTTTGGATGTTTTGTTTACCATAAGTTGAATCTTTTTTGATTGGTAGGTTGTGTGTGCAAGATGTTGACTAATATTTATTGAATTTTTTTGAAAACATGAACTAAAAAATGTGTACATTGAAATATCTATTGAACCAATATTATTTATACTTTCATACACCCATTTTTTCAAGTGTACTGACTTCTGAAAATGTAAAATATCAATGAAATAAAGTGTACAAAACATCCTCATATTTTAATGAAACTGTGGGAAGAGTGTTCCTTTTTATATATATTGAAGTGTTTCATTTTTAGATGATTTTAAAAACTATTTTGCTTCTAATTTTGGTGTTTTAACTCATTGAATTTTCTTTTTTTTCAATGTTTTTTGTTAATGAGCCTTGTCACACACACTCAAAAATATTTCTTTATCATTCTATGTAAAAAAAGAGAGGATAAACTATGTAATTCTATTAAGTAATAAGTTAATTGAAAAAACTAAAATAGTATTGAATAATAATAGACTAAATAAGTGGAAAAAAGGATAAAATTTTATGGTGAGGGGGGGTTATTTGATTGAGTATTGAACTAGAGAAAAACAAGTAAATAGTAACCAATAAAACTATTTAGTTAAAAACACCAATAAAAGAAGAAATAATTGATATAATATACCCCTTAATTAATAATTAATAATTATACCATAAGAATAAATTTATTCAACTATGGTTACCTAATTTTATAAAACTAAAATATATAGTATAAAAAATGACCATAAACCCAATGATAACTTTGAGACACCAAATCATGACACCCAACATTGCTGTGATCCAAAAGATAACTTATAATTTGTTCAAAATTATAAAAAAAACCCACTCTCTAAATGATAATGTCTTGAGTTTTAGGATTAGATTTTAACCCTACAAATTGGTACAATGTTTTTTATATTTGAAAAATAATGTTCCACACTAACGATACAAAAAAACCAGCCATACGATCAATGTTTCAATTGTTTAATTGATTTTATTATTAATAAATCATCTCATTAACTAAAATTTTTTAAACTTTAACGATCAATTTTACTAAAAAATAATGATATGGGCAATAATAAGATCAATTATAAAAATAAATTCTCTCCAATGGGTGAAATTATCATCATTGAGAAAATTTTCTTATGAAAGGGTTGAAAAGTTTATAACCAAACATCATCCATAATAATATATTATAGTAAAATTAATAAATATAATAATATAATAATATAATAATAAATAACTTTTATTTCATATTAATAGATATTGTAATCTCAAATTAAAAGTAACACAATATAGATGTGGGAGATAGCATCCCTCTTGGAAGCGATCCATTAAAAAATGTCCTTCTTAAAAATTAATAGAATTAAATTAAACCAAATATTTCAGAAAAATACTTACCCAATAAATTAAAAATCCTCAAAAATATTGAAAAATCATTTATATACAGTATGGGATGGTTAGGTTTTGAAATTTAAAATGGGGTATTTGTGTCATTCTACCTCCAAAAGTTACTCAATATTAATCATCAATTTAGTATTCTCTCCCTTGAAAACCATGTGTTATTATAGATTAAAAATATTTTATAATTATATTTATTTATCTCCTATAAAAATCTTATCTAGATATTATTTTAATTTTCAATTTTATGGATGTATTTGTGAGGTTAAGTTAATTCTGCTGAATTCTATCCATCCTTGTATAACTGTCCATTCTTGGTCCTTCAAATGGGGGATACATATTGAATAGTATAAAAAAAATTAATACAAACTATTCAGTAATATTTATATAAATTTCAATATATAAATCTAGAACACATAAAATGTTATAAAAAAATCACTACTTTGATCCTAATATGGTACAAAATAAGTTTTGCATGGAATTTTTAAATTTCATCTCAAAACAAATATTATCATTAAATATTTTAATAATTATAAATATCAGAATATTAAAATAATTTTTAGAGAAAAACTATTTACCATTAACAAGTATTATTAAATCCCCCACACTTACCCTTTTTCAGTCGTGGGAAAAATCCCATGTCATGAAATCCAAAAAATTCATCTTCTGAAATTGTTTCAATCCATTATATCAATATTAGTATAACAAGAATTAGAAAAAAAATACTTCATCATAAAAAAAATAATTAAGTTAGTGTATCATAAATTTTATAAATAATTTGATGAGATGAATGATACAAATTAGGTATAAAAATTTATTTGTCAAATCTAATATAAATTTCACATGTATTTGTGGCAACCTCTTCATGGTTTTATCTCTACCCTTTATACAATATATTCAGGCCAAGTAAATTTTTTCTTCTCACATTATTCATTTCCACTGATCGAATTCAACATCCTTTATAATCAAATTCGAAAACCCACTAATATATTAATTTACAAAATACAAACCTTAATATTCAATCATTGATATATCTATATGTGGTACATTTCATCATTCCACTATTTATTGTTTTCTTAAATTTTATATTTGACATGATTTATTTATTTATTATTTTATTGAGGAATACAATATTCAAATATTAGGTACACATGGATTTTTAAATATGGTATAGAAGTGGAACTGATTGGAATGTAAATTAACATATAGTAAGACTATTATAAGATGAAAAATATTACATAACTTTGATATACCATCAATTGTGTAAGAGAAACTCAAAATTCATGAATATATGTGAATTTTGTGGGGAAATTAAATAACATAATTTTCCAATAAATGTCTTGTAAATAATGATGTTAAAATATCAAGGTATTCATAGATACAAAATCAATCTTATAATTGTA
The DNA here is from genome assembly GCA_963277665.1 of Viscum album. Lineage (NCBI taxonomy): Eukaryota > Viridiplantae > Streptophyta > Magnoliopsida > Santalales > Viscaceae > Viscum > Viscum album. The sequence goes on along the minus strand of OY728133.1, from coordinate 715,164,318 downwards.
CAATATACACTTTCACTAAAATTGACCTACAATGATGATAACATACCCATGATTAACATTCTTAATATGAGGTTGGAAAAATTAAAAATTGATTCAATATGTTATTCGATGTAATGAGAATGTGAGATGATATTTTTAATTATTCCATTTTTTTATTTAAAAAAATAGAAATTGATAGAAGAAATAAAAAGTAAAGAAATATCTTAATGATGCTACAAAAAATGGAATCCCAAACACATAAATGAAACTACCTGTATGAATTAAAGCATAAGAAATAGGTGTAAGGTAGGAATATATAAATATGGAGAGATAAAACCTAATGTATTTTTAATTTGGTTGCTCTTAGTTAGGATTCTAATTAACAGCTCTTACAAACTAGAATATAGATTAAATGAATTACTTAAAACTAAATAAAGAAGTATATTTCACAAAGTATAGATAAACATATGTTATCCCTCTAGAGCTATTTTGTTTATACTACCTTTAACCAAGCAGTTGAATTTTGTTATAATTGATCTGAATTTTGACTAAGTTTTGATGAATGTAATCACAATATGCTTGTTCTAATAATATTAGTAAGTGGGTAAAAGGAGTAGAGTCCCCAAATAAAATATAAAAATTATCCCACCCATTGAATATGAAAATATAATATGTAATTATTGGGTGGAGGGTTAATAAATAAGGGGAACTCCCTATAAAAATTTGTGTTTTCCCCCTCTATTAGATGTTCATGTGTACATCTAGGAGGAAATAACATTACCTAGAGCTTATTGGAACCTTATTCTTCTTCTTCAACCAAAACCTCTTTTTTGGTTCCCTTGAAAATATCCAGGGTTGGTTTAAAAAGTGTTCATTCCCAATAAAAATTATAGTAAAAATTATTTAACAATTCTATTTTATAAATATTAAAATAATAATAATTTAAATCTTCATGATCTCCAAAATTGTGAATAGCTTTAATGTCATCTTACAAAACCCCTATAACTTCTTCTTCATTGGATTACAAAGCCATACAATCCCTGAGGATGTTTTGTGCATCTTTATCATCATCACACACAAATGAAATCATATGAGATGATTATTTGACACACAAATAAGGGTGGTGAATCAGATTTGATAAAAAATTAAAATAAAAAACAAACAAATCCAAAGTTAAGTATAATCTATTTTGTTGATCCACATCATATGTATGTCCTTATTGGTGGAAAATTTAGAGGAAATATGTGGTTTTTGTGAGAGAAATATTTTTCAATGTAGTCACCATATCAGTAATGTATTCATCAATGTTAGGTATATATTTTTTATCATTGGTCTCATGATTATGGAATTCAGGAAAATATTATGAGAATTAAATTATTTTATTGTATAATTATTCAAGATATTAGTATTCAAGATCATATTTGAAATTTATAATGAAATCATTAGACAAATATCCCCCACAAATACACTTTTAAAACCCTCTTTTTTTATTCTAAAATTCATCATTCTTCATTTTAAGATGGTTTATCAACAGATAATTCGATATTATTTATAACTTTTTGATGAAAATGAAACCTAAATGAAATCATAAAAGAGGTTGAATAAAAAACATTACACCTCAAAGATGATTTAAATTTGATCGGCATTATCATACAACCTCTCAAAAATATATTTTATTTTAGAAAGTACAACATAGTAGATGAACTAGATACTTCTACAGAGGATTAATTGAATTTAAAAAAAATTGTTCTTAAAAAATAATAAATGAATGAATTGAAAATATTGAAAATAGTTTGGGGGGGGGGGGTTAATTGGTTTTTGAATAACAAAAATAAAATAAAATAAATAATTAATAAATGAAACAATTTCTATAAAAACACTAATATGAGAATAATTACGTTATCCAATGTACCCATTAATTAATAATTAATCATTATCCACTAATATAAAATTGATTCAATTATGTTTCCCCAATTTGTTAACCCTGAACCCTATAAATGAAAACACGGACACAAATGATAAGCTATCTTCATTGCATCCAATTGCATTACACTAATTAGATTGTGGTTAAAAAGTTAACTTATGATTATTGTAAAACTTTTGAAACACCTAATATATATAAATGATAATTGAATGAGTTTTTGGATTACATTTGATCCCTAAAAATTGATCATAACATGATTATATTTGATAACTAAATTGCTACTCTTATGATTCACAAGAACCTGACCACACTATGAATATTTTAATCATTAGATTGATATTAAGAAAAAAATTCATTAACCATAAATTTTTGAATTACTCTGATTTCATGTATTCAAAACAACTAATGCTGGAGTTATTAATAAGATCGACAACAAATAGAAGTTCTCTCCCATGTGTAGAATTGTAATCATTGAGATGTTTTTTATAAGAAATGGTTGAAAAGGGTGTATCCAAATATTGTCCCATCTCATAGATTCTAGAGAAAAGAATAAATATGAATATATGATAATATAATAATAAATAAGTTTTACTAATTATTAAAAAATATTATAATCATAAAATAAAAGTAACACAACATATAACTGGGAGAAGGGTGCCTTCTTGAATGAGATCTATGAACTGATACATTCTTATTAAAAATTTATAGGTTGTGAAATGGGACAAAGAATTTCCGAAAAATCATAACCAATCCATTAAAAATCATCCCATATAGTGAAAATCATATTTAAATTTATCATTGGAGGTTTTGGGTTTGAAATGTAAAAATCTGTACATGCATCTTTCTGCACACCAAAGTAACTCTATATTAATCAGCATTTTCAACAACAATATATTGAGAAGTAGTTATCAATCCAGTTCAATAAAATGATCTAATTTTAGTAGTTTAATGTATCTGAAAATTTCATCAAAATATAAGTAGTAATATAGATGTTATGGGTGAATTCGTGAGGTGTAGTTCATTATTTTGAAATCAGTTAGTCCTTGCATTATATCCATTTTATATCCTTCATATGGGTCATTAATATTTAATATATAAATATAAATTTTTTAAAAAAGAAAAGAATATTTATATAAAATTTAAGGTCTAAATCTAGTACACAATAAAATTAAATTAAAAATTACTTCTATGATATTAATACTCTGAAAACAGAATTTCCAAGAGATTTTAAAATTTAATCTCAAAAAAATATTATCATTAAATCATAAAATAAGGATCAATGTAAAGAAATTATATAAAATATTATAAAAAATATATTCAACAATAACTTGTATTAGAAAATCCACCACACTTACCCATTTTCACTCCCTAGAAAAACACCATGTCATATAATCCAAGAAATGATCGATGAAGAAATTTTTTAATCCATGATAGCAATATGATCATAGAAAAAATCAAAACAAATTCAATTTCAACAATTAATTAATTCAATGTCTCATAATTTGTTTAAAAATGGTAATATTAATTACATTAATCAGGTGAAAACAAGTTATGAGACAAATATGACATAAAGTCCACATGTGTGTGTGTAAAACCCTTTTCAAGATTACCTCTCCACCCTTTATCTAATATATTCCAATAAATTTAAATTTTTCTTTTTACCTAATTTATTTCCACCTTAGATGTTCAATATCCTTTTATGTAAAATTCCAAAACCCGCTAATTTAGTCATTCCCTATGTTCAAAACCTATTCAAACATACTAGATATCCCCACATATGTGACATTTAATCATTACCCTCATTACTGGTTTTTAATTTTTGTTTTGATTTTATTATTTCTATTGAAGAAATTAAAAATTCAGATATCATGTACACACACATTTTCCAATCTAGTATAGAAATTGAATTGATTAGAAGTGAAATTATTATATAGAAAGACTATTTTTTAAGACTAAAATGATTACATAATATGGATATTCCTTCAATTGTGTTATTGAAACTCAAAAATCATGATTTCGTGTGAATTGTTTAGAAATATTAAATGACACAATTTTCGACATATTTCCCAAAATGAATGATGTAAAATATAAAGTGATTCATAAATACATAGTCAAATATATCATTGACAAATTCCACATTCACTAAAATTGATCTCTAATGATGAAAACATACCCATTTTTAAAATTCTTCCCTGGACATTGGAAAAATTAAAAATGAAATCAATAGGTTCTATAGAATAAATGAGCACGTGGAATTATTTTGTTTTTATTATTATTTATTTTTAAAACAAAAAAACTAAGGAATAAATAGAAATGATGATCCTAAATAATCTACCCAAAAATTATTCCCCCAAACATAAATGAAACAATGCATATTAATTAATGCACAAGCAATGTGTGTTGGTTAAGAATCAAGAAAGATAGAGAGAAAAACCTAGTTTGTTTTTTATTTGGGGGATCTATGTTAATCACCCAATTACCACATTAAAAAACCAATAAAATATAATAAAATTATATAAAATTAAATAAATAAGTAAATTTAAAAACTTAAATATTAACATGGGTTATCCCCCAAGTGGTGATGTGTGTATACTATATACATTCACGAAGATACAGTTGTACATCATGGATTTGAAGGTGGATTATGTTTTTAGGTCAGCAACCACCACATTTATTTTTACCAATTTATATATGTTGGTACCATTATTGGAGTTCCCCAATTAAAGAGAGAAATTATTCCACCCCTAAAATAGCAAAACAGAAGAAGTAATAATTTGGTGGAGTTGAAATAAAAAAGGGTATTCCCTACCAGATTATTTTTTGTCGTCATCTTTTAGATCATTATTTGTTTGATGAAGGGTAAATAACATCACCACAATTTTTTTGAGATCAAATTTTTCTTCAATTTCAACCACCACCTCTGATGTGGTCTCCTTGACAACATCCATGTTTTGTTTCAAAAGTGTTGATTCTGTATAAAAAAAACTAGGGAAAATTATTTAACAATTCCATTTGATAATTATTAAAACTTGAATAATTAAATTTTCTATGATCCCCCTCATTGATATTATCTTTTAATATAACCTTTAAAACCCCTATAAATTAATATTCATTTAATTTCAACAACATCTTCCCTATGAGTGTGGTTATTCCATCCTCATCATTATCACATAACAAGGAAATCATATGAGATTATACTTTAAAACAAAAATATGGGAATTGTATAATATTTGATAACAATGTAAAATAAAATACCATTAAATCTAATGTTCAGTCCAATCCCTTTAGTTTATCCACATCATATGCATGTTATTCTTAGAGGGCCCTTGGGAGGATATCAATGATTTGTCTGAGAGAAATATGTTTCAATGTAGTCACCACCTCCCAAACCTATTAATCAATGCTAGGTAGATCATTTTGATCTCTAGAGTTTTATTGATGGAATTCAGAAAAATATTATAAAAATTCAGTCATTTTATTGGATGAGTATTAATGATATTGTTACTTAAGATATCCTTAGAAGTATCTTATTGAATCATTAAACACATATACTTTATAACCATACTTATACAATCCTCTATATTGTTTATCTAAAATTAAAAAATTTCAATGAATAGAGGTTTTTCAATAATTGCGGAAATTTTTTAATAAATTTTCAATTAAAATGATTTCTAAATCATATCCTAAAAGGTTATAAAGAAAACACATTCGTCCCTATAGATGATTCCAATTTGATGAGTGTTATCTCTCACACTCTCATTTTTTTACTAAGTGAATCACACTGACTGATCTAGGTCCTTATCTTGAGGATGAATTAAATTGAACCACCAAAATGGATAAATATTGGGGGTGATTGATTGAAATTTGAATAAAGAGAAATAAAATTAAAAATAAAGAAGCAATTAAGGGAACAATTTATTTCAAAACACTAATATGAGAATGCGTAATTGATCTAATATATATCTTAATTAGACATTAATAATTATTCATTAATATTAAATTAATTCAACTATGTTTCCCTAATTTTTTAACCCTGAACCATTTAGACTAAAACACAACCACAAACCCCAATCTATCTTTGTGACTTATAATCACAGTAACCTAATTTGATTATTGAACGAAATTTAACCTATGACTACTGGGAAATTAGAAAAATTCCTACACTATATTAATGTTAAATTAGTGATTTTAAAGATTATATTTGAACCCTAATTATTGATCCTTGGTTTATTATATTTGACTTTTAAATTTTCACATGCATGATTCACAAAAGCATGGCCTTGCGGTCAAAGTGTAAATCATTTGACTGATCATAACTCTAAAAACTCATTTCATTAACAATTTTTTTTGAATTAATATGATTTAATTTGTTCAAAAATAATAATTAATTAGTTAATAATAATATTGATTACAAATAGAACTACTCTCCCATTGGTGGGATTGTCAACATTGAGACGATTTTCATAAGAAATAGTTGTAAAGGGTATAACCCAATATTACCCCAACTCATAGATTCCATAAATAAGAACCCATAAAAAAAAAATTAAATACAATAATACATATGTTTTATTAATTATTAAAATATATTACAATTAAAAAATAAAAGTAAAGATATTACAAAGTATAGGTGGGGAAGTAGCGCTTTCTTAGAATCATTTGACAATGGAATTATTCATCAATATTGATATATGGAGAAATAGAACCCACCAATTTGGAAAAAACATTGTCAGTCCTCAAAAACCCTTCCGAAGAGTGAAAATATCTTTTAAATAGAATGTGAAAGGGTTGCAGTTTTAAATTTAAAAATGGGTATATGTATCATTCTGCCTCCAAATGTTACTCTATATTGATCCATATTTTCAACCAGGCTTACACGTGATCCAAGAATCACTCTATTTTAATAAAATTCTAAAAATTTATTCATTATTTACATCTAAAAAAATTATTGAAATCAACATTGTAATTGATAAGTTACTTCCAAATTAGTGAGGTGGGATACATTCAACCAAATTTAGTCCATCCCTGTATTAATTTCCATTATCAGTCCTCCACATGTGTGATCCAGAGTGAATTTTATATAAACATTAGATGAAAAATGATTATAAAATTTCATTTCCCTGTTATGCATACATGAATATTTATTATGAAACTACTCCCATGATTTTAAGTGGTAAAAAAATATATAATTTTCCCGTGATTTTAAAATTGAAGCTTAAAAAACATATTTTAATTAAATCATAAAATAATTATCAATATAGAAGAATTATGTAATATTCTATAAAATAAATATTAATTAAACAAATTCTTTATATTTAAAAAAAAAATTTAGCGTTATTCATGAGAATGGTTTTTTTTTTTCAAACAAATCAACTCATCTACTTATCTTAATGATTAATATCTTAATGTTATTTTCTTTATGAATATCATATGAAATAATATTTTTTATTATATCTGGATAATATTATTATGTAAAATTCAAGAGGATGTTTTTCTATTTTTGAATCAATTTTGTGGGTTTTTATTAGGATCATCAATACTAGTTCTTTTTCTTGGGTACTCTAGAGAGATATCACAAATTTTTTATTAAACCACGTATGTTTTAAGATTAAAATTTATTATTGAATAAATTTTTGGTGACCTTAAATCTATATACCTAGAAAATATTATGGATGAACACTACGAGGAAACATGAGTTTCTTGAATTCACTTTGACTTTCAATGAACCTCTAGAAAAATAAGTAGTAATCATTTAGCATATAAATAAATACATAAATCGACATGCTGATGAGTTTTATAGTTACATGGTTACATTTTATATTTTTAATTAGCATGGTTTTGTCTCATATTTACAACTAGTGGACATTATAAAGAAATTTGGTTATGTTAGGTTCCTAACCTCACTTCTTGTGGGATTCCTTAAGGGATCCAAGATGTAATTAATTTCTAGACTTCAAGGAATGGTTGATTTATAGTTTTATGTTGTAAATAAAACCATTAATTTTAAAACAATTCAATTTATTAGGTTGGTTTTATTAATTATTGATCATCTCTAAGGTATAAATTAAATGTGAGAATGGGAACGTGAATAAAAAATTAGTTAAATTCATATCTTTCATCACTTTTTTTGTCACAATTTTTAAACTATAACTTTTATCACAACACTAAATTACATTTGATAGTATAGGGATATTTTTCATCTTTTGAAGTTCATTAAAATTATATCATTGTTTACTATCTCACTAACATGAATGTCACAAAATTTTAAACTGTTAACCAATAATTGGTAAAAATTTTAAGTGATTTCTTGAGGATTATCATTGATTTAAGCATGGAAGAGTTTAATGTGTCATTTTTTTATGAAAACATCACATTAATATTTCCCCATAGTGTGTGATTTTTTTGGTCAATGGTAATTTTGAAGACTCTTTTTCAATGTATGTCATGTCAAAAGTATCATTATTTGTTAAAATGATGGAAACAAATATTTTTGTGTGTTCTTTATTGAAAATTATTTTAAAATTTTTACATGTATATATATTGAATAAATTTTTGGAGTTATTTTTGTGCATTAATAATGAAATATTATATGAGTTTATTTTATTTATATTTTTTTGAAAAAATAAATGTGTGTTATGGTTTTAAAATTAAATTGATTGATTTTTTATTTTTTAGAATATTTGTGGGCTAATTTTTTCTATTTTTAAAAATTAAAATAAAACATTAAGGGTGGTAATATTTTTTAAAAATTATTACAGATTGATTTTAAATTCTAATGAAAGTTAAATTGTTTCATTATTTTTCAATGAAAAATGTCATTTGAATAAAAAATTATGAGATTTTTTTTAAAAAAAATATAAAATGAGTTGAATCATATTCTTTGAATATGAAATATTAAAAAACAATTTTCAATTTTTATGTAAAGATCATTCAATATGGGAGTGACTGTTTTAATTATGGGGATGTTTTCTGATTTACTACATGAGCAATTAGTTTATACTAATTTCATGAATTAAAATGATTTTTTGGAATTTAAATATCATTATAAAAAGCATAATTATTATTTGTTTTTTAGGATTTTATTTTTTCCTACTAAAATAAAAATTATATTTTTCTAGAACTTTAATTTGACTAAATAAATCTCTTAAACCTGATAAACAAACTGTAACTAGACCAATTCTTTTTTTTCACCCAATTAACATAAAAAATGGAATAATTTTAGATCCCATTTTCCATGAAATATTTTAGTTCTGAACACCTTTTTCAACACCAATTCTTGCAAGGACCAACCTTCTAATTCATACTCCTCACCAATCTATCCAACAATCACCTCTCCTTGCAACTATAGACCCTATTTTCAGATAAACTATGCCCCATTCCAACCATGTTGAGTTGTTATTTATTTACCTTAGTGAAGCACTTGACTAAGAATTCCATTCTTTGGTCTACAACATGACCCCATGACTCCTTTGAAATCCATTAATTTCAAACCTTTTGTTGTATATATCCTTGATCGTGCCCCACCTATAACTAATCAAAAATAAATATCCCATTATTATATGTTTTATAACAAATAATTCCACAATTACTTTAACAATAAATTTTAGATATATATTTTAATATAATTAATAAAATACCTTTAACAATAAAACCCATACTTTTCCCACAATATAGAAATTTTTTCACTAAACAAGAATCTTCAAATGACACACCTACCTTATTCATGGAAAGAACCTCATAACCAAAATTTTGACTTCAAAATTAGTCATACACATCCTTAATATTTTTAAAAATCATTTCAATATTTGGGATGAGCATAAAAAACATATTAAGGGGTATAAAAGAATCAGAAAACATGATTGGACCTCAAAATTCATGGAAACCTATGAAATGTTTTTCCTTCAAACAATACTTTTGAGATTGTAAAATATCTAAAAACATCACATGAATATATAAAATAACAATAAAAAAATATCAGAGCATGATAAACATGTTAAAAGATAGAATGTTCTACAAAAAATAAAACATGTTATGATAAACAATGGTTAATGATCTGTGAGGAAACATCAAGAAATGCTTAATAATGTCTATATGTAGAATTTTAATAATGGTAAAATTATTTAAACGCATAACACATTTTTTGTAAGTACATTCCATATATTATTATCAAATATCGATTCATTTTTATGAAAAACACGCAAAATATCATGATATATAAATCATTTCACAGTGAATTAGGGTGATATATAATTTAGTTACCACCCATCATATCATAATACATCATGAATATGCATGCCACATGAACATGAACACAATCATAAATCAATAAAAAATCATGATAGAAAAAAATAACATAAATGATTTTTTTCAATATACCTTGATAAAGATTCATAAAAATTTACCTAAAAACTAGGTTTTTTAGTCTACCCATAAATAGAAATTATTTTAGAGGAATTAGATAATCCCTTTATTGTTGAATAAAATGGAAGGAAAAGAATATAACATCATAAGAGACGGAAAATTCATTGATATTCTTAAATTAAATACTTGGAAAAACATGAAAATGAAAATTTTAAAGGGGAACGACATACCTGGATCCTTGTATCTTTCAATATAATATCTACTTTCTAGATAATAAAATTATATTATTTACATACATGATTCATAACCATTTTCATATTAATTATTCCTTTTCATTTATTTTTTTATCAATTCTCATTTATATGATTAATTTTTCATACAACAATTTTGTTTTTGATTATTTATGTTCTATAGTTATAAAACATATATAGTATAAAAATATATGTCAAATACTCTTATTTAATGGATCCATAGCCTCTAGAAGTTTCAAGTTGTATATTAGATATCATTTTAAAAGAAAATAATTCCATGATCTGGATTGATATTTATTATTTAGAAAATCTTCATCAGTAATATTATTTTAAATTATTAAAATTACATTTAATTATTTACTTTATAAATCGTAAAAAAATTAATATTTCATAAATACCATTTTTAATAAAATAATGTGTCTTCAATAATGTGGGTGGTTGAATCGACCCAAACACAAGTGAAACATAAATATTGATTATAGAACCATATATTTTTAGTAGTATGTTATTATTATAGAATTATTTTTATTGGGAATAATAAATCATTATGTTATTTGAAGTTGACCCAAATTGATTATGTCAACTAAAGTGATTAGATCATTATCTATGATATAATTAATATTTAAATCTCAAAACTATATAGAGATTTATTCTCAAAAATCATCAAGGGGATACATAGAATATCTAAGAAGGATTTTTAAAAGGACTATAAGTGTTCTACATTATCTAAAATTTGGGTTCTCATCCATCACTTTTTTGGGATTTCAAATAAAATCATGAGAATGTTCATTAATTGGAAGATTCACTTTAACTTTTTTGGTGGTTGGATCATGCTGGTGAATATTTTTTATATCCTCAATTTCTATTCATGTGCTCTAAATTTATCAATCCCCTAGAATAATCATATGTAACATTGAGTATAACCTAAATAGATTCATCTATGACCCCCATCAAATGGGCGACCTCACTGAGCCTACTAGACAAGGAGAGTAAACCCAATTCAAGAAGGCTTTTTCAATCTTAGGATCACAGATAAATGTATGAAGGTAATACCTGAAAATTTAACTCAGGAATATATCTTAAATTAGAACATATGTGCCAAATTAATTAATAAGAATTATGGGAGTTCCCAAATCTAATGGATTAATGGTTTTACCAGTTCTTATATCTTATGAAATATTCATGACTCTATTTGTATTATATAAGATAGGTACTACAAGATCATTGGTAGAGGTAATATTTACTTCTAGAAATACATATGAGTTGATAATACCCTTTTCAACCCATGGTTTCTTGTCTTAAACAACCAATTTAGTTATGATTTTGAGAAACTATAATTTTTGGAAGAGGTACTTATTAGTGAAAAAATGCCCTTTTTAATATTATAAAACTAACTAAGGATTCATATATATATTTCTTTACTCAATCTTCATCATTTAGACTTAACAGCATAGATTTCAATAATAATAATCATGTGCAATATAGTACAGATGACTTTGCTTGTAAATTACGATGCAAATAGCTTCCTATGTAACTCAAATCCATCATTTGAGATCAGACGAAATATGAAATACCTAAGGATGTTTATTTAAAAATAAGTGGCATCTATATTGCCTACAAATGTATGTGCTATGAGTATGAAAAAATTAAATCATTTTTACATTTATTTATGAAAGGGGATTTTCATAGATATGTATGGTTTACTCTGATGATATTCTTGGAATACGATGCATGTTATCAGTATTTCTATATTTTTATAGTTTTTTCATTGAAATCCATATAGATATATATATATTAAAGGTCATGTTTTATATATTATATTCTCAGCTAGTAGCTCGGTGAAGTGGGAAGCTCGGAATATAGTCTAACATAATAAAATGAAACAAATTTTCAATTACTACAAAGATTAAAAAATATCTAGTTATCTCTATTATATCATTGTGTATGGGGGTGAAGCATCAAAAATTTGTAAGGAACAATATTCCTCATTCCATCTCATCTATAACAATTTCCAAAAGTAAAGATAACAGATGCTTGGTGTATTGGACACAACATAAAATAGGTTTCAAACAAAATATGTATGGTTCAGGTGTTGATGGATTCATACACGGAGGTGGTATTTTCCAAGACATTCATTGTTCAGTCATTAGGGATTTCTTGACCTTATATGGGGAAGGAAGATCCATCCATATAGATGACATGGATTTTCTCTTTGTGATCAATTTATAGAGGTTAAGAAATATTAATCACTTCCTGGTTCAATATGAATTTTCTATGGTGGTTGATTACTTATTGGGGTGCTCCCCTAGAATTAGAACCATTTCATACATCAAAAAGTCTTGTAGAATCATGCTTCATACTAGTGCAGAGTTTTTACATACCCAGTGTGAGGGGAATAAGCCAGTTGATTTTCTTACTTTCCAATAAGGGAAAAACAACTTTTTCTGAAGGGAATAAATCGCGTCACAAATAGTCCATTGAAGAGAATATTTGTGATGGGAGCATCGACCTATCGTAAAATGTTCTGCGCTGTTTTGCACGGTTTGTGTGCCAAACCGCGAGAAGGGTATTTGCGACGATGAGGCACCCCTGTCGCAAATATCAGGAGGCAGTAAATACTCTTTTCAATGGGACCCGTCACAAATAACCAACGACGGTATATACTATTTGTGATGAGATGTTTTATCATTGCAAAAAGAGTGTCAGTAGCCAAACGGTTTATGACAGGACTCATCACAAATAGTCTTTTTACCGCTGACAGTAATTAATGTGGCCGAAGGTTTTTGTCATGGGTATCCCATCGCAAAAAAATTGTAACGCCCCGGCCCTAGTTACCCAGAGTCGGTGCATTATTTCATAACATTGGAATGATCACAAGAAATATCAAATCTCAAAAGACCGATTAGTTTAGTAGCCTTGGAAACACTAGATATATTAATAATTCATACAGTACATCATAAAATTGAAAACTAAAACAACATCTTTTCTTCATAGTCCACACTCATATCCCCACATACTATCCCAGTAGGTCATTCATAAATTACTTCTTCACATCCTGGGAAAAATAAAACATTGAAATGGGGTGAGCAAAAATGCCCAGTATGGATAACAATATAGCAGAAACTTTCATAAATAAGAATAAACATTTAAGGTAATGTATAAGTATAACAAAAGCCTTTTAAACTTGAACTTCAACATAGTATGGAAAAAGTAAAATGAAATAATTCCATTTACTTATTCACATGGATATTCTACTCATCAAATAATTACATGCAATATCAATAACCACTTTCATAATGATGGAATGCATAATTGCAGACTATCATAACCACATAACCAAGGTCTCGTGCCAAGACTAAAAATAAGATTTTGTCAAGGCCTTGTGCCAAGACACTATTTTGTCTCATGATACCTATCGATGCATCGAGGAGCTATAGAGGGCTCCACCCGTCACTTACTAATTCCAATGCATTCCCATATAAAAAGGTTTAAACGTAACATAAACATTCGTATTAAAACTAGCATACAAAATGTCAATACTTTCGCCATAAACCATGAATGGTATAAAAATAACACATCCACAGTAAAACATATCACAAAACCTTCAATAAAATACAAAAGTTTGTATCATAATAAATCAACTTCATATAAGCTTAAAATCCATCAAAGGATGTTGACATAGATGAAAATCAAAACTATTTGAGAGAAATATCACTTTTCTCAAAATCATTGAAATGTCACACGTTTATAGAGGAAGTAATTTAAAAGTGGTTTTTGAATCAAAGTGTCCCATACCACTTTGAAACTTTTGAAAAGAAATATCATATAAAAACATTCATGTCAATATAAATAAATCCTTAAAATCATTTTGAAGACATGGACATCAATTAAAAAGATTTAGAAATATAAATCTTTAAAACATTTAAAATTATGATCTTGATAAAGAGTTACTTTCATAAATTCATAAAATATACATTTTTAAATCATTTAAAAGTCACATAATTATAAAATAAATCATTTACTTTGAAAATATTCTTATAATAATCTAAGTTAAGCTTTAAAGATTTTATAACGGCGGAAAATAACCGCACCCGCCGTATAAGTTAAAAAAACATTCTTACCTTAATTCTGTCGAAAAGGTTAAAAAGAACCTTGTTTGGAAAACAACGGAAAGATTCCTTTATAAACCACTTATAAAAATTCAAACAAGGGTATAAATGACATTAACCCATATTATTCTAAATAGTAAAAATGTTTTGAAATACATTTTTAAGAAACATGGATGTGGATGATAAAGAGATCCCAGTAGATTATTACGTATAAACAACCTCGGATAATGAAGAAACTGTGAAATAAACCCTTACCTTGTACTTTTCCTTGGTTGAGGGTAGGTTAACCTCCAGTATAATGGTGAAATAATTATTATTAAATTATAAAAGATTCATATATATTAATATGATATCATATATGATCTTTTAACTTTGCTTTGTTAATAATATCTTAGTATTATCGTTGTTTCAGGTGTTAACTTACTCATTTTCTTTTATATTTTTTGTTACATAAGCCATGTATGTCATGGATAGGTTGTATCTTATTCATATTCAGAATTATATCAAGTCCTTAAACATTATTTTTAAAACATCAAATGATAATTATACTTGAATGGATATGATGGAGAATGAATCTCATCACGTTCGTGGAAACGGTAGTCCGTACGTACGCACGAGCGAAAATATCATTCTTTTGATATTAAAATAATATATAATTGGATATTATATCATATATACAGAATCATTATCATTTTATATTTATTATTTACATGAGTTACACATCATTGTTATACCCATCCAAATAATAATATATTGAATAACAATTACACCACGACGTGGAGACGGTAATCCGTACGTACGCACGTATGGTGACATGTTATTCAAAGGGTAGATAGAATACTGAATATTGTTGTACCATCACAGTATATATAAGATACTGAAGTTATTATTTTATAATGGTAATAACAAAGAAATAAGAAGTGGAAGAAGAAATGAATTTGAAAAAGGGTGGGGAAAACATTACCTCTTCTCCGGGTCCTTCCTTTTGATTTGATCCAAAGAGCTACTTTGGTTGGCTTTCTAATCAATATAATGCCTCTAGGTTGTAGTAAGGGATGTTGAGAGAGTATTTGGGTAGAGTTTGGCCGAACCAAAAGGCTTTTAAGGTGTGATGTAATGAGAAGGGGGAGTTCCCTTTTATAAGAGGGGTGTGGGGCACCTTTTGAAAAGCTAGAAATATTTATTTATAATAAATTAATATTCGGTTTCTAATGGCTCCAAAGTTGATTATTAAAAGTTTTCAGTGGGGATAAGTCGAAAAAAATTCAACCAATATAATTTAGACAGGTTTTGGTTACTATATTAACCTTATATTTTAGTTTTAACTCTTAGTTAATTAGTTTGACATTTACCATTTCACTTTGTATTTTTATATTATATAGTTAATAAAAATACTATATACATCCAAGAAACCCCTAAGTGGTAAATTAATGATACACCTATCGTGATATATGTCTCTTGGCCTAACCTTAGATTTATAGGAATTTAATATCAATTAATAATATAATATTTGTTTTAAAAACTCTTTTGTGTCAATTTTGACACTATTCAATAGTTATTTTTTTTGAAACTCATAACAGAATGATTACTTCGAATAATGTCACTTAAATCAATCCTAATATGTCATAGTATCCTAGAAAATTAGTTTAATTCATTAAAAGTCTCGAATTATATTTTTTGGGTATTTATAATATCAATTATTTTAACTTTTCACTATTATGGTAATTACTACATCATCATTGTGTCATAAATAAATTAAATTATTTAATGTCTAAAAATTATAAATAAAATATAATTATTTAGGAAATCATTTTATCTTTCTAATTAATATTTACAATCGAATTTATCTTATGTATAACCATATATTAAAAATACTTTAGTAAATAATCTTTGATTTTAACTCTTTTAACTCTTCTTTGAATTAAATAATAATAAATGTCCTAATCTAATCCAAGTGGACCTAAATGATAATATTTTATTAATAAGGTTGTTTTTGGTCGAGATAAACTTGTCCAATATAATTAGGACATGTGTAGGGTAATAATAATATCATTTCTACCCTTAATTATCCTATTTACTTTTAACCGTGGTAAATAAAAGTAAAAAGTTACTATTCACCAAAAATTATTTTCATCTCATTGAACCCCATTTTACTTCATTATATTAACCATGTCTCTCGTATTTTTTAAATTCCATTCACAGAAGCGGTAAAATTAAATTTTATGAAAAATTCAGTTGTTTTAACTACCACTTAGTAGTTTCACTATTCATCAAAAATTGATGTTTTTCAGAACAATACCAAAATTTCACCCTAAGCTATAATTGATATTCCAAATTCAAAAATGATGTCTATTTTAAAAAATTAAAAACATATAAGTTGCATTAATTAATTTTATAATTAATTCCCACTGTCACAATAAATAGCGTGTTTTTAAGAAACAATATATATCAAAAGATTGACAATTGTTTAGGTCCAATTTCAAAGTGAAATTAATTATAATGAACACCATTGGATAAAATGGTAAAAATATATTCTAAATATACTTTAAAACCACTCAAATTCCTAATTTATCACTTTTAATTATTTTGATTAAAAAATTTGTTTTTAATTAAAATTTAGTAATTTTAACTATTCATCAAAATATTAAAGTTATCCAAAAAGTACCAAAATTTCACCCTAGGATAATTTTGATATTCCGAATCCAAAAATGAAGTCCATTTTGAGAGATAGAATTTATAAAATTTCAAAAAGTAGGTATTACTATTCATAACGGCTAGTTCGGTAAGTCATGATGCGCTTTAACTCGGTGTTGCGTGTAGTGAAAGTTATTGAATTATTTTGAAGAAATAACACACTATGAAATATTGGGGTGTTACATTCTCCCCTCCTTCAATAAATTGTGTCCTCGCAATTTGAAATTGTTCTTCGAAATTAAAAGGTTGAAAATAAAAAATATCTTTGTGGGAAAACCCACATCGGAAATTGGGTTACTCAAATTTAGTCTTAATATGAGGAAAAGAGAAATGAAATGGTCACCACCAAATTATGATCTCGATTAAGAGAACATTGGTGGAAATTAGAGACATATAATTGGAGGAAAAACATAAATATTTATAGGTAGTGATTGAGGTCATCAATCACAAACAAGTTTAAAATTGAGGTCCTTAAATTCATCAATCTATGATGATTTGAAATACCATCGGTTCAACAAAACATAGGGTATTAGGATAACACATTTTTGGTTTTAGGATTCCTTAAAGTATAAGAATTAATTTCTTCATAGAATAAGAGAAGAAGAAAAAATATATTCTTGGTAAGTAGAGTTCCATCCTTTAACTAATTTCTACCACAGACTCATCTTTCACTTTAAAAGATAATAGAACTTAAAAATAATATTCTATTTATCCTATTCGTATAGGGTTAAAAAATGAATTCATAATTTATCTAGAAGAACCATTAAAAATGACATTATTCAATCAAGGATAGCACGTGGGTCATTGTTAGGTGATACACCCTTGTCGCCCTTCAGTTGTGGGTTCAAGTCTCGCGACCTTGCCGGATGGGACAGGTTGCGGCCTGACCTCCGAGTTGTCCTTTTATGGAAATCCAAAATAATCCAAACTAGAACTATCCAAAATACTTCAGTCCAAAATTTATAAGGAAGTTAAACATAATAAAGATCATTTTTTCCGCATAATAACATGTAAAAACCTTCATCATGTATTCTTTTAAAACACTGCAACATCCTGAATTACCATAAAACATTATTGATTACATTCATGATCCCTTATTCCTTAAAGAATAATCGATATACTCCTTCAATCCAAATTTTTTTAAACCCCAACAATGATGGAATATACAAATCATTAATCAGTTTCACGGTAGTCAAGAATATCCAATATAATTTATCCAAATCAATCATGTATTATTCCAAAATCAATACCTCGGTATCAGAACTATATTATGGTTTATCATTCTCTCAACCATATATTTTCCAAAAATTTATCCTACTATTGAGTCACTTTTCTTTGTTCCACACAATCTCAAGTCCTTAATGAAGTAGTACTGCAGTACAATACTTATATACTCTATAATTGTTATAACATGTAAATTGTGGATTCAACACTCAATTGACATAATCAACATAAGAACTCTAATCATTCCTCTTCATCTGTGGTAATATCATAACTTGATTATTATCAAATAGCATCATTTGTGGCATAGTCTGATGACTGGGACATAGGTTCGCGTAGTGTCCAAACTCCTTTCAAATGAAGCATTGTACATTTGAAACAATTTTCTTACCCTTTCAGTCAAGTACTTTGTGCCATTTTCCTCCACACTTATAACAAACTCCCATTCCTTTCAGGAAAGTTCCAGGGTGTTTCTTCCCACAGTTATCACATATGGGAAAAATTTTCTTTTCCCTCTTCCCTTTATCCAACTTTCTCTCATTTATCTTTTTCTTCTCTTGCTTCCCTTCAAAGCCATAGGACTTAGTAAACTCTTTCTTATCTCATCAACACATGATATCATTTCTTCATATGATGATAGTATATGGGAGACTATTTCTCTTATAAATTCTGGATTATGAAGATGAAAGATATGATCCTTCTTTCTATTTGGATCATGTGCATTGCTGGAGTTCTCATTCCTTCTACTGGGCTCCATTTCTAAACAATGGCATACACTAGATTAGTTTATGAATAACAATACCTAATCCCAAACTTGTAAAACACATAACATAAATTAAATAGTTTATTTATATAATCTATAATCATAAAAATGTCTCCATTGAGGAAGTATATAATCATAAACCCTTCATAATGGTTTGTAAAGAAAATGAGAATTATCCTAAGCATATCCATCGGGAGTGTCGTAACCAAGAGTGCAGCAAGGCCCATTGTCGTGCACTAGTTCCCGTTTGAGTCCAGCTCAAAGCGGTGTTTTCGGGTTTTACCCCTATGTACATCTGTGCCAGAGCCGTCTCTACCGGATCGTATCCAGACAGGGATCTATTGCTCGGAAAACTCAAAAAATCTCTACAATTCCAAAATTCTAGGAATTTCTTATATACTAATCCTCGAAGTCCATCTTAAATCTATGTGCTCTAATCAGAGTTTATCTAAATCTAGCTTTCAAAGTTTGTACTAAACTTCCTCTGATACCAACTGTAACGTCCCGGACTCAGTTACCCAGAGTCGGTGCATTATTTCATAACATTGGCATGATCACAAGAAAGATCAAATCTTGAAAGACCAATTAGTTTAGTATCCTTTGAAACACTAGATATATTCATAATTATTACATTACATCATAAAAATGAAAACTACAACAACATCTTTTCTTCATAGTCCACACTCATATCCCCACATACTATCCCTGCAGGTCATTCATAAATTACTTCTTCACATCCTAGGAAAAATAAAACATAGAAAATGGGTGAGCTCAAATGCCCAGTAAGGATAACAATATAGAGGAAACTTTCATAAATAAGAATAAACATTTAAGGCAATGTACAACTAAAACAATAGCCTTTTAAACATGAACTTCAACATAGTATGGAAAAAGTAAAATGAAATAATGCCATTTACTTATTCACATGGATATTCTACTAATCGAATAATCACATGCATTATCAATAACCACTTCCATAATGATAGAATGCATAATTGCATACTATCATAACCACATAGCCAAGGCCTCGTGCCAAGACTACAAATAAGATTATGTCAAGGCCTTGTTCCAAGACACTAGTTTGTCTCATGAGACCTACCGATGCATCGAGGAGCTATAGCGGGCTCCACCCGTCCCATACTAAGTCCAATGCATTCCCATATGAAAAGGTTTAAACGTAACATAAACACTCGTATTAAAACTAGCATACGAAATGTCAATAATTTCTCCATAAACCATGAATGGTATAAAAATAACACATCCATAGTAAAACATATCAGAAAACCTTCAATACAATACAAAAGTTTTTATGATAATAAATCAACTTCAAATAAGCTTAAAATCCATCAAAGGATGTTGACATAGATGAAAATCAAAACTATTTGAGAGAAATATCTATTTTCTCGAAATCATTGAAAAGTCACACATTTATAAAGGAAGTAATTTAACAAAGGTTTTTGAATCTAAGTTTCCCATAGCACTTTGAAACTTTTGAAAAGAAATATCATTTAAAAACATTCATTTCCATATAAATAAATCCTTAAAATCATTTTGAAAACATGGACATTAATTAAAAATATTTCAAAAGATAAATCTTTAAAACATTTTAAATTATGATCTTGATAAAGAGTACCTTTCACAAATTCTTAAATTATTCATTTTGAAATCATTTAAAAGTTACATAATTATAAAATAAAACATTTACTTTGAAAATATTCATATAAGCTTCTAAGGGAAGCTTTGACGATTTTATAACGGTGGAAAATAACCGCACCCTCCGTATAAGTTAAAAAACATTCTTACCTTAATTCTGTCGAAAAGGTTAAAAAGCACCTTGTTTGGAAAACAACGGAAAGATTCCTTTATAAACCACTTATAAAAAGTCAAACAAGGGTATAAATTACTTTAACCCATATTCGTGTAAATAGTAAAAATGTTTTGAAATACATTTTTAATAAACATCGATGTGGATGATAAAGAGATCCCAGTAGATTATTACGTATAAACGACCTCAGATAATGAAGAGATTGTGAAATAAACCCTTACCTTGTACTTTTCCTTGATTGAGGGTAGGTTAAACTCCTGTATTATGGTGAAATAATTGTTATTAAATTATACAAGAATCATATATATTAATATGATATCATATATGATCTTTTAACATTGCTTTGTTAATAATATCTTAGTATTATCGTCATTTCGGGTGTTAACTTACTCGTTTTCTTTTATATGTTTTGTTACGTAAGACATGTTTGTCATGGATAGGTTGTATCTTATTCATATTCAGAATGATATCAATTCCTTAAACATCATTTTTAAATCATCAAATGATAATTTTACTTGAATGGATACGATGGAGAATGAATCTCATCGCGTTCGTGGAGACGGTAGCCCGTATGTACGCACAAGCGACAATGTCATTCTTTTGATATTAAAATAATATATAATTGGATAGTATATAATATATACATAATCATTATCATGTTATATTTATTATTTATATGAGTTACACATCATTATTATACCCATCCAAATAATAATATATTGAATAACAATTACACCACGACGTGGAGACGGTAAGTCGTACATACGCACATATGGTGACATGTTATTCAAAGGGTGGATAGAATACTGAATATAGTTGTAACATCATAGTACATATAAGATACTGGAGTTATTATTTTAGAATGGTAATAACAAAGAAAGAAGAAGTGGAAGAAGAAATGAATTTGAAAAAGGGTGGTGAAAACATTAACTCGTCTTCGGGTTCTTCCTTTTGATTTGATCAAAAGAGCTCCATAGGTTGGCTTTCTGATAGAACTAAGGCCTCTAGGTTGTAGTAAGGGATGTTTAGAGAGTATTTGGGCAGATTTTGGAATATCCAAAAGGCTTTTAAGGTGTGAAATAATGAGAAATGGGAGTGCCCTTTATAAGAGGGGTGAGGGGCACCTTTGGAAAAGCTAGAAATATTAATTTATAATAAATTCATATTCGGTTTGTAATGGCGAAAAAGTTGATTATTCAAAGGTTAAGGTGGGGATAGGTCGAAAACCATTCAACCAACAGAATTTTGATAGGTTTTGGATACTATATTAACCATATCATTTAGTTTTAACTCTTAGTTTATTAGATTGACATTTACCATGTCACTTTTTATTTTTATATTATATAGTTAATAAACATACTATATACATCCAAGTGACCCCTAAGAGGTCCATTAATGATACACCTATCATGATATAAGTTTCTTGTCCGATCCTTAGATTTTTAAGAATTTAATATCAATTAATAATATAATATTTGTTTTAAAAACTCTTTTATGTCATTTTTGACACTATTCAATAGTTGATTTTTGTGAAACTCATAACAGAATTATTACTTCGAAAAAAATTACTTAAATCAATCCTAATATGTCATATTATCCTAAAAAATTAGTGAAATTTATTAAACGTCTCAAATTATATTTATTTGTGTATTTATAATATCAATTATTTTAATTTTCCACTATTATGGTAATTACTGCATCATCATTGTGTCATAAATAAATTAAATTATCTAATGTCTAAAAATTATAAATAAAATATCATTATGTAGGAAGTCATTTTATCTTTCTAATGAATTTTTAAAATCGAATTTATCTTATGTATAAGCCTATATTAAAAATGTTTTAGTAAATAAACATTGATTTTATCTCTTTTAACTCTTCTTTGAATTAAATAATAATAAATGTCCTAATCTAATCCAAGTGGACCTAAATGATAATATTTTATTCCTAAGGTTGTTTTTGGTCGAGATACACTTATGAAATAGAATTATGACATGTGTTAGGGTAATAATAATATCATTTCTACCCTTAATTGCCCTATTTACTTTTAACCGTGGTAAATAAAACTAAAAAGATATTATTCACCAAAAATTATTTCCATCTCATTGAACAACATTTTACTTATTGATATTAACCGTGTCTCTCGGATTTTCAAAATTTTATTCACAGAAGCGGTAAAATTAAGTTTTATGAAAAATTCGGTTTTTTAACTACCACTTAGTAGTTTCACTATTCATCAAAAATTGAAGTTTTTCAGAACAATGCCAAAATTTCACCCTAAGCTATAATTGATATTTTGAATTCAAAAATGATGTCTATTTTACAAAATTCCAAACATATAAGTTGCATTAATTAATTTTATAATTAATTCCCGCTGTCACAACAAATAGCGTGTTTTTAAAAAACAATATATATCAAAAGATTGACAATTGTTTAGGTCCAATTTCAAAGTGAAATTAATTCTAACGAAAACCATTGGATAAAATGGTAAAAATATATTCTAATTATACTTTAAAACCACTAAAATTCATAATTTATCACTATTAATTATTTTTATTAAAAAAGTTGTTTTTTATTAAAATTTACTAATTTTCACTATTCATCAAAATATTAAAGTTATCCGAAAAGTACCAAAATTTCACCCTGGGCTAATTTTGATATTCCGAATCCAAAAATGAAGTCCATTTTGATAGATAGAATTTATAAAATTTCAAAAATTAGGTATTACTATTCATAACGGCTAGTTTGGTAAGTTATGGTGCGCTTTAACTCGGTGTTGCGTGTAGTGCAAGTTATTGAATTATTTTGAAGAAATAACACACTATGAAAACTTGGGGTGTTACAAAAATTATAGTCACAAATAATCTAACCTATATACACTCCTAATCAGTTTTTTCCATCCTTCCCCTCAATTCTTACTTTTTCTCTCTCTATAATCTCTAATTTTTGAGTGAATTATTTTCTGAGATAGTTTTTTTACGAAGAAGTTGTGACGCTGTATACACCTATTAGAGATCAAGTTTAAATGTATTTATGTTTTATTTAATTTAGTATTAATTATAGTTTTTATATTAATTTTATTCATTGTTGATTTGTTGTAATTAAATTAGATTTAAATTTTATTGTCATCAATATTTATTTGTAACAATAAATTGAAATTATAAGTACTTATTCTTAGTAATGAGTAGTAATTAATAATTATTAACAATAATTAGTAATGTATATAAATAATTAGAGGTAATTAATTATTAGTAGCTTTATTTTGCAGTAATTAATAATAATTAAAGCTAATTAGTAATAATTATTGGTAATTAGTAATAATTATGTGTAATTAGTAATAATTAGCGGTATATAGTAATAATTAGTGGTAAATAGTAACAATTTGAAAAAATAATAACATTTAGGAAAAAATAAATTAATATTTACAATTAGTAATAAATCTTTAAAATTAGTAATAAATACTAATAATTAGTAATAAATACTAATAATTAGGAATAAATAGTAATAATTAGTAATAATTAGTAATAATTAGTACCAATTTGCTATAAATAGTATTAATTACTAATAAATAGTAATAAAGAATAATAAATATTAATATTTTGTAATAATTAGTAATAATTAGTAATAATTAGTAATAATTAGTAATAAAGAGTAATGAATAGTAACAATTAGTAATAAATTGTAAAAATAGTAATAAATAGTAATAATTAGAAATAAATTGTAATAAAAAGTAATAAATAGTAGAAATTAGTAATAGTTAGTAATTAATATGAATAAATAGTAATAAATAGTAGTAATTTGTAATAAAAATCAATAATTAGTAATAATTAGTAATAATAAGTAATAATTAGTAATAATTATTAATAATTAGCAGTAATTAGTAATAATTAGTAATAAATTGTAATGAAGAGTAATAAATAGTAATAAATAGTAATAATTATTAATAATTAGTACTAATTAGCAATAAATTTTAATAAATAGTAATTAATAGTAATTAATAATTGTAATAAATAGTAATAAATAGTAATAAATATTAATAAATAAGAATAAATAATAATAAATAGTAACACATAATTATTAATTATTAGTAATAACTAGTAAGTATTAGTAATAAATATTAAAAATAGTAAAAAATCGCAAAAAATAACAAAAAATAGTAATAATTAGTAAATATTAGTAATAATTATTAATAATTAGTAATAATTCAAAATTATTAGAAATAATTAGTAATAATTAGTAATAATTAGTAATAAATTGTAATAAATTGTAATAAACTATAATAAATAATTCGTAATAAATAAAAAAAATAAATTAGTAATAATTAGTAATAATTAGTAATAAATAGTAACAAATAGTAATAATTAGTAATAATTAGTAATAATTGGTAATAATTAGTAATAAATAGTAATTAATAGTAATTAATAGTAATTAATAGTAATTAATAGTAATTAATAGTAATAATTATAAATTATTAGTAATAAATATAAATAAATATAAATAAATAGAATTAAATAAGAATAAATAACAATAAATAGGAATAAATAACAATAAGTATCAATAACTAGGAATAACTAGGAATAAATAGCAATAAATAGCAATAAATATAAATAAATAGGTATAATTAGAAATAAATAGCAATAAATAGAAATAATTGGAAATAAATAGTAATCATTAGTAATGAATATGAATTAATAGGAATAATTTGCAATAATTAAAAATGAATAGGAATAAATATGAATAATTATTAATAATTTGAAATAATTGGGAAAAATAGGAAAAAATAGGAAAAATAAGTATAAATAAGAATAAACAGGAATAAATAAGAATACTTGGGAATAAATAAGAATAAATAGGAATAAATTTCAATAATAAGATATAAATAAGAATAAATTGGAAAAAATTAGAAAAAATTCAATTATAATAAATTATAATAATTTATAATAACTTGGCACAATTTCCAATGGATTTTAGGCAATCCTTTTAATTGATGACTCTTCTCTTTTCAACTCTCATGGACTCAAAACATTATGAAAAATCTTCTTCTACGTATGCATATCCAATATCATATGCACGAGTTTGGATATGTATTCTATGTTTTCAGGTGGTTACAATTGAAACAATATGATTTATTGATGAAATGGGGGCCCTTTTTTTTGACGGCTCATTTACTTTCATATTTATCGCACTAAAAAATAAAAGAAGAATCTTCTCATAGGCACTATTATACATTCTTGAATTCATGATAATCGATATGCATACCTCTGAAGAGATTCTTTATTATGATTTCAGTATGAGAATGTTTTCCGGTAAAAGAGGTGTCAGACTAAAGAGTACCCATCAATCCAATAGAAATTGTGTCAGACTTGATTAATAGTAATTATTAATAAGTAGTTAATGTTATTTATCTTCTTTTTGTTTATAGTGTTTTTCTAATTTCATGTTATTAAAAAAATTATTAATGATTATATATTTTGTAGAAAAATATGGAACAAGGAAGTCGAAAACCGTCATTATTAGATAATCTCACTTGAATAAATCATTGCAGAAATCCCAATGGATCTAGTTTAAATCTTGTATATATTGAAGGTGTTGAAGATTTTTTATCATTTGCATCATAAAAAATAGAATTTTTTTGAAAGGCTTAATTACTTTTCGTTGTAAAAAAATGTGCTCTGAGAACGTTTTACACATTCGACAATGCTGGGGGATATCTATTGCATTTTGGGTTTCAACTAGATTATGTTTTTTTGAATCAACATGGTGAACATAGTTCTAGATAAGATACTAGTAATTTGATACTAGATCCATCATGGTTTCAGAATTTAGTACATGATGTCACAATTCCATCTGTTCAACAAACTGAAACTCAGGATGATATTGATTTAACTCCTGAGTTTGAACCGTGGAAATTATATGACTTGTTGAGTTCTACTGAGGTTGCATTATATCCTAGTTTCAAGATAAGAAATTTAGAAGTGGTTGTAAAATTTATTCCTATTAAATCACATAATGAAATGTCAAACAACTGTATTGATTAGATATTTTATTTTGTTAAATCACTACGACCTGAAGGAAATGTGTTTCTTATAAATTAATATTAGAGAAAGAGGCTAGTTCATAATCTGGGCCTTAGTTATCAGAGGATTCATGAATGTGAAAATTATTGCATCTTATATTCTGGTAAAAATGAGTCGTTCGTAGTTGTCCCACATGTGGACAATCGAGTTAAAAAGAATCTCAACTAGGGATGTATGGATCAATTCCTATAAAATAGTTGAGATATTTTCCTCTTACATTCTGGTTGCAACATTTATTTATTTCTCAGAACACAGTGTCAATGATGTCCTGGCACAAAACCACGATTTCCAGTTATAAAAGAATAAATCATCCATCTGATGGTGATTCATGGAACCATTTTGTCTGACTAAATCCGTATTTCGCTTTAGAAGCCTAGAATGTGCGATTGAGTCTTTCTTCTGACAGTATCTATCTGTTTGGTTTTTTATGGTAGTTAGTATTCATGTTGGCCTATCATTAAAACTTTGTACAATTTACCTCTATGGATTTTGATGAAGGAGCCTTATATATTTTGGACTTTATTAATTCTAGGACATCTGAAAAAGAATATTGATGATTATTTGAAACCATTAAATTATGAGTTAAATTAATTGTAGAGTAATGATTTTAGTACATAAGATGTGGCTGCGAAAAAAAATTAAAAATTAAAAGCTGCATTGATGTGGATGATTAGTGATTTCATGTAATATGGCATGTTATCTAGCTAGAGTAAACATGGTCAGGAATCATGTCCTTAATATATGAAAGAAAACAATGCATTTATGATCATCAATGGAAAAGAACATTCTATTTTGATTGTCATAGTAGATTTCTTCCAACCGATCATCCTTTTCAAGGGAAAAAATCTCATTTCCGAAAATGCACAATTGAAAGAGATGAACCTCCAAACAAGATCTCAGGTACCGATTTAATAATAGTTGTATATTCAATACCTCCCATCACATTTGGACCAATAATAAACCAATAGAAAATTCATGGATTTGGGAAAGAACACAACTGGATAAAATGAATAATTTTTTTGGATCTTCCATATTGGACTTATTTGATGGTATGTAATATGTTGGATGTCATTCATATTGAGAAGAACAATTTTGATAATTTATTTCATATAGTTTTGGATACACCAAGTAATACCATAGTCAATGTAATGTGAGATTTGATCTTGCCCAAATATGCAGGTGACCAAAACATTAACTTTTTGAAAATGTCATATCATACAGTTTAATGAAGAAAATAGTTTCTTATACGTTGTCCAAAGAGAGTCTTTTATTATTATTTTACTGGATTATAGATTTGAGATTTCAATATGTCTTTGCTTCTAATTTGGGAAGATGTGTTATGAATAGTCATATTATTGGACTAAAAAGTAATGATTGTCATGTAATAATGGAAAGACTTATGCTGATTGGATTCAGAGGTTGGTTGAATTCTATGATTTTTTATTTGATAACAGAGATATCATATTTTTTCAAGACATTTGTGTGATAACAACATACTATGATTCACTAAGAAAACTGGAAGAACATGTTTTTGTAATTATATCTAAAATGAAAAAAATCATCCCAACGGCTTTCTTTGACTCAATGGAACATATAATATTACATTTTCCACATAATGATAAAAATGGAGGACCGATACAGTTTTGATGGATGTACCTTTTTAAGAGATTCATGCAGATATTGAAGAAAAAAGTACGTAACAAAGTATTTGTTGAAGGCTCAATCACTGAATCATATTTCTAAGAGGAAATTACTTTTTTCTTCTCTCATTATTTTGAATCTGAATATACCTTAATACACAACCGCATTGGATGGAATGAGTGGAATGTTGATGATGAAATGGAAAATCAATTATCAGTTTTTAATCAGCAAGAGCTTAGCATCAGGGGAGTTCACGAACGATGGTTTATAGATAATGAACATCACAGAGCTCAAACATATGTTTTTCTCCACTGTGATCAAATTACAATATTTTTACTGTGATTTATTATATCACTTATTTGATAATTTATTTTATAGTAAGTAAACTTATTTTATTTTTAATTTATAAGATAATCATATCAAGAAATAGTTTCAATATATTGCATTATATTCTCATGAAGAATGAAAAAAAATATTAATGGTTTCAAAAACTAGTAACATAAATTATTGATGGTTTAGCATATCAATTCTGTTTATTATTTTTTATATTGATAATCATTTAAAAAAATTTGGTGTCTCAACATGATGAGAAAATTGATAAGTGAATGTGTATATTGAGTAAACCACCGTCCAAAATGGTTAAATATTATAATGAATATCTGGCGAATGGTTTTAGATTTCATACACAAGAATATAGTGAATAAAAAATAAGGAACAATGGAGTTTTCTTAATAGGATCACATCATAGAGAGACTAATGTTGACATTTACAGTATGTTGGATGAAAATATTTAAATATGTTATCTAGGATAATATTACATAATGATGTTTAAATACAGGTGGTTGGATACTGAGATAATCATTCATGTTCATCTGAATCATGGAATCGTCGATATTAAATATAAAAGTCTTCTTGTAGTAAATGAATTCTTTTTACTGGCTCAAAAAGTGCATAAAATTTATTATGCAATGTATTATGCTACTTCAAGCGACCTGAGTGATTGGTGAAGAATAATGGAAATGAATTCTCAGGAAAATAAGATTAATCAAACTGAATATGGTTCCACTGAAGTGCAAGGAGCTGAATTTTTTCAAAAGACTACTCAAAATATATCTTTTTCACAAAGAGGTATGAATATCGTTGTTGACACGCCATAACTAATGGTCGTTGTTGACGATGAGGTTAATGTTGTTAAAAATTAATTAAAAATTGAAGGAGATGATGAAATTGAAACTTATATGGATATTAACGATGCACAAGAGAAATATGAAGACATTGACATTGTTAGATTTGAAGATGATGATGATGGTGAACACCAACATAGTTAAATGCTGGTTATAATCATAACTAATATATATCTATATATAATTGTTCTTTTTCAACTATATGCTAACAAAAATAATTTTCTGTTTCATATTGACCATGATCTATTTCATGATATGTAGGAGGCTGAGCTATATTTGGATGAGAAGGATTTGGTATCATCTGACCTCGTGCCTACTGGTGGTTTAGAGGGTACGCGGAGGGGGTGCAGCCTTTCATGACTGATGATTCCTGAACCTATACCTGAGTAACGTCCATGTCTTGGATTTGATCCATGCACACGGAGGTATGGTAACCTATGAAATTATTTAGCTTTCACTAATTTATTACTATATTAATAGGTTTACTATTTATTCTTCTTTTACAGTTTTATGCATGTAGCTGTTGGACAGGGGAGTGCTATCTAGCACAGTTATTTTTCACATTCATGGATCACATTGGAATATATTACCATATGATGTGATGCTTGGCATGTTCAATCATTGGCTGGTACATAAATAAATATTATTTATTTTGAAATTTGTTTCATTAGTAACATGATATTATAAATTATTTGTAGGGTTTATGGTGTCTTATCGATGATAGCATGTGTGAAGCTATCCTCATGTCTTGGGAGGTGTCTATGCATGACCATTTCCATCAATTTTTGTACAATTTAAGAAGGATGAACATTAAGAAAGTAGTAGTGGCAGTATTTGATGAGTCTTGTAGAGCACACCGATCAGAGTACATTTAATCTCACGTTTGGGATGGATTATGTCTTCACTAGTTGTGTGGTGGATTTTAGAGAATATCTTCATTGGGCCGGCAGAACCGGGAGAGACATGAGGTGACATATCGAGCTAGTAGTCCTACATTCAGTACGCATAAAGTGTATCTAGTATGTATATTTCTATACATTTTATATAACTTAATATATAAACAGTTTATTATATATACATATAGGCTATCAAGAAGCCCAATATTATGGAGTATGATGTTTATTGGATGGTGTACAGTTATCCAGACACTAGAGAGATAAGTGGTAATCACCAGCGTTAGATTGTGGTCAGTATTATTTTTTCAGTATAAAAATTAACTACATATAATATTTTCACAATTTTAAGATCAAATTATAATTGAAGGAGTTCTATCAGGCCATGACCTCTCAGTCATAGTATGAGAGTCAGGCCAAGATGGTTTATCAGACTAGTACCCACCATTTCAATGAGGTGACATGGATGGAGGCCACCCAGTATGGCTAAGAGAAGGTCTGAGTAGTTTGAACCATCTCTCATTTTTCTCATGGTACTTATTAAGGTACTACTGCATTGTCGACGTCCAGCTCGAGATAAGATCGTGTAAAGGAATTATCTTCTGGATCCCAGTATCAGGAGCAGTTGTGAGCTCATAGTGATCTTATAGAAAGTTTTCATATGTAGCAGGAAGAGATGTGTTAGTAGGAGCTGTAATAGTAGGAGGATATGCATTGATTGAAGCAACAACAACAACAACAACAAAAGGATGAGATGCGTCAGTGGAAATTGCAACAATATGAGCAGATCGAGTACATGTGCCATCTAACTCATAGTTTGGGGATGAAGTTTCCTCTAATATCTCTTCCTCCTCCTCCACCTCATCTAGAAGACTATCTCTACTGATTTTTTTGTTATGTTAAAAACACTTAAATTCATGATTTTATGTATTATGAACTATATATAGTTTTTGTCGATTATATTGGTGTGAATGTTTCATAATTTAAATGTATTTATTTATTTTTTATTTATTTATTTTAGTTTTTTTATTTTATTATTTATTATTAGTATTATATGTTTTAATGTATGTTTATTTTAATAATAATAATAATATTTGATTATTTTTTTTTTGTTAATATTGATAATTTTAATATTTTTTAATATTTTTTTATTTTAATACTAATATTATTATTTTTTCATTATTCGTAATCTTATTAATGTTTATTTTTGTATATTTTTTTAGTATTTTTGACAAGATCAGTTACGAAGGGACCCCATAGTAAATAGTTTATATATATATTTTAAATAATTATTTGCGGCGGGAAAAAGGGCCCATCACAAATGGTTTAGTTATATATAACATATATAAACAGAGAACTATTTGTGATAGGACAACAGACCCATTGCAAATAATTTTTGCGACAGGTCATCACAAAAAGTTTTTATATATATAATGAATATAATTAGAGATCTAGTTGCGATGATGTTTTCTACAACCTGCTAGTTGCTATGGGACCTCGTCGCAAAAGCTCATTTTCGACGGGATCTGGTCGCAAATAGGTCGTCTCAAATACCTCAAATTCTATTAGTCATCAAATTTGTTCAAATAAAAATACTGATGTCCTAATCTAGTATGCTCTCTGTACCTATAAACTATATTAACATCATTCAAGGCTATTCCCATAGACTAGACCACTATTTTCCCCCTTAAAATTGTTTCATTCTTTTTTCCATTACATTATAAAAAACTCAATGTCCAATTATAATGTTCAATTTTATAAATAAAACTAATGGAATTTGTTGAGTCAATAAAGTTTCTTTATGAATTTTCCATTTTTTCATTTTTGAGGAGATTTTTGAGTCAATAAGGATTCTTTATGACTTTACCATTTCTTCATGTTTTAAAAATAAAAAACACCTTATCTTAAGGAAAATTTCATTTACCCTATGTTTTAATTTCAAAAGGAAAAATTTCCTTCCCCAATGAAATGTATCCTTACCATGTTTTTCCTTGTTCATTTTTTCTCTAAGTATAAAATTCAGTTTTGTATCCAAATCCTTGGAGTCATATATATACTTAGATATAAATCATTCTATTTTTACGTTCGGAATTCAGACTCCAAACTCTTCTGAGTTCTGACTCCGAGTTCTCTGAATTCAGACTATTATATTTTGTATGTTCAGACTCCGAACTCTTATGAATTCACACTTTGACCTTTTATAAGTTCATATCCGAACTCTGATTAATTCAAACTCCAAAATTTGGTATGTTTAAACTCCAAACTCTTATGAATTCAGACTCTAATCTTTTGTATGTTCAGACTCCAAACTGTTGTGAATTCTAACTCTCATTTCTACTGAATTCAAGACTCCTAATTTCCTGGAAATTCAGACTCCAGAATTGTATTCAATTCAGTTTCTGAATTTTTCTGAAGGAAAAATCTGAATATCTTTGTGTTATAGACACCGAATGTATTTTTGTTTAGATTCCGAAATAGTTTTTCTTACACTCTGAATTTTCATTTTTTTTTTCTTACAGACCGAAAAATGGTTTTGCTTATGTAATCATATTCTTTCATACACTTGTTTGGGTTATAAAATGATGTCATGTATTCAATTACTAACTAACCGTTGTTTGAGTGACATGTGTATAGGTCCCTCCGATATTCATGGAAAAATATGACTGTTGGAGGAGGGAGCTGACCATTGAAGTTGTTCCTATAATCAAGAGCTCATTTGAAAGAGCTCATAACGTTACAACTTTTATAAACTGTTCTAAAACTCTAGATATTACATACTGCTGAAGTGATTTCTAGAGATAGACTCTCATGCGCAGTGCGTACTAAACATCTTGTTTAGATTTTATTCATGAGACTCTGAATGTTGCTGAGTACATTCGAGGTATTCCTGGGATAGGATGACCGAGGATCCAACTACCTTAAAGCTCGCGGACTTCCTTGTTGAGGAAGACAGAGGTGTCAACTACCTTGAAGTTGAGGGCTTGCAGGGATCGCAAGACAGAATCTGATCTTCATATCGAGGGTTTACCCTAGTGTGGGTAAGACCATCTTTCTATAATGTTTAAATAAATAGACTTTTATCCAAGGTTGTTGGATACCCATCTCTTTGGGGTAAAATATTTACTACTTGTTATTTATTTGTTTCATGTTTCCGCTATATTTTGTTTGTTAGGGAATGTATAACTATATTATACTTCCTTACATTTGTACAATCTAATATAGTGAGATTATATATGTTTTATGGTATATTATTTATCTTTGCAATCTTTAGTTATGTTTCATTTCCAGATTCACTTTTCCAAAATTGCATTCTCGGAATCATATTTCCAGAATCAAGAAAGTGTGTAGAACTAGGGGTTTTGGGAATTACCGTGTTTAACCATGTTAAACATATTCATCTTTAAAAGTTATAAAGAATTTTTAACATATAAAATTCACCCCCATCTTGTATATTGAGCATCTATATCATTGGACACTACAATAAGTATCTTCATTTATTATTTAGATCCTAGAATTGGTAACAAGGATTGGTTCAATCTGAATAAATCTCACGATTATATTTAGAAGAGAATTCATCTTCTAATTTTTCTTATTTTCAGAATCATATATTCGGACTAACAATTCCAGACTCATACTATTTTTAAAGATACTCTTGTTCTATGTTTTCCTTGTGGAGGAATATTTTCCTTGTTTACAAACATTTATTAATAATACGTTTGTGTAGAATGATTTACTTTATGATGGAAGGAATCAATGTTGAATCTATTAACAACCTAAATCCAACCAGACCACCTATTTTTGATGGGAATGATTATGATTATTAGAGAGATCATATGAAGACATTCATTATCAATATTGGAGTAGAAAATTTTGTCATACTTACTGGAGGATATAAAATCCAAGACAAGGATGTCAGTACATTAACCAACAAATAAAATCATGAAAATCAATGGATTTATAAGTTATGCAATAAATTTTTTTGTTCAAATTATTATAAATTTATATAGCCAAATTTTATCTTGTGAAGCAACAAATTCTATATGGAAGAAGCTTTAAGTTACTCACTTTGGAACTTCCAATGTTATTGAAACTAGAAGAGCCATGTTCAGAGCTGAATATCATAGTTTTTTCATTCTTTATGGAGAAACCATATGTAAGGTGCAATAGAGATTCATGACTATTTTTAATAGTTTATAATCTATGGTTGAGAAAGTATTTTATAATGAAGCTCTTGTGGATAAAATCATAGACATCATGACCAATGAGTGGGAAACCAAGAGAAATGCTATTGATGAGAATAGGAAGGTTACTCAGATTTCTCTTGATGAACTTTTTGGAACTCTTCTTCAAAATGAGACTAGAATGAAGAGATATGCTGAAAACATTAAGAATAAGAATGGGAATAGTAGTGTTTCTTTTACTACAACTTCAAATCCTATGATTTCCAAGAATCTTGAGAGAGTTACTAGATCCAAATCTAAAAAGGTTTCTATTCAATCTGAATCTAGTGGAAGTGAATCCTCCAAAAAATAATTAGAAAATCTTTCTCAAAGGATTAAAAAGATTGTTGGATAGAAGAATTTTCAATCCAGATATAAGAATATATAATGGAATGATAAGAAAGATTCATAATTCACATGTTATGAATGCAAGAGAGCTAGAAATATAAGACCTGGTTTTCCTATTCTTAAAAGAAAAGATAGAAAAGAAATATATTCTGAGAGAAACAGAAAGAATTACTACAAAGATAATGCTAAGAATGTTATAAAAGCTAATGAAACATGGAGTGTTAGTGGTGGTGACTCTTCAGATGAATCGTTATAGTACAAATATTCTTGAATAGAAGAACCATGTTTTAATGGCCAGACTACCGATTAAAAATCATTTCTTAATGGATAAGGTACACAATGATGAATCTATAACCAATGTATCTCTAAATGCTAATTATAGTGAAAATAAATATTATAACTCTTCTAATGAAGAATCTTTTCTGATGAAGATAAAACTTTACCTAACTATGAAGAAGTTTCTAGTTTTGATTACCTTATTGAGAATGAAAATTCAAAACTCCAGAGAATGCTTAATAAGGAAAATTATAGAAATACTATTCTTACTAAGGAAATATCATATCATTCTAAAGATCATGATAAGAATATTATTCATTTCAAAAGTATTTCAAAAAAACCTTGAGGAAGTAATTTCTAAGAAGGATAAACATTCTAAGAAACTAGAAAAAGTAATTTCTAAGAAAAATGTTTTCCAACCTAACTCTAGTTCAAAATCAAATGTTTTGGAAGATAATAAATTATTTATCAAACTAAAATCTGAAATATTATCCTTGAGGAAGTGTTTATCAAACTATACCATAGGTAATGAAAATTTTGATAAGATGTATTCACAAATCCGACCTCTAAGAAATAATTTTGGATTTGGTTATACTGGTTTTAAACTTATTTTTAGTAACAATTATTTTGTCCCTCAATGTGCTACATTCTGCACCAAGTGTTAGTGTGGTGGACAGAGGGAAAAAAATTGTTCCCTAAACAAAACTCAATATTTAGGATTTCCTAAATCCTATTTTTTTAATAAAATGTCGGTACTTATGATTTTTCTTTCTGAAATTTTCGGATCCAAGAAATTTTGGTTTCCAAAAGTCTAAAATTATTATTTTCATGAAAATAAAGAATGTACAAATATCAATACATGGTATATTGATAGTGGATGATCTCAACACATTACATGAAACAAAAACATATTTTAAAAGATTATCAAGATGAAATGAAGAAAAGTAACATTCAGAGATAATGCTAAGGGATAAATTATTGTTATAGGTAACATCCTTCTTCTTGGAAAACACTGACTTAAAATGCTTTAATAAGGGTCTTAATCACAGCCTCATTAGGATATGTCAATTATGTGATGAAGGTTATCTTTTGAATTTTAATAATGACAAGTTCTTAGTACAAAATTCCAAGAAAGATTTTATTCATTATATAAATAGGAAAGAGAATGTCTACACACTAATCATAGAAGAACATTGGAGCCAATACTTACCTTGTCTCATTGTAATGGAAGATCATTCTTGGTTATGGAATACAGGGTTAGGACACTATAACCTTAGTAACCTAAGAAAACACTCTAAGATAATACAATTAAAGATCTACCGGAGCATAGATTTGATTCTTCAAAAGTTTATAATCCTTGTCAATATGGAAAGCAACATAAATAATGTTTCAAATCATTTGGTGAAGTTTCAAACACGGATGCATTACATTTAGTGCATATGGATTTTTTTGGACTAACACAAACTGGAATAATTGGAGGAAAATATTATTTTTTTTCTTAGTTGATGATTGCACTAGATTTACATGGGTATATTTTCTAGCAAAGAAACCAGAAGATTTATCTTATTTCAAAAGTTTTAGTGCCCATGTTAAAAATGAAAAAAAACCTTCCTTTTATAACTATTCATAGTGATCATGGAGGAGAATTTCAATATTCTGATTTTGAAACTTTTTTTAGTAGAAAAGTCATTACTCATGGATTCTCAGCACCCAGAACACCTCAACAAAATATTGATGTTGAATAAAGAAATAGAATTCTCTAAGAGATAACAAGAACCATGTTGAGTGAGCATTCTATAGCCAAACATTTGTGGGCTGAAGCTGTAAGTACTACTTTTTGTACAACAAATTGTGTTTTGATTAGACCTTTTCTTAATAAAACCCCTCAGGAGTTGTGGAATGTTAGAATACCTAGACATTCCTACTTTAAGGTTTTTGGTTGAAAGTTATTCATTATGAATACTAAATATAAACTATACAAATTCACACCAAAATATGATGAAGGAATTTTCTTAGGCATGTCCACAACTTCTAAGGATTATAGAGATTTCAATAAAAACCCTTGTACAATTGAAGAAACAGTACATATCAAATTTGATGAAACTGATCCCTTTTTTGTAAACAACCCCAACCTACATCTTTGAATGTCTTTTCAAAAACTGATTATCAACCTTTGTTAGAAGATATTTCTGATAAAAAGAATTTCCAAGTGGATGTTTCTGAAACATTTACCCTAGAAGATTTTCTACCATATGTTGATGAATGAGTTTTACAAAACCCAAATCAGTTGTTTCAAATGAATCATCATAGTCATAGTATCCCTGGGGATGTAAATCAACCAGTAAAGACTAGAAGTTCTTTAAGAAATGAATTAAAATATCTAGTATTCCTTTCTCAATTAGATAAAAAATCATTGATGATACTTTAGGTGATGATGATTGGATAAACGTTATGAAAGATGAAATAAATTAATTCAAAAGGAATAAAGTCAGGTCCTCAGTAAAAAGACCTAAGGAAACATCTCTTATTGGAGTAAAATCGGTCTTTAGAAATAAGTGTTATGAAAATGAAATCGTTGTAAGAAATAAATCAAGATTGGTTACTAAAGGATATAATCAACAAGGAATAGACAATGAAGAAACATATGCTCCAGTAGCTAGACTCGAATCTATTCATATTCTTCATTCATTTGCATCATTCTTCAACGTCAAACATTTTCAAATGGATGTAAAATGTGCTTTCTATAATGGTTTTTCACAAGAGGAAGTTGTTTTTGAATAGCCTCCAAGTTTTGAAGATAAAAAACATCCTGAACATGTTTATAAACTTACCAATTCTTTTTTTGGACTTAAGCAAGCATCTCGATCATGGTATGATAGGCTTACAAGATTTTTGCTTCAAAATAATTATGTGATGGGAAATGCAGATCCAACACTTTTTATAACGAAAAAATGATAAATGTTTTGATTGTTCAAATTTATGTTTATGACATCATATTTAGTTCAACTCAGCATTCTTTAACTTATTTCTTTGTGGATCTAATGAAATATGCATTTGAAATGAGTATGATGGGTGGGTTAACATATTTCCTTGGATTTAAAATTTCTCAAAAACCAGAAGGAATCTATATATCCTAACATAAGTATATTAAAGATCTTCTTAAAATGTATGGATATGATAACTCTAATAGTATTAGTACTCCCATTTATACCTCAAACACACATTATCTAGATGAAGCTGGAAAACAAGTAGATCAAACATCTTTTAGAGGTGTGATAAGAATTTTAATTTATTTGACAGCTAGTCATCCAGACATAATGTTTTTAGTATTTTTATGTGAAAGATATTAATCCAATCATAAGGAATCACATTTAAAGGCACTGAAAAAAATCACAACTAAAAAGGAACCCTGGATCTTGGACTCTTTTATACTTCTAGAAATTATTTTATTTTAAATAGTTTTTCAGATGCTGACTTTGGTGGATGTAGAATGGATAGAAAGAGAACATCCAAAACATGTAATTTATTAATAGATTCATTAGTTTCTTGGTCATGAAAGAAGAAACACTCAATATCACTTTCCACTGCTGAAGCCGAATATGTAACAGCTGGAAGCTGTTGTGATCAAGTGTTGTGGATGCAACACACACTCACAGACTATGGTATGAGTCTTACTAAAACATATATTCGGTGTGATAAAACTTGTGCCATTTCCCTATGTAAAAATCCTGCACATCAATCATGTCAAAAACACATAGATATTAGGCATCAATTTTTTAGGGATCACAAATAGAAAGGGGATATCATTCTTCAATTTATCGGACCACAAGATCGGCTTGCTGATATTTTCACAAAACCGTTACCCTCCAATATATTTGAATACATTAAATAGAAGTTAGGAATGATAACCATAAGGTAATCTTCTTTGATAACATTTTGTTGAAACCAATCTTTTTATTTTAAGAAACTCCTTTTCATAGGGGGAGTACATTTTCTTGTTATATTGTTCAAATCATTCATAATGAAAATTTTCATAGCTAGATTTTTAAAATCTTTTAAAATGGAAATTTTCGTAGTCAAATTTTTCAAATCCTTCATAATTGAAATGTTCGTCATCATATTTTTCAAATCTTTCGTAATGGAAATTTTTTTAGTCATATTTTTCAAATTTTTCGTAATGGAAATTTTCGTAGTCAGATTTTTCAAATATTTCGTAATGAAAATTTTTTGTATTCAGATTTTCCAAAATCATTCGTAATAGAAATTTTTGAAGTCATGCAATTCAAATTTTTTTGTTATATAGTTTTTCATTTTTAATTTTTTGCAATCTAAAGTTCTTCACCAAAAATTTTCCTCAATATGAATAATCATCCTAGAAATAAGAATGGTATGTTTCCATTCTTGAGTTTTCATAATCATTCTTTACATGCAGGTAGTTTCTTTATGTTTTAAATTTTTTGGATTCACTTTACCTTAAATCTGAATGTTTTTATTAGAAAACCTCAAAAGATCGGATCCAAGATTTCTTTGCGGCTATCATATCAACCGTCAGTTCTGATTATATGGAGATTCAGCCATTGGATTTAGTTTGGATGATCAACTGTCACATCAAAACCTATATAAAGGACCCCCTGATGTTTGTCCCACATCGAATCTCAAGCTCTCGTGTGCTGAAGTTATTCTCCTCTACATAAGATTATTCTAGATTTTCAAGGGTTTCTCAATTCTGAATGTCTATAGAAGAATCCTCTCAGAAAGATATGTCTACTATCAAGACAATATTAGAGTGTCAGGTCTATAGAGAGAGTTTGGTACATCTAAACTTCTTCTCTAAGTATGATTAGATCATTTCAATGAATATTAAGCTGAATAGATGGGAGAGAATTTCCTCATCAAATCCAGGAGCCCAAGATTTGGTGTATCTGGACTTACTAGTTGAATTTTATGAATCAGTTAGTTTCAATAAAGAATAAGACAGAGAAATTTTTCCTTCAAAAGCTATGGAAAGACTTATGCTCTTTCGTATACAAAGGCAGCTAGTTTAGTTGGAATTCTAGAAGAAGTGGAAGCTGAGTTCTATTCCCATAAGTTGCTAGATTTCAAAGGAAGTTTTTCTAAATAGAATGCTATGGGATGTCTTGGACTCTCTGATGTAATGACTCTGAAGATTTCCTATCCATTTACAAATTATCAGATTCTTGAATTATGGGTTCAAGGTTTCATGATTCTAAGAAAAGGTGACAAGGACACATTGAAGAAGAGAGACATGTATATTTGTGATTTCATGTTAAATATAAGGAAGTTAAACTTGGTTAATCATATTCTCATTAAGATTGAAAATATTTTGAATTGAAACATAAAGGTGCGGATAATCATGTATCCAACAATTCATTCCAAGTTAATTGTTCGATGCTTGGAGTCTTTTAAAATTCCTTGCTGCTCATATCCAATGAATTTCAAAGTCATGCTAGTCAATGATGATACCCTAAAGAAGATAAAATTTAGTTTTTCTACAGACTCTAGATAATTTTATGACCTCCCAAAAGAAGAGGCAGAAGCTGTTCTGAAAACCATTAAGTGGTTAAACCGTTCAAAAAGGGAGAAAGGAAGTGGAATTTGAATGAAATATTAGTGGAAAGAAAAACACCAGACCCCATGTAAATCCAATCCGCACCTCTAAAACCAAAGAAGCAAAAATCATATATGTGTGAGGTAGTTGCTAAGTGGAGAGAATATAAAATGAACATGAAAGAAGGGGAGCCCAAGTTTGGTCTAGACCCGACTGAAGTGAAATCTTTTAAAGATAAGAGAGTTGGTTATCTAGAAAGGGAATTGAGAGAAAGGAA
Source organism: Viscum album (assembly GCA_963277665.1). Classification (NCBI taxonomy): domain Eukaryota; kingdom Viridiplantae; phylum Streptophyta; class Magnoliopsida; order Santalales; family Viscaceae; genus Viscum; species Viscum album. The sequence goes on along the minus strand of OY728133.1, from coordinate 715,122,709 downwards.
ATTAATGAAAAATATGAATTAAGCAAAGATTGTTCAATATATTTTAAAGGTAGCTGAAAAAGCATCAGAAAATATTCCGGTACCAAAATCCTTCATGGTAGAATTCTTAATTGAAACCCATGGGATGAAATTTGTGACTTTGGAAAAATCCAAAGAATTAAAAGAAGTTGAAAAAGTAATGGAATAATAAAAAGAACAAGAGATCAGTGGTGATGCCAAAGATTTGATTAATATTGTGGAAAAAATTCATGAGAATGAAACTACATTCGAGAAGTTTTCAATCTGAACATCTGAAGCAGAATCCTCAAAGACGGCTACACCTGGGAAATATAAGAAAGGAGAGGATAAGAAGGGAGAAAAATGAAGTGAATAAACACTCTGAGGTGAATGTTATAATCATGAATTCATTCACCCTGAGGATACTGAGGCAAGAGCGGAGAAAGAATAGATAGATGAAGATAAAATTGTTCAGCTGTCTGACAGTGAACATGAATCTCAGGATGAGGAATCCATTCCAACAAGTGATGAGGGAAAACATGTGGTTGTTGATAAACCTGTTAATGATGTTTTAATGAAGAAAAATGATATAATTTCTTCATCAAAGATGAAGGTAGATGAACTAGATAAAGAATCCTCACCATGAAAAGTTTGAAATTCAGAATCATCATCCCTGGGACATGATTTTGTTGTTCAGTCACTGAAATAGCTTGTTGGGACCAATCTGATTTTTCCATGCATTGACTTGAAATTTATGATGCTTCAATGCTCCTTGATCCAGAAATCTGATTCAGTGTCCAAGGTGATGGATAAGTGTGTAAAGCTTGAAACTGATTTCAAGACTTTTTTCATTAATTATGAATCCCACAAGAGATCCTATATGAAGATGACCACTTGTTCTAAGAAAAATATAGAATATATGCAGATTCTTGATGGGTTTCAAGAATTTTTCAAGGATTATTTTGACATTGAATATTTGAAGATCAAGGATCTCACGAATTGCTTTGAAGAAAAGATAACTCTTGAGCAGAATACTTGGCCACAAGAATTGAAGGATTTGAATGGGAAACTATATTCACTAGTGAAAATATAGAAGAGGTAAATGGATCTTCATATTGAAATAGAAGAAAATATTGTCATGCAAGAAGAAGTCCTGAAGACTCATGTAGAGGCTCTAAAGTCTTAGGATGATAGAATCCAATCTTTAGATAAGAAAGCTGAGGATCAGGATGAGATTCTAAAGAGAGCAGAGGAAGACCACAAGGAGCTCAAAAATATGAAAACCATTGTGAAGAATTTTTGCCCAGGGAGAAGGATGGATAATAGACCCAATCCGATCATTTATTCAATTTCCCTTGTTTAAAATTTTTACAATCATAATGAAATTGTTGGTTTCTCTACGAAAATATTATTGTCTATAATAATATTTTTGGTACCATATTTAATTTTACATTCCCTATTTTTCTTTTTGAAAATCACAATAGGGGAGAAAGTAAAATGAATACTCAGTAAAGAATAAATTTCCCTAATTAAGGGAGAGTTTTCATTACAAAGATTTTTGTATTCAAGATAATGAAAAATCTCATTCCGGAAATCTAGAATGTGATCCTTAGTGTTCCAATGACTTATGTGGAGTTAGTCGTATTCATACTTTCCCATGTGATAATGGAGATATGTTTTATTTTCAAATTACAGAATAATATTATCTATGTCCTCATATTCTTTTTCATAAGGATGTTTGTGCTTTCTAAAATAGGGGATATTGTTGAGTATATATGGTTTCCTTATGACATTTACATTCCTTTTATGTTTGGGGAGATTTTTGAGCCAAAAAGCTTTCCATATGACATTAATATTTATTCATGTTTTGAAAATAACAAACACCTTACTTTATGGAAAATTTCATTTACCCTATGTTTTTCTTTCATAAGGAAAACATTCCTTCCCCATGGAAATTTGTTTTTACCATGATTTTCCATGTTCATTTTTTATATATGTATAAAATTAGGTTTCGTATCCAAAACCTTGGAATCATATATATACATAGATATATATCATTCTATTTTATGGTTATGAATTCAGACTCTGTACTCTTCTATGTTCTGACTCCGAGTTCTCTGAATTCAGACTCTGAACTTTTTTAAGTTCAAACTCCGAACACTTATGAATTTAGGTTCAGAAATTTTGTAAGTTCAGACTCTGAAATCTTATGGATTTATGCTCCAAACGTATTTATTTTCAGACTCTTAACTCTTATGAATCCGAACTCTAAACTTTTGTAAGTTCAGACTCCGAACACTTATGAATTCAGACTCTGAATTCAACTAAATTCAACACTCCAAATTTCCTTGAAATTTAAACTCCTAAATTCTATAGAATTGTGGTTCCAAATTCTTCTAAAGAAAGAATCTGAATATCTATGATTTATAGAAACCAAATGTATTTTTGGATAGACTCCGAACTATTTTTTCTCACACTCCGAATTTTCATTTTTTCTTACACCCTGAAAAATGGTTTTGGTTATGTAATTATATTCTTGCTTACACTTTTTTTTGTTATAAAACAATCCTGTATTCAGTTACTGAATAACCATTGTTTTAGTGACATGTGGATAGGTCCCTCCAAAATTCAAGGATAATATGACCATTGGAGGAAGGAGCCGACCGTTGGAGTTGTGCCTATAAATATGAGCTCATCTGAATGAGCTCATAATGTTACAACTTTGATGAACTGTTCTACAAATCTATAGATTACATACTGCTAAAGTGATTTCAAGAGAGAGACTATCATGCTTAGTGCGTATTGAACATCTTTTTCAGATTTTATTCATACGACTACGAATGTTGCTGAGTACATTAGAGGGATTTCGGAGATAGGAAGACAGAGGTGTTGATAGCCATAAAGCTCGAGGACTTCCTTGCTGATGAAGACAGAGGTGTCAACAACCATGATGTTTTGGGATTGCAGGGATAACAAGACAGACTCAAATCATCATATCGAGGGTTTACCTAGGTGTGGTTAATACAGACATTCTTGAAAGTATAAATCAAAGGACCTTTCTCTAAGGTTATTGGATACCCTTCTCTTTAGGTTAAAATATTTACTACTTGTAACTTGTTTTTTTCATGTTTTCTGCTTTATTTTGTTTGTTAGGGAATGTATAACTATATTTTACTTCCTTAAATTTGTACACTCTAATATAGTGAGATTTTTTACTCTTTAATGTAGAATCATTATCTTTGTAAACTTTAGTTATGTTTCATTTCTAGATTAACTTTTCTAGAATTGCATTCTCAAAATCAAATTTTCAGAACCAAGCAAGTGTTTGGAACAATAGGTTTTGTGAATTACCTTTCTTAACATTGATAAACAGCTTCATCTTTAAAAGTTCCACAGAATTTTTAAAGTATAAAATTCAACCCCCCCCCCCCACCATTTTTATATTGAGAATCTATATCATTAGATACTATAATTAGTATCATCATTAATTATTTCAATGCTAGAGAATTTCCGTAAATATTATTTAACATAAGGGTTAAATGTGAATTTTTCAATATTAAGACAATCATAGATAGACAAGAAGGGAACATGTTTAGGTATCTTTTATCCTTTCTAACAACTCAAGATTTTATGTTGATGTATTAAATATCATTGAGTGTGTTTTTTAGTTTTGTTATATAATAAAAATTCATAATATTTATCTATATCTAGAAACTAGAGCTTCACCTCTATTCATGAAAACCATATCTTATTAAATCATTTCAATTTAGTTTTTCCAAAATTCATATTTTTAATCATAGTAGTTCATTAAATTTATAATCTAAATATTTCAAAACCTTTTTCACTTTAACTTATTATACAATGTATTACCATGTATAAATTGTAAAAAAATTATAATTTTTATAATTTATAATACAATCCATATATATTTACATTAATTATTTATCATGATAACACTTATAGGATAATATATTACCTTTTATATGATTATAATGAAACCATTATACACTTTCATATTATTTTATAATGATTGAATTATTATTTTTTATGATTTATTAGGTATGACATGTTATAAAATTATTCAATATTTCAAATAATATATTAATATGATTCAAAATATTATTTATATTTGATTTAACGTAAATGAATCACATTATATTTCTTTATTATCTTTACAGATTAATATTTATTTATTACAAATTAAAATTTTATTTATAACATTAAAAATAAATTTATCATTTAATCATGGATTTTAGAGTGAAATATAAAAAATTTAAAGAATCATTCTAATATAGGTTAAATGTTAGATATATATTATTAAAATGGGAAAATGGATATATATGAGTAAATAATATAGTATTTTTTGGCTATGTCAGAATTAATTGGGAACTATGTTAGGTGAAAAGTGGGATTTAGGTCTTTTAATGGAATAATAGAATATAATGGAAGATGTGTAAAGATAAATATGGAATTAGATAGGAATCATCAAGTTGAAAAATAAATTCAGTATGATTTATAAATCATTTTCAAGATCCTATATTAATAACCAAGGCCAGTTAAATCGTAAATGTTTTATTAAAACAAAAATAAACATCAGAATTAATCAATTCTTGTGCAAGATTAAATTGTTGATAGAATAAAACTGCACTCAAATTATATTAAATCTACACTCGCATAAGATTATATATAAACATTTATAATATTAACAGGGATGGTATGAGACACAGTTCATATTAAATATAATCTATCATAATATTAACCCCACAAAAAGCACATAATTAATGGGGACCATGTCAGAGTAACTTATATGAGATTTAATAAAACACACTATGAAAGTTACATGTCCATGTAAGCTATCTCTTTAAGTAAGTAAGTCCCTAAATGAGTAAGAAAGATTATATAATGTGATGGGATAATACAAAAAAAATTAATTAAATTTATTTTATTGATGGAAGATGGTAATTAATAGTGTGAGACTCTAGCGTCCCAAGATTTAACATACATCATGAAATGACTGAAGAACTGAGGATATGTCATAAACTAATTTCATGTATCATGACTTGTTTGATGACGTAGACATGAGAAAAATAATAAATATCCACTATATCATGATGGGATATTATATATTTTATAATTATAAAAGGTATATATATACCTTATATTAAATTGTTTTATTCAAAAAAAATATATAATCAAATCCCCCTTGTTTCAACGTATATATGTAACATTTATTTTTAAAGAGAAAATAATATTATTATATTATAATTCATAAAATTAGTTCATTTATTATCAAAATAATAAATATGAATATGAATCCATATTTTTGACGTAAATATTAGAAAATAAAATATCAGAGAATCAATTATTTTTTTATTAAATAAATTCAGGATATTTTGTAAAGAAAATATAAACAACCATTCAATAAACGTCTCTAATTTCTTGAACTAAACACAGTAATTAAAAAAATATCGCTATGAAATATTAATATTTATGAAATAAAACAAAACATATATTCATTTTAAAATAGATATTTTTTGAATAAATATAGTTTCATGTCATAAATATTGATCTTTTTATTAAAATGCATATAAAATCACATTATTACCCCTTAAATAAATTTCAACCTCACAATTTTGTTCCATAGTTCAATAAATAAATATCATAATACATAACTTATAAGGTCAAGATCACATGTACTCATATCCTATTGTGGATTTTTAATATCCAAATGTGCATCAGATCAAGTCTATGAGTTGGTAGATGGCATCATAAGGTTCTTAAAATCCTTAAATTATTGTTCTAATGCAAAAAAAACATTAATAAAAAGAATATAAAAAATATATGTAATTATATTCAATTATGAAATTTTAACATATTTTTTTTAAATATCATCTCAATCTTTTTTTCCACAAATCTTTTGGAAAAGATCTGAGTAGGGCGATTTAAAATGTGGTCAATTTGGTAAATATGTAAAAATTTCCTGAATTTGTAAAATTAGATACATATATTCTTCTATTATATCCCTATAACACACTGAGATTTTAAAATAATATTATTTATGATAGCGTACATGACACATATACTAAGCTTGAATGAACTACTAAATTTAGTTATTTAAATAGACTCATATAAACTAGCCGTTGAATTGGAGGGTATGAATAAAACATGTTATAAAATATATATGAAGTTTATACTCAATATAAATTTATTTATTTATTCTTATAAAATATGTTCTCAATTATTAATAAAATTATATTATGCTTCAAAAATACACTTTCATCAAAAATGATTTTTATTACATTTTTTGGTAAGAGAATGCTATAATTAATTTCTAGAACATTTAGAAAATTTATTTGATAAAATGAAATTATTTTTTGAAATTATAATGTTGAAATTAGTTTAGAGTGAGATTTTGGATTTTTCTAAAATGATTTATTTTATGATAAATTTTGAAAATATGGATTTTCATTGAAACTTTTATTTTTGTTTCATGATTTCACAAATTTTCATTTTATTATTAAATTATTTAAAAGTAATATTAGATCTCAAATATTATTAATAATCTAATTTAGTTCATTGGAACCAATTTTATGGTTTAATTTTTTATAGAAATATTGTAATAAGTAAAAGGTATTTTTCTAGAAAAACTTTTTTCTATACCGGAAATGTATTTTTATAATAATAAATTAAAAACAACACTATTATAAAATGATTTTAAAGAATATCACATATTATATATTCAATTAATGTTATTAACATTAATGTACTATATTTTGCGTATCGTATAAAAAATGGAGTTTTATTCTTAAACATGTGCTTTCTTAAAAAGTAGCGTTGATCGTGCTTTGTGATCTTATATTAAATTTCATTTTTTCCAATTATAAAAATTAAAAATTGATAAATTGGAATTCAAATTTTGGATCATGATATTAAAATTTGGTAAATAGGTCCCATTTATTTTTATTCATTATTATTAGTAATTGTGGTAGAATTTATCATCTTAGTAAAGGGTAAATTATGTTAATCTATGATAAAACTATGTGATAAGGTCATTATTTTCATAATAATTTATATTAAAGATGTTAATTATTCCCTTATCACCATATTATCTAATTTTTAATTTTTAAGGGACACTATTCCATGAAAATGACCAATATAGTATTTAAATCAAGAATGTTACAAAATGTCACTCTCTTAGTTTTAAATATTTATTATGTGACTACATAAGGAAAATAGTTTAGCTTCCTAATCCCGGTTGTCCACAAGGCATCATGTGTGACTCTTCATATTCTAGAGGATACTGACTATTAAAGAGGTTCTATGGTGTTACAATGGGGTTACTATACCCTCATGATGAGAGTGCATCACAAAGATATAAAATAAAAGTAATCTGTCGAAACAACAATAAATAACCAATAATGGAATAATAAATTACCAAGATATAATAATAGGTAGAATATGAATCATTAGAATATACCAAAATTATGCTCATATCATGTTATAAAAAAAATATGAACAATGGTATAGGCATATAAATCATGATTTAATAAATAAAAAATAGACAAAAACTATATTCACTAGCATCACAAGCCTATGATAAGATCCTTGAACCTATATTTCATAAAATATGTAAAATCAAGTATCTATAGGTAGATGCTACCCTTTTTCCCGACATGCATCTAGGAGTTCTATTCAGGTACCAACGGATATCCCGAACAGGGTGTGAGATAACATAGTTGGCCTCCACCAACAATGGCTGGTAAAATCTAACCATTTCATATAAAATGAGCAGTGTGCATGTATAATAATGTGAGAAATGAGTTATAATGTAAATGGGTCATCTATGATTTTCCAAAGAAATAAGAAAAACTCATACTTACTTCGAACTAAGCTGGAAAATCCCTAAAAAAGTATTCATATGTATACATATATATAGTTTTTATATATAGTGATGATTATAGCCTTATATATGGATACTGCTTCTAACCATGACATGAATTGTAACTCAGGATTTCGTGGGCAGCAGTATGTGTCTCATATAATATCAAGTGATTCCATTCCCATGTATCACATATAATTTGGGATTCGATGACCAATTATCTCATTACATTTGGGACACTTTTTCCATGTATCACGAGTTTGTGGGTCTCCTGGCATTGGCAACACTAGTATGAGGGTCACCTTTCCCAAGTATAATAAGTATGTCAATATCATTTCCTAAGCATCAATAGTATGTGGGTCACGTTTTTCATGTATCCCAAGTATGTGGGTTTCCTTCCCTGAGTACCATAAGTATATGGGTCTCCTTTTTCGAGTATTACAAGTATGTGGGTCTCTTTTCTCAAGTATCACTAGTATATGGGTCTCATTTCTTGAGTATCACTAGTTTGTGGGACTCCTTTACTAAGTATCACAATTATGTGGTTTTCCATGCCTATGTATCACAAGTATTTGGGTCTACTTTCCTAAGAATCATATAGATAAAATGTTGGTAATGATTAACTACAAGCCACAGATTGAATTTTAATTCATTTATCATTCCATTTAATTTAGGGGAGTAACTTTTTATCATATGGAAGTCACCTAGATTGGTCCTACCACTCGTTTCTATTGAATTACCCATATCCATTTAATTTGGTAGAAATCAATAAGACGTAGACGATGAGGCTACGATATAAACATTTAATAATTAATGGGAAGTTCATGTGATTTCCTCATGGGGTGTAACTAGTCAAGATAGGTCATTACCCCATATAAAATTATTTGTATAAGATAAATTACCTAATTATTTAAAATTTAAAACAAATAAAAAGTTTATTTTAAGGAAACACATGGAAAATATAGCACGTGACATGATGTCACATGAGGGAAAATGATTAAGCATTATAAAAAGTCACTATACCACATACCCAAGGTTGGTAGATGAACCCTCATCCATTGTTGGCCTCTGAATTAAGATATAATGGATGAAATATTCAAAATATAAAAATTCATTAAAAATACAGAATATTAGCTCAGACCAAAATAGTATTGAAGATGGTGAGATAATCTAAGAAAGAAAGGAAGTGGATATAATCACTTAACGAGAAGAATATAACGAGATGGACAATGGTTTATTCTGAGCTAGGATGGAAGAGGAACCCTAAATAATTTCATATGCCTGGAGAAAGAGATTTCATGCGGAAGGGGATATAGTGCATGATAATTGAGTGGAATGATGAAAAAAATTTGATTTAAGGGTTGAGGATAATGACATTAATTCATCCTTTTTGAGATGTGGAAGTATTTTTATTCAAGGTTGGCTAAAATGTGTGCCTACTATCTGACAATAACTTCCCCAAGACACCACTCACATAGGCCATGTGCATAGTTTATCACACTATGTATATACCTTGAAAAACAGCTCTAAAATGAGGTATGAAGTACTCTCACAACCATTCATGATGGGCTATATAGTTAGGTAAAATCATATTACCATGAGAAATGCACTGGACACTCTGTAGGGAAGAGTTTCACGGTTAGTACTAACCATGCACTAATCATGTGGACCAGTTTTCCTATCCATGTTTTGGAGCTCCGGGCTCCGAATGAGCCCCATACTCCACTAAAATTTTCCTTAATCCCTTAATCCCATTACATTCATAAAATGATATGTTTTGAATACTATCTTAGGTTTATATCCCACATTATAAATCATGGATGTTATAACCTCCCCTCTATAAAACAAAACAGGTTCGAGTTACCCTTCTAACAGTGGTAAAACCTCATTTGGGGACAGATTAAAGCATTGAACAAATACATCAGCCTCTCACTCCTAGGTCTCATCATGTACATGAACATGTTACAATATAATGTATAGTAGAGGAAGTGACCGGCCTCAAAGATCCTTCATGATCTAATCAACAATACGTGTCATATGATCCTCAAATGACACATCTATATCCAACTCAATATCCTCAAAATTAATTTAATTATAAGTTCTAGAGTAATAACAATAGCGATGCAATACTTAGAAGAAATATTCTATAGCCCTAACCTTTAAAGGAGAACAGAATGATAGGCTATCGGCCTGAATCTCTCTAAGATCAAAAAAGTACTAAAGAAATGAGGCCATAACATGACCTGTCACCAAACCCATATGTGACCCAATACAATAGAAACTCACAGAAATAACAGATGTCCCAAATCAAACTATAAAAGTTAGAGGAAGCAATTGGTATAAGAACACTACTTAGACTGATTTTTAGTCAAATGATTTTGAATGTGATGAACCTTTTCTGAATTCTCCTGAACAATATGGAGACCCAATGTTGCCTCACCGACCACTAACCAACATAGGGGTGAACAACATGACCTATCATATTGGGCCTCGTAGGGATCTATTTAAATTATTTTTCCAAAACTATTAATGTAGGAAAAATATATGAGTGGTATTTGTTTCTACCAAGTACCACCAAATTGAAGAATGTTTTTTAGAGCATGTCCTATAACATAAATATTGTATTCTTGGACTGACTATCAATCTAAGGGTGTATGTTATAATTATAAATAACATTAAAGACAGTTCTTTTAGAAACCCCTAATAGAACCATGATGTAAACTGGGAATATCTATTCGATATGATAGAATAGAAATCAAAATGATTCCATACAATCTCCAAAATGGAATGTGTAGAGACCCGAAGCTTGACGTACATGGAAATTACATTACTTTAGTGGAATACATAGTACATAACAAAAACACACACACAAGGACCGTAATAGTTTAGTGTCTTTGGAAACTTGGAACGTAATCTTCTAATCGTGGTGAAATATCTTCAACATCTCCCATAAAGATCTTTCCCTTTTTTTTCTTACCTAAAACCTTTATTTATATCCTGGGGAAAAGAAAACATAAAAATGGTGAGCTCAAATTCTCAGTAAGGGTAATCATGGATAAAATAAAACATACCATATACATTTGAACTTAAAAACATGAAAATAATGTTTAAACATCAAAAGCTTGAGAAATGACATAAAACATGGAAGTACGTAAGGCATAGATCATAAAGAAACATTAAGAATGACAATATATCATGGGAATAAAACATGTAATGTTGGCATCCATTAAGCACATGTAATGATTTCCATAGTAGACAAGGCATTGTTGTCAAGACCATCTTAGTGGACAAAGTCCCATTCTGAATCGAGTTCACTCCTCGTTTCAGTCCTGTAACACTGAACCGGATTAACTTACCGTTCCATCCATGTCTATCTCATGAGATATAAAATCTTTACCCAATGAATTGGAGGGAGATATAGGTCCCACCCATCTCATAATGAAATTATTCTTACATGTGCCACAAAATAAACATACATCATTCATAATAACCCAATAAATAAAATGGGTTTCATAAGCATCATCCCGTCATCACATAATCCATATAAATGAAATGGATATCATTTCATAATAAGAAAAGTGAAACCATGTAAATCATAGAGACATTACACTTGAAACAAACACATGTGAAATAATGTCATCTTAGATGAAAATGGTTTTTATAAAACACTTTAAATGAATTCTTGGGGAAAATATCCTTTTTTTCTTCAAAATCATTTTCTTTTCACAAAATGTAATGCAATTGTAGAAGAAAAGGTTTTTGTTGAAAATAGTCATGAAATCTTTTGAAGTAAGCATCATGAAAACAATTCATTATAAAACCATAAAAATCCTTTCATTCCGTATACATTAAAAAAACATTCTTATCATACTTTTGTCGGAAAAGTCAAAAAAGTACCTCGTAACGTAAACAAAAGAAAGATTCCTTACATACCATGTAGTAAAAGTCAAAAGTGGGTAAAAATGACTTTAAACATACATGAAAACACTTTTATAAAACATGGACATGATTGATAGAAATAACCCCAGTAAATACTTACGAATAAGCAATCTCGGATAAAAATGAGATTTGCAAAATTTATCCCTTACCTTATGTCTGATATGCTTCATACGTATCTGAACCTCCTCTTCTTCGATACGCCTCTTTGAAACCTCCTCTTAGGGCACTAAGATTGGTCTTCAAAGTAGACCAATACCTCTAGGATGTTTCTAGGGAAGTGGAGAAGATAATTTGGTAGGGGTTGGCCGAGCATGAAGGCTCAAATTGGTGTGAGGAGAAGAGAGAGGAGGTGCCCTTTTATAAGGGAGGAGAGGGGCACCTTTGGAATTCTTAAAAATATTAATTTATAATAAATCTAACCCCACTTAAAAAACTCCAAAAATGACTCATATTAGAATATTAGATGAGATAGGGTTGTAATCTCATCAACCAATAAAATTTAGACATGTTTGGATCTTATTTTAAACCTTATCATTTTAATTTATCCTTATTTAATCTATTTAAGTTTAATTGTGGTAATAAAATTCTAAATTTTAAATTATAAAAAATAATTACTTATTTGTTGTGAATTTTACATTATTGTTTACATTATAACATTATAGACCATATAAATTTAAATTTATAATTTTTAAATATTCTTGTGATTTTTAATCAATTTTATAATATGATATTTTTATAAAATAACAATAGTGTCAATTTTGACACTATTCATTTAATTGAATATAAATAAAATATATACATAATATATGTTCTAAATAAAAGATTTAATAGATTCATCAAAGGTCATATGTATCTCTAAAATTAGTGGATCACATTAAATAGTTCATGTAATATTTTTTTTATTATTTTTAAAACCATTTATTTTTTTTGTCTCTTAATAAAATAATTACTACATCATTTTTGTATAATTATTTAATATACTTATATGTTTCATAAAAATTAAAAATCAAATCCTATGATGATGATAAATCTATTAACTTTCATAATAATACTTTTACTCGAATTTATCATCTTAAAATCACAATAGTTAAATTATTATATTTATTAAATTATGATGGCGAAAACTTTGGAATCATTTAAAATAAAATAATATAAGTGTCATAATTGCTTCTATAAGACTCAAAATGGTCAAATATTCGACCATTGGATGATTATAGTTTAAATTTACATGACCAATATGTTTTGGTCAGGGTTTTGAGCCTTTTATGGTCACTATTAGTTTAATAAAAACTATATTCTTGATTTTTCACTAGATAAATAATTTCTGCATCACTATTGTGTCACAATTAATGATAATTATTTAATACCAAGAAATTCTAAATAAATTCTCATGATGTAGATAATTTTTTTAGATATCTGTAGACTATTAATTTTCGAAGTTTCGTGAAGTTTATCACTAACTTAAAATTATTATACTTATAGTATTTAAGAGAGTGACATGTTGGCACTTTCTTTGGTTTTAATAATAATTAAATTATTATCATGAAAAAAAGTCCATTAAATGAATCTAATCCGACCCTTAGGTGATATGGGTCGACTTTTAGTCATCCAATAGGATTTTTCGAAGTGTTAGGGTTATTTTATAATCTTATATTTACCCTTAATTACCCGATTTACCTTTAACTATAGTAAATAAAATTTAACGTAGTTACTATTCACAATGCCCAAAAATAAAAAGTAGCTTATTAAAATAATTTGGACCCACTGATTCCAAATATGGAATCCATTTTTGTAAATTCAATACACCAAAGTTTCATAAATTAAATTAAAATTAATCCCGTTGTCGAAAGAAAATGGGTTTTTCTTTAAAACATTGCAAAAGATTGAATTGATTTATCCTACGAATTCAAGGTAAAATCAATTCTAATGACATAAATTATATTAAATGGTAAAAATATATTCTATTTATACTTTAAAAAAATTCAATATTATAATTTAACCACATAAGATATTACGATGAAAAAAAAAATTTAATTAAAATATAGCGTGTTTTTACTATTCATTAAAATATGAAAGTCGTCATAATAAAATGAAAAATTTATCCAAAGTAAATTTTTATTTCTTTATTCAATAGAATAATTTTATTTTGTCAAATGGAACTTATAAACATGTCAAAAACTAGATTTAAAGTTGGTGCTCCATCAAAAGGCGGCAAAACTGCATTTTTTGAAAAATACTAATTTTACCCGAAAATTTTATTTTTTTCTTATACAATGTTCTAGAAAATGTGTAAGATGAATAATAATGTTATAAAATTAAAAATTTAGTAAATACTATTCATAACGGCTAGTTCATAATAATATTATAATAATATATCATTTGTTTAGTAAAACCCGATATTGCGTACAACACACGCTATCGAGGAAGGTCGCGATTACGTGTCTTGCAAGCTAAGTCAGGGTTGCGTGTTGTGAAAGAATTATTCATTGTTTCATATAACAGAATCCAACCATATTTCATTTATACATTGAATATATATATATACTCAATGTTGCGTAGAATAATTATTTTCAAAATTCTGTGTAACACGATCCAACAATAGTGTTGCGTATACTGCAAGCTAATACGGTGTTGCGTATAGTGCAAGGTAATCTTGGTATATCATACAACAGAAGATATGAATGAAATTAAAAAAAATGTATCTTATAAAATCTCGGGTTGTTACATTCTACCCCCTTTTAAATGAATTTTTCCCTCAAAATTCATCTAGGTTATAAATTGTTTACTATTCATAGAAACCCACTTCGTAAAAAGAAATAACAAAACTGAAATTTAAAAAGTAAAGTATGAAATATAACAGTTACCGAAATTAACTCATCACTGGGTTTCCATATAGGATAAAATTGGTTAAAATATAGATATGGAAGAGAAATCTAACAATCATGTTCTGATAGAGAGTGGTAGAGAACATGGCTATGAAATATCCAACAATCACAAAGCCATAAATTTGTGATGATCTAGGGTACCATCTGATTCATTGGATATAAAGGAACTAGGACAACATTTTTGGTTTTCAAGATCATTTCCCTAAAGTTGAAGAATTAGAATTAGAATAAACACTTACTTTATTTTGGTACAATCTCACTGTTGTTTGTGCTTTGAACAATTTCCACTTCATCTATTAAAGAAATGAAGTTGAATTTGTTATTCGTGATTTGTTAAAAGATCATGTGATAGAATGATGGGTCATTCCATCTGTTTCAAATAAAAGGTTAGTAAAATTTATCAAATATACATAAGTCTGTCTTTGGTGAGGTTAATCGTATATTAAAAAAATGAACTTATACTTCATCTATCACGTCACTTAATAAAATAAAACTAGTTTCTACTAACCAGGGACTTCCTGTAGGTCAGTGGTAGGCGATAAAGGCTAGTTGAACTTCGGTTGTGGGCTCGATTCCCACAACCTTGTCCGACGCGATGGGATGTCACCCATCCTGCAGGTTGTCCTTTTTCTAAATCTACATTACTATAACATCCCATCAATAATATCAAAAAAAGTTCTATCCTTAAACAATAATAGCTTATGTCCAACATAATCCATTCCAATCTTTAGGCTTATCTAAAATACTTCGGTCCAAGCTCATAGTATAAAGAAAACGATTACTTGAAATGTCATCAACCAAACATGTGAATACCATCATTTATCCCCCATATATCTTGTTGGTCACATTCCAATCATGTGAATACCTTAATCATGTATTCTCTTGAAAAATGAATACCCATTAAACCTTAGTGAAAACATGAATGCTGTTAATAGTTAACTCTTACCACATACCAAAATCCCAAAATTCCATATACTCAAACCATGATATAACCTTCTCCTTATATCAGTCATGAGCTCATTAATACTATAAAACATTTAATTTTCTCCTTATCCCTTCATTATGCGCATATCATCTTCATTCCAAAAATATCTGAATAACCTTTCATGGATACTGGTAGCATTAATCATACACTATCAAAACTCAAGGAAATACAACAATGTAACAATCCTTAGATGTCTCTTTATTCCATAGTACCATGAGATTACTTATACAACATTACACTTGATAAACATGTAATCATTCCACTACCTTCATAAACCATTGACCGAGTTTCAACAATTCTTTCATCTCATATATCATTTGTAGTCTCTTCATCATCATCAACATAAATACTTCCCATACGGCCATACTGATTCTCTTCATGAGACTTTCCCTTAGGGAATCGGTTTGCATAATTCCTGTAAATTCCACATTTAAAAAATTTAACCATTGTTGATGTCACATCAATACCATTATCCTCATCCCTGGTGTTAACTGAACCTTTTCCTTTTCACTTACTGGCTTTGTGTCCTTATTTTCCACACCCAAAGCATCTTCCAGTTCCTTTAAAATATTCTCTTTGATTCCTCTTCCCACATGATTTACATAGGGGAAATTGAACTTTCTTTCCTCTATGATCATCATGAAACTCCATCTTTCTCTTATTAGCCGAGTCAGGAAACTTACCAAATTTTACTTTACTGATCATATTATGAGATTGATGATTCGGCATAATAATGATGTTTGCACTTCCAAATCCCATTTCATTTGGTTGCTCATGAAGAATATCATTCCATTGTCCAGCATATCCTCCATTATCGTGAATCATCTTGTTTCCAGCCTTTTTCTAAAACCCAAAAAAGAATAGTGTGAGAGGAAAAAATCATAATAAAGGGGGAGTAACATCAATATCTAACATCTTTGGTTTAATATAATATTGTTACCATAGTTCTAGGACTATATCATATACATATACTTATCCTTAGGGACATCCCTAGACATACCTTGGAAATATCTCTAGGGATCTCACTAAAGTTCTCGCATCCAAGTTTTCAAAGGTTGAGTAAACCTTTCCTCTGATACCAGCTGTAGAGACCCAAAGCTTGACGTACATGGACATTACATTACATTAGTGGAATACTTAGTACATAACAAAAACACACACACAAGGACCGTAATAGTTTAGTGTCTTTGGAAACTTGGAACGTAATCTTCTAATCATGGTGAAAGATCTTCAACATCTCCCATAAAGATCTTTCCCTTTTTTTCTTACCTAAAACCTTTCTTTATATCCTGGGGAAAAGAAAACATAAAAAGGGTGAGCTCAAATGCTCATTAAGGGTAAGAATGGATAAAATAAAACATACCATATAGATTTTAACTTAAAAACATGAACATAATGTTTAAACATCAAAAGCTTGAGAAATGACATAAAACATGGAAGTATGTAAGGCATAGATCATAAAGAAACATTAAGAATGGAAAAATAGCATGGGAATAAAACATGTAATTGTGGCATCCATTAAGAACATGTAATGATTTCCATAGTAGCCAAGGCATTGCTGCCAAGACCATCTTAGTGGACAAAGTCCCATTCTGAATCGAGTTCACTCCCCATTTCAATCCTGTAACACTGAACCAGATTAACTTACCGTTCCAGCCATGTCTATCTCATGAGATATAAAATCTTTACCCAATTCATTGGAGGGAGATATAGGGCCCACACATCTCATAATGAAATCATTCTTACTTGTTCCACAAAATAAACATCCATCATTCATAATAACCTAATAAATAAATTGGGTTTCATAAACATCATCTCATCATCACATAATCCATATAAAAGAAATGGATATCATTTCATAATAAGAAAAGTGAAACCATGAAAATAATAGAGACATTACACTTGAAACATACACATGTGAAATAATGTCATCTTAGATGAAAATGGTTTTGATAAAACACTGTAAATGAATTCTTGAGGAAAATATCCTTTTTTTCTTCAAAATCATTTTCTTTTCACAAAATGTCATGCAATTTTAGAAGAAAAGGTTTTTGTTGAAAATACTCATGAAATATTTTGAAGGAAGCTTCATGAAAATAAGGCTTTATAAAACCATAAAAATCATTTCATGCCGTATACGTTAAAAAACATTCTTATCATAATTTTGTCGGAAAAGTCAAAAAAGTACCTCGTAACGTAAACAAAGGAAATATTCCTTACATACCATGTAGTAAAAGTCAAAAGTGGGTAAAAAGGACATTAAAAATACATGAAAACACTTTTATAAAACATGGACATGGATGATAGAAATAACCCATGTAAATATTTACGAATAAGCAATCTTGGATAAAAATGAGATTTGCAAAATTTATCCCTTACCTTATGTATGATATGCTTTGTACATATCTGAACCTACTCTTCTTCGATATTCCTCTTTGAAACCTCCTCTTAGGGCACTAATATTGGTCTTTAAAGTAGAGAAGAACCAATAGGATGTTTCTAGGGAAGTGGAGAAGATAATTTGGCAGGGTTTGGCCGAGCTTGAAGGCTCAAATTGGTGTGAGGAGAAGAGGGAGTAGGTGCCCTTTTATAATGGAGGAGAGGGGCACCTTTGGAATTCTTAGAAATATTAATTTATAATAAATCTAACCCCTCTTAAAAACCTCAAAAAATGACTCATATTCGAATATTAGATGAGATAGGGTTTTAATCTCATCAACCAATCAAATTTAGACATTTTTGGATCTTATTTTAAACCTTATCATTTTGATTTATCTTTATTTAATCTATTTAAGTTTATTTGTGGTAATAAAATTCTAAATTTTAAATTATAACAAATAATTACTTATTTGTTTTGAATTTACCATAATTGTTTACTTTATAACATTATAGACCATATAAATTTAAATTTATAATTTTTAAATATTCTTGTGATTTTTAAACAATTTTATAATATGTTATTTTTATAAAATAACAATAGTGTCAATTTTGACACTATTCATTTAATTTAATTTAAATAAAATATATACAGAAGATATGTTCTAACTAAAAGCTTTAATAGATTTATAAAATGTCATATGTATATATAAAATTATTGGATCACATTAAATAGTTCATATAATATTTATTTTATTATTTTTAATACCATTTATTTGGTTTATCTCTTAATAAAATAATTACTACAACATTTTTGTATAATTATTTAATATACTTATATGTTTCATAAAAATTAAAACTAAATCCTATGATGAAGATAAATCTATTAAATTTCATAATAATACTTTTACTCGAATTTATCATCTTAAAATCACAATAGTTAAATTGTTGTATTTATTAAATTATGAAGGTGACAACTTTGGAATCATTTAAAATAAAATAATATAAGTGTCATAATTGCTTTTATAAGACTCCAAAGGGTCACATATTCGACCATGGCATGATTATTGTTTATATTTACATGACCAATAAGTTTTGGTCAGGGTTTTGTGCCTTTTATGGTCACAATTAGTTTAATAAAAACTATATTCTTGATTTTTCACTAGATAAATAATTTCTGCATCACTATTGTGTCACAATTAATGATAATTATTTAATCCCAAAAAAATTCTAAATAAATCTTAATGATGTAGATAATTTTGTTATATTTCTGTAGACTATTAATGTTCGAAGTTTCATGACGTTTATCACTAACTTAAAAATTATATTACTTATAGTATTTAAGAGAGTGACATATTGTCACTTTCATTGGTTTTAATAGTAATTAAATTATTTTCATAAAAAAGTCCATTAAATGAATCTAATCCGACCCTTAGGTGATATGGGTCGACTTCTAGTCATCCAATAGGATTTTTCGAAGTGTTAGGGTAATTTTATAATCATATATTTACCCTTAATTACCTGATTTACCTTTAACTATAGTAAATAAAATTTACCGTAGTTACTACTCACAATGCCCAAAAATATAAAGTAGCTTATTAACATAATTAGGACCCATTGATTAAAAATATGGAATCCATTTTTCCAAATTCAATACACAAAAGTTTCAGAAATTAAATTAAAATTAATCCCGTTGTCGAAAGAAAACGGGTTTTTCTTTAAAACATTGCAAAAGATTGAATTGATTTAACCTACGAATTCAAGGTAAAATCAATGCTAATGACATAAATTATATTAAATAGTAAAAATATATTCTATTTATACATTAAAACCATTCAATATTATAATTTAACCACATAAGATATTACGATGAAAAAAGTGGTTTTTAATTAAAATATAGTGTGTTTTTACTATTCATTAAAATATGAAAGTCGTCAGAATAAAATGAAAAATTTATCCAAAGTAAATTTTTATTTCTTGATTCCAAATAATAATTTTATTTTGTCAAATGGAACTTATAAACATGTTAAAAACTAGATTTAAAGTGGGTGCGCCATCAAAAGGCTGCAAAACTGCATTTTTTGAAAAATACTAATTTTACCCAAAAAATTTATTTTGTTATTATACCATGTTCTATAAAATGTGTAAGATGAATAATAATGTTATAAAAATCAAAATTGATTAAATACTATTCATAACAGCTAGTTCATAATAATATTATAATAATATATCGTTTGTTTAGTAAAACCCCATATTGCGTACAACACACGCTATCGTGGAAGGTCGCGATTGCGTGTAATGCAAGCCAATTCAAGGTTGCGTGTTGTGAAAGAATTATTCGTTGTTTCGTATAACATAATCCAACCATATTTCATTTATACATTGAATATATATATATATATATACTCAATGTTGCGTAGAATAACTATTATCAAAATTGTGTGTAACACGATCCAAAAATAGTGTTGCGTATACTGCAAGCTAATATGGTGTTGCGTATAGCGCAAGGTAATCTTGGTGTATCGTACAACAGAGGATATGAATGAAATTAAAAATAATGTATCTTATAAAATCTCGTGTTGTTACAGAAAGTCTCCCAAGCTTCTCTACTAAAAAATTTTCTCTGATAGGTAGACATTGGGTGACCTTGGTTAATATGTCGATGATCAACCATACGGAATCATTTCCTTGATGGGATCTTGTAAAATCTATCACAAAATACATAGTGACATTATTCCATTTCCATTATAGATTTTAAAGAAATATAAAATTATGTAAGGCCATTGGTGATCATATTTAACCTGCTAAAAGGTGGAGCACAGAGTGATAAAACCTGAAATCTATCTCTTTACGCATTGTCACCAATATTAATGACATACATCTTGGTACATCTTGGTAACCCAGGGTTCACTACCTAAACAGAGGAATGAAATTCCCACATCAATTCATCTCATATGTTCATTGGAACCCAAACATGTTAATGAAAGTGAATGATCACATCCCCATCGATAAACCAACTAGACCATGATACCTTTCTTGAGACACTCTCCCTTAGGACTAACCCCTTAGAGTTTCAATTATTCCTCATCCTTACACATTCCAGAAGAGAGGATGTCACTTCTAAATTCTCTAAAATAAGCTTCCGATTATATTACTAAACATCTAGGTGTATCTCAGAAAATAATACAATTAATTGCAACTCACAGTTAGAATCTTGGAAGACCTGTATTTTTGTATTCCAGGTCAGGGAATCGGCTGTTCCATTCCCATTTTTGGTTGTATAAGAAATATACAAGTCAATCAATTTGAGGTAATATACCCACCTACACTACCTGAGATTCATTTCATGATTTGTGGAATTGTATTTGATAATTTAGTGGTCTTTGTAAATGATGAACAACTACCACCAATGAAAATTAGTCCAACAATGTAATGAATGAACCATAGAGTCTAGATCAAGGTCAAGAATAGGTTAATTCCACTAATAGGGTTTAGCTGGTGGAGCCCATACACTAGAACTCAACCTTCCATCTTCAAAATTAGTCGAAGCCTGATTCTGGATGTATCAATATAACTTTTCTATATTACTACTGGATCTGGAAGTATCAAAATCTATGCTGAATTTAGTTTTCCCTTTATCTCTTAAAAGGATACCTCATAGGATTCTAACCAAAAAAACATAATGCCTTTTTACTCATTCCCATGAGAGGATCTTCTAGGACTTATAATTCATGAATTAAATTTATATAAAATCTAGTTATCCCCACGAAACTATGTATATAAAATATGTTCTTGGGTTTCTCTCAAGAAACCATATCTCTCACCTTCTCTAAGTCAAAAAATACTTCCACCTCTAAGATGATGTGACCCCAGAAGTGATCCATATCAACCCAAAAGTGGAATTCAAGGACCTTAGTATGAGGAATTTTATCTCTTAGTGTATTTAGAATAATCTCAAGATGTTTTACATGGTCATGTTAGGTATGAAAGAAAACCCAGATATAATCCCTAAAGACTACCACAAAATATTCCAAATATGGGTGGAAAACTGATTTCTTTAATGACATGATGTATGTGGGCATGTTATTGAGACCCAATGGAATGAACAAATACCGATATATTCCATATCTACTTTGGAACACTATACATTGTATATCTGATGGCCTAACATGCACCTAATGGGAGAAAGACCTCAACTCAATATTGAATAAAACCAACAATCCTTGGAGATTGTCGAAGAGGTCCCATATATGATGTAGTGGATACTTGTTCTTAACCATAATATAGCTCAATCAGTGATAATACACACAATTCTTGGGGTTACCATCCACCTTCTTAGTGGAAATTACATGTGAAGTCCATCGTAAGGTATTGGTTCATATGAAACCATGATCTTCAAAATCCATTAACTTCATCTTGATAACCAAAATCAATATTGGTTCTATATTTTAATGACCAATGGAAATTGGTGAGGATCCTGGAACTATATAAATAGTGATATATGATTCCCTCACACGAGGTAACCCATATAAGTTATCAGGGAACAAATCTATATAAAAATTCACTAAAGGATGGTATTTCAAATGTTACATTCCCTAATTGGTCATAAAGTTGATAACTATCAAGGTTTTCACTATTCTGGAAAATTGATTATCAAGTATATCAGGACTATCTTGGACATCCCATTCAACCTTATGAATGTATGTACTACTCCTAGTTGATTTAAAGGGCACCCTCTTGTGATAATAATCAATTCAAATATGACAAGGAACTAACCAATCCATTTTTTCTTTGACATTGAAACCTATCATATCATGAAAAAAATGTTACAAAATAATTAATATCCACCTATCTTAAGTGGGAACTCCTTAAAACAACAACAAAAATACCTAATCGAACCCCTAATGGTGTGTAGAGAATCATCATGCCAAAAAATTAATCTATCTCTAAGACTTGACATTATGTAATTACTACAAACGCAAAAGAGTGTGAACTTCTTGTTTTAAATAAATAAGATACTAAATTATAGGGTACTAGAATAGTACCAATAACTATAAAAGTCCCAAAACATTACTCCTCATGAGTGGGATGCATTAAAGAGATATGGCCAGATCTAATGCCTCGAGATACAATTTGGCTACCTTGAGAATGTTTTATATGATAATGCTAGAGTTCTGTATCATGACTACCTCATCTAGGGAAACATCATGTACCTAGTTGGTTGGAAGTAATCCAACTACTTTTTTGGAAAGGCACTAATGATCTTGATGATGGAACTAATACAGATACTCTTCTAGAAGTAACTGATGGATGATTCATGTAG
Organism: Viscum album; assembly: GCA_963277665.1. Lineage (NCBI taxonomy): Eukaryota > Viridiplantae > Streptophyta > Magnoliopsida > Santalales > Viscaceae > Viscum > Viscum album. Next base: position 715,099,325 of record OY728133.1, on the reverse strand, counting down.
AAATTCTATTCATTACCCAACCTACCAAAACCTCAAAATTCCACAAAATCTATGGTACATTTGTGATTATAATTCCATATATTTTCGCACTATTTGAACACTACATAACTATCATTAAGTTTCATCTAGTTTACTCAACCGCCATGTGCATACTCGAAGAAATTCTTCTTTCTTTCCAAAGAATCAATTTCCCATATTTGCATGAAACCCCCCTGGATGACACCATTAGCATCCCTAAGGTTTCTCTAGGTGATGAAGGCCATATTAACTATAAAAAATTGGAATTAAATAGAATAAAATTAACCAATGATCAAATGGAATATACAATTACATCCTAAAACTCTATTATTGTCATAAAGTCAACAATAGTCAGAGTTTCAAAGAAGTGTTGAAGATTGGTGAAATAAGAAAAATATTCCATCAAAGACAGAAGAACCTAATGTAGTTGAATATACTCCCCAGGGCAGTCTCCTCTCAATTTAAGAGGTAAGATAAAATCATAGGAGGTTATTTGGATGTCTTTGTAGTCCAACCTTGATGATGACTAGCCTGGGTGATAAAATCCCACCAATTAATGGTGAAATCATGAAATAGATAAGTTACAATCATGAAAATCTCCTCTAGAGGTATATCCTTACACTCGAATATGGGTAATGTGGCCTATAGTCATGAAACAACAGCCTGGGGTCACCATCCCTTGAGAAGGAAGGCAGACGTCTTTGTTGGAATTTTGGCATCATCTCTATCACAGTAGGGGCTGGCCACAGAGCTCCCTCCTAGTGAAAAACATGAGGTTTTCATGGAATCCTAGATCTATAGTTTCTAAACAGACACCTCACATATAATTTAACAATAGATAACATCTAGATAATAGGAAATGAAATGTATATATCCATCCAATTAATGAGTCACACCTCAATGCTTGTTCCTAATGCCACATATAAGTGATAAGTAAGATCACACCAGATCATAATAGACACCTCCTTCTACCCACTACTAAGGTCATGTTAGGGTTGAGGACTTTCATCACATGGAATATGTCCCTGTATAGATAGTGTCCATTGAAAGATACTGAGTAATAAACCCTTTACTTTGAAATTGGAATCCATATTTAAGAGTAACCATTTCATTTAAAATTTTAAAATTTTAAGCTCGTACTCATTAGATGCATATAAATATTATAGTCTATTTAGATGTGTTATCGTTACTAATATGTAATGGCCCATACTATTTATAAATTACAATTAGTACATCATGTAACTGTGACTCAGCCATTACATTCGGTATTAGGATTCAATACAACAAAACATGCCTTTATTAGTGCTAATAAATGTTCTGATAAAGGGTACCTATTATCATCTCTAATAAATAGTACCATTTATTAACATTTTTTGTGCAGATATAGGGTAACCATTATTAGTGCTTTTTAGTGCCGATAAAGGATGCACTTTATCAGAGATTTATTTTTATCGATGATAAAGGGTAACCATTATTTTTTCTTTTAAGCACTGATAATGGACACAAATAAAATAAAATAATTAAACAAATAAAAAAATGTGGGAATTTTAAAAAATAATATAAACATTATTAATCAAACATTTATTGATAAAAATAAATGACTGTAATATAAATATATATAAATTATAAATAGTATATAAATAGTATATAAAATTCTTATAGATATTTAAAATAATTAAAATAAAATAATTAAAAAAATAAAAATTACAAATGAGTAAACTAACAAATATGTTAAACATTTTATTAATTAAATTATTATTGATAAAAATGAATAAATTTAATATACATATATATAGGTTATAATTATTATAAATAGTATATATTAAATATAGATCTACAAAATTAATTAATTTAACTAATTAAATAAAAAATAAAAATGAATAAATTTTTATATTTAAAAAAAATTAAAAATGAATAATGTAAAAAATAATTTAGTTCTTTATAATGAATCAATTATTAATCAAAATGAATACATTTAATATATATATATATATCATTAATAAATTTTAATAATGAATATATATTAAATATAAATGTAGAAAATGAAAAAATTTAATAATTAAAAACATATTATTTTCTTATTCATTTTAATGGTTTTTATACGTAATTATTAATTCATACATTTATTATAGAAATATATTAATATATTAATATATATAAATGTATATAATATTTTATGACATTTGATTTACATAATATAAAATATTTATTCTTTACATTAAATAAGTTATATATTTAGTGAAGAATATTTTATAATAAAAAAGTTAATATTAATTAAAAATGCAGACTAATTGCATCAAGTAATGGAAATAATTGAATCTCGTTTGATTTTCCAATTTATCCTATATCAAGAATTTGTTACATTTATTTGAAATACATATATACATAATTAATACATTTATATATACAACACACACACATAAATATTTACGTATTTAATGAAATCTTATATAGACACACATTCACAAAATATTTATGTAATTTATTCTTTTAGTATTCATTTTTTAATTTCATTATTAGTTCATATATTTAATATAATATGTTTTTAATTGGAAAATTTGATTTATTTGTTTTTAATGTTATTACAGTTATGTATTTATTCAATTTTAATATTTTTTTTTTTGTTTTTGGGGAATTAAATCTTTTTTTATTAATTGTTTATTTATATTTATTTACTATGTTTTAATATTTTCAATATGTATTCATCTTTATTTTAATATATATCAATTTTTTGTTAATTTATATTTAGTTAACAAAATATATGCATTTTTATAAATATTTATAATGTTTACTCATTTTAATTATTCAATTTCGCTCATTTTTTAAATTCATGCATTTAATATTATATATTCAATAATAATGTGAAAAAAATATTTGTAAAAAAATATTTATAATTAAATATTTCTATAAATATGTATTTACTATATTAATAAATTTCAATTATTATAATTATAAATAAATTAATATTATTTTTATTAAAAGTATTTATTTAGTTATTAAATATATAATTATATATTTCTAAATAATAATAAAATTATAGTAAAAATTTTAAATATTGAATATATTTACTATATTTATATTTATATTTATATTTATATTTATATTTATATTAATATTAATATTAATATTAATATTTATATTTATATTTATATTTATATTTATATTTATATTTATATTTATATTTATATTTATATTTATATTTATATATATTTATGTTATATGTATAATTATGGAAATATATATAATGATATAAATATATTCATAACAATAAATAAAAATTATACATATATTTACAAATATATTTATAAATATGTATTAAATATATTTATAAAATTATATAATTATAATTATAAATATAAGTATATAAAATTTTAAGATGTATTTGCATAATTATAAATAACTAATTATATATTTTAATAATTATAAAATTTAAATAAATATATATATATATATGTATATAATTATACAAATATATATATAATTTTTTTATTTATTATTATAATTATAAATACTTTATCAGTGCTAAAGTTTATGCCAAGATAAATATAACGCTTTATCAATTCTAAAAAATCATGGATAAAAAGGATCCTTATCAGTGAAAAAACATTACCGGTAATAAATATTGATTTTATGAACACTGATAAAGATATATTTTATCAAACCTTATTACTTTAGTAATGATAAAAGGTATTTTTATCAGTGATTTTTTAAAAGTACTAATAAGAGTCTCCCCAATCGATTTTAAGAACCCAAACCGTGACTGAATCATTCGTGATATCTCAAGATTATGTAGAACGCGACTTCTGTCGAATCTCCTCTCATCGAATCCAACACTCATATCAAGGATTAAACCATGTATTGAATTAATCCAATGCTTGAATTCATGGATCAAAGGAATCAATGATCAAAAGAATTCAAGGATTGAACGGATCCATGACGTCATGATATCTCATTTCTCTCCGGAAAATAAAATCTTGAATCTAAGGTACATTATTTTCTCCTCCTTATCACTCATTGATTGTGTGTTTGGGTCCCACATATAGTGATTTTTACTATATGTTTTCCTTCGTTGTTTTGGCTTATTCTTCAAGACTTGTATTCACTGTTGCATAAGGTTTTTCGTCATCTATGATATCCTTAGGTTTGTATATTTATGAATTTTCTATTCCCTAATAGGTTACATGTTATTCGGAATTTTAAATTGGTTTCTCTAAAAGTATAATTATTATTTGGGTTTAAATGGATTTAAATATTATTGTTGATCAAGGTTTTATGGAGATTAAAATTTACATCCAATTGGGTTATTGTGAATTTGGTGTTGCTTTTGTTTTCATTCAGACGATAAATTATGTTTTTGTCCAATTAAATATTTATGATGGTTTTTATAAAGAAAATTTATTTTTTAAAATTATTTGAGGTTGTTTATGAAGTCTTTTTGGGTAATGCATGAGTTCATGACATTGATTAATTATTGTTTTTTATTGATAATTTTTCATATGTTTTATTTTATCCTTGTGTTATTTATTTATTTCTAATGTTATGGATTCCTCTTTTCATGGTATATGCATATACACATAGTTTTGATTAATATATATATATATATTAGAAAATTTCATGTATTCACCTGAATACATGTGAATATTTATATTGAGATCTATTTATATTTGTTCTTGGGTAATTGAATATGATTTTAACATCAAAAGATAATTTTTCAAATTAAAAAATTTATTAAATTAGGTTTTCCAATAAATGTTTCTAAATTGAGGATTATAAATTTTTTTATTTAAAAACATTTTTGAGATTACAAAATTTTTTTATAATGGCCTCAAGTAAACTAATTTATTTTCTAGTGAGCTTCAAAATGTTGTTTCAAAATGAGTCATGGATTCAATTGTGTTATTAATTTTGGGTTGTTATTGTAAATGGAATAATTGATTTCTAATTTTATTATTTTTTAGCATTAATATGGGATACCATAGATAGGATGGTAATGATATTGGTTTTGGTCTTGATTAATTGAGGTATTAACAAGGTGCAGTTTTTGGTTTCCTCAAGAGGCTCTGGTTGCATTATTTATTTTGGTCACATATCTGACTAGTATTATTTGAGTGAGTTAGTTAACTTTGGAATATATAGGCAAGATCTCCTTCTAACGTGTTTTTTCTTATACTTGTTCTATTTTATGTATTATTTAGAACCCACTTTCACTTTTATGGAAGGTTATCATCATTTCCCTTATTTAATTTTATTGCTTATATATTCTACAATTTAGTATTTTATTTGATTAGTTTTTTATTATTTATTTAATTTTAGTTACATTTCAATATACTGAGTTTTCTTTCTTAGTTCCATTTCTTAGAAAAAAATCCAAAATGGATTTCTAAATGTGTGTTTTTAATAAAAAATTACTAGGCAATGAAAAATTATTTTCAAGGGATTTTTTTCATTTAAAAGGAAAAAAGAAATACTTTAATAAAGGATTTTAAATTCTTTCATAAAAAATTATTTAATTTTAATGATCAATATCAGGATAATCTAAAGGTTTGATTTTATTAAAAAAATAAAATCATATTATTTATATGTATTTCAAACTATATTTCTTGGTAATTAATAAAAGATATCCATAGTTTATAAAAAGGATGGGTTATTAAAAGTATTATCACCCACCTGAGGTTATGATCTCTATATATATATGGGAATAACTAAATAAGTTTATTAATATCATCGAAACTCCTGATTTAAAATAAGTAAACTTGTTTAACATACATTACATAATAATTTAAGCATAAATATATAATGTGAACAACATGCACATTGGGGTTTCCCACTCACCCTCCACAATCTCAAGAAAAACATTATCTGGTCCTCATATGGGAAAATTTACAATGAAAATTCTTAGTTTCACCCACTAAAAAACGATATCTTTTCAATCTCATAATTACTAAACAACTAAAATCATCCCATGATCTTTTAAGCACCAAAAACAATGTGCAAACTCAAAACTAGGTATAACGTCATGGTTGGTTCCATTCCAAAAAAACCAAATTCACTATTGTTTTCTCGCCTAGGGTATTAGAGCACTGCCAATTTGACTCACAATTAGATAAATTCAAATCAATCCTGATCTCGATATCACAAATAGAATCCTTTTAACACTTCATGATATTTTGGGAAATTTTTCTCAATGTCACGAATATTTGTAAAACATTTTGGATGTTTATTGTTGAATAAATTGTATGGAATGTGAAAATTTTGATTTGTTTCTTCTTCTGTGGTATTTGATGAAAATATTTTTGGATTAATGAATATTTCCGTGATTGAATTTTTATATAACACCCTGGGAACCTCAATATTTAGGCGAGTAGTCAAGGATAGTAATCTTAGGATTTGAATTTTTTATTTACTACTATCTTTTAAAAAATGTTTTATTCATGTCAGTTTTATAAAATATTTATGAAATGTATAGTAGTCATGAAATTATTTAAAATGTTGGGTGACCTAATTAGAAATTTTATGGTAATTCATTATTTTAAATTTCAGTTTTGAAAAAGGAAACATAGTTTTAATTGTAGAATTGGGCGTTGAAATTGAAAATGAGGTTTTGCCTAAAAATTAACTAAAATGTAATTGATGTTTTGTAACTCATGAAGTTATTTTAATGTGAACCTATATTGATTTAAAAATTATATTGTGTACATATTTCCATGTAAATAGTTTTAATATTTGAATTTATTATTAATGGTTTTTGAATATGATTTTAAAAAATTTCACTTGATGCTTACAATTTTTATAGAAAAGGGGGTTTATATCCTGTTATGTGTTTTGAACAAAAGTGGTTGACTTTCATGTGTAATTTTAAAAAATAGGCATAAGGATGTTTTTTAAAAATTCAAAAATCATCCTTTTGAATTTTGAAAGTGTTATTAAGATGATATTTGAAATTTTAAATTGAGATGTGGGGATTCAAAATGTTTTTAGGGGACAACATCCATCCAAAAAAACATCATCTCCCAAAAAGTTATTATAAATTTGTTTTTGCTAATAACTCATCCCCCATATCTTCTAGACATGAACCTATGTTTCTTGAACTACTCTGAGCAATATTCATACCATACTAGATACAAATGATCATTTGGGATGAATTCAAAGTATTACACCTACCATAGTAGAGTAATTGTTTTCATAAATTCAATTAACCATTTCCTTTAAAGGATACTAAAAATATTTGAAACAATAGAAAATTGGGTTCCCCTTATTAGAATTATCTATAATTTTCACCTTTGATAATGAATATTTAAATGTGTATTTATTTATTTATTATAAAAAATGATTATTTTATTAACCAAATAGAATGTATATGAATTGAAAATGGATGTATGCTAATTTTTTGACAAAAGGATACGATGTTGGAGTTAAATATTTCATCATGTTTGCAACAGAGCCTACTCATGACCCTTATCATATCTATTTCCCATGTTTATGTTGTTTTTACTCAAGAATAATTTTTATGGAAGAGTTAGAAGTAAATTTTATTTGTCACAGAATATACTAAAGCTATATATGATGGAATAAACATGAAGAAAACTATACATGAACATTGAATGGGAAGATTATATATTTTATGAATCATTTGATATGAATAATAGTGTAAATGATGGTGTATATCCTATAAAAGAAATGGAAATGGAAATTTAAGATGACCTTCATGATTGTGAAAAGTTTTTTGAGAGTTTAATAGTAGTTCTAAGAGAACATTGCTTACTAACTGTACTAAATAAAAAAACATCATCAACTCTATCTAATTAATATAATTTGAAATCATGTAATGGATAGATCAACACCATCTCTACTGAACTACTTGGTCTCTTAAATGATATGAAACCATAAGAAAAAAACATCAATGTTGAACATGTGACTTAGAATTAATTATTCATACAATAGTAATGATCTCAAAAAATACTTTTTTTTCAAATGATTTCATTTTTTTTCACAAGTACCATGAGTCACTCATAAAATTCCTTAAGTTTGGTACGTATCGATACAAGAAATATGAATTAAGTTCTTCAAAATAGGTATGGTACTTTCCTATCATTCCATAGTTTTGAATGCTATGTGGATGCTAGAAAATCATGATAATATTGACATGGCATGTAGATATAATAATTAAATATGGTAACCGACTTCATCCGAAAGATTCTTCTTTGTGAAAGAAAATTGATTACAATATCATGAATTTAAAAATGATTCAAGAAACACTCATATTGTGTTATCTATATATGGAATAAGTTCTTTTTGTGTACTGAATAGTAATCAAAATACATGTCCCTTCATTTGGGTAAATTATAACTTTACTCCATGTCTATTCATACAGTATAAATATATTTTGTTATCTATTCTTATATATGGTCCAAAGAAACCTAGTAATGATATTGCTGTCAATTTGGATCTATTGATCGAAGATCTGAAATTGATCTCATATACTAGGGTTACAATATGTCATACTCATAGAAGTGACGAATTGACATTGATGACCATTTTGTATGGGATGATAAATCAATTTCATTCTTATGTAATTTTTTTAGGCTATAAAATTAAAATAATTTTTGGGTGTCCCATTATTAAAGAATGTAGAGATTCTATTCAGTTGAAACATTCATCAAAGACTATTATTTTAGGTAATTAAAATTTTTTTTGTTAAAAATGTAAATACTAATCCTAGATAATATAATTCAATGAGAATACCAAACAATGTACAATACTGTATCAAATAATGGGTGATAAATTTTTCGATAAAGTAAAATATATTGAAACTATTTTAAATAGTACATTTTTTCAAAACCTTATGATATCGGGTCAGAAGAAGAGGTCATTATTATTTTAATTTCCATATTATAATTTTTAGTATAGTATACATTTTCTTGATGCAATGATTTTAGAAAAAAAATATTTCTGATATTTTTTGGGGTATATTATTTAATGTTCTTAGAAAACCCAAAGATGTAATCTTGGCTAGGTTGGATCATTGACATGGAGATAAGGGAAGAGTTGGAACTAGTAATGGGTAAAGGCCTGACATTTCTATCTCCAGCAGCATACAATCTATCCATATATAAAAAATTGAAATTTATTATTTTCCTTGATGGTTTAAAATTTCCATAGTGGTATTCATCAAATATAAAGATTTTCATGTCAATGAAGAATTTGAAATTACTGGCTCTACAATCATATAACTTCCATGATTTGATGTAAGATTGGATGCCCATTTCTTTATATTTTATTCTACATAAAAATGTATCACACAAATTAACTAGACTCACTACTGGAAAACTAACCTTTACCAACTGTTTGGAACCGTTGGTATAGGCCTCCAAAACGTTGGTATAGCCTATACCAACGGTTTGGAGAACCGTAGCCAAGTAAGCCGTTGGGATAGGTCTATACCAACGGTTTTCCAAAAACCATTGGTATAGACCTATGACAACGGTTTTGGAAACCGTTGGTATAGGTAATATGAAATCTATACCAACGGGAATGGAACCGTTGGTATATAAATTCCAAAAATAAAACATCTGCTGGGATTTGATCCCAGGACCCCTCGTTTATCATTGAACGACTCAACCACTAACCTAACATGACTTTTGTGATCATAATTACATAAATATATATATGTATTCTCATAAATATTTTGAATTTTGATTTATATAATGTTCTCGGTACGAAGGTCCGATAAAAAATGAAAGTACCTATACCAACGGTTCATAAAACAGTTGGTATAGACCTATACCAACGGTTTTAACAACCGTTGGTATAGGTCTTTGGTTGATATTTTCATTCTGTGGAGGATGTTGAATTTTGGCCCACTTTTCCCAACGGTTTGTCCAAACCGTTGGGAAAGGTAGTCCTATCCCAACGGTTTGGCCAAACCGTTGGGAAAAGTGGCATATTTGGGGACCTTTCCCAACGGTTTGGCCAAACCATTGGGATAGGTCTACCTTTCCCAATGGTTTGGCCAAACCATTGGGAAAAGTGGCCAATTTGGGGGCCTTTCCCAACGGTTTGGCCAAACCGTTGGTAAATGAGACCTATACCAACAGTTTTTGCAAACCATTGGTATAGAAGCGTTGGGAAAGATCTAATTTCTAGTAGTGACTCTACTTCTTTATCAAATCCATATATAGAAACTTTATAGACCTATAGAAGCTTTCAATGATGAATATGGATGTTGCATCCATATTCTGTGAATTAGAGATGTTCTTCCCACCACTATTCTTTAATATAGTGGTCCACCTGATATTTCACTTGGTCTGAGATATAAAACTATGTGTCTCTATCCATTATAGATGGATTTACACCATTTAATAGTATATGATGATTTTGAATTGTTATTTGAAGAATTGACATGTACCAAAATATTTTGTTGGAAAATCATATATTATTGAAGAAGCGGTTGATTTTTACACAGATTTCATATCAGACATTGATAGAATCGGTCTCCCTAATTCTAATCACTGAAAAGGCCTTATGGTTGAAGGGAATTCAAGAGGTGATTTTGTCATTATTACTATCATAGAGCATGGGTAAGAAAACATTTACATTTTATATAATAGTTCAGTTTTGAGTCATACACTAGTGCCCATTAATCAATTCTTGGAGATTTGAATCCATAAAAGGGATGAATAATGTATTTAAAATACACAGTATAATGATTTTATAGGATTTTACTGAGATCCAATTTATAAGGATTTATCTAAAAATATGAATCCAATTTATGAGAGACTTCGATGGTTCGTCGGGGTACCAAATGAAAACCTTATATATCGTAAACTGGTTTTGTAATATATGGTTATAAAATCTATAAAAAATAAAATAATGACTACATTACAATAAAAAATAATGGAGTTATGCTTATGGTAAAAGCAATTCACATATCTCGTTCTATGGATAGTAATCCTGTATATACGAATATGTCAAATTTTGAAATTATTGAATAGATATATGAGTTGGATTATAAAAAATTCACGTTATAATTTTCCATTTAAAATGGGCTGGAAATGGGATAATAGTGAATGTTTATGAAATGGGATTTATAAAGGTGAATTTTAGAGTGGATGTGGAAAAGGATGATCCATTCAAAATGGCATCACATGCATGGAAAGTATTTTATGACATAGATAAAAAAGAATTAGTCGGTTGCACTACTAGAGAATCAACCAAATATATGGTAAAACGAAAACTCAATCAAGGAAGACCCCTTCATTGGGAGATCACCATCATTTAGTGATGGACCCAATGTATAAAATTTATTCTACGTTATAGGGATCCAAAAAGAGGGGATTTGGATTCTCGATAGAGCATCAAAATCCATTCAACCTTTGAAAAAATAGAGTTCAATGAGATGGTTAATGTCTTTTTTAAAATACTATACATTTCTTTATAATATTGTCTATTATATATGGAATTACTATAATCTAAATGAAATATTTTATTACTTATGTAGAAAAACAATGTCTTCTACACATGATGATGTTACCATTATAAGGGAAGAATAGACTATTGATGCTGAAACTGCTGAATTATTAAGGGATCAACAATACATTGATGAAAAAAAAGAACAACACAACATTATAGTGTTGGATAAAATTATCAAGGTAAGATGTAAGGTTATAAAATTATATGTTTGTTCAAATCAATGAGGTCAAAATTTTGACCCCAACAAGTCAATGTTCATTAGTAATGTTTGGGTCATAATAAGGATGAATGTGATGATTGATATTTATTCATAGTTTCATATCTATCTTGTAATGAAGGAAACCATTTGGGAATATGTTAAGGTATTTTTATGATATTCTTTCTCTATTTTACGGAAAAATTATATAATTAAAAATTGATTTAATATTCATTATTCCTTATATATTTCATTTAATTTAGAATATTTTTATAATAAACATCTCATAATAGCTGCTCAAAAAGCCCATATAGGACTCCAGAATATTCTTATGAAGTTACATCATTGGAATGATGAGGGGAAGGAACTACCCCACCCAACAGTTATGTGTGAAGACATCATAACGGAGAAAACCTATAATGATTTCAACAATCATTATGATGATAAATCATATTAGAGGAATTTTAGTCGATAAAAAAATATTTTACATAGATTATTTTATCCAATTTGATTCAAAATTGTAAATTTGTGAAACAAAAAAAGATTTATGAAAATTAATAACTTGCATAAAAACTAGTGTTCCCCTATCACAAATCAAGGATTGGGAACACTTACTATATAAGAATTTTTTAGTAATTTTAAATCAATAATAAATGTTTTTTGTGATATGTAATAACATATGTTCCTTTTGGATATATAGACTGATGAATTATGATCTAAAACCATATATATTCCATGGTATGTGCTATAGAGGGAGGCTCGAGTAAATAAGGAGGCAAAACTATTTGATGAAAACACTAAAGAATTACAGGAAACAAGTATAATTATACCATAATAGTAATTCATTATTATCTATAACAATATTAAATAAATATATCGATTTATATTCATATATTTTTTTATGGTTTAGAAACAATAATTGGTAGTGACCGTAGTAGAAGAAAAACTACATTCTGTAGCTTTGAAATAGTCGAAACAATATGATCATGTTAGATGGGTAGTTTTTGTATTGTCTCCTAAAATATATTTCGAGAAGAAAAAATAACAAAAAGATATATATAAGATGATCAAAGGATTTCATGCAAAAATATATGTTTTTCAAGATTTATTATCCAGTCTATTTTGGAAGACCAATATCTTAGAAAGTATCGATGTAAAATTTTATTGGAACAAAGATCTATACATTAAGAACCAAATGACACCTCTTGTTTTAGGGTCAGTCATTTTTATAAATAGTATACCTCACTTCAGGTAATCAATGTTTTCATCACTATTTCTCTAAAATGTGAATCAAATATCTTTTAATAACTTTATATTACTAAAATTATACAAGGTGAAGTCATACATGACTTCAATCTATCGACACCCACACAATGACATATTGTGAGTTGTACAATGTACAATATCACAAGAGATAAACTACACAATAATAGACTCCCAGAAGGTCACATGATATTGGGTATTGAGGTAGCTCAGGGTATGACCACTTAGTTGAGTGTTCCATTTGATGATCTAGTTATTATGATGATCAATCATGCTATAAGAACATTTATTGAATTGCTATCTAATATTATAAAGATATATGAGGTTGGTATTCAACAAATTTTTCAAATGAAAAACCTATAATAGTTGATGAAAAATGTAAAAAGGAAGATTTTTTATCCCGTATAGATAAATATATAGATAAATGAAAGGTTTTATTGAGAAAATATAATAAATAAACCATGAAATAAAAAGGACCTTAAAAAAGTACCTTCTCCCCAACTGTTTCAGAGAAAACATTATTATATTTTTAACATCATACAGTGACCACATTTAAATATGAAAATATTTCGTACATTCCATAAAAAAAGAAATACAAGGAACTTTCATGATATATGTATCTGTAATCAATGTTATAAATGAGATTATCATGTTTGAATGGATGAGAGTTAGAATTATGAATACATACATATGGTATATTTTGATTATACATTTGAACTAAAATTGATATAAAATTTTCATTAATGTTTATAAATATTCAGTTTCTATACAAGTGTTTATATTAATAAAATATAAAGGGAATACCTTGTCAATTGGGATTTCCATTCATTAATCACAGAATCAGTTCTATACAAGAAACTTCTTTTGAGAAGGAAGAAATAACAAAGAATGAAATTATTTATATAATGATTTTTAGAAAAAAAAAAATTATACAAAACATACTCATTCTGATGCCTCTAAAGTTGGGTTAATACTCAACAATCCATTCACATAAAATTTATTTTTATTTTTTTCACCACTTATTCGTTTCTTAGGAATCATTGGATTCTGATCGGACTCAATATGGATACCTAAAATATTTATTTGTTGTATCCAAAGCATGGATATACAACAAGATGACAAAACATGGTGTGTATTGTGAATTTGTAATAATTTAAAATCAACATTTTATAGAAAAATATTGGATTATTTGTTTTATTTTGTGTTTTAATAATAATTTTGTTATGATAGTGCTATTGCTAAATATAAGATAAATCATGGCATGAATTCAGTGACTGAACATAAAAATCCTAGGGATTACTTCAAAAGGAAATAGATTAGGATATATATAGAGAAATATTTAACTATCAAAACATATTTCAGAAAAACTTTCTTATTTTTTTTCAATGACTTTGAAGCATCCAAAGAATGATAATGATTCCAATTGTGGAGATTATGTTACAAAATTTATGTATGAGATCATAAACCATCTGTAGTACAGTTTCCCTGAAGAGGTATGTTTTGAAGGTAACTAAAATTTAATTAAGAATATTTAATAATTTTTAGTTTTATCTATGTTTTATTACTACTAAAAATCTTTCTAATAACCTTTATATTCAAAAGAATAAGTAAATTTTATTAGAGATGGGTGGGAATCGTAGATAGTGTCAGAATGGTTACTAACATAAAATTAAAGTTGATACTTTCAATTTTTGTTATCAAATATAAGATATAACCATAGAAATATATATGGGGTGTGAAGTATTAGTATCCAGATAATTTTATTTTAGTTTTGATCTATTTATAATGCATTATAATGAAGGATGTAAATTTGTTTAGAAGCGCTAGACAGTAAACAATAAAATTTATGTGAAATAGAGGAGGATGATACAGAGTCTAAGGCTGAATAATAGGTGGAGATGGAGGTAGAGGTAGAAGTGGAGGCATAGTCAGACACTTTAGAGGAGGAGGTGGTAGAAGCAGAGGCTAAGGTGGAAAAGATATGAAGCACTAGACTATGAACAATAAAATTTTTTGGAAATGGATTAGAATGGGTATCATACCAAGGTTATGTTTCTGAAAAATTATTGAAAAGTACGGAAAAATTATTCAATTTTGATAAAATCTAATGTGAAAGTGTTTCAATATTCATATTAAACAAATGTTTTTACCACTTATTTAGTTGATTTTTTACATGAATTTAAGTAGAGTATTTTTTTCAAAAACAAAACTAACAACACTTATTTTTTCATGTTGATTATCATAAGTTAAAATTTCTATTAGCACATTCTATGTACTATCAAATTTTAATAAAGAATGAATGAAAACCCTCACCAACAAAAAAATGGATAAAATATTCAGCATTTTTCATATGTCTTCTCTACACTGTATAGAATGTGTCTCAGTAGTATAAAAAACCTAAATAAGAACATTTTCAATATTTTTATACAACAATTCTCACTAGGAATGTAGGGATTCAAAATTTATAAATTCCATAATTTATGTAACTTCAAAACAATATTATAAAATTCTATAAGTAGAATATTTGTAATAAAACATGTGTGGATGAATACATGCATGCATAAAAACATATATGGAAGGATAATTCCTTACACCAAGTCAAAAATCCTTTTATTCAATTGAGGAGGAAGAGCCATCATAGGAATTCAAGAGCTCTCACGTTACAGATATAAAAAAGAAAAATGTAATGAAAACCAATAATGAAACATTAAAACCAAAATAAATTAAAAAGTTATACATATACCTACAATTTAGAAACCATACATGTGTTAAGTAGTGGTGTCAATGATCACTTGATAGTCGTACAACACCAATCCAATCACCAAACTAGTATATAATCTAGCTCAAATTCTAAAATAAGTATGTTTGTAATCATCCATTGAATCAATCAGGTGTAAGAGACAACTATTGGATGAAAAATAACATTGAGATATCATGTTTGTAGAGGAGGAATAACATCAAAGGGAACATGTAATCAAATGAATAAAAACCAATATACAATGTTATTGGAAGAAATGAAATTCATGTGTGATATAATATCACAAATGCTTTTGAGATCTACACAATTTGAATATAATGTTTACATTGATGAAATGGATTAACTAAAATTGATTATTTTGAATGAAAATGGTGTGAAATTTCACCATCTCACCATTATATCACATAAAATCTGATAATCATTACATCAGTAGTGGAGTTTAACCAATCCCCATTAGGCATAAAGATACATTTCCTCCAGCTCACCATCATAAAGTGCGTCCACTTGTTCATGACTAATATGCATGTGGTCATTAATTATTCCAAATGATCCATGTTTACAGGATCATTAACAAAAAATCATTATCATTCAAAATAAAAAAATACATGAGAATTGAAAATTTCCCATTTTTGAACAAATAATGATGATGTTATGCTTGAGTATATCGTCAACCAAAATATTGAAAAGGATATATTTATCTATAACCAAATTTAAGAATTATTAATTGGTGCACTATATTTTAGTTTCATTTCTATGCTATAAATGGATATTTTGATATTTAATACTGTCAAAAGGGGTAAACAATGTATAATGACGTTTAGAGTCTTTTGAATACAGATATTGGGCCACACAAAAGTTTCTTATCAGAGAAGGTAAATGGTTTATCAAAGATACCATTCTCTCTATAATGGTGAAAGGTAAAGATAAATTGTATTATGTTCAATAAAAACTTAAATGTAAATATTAATTTTAGTCCAACTAGTGAATGATCATCTGTTTACCCTAATGATTGATGTTTTCTAGGAATAAATAAAGGTATGCACTAATTATTAGTATAATCCCGGAATATATAATGTGTTATTATTGTTTTTTTGTAGAAAATAAGAAACACAATTTTAATATTTTTGTTTTACACCAACCCCAAAGGATAAATTTTTTATGGTAATTCTATATAATAAGTTAATTTTATTTTATTATAAAGTAGTTAAATATGTCATGTTGTTGGGATTGAGATTCAAAAATATTTTATTATATATTCTAGTAATATTTTTGAATTTTCATATATTTTTTTATCATGTTATCAATAATAATTACATTATAGTTTAATTATATATAACTAGATAAAATTTCAATTTTTTTTATTTTCTCATCAGTTTATCTATATTTTTTGTTACTGTCCTCATAATTTTTTATCTAATTCATATTTTCTTAATTTTCACAGAGATCATGAAGAAATAAATTTATCAATAAGAAAGATTCACACTTTTACTATGATATTGTAAAGGTGAATTCTTACAACTTATTTAGTTAATTTTTCACCATTTTATCTACTTTTTTTAAATTAATTTTCATATCATTTTTATTTAATAATTGTAATTTTTTTCACAAATCTATTAGGAATTAAAATTGTTCATTCAATAGTATATATCAATCCATAAAATAGAGAACATTTTTATTCTGTATGAGTAATTTCAAGAATCATGGGGTTTCCTCTTCCATCTAAATGAAACATTTTTTTCTTTTCTAGTTTGGTAATGATAGTTTTAAAAAATTAACACCACATAATCAATCATCGTCAAATCAATCGAACACATAATCTTCTCTATATAATTCGAACAATATGTTTTTATATTAAAATTTACATTTTAAATAAAAATGCACAACACATACTCAAAACCAAGAAAACACATATCCAAAGATCTGAACTACATTCACCAATATGTATATTTTATCAAATAAATTTTGTGAGTAAAAATAAAAATTGGATGGTGGTTATTTCTGAATACTTGAAAAACTTCTTCAATTGTGTTTGTCTTCAAAACTTGATGTTTTCATAGTAAAATAATTTACCCTAGAAGTAATTTATTATTACATATTTATGCTTTATTTTTTAGTATTACTAACATAAGAAATATTTTCATATATAGGTGGATTATTTTGTTCAATTAGGGTTGGATTTTTCAAAGCTAGTCATGATCATGAGATATTGGACTTGAAGGATAAAACTGAGATATTTCCAATAAGGAAATATGTAAATATGTATATAACCATAATAAAAAGTTTAATTCCCTCAAATTTTATATTTAATTTTGTCATAATTTATGTTTTATGTATTATTTAATTTCATTATCATTTTTATATAATAATTATATAGTTTTTTTCATAGATCTTTTGGGAAGTCATATTTTTCTCCCAATTATCTACAATAATCCTGAAAAGAGAGAGCATGTTCATATCGGAAGGAAGAGGAAATCCCATGATGTTTGAGACGTGAAGTGTTTAAGGTAGATTGAGGATTCCACTTCCATCAAAATGGAACATGTAATCCATTTTCTATGTTTTTAAAAATAATTGAAATCAAAACACATATTGCATACTCAATCGACCACATCCTAATAGGATACACTGTGTGATCGAGATGACTCAGATCATATTTTTCTACTATATAATTTACATTTTAGATAAAAAAGAACATCACATACTCAAAACTAATAAACACATTAAGATTATTTTGATACATTGAACAATTCATTAGTCATTTGGGTTGTTTAAAAATCACCTGCACCTTAGTCCAATACATGGTGTGCCCAATATGACTCAAATAGTGTATTTTTATTTAAAATGGGCATTATATTTTTTATAATGATTTCTGAAAAAATAATAACTTAGAAGATTTTCTCATATTTTCTTATTAATTTAGAAAATAAATTCATATTTCATATGTGATGTGTAAGAATTATTCTATCCTCAAACTGACACACGATGTGACTAGTATGACTCAATGTGTGTGTTTCTAATTTAAAATGAAATTTTAGTAAAAACGATAAGTGACACACTCATAAATAATCAAACACAATTATATTTTTTGATACATTAAGAAAAAAATCCAGTTATCATTTGAGTTATTTACAAATAAGCTCCCCCTTAATCCAATGTATAATGTGACTGGCATGACTCAAGGTGAGTCTTTTATTTTAATTGACAATAATTTTAATAAAAAATTAAATTGACATTCTCATAAACAATAAAATTAATTTGGATTGTTTTGATACATTATCAAAACAATCTATAAGTAATTCTTGATAAGTATAAATCAGTGTAACATTAATTCGATACATGATATGCTCGATATGACTCAATGTGACCGTAATCATTTAAAAATTCCAATTTTATTTAAAAAAGTAGCAGTCCCTAAAAATACATAAACCATGATTGTATTAAATTTTTAATTTATTAAAAATATATATAATTCATTTTTTACTTGTATGAATTAACCCCACTTCATGTCTATAGACAGTTTGACTGGTGTGACTCAAAGTGTCTATTTTTATTTTAATATGATAGTTTGGTAAAAAGGAGAAGGGACATATTTTAAAAAATAAAACACATACAAATTGTTTTAATAATTTAGAAAAAATATCTAGAAGTCACTTATAATGTGTAGTAATCATCCTCAACTAAATATGAAGCATTATGTGACTAATATGACTCCATGTGTGTCTTTTTATTTAAAGTTGATAGTAATTTTTGAAAAAAAAAGATAACTGATATACTTAAAACATAGGAAAAACATTTTTATTATTTTTATACTTTAATAAAATGATTCATAATACATTTTGGATGTATAGTAATTATCCTCCCCTCAATCAGATACATGATGTGATTGGTTTAACTCAAAGTGTCCATCATTTGTTTAAAATTGAGATTCTATTTCAAAAAGTGTCACAAACTGAAAACCAAGAAAAAAACTAGGATTGTATTGATAATTTAGGAATTTTTTCACAATTAATTTTTTATGTGTAGGAATTTGTTTCATGTCAAATTAACACAATATGTGACTGTTATGACTCAAAGTTCATGTTTAAAATTTTAAATTTCATTTACGTAAGACACCTGAGTGATGTAATCAAAACCAAGAAAATGTGTTTGGAATGTTTTTATAATTTAGTAAAATTATCCACAAGTCTTTTGGGATGTGTATCAATCATCCAAATCACAATAATACTCATTGTGTGATTGATATGACTCCAGGTGTGTCCTTATATTAAAATTTCACATTACTTTTTGATTAAATGACATGGGACATACTAAAAAAGAGAAAATGAATTCAAATTATTTTCATAATTGATTCAAATGATCTATAATTCACAAGGAATGTGTAACAATCATTCATACCTAAATTTGATACACAATGTGCATTGTTTGACTCAAAGTGTTCGTTTTCAGTTTAAAATTGACTTTTTTGTTCCAAAAGTGTCACTCACTGAAAAATGAGAAACTATGATAGGATTGTATTGATAATTTAGGAAAAAAATCATAATTCATTTTTTTAATATAGGAATTACTCTCTTGTAAAACTGATAGAAAATGTGACCAGTATGACTCAATGTGCGTGACTCTAGTATAAAATGACATTTTTGTAAAAAAACACAACTGATGTACTAAAATTAGGTAAAACACATTCATATTATTTTAATACTTTATGGAAATGATACATATGTCATTTGGGATGTTTAGGAATTATAAACACCTCAATCTGACACGTGGTGTGACTAGTATCAGTCCAAGTGTGTCTTTTTATTTCAAATTAACATTAATTTTAGTATAAAATACAACTGAGTTACTCAAAACCAAAGAAAAACATTTAGTTTGTTTTTTTAATTAAGTAAAATTAACCATAAATCAATTTTATTAGTATAAATTAGTTGTATCTCAATCTGATACATGACATGCCCAGTATGACTTATAGTGTCAATTATCGATTTTAAATTGATATTTTTGTTTAGAAAGTGTCACTCATTAAAAATTGAGAAAAACATCTCACATTGTATTGATTATTTATGAAAATGATCCACTATTCATTTTGATGTGTAAGAATCAGTCTCTTTTCAAACTAACCCATGATGTGACTGGTATGACTCAAAGTGTTTATTTCTAGTTTAAAATGAAATTTTAGTAAAAAACAAGTGATATACTCCGAACTAAGAAAAACAATTAGGATTAATTTTATAATTTTGGAAAAATGTCTTTAATTTATTTAGGACATGTACGAATCAGATGCACCTCAATAAAATTCATGGTGTAACTGATATGACTCCAAGTAAGTTCTTTAATTTAAAATTGACAATAATTTTAGTAAAAAATACAACTAACCTAATGAAAAATGAGAAAAAAAATCATGTGATATTATACATTAGTAAAATTATCCATATTTCATTTATGATGTTTTAGAATCATCCAAACCTCAATATGATACACAATATTATTGGTATGAATCAAAGTGCTTGTTATGAGTTTAAAATTGGTATTTCAGTCCAAAAATTGTCACTCACTAAAAAATGTGAAAAAACAACCATTTTTCATGATAATTTGGGAAATTATTCAGAATTCATTTCTGAAGTGTAAGAATTATTGTAACATAAAAACAACACAAGATGTGATTGGTATGACTCAAATTTCATGTTTCCATTTTAAAATAAAATTTTAGAAGAAAAACATAAGTGATGTTCTCAAAACAGAGGAAAAATGTTCAAATTGTTTTGATACATTAGAAAAAAAATCCATAAGACATTTTATATGTGTATGAATCAGTCAAAGATCAATCTGATGAACAATATTCCTTCTATGACTCCAAGTGTTTCATTTAATTTTAAATTGACAATAATTTTATCAAAAAAGACAAATGACCTACTCAAAACCACAAAAATGCATTCATATTATTTTGATACATAAGAAAATGATTTATAAGTCATTTGGGGTATTTAGGAATCATTCATAACTCAATCCGCTACTTCATGTACCCGGTATGATTCAAAGTGTCCATTATCAGTTTAAAAATGACATTTTAGTTCAAAAAATGTTACTCACCAAAAGATGATAAAACACACTCAGATTGTCTTGATAATTTTGGAAAATGATTCATGTTTCATTTTTGCTGTTTAGGAATTATACTCGAATCATACTACGACACTATGTGACTGGTTCCACAAAGTGCATGTTTATAGTGTAAAATGACATTTTCGTAAAAAATATAACTGACGTACTCAAAATTGATAAAACATATTCAAATTGTTTTTAAAATTTATTGGAATGATCCATATGTCAAATGGGACATCTAGGAATTAGTTAAACCTCAATCAGACACATGATGTAATTATATGACCCCATGTGCGTATTTTTTATTTAAAATTGAAATTAATTATAGTTAAAAAGATAACTGACATACTAGTAACTAAGAAAACACATTTTGATTTCTTCGATACCTCCGAAAAATGATCCAAAATTAGTTTTTTACATGTAGGAATTATCCTGACCATAATACGATACATGATGTATCGGTTATGACTCAATTTTTTCGTTATTAGTTTAAAATTGACATTTAAGTTCGATAAGTGTCACTCACTACAAACTAATAAAAAACACTCGGATTAGATTAAAAATTTATAAAAACAATTAAAAATTCATTTATTATGTGTATGAGTTAGTCTCATGTAAAAATAACACAGAATGTGACCGGTACGAGGAAACATGCATGTTCCTAGTTTAGAAATATTTAAAAAAACACAAGTGACATTATCAAAAATAAGAAAACACATTAATTATTTATGGTAATTTATGAAAATTATCTATAGGTCATTTAGTATGTTTAGGAATCAGCCTCACATCAATCTAATACATGGTTGGACCGATATAACACCAAGTGTGCCTTTTTATTTAAAATTGACGTTAATTTTGGTAAAAAAATAAAAGTAAGATGCACAAAACCAAGAAAAAACATTTTCATTGTTTTTATACCTTATAAAAATGATCCAAATGTAATTTTTTATGTTTTGGGAATAGAAACACCTCAATATGTTACACGATTTTCCAGATTTGACTCAATGTGTCCGTTATCAGTCTAAAATTAACATTTTATTTAAAAAGTGTCATCCAATAAAAATAAAGAATGAACACATACATTCTATTGATAATTTATGAAAATAATTCATGTCATTTGTGACATGTAGGAATCAACCTCGCATAAAAATGACACACACTGTGACTTTTATGACTTGCAAGAACACAGATCTTATTTTCAGGTGTGTTTTTTTCTAGTCATTTTTGTGAAAAAGTAGTTTTTCAGGAAATTTCATAAGTACATGTCATGTACTTTATGATTACATGCCATTTACTTGGTTACCGTAGGTAGCTGGGTGTTGACCATGTCACAGACATGAGCATGGTTGTGTGTGGTGACCTTGAGACTGCCTAATGTGGGGGTCGGTAAATGAAATTACACGTCCTGTACTTCTAATGTACATGCCATGTACTTTTTTTCATTTAACATACTGGGGTTGCGTGTGATGGACAAAAACGTCTCTTTCTAGGTTTGGTTCATCCATGAGAAACCGTATGACCATGACCCTTCCCTGACCCCCCAACCGAGCATCTATTCTCTGATTCGACCGCCATCGATTGAGTTGGGATTTCCTCGATAATATCATCCTTCTTCTAGAGCATTTTTCCTCGTTCCTTCTCTTTCAAGAGATATCATTGTTTGAGAATTTTTAGTTTTTTGGTAGATCTATGGTGTTATTGGGTGATTCAAGGCTTTAGGTTCATGTATAAGGAACCTACAACACCGAGGTAGGTGGTTTGTTCCTTTCCGTTGAATGTCTTTGAGTTATATGTGCAAAATTGCCCAATACCCTTGATCGGGTTATTGGGTGTTTAAAGTTTTAGCCCTTTTAATTTCCTGCTATTCTTGTATGCTTGAGTAGAGGTTTACTGAATTTGAATAGAGTTAATTGTTATTCTTTGGAAGTGTTTTCCCATGCATGTTTTGTTTATGACCATTTGGTCTTGCTTACCCTGTTCGGCTGCCTTGTTGTATTCCCGTGCCTAGTATTATAGGATGAAGAGTTTATTATCTCACACACTATTGTGTTGTAGACTGGTTATTCATGTAGTTATTGAGGTTTACTTTGGCCCCTTTTCATTGCTATTCTTTTTTAACTTACACAGGGCCATGAGAACCTGGTGTAGTGGACCATAGGGAGGATAAATGTAAGGGCTTCTCCAGAGTGTCTGTTATTTTTTTGTTAATATGTGTGACCATAGGGGGAAATGCACTTGGGGCCATGTGACAAACTGGGTATAGGGTTCTCTAGGTAGCTTCAGGAAAAGGGTCATTACAAATTGATATCAATAGGGTTCTTTTCTTCTTTATGTGCTCTTTTGAGCATATAGTCATGGATAGGATAGAAATGGGTACTTGGTAATAAGTTGTGCCCGAGTGTAGCTAACTCATGTACAAGGAAAAGCCAACTTACCTTGTTTAATCCAATTCTATGGTTCTACAATTTTACGATTTATTTGATTTTCCTATTGGGTGATTCACATGATTTATGATGTTATTGTTGATATTATTGAGGTTCTATTCCATTTGAAACCCAATGAGATGAGTGTATTCCATCTCATGCATCATATAGTCACTTGCTATAAATCACATTTCATTCATTCTTTCCATGCTCTTTTGGGTGCATTAGCAATTTCATGTGGTTGTGATTGATGTTGTGTGAGATATGAATGCTGTTGTGATAGATTCCTTGATAATGTACATGTTGTTTGATATGGTATTAATTTGTTTATGGTTTTCATTGAATAAACGCCTAACATTTGTTCTTGAGGTGTTATGGGCCCTCATGGATCAGAATTTGGAGGATCATTACCTTGTTTTCCTTGTTTAGGACATGTATGTGATTCCAATCTTTGATTCATGGGGAGTATGGGCCCTCAAGGATCAAAATTTTGCACTTTAATGTTTGTTTCAGTGTTTTATGGGCTTTTAGAGTAGTTTCTAAGGCTTACTGTCCGGAAAAACCCAGAATACACGTCATGAAGTTTGGAATAACCACCATGGGATCTTCTATTTGCGATGAAACTATATATCTTAAGTATGTGTCATGTAGTCTCTAACCATGTCACTGGCCATGTGGGTAGAGACACGGGGTTGGTAGAACTTTTGGTTGGGACACATCTTGTACCAGATGTACATGTCGTGCATTTAGATCCTATGTATGTCCATGGGACTAACGACACGGGTGGATAAAAACTGAAGCAATACATGCAGTGTCAGTCATGAATATACCGTGTAGTATAATCCCCATAATCCGACCATGTAACTAACAACACAGGGCGGTGGAATTTATTTAGTCCACACCGGGTCTATCTAGAACACGACGTGTAGTGTGATACGTGTATCTTGAACTGTCACTAAAATCAAAGGTCAGAGAAGCTCTTCTAGTACACATCGTGTCTGGAACAAACACACCATGTAGTCTTGTTCTAGGAGAACCATGTAGCTTACTCGTGTAGAAGGAATCAGGCAGAGGAATAGGATTCAAGAGCACGCTATGTTTTAGGACAACACGTCATGTGTTTGGGGTGTTACATGACCACTTTTGGTAGAAGTGCATGCCCATGTGAAGTCTTAAGGGAACATGTCGTGTAGTTATGTATACATGATGTGTATCCATGTTTTGTAAAACATGAATGCTTTTTTTTCTCTTGTTTCCTTATTACTCTTCTTGTTTTCAATCTTTGAAAATCCTGATCTAAGGTGTGCGCTTGACATTACAATGACATGCCACTGAGACGTCCTCCGGTTGTCTGCCAGTTATAGGGCAGTGATCAAATACCGGACATGGATGCTCAAGGACATCCAACAGATCTTCCAATTGTGATAGTATTGGCACTAACCGTCATTTCAGACACAGGTGCTGATGCATAGTTCCAAGAGGGCTTCATGAGGTTCATGTAGACCTTCCGCGGAGTACGGCATCCTGCCCCATCTATGAAAGTGTTAATGTGGGTCTTTCAGAAGCAACATCCTACCACCTTCATAGGGGAAGGACGAACTCAGGCTATAGATTCATGGTTATAATCCATGCGTTCTATCATAGATCACCTATAAAAACCTCTGGAGAGGAGAGTCAAGGTTTGTATATATATTCCTCTCGATTCCTCCAAGTGATGGTGGGATGTGATCTCATAGGCTGGATACCAGCAGGATATGGATTAGGATGATTTCCAGTGTCCCTTCTATGACTACTTCTACCCAGATACTTTGAAGGATGATCGAGCCCAAGAGTTCATGAGTCTGGAGTAGGTTACTCTTTCTGTTATGGAGTATTATTCTTTCTTCAGATAGATACAGTGCTTCACTCCCATCCCAGGAGGTGGTGATTTATTCATGGCAAGGATGTTTGATGATGGTATAAGGAATGAAATCCGATCTCAGGTGAATATATTTAGGTTGACATCTATTACTTCTATAATAAATCAGTCACTGATCACATATTATAATCTGAGGGATTCTGGAGTTGTGAGCCAGGCCAGTTCGACATCTAGATATTGTATCCCTCCTACTAATAGTAGGAAGCACCACATGGGGTCTTCATGTGGTGATCCATGGAGGTGAGAAACTTTCTCTGGTAGCCTTCTCAGGTTCTACCAGTACGGGAAGAGCAGGAATACGAGGCCACATTTCTCAGGAGACCCAATGGAGTGCCGATCTTGCGTCAAGATGGGTCATCTTTCATGTTTCTGTCAGTCTTTATCACTAGAAGATGGTGATATGGGTTCTTCTATGACTCCTCATTCTGGAGCATTAGCCCTTGATTCTCATTATTATGGGAACTAGAGTTCTTCCGTCCATTCATGATGAGGTGGAGGTTGCGACTATGAAAGTCAGTCATCGGGCTTTCAGAGATAACATGGTTGATTAGCTCTGAGTGGTTAGTTAGGGTCACAGGGCAGTGTGGAAGGTTAAACTTTTGCATTTGATCAGACCTAGCAGGAGTAGGATCTCAGACCCTCTATAGTTTGAGGTTCAATCCGTGTTTCCCTAGTTTTAGCTTCTGCTCTTTTTGATATAGGATCTTCACATAGCTTTATATTTGTTTCTATTGTGGAATGTTTTGGGCTCTGTAACTTTTCATATATGGATATCTTGATGTTAGACACTCTTTTGGGGACTAGAATGACTAGTGTACAATAGTTCAAGGAGTTCCCTCTTGAGGTTGGTGGGTGTTACTCCTTATGGGACCTTTATGTCCTAGAGATGACATGATTTGATGTCATTCTTGTAATGGACTTGTTAGTTCCCTTAAAAAAATATGTCGATTTATATCGTCGTAGTCTGAGTTTCACATCACTGGAGGGTGGATCGTTTCTTCATAAGGGTTAGTGGGATATACAGGCGAGCAGAGTGGGACCTAAGCATCATGGGTTAGGAGGAGTTACAACCCAGTTTTCTTCTCTATATCTGGATGACCAAGGGACTTCACAGTTGGAATTTCCTCCAGTGGTGGATCATTTGAGGGATGCCTTTCCAGAGGGCTTTTCAGGTTTTCCTCTGAAGTGGGAGGTAGAATTATTTATAGAGCTTGTGACAGGAGTGTTTCCAGTGCCCATTACTTTTTATATGATGGCTACACTAGAGTTGCAGGAGCTTAAGAAGAATTTGGAGGAGTTATAGGGAAAGGGTTATATCCAACCCAGTACTTCTCCTTGGGGTTTACCTATCCTATTTGAAAAGAAAGCATATGGTACCCTCAGTCATTGTCTGGATTATCAGATGTTGAACTAATTGAAGGTCAATAACCGATATCCCATGCTGAGGATTTATGATCTCTTTGATCAACTTCGATGTGGCTGGGTGTTCTAAAAGATTGACTTGAGATCCGGTTATCATAAGTTTCACGTTAGACCATCATGTGTACCTATTACAACCATTTAGAGTAGGTATTGTCTATACAAGTATGTGGTTATGTCATTCGATCTCAAGAATGCACCTACAGTTTTTGTAGAACTGATGAACCAAGTGTTCCATCCATACTTGAATTCCTTCATGGTGGTCTTCATGGACGATATCATGGTGTACTATCACACTTGACATGACCATGCCACCAATCATGATATCATTTTGATTACACTTAGACAACATCAATTATACGCTAAACTCTCAAAATGCCACTTTTGTAAGGACAAAATTCACATCATAGGTCATGTTATCTCAAAAACATGAATATCAGTAGACCCAGAGAAAGTGAGAGCTAAAGATTCTTAAGAGCAGCCGAAGAATGACTTTGAAATAACATGATTTATAGGGATGGATGTATACTATAAGAATTTCATACATGACTTCTCAAACATAGTAGTTCCACTAACGAGCCTGAATAAGAAGGGTGTGAAGTACATGTGGTTAGATTCTGGTGAGTCAGCATTTTATAAGCTGTAAGGGAGGTTGACATCATCACCAATACTAGTATTTCCAGACCTTGTAAAGAGATAAAATGTTTTTTTTGATGCTCCAAGTATCAGGTTGAGAGTTGTGCTTATGAAGGGAGAAGGAGTCGTTGCGTACGGCTCTTGGTAGTTGAGGCCACATGAGAGGAATTACAATACGCACTCTCATGAGTTGGTAGTATTTTTTCCTATCTTATGTTGTTGGATACATTATCTTCTAGGAGAGAATTTTTTGGTTTTCACCAACCACAAAAGTCTCAAGTATATCTTCACCCAGTATGACCTGAATTTTAGATAGCGAAGGTGGGTTGAGTACCTTCAGTACTTTGACATTGAGCATGCCTATATGCGAGGGATAGGAAATGTTGTGGCTGATGCATCGAGCAGGAGGACTCAGATACAAGTAGTTCTAGAGGCCAGTAGTGAGTGGAAGCTTATGGATCTGTTTTCTGAGATGCATGTGGAGTTTCACAAAAGACCAGGGTAGACGTTTCTTTCTTTTATAGTTCTTCCATCTACTCTGCTTGATCGAGTGCAAATGAGGCAGCTATTAGATTCTGAAAGGATTGTTTTGTGGGAGTGTGTTTCAGGAGAGGACCCTATTCTTAGATGGACCATAGGCTAGGAAGATATCTTGCATTTTCAGGGGCGTGTGTGGGTGTTATCAAACATACATGATGAGTTGATGTGTGAATTTCATTCCTTGGTTTTGGAAGTTCATCCTGGTGTCCCCAAGATGTATCGTGATCTACACCATAATTATATTCAGCCAGGTATGAAGAAAGATGTTTCTGGGTTCATCATGATGTGTTCCACCTATCGGTTGTTGAAGGAGGAGCATCAGTGACCCACGGGGGTTTTGCAGCAGTTACCCATTCCCGAGTAGTTGTGGAATAATGTCGTAGTGGATTTTGGGACTATTTTACTGAGGTCACCTCGAGGGAATGATGTTGTATGAGTTATCATTGACAAAATCACGAATTCTTCTCACTTCTTTCTAATCAAGGAGACCTTCTGTGGTGATGAGCTAAGTTAGTTTTACATCTGTGAGATTGTTCGTATATATGGAGTTCCATACTCTATTGTGTTAGACAGGGATGCACATTTTACTTCTCGAGTCTGGCAGGGAATTCAGAAGGATTTGGGTTTATAGTTACTTTTATGTAATGGTTACCACCCTCAGTCAGATGGGCAGTCTGAGTGTACGATTTAGGTGCTTAAAGACATGCTGCGAGCATGCATTCTTGATTTTATAGGTTCTTTGTAGATGCACATACCTCTTGTGGAGTATTCCTAAAACAATAATTTTCAAGAAACTTTTCAGATGGAACCTTATGAGGCCTTGAATGGTAGGCCATTCCAATAACCTTTATGTTGGCTATAGGTAGGAGAGGCAGCTATTCTAGGACCTTGTCTTGTCAAGAAGACCACCGAGCAGATAGAGTTGATTCGAAAGGGGGTGGATACTACACAATCTCAACAGATGTCTTATGCTGGGCAACAGAGAAAACCTCTAGATTTTGAGGTCAGATATCAATTTTTCCTTTATTTCACACAGATTTTGGGACAAAAGAAGATTATGAGATAGGTTAAGCCTTCACCGAGGTACGTCGGGCCGTTTGATATTTTGGAGAGAGTTGGGTTGGTTGCCTATCGGCTGTAGTTACCTTAGAGGTACTAGGCTATGCAAGACTTCTATCACATTTCTCAGCTTTGACATTAATTCATATACCCATATCATGTTCTTCATCTTGAAGAGGTTGTGTTGGAGGAGGAAACCTCATTTGAGGAGAATCTTATTCGGACTGTTGATCATAGTATGATGGTTCTTCGTGGTTTGTCTGTTCCCCGGGTATGAGTGCTATGCTAGCACATGCGAGTATAGGAAGAGACTTTGTATATGGAGGACGATGTACAATCACAGTGGCTGGATCTGTTCAAGGATTCTTCTTTCACTCTGCCTTGCTAGGGAAATTCAGGGATAGATTTCTTTAATGGGGGATGTTTGTAAGCGCCTGGTTCTTCTTTTAATCTTTGTTTTCATTTTCTGGTCATTTTTGAGAAAAATAGGTTTTTCTGGAAAATTCTTACACACCGTGTACTCTATGAGTTCACATCGTGTACTTGGTTACCCCATGTATAAGGGTGCTGGCTGTGTCACAGCCAAGCACATATCCGTGTGTTGTAACCTAGAGACCACCTTATGTGGGGGCTGGTAAAGGTAAGTACACGCCATGTACTTTTTTTTCATTAAATGTATTTGGGTCGCGTCTGATGGACTAAATCATCTCCTTCTAGGCCTGGTTCATCAGAGAGGAACCGTACATCAATGATCTTTACCTAATCCCTCGACCAAGCATTCATTCTCTAATTTGACCGCATTAATTGTGTTGGGATCACCTTAGTAAGCTCTTCCTTATTCTAGATATTCATTTCATATTTCCTCCTCTTTCAAGAGATATATTTGTTTGATAGTCTTTAGCATTTTTGTAGATCTATGGTGTTCTTGGGAGATTCAAGGCTTGAGGTTCAGGTATTATGATCCTTCAACAATGAGTTAGGTGGTTTTTTCCTTTCTAATCAATGTCTTTGAGTTATATGTACTAAATTTCCCAATAGCCTTGGTCGAAGTATTTCATGTTTACGGTTTTAACCCTATTAATTGCATGGTATTCTTTATTATTAATTAAAGTTTAATTTAATGTGATTAGGGTTAATTAGTTTGCTTTAGAATTGTTTTCCCATGCATTTTTTATGATGTTTTGGTCTTACTTGTCCTGTTAGGCTGCCTTGTTGTTTTCCCATGCCTAGTATTATAGGATGGAGTGTTTATTATCTGACATGTTGTTACATTATAGACTGCTTAGCCAAGTAGTTCTTGAGGTTTAGTTTGGGTTGATTGCATTTATATGGTTGTTTTACTTAAACAGGGCCATGAGAACCTAGTTTAGTGGACCATATGGAGGATGGATGTAAGGGCTTCTCCAAAGTGTCAGTTATTTTTTTGTTATGATGTGAGACCATAGGGGGAATCGAAGTTAATACTTTCTCAAAGTGTCTGCAGAACCTCTAAGTGGGCCACAAAGGTAGTGTCATATAAGTGCTTCCCCTGACCACCTTTTATTTATTGATATAAGACAATAGGGGGAATAGATATTGAGTGCTTCCCTAGAGAGTCTATACTAAAGATGAACCAGAGGGGTTAGACTGTGTGTACTTATCAGAGGGTTTCTTGTGTTTTCTAGGTATGACTATAGGGGATTAGTCTATGAGTATATCCCAGAGGGTTACCTATTTGTGATTATCTATTTACATTCTAAGTGTAAATAAATTCTTTTAAACTATGGAATAGTTAACTTTTGAGTACATCTATGTTTTCTTCTTCCTTTCTTGCCTATTGCCTACCACATGTATTCAAGTACTGTTAGGCATAGATATCATGGTGGTTGCCTACTAGGATTTAGTATCACACCCAATTTGGGATAGTCTTTTTGGCCCAAAAAGATTATATTGTTGTAGGTATAGATAAGGGCTAGAACCCTTCTACATCAGGTACATGACTGCTCTGGAGTTGGAGAGCATGCGACTATTCTTTAGCTTGTGATGCTGTAGAGTTGTTTATAGATTTTCTTGTACATTGATTTAGTACTTTAATTTAACATTGTGACTTGTTTTTCATTATTCCTATACTTTTGTATCATGTATCATTATTTATTTTCTCAAGCTGTTTATTTATTTAGTCTTCCACTATTTCATTTTGTATGGTAATATTACTACTACCACTATTTCATTGTGTTTTACTTCCACTGTGTTACTCCGATAATGGGTGGATTGTTTCCCAACTATCACACCAAAGGCCCTCACTTCTAGTCGGCAGCCTCTATTGTTTTGGTAAATGTGCTTAAGGCCATGTGACCAACCAGTTATGGGGCGCCTCTGGGTGACTTCTGGAACCAAGACGTTACATGACTGATAGTGCACATTTCAAGTATAAAATGATATTTTAGTGAAAAAACAATAGTGTTGTAATAAAAAATGAGAAAAAAACATTCGGATTATTTTTATATGTTGGAAAATTTTCGAAAATTTCATTTGGGGTGTGTAGTAATTTTCCTCACCTCAATCTGACGCACATATAAATTCGTATCAGTCCAAGTGCGTCTTTTTTGTATATAAATATCATTTCATTTTAAAATGATCATCACCTCACAAAAAAATATAAAAAGTTCATAGATTATATTCTAATCATCCTATATGATAATAATTAATTAATTTCATTTTCATTATTATTTATTACTTATTTAGTCAATCTTAAAAAATACAATAGTTGAAGATGAATAATAAATGGTGTGATGTGCAAGAACCAACAAAAACTCCATCTGATACAATGTTATTTGTATTAATTAATGATTAGTTTATAATTAACACTTTTTAATGTATTTATTTATGTTATTACCAACATATGAATATTTTTATTATTTAGGTACATTCTTTTTCTAGATTAGGGGTGTTTTTCCAGTAATAACCTGATTTGGTGCAAAAGGGTAAAAGTGAAAAGAACATCAATTTTTTTGAATGTATGTGATAATTTTTACAAATTCATATAACTTTAAAGAAAAATATTTTAAATTTCTATAATATATTATTTTTATTGTATTTTATTGTAAATTAAATTCCATTTAAAATATGTATTTTTACCTAATTTTGTTGCATTCTACTGCAATAGTGTTCCGTTATAGCACACACCAGTATGACATTTTTTTGTGCTGCTAAATATAGTGATAAAGGTAGCCTTTATCAACATTTTTTAGTGTTGATAGAGGGACCCTTTACAAAAACTTTTATAAGTGTCAACAAAGGACCACATTATTAGTTCTTTTTAAAGTGATGATAAAAGAGACCTTTATTAGTGCTTTTATAGTTTCGAAAAAAGCATAAGGAATTAAATCATTCTCAGATATTCAGTGCTTTTCGAGCACCGAATAGACAAATTTTAGAGCTTTAAAGGCTTGTTAAGTCGTAGAAATGAAATTGGTTATGTAAAATGATTAGAATAAATGATTTAATACTATAAATTTCTAAAATTAGATATTTATAAATTAAATTTGGCATTAATTTAATTATGATCATCAAGCATTACAGCCTATGGTACTAGTGTTTTATGGATCAAACATGACATAATTGGTCAATTAAGATTCCATCATCAATATATACGTGAAAACACCATTTAGATTGATTCAAAAACATTAATTAATACAAATATTTTTATACCTATAAAAAATATTATGACATTTTCATCTATAAAAGTCAATGTTCTTGCAATAATGATTGTTAATATATGAAATTAAAACAATAGTATACACATATAAAGTGTGGAATAATTCATGAAATGTGAATCCTCAAGCGCATATAATGATGCATGAGATAAAAACACCTTTTTGAATTGGGCTAATGCAAAAGAAAATATATCATAATAATTAAAATAATGACCTCAAAAATCATGTGCACGACCCAGTGGTGGAATAAGTTCAATTATAACAAGAATAAACCAAAATAGAAATATCCCATCCCTAGAATTTTGTCTTTCCCCTTACGTGGTTTTGCTACACTTAGGCACATGTTCATTACCAAATTATGAAAAATGTCTAGTCTCCTTTATAATTCTCCAAATAGAAATAAAAAAGGAAAAACTAATCCTCTGAGACCACTTTGTGGCTTTCTGGACCCATTTTCCCACATGACATCAAGTGCATATCTTCGTATGCCGGTGGCTATCAACAATCAGGGAGGTTCTATCATGGTATAGTGGGGAGTCCATACCCTAATGAATAGATTGCATTATATTGGTACAAAATAATATTATATAACAGAGACCATAATAAAAATCTGATGACATAATAATAAATTTCAAAGATATAATAATATATAGAAGATGAATGAGTAAAATATTCAAAAATGATGCTTATTTCCTGTGATTGAAAAAATTGAGAGTATGGGAATAGTAATATAAATCAAGGTATACAAAATTACAAAAGGACCAAAAATATCTCCACTAGCATCCCAAGACTAATCATGAACCTCTTCTCTTGTACTCCATCCTAATGAAACAATCAAGAAACCAAAATTAGAGGATTCACTTTTTATCTACCTATACCCAAGGGATATGATTGGGAATCAACCGATAGCCCAAATTATGTATGAGATATAATCAGTAGTCCTCCACAAATGATGCCTAGTAAAATCGAGCTGGTGCATATAAAATGAGCAGTGTAGATGTATATTAATATGAGAAAATCTATAGAATATAAATGAGTCAACTCTAGTTCCTAAAGGGGAACCATTCCAACACTACCAACATCATCACAAGTTGAATGATCTCTAAACAAATGTCCATAAGTATATATATATTCTATAATGCTAGTGAAATTTATAGACATATATATGAATATTACTATTAACTTTACTTGAGACATAACTCAGTCATCCATAGGTAGTAGTATGTATCTTATAGAGTGTCAAGGTATGCATTTATGATGTATGATAATAAATTAGGGACATTATTTCCAATTATCACATTTCATTTGGGATTCCTTTCCCAATTATCTTAATTACGAGGGTTGTCTTGCCTGAGAATCAAAGGTATATGGGTCACCTTTCCCATGTATCAAGATTATGTGGGTCACCATTCACGATTATCACTAGTATGTGGGTATCCTTGACTAAGTATGATAAGAATGTGGGTCACCTTGCATGAGTATCACAAGTATGTTTTTCTCCTTGCCTGAGTATCATAAATATGTGGGTTAACTTGTTGAGTATCACAATTATATGGGTCTCCTTGCTAGTGCATCACAATTATGTGGTTTTCCTTTTTTGTTTATCAATATTATATGGGTTTCCATGCCCTAGTATCACATGTTTATGGGTACCCTTGCCTGAGTATCATATTTATAAAAGGTAGTTCATGAATTATGATAAGACAACGGTTGAGTTTTAATTCATTTATCATGAAGTTTAATTAAGGGGTATAAACATCAATCATATTTAAGTCACATAGAGTGGTAGTTCCACTCATTCCTATTTAATTTTTATGATCAATTTAATTTTGTTGTAATCAAAAACACATATAAGGTGATGTAGTGATATAAAAAATAAATAATCTAAGGGGAATTCTTGTGAATACCTCAAGAGGTGGAACCAATCGATAGAGGTCGTTGCCCCCATCTATATTTAAGTTTATAAAGAATATTATGGAATGATTTACAATTTAAAACAACGAATAAGTTTATCTTAAGTAAATTCCAAGAACATTCAGCATGCATCATGATAACACATGTCATAGAAAAACTCGAAATTAAGGAATGTTGTTAGACCACCTACCTTAGGTTGGTAGATGACCCCTCCTCTATTTTCAGAGTTATAAATAATCTAGAATAAAAAAACTCACCAAAATATAAAAATTACATGAAAATAGAACATATTATGTCACACAAAAATATCTCCAAAGAAGGTAAGATATACCTATAACGTAAGGAACATGAGTAAATCCCTTTTAATAGAGAAATCCAATGAGACAAATGGTGGTTGATTCCAACCCCTGAAAAAATAAGAACCCCAAAATTATATCCTATTTTTCGATTATGAGATTTTACATAAGAAGGGAAGATGTGCATTATAATATTGGGTAAAGAGGGAAAAATTTGATTTAAGTAGGGTAAAAATTCCAATTCACCCTTTTTAATAGCATACACGGTTGATCAAATCATGTGGCTATAGTGTGACAAGCACAAACCCAAGACACCTCTTGCACATGTTAGGCAAATTATTTTTTAAATTTATAAAGAAACCATATAAAATACATATTCAACAAGGACTATAGATCTGGGATGGTTTTGCAGCCCGTGTGACCTTATTAGAATGAACTGTACAACCCCTACTCTACATTAGGCACCCCACATGCTTGATTTTTATAGTTAGCACTAACCATGTGGTTCATTTAAACTCTATAAATACTGAATCTCTTGGATCCAATAAACACTTGAACTCCCCCAAACCACTCTATATCCCATTAAGCACATTATTAGCATACAAAAAGTGGTTTTGGACACTAACTTTAGTGTACATACCACTTTGAATATCCATAAAGCTACAAAAATAATGTTATGAATATATAAAAATATATATCTTGATAATAATTAAATTATTTTCATGATTTAAATTTATTCCTAATATATAGTAAGAATTTATTTATCTTAAATGTTTGTGCAATGTTGATGCCTTAATTCCTCAATTAAAAGAAAAAATAAAATAATTTATTTTAAAAATATAAAAATTAAAATAATTTGAAAGAGTTATGATGTTACATGAATTTTACTGATGAATATGATATAATAGTCATATGTAAAATTAAAATATTTTAATTCAAACATTTTATTCATGTATTTTATGTCAAATATAATGAATACTAAAATAATTGACATTAAAGATATTTTATCAAAATAGTTTTTTTCTAAATAATATAAAATCTTTAAAAATATTAAAATATTATAACATGGACACGATATGGTTTAAAATGTCACCTCTTTTACATTTTTGAGTTAATTGTCTACTTATATGTAAAATAATAACCCTTTAAGGGTGAATAGATAGGTTAAGGTAAAAGTAGAATAACTAAAGGGTTTAACTAAAAGATAGATTCTAAAACACCACTTAAACCTATAAAAATATTATTAGTTGATCTGATTTAGAATATATACCTTTTTAGCTTCAAATATCTACAATTTTTTTGAGGCATTTTTTTATTTGATGATAAATTTATTATATTTAAATTTTTTAATAAACTCCAAGAGTTCCCCTCCTACAAATTATAAAAGGGAACATCTCATTTATCTTCTTCACACCACGTTAATCTGTATTTCGTGAAAAAAACCGAAAAATATATATTCTAAACTCCATTACCGAGATTATAGTGGTTTTTTATTCCCAAAAGGCCAAACCTTATCTCCTTAATAAGTGATATATTTGAGTTGTTTCAAAGAAGAGGTAATCACATTAAGAGATAAATTTTATAAAAATTCTTATTTTAAAGCATAAAAATCTATTATATTATTAAAGATATAATATATTTTTTATCATAAATATTCTGAAATATTATTATGATTGTAAAAACAATAGTATTAATCATCTTTCTTATTATATGTGAAATTAATGTATTTCTCGTGCATACATACGACTTAACATCGCCATGTTGTGATACAATTCATTTTTCTTCACCATATATTATAGATTAGTAATATGATGGGTTTAAAGTTTATATTTCATATTTATGAAATAGTCATTCTTATTTATTTATAATATAATATCTATCATTTTACCTTCAAAATTATGGGAAAATGATAATGTTTCTCATGGGTATGTGGGGACTACTGTAACGACCCAATGTTTCATTAATTGAACTCCCTCTTGATCTAATTAAATGTCTCTTTAGGTTTATATAAAGTGTCAACTTCATTGGTTTATGTTAACAATTTTGACCGTTGCTAATATAGTAGTTGAACAGTGATCACATGATTAGTATAAATATAGGACTTTAACAAATCCAATTTACTCAAACAAAAGAAGCTATGGCCTTGTCCAATAGAATTGCTCCATACGAAGCCCATTTGTCGGAGCTCGGAAAAGCGGGGGCATCCTTGGGCTTTGCTCTTGACCATGCCCAAGCTGAGATTCATCATTTCAAGCTAGAACGTGACCGTCTACGGGAAAAGAGGAAGTTGATTGAAATTACCACTCGAGCGATGTTTTCTGAGCCACCCCAAGAGTCTGTCCCCAACGCACACCTTACCCTTAGGTCTTATGCGGCTGTTTTAAGGGGTTATGTATCAAATATGTAGTACTATTTTCATGTAAATTATTTTTTGTATATAATAATGAATATAATTTCTAGTCATTTTTGATACATTTTAAATAGTTTTTAAAGTACAAATGGTGTTTTTAGTTACTATTTAATTAAGAAATCTATTTTATTAAATTACAGGATTTTTGAATTAAATAATATTTTAATAAAATAATAATATTATTATTAAATTAATTTTTATTAAATATAAATGATCTTATAATTTTATGAATGCAATTAAAATTTTTAATAAGGTTTGAAATCCATTTCTGTCAAAACCCGTGAATTTTCGATAAATGTCGGTTTTTATTTTAAAAGTGAAAATTCACATATTTAGAAAATTATTTAGATAAAATAAATGTTATTTTTGGAATCAGGACATCTAAATTATCCAATGGTGAATTTTTCATAATTTTCTGAGACAATCAAATTATTGGGTAAAAATTAAATATCGTTTAAATATATAATTTGTTTTATGACATCATAATGACCCAATAGTGATGTAATAAAATACTATAATCTTTATGTTCGGCCAATATATGTTTTAAAATTAAAATAATATGATTTTGGGTTTGTTTGACTTACTTTTCTAAGTATTAATGTACCCCTCAAGACTTATTCAACACTTTGCCTTTTTAAATTAATTTCCATGGGAGTGTGACTCACCTCCACATAAGAAACCTTATTATTTTAAGAAGATCGGACTTTGGCCATATAAAATATTTTTTTACTCTTCCCTTTTCCAAAACCCTTGGGAAAAAACCATGGGATGGTTTGTGGTTTGGATTAATTTAATATAAGGGGTCTCAAACCTAAATAATAAAGAATTCCCTCACCTTTCCTATATAAACCCACCCAAGCTCCCACTTCCTCCCCACTCAAAGCCCTTGGAGTTCATCCAACCACTGCCATACTCTCTCTAGAATCCTCCCAAGGTTCCCCAAGCTCCCAATAGCCTCTCACAAGCCTCTCTCTATCCTTTGGAAGCACACATCCAAGTAAGGTTTTTTTTCTTCCTTTCTCAATTTTGTCAATTTTCCTTAAATTGTATTTCTCTTTTAATTTCAATTATGAAAGTTGGGGTATGGTTTCACACCTCCCCCATACTTCCATATTATGGTTTGAATTATGGGAGACCCCTTTCTCTCTCATTAAATTCCTCCCATGTACACCCGTTACTATGCCGAAATTCTGAAAGGAACTTCTCTCTCCTCATTTACATTCAAGCAATAATTTTGTATCATGAATCTAAATTCCATTACAATTGTTGGGAAATGTATCTTATATGACCTCCTTACTGTCCATTACATGTAAATATGTTGAGGAACCCCTTTATCTCTCATAAACCATTTTTATGAATTCTTATGTCACGCTGTTACGCTGCCGAAATCACACCGATTTTCTAAGCCAATGTCATTGTGTAGTGGATACCCTGCCCATTTCTCCATCAAGGGTATTCACCTTTATGCACATTTACATATTGATTGTAAAGATTCATGTATGGATTCCACATTCCTTTATCGTGGAATAAATTATTATTTTTTATGAATCCATGTTTTATGATCCATGTGGCACACTTATGCATGAAATGAAATGTTTAAGAAGGGTGCGCCCTTATAGCACTCTAATTTATTGGGTAAAGTATAGTATCATGATACGTCATGTGCAATGAATGTTGAATCATGCTAATTCAAGTGCAATAAGGGTTTACTCGTGATTTATGTGCAATGAGGATTTACTCATGCTCTATGTGCAAGGAGCCTTGGCTCA
The DNA here is from genome assembly GCA_963277665.1 of Viscum album. Taxonomy (NCBI): domain Eukaryota; kingdom Viridiplantae; phylum Streptophyta; class Magnoliopsida; order Santalales; family Viscaceae; genus Viscum; species Viscum album. The sequence continues at coordinate 715,059,446 of OY728133.1, read as the reverse complement.
TGCTAATCCAATGTTAAGTGTTGTTGCCACATTTCCATGTTATGATTATCATGCTTTATCATGCATTTATGTTCATTTTTATTTTATTCTCTATTGATATTCCTATTGTCTAAAATTTATTTTACTCCTCATGTTATTCCACGTGTACTCCCTTACTGGGCTTTATAGCTCACCCTTTTCTTATTCATGTCCTCAGGTTATCACATTCAATGCCAAGTACGAGGAAATGTAGTGGTCATGTAAAGGAATTTTTCAATAAAGATGTTGTATTTAATGTTTTAAGTTTTTATGTAATGATCCTAAGCCCCAAAGACACTAAACCTCTCGAACATCTTGGTTGTATCAAGTGATGTTTTGTGTAATAAATCATGTTTAAGTTTTAATAAAAAACAGGGTTGTCATAGTTGGTATCAGAGGATAGGTTTAGTTTTTTTTGGGATTAGGAAACCCTAGTGAATCACTAGAGACAAGAATATGTATAATAAAAATATCCCTGTGTTTTGGTAAGTACTGAGTAAGTGGTTTATCAGACAAATACATCCCTGTCTGGATACGAGTAGGTAGAGGCGGCTCTGGCACATATGTATCCTAGGGGTAAAACCCGAAAACACCGCTTTGAGCTAGACTCAAACAGGAACTGGTGCACGACAATAGGTCTTTCTGCACTCTTGGTTACGAAACTCCTGGGGGATACGTTTTGATAAATTTACAAGATTAGTATGAACCCTTATAAAGGGAATTAAAAAATTCCCCTAAGAATATATGTTAGAAAGTAGATCATGGAAATCCTAGATTGAAACCTATAGACTCATGAGTTAAGGAACTGAATGTTTATTTATAAGTCATCAACTTTTTTCATTGGTTTACCCTTTATGTTTTACCCCTAACTTTCCTTTTATTCCATCCAATGGCCGGTAATAGGAGGACTCGGGCTAACAACCATTGTGAAGATCAGTGTGATGACTGTACTAATGAGATGCCAAATCCAATGGGAGCGGGAATCACGAACTTTGTCACGCTTCTCTCTCAGCTAACCCAAGTTTTGAATAGAAACACGGGTCAAGAGGAACGTTCCCCCCCCCCCTTGATGAAAGAACAATTAGCTATCATGAGAATCATGAGACAAAGGCCTCCTACATTTAGCTGATCATCTGATCCCACAATCACTGAACAATGGATAAACTCCATTGAAAAGTTATTCTCAATCCTCCAATGTTCTGAACAAGAGAGGGTTCTCCATGAGGATTATCGTATGGAGGGTGGAGCTGATCAATGTTGGATGTTGATCAAAAATACAAAGCCTTAGGAGGAGATCAAGGCATTGGAATGGAAGGATTTCTGGAAGATGTTTTTTGATAAATATTTTCTGTGCACCCTCCAGCTTATGATGGAAAGGGACTTCCTTTCCCTCAAGAAAAAAGACGAAGAATCTATTGGAGCGTACGAGTAAAACATCACAAGACGTGCATGATATGCTTCTTGATTTGTCGTTACCCCTGAATGCAAGGCTAACCGCTTCTTTGTTGGGCTGATGCCTAGCTTTCGGAAAGCATTAGTGATCCGTGACTTCAACAACTATGAGGAAATTTTCCGATGTTCCATCAAGGTCGAAATGGAGATCAGGGAATCACAGGGGTTTCATGGGGACAAAAAGCATAAGGTGAACTTCAATGCTGGTGGTCTGATGGATAAATACAATGGTGCTAAGAAGATCCAGCACCCCCCTTTCCAAAAGTGCAAAAAGAATCACCCTGTAAATTGCCTTAAGGGGACGAGAAAATGCTTCAGGTGTGGAAGAGAGGGGAACCTAGTTGTTAACTGTCAGCAAGAAGGACCCACGACAGCGACAGAGGAGAGGAATGATCCATTAGAACCTCAACGCATTCTTAAATGCTACAAATGCAATGAACCGAGTCATTTTTCAAATCAGTTCCCTAATCCAAGGGTTTTCGGAGGCATCCAACAACCTCCAAGACAGCAAGGAAGAACTTTTTCCATCACTTCTGCCGAAGTGAACCCCGAAAACGAAGTGGTGATAGGTACGGAAGTACTTCATTAAAGAATAGAGAACGTAATTTTTGATTCAGGTTCTATGCATTCTTTTATATCTCAGAAGTTTAGTAGAAAAATCCCACCACTACCACAAATCATGGAAGTAAAGATATCGGTGAGTACGGAAAATGTGGAAATCATTTCATCCCATGAATATAAGTCCTCCCCTATTATAATATGTGGATTGAATTTCCCGGCGAACCTCGTCATACTCCCTCTGGTGGAATTTGATGCAATTCTTGGCATGGATTGGCTTTCCTTATATAGAGCCAACATAAATTGTCGGGAGAGGGAAATCACACTCCTTATGGAGAATCGACCCCTGATTCTTTACAATTGTCAGGAGGAAGATGAATCTCCTTTAGCTACATCATCTCAAGCATGGATATTACTTCCCTACGAGCACGTGTATCTGGCTCAGATGATTGAGTCCAAAGAAGAAACCATCCTTGAAGAAATGCCTATTGTGAGGGAATTCGCGGAAGTGTTTCCAGATAAACTAGCTGGTCTTCCTCCTAGAAGAGATGATGAGTTCTCAATTGAACTTATACCTGGGGTGCTACCAATATCCAAGACTCTATATAGAATGGTTGTTGTAGAGCTTGAAGAGATGAAGGAACAACTATAGGATAATCTGGATAAAGGGTTTATACGCCCAAGTACTTCACTATGTGGTGCACCAGTCCACTTTGTCAAGAAGAAGGATGGGTCAATGCGGCTTTGCATCGATTATCGTGAACTTAACAAAATCATGATAAAGAACAAGTATCCTCTCCCAAGAATCAATGACTTGTTTGATCAGTTGTGTGGAGCATAATACTTCTCCAAGGTGGATTTGCGGTCAGGATATTATCAAGTAAGGGTGAAGAAAGAAGATGTCCCCAAGACTGCTTTTCGTACAAGGTACGGGGACTATGAATTCATAGTAATGCCTTTTAGACTCACCAATGCTCCAGCAATATTCATGGAATTGATGAATATATTCTTTAGATATTACCTTGGAAAATTTTTGGTAGTCTTTATAGATGAAATTTTAATATACTCCAAAACCAAGGAGGATCATGAGGATCATTTAAAAACTGTACTAGAGACTTTGCGCAAGGAGAAGCTCTATGAAATATACCTAAAGTGTGAAATCTGGTTGAAGGAGGTTTCATTCTTGGACCATATCATCACAAGAAATGGGATATCTGTGGACACCTCCAAAACAGATGCAATTGAGGGATGGCCGAGGCCAACATCGGTAACAGATATCCGTAGCTTTTTTGGTTAGCAGGATATTATCGACGATTTGTGAAAAATTTCTCACAATTTTCCAACCCTCTTACCAAGCTAACTTGAAAGGGAGTAAAGTTTTCTTGGAGTGATGAATGTGAAGAAAGCTTCAAGGAGTTGAAAAAGAGGCTTATCATTGTTCACGTTCTCACTTTACCCACAAGTGGGGAGCTTTTTGTGGTATTCATTGATGCTTCGAAGAAGGGCTTAGCATGTGTACTAATGCAGAATGATAAAGTGATATCCTATGCGTCAAGGAAGATGAAAATCCATGAGATAAACTATCCAACACATGATCTGGAGTAGGCGGCGGTGATCTTTGCCTTGAAAATATGGCGGCATTATCTCTATGGAGAGAAATGTGAGATATATACTGACCACAAGAGTCTTACATATATATTCACATATAAAGATCTTAATATGCGCCAGAGAAGATGGATAGAGCTTATCAAGGATTGTGACTATTCAATCAATTACCACCTTGGGAAAGTGAACAAGGTGGCAGATGCCCTAAGTAGAAAGGACCCAGCAATTCTATCAATGATGAGAATTTAGAAGGATCCAATCTTCTTAGACTTGATGAAGATGGATGTTTGAATCATAAAAAAGGGAACACCATAAATCCTTTCACAAATTATTGCTCAACCGTCTCTTTTGGAAAGGTTAATGGATGCTCAAAAAGTTGATGTGGGATTTCAAGAAAAAGCGGAATCTATCAAAAAGGGTAAATCCCCGGAGATTAATGTTAATGAAGAAGGAATTGTGCGGTTTGGGAAAAGACTATGTGTTCCATCAAGTATGGAGCTGAAGAAGGAACTTTTGGATGATGCACATAGTTCAAATTTCTCTATTCACCCAGGGAGCACAAAGATGTATCGAGATCTCTGAGAAAACTTTTGGTGGGATAATATGAAGAAGGAGATCACTGAATATACATCAAAGTGTCTAGTGTGTCAGTAAGTGAAGGCAGAGAGGCAGAAGTCTATGGAGATGATGCAACCATTGCCCATACCATAATGGAAATGGGAGAACATCACCATAGACTTTTTCACTAGACTTCCAAGGACATCCAAAGGCAACAATGCAATCTGGGTTGTTGTGGATCATCTTACAAAGACTTCACAATTCATTGCTATTCGGGAGGATTTCTCTTTGGATCAATTGACACGGATATATATTAGGGAAGTGGTACGGTTTCATGGAGTACCACTATCTATTATGTTTGACCGAGATCCTATGTTTTGGAAGAGTCATCAACATGCTCTGAATACTGAACTGAACATCAGTATGGCCTATTATCCTCAAACTGATGGCCAATCCGAGCGGACTATCCAAACACTTGAGGACATGTTTAGATCATGCTCAATAGACTTTCAAGGAGGATGGGATCAACATCTTCCTCTGGTTGAGATCTCTTATATTAAAAATTTCCACTCGAGCATCCAAATGGCACCATATGAAGCCCTGTATGGGAAAAGGTGTAGAACACCGGCATGTTGGGTTGAGGATGCTGACCGTAAGCAGCTTGGACCAGAAATGGTCGAAGAAATGGTGGAGAATGTGAAAACCATACAACATCATATCAAGGAATCCCCGAGTCGACAGAAGAGTTATGCAGATAATCATCGACGAGATCTTGAGTTTAAAGTTGGAGAAATTGTGTTTCTATGCATATCTTCGTGGAAAAAGGTCATGAGGTTTGGAAAGAAAGGGAAGTTAGGTCCTAGGTACATCGGCCCCTTTGAGATTCTTGATCGTGTTGGGGTTGTGGCCTATCTACTAGCACTTCCACCTACCATGGTCAAGTTGCATGATTTCTTTCATGTATCCCTCTTAAGAAAGTACATACCGGACCCTTCACATGTACTCTCTTCTGAGGTGGTACAATTAGAAGACAATCTTTCTTATGAGGAGCAACCAGTGAAGATCTTAGATCGTACAGAAAAAGTTCTATGAAATAAGACAATGCCCCTCGTTAAGGTGTTGTGGAGAAACCACAAGTTTGAAGAAGCGAGTTGGGAATCAGAGGATATGATAAAGCTCAGTTACCCACATTTCTTTTAGTGTGAGAAAAGGAAAATTTCAAGGGAGAAATTTCTTAAGGGGGGAATATTGTAACGACCCAAAGTTTCATTAATGGAAATACCTCTTGAACTAATTAAATGTCTCTTTATGTTTATATAAAGTGTCAACTTCATTGGTTTTATGTTAACAATTCTGACCGTTGCAAATATATCCATTGAACAGTGATCACATGATTTGTATAAATATAGGATTTTAACAAATCCAATTTACTCAGACAAAAGAAGTGACGGCCTCGTCCAGTAGAATTGCTCCATACGAAGCCCATTTGTTGGAGCTCAGAAATGAGGTGGAATCCTTGGGCTTCTCTCTTGACCAAGCCCAAGCTGAGCTTCATCATGTCAAGCTCTAACGTGATCGTCTACGGGAAAAGTGGATGTTGATTGAAATTACCACTCGAGCGATGTTATCTGAGCCACCCCAATAGTCTGTCACCATCGCACACCTTACCCATAGGTCTTATGTGGCTGTTTTAAGTGGTTAGGTAACAAATAAGTATTACTATGTTCATGCAAATTATTTTTTTTATATAATAATGAATATAATTTCTATTAAATTTTGATACATTGTAAATAGTTTTTAAAGTACAAATGGTGTTTTTAGTTATTATTTAATTAAGAAATATATTTTATTAAATTTATGGATTTTTGAATTAAATAATATTTTAATAAAATAATATTATTATTAAATTAATTTTTATTAAATATAAATGATCTTATAATTTTATGAATGCAATTAAATTTTTTATTAAGGTTTGAAATCCATTTCTGTCAAAACCCGTGAATTTTTTATAAGTGTCAGTTTTTATTTTCAAAGTGAAAATTCACATATTTAGGAAATTATTTAGATAAAATAAATGTTATTTTTGGAATCAGGACGTCGAAATTATCCAATGGTGAATTTTTCATTATTTTCCGAGACAGTCAAATTTTTGGGTAAAAATTAAGTACCGTTTAAATATATAATGTGTTTTATGACATCATAATGTCCCAATAGTGACGTAATAAAATACTATAATCTTTATGTTCGGCCAATATATGTTTCAAAATTATAATAATGTGATTTTGGGTTTGTTTGACCTACTTTTCAAAGCATTAATGGACCCCTCAAGACTTATTCAACACTTTGCCTTTTTAAATTAATTTCCATCGGAGGGTGACTCACCTCCACATAAGCAACCCTATAATTTTTAGAAGTTCGGACATTGGCCATATAGAATATTGTTGTTACTCTTCCATTTTCCAAAAAACATGGGCAAAAACCATGGGTTGGTTTGTGGTTTGGATTAATTTAATATAAGGGGTCCCAAACCTAAATAATAAAGAATTCTCTCACCTTTCCTATATAAACCCACCCATGCTCCCACTTCCTCCCCACTCAAAGCCCTTTTAGTTCTTCCAACTTCTACCCTACTCTCTCTAGAATTCTGCCAAGGTGCCCCAAGCTCCCAAGAAGCCTCTTACAAGCCACTCTCTAGCCTTTGGAAGCACACTTCCAAGTTAGGGTTTTTTCTTCCTTTCTCATTTTTTTCAATTTTTTTAAATTGTATTTGCCTTTTAATTTCAATTATGAATGTTGGGGTATGGTTTCGCACCTCCCCCATACATCCATATTATTTTTTGAATGATGTTAGACCCCTTTCTCTCTCACTAAATGCCTCCCATGTACACCCGTTACTATGCCGAAATTCCGAAAGGAACTTCTCTCTCCTCATTTACATTCAAGCAATACTTTTGTATCATGAATCTAAATTGCATTAAATTTGTTGGGACATGTATCTATATGACCTCCTTACTGCCCATTACATATAAATATTATGATTAACCCCTTTCACTCTCATAAAACATTTTTATGAATTCTTATGTCATGCCGTTATGCAGCCGAAATCACACTGATTTTCTAAGCCAATGTCATTGTGTAGTGAATACCATGCCCATTTCTCCATCAAGGGTATTCAACTTTATGCACATTTACATATTGATTATAAAGTTTCATTTATGAATTCCACATTAATTTATCTTTGAATAAATGATTATGTTTTATAATTCCATGTTTTATGATCCATGTGGCACACTTATGCATGAAATGAAATGTTTAAGAAAGGTGTGCCCTTATAGCTCTCAAATGCATTGGGTAATTTATAGTATCATGACATGTCATGTGAAATGAGTGTTTACTCATGCTAATTCAATTTCAATGAGGGTTTACTTGTTCTTTATGTGCAATGAGTATTTACTCATGCTCTATGTGCAATGAGCCTTGGCTCATTCTAATTCCATGTTAACTGTTGTTGCCACATTTCCATGTTATGATTATCATGATTTATCATGCCTTTATGTTCGTGATTCTTTTATGCTCTATTGATATTCCTATTGACTAACATGTATTGTACTCCTCATGTTATTCCATTTGTACTCCCTTACTGGGCTTTATATCTCACCCTTTTCTTATGTATGTCCTCAGGTTATCCCATGCAAGGCTAAGTACGAGGGAATGCAGTGGTCATGTAAAGGAAGTTTTCAATAAAGATGTTGTTTTTCATGTTTTATGTTTTTATGTAATGATCCTAAGCCCCAAAGACACTAAACCTATCAATATTATTTGTTGTATCAAGTGATGTTTTATGTAATAAATCATGTTTATGTTGTAATAAAAAGCAGGGTTTTCATAACTACCACCTCCACATTGTGATATGATTCATTTTTCATCAATAATTTTAATGGATGGTAATAAGGATGGATTTGGTAAATATATATGATTTATATTATATATTAAATATTCTTTAAATTTGAATTATTATTTAAATTTCTTTTTTCCCATCTATTAGAAAGTGAAAACAGCATTTATAGGTACATAAGACCTACAATCACCGTAAACAGTGCAATTCATTTTTCTATCTATAAATTTTATAGAAGACACTAAAATTATATATAATGAATATATATGATATTTAAATAATGGTTAAAATTATTGAAATTATGTAACTATGATCTAATTATAAATATCAAGTCTTTTGAACTGAAACTTGCAAGAAAAACGAAGCAGGTATCATTGAGAAGAGTGATTTTAATAAAATATTGTAAATAAATAGGTTATAACATGTTATAATTAAATCATAAATGATATTATAGATATGGGTATTTTTATTGAAAACATATATAATAATATGTATTCAATATACATGAGGTTAAAATGTTTACAAGTAAGGGCGACACTTGAGGTAAGGGATTTTCATCTCACCATTATTTCTGTAATACGCATGACATGTTCACCACTTTCTTTTTTATGTGTTGTATATAATTACCATTAATTTATATTATTATTATTATGAGAAAAATTATTAGGATATACATATCCATTTAGGGTTATCTTTTTCATGGAACTTATTATTCAAAAGATTCCAATGTCGTAAGGGATTTATGTTTCAATCCTACATTAATCAGGGTTGTTTATGCTTGAATTTACATTGGGAAAATTATATAATAATTATATGATAAATAACATTAAATTTTCTTATCCAATATTAATTTATTGATAATATGTGGATTAATTTCATATTACACACATTAATTACTCATGATATTGAACAATGATTTTTAAGTAAAACCAATTTGATTTCTATCTTTAGTGGAAAATGGTTTTTCATACATATCAATTTTTTCTAAAAATGATTCCAAGATAGTTTATAAAATCATCCTATGATTTTGAAAAATAATCTTTCAAATAATTTTATTTTTAAAATTTTTTAAAAAAGAATCTTTATTTTCTTTTCCCAAATGTTGTTCTTTCAGACTTTTTATAAAAGAATGAAGGGAATGATTTATTTTCACTTATACAAGATGATTCGAATTTCACACCATCATGACTAATCAACGATAAAGAGATTAATTTATATATTTCTTAGGTTATATTTAAATAATCTTTTCCCATAATATTTTTGAAATATTATTATTTTAAATAATTTATGTCAAAGTGAAAAGGATATTTTCTTCATAAAATATTCCACTGATTATTTTAAAGTATTTTTCATAAATTTGAAATGTCAATTGATGTTAATTATTATTTACTGGTCATATTATCCAATGTTAACTGCATTGTTGTTTCTGTATAAGGTTTATATTTATTATTATGATATTATTATGAAACACATTAATTTTTATGGGTTATACATTGTTGAATTGATGAAATTCTTATAAAACCCATTCTCTTTGCATGGGTTGTTATATAATGATATGATGAATGTTTTATAATCACGTGTTCCATTTATGTATGGTTTTTATTATGTGAACTGTGGTATTGAAATTATAAATCCATTTTATTTATTGGGTAATTTTTTGTATCTAATTATATTAATATGGGAAACATTTTTATGTGTTTAATCCATTTTGTGAGACCAGTTTATGTGATTGATCCATTACAAAAACAAGTTGTTGTGATTGATCTATTTTGGGAAAAAAATTGTTCTTTATACTATATGGTAAATAGGTGTTGATTTCTGATCAATTTTGATTTTATTGTCCAGGTAGATGAACATTACATATGAAATGGATTCTATACCTATGATGGTGCCACACTTTTATGACATGAACTTCCAGTTCATGAATTATTTATGATAAATTATCACTTTTATAATTCATGTCTTTGGAAAGGATCATTTTTTATGTCATGAATCATGTTTATGAATACAATAATAAATCCATAAAAATTATAACATGAATTAATCATATGAGTGCTTGTATTTCATTCTAGCTTGATGAATATTCATAAAACATGCATTTCAAACACTAAAAATATGTTTTTTAGATAACCCAAAAAATAATATGATTGTAAAAGAATGAGTTAATGAATTCCTTTTTGATAAAAATGGAAATAAAATTTTAGATTATTATTAGAAAAATAAATTCCCTAGAAAATTTTTTTAAGAAAAAAAACATTAAAACATAAAATGGTAGCATTAAAGAGAAACCCCTTACCCCATGTCTTCAATCACCAAGAACATTATCTAAAACCTGAATACTAAATTTATATTAATTAATTACTTTCTTTGAATCCTTTTTCGTTATTATTATTATTATTATTTATTTATTATCATATATTGTTTTGTTATACTATTTTTTATTAAATTAGTCATTTTGAGTTGGTCTAGTCAATGGTTGTAAAAGAGATTTATTGAAATGGTGTTATTCAAACATCATGGTTCAATGGTTTTATAAGCTCCAAGAGTGTTAAGGTGTATGTTTTATGTTATTCAAGAATAAAATAATTCATATATCATAAAACATTATTATAATCTAGAAAATTTCCAGGGTATTATTATTTGAAATGCATAAGAATAAAATTATTTTTTTCCTTTAAATATCAAAATAAAATAAATTTATTAAAAATATTGTTATTAAGAAAATATAGTAGCTTCATTCATTTATATCATTCAACCAACTAAAACTTGAACATGAAACATGTAAAAATTATTTATAAAAACATTTATATTTATATTTTATGTTCTTATTATTGAATTAGAATTTACTTAATTCAATGTTTATGGTTTTAAATCAGAGCTAAGATTAGAAATATGAACAAAATTAAGAAAATAAATAAAGGAAAATTTTATACTTGTGTCATATATTCTAATTTTTCATTAAGGATCACCATTAAAATGAAACCATAATAATTATTTCTTATAACTGATAAAAAAGTATGTGTATAATGATTTTGGAGAAAGAATATAGGAATAATATAGAATAGACACTAACTCCAGATTTTTATGAAAAGGGTGGAGTATGTTCTCTTTTATAGAAAAACCAAATGGAGTTTTTGTAATTATATATGTTATAAGGGTAATGTATAAAATTTTAAATATAATGTTAGTTGTAGATAGATAAGAAGGAAATGGATTTAGGAGTCCCTTATCAATTGTCCCATTATAAGAATTCTTTTAATATATGAAATCTAATTGAATGTCATTCTTGTAGTTTTCAAATTAAATATAATTTCTTAATCAGTAGCTTCATCAATACTGTTGATTTTCACCCCCATTAACATAAAAATTATCCTTTTAAAACCTTTAATATGATTTTTTATAAATTATTATATATTATCCTTGCAGTTTCCTAACTCCGCCATCTAAATAATTATTAACCATGTTAGTTATAGATTATTCAACCCTGTGTTATCTATAATTAATTCGTTACAATTAATATTTATCTAATTTCAAATGAAAACTATTTATATATATTTATTATTTTTCTTATCATGATAAACATGGTTGATAATATTTTACATTTTTATATGGTTTAAAAAATATAGGATCAATATTTCTTTATAATTAGACATTATTTGAAAAAAATTATATGGTATTTGTATCATGTACGATTTGTTATAAAACTTTTTAGTGTTTCATGTAATATATTAGTAAGATCCATACTATTATTTACTTATCATTTAACTGATATGAATAAAATTATTTACCATTATTAACATTATTGATTAATATTTATTTCTTCCTAGTTTCATTATTTTCTTGTCATTAAAAATTAATTTACTCTGAATTCATAGATTTTTATACTAAAATATAAAATGAAATTTAATGAATCCATCTTGTGTAAGACTAAATGTTACCTATATAATATTAAAATAGGGTACTTGTTATATAGGAGTAAATCATGCATGAGTTTTGGATGCGTCAGAATTAATTATTGTATACCTATGATGATTAGCATGTGTTTATGGTTTTCATAAGAACGATTAAACTTAATATATAACCTCTAAGGAGAAAAAATAATTTTTATAAGATTCATCAGGTCAGAAACTCATCTGTGTATGAATCAGAATGTGCAGTATGCCTTGAGTATTAGTAACCAAGATACATCAGATCTCTTTAATGTTATTAAAATAAAACCACGTCTAATTTAATCGATGCCCACATATGATAAACTTATCTTCTGAATACAACTATGATCACATCATATTCAATTCCTGATCACATTATATTAGATATTAACTAATTTAAGATTAACCTATAAGGGATACAATCCCCATTAGATTCAACATGGGATCACATAATATTAATCCCATTTTTTAAGATAAAATCAATTGTGAAAACACTATATTAACTTCTGTGAAGTATAATAACGCCCACTATAAATATTTCTTATCATTGTGACCTATCAACAAGAATTGAAATTTCCCAAAATTAATGGGAAATATAATCATATTTCAATATATATTTAATAAAAATTATTAGACTTTATTGTAGTAATAGAAGAAGATGATATGTAATGTTGAACTAAAGAAGTTAAAGGGTTGATGAACCAAGGTTATATTACAATGTTAAATCTTATTTTAGGTTTGGATTAAAAAAAAGACACTAGAAGAATAAAAAACATAAATTGCATCATAATGCGATGTTAATTATGTGATAATTAGACATTTTATGGAGATATACCTACTACTCCATGGGTTTATACCTTTAATATCATTAAATCTACTAGCCTCCTATTTTTAAATATATGTTACAAATATTTATTTTTAAGTAGATAGATATATTTATATATTATTATAGATAAAATTAGTTGACCAATTATCAGAATAAGAAATGTCAACATCAATATATAACATCAACATAAATACCACATAATAAAATATCTAATTTCAAATTTTTTATATACACCAAAATAAGTCATATTTTTTAGAAAATTTATTCCACATTAAAATAAAATTATTTTGTGTCATGACGTATATATAATAAATTCAAAAAATATCTATTTGATCATATAGCATTCATGGAATGAAATAAAACATATATATATTTTAAAATAGACAATTAATAAATAATTATATAATCATTACATAAGTATTGTCAGTTTAATTATTATTAAAATAGTGGGGTTGTCACACCATCACCCTTGATGACCCTCATTCCACTATCATAGATTCCTATGACTTTACCCCTTTACATGATTTGAAGTCTCCAATTTGCCTCATGCATTTAAAGTGTAGTTCAACATTTAAGTGCCATTGACATGAAAATTTTCTAACCCTGATGCACTCATTTATATTTTTTAGATGTACTCCACAATACCCGAAATCAATGGACTAAGATACTTTTTTATTTTTAGGATCATACAAGCTACACTATTTTGAATTCCATTTCTATGCTTGGTAACCATAAAAGATTATCTTCCCACAAAAAACAAGATTCAGATTAACTATCATTGGATATCTTATCACAACTAATCACAAGAGGTTTAGTTTCATTGATGATAATATTTGATAAAGTGTATCCTTTTAAAGCCCTTCCACCATAAGCACTTCAGTTCATGCCCCTTATTTTAGATGAGAATTTTTTTTGAACCCCTTTATACTTGATGTCAAAAGTTCCCTCATTCTACAAATAAGGTCCCTACAATAATCTATAACCATTTATTACAAAACCAATTACACTAGTGTAGACCTTACCACACCTCTTAGTTAAATACCACCTGAAATTTACATATTTTCAGTGCCAAACCAGTGCAGATACAAGCCATTCTAGTTTTATACAAAGATGCACCCATATTACAACACGAGAATTTCATGGGAAGCTATCATTCAGATCATTAATGAAAATTTTTATAAAAATTATGTGAAAAAAATATCCAAAACATGAGTTTTAACATTGATGATAATATAATCAAATTCACCTCACTATTGAATCCTACTAATCTATTAAATATATTTCAAATTTATTATTCAAATTGATAAATATTAGACATTTGTGTAAATTACTCAATGTGACTATTACATATTTTGGTATATCCAATTTATATTTTAATTTCCCTTCATGTTAGTAATAAAAATTTCATACTATGATAGCCCAATATTTTTTTTTCAGACATTGAGGCCACATTCAATACCACCATTATATGATTCCTAACTTATATCACCATATCTACTTATCCATACATCAATAGGAATGAAATGGATAATAGAGATGAAAGTGCTCTAGAACATTCCTCAAAAGAAATTAATTGACATCTATCCCCTCATTTCCTTTAAAATTCCATTCATAGATTTATTAGAGGACATCTAAGGATAGAATCAGTTGAAAATAATTTACACATGGATGAAACTGATGTTGTGAAGGTAGATATTTATGATATTATAGATTTTAAATTATCTCAATTTTCAAACATTCTCATCTCTTTAAAAGGGAAATCATGTGGCTTTCAGAGTGGACTCTACTAGTTGGTTTTTGGGGGGATATAATTTAAAAGGGATATCTAGGCTTCTTCTGATGGTTCTATAGTCTTCTTCAAGAGGTGTTAATTTTTTATTTAACTTTGTCCTCTAAAATTTAATTTTATTTGATAATTAAAACATGAAATTTCATATTTAGTTTTTGATGATTATTATTCTATGATAAAATTAATCAAAGGGTATGGACCGATATAGTTTCATAAAAATTTTCCTTTATTATTGTTTCTTTTATTCATGAATGAAACAATATTCCACAAGAGATTATTCTTCTTTAAATAATTTCTCTTTTATTTAACCAATGTGATGATATGTAAAGGTAATCTTGAATAAACCAATGGTTATGGACAGTTATCACTTGTGAAATGAAAATAATTAATATTAACATTCAATGTCCTATTTTCATTAAAAATTACTTCATGATACACATGATAAGTATCGAAAAGTTATGAGAAGATTACACTTTTCACTGTAAATAATTTTACAATGAACTTATTGGTTATGGCCGACACTAATCAATTTTTATTGAATGGATTAACCTTAACAATAAAAAATTATTGAAAAATATAATTTATCTAAATTGATAAATTAAATGTTGATTGGTTAAGTGATAAAGAGATTATTTCAAACACAGTTTCTATAACGCCCTGACCCCAGTTACCCAGATTCAGTTCATTATTACATAACATTGGCATTATCACAGAAGATCATGTCTCGAAAGACCGATTAGTTTAGTAGCCTTGGAAGTACTAGATACATTCATAAGTCGTACATTATATTATAAAGTGTAAAACTACAACTACATATTCTCTATAGTCCACACTCATTTCCCCTGATACTATCTATGTAGGTCAGTCATAAAATACTTCTTCAAATCATGGGAAAAATAAAACATAGAAAGTGGTGAGCTCAGATGCTCATTAAGGATAACAATATAGAGGAAACTTTCAAAATTAAGCATAAACATTTAAGACAATGTATAACTAATAACAAAAGTCTTTTAAACTTGAACTTCAGCATAATATGGAAAAAATAAAATGAAATAGTGTTATTTACTTATTCACATGGATATTCTAATAGTCGAAAAATCCCATGCACTATCAATAACCATTTTCATAATGATGGAATGCATAATGTCAGACTATCATAACCACATAGTCAAGGCCTTGTGCTAAGACTACAAATAAGATTTTGTCACGGCCTTGTGCCAAGACACTAGTTTTTCTCATGAGACCTACCGATTCATAGAGGAGATATAGCGGGCTCCACCCATCACATACTTAGTCCAATTCATTCCTCATATAAAATATTGAATCATAACATAAACATTCTTATTATAACTAGCATACTAAATGTCAATACATTATCCACAAACCATGAATGGTATAAAAATAGCACATCCACAGTCAAACATAACTAATTGAACACAATATGGAAGCTTTTATTGAAATATATTAACCTCAATCAAGAATAATGAATGATATTGACATAGATGAAAATAATCATCAAAACTATTTAAGATAAACATCCCCATTTTTCATGAAAACATTTAAATGTCACATTATTTTTCAAGAAGCCATTTAAAAATAGATTTTTGAATCAAAGAGACCCATAACACCTTGAAAATTTTAAAAGGAATTTTATTTTTAAAACATTAATGTCTATATAAATAAATCCTTAAAACCATTTTTAATACAGAGACATTAATGAAAAAGATTTAGAATAATAAATCTTTTAAACATTTAAAATGTTACTTTAGTTAGTGTTTCTAACCAAAAGAGAGACACTTGAATATAAATAATTGAGGTAATAAAAACATTATAACATTATGAGAATGAAGGTATTCATGATATACTATTTCAATGTATATTATTTACACCATATAAAAGTGAATTGGTGTATAACAACAAATAACTCTCACTGGAATGTAAATTGAGATAAAATATCTTATAAAGACTGTATACTTAGGTTAAGGATTAATCAAAGACATAATTATCTGTGAAAAATATAAATACACTCAATAGGATTGGATATTCAGTGTAAATGAATTAGACGACATTAACACATATTCTTGTAAAAACAACACCAAGGAATTGTATATTTAACTCAACAAATGGAAATTGAGTTCAAATTACTCTTATCAAGTTCATATCGATGACTTGAGAAATTATCAGTGTAGTTATTATGCGTATCACAAGTATATCTAAAAAAAGTGGAGTGGAAATTATGACATAAGAAAATTATTAGTGATTCCACACATAATCTTGGAGTAATATAATCAATTAAGTATGTGTAAAGCCGAATGAGTGGAAATTGAAATTTGTAATTCCCTTACCAATTTGGTAACTTACAAAACATACAACCCAGGAAAGATGGATCATACAATGATGATGTAAATATCTATAAATTAATGTGTATTACACAATAAATACAATCATTGGTAGTACACACAACACATGTAATAAATAAGTAGTGAACAATGGAAATCTCATAGAATTAAAAGTCAGATAAGAAACCCCTTATTTTGTACTTTTTCCATGGTTGAGGGTAGGAAAACCTCCATTATAATGGTGAAATAATTCTCATTAAATTATACAAGAATCATATAAATTAATATGATATCATATATGATCTTTTAACATTGCTTTCTTAATAATATATTGGTATTATCGTTGTTTCAGTTGTTAACAGATTCATTTTCCTTTCTGTTATT
Source organism: Viscum album (assembly GCA_963277665.1). Taxonomy (NCBI): domain Eukaryota; kingdom Viridiplantae; phylum Streptophyta; class Magnoliopsida; order Santalales; family Viscaceae; genus Viscum; species Viscum album. The sequence continues at coordinate 715,042,093 of OY728133.1, read as the reverse complement.
TGTTATGTGAGTCATATTTATTATGGATGGGATGTATCTTACTCATATTTAGAATGATATCATGTCCTTAAACATTATTTTTAATCATATAATGAGAATTATACTTGAATGGATACAATGTGGAATGAATCTCATCACGTTCGTGGAGACGGTAATCCGTACGTACGCACGAGCGACAATATCATTCTTTTGATATTAAAATAAAATATAATTGGATGTTATATCATATATAAAAAATAATTATCATGTTATATTTATTATTTACATGAATTAAACATCATTATTATACCCATCCAAATAATAATGTCTCCAATAACAATTACACCACGATGTGGAGACGGTAATCTGTACGCACGCGCGTATGGTGACATGTCATTCAAAGGATGGATAGAATAATGAATATGGATGTACCATATTTATAATAACATCACAGTATATAGAAGATAATGTAAGTATTATTTTATAATGGAAATAATAAAGATATAATAATTGGATGAAGAAAAGAACTTGAGAGAGTGGTGAAATTATTACCTCTTATTCGGGTTCTCTCTTTTGATTTTTTCAAAAGGTCTCCTTAAAACGAATTTATGACTAATGGAAGGCCTCTAGGATGAAGTGACAGAAGTTTAGAGGATATTTGGGCAGGGTTTGGCTGAACCAAAAGGCTTTGGAGCTATGAATTTTAGATAAGTGGGAGTGCCATTTTATAAGAGGGGTTAGGGGCATCTTTGGAAAACGTAGAAATATTATTTTTTAATAAATTCATATTCGGATTATAATAGCTAAAAAGTGGATTATTGAAAGTTAAATGTGGGTATAGGTCGAAATCCACTCAACCAGTATGTTTTAGATAAGTTTGGGTCACTATATTAACCTTATATTTTAAATTTAACTCTTAGTTAAATAGTTTGACATTTGCGATGTCTCTTTGTATTTTTATATTATATGGCTAATGAACTTACTATATACCTCCAAGAGAACCCCAAGTGGTTAATAAATGGTAAAAATTTCATTATTTAACTATTTTTCCTGAACCATAGATTTTTTGGAATATTATATAAATTAATAAAATAATATTTGTTTTTGAAAAGTTCTTCTATGACAATTTTCACACTATTTATTAATTTATTTTTGATAAAGTCGTAACAACTGTATTAATCCAAAATAAAATCATTTAATAAATCCTAAAATTTCATATATACCTATAAAAATCTTGTATGGTATCAAAACATTCAAATTGTATTTTTTGTAACATTTATAATACTATTTATTAGATTCATTCATTAATAAAAAATACTGCATCATTATTGTGTCATAAATAAATTTAATTATTCAATGTCTAAAAATTATAAATAAAATACCATTATTTAGGAAATATTTTTATATTTCTAATTCATATTTATAGTCTAAATTATAACATTTATAACCTTATGTAAATATTGGTTTTCTAAAAGATATATTCTTGTGTCATTTTTGTATTTACTTTAACTTAACTATTATAATGTGTCATTATCACATACAAGTGGCTCCTTAGGGTCCCAAAATCGACCCAAAGATTCCCATGGTCAGATATTTATCATCCAATAGGATTAGGACACGTTTTATGCTAATTTAGTATTATTATAATATAATTTTTTACCCTTATTTACCTGGTTTACCCTTTAACCTTGGTAAATATAATATTTACCAAAATAATTATTCAAAATGTCTAAAAATAAAAGTTACCTACTTACATAAGTTGGAAATACTAATTAAAAATATGGAATCCATTTTTCCAAATTCAAAACACAGAAGTGGAAGAAATTAATTTAAAATTAATTCCCACTGTCAAAACAAAAAGCTAGTTTTTAAGAAGTAATAATTATCAAATGATTGACACTTGCTTATGTCTAGTTTAAATGTGAAATTAGGTCCAATGAACAAAATTGGATTAAATGAAAAAAATATAATCTAATTATTCTTTAAAACCACTAAAATTTATTATTTATCACTATTATTTATTTTAATTAAAAAAGTTGTTTTTAATAAACATTTAGAAATTTTCACTATTCATCAAAATATGAAACTTATCAAAATAGTACCAAAAACTCACCCCTAAGGTAATTTCGATATTATGAATCCAAAAATGAAGTCCATTTTAAGAGATAAAATGTATAAAATTTTAAAACAGGGTATTAGTATTCATAACAGCTAGTTTGATTAGTTGTGGTGTCTTAGTACTCAAAGTTGTGTACAACAAACGCTATTGTATTATTCAAAGTGAAGCGTACCATGGAATCTTGGGGTGTTACATTCTCCCCTCCTTCAATAAATTGCACCCCCGTAATTTTTAAAATTGGTCTTGGGAATATAATGGAATGTCCCACATCATAAAAAGAGTAAATAAAACTATCACATTAAAATACAGAAAGAGAAGTACAAAGGTCACACAAGATTACTCATACTAGGATTCCATGTAAGAAAACATAAGATATGGATGATAAATTATTCTCTAGTTATAATGGAGAGGGATATAAAACATGATCAGGAGAAAGTTAAAAAAAAGAAAAACATCAACATGTGATGGGACAAACAGTTATTAGTTTCCAAGTAGGAAAAGTAAACAGATAATTTTTTTTGTTTTAACATACATTTCATAATGATGAGGAATTTATTTATGATATTGACTGTGAACATACAGAGAGATACGTACTTTTTATGTAGATATTCATTCTTTTATAAATTTTTACCACTAACTATTTTTTTAAATGATGAGTATTCAAGAAGAGTTGGTCACACTAAAAGAGATAGAATAATCTTTAATAGAATCACATGATCCCCAAAGGATAAACTATATTTTTAACTTCTCTTTAGAGATTAATCAAATCCAAAATTGTTAGTAATAGATCTGATGATCCCCCAAATTTATATTCCATTAGAGAAAGATACATTAATATTAATTTCTAAAATTAAACCAACAATAATCCAAAGTTAAATAAATAGCATTCAATAAACTATTTACCTTAAAATACTTCAATTTAATCTAAACTAATATTGATACCCAAAACATAGAAGATTTTGGTTTTTTAGTCTTCCATGTTAAATTGTATATTCACATGACATCAACTACTCTTAAAGTCACATACTAAAAAGTAATTAACGAAATCAAATATTCTCTTATATAGGTTAATCATTTCCATAAATAACCCAAATAACTATAAATCCACAATAAAAACATAGATAAAAATCCACCATTACTCATCAAATGAAATCCCATTGTATTCTATTTTCCACGGGTATATAATGTTCCCATCAAAGAAAAAGTATTCCAAAATAACATTTATCACTTAATCAGAAAATCATTTTCTTATACTAAGGTTACTCATTTTATAATACATACGATTCCAAATCAACTTATTATTGATCAATAATGTCATTTAACTAAAGATAATTAGTCACACTAACCAGGGACATCACGTAGTCCAGGGGAAGGAGATAAAACCCAATCGCTCTATAGTTGGGGGTTCAATTCTCATAGCTTTGTCCAATGGGATGGGTTTTCACACGGTCTGTGTGTTATCCATTTTCAAAAACTATATTACCAAAATGAGATAAATTTTTGAAAAAAACCATAAGATAATTTGACCACAAATTTTATCTCATACCTTGCATTTTCATCCCAAAATATAAAAACTTGTAATTGCCTCAAACTCAAAGATCATATAAAACCAAATGGTTATTTATAACTATATCCATAAGAGAAAAGATAAGTCTTCCTCAAATATCACTTTCACATGACAAATTGCAGGGTTAAAAATACAAGAAAAAATTATTCAAATGTAATCCCATCAAGAAGGAGCACTAATAATTTTAAACATTTCTCAAACCATTTATTTCCTCATATCATCTTCTTTGACCAATAAAATATCCTATAGAATAGGGAATTCACTTGGGAAATGTCCAGGTCCCCTACATTTACGGTAAATGACTGTAAATAGATTCTTGGGACCATTTTTATTTTCTTCTATAGTACTCTTCATTTTTCATTGGAAATTCTTCACTTTATGTCCTTCTTTCCCACATGTAAAGCATTACGTTGTTCCATTAGGACATATTCTCGGGTGTCTCCTTCCACATTTCCTGCATGATAGAAATTGGGGATTCTTTTTTCAATGGTATCCACATCTGGAGCACTTATCATTCATCCCCTTTCTCTTCTTTGTTGAGTCCGGGAGTTGGTTAATATATATGTTGTTGAACATATTTTTGGAAAACTTATTTGGAATGAACATGATATCTTTTACACCTATCAACATTCCATTTTTTTGCTCATTTACACCATTGTTCCCACCTTGTACATCATTCTCAAAGTTATTATGAATTCCATGGAATCCATCCATTGAATAAAACCATAAATAATTATGTGAGTAAAAATAGTCATAAAATCATTTAAGTAATATCATGAAACTATATTTTCATTTTGAAAAACCATAGGATTATCAAAGGTCATTTATTCTCATATTATTCTAAAATAATACAAATTGGTTTGTAATGAAAATGTAAATTATCCTAAGCATATCCCCTAGGAGTTTCGTAACCAAGAGTGCAGCAAGGCCCGTTTTTGTACACCAGTTCCCATTTGAGTCTAGCTCAAAGCAGTGTTTTCGGTTTTTACCCCTTGGTACATCTGTGCCCGATCCACATCTACCTACATGTATCTAGATAGGGATGTATTTCTTAGAAAACCCACAAAATCACTATAATACCAAAATTTTTGTAAGTTCCTCTATACTAATCCTCAAAGTCTATCTTAGGGATATGTTCTCTAATGAGTGTTTATCTAAGTCTACTTTACAAGGATTGTACCAAACATCCTCTGATACTAACTGTAATGCCCAAAACCCATTTTCGCAGAGCCGGTGCATTATTAAATAACATTGGCATGATCACATAAGATCAAGTCTTCATATACCGGTTATTTTAGTATCCTTAGATGTAGTAGATACATTCATAAGTCTTATATTACATCATAAAGTGAAAAACTACAACAACATAGTCTCTATAGTCCACACTAATATCCCCTTAGACTATCCCTGCCAGTCAGTCATAAAATACTTCTTCAAATCCTAGGAAAAATAAAACATAGAAAGGGATGAGCTCAGAAGCTCAGTAAGGGTAACAATATAATGAAAACTTTAATAATTAAGCATAAACATTTAAGGCAATGTATAACTAAAACAAAAGCCTTTTAAACATGTGCTTCAGTATAATATACCTAAAATGAAATGAAGTAATTTGGTTTACTTATTCATACGGATATTCAAATAGTTGAATAATCACTTTCACTATCAATAACAACTTTCATAATGATTGAATACATAATGGCAGACTATCATAACCCCATAGTCAAGACCTTGTACCAAGACTACAAATAAAATTTTGTCAAGGCATTGTTCGAAGACACTAGTTTGTCTCATTAGACTTACCGATGCATCGAGGAGCTATAGCTGGCTCCACCCATCACTTACTAAGTCCAATGCATTACTCATATAAATGTTTGAAACACAACATAAACATTCATATTAAAACTAGCATACGAAATGTCAATACATTATCCACAAACCATGAATGGTATAAAAATTTTACATCCATATTCAAACATAACTCATTAAATACAATATAGAATATTGTATTGTAATATATTAACCTCAATTGGGAATAATGAATGATATTGACATAGATGAGAAAAATCATCAAAACTATTTGAGAGAAATATCCCAATTTTTATTGAAAACATTTAAAAGTCACACTTTTGTCAAGAAGTCATTTAAAATAGATTTTTGAATCAAAGTGTCCCATACCACTTTGATATTTTTAAAAGGAATTTTAATTTTAAAACATTAATGTTCATATAAATAAATCCTTAAAACCATTTTTTAAAACATAGACATTAATGAGAAAGATTTAGAATAATAAATCTTTATAACATTTAAAAAGGTATTTTTGTTATAGTTCCTAACCAAAAGAGAGACACTAGAATACAAATAATTGAGGTAATACAAACATTATAATATCATGAAAATAATTTTATTCATGATCTACTATGTCAAAGTATATTATATACAACATATAGAAGTGAATTGGTGTATAACAACAAATAACTCTCACTGGAATGTAAATTGAGATGAAATATCTTATAAAGACTGTATCCTTAGGTTAAGGATAAATCAACGACATAATTATGTTTGAAAAATATAAATAAAGTCAATATTATTTGATATTCAGTGTAAATATTTCAGAGGGCATTCACACATATTCTTGTGAAAACAACACCAAAGATTTGGATATTTAACTCAACAAATGGAGATTGAGTTAAAATTAATCTTATCAAGTTCATATCGATGGCATGAGAATTTATAAATAGAGGGATTATGTGTATCAAAAGTATATCCATAGAAAGGAGAGTGGAAATTATGACATTAGAAAATTATTAGTGATTCCTCGCATAAGCTTGGAGTAATATATTCAACGAAGTATGTGTAAATCCAAATGAGTGGAAATTGAAATATGTAATTCCCTTATAAATTTGTTAACTTATGAAACATACATCCCATGAAATATGGATAATACAATGTTTATATAAATATAAATAAATTAAATTATATAAAAAAATGAATACAATCATGGGAAGTACACACAACATGCAATAAATAGGTGGTGAACAATGGAAATCTCACGGAATTAAAAGTGAGATAAGAAACCCCTTACATTGTACTTTTTCCTTGTTCGAGGGTAGGTTGACCTCCTTTATAATGGTGAAATAATTTTTATTAAATTATAAAAAAATTATATACCTTAATATGATATCATATATGATCTTTTGACGTTTCGTTGTTAATAATATCATAGTATTATCATTGTTTCGGGTGTTGACAGATTCATTTTCCTTTATACTCTTTGTCATATAAATCATATTTTTTTATTGATGGGATGTATCTTAATCATATCAAGAATTATATAAAGCCCACGAACATTATTTTTACTCATTGAATGAGAATTAGACTTGAATGGATACGATGGGGAATGAATTTCATCGTGTTCGTGGAGACGGTAATCCGTACATATGCACGAGTGACAATATCATTCTTTTGATATTAAAATAATATATAATTTGATTATATATCTTATATAAAGAATAATTATCACGTTTTATTTATTATTTACATGAATTACACCACATTATTATACCCATACAAATAATAATGTTTTGAATAATAATTACACCACGACGTGGAGACGGTAATCCGTACGTACACACATATGGGAACATGTCATTCAAAGGATGGATAGAATAATGAATATGGATTTACCATATTTATAATAACATCACAGTATATATAGGATTCTGGATTTATTATTTTAGAATGGTAATAACAAATAAAGAAGAAGTGGAAGGAAAAAATAACTTGAGAGAGGGTGGTGAAATTATTACCTCTTCTTCGGGTTCTTCCTTTTGAATTGATCAAAATCGATCCTTATGTTGGATTTATGACTAATTTAAGGCCTCTATAAGGAAGATAGGGAATTTGATTGGATATTTGGGTAGGTTTTGGCTGATTCAAATGGCTTTTAAGGTATTAATTTGAGAGAAGTGGGAGTTCCCTTCTATAAGAGGGGTGAGAGGTACCTTTCGAAAAGCTAGAAATATAATTTTATAATAAATTCATATTTGGATTATAATAGCTCCAAAGTGTATTATTTAAAACATAATGTGGGTATAGGTCTAAACCATTCAATCAAAAGGTTTTAGATAGGTTTGGGTCATTATATTTACCTTATCTTTTATATTTAACTCTTAGTTAAATAGTTAGACATTTACCATGTCTCTTTGTATTTTAATATAATATGGTTAATAAACTTACTATATACCTTTAAGCGAACCCCAAGTGGTTAATTGATGATACATATATCATTATATAAGACTTTTGGCTGAACCATATATTTTTTGGAATATTATATAAATTAATAATAAAATATTTGTTTTTAAAAATTCTTTTATGTCAATTTTGAAAATATTTAATAATTTATTTTTGTTAAAGTCCTAACAACTTTATTAATTCGAAGTAAATTCATTTAATCAATCCTAAAATGTCATGTTAACTTATAAAATTCGTGGATGGCATAAAAAATTTCATATGTTATTTATTGTAACATTTATAATACCATTTATTTGATTCATTCATTAATAAGGTAAATATTGCATCATTATTATGTCATAAACAAATTTAATTATTCAATGTTTAAAAATAATAAATAGAATACCATTATTTAGGAAATATTTTTTAATTATAATTAATATTTATAGTCGAAATTATAATATATATAACCTTATTTAAAGATTGTTTTTGCTAAAAGATATATTCTTATGTCATTTTTGTATTTAAATTAACTTAATTAATATAAAGTGTCATTATCACTTACAAGTGGCTCTATAGGGTCCCAAAATCGACCCAAAGATGCCCATGGTCAGACATATATTATCCAATTGAGTTAGGACATGTGTTAGGGTAATTTAATATTATTATAATATTAATGTGTACCCTTATTTACCTGATTTATCTTTTAACCATGGTAAATAAAATATTTACAGAAGTAATTATTCAAAATATCTAAAAATAAAAGTTGCCTATTTAAACAATTTGTACATCTTGATTCCAAATATAGAATCCATTTTTCCAAATTCAAAGCATAGAAGTGGCAGAAATTAATTTAAAATTAATTCCCACTGTCAAAACAAAAAGAGTGTTTTTAAGAAAAATAACTATCAAAAGATTGAGACTTTCTTAGGTCCTGTTTAAATGTCAAAATTATGTCAAATTACCAACATTTAATTAAATGGTAATAATAGAATCTAATTATACTTTAAAACCACTAAAATTCATAATTTATCACTATTAATTATTTTGATTAAAAAAGTGGTTTTTAATTATAATTTAGTAATTTTCATTATTCATCAATATATGAAACTTATTAGAAAAGTACCAAAAATTCACCCTAAGATAATTTCGATATTCAAAATCCAAAAATGAAGTCAATTTTAAAAGATAAAATATATAAAATTTCAAATGTGGGTATAACTATTCATAACAGCTAGTTTGATTGTTTGTGGTGTGTCAGAACTCGATGTTGCATACAACACATGCTATTATATTATTTAAAGAGAAGCATAGCGTGGAAACTTGGGGCGTTAAAATTTCATCATCATCATTATTCAACCATGATGAGAATTTGAAAGAGTAATATTTACATCTTCAACCATTTCAATTTTGATTTACTCAACATTTTTATCATGTTTCCTAGTTATCATTACTTATACCCTTTTTTGGTTAACTATATTTACTTCCAATTTTAAATTCAACCTATATTAATCTTCAATATATAAATCTATACTTGTGTTTTATTTTCATGCATTGGAATATTCTTTCACTTCTTCAAAATTATTTCACATGAACTATTCACATGAACACTAAAAACATGAATATACAAATACAATATTTGTTTAGTGATATAAAAAAAATAAGAAATAGAAAAATACAAAATTTCTATGTGGGTTCTACCCTTAATTTTTATTCTAGTTAAGTATAGGTAAAATTAATATAAAATTATGATCATTCATTGATGATGGGAAATAGAAAACAATTTAAACCATGTTATGGTAATTTTATGTCTATTTTTTCCAAAAAAAATATATTTTAGAAAATCATTTAAATGTGGTTTATAAAAAAAATATAAAATAACATTTAGATATAATTTACAAGTTTTTTCTAGTGTGATTCTTGATTTAATTATTTTGAAAATTGTATTTTAGGATAAAAATTCTCATGGAAAATTTTATTAATTGAAAAATTATTTTAGAGACATCAGAGAAATCTAATTATGAGGATATTTTTAACTTATGTCAAAGTATATCTATAGGAACATCATACTCCTTTAAATTATAGTCTACTAGTGCATATTATAGTTATTACCTTTGAGTTTTTCCCCACTATGAATACATTATGATATTATATAACTAGTAATCTATGAATTGGTAAGTCACATTTCTTCCCATTATAAAAATAAAAAACAAAAAAGTGGGAAAACATTTTAAACCAAAACCCCTTATTTATAATGATGAAGTCATTGAGAGACCTAGGTCATGAGAGTTCCAATTTCCCTTAATTTCAAGGAATCCCTAATGAATTTGACTATCCAAAATAGAAATAAAATACGATATTAAAATTTATTATACATTGTTAATTCCATTATTTAATGGATCTATTATCAAGGATTCTTTATCCTTCATCATGGACCTTTATATTATTGCGTTCTTTTTTACAATTAATGTGGTGAGTGAAAATGTTTTATGTATGAGATATTTTCATTTTTTCTATGATGAAATGTTAGAACATTGTTTCTTTAAATTGATAAGAATAACTTTTACACATGTGAACATGTGTACAATTCTTTTTTATGAAACATTATCCAAATAGGTTGACTGGTGGACTTAATAAAACACTACTTTTGTTCTAGGTGTGGGAGAATCATTCCATGAATCTTGGGATAGGTTCTGTAAATTTATTTTATAATTTATCCATCATCATTTAACTTTTAATATTTTTATGGATGTATGTTATAAGTTTCTTGGACATACATGAAATACCAGTTAGACCAATCCGATATGGGTAATTATTTTGATAAAAAACAATAAAGAGATAAGATAGATCAATAATAAACTTGATATTAATTATCAAAATAATTATTCTAGGGGGAGAAATGTCTATAAGAATTTAGTAACTAATATATCTCATGAAAAGAGTGTACAAGTCTCTAAAATTTGAATACAACTTAAAAAAAGGAAATAAAAAGGGGTAAATGTGGATACACTACAAAGTTTGATCTGTTCACTTAAAGAACAATTCATCGGAGGTCAAATTTTTGGGAATATAGGGTCTACCAGTCCAATATTAAGAATTCATATTCATCCTTTTAATTCTAAAAAATATTCTAATTTTAGGATTGGATCGTTGGGTTACCATATCCCATTGTTGAATACGTACAACTATAGTTACAAAAAATCACAAAAAATCATTATTTGAGAGAGGAAGGGGTGGTCAATCAACCAACTACCACTATGTACTCTACGAATGTAAGGAAGCCATTTTTGGAAAGGTATAGTTATTCTAATTCTCAATATAATTTATAGGGGCTAGTGTATCAAATATCTAATAATATGGTCTCACAAATAGATGAAATAAATTATAAAATATACAGTCTAGAAATTTAGCTTCACCAATTGGGAAAATGGAATATTACTAGAACCATTTAGCCTAATAATATGAATAATTTCATGGAATTTTAAACTTTTATTAACCCAAGAAAACAATATAAATTTAATAATTATAATAATAATCATAAAAATATGGTTTCCCATGACTCTAAATATGAAAATCTTGGAATATTAAGGATGAAAAAAATGGAATCCTAGATCAAAATTTTGTAGAATATAGATTTTCCACCAAAATGATAAAAAAAATAATTAAAATGGAAAGAAAATAGATAGAAGAAGATAGAAAGGCATGAGTGATATAGAGCATCAAATTCTTTGAAAAATCTTACACTGCTTATTCCATTCTCTTAAATATTTCAAAAAATAAAAATAAAAAATTTCCATATATTTCAAAAAAAAATTATATTCTCAAAAATCATCATCGAAATATGCCATTTATCAATTCCTTATGTTAAAAAATTTTGGTAATTTTTTTAAAATGATAATGAAAAAAAACGATTTTGGATCAATTTTAAAAAAAATTTAACTCCAAATAGTGTCGTATTTTTTTATAAAATAATTACATCCGAAGTTAATAGATTTGGTTTATTTTTTAGTTTTTATCATATTAAAATAACTCGAAAAAAATATCATTACTACCTAAGGTATTGAATCAATATAATTCCTTACTCACCATTTCATCAGTTGGAAATTTAATAATTCTACACTACTAGGGCTTTACTTTAACAAGTTGATAGTTATGAAAGTTCCCACATAATTTAATTGTATAACTAAGAGGGGGAGGGGGTAAATCGGTGATACTTTTTCTTTTATGATTCATTGAATCAACGTTCACCTTATTTTAAATTTCCAATCCCCTAATGAAACAAATCCAACCACATATCCAATGGAACAAAAGTATTTACAAGTATCAATATTAAATAAAAATAGTTACATCCTTGGTATTTTTTGGAAATGAACTAATACCACATACTCTATGAGAAATAAATACTTGTAATTCAACGAGTTAGATATACCCTTTCAATAGTGTAAAATAATATAAACAATTCCAATAGTGTGTGTGCACCTTCATACCACAAATAGGTTTATAAAAAATTTATGTAACAACTCATGTAATATTTAATGCTTTTCAATTCTAGAAAAGTATGAAATTAAAAATACATTGAATATCATTCCAAAAAGATGGTAAGAACTTCATGGGATTTGTTAATGAAAAACCCAGTCTAATTTTCCGTGTATGTTTTCCCCAATTCAATTCCTTCGAGTACGATTCTTCTCAAAACTAATTTTCTATGTATGATTCTTCTATATATGATTCAATGTAGTAAGAAGAATATGAAGTTGGTAGAATAAGATATAGATAAATCCACCAATTCAATTTTGTTTACAGAAAACTCAGTACAATTCTCCCTATTCATTTCTTATTCAATTCGGAAATATTATTATGAAAACCCCAAACATGATTATCTATCCAGATACGATGATTAGCGAAATATGATTGACAAGAAGAATATGATTTTTAGTTGAGTAAAATAATAAATGAGTATGATTATCATCTAAATACAACATTATAATCTTGTCTCTTATCTTTCATTTCAATCCTTCGAAAATTCTTCAACAAAAATCTCAATATATAAATCCTCTACTTCTATCTAAAAAACTTATAGCTTCTCTCTCTTATATGGTGAACAATACCTCAGTCATTAGAAAAGTAGAATTTAATTTTCACCTTTTATTTCTGACCCATGAGTGGTTATGGAGGGAATCCCAAAATTCTCCCACACAATCAAATTTACCATAATATCAATTTCCCTTAAAATATTGGGCACATTTTTAATACATCACCACTTCTTGAATCATCTATATTCTTCGTCAAAGTTCATATTGAAATATTATTTTCAATTTCTAATCCAGTTTCAATTTATGAGTCTGATTTTCTGAATTCAATATCTTCAAAACAGAGCTCTGTACCAACTGAATGTGAATGTATGATGTAATGGATACGACTATGAATGCTGAATATAAATATTGTTCTGAAATCCAAACTCCCCATTGACAGCACAATCAATAGCCTCCTCCTTCTTTTTTCCCAAACCACTTTATGTTCTTTCATATTTTCTCTTGAGGCAATTGATTGATAAAAAAAATTAAACCCCCTTTACATGGTTTACTACATTATTGGTAATCTTATTTTCTTTTATTTTTATTCATTAGTTTCAAGAAACTATTCCATTTATTATGATCTCATACCGAGTCTGATTAATAGTTTTTTTCTTTTATGAAAATGATACCACTTCAAAATTATTTTTCTTTTTTAATTATATTTTTCTATCATTCATTTTAATACATTTTCGGATTATCTTATATTATGTCTAACATTCAATTTAATGTATTGAAACTCTCAAATCCTCTAGTAAACTATTTTTTTCCTCTCATCCCGAATCTAATTGTTATGAGTTTTACCTTTATGAGTATGATTATCCTGGATATGATCATCCCAATCATTCTAGGTTTGATTATCCTGGATATAATTATCATGGGTATGATCTTTTGAGTATGATTCCCAATAATCTTTTGTTCTCATAATACTATCATTTTGAATATTTTTCACTCCCCCTTTTTTCACCAAAATTACATCATAAGTTCACCAATTAACTAATTATTTGTCATTGCATTTAAATTTTATCATATTGATAAAGACTCCGATACAATCCCTTATTCCACACCAGATCCAGAGTGACTCTGATAACAATTTACTTCCTACAAGATACATTATTCATGTGACTGATTATCTCTTTACAAATAATGATCAATTACTCAATACAATCTTCTCCCATTTAATACTCAAGTCAAGTCAAATCAGAACATTTCATTTCAAATAGCTTCTCCTTGTTATAATGAATAGAGTAAGTTTAATTTTTTTTGAAAACAACCATCAATTAAAAAATTTCAACATAAAAATTGAGGTGATTTTCTTTCCTTAAAAACATTTCTTGAAAAAAAAAGACAACACATGAAAAAAAAATACCATATTAATTATATTGGACCTTACAAGATTAATTAATCACATTCAGGGAGGATTAATGAATTATTTTTTGTACAAAAAACTATTTTTAATTAATAATTTCATTATCATGAATATTGATTATGAGAAGTAGGTTTTTAACTTTAATTAATATGATTTCATCCCACTAGAGGGGATGCTATAGAAGTTGTATACGGTAAAATAATCTTCCATGTTGGTGTTAACAAAGAGGAGTTAAGTGTCTTCAATTATAATAAAAAATTAATAAATTTAGTTGGTTTTATTTTTATTTAATATGGTTTAGGGGGTTTATTTAGACAAAATTGGGAGAGATAATATTAATGATTTGGACGAAATCATTCATGATTTTATTAATGGTTTAACTAGAAATAATTGTTTATATTAATATTTAAATTAAATGACTAATTAAATTAGATAATTTGAGGATGAGAATAACCTTCTAGTTTTTTATAATTAATGAGTTTTTTAAACTTGAAAATCTTAAATTTTTTGAGTATAAATATTCAATTGTAATCGTTGATTTGAAAACTATTTTTGATAAATTTAAATCATTTGTGTAAAATTAAAAGTCTATATTATACATCATGATTACTATAATGGGTTTATTTATATGGGATATAACCTATCTTATTACTAAAAAAATTCATGGAGAATTTTTTTTTTGAAAAAGGGACCAGGATATCTTATATTTTATACTCATGTTAGTGTGTTTTGAGGAAACATTTGTAGTGAAATATTTTTTGGATAAGCTCTCCACATTATTCTATTTTGTTAATATATGTTCATTTTTTGAGAATGATGAATTTTATAATTTTATAAGGAATCTTTGATTGGATAAAAATGTTATTTCTTTTGATAAAGATAATTTTAGGAATTTTCTCTTATATGTTTGAGGTAAGGGACAATAAAATGATTTTAGTGAAGATATATCACAAAAAAATAAAAGAACAAAAAAATCAATTAGTTTTGGTGATCATGTTAATATTTTTTCAAAAAGTATAACTAGAGTCTATAAATTCAGTTCTTCATTGAATTCGACTATTGTTTTTCTTATTTTATTTTTCATATTTCTTATCTATTAAAATAATAATAAAATTTCAGCTCATTTTTTACTTCGTTTGACACTTTTTTACTTGAAAATAAATTATTTTTATTTAATATTACTCTAACAACTAACCATTCATAGATTCTTCCACTCTCTATTTAGGATGCTAATTTCTCTAACATAGGAAATACCGTTGATTTTTTTCTTGGAACCACTTATTAATTTATTATTTTCATTCATTTATAGTGTTCTTAAACTAGATCTTTTTAAAAAATAAAATATATATTCATTAATAAAACATCATATCTATAGTTATTTATTAATTTGGTATCAATGAAATAGTGTTCCCCACATGGGGTGTACATTATTCATCCTTTTCTATTTATTTTAAATTTTAATTTATATTTGAAATTATATATTAAAAATAATTATTTTTATTGAAAATAACCTCATGGTTTTATTGAAAATTTTGCACTATTTCATTTTTTTTTGTTTTTTTACTGTTTGGGACGTTGTTTTTGCCTAAATTATATATTTTTATGGTTTTTAAGTGTTATGTGCATGATTTTGAATTGGATTTGTTGATAGATTTGGAAACCTAAACTAAAAACCAATATATGTACCCTCTAATATGTTTTGAACCAATGATTTTTCAACTCAATTATACTAATTTTTCAAGATTATGACTACTATAGATGTAAGATTTTTGTGAATTGAAGTGTCTAATTCATCCACATTTTAGAATGAATAATTTTAATACATTTTTTGATTTATGTATTGAGGAAGGGTGTTTTTTTATATTATTTTCAAATCCCATGTGTTATTATTTATAGTGTTAAAATCCATCAATTTTTCTCAAATATATTTAAAAATAACATGTAAATTTATTTCTTATAATTTTTAATAAATATGGTTTATATTAAAAACATTATCTAATTTTCTGGTTTTATAGGGTGGTTTTCACATCTCATTTCTATTATGGAGGCCAGTTATAAAAATAATTTTTTAGGATCTTGAGTATAGTATTAGGAGGGATTGAAAGTAAATGTTTTACCTTTTTAAATGAATTTATAGATATTTTTTGGGGTACTCTATCAAAAATCAATATTTTAAAATAACATTATTCATGATATATTTCTTAACACAAAACACTTCGCTTTATGGGAATTGGGATATACTATAAAAATATAACTATTTTAATATGAAAATAACTTCCTAGCTGTTAAATTGGAAGGATTATATATTAATATAAAAATTATAAAAAATATATATAAAGGTTTTATATAATCAATTTTTATTTATTAATTCTTTTGGAATATCACTCAATTAAGAGTAAATCCATTTTATGCTTCAAAAACACATTTTCTTCAAAAATAGTTTTTATTTTATTTTTATGATTTAATATCAAAATTTACTTAAACAAATTTTATAAATGTTATTTGATAAAAGGATATCATATTTTAAATAATAATATAAAATTATCTTAAGGTAAAATTTTGTGAAGTTTCAAAAAGATTAAAAGTATTGTGAAGAGTAGAAAATATTGATTTTTATTGAAAACTCTATTTTCATTTCAATAATTAACAACATCAAATTTTGTTTTAATATAGTGGAAATGTGAAATTGGTTAATTTATATTATTAATAATCTAATTAATATCATTGGAAAAAATTGTATTCTTCATTTATATATAAAAACGTTTTATTCTTAAAAAGAAATTTTTTCTTGGAAAACAAATTTTCATTGTGTGTTGTGGGTTAATTTTTAATTAAATTAATTTAATTAGGGTAAACTAATTTTATAAAAATTATTCCATATTTTAAAAAATAATAATTATTATAATGTAACATGTTCAATTTAATTTTTGTTCATTATGAGTAAGAACTATAATAAATATTTGGAAATATAGTAAGCATAAAACTAGTAAAACACTGTTAAAACTATTATGTTAAGATATTAAATATATTTAACACTGTAATATATTCTATTTTATGAGTTTTTTGACCAATTATATGTTTAATGAGTTTAAAAAATTATATCAATTTTTTTAGAATTTTGAAACCTAGCATTTAATTTTTAGACGATATGTTACTTTTTATTAAAATTGATAACTATTTTTGAGTATTTGAATATAATGGTATGATTTAAACTTTAATTTTTTTCTTACTAATAATTAATTGTATTTTATTATATATAAAAAATTTTTAAACCAATTTATTACTTAATTTCAAGGTAAAATTTTTTTTATGCTTAAGTCATGTATTTTCCTAAAACTAATTTCCATGAATTTTGTGTTCTTATATTAAATAAAATTTGCTATAAACTTTGAAATTGATCAAGATAAATTGGATTCAAATTATTAATAATAATTTAAATTTTTTGTTATTATACCCATTTTATTTCTGGTCATATAATGAGGTTAACTCGGTAAAAAGTTAAGTTACAATGATTATGATTAAGAAGAGTTTGAAGCAGTTTAAAATAGAGATAATGTTTAACATATTTCAACCTTTTCAAAAATAATTTTTTGAGTTTATTTATATCCTATAAAACCTTTTTATATGATGTTATTTTTTTCTACGTTACATTATTAGGATATATATTTTTTATTTTGTAGAAAAATTTGAAGTGTATCCTCTCCCCCACTAATAAAAGGATACCCCCTCTCCTCTCTTATACAAACATCAAGAGGAATTTAGTGCATAAAATACCTTGCACAATCCATTTATAAAATCCCTACCCATATCTTATATGTCCTATTTTTTATTGAATACCAAAATTATAAGGCTGAAGTTGTAAATAAAATAGGGTTGTCCAAAGAATAGGTTTAAATTTTAATCGAATGTTTGAGTTTTATTTCTTATTCTACACCCTTCCAAAATATTTCAACCATTGTGAAATAATATCTTAGTTGTATAAAATATAATTATATTTTATTATGTTTATGTATTAACATTAATCCATGTCTATCTTCATTGAATCTCAAATGAAACCTTCATTTGTGTTTTCAGTTGACTATCTTCTTTTGAATTGATGTAATTTGTTTTCTATCAATTTCTCTCACATCTGGATAAAATGATGAATTCAAATTATATATGTATGATATAATTGACATAATTATTATTATGTAATAATAATATATCTTCTATTTTATTTCCTTTCCATCCTTTAAAAATGGTAACTCAATTCAAATATACACTCTAATTACCACCTCTACTAAGCGATGTGATTCGTTTTTCAACACTACCTCACATGGATGGTATATTTATGTAAATTTAATGATAAAATATTATATATATTATATATTAATTATTATATATGGGTCAATGTATGCTTACCTTTTTTCAATTATGTTTATTGAAATATGTAAATGTTATTCTTGCTTACAAACGACCTACCATCTCCATGATTATGTCATAATTAATTTTTTATAACCATCATATATTTTTTTATTATATTATTATTAATGTAAAAAAAATAATTATTAAATTTTTATAATTCTAGATATTATTTAATAATTAACTCTTTGACTATGGTCAACATATCGAGGGTGTTTTTCAATTTTGAACCATACATCTTCAAAACACCCGACCTTGAATTAACGAAACAATAAATTAAATATGTGATTGAAATAAATCAAATAAATTTATTATTGGTAAATTATTAAAGCTGAATAATTATTTTAATAAATTAAATAATTTATATATGTTTTTTAAATAGAAGTAAAAGGACATACATTGAAATTATAGACTCAAGGTAAGCGATTTCTTCTCAATTTCCATTCATTGAGTCATGTTTTAATGTCATGCATATAATTTTAATTATATGGTGTATAAAATTCCAATTTACCATTTTATATAATAAATGATTCATAATTCATTGTATCTTAAGTTTTAGTTTACATTATTTCATAAATAATAGGTTGAATTCGATGTTACAAGGTTGAAAGGGGTTTCTTGACTCAAGTTCCATTCATTGGGTTATACCTCATCTTAAATGATTATATTATTACATTATTATATATAAAATAACGTACGATTTTATTACCTTCCCCTATTTTCATTGGATTTAAATTTTTTACACAAAAAAAACATCACCGAAATATTCTTACTTTAATGATATAATCTT
Organism: Viscum album; assembly: GCA_963277665.1. Lineage (NCBI taxonomy): Eukaryota > Viridiplantae > Streptophyta > Magnoliopsida > Santalales > Viscaceae > Viscum > Viscum album. Next base: position 715,022,566 of record OY728133.1, on the reverse strand, counting down.
TGTATGTGTTATTAGTATCAATAATGTTTCACGTAGGTATGTTTTATATTGTGAACTAATTACCTTTTACATGGTTTATATAATTACTATAGAGGAATTAAATCCTAAATAATATTTTATAATGACATTTAAAGGTTATTAAAAATTCTATATTCCATAAAAAATTTATTTAAATTTAAAAAAAGTTTCAACAGGTTTTATGTTCTCAATTTATATTCTTTATGATATGATTAATGTAAAGAACCATGACTCATATTATATGATTTAATTATTACCCCATGATTATATTTTAACATATCATTCAATTGAAATTATTATTTTTGTAGAATCATGTAATTTTCCATCACTCAATGAAAATTGATTCAAGCATTACACAAGTTTTAAGGGTTTCACCTCTCATACATCTTTATTTAGAAAAAAATTTCATTCATTCACATGTACTCATTTATAGGGTTTTTAATATAAAATTTGACATATAATATCTTGGATATTTTTATACTCATGTTATTTTATATTCCGTCTTATGATCGTTAATTCAAATGGTTTTTGGTTACAAAAGCTCAAAAGTAGTATTTATTTACAAATATTATTTTAATGTTTCTAAATATTTTTATCCAAACACATAATTTATTTTTGTTATCTTATTTCAAAAAAAATTATCCTATAAGAATATATTATTTCCTAAAATTTTATTCAATGATCTTTGAACTTGTTTTAAAATGTTTCGAAATAAAATTTCTTAGCGTTTTCCACATGGGTCAATTTTGACTCTCTTTAAGAATGCTTTTTTTAATGGTTCCGACATGAATATATTTTACCACCACCAATAATATTATTTTATTTAATATTACATTATTTATTTCCATGATTATTTAAAATAAAAGGAATTTCATATTTTTTTTAAACGTACTAAAATAAGATATTCTTCTTTATATTCCTTGAAATAGTTTAAATGTTATTTTAACGTCAATTTATATTTATGCCAAAATAATATAATGATTTATATTCTTTACTAAGAATATAATCTTATAATACCATTGGAATATTTTATAAGAATTTTTTATGATGTTTTTTTGAAGAGAATTTTCAGGAATCATTATTGTTTTTAATGGGTAAATGAATATTCTATATTTTTGATGAAATATAAGAATCAATGTATTTTCTTTCATTATACAGTACTTATAAATAACTTATGAAAGTGGGATTGAGGATTAAACCCAAATACTTTATTTAATTTTTATAATATGTGATGGTTCGGATTGTTATAGGTATCTAATCCATTAGATAATGAGATAGAGTTTACTAGATGAATGTTAATCTCATGAGATGATGGAAAAACTATACTCTTAAAAGATGACAAAGTTAACTAATTTTAAGTTATTGCTAAGAGGTGATAATTTTTACCAATTATAGACTACCCTAAAGATTCATATTAATTATACATTTTTTTGATTCCATGATGAATTTTTTATATTTTCTAATGCCTCCATATATTTTCAATGCATGGTGTGAGTTATAATTTGTAGTTTTATTAATTATTTTTTTCACTAGAATAGTGGATATATAATTACATTACTCTTACCTTATGTTAAATCACTATTACCTTTATAAGTATTTATGATTTTCAATTTGATGGGTTTGAATTTTCTTATGTTATGATCATTCACCATGATTAAGTCATCATACCAATATTCTCCCTATTTAAATTCAATTTTTATGGCCTATGTTTATCCTTACTGAGCAACTGAGATCACACTCTATTATGTGGAATTTCTTGTATGTTATAAAAAAACAATGATAATTATCATATTTCGAGAATTATTTGATATGGTAGATGATGAATATTTAATGTGGAATATGAAAAGCTAGGTATAGTGAGAAAAATACTCACTAACAGGCATGGGTATTATAATGTAAGATTTAGTCCTAATTATCATAAACTCTAATATTAAAAGCATATGGGCATGTAAGAGATTAAATATTATATCTGTATATTGTTATTATAGATGGTTAAAATCAGTTATTTTTATCAGAACCAGTGACTAAAATGTAGATACTATGTTTTTAGCACCATAACAAAGAGTGAGAGTCTGAGGCTATTATAGTTGGTATCAGACCAAGGGTTTAGATATCTTTTGAGATTATGATATTTTTACTTTCTATTAATGTAATTTTTTTATTCTATTACGGTTTTATTAGTTTGCGGTTTATCATATGTCTAAAAGCAAATTCACCAAATTAGTGGTTTTAAGTGATAGTATTTGAAGTGGTTAATGATTTTTTGGGAGATATTTTATTCAGTTTAGGTATATGTAGCCCTTAGGATTAATGTGATGGATTATTTCACAATAATTCAATTAAATTGATTAGAATGCAAGATAAATTTTTTGAGACATTGAGAAAAGATGTTTAACATTTCATATACCTCATGGTGAATTAAAATTTGATTATAGTGAATTAGGTATTAAATATTAATACTCACAATTTAAATTAAAATATAAGTTAAAGTTGGGAACTTATTATGACACACAACCAAAGAAGGTAATTGTGTTTATGAATTTCAATAAAATCATGTAAGTATATTACCTTATGATATTAGTATATATGTTAATGGAAATCATAAACATTATGAAATGTATCATAAAATTAAATTTTCACCCAATTAACTTTATTTTTGATGAATTTATGATATTTTTCGTAAATCATTGGTTTAAGGATTTTTTGTCATTGAATTTTTTATGATAATTTAATTTCATGTGATCAATTTCGTATGACACTCTCAATCATTATTTGGACCTTAATGTTTCCCCCCATGTCAATCTTTTCTCTTCCCTAAAATGTTATCCCTTTTAAATACCTTGGTTTTGGTTATTCCATATAGCCTCTATATTTTACATTCCCTATTTTCAAATGGACGTTTTATAAACCCTTAATATAATGTGGATTTTAAAAAACGTATTTTAAAATGGTAAAACCTTGAATACTAAGATAATGTTACAATTACAATAGTGTATTTAATTATGGGTGGAATTTAGCATCGTTATATTTCAAAAGAACATTATTCTCAATGGATTTCTATTAACACAATATCAATATTTTGGTGAATTTTGATATACTAAAAAAAATGTACAATCATTGTTAACTCGTTGTCATATTTGACATGTATATATAGAATTAAAATCATTATAAAAAATATGTATAAATAATTTATATAATCCAAATTAATTTATTAAATCTTATTAAATAAGAACATAATTTTCTGTAATTCCATTTTATACTTCAAAAATATGTTTCTTAAAAATGATATTTTTTACATTTTAGGTTAAAATATTATAGATATTTTTTCAACTTTTAGTAATTTTTTTGGTAAAAATTATATCATTATTTAAGTCATTATAACAAAATTATCGTAGGGTGAAATATTGGTATTTTTCTAAAAAGTTTATGTTTTGAATGAATAGTTGAAAATAAATTTTTCTTTGAAAACAATCATTTCATTTCATGATATTATGAAGTTACATTTTTTTATATGATTTAAAAGTAAAATTAGTATAGTTATATTATGAGTAAAATAAATGAGAAAATTTTAATCAATTTATGCTTTATTTAGGAATAAAAAACTTTATTCTTAAGAATATATATTTTTTAAAATGGATATTCATCCAATTTAAAGGGTTTAATTTTAAATTAAATTCCAGAATTATTTGAATTAATGTTGGTAAAATATATTCTATAACTTTAATCAGATATTTAATATAATTTAATATGTTTAAATTAATTGTTGTTCACTAATAATAGTAACCATAGTGAATATTTGTCACCTCGGTTAAGGTGAAATGGGAATAGAGGGTTAAAACTGTGGGATAAATCATTAAAATATCTTTCACACTATAATTTATCCTATTTTATGAGTTTTTTTAACCAAATATATGTTAACAGAGTTAAATAATGTGTTTTAAAACATTATTTTTAATTTGGGATTGACTTTTAGGAAGATAAGTTATATTTTATTGAAATTTAAAACTATTTTTGGGTATCAACATTTAATGACATGGTTGGAAGATATAATTATTTTTTGAGTTTCTCAAAAATTATAAAAACATTTATTTTATTTTTATTTAACCAATAAAATTTCATTTAGGAATATTTACCACTTAATTTCGAGATAAAATTATTTTTACACTTAAATCAGGTATTTTTTTAAAAATCATTTTCAAAAATTTTATGTTCTTATTATAAAATTAATTTCTTACACATCTATAAATTGAAACTGATAAAATGGATTATAACTTTTTAATCCTCATGAAAAATGTTTTCAGAATTCCTTTATTATTTTTAGATATATAATTATTTTTTCATCCAAAAACGTTAAGTTATCATAGTTACCGTCAAAATGAGATTAAAGTCATTTTAATTGGTTATATAAACTAAAATGTATCATAAAATTATCTAAATGTGATTTTTTAAATTTAATTACACATATTAAAAACTATTTTCTAATATATATTTCCATGTTTCTCATTTACATGATTATGATATATATATATATTAATCTTTTGAAGAATTGCATATGTCTCCTCTCCCATACATAAAAATGGAAACCCATATCCTCTATTATTTGAACATAAAGATCCATTTGGTTAACGAATTTTCCAACCCAAATACAATAAAACCATACCTCGATACTTGTTATATATTTTATTTAGGTCCAAATAACATCCTCAAAGGTACTAAGGTTAAAAGAAAAGGAGGTTGTCCGAAGAAGAGGTAAAACGTTTAGAAAAATGGTTTAATTTTATATGTTAATCTATATATTTTAAAAAACAATAATACATTATTATATAGTAACATAATAATAGTAAATATAATGAAATTTAATTATTTTTATTTTTTAACTTTAATGCATCTCTTTCTTTATCAAATGGGAATTGAACCCAATGTTCATGTTTATGGAAGACAACCAACTCCTGAACCAATTTAATACATTCTCCATCCCATCCTCTCATGAATAGTATTACTGATGGATTTAAAATATATATATATTATAAATTTTTAAATATAATATATCATATATTTTCAAACCTTTTTTTTCCATTAAAAATGATAATGTTGTTCATGCATACAATTGGATTACCACCCCCATGAAGCAATGTGATTTTTTTCTCCAAACCAACTCACATGGAAATTATATATAAGTGTAATTAAGAATATTATATTACATTTATGATATAATCATCATTATGGATGGATAATAAGACACTTACCTTCATTACCTCTTGTTTTCTAAAAATAAAGACATTATATATGTGTACATACAACCAACCATGTCCATTAGATTAACATGATACATTTTTCATAACCATTTTAAATAGTTCATTATTAATGTATAATCAATGTATAAAAATAATAATTATTTAATTATTATAATCCTTTATATGATTTAATAGTAAAATATCTGACTATATTCAATGTTCAAAAGTCATTTGGAAATTATGAACCGAACATCCTCAAAACACTTGAAATAGACTTCACTGATTAAGTAATTCAGTATGTAATTGAAATAAATTAATTAAGTGGTTATTGATAATGGATTAAACCTATAGAATTATCTTTTGAATTTAAATAATTGATATACATTTATTATACAATATTTATAGGATATACCTGGCATGACAGGACTCAATGTAAGAGATTTCATCTCAATTTCCCTTATTTGAGGCATTTTTTAATGTTATACACCAAATTTATTTTATAATTGGTATACATAGTGACTTTTAAATTTTATTCCATGAAAAATTAATTCTTCATGTTATATGAATTGGATATTCAATGTATTTCAACCAATGGGATTTGACTTGAAATCTTGTAAGTGGTATCATTTTTAATGATTCAAATCCACTCATCAAGTTACAATTTTACTTTAATGAATATGTTATGAAATTATTATGTGTGAAATGTAATATTGTTGTTTTATTTTGAAATTATAATTGTTTTTATATTTATTATACATGATCACATCATTGAAAAATTCTTACATCAATGATATAATCATTATAAGGGTTATTCATCTTAATATTATGTCATTGAGAGATTTTTTAGGTTGTGCATTCATTTCTTTTTATAATGTATATGTAATGACTCTTTATATATAATATCTTTAATGAATATGTTATAAGGATATTTAATTTTTCTTTTAAATTATCTCCCTCCTGGTATATCAGTTAAAATGTAAAAAAATCAAGGGTTTTCATAGACTAAATTCCAATTCTTTGAGATAAAATTCTTATTATGCAACATGTTTCGTTTTATCTAGTGTAATTATTTAACCATTAATTTATATAACATATAATTCCATGGAAATTATGGGTTTTTTATAATCATGTAATATTCATTCATTGAATGTATTTTTGATTCTAGAAATAGCCAAGTTTGTAGGGTTTCTTTTCTCAAACATCCTTCTTGGATAAATATTTTGATTGATGAACTCATATTAATTTATAGGTTGCATACAATGAATATTTGAATATATTATCAGGTATATTTTTATACTCTTCGTATTTTATGATCGCACTTATGTTATTTCGTTCAAATGATATTTAGATGGCTGAAAAAAGAGATTTTAATAAAAACATTATTTTAGGGTTTTTAAGGTTTATAACCAAAATATTCCAACATATTATTTATATTACTTCAAAAATGTTTTTTTAATACATTATTTCCAAAAAATTATTTTCCCTTACGTTTTACCTTTTTTTAAAATCATTTTAATGGAAAATGCTTAACGTTCTCTACATGGGTCACTTTTTTCTCTCTTTTAAATGTCTGAAAAAAGTTTTTACTTTTACCATTTGTGACATGAACTGATTTTTACACTATCATTACCTCTATTTTATAGAGGTTAAATTTATATTTTTTTATAATTATAGTAATATAATTGTATTTTCATATTATTTTTGGAATTTTTAGTTTTTAAAGGAACTAAAAGAAATGGTTATTTTCCCATTTTTCCAATAAAAATCTTAAATTTTATTTTTAACATTATTTTCATCTATTTTAAAATACTATAATTATTCATATGATTATCTAGTGATATGATCTTCTGATACCATTCATTTTTATTCTATTAATGGTTTATGATGATGTATTAAATTTATATTGAAAAATCTCATTTCATTATCATGGTTAAATCAATATATGATGGTTCTGATGATGTGATAGCATCCATGTGATTTGTTTCATATTATAGTGGTTAGAAATTATTGATGGAAGTGGAATTGGGGATCAAACAAAAATACATATCTAAATTTATCTGATATTGTAACATTGCAAGTAATTAATGAATAATATATATTTTTATCTATTTCTATTAATGATTAAGATAGTGTTTTAGAGGCTTAAAATGAAAATAAATACAATCTTATGCATAGAATACACTAATATTCTTAAAAGATTATTTTACTGCCTTTTGATGGAAAACCCTTTTTAAATCTATCATTTGACAATTTTATAAGCTATGCTTTTCAAAATAAACTTATTATTTATGATTGGGACATCAAAATATACTTTGTGTGAATTTTTGGTATTTTTTCGATAATGTTCATTTTTTAATGAATAGTGAAAACTGTTGTATTTTAATTCAAAACCTCTTTTTAATCTAATTTATTTATATGATTAGAATATATTTTGAATTGGTTTTGAAGTGAAATTAGAATATATATTTACCATTTTATCCAATGGTGGTCATTGGAATCAATTTCACTTTGAAATTGGACTTAAACTACTGTAAATCTTTTGATACTTATTGTTTCATAAAAACACGCTATTTGTCATGACAGTGGGAATTAGTTATTAAATTAATTAATGAAACTAACATGTTTTGAATTTTTTAAAATAGACATCATTTTTGAATTCGGAATATCAAATATATCTTAGGGTGAAGTTTTGGTATCTTTCTGAAAAACTTCAAATTTTGATGAATAGTGAAACCACCAAGTGGTAGTTAAAGAAACTGATTTTTCGTTTAAATGAAACTTTGCCACTTCTGTGATTTGATTTTCAAAAATCCAACATACATGGTTGTCATTGAGAAGTAAAATGTGGTTCAATGAGATTAAAATAATTTTTTGGTGAATAGTAACTTTTAAGTTCTTAATCGCGATTAGTGGTAATTAGTGTAGTTTATGGTAAAAATAATGTTTTAATAATATGAGATGAGCATGGCACATGTCCTACCCTCATTGTATGTGACATGGACGACCAAGAAAATCCATGGGTCAACTTGGGGACCCCATGGAGCCACTTTTATTGGGAAATTACATAAATATCTTTTTATTTAATGATAAAGTAAAAATGACACAAACATGATATGTTTTATTAAAAAAAATTAAATGGGTTTATATAAGTCCGATTTTTGATTATAAATATTAATTGGAAATATAAAACGATTTTATACATCATAGTATTTGTTTAATAATTTTTAGACTTTAAATAAATTAAATTATTTATGACATCATAATGATGCAGCGATGACCTCATTATTTGACGATTTAAATAAAATGGAAAGATAATGTAAAATCTAAGACCTACACATGTCCAAAACCAATTGGGTGGGTATATTTCGAACCCTTATCACCTTAGCCTCGAATTATATCAATTTGGGACATTTAAAATCTGAAACCCATTTGAAAATAAAGTAACATTTCTTTACTTTCCAAGAGTGCCCCTTCTCTCCTCTTATAAAAGGCCCCCACCTCTACCTCCTTACCCACACTCCCAAAGCCATTGTCTCAGTCAACCTCTGCACATTTTTTCTCTCCACTTCCCTCTCTTACTCCTTGAAGCCACACTCTGGGCAGAAGTCTTCCTAAGGAAGCCTTTGAGCTCAAACCAAAGGGAGTTACCCGATTTTAAGGTAATGTCTTCATTTGAGTCCTTTTGTTTTATTTTGCTTCTCCAACCCCCTAAAATCTTTTTATTCATTTCTTTTGTAACAACTCCAGTATCTTCAATATACTAGGATGTTGTTATAAGAAGGATTCGAGCTACACTTACACACACCTATATCAAATGGTTTAAGGACATACTGTTTCCGTGGATGGTGAATTTATGCCTTCCGAAACGATGATTGTTCAATATTCTTTTAACACCTTCAAAGGTGGCCATTAAGATGTCACTATATTTATATATGATATATAATATGTTTATGTTTTCTTTAATCTTCTGTATTTTTCATTTTGGGCATTCCTTTATGGTTTCCATTATGGGTAAACGCGATATCTTTATTTAAGGAAGTGCGGACTACCGCCCCCTCAAAGTGATTTGATTTGTTAAATACCATATGTGGGACGTATAAAGGATGGAACTATGATATTATATATGATATTATACTAGAATTATAATATACCTTTATATCATTATGATTCCATTCTATAAAATACGAAATAGAAATGAATGTAGCGTTCATGCGTACGTACGGCTTACCGTCTCCATGAACGGTGCATTTCATTTCTTACCTCTAAATGATTATGTAATATTATAAATGCATGAATGTACTGGATATATATGAAATATATGATATCTACATCATGAATACAATTCTGGATATAATGGATACATGAACAACTTTTAATTATAAAGAGCATATTTTGACTCAAGTACCAATGATCGTTAAAACGACCGTTATTAACTTAAATAATTACATAGTGTTCATGACATGGAAATAAGTAATATAAAAGGAATAATGAAATTGAAAAATGTTCTCAATCAAGTATAAATTAACTCAGGTTTATTATTCAGGACATTAAAGAACAATCGAGTCAAGTCGGACCTGAGGTATGGGACTTCGTCTCAATCTCCTTTCATTGAGGCATATTTTGTTTTATACAAAACATTCTTTTATACGGTGTATAAACCCCTTTGACTTTTACGTTTATTCAAAAGGAATCTTTTTTATACGAAGCGTTTATTAAATGACAAAAGGGAATGTTTTTGTCGTACGTATGCGGCGACAACAACTTCTCCGCCGTCGTGACCATTATTTGAGTTTCGGCATCCTCTATAAGCCATACATTTTTTAAAAAAGAAAAATAAATACCATGTTTTACTTTTCTTTTATTTTGGTATTGAAAATTGTTTTCATAATGTTTTTATATCAATGTGTTGTATTGATATCTTGTGATTGAAAGGTGGAAATTTTATGTTTCCTTTATACAGGTTTTATGTGATACGATTATGTTGAGGTTCTTGGGCATTATTATGAAGATGGGTGGTTCCGTGATAAACTAAGGGCGGGTGAGCCCGATATAGCTCTCCAATGCATTGGGTAATGCGAAGGAGTGAAATGTTAAGGTTTCCCCAAAGAGATTTAGGAAATATACTATGATGGGTATTCCAAATGTAACCAAGAGGGTTACTCCCTATGTAAGAATGTTATGAATGCCTCATGTTACCTTTATGTCTTATGATTTCTATGATTTATTCATGACTTGATGAGGTATGTTAAAGTGATTATGTTTTATGGGTAAAGTATGAATTCATTCTTATGTATATATGTACCCATGTTTCCTTTCCATATTTTTATATCCCTTACTGAGCTTTTTATGCTCATCCTAAGTTTTTTGATATGTTTTTCACAAGTCAAGGGAAAGGTACATGATATGTTGATAGTGTCAAGGAAGTGTCAAGAAAGAATCCATGTTTTATTTTAAATATGTTTCCATTGATGGGAAAGAAGAATACTATCTTTATGTAACCACTTTGTTTATATGTGGAATGTAATGCAATTTTTATGATCTAATTCTCTAAAACTCTAAACCCGAAAAGATCCTCAATGTGTAATCTTGTAATAACTCGAGATTAAGTAAGGTTTAAGGCTGGGGCCTTATAGTTGGTATCAGAGGTCGGTTTAGATAAATTTAGGAGTTATAATTCTATTAAATGATTATCCAAAAATATATTTTTTTTGATGTGATGTAGCATTTGAAGATTACCATGTTGCTTTATTTAAGACATGTTCGTTCAGAATGGTTTTCCGTAGAGGAAACTGGGAAGCACTTCTAGGAAGGCATATAGAAGGAAATAAACTTCCGAACCAGCATCCTGAGATGGTTGGAATTGGAACTGAATAGTTTGTTTCAGTAATGGCGCAGTTGACTCAAGCGATAAATGGTGGTGGTATCCATGCACGAGATCAGCCAGATCAACCGCAGAGGAACATGTCAGTGGTGGAACATTTCATGAGGCAACACCCCCCATCCATTAGAGGATCATATGACCCTGTGTTAGCTGAAAGGTGGATTAAAGCACTGGAGAATATTTTCGATGTCATGGGGTGTTTAGACAATCAAAAGGTTAGTCTTTCTATTTACCGTTTGGAGGGTGAAGCATATCAGTGGTGGTCGATCGTTAAAAATATCAGGGACACTGATGAGATTGATGCTCTCGACTGGGATGAATTCAAAGGTATGTTCCTTGAGAAGTATTTTCCTAAGTTTGTTCGACTTAGGATGTAAATGAAATTCTTGGAATTGAGGCAAGAGGAAGACTCACTGGATACCTATGATGAAAGGTTCACTCGATTGGCAAGGTATGCTCCAAATTTTATCCGAGACCTTGATAGTAAAATCAATCATTTTTACTCAGTATTAAAGCCAAAATATCGAAGGGAATTAGCTTCTCGTGAGTTTAAAAGTTATGAAATGTTTTTTCGATGTGCTGAGAAGGTGGAAATGGAGTTTTCCGATGATCAAGTGTTCTATTACAACCAACAGAAGAAGAGACCGAGGTGGCAGGAGAGAGGTAAGAATTCTTCAAAAAAGTCTGATGGTAAGAAAACTAAGTTTCCAGTTTGTGATAAATGTGGCAAAATGCATGCTGGGGAATGTCTTCTAAATTATGGAAAGTGCTACCGATATGGTAAGATGGGACATAAGTCTCGTGATTGCACTGAAAAGGATCAAGGTGAAGGTAAGACCAAATTTGATTTACAGTTAGTGAAATGTTATAAGTGAAATGAGATGGATCACTATGCAAACGAGTGTCCGACAAAGATCTTGAGTGATGGGAAGTAGTTAGACTACAAGCAGAAAGGGGTGGTGAAATCCTTTGCAACTACTTCAGCAGATGTTGGGCCATCATATGAAGTTGTATCAGGTACATTGTTTGTTTTTTCAGATTATGCTAGTGTGTTGTTTGATTCGGGGTCTACACATTCTTTCATCTCTGAAAACATTTCTTGTAAAATGGGAATACCATCTCAAGAAATGACTCCTGAACTTTTGGTAAAAACACATGGGGGAAATGTTGAGGCAAAAATATTTTATAATAATCTTCCTATCCTTATCTGTGGAAAGAACCTACTTGGAAACCTTATTGTTCTACCTCTAGTAGAGTTTGATGTTATCCTGGGTATGGATTGGCTCTCTATTTACCATGCTAAGATTGACTGTAGAGCTAAAGAAGTTTCTTTACTGAAAGACATTCAGTTTGTGTACAAGAATGAACACTTACTGATGATAACTTATCAAGAGGCCAAGAAACTTGAAAAAGATGGAAATGAATGTTACCTTGAACACATCGTTGAAAATAAAGGAATTGTTCAGATTAATGAGGTGCCAGTGGTAAATGAGTATCCTAATGTTTTTCCTGATTAGTTGACTGGAATAATACCAGATCGGGATGTTGAGTTTACTGTTGACTTAGTTCTTGATGCTATACCAATTTCCAAACCCCCTTATCGAATGGCTCAAATTGATCTTTTAGAGTTGAAGGAGAAATTACAAGATTTATTAGAAAAAGGTTTCATTCGACCTAGCACATCACCATGGGTTTCTCCTGTTTTATTTGTTAAAAAGAAAGATGGTTCAATGAGACTTTTCATTGATTAAAGAGCCTTGAATAACATCACTGTTAAGAAAAAATATCCCTTGCCTCATATCGATGATTTGTTTGATCAGCTCCAGGGAGCTCAGTATTTTTCAAAGATTGACTTGAGATCGGGGTACCATCAGCTGAAGGTAAAAGAAGCAGATGTTCTGAAGACCGCGTTCCGTACAAGATATGGCCATTATGAATTCGTAGTAATGCCTTTTGGGTTAACCAATGCACCTACTGTATTCATGGACCTTATGAATAGAATTTTCCATGAGTTCTTGGATATGTTTGTGGTTGTTTACATTGATGATATTTTGGTGTTTTCTAAAAGTAAAGAGGAGCATGAAAGTCATTTAAGGGTTATCTTGAAAACCTTAAAAGAAAAGAAACTATATGGAAAATTCAGAAAGTGTGAGTTTTGGTTACAACAAATTTCTTTCCAGGGTCACATTGTTTCAAAAGATGGCATAACTGTTGATCCTGCTAAAACAAAAGTTTTTGAAGAATGGCCAAGACCCACAAATGTAACCGAGATCTGTAGTTTTCTTGGTTTGGCAGGTTACTACCGAACGTTTGTTGAAAAATTTTCACGGTTATCTAGTCCAATGACTAAGCTAACTCATAAGGGTGTTAAGTTCATCTGGACAAAAGAATGTGATGATTGTTTTCAGGAGTTGAAAAGAAGATTGGTGAATGCTCCAGTTTTGGTACTTCCTTCCAGGAATGGTGAGTTTGTTATATATAGTGATGCTTCGTTGAAGGGACATGGCTGTGTCCTTATGTAGAATGATCAGGTAATTTCTCATGCTTCACGTCAGTTGAAAACTCATGAGGTAAATTACCCTACACATGATTTGGAATTAGCTGCTGTTGTTTTTTCTTTTACAATTTGAGGCATTATATGGGAAGCGGTGTCGAACTCCAGAATTTTGGGATGAAGTGGGCGAAAGGAAGCTGATGGGACCGGAATTGGTAGAAGAGATGGCAGAAAAAGTCCAGTTGATTCAGAAACCAATGAGAACAGCTCAAAGCAGACAGAAGAGTTATGCGGATAACCGAAGGGAGGATCTATCTTTCTAGGTAGGTGATCATGTTTTTCTCAAGGTTTCTCCATGGAAAAGTGTGATGAGATTTGGTAAGAAAGGAAAGCTGAGTCCAAGGTTCATTGGACCATATGAAATTCTGGAGAGAGTTGGATTAGTTGCATACCGAGTGGCTTTTCCTCCAAGTTTATCTAAAGTAAACAATGTTCTTCACGTTTCGATGTTGAGAAAGTATATGCTAGATCCATCTCATGTTTTGAGTCCAGAGGTAGTTCAGTTGGAAGAGAACCTATCTTATGAGGAACAACCGGTCCAGATTCTTGACCACAGGGAGCAAGTGTTATGAAATAAGGTGATTAATTAGGTAAAGGTTTTGTGGTAAAACCAAATGATGGAAGAGGCAACATGGGAATCTGAAAATGCAATGAGGGATAAGTACCCCCATTTATTCGATAAGTAAATAAATTGCGGGGATGCAATTTTCTAAAGGGGGGAAGGATGTAACATCCCAAGTAAGTAATGAATAATAGATATTTTTATCTATGTCTATTAATGATTAAGATAGTGTTTTAGAGGCTTAAAATGAAAATAAATACAATCTTATTCATGGAATAAACTAATATTCTTAAAAGATTGTTTTACTGCCTTTTGATGGCAAACCCTTTTTAAATATATCTTTTGAAAATTTTATAAGCTATTTTTGTCAAAATAAACTTATTGTTTATGATTGGTATATCAAAATATACTTTGTGTGAATTTTTGGTATTTTTCCGATAAAGTTCATTTTTAATGAATAGTGAAAAATGTTGTATTTTAATTCAAAACCTCTTTTTAATCTAATTTATTTATATGATTAGAGTATCTTTTGAATTGGTTTTGAAGTGAAATTAGAATATATTTTTACCATTTTATCCAATGGTGGTCATTGGAATCAATTTCACTTTGAAATTGGACTTAAACTTGTGTCAATCTTTTGATACTTATTATTTCATAAAAACACGCTATTTGTCATGACAGCGGGAATTAGTTATTAAATTAATTAATGAAACTTACATGTTCTGAATTTTTTTAAAATAGACATCATTTTTGAATTCGTAATATCA
Organism: Viscum album; assembly: GCA_963277665.1. Taxonomy (NCBI): domain Eukaryota; kingdom Viridiplantae; phylum Streptophyta; class Magnoliopsida; order Santalales; family Viscaceae; genus Viscum; species Viscum album. Next base: position 715,007,550 of record OY728133.1, on the reverse strand, counting down.
AATATAGCTTAGGGTGAAGTTTTGGTATCTTTCTGAAAAACTTCAAATTTTGATGAATAGTGAAACCACTAAGTCGTACTTAAAGAAACTGATTTTTCGTTTAAATGAAACTTTGCCACTTCTATGATTTGATTTTAGAAAATCCGACATACATGGTTGTCATTAAGAATTAAAATGTGGTTCAATGAGATTAAAATAACTTTTTGGTGAATAGTAACTTTTAAGTTCTTAATTGCGATTAGTGGTAATTATTGTAGTTTAAGTTAAAAATAATGTTTTAATAATACGAGATGAGCTTGAAACATGTCCTAACCTCATTGGATGTGTCATGGCCAACCAAGAAAATCCATGGGTCATCTTGGGGACCCCATGGAGCCACTTTGGTTGGGAAATGATATAAATATCTTTTTATTTAATGATAAGGTAAAAATGACACAAACATGATATGTTTTAATAAAAAAAATTTAAATGGGGTTATACAAGTCAGATTTTTGATTATAAATATTCATTGGAAAGATAAAAATATATCCTACATCATAGTAGTTTTGTTATAATTTTTAGACTTTAAATAAATTAAATTATTTATGACATCATAATGATGCAGCGATGACCTCATTATTTGACGATTTAAATAAAATTGAAAGATAATGTAAAATCTAAGACCTACACATGTCCAAAACCAATTGGGTGGGTATATTTCGAAACCTTATCACCTTAGCCTCGAATTATATCAATTTGGGACCTTTAAAATCCGAAACCCATTTGAAAATAAAGTAACATTTCTTTACTTTCCAAGAGTGCCCCTCCTCTCCTCTTATAAAAGGCCCCCACCTCTACATCCTTACCCACACTCCCAAAGCCATTGGCTTGGCCAACCCCTACCCATTTTGTCTCTCCACTTACCTCTCTTACTCCTTGAAGCCTCACTCTGGGAATAAGTCTTCCCAAGGAATCCTTCGAGCTCAAACCAAAGGGAGTTACCCGATTTTAAGGTAATGTCTTCACTTGAGTCCTTTTGTTTTATTTTGCTTCTCCAACCCCCTAAACACTTTTTATTAATTTCTTCTGTAACAACTACAGTATATTAAATAAACTATGATGTTTTTATAAGTAGGATTCGAGCTACACTTACACACACCTACATCTAATGGTTAAAGGACATACTGTTTCTGTGGATGGTGAATTTATGCCTCCTGAAACGATGATTGATCAACATTCTTTTAACAACTTCAAAGGTGGCCATTAAGATGTCACTATATTTATATATGATATATAATATGTTTATGTTTTCCTTAAGCTTCTTTATTTTTCATTTTGGGCTTAAATTTATGGTTTCCATTATGGGTAAACGCGATATCTTTATTTAAGGAAGTGCGGACTACCACCCCCTCAAAGTGATTTGATTTGTTAAATACCATATGTGGGACGTATAAAGGATGGAACTATGATATTATATATTATATTATACTGTAATTATAATAAACCTTTATATCATTATGATTCCATTCTATAAAATATGAAATAGAAATTAAAGTAGTGTTTATGTGTATGTACGGCTTACCGTCTCCATGAACGGTGCATTTCATTTCTTACCTCTAAATGATTATGTAATATTATAAATTCATGAATGTACTGGATATATATGACATATATGATATCTACATAATGAATACCATTCTGGATATAATTGATACATGAACAACTTGTAATTATAAAGAGCATATTTTGACTCAAGTACCAATGATCGTTAAAACGCCCGTTATTAACTTAAATAATTACATAGTGTTCATGACATGGAAATAAGTGATATAAAAGGAATAATGAACTTGAAAAAGGTTCTTAAGCAAGTAGAAATTAACTCAAATTTATTATTCAGGACATTAAAGAACGATCGAGTCAAGTCGGACCCGAGGTATGGGACTTCGTCTCAATCTCCTTTCATTGAGGCATATTTTGTTTTATACACAACCTTCTTTTATACGGTGTATAAACCCCTTTGAATTTTACGTTTATTCAAAATGAATCTTTTTTATATGAAGCATTTACTAAATGAAAAAAGGGATTGTTTTTGTCGTACGTATGTGGTGATAACGACTTCTCCGCCGCCGTGACCATTATTTGAGTTTCGGCTTCCTCTACAAGCCATACTTCTTTTAAAAAAAAGTAAAATAAATACCATTTTTTACTTTTCTTTTATTTTGGTATTGAAAATTGTTTTCATAATGTTTTTATATCAATGTGTTGTATTGATATCTTGTGATTGAAAGGTGGAAATTTTATGTTTCTTTTATACATGTTTTATGTGATACGATTATGTTGAGGTTCTTGGGCATTATTATGAAGACGGGTGGTTCCGTGATAAACTAAGGGCGGGTGAGCCCGATATAGCTCTCCAATGCATTGGGTAACGCGAAGGAGTGAAACGTTATGGTTTCTCTGAAGAGATTTAGGGAATATACTGTGATGGGTATTCCAAACATAACCAAGAGGGTTACTCACTACGTAAGAATGTTATGAATGCCTCAAGTTACCTTAATGTCTTATGATTTCTATGATTTATTCATGATTTGATGAGGTATGTTAATGTGCTTTTGTTTTATGGGTAAATTATGATTTCATTCTTATGTATATATGTACCCATGTTTCCTTTCCATATTTTTATATCCCTTACTGAGTTTTTTATGCTCATCCCAAGTTTTTTTGTAATGTTTTTCATAGGTCAAGGGAAAGGTACATGATATGATGATAGTGTCAAGGAAGTGTCAAGAAAGAATCCATGTTTTATTTTAAATATGTTTCCATTGATGGGAAAGAAGAATACTATCTTTATGTGACCACTTTGTTTATTTGTGGAATGTAATGCAATTTTTATGATCTAATTATCTAAAAATCTAAACCCGAAAAGATCCTCAATGTGTAATCTTGTAAAAACTCAAGATTAAGTAAGGTTTAAGGCTGGGGCCTTATAGATATTTTTTTGGTTGGGCCTGTTATATCCCTCCATGACATTTGGTAATGAGAGAGAGTTAACTAGATGGAAGTTACTTATAAGAGATGATGGATTTTTGTCACTCAAAAGAGATGATTGAATTAACTAATATTATATTAACTCTATGAAATGAAAGATCTTACCAGTTATAGGTTACTACAAATAGAAATTGTAAATTATCTAGTTATGTTATTTTATGTAATTATTTGATGTTCCAAAATACCTGTGCCGATATTCTCTTCTTTCTTTGAGTTATAATAGGTCCTTTCTAAAAGGATTTTGTTAACATGTCTTATGATTGTTGAATTATATGACTATTGTATTATTTTAAGATCATTACACCATGTATCTTGATTTATGATCCATTTTTTGATTGGTATTATTTTTCTTATGTTATGCTCATGCACTTTGATTATGTAATCATACCCTTTTGAACACTATTGCAATTCAATAGTTAATGCAAATTTTTCCTTAGTAGGCATCTGAGATTACCATTTTTTATGATCTCATTCTCCAAGGTTATAATGAACCATAATATTAAAGATATTTCAAGAAGTATTTCATGTGGGTGATGATGAAAATTTAATGTGGAATAAGAGAAATCATGGTATAATGAAAAATTTGATCACTAAAAGACACCGGTATTGTAATTTATCATTTAGTCTTAATTTTCTAAAACACTAACCCTAAATTATCATTGATATAAAAGTGACTCAATAATAGCTATGTATTTTTAAAATATTTTGTGTTAGAATAGGGTGACATTTTTCATTACCAAAGATTGAAATGTAAATATTTTATTTTTAGCATGGAACACTGGGTTGTTATTTCATCAATAATATTTCTTGTTAATTGGTACACTAGAGAGTTAACACTAATATTTGATTGATATTATGGATTTTCAAATAAAAATTTATCGATAAATAACTCGTTGAATACTGAAAAACTATTTTCCTAGTCTATGTGGTGGATAGTATCTGTGAGGAAAAGATGATTGTCCTAAATTGAATTGGAAAATCAATAGAATTCCTAAAATAATAAATGGTTGTAAATTTAAAGGTATATAAATAAATTGAATGGTTTTTTATTGTTATTGATTTATAGATAGCTTTCAGATATTTAATTTTATCATATCTTATCTTCTTTATGAATCTAGTGTACTCTGTAAAAAAGTTTGGATCCCAAGAGGTGCCTAACCTCACTTTTTTAAGGAAGAAAATTAGGGTTTTAGATGCAATTAATTATATAAATTTAATTAATGGTTGATTTATATTTTGAGGTTTTAATGAAAAAACATTCACTACTAAGAAAAGTGTATGAATAGGGTTAGTTGGGTGAGTACTTGATAATGGAATTTGAGAGAATGTGAAAGACGGATTGATATCTAAAATAAACAAAATCATTAAACTTACTATCTTTCATTATGATCTTGGTTAAAATTTTTAAACTAGAACCTAAACGAGACCTTGAAATTTCAAATGAATGTGTGATGATATTATTTAGATTATGGAGTTTATAAAAATTGCACTATTTTTAACATCCCCACTTGAATATATTTCAAAACTTTTTAAAAATTTAACTGATATTTTCTTACATGTGTGTTTGAGGGGGGGGGGGTCAGTTGGAATCATTTTTTTTAAATTCTCATTCATATTTTTCATCAAAATTTTCAAATTTTCAGTTCAAATTACTATTTCAAGATTGATATTGTATGTTTGGATTAGTCTATGAAAAAATTGTTATTCTTTGTAAAAATGATATAAAAACAATTTTTTATGTTCTTTATTAACAATGTTTTTTATTTTTTACATATATATACTATGTATATTTTTCGAGTTATTTGTGTGTGTTAATAATAAAATGTTCTATATATTTATTTTGTTTGTATTTTCTTCAAAAAAATATTGGTTCGGGGTTTAAATAAAATTTTATTTTTTAATGATTTTGTTAATATATTCTCAAGTTGGACAATAATTTTTCTAAAAAATAAATTAAAACTTTTATGCTAGTTTAATTTTTTTATTACTTTTTATTAATTTAAAATTCAAGTGAAATAACTATTATTTCATTATATTTTAAAGATAAATGATCGTTGACTAATATAATGATATGATACATTTTCATTTGGAATTATTAAATATATAAAAGAAAGTTATTACTTATTTATATTATTAAAAAACATGTGTGAATGTGAAGGGTGCTGATCATATAATTTTAGAACATTTTTTTAACCTTAGGGATGTCTTTCTGTAAGCATATGAGAATTCAATTTGTGGTCGTTATTTGAATTAAAATTAAGTTTTATAGAATTTATGTTTTATTATAAAAATAGGATTTTGGTTTTTTTCTTATGGAATTCATTTTTTTAAATAGTTTATTTTTTTAGGGAACATCATATTTTGAAGCATCATGTTACTAAACACAATTGAAAAATCATATGTGGAAAGATTAATTTTGTTGGAGTTTTTACAGCTACCTTGTATATGGATGGTGCACCAACCCATGGGATTCAATAGTGGCTACTGTATATGCTTGAATGGTTTTGATGGATTCCATGGGATAAGTCTACGATTGGTGGGGATTTATGGGAGTTGTGTAAAACTAGGCACCTCATACCATGATTATAAAATTATTACCATGATATGATTTTGTAATCATAATAATCAACAAATAATGCATCATATTATTTAATGATACAAGATAAGAGAGATCCATTATGTTTGAGAGAGTTGAGAGAGACCCATAAGAGAGGGGAGGTAAAAATGGGGTATTTTTATAATCATTATTCATGCTTAAATAAAGTCTTGTTTGTCCCACCATTAAACAATCATAGTGATTAGTGAATCACAATAACCAGTGTTACTACCATTTGTGGAAAAACTATGGAAGGAAGAGGCTATTTTTAAATGAAAATGAAATTCATGAATTCAGGATTCACGTTTTGAATCCAAATTATGAAATTTTGCACAAATAAAATTCTGACTATCATGAATTGGACCAATGGGGAGTGAACATTGACTACCCCAAGCCCCCCACAAACAGGCCATAGATGGAAACCAATGACATGTAATAATATCTCACACATATGGGAGGTATTATCATAATGTACCTATAAAAACAAAAAAAAATATAAAATCACATACAATACTAAAATGTAAAACAAATGAAACAAATACATGCATACATGTATGTTCCCACAATCATAGTATGAAAGTAATCATATAGAAGTGATAAATAATTAAAATAAAATCTCAACCAATAACTATCTAAGTCACAAACTACTCAGTAGGTGAGAATTACTTTCTAATAAAACTACCCAAAAATTACCTTATTCTGTCTAGCTCCATCTATGCTCCACCATTTCCTGGTCAGCTTAGGTCACCATCAAAAAAAATTCATCAAAAAAATCCATGAAATGTGTGGGAAGATACCATTAATGTGTGAGTAGAACAATACCCATTAAGACATCTTGAAAACACAAAACACAAGGTATCAAGAATAGCAGGATCATAAAAAATTTATTTCAATCAATGCATAATAAAACCTAGATATACTTAGGAAGGAAGCCATGCCTCAATGTGATCATAACCAAATTTCTAGCCATAATATTATCCTCAATGTAATTATTTTCCTTATAAAATATAATCCATCATCCATGATATTAATAGAGATACTCCTCCAAGAGTTTGTGATAAATTTTACCCACATATGAAATATAACTACTCTCTAAAGACCACAATTCCCAATAAATGGATCACACCTAGGACTTCTATGGGATGACAACAAATCAATTTGGATCAACCCTCTATGTAGGGTATCTTTATCTAACAATATCATGAAACATAAAAAAATCCAAATATATTGATGATTTACACAATGCTCAAGGAGGTCACCTAGATTCCATTAAAACTGCCTTATATATAAAATGATAGAAGACTAGAATCTACTCTCATGAACAGAGACAATAAAATCTATATGAGAATCATCCTCTAGATGGGATCAATATATAGAGATTTGGATATAATTACAAATTTTACCATTGAGGGGATTGATCAAGGGAACACACTCTACTGATACAAGTACAAACTAAAGAAATGAAGGGATCCAAAAAAACCTTAAGGTGGGTGGCGGGTACATGACATGTAATAAGGGTACATTGTGTTCCCATCCAACCCCTAGTCTACATTTGTGGTTCCAAATTACACTGTAGGAAAATCTCTATATACACAACACGTTTGAATAATACATGATGTGTAGAGATCATCTGACACTCAAACTGTGTCTCTTGGCTGTGCCAATGTATGTTCATGTACTCTATCCATATTCATTTACTTTTACCCACACATTCATGTGAAACCTCTGAGTTCCACACAATTCCACTTGTCATGAGTCACATGATGTGTGTCAGGGCCACATGGTAGGTGATATTTAACTCTGGAGAAAACCCTAACACCAAATTCCTTGGCTCCCACATGATGTGTGATCTCGAATTAGATACCATGTATCATGGGATTTCTAGTTCCCATTGATTCCTATTTCCTATTGTCTTTTACACTGCCACTATTGAAATTATCCCCAAAAATCATGGATCTAAGGTCATATAACCTTCCCATCAATGGAGATTGGGATTCCATTCTTTGAATCCACTAGAGAGATACCCACACATGCCCTCTGTAGCTGTAACATCAAATACAGGATAAATTTTAACTTCCAATCCATTCTAATACACCTCATATAATACTCCCTCATCATCACAACTTAGTTAGACCCTCAATTGAAAACCACAAATATGGTATTCATCTATTTCACTGAATAATAATTACGGAATGATCGAATAGTATATATTCTTTAAACTGTTGGTAAAATAAAATACCAACATTACAAGTGTGAATAAATGTGGAAGAAATAAATAAACCAAAATATGTGGGGAATAAACCTCATAATTTCTTAGTTCTTATCCTTCATCCATTTTTTGGTGAAATTAAAGAACAAAGCGGGAAAAAAACAAATGAAAAAAAAAATTAATTCATCAAAAATAAATCCACCATTGATGTGTGAATGTTCAGGGAATTGATACACCTTATATCGTGAAAACTAAATGGGAAATAATTTCAAAAATAAAAGTTCACACTTAGAATTTGGATTGATCATAGATTAATAATTGTTCTACATTACTGTTGTTGGTGAAAACCATGAAATCCATTAGCACACGATCCCCGATCTGATATTATCTGACACTGTCTGCAAATGATCTTCCAACGTATCCTCTACAGTGGTTCCTATAAATCCCTATGTATTGAATATAACCCTATAGTTGATTCATAACCATATTTAAATAGAGTAAAAATTTACTACATTAAATAAAAACAATTAAATAATTTTATTTTATTTATTTTGTTACCATCTAATGATAAATTTTTCTAAAAGTCCAAATTTAGAAAAGGGTTATGTCATGCCTAGGGTAATACCCATATTTAAAAATTAATAGTGCTATCAGATATCTAATTTGTGCCTCTTTATGTTATTTATTACACTATTTAGGAAAATTCTATGCATGTAATATTAATAGATTTAAATGGTTAAAAAATATTTTCAGGCACACTGGGCATCAAAATATCATGCCGTCTTAGTGGATGGATCAAAAAATAATCCATATTACTTTCTAAAGTAATACAGTGAAAACATAGATCCATTAAATTCTCCCCAACTAAAGGATTTTAACCCTAAAAAGTTAAAAACCAACTAAAAAGGATGTGGGTATGATACCCTCATCTGGGTATCCTGTTTCAAGGATATCTCTTAAATATTCCCATGAGGCCACTAGAAATGAACTAGGATAATCAATCTCTTATAAATTATCCTCTCATGAAGATCCAAAATATTAATTAGGTACTCAAATAGGTATCCCCATCCTCAATGACAAGATCACCCCAACTAATAACATGTGATGTTTCATGCACGTACCTCCCCTTCCACAAAACATGAAAGATATCATGTACCCAGTATAATAACATTGGTCGTGCTAAGAGGTATACCACCTTTACAACTCTATATAGGGTCTAGAAATATCCAATGAATCTCAGTGATAGATTTTCACCCTATCTGAATCTCTATAATACACATCGATGCAAGGTCCTCAAGAACACATGGTATACCTCCTCTAACTCTATAGGCCTTCATCATTGGTCCACATATGACTTCAGAATCATCTATGTTATCCTTATCTACTCCCAGATGATATTCATCTTCTCTATATTATCTCATATGAACTTTGATACCATGAGTGATGACTCACATAGATTAGTCCAAAAAAGGGGAGGCCTACATGCTTTCCCATATGGGGCCTCAAATAGTTCCATACCAATTGTGTATTTGAATATATTTTTGTTTGAAAACTACATTAAAGGTAGGTGATCCTTCCAAATATGGAAAAAATATGTCATGAAAGCCTATAGAATGTTCTAAAAGACCAATATGGTTTCCTCAGTCTAATTATCATTCTAGAGGTGAGATGCCTTGCTCAAACACAAAAAATTCCCAATGGCCTCCTATAATCCTCTCCATAATCATGACATTAAGTTGGAATCATAGTCTAAAATGATTTTTAGGGGAAATTCCTAGATCCAAACAATTCATGTTCTCTACCGAATTCTTCTTTCTAATATCTAGGAAGTCTTATGACATGGTGATTCAATTTGTAATCATCATGATGGTATCATGTCCCCTAGACATACATGTTAAACCCACCAATAATTTCATTTATATCCCATATTACTTCAACTCTCGTACCCAAATGGGCTGAACTAAAATCATTATAAATTGGTGCTCATACTTCACATACAAACAAGTGTAGCATAAATAGACAAACTTTGTGACACAACTCTTTATTCATGGTCACCAAAACCAATTTTAGAGGTCCGATTACATCTTTTCCACACTTAGTTGTACTAATAAAGGGGATGTATGAAACTACCTCATCAGCTCCTCCTACAATGTTAATGACACCATTGTCCATCCTATAAAAAGGTTAATATTCTCTCCACATTCAAAATATCCATCAGGAGCATGTCTAGTTGACATCAGAGTATGTAATGTCTCACAGTCAGTATCACCAAGCCAAGATTCCTTAAAACACTATAAAAGTTGTCAGGTAAGAACCATCGACTAAGACATGAAGCACCATTTATGTCCATAATGATCAACTACCATTATAATATCTACTCTGATTCCACGACCAAAAATTATGAATAAGATCTCATACTGAGAGAATCTTCCACCACATTCATCTTCTTAAGATTATAGAAAATCTCATAGTCAAAGTTTGGAGGAACTCTATCTATAATCTCTATCTCAAGTTAAGATCCATAAGAGAGAATATATACCTGAGATTCTTGTGGTTAGAAGAGATGATTAACTAGAATCCCATAAGTTAGTTTTACCATATATTTGGGGAGATGAATACCACTACTAAGTCAAGATCATGGGTCTCATTGTTCTGCTCATGCTATCTCAACTACATACACCCATAGATAATCACGGCACTCCCATACATCAGGATAGTTCCTAGTCTGGTCCATGGGGATTCACATAACACTATATACTTGACACCCATCCCTAGCGATCTGATGATGGTATTTCATGTCAATCTCTACCTAAAATACTAAGAATAGTACAGTAACCTTTACTTCCACATAAAAGGTTGCCTCATTCAGGCCAAATCTCTCAAGAGTTCTTCCTCTTTGGAGAAATCGGGTACAAAAATATGATAGTACCATAGAAACCCAATGAAACTCTTCACCTTAATAATACACTTGGGGGGATCCGAAGCTAACACTACCTCAACCTTCACCTTGTCCATTTCCACTCCCACCTTTGAGATTATGTATCCTAGAATGTAAGATTTTTTCCATTTCAAAAGAAATATCCAAATCGTGTGCATGTACTTTTTTACCCTTATATTGATATATCATGAGTGGGTTTCATTTTAGGGTGTTTCATGTAAAAAATTGAGTGTTTTTCAGAAATAAAAATGGGTAGTGCATAGTTTCTATATGGTCTCCTCAAATTTTTCCCCTACCCCCAGAAAACTGGGCACTCCTAAAGAGAGAAGAATTCCATCTATGGACCATTGTTTTTTAAATTGTGAAATCTCTTAGTAGAAACTATGCACCCATAATTTTAGGTGAATGGTTAGGGTGTACGGTTGGAAAACAATTTACCCCATCTTAGGAAACTATTCACACAAATTTTTTATCATCCCAAAAATCATAAAAAAAATTCCAAACCCCCGGTATTAAACAATAGTTTCCCTCACTAAGAGAAAAACTAGGTATAATTATATTTTGAGATCTTGGGAGGGTTCCAACACTCACTGAACATGTTTCATGATGACTCAGAGATCCAATTGAAGGATCGACTCTCATCTAGTATGTGTTTTATTCCCCATTTGGATTTATCACTCCCTCATCCCTCTTTTTAGATGATGATGAATAATTTTTCACCCATTTCAAACGTTTTAGATCTTGGTTTTATTGTATGTTAATGAATTTTATCTCGATCTTGTGTTTTTTTCATAGATATTATGTGCCATTATGACCTTGAATATTTAGATTTCATTTTAGGGGTTTCACGTTTGGAGATTGTCCATAAAAAATCTTGAGGTAGGTGGTCTAAATGTCAACTTCCACATCCTTGAATTATAATTTCTTTTATGAAATTGTGGAATTTCAATTTCCATGATTGGAAATTGAATCACAAATAGAATTAATTTATTCCCTAAAAAATTAAATGCAATATGGAATTTGTGGAACAATTTCATTATGAAATTTGTGAATTTCATGATTATGGAATTGGTAAATTAATGGGATTATGTGATTTATTAATAATCAAAATTAAATGGTTGGTTGGTTTATAGTTGTAGAGTTAATGGATGTTATTATTAAATGATAATAAATGGTTTATGGTGAATTATTCATATAATTCCATGTTATTTAAATGCATAAACAATATTGTTGTGATAAATTGAATTGGTGTACCGCGATGAGAATGTTTTAATAGAAGGTTAATGATGATTAACCTTGATGAATGTGATATATGTGATATATGGGTGATTGACTGATAAATGTGGTATGAGATAGGGACTGAATCTCCAAATACCAACGGGGTTCTAGACACGATGTTCTGCCCCCAAATTCATGAATCTGAATATAATTGTACTGGATCAGTACTGATAATCTAAATACCTATAGGGCGTGGGATAAGGAATTATGCTCCAAATATTCATGGGGTGCCTGAAATGATGTTCTTGTCTGATAATATTGGAATTGGACTAGTGTTCCAAGAATTCATGTTATGAATTTGGATTTAAATGAATAATGGAATCCCAAGATATATTGTATTATGATTCCATATGTGAATGAGTTTAATAATGTATTGATGGTACAGGTGTCATCATGAACTAGGAAAATTTTAGTGGTATATTAAAGAATAATGAAATGTGAAAAGTGTTTACTTTGTTCATCGTAATTTAGTCTTTATACAATTGTATACACTATTTCAGATTGGTTATTTTTTGGATTTCATTGGTGGTGGCTTACTAATTTGTACCCACACGCTACTCGGGAAACCTAATTGCTACATAAATAGACTTCCTGTTTTAAGGGAATGATAATGGAAATATACCTGTCTTAGATGGTTGATTTGGGATAGAGCATGGATGAGGGAACTTGACATAGCATTAGAAATTTCATGATAGTTTCTAGTATATCTTTATTTTGGGTTGTTTATTTGAAACATGAAACATATATGACATGAAATAACTACTATTTTGGTTTGTATTTTATTTACCAGTTTTGGATTATCATGTGATACTAGTCTACTTTGGTTATGATATTATTCTGGTTATTCGTTATTAATATTTGGCTATTTCTTATCTATTTCTACTATTTTGATTCTTTAATAAAGAGGGTATAGTCTCCCCATGTTCATATAAGAGCCTGAATACTATTAGACAACCTCTGGCATACAAGGATTCATGCTCGTGGTCGAGTAACTAACCAGATCGGGGAACCAGTATGTGTAACCCAAGTTGACACAATAAAAGTTGTATCAAAGGTAGGGTTTTTTATTTTGCATTACACATTGGGAAAAGTAGACAGAAGATTAGGATTAGTAAATCCTCGGTCATGATCTTATGCATGATAGTAGCTAACCCATGCAGGGGAAAACCAAATACCTAGGGTGGGATTGTTGTTATTGATGTTTACTACTATAGTTGAATGTTATTTAATCTCAAGTGATGTACTTATCATGTGATTTCCTGATTTTATTGAGTTTTTTATTCATGGATCAGTATGAAATGATGGTTGAGTGTACATGAATCATTCTACGAACTCTGTTTTTATTGTAACATGAATCTCTTTTGGCATGAATGGAAAACTTTGTTGTTGGGGAGAGTTGTTCAAATAAAAATGATTTTATTTACTTCGATAATTTAAATGAAAAAGTTACTAATATGAAATTTATAATTTTTATATATGGTAAATATGGTAAATTAAAATGATAAATGGGATTATAATGATAAACATGAATTATGAATGTGTTTACCCTATATTATCCATGACCTAGATATTGGATTGTTGAAGATAGTGATAGTGCCTCAATGTTGACCATGTCGAGGGGTATAGGGGTGAATTTCCATGGCCTTTTGTGAATCCATTTTAAATAAATGTGTTAATTATGTGTTATGTGTCTTAAGATGTGTATTTGTGATTATATATATATATATATATGCCTCCTTGATGATGACTATCGATAGGATGATAGGATATTGTGGGAAATGTGACTTTAGTAGTGGAACATGTGGCTATGATAGAACTTGGTGAGGAAGCTATAGATAAGTTCTATGAGAAATTTTTTATACTTATAAAATTTTTGGATAAATACCCAGGGTGAGTTCTGAAGAGTATATATGACTTGACAAAGGAGTTCCAGTTGCACCACCCTCCAATATTCCCTAGAGAGGGTGGACATGAGGCAGATGAGTTCATGATTTAATCTATCTATAAGATCCTTGACAAATTACAGATTATGGTAGATAATAGAGTCAAACATGCTATATATATGTTATGTGGTCAAGAAAAGAGTTGGTGGGATATCCATAATTGGGATGGAAATATGTAGAATATGGAGTGGAAGATCTTTTAGGAGATGTTCTTTGAGATATTTTCCCTTAATATGCTTAAGAAGGAGAGGGAACCTGATTTCATGAGTATTAACCAAATTATCATGTTCATGATGAAATATAATGGTCACTTTATAGATTTTAAGATATTTTTTATCGTATTGTATTAGGATGAGGCTGCTATGGTGAATCAGTTCCAAAATGGGCTTAAATGTGAGATAAAGTCACATGTAAACATCTTTAGGCTGAAAGAGTTTTTAGAAGTGGCGAATCAGAAACTCATTTTATAGGGTAAATTTATAGAGGCATACATTGGATGAAAAGTGGTTTCTTCTAGATGAAAAGGAGGTACGCCTTTATACAGTAAGAGGATTCTCCTCATGATTCTCAACTAGGAAGATTGCAATCAGAGTGGAAGGGGAAGAATCAGTTATACAGGACATTATGAGAGTGATCTTCCATCAGTGTAGTAGGCCCGGTGACTTCCATAGACATTGCTCCAACCAAAAAAAGTTTCATTAAAGTAGAAATATGAGACATCAATAAAAGTTATACAATAACCCATGGTAAGTGGGTAATGATGGAAGAGCTAGGCAGAATCATATAACAAGAAGGGGATCTTATAACCCATATCAGTTGAAAAGTTAGTGCTCTATAGGGAAAATTAGTGGTGGTAGTTGATGTGGTATATCTGTAAAAGAGTTCCTTTATCTGTAGAGTTTCATATTTCAGGGGAATAGATCAAATCACAAAGAATAGGGGAATGATAATTTATGTATTTCAACCAAAACTTGTGGATATCGTGGCTGGACCATTGACAGTTAAAGGTACTATTCATGTGTCCTATACACCTTCTAGTTCCCTATTTGATACAACATCCTCTCATTCATTTTTACCTTCTCTACTGGTTAATTGATTGAGATTGATGGTGGAGTTATTATTTTATATACACCTTTGGGAGTACGGTTAAGATAAATCTGATTCTATAAAGGCTGTTCCCTCGAGTTTGGGAAGTATCATTTTCTTGGAATCTCTATATCAATTACATGTTATCATTTTACATTCTTCTACATATGGACTAGTTGGTAGTGTATGGAGACCACATAGATTGTTACCATGGGCAAGTAACTTTCACTTCTCATGAGGGTGACAATTTTGTTCATCATGGAGAGTGGGATATTAAGGTTAGTAGTGCAGGGTTAGTTTTTCAACAACCGGTGGACCATATCACCAAAATGGAATGCCTTTTTTCTAGATTATGGTGGTGAAAATCATGATGAATTTATACCCATAATGGACTAGTTACATGGTGTGTTTCTTGAGAAGTTCTCAAGGATACCACTTTATAGAGATGTTGAGTTTACTATTGAACTTCATCCTATAGCAAAAATGCTTTCGATCCCACATAATATAATGGAACCCACATAACATCAAGTGATTAAGGCTCAACGGGAAGAGTTTATGTATAGGGGATGTTTGATACAAGTACATTACCTTAGGGTTATGTAGTCTGGGATGAAAATAAGTTAGATAAGACCTTGTGCTCATGTTTTGATTACCAGAAGTTGAACATGGTGATAGTGAAGAACCGATATCCACCTCCAAAATATTTATGCTCTATTTGACTAGTTGAGAGGATCTTGTGTTTTCTCTAATATAGACTTGAGGTTTTGGTATCATTAGTTGGGAGTTAAGCCTTATGATATACCATAGACAATTTGTAAAAGATTTTATAGACTTTATGAGTATGTAGTGATGCTATTAAGTTTTATGAATGGTCTTATTATGATTATGTCCTTGATGAGGCAAATTAACCATTGGTAGTTGGATCCTTTTATTGTTATTTATAGGGTTGGAATCTTGATGTACTCCAATACTATAAAAAATCATTCCCAACTTCTTTATGAAATCTTGAATACACATAGCGAGCACCAATAATACAATATGTGATCTATGTGTAAAATCTTGGATTGACTGGGTATATTTCTTGGGTCACATATTCTTAGAGAAAGGTATGTCAGTGGACCCAGAGAATGTTTAGGTAGTTGGTTCTGGAGAGATACCTAAGAATGATTTTGATATATGTCAATGTTTGGGGTTAGATGGATACTATCGGAAGTTAATCAAAGACTTTTACATCTTGGAATCACTACTTATAGGATTTAATAATAAGGGAGTTAAGTTTGAATATTCTAGAGGATGTGAGAATAATTTCTATGAGTAGAATAAGAATTTGAATAAAACATTGATCTTGATCATACCCGAGCTGAGGGAGTGGTATACAATTTTTTGTTATGTGATCGGGATATGACTTGGAGGAGTTTTGATGCAGGGGGGTAGATTTTTTGTGTATGGGTCATTATAGTTTAGGCCCCTTAAATGAAACAACCCAATACATGTCCCCAATTTATCTTTAGTGGTTTATGACTTTATGTGTTGTTATAATTATCAGTGGCATGAAAGTTTTACTGTGTACACTATCCATTAAATATTAAATTATACCTTTTCATTGTGAGATTTGAATCTCCAACAAAAATATGGGTTGTGTATATGTCATCATTTGATTCTGATCGAGAATATAAACAGGGAATGATAAATGATTTTTTTGGATGATTTAAGAAAAATGAAACATAATCAAGCTGTTTAGAAGTCTAGTTCTGAGTGGGCAATGATGAACATTATTGCTGATATGCATGTTTTGGTTTGGGGGGACATGAGAAAATGACCCTTATATCTATATCATTGATATCCCCATGTTTGAACTGAATCAACGAGTGGTAGTATGAGAATAAAAAGTTTCCAGAATTAAGGGAAATACATGATAGTGGGTATTCACCTTTAGATTGGACTATATATGGGGATGAGATCATCTATATGAGAAATAATTTTGTTGTGCCTAAGAGTATGTGAGAGGAGTTTATGAATGAATTTAATCCCTTAAAGTGGGCAGTTCATTCATGATTGACCAAAATGTACCATGAATTCATTCTAATGTATTGGATTCTGGGAATGAATAAGGAAAATTTAGGATTCATGACACAATTCTACACCCACCAATCGGCGACGACTATGAATCAAAACACTGGTGGATTAATATAACCATTTATTATTATAGAATGGAATTGGGGGGGGGGGTGTTACCATGGACTTTGTGGTCGGTCTCCTAAGTATTCATTATAAGAATGATGATATCCGAGTGATAATTGACCGATTGAAAAATATATATCATTTCATACCTATCTGGGATACTTTCTTAGGGGATCAATTGGGAGGCTTTTACATTCTAGAGATAGTCTGTCAGCATAAGGTGTTGTTGAGTATAGTTTCATCCCATGAATTAAAATTCACTATGTATTTCTGAGAAGTCATTCTAAATGTAGTTTGTAAGAATGTATATCTATGTACAACTTTACACTTAGAGATAGAAGGGATGTTCAAACTTACTATAAAAGTTTTAAAGGATGTGATACAAGTATTCATCCAAGACTTTCGTGGATATTGGGAGAATAACCTATTACTCATTGAGATTACATATAACAATAGTTATCCAAAAACTATTCAGATATTAACCCATGGGAATCTATATTCTAGGCAATTCAGATCACATCTATATTGGATAAAGGCTGCTGAGTCATGGTGGTTGGGACCAAATCTCATATAAGGGACATCAGAGTAGGTTATGCTAATTATGAAAACATATGGATATGGTTTAGAGTAGGAAAAAGTCATATTATAATATAAATCTAAAACCCCATTAGTTTATAGTGGGTAATTCATTATTCCTTTGAGTGTATCCTAGATTGAGACACTATTGGATTTTGAGACATGGCATATTGGCACCTTGGTTTATCCAAAATTTTAGGATTTTCGAGAGAATTGAGATGGTGGTTTATCAATTAGCTCTTCCACAGAGGGTTTGTTCCTTGAGTGGGGGTTTTTCTATGTCATAGCTTCGACAGTATCACCCAAACCATTATCATGTGATTTATTTTTATTATGTTGAGATTGAGACAGATGCGTCTTTTGAGGATCATCGGATTCATGTTACGAATCATAGTTAGAATGTTTTGGGGGGAAATATAGAGCCAATAGTTTGAGTATTGTGGAAACATGGTTATGTTTGTGAGGAAACATTGGAGAGGGAAGAAGATATGTGGGATCAGTGTCTTGATCTATTACCTTGGAATCTTATAGATTATTGGGAGTATAGCTTGGCGACAATCTATTAAAAAGTAGGGATATTTTAAGATCCTGAACTTTTATGGAGATGTATCATAAATATTTATAGGTACATGTTTTCCCTTATTTTGTTATATCATAAGTGGGTTATTTTTTGGGTGTTTTGGTGGAAAATTAAGTGTTTTTGTAAGAAAAATGGGTAGTGCAAGGTTTGCACATGGTTTTCTCAAACCATGTTCTCACCCCTTGTAAACCATACAATACTCATTATAGGGACTGACATATGATCTGCATTCTACCTCACATGAAGAAAAACATTGATTGACTACCTCTATCCTATCATTTTCCACCTCGGGGTTTGGATCACCCCAAAACCATGGAGTTCACTACCTCTGGAACTCATTTTATGCACTCTTCCAGTGTGCATCCTCTTCTGGCACTGCTACTTCTAAGAGCTACGCAACGGGTTGTGTAATAGCTGTTAAAACCCTTATAGGTAATATCTATGATACATTAAATTTTTTCAAAGCATCATCACTCAAAGAATCATCCTATTGATCATGTAGCGGATTATTTCGTGGTTGTCGTTAATGAGGAATCCAGAAATAAACATGATATACCATGTTCAAAGAGTATATCTGGGGAGTTGATTCAAAAAAAACATAGAAACCTCAACCCGCTATTATATAATTTATGTACCAATGTTTTCCATAAAACTATTATCTATATATACCAAGTTGTAAAGAAGATGATCAGTGTCCTAGTGTATAGATACATCGACTGTTGCACCAATACATGAGTCCTTATCCTGAGATTCAAACTCCAAACACTTGAAACTAATTCCCCAATATAATCTAACAAACTCTATTCCTCTATTCGATTCCAACCAATGATACCACTCTATCATGTCCAATACCTACATGGAAAAAACTATGACTACCCCGATTGATGGTTCTGGGCATAGTGAAAGCGTGTAGAGGTGGGCATTATATTAAATTTATTTTCATATATCATTACCTGAAACCAAGAGTGAGGAAATTTCCTGTCATATTTATAAATAATTTTTTAAATATTAGAAGAAATAAATACCTAGGCTTATAAAATTTCATAGTTGGTGAATATTGATCTTTTAAAAAGAGCCTTTCATATTACCTTCATTTTGTTGTGAGGAACCAAGGATAAAATCTATTTTGTGGTGATCTACACTTTCTCTATTGATCTCCAAGCAACACCACTCGATCTCAGGGTGATATTATAGAAATTCAAAGGTATTACATTAATTATTCTTAATCACTCATTCATTGGTCTTGAAGACATATCTCTCACACTTCTCATTCTAGAGATAGAGAGAGAATGAGGAGTTTGAGAGAATTCATTGTGCGTAACAAATCTCTGTTATCAATTTTTATGATTCTCTACCAAATAAGCCTAACTTCCAATTTATAGAGTTGGGATTTAAGTAAAATTATTATTTAATTATATACCATCCACTAAATAACATTTTTTACCCTTAATAAATTCCATACTGAATACTAATAATTACATAATTATTTTTTTGCGTGTGAAAACTTACGCAATAACAAATATTATATTATGATCTTTTTAACTAATTATTTTCACTGTAATCGGATTTGGTCTATTCAAACTCCTCTAAAAATTATTTAACAACTAAATAAATATTTTATTCTTAAGTAAATATTCCATTCCCAATCTGGTGAATAAATATTTATTAATATATTTAATAAATAAAATAAACATTTTATTCACTATCCAGAGAATAAATATTTATTTAATTTTTATGATCAATATAAGTTAAATAAAATTTTTCCTCATACTTGGGAATAACATTAATTCAATTAATTAATCTCATATATAATTTAATTGAGATCAATAGAAATACTTATTATGCGACTCTCTAGGATTCTTTCTCATTGAAATTGGGTGTTCTAGCATAACGTCCAAGATTACTGTTAAGAAACGAGCCAAGAAACCCAAGAGAAAAAACTTGATGTTTCAATGTCAACAACCCCATATGAACACTCACTATGCAATATAATCCCTTTTCCACAATATCTCACCAAGAAGGTTACACATATCTGTCACCAGCCTCTATGCTTGATTTTTCATTATTTTACCCTCTTAAATAAACACGTTATTACACCATGTCCATGTAATTTAATGCAATGGTTCTATTCTAATAAATGGATTCAGATATCAACTTATATAAAGATAGAAGGAATGAATTGTTCCTTGACTTATTCATTAATTTAATCACACTCGTGACACACCCAATGTATCCAACATCATCATGAACTGTTATCATCATGATATATAAAATAAATCCAATTGGACGAGTTGTAAATTTCATGAATAATAATATTAATGTATAAGGACCATCATACATACTCGTATATTTGAATATCCAATGGCACGAAAACATGCATAATTCCAACTGCCGGGTCTGTTCACATAATCTCCCATCTTGGAGATTACCAAGCACGAACATCATGAGAGGGAGGATCATCTTTTAATGATTACTTACACCTTAAATTATATGTATTGTGTCTCCCATCATAGTATAATATCAAAACACATAACTTTATTCAAGAATATCATCATAGTGCATCAAGGTTTTCATTATAGTGGCGAACTACTATGACCTTATAAATGTGATATATACTCTAGGGCATTTTTACATTGGAGACAGATGGAACAATGAACAACATAAAATAATTTTTTTTAATAATATTCGATACATTGAATATACATGTAATCAAAGTACAAATAGTTGGTCCTATGACACCAACTCTAAAAAACTCCCATTTGTTGTAGAGCCAACTACCTATGACCTTCAGTCCACTAGTCCTCACATGATAGTCATGTTTTTGCTATGTTAAGGCTTTAGTCAAGGGGTATTAAATGTTTTCATAAATAGAAATATTACTCACTATAACTTCACATTTATGAGAAAAATCCTTCAACAGACGATACTTATGAAATATGTGCTTCGTTTGTTGATGTGACCATGTGTCGTTTTCAAGAGCCACCACTATAGTATAATCATAATAGAGTGTGGTACAATCGTTACTTGTAGATACCACATAAATATCTTGGATGAAGTTACACATCAATACTACTTCCTCAGCTACTAAATAAGTTTTAATGTACCCATAATTTTCTGTAGAATCTACAACCACAGCTTTCATTGAGTTCTTCCATCTCCCAACTCATTTATTCAAATAGAATATGTATCCTGTTTCCAACTTCATGTAATATTTAAATGTTTGGAGACTATAATATGAATATCATAAGATGAATAGTTTCTATTCTCCTCCATAATGTAGGAACATATTCTTAGTATGCCTCATATACTTAAGGATAGTCTTTTCTTCCATCCAATTTCAGTATCCTGGATTATCTTGATATCTTCCTACCAAATTTAATGCATATGGGACATCTATTATAGTACATATCATAAGATACATGAATGACCCAATTGATGATGCATAGGGAATCCTTATCATTATATTTCTTTCCTTATATATCTGAGGACATATTTTCATGGAAAGATGAATAACATGTGATGTTAGAAACAATATCCTCATGTATTTTCCCATAAAAAATATCTTCAGTATCTTATGAATGTATGTACTTTTACTTAGGCTGAGAAACCTCTTGGATCTATCTTGATGGATCTTGATCCAAATAATATATTCTACATCACCCATGTATTTCACGGAATGATATTTATTCAACCATTCCTTATTAGATTGTAAGAATGGTATATCATTTTCAATGAGTAATATATCATCAACATAAACTATTATGAAAATGGCTACATTCACACTAAACCATTTATATACACATTTCCCGCATTCATTATTTATGAAACCAAATTCCATTATAGAGTCTTAAAATGATTTTTCCATGACCTGGATTCTTGAAATAATCTATAAATGGATCTTTGAAACTTTTATACCTTTCTAGAATTATTTGGAGTCACAAATCCTTTGGATTGTGTCATATAATCATCTTCATGAAGGTTCCTGTTAAGGAAGGATATTTTGAAATACATTTTTGAAAACTCATAATCATTGAAATACACAATATAAAGTTTGAATTATAATGGATTTTAGTATTGAAACTTGGAGAAAGGGTTTTCCTTATTCAATTCATTGACGTTGTTTAAACCCTTTACCACCAGTCACACAATATAGGTACTGAATTGTCCTTATCTACCCAGCTTCCCCTTGAATAACCATTTTCAACTAATGGTATTTACATCTACTATTGGTTTTATAGAAATATACACTTTATTTGGTAAATATAATCCATTTTTGAATTCATGAATTCTTTCCACTTGGAATTTTTTTCCACTTAATTCTTCTTTGTAGGTTAGTAGATCATTATTATCAATTAATAATGAGTCACCATCCTTAGTGACTATAAATACATGCCATTCTAATTCTATTATCTCTTTAGTACTTTTATTCAGTAATCGTGTCTCCATTACAATTGATTATTCCATGTGGATTAGTGGAATTTGTTCCTATACCAACTATTGTGTATCTTTATATGAGACTTCATTAAATAATATCTCTCTCCCTTTATCTCTTTTATAGGTAACATATTTGTCAAGGAATGTGAGTTTTCAACAACCAAATCCTTTTTTATAAATTATTTTATAGTTATCATCCCTTGTTTTCTTTGGGATATAATATAATGATACACTTTATGCCTTGGGGTGAAATATTGTTACTTGAACATGCCTTAACAAAATCCTTAAACCAATCACTTGTAAGTTAGAAAACATAGTTTTATTTACATTCAATAATTTTGATGTTATACTACCCATTGATTTAGTTAGAACTTAGTTTAATTTGTATGATTGTATTTTTAATGTGTTTCCCCAAAAGGATAATGGAAGGCTATCATGAATAATCAGTTATATCACCATGTCCAATAACTTATTTCCTCATTTAGATTTTACCATTCAATTGAGATGTATAAGGAGGAGTGATATGAGATAAAATCCAAAACTCCCATAAATAATCAATTAATTCTTGATTATGATATTCTTCATCATGTTCTTAGGGAATAGTATTTATCTTCTTACAGTGCTTTTTCTCAACTCCATTCATGTATTCCTTGAATTTATAAAAAGTGTCTGACATATACCTCATTAAGCTGAAATATTTATATCTAATGAAATAATTGGTAAATGTTATAAAGTATGAGTATCCACCACTTGATTCAATAGTAAATGGTCCACACACATTATTATGAACTTATTCAAGAAGATTTATAGACCATTCACCTTTCCCGCTAAGTTGGGATTTGGTAAATTATTTAGTAAACATGTATGACATACACCAAGTGGTTTTAGTTCAATAGAATAAAAATATCCTTCTTGATGTAATTTTGTTAATTAAATTTAATTTACATGACCTAGATGAAGATTACAATGTTGTTTGTGGTGTGAGTCATGTGAAGTAACTTTATTATGAATTTGATTTTTTTTTTATTTTTGTAATCTAACAAATAAAGACTTTTTAAAAATGTTCCTTACCATAAAAAATGATATATTTATAAATGTAGCAACATTTGTTCCCAAATTTGAAAATAAATCCATATGTATCATATT
This sequence comes from Viscum album, assembly GCA_963277665.1. Taxonomy (NCBI): domain Eukaryota; kingdom Viridiplantae; phylum Streptophyta; class Magnoliopsida; order Santalales; family Viscaceae; genus Viscum; species Viscum album. The sequence goes on along the minus strand of OY728133.1, from coordinate 714,983,556 downwards.
TATATATAGAAATAATGTTTTGGTGATTTAAGTACAATAATATCTACCCATAAAAACCAATATAGTACTAGTATGCAATGTGTGGTGGTAGTACGTGAAAGCTACAACAACATGTTTAGCTCTGTTGGATACTTGATGATCTACCTTCCCTTGGTTAATATTTCTGAATCAACTCGGTTCCTATATTTGAATTAATATTTGACAACCATAATCTCTATATAATCCGAATTTTTGAAGAAAAATATTAATTTCACTCGATAAAAAATGAACGTGATGCTTCCCCCATTCTTTCTTTACTGGGTGCTGTTTTCATTCCAATGTCCATTTTTGCCACATGTGAAATAGATAACATCTTCTTCCCATGCTTTCCCTTTCATCTTCCTCTTCTTTGAAGTGCGTGATAAAGATTTTGGAATAAATATATTTTCATTTCATTTCCATTTTTTCACCATAAGTACAACATTTTTTTCACACTTCATATCCTTATCTACTTGGTGAAGATGAGTTAGAAGATCTTGAATATAATTATCAATTTTTATCACATTAAAATTCACAAGAATGTTGGAGACGTTCTAAGTGTGTGATTCAAGAATGTGGCAGGTGGCCAATTCTTTGGGGTGTTTAAACCCTAGAACTTCTATGCTCTAAATGTAGAAAATTTTCATTACTTTCTGAGGCCTAGCTGGGGAACCCTTTATAGGGTTTACCCGAAATAAATCCTTGTAAATAAAAAACCATTCCCAAATATCTATCTCCTGGTAAGGAACACATTGGTTCTCAATCATTCTATACACATCCATGTTTTTGTGAGACTTCATTAGTTCACTATACATTGACAAAATCATTAATCATTGAACATCGACTGTTTCACAAAAATTGTTTTCATAGAAAATGAACTATTAATCCTTCACCTTTTTAGTAGGTGGTTCAAGCATTGAGGATTATAGAATGTAAGATTTATATTCTTGTCATATTACAATGAGAATGTTTCTAAACTGCTCTTTGGTGTTATTTCCAGTTTTGGGGCTATATTCCTCCAATATTAATCACATGGATAGTGTGGATGATGAATTTTTTATTTTATTATACTAATAAATGGAGAATATATTTAGTAATATTCTTCATTTTAAATTTAGTTAGTTATAATAAATTTAATTTAATTTATTTATTTATTAAATCTCCAACTATGTTTTCAATTCTCAGTGTCCCTCACCATTGAAAACGTAATGTATTGTAGATTTAATTTTCTACTGGAGAGGGTCCCCAATTAATTTTATTCTGATCCATACATTTTCTATGAGAACCATAACAAAGTATTTTGGAAGAGATAATTTACATCTTCATACTTACACATCTTTGATTCGTTGAGTGAATTCCCTTATCCTAAAATCTTGACTTAGATTTACTCAACACTTACCTCTAAATTTGTATTGGATATTATTTTTCCATTAAACTCTATACAATTTCAATTAATGCAGCCCATAAATATCTTGAGAACAACTCGATAAAAGTAATGGTCGAGAAATTGGAAATTTACTAAGCTTAATTCTATGGATTCATTCCCAACCAAGTACTGTTAGGATAGTCTGACATAATATTTAATTATGATATTTAAATTTGTTATGCATAAATTTTATTTTATTTTATCCATTAAATATGTTTTTAATATTAATTTAATGGTACATAATTAATTAACCACACTGGATGAATTATTTATGCATAATATTTTTATTTATTTTCTATCATTTCACATTAACACATTTATTTATATGATCACGACCATGAATCCATGAAATAAAAAATTGCATATAGAGAAATAAATAATTTATTTAATGATCTCTTTAAGAGATTTATCTAATGGTTGACCTAATGAGACAAAACTAAATCAACATTTTTCCTAGTGGAAATAACTTATATTTTTGGTCTTGGCTTGAGTTTCAACATTCCACTAACCCACTTATGTATAACCTAGGATGACATCATTTATAAGGCCCCATCCTTAAACCTTACTTAATCTTGAGTTATTACAAGATTACACATTGAGGATCTTTTTGGGTTTAGAGTTTTAGAGAATTAGATCATAAAACATGCATTACATTCCACATATAAACAAAGTGGTTACATAATTCTTCATTCCCATCAATGGAAACACATTTAAAATAAAACATGGATTATTTCTTGACACATCCTTGACTCTATCATCTTATCATGTACCTTTCCCTTGACCTGTGAAAAACATTTCAAAAACTTGGGATGAGCATAAAAACTCAGTATGGGTTATAAAAATACGTGGAAAGGAAACATGAGTTCATATATACATAAGAATGAAATCATACTTTACCCATAAAACATAGGCACTTTAACATACCTCATAAAATCATGAATAAATCATAGAAATCATAATACGTAAAGGTAACTTGAGGCATTCATAACATTCTTACATAGGGAGTAACCCTCTTGGTTACGTTTGGAATACCCATCACAGTATATTCCCTAAAAATATCTTCGGAGAAACCTTAACGTTTCACTCCTTCGCGTTACCCAATGCATTGGAGAGCTATAACGGGCTCACCCGCCCTTAGTTTATCACGGAACCACCCGTCTTCATAATAATGCCCAAGAACCATAACATAATCATATCACATAAAACATGCATAAAGGAAACATAAAATTTCCACATTTCAATCACGAGATATCAATACAACACATTGATATAAAAACATTATGAAAACCATTTTCAATACTAAAATAAAAGAAAAGTAAAACATGGTATTTATTTTTCTTTTAAAAAGAAGGTATGGCTTGTAGAGGAAGCCGAAACTCAAATAACGGTCACGACGGCGGAGAAGTCGTTGTCGCCGCATACGTACGACAAAAACATTCCCTTTTGTCGTTTAGTAAACGCTTCGTATAAAAAAGATTCATTTTGAATAAACGTAAAAGTCAAAGGGGTTTATACACCGTATAAAAGAAAGTTGTGTATAAAATAAAATATGCCTCAACGAAAGGAGATTGAGACGAAGTCCCATACCTCGTATCCGACTTGACCCGACCGTTCTTTAATCTCCTGAATAATAAACTTGAGTTAATCTCTACTTTCTTATGAATCTTTTTCAAGTTCATTTTTCCTTTTATACCATGTTATGAACATCATGTAATCAGTTAAGTTAATAATGTTCATTTTGTCGGTATTTGGTTCTTAAGTCAAAAATAGACTTCTTACACTTACATGTTGTTAATATGGTCAAAGGTTCATTATATCTAGAATGGTATTCATGATTTAGATATCATATATGTCATATATATCCAGTACATACATGCATTTATAATATTACATCACATTTAGAGGTAAGAAATGAAATGAACCGTTCATGGAGACGGTAAGCTGTACGTACGCATGAACGCTACTTATATTTCTATTTCATATTTTCTGGAATGGAATCATAATGATATACGAGTATATTATAATTCCAGTATAATAACATATATAACATCATTAACTTTATCCTTTACACATCCCACATATGGTATTAACGAATCAAATCACTTTCAGGGGGCGGTAGTCCGCACTTCCTAAAATGAAGATATCGTGTTTACCCATAATGGGAACCATAAAGGTATGCCAAAAATGAAAAAAAAAACAGAAGCTTAAGGAAAACATAAACATATTATATATCATATATAAAAATAGTGACATCATAATGGCCACCATTGAAGGTGTTAAATGAGTGTTGAACAATCATCGTTTCGGGAGGCAGAATTTCGCCATCCACAGAAACCGTATGTTCTTTAACCATTTGATGTAGTTGTGTGAGAGTGTAGCTCAAATAAATATTATAACAACATCCTTGTATATTTAAGATACTGGTGTTGTTACAAAATAAGTAAATAAAAAGAGTTTAGGGGGTTGGAGAAGCAAAATAAAACAAATGAACATGAGAGAATGAATTATCTTTAAAAGTGTAACTCCTTTTGATTTGAGCCTAAAGGCTTCCTTTGAAAGGATTATGACCAAAGGGAATCCACTAGGATTAGGAGAGGGATGTGGAGAGAGTAAATGGTCAGGGTTTGGCCGAGCCAAAGGCTTGAGGAGTGTGTGAAATGAGGTAGAGGTGGGGGCCTTTTATAAGAGGAGAGGAGGGGCACTTTTGGAAAGTAAAGAAATATTACTTTATTTGAAAATGTGTTTCGGTTTTAAAAGGACCCACATTGATATAATTCGTGGATATGGTGATAAGGGTTAGAAATCCACTCATCCAATTGGTTTTGGACATGTGTAGTTCATAGATTTTATATTATCTTTACATTTTATTTAAATCGTCAAATAATGATGTCATCGCTGCATCATTATTATGTCATAAATAATTTAATTTATTTAATGTCTAAATAACATAAAAAAAATACTATGATGTAGGAAATATTTTTAGCTTTCTAATGACTATTTATAATAAAAAATATGATCTTTATAACCCCATGTAAAAATTGTTTTCGTAAAACATCTCTTGTTTGTGTCATTTTTACTTTAACATTTAATAAAAAGTTATTTATGTCATTTCCAAACCAAAGTGTCTCCATGGGGTCCCCAAGTTGACCCATGGCTTGTCTTGGTCGGCCAGGACACAACCAATAAGGTTGGGACATGTGTCTAGGTCATTTCCTATTATTAAAGCATTATTTATACCTTAAACTACCCTAATTACCACTAATCGCGATTAAAAACTTAATAAGTTACTATTCACCAAAAAATTATTTTAATCTCATTGAACCACATTTTACTTCTTAATGAAAACCATGTATGTCGGATTTTCAAAATTCAATACACATTAGTGGTAAACTTTCATTTAACTGAAAAATCAGTTTGCTTGATTACCACTTAGTGGTTTCACTATTCATCAAAAATTGAAGTTTTTCAGAAAATTACCAAAAATTCACCCTAAGCTATATTTGATAATCTAAATTCAAAAATGAAGTCTATTTTACAAAATTCAAATCATATAAGTCACATTAATTAATTTAATAATTAATTCCCGCTTCCAGAGCAAATAGCGTGTTTTTACAAAACAATAAATATCAAAAGATTGACACCAGTTTAAGTCTAATTTCAAAGTGAAATTGATTCCAATGACCAACATTGGATAAAATGGTAAAAATTTATTCTAATTTCACTTCAAAACCAATTCAAAACATAATCTAATCATATAAATAAATTAGATTAAAAAGTAGTTTTGATGTAAAATGCAGTATTTTTCACTATTCATTAAAAAATGAACATTGTCAGAAAAATACCAAAAATTCACACAAGGTAAATTTTGATGTCCCAATCATAAAGGATAAGTTTATTTTGACAAACATAGTTTATAAAATTGTCAAAATATAGATTCAAAAATGGTTTGCCATCAAAAGGCACTAAAACACTCTTTTAAGAATATTAGTGTATTCCATGCACAAGATTGTATTTATTTTCATTTTAAGCCTCTATAACACTATCTTAATCATTAATAGACATAGATAAAAATATCTATTATTCATTAATTACTTGGGATGTTACATCCTTCCCCCCTTTAGAAAATTGCGTCCCCGCAATTTATTTACTTATCGAATAAATGGGGGTACTTATCCCTCATTGCATTTTCAGATTCCCATTTCCCTCTTCAATCATGTGGTTTTTCCAAAAAACCTTTACCTGCTTAATCACCTTATTCCGTAACACTTGCTCCCTGTGGTCAAGAATCTGGACCGGTTGTTCCTCATAAGATAGGTTCTCTTCCGGCTGAACTACCTCTGGACTCAAAACATGAGATGGATCTGGCATATACTTTCTCAACATCGAAACGTGAAAAACATTGTGTACCTGAGATAAACTCGGAGGTAAAGCCACTCGGTATGCAACTGATCCAACTCTTTCCAGAATTTTGTATGGTCCAATGAACCTTGGACTCAACTTTCCTTTCTTACCAAATCTCATCACACTTTTCCAAGGAGAAACCTTGAGAAAAACATGATCACCTACCTCAAAAGATAGATCCTTCCTCCGGTTATCCGCATAACTCTTCTGCCTGCTCTGAGTTGTTCTCATGTGTTTCTGAATCAGCTGAACTTTTTCTCCCATCTGTTCTACCAATTCTGGTCCCATCAACTTTCTTTCACCCACTTCATCCCAGAAAGCTGGAGTTCGACACCACTTCACATATAATGCCTGAAATGGTGCCATCTGTATACTAGAATGGAAACTGTTATTATATGAAAATTCAACCAAAGAAAGATGTTGGTTCCAACTTCCCTGATAATCCATAGAACAAGCTCGTAGCATATCCTCCAATGTCTGAATTGTTCGTTCTGACTGCCCATCTGATTGAGGATGAAAAGCTGTACTAAAATTTAATTCAGTACCCAACGACTTCTGAAGGCCCTTCCAAAAGTTAGAAGTAAACCTGGGATCACGATCCGATATAATAGAGAGAGGAACTCCATGTAACCTGACTATCTCTTTAAGATACAAACGGGAAAGTTGATCAAGAGAGAAAGTATCTCGTATAGCAAGGAAATGAGCAGATTTGGTCAAGTGATCAACAATAACCCAGATTGCATTATTACCTCGAGATGTCTTCGGTAATCCAACAACAAAGTCCATGGATATATTCTCCCATTTCCACTCTGGCACTGGTAAAGGATGAAGCATCCCTTTTGGTAACTACCGCTCTTCTTTAACCTGCTGACAAGTCAAACACTTCACAGTAAAATCAGCAATATCTCTTTTCATTCCATCCCACCAGTAATACTCCGGCAGATCTCTATACATCTTAGTACTGCCCGGATGAAGTGAAAACGGAGAACTATGAGCTTCACATAACAACTCTCTCTTCAACTGCGAATCACAAGGCACACACAATCTCTTCCCAAATCTCAAAACACAATCACTATCAATGTTGAATTCAGGCAACTTACCTTTCTGAACCAGCTCTACCTTTTTCTGCAACTCACTGTCTTGCTTCTGTGCTTGCTTGATTCTATCTGATAGAGATGATCTCACTGATACCTGAAACAAAACAGAAGGACTTTCTGCACCAACAACTTCTATTCCAAATTTCATCAAATCCTTAACCAAAGGATCACGTTCCAAACGCAACATTGTTAATGAATCATTACTTTTTCGACTCAAAGCATCAGCCACTTTATTTGTTTTTCCCGGATGGTAATGAATTGTACAATCATAATCCTTGATTAATTCAAGCCATCTCCTTTGTCTCATGTTTAACTCTTTCTGAGTGAATATATACTTTAAACTTTTGTGATCGGTATATATTTCACACTTTACTCCATACAAATGATGCCTCCAAATTTTTAAAGCAAAAACAACAGCAGCTAATTCCAAATCATGTGTTGGGTAATTTACCTCATGAGTTTTCAACTGTCGTGAAGCATAAGCAATTACCTGATCATTCTGCATTAGGACGCAACCAAGTCCTTTCAATGAAGCATCAATGTATATAACAAACTCACCATTCCTGGAAGGTAGTGCCAAAACTGGAGCATTCACCAATCTTCTTTTCAATTCCTGAAAACAATCATCACATTCTTTTGTCCAGATAAACTTAACACCCTTCCGAGTTAGCTTAGTCATTGGACTAGATAACCGTGAAAATTTTCTAACAAACCTTCGGTAATAGCCCGCCAAACCAAGGAAGCTACGAATCTCGGTTACATTTGTGGGTCTTGGCCATTCTTCTACAACTTTTGTTTTTGCAGGATCAACAGTTATTCCATCTTTAGAAACAATGTGACCAAGGAAAGAAATTTGTTGCAACCAAAACTCACACTTGCTGAATTTCCCATACAATTTCTTTTCTTTTAAGGTTTGCAAGATAACCCTTAAATGTTTTTCATGCTCCTCTTTACTTTTAGAAAACACCAAAATATCATCAATTAAAACCACCACAAACTTATCCAAGAACTCATGGAAAATTATATTCATTAAGTCCATGAATACAGCAGGTGCATTGGTTAGCCCAAAAGGCATTACTACAAATTCATAATGGCCATATCTCGTACGGAACGCGGTCTTCGGAATATCTACCTCCTTTACCTTCAGCTGATGGTACCCCGATCTCAAGTCAATCTTTGAAAAAAACTGAGCTCCCTGGAGCTGATCAAACAAATCATCGATATGAGGAAAAGGATATTTGTTCTTAACAGTGATATTATTCAAGGCTCTATAATCAATGCAAAGTCTCATAGAACCATCTTTCTTTTTAACAAATAAAACAGGAGCACCCCATGGTGATGTGCTAGGTCTAATGAAACCTTTCTCTAATAAATCTTGCAATTGCTCCTTCAACTCTAAAAGTTCAATTTGTGCCATTCGATAAGGGGGTTTTGAAATTGGCTTAGCATCAGGAACTAAGTCAACAGTAAACTCAACTTCCTGATCTGGTATTATTCCAGGAAACTCATCAGGAAAAACATCAGGATACTCATTTACCACTGGCACGTCATTAATCTGAACAGTTCCTTTATTTTCAACGACGTGTGCAAGGTAACATTCATTTCCATCTTTTACAAGTTTTCTCGGCCTCTTGATATGTTATCAAAAGTAAGGGTTCATTCTTATAAACAAACTGAAAGTCTTTCTGAAAATAAACTTCTTTAGCTCTACAGTCAATCTTAGCATGGTAAATAGAGAGCCAATCTATACCCAGGATAACATCAAACTCTACTAGAGGTAGAACAATAAGGTTTGCAAGTAGGTTCTTTCCACAAATAAGGATAGGAAGATTCTTATAAATTCTTTTTTCCTCGACACTTCCCCCAGGTGTTTTTACCAAAAGTTTAGGAGTCATTTCTTGAGAGGGTATTCCCATTTTACTAGAAAAGGTTTCAGAGATGAAAGAATGTGTAGACCCCGAATCAAACAACACACTGGCATAATCTGAAAAAACAAACAAAGTACCTGATACAACTTCATTTGATGGCCCGACATCTGCTGAAGTAGTTGCGAAGGATTTCACCACCCCATTCTGCTTGTAGTCTAACTGCTTCCCATCACTCAAGCTCCTTTTCGAACACTCGTTTGCATAGTGACCCATCTCATTGCACTTATAACATTTCACTAACTGTAAATCAAATTTGTTCTTACCTTCACCTTGATCCTTTTCAGTGCAATCACGAGCCTTATGTCCCATCTTACCACATCGGTAGCACTTCCCAGAATTCAGAATACATTCCCCAGCATGCCTTTTTCCACATTTATCACAAACTGGAAACTTAGTTCTCTTACCATCAGACCTTTTTGAAGAATTCTTACCTTTCTCCTGCCACCTCGGTCTCTTCTTCTGCTGGTTGTTATAGAAAACTTGGTCATCGGCAAACTCCATTTCCACCTTCTCAGCACATCGAACAAGCTTTTCATAACTTTTAAACTCACGAGAAGCTAATGCCCTTCGATATTTTGGCTTTAATCCTCAATAAAAACGATTGATTTTACTATCAAGGTCCCGGATAAAATTTGGAGCATACCTTGCCAATCCAGTGAACCATTCTTCATAGGCAGCCACTGAGTCTTCCTCTTGCCTCAATTCCAAGAATTGATTTTCCATCCTAAGTCGAACAGCCTTAGGAAAATACTTCTCAAGAAACATACCTTTGAATTCATCCCAGTCAAGAGCATCAATCTCATCGGCGTCCCTGATATTTTTAACCATAGACCACCACTGATCTGCTTCACCCTCCAAACGGTAAATAGCAAGACTAACCTTTTGATTGTCTTAACACCCCATGACATCAAAAATTTTCTCCAGTGCTTTAATCCACACTTCGTCTAGCACAGGGTCAGATGATCCTCTGAATGATGGTGGATGTTGCCTCATGAAATGTTCCACCACTGACATGTTCCTCTGCGGTTGATCTGGCTGATCTCGTGCATGGATACCACCGCCATTTATCGCTTGAGTCAACTGCGCCATTACTGCAACAAACTGTTCAGTTCCAATTCCGACCATTTCTGGATGTTGATTCGGAAGGTTATTTCCTTTTGTATGCCTTCCTAGCACTGCTTCCCTGTTTCCTCTGCAGAAAACCATTCTGAACAAACATGTCTTAGATGAAGCAACATGGTAATCATTAAAGTCTATATCATTTCGAAAAAAAAATATTTTTGGATAATCATTTAATAGAATTCTAACTCCTAAAGTTATCTAAACCGACCTCTGATACCAACTATAATGCCCCAGCCTTAAACCTTACTTAATCTTGAGTTATTACAAGATTACACATTGAGGATATTTTTGGGTTTAGAGTTTTAGAGAATTAGATCATAAAACTTGCATTACATTCCACATATAAACAAAGTTGTTACATAAAGATAGTATTCTTCATTCCCATCAATGGAAACACATTTAAAATAAAACATGGATTATTTCTTGACACATCCTTGACTCTATCATCTTATCATGTACCTTTCCCTTGACCTGTGAAAAACATTTCAAAAACATGGGATGAGCATAAAGACTCAGTATGAATTATAAAAAAAACATGGAAAGTAAACATGAGTTCATATATACATAAGAATGAAATCATACTTTACCCATAAAACATAGGCACTTTAACATACCTCATAAAATCATGAATAAATCATAGAAATCGTAATACGTAAAGGTAACTTGAGGCATTCATAACATTCTTACGTAGGGAGTAACCCTCTTGGTTACGTTTGGAATACCCATCACAGTATATTCCCTAAAAATCTCTTCGAAGAAACCTTAACGTTTCACTCCTTCGCGTTACCCAATGCATTGGAGAGCTATAATGGGCTCACCCGCCCTTAGTTTATCACGGAACCACCCGTCTTCATAATAATTCCCAAGAACCATAACATAATCATATCACATAAAACATGCATAAAGGAAACATAAAATTTCCACATTTCAATCACGAGATATCAATACAACACATTGATATAAAAACATTATGAAAACCATTTTCAATACTAAAATAAAAGAAAAGTAAAACATGGTATTTATTTTTCTTTTAAAAAGAAGGTATGGCTTGTAGAGGAAGACGAAACTCAAATAACGGTCACGACGGCGGAGAAGTCGTTGTCGCCGCATACGTACGACAAAAACATTACCTTTTGTCGTTTAGTAAACGCTTCATATAAAAAAGATTCCTTTTGAATAAACGTAAAAGTCAAAGGGGTTTATACACCGTATAAAAGAAAGTTGTGTATAAAATAAAATATGCCTCAACGAAAGGAGATTGAGACGAAGTCCCATACCTCGTATCCGACTTGACCCGACCGTTCTTTAATCTCCTGAATAATAAACTTGAGTTAATCTATACTTTCTTATGAATCTATTTCAAGTTCATTATTCCTTTTATACCATGTTATGAACATCTTCTAAACAGTTAAGTTAATAATGTTCATTTTGTCAGTATTTGGTTCTTAAGTCAAAAATAGACTTCTTACACTTACATGTTGTTAATTTGGTCAAATGTTCATTATATCCAGAATGGTATTCATGATGTAGATATCATATATGTCATATATATCCAGTACATACATGCATTTATAATATTACATCACATTTAGAGGTAAGAAATGAAATGCACCGTTCATGGAGACGGTAAGCCGTACGTACGCATTAATGCTACTTCCATTTCTATTTCATATTTTCTGGAATGGAATCATAATGATATAAGAGTATATTATAATTCCAGTATAATAACATATATAAAATCATTAACTTTATCCTTTACACATCCCACATATGGTATTAACGAATCAAATCACTTTCAGGGGGCGGTAGTCCGCACTTCCTAAAATGAAGATATCGTGTTTACCCATAATGGGAACCATAATGGTATGCCAAAAATGAAAAAAAAACAGCAGCTTAAGGAAAACATAAACATATTATATATCGTATATAAAAATAGTGACATCATAATGGCCACCTTTGAAGGTGTTAAATGAGTGTTGAACAAACATCGTTTCGGGAGGCAGAATTTCACCATCCACGGAAACCGTATGTTCTTTAACCATTTGAGGTAGATGTGTGAGAGTGTAGCTCAAATAAATATTATAACAACATCCTTGTATATTGAAGATACTGGTGTTGTTACAAAATAAGTAAATAAAAAGAGTTTAGGGGGTTGGAGAAGCAAAATAAAACAAATGAACATGAGAGAATGAATTACCTTTAAAAGTGTAACTCCTTTTGATTTGATCCTAAAGGCTTCCTTTGAAAGGATTCTGCCCAAAGGGAATCCTCTAGGATGAGAAGAGGGATGTGTAGAGAGTAAATGGGCAGGGGTTGGCCGAGCCAAAGGCTTGAGGAGTGTGTGAAATGAGGTAGAGGTGGGGGCCTTTTATAAGAGGAGAGGAGGGGCACTTTTGGAAAGTAAAGAAATATTACTTTATTTGAAAATGTGTTTCAGTTTTAAAAGGTCCCACATTGATATAATTCGTGGATAAGGTGATAAGGGTTATAAATCCACTCATCCAATTGGTTTTGGACATGTGTAGTTCATAGATTTTATATTATATTTAAATTTTATTTAAATCGTCAAATAATGATGTCATCGCTGCATCATTATTATGTCATAAATAAATTAATTTATTTAATGTATAAAAATCATAAAACAAATACTATGATGTAGGAAATCTTTTTATCTTTCCAATTACTACTTATAATAAAAAATATTATCTTTATAACCCCATGTAAATTTTTTTCCGTAAAACATCTCTTGTTTGTGTAATTTTTACTTTAACATTTAATAAAAAGTTATTTATGTCATTTCCAAACCAATGTGTCTCCATGGGGTCCCCAAGTTGACCCATGGCTTGTCTTGGTCGGCCATGACACAACCAATAAGGTTGGTACATGTTTCTAGGTCATTTCCTATTATTAAAGCATTATTTATACCTTAAACTACCCTAATTACCACTAATCGCGATTAAAAACTTAATAAGTTACTATTCACCAAAAAATTATTTTAATCTCATTGAACCACATTTTACTTCTTAATGACAACCATGTCTGTCGGATTTTCAAAATTCAATACACATTAGTGGTAAACTTTCATTTAACTGAAAAATCAGTTTGCTTGATTACCACTTAGTGGTTTCACTATTCATCAAAAATTGAAGTTTTTCAGAAAATTACCAAAAATTCACCCTAAGCTATATTTGATAATCCGAATTCAAAAATGAAGTCTATTTTACAAAATTCAAATCATATAAGTCACATTAATTAATTTAATAATTAATTCCCGCTGCCAGAGCAAATAGCGTGTTTTTACAAAACAATAAGTATCAAAAGATTGACACCAGTTTAAGTCTAATTTCAAAGTGAAATTGATTCCAATGACCAACATTGGATAAAATGGTAAAAATGTATTCTAATTTCACTTCAAAACCAATTCAAAACATAATCTAATCATATAAATAAATTATATTAAAAAGTAGTTTTGATGTAAAATGCAGTATTTTTCACTATTCATTAAAAAATGAACATTGTCAGAAAAATACCAAAAATTCACACAAGGTAAATTTTTATGTCCCAATCATAAAGGATAAGTTTATTTTGACAAACATAGTTTATAAAATTTTCAAAATATAGATTCAAAAATGGTTTTCCATCAAAAGGCACTAAAACAATCTTTTAAGAATATTAGTGTATTCCATGCAAAAGATTGTATTTATTTTCCTTTTAAGCCTCTATAACACTATCTTAATCATTAATAGACATAGATAAAAATATCTATTATTCATTACTTACTTGGGATGTTACATCATTATAGGTTTGTCTTGAACCACATCCATGTTCCTTGGGATTCCACATTAATTATATATATTTATTACTCATAGGTAGGTGAGGGGAACTAAATGACTGGTTAAAGTGTGTTATATAAATATCTCAAGACAATTAAGTCCTACATAATAATAGAGGGAGGGATAACTCACATGACATCATTTAATGGGTCTCCTTCTACCCAGTTAAAAGAGGTATTTTCTTTGATTTAATAATAAATGAGGCTTTGGCACCAACTTTTATGTGGCCAGCAACCATTTATTTTTTCATTGTTTTATTTTTTATTATAAACATGATTTCATTAATTTATTTATAAATTAATTAATTAATTTCACTTTATCTTATTGATCATCCAATCTTATTTAATGATACTCAAAATTAATGTTATTCATGGAAAATAAATGATAAGGCCAATAATTAGATATATATTACAAAAAATTATATGATAATTGAAAATTATTTAAAACCATTATTAAATTGTTAGACACAATATTGTGTTCCAATAATTAAAATAAGGTTTTAGTGCTGTAATTTTTCAAATTGAATGTAATTGTAATTTTATCCATTAATGGGAGACAACACAACATGTACATGAAGATACTTTCTCTATACCTTGGTTGTCGTATATCCAAGTGATAGGCATGGGGCTTTAGTGTATTAACATGGATCACTACATGGTTTGTACATGTTAGCTACACACCTTTTATTTTATTTTTGGGTATTAGGTTGGATATGTAAATATATAGTGTGCGAAAAAAATCATTTCTTGGAATTAATAGCTCGACACATCTAGATATAGTGTGCATGGGCATACGTCATGTGCTCTGACCACACACTCTGTAACCTAGTTTTACCAGCCAATGATTTGACACTTCTTGATGAAATATCCAATTATTATTTATTTGTTCTTAAGCCTTTAATAAAATGAAATATTGAATGAACATTATTAATTATTTAATAATATGTTAATTCGAATCAGATTAAAGAATGAATAACACGAAATGGAAATCTAATAACAGTTGCACATAAATCAATAATCAATTTAAAAATTATAAATTGAAGCATGACTGCACTGATACCACGTGATGGTTTCTGGAAAAATGGAAGCATGTGGAGGTGGGAAATGTGTTAAAATATCTTTTAGGATATTATTTCCCAAAACCAAGAGTGAAGATCTTGCAAACCAAAATTATGATTAATTTATTTAACATATGAAGAAATAAGAATATGCTATTTGGATATTTTTTTGATGAATATTGATCATCTGAAAAGACCCTTTTAGATTACCTTTATAGTAATGTGCGGATCCAAGGACATAATCCCTATAGTGGCGATCCAGACATGATCCTATGATCTCTAAGAAAAACCACTCGATCTTCATGTGCTATCATAGTGAGTCAAATGTCTTTTATTATTAATTCTTGATATCCCTTTCTTTGGTCTTGATGAAATATCTCTTATACTTCTCATACTTAAGAGAGAGAGAGAGAGAGAAGGTGGAGCTGAGCGAGAGTTTTTTGTGTGCAAAAATTATCTATACTTAATTGTTAGGATGCTCTAAATAATAAATAGAGATGTATATTTATTGTGTTAGGATTTATGTTCAAATATTATTTAATTTTGTACTGGATATTAAAAAAATTATTACCTTTAATAAATCCCATGCTGCAAAGTAATAATTATATAAATATTATTTTGTGGAACACACCAACTTGCACAATAACAAGTATTATATAACAGTCTTGTTAAATAATATTTATCATTTGACTATGTCCTAGTCTATTTGAACTCCCCTAGAATTTATTGAACAACTGAATAATATTTCATTAATAAATAAATATCTTATTTACAATCTAGCGAATAAATATATTTTAAAATATTCAATAAATAAAATAAATATTTTATTCATATGTTGGAGTATAAATATTTATTTAATGTATGTGATCAATATAAATTGAATATAAATAGTCCTCGTAATTGATAATAATATTTATTCCATTAATTAAACTGAAATATAATTTAATTGAGATCAACAGAAACACTTAGTGTGTGACCCTATAGGATTTTTTCTCGTTGGCATTAGGTAGGCTTGGATAAAGTCAAATATTTCTATTGTGAAGTTAGTCAAAGAAACCCAGACTAATTACATGGTGTCAATGTGTCAAAAACCACATTCAAATGCTCAATATGTAATATAATACCTTTTTCACAATTTATCATTAAGTAGGTTTCACATATGTGTCACCAACCCATAATCTTGATATGTCTTTCTTTTATTACATTAAATAAACAAGCCATTACACCATGGTCATGGAATTTAACGTGATTATTCTATTCCAATTAAAGAGACTAGATATAAGATTCCATTAATATGTGAGGGACACATCCTTCCTTGACTTATTCATTAATGACATGTCACTAGTGACACGCCTGACAAATCCAACTACACCAGGAATTTATATCATCAGGGTTTATTAAATACATCTAAATAAATGATTTGTAACATTAATTAATAATAGTATTAATGTCTGAGGACCATCACAAACCCTCATTGATAGCAATATCCAATGACACTAAAACATGAAAAGTTCCCACAAGAAGTTTTGTTCTCATAATCTATAATCATAGACATTTGCAAATTCAAACTTCATGAGAAGAATTCTCTTATACTTATAAGTATTTCACCTAATATTTTATGTAATATGTGTCCCATCATAGTTTTTCATATAACGTCATAACATTATTTCAGAATATCATTATTGAACATCATGATCCTCATCATAACGGGGAACAAATATGACTTTATCAATCTGATGTTTATTCTAGAACATTATTAAATTAGATTCATGTATAAATATAAACCATAAGTAATAATTAGTTTTATTAATATTCAATACATTGAATATACTTGTAATAAAATTATAAACTATTGGCCCGAGTAAACTAATTCCAACACCAACCCCACCTCCAATAGTCTATGAGTTGGTAACTAGTACCGAGTAATCATATCACACACATATGGGAGGAATTACATAACATACCTATAAACAGTCACACATATCCAATAAGATAAAATTATAAAATGTAAATTAACTCAATCAAATTGATTTATATAACTATGATACCCTCATAAGAGTACGACAATAAAGTATTGAAAGTGATAAAGGGGGAAAATACAAGACAAACCAAAAATTGTATAAGGATCAACCTACATAAAAGGAGAGGAATACTATCAAATGAAAACACCTAGAAAACAACTTCATCTATCTTGCTCAATCTATGCCCCAACAACTCCCTATCTTCCTAGGTCTCAATTAAAAGGGCCACCATCTGCATAAGAAATGAAACATACGGGCATAACCCATGAAAGGGATAGAGTTAAAATACCTAGTTGGACACTTTGAAATCAGTAAACATGTATCCTCAAGAATAGTAATCTTATAATAATGATATGGATATCAATTCATAAAAAATATAATATATACTCAGGAAGGACATTTTTCCTTCTGGTGGTAACAACCAAATTTCCAGCCAAAGGATTCTACCCATAACAATGTTCGTTATGGGAGAATACACTCCATGATACATGATATCACTAGAGACACTCATCCAAGAGGTTGGATCATTGGTACCTAACTAAAAAAGCACACTAGTCTATGAATATCCTGATTCTCATATGGGAAATCACAACAAGGATCACTAGGGGACACTAAGAACCCAATCGAGATCAACCCTCTATGTAGGGAATCATATTTCAATGATATCATAAACCAATATGAAACTACTTCCAAGATACAATACTATAAAAATGGCCAAGGGAAGTTCTACCCTTTTATCAGCGCTTTTTTAGCACTGATAAACGGGAACCCTTTATCAGCGCATTTTTTAGTATCACTGATAAAGGGGGGGGGGGTATCAGTGATTTTTCCTACTGATGATAAATATTTTGTATCAAAAAAATCATGAAAAATAAATTATTGTTATATAAGTATATTTATATTGATATAAATATAATATATATATTTTAAATTTGTTTTAGATACGTATAAATAGACTATTACATTTAATATATAAGAAATGTACTGAAAATGGCATTAAAATATTTTAAATAATATTGTTAATTAATGATTTTCAAATTATTATTGATCAAAAATAATTTAATAACAATTTGAAGATATGAAAAATAAAAACAATTAATAAATGATCTAAAATATGTTGAAAAGGTACCTCAAACTTCAAACGACCATAAATTTTGATCTGGGTGTCTGTTTAATCTCTACAGCATATCAAATCGAAGCCTGCGATGAGCTCTACATGCTAATGACTGAAAGGAACTTCTTGTCACATTTTTAGAGGCCAAAAAAGTCCCATAAGGCCACCAAAACTAAGTTTTTATTTGAGATACCCAGATTTGTTACCATTCAAACATGTATAACTTCTGATCTGGATGTCTGTTAGGCTTGTACCACATATCTTATCGAATATTGTTTCATTTACTTCATTTTGAATAGTTGTGGAGTTAAAACGTGCTTTGGCTAATATGTTATGGTCGTTTTACCATTCTATGGATTTTCAAATACACATATATATGTATTTATTCGTAAATATATATGTGTATGTCTATGTTTGTCTGTGCGTGTGTGTGTGTGTGTGTTATATATGTATGTATGTATTTATTTATTTTTTCATAAAAACACATAAAGAACTTATTTCATAAATGTATTTAAAACTAATCTTATAAGTATATAATAGTATACACATAAATATACAGATAAAAAATTATAACTAGGAATATATATATAAATAAATATAAATATAAATTAATATACTAATGAATATATTTATATACTATTATATGAATAAATATATTTATATTAATATGAATCTATATCAATATATGAATAAATATAAGTATATATATATAAATAAATAGATATATCATTAAATAGAAAAAAAACGAAATGGATTACTGGTAAAGGCGCAGCCGCGAAAGGGGGGAGGTCACTGGTTTGAGTTTGGGTGGAAGCAAAGGGGTGAGCGCGTGTGAGGAAGCGCAGGAAGGGTAGCGCATAGGAGACCACCTAGCGCTGATAAGGGGGGGTCAAGCACTGTTAAATGCTCTCCCCACATTATATAGTTCTTTCTTATTTTATTTTTATTTTTTGAATTTTATGAGCTCTTTTTAAAAGCTCTAATAAAGGTCCATTTTATCAGCGCTAAAAAAGGCACTGATAAAGGGGTCTTTTATTAGCACTTTTTTTAGCACTGATAAAAGGGACCTTTATCATCACTTTTTTGGAGCACTAATAAAAGAGACCCCCCCCCCCCCCCCGATATGCGCACTGAGCATTACATCGCTTTTTTGTGCTGTTAAAGCCTTTATTGAGTGCTGATAAATCCCATTTTTGTAGTAGTGATAAAAGATCAAATCACTTCTCAATGAGGTCACATCGATTCCAAGAGATCTACCTAGGGTATTAAATAATGGAGGATCACACTCTAGTTTCACAGAGGGACACCAAAATCTTAATTTAATACTCATCCTCTATAGGGGTTAATAATGCAATGATGTGGACGTAATGCCACACTATACACTCATGGGGATGGAGCAAGGGAAAAAAACACAACCAATATATGACATAATTTAAGAATATAATGGATCTAAATATGATTGGGGTGGGGGTGTGGACACAACATGTATTTGGGGTACACGGAAAATCCAACCAACCCTTATTCTGCCTATGTGTTTTTACCTTACATGACAAGAAAATTTTTATATACAAGGTGTGTAGAAATAAATCATAGAATGTATATATTTTCTATCACTCTTCCCATGGTTCTTGGCCATACCTGTGTATATTAGACCGTATCTATGTACTCCAAACGTGTCTGTGTACTTCAGCTTTTCTGTTCCCCAGAAACCTTCAAGTTACACATCATGTTTCTTAGAATGAGTCATATGACATTTGAGAGGGTCACATAAAATATTATATTTTACCCTGAGGGAAACCTTAGAACCACAAAAAAGGGGTCCCACGTGATGTGTGATATCATATTACACAATGTAAAACCAAATATTTAAAGATCTCATTGGTTTCTCTTCAATGTCATGCTCCATTCTTCCACCATTGAAACACTTATTTAAAATATTTGATCCATCATTGGCCAACACTTCCATCACCGAAGATCAAGATTTAGGGCTTGAAATACACTCAAGAAACACCCACACGTGACATCCATAGTTTATCAGTTGAATCTAGGATGAATGGGAACCACCAATTCATTCCAATTAGCTTTGAATCTCACTCTATCATTGTCGCACCTCGATCTCACCCTAGATATCGAACCACACTTGCAATATTAATCTATTATGCCTATAAATGGTCATGAAATGATTGAATATTGAGTATTCATTGAAATTTTGGAAATATAAAATAAAATTGCTATGAAACCAAAGATAAATCCCTAAACAGCAAGATATTAGGAATGAACCTCAACCATTATTATCTTTCATCCATGATTTGTTATAAAAAATTAGATGAATGAAGAGGTAAAATAACCAATGAACAAAAATAAATCTATCCCAAATAAATATACCATCGATGCAAAAATTAAAACTTATATTTGGAGTAGATCCAAATTCCACAATAAAAAATAAAGGAGATGTAATTCCACAAATAACATATCCTACATGGTGTTTGAATTGATCACTACTAAAGAATGATTATGTGTTTCCATCATTGGGGAGATTCGTGAATTCTGTTGGCACATGATCCTTCATCCTATATGATCCAACATCTTCTACCAAAGTTCCTCCAATTGATCATATCCAATGGTTCCTATCACTCACTCGGTTACATGGAAAACCCTTTGGTTGTTGAATAGCCCTGTTTAAATAGAAGAAGTAGGTCACAATGTCAAATAAAATAAAATAATATAAAATAATATAATATAAAATAAAATAAAATAATTAATTTTATTATATGTGCCCTCGATAATTATTTCCCAAATTCCCAATTCCAATAAAGGTTATGAAATTCCTATATTAAAACCCATATTCATAACTTAATGGTTCCCTCAGACTTATTATCTGAGCATCTGTTGAGGGTTTATTATACTTTTTTTAGAAAAATTAATGTGAATGATATTAATATATTTAATATTTTACAAAATAAAATTTAGGCACATTGGGATTTGGAATCTCATGCCATCTCAATTCCATTATATAAAAATAATCAATATAATATTATAGAGAAATACTTGGAAAAATTATAATTGTTACACCATTTGAATATATGAAATCAAAATTGGATCTAAAACGAGATCCCAATGGTTGATCAATGTTTTGTCAATATTCAGTCAATTTTTTGGGTGTTATAGTTCCCCTCAATACAGAAAGAAACACTATTATGATGCAGACAACATTTCTAGTGATATTCTAACTTCTAATTAGGAACACCACGTCAATTCCACATCATCACCATGTCACTGCAACATAGATTACACATTTCCAATCAATCTCAGATGTTGAAACTTATTTGATCATATCTTGATTAATCAAAACCCTATTTTGATAATCTATGAGTTTATTAAACCATTTTAAATCATTGTGATCATTACAGTGAACTATATTATTGTAGATTATACAAATATATTTAAAAAATATAATGTCAATTGAAGGTGTATCCATGGGTAGGAGGATTCTGTTGAATTATGAAAAACTAATATATTTTAATGTCTAAAATAGAAGATATACTTAATTATGAGGACCTATTTAACCTTATTGGGAATAAGGGAGTCAACCTTGATGCCCACAAGTAAGTATAGTAGATAATGTAAATTATAAGATGATCAATAAATCAACCAAAAGATCAATCACAATGTCAACCACCAAGCTACTTAGGAGACTAGTGCATATGAATTCAAGATGAAGTTATAAAATACATACTAGTAAAATACCACTATAAATAATATTTTATTATTAAATTAGTTGATAAATATTTATCTATAGAGTGTAATCCCTATATGAGAACACACCAGTGAGTTCCATATCCTTATGAATAAATTGGTGGATCTGATCGAGACTCTCACTAATGATGATTAGGAAACCACTTATTGTGAACAGTCCTAGATAATTGGGATTCATTGGTGTTGTCCCTTAGTAATTCAGAACCCCTATGAAAAATTACCACGGTCTGTTAAGGGATACACTATTCCAAGAAGATGACAAATAAAGGATACAAGTTACTATTATATAAAATCTCTCATTTTGGAGAAGTGAGGGGGAAAACAAGGTGGTCGTAAAGGGGTAGGAATTATAGGTCAAAGAAAGAGTAGAGTAATTTTCATTGATGGTAGGATACCAACATAAAAATTATTCCATTGTGGAATATAAGGACACATAAATATGAATTACCAAAATTTACTACACGATCATGGCCAAGGTAGTAATCAGAAATGAAAAAAATTATTTTCACACATGACAATCACTAGAGAAGTTACACATTGCTTTAATAATTAAATATGAGGTTTTATATACAGAAAAAGCCACCCAGATAGTGGAACACGAATTTGGAATCATTCAGGATGAGTCATGGATAACAGTGAACAAAACTAAACTCGTGTGTTTACTTCTCTATAATTCAATATGTTCACTTAATTTCTCTACAAATCTATATTTATGACATGTTGATCACTGAGAAGGATGCAACATAGATTATCCGGTTATTGAAGGAGTTATTTATGTCATTTGATATGAAAGAATTGGGAGTGGATTAAATGATTTTGGGGATACAGAACATTCATGATAGAAAGATAAGGATTCTATGGAAAATACCATGAGTAGTATGTTGCATGTCTTTTGAAATGTTTCAATGTTTCTTTATCTAAGATTGTGAGAATTCCTCTTTCTAGTCATCAAAATTTGAGAAGGAGTTCATTTCAGACATCTAGTGAAGAAATCATGTTGATTGAGATGATACCATAGTCCTTGGTAGTTAGAACATTGATATACTTTATGGTGAGTACATGGCTACACATTACCCATGTAATAATGACTGTGAGATGATTTATGTCTAATCCTAGGAAGCAACGATTGGATATAATCAAGTGGAGTATGAGGTATCTTAATGGTAAATCAATTTTTTCTCTATCCATTAATCGATATTAAAATATTTTAAATGGATATACAGATGAAGATAAAGATGGAGATCTAAATAGTTTGGATTCTATATCAAGTTTCATTTATATTTTTGTAGGAGGGGCTGTATAATGGCTTTAAATGTTGTAAAATTGTGTTGTTTATCCAAAATTAAATCAGAGTACATTGTAATTTAAAAAGTTGTAAAAGTGATTTTATATCTAAATTATTATATAGAATATATTAGATTCCTAAAAAAGGAGTATAGGGTTCATTATTATAGTTAAATTTCATGGGAATTAATCAATATGTATATGTACCATTCATAGACCGAGTATAGTAACATTCACCATTATAGGATGAGTGAGATGATGGATCAAGAATGACAATGACTTGTGAAGATCCACCAGAAGTAGATCCTAGAGGATAAATTGAAAAAGGTATTTTCTCTAGATATGATAAATCTTTGATGATACTCAAGTGAATTATATCAAGAGGGGGTAATTTATAGATTTTTTTCTAGCCACCTTATAGGTGGTTGGTTCACTGACGTATAGACTTTATTGTGGCTACTAGATTATAACACCCATAGATTTTAAAATAATTATTCTTTTTAATTAATTTGATGTATTGTGTTTTACGCTACAACAATAATATCTTGAACTATATGAAACACTGTGTTATCTTGTTTTATATGCAAACACTATTCTTGGGTTGTGTTGCATGTAAGAGCGACCTTCCTTAATAGCATGTGTTATACGCAATACCATGTTTTACTAAACAATGATATATTTTTATAATATGAATATTAACTAGAAATTATGATTATTATTAACCACATTTTTAATTTTATAACATTATAATTCATCTTACACATATTCTAGAACATGGTATGAGAACAAAATAAACTTTTTTGGGTAAAATAAGTATTTTTTCAAACAATTATTTTTTCTGACTTTTGATGGTGCACCCACATTAAATCGAGTTTCCTAACATGATTATAAATTTAATTTGACAAGTTGAACATATTCCTTGGAATTAGAAGAAAATTTTTTAATTTGGACAAATTTTTTATAGTATGCTGATAAGTTAATTATTTTGATGAATAGTAAAAATATGATAAATTTTATTTGAAAACAACTTTTTTCATCAAAATAATATATATTGTTAATATATATTATTGAATGGTTTTAAATTATAAATATAATATATTTTTACCATTAAATATAATATTAGTCAGTATAATAAATTTACATTGAATTCACAGGTAAAAACATTTCAATATTTTGCAATGTTTTAACATTTAAAACCCATTTTCTCAACAGTGGGATTAATTTTAAATTAAATACTGAAACTTCTGTGTTTTGAATTTTGAAAAATGGATTCCATATTTGTAATCAGTATGTACAGATTATGTTAATAGGCTAATTTTTTTGAATGCTTTATGAATAGTAACTTCGGTAAATATTATTTACAACAGTTAAAGGAAAATCAGGTAATTACGTGTAAAAAATATTATAAAATTACCCTAACACTTGTATTAATATAATTGGATGATTATTTTTCGTCCTAAAATATACTTGGGTCGAGATAATATGTTTTTTAACCCACTTGGATGTGAATAAGACCTTTAATTTATTTTATTTAAAGAAATTGAAATATGTATCACTCAAACATTAATAATTTATTTATTTTTAATAAAAGGATATACATAATATAAATTAGATTAAAAATACTAATTTGAAATAAAAAATTTTTTTTTCATCATCATAATTTATTTGTGATTTTTATAAAATTTATAATTACCTTAATAGCATATACATTAATGATGCAGAAATTATTTATTTAGTGAAAAATCAATAGTATAGTTTTTATTAAAATAATAATACCCATCAAAAGGATCAGAAACATGACCAAACCTTATTGTCCAAGTATATATACCCTAAACATCCAAGGGTCAGATTTTGGACCATTTGGAGCCTTATAAAATAGAATATGACATTTATATTATATTATTTTAAATGGTGTCAAAGTTGCCACCTTCATACTTTAATAAAGATTACATTTTAAAAGTTGGATGTTTTAGAATATAAATTCAAATAATAGTATTATTAAGAAATAGATTATATTTATCTTTATCTTAGTATATTATTTTTAATTTTCATGCAATAGATAAGTATATTAAATAATTATACAAAATTTTTTAGTAATTATTTTATTAAAAGAAATATAAAATTAATGGTTTTAAAAATATTAAAATAAATATTATATAAACTAATAAATGTTCTACAGGAATGTTATAAATTTATATGACATATTGGGAATTTATTTAATATTTTTGGTTCAATATGTCCTCTGTGTGGATTTTATTAAAATTCAAATAGATGAATAGTGTCAGAATTGACACTATTGATATTTTATAATATTAACATATTATTTAATTTTTTAAAAATCCCAAAAATATTTAAAAATTATAAAGTTAAATTTATATAGTCTTAAATTTCATAAAGTATACAATTATGAACAATTCACAACACATAAGTACGTATTTAAAACAATTTAAAATTTAGAATATTATTAGCACAAATAAAATTAAATAGATTAAATAAGGTTAAATCAATTTGATAAAGCTTAAAATAATTTCCCAACATGTATAAATTTTATTGGATGTTGATAGTACAACTCTATATCATCTCAAATTAAAACTTTCGTCATTTTGGAGGTTTTTATGAGGGGTTTTAGTTTATTATAAATTAATATTTTAGAGGTTTCAAAAAGTGATCATCCCCTCTCTTAAAAAAGAGAACCTCCTCCCTCTTATCTTCACTCCATTTTAAGTCCTCAGGCTAATCTAACCCCTACCAATTCCTCTTCTCAAACCTTATACTTATATTATAGAGTTTCTTTTCTTCTCAAAATGACAACTCTAATTCCCTAAGAAGAAGTTTAAAAGAGGCACGTCGAGGAAGAGGTAATCTCTTCTACCGATTATTTCAAGTTTCTTTCTTCTTCTAATTCCTCTTATTTAGTTTTTTTATTATAAATTAATATCATAAGTGTCATTAATATCCTAGAATTTTATTATAAATATGAAACTACCCTAATTCACCTTATATCCATCCTATGAAAAATGAAATCACCACGCGTGCGTATGAATGACTTACCGTCTCCACGCCGTGGTGTAATATGTTTTTCCACCACCACCATACTTGGATGGGAATAATGGTGGAAATAATAACTATATTTAATTATTATATAACATCATACTGATTTTAAGATATTATATCATCCTCAAAAATTCCATTCAATAATTATGGGAATGATATCATCGCTCGTGCGTATGTACGGATTACCATCTCCACGACGGGATGAGATTCATTCTCCATGTTAACAATTCCAAAATGATTATAAAGTATATTTAATAAATAATCATGAAATATATCACATAATAATGATATTTTATTTACTTATATGTTATTTAATTACTTCCATTCAATTTAATATAGAAACGAAAATAGTGTTCATGTGTACGCACGGCCTACCGTCTCCATGAACGGTGTATTTCATTCCATTTATCGATCTATTATATATAAATATATTATATTATGAATATATATTACATATAAATCATGTTTTACATCATGGAGGTATGTAATCATGATCTAAGTTATCATATGAATAATTTCAAGTCAAATCACATACGATAAAAAAATTATTTTACCCATTATGTTTCTTTAACATTGAATAGACAAATAAACGGGTAATATAAAGTCATAATTGAATCATATATGATATCATAACTATTATTATGGTTCTATTTTAAATCAATAATATTTTTAAACCCACTATAAAAGAGTATCATACATATATGGGTGAAATTCTACATAAGGAAAGGAATAATTATTCCAATCTCATTTTTATCCGGGATTGTTTATTCGTAAGTATTTACTGGGGTTATGTTCATCATCCATATCCATGTTATCTCAAAATGTTTTCATAAAACTTTACTATTCTTACATATGAATTTAAATTCATTTTACCCTTTTTGACTTTTACCACATGGTATGGAAGGAATCATTTTTTTTGTTTACCATATGAAGTAGTTTTTTACTTTTCCATCAAAAGTAAGAGAAGAATGTTTTTTAACATATATGGGAAGAAATAAAATTTATGGTTTAATAACCCCTTATTTTCCTGAATCTTCCTCTACAGGATTTTATTATTATTTTCAAAAAAAACTTTTCTTATAAAATTGGAAGGCATCTTGTGAAAAGGAAATCATTTTGAAGAAGAATGGATATTTTCCTCAAGAATTCACTCCTAGTGTTTTTGAAAAATATTTTCCATCTAAAATGACATTATTAAATATGTTTATGTTTCTAGTATAATTTCATTGTTATTTAAATGGTGTGGTTATTATATTTAGGAAATTATATCCATTTTTTTATATTGATTATGTTATGATGGGATGATGTTTATGAAACCTATTTTATTCTATGGGTTATAATGAATGATTTATGTTTATTTGGTGGGACACGTAATAATGATTTAATTATGAGATGGGTGGGACCTATATATACCTCCAATGCATTGGGTAATAATTTATATCTCATGAGATAGACTTGGATGGAATGGCATGTAAATCTGGTTCAGTAAAACATGGCTGGAACAGCAAGTAAACTCGGTTCAGTAATGGTCTTTGTCAACTATGATGGTTTTGGCAGCCATGCCCTGGCTACTATAGAAATAGTATCATGTTAATAATGGTTTTCAATAATTACGTGTTTTATTCCCATGATATTTTATCATTGTTAATGTTCCTTTGTGATCTATTCTTTATATACTGCAAACATTTATGTCCTTACTCATTTTTATGTTCAGTTTTTTAAGTTCAAATGTTTATGGATTGTTTGATGTTCTACATGTTTACCCTTAATGAGCATTTGAGCTCATCATTTTTATTTTTTATTTTCCCTAGGATATAAATATTGGTTTTATTTAAAAAAAAGTGGATGAACATTATGGGATATGTTGAAGGTCTATGTCCATGATTAGAAGATTTTGTTCCGAGTTTCCAAACACACTAAACTAAAACGGTAATTAGGCGTCTGTTTTGTTGTGTATTAAGTATTCTGTAAAAGTAAGGTAATGACCATGTACGTCAAGATTTGGGTATCTATATTTGGTATCAGAGCGATTGTTTATTCATACATTAGAAACTCGTATGAGAAAACTTTAGTGAGATCCCTAAAGATATTTATAAGGTATGTCTAGGGATGTCCATAAGATTATGTATAAGTTTAGGTTATAGTCCTAGATTTACAGTAGCGATCTTAGAATTATACCTAAGATGATAGATACTAAAGGTACTCCCCCTTTATTATGATGTTTACCTACTATGATTTTTTCTTCTCACACTATTCAATTTGGGTTTTAAAAGATGGATGGAACCAGAAAAAACCATGTTGATCAGTGTAATTGATAATGAAATAATGGTCCTTCGGAACAAACCAATGTTATGGGAGATAGAGTGGAAATTCTTATTACTATGCATACACAACCTATGAATCATTATGGACTTCCAAATTAGTAGAGAATGGAACAATATTCTATTGAGTCCTTCATGAGGTAACATCCACCATCTTTCAATGGGTCTTCGGATCCACTTATTGCTAAAAAATGGATCAGTACCATTGAAAAGATATTTTCTATACATCACTGTTCAGAACATGACAATTCATTTTGGCTATTTAACATTTAGAAGGTGAAGTGTACTAGTGGCAGACTCTAATTATGAATACAGGGCCCCAAGATGAAATTGAATCCATGGAATAGGACAAGCCCAATAACCTGTTTTTCAAGAATTACTTCCCTCGTATTCTTTTAAAAAATATGGAAAATGAGTTTCTTTGAGCGTAATAAAATGGATGATGAATCTGTTGGTATATAAGAGGCAGATTTTACAAGTCTTTCAAGGTATTAATCTGGGTTTATCATCCAACCTGAAAGTAAAGTTGATTGATTCTTCAATGGCATTAAACCAATTCTTGGAAGGGAATTTTCTATAAGAGACTTCAGTAGATATGACGAAATTGTGTGTTGTGCAATCATCGTAGAACTGGAAGTTGGGGATACATATCCATCTCATAGTTTTGACAATAAATGAAAGATGGAGTTCAAGGAAAAATCTCAAAACAATGGTGAAAATAAGAAGAATGTTTCTTTATGCTCAAAGTGTAGAAATAAGCATGGTGTAGATTGTCTTAAAGGGAATAGAAAATGTTTTTATGTGTGGAAAAGAAGTTCATCGAGTATCTGAGTGTGGAAGTAATGGGTAATGGTAGAAAATGTTGTGAATATAGAAAAGACTATAGAGAACGCACAACCAACACTTCAATGCTACAAGTGCAAGGAAATGGGAGTTATGCTAACAAATGCCCTAATCCTAGGGAAAAATATTATCGACATCAATAACCTCTTAAGGCTTAAGACAAAGGGATGTCACATGGGATCACTATTGGTGATTTTGAATATGACAACGAGGTGGAGGAATGATTAAGTGTATATGTAACGAGATTCCAAAATAGTGTTGTGGAATCTCATTTATAGTATTATAGAATATTGTAATATCTATGTATTGGTTTTCCAAAATTGTATGGTCCTGGTAACCATTAAAAGTGATTAAAATATTTTTTAAAAGAAGATGATATGCATATAATTAAGGGATAAGGAGAAAATAATTTGTTTGATATTATTAATGAGCTCATGACTGATATGAGGACAATGTGACTTCATGGTTTGAGTATATAGAAAATTTGGGATTTTGGTATGTGGAAAGAGTTATGTTTTGACAGCATTCATGTTTCTACTAAGTTTCTATGGTAATTAATTTTTCAATAGAATACATGGTTAATGTATTCACATGTTTATAATGTTACCAACATTATATATCTTATAATATATGGGGGATAAATGATGGTATTCACATGCTTGGTAGATGACCTATCTAGTAATCTTTTTCTCAATACTATGAGATTGGACAAAAGTATTTTGGATAAGTCTAATGATTGGAATGGTTTAAGTTAGATATTAGATAGTATTGCTTAATGCTAGAACTTTTTGATTTTGTTACTAAAATGTTATAATAGTATTGTTTTAGAAAAAATACAACCCATATGATGAGCGACAACTTGTCGCGTCGGACAGGGCTACGGGAATTGAACCCACAACCGAAGTGAGATAAGACATTATCGCCTATCACTATTATATAGGATGTCCTTGGTTTGTATAAATTAGTTTTATTTTATTAAGTGGTATGATATATGAAGTATTTGTCCATTTTTCGAGCCATATATGATTAATATCACTATATATGGACCTATGTATATTTAATAACTTTTGTTAACCTTTTGTTTGAGACAGATGGAATGACCCATCATTCTATCACACGATATGCTAACACTTCACGAATGACAAATTCAACTTAATTTCATTAAGATATTAAGTTTAAATTGTTCATGGAATGAACAACGATTATATTTTACCAAAATCAAGTAAGAATTTCTTATAATTAAAATTTTTCAAATTTAAGGAAAGTATCTTGAAAACCAAAAATGTTGTCATTGTACCCTCATATCTGATGAATCATATGGTACCTTAGATCATCACAAATTTATGGCCTTTTGATTATTGGATTTTTCATAGCTATGTTCTCTACCAATCTCCAGCATAACATGATGGTTATATTTCTCATCCATATCCATGTTTTCACCTATGTTCTCCTATGTGGAAACCAATTAATGAGTTAATTTGGGTAACTATTACGTTTCTAACATTCCTTTTTAATGTGGATATTTATTATTCCTTTTTACGATGTGGGTTTCTATTAATGAAAATTTCATGTAGTAAATGATTTATAACCCCAAAAAATTATGAGAGCATAATTCATTTCAAGGGGATAGAATGTACCATACTGAGATTATATGAGAAATATTTTTTTAATTACTTTGATGCCATGTGAATTACACAACACCAGGATTAGATTTCACTATACACAACACCGTATTAGATTGTTGTATATGAAAACACTATTCATGGCTTGTGTTGCTCACTAGAGCGACCTTCCTCAATAGCGTGTGTTGTACGCAATACCAAGTTTCACTAAACAAAAATATATTATTATAATATTATTATGAACATTACTTTATCAATATTATTAACTAAATTTTGAACTGTATAACATTATCATTCATCAGACACATATTCTAGAACATGGAATGAGAACAAAATAATTTTTTCACGTAAAAGAAGTATTTAAAAAAAATTGTAGTATCGTCGCCTTTTGATGGTGTACCCACATTAAATCTAGTTTTAGACATGTTTATAAGATCATTTTTACAACATAAACTTCTTCCTTAGAATCATGATATGAAAATTTACTTGGATAAATTTCTGATATTATTCTGATAAGGTTCTTATTGTGATGAATAGTGAAAATACGCTAAATTTTAATTGAAAAAACTTTTTTCATCAAAATAATTTATATGGTTAAAATATATTATTGAATGGTTTTAAAGATTAGATAGAATTAATTTTTACCATTTAATATAATGTATGTTATTAGCATTAATTTTACATTTAATTCATAGTTAAAAACATTTCAACATTTTGCAATGTTTTAACATTTAAAACCCATTTTCTCAACAGTGGGATTACAATTAAATTAAATACTGCAACTTCTATGTTTTGAATTAGGAAAAATGGATACTATATTTAGTATCATTAGGTCCAAATTATGTTAATATTCTCCTTTTTATATCATGGCATTATGAATAGTAACTACGGTAAATTTTATTTACAATAGTCAAAGGTAAATCCGGTAATTAAGTGTAAAAACAATATTATAAAATTACTCTAAAACTTGTATTAATATAATAGGATGATTATATTTCGTCCTAAAATATACGTGGGTCGAGATTGTTTCTATTTGAACCCACATGGATGTTATAAAGACCATTAATTTATTTTATTTAAAGAAAGCGAAATACATCTCACTCAAACTTTAATAATTAATGTATTTTAAATATAAGGTAATACAAAATATAAATTCGATTATAAATACTCATTGTAAAGATAAAATGTTTTTTTCATCATGGTAATTTATATTTGACTTTTTAGAAATATATAATTATCTTAATAGCATATACATTAATGATGTAGAATTTATTTATTTTCTGAATAATCAATAATATAGTATTTATTAAAATAATAATACCCCTCAAAATGACCAGACACTTTACCAAAAATTATTGGTCGGGTATATCTATAACCTAAACTTCTAAGGGTAGACTTTTGGATCATTTGGAGCCTTATAAAACATATTATGACATTTATATTATTTTATTTTAAATGATGTCAACGTTGTCACCATCATACATTAATAAAGATTACATTTGAAAAGTTGGTTGTTTTAGAAGATAAATTCGACTAAAAGTAATCTTATGAAATCTATTAGATTTAACTTCATCTTAGTAATTTATTTTTTATTTTTATTCAAAAAATATGATAATTAAATAATTATACACAAATGTTGTAGTAATTATTTTCTTAAGAGAAATATCAAATAAATCTTTTTAAAAATATTATAATAAACATTATATGAACTAATTAATGTGCTACACGAATTTTATAGATGAATATGGAATGTTGGGAATTTATTATATATTTTGGTTCGAATATATCCTCTGTATGGATTTTATTAAAATTCAAATAAATGAATAGTGTCAAAATTGACACTATTGATATTTTATAAAGATAACATATTATTAAATTGTTTAAAAATCACGAAAATATTTAATAATTATAAATTTATATTTATATAGTCATAAATGTAAATTTATCCAATTATGGAAAATTCACAACACATAAGTAAGTATTTATATCAATTTAAAATTTTCAATATTATTACAACAAATAAAATTAAATAGATTAAATAACGATAAATCAAATTGATAAGGTCTAAAATAATTTCCCAACATGTCTAAATTTTATTTTCTGATGATATTACAACCGTATATCATATCATATTCAAATTTGAGTCATTTTTAATGTTTTTAGGTGGGGTTTGAGTTTATTATAAATTATTATTTTGGAGGTTTCCAAAACTGCCCCTATCCTCTCTTATAAAAGGGAACCTCCTCCCTCTTCTCTTCACTCCATTTTAAGCCTTCATGATCATCCAACCTCTAAAAATTCTTCTTCTAAACCTCTCTAGTCAATTATAGAGCTTCTGGTCTTCTCAAGAGGCCAACCATACTGCCCTAAGAGGATGTTTAAAATCCGCACGCTGAGGAAGAGGTAATCTCTTATACCGATTCTTTCATGTTTCTTTCATTTTCTACTTCGTCTTATTTAGTTGTTTCATTATAAAGTAATAACATCAGTATCACTAATATAATGATATGTTATTATATATATGAAACAACCCTAATTCACCTTATATCCATTCTATGAAAAAAGAAATCACTCCGCGTCCGGACGTACAGATTACCGTCTCCAGGTCGTGGTGTAATCTGTTTTTTCACCACCACCATACATTGATGGTTATAATGGTGGAAATAAAAACAATATATAATTATTATAACATTATAATTATTCTGATATATTATATCATCCACTATAATTCCATTCAATAATTATGGGAATGATATCATCGCTCGTGCATATGTACGAATTACCGTCTCCACGACGCGATGAGATTCATTCTCCATGTTAACCATTAAAAAATGATTATAAAGTATATATAATAAATAATCATGAAATATATGACAAAATAATGATAATTTATTTATGAATATTTTATTTACTTACTTTTAGTCAATTTAATAAGGAAATAAAATGAATGTTCACGCGTACGTACAGCCTACCATCTCCTTGAACGATGTTTTTTGTTCCATTTATCGATATATTATATATATTATATATATTATATATATATAAATATATTTTATATAAATCGTTTTTAAAATTCTAGAGGTAACTAATCATGATCTAATTAGTCATATAAATAATTAAAAGTCAAAATGCGTACGATAAATGAAATGATTTTACCCAAAACGCTGATTTAACATGAAATTGACAAATAAACGGGTAATATAATATCATAAGTTAATCATATATGATATCATAATTATTATTATGGCTCTGAAATAAGTTAATAATATGTTTAAATCCACTATATAGGAGTATCGGACACATACGGAAGAAATTGGACATAAGGTAAGGGGTACTTATTACAATCTCGTTCTTATCCAAGATTGGTTATTCGTAAGTATTTAATGGTGTTTTGTTTATCATCGATATCCATGTTTTCTCAAAAAAATAATAAATTTTTTACTATTATTCCATTTATTTTTAATGTAATTTTTACGCTTTTTGGCTTTTACCACAAGGAATGGAAGGAATCTTTCTTTTGTTTACTATACGATGTACCTTTTGACTTTTCTGGAAAAAATATGAGAAGAATGTTTTTTGACATATATGGTACGAACATATTTTTGAGGTTTCATAACGACTTATTTTCAATGTGCTTCCTCTACAAGATTTTATTATTGTTTTCAACAAAATCCTTTTCTTTTAAAATTTCATGGCATTTAGTGAAACAGAAATGATTTTGAAGAAGAAAAGATATTTTCCTCAAGAATTTATTTCAAGTTTTTTATCTAAACTATTTTCCATCTAAAATGATATTATTTAATATGATTATGTTTCAAGTATATTTCTCTATTATTTTTATTGTGTGATTTTTCTTATGATGAAATGATATACATTTGTTTTACATGGATTTTTTTTGATGGGTTGATGTTTATGAAACCCATTTTATTCTTTGGGTTATGATGAATGAATTATGTTTGTTTTTTTTCACATGTAAGAATGATTTCATTATGAGATGGGTGCGACCAATATCTCACTCTAATGTATTGGGTAGTTATTTATATCTCCGAAGATAGACATGGCTGGAACAGTAAGTAAATGTGATTCCACAATATAGGGATAGAATGACAAGTAAACATGGCTCAGTAATGGACTTTGTCAACTATAATGGTCTTGGTAGCCATGCCTTGGCTACAATGGAAATCATATCAGATGATTAATTGTTTTCCACAAATACATGTTTTATTCCCATGATATTTTATCATGATTAATTTTCCTTTCTGATCTATGCCTTATGTACGGCCAAGATTTATTTCATTACTCATGTTTTATGTTCATGTTTTTACGTTCAAATGTTTATGGATTGTTTGATGTTCCCCATGTTTACCCTTAATGAAAATTCAAGCTCACCCTTTTTATGTTTTCTTTTCCATAGGATATAAATAATGGTTTTAGGTAAGATAAAAATGGGGGAAGAAATTTATGGGAGATTTTGAAGATCTTTCACCATGATTAGACGATTTTGTTCCGAGTTTCCAAACACACTAAACTAATACGATCTTTGGGAGTCTATTTTTTAATGTAATAATCATTCCACAAATGTAATTTAATGACCATGTACGCCAAGATTAGGGTCCCTACATAGATGTTCATTAATAGTTACAGTTTCTACCATAAGAGAAGACTAGTTTTGGTGGAGATTAGTGGGTTTTTTTATCAAACATGATTCCTCTCAAAGTATGTATAAAAGGAGGGCCATGAGATCCTTCTATCATTAACATATTTGATCAAATTATATCTTGGTTTTTGAAATATTCATACTATGAATGATCCATTAGATTAGAGGGATCCCTAAGTGATCCATGTGTGTGAGTGAGAGATATATAGGGATTGGTTTTTTGTAATCCTTATTTATGTTGGAATAAATAATTTTATATACTTCCGTTATTCTCACTTATTGATTAGTTAATCATAAAAACATACATACACATAATTTAAAAAATGAATGAAGTAGTCTTGATGACCCTCTTCATCCCATAAGATTCCAGATCTGATCCCATTAGTTAGGGCTGATGTTGGTGTGGACATACCCTTTTATTTTCATACATCACCAATCCAACTAGTACTAACCTTTCCGTGCACCTAAAAACCAAATTTATATAATATTAAATAATTTTTAAGTCTCTATAGAACTAGAATGATGCATCATTATTGTTTCACTAGATAAGAAATTCTATTCCTACTTATGAAACACGCCACTATAACTCTTTGAAATCGCAAAAATTCAGAATTTTATTCAATGAATCAATTTTTAATACCCCATAACCCTTTAATATCCTAATTCCACATCTCTAAAGTTCCATACAAAACCAACATTACTATGATAAAAATTATCCACCGAACCTCAAATATTCCCAATGTTATTCCATAATGAAGCACTGTAGTATTGTAAAATTTTAGTCCAACAGGCCCTTGTTTCTTTAGATTATGATTTTCTCCTTGTTATCTTAATCAATGTAAAACATTATTTTTTGTATTTGGTTTACTAGAAAAGCTATGATTCAATAAATCCAATTTCTATTCCCATCTAGCTTGAACCCTTCTCATCCATCCATGCATCATGAGGAAATTTAACTTCCGTCAGATATCTAATCCTAATAAACCACTAGGGGCCCTGTTTCACTAGGGAGAATATCCAATAAAGCATATCATTTCAGTCACCAAACACCTATTATACCTAAATAAATCTCCCCATTTTCTATTATAAACTTTCAACTGGTATCCATTCATATCTAGAATTCAATGATCCTTCAAAAGATAATGAAGCTGATCATTCCAAGCTACAACCCTCTATTATAAATCCCATTACATTGGTGTACATCGAAAAAAACCTATTAGTTAAATACAACATTAAATATACAATGGTTTATTTTGTAACTAATTCATATGAAACCCTTATATAACTATAACTAAACATTATTGTATGTTCAGTTAGATAACTTCATAAGAGCAGTCTTTAATATCCATGTCACACATTAACTTTAACCATACGATTGATATAATGCATTATCTCATAGAATTAAATGTTGATTTAGATTGAACACCTTTCACTTAACTATTGTAGGTTTTAGATCCTTATGTATCAATTTAAAAATTTTGTTCTTTTGGTAAAGAATTCAGTTTGACCTAATAACTTTAGTTGTTTTCTCAATTTCTTTTGTAACCAGTCCAGCTTCTAGAAAAACAATGATTTGATTTACATTGATTATGTCCTAGTTATGAAAAGGTCTATAAAATGAATCCATACACTTTTTTGTGAAGTAAAAAAGTTTATGTCACCTTCAAGCCTACCTTTATATTTCTTCCTTACATCTCTCATTATCTTCACTTCTCTAGTAAATAAAGGAAATCCACGGAAAATGGTGATGAATGTGACCTAGAAAATACTATATTTTGAGTAACCAATCCCCATATGTCACTATATCTTAAGAAATGAATCGTGGAATTATAAGAGTACCACCCAACATGGAATTCAGTATAACCAATTTATACAAGGATAAAGCTTCAGATGTAATGGGGGATATCAATGTTTGTATAGATTTTTAATTTTGTGAGTTTTTATATGTTATTATCTATTTTAAAATGGGAAGAATGCACGATTTCATGGGAAAATATACTACTTGATACTGTGGAGGGGGAGGAATACAATTTCCAATTGCTATCTACATTTCTTCTATTGTCCAACCAGAATTATTCAAGAGGGATTATTTCTTTTATTTTAGTTTCACCTTTTATACTCTTGCTTTCTACATGAATTAAAACTACTGATTTTATATTATATTATTTTTGGATATTATTATTGGTTGAATTAGAGATGTTTTGTACAACTATTATGTTATTATTCTATCATTTATTATTGACTAAAATACTATCCCAATTGGAAGTATTCTTATTTGACTTGGATTTAACTGAATTATAACAAGTGATGGTAATTGTATACTTTTTTATCATGGAACAATCAATTTAAATCATTTTTATTATAAAAATGGGTTATTTTAATGATTATAAAGAGAATAAAAATCATTTTCTATAAATATATATTATTCTACATGAATTAAAAATTCCTTCATGAGACACAACATTACTCATAATATAAGTACCAATAGGTGATGAAGGGTAAAATCTTTTGAGTTCAAAGGATTGGGAAATTAAATGATAGGTGATAGAAAAAAAATTTATTTTACCTAATAGAATTATTTATGAAACATAATGATGATGATTAAATTTTTATTCTGTGTAAATGAGTAGAATAAGAAATTACTTCATTAACTAATGGTGAGGTGATTTCAAATCAATTTTTACATAATAATTATTCCATAATGTTTAAAATATTCAAGAGTAGTACATATTTAATAAACCATGTCAATCTCAATACCCAAAACCATTTTATCTTTTAAACTCATTATCATAATGTTTTCTTATTTATTTTCAAGGATTTTTATTTCCATTTTCATTAAACCCTCTATTATTCTTCACCATTTAATTTTTTTCTTTTTTCCTCATAGATTGATATATTTTTTAACTTATTCACACTTATTTCTCATGAGTTGTTCACATCACTACTAAACACGTACACATATTACTATCCCTTTTACTTTATGGTTAGAGAAAAACCATTGAAAAATGTCACCTTTCCCAATGGATTAAATCCTTTATCAAAATTATATCCATGTATTGGTAAAATAAATATTTTTTTGTTAGGCCTCAATTATGGGTATTATTCAATAGTTGTCGGGTAATTTTGAGAACCTACGTCAAGTGGTTCAAAACTACGTAGCATGTACACTTAGTCACATGAGGTTGGAACCTAAGTGATTCCCCAAAAATGAACTATGTCCAATTTTGTGTCATATAATTGAACATTTTTTGAAATTATCATATTGGAATTATATACATATTGTGATGTCTAGGACTATAGACCAATAATTACTAGGTTATGTAACTTAATCACATATTATATGTAATTTGAAGTTACACGAAGTGTCATATTTACACTCTAGAAAAATCCTATCCAACAATTGATGACAAAATATGATGTATGCTAATTGGTTAAATTCCATGTGATATTTAACTCTTCTATAAAAACCCCACACAATATTGAAATGGGAAACGATATTTATGGGTTCATTAGGAAATAAATATAGTTATTTATTGTATAGGACAACAGATAACCCATGATAATTTCAATCAAGAGTGTAACCAATAGAATGAAATAATAAATTCTTAAAATAGGTAGACCTCACTATACATTATTTTCATCTTCAATGGAAGTAATTTTTATTGAAATTAATTAATTTAAACTAACATGTTACAACATTTCATGGTATCATCCATCACTAGAATCAGATAATTCCTTGGTTAGAAATCTTTTATGAAATGGTGTGATATAACCACCAACTATAATCAAAGTGGAAATAAAATAATCAGTGGGGATTCACCCAATATAGAATGAAATACAATATTACTAATGAGGTAAAATAAAATCCATTTTATATGAATAATTAACTGAATAAAGTATCCTCTTGGAGTTCTAACCTTTAATATATAATAAAATAGAAAAACCTTTTATCTTCGACATTATTTTTTAATCAAATAATTATAATAATTTAATAATAATTTTTTTAAAATCATCCTATTATGTATTAATAAGATAAATTAGAAATGATAGTAAACATGTAATAATTAACTAAATGATATAATATATCACTCCATAAAATTACTATGGTTTGGTAAAAATGACTTATAAAGACACTAACCATGGGATGCTTACTATCACTATGTTCTGGTTTAAGATTTAGTATACAATATCTAAGAATATAACACATAAAAAAATCATCACATGCCTTATTGATAAATTCAAAACTCTATTTTAATATTTCAAAACATATTTTTCACATGATTATCATAATATATTTCAAATTTTGGGAAAAACTTTTATACCAAAATAGATCCTAACACTAGGTCCTTATGAGAGATCTAGAGGGCCTTTGTGAAACTAAGAAAAAAATTATTAATTCTATAATGCATAATTTGAATAAAAGATTTTCATATAGATAAATTCCATTGTTATTAATTCTATAAATGGGTCTAGAATGATCTTGATTAAACACCCTCACATCTCTATATGAACATGACACACACCAGGCTTATCAGCTATACATTATTTTCATTCTTATATAATAATTTTATGATTCATCTAATGACCAATAGAGATTGAAGATATCAATATAGAATAGGATATCTGATATGTTCATTATTCTCTGATATAAACAGATCAGTTTAAATGAAAATATTACATGTTATTCGTCTAAGTA
The DNA here is from genome assembly GCA_963277665.1 of Viscum album. Taxonomy (NCBI): domain Eukaryota; kingdom Viridiplantae; phylum Streptophyta; class Magnoliopsida; order Santalales; family Viscaceae; genus Viscum; species Viscum album. Next base: position 714,943,306 of record OY728133.1, on the reverse strand, counting down.
GTTTAGAAAATAATAATCCACTCACATAAGCATGAATTAGAATTTCCTTAATTTTATTCATTTATGGGAAAAATTGTAATATATTTAATAAAAGTGGAAGAATAAAATCCCAGTTAAACTCTAATTAAAACATGATCATCAATATACCCTACCACTCACTAATTAACATATCCTCATGGTTAGTGTAATAATGGAATAAATGTTTGAAATTTCACATGATTAGTATTTTATCAACCTCATATAATGTGGTTTCATATTAAGCATACTCCAATAATTATATAAATGAACAAAATATATTCTATTTGATAAAATTTTATTGGTTATTCTATTTTATAATTATCTAATTATTATATCATGAATCTATTCTGTGTTGTTTTTAAGATTCAATTCACACTAATAATAACATATCATCACAACCTATAATAATATATGATAATGATCAATTTAGGATATATAACTTAATTATTTAAAGGGTTTATCATATTTTACTATTTATGTTTTATGTATAAAACCCACATAAATAAATTATAAATATATACAAACATTATTATAATACCAAGAAATATTTTAAGACCATTACGTATAATATCTCATATATATGTAATATAATGAAATTAAAAATGAACCCATTTATTATTTCATGTCAATGGTTTTTTAAAATTATATTCTTAATATTAAATTATATCCACCTAAAAAACCATTATATCACCCCTCTCAATGATCTCTAAAATGAGATCATAATTTAGAAGGACGTGTTTGGATTTTTGATGAGACTATGATACATTTTCTTCATTAATAAATCAATTTTTATCATATAAAATCAAAATTTATCCCTCAGTTATAGGAACTCGAAAAATATAAATAATGAACATATTCATCTAAAAATATTCTATTAGAGCTTCTAAATGTAGTGTTCTTCTCTACCTCTTTGGTTGAGTTTTTCACATTGGTATTTTTGGAACTCTTTGTACTCATAACTCTAAAATTGAGGAGAAACATGAAAATAAATTGAGATATAACATTATCCTTAATATTTTATAAAGTATAATCATTATAAAAATTTATAATGAATTCATGTATATGGTGACCCAAGAATTTTACACATATTATTATTTATTTTTTAACATAGACATCAATTAACACAACGCAAAGATAGTGGGGCTTATTGTCTTTGGAATACTAGGTTTTTAATATATGAAAAAAAATCTAAAAAACTCTTTATGGTTTTATCCATAATGAGCTTAAAATCCATTTTTTATCGAAAAAAATTATATTTTGACCTAGGTAATACATAAAAGAAATGGTTGAGCTATAAATCATATCAAGGGAATAAATATTGTAATGGAGCATAGAATATTAGTCATAAAAATAACATGATATAATTAAATACAAGTCTCATGATTAGTAATATGGAGGAATAATGTAATGTTCATGGAATAAAAAGATAATAATAGTATAAGAAAGTTAAAACAACATAAAACATGACATAAACATAATTAAAGACTAACTTCCAAGACAATATCACATGGTGGAAAAATTTCCAGCACGGATTTGGTTTAATCCATTATCCCATACATAAACCCCATGAGGAAAAAAATTACCCAATGAATTAGAGTGATATCTAGGAACAACCGTCATAACATGTACATTCATATGTGGTCTATATATTTAAATCAATCATAATGGATAAACATAATGATTACCTTTGAAAATATATTGGTTGCATAACAAAATCAAATAGCCTCAACAAATGGATTTTCATTTGGTTTCCATGAAAGAACTTATTTATCAATTATTGTGAATTAATAAACAAAATTCATGAGAAATTTTTTCCAATTTAAATGAATACATCAATAGAGTTGAATAATCACATTGGGAATGTACCACATTAGCGTGCATTTAGGAAAAAGGGTAATGAGTCTTTAAAGAGCGTAAGGGAACAATAATCTCCAAAAAATCATAAATTAACTAAAATATGTTTCCCAAATAAAGTGAGTTATTTTATAAAATATCATTGTTTTAACACATTTTAAGGTGTCATACTTGTAATGGGGTAAGAAATAAAGATGTTCCCTTTAATCGGGGAATTCTTTTCAAGAGAAATAAAGAAGGGATGATTTTAAAATATATATATCCCCATGAAGGAATGGTGAATTAAACTAGTTATTTTAAACTTACATAGGTGAGGATATTACTCAAACAGTTAGGTTACTCTTCTTAATCACCATATTCTTATTCTAACTGTTAGGTTACTATTTCAATGGTCAAATAACTATTACAATGGTCATATGGTTCCCTAATTCATATAAATACTTCATATTTTATTCATTATACATTCATTTATATTCTCTATCAATGATATATATATATATACATTCAAAATGCATATTTCATTACTAACAATATACTTCATTTCTACTGAATTATTCATTAATGCAATTATTCTTGGGGATCGAGTATATACAAATTTTTATATTATTATTTTTTTCTAGTTGGAATACTTTAAATTATTATAGACATTTTTATATTATAAATTTAATGATAAAGTTAATATTATATTTTTTTAGTTTCCTCTTGTGGTGCATATTCTTTATACAGAATTACTAATTATAACACAATTATAATAAGGTAAATTCCATAGATAAAATTTCACAATGTTACATTATTCCGACCATAAGAATCTTTTCCCAAAAAATTCCATTTTACATAACAATGTGAAAAAGGTTAAGGGTAATTTTGCTTTATCACTTCCCACAATTCCCATGTCACATCCCTATACTCATGGTTTTTCCATAGCACATTTACTTGGTGAGTTATCTTATTAAGCATAAATTTACTTGTATGGTAAAATATCTTCAATATATTCTACACTTAAAGAGGTTATTTCCCAACTATAACACGCCAAAATTTAGTACAATTGAGAGACCTGGTTTTCAATTCCTCAAGAGGGTTATGTGAAATATTTCATATACTTGATAAATAGTTGGTGGGAGTGTTAGTTCATAGTCTACGACATTGACGTGATTGAGAATCTCAAAGGGTCCAATGTACATATTAATTGGATTTCACTTATTCCCAAACATCATGAATTTCATCTATGGAGATATGTGTAAGAATAAATTTATCCAAAAAATCAAACTCTAGGTATCACTGATGATTTCATGAAAATGTCTTATTTTGAATTTGAGTATCCCTGATGTACTGTAGAATGATATTGATCTTTTATACCATTTCCTTGACTATTTTAATACCCAATAACTTGAGATCGCCAATATCATCTATGTACATTAGTGCTCTACATATATTCTCATAAAGGTCCTCATATAGATCCATTTGGGTGATTGAGTGGATAATATTATTATATGAGAACTTGAATAGGACAAATTATTGATCCGATAATAATTTTAATTAGATATATAATTCCCTCAGCATGTAATCTAGTTTATAGATAGTTCACTAAGATTTGACATCTATTTGGGGATGATAATCTACATTTATGTTCGATATAGTATTTAGAGAATATTGTTGAATCATTATAAACATAGAGGCTAATATTAAAACTCAATCGAATATAATAAATAATGGTCTTTTGTGAAGAACTACCACTTCTCTAATATACATCCTTTCAAGTTAATCGAGTGAAAAGTCCTCTCAAATAGTGACTAAATTAGAATACTTGGTAAGACGATCCACCAAAACCCATATAACATTATTTCTTCTTGATTTCCTTAAAATACTAGAGACAACATCCATTGTGATGTTTTTCCATTTCCATATAGGTATGGTAAATTTTTGAATCATAACCTTAGATATTTCCATTTTATTTGTCACCTATTAATATACATGGAATTTTGATGTATATTTCGTGACCTCATTCTTCATATTATCCCACTAATAGTTCTCTCAAGAATCTTGATACATATTTATCTTTTTAGGTTGACGGGGAAGGTAGATTGATGTGAATCATTAAATATATTGTTCTTTATCATTGGAAATTATGGTAGATATATTCATGAACTAAATATTACCAAACCTTCTTCCTAAATTTGGAAATCGAGGGTTTTTTATTATCTAATAAATTCCACCTTATTCTAAATATCTACATTATATCTTTGAGCATCCTTTTTATTCTATAGAAGGTATGGTTGAACAATATTTGAGAAAGGAATGATTTCTTTCTATATTTCATGATTACCATATCTATACTTTTAAAGTATAATAAGATTGGATTTTTCTCAGCATTCATCATTGATACAATTTGTAGATCCTTTATATTTATAACATATGTTACTTTTTTTGTGTTATCAAAGTGGTAGTGGATTGAAAAACCATTGTCTTTGATAAGAACTACCCATAATTTCAAGAAGATATTAATCAGCTTCTATGTGAATATATACTTTAGGAACTTATAGTCCAAATATATTTAATAATTATTCCCATAGAGATAATTCAACCATATTTCCATTTTGAATATCACTTCAATCAACTACATATCATATGTTGGATAACTATGATCTTGGAATCTCAACTAATTTTATGAATATTACATCACATTATAATTGTATATTAGTAAACATCCCAATCCCTTCATTTAAGAATCAATATATACCATGAATGGTCCCTACTTGTGGGTTGTGTAAATACTTGTTTGGTGGTGATCCTATTTTATAAATCCTTGACACACTTCACATTCGTTAGTCTATAAAAACGTTATCCCCTTCTTTGTAAACATGTATAGTGGGATTGAACCTCATGATAAGTTTCTCAAAAGCCTTCAATAATATAAAGATAATATATTAATGTAATGGATCTCAATTAATGATATTATTTCTTTCCACATCACAATTTCTGTTGTCTTAAAAGACTCAATAAATATTCTTTTTCTAGAGATGACATACCCAAATAATGATAATTCCTCCAACCAAAACACAAATTTACTATTTTTTTCATATATATTATCCTTCCATTTAGTTATTCACAGAATATTCAAATGATTCTCATATTCCTCATTACTTTTGGAGTATTTCAAAATATCATCTATGAACACCACTATAAATTTGTCGAGGATATCTCCAATGGTTCTATTGATCATGTCTATAAATATTTATTGATCATTAATGAGTCAAAAGGGTATCACTATGAATAAATAGTGTCTATATTTTTTTTTTAAATATATTTTTTTGGAATATATTCCTTCTTCAACATCGATAGGTGATATCCCAACCAATGTTCCACTTTAGCAAAATAGTAGGCCCTATTTAGTTGATCAAAACATTATTATATCTATAGAAGGTGATAATATTTATTTATGGTAGTTTTATTGAGTTAATGATAATAAAAATAGAAAAACATTAAATCATCCCTCTTCTTGATGAATAAGGCCAACACACTTCATTGTGAAGCATTCCAGTATATAAAACCCTTTTCAAGAATCTCTTGTAACTACTTATTCAGTTCTTCCAAATAAATGGTATCTATTATATAATGATTATTATATATGGGAAGATATATACATATATATAATATTTATGGAAAACTCAAACTCTTGGTTAGTAGAAATTTTAGGAAACTCTTAAGGGAATATATTAGTATAATCCCTCAAACTTGTATTGTCATTAAGAATAATTCTCAATTTTGTCTCAATCATTTCTGCCAAATATGCTTGCTCATAAGGAAATAATATTGAAACATGATATGAGGATTCAAAATGGGAGTCCTTATCCTAAATACACTCATATAGAATTTGATGATGAATTAGGATGTGAAGCATGATCTCCCTCTCCAAAAACATGATATTGGATTTATATTAGGAGAACTAATACATGCCCAATATTACATCAAACACCACTGAAGAAGGTAAGATAAGATTTTATGGGTGATTCAATAAACAAAAATTGACTGGGGAGGAGTTATATACTTAGGATAAACTAATTTCTCCATTTTCTATTCTCATAGAGAACCTAGCCACCATGTTTTGAGAAGCAGTTTGAATAAATCTACTAAACATTAAAGATATAAAAAACCCATACAAATATAATCGAATAGTAAGTTCATTACTATTTATTGAATAACCAATGTACCAATCATAAAATCATTTTTGGGACCAACCTCATTGGTAGTGGTATCATGTTTCCTTTATATCTATCTACACATTAGATGTTTTCATCATTTAGTGTCTCTTACAACCATTTGTTTTGGAAATTGGTTAAAATAATTTATTTGTTCCTTCAAAATGAAATACTAAACAACATGTTCTTTATTCACGTGAACATTATTTTCATCCATAAAATTACTGTGTTTATTTATGTCTCTTTTCTTAAATTATCCTCATTCCCTTATTTTCTATAGATGAAACATCTACCAATTATTTTGATATAATTTTCAAGATACTAATTCCCACATTATTTACTCATGTAAAATTGAGTTTTATTTCCTCTATTTGATTTATTATTTTATCATCCTGATGAGAACCTTGTTTTATTGTTTTATCTTAAGGAACATGAAACCACTTAGAGTATCCAATATTAATCTATACCTTGAGAGAACAATGAAAAATATCTTCATTATATCAGTGCCTCAAATAACCATAGATTTTCATATACTAAGAATTAACTCACTAAAGAAATAATCCACATTATATTTAGTGTCAATGACATAACCATAGGTGTATCATGTAAGATTTTTAAAGCTTACATTGTATATACTAATAGAATAATATTCATTTTTCATCAATATTATTAACTCCTTTTCCATTTAAGGATAAAGTGTTTAAGGAAAATATTAATTGAAAAATATTTTCATGAATAATTTCCATTCCATGGAATCAATTTCCTCTCTTGACCTTCTATTATTGATTAGTGTCCAGAAATGATCATTTCTATACCTCCATAAGATAAATAGGAAATGTGAATATATTTTCTTATGAGTATTAGAGGATAGTTAATATCTTTTTAATATATCTTATCTATTATTTCATGATTATAGGGTCATAATTTCCACTATAGTTAGGAGTCCTCTGCCACATAAATGACTAGACCATAACTTTCTTATTTTTGGTGAAGGATGGTGTTCCACATGAAAAAGTTTATTTTTTATAACATGGGTCAGCTAAGATAGTATATACATAATTTATTGGCTCATAATAAAATATTTTTTTTGTCTATCTCTTTAAGGAAATTATCACATTTTTTATCACATAGGTTGATGGCACAATTCCACATATTTCCAACCATTACTAAATTAAAGAAAAAATAGGATTGGAGTAATTCATCTAATTCACATGAAAATTGGAAATTTTGAACATATATGGAATGACATATAAAATAATATCATATGCTAAATTTTTATTCTCTAGGTTTTAATCATGGTTTTATATGGTAAAATTCCTATTAGTTTTTTTAACCTAACAATCTATTCATGTCCTTCATAATGGTTTGTAAAGTGTTCGAGAGTTTTTAATGGAATATACACATGGAGTGTACAACCATATGTATATCAAGTAATCATTGTTGTGAACACGGTGATGACCAAGTTAATACCCATCTTCCATTTTGGGGGTGATCACCAATAGGTAAAAGGTTTCTTTTTCCACATACACATGTAGTATCCAGACTGGGATGTAATATCATGGAAGCCACTCAATCTATACTTCCCAAAAAATTCATGATGTTTTCAAGTACTTATAATTATCCCTAGGATTCTCACTAGCGTATTATTATAATAATCCTCAAATATATCTAAGACATTTTATGACACCAACTATAGTGGCCCAATTCCTTTCAACATATTAATAAATTATTTTAAACATAGCCTCTGATAATCACAACCCCAAGATCCAGACGCCTGGTGTATTTAGATGACTATGTTTATAATAAATCAAAAATAAACATAAAAAATTATCTTTATTTTATTCTCTATAACGACCTCTTAGATTCATTTGAGATCATAAATCTATATTGGATAACCTGGGTGGTACATAAATGAGAGGGGGATCTATATTCCAATCAAGTGAATCAATAGAGTAAAAAAGTGTATTCTTCTAAATCAGAAGGAATAAAATTATATATTAAAAGATAAGAATCATGATTAATCACATTTAGGAATATTATAAATAACATGGAATCATAATATCATCCCAACATATGAATGTTTCAGCAATATAAAACATGACATAAACAGAAGTCATGACTAACTATCTTGACAACATCACATGCTGAACAAAGTCCCATCATTGATTAGGTTGACTCCCTTATCCATTACATTCCATATCATGAGATAAAAAAGTTAATAAATTCATTGGATTAATATTTTGGAAAAACCATCATAACATGTATATAAAAATTTGTACCACATAATGATATTAAACATATGGTATAAACATAAGGCATACCCATGGAAATAAACTGGTTAAATCACCATGTCATAAAAACACAGAAGGAATATCACAATGATTTACCTAAAATAATTTAGTTTATAATATAGTGATGTTAATAAGCATAGTTTTTAATAAATAATGTCCAAGTGATGTGAAGAGTTAATAAAAGCGTAGAGTAATCCCTTTGGCAATGTAACTCTTTAAATGGCTTTATAAAAAAGGATAATGTGTCCTCAAATAGGGAAAGAGAATAATATTTTTTATAAAAATAAAAATGAAATAAAATTGTTTTACAAGATAAAAAATTATACATAATAAAATATTGGTGATTTAAAACATTTCATGGATTGGTATATGTAATGTGGTAAGAAACAAGGAAGTTCTCTTTAATTGGGTTTTTTTATAGAGATAAATAGAGATTGTAACATTTTAAAAAAATTATATCACCATAAAATAAATGATAATTAATCTAGGTATATATCTCTCAAACATAAATAAAAAATTAGATGATGGAAATAATAAAACATTTTGAGAGAAAAAGTTAATTAAATAGATAGAAATCCAAAGCTATTGAAAATTGGTTAGTTCAGAGAGATCCCATACCATAAATTACAGAATCATTTTACACATGAAGTTAACTTATTGGATAGTTAAATAAAATTAATTAAATATTTAATTGAAAAAATATATATATTTTATTTATTATATTTTTATTATATTTATTTATGTCCATTTCAATGAGATATAATATTTAATTATGCTTTTCTGATAGATTTCCTTTCATGGTTCCATGAATCACTTGTGTATATTTATGAAAGCTCTTGTAAATGTAAATAATACTATATAAGTGAAATGAAATGATATTAGTTTCCTTAGAACTTATTTTTATTTTGCTAAATATCTTTTTTTTATATTGGGATGATTCACTTTGTAAAAATGTTATCTTTATGTGGACAGTTCGTATAGATGGTTTTACTGAGCATCACAAAATAATATTATTTTATTAAATATTATTTATATTCATTTAATACATATAATTAACTAGGTTATAATATAATTATTATCATGTTATTTAATCATAAAAATATTTTCACAACTTTCCTTGAAGATAGTAACGAATAATTAAAACTCATCATCCATGGAGATGGGGAAATGGAATAATATAAAAAATGGTTTCATCTTCAGAATTAGAAAATGATATAAGAGAATAAATTGAAGATAATATAATATAGATAAAAAATTATAGTATATATTTGATACTATAGTTATTATTCCATGTTGGATGAGGGAGGTGAAGAGAAGGTAGAAGAAGAAAAGAATTTAAAAGCGGTATTTTGAGAATATTCTCTCTTGAATTTTCTATCCTTGAAAAACTCATTAAGGCACTTGGAATTTTTTACATTGGTGAGACAAGAGCAACTAGGACATGGTGGAGATTATTTGGAAGAGAATTGGGAAATGTTTTGGAATACTAAAAATATTATAAGGTGTGATAAGCAAGGATTTTTAGGGGTGATATCATTAAGAGGAGGAGAGGAGTGTTCTGGAATATTATATTCATTAGTACATTATTTTGGATGAAGAATAAAAATATTATTGAATATGAAAACTTTATATAGTAAATTGTGCGTGTTATTTCTATATAATTAGTGATTATCTTATCCATAACTCAAAAATCCATGTATTTATCTTGTAATGTTAATATCGTATTTGGTTGTATTTCACTAATCATAAAAAATTCACAATTTGAGAAAAACACTAGAAATTTAAACTAATACATTATCAATGTGTAGATTACAAAAAAATAAAATTTATGGAACTAATTTTTTAAATACGATAAATTTAATATTTAAATATAACTCATTGTTTATTTAAAAATATCATTTTCAATATTATGATGAATTTTTAGACCCTTTGAAAAAATATTTATGGTCGCATAAAATTATATTTTCATTATAATACAAAAGAATAATTTATTAATCCATTTATTAAAAATAAAATTTCTTCTTAATAATTTTCTTTATCATAATGGTCAAATTAAAACATTTATGTTTTACAAAAAATAAAAACACTTAAATTATCATTTTTAAAATATCTATTTACTTATACTCTGATATAAATATATCATATTTTAATTTTATATGAAATATAACAATTATTTAACAAGTAAATATCTGAGAATACTATTCTAATGTTTAGGTTACTCTCAAGAATTATTATATTACTATTTCAATGATAAGGTTTCAATTATAATATTCTGATTATTATTTTAACAGTTAGATTTGTAATGGTCCTGTGGTTCTGTACATCTGATAAATTCATCATATTTCATTCATTACTCATTCACTTCTACTTTCTCTCTATTATAGATGTATATTTTTAATTTTAAAATTATTATTTCATTAAAAAAATTATGATTCATTTCTGCAGTGTTGTTAATGAGTGGAAAAATTATGGGGGATTAAACAGATATGGGTTTTCATATTATTAATATCATTATCATATTTTATATTTTTTATCCCACAATAAAACATTCAATGATTTTGCCCATTTTTTTTCTCTAAATGGATTGTTAAAATTAATATAATATTATTTTGTTGATTTCATCATGTGTTTCATTTTCTTTATACTATATTAATAAATATGACATAATTATTAGAAGGTAATTTCCAATGATAAAATTTAAAGTCATTACAATCGGCACCTATAAAGTCCAATAACATATCTATATCATCCTTAGTATGGTCACTATATATTAGAAAATGTTATATCACCACATGAACTAATGTTCACCTCCTTATATTACAGAGGTTTTAGACTAATAGGAAGGGTTTAATAAATTAGGTGGGTAGACTATACTATCTTGTGTCATCACAATAAAAAAAATAAAATTTATAAAAGTCTATAGTTTAAATATCATTAGAGATAAATATATAGAAATGTAGTGAAAAAAACAATAAAAATGACATATACATGATATAGAAAAAAGTACATATAGGTCACATAATCATTAATCTCAATAATACCACCTAATTAGATGATCATAAATAGTATAAAATAATCTAAAAATAATAGAGATAGAGATTAATCACTTGTTGATACCACACTAAATATCTATATCTAATTTAATATGTTATCCACTCACTCATCCACCAATACAAGAAAAATTTACCATTACATCATTTCAACCACAAAATTTTCACATACACTAAAGTAACAGTAAAAGGTTTGACATAAATATTACTAGGGAAACAATAATAATATCCCTAATTAAAACTATTATAAATTTCCATTAATTTACTAACTGAATGTAATATATAAACATCACATGAATAAAACTATCACCCCACTGGGCACTCAAGAATATAAAAGGTTGTTCTACTCATATCTACTTTCACATGTACCAAAACTTAATGATAATCCCATAGTATAAAATGAAAAATGAGTGTGAATGATATATCACCACTCAATTCCATTTTCATAGTGAATTAGATATCATTAATTATTTTCTTTTAATGTTAATGAATCATCCCCATTTCTTTGTAAAATGTGATTAATCCATATCCATTTCATAACCCAATATAGTGAATGAGATATCACCAATAAATAATTGTTATGATTAATGATTCATCGTTGTATCAACCCTTATGTGAATGATGTATCATCAAATTTTAATTGACTATGTGAATATTAGATCACTAATACATAGTTCCCAAGGTGAAGGATACATGAATGAAAAAATACACAAGTGAACAATTAATGTATCACCAGTATATAAGAAATATGGTAAAAAAATACATCATTGAATCACACATGCGGTGAATTATGTATCATCAAATAATAACCCAAAACATTAATGTTTAATTACCAAGACAACTCACTATGTCAAAGAATGCATCACCAAAAAAAATATACCTAAATTGGAAAATTCATTAATGAAATATAACTACGTGGGAAATGATGTATCACTCAAACATAACACAATGGTGATTAATTTATCACTGAAACGTAATCCCAGGTGGGTGATTTGCTACTAACAATTAAACCAAGATGAATGATGCATATCCACTATAATGGTAAAAGGTTAATGATATATCACAAAATCACTGACCTAAGGTGAATCATTTATCAAGAATAGTCATAGTATGGGTGGATGAGATTGTAGAAAGACAAATTAGGTGAATGAAACATCACCAATAACAAGGGTGGAATATTTAATAGAAATATAATGATAAATTTAAATGATATTTCATTTAAATATAATAATAAGGATGAATGAGGTATCAAAACACAATGGGAAAAGTGAATGATTCATTTCCAAAAGTAAACCAATATTGTTAATAACTGATCAACATAGTGTTAAAAAACTCACATTATATATATATTCATGTTGAATAAGTTATCAAATTAATAATTTTTAACACTTTACTATGTTCCATGATAAGAAGCACATTTCCTAGTGGTTGTACAAATGATACCATTTCATCAAACTTGGTTCTCTTTTTCACGAATTAATATCCCATAAGGATTACTTATCTCAAGAAAAATTTTATAGTTGAAACTTTTAATCCCAAATTCATATCACAAAGGCAATATCATCACATAGGTAGGTAATACACGAGTTACCATAACCAAGAGACACTCAAAGACATTAAAAATCCACAAAATTTGATTTATGGACAAGAAAGACCCTCATAGTTCTATTGAATGATTGTCTCACCACATCCAACATTGATAAAGAGGTCAGTGAACACATAATCAATCAGTATGGTTTTAAGGCCCTATCACAATTAATATAATTCGAATCCATTAACTAGGAATCAATGTACTGAAATCCATTCTATTAAGATCCATCCTCACATACTTACCTATGGATTTTTTTTATAAGTCCACAACAAAGGCAATCTGTAGGTTTTCCTCTATCATTATATATAGAAGACAACCAAATATAAAAATACCCCCTTCTTCATTAATTTTATTTCTCAATGATAGATACTATTATTGGGTTCAAATCCTACTTAAATCAATCTTCTATCATCATCAACAAATACATAAATGGATATTTGATAAATACATAACACTAGAGGACATGTTAAGTGTATAAACAAACATTATAGGCTAGCATGACACAATAGAACACACCCATGGTTCAATCGTGGTTTACTCTAACCCAATTAACATGGAATAAAATATATGTATAACTATAATTTACACATCCTAGGTTACCTTGACTGTTACTATACTGGGTCTCTACATACCTTCAGCACACCACCTCATATGCTTTAGGTTACTAACTACCAATGAGGGTCTAATAATAACATTGGAACGATATTCCCCATGTATTAGTTAACCATAAATTACATCATATGTCACTAAAATTAAAATAGTCTATATAATAATGAATTAACCAACTTCCTAGATAAACAATAATTATCATATACATCATCCCAGGATATAGAAATAAAAAAAATTACATGTCATACAACTCAAACCTGTATAAATAAGATAACATGCGGGTGGATCACATACATAACGTTCCAAAATATCCAAAATTAAATAAATAATAGGAAAACTCATTAACATTGTCTCAAATCATTGCCTGATCCCATCCCCAAATCCAAGATTTACTATATAAAAAACATCATTAATTGTGTCCTTTCCCTTTTCCAGAACTGACCTTTTTAAGTATTCTTGAGTATCCATTTAAAACAAAATATGGTTTGATTATAAATCAGTATAAAATCACTTTTTGTTCCCAAAAATATATCCAATTTAATCAATGTTCTATATGATATTCCATAACATAAAACATAGATCATAAGTAAACAAACTATCATCTATCTGTAGGTTCCACAGTGACATCAGATAATGACCATGCCTGCTTTCCCCAGGGTTTCTTTTAATTGAACATAATATATCTCCACCTAGAGGTAAAGTGCTTTTCACCCCAAAAAATCTCAAATATTAACACATATGAGGTAAGAGTTGATCACCCAAAAACCATATCATTTTAAAAAACCTTGGGGGAATATAAATATACCCTAGATCAATGTTATTTAAACAAACATAGGTATATGAGTGACTCATCTCAAAGCCATATATATTTGAAAATTTAATCATTAAAATTTTCATATATTTTTCACTATTTATTATCCATCCATGTCATACCACTTTCAAATTTTATGATTTTGTTTCGTTCGAAAGATTACACTCGACCAGCCCAAACACTTAGTGAGTCTCACTAAATGGGTTACACACCCATCCATGATGCAATACTATGATCACCTAGAGATATCACTATGATAGACTACATTTAAAATAAAATATCATAATCATGATAATCATAGTGCATCTACATTTAGTTTAATAGGTTATAATATTTTTTAGGGTACCCCTTAGTCTTCCCATGACATTTTTCAATGCCATTATTTATGTCATTGCTCACTTAGTTGCCAAATGATTATAAAATATACTTTTTAACAGACTCTTTACAACTTGAAAAAGGGAATTTATATAGGAAACACAAGATTATGTAATTTAATTTATTTTTAGGTTATGTACACTTTAGGTAGGTGTAACTGCACATCATATACAGATAGAAAATGAGATTAGAAAATTGGGATTTATTAATGAAAATATAACGTATACTATTTTGAAATATTATTTTAAATATAATTGGTTTATCCAGTCCCAACATTCTTAAAAAATTAAATAATTTAAAAATCGTTGAAAAAAGATATAAACAGTCTTAACTTGTATGAAACTATAAAACAAAGAGATAAACGAAGGAATAATTTACTAGGAGAGGTAGAGGCCCTAGTGGCGATGTAATAGAATGAATAATATAGGAAACCATTTTGTAACTAGGAAGGCTCATCTTGGATAAAAATGTATGTGGAGTGAAACACAATATATAAGAAGTACTAAAAATGAGATGTGGAAACCCTTTTTAGGATTTTATTAATTAAAAATCATATTAATTGTTTTTTAAAAACTATATGGAAGAAAATTATGGTTTGATTATTTTGGATGTGGTGTAACACCATTTTTTAGATAGATCCTATTGAACCATTCAGGTATTCCATCAAGGTATTTCTTACCCCTCAATGGTACAATTCATTTCCCTTGGCAAATCCTTATGACGCAACCCTCTCTATGCAGAGTTCTCCTTCACCACCCGTTACGATGTAACCCAAGATTTAATGATCATACTATCCTACTCGATAGAATATTTTAGAAATGAATATATTAGGGTTCCCGAAAATAATCTATAAGGGTTCAATACATAAGTTTTCAATAAGCAAGGGATTAATACGTAAGGTTATAATTAAAAAATGTTTCTTAGGATTGATTAAAAAAGGTTTCCAAGATTTTACATGTAATGGTTTCTAGGGTTTTATATTTAAAGGGTTTTAGTTTTCAATATATAATTGTTTCCAAATCATAGAACACTATATATAAATGTTACATTACTGATACATAATTATCTTCAAACTGTACATCCCAATATGTATTGGGTTATCATCATGATGTGATAACCTCCACCAAAGGGTGATCATCACACCCCGTGAGAAGTTAATACTTTTTCCATAGGTGTGTAATAATATGAAACACCCACCACATTGAAAATTTCATGTTTGTAGTGTGGTCCTTGATTTACCCCTAATAATCATCAGTGAAACTCAATACAAAATAATGACCTAGTATAGAGAGTGACTTATCCTAACTCTTGGAGAACATAATATCATTTTTAATCCCATCATGATGCAACCTTAACTTATCATATCATGATAGTCATCACCCAAAAAACTAACCACCTAATCCATGGATTACTCCCAAAAACGACTTTCTGGTTCCCCTCCACACCTCAAACATTTATTAGCAACAAAAATACAGAGGTGTGGATTTTTTTAAAATATTTTCATACATTAATATACTTTGTGGTATTAAAATAACTATAATAATATATAATATTATGGTCCAAATACCTCAATCCAATATTATATCCTGAATCGATGCTCACTTTATCCTTTATTGAACCATTGTGGATCGCAACCATCATCTAATAACCCTTAACCTAATACTAGTAATCTATGAAAATTAGAAATAACATAAAATCAATGGAAATAATTAATTAAATATTATACATTATGTGGAATTGGGCTAAAAAATATTTGGTGTCATATCCTAACTAAAAAATCCAATAAAGTGGTGTGTCATACTACCAACACACTTTAGAGTTTACTACTAACAAATGTGTTATAAAATAACTCCAAATAAAAAACCATTTTTCTCAATTTATATAAAATATATTCATAAATGAACATAGTGTCTTACATTTAATAAAATTATCATCAACCATGCATGATTTACAAAATCGATGTTCCTTTATCTATCATGAGTTAAATACCCAAAATTTAGACATTATTCTACCATAGTCTAGTGTAATCATCACTAAAACCCTAATATCCAATCTATTAAAATTATAGAGAAAGTATTCGTGGATGAATAAGGTAATAAAAGAGGGATAAGTCACCTCCACTGATAATCTATTGATATCTAACCTCTGTAGATAAAGGAAAGAAACTGAGGGGGAGGTGATGACTGGTATCGATACTAAAAACTAATGGGAAATTATAAGTTTTTTTATGAAATTTAATTTATTGGATTAAAATGATATTAAAAATGGCATAGAGTCATGATATTGTGTTTCCATGAGTTTCATTACATAATGTACCATTACAGAGAATATGAATAAAATATCATCCAACAATTGTGGAGTGACAATGTGCCCCCACAGTGTAGTTTCCCCTCCCAGAGTAGCCTTAATTAATCATTACTCCTTACTCTGTCATGATTAGGGCCTTTATTATGAAGAAAAAACTTATAATAGTGTGGAACCACCCCACCATACCATGATTAAATCATAGAGAGTGAGTAAAGGAATGACCATATTCATCTTAGTTCAATACCCAAAATAAGTTATTCACAAATAGAAATCACAACTCCTCTTAATGGTGAAATTCCATATATCGTGAAATTTTTTTCCATTGAAGAAAAATTATATATGATTTAATTCTAGTCCTTTTCTACCAGATTTTCCAACCACAAAATGTCTCTTTTAAGATTTACGATGAGTATAATAATGAAAAATTTCCATATATATCAATAAATTAAAAAGTTCATATTTCCACTCTCACTGAAATATGAATTTTTCACCAATGCCACGGACACATATTAGTGTCGCTCATTCTAACCTATTTACCCAAATAATTCTTGTCCTTGGGAAGACTCCTCATGCATCTCTTGTAGACTGAACTGATCACTAAGATCCAATGCATGCACTAATTGTTTCTCATTTTTACTATTGCTCCTATAATTCCACTAGACTAGTGAAAAACCTAAATCATAGATGCCTTATACTGGTCCATTAAACATGATAGATTTTCCTCAAATGATGAATTCTGATACATATTCATGTTATTTTAATTGATCATGTGTGAAATATTATAGGTTCTACAACAATCAACCATTTACCTCTAAACTTCTAAAGGCTCGTGTACTATAAAAAATTAATCATCAACTCCATAAGGATACACCAATATCAGTGATATTTTTAAATACCTATTTCATAGACATCTCACTCAAATGGTAGACAAAATCAGTCTTCACTAAACATTTTGTTTATTTAATACACAGAACCTTGTAAATTTATAAACCAATTTATGTTTTCGAAACTCATGTATATTTTTATCACATTGATTATTGAGGTGTCTCCATGAGACCCAACTCTTTTTTGTAAGGTTTCATCTCAGTTTTGGGGATAAAAATAGTGATTCATGTTGAAATAATGTTCGTTTGAGGGGACATTATTCCATGACTAGTAAGTATCATGACATTATGGGAGCCTTGGAATTATTTTTCAGTGTCAAGAGTGTTTACACCAAGTCCTAGGTCTTCACAACATAGGGAGTGATGTGTAAAAGTAAACATAGAGAACATAAGAATAAATTCTATAGGGGTGTGGGAGTTATGTGGTGGTGAAGGAATACATTATGTGAAAATGAATCATATATATTAAACCACTGTGACTTTTTTTTATCAAAATTAGGCATTGAAGGATGGTCACTCTATGGAGGAAGGCATCACACTATGATAGTGACATTTATGTACTTTTTTAAAAAAATTATTACATTTTTTCTGAGGAAAGATTTGTATTTTGAAACTTTTAATGTGAGGAAATGTGGTCACACCATGAAAAGTTGGTCACACGATATATATATTTAAGTTATAGGTAGTGAGATGTTATTTTACCATGGATTTAGGCCATGATGGTGCTTCACACCTTCAAGAAGGTAAGTTATAATGTGATGGCATATAGTATTGGATTCTTTGGTTATACCTTGGGGAGGTGTGACATTAAATTGAAATTGGAGGCCCCATAGGGAGGAGGAACATGAAGGGACATCACCTTATGACCATGGTAATCACACCTTGAAAAATATCCTTGGAAATATTTAAACAAGTTAATTAAATATTTTTTTGAAATAACAAAGTGTACTAAATGACGTACTCCTCATTTTCCAAAAAAAATACAAACCCTCCCCATTTGTATATCATTACCATAATTATGATATCTCCTTCATTAATAAATTGATACACATATAATTCATTCCATTGTATCACCACCAATGATTCTATGTCTTCTATTGCAGTTTTCTATGTTTCTCTATCATTATTCCGTGTTCATACACTTGTTATGACTATTTTATCCCTATATATTGGTTTCCATTTTATTCTTAAATTTATACCATTCAAGATAAAATTTACTAAAATTATGCAATAAGGAACCTTATATAAGCTAAAGGTAGGTTATAGAGACCATATCCTTTTAACATAACAGTACATGATTTTGTGAATAATTATACATCAGAGTATAAGCCAAGGATTATGAAGTCTAGTGTCTTCGAAGAACAGGTAGAGAAATAAATTAACATGGTACTAAAAAAATTATTTATTTAATATTCAAATATATATGATAACTTCTATTTTACACAAAAAAATTCATAGGTTACCCTGGGGAACTCATGAACAAAGGGATGAGATAAATATCCTAGTAAGGGAACAACCATAAGAACAAAGCATTGGCACAACAAATATAAGGCCTGACATGATGATATAAAATTGAATTTAACATATTGAACCTTAACATATAAACATTGAATAATATAAACATGGAGTCATAAAAATGTGACAAAAACATAAATCATGACTTTAGTATGATTCAAGGCTACTTGCCACGATCGTTTCACATAGTAGCACAAGCCATGACTAACCGCCAAGACCATCACACATAACATCTCATGAGACTTAACCTAACCCAATACATTGGATCTCTATCTAGGGGAAACCATATTAACTTTTCATGAATATTTTTCCATATAATGAATCATACATGATCAATCTAAAATATACATCATGATTTCCCATAGAAATAATTGGGTACAATAACCATAACACAAAGAATAACAAATGGGTGTAGCATAATAGTTTCCATGAAATAAGGGAAATAAAGTATTCATTTATATTAATAAGGTAAAATTTATATGTATCATGGTGATTAATTTCAAATATTTGTGACAACATATAAGAAACATATTGATGAAAATTTTCCATAGAAACATTTTAGTGCGTCTTTTCAGAAAATATTATAGAGCCTTTAAAATTGAAAAGGGAAAACCCATTATAAAAACCATAAGTTAACCAATATGGTTTTAAAAATATATATAATTATTTTATAAATACAATGGTGGATTAAAATAGATGATATAGTGCACTTAAAACTAGGTAAGAATTCAAGAATCTCTCTTAAAACAAGGTTACTTATTAGGAAGTAGTGAGGAATAAATTACTTAAATAAATGTATTTCCCTAAATGAAGATGATGAATAGAATGTGTTATATGAGTTTTTAAGATTAAAATATCATTTATAATATGACCATAATAAGGAAAGATAACCTCATTGAGGTAAATATAAAGATAAGTAATCCTGAATGAATAATAGAGTTTTGGGTTGAATCCCTCACGGAATATCGACATGGTATCGTGTGTACTTAAGAGGAATTAATGAGAGAGAAATAGGTTTTAAATAATTAATAAATCACTAGTAATGTATGGGGATTTTTTTAGTCATACCCCAGAACTATTAATTACACATAAAAGGAAAGAACATATAGGACAATCTTGAATAAATGTCAAATAGAGAGGATCCCTTACCTTAAGTGAAATGGTGTTCTCCAATTGATAATAATGAACAAAATAATCAAATGAGGTTCATTAATAAATAGTTACATAACCTATTATATATGTAAAATATTTATTATAATCTTTTTAAGTTCATTCATGACCTTTTTTGATGGGTTAAGTGGTTCAATTTCATTGTTCGGGTTCATTTGTTTTCTTGGTTTTTATGATCGGTTTACTTATTTTCATGAATAGATAAACATGTAAGATGAAAGTTGTTTTCCTGAATTAAATTTATATGAAATTAGTTAAAATACAAGATATTACATGGTTTTAAATTTAATTTGGTTACATTGAGTCAGGTTGAATCATTTTATAAAACATTAATGATAAACGCTTAAATTAATTTGATGATTTTTGTCATAATTAAATTTTTTTACATTAATATTATAAATTAACTGTGCCAAAGGATTTAGGAACAGATTATACAATAAAATAAATATTTAGTAGTATGTTTCAACCATAAAAATTGTTTCATTACCAGAATTAAATATGGTAATAGAAATTGATAAACTGTTGTCCTTGAATGTGATAAATTAACTCTTCTCGGATGGTATTTTTGTTTCTTTAGTATAAAATAATTGGAAAGTAGAGATGATAATAAATTATTAAATTATCATAAAAACATTAAAGTACATTTATATTACTTAAGTTTTCATAATATTTGGATGATGGTAGGTAATTATATAAAATTAAACAAAAGAACATGAAAATAAAGTAAAATAATTGGAAAGAGTAATTTACCTCTTGGATCAATCTTCGTTGAGATCCTCTTAAAGGGTGAGGATTTGGTATTTTAAGGCGACCAAGGGATTTTGGACATGGGGAGGGATATTTCAGAGGGATTAGGGAAGAATTTAGGAAATGAACATGGCTTTAGAAGAGTGAAGAGAAGAGGTTAGGAAGGGTGGTATTTATAGTGGAGGGGTGGAGGGTATTCATAATATTATATCAACTAGTTTATTATTTTTCCATAAGACAAGAAATAGTGATGATTAAAAGACCAATAATAGTAAGAAATTAATTTTTTTTTGATATTTGGTGTGGTTAAATCATTTATGATTTCTGTAATAGTGGATTTAAATTATAATGTATTTATACAGTAAATTAATGAATTTTACTATTCACCAAAATTTTAAGTATTTCAGACAAATCCCAAAAATACATCATAACAATTTTCAACATATAGAATCAAAAAATAAAATCAATGTTTCAAAAATAATTTTATAAATATTATTAATTGAATATTTAATTAATATTATAATTGGTATTACAAATAAATAGTTTTAAAACATCTATTTACTTGTTCCAAAATATAGGTACATCATATTTTGACATAAATATTATTTTTATACTATCATAGGAAAGTATAGTATTGATTAGTGTATATAACTTTTCACAAGGGTATCATTAATAATCATAAGGGTATGTTTTTATTCAATAAAAATTATGTTTTTCTTATCGAAATCCATACATCTTACTAATCGCAACTATGAATGTCAGTTTTTTGAAACACCAAATACATAAGTGAAAAAATTATGTTTAAAGGTCCCATAGTACTAATTAGTTCATTTTGTTGTTATTCTATGGGAATATATAACATAATAATAAGAAGTAAATTTATATTTAAAAACTGTGTTTTATTACATAGGTGGTCCCCAATCTATCCCTAATATATAAGATTATTTTCTTGTGTGTGTGTGATGTGTGGTCACATTTACTAAATGCATTCATAATTGAGGAATTATTTAAATATAAGTGTATTTATTTCATGTTAATTTCATGTTATTTTGATTATGAGTGGTATATTTATATGGGTAGAGCTAAACCTTTTTCCCAAAAGTGAGGTGGGATGTGTTTTTGGGGAACAATGAAACATTAAAAAGTAAAACAGAGGGGTTTACTACATGAAATTACTACCCAATTTATTGATAAAATATGAAAATTATATAATTATAAAATTCATAAAAGATAATAATGATAAATGTTGTAGGGTATAATGATTCAACCATGTTGAAGACAGTATAATAATAGTTTTAGGGTTGGATGCACTCCCTGGGTAATGATAAAAATTATAAAGGTTTCCAGATAGGATGAAAAGTACTAGGTGATGATAAATTGATAAATGTTCGTAGGTGGGATGTGACTCCTTAGATAATGATGAAAATGGTAATGCTGTGGGATTAAAATAGTTATAATTTCTATAATAGGTGGTGGGGTGGGGGTTAACAGTAGTTTAAATATTTTTACCTAACTAAAAAACAACCCTATTTATTATGTTTATCAAACATAGAATGTTATGGATGATTAGAATAACTTATAATAGACCAAGAGAGAGTCTCATTAATCAAAGTGTTTATAATGTTTGATAAAAATAACATTACATATAAATGCATAGTGAAATTAATATAACTTATAACAAAATTATATTGAAACATTTAAAATTTATTTTTCAAACTAACAAAAACATTATAAAATAAATTAATGAAACTTAACTATATGAATAATGTTAGTTAATAACATTGAATTAAGGTATCCATAATTAAACACAAAATTCAAGGTCTGTTGTTATTTAGTAGAAATACCTCATTCACAATGATTGGAATAAACTCTGTCGTCATATATATGAAAGTCCTTGATCATCCTGATTGGATCCATCCATTTTCTTATGCTTGTAAGAAATCAATATTATCCTCAAATCAAATGAAAAATACAAATTTTAAAATGTTATAATTATTTTACAATATTATCATGTAATCCTTATAAAAAAACTCTCTAAAATATTGAAAATAAAATTTTAATGCGAAGTAACAGTAGTGAAATATTTTCTTGGATTGATTTTGAAAAATAATTAGCTCCAAATCCTTGAATGAACTTATATTTATAGTCAATAATTAAACAGTCACGCATCCATGATTCACATAGTTGGTTGGAATGGCCTTTGATGGTCTAAATTTTGATAGGCCAACTAATATGTCATTATCTGACATTTTTTTGTTAGTACAATTACAATACTTTAAATGTATTTTTATAAGATAAATAATTCATACTATAATTATAAAAATTTATATTTAAATGGATTATAACAATTCAATCCGATGAAATAAACCCAGTTTTAATGATATACTAATCTCCATCATTCTAATAGAATATATTTTTTCATTCTAATAGTATAGATTCATTTACACAAATGGACTATATTTTTTTCATACTGATGGTCTACTTTTTAGTATCAATTATATAGTTTCATTCATATAGATAGACTAGATTAAATGATACTAATAAACTAGTTTCTTTCATAATAATAAACTAAACATTGGTCATTCTGATGGAATATATTTTACTTAGTCCGATTGACTATACTTTAGTCATTCCAATGGGTCAAACTAGTATGGAAAGATTATATTATTTGTTTAGAATAATTTATACATTTAAAATAATAATTTTTTTTTCTAAAAAATAGAATGAAATAATTCTAATTATACTATTTGTAGAGAATTATTTTTATGATTGAGTTGTTTTTTTTAAAACTAAGGATAAAAAATATAGAAAATGAAAATTTGACTAAAAAATATCCCCATTTTCTGAAGAACAAAACATGACACTTAATTATAAAAATATGACTTTAAAAACACGCAACTCATTATATATTTATGAATTATTTTAACTTCATCTTTATTATCTAACCTATATTTTTTATTCCATTTTTTATAATTTTTTTGGAAGAATAATATTATATTACTTCTCAAAAAGATCTCCCCTTAAATAATATCTTCATGAATAAATTATCCTTCAAATAAAATCTTGAAATATTTATCCCCCAATCAATATTTTCTAAAAATAATTATCTCATAATTAATTCTCCAAATACAAACCCCCCCCCCCCCCCCACCCCCTTGGGATTTTACAAAAGAAACTGTGGAGGTAGAAAGTACCTAAAATGATAGTCATAACAATACTTCAGAATAATTTATGAACATTAATTGTTCATCCAAAAGAAAATATAAAAATAAAAGTCATACATTTTTTGGATACAATACAATAAAATACATATATGGATGAGTAAATTCAATCATTCATTCATTCGAATGTTTTTTTTTATTTTTATAATATCAATATGATTTCAGAGAAATGAAATCATTTATTCTTCAGTAGATTTTTGATAATGACTATAATTGTTTTGAATTATTCTAAATTCTTCTAAACTTATGGTTCCATTGCATCGAACTTCACAAACATTCCTTCCATAACTTCAAATATTTATACTTCTTAATTAAGTATATCATTTTTCTTCTATTAAAATTTTATTCTCAAAACTATCATATTTTAACTATTGAACTTTTTCCTCAAGAAATAAGGTATTCTACATAAATTCTAAAATTTCCACATCATGAGAATTTGATAATCATTTAAAGTGATCAAAAAATTCAAATTTCACATAAACATATGGATATACCATATAAGATGATTCTACAATATCTAAATAAGTATTCTTTACAATATAAATGTATTCATATAAAATCTTTAAATCTATCTTGGTAAACTTGATCTATATCACAATTCATTTAACTCATCTTCTTTTGGATTTAGAATCAACATGAAACACCCTAAACTCTATTTCATTTTGTACCATAGTTTGTCCCAACTAATTGATTACACCTTATTATTTTAATTCATTTATCCACCTCTTAATATGTTTGAATCATGATACAATATTAGGTAGAAATGGAATTGATTCCAGTAAATTATTCAAGTATTCATTGAAATATGTGAATATGGATTCTATTTTATGATCAGATAGAGTGAATTGTGAATCCATTAAATCTGATGAGTCATCAAACACATGTCTCCTTGAGCATCTATAAGATACTTTCTCATTCTCTTTCCCTTTTTCAACAATTTATGCTCTCTCTACATCAACAATTCGATTGGAATCTTCTTTTTTCTATACTCTTTTATGAGATTTCAAACTCTCAAAATAATTTTAAACTCATTTTCTTTTATGTTACAACTAAAGAAACATAATTTTTCGAATTAGTAGTAAAATAACATGTGTCTTTAAAACTTTTTACATCCAATTATTCTTCTTTGGATTATTCCTCTAATGATGTCTCTTTGGACGCTTCTTCCATTTATTATTCTAATCGGCTGATCAATTATTATTCACTTATAAAGTTATTTTTTCTAGTATTATTTGTGAATTTTTTCACATTTAAAAGTATAAATTTTTTGAATCATCCTTTTTAACTTCTACAACTTTTCCTTTTCCTTTCTCACTAGAAATAAGATATTTTGAAGTTACAAAAACCTATAGTTTCAAAATGGATGGGTGAACAAAAAATGGATGAGATATAGGATGAAAAAACTAATATTAAAGAAATAGAAATAACATTTTGACCCTCCTATTCAATAGTTTAGATATCTCTATTAACTTTTTATACTCACTTCATAAAACATTCATCTATTTTATATTCAACTAATATCTTTTTTATTTCTTATTATTCTTATTATCTTTTAAAACATCGTTAATATTATATTTTAATTCATAGTCCCCATCAATATCTAGTCTTAACTTAATAACTATGGGTTTCATTTCTACCATCCTTTTCATTAAATCGGGATAAGCATCCTCAATCATGGATATTATTCTCTTCATCGTACTAGGAGTTAATCAAAAATCTTTTCTATTTTCCTATACTTCTTCTTTAAACACTTTAAATTTTTCCTCATGTGGTCCTTTGTATAATTTTTCAATTAATTTCATTAGTTATGACACAAAGTCTTATTTCATCGTTGAAATAGTTTCTTCACTAATCCACAAAACAATTTCTCATCTACAAAACTTGACTCTTTATTTTGACTATAGACATATATTTTACCAACAAATTTTCACTAATAAATTTAATGTTTGTTGGAACAACTAATTTCATTCGAAAAAATTAGGTTTTTAGAATTCATCACTAATATATTTAAAACTTGACTTATGTTGCTTTTAAAATTAATAATGATCAAAAAAAATTAAATTATTAAACATATGTTAAGGTATATGTTTAAGTAGTCCATTCATAGATATTTTATCCAAAGTTCTAATACTTTATTATCGAAATATTATTTTCCACAACCAATCTTGCTCTTACATTTCACTAGTAAAAGGTAGATCTGGTCTCTTGATGTATTCAATGTTTTGTTTTTCATTATCCCCTTGCTGATTGGAAAAAAAGAATAAATTCAGCTTTTAAACAATGAACCTAAATTTATCATTTATGAAGTTCACATGATTTATCTCATCACATAATTTACTAATACTAAAAGATTTTATTTAAGGACTAAAATTAATAAAATATTCCAAAAACTATTTTTTTATAGAAAAATATTATATATTCTGATTATTTCTCCCTGACCATTGTCACCGAAAGTAAAATTTCCACCATTTATTTTTTTAATATTCTTGAAAAAAATATTTGGTTCTAGTCATATGACTAGAGAAACTAAAATCCATCAACCATATTTTTTTGGTAAATTTATAATTCTAATAAAAACAAAATGATTAATTTTTTAAAACCTAAACCAGCTTGGGATTTGTATTATTATAATTTTGTTTGAAATCCAATTTGTGCAAATTTTTCTTATTGGGTAAATGATAGTTTTTTTATAAAATATAAATTATGAAATCTTAATGATATAACTCTATTTAAATAAAATTTATTCTTCTATTGACTACTACTTTTACATTTGTTAAAAAGTAGGGAATTTTTTGGAATAAAGTTGTTTTTTTAAAATAGGTTTCTTATTTGTAAAATCCATTCTCAATACTTCATGATGAGGTATAATATATTTAATATTAATATCAAATATTCCTTTACTGGAGGTTAAATTTAGATAAAGTTAAATAGATTTATTATAATTTAGTTTTACAAAAAATTATTATCCCCAGTAGAATTTTTATTCAAATTAATTTTTCCTAATGCGTTAGAAAAATTAGTTTTTCCAAAATTAAACGTATCTAATTCTTTTTAAATATATATTTTTTTTTAAATATTATATTTTTGTACCCCTTTTTAATGATAAAATATTTTATTAGTTAAATTAGATATTATTGAATTTACTATTTCATTTTTTTCTTTAGAAATATAATGTTTTTTATAATGTTTTCAATTTAGATTTTCCAATAGTTTTTAAATTTTAGATACCTCTTCATATGTTGGAATTGTATTATTTTCATTGGATAAAGAATAATTATCATTAAAATATGTTTAATTATAATCAATATCACTATCATGATAGTTTTTATTTAATGTATGATTGGTTATAGAATCAAAAGTTAACTTATCCATAAAGTAATTATTAATCTTTAGTATTTTTGTATAGAAACTGATATTCTTCTAATCCAAAATTTCATAATCTAAAGAATTTTATGATGAACAATCATTACCACATACACACTATGTGTAAAAAAAATTTACTCTTCATATTCATGTCCTGGTGGTATTTCATACAATTTATTTAATAACCTTTTCCCTTTTTATGTTTTAGTTTTAGTTTTAGAAATTAGAGTCTAATATGGCCAACCTTTTTATTCATAAGAGATTACATGTAATGTTCCCTTTTTATCACTTTTATACTTGTGATTATTCATATACAAACAAGAGAAATAATTTTTTCCATATATCTTATTTATACTCCAAGAAAAATTAATTGATTGATTTTTTGAATCTTCTAAATAAATACTCATTGTTTTGACTATAAAATTATTCTTTTTAGAAGACATTGAAACTTTCTAAAATTAATGGCCTTTAATAGAATCATTATATATTTCAGAAAAATTAAATACTCCAATCTTTTTCATCATTTTATTAGAATCACATTTCAATTTACCATCATACTGCATGAGAGTACCGATTAAATCATCTAAAGTTTGATTTGTATTCCCTCTTGTATAATCCAAAATAGTTCTCTTGGATTTCTATAATTCTAGTATATTATAAATTATCTTTTCAAGTAATATTTAATATCTAAGATCAATCTCACCGAATTATGGTAGACTATTTACAATTTTCACAAATCTTTGATTAATCTTTGCAACAATTTTACTATGTATAAAATCAAAGGCTTGATAATAAACATTAAACATTAATCTTATGGATTCAAAAACATTCAATGTTAAATATTATGTAACTTCCAATTTCATCAAAATATTATTTTATAATTCAATAAAAGATAACTAACTATATATGCTCATAATAATATAACATAACAGGGTATTACTTACTCCGTAATTCAATCAATATTCATGATTTTTATGATTTGTAAACATGTAAACATCATTCTCAAGAATCAAATAATTAAACATCGACATAAAAGAATTATAAATTCTAGTGTTAATACCAAACATATTTATTATTTCTTTATAGAACTCATGTTCATTACCATATAATATTTGAGGTCTTATATGATTTATATTTTCAAGGTTACCAATGTTGAAACCTACCATCTTATAGAAAAAAAACTCTTTCAAAAATTTAAATGTAATCATAATAAAAGTTTATTAAAAATAATTTATACAAACTATAGAAACATGCAATATAAAACAAATTAAAAACAAATAAATACAATCATTAAAACCTACTCTGATTGAAATTTGTGTAATGTTAGAGTAATAATGGCTACTAGAGGGGGTTGGAATATAGTTTAAAATTTTAAACTAATTAACAAACAGACCTCCTTATTACATTTATCAAAATGAGAATGTATTTGATGATCAGAGTAACTTTTTATAGTCTCATTATTAGTTTGGAAAACCAATGTATGAAAATGTCCTATTAATACTAACATTCCTTAAAAATGTTCCATAAAACTAATATAATTGGAGAAAAAATAAAATTTAGACTTAATAAATTTCTTAATAAAAATAATATAAACATTATAAAGGAACATAATACACATTAATCTTAAATCTAATGTAATTCAATAACATTAACTTAAGGTATCCATTTTTTAAACCAAATTGTCAGATCTATTTTTCTTTAGCAGAAATCCACAATAATAATGATCATAATCAACCATGTCGTCTTATCCCTATAATCTCACGATCAGCATGATCTGATATAACTATATTCCTATCCTTATAATCCCATGATCTTAAAATCATATTAGATTTAGAATAAAAATATAGAAAATTTATAAGTATTTTTTAGTGCTCATATATAATCCATAGAAAAAGAAAATATTAAAAATATTGGAATGAAAATAATAATGAGATGCACATGAGCCTCCGCTAAGTTGGTGATATCTCTCTAAGTGGATGAACGAGTCCCATGTTCAAATCTAAGTGGAGGAATAATTCCAAGTTACTAAAATAGTTGGGTACTAGTTACTGTTGTAGGTATTATTCGGTACTATATTAGCAAAAAATATTCACCTTTGGCCTGCTGTTTGGCATTGGAGTCCATAAGGCTTTAGGGGAACCTAGAACATCAGGTTATAAAACCTTTTGGTCAACCTTTAAGACCTTTAGGAAACCTCAAGCCCTTCGGGAAACATGATCAGTGCAGTTTCCCCAGACAGACTATAGAAAAAAAATGAGCATCCCCGGAGGAGGATTCAGAGGATGTGCACTCACCAGAGCAGAACCAATGGATTTTAAAGAATGGGAGGGTATGGATATTCCATCAAGAACAGACTTTTCTTGCATGGGAAGCTTATCCAGACAACCATGTGAAGGTGGAGAGCTACCATATCGATGAAGATGCTGGGGAGGGGCAGTTTCCTGTAGTTATAGTCTGGTTGAATTCCCTAAGACCTTCAGGTCATGTAAGGTCTCTTAAGACTATGGCCCTTGTAATATCTAATCTTGCATGCCTTGTAAGGGTTCCCCTTCATCCCTTTAAAGGTGGGTTATCAAAAAATCAATAAAAACGAAGGCCTTCAGTCAATTTTGGAAAAATCATAATGAGAATTTATAGAAGGGAAATCTTTAGATAGATCGATTTCACAAAATCATCAGCATTCAGTTCCTCTAATTAACTTATACATATAGAAACTCATTCAATTATAATATTTGTTTGATTATAAGAGTTTTTTTCATTGACCTTATATGATCTTCAACTTGAAAACATGACAAATACATCTTTAACTAATATAATTTTGGTATCACCATTAAAATGATGTAAAATGTATTTCCTCCAATAGAAATAATTCATAATATTCTTATAAACATTATTATTATTATATAATAAAACATGATAGTCCAGTGAACTAAACTCAGTCACACTAATAAACTAATATCTTTCATTCTGATAGGTTAGATTTTGACACATCGATAGAATATATTTAGTCATTCTGATGGACTAGTTTTCTTAATATCGATTTACTACTTTTAGTCATACCAATATAGTATTTTTTTGTTATACCAATAGACTAGTTTTTTATAACGATTGAATAGTCTTAGTCATACATATAAACTAAACATATGTCAATCCAATGAACAAGATGTCAGTCGGTCGGATGGACTAGTCATTAGTCAGTCTGATGGATCGGGCTAGAATTGAAAGATTATATTTTTGGTGTATAATAATTTCTACATATGGTAGAATAATATTTTTCCTAATATAATAAACTAAAAACATAGGAAATATAAATTTAGTAAAACATCATTTTTGATAGTGTGTTTTGATTTTCAAAATAATGGATATAAACTATGGAAAGTAAAAAACTCGGCTCAATAAAAAATACTCAGATATAATAGAGTCTCTCAAGTAATGATAAAAAAGATAACGGTTTATGGGTTAGATATTGAACTCATATACTAAAAAATTAATAATGGACCTAAGGTGGGATGTAGTCCTAAGGTAATGATAGGAACGATAAAGTCTCATGGTTGGGATGAAAACCCTTGGGAGATGATAAATTTATAATGTTTACGGGGTGGGATGTTTCACCCATATAAGGATAAAAATGATAAAGGCGATGAGGTGGGATGCAGCCCCTGAGAGATAATAAATTAGTATAATTTTGGGGTTCTGTTGTATCCCCCATGTGATGGAAAATAGTTAAGGTTACAAGGTGGGTTCCAACCGTCAATTAGCAATAATTAATAAGAAAAGGTTCTTAGATAGGACATGATTTCCCCATTGGTGTTACTATAGATGTATTCGGGATATGATGTGGTTCCCCTGGGTGGTAATGTATCATTTATAGATACATTACACACTATTCAAAGTTTGTATTTTTGATAATAGATCAGTCTATACAAGCCAAGGACCAAATATGGTTCATTAATTTTTGATTTCTATTTTTTGTTTTGGCATGTTAGCATACACGTTTTTAGACTAAACAATTTTAGCGATATAATTGGAGGTACACTATTTAGTTATACTCAATCCTTTCTTAAATATCCTTTGTTACATAGGAAGATTTTACATTTGTAAGAAAAGATAAGGTAAAATGACTTATGATTGATGGTTTATCTGGTTGGACTAGTTGGATCATGGGAGTCGATATTGGGCTCAAACTGGAGATCAGTTTCAGAGATGTAACTAACCTATTTCTTTTTATAATAATTACACATTTTATGTTTATGGTCCACCTAATATGGATATTTTGTACGTCCACATGACTTGTATAAATTGAAAAACTTTTATTTTAAAATAGAATGTGTTTTTATTTGGATTATTAGCATTTAACTATGATATATGTTTATTATAGCGTATTTCTAGACTATTATCATTATCACTTCCACTATTATTTATTGTTATTTTTTGTCCATGGGGAATATTCTACCCACATAGCTATTAATCCCCTACTATTATTGTGTAACCTTTTTTATATTTGAAGTATTTAATGATTTCTTGTGGATCTCCGATTTTTTTATTAGATAATGAGATGGGTTGAGGATCCCAGAAAGTGGTATCAAATTTCCATTTAATTAATTTTTATTTACAATTTAGGAATGATAGACATGATATATGATGTTTTTGAAGAATTTAATGGATCTGGTGTCTGGGAGTAACTACCCAATTCCTAAGGTATTTCAAAGATAGATGGTATAGGGGAATTATTCTTTATATTTGTTAATATAATTGAGTTACTTCACATATTGTGACACATATTGATTTTATATTTATGATTAATGGTATATATAATTTTTTATGGTGTAGAGAGGTCATATGATCATGCATTGTGTTTGGAAATTAGGAATGACATAACATTCATTTTCATAAATTTATTTTCAATACAAATTAAAATAATATGGTCAGTTATTCAAAGTATCATAAATAAATTATATAGTGTTTCCCATTTATCTTCATAGTGAAATCTCTTCTTATTGATTCCAAGAAGATTTCAATTTTTTCTTGTTATTAATATTCTTAAAATTTGTGGTAAAATTTAAATAAAAGGCTAATATTGACATATAAGGAACTTTTTTTAATAAATTTTAAATAATTTTCATTTAACTAATACAAAGATGTGATATAGTTTTAACAAATATAAAATAAAATTGGAATTAAATGATGTAGATCCAATATATACTATTAGAGGACCCAAAAAATGGGTATGCATGGTTAGATAGATGTATTGAGGTTAAAATGATGTAATACATGTTACAATTTTCCCAAATTTCAATATCATTAACTGCGATAGAAATTTTCTGTAAGGCGTGAGTTAGAAATTATAGATACTTGCCAAATAAATAGCTCTTGATAGAGATCTAGGAGGTTGGGGATGTGCTTATCCCATCAAATGTTGGGATATATTCCTCTATAAAACCAAATTTGGTGATGGACTATCAGATTCTTGAAAGATCTCTAAGGGTTATACATTCTATAAAGGGGGAGATTATGCCAGCACAACCATTCATGTATAACCTAAAACAATAGTTCTAGATAGAGTAGTCATACTTTATTTTAGGTAATTGTGATCATAAAGATATTGATCTATAGGTAAAGTATGTGTAGGAATTTTTTTACTACCTAGAGAAACACAATTTTAATAGGGTGAATTTAGAAGTTTAAATGGGATAACGACTGGCGAGAAACTATAGGGATATTATGGTATGAGGAGAACTACACATTGTGTTGTCTTGGGGATATTTCTAGATATGGTTCATTGATCACATTTTCATAGAGACTTTGAGGGTGTATGGGTCTTGAATGTTTATATAACATACTAAATATTGGATGATACTAATGGATAATTTTTCACATTTCATAGCGTAATAGTTCATTACCAAAATGAAGGCAAAAAAATTTCTGGCCAGAAAATTTGTTTCAAGGATTGTCTCAGATTGGTGATCTGGGTTTCAGTCGATAATAATTTCATGATAAATTTATCAGAGATGGTGAATCAAAATATCATCATTTAATGGGGCCTAAATAAATGTAGAAGTACTAGTTAACAGGATTTGAGTTTCAGGACTGGTAGTAGGTCCTTGGAAAGTAGGAATCACTAGTTTGATGGTTCCATCCAAGTTAGTGGTGACAAGAGTAGTTACAGTGTTGGTCTATCCCTTCCTCCCTTGGGGTAAATATTATTGGAGTTCTATTAGTGTGGGGTTCATCATTATATCCGGCCTTATTATTGTTTTCCACAAATTAAGTGTCAATTATATAAGAATATTGGGTACGTTCTATGGTGTTGTTGGGATTCTTAGTATTCAACTGGCGGTGGAGGACATAGGCCAAAGTAGGTTTCAAGTGTTTTATTTAGAATACTAATATAGACATGTAGTTGGAGTACCACCATCCATTTAGGACGAGTTAGAGAACATGTTGCCCCAGTTTAGGAGTAGTAAATATTTTTGGGGAGTATGATACAAGAGTGTCAAGTAAGGACGTAGGGTCAAGGTGTTAGATTTTTACATGTTGTTGAGTATATCCCTATTATGTGGGATCCCATTCAATCTAAATTTCAAGGTATGGTGTTTGTATCTTATAATTTTTTGTATATTCTATTTGATATGTTTTATCCCCATTATTTTATATCTATATGGTTTGTGGATGGATTGGAGAAAAAAATCGAAAATCTCTTTGGATTGATGTTGATTAATACACCATTAGGGCCATGATTTGAGGGTATTTAGAGGGGTTGGTAATGTTACAAAGTGGTTAGTAGATAGATATATATTTGGGATTTATTTATACTCGAGATTAGTGTTTCTAATGATATTTTCAAGATATAATAGTAAACTAGAAACTAATCAAATATCATTTTTTATCATTAGATGGAAATGATTACATTTTTTTTAAGAGGTGGTGCCTCAGTCAAAGACCAAGGCACAATTTATTGATTAAAAAGAAAGGGAGCTACAAAAGTCTGAAAGATGGAATCTTATTATAATCCTTGTGGAAAAAATGGAACGATTCGTCAGGAAAATCATCCAACTAGGTAAAAACCTGATTGACTCCCTTATTGGAAAGAGTATCGGCAACCATGTTCACTTCTCGGAAGATATGAGTGGCAATGTAGTTGAGATCCCAAAGCGAGTCAAGACATTTCATCCAATGAGAGGTAAGTGGCCAAGCAAGGTGAACCACCCCTTTCCAGATAGCTTGGACAACAGTGGTTCAATCACATTCAATCCACAGGTTGCGCCAACCTTTTTGCTTGGCGAAATCTACCACATGAATGACTCCTAGCATTTCGTCTTCCAAAGCTGAGGTCGTATCACATACACCGAAGTACCAACTGAGGCATTTTACAAGAAAATCTCTGAAGATGGCACCACAGCCTACCGGACCCGGGGTTCCTCTAGAGGCACCATCAACATTCACTTTGATCCATCCTAGAATCGGAGCTTTCCAAAAGTCCTCAAAGGTACGTCGAGGTAGCCTATAAGAGCCCACAATTTGAAGTCGGCGGAGTATCTCAAAATCACCAACAGATTTGTCACAATGATCCTTCTAAAGAGAGGTATCATCATTGATGGCAATGAGAATACGCATTTTACCTTCATTGATATTGATAGAGCAATTATTATGAATGAATTTATTTCTATCATACCAGATCACATGCAGGAGCTCTGCCGCCGCAGCTCGAAAGAGATTCCTGATTTGCTTAGAAGCATCCCAAGTCACACAGTATTGAATTTGAGAGCTAATAGAGGCAAGAAGAGACCATCTAAAACAAAAAATATTAGAAATGGAATTCCAAAGAGCTGTAGTTGTAGAACAAGACAAGAACAAATGATTAGTATCCTCACGATGTTGGTTGAACAGGTGACATCTAGAACAAAGATAGATCCTAAAAGATTGAATACACACATCGGTGGGGACCCTATCATGAGAAACACGCCAAATGAGAGAGTGTCATGATGGCTTGATCCAAGGCTTTCTAAAATTATTAAACCAAATAAATCTAGAATTAGAGTTACTAAAATTGTTTTTGTAGATGTTTTTCGAATCTAGGATACCATTTAGAGCGGGTTCCCATATGAGGAAGTCATCAGTATTAGAAAAATGATAATTGTAAATGAAATGACTAATGTGGGTTGGAAGGATGATGTCATGAGAGTTAACAACCACTCTTATAGAGTAGTTGGTGTTCACAGGAGTAGTGTTGGAAGTTAGCATGGAGATTAAAGGAACACCGCTCCAGTTGTCAAGACATAAATTCATAGAGGAATCATCACTAACCATCCATCTAGAATTGATCATGATTTTTAGGAAAGAACGCCTAATGGATGGATAGATAGAAGAAGTTATATAACCCAAGTTACCATTCCGAAGCTTGGTCATGAATCTTTTCTTAAGAAAGGCCTAGGGATCAGAGTTGCTATGGATCAAATTCCAAGTCATTCTGGCTTGAAGACATTCAATAAAAAACTTAAGATTCTAAATTCCAAGGACACCTTTATCAAGGGGTATATAGTAAGTGGCCCAAGTAATGGTGACAAGTTTTCATTCAATCGTACTACCAGACCAAAAAAAATTTAATGAAAGCATTGATTTTCTTGAGAATACTGGATGGCTAAGCGTAAACCATCATCGAATAAACCATATTGGAAACAATAGTAGACTTAAAAAGACAAACTCTGCCAGCTATAGAAAGGGACTTACCCTTACAAGATGAAATTTGATTGATTATATGATCAACAATGCTATGAAAATAACTGGATTTAGGCCTTCCACAAAAAATAGGAACACCCAAATAAGTGAAATGGAAGGAGCCTTATTTGATTCCAAGGTAATAGAAGATGTGACTTTTTCTTTTTGGGGAAAAATTTTTCCCAAAGAGAACAAACGATTTTTTCCAACTTATCACTTGACCCAAAACATCTTCATAATGTTCCAGGGTGCTTTTGAGACATTTAATGTTATTTTTATCACCCTCTAAAAATAAAATTATATTAGCAGCATTTAAAAGGCGGGTGGGAACATTTAAATTTCTAAATGCCTGAATGGGATTGATTTTGTTTTGATTCACAAGGTTAGAAAGAATCCTGCTTAAATAATCCTCAGTAATAGAAAAAAGAATGGCAGAGAGGGGGTCACCTTGCCTAACCCCCTTAGTGCATTTGAAAAAACCTTTAGGGGACCCATTGACCAGCACAGAGATGGATGCAGAATTAAATAAGGTGCGGATCATGGTAGTAAAAGAGTCACTAAACCCAAAATTCTTAAGAACCATTAAAATGAAGTTCCATTCCATAGTGTCAAAAGATTTCCTAATGTCCAACTTAATGGCCAGACTACCTCCTCTAGAGACTTTATTAAGAGTATTCGCACATTTAGAGGCAAGGCAAATGAAATATTGAATAGTTCTTCCTTTGATAAAACCAAATTGGTTCCAAGAAACAATTTTATTAGAGATGGAGGACAGTCTATTCACATGAAGTTTGGAGATAATTTTATAAAGGGTGTTGATGAGAGCAATGGGTCGGAAAAGATGTATCTCAGTAGCATTGTCCACATTAGGAATAAGAGTAAAGAATTGAGCATTTAACCCATGAGGAATAATATCAGTGGAGAAGAAGGATTTAACCAAATTACAAACATCCACATAAATGATATCCCAGTAAAGTTGAAAAAATCCATTGTTGAAACCATCAGGACCCGGGGCACTGTCGGGGTTGAGACTGAAAACAGTGGCCCTAATTTCATGATCCATAGGTAGGCTTAAGAGATGATCATTGTCCTCACTCGTGACCATATTAGGAATGATATCAGGAAGAAGGTCCTTACTAAACTCTGTACCATTAAATAAATTGTGAAAATAATCAACAACATGATTAGAAATGTCATATTCAATGTCAAGAAGAGTGTCATCAACTCTAATAAAGGCAAACAGCCTACAAGTCTTCCTGATTCCTTGAAGGGAATTATAAAATTTAGTATTCCTATCCCCATCCAAAATCCATTTGGTTTTACAGATTTTCATCTGCATGTTATCCTTGATCTTGAAAAGAGAGTTAATCTTCAAAGAAGTAGTAATTTCAGCTTGGGGATCAAGAGAAAAATCAGAGCAGGTGTTGGAGCTTTGAATACGAATGAGGTCATTCTCCAAAGAGGAGATGTCTACATCCAGATGATTAGTTTTAGAGAAGCACCAACCCTTAAGATGTTGTTTAAAAAGTATTAATTTAGAAATGCAAGAAAAATAATCATTTTGGTGCCTCATTCCAACCCAAAGAACTTTTATCATATTGGAACATTCTGGAACCTCAGCCCAAGCATTGTTAAATTTAAAAGGGAGGGGAGATTTTTGAGCCCTTAGAGGTGAAACTCACATGAATGGGATAATGATATGAGTTGATCCTAGGTAAGGTAATACTAGATATGGAATCCCATTTATCAAGGGTAGAAGTATTAGTGAAAGCTCTATCAAGTTTGTTAGCCACCATCCCGTTGAGGCACTTTCTATACCAAGTATATTTAGCACCTGTAAGGTTGATTTCAAAAAGGTCATAGTTCTCAATAGAGGCTTTAAATTCTCTAATTTATATGGTAGAATGATACGGTCCAATAATTTCACTTGGGATAAGGATGGAATTAAAATCACTGATCACCAGCCAGGGGTCCTGAACTGAACTAGAGAGGAAAAGAAGGTCATCTCAGAGAGCTCATCGATCTTGATATCTATTTTTAGCATAAATCAAAGTGCAGACAGTACGAATACAAACAGAGGAAAAATCACAGGTAAGAATTTGGTCAGAAGTTCTCAGCACATTAACAGATTGCACAGATGTGTGACAAAAAACCCAAAGAGTTTCAGTAGAAGTACCTTCCCTGCAAGAACTAAGGAATTTATAACCAAAAGAGAACAAGTGTAATTATTTCAAAGAAAAATTAATTTTAGTCTCAGAAATAGCCAAAAATTTTGGTTTGTGAGTCAAAACAAATCTTTTTAACATGATAAAAGTATCAGATTTAGCTAAACCCTAAAAATTCCAAAATAAGAAATTCATCTAAACCTGCGTTTGGAGCTAGAGCTTTCTTTTTTTCCACTCGATACATTATTTCTTGCTGATCTTCTTGGTTCATGAGAGGAATTGGATATTCTTTCCCTGTGTATTCTTAGAAGGGACAACAGAGATATTAGGTTCAGGCTTAATATCAACACCCTGAATTTTTTGAAGAGGGGTTTTAGCTACCAGCGGGGTCGCTGAGAAATCATTTGGAGGAAGAACAGATGTGGGGGCATCAAAGGAACCTGAGGCAACAGTCACAGTGGCCACGGATCCCACTGCCACTACCTGATCATTGGGGCCTTTTACCTTGTTGGTGTAGGGATTTGCAGTTTCCATCTGCACCTGATCTGAGGTCTCATTAGTGGTTTTATTGAGAGAGGGGTCCAATTTTAATTCCATACAAGTCTCCTTTGTAGGAGGTACAGGCTGAGCAATTTGGTATGTTGTAACTTTTAATTCTTCAGAATCCTTGGCAGTGGGATGTGCACCCACTGCATTAATAAGTTCCTTATCAGCAAGACAAATGGAGGATGAAGAGATACCTGCAACCTCACCCTTTGACTGCCTACTTGCAACTTCATGATTCTCCAAATGAGGCACGTCCTGAGGACCAACACTTTAAGAGTCATGATGGAAATCAAAAAATTGCTTGCTTCGCACCCTCAGTTCTGTATCTTTCCTTAGATTATGATCATCGTTTATAATCATAGTAGTATCCAAAAGAGTCACTGCCTAGGGACCCTCACCCGAATCCTATTTTAAATCCATCTACAACATTTGTGAACCTATATCAGCCTTATTAGGAGTGAGGGAATGCCCAATTGAGTCCACCAAAACATCGTAGCTCTGGCGACAAGAGACCCGAGGCATCTTTTATTGGCCCTTGCCTAATATGCCGCAGCCTGAGACAGATTCATCAGACGCAACTGGAGGCTGTTCAATGATGACCTACACTGAAAACTCAATTTCAGCAATGATAACAGTATCATTATCATCGGTCTCCTCCTCCTCTTCCAAATCGGACCATTTGACACCAGAGCTCTCCCCCACCTGAGGTAGTTTCTTCACCCATCTCTCTGTATGTTTCAGATTATTGTCTTGCATCGCAGCGGGAATGGATTGATCCCTCTTCTTCCGAAGAACCTAAGTCCACCTGTAATCTTTCAATTGGTCATCTCGTGACTTCACCTGGTGGTTCATCACACGGCAATTCATGAGAGAATTCCCAAGGATCTTACACAAATCACAGAAAGGAGGTCGACATTCATATTCCAATCGGATGTCTATTTTGTACTCATTTGCATTGAAGGCAATCGAATCGGGAAGCTTGTGACCAAGGGAAACTTCCACCATGACACTCGCGTATAGGACAATCTCAGCATTGATCATCTGATGATCTAACTTTATTGGAGTTTTGGTGTTAGAGGCGATATCGTTTAGGATTTTAGGATGCCAAAAAAAGAAATTTAGACCATGGAATCGCACCCAGATCTGAGCTGTTGTGTTTCGGTGTGTGTGAGGATTGAATGAGAAATCCCATTCCAACAGATGTAGTAGACCTGGTTTTAGATGAATATAGTCGGGATTCCAAACTCGGTCGAGTTCCTCTTCCGAATTGAGAAGAATGTGAAAATATCCGCGACCGATCGGAACGAGATTCCAAGCATTGAAACCCCGAATATGTGAGATCCTTGGTTTG
Source organism: Viscum album (assembly GCA_963277665.1). Classification (NCBI taxonomy): domain Eukaryota; kingdom Viridiplantae; phylum Streptophyta; class Magnoliopsida; order Santalales; family Viscaceae; genus Viscum; species Viscum album. The sequence continues at coordinate 714,902,527 of OY728133.1, read as the reverse complement.
AGCTCCGAATCCGACCATGGCTTGTCACATGTCAGGTAAGAGATGCAACCCAGCACCGAGAACATGCAGTATTGGGTTTGCTGCTTCAAAGCCTCCGGTTCGGCCTCCACCACAAGATGTTCGTCTTCTAATTTCTTGCATAAAGGCGATTTTCTTGCTGTAGCTGTGCACAGATTCGTGCCTTTTAGCACCTCTAGGAAGGAAACCGGATTAGGTTTTACTCTTAGAATGGTTTATTCCTTCTACACATCACCTCCGTTTTCCCCACAAATAGAAAAATGGTGTGAATTGAATCTTCCGGGAATAAGAAACGAAGCATCCATGAGATCAAAAACAGAGAAACAAATCAAAGGAAACCCTAAAGGTTCACAGTTTTAGAGAGAGATGGTCCGTCATCTTCTCCATTACTTTTCATTAATGGTCTTAGTTGGAAATGATTACATTTTTTGAGGGAGAATATTATGTTTATTTCATGGATTGGGATATTTAGGTATGTTTTATAGGACCTAACAATTAGTAGTTGGGTGGGATCACCACCAAGGATTCTAGTATCACATTGGATGATTATGAGTTGTGTTGGTTGGTCATTCCTTATACAGTTGGCTAGTTTTAAGGTTTATCCCCTCGTGATTTCTCATTATTTTAACCTATGTTTGAAATCAAGTTCATGATTGAGATCATTACATTTGTGGATCCTATATCCATTTCCTTTTTTGAGATGGCACTGATAGAGCTTAGAGAGTTTATTGAACAATATGAGTACTTAGAGGAAAAGGGATTCATATAGATATGGATGTCCCCTTATGGGTGATTTGGTCTTTTTTTCCAAAAAGGCAGATGGTTCATTGGTATTATATGTGTTCTATTTGTAGATGAAACGGGTGATAGTTAAGGCCCGATATCCAATTATACATTGAGATTATTTTTGAAATAGACAATATGTGATATAGTATTGTATAATATTGATTTTCTATTATATGATCACACACTGAGGGTTAGACATATATAAATATATGCACTCAATTCCTAAGAAGTTATAGTTTATATGGGTACTTTCTGATTCCAATATTTTTTATTAACATTCCAGTGGTATTTATGGACATGATGTGTTGAGTCTCCCATAAATATTTTAATTCCATTATTATCATATTTATTGATGAAATTTTTATGTACTCACCATTGAGGGTGGACCACTCTTATTATTTAAAGATCATTTTGAATTAACTTAGAGGTAATTAGCTATATGCCATGATCATAAAGAGTAATTTTTCTGTTGAATAATTTTGATTCTCATGGAATGGGATATCAAAGACTCATGTAAAATAAAACCGTTATAGGGATAAGGTCAGGTGTTTCTTTGGATAAACTGAAGTATGTTTTTTAGATCCAAAAAAATTTGTGAATGCTTCGTTTTTACCTGAGGATTATATAAGAGTTTTTATTGTTTACAATGCCAATGAAATCGTTGACAATGAAAATGATAAATTTAAATTGGAATAATTCATGTAAGGGAGTCTTTCAGGAGAAAAATATAGATTTATGACTGTGATGATCTTGATCATACCTAAAATTTGGTAAAGAGTATAATCTATGAAATGATTCATTAAGAATTAGCCTCAGGTTTTTTTCATTCATGAGGGTATTATAATTTTTTAAATAAAAAGGATGTTGAGGCCACAAAATTTAAACAGACCAATTCATGATCCTGAGTCATTAGAAGTAGATAATTCCTTAATGTATTGGAAAACTATATTTTGGGGAGAGGTTTATGTGGTGCGATGACTATAGGATATTGAAATATATTTTATCGTAGTGTGATTTGAACCTATGATAGCGAAGGATGGTTGAGTACCTATGGTGTTTGATTTTGAGCTGGTATATAAACCTATGATAGTAAATATTAGTGTTGATGGGGTTAGGAAGAAAACCCAGGCACATTTTATACATTAATTTAGTTAATAGATGAATATTATTGAAAAAAATGCAAGTTTCACTTTAATTTCCATGTGTATTAGGGCCAATAAACCCTTGTTTCCTTAACTATTACCTCCTTTCTCTTTAGGAGGGTGACATTGATCCCACCATTATATTAATACTATTTAGTAATGAGAGACAATATATATGGGGGGATGTACCATTAGATTAGTTTCTTGATGACGAAAATCTATGTTTTGTTTGAGGTCATGTTGTAGTACCTAAGAGCATACATGAGGAGCTGATAAGAGTCTTATACTCTTGAAGATAGACTAATCTTCTGGGAGTCACCAAAATGTTCCATCATATAAAAAAATAACATTGGAAGCATGAGATGAAGAACTGAATTTCTGGTTTTATCACTGGTTTCTCCATCTGTTAGTAGGCGAAGGATTAGAACCATTGAATTTATAGTCATCATACATCAATAACTGTTAATGATTAGTGGTTGGATGATGTTATTTCATTTTTTCTGATGTATTTTTTGAGTATTTGTTTTAGTTGTGATGATGTGATGGATATTATGGACCAGTTGTCTATGAAATCACATTTATTACCTATCTGAGAGGCATTCCGTATTAAAGAGTAGGGTTGTATCTATGTAAGGGAGATAATACACATATATGGAAAATTATGGAGTATTATCGCAAACTTTGATGCCCAGTTTACATTGCAATTTTGATGATGGATGCTAATGGTTCTTAACACATAGGTGCTTTTTAGAAATATATATCATCATCAAGAAGTTTATAATTATGGATATACTATATTTATATTATAACACTTTATTTGCGTATGTGTCAATGAATTAATTGGTTTATGGGGGAACCGTTTTTTACATATAGAGTTATCCTATTAAAATTTATATCCATAATTTATTTAGATGGATCCTATTTATTCTTTATATATAATGGTGTTTCAATCAACATATTGTTGGTAGGAGGATAGAGAGTTATAAATCATTGTAATGAATTTGGAATATAATTTATCAAAGAATACAAAATTTACTATGTAATAGTTGGTGACCACTCAATGAAGGAAGAGTTCACATGCTGACCAAGGAGACAATCCTTTTGAGAGTGAGGTGGGGAATTAGGTAATTTTAATGGTGTCACCATGGTGGAAAAACTTCTTGGATCTACCCAAAAATCTGTATTCTAGAATAATAGTTTGATCGACCCAAAAATTTGTTTATATATATGAAATGGTCAATTTATCTCATATTTATTGATATCATTTTGAACCCATGCAATTAATACTAATTGTATTGAGTTCGAGGCTGACTCATTCTTTGAGTAGTGTTTGATTTGGATAGTGGATTACTATGAGAAAACACTTCTTAGATATGTGGATTTCATGGAAAGGGAGTAGTAAAAGAAAAAGTATCTTCAAGATGAGATATGGAAGTATTAATCAGATATGTGAGGCCAATGGAAAGTGTAATTCATGGATGAGGTATAATGATACTAATGAATGTATCTTGTGGAGGAGAATATATATAGGGGTAAATTTATAACACCAAAAAATATGTAAAGGTATGATATATTTAAAAAAATATAGAAACCTTATCTATATTTTTGACAATACAAGATTTGAGGTATTATCCTGGGACCTAAGAGTTGTTTTCAAGGGTTAGCATGGGTGTTATGGATTTGAAAGATGTTATATGTGGATTCAATTAACTATGATGTGACCACCACATAATTAAATGTTGGTGTTTTGACCAGAAGAGTTCTTATCCTTTATATTATTAATTTAAGATAGTTAACCCCATGTCCTTGGGATTCACAATGTGGTAGCTGATGTTTATAAGTAAACTCCTCTAATTTATTAGTAAATTTTATAGGGGATATGATCCACACCATGGGAAATTGTGTCAAACTATGAGCATGAATATTATGTATTGAACCCCTATGAATTACATTGATAATTTTGGAAGGATGTATGGTCATTCCATGTAATAGGTATTTGAGATAAGGAAGTAACTTTTAAATATTTTTTTGGAAGAAGTTTACGTATTTACTCAAAATATTAAAGGTATTTTATGAAATTTAATTAAAGGTAATGTGGTAGAATAGTAGCAATTGTGTAATTCTATAGAGGCTAGAAAGGGTGTTGGTAATGATGGGAGATCACATCATAGAGAAAATCTATTATGAAATTTAACATTACGACAGAGGAGTTCCATGACCTAATGTCATAGAGTAATAGATTGTGTGGTTCCACATGTTAGAGATATACTTCACCATGGCCTGAGGAGGCTATTCCATGAGGAGGAGACTATGGGGATTTTATTCCCTGACCATGGTGGTTATTTTATGATACATATTCTAGGAATATTTTAAATATTTTTATTAAATAAATGGTTTTAAATAATAAGGATTAGTAAATGAGGTCTTCCCCATTATCCTAGTAAATTCACCATTTCCCTATCCTCCCTTACTTTTTTCTCTTCTATGTTTGATATCCATTTATATTCTATAAATTCGCATTTATTTTGATCCATTGGTTTCCCCCAATGGATTATATCTCTTATAATGTTATTTTTCACCATTTCTATTATGTTTTTTAGTGGTCTTACACCTAATATTGTTGTTTGTGCCCTATTTTGTGGTTTCTAACCGATTATTTTATTTTTCAACTTGATCAGTGATTAACTACAAATATTAAACAATGTATCTTATTATATCATAGGTTAGGTGATTAATTTTCTACACATAAGGTCTAAGATTATTTTTATGTGTGTGTGATGTGATGTAACATTAATATAATACGGTCTTGAAAGAAGACTAAATTTAATATTAAACACTTTAGTTTCTAAATCATTATTTTACACTTTATTAAAATATTATATCTAACTAGTACCAAAACTATAAGAAGAATTGATCATGGATGAAGGATAATAAATTTATGGATCATTTGGAGGCCTTGAATATATCTTTTTTATTTTGTTATCTTGAAACATGCTTACTAAATCATTCAACCTTCCAACAAAAGAAATTATTTATCCAAATTAGTTAACTGTTCTATTTTGATCTAACCAACCTAATTAAATGAATTGGTTTGATCTTAAGGAACATTATTTGGGGAAGAAACTATAATAGGAACTCATATATTATGTATCACTATAACAACTCTTTAAAAAATTATATGTATCATAGGCTCTCTTTATATATGATCATTTGGAACAATAAAGGATTTCTCAGAATATTTGACACTAGAATCCTCTTTTAATATGTTTGTTAAAAGATATTTAACTCCTTTAAAAATTATGACCTACATATGTGAAAAAATATTATGGTTTTCACTGATTGAAAAAATTTAACAAGAAACCATATCTACAACTTTATTAGATACTTCTAAATCCTCTTCCATGTGACCACCAATAGTTTCCTAAAGATGTAAAACCATGTTATCCAAAGACACTTTAGCCTCAAGAATTAATATTATGATAGATTATTTAGTTTATGAAAACCTAGTAGATAAATAAAATTTGATTTCATACAAATGAACTGGTTTGTATGTGTATCACTACAAATATTTGTTTTGGGAATTTACTTAAATTGTATATAAAATAACATGATGTGACTGATCCTTGAGATCTTAAACCACAGAGGGTGTATAGGGAGATAGTATTAAATTTTAATGAATCCTTTTAGGTAATTCAAACTAACTCACAACTACAATATTTATAGTATGCATTCTCACCGTCATTTAATACTTGAAACTTCATATCTCATTAATAGAATTGACTGAAATATCATAATGGACTATTTGAATATTGTGAACCACATACATTTGAGTTACTCTATGAACTAATAGTTTATTAATCTTATATTAGGTACTTTTCTGATAACTTTCATATTTTGACAAATAGTGAAAAATACTTTGTTTTAATTGAAAAAAAAAATTTATTCTAAATAATTTTTAGTGTTAAATAATAAATTTGAATGGATTCAAAGTATATTTAAATTATATTTTTATTATTTAATACAATTTATGTCATTATAATTAATTTCACATTTAAATTTGACATAAACTCATGTCAATCTTTTGACAGTTTGTATTTTTTTAAAACATGCTCTTCGATTTTGAAAATTAGAATTAATTTAAAATAAGTAATGCAACTTCAAAGTTTTGAATTTGGTAAAATAGGCAAAAAAAAAATTTTCTGAATATCAGATTTATCTTAGAGTGAGTTTTTGGTACTTTCTGAAAAAATTCAATTTTTGAGGAATAGTAAAAAACACTGTGTTATTATTTAAAACTGAATATTTATTTAAATATTTATTTATTTTATTAAAAAAAATTTAAGAAAAAAAATATATATCATACCTATATATTTTCAATTTAATTCACTGAAGTCAATTTTTTTTAAAAAAAATTATGTATAAAATTTTATTAAACTTTTTATCCTCTTTTACCCACCTTCTAGGCACGTTAGCAAATTTGCATAAAACGTAATTTTAACATTTAATTATGTTGAATTTCAAAACTCTTAGAAACAAAGATGACATCAGTATGTAAAATTTTTTTCAATAAGATGAAAATAATTTTTGTTGAATAGTATCTTTTGACTTTTATTTACCATTGTTAAAAGGAAATAGGGTAATTAAAGTTAAAAGTGATATTATAATTACCCTAAAATAGTTTCAAATTCTATTAGATAAGTGTAATTCTACCAAAAACATCCTTAAAAATAAAATATGATTCTTTAGGTCCACTTGGATTAGATTAGGACATTTATTATTATTTTATTTAAAGATGAGTTAAAAGTTTTAAATTCAATGTATATTAACTAAACAATTTTTAATATAGGGTTATACATAATATAACTTCGACTATAAATATTAATTAAAAAGATAAAAATATTTACTACATTATGGTATTTTATTTATAATTTTTAGAGATTAAATAATTAAATTTATTTATGACACAATGATGATGCAGTAATTACCATCTTAATGAAATATTAACATAGTTTATATTATAAATATTAAAATAAAAATAATATAAAATTTATTATGCCATACACTAATTTTCTAGGTTAATATGATATGTTAGGGTTGATTATATAAGTTTATTTCACAATGATGAGGTTTTTATTCCTTTCTCAAAAACAAAATACCAAATAGTGTCAAAATTAACATAATTTAGTTTTTTTTAAAAATACTATATTATTGGTTGATATAATGCAAATGAAATCTAAGGCTCGTCCAAATGGCTTAAATAATATTATATATATCATTAATGAACCACTTGAGGTTATCTTGGATGTTTATAATATGTTTATTAACCATATAGTGTAAGAATATAGGAAGAGATTGTAAAAGTTATACTATTTTACTAAGAGTTAAATATAAAAAATAAGTGTAAAATTACAACCTAAACTTTTCAAAAACCAATTTGTTGAGAGGATTTAGAAAAATAAACACCTAAATATATAAATAAATTCATTTATAGCAACTATAAACTGAATATGATTTTATAATAAATTAATATTTTAATCCTTTCCTAAAGTGACCGTCACCCCTCTAATAAAAGGGAACTTCCCCTTCTCTCAAAATCACAACATCAAAGCCATTTGGCTCAGCTAAACCCAGCCCAAATATCTACCCAACTATCCTAGAATCAACCTAGAGTCCTTAGGTTTATCATAAATCCAACCTAAGGAGACCTTTTGATCAGTTCAAAAAGAAAACACCCAAAGAAGAGGTAATAATTTCACTACCCTCTTTCAAGTTCTTTTCATCTTCCACTGCCTCTTTTTTTTTGTTTCCATACCAAAATAATTAATCCAGTACCTCCTAAATAATGTGATGTTATTATAAATATTTTATATTCATATTAATTATTCTATCCATCCTCTAAATGAAAAATTCACCATACATACGTACATACAACTTACTGTCTCCAAGCCGTGGTGTATTTTTTTATTCAAACACTTAATTATTTGGATTGGTATAATAATGATTATAACTGATGTAAATAAAAAATATAACATGTTAATAATTATAAATATATGATATACCATCCAATTACATACTATTTCATCATCAATATAATGATATTTGCGCTTGTGCTTACGTACGGATTACCATCTCCACAACGTGATGTGACTCATTCCCACCTTCAATATTCAATGATGATTATAAAAAAAATATTATTAATAAGTATGAAATATATGACATAATAATGGTACTATATATATTTATATCAATATATATATATATTTATGTATGTAATTTCATATATCTTATTTACTAACTTCTGTTCAATATGATATGAAAATGTTAACAGCGTCTATGCATACGTACGGCCTACCGTCTCAATAAACGATGCCTTTCATTTCATATATATATATATATATTATAAATATTTATATTCTATATATATATGATATATAAATCTTGTTTTATATTTTTTAAGTATTTAAATCATGATCTCAATTATACGATCAAGATTAAAAGGTTAAAACATATATGATAAAGAAAGTAATTATTACCCAAAATGTTGATTTAACATGAAAATAATTATTAAATGGGTATTATAAAGTCATAACTATATCATGTATGATATAATAAATATTAATGTAGTTCTGTTATAATTTAAAAAAAATACTATGGTCATTATGCAAGTGGTTAAACGTACCTTCTACCAAAGGAAAGTGCAAGGTAAGGGTTAATTTCACAATCTCTTTATTATCTGAGGTTATTTTTATGTAATTATCTATTGGGAGATATTTATTATCCATTTACATGTTTCATAAAAGTGTTTTAAAATGGATTCTTTTTAAGATAATTTTTACTAAAATATCATTTTAAATGTTTTAATGATTTATTCTTCTAAACTTTTCTCAATAATGATCATGTTTTCAAAATTGTATTATAGATTTATTTATATGGACATGAATGTTTTAAAATGTTAATTCCTTTTAAATGTTTCAAAGTGTAATTGGACACTTTGATTCAAAACTAACTTTTAAATGACTTCCTTTATATCACTTTTAAATTATTTCATGAAAAAGGGATATTTAGCCCAAATATTTTTACCGATCATTTTCAACTATGTCAACATCCTTTACAGGATATTATTCTTGATCGAGGTTAATTTGTTATGATAAAAATCATCCATATAGTATTAAAGGTTCTATGATACGTTTGACTGTCGATGTTTTATTTTTATACCATTCATGGTTAATGGATAAAGTATTGACATTTTATATGATAGTTTTGATATGAATGTTTATGTTGTGTTTAAACCTTTTCATATAAGAAATGCATTGGACATAGTAATAGACGGATGGAGAACACTATAGCTCTTTGTTTCATCGGTAGGTCTCATGAGACAAAATAGTTTCTTGGTGCAAGGCCATGATAAGAACATAATTGTAGTATTGGTATAAGGCCATGACTACATGGTTATGAGGTCTGGAATTATGCATTCTATCATTATGAAATTAGCAATTTATATTACAACTGATTATTTGACTAGTAGAATATCCATGTGAATAATTAATTGGAATCATTTGATTTATCTTTTCCAAATTATGATGAAGTTTATGTTTAAAAAGTTTTTGTTTTAGTTTTATATGTTTCATTAAATATTTATTCTTATATATAAACGTTTTTTCTATATTGTTATCCTTACTGAGCATCTGATCTCACCCCTTTATATGTATTATTTTTAGCAGGATGCGAAAAAGTATATTATTACTGATCTGAAAGGATAGTATAAGAGATATAAATTTAGTTAATGGAGACCATGTTGTTGTTTTTTCTCATTTTAAAATGTAATGTAGTGTTCATGTATATAGTCTATTTTCCAAGACTCCTAAACTGGTTGGTCCTTCAGGACTTTATTCCTTGTAATTATGAAAATGTATTAAAATAATGCACTGACTCTGGGTAACTGGGGTTAGGGCATTACTGGGTCAATCTATAAGGCCCCAGCCTTAAACCATAATTAATGTTGAGTTATTAGAAGATTACACATTGAGGATCTTTTCAGGTTTAGAGTTTAAGAGAATTAGATCATAAAACTGGAAATACATTCCACATTTAAACAAAGTGGTTACATAAAATATAGTATTCATTTTCCCATCAACGGAAACATATTTAAAATAAAACATGGATTCTTTCTTGACACTTCTTTGACACTATCATCAAATCATATACCTCTCCATTGACCTGTGAAAAACATTTCTAAAACCTGGGATGGACATAAAAAGCTCAGTAAGTGTTATAAAAAAATATGGAAAGGAAACATGACTTCATATATACATTATAATGAAATCATACTTTACCCATAAAACATAGGCACTTTAACATACCTCATCAAATCATGAATAAATCATAGAAATCATAAGACATAAAAGTTAACTTGAGGAATTCATAAAATTCTTACATAGGGAGTAACCCTCTTGGTTACGTTTGGAATACCCACCACAGTATATTCCCTAAATATCTTCAGAGAAACCTTAACAATTCACTCCTTCGCATTACCCAATGCATTGGAGAGATATATCGGGCTCACCCGCCCTTAGTTTATCACGGAACCATCCATTTTCATAACAATGCCCAAGAACCATAACATAAACGTATCACATAAAACATGCATAAAAGAAACATAAAATTTCCACATTTCATTCACAATATAACATTTTAGTATATTGAAATAATGAATCCATTCAACAAGAAAACATTTCCAAAACCATTTAGAACATTTAATAAAGAGATTTTTGAATCAAAGTGTCCCATACCACCTTGAAGCTTTTAAAATTTTAAACAATTAATATCCATATAAATAAATCCTTAAAACCATTTTGAAAACATGGATATTATTAAGAATAAATAATTAAAACATTTAAAGTTATATTTTGGTTAAAGGGGTTCTACCAAAATTAGAGACACTTGAATACAATAATTGAGGAGTAACATTTAGTCAGAACATTATAATATCATGAGAATAAATGGATTCATGATATAATATTCCAAAGGACAGTATATAAACCATATAAGAGTGAATTGGTTCATAACAATAATGAAGTCTCAATAGAAATGTCAAATGTGATGAATTCCCTTATACAGAAGGTATCCTTAAATTAAGGATAATTCAATCTCAAAATTATGTGTGAAAAATATAAATACACCCAATATAAGTGGATATTAAGTCTAAAACAATACAAGGTCATTCACACTTATTCAAAAGATGACATATTCAATAACTACATGTTTAACCCAAAGAAATCGAAATTGGGATAAAAAGTTCCCTTGGTAAAATTCAACAGCCTAACAGCATCACTTCAAAATTCAGAAAATGAGTTGATGAGAGATAAAAACGGCATATCATCACTTGGACATAAAATTTACATCAATAATTACATAAAAGATCATATCCTAATATAATACTTTGTGAATTAAAAGACATAACAAAATATGTCTTTTAAAAATAGGAGGGTGAAAGGTCTCCTTACAGAGTTGCGTAACTTTCGAAACGTACACCCCATGGAAGAAGGTTCATACAATGAAGATGTGAATACCCATAAATGAAATTATAATACAAAAAGTGTATAATAATGGGCCGTACATACACCACTCAAAGGAAATTGTGGCAAATGTAGCATAAATCTAACAGGAATAAAAGTGAGATGAAAATTCCCTTATGAAAACTCGGCAGCCTAACAGTGCCACTTAAAACTTCCAAAATGGATTGATGAGAGGAAATAGGGTCTCTCATCATATTAAAATAAATTTTACAGAAAGATTAATATAAAATAACATCCCCCAACATAACAAATAGGAGATTAAAATAAGTGACATAACGGAGAGTACTTAAAAAGAAAGAGAGATGTTGGATCTCTTACGAAATATTCGGCAGCCTAACGGCGCCACTCAAAACATCCAAAATGGATTGATGAGAGAGAATATGGCCTCTCATCATATGAACATAAAAATTAAATTAATAGTAATATAAATTAATATCCCAATAACAAGAAATATGAGCTTTAAAAGGAATTTCATAAAAGAGTGTACTTAAAAAGAAAGAGAGGTGTAGGATCCCTTACCTCGGGTCCGACGTGACTCGATCATTCTTTAATCTCCTGAATAATAAAATTTGGTCAATTTATAATTGCTTAAGTTCCTCCTTTAAATATTATTATTCAGTTTATATCACATATTATAATGTTATTATAATTGTTTAATAATGTTAGTTCATATCAGACGTTTTTGCCGATGTTTAGTACATGAGTCAAAAATGAACTTGTTTGAAAAATGATTTCCCATGTAGTTATAAGTAAATAATTTCTAGAATATTATTAATGATTAAAATATCATATATATCCATTACATATTCATTTTATACTATTCCATATCATTTGGAGATAAAAAACGAAAAGCATCGTTCATGGAGACGGTAGGCCGTACGTACGCATGAACGCTACTTTCATTTTTTTGTCATATTAGTGGAATTAAAATTAAATGATATATATATATATTAATTACAGTATAATATATATGTTATATAGGTCACATATGTTCATTAATTTCATTCTTTATACATTCCATGTATTGCATGTACGAGTCACATCACTTGAGGGGGCGGTAGTCCACACTTCCTCATATGAAATTATCGCATTTACACAACATGAAAAGAATAAAGTTATGGTTTAAATATAAAATACAGAAGAATATAGTAAACATAAATACCATATATATCATATATAAAATATAGTTACATCATAATGGCCACCTTTAAAGGTGTTAAAAGAATATTGAACAATCATCGTTTCGTGAGGCAGAAAATCGCCAACCACAGAAACAGTATGTTCTTTAACCATTAGACGAAGGTGTGTGTAAGTGTAGCTCGAATCTGTCACATAAAAACATCATAGTATATTGAGGATACTGGTTTTGTTACAAAAGAAAAGAATAAAAAGAGTTTAGGGGGTTGAAGAAGCAAAATAAAACAAAAGGACTCAAGTGAAGACATTACCTTAAAATCGGGTAACTCCCTTTGGTTTGAGCACAAAGGCTTCTTTGGGAAGACTTCTGCCCAAATTGAGGATTCAAGGAGTTAGATAGGGATGTTTAGAGACAAAATGGGTAGGGGTTGTCCGCGAAAAAGGCTTTGGATGTGTGGGTAAGGAGGTAGGGGTGGGGGCCTTTTATAAGAGTAGAGGAGGGGCACTCTTGGAAAGGAATAAAATGTAACTTTATTTTCAAATGAATTTCGGATTTTAATGGTCCCACATTGATTTGTTTCGGGGATAAGGTGATAAGGGTCAGAAATCCACCCATCCAATAGGTTTTGGACATGTTTAGGTCTTAGATTTTACATTATCTTTCCATTTTATTTAAATCGTTAAATAATAAGGTCATCGTTGCATCATCATGATGTCATAAATAATTTAATTTATTTAATGTCTCAAAATTATAAAAAAAATACTATGATGTAGGAAATCTTTTTAGTTCTCTAATGAATATTTATTGTCCAAAAGATAATTTATGTAGACAAAATTAAAAATATTTTACTTAGGTGATACATTCTTTGTTACATTTAACATTCTTTAAAAATAAAAAGATAAAAAGTCACTTTCTCACAAAAGTGATTCCATGGGGCCCCCAAGTTTGGCACAAGGCATCCCATGGTCGGCCATAAGACAACCAGTAGTCTTAGGACACATTTTGTGGGCATTTTTTTATTATTATGATATTATCTTATTATCTTTAACTACCCGATTACTCATTAATCAAGATAATTAAAGATAATTACCATCGTTACTATTCATAATGTCCAAAAACAAAAGAGTCTTAATTACATAATTTGGACCTCCTGATTCCAAATATTTAATCCATTTTACCAAATTTCAAACACATTAATTTCAATAATTAATTTAAAAAAAACTTCTCGTTGTCAAAACAAATAGCTGGTTTTTTTAGAAACAATATTTATGAAAAGTTTGGCACTTGTTTATGCCTAATTCCAAAGTGAAATTAATCCCAATGACCAAAATTGAATTACATGGTAAAAATATATTCTAATTACACTTTAAAACAAATTAAAAAGATAATATAACCATATAATTAAATTATATGAAAAAGTAGTTTTGATGTAAAATGCAGTATTTTTCACTATTCATTGAAAAATGAACATAGTTAGAAAAATACAAAAAATTAACCCAAGGAAAATTTCAATGTCCCAATCATAAATAATATGTTTATTATGAAAAATAGAGCTTATAAAATTTTCAAAAAGTGGATTTAAAAGATGTTCTCCATTAAAAGGCGATTAATCAACCTTTTAAAGAATATTGTAATGTTTGTGCTTAAAATTGGATTCATTCGCATTTTTAATCCTATAACATTTATTGTAAGGATTAAAAATATTTGAAAAACATATATAATCATATTTTAGTTAGTTCTGTTCATTCCTGCCATTACAATGGCTAGGCGTTAACTACCATTTAAAATAATATTATTTTATTATTAGAGTGCAACGTAAGATTTCAAAGAAACTTGTTGTTGCATATTGGGTACGTCATCAAGCATAGAATTCCCTTTAAAGTAATATTAATATTTTATTCACAAATATGGATAAATGTGAAAATGTCATACTCTTTATTTACCTGGGGTGTTACATCCTTCCCCCCTTTTGGGAATTGTGTCCTCACAATTTTATAATTGAGCTTGGAAACATCCTTGAATGTCCCACATCGGAACAAGAGTCGGTAAAACAATCACTTTAAAATAAAGAAAGATAAGTACAAAGGTCACCCGAGTTAACCCATACTAGGATTCCAAGTATGAAAATATGGACATGGAGGAAAAAAAGGGTCATGTACCGATGGAGAGTTATAGTAAACATGTCCAGGAGAAAGTTAACCATAAGAAAATAACAAACTTGTGATGACTTAAACGGTATTCGATTCCTCCGTAGGAAAAGTTAATAGACAACATTTTTGTTTTATGTTACTTTTTATTGAGGAATTTGTTCATAATGAAACAAAATCACTTATCATGTTGACTTTCATCTTTTATTAGATTCTTTACACAAACTCATATTTTCTCCAAAAGAAGAGTATTTAGGAAAACTTGTTCACATTAAGAGTACTATAATCAACTTATAGAGAATAACCTAATCCACAAAAGAGAACTATATACATCCCATGTCTTTAGACTTTAACCAAAACCAAAACCAAAAAGGTTAGTACAAGATCATATAATCCAGAAAAGGATAACCCTTTATAAAAAGAAAATATATTCTTAATCTCCAAAATTTGTCCAACAAAACCCAAAGTTCAATGAGGACCATTCGATAAAAAATTTGTCCATGAAATTCTTCAAAGTAAACCAAAATAAGATTCAAACCCAAATATTTGAAGTATTTAGTAACATAGTTTTCCAAGTTAAATCGTAACATTTATCTCCAAACAACATCAGTTGCTCTTAAAGTCTCGTATTGAAAAGTAATTAACCTAATCACATATCCTCCATGATAGGTTAATATATTTCCATAGAAGACCCAAAATCAAATTACTCTTAATTCATAAAATCATCTAACTAAAAGGAATCAGTCAAACTAACCAGGGACTTCACGTAGTCCAGTGGTAGGTGATAAATACCAGTTGCACTTTGGTTGTGGGTTCGATTCCCGCAGCTTTGTCCGACGCGACGGGTTGTCACACGGTCTGCGTGTTGTCCTTTTTCCAAAACTATATAATTCTCAAATAATTCCCCAAAAGAGATAAAATCATCAAAAATAACCATAACATAATTTAACCTCAATTTTATATCATGCCTTTCACTTCCATCATAACATATAGTAACCCATAATTACCTCAAAAGTAAGGATCATATAAACCCAAATGGTTCTTTATACCTATGTCCACAAAAGAACATATAACTATTCCTTGAATAAAATTTTCATATATTAAACATTAGGGTTACACATACTATAAAAATTTTTCTAATGTAACCCCATCATCAAAAGAGACTTAATACTCTTAAGAATTTCACCATAACCCTTGAATCATGTATATGTTTACATCTTAGTCATTCAACATTCTTCATGATCCATTAACCATTCCTTTCCAACTTATTCTGGAATACTTCTTTCCTACAAACAAAATCATGAATCGTATCCTAAGATTCCAAAATAGGAAAACAATAGTCATGAAATAATCCATACCTTTGATTGGTCAATTTCAGTTTCTTCATCCTCAATCAGAATGGAATTACGTATTGGTAAACGAACATTTGTACGATCATGGTGATCCCATTCACGAAACATCTTCATAGGACATGTGTTTTCATAATGACCCTGCACACCACATTTAAAACATTCAATTGGTCCCTCATAAAGAACTTCTTTCCCTTTTCTCGAGTCAAATGGATGCTTCCTTTTTCCATGGAAGGTTATTGCTTTATGACCTTCATTTCCACATCTATTGCATATTTCTGTCCCTTTGAAACATTTTCCTAGGTGTTTCTTTCCACATTTTTGACACATAAGTTTTTGAACACACTTACCTTTATGATTATTACCTATAGTTCCGTAGGGATTTTTTTCTCGCATATATGATGCCTTAGAGAAATCACCAAGGTTTAGGTGGTCAATCATGACTCTATGTCACGACCCCCTCCCACCAAAGATTCCCCTCCTGATCTGGCAATGGTGAAAGGAAGATAATGACCCCCGAGTCCCACCTCCAGTAGGCCCCGGGTTGGCGACTAGAACCAAGGGTATGAGTTTTCACAAATATGGGAGGCATTACCCTTTTTATTATTTTGGATCGGGAAATAGGACAAGTCAACCACCAAAAAGGGAAAAGAACAAGTGTATATAAATAAACCCAAACCAAGCCCACATGCATGTTTAAACAATTTTTATAACAAGGTACAAGTACAAGGAAGCTCAAAAGTACAATGCCAAAGAAAACAAGAGAACAACAACTACAACAACTCCAACTGCCCGACTAGTAGGGTCCCGCACGGCCCTGGTAGTCCTCTTGGAAACCTGAAAGTAAACGTAGGGTGAGCATACAAGTATACTCAGTAGGGAAACCTAAAGCTCTCGTGCACAAGTGGGGAGACACCCTAAGGGCCTGTGAGAAAACAGAAGAACCAGAAACTAACAAGGAAAAACTATCCACCCAGCCTCACTGGTCACACTCACCAAGTAACACAAACAAGTTTAGTATATATATAGAACAAAAGTATTGGGTACCCCGCACCATTTCCCACTTAATTAGATGCTGCTCTTCCTAACGGAAAACGTCCTGATGCTACCACACTCTTCCCGCCCGCACACACCTGGGCCAAACCACGCATCCCACCCGCACACACCTAGGCCTCACAACCACGCATCTCGCCCGCACACACCTGGGCCACAACCACTAACCCGCCCGCAGACACCTGGTCCTCATCCCGAAGGTTCTTGGGAACGGTAAGCCTGCCCGAAGATTCTTGGGCTAAAGGTCACCTCAAGCCATCACAGCCTCGGAGACCTACCCGAAGAGTCTTGGGTGTAAGGTCACCTCAAGCCATCATAGCCTATGGAAGAAGGAGCAGGAAGGAGCTAGTAACTAAGGGGGAACACCCTCTCCCATAAAATGGGAGTGTTCGGCACTAGGTGCTTGACATGGGTGTGGTGCGATAAAACACAAAGATACAATTATATATATACATATACCAAACACACAGCCCAACCTATGGATTCTTAAAAAGAGAAACTGAGCATGTGCCTCGGCACTGCTACCACGAAGCATGCATCAACAACCAAACAATCATCCCCCAACCCCATTTAGGTTTTCATGTTTCATGCAATGGTTTAACAAATTATTACTTCTGGGAAACTATCATCCAGACAAAACCTTTCACAAACATATCCCTGCCATCCATAACCAAGGTTAGGTAAAATGCATGCAACCACATGCCATTTCATTTACAAAAGATTATCACAACCATACAACATTCCATCATTCATTTATTTCAATGTTCCACACATAAAACCCTTTCCACACACAAAACATTTCCGCATTTGAAAACACCTTTTACTTCAAAACACTTTTCATAATCAAAACACTTTTCATAAATAAAGGCATTTTCCACAACCAACCACTTCCCATTTCAACCCCATTGTATACAAAACATTTCACACCTCCACGTTTCCACCATCAACCATTCCAATAAGATCACCACCCAAACGTCACAGCTTCGCTGCCCAGCATCACATCACAACACCATTCCAGAAAAAAAAACATTTCCCACAAAACAACCAAACCACCAACATGTTCATTATTCCAATTTTGTTCAACCGGGGTGATCACACAAGGTTTTCATTCTCATTTAATCAGCCAGTCTTTACGTGCTTATCCATTTTCCATGTTTTAACAAAACCAACCAAAAACAATTCAGATATCAATTGCGCACGCAAAGGCCACCAACGGCCTTTATTTTCAGTAGGCAAAGGCCTTTCAATCCAAAATCACAATAAGAAGATAAAGAAACTGGAAGGCAATAGAAACAGCACAAAACCCCAAACCATTCTTTATCCGGTTATTATATTTATTTAAGGTTCAACTGCATCCCATGGAACAAAAGAAAGATATCCCACCCTGCATGTTGCAACAAATAGAGAGACGAAGGTAAACCCCTACCTCAAAAGGTCCCGATCACGTCGCATCCGACGACGTCCTTCGGTGTCCTCCGCCTTCGCCAAACCCGACAAACGCCTCCTAGGATGGAATCTGGAGAAGGAAGGCCAGAAGTAAAGGTGAAAATTCCAGGCTTAGAAGCTTTGTCTCGTTGCTACGATCCTGTGGCCACTGACGGATTGTAATTCGGAGCTCGGACAAAGAAGTTAGAGGAGGAATACTTCTCGATCGTCCAAGGGCGTCGTCGTGCGACAAAGAAGCGATCGATCTGGAAATAATCCGAGACCCTTTCTTATATAGCCTACGAATAGGTAAAACAGTATGCTTCGTGTATTGATGAATACACGGTGTGACTGTACATCCGTTACGTGTTTTGACTGGTCAACACACGACACGTCACGCGGTTTCCACGCGTTTTAAAAAAAACGTTATTTTTATTAATATGTGTGTTTCGTTGACCCGAGACATAACTCATAAAAAGGTATCCATCACTGGTCTTAAAATGACCGTCTTAATTATAGGATTACACTACCGCTGACGATTCGTCATTCCGACACCATATGAAGATGTTATAGACTTTTTAAGTTTTGATCACCCAAAATAATAATAATATTATTTTATTATTATTATAATAATTTAATATTTTGATCAAAAGGGCTTGTGGCGTGAATCTCTCCACTTACACCATGCGCACTCCCTTATTTTATTATTGTATTACTATTTTAATATATTAAATCAACATTATATAAAATATATGATATATTAAATCAAATTATATAAAAAAATATGATTTATACAAGGGAAAGGGGGCATTCACGCCTCCCCTCCCCATCTCATGCGCCTCCCCATAAATTTATTATAATTTATTCAATAAAACCATTTTCCTTTTAATTGTATTATTATATTTATTGTACGATCAATGTTATTAATTTCATAATTCAATTTTGGGAGAACCTATGCACAACCATTCCATGCGACTCAAAACCATTTCATTTAATTGAATTAAATGACAAAACAAAATTAATATAACATACATATTCAACCCCATTTTAATACATTTAATTTTATTAACCTCTCATATATAGTTTTACGCCAACATTGTTATTTATTGTTCTTCAATAACAATAACATTTCATCAACTTATTTTATTAACTCACCGACGTTATTGTTTTTAAAAACAAAAAGATTTACGCTCGTCGCATTGACCACGTTAAACCACCATGTTGGATATCTGAATCCGACCATGCCACGTCAATGTCGTGTAACATCCATCAATTTAATTATTTTAATTCTATTTATTTTTATTTCACACTGATTAAATTGAAACCACTTTTATTAAATTAAAACCATTCAATTTCATAAACCCAATATAACGAACTCACCTTTAATTTTATGAATGCACCACCATGCTTCCACTTGCATCTTCATTTAATTTTTTGTAATAAATACCATGACTCATTTCATCAATTTCTCATTATTATTAATATTATGAATAATATTAATAACACAACAGCCATAATTATTATTCAAATTTAATTTCATCAATTACTCAATTAATAAAAAAAACTGCATGTTTCATTTATCAACGTCTAATGGATCACACACCTTCCCACTTCACATCATTAATAATAATAACACCAATTAAATCATTTTATCATGATTATTATTTTTAGTTTAATTAATCACACAATTTATGTCATCATCATTATTATTAACATATTTTTACGTTATCATCAGTATTAAAATTATCATTATAATGCGCGTCGTGTTGACCACATTGATTTCAACAAAGGAATGGACCAGATGGGTCCGGTCCATTACATCAGATACCTCTTAAAACATTCTCGTCCTCGAGAATTAAAAACCAACCAAGAAAAAGAATGGATCCAAACAACCACTCCGCAAGATACCTCTTAGGGCTCTTGTCATAACAAGAAACAACCGACAACCCTAATTATGTGAGTTTGGAATTCCCTCTCCTATGTCGAGATATTATCCGCTTTAGGGGGCACCGACTCGCCTGCACGGGTTTAATCGCATCTGCATTAATGCGTCTCGATTAAGGACTGGGCCTTCCCACTTCCATATATTAGGTTTTTTTTCCAACTTACACTACACCCAATAACGTACAACCCACACACTGCCCGGACACATGGCTTGAGGAATTCCTTCACCCATGTTGAGATATTATCCGCTTTAGGCGGCACTGACTCGCCTACATGGGTTAAATCGCATCCACATTAATGCGTCTCGATTAGGGATTAGGTCTTCCACTCCCCACATGATAGGGCTCTTCACGTACATTTAAAGAAAAGCGGGAAACAACATAGCATTAAAAACTCACAAAAACAAGGTCCAGGCCCAGAGAATGAGAAAAAGAGTTCCAACAATGGAGTGTAATGATCCCAACAAAACATAAAGGAGATCATTCAAGAAAACCCAAAAACATCTCTATCGATCCCTGGTCCTTCTAGAGATGCCGACTTTGATGCATGCAACTATCCTCACTGAGCTCCTCTGCCTCTCTTTTGACGTCTGCCTCCTCGACCACGTCCCGATTGGGATCCTTGAGGAACTCTTTGTGGCTGGCCACCACCTGCTCCATCTCCCCTCAAAGGGACTGGAGCCTGTTGCTGCTGGAAGGGTCTTGTCGGTGACTGGTGCTGCTGAGGAGGGGGTTGAACCTGTCCATCTCCACCGTACTGAGCATGGGTCAGGCACTGACTCTGAACGTGCCCGAAACCTCCACAAGAAAAACACTTTGTTCCTAGGATCATGAAAAAGGGACGAGGACCTGAAGATCTGAACTGGAACTGCTGGGGCCTGCTCCCTACTAGCCTGAAACTGGAAGGTCCCGTCGCAGGAGACCTGCTGCGGACTGCCTTCCCCTTCGACGAACTAGGCTGGATCCCCTCACGTGGTGCACCTCCCTGCGAGTGCATCCTTTCTAAAACTTCCGCCTTCTTCTGTACGGCTAAGTATGTCGGAAGGGTGAAGGGGGTCACAGCATACTGGAGCGAAGGACGAAGCGCCTCTTCCAAACGTCTCGCCTGAGACTCTTCATCCAGAAAGAGTTCCGGAGCAAAGCATAGGAGATTCTTGAACTTAATCCCCAACTCTCGAACAGTCATACTCCCCTGCTGAAGGGAGAGCAACTCCTGACGCTTTTCCGCCTTGATCAAAGAAGAAAGGAATTCCTCTCGGAACTCCTTTTCGAAGTCAGCCCATGGAATCTCTGCCTCCTTCCTCTCCCCGAGGTAGAGCATCCACCATTGGCGCGCCGCGCCTCTCAGCTGACTGACCGCTAGGGGGACCCAGTACTCCTTCGGAGCACGGATCAAGGTAAAAGCGATCCCTAGCTCTTCAAGCCACCCCTCCGTCTCCAGGTCCGAAGTACTTCCCTCGTACTTCTTGAGAGTCTGATGCTGGAAAGAACGGAGGGACTTCTTCCACTGGCTGTCTTCCTCCTCCTGATCGATCCTCAGCCGATCGACCGCCTGGATCTGCTGGGCCTCAGCCATCTGAGCCACCCGGGGACGACGTCCAGGTGCCATAGCTATACGATAAACAAGGATCGCCTAAGCCCAAGTAGTAAGGAAAAACTCAAAGTCTTAATTATCATTTTATTTCAATTTCTTTCCCAGAACACCCAAATCAAGTACAACACAAACATGATGATGCATGTACCTTCCCTAGGGTCTCTACCCTGCAATCAATATAGTCTCACTTGGTCATTCGGTAGGCTCAGAGTCCTTGCATCGGATCACGGGGGGCCTTAAAATCCCGTGTCCTAGCCGGTCTTCCCTGGCCTATGTCACGCACCAAGATTAACGAACACTGTTGCCCTACCATCCCATGCAATCCTCACTGTGCCTAACTCCAGACTCCATCCTATCTCTCAACCATCACCTCTGATACCATTCTGTCACGACCCCCTCCCACCAAAGATTCCCCTCCTGATCCGGCAATGGTGAAAGGAAGATAATGACCCCCGAGTCCCGCCTCCAGTAGGCCCCGGGTTGGCGACTAGCACCAAGGGTATGAGTTTTCACAAATATGGGAGGCATTACCCTTTTTATTAGTTTGGATCGGGAAATAGGACAAGTCAACCACCAAAAAGGGAAAAGAACAAGTGTATATAAATAAACCCAAACCAAGCCCACAGGCATGTTTAAACAATTTTTATAACAAGGTACAAGTACAAGGAAGCTCAAAAGTACAATGCCAAAGAAAACAAGAGAACAACAACTGCAACAACTCCAACTTCCCCACTAGTAGGGTCCCGCACGGCCCTGGTAGTCCTCCTGGAAACCTGAAAGTAAACGTAGGGTGAGCATACAAGTATACTCAGTAGGGAAACCTAAAGCTTTCGTGCACAAGTGGGGAGACACCCTAAGGTCCCGTGAGAAAACAGAAGAACCAGAAACTAACAAGGAAAAACTATCCACCCAGCCTCACTGGTCACACTCACCAAGTAACACAAACAAGTTTAGTATATATATAGAACAAAAGTATTGGGTACCCCGCACCATTTCCCACTTAATTAGATGCTGCTCTTCCTAACGGAAAACGTCCTGATGCTACCACACTCTTCCCGCCCGCACACACCTGGGCCAAACCACGCATCCCTCCCGCACACACCTAGGCCCCACAACCACGCATCTCGCCCGCACACACCTGGGTCACAACCACTAACCCGCCCGCAGACACCTGGTCCTCATCCCGAAGGTTCTTGGGAACGGTAAGCCTGCCCGAAGATTCTTGGGATAAAGGTCACCTCAAGCCATCACAGCCTCTGAGACCTGCCCGAAGAGTCTTGGGTGTAAGGTCACCTAAAGCCATCATATCCTATGGAAGAAGGAGCAGGAAGGAGCTAGTAACTAAGGGGGAACACCCTCTCCCATAAAATGGGAGTGTTCGGCACTAGGTGCTTGACATGGGTGTGGTGCGATAAAACACAAAGATACAATTATATATATACATATACCAAACACACATCCCAACCTATGGATTCTTAAAAAGAGAAACTGAGCATGTGCCTCAGCACTGCTACCACGAAGCATGCATCAACAACCAAACAATCATCCCCCAACCCCATTTAGGTTTTCATGTTTCATGCAATGGTTTAACAAATTATTACTACTGGGCAACTATCATCCATACAAAACCTTTCACAAACATATCCCTGCCATCCACAACCAAGGTTAGGTAAAACGCATTCAACCACATGCCATTTCATTTACAAAAGATTATCACAACCATACAACATTCCATCATTCATTTATTTCAAAGTTCCACACATAAAACCCTTTCCACACACAAAACATTTCCGCATTTGAAAACACCTTTTACTTCAAAACACTTTTCATAATCAAAACACTTTTCATAAATAAAGTCATTTTCCACAACCAACCACTTCCCATTTCAACCCCATTGTTTACAAAACATTTCACACCTCCACGTTTCCACCATCAACCATTCCAATAAGATCACCACCCAAACGTCGCAGCTCCGCTGCCCAGCATCACATCACAACACCATTCCAGAAAAAAAACATTTCCCACAAAACAACCAAACCACCAACATGTTCATTATTCCAATTTTGTTCAACCGGGGTGATCACACAAGGTTTTCATTCTCATTTAATCAGCCAGTCTTTACGTGCTTATCCATTTTCCATGTTTTAACAAAACCAACCACAAACAATTCAGATATCAATTGCACACGCAAAGGCCACCAACGGCCTTGATTTTCAGTAGGCAAAGGCCTTTCAATCCAAAATCACAATCAGAAGATAAAGTAACTGGAAGGCAATAGAAACAGCACAAAACCCCAAACCCTTCTTTATCCGGTTATTATATTTATTTAAGGTTCAACTGCATCCCATGGAACAAAAGAATGATATCCCACCCCGCATGTTGCACCAAATAGAGAGACGAAGGTAAACCCCTACCTCAAAAGGTCCCGATCACGTCGCATCCGACGACGTCCTTCGGTGTCCTCCGCCTTCGCCAAACCCGACAAACGCCTCTTAGGATGGAAGCTAGAGAAGGAAGGCCGGAAGGAAAGGTGACAAGTCCAGGTTTAGAAGCTTTGTCTCGTTTCTACGATCATGTGGCCGCTGACGGATTGTAATTCGGAGCTCGGACAAAGAAGTTAGAGGAGGAATACTTCTCGATCGTCCAAGGGCGTCGTCGTGTGACAAAGAAGCGATCGATCTGGAAATAATCCGCGACCCTTTCTTATATAGCCTACAAATAGGTAAAACAGTATGCAGCGTGTATTGATGAATACACGGTGTGACTGTACACCCGTTACATGTTTTGACTGGTCAACACACGACACGTCACGCGGTTTCCACGCGTTTTAAAAAAATGTTATTTTTATTAATATGTGTGTTTCGTTGACCCGAGACATAACTCATAAAAAGGTATCCATCACTGGTCTTAAAATGACCTTCTTAATTACAGGATTACACTGCCGCTGACGGTTCGTCATTCCGACACCATATGAAGAAGTTATAGACTTTTTAAGTTTTGATCACCCAAAATAATAATATTATTATTTTATTGTTATTATAATAATTTAATATTTTGATCAAAAGGGCTTGTGGCGTGAATCTCTCCCCTTACACCATGCGCACTCCCTTATTTTATTATTTTATTACTATTTTAATATATTAAATCAACATTATATAAAATATATGATATATTAAATCAAATTATATTAAAAAAATATGATTTATACAAGGGAAAGGGGGCATTCACGCCTCCCTTCCCCATCTCATGCGCCTCCCCATAAATTTATTATAATTTATTAAATAAAACCATTTTACTTTTAATTGTATTATTATATTTATTATACGATCAATGTTATTAATTTCATAATTCAATTTTGGGAGAACCTATGCACAACCATTCCATGCGACTCAAAACCATTTCATTTAATTGAACTAAATGACAAAACAAAATTAATATAACATACATATTCAACCCCATTTTAATACAATTAATTTTATTAACCTCTCACATATAGTTTTATGCCATCATTTTTATTTATTGTTCTTCAATAAAAATAACATTTCATCAACTTATTTTATTAACTCACCGACGTTATTGTTTTTAATAACAAAAAGATTTACGCTCGTCGCATTGACCACGTTAAACCACCCTGTTGGATATCTGAATCCGACCATGCCACGTCAATGTCGTGTAACATCCATCAATTTAATTATTTTAATTTTATTTATTTTTATTTCACACTGATTAAATTCAAACCACTTTTATTAAATTAAAACCATTCATTTTCATAAACCCAATATAACGAACTCACCTTTAATTTTATGAATGCACCACCATGCTTCCACTTGCATCTTCATTTAATTTTTTGCAATAAATACCATGACTCATTTCATCAATTTCTCATTATTATTAATATTATGAATAATATTAATAACACAACCGCCATAATTATTATTCAAATTTAATTTCAACAATTACTCAATTAATAAAAAAAACTGCATGTTTCATTTATCAACGTCTAATGGATCACACACCTTCCCACTTCACATCAATAATAATAATAACACCAATTAAATCATTTTATCATGATTATTCTTTTTAGTTTAATTAATCACACAATTTATGTCATCATCATTATTATTAACATATTTTTACGTTATCATCAGTATTAAAATTATCATTATAATGCGCGTCGTGTTGACCACATCGATTTCAACAAAGGAATGGACCGGAGGGGTCCGGTCCATTACATCAGATACCTCTTAAAACATTCTCGTCCTCGAGAATTAAAAACCAACCAAGAAAAAGAATGGATCCAAACAACCACTCTGCAAGATACCTCTTAGGGCTCTTGTCATAACAAGAAACAACCAACAACCCTAATTATGTGAGTTAGGAATTCCCTCTCCTATGTCGAGATATTATCCGCTTTAGGGGGCACTGACTCGCCTGCACGGGTTTAATCGCATCTGCATTAATGCATCTCGATTATGGACTGGGCCTTCCCACTTCCATATATTAGGTTTTTTTTCCAACTTACACTGCACCCAACAACGTACAACCCACACACTTCCCGGACACATGTCTTGAGGAATTCCTTCTCCCATGTTGAGATATTATCCGCTTTAGGCGGCACTGACTCGCCTGCACGGGTTAAATCGCATCCACATTAATGCGTCTCGATTAGGGATTAGGTCTTCCCCTCCCCACATGATAGGGCTCTTCACGTACATTTAAAGAAAAGCGGGAAACAACATAGCATTAAAAACTCACGAAAACAAGGTCCAGGCCCAGAGAATGAGCAAAATAGTTCCAACAATGGAGTGTAATGCTCCCAACAAAACATAAAGGAGATCATTCAAGAAAACCCAAACACATCTCTATTGATCCCTGGTCCTTCTAGAGATGCTGCCTCTAATGCATGCAATTATCCTTACTGAGCTCCTCTGCCTCTCTGTTGACGTCCGCCTCCTCGACCACGTCCCAATTGGGATCCTTGAGGAACTCCTTGTGGCTGGCCACCACCTGCTCCATCTCCCCTCAAAGGGACTGGAGCCTGTTGCTGCTGGAAGGGTCTTGTCGGTGACTGGTGCTGCTGAGGAGGGCGTTGAACCTGTCCATCTCCACCGTACTGAGCATGGATCGGGCACCGACTCTGAACGTTCCCGAAACCTCCACAAGAAAAACACTTTGGTCCTGGGCTCGTGAAAAAGGGACGAGGACCTGAAGATCTGAACTGGAACTGCTGGGGCCTACTCCATACAAGCCTGAAACTGGAAGGTCCCGTCGCAGGAGACCTGCTGCTGACTGCCTTCCCCTTCGACGAACTAGGCTGGATCCCCTCACGTGGTGCACCTCCCTGCGAGTGCATCCTTTCTACAACTTCCGCCTTCTTCTGTACGGCTAAGTATGTCGGAAGGGTGAAGGGGGTCACAGCATACTGGATCGAAGGACGAAGCGCCTCTTCCAAACGTCTCGCCCGAGACTCTTCATCCGGAAATAGTTCCGGAGCAAAGCGTAGGAGATTCTTGAACTTAATCCCCAACTCTCGAACAGTCATACTCCCCTGCTGAAGGGAGAGCAACTCCTGAAGCTTTTCCACCTTGATCATAGAAGAAAGGAATTCCTCTCGGAACTCCTTTTCGAAGTCAGCCCATGGAATCTCTGCCTCCTTCCTCTCCCCGAGGTAGAGCATCCACCATTGGCGCGCCGCGCCTCTCAGCTGACTGACCTCTAGGGGGACCCAGTACTCCTTCGGAGCACGGATCAAGGTAAAAGCGATCCCTAGCTCTTCAAGCCACCCCTCCATCTCCAGGTCCGAAGTACTTCCCTCGTACTTCTTGAGAGTCTGACGCTGGAAAGAACGGAGGGTCTTCTGCCACTGGCTGTCTTCCTCCTCCCGATCGATCCTCAGCCGATCGACCGCCTGGATCTGCTGGGCCTCAGCCATCTGAGCCACCCGGGGATGACGTCCAGGTGCCATAGATGTATGGTAAACAAGGATCGCCTAAGCCCAAGTAGTAAGGAAAAACTCAAAGTTTTAATTATCATTTTATTTCAATTTCTTTCCCAGAACACCCAAATCAAGTAAAAAACAAACATGATGATGCATGTACCTTCCCTAGGGTCTCTACCCTGCAATCAATATAGTCTCACTTAGTCGTTCGGTAGGCTCAGAGTCCTTGCATAGGATCACGGGGGGCCTAAAATCCCGTTTCCTAGCCGGTCTTCCCTGGCCTATGTCACGCACCAAGATTAACGAACACTATTGCCCTACCATCCCATGCAATCCTCACTGTGCCTAACTCCAGACTCCATCCTATCTCTCAACCATCACCTCTGATACCATTCTGTCATGACCCCCTCCCACCAAAGATGCCCATCCTGATCTGGCAATGGTGAAAGGAAGATAATGACCCCCGAGTCCCACCTCCAGTAGGCCCCGGGTTGGCTACTAGCACCAAGGGTATGAGTTTTCACAAATATGGGAGGCATTACCCTTTTTATTATTTTGGATCGGGAAATAGGACAAGTCGACCACCAAAAAGGGAAAAGAACAAGTGTATATAAATAAACCCAAACCAAGCCCACATGCATGTTTAAACAATTTTTATAACAAGGTACAAGTACAAGGAAGCTCAAGAGTACAATGCCAAAGAAAACAAGAGAACAACAACTGCAACAACTCCAACTGCCCGACTATTAGGGTCCCGCACGGCCCTGGTAGTCCTCCTGGAAACCTGAAAGTAAACGTAGGGTGAGCATACAAGTATACTCAGTAGGGAAACCTAAAGCTCTCGTGCACAAGTGGGGAGACACCCTAAGGTCCCGTGAGAAAACAGAAGAACCAGAAACTAACAAGGAAAAACTATCTACCCAGCCTCACTGGTCACACTCACCAAGTAACACAAACAAGTTTAGTATATATATAGAACAAAAGTATTGGGTACCCCACACCATTTCCCACTTAATTAGATGCTGATCTTCCTAACGGAAAACGTCCTGACGCTACCACACTCTTCCCGCCCGCACACACCTGGGCCAAACCACGCATCCCGCCCACACACACCTGGGCCTCACAACCACGCATCTCGCCCGCACACACTTGGGCCACAACCACTAACCCGCCCGCAGACACCTGGGCCTCATCCCGAAGGTTCATGGGAACGGTAAGCCTGCCTGAAGAGTCTTGGGATAAAGGTGGCCTCAAGCCATCACAGCCTCCGAGACCTACCCAAAGAGTCTTGGGTGTAAGGTCACCTCAAGCCATCATAGCCTATGGAAGAAGGAGCAGGAAGGAGCTAGTAACTAAGGGGGAACACCCTCTGCCATAAAATTGGAGTGTTCGGCACTAGGTGCTTGACATGGGTGTGGTGCGACAAAACACAATGATACAATTATATATATACATATACCAAACACACAGCCCAACCTATGGATTCTTAAAAAGAGAAACTGAGCATGTGCCTCGGCACTGCTACCACGAAGCATGCATCAACAACCAAACAATCATCCCCCAACCCCATTTAGGTTTTCATGTTTCATGCAATGGTTTAACAAATTATTACTACTGGGAAACTATCATCCAGAAAAAACCTTTCACAAACATATCCCTGCCATCCACAACCAAGGTTAGGTAAAACGCATGCAACCACATGCCATTTCATTTACAAAAGATTATCACAACCATACAACATTCCATCATTCATTTATTTCAAAGTTCCACACATAAAACCCTTTCCACACACAAAACATTTCCGCATTTGAAAACACCTTTTACTTCAAAACACTTTTCATAATCAAAACACTTTTCATAAATAAAGGCATTTTCCACAACCAACCACTTCCCATTTCAACCCCATCGTTTACAAAACATTTCACACCTCCACGTTTCCACCATAAACCATTCCAATAAGATCACCACCCAAACGTCGCAGCTCCGCTGCCCAGCATCACATCACAACACCATTCCAGAAAAAATAACATTTCCCACAAAACAACCAAACCACCAACATGTTCATTATTCCAATTTTGTTCAACCGGGGTGATCACACAAGGTTTTCATTCTCATTTAATCAGCCAGTCTTTACGTGCTTATCCATTTTCCATGTTTTAACAAAACCAACCACCAACAATTCAGATATCAATTGCGCACGCAAAGGCCACCAACGGCCTTGATTTTCAGTAGGCAAAGGCCTTTCAATCCAAAATCACAATCAGAAGATAAAGAAACTGGAAGGCAATAGAAACAGAACAAAACCCCAAACCCTTCTTTATCCGGTTATTATATTTATTTAAGGTTCAACTGCATCCCATGGAACAAAAGAAAGATATCCCACCACGCATGTTGCACCAAATAGAGAGACGAAGGTAAACCCCTACCTCAAAAGGTCCCGAT
The DNA here is from genome assembly GCA_963277665.1 of Viscum album. Lineage (NCBI taxonomy): Eukaryota > Viridiplantae > Streptophyta > Magnoliopsida > Santalales > Viscaceae > Viscum > Viscum album. Next base: position 714,871,977 of record OY728133.1, on the reverse strand, counting down.
CACGTCGCATCTGACGACGTCCTTCGGTGTCCTCCGCCTTCGCCAAACCCGAAAAACGCCTCCTAGGATGGAATCTGGAGAAGGAAGGCCGGAAGGAAAGGTGACAAGTCCAGGCTTAGAAGCTTCGTCTCGTTGCTACGATCCTGTGGCCGCTGACGGATCATAATTCGGAGCTCGGACAAAGAAGTTAGAGGAGGAATACTTCTCGATCGTCCAAGGGCGTCGTCATGCGACAAAGAAGCGATCGATTTGGATATAATCCGCGACCCTTTCTTATATAGCCTACAAATAGGTAAAACAGTATGCAGCGTGTATTGATGAATACACGCTGTGACTGTACACCCGTTACGTGTTTTGACTGGTCAACACACGACATGTCACGCGGTTTCCACGCGTTTTAAAAAAACGTTAATTTTATTAATATGTGTGTTTCGTTGACATGAGACATAACTCATAAAAAGTTATCCATCACTGGTCTTAAAATGACCGTATTAATTACACGATTACACTGCCGCTGACGGTTCGTCATTCCGACACCATATGAAGAAGTTATAGACTTTTTAAATTTTGATCACCCAAAATAATAATATTATTATTTTATTATTATTATAATAATTTAATATTTTGATCAAAAGGGATTGTGGCGTGAATCTCTCCCCTTACACCATGCGCACTCCCTTATTTTATTATTGTATTACTATTTTAATATATTAAATCAACATTATATAAAATATATGATATATTAAATCAAATTATATAAAAAAATATGATTTATACAAGGGAAAGGGGGCATTCACGCCTCCCCTCCCCATCTCATGCGCCTCCCCATAAATTTATTATAAATTATTAAATAAAACCATTTTCCTTTTAATTGTATTATTATATTTATTATACGATCAATGTTATTAATTTCATAATTCAATTTTGGGAGAACCTATGCACAACCATTCCATGCGACTCAAAACCATTTCATTTAATTGAATTAAATGACAAAACAAAGTTAATATAACATACATATTCAACCCCATTTTAATACATTTAATTTTATTAACCTCTCACATATAGTTTTACGCCATCATTGTTATTTATTGTTCTTCAATAACAATAACATTTCATCAACTTATTTTATTAACTCGCCGACGTTATTGTTTTTAATAACAAAAAGATTTACGCTCGTCGCATTGACCACGTTAAACCACCATGTTGGATATCTGAATCCGACCATGCCACGTCAATGTCGTGTAACATCCATCAATTTAATTATTTTTATTCTATTTATTTTTATTTCACACTGATTAAATTGAAACCACTTTTATTAAATTAAAACCATTCAATTTCATAAACCCAATATAACGAACTCACCTTTAATTTTATGAATGCACCACCATGCTTCCACTTGCATCTTCATTTAATTTTTTTCAATAAATACCATGACTCATTTCATCAATTTCTCATTATTATTAATATTATGAATAATATTAATAACACAACAACCATAATTATTATTCAAATTTAATTTCAACAATTACTCAATTAATAAAAAAACTGCATGTTTCATTTATCAACGTCTAATGGATCACACACCTTCCCACTTCACATCATTAATAATAATAACACCAATTAAATCATTTTATCATGATTATTATTTTTAGTTTAATTAATCACACAATTTATGTCATCATCATTATTATTAACATATTTTTACGTTATCATCAATATTAAAATTATCATTATAACGCGCGTCGTGTTGACCACATCGATTTCAACAAAGGAATGGACCGGAGGGGTCCGGTACATTACACTCTAGATAGTTGGTTGAGGATAATCACAAGAGTTCCCATTGCAGCTCCCATATCATTCAGTTGCTTGCTCAAAAAACTGTCACAGTTTCCTTCACATCCACAGTTACTTTGGTGCCTGCTATATCCAGCCATTTACTAAAACCAAGAAGGTCAGTGTGAATATATCAACAAAACCATCATGTACTAATGAAAAAAGATAAACACTAATATATACATACTCATTCATTTTATCTAAAACTAAGACTCTTTCTGAAATCCTAACCATTATGGTAATGTCACTTATGCTTAAAGAATACCCTAACCTCTAAAGTTATTTAAACCGACCTTTGATACAAACTATAAGGCCCCAGCCATAAACCTTAATTAATCTTGAGTTATTACAAGATTACACATTGAGGATCTTTTCAGGTTTAGAGTTTTAGAGAATTAGATCGTAAAACTTTCATTACATTCCACATTTAAACAAAGTGGTTACATAAAAGATAGTATTTATTTTTCCCATCAACAGAAACATATTTAAAATAAAACATGGATTATTTCTTGACACTTCCTTGACACTATCATCAAATCATTTACCTTTCCCTTAACCTATGAAAAACATTTCAAAAACCTGGGATGAGCATAAAAAGCTCAGTAAGGGTTATAAAAAAATATGGAAAGGAAACATGAGTTCATATATACATAAGAATGAAACCATACTTTACCCATAAAACATAGACACATTATCATACCTCATCAAATCATGAATAAATCATAGAAATCATAAGACATAAAAGGCAACTTGAGGCATTCACAACATACTTACGTAGGGAGAAACCCTCTTAGTTACGTTTGGAATACCCACAATAGTATATTCCCTAAATCTCTTCGGATAAACCTTAACGTTTCACTCCTTCGCATTACCCAATGCATTGGAGAGCAATATCGGGCTCACCCGCCCTTAGTTTATCACGGAACTGCCCGTTTTCATAACAATTCCCAAGAACCATAACATAAACGTATCACATAAAACATGCATAAAGGAAACATAACATTTCCACATTTCAATCACAATATAACATTTTAGTATATTGAAATAATGAATCCATTCAATAAGAAACCATTTCCAAAACCATTTAAAACATTTAATAAAGAGATTTTTTTAATCAAAGTGTCCCATACCACCTTGAAGCTTTTAAAATTTTAAACAATTAATATCCATATAAATAAATACTTAAAACCATTTTGAAAACATGGATATTAATAAGAACAAATAATTAAAACATTTAAAGCAATATTTTGGTTAAAGGGGTTCTACCAAAATTAGAGACACTTGAATACAATAATTGAGGAATAAAATTCAGTCAGAACATTATAATATCATGAGAATAAATGGATTCATGATATAATATTCCAAAGGATATTATATACACCATATAATAGTGAATTGGTGCATAACAGCAATGAAGTCTCAATAGAAATGTCAAATGTGATGAATTTCCTTATAAAGAAGGTATCCTTAAATTAAGGATAATTCAATCTCAAAATTATGTGTGACAAATATAAATACACACAATATAATTTGATATTAACTGTAAAACAATAAAAGGTCATTCACACATATTCAGAAGATGACATATTCAATAACTACATGTTGAACCCAAAGAAATCGAAATTGGGTTAAAAAGTTCCCTTGGTAAAATTCGGCAGCCTAACGACATCACTTCAAAATTCAGAAAATGAGTTGATGAGAGATAAAAAGGGAATCTCATCACTTGGACATAAAATTTACATCAATAAGGATATAAAAGAACATATCCCAACATAATAGTATTTGAATTAAAAGACATAACAAAATATGTCTTTTAAAAAGAGGAGGGTGAAAGGTCCCCTTACCGAGTTGGGTAACTTTCAAAACGTACACCCCATGGAAGAGGGGTCATACAATGAAGATGTGAATACCAATAAATGAAATTATACTACAAAAAGTGTAAAATAATGGGCAGTACATACACCATTCAAAGGAAATTGTGGCAAATGTAGCATAAATCTCACGGGAATAAAAGTGAGATGAAAAATCCCTTACGAAAACTCGGCAGCCTAACGACGCCACATAAAACTTCCAAAATGGATTGATGAGAGGAAATAGGGTCTCCCATCATATTAAAATAAATTTTACAGAAAGAGTAATATAACATAACATCCCCCAACACAAAAAAGATGAGCTTAAAAGGAGTGACATAAAGGATAGTACTTAAAAAGAAAGAGAGAGGTTGGATCTCTTACGAAAAATTCAGCAGCCTAACGGTGCCACTCAAAACATCCAAAATGGATTGATGAGAGAGAATAGGGCCTCGCATCATATGAACATAAAAATTACAATATTAGTAATATAAAATAATATCCCAATAATAAGAAATATGAGCTTTAAATGGAATGTCATAAAAGAGTGTACATAAAAAGAAAGAGAGGTGTATGATCCCTTACCTCGGGTCCAACTTGACTCGATCGTTCTTTAATCTCCTAAACAATAAAATTTGGTCAATTTATAATTTCTTAAGGTCCTCCTTTAAAATTATTATTCAATTCATATCAAATATTATAATGTTATTATAATTGTTTAATAATTTTAGTTCATATCAGTCATTTTTGTCGATGTTTGGTACATGAGTCAAAAATGAACTTGTTTGAAAAATGATTTCCCATGTAGTTATAAGTAATTAATTTCTAGAATATTATTAATGATTAAAATATCATATATATCCAGTACATATTCATTTTATACTATTCCATGTCATTTGGAGATAAAAAATGAAAAGCATTGTTCATGGAGACGGTAGGCCGTACGTACGCATGAACACTACTTTCATTTTTTTCTTTTTAATAATAATGGAATTAAAAATAAATGATATATATATATATTATAATTACAGTAAAATATATATGTTATATAGGTCACATATGTTCATTAATTTCATTCTTTATACATTCCATGTATTGCATGTATGAGTCACATCACTTGAGGGGGCGGTAGTCCGCACTTCCTCATATGAAATAATCGCATTTACACAACATGAAAAGAATAAAGGTATGGTTTAAATATAAAATACAGAAGAATATAGTAAAAATAAATACCATATATATAATATATAAAATACAGTGACATCATAATGGCCACCTTTAAAGGTGTTAAAATAATATTGAAAAATCATCGTTTTGTGAGGCAGAAAATCGCCAACCAGAGAAACAGTATGTTCTTTAACCATTAGACGAAGGTGTGTGTAAGTGTAGCTCAAATAATTCACATAAAAACATCCTAGTATATTGAGGATACTGGTGTTGTTACAAAAGAAAAGAATAAAAATATTTTAGGGGGTTGGAGAAGCAAAATAAAACAAAAGGACTCAAGTGAAGACATTACCTTAAAATCGGGTAACTCCCTTTGGTTTGAGCTCAAAGGCTTCCTTGGGAAGACTTATGCCCAAAGTGAGGCTTCAAAAAGTTAGATAGGGATGTGGAGAGACAAAATGGGCAGGTTTTGGCCGATCAAAAGGCTTTGGAAGTGAGGGTAAGGAGGTAGGGGTGGGGGTGGGGGCCTTTTATAAGAGGAGAGGAGGGGCACTCTTGGAAAGGTATAAAATGTAACTTTATTTTCAAATGAGTTTCGGATTGTAATGGTACCACATTGATGTGTTTTGGGGATAAGGTGATAAGGGTTTGAAATACACCCATCCAATAGGTTTTGGACATGTTTAGGTCTTAGATTTTACATTATCTTTCCATTTTATTTAAATCGTTAAATAATGAGGTCATCGCTGCATCATCATGATGTCATAAATAATTTAATTTATTTAATGTCTAAAAATTATAAAAAAATACTATGATGTAGGAAATATTTTTATCTTTCTAATTAATATTTATAGTCCAAAATATAATTTATGTAGACAAAATTAAAAATATTTTACTTAGATGATACATTCTTTGTTACATTTAACATTCTTTAAAAATAAAAAGATAAAAAGTCACTTTCTCACAAAAGTGATTCCATGGGGTCCCCAAGTTTGGCACAAGGCTTCCCATGGTCGGCCAAAAGGCAAACATTAGCCTTAGGACACATTTTGTGGTCATTGTTTTATTATTGTGATATTATCTTATTATCTTTAACTACCCGATTACTCATTAATCAAGAAATTAAAGATAATTACCGTCGTTGCTATTCATAATGTCCAAAAACAAAAGAGTCTTAATTACATTATTTGTACCTTCTGATTACAAATATGTAATCTATTTTACTAAATTCCAAACACATAAATTTCAATAATTAATTTTAAAAAAAACGTCCCATTGTCAAAACAAATAGCGGGTTTTTTTAGAAACAATATTTATGAAAAGTTAGGCACTTGTTTATGCCTAATTCCAAAGTGAAATTAATCCCAATGACCATCATTGAATTACATGGTAAAAATATATTCTAATTACACTTTAAAACAAATTAAAAAGATCATATAACCATATAATTAAATTATATGAAAAAGCAGGTTTGATGTAAAATGCAGTTTTTTTCACTATTCATTGAAAAATTAACATTGTCAGAAAAATACCAAAAATTAACCCAAGGTAAATTTCAATGTCCCAATCATAAATAATATGTTTATTTTAAAAAATAGAGCTTATAAAATTGTCAAAAAGTGGATTTAAAAGCGGTTCGCCATTAAAAGGCGGTTAATCAACCTTTTAAAGAATATTGGAATGTTTACGCTTAAAATTGGATTCATTCGCATTTTTAATCCTATAACATTTATTGTAAGGACTAAAATTATTTGACAAACTTATATAATCATTTTTTAGTTAGTTCTGTTCATTCCCTCCATTACAACGGCTAGGCATTAACTACCATTTAAAATAATATTATTTTATTATTAGAGTGCAACGTAAGATTTCAAAGAAACTTGTTGTTGCATATTGGGTACGCCATTGAGCAAAGAATTCCCTTTAAAGTAATATTTATATTTTATTAAAAAATATGGATAAATGTGAAAATTTCATACTCTTTATTTACCTGGGGTGTTACACAATCAGAATAAAAATAAAAAAAATGTAATGAAATAAAATATTTTTATATCTATTAGAAATGGCAATTGTTTCCTAAAAAGGAATCAAAATATTTTATATATATACAATAAGTTGAAATTTTTTCAAATTTAATCAAAAATGATATAATTTCCATAGAGAATTTAACTATAAAGACAAGAAAATAAATTTATAAACTAAAATATTATTAAATTAACAATGGATAAAAATAAATAAAGTAAATATAAATATAAATAAACATAATTTATGCTTAATAAAATAAAAATTCTCACAAGAAGGGGTATTAGAATAACATATATACTTATTGATTCTCAGTAGAGATAAATTAAATAGTGATATCACCATTTTGAGTGTGAACTCTCAAGAACTGATTCTGTAAAATCTATATGTTTTTATCATTAAGGATTTATTAGATTCTTAGAAATGTTGATATATCTATGGTAATTATAATTAATTATGACATGATTTTAATTGAATCCAAAATATATTAAGTTATTTTTTCAACCACAACAGCAGGTAAAAAATAGTACTTGCAACAATGTATGATACTTTAGTTATAGATAATTCCATCAGGTGTTTTTTCTTTTGAGACTAGGATACGAGGGATTTTCCTAGAAAATGGAAGGTTCCTAAGGTAATTTTCTTATTTAGTCTGAAAATACCAAAGATAAAATTATAAAATGGGGTAAAATTAATGTCACAGATTTCATGAAAATGTAATGAAAGATAAATTGTTACATTTAAATATAGGAAAATTATTTTAGAATATTTTAAATTAGATTTCTTTTGATGATCTTGGAATATTTGTCATAATCAAAATACCAAGGAAATTTCTATTCTACTTGTAGTCAAATATAGTAAAATCTAATTTATTACTAAATATATATGATGTTAAACTAGTTTTATAGTTTCATTCAAATCATGATCTTCATTAAAACACATGGATGTTTCTTGAAATTTAATATTTTTTAGTGTATATTTTTCAAATAATTCATATAGCAATTTAATTTTATTCTACACATTACCAAAGTATTATTGATATATCTAGAAACCAATAATTAATTAAAATCATCCATAAGGCTCTTTTCAAATTCATTTTGTTTGATTTTCGAAAAATAATTACACAGTTTTTTCGTAGAACCGAAAATCACATCATCAACATATATTTGATTTTAAAAAATGTTTTGAAATGATGTTTTATTAAAAATATTATAATCTAAATTTTGTAGGGAAAATTATTTTCATAAAATGAATAAACATATACATTCATATCAAGATCTAGGTTCTTATTTTTGTCCATAAAGAGCTATGGTATGTTTAAAAAATGAATTTTAAAATTTGGATTTTTAGAACCAAAAGGTAGTTCGATATAAAATTACTCCATAATAAAACAATTTAGAAAGAAGAAATTACATCTATAAGATATAATTAGAAATTCATATGTGATAAATAGGCTTGTTTAATCCAAATAGATTCTAATCTATGTACATTTGAAAATATATCTTAATAATTAATCCCTTCCTCTTGGTTATACACTTTAGCTAATAGTCTAGCCGTATTCCAAGTGATCACAACGAAATCATCTTGTTTATTCCTAAAACCCCTTTTTGTTCTTGTTACATGATATTCAAAGAGATTATTTACTAATTTTTAAACCTTATTAGTATAGAAATAGTTTTAACTCCCCTTTAATATCTAAGAACCACCTCTCATCAACTAAGGATTTTTATAATGGGGTAGGTTCTAGTTGAGATAAGTTGGAAGAAGAATCTGCAAGGATTTCTATACTCATTCCAGTCTTAATACCTTTATCTAAGATTCCTATAATTGTTTCTAAGGGACTGTTTTTTCATGGTTATTCTATGTCTATTTATCATAATTTTAGGTTCACTTGTTTCTATCCTTCTGAGATTTGGTTCACAAAAACAAGTCCTAATTCATTATCCTTATTTCTATTAAAAAGAGGTTTAGGTCTCTTATTTTCAAAAGAATCAAGTACCTCATCAACTTGAGTCATTTTATGATCAAAATTACTATTTTCATAAAATTTATCAAAATTTTATTCTTATATATTTTTTTTCTTTTATTGAAATATTTATATACCTTGGAAGTTGTAGAATATCCAAGAAATATTCCTTCATCATCCATTAGATCAAATTAATAAAGATTATACTTAGTTCTTAGAATGTAATATTTTCATCCAAATATATTTATGTGTAGTGATTTTATATATCTATTATTCTAATTTTCATTGGGTTTTTTCTTCAAAATAATTGTAATTAAAACTCTTTTTGTTATATACCAAGATTAATTTATTGAATCATCCAAAAAACAAGTTGGCATGTTATATTCACATAGAATAGTTCTATAAGATTATTACAAGTTATTATTCATCCTTTCAATAATTCCATTATGTTGTGGTTTCCTAGGGGTAGAAAAAATATGTTTAATTATATGTTTTGAATAATAACAATTAATCAAAGGGTTTTCATATTTTTATCTATTCTTACTTCTCAAAGTAATAAATATGAAATCTCTATTTTTGAAACAATTCAAAAAATCTTATAAAAATTATTATTTACTCTTAACACTCAAAATAAAATAAAGTAAATCTAGATAAATCATCAACAAGAATATAAATATTAGTATTTTCTCTAAGGATTTATGTTCTAGATGTCCAAAAAATATATAACTAGATATGTTGTCTTTTCCCAGATGTAGAAACCACATTAGGTGGGTTAAAAGATGACTTGGGTTTCTTGAAAATATGGCACACAAAACATAGTTTCTCATTAATTTAAAAGTCAATGATCAAACTTCGTAAGAAATATAGGAAATACTTATCTTATTTTTATTCAAGACTTCCATATAAAGAAATTTTATAAAGATAAATAATAATGGATTCCAAAATATTCCAACTCTAATAAATTTTCCACCAGCACTGTCACAAAAAGTCACAATGCCACCATGAATTTTTTTCATGGAATAAAAATTAGAAAAAACATCACTCAGGTTCCTTAAAAATCAATTTTCCATATACAATTTCTCAATGATATTCCTAAAAATGTTCGCTAGAAATAAAAATATAAAAAAGAATTACTCTATAGCCATATTTTCTTTGGTCTTGGAGTTTTTTCAATTAAATATTTGGGGACCCAAAATCTACTTGAGCTATTGATAAATTAATGCACTAAATTTTTAAAAAAATTATTGAAAAAATAACTTTTAACTCTACAAAATAAATATTTATTTGACAAAAAAAATTATCATTGTTACCTACTTATCTATATTAACAAAATATTTTCATTTATGTTTTTATTCTCAAGACTAGGACAAAAAATAATTTTTATAAATTTTATCTTTTCACCTTTCCATCAAATTCAAAATTAAATTTTAAGGACTTTATTGTTACTAAGAAGTCGATATAAGTAATTTTATCCTTTTTTAAGGAAACTTCCTTAATGATTGATATATTTAAATTTTCTTTGATGGATTTAAATTTTATTAATATGTTCAATATAAAAAGTAGTATTATTTTCCAAATTGGCTTCCAGATCTAAAATTTTCTTATTCAACTCTGAATTTTCTTTAACAGTAAAATTTTAGGAATATCAATGGGATTTGTTTGACTTTTTAAGGATGTCATATTTTTTTAAAACATGGTAGAATATATATTTAATTATTCAAAATATCAATTTTTATTTTATGAATCAGACTCATGAATAGAAGAATAAAAATATTAAACTTCACTATTATGTTCCATAGAGAAAATATTATTCTTATCAGTAGATCCTTTAGTTTATGATCAAGAATATTTACTACCAATAGAATCCTAAAAATCTATCTATGTAGATTTCATGGAATTCATCAAATTATTTTGGATTATAATACTTCCAAAATAATTCTTTATATAAATATTGTTATATTATAACATTGGAAAATTATATTTGATTTGTCAACATTTTTTACATTTATAGAACCATACTTACTTAGAAAATACATCATATTTCATATACTTATTAGTAGATTTATTTAATCCCATCATCATTCTATAAAACCTATTTAACTTCCAAGAAAAATGTGAAATCTCATTATTTTAAAATATCTAAAACCATCCATCTAATTATGTTATGGTTTTACCTTCAAACATCCTAAAAATAACATACTTCAACTTTCCAGTATTGTATCTAAAATATCATACATTTTTAGTACCTTCATATTTAACTTATATACTATTCCATATTTAATGAGCTATGTTATGTTGTTTGAATTTGTTGTAATTTTTTGTCCAAGAATTATAAAATTCATATATTTTGAGTTTAGGTCATAATATCCTTCCATTTTAGCATGGAACGTATCTATATGTCCTTTATGAATAGTGTAAGGATTCATGATTTTAAAATATAAATTCATACCAAGGTTATTAAAATAGATTATAATCCATTCATTACAACATCCTGGAGATTTAAAGTGCTTTAGGGAGTTGAAATCCTTATTCTACTCAATCAATGTTAAACTTCTAGAGCATTTTTATTTTTCACAAGAACTAATTCTTTCTGTAGGGGTTGCATGTATGAGTACAAGTAGTTGACACTTGGTACTAACAAGGAACATTTTTCAGGATCAAACATGGATTTAAAATTACCATGCATCAATGTTCTTTTATCTGGAAACATAATATAATAATATAAGAAGCTGATATATACAAACAACGATAGATAATAATGAATGTTTATAAATAAATATCACAGTTGAAAGATGAAAATGATATAAAAGAATATTTTTTAATAGAGAGAATAAGAATATAAGTCCCCAGCCTTAAACCTTACTTAATCTTGAGTTATTAAAAGATTGCACATTAGGGATCTTTTTAGGTTTAGAGTTTTAGAGAATTATATCATAAAACTTTCATTACATTCCACATTTAAACAAAGTGGTTACATAAAAGATAGTATTCATTTTTTTCCCATTAACGGAAACATATTTAAAAAAAATAAAGCATGGATTCTTTCTTGACACTTCCTTGACACTATCATCAAATCATGTACCTTTCCCTTGACCAGTGAAAAACATTTCAAAAAAACATGGGATGAGAATAAAAAGCTCTGTAAGGGTTATAAAAAATATGGAAAGGAAACATGAGTTCATATATATATAATAATGAAATCATACTTTACCCATAAAACATATGCACTTTAACATACCTCATCAAATCATGAATAAATCATAGAAATCATAAGACATAAAAGGTATCTTGAGGCATTCATAACATTATTACATAGGGATTAACCCTCTTGGTTACACTTGGAATACCCACCACAGTATATTACCTAAATCTCTTCGGAGAATCCTTAACGTTTCACTCCTTCGCGTTACCCAATGCATTGGAGAGCTATATTGGGATCACCCGCCCTTCGTTTATCACGGAACCACCCGTTTTCATAAAAATGCCCACGAACCATAACATAAACGTATCACATAAAACATTCATAAAGGAAACATAACATTTCCACATTTCAATCACAATATAACATTTTAGTATATTGAAATAATGAATCTATTCAAAAAGAAACCATTTCCAAAACCATTTAAAACATTTAATAAAGAGATTTTTGAATCAAAGTGTCCCACACCACCTTGAAGATTTTAAAATTTTAAACCATTAATATCCATATAAATAAATCCTTAAAACCATTTTGAAAACATGGATATTAATAAGAAAAAATAATTAAAACATTTAAATCGATATTTTGGTTAAAGGGGTTCTACAAAAATTAGAGACACTTAAATACAATAATTGAGGAATAAAATATAGTCATAAATTTATAATATCATGAGAATAAATAGATTCATGATATAATATTCCAAAGGACAGTATATACAACATATAAAAGTGAATTGGTGCATAACAACAATGATGTCTCAATAGAAATGTCAAATGTGATGAATTCCCTTTTAAAGAAGGTATCCTTAAATTAAGGATAATTATATCTCAAAATTATGTGTGAAAAATATAAATACACCCAATATAAGCGGATATTAAGTTTAAAACAATAAAATGTAATTCAAACATATTAAAAAGATGACATATTCAATAACTACATGTTGAACCCAAAGAAAACGAAATTGGGTTAAAAAGTTCCCTTGGTAAAATTTGACAGCCTAACGACATCACTTCAAAATTCAGAAAATGAGTTGATGAGAGAAAAAAGGGCATATAATCACTTGGACATAAAATTTACATCAATAATGATATAAAAGAACATATCACAACATAATAGTATGTGAATTGAAAGACATAACAAAAGTAGTCTTTTAAAAAGAGGAGGGTGAAAGGTCCCCTTACCGAGTTGGGGAACTTCCGAAACGTACAGCCCATGGAATAAGGGTCATACAATGAAGATGTGAATACCCATAAATGAAATTATACTACAAAAAGTTTATAATAATGGGCAGTACATACACCAATAAAAGGAAATTGTGGAAAATGTAGCATAAATCTCACGGGAATAAAAGTGAGATGAAAAATCCTTTACGAAAACTCGGCAGCCTAACGACCCCACTTAAGACTTCCCAAATTGATTGATGAGGGAAAATAGGGTCTATCATCATATTAACATAAAGATTACAGAAATAGGAATACTAAATAACATCCCCCAACATAACAAAGAGGAGATTAAAAGAAGTGACACAAAGGAGAGTACTTAAAAAGAAAGAGAGAGGTTGGATCTCTTATGAAAAATTCGACAGCCTAACGGCGCCACTCAAAACATCCAAAATGGATTGATGAGAGAGAATAGGGTCTCTCATCATATTAACATAAAAATTACTGTAAGATTAATATAAAAGAATATCCCAATAACAAGAAAGATGATATTTAAAAGGAATGACATAAAGAGTGTACTTAAAAAGAAAGAGAGGTGTAGGATCCATTACCTCGGGTCCGACTTGACTAGATCGTTCTTTAATCTCCTGAATAATAAACATGAGTTAATTTCTACTTCCTTTAGAACCTTTTCAAGTTAATTATTCCTTTTATATCACTTATTACCATGTCATGAACACTCTGTAATTATTTTAGTTAATAACGGTCATTTAAACGATCATTGGTACTTGAGTCAAAATATGCTCTTTATAGTTACAAGTTTTTCATGTATCCATTATATCCAGAGTTATAATCATGATGTATATATCATATATATCATATATAAATAGTAAATATTTATTTTATTCTATTCCATATCATTTGGAGACAAAAAATGAAAAGCACCGTTCATGGAGACAGTAGTCCGTATGTACGCATGAACGCTACTTTCATTTATTTCTTTTTCATAATAATGGAATTAAAAATAAATGATATATATATATATATATATATTATAATTCCAGTATAATATATATGTTATATAGGTCACATATGTTCATTAATTTCATTCTTTATACATTCCATGTATTGCATTTACGAGTCACATCACTTGAGGGGGCGGTAGTCCGCACTTCCTCATATGAAATTATCGCATTTACACAACATGAAAAGAATAAAGGTATGGTTTACATAAAAAATACATAATAATATAGTAAACATAAATACCATATATATCATATATAATATACAGTTACATCATAATGGCCACCTTTAATGGTGTTAAAAGAATATTGAACAATCATCGTTTTGTGAGGCAGAAAATCGCCAACCACAGAAACAGTATGTTCTTTAACCATTAGATGAAGGTGTGTGTAAGTGTATCACGAAAACATCTAATAAAAACATCCTAGAATATTTAAGATACTGTATTTGTTACAAAATAAATGAATAAAAAGTTTTTAGGGGGTTGGAGAAGCAAAATAAAACAAAAGGACTTAAATGAAGACATTACCTTAAAATCGGGTAACTCCTTTTGGTTTGAGCTAAAAGGCTTCTTTGGGAAGAATTTTTCCCAAAGTGAGGCTTCAAGGAGTTATATAGGGATGTATAGAGAAAAAATTGGTAGGGTTTGGCCGAGCCAAAAGCTTTGGAAGTGTGGGTATGGAGGTAGGGGTGGGGGCCTTTTATAAGCGGAGAGGAGGGGCACTCTTGGAAAGGTATAAAATGTAACTTTATTTTCAAATGAGTTTCGGATTTTAATGGCCCCACATTGATGTGTTTCCAGTATAATGTGATAAGGGTTAGAAATCCACCCATCCAATAGGTTTTGGACATGTTTAGGTCTTATATTTTACATTATCTTTCCATTTTATTTAAATCGTTAAATAATGAGGTCATCACTGCATCATCATGATGTCATAAATAATTTAATTTATTTAATGTATAAAAATTATAAAACAAATACTATGATGTAGGAAATCTTTTTAGATTTCTAATGAATATTTATAGTCCAAAATATCATTTATGTAGACAAAATTAAAAAAAATTACTTAGGTGATACATTCTTTGTTACATTTAACATTCTTTAAAAATAAAAAGATAAAAAGTCACTTTCTCACAAAAGTGATTCCATGGGGCCTCCAAGTTTGTAAAAAGGCATACCATGGTCGGCCATGAGACAACCAGTAGCCTTACGACACATTTTTTTGTCATTTTTTATTATTATGATATTATCTTATTATCTTTAACTACCTGATTACTCATTAATCTAGATAATTAAAGATAATTACCGTCGTTACTATTCATAATGTCCAAAAACAAAAGAGTCTTAATAACATAATTTGGACCTTCTGATTCCAAATATGTAATACATTTTACCAAATTCCAAACACATAAATTGAAATAATTAATTTAAAAAAACTTCCCTTTGTCAAAAAATAGCGGGTATTTTTAGAAACAATATTTATGAAGAGTTTGGCACTTGTTTATGCCTAATTCCAAAGTGAAATTAATCCCAATGACCATAATTGAATTACATGGTAGAAATATATTCTAATTAAACTTTCAAACAAATTAAAAAGATAATATAACCATATAATTAAATTATATGAAAAAGAAGTTTTGATGTAAAATGCAGTATATTTGACTATTCATTGAAAAATGAACATTGTCAGAAAAATACAAAAAATTAACCAAAGGTAAATTTCAATGTCCCAATCATAAATAATATGTTTATTTTGAAAAATAGTGCTTATAAAATTTCCAAAAAGTAGATTTAAAAGGGATTCTCCATCAAAATGTGTTTAATCGACCTTTTAAAGAATATTAGAATGTTTACGTTGAAAAACTGGATTCATTTGCATTTTTAATCCTCTAACATTTATTGCAAAAAAGTAAAAATATTTGACAAACATATAAAATCATTTTGTAGTTAGTTCTATTCATTCCCTCCATTACAACGACTAGGCGTTTACTACCATTTAAAATAATATTATTTTATTATTAGAGTGAAACGTAATATTTCAAAGAAACGTGTTGTTGCATATTGGGTACGCCATCGAGCATAGCATTCCCTTTAAAGTAATATTAATATATTAGTCACAAATATGGATAAATGTGAAAATTTCATACTCTTTATTTACCTAGGGTGTTACATCCTTCCCCCATTTTGGGAATTGCGTCCTCGCAATTTTAAAATTGAGCTTAGAAACATCCTTCAACGTCCCACATCGGAACAAGAGTCGGTAAAAGAATCACTTTAAAACAAAGAAAGATAAGTACAAAGGTCACCCGAGTTAACCCATACTAGGATTCCAAGTATGAAAATATGGAAATGGATGAAAAAACAAAGGGTCATGTTCTGATGGAGAGTGATAGTAAACATGTATAGGAGAAAGTTAACCACAAGAAAATCACAAACGTGTGATGGGTTAACCGGTATTCGATTCCTCCGTAGGAAAAGTTAATAGACAAATTTTTTGTTTTAAGTTACTTTTTATTGACGAATTTGTTCACAAGGAAACATAATCACTTATCATGTTGACTTTAAACTTTTATTAGATTCCTTACAAAAACTCATATTTTCTCCAAAAGACGAGTATTTAGGAAGACTTGTTCACATTAAGAGTACTATAATCAACTTCTAGAGAATCACCTAATCCACAAAAGAGAACTATATACTTCCCATGTCTTTAAACTTTAACCAAAACCAAAACGAAAAAGTGTAGTACAAGATCAGATAATCCAGAAAAGGATAACCCTTTATAAAAATAAAATCTATTCTTAATCTCCAAAATTTGTCCAACAAAACCCAAAGTTCAACGAGGACCATTCGATAAAAAATTTGTCCATAAAATTTTTCAAAGTAAACCAAACTAAGATTGAGACCCAAATATTTGAAATATTTAGTCACATAGTCTTCCAAGTTAAATCGTTACATTTATCTCCAAACAACATCAGTTGCTCTTAAAGTCTCGTATTGAAAAGTAATTAACCTAATCACATATCCTCCATGATAGGTTAATATATTTCCATAGAAAACCCAAAATCAAATTACACTTAATTCATAAAATCATCTATCTAAAAGGAATCAGTACAACTAACCAGGGACTCCACGTAGTCCAGTGGTAGGCGATAAATACCAGTTGCACTTTGGTTGTGGGTTCGATTACCACAGCTTTGTCCGACGCGACAGTTTCTCACACGGTCTGCATGTTGTCCTTTTTCCAAAAATATATAATTCTCAAATCATTCCCCAAAAAGAGATAAAATCATCAAAAATAACCATAACATAATTTAACCTCAATTTTATATCATGCATTTCACTTCCATCATAACATATAGTAACCCATAATTACCTCAAAAGTAAGGCTCATATAAACCCAAATGGTTCTTTATAACAATGTCCACAAAAGAACAGATAACTATTCCTTGAATAAAATTTTCATATATTATACATTAGGGTTACACATAATATAAAAATTCTTCTAATGTAACCCCATCATCAAAAGAGAATTAATACTCTTAATAATTTCACCATAACTCTTGAAGCCCTTATATGTTGACATCTTACTCATTCAACATTCTTCATGATCCATTAACCATTCATTTCCAACTTATTCTGAAATACTTCTTTCCTATAAACAAAATCATGAATCATATCCTAAGATTCCAAAATAGGAAAACAATAGTCATGAAATAATCCATACCATTGATTGGACATTTTCAATTTCTTCATCCTCAATCGGAATGGAATTAGGTATTGGTAAACGAACATTTGTACGATCTTGGTGATCCCATTCAGGAAACTTCTTCATAGGACATTTGTTTGCATAATGACCATGCACACCACATTTAAAACATTCAATTGATCCCTTAGAAAGAACTTCTTTCCCTTTCCTTGAGTCAAATGGATGCTTCCTTTTTCCATAGCAGGTTCATGCTTTATGACCTTCATTTCCACATCTATAGCATATTTCTGTCCCTTTGAAACATTTGCCTAGGTGTTTCTTTCCACATTTTTGACACATAAGTTTTTGAACACACTTACCTTTATGATTATTACGTGTAGTTCCGTAGGGATTGGTTTCTCGCATATATGATTCCTTAGAGAAATCACCAAGGTTTAGGTGGTCAATTATGACTCCAGATAGTTTTTTGAGGATAATAATAAGATTTTTCATTGTAGCTCCCATATCATTCAGTTTCTTGCTCAAAAAACTGTCACAGTTTCCTTCACATCCACTGTTACTTTGGTGCCTGCTAGATCCAGCCATTTACTAAAACCAAAAAGGTCAGTGTGAGTATATCAACAAAACCATCATGTACTAATGAGGAATATAAACACTAAGATATACTTACTCATTCACTTTATCTAAAACTAGGACTCTTTCTGAAATCCTAACCATTATGGTAATGTCACTTATGATTAAAGAATACCCTATCCTCTAAAGTTATCTAAACCGACCTTTGATACCAACTATAAGGCCCCAGCCATAAACCTAACTTAATCTTGAGTTATTATAAGATTACACATTGAGGATCCTTTCAGGTTTAGAGATTTAGAGAATTAGATCATAAAACATGCATTACATTCCACATTTAAACAAAGTGGTTACATAAAAGATAGTATTCATTTTTTCCCATTAACAGAAACATATTTAAAAAAATAAGGAATGGATTCTTTCTTGTCACTTCCTTGACACTATCATCAAATCATGTACCTTTACCTTGACCTGTGAAAAAAATTTCAAAAAAACTTTGGATGAGCATAAAAAGATCAGTAAGGTTTATAAAAAATATGTAAAGGAAACTTAAGTTCATATATACATAAGAATGAAATCATACTTTAACCATAAAACATAGGCACTTTAACATACCTCATCAAATCATGAATAAATCATAGAAATCATAATACAGAAAAGGTAAATTGAGGCATTCATAACATTCTTACATAGGGAGTAACCCTCTTGGTTAAGTTTGGAATACCCACCACAGTATATTCCCTAAATCTCTTCGGAGAAACCTTAAGGTTTCACTCCTTCGCGTTACCCAATGCATTGGAGATCTATATCGGGCTCACCCACCCTTAGTTTATCACGGAACCACCCGTTTTCATAACAATTCCCAATAACCATAACATAAACGTATCACATAAAACATGCATAAAGGAAACATAACATTTCCGCATTTCAATCACAATATAACATTTTAGTATGTTGAAAAAATGAATCCATTCAAAAAGAAACCATTTCCAAAACCATTTAAAACATTTAATAAAGAGATCTTTGAATCAAAGTGTCCCATGCCACATTGAAGCTTTTAAAATTTTAAACCATTAATATCCATATAAATAATTCCTTAAAACCATTTTGAAAACATGGATATTAATAAGAAGAAATAATTAAACCATTTAAAGTGATATTTTTGTTAAAGTGGTTCTACCAAAATTAGAGACACTTGAATACAATAATTGAGGAATAATATTTAATCAGAACTTTATAATATCATGAGAATAAATGGATTCATGATATAATATTCCAAAGGACAGTATATACACCATATAATAGTGAATTGGTGCATAACAACAATGAAGTCCCAATAGAAATGTCAAATGTGATTAATTCCCTTTTAAAGAAGGTATCCTTAAATTAAGGATAATTCAATCTCAAAATTATGTGTGAAAAATATAAATACACCCAATATAATCAGATATTAAGTTTAACACAATAAAAGGTCATTCACACATATTGAAAAGATGACATATTCAATAACTACATGTTGAACCCAAATAAATCGAAATTGGGTTAAAAAGTTCCCTTGGTAAAATTCGACAGCCTAACGGCATCACTTCAAAATTCAGAAAATGAGTTGATGAGAGACAAAAAGGGCATATAATCTCTTGGAAATAAAATTTACATCAATAAGGATATAAAATAAAATATTACAACATAATAGTATGTGAATTAAAAGATATAACAAAAGAAGTCTTTTAAAAAGAGGAGGGTGAAAGGTCCCCTTACCGAGTTGGGTAACTTTCGAAACGTACACCCCGTGGAAGAAGGGTCATACAATGAAAATTTGAATACCCATAAATGAAATTATACTACAGAAATTGTATAATAATGGGAAGTACATACACCACTCAAAGGAAATTGTGGCAAATGTAGCATAAATCTCACGGGAATAAAAGTGAGATGAAAAATCCCTTATGAAAACTCGGCAGCCTAACGGCGCCAGTTAAGAATTCCAAAATGGAATGATGAGAGGAAATAGGGTCTCTCATCATATTAACATAAAGATTACAGAAATAGGAATATAAAATAACATCCCCCAACACAACATAGAGGATCTTAATATATGTGACACAAAGGAGAGTACTTAAAAAGAAAGAGAGAGGTTGGATCTCATACGAAAAATTCGGCAGCCTAACAGCGCCACTCAAAACATCCAAAATGGATTGATGAGAGAGAATATGGTCTCTCATCATATGAACATAAAAATTATAGTAAGAGTAATATAAAAGAATATCCCAATAACAAGAAAGTTGAGCTTTAAAAGGAATGACATAAAGAGTGTACTTAAAAAGAAAGAGTGGTGTAGGATCCCTTACCTCGGGTCCGACTTGACTCGATCATTCTTTAATCTCCTAAATAATAAACTTGAGTTAATTTATACTTCCTTAAGAACCTTTTTCAAGTTCATTATTTCTTTTATATCACTTATTACCATGTCATGAACACTATGTAATTATTTTAGTTAATAACGGTCGTTTAAATGATCATTGGTACTTGAGTCAAAATATGCTCTTAATAATTACAAGTTGTTCATGTATCCATTATATCCAGAGTTATAATCCAGATGTATATATCATATATATAATATATATCCAGTACATATTCATTTTATACTATTCCATATCATTTGGAGATAAAAAACGAAAAGCACCGTTCATGGAGACGGTAGGCCATACGTACGCATGAACGCTACTTTCATTTTTTTGTTTTTCATAATAATGGAATTAAAAATAAATGATATATATATATATATTATACTTCCAATATAATATATATGTTATATAGGTCACATATGTTCATTAATTTAATTATTTATACATTCCATGTATTGCATGTACGAGTCACATCACTTGAGGGGGTGGTAGTCCGCACTTCCTCATATGAAATTATCGCATTTACACAACATGAAAAGAATAAAGGTATGGTTTAAATATAAAATACAGAAGATTATAGTAAACATTAATACCATATATATCATATATAAAATACAGTGACATCATAATGGCCACCTTTAAAGGTGTTAAAAGAATATTGAACAATCATCGTTTCGTGAGGCAGAAAATCGCCAACCACAGAAACAGTATGTTCTTTAACCATTAGACGATGGTATGTGTAAGTGTATTTTGAAAACTTCTTATAAATAAATCCTATTATATTGAAGATACTGTAGTTTTTACAAAAGAAATGAATAAAAAGATTTTAGGGGGTTGGAGAAGCAAAATAAAACAAAAGGACTCAAGTGAAGACATTACCTTAAAATTGGGTAACTCCCTTTAGTTTGAGCTAAAAGGCTTCCTTGGGAAGACTTCTGCCCAAAGTGAGGCTTCAAGGAGTTATATAGGGATGTGGATAGACAAAATGGGTAGGGTTTGGCCGAGCCAAAGGCTTTGGAAGTTTGGGTAAGGAGGTAGGGGTGGGGGCCTTTTATAAGAGGAGAGGAGGGGCACTCTTGGAAAGGTATAAAATGTAACTTAATTTTCAAATGAGTTTCGGATTTTAATGGCCCCACATTGTTGTGTTTAAGGGATAAGGTGATAAGGGTTCTAAATACACCCATCCAATAGGTTTTGGACATGTGTAGGTCTTAGATTTTACATTATCGTTCCATTTTATTTAAATCGTTAAATAATGAGGTCATCGCTGCATCATCATGATGTCATAAATAATTTAATTTATTTAATGTCTAAAAATTATAAAAAAATACTATGATGTAAGAAATATTTTTATATTTCTAATAAATATTTATAGTCCAAAAGATCATTTATGTAGAAAAAATTAAAAATATTTTACTTAGGTGATACATTCTTTTTTACATTTAACATTCTTTAAAAATAAAAAGATAAAAAGTCACTTTCTCACAAAAGTGATTCCATGGGGCCCCCAAGTTTGGCACAAGGCATCCCATGGTAGGCCATGAGACAACCTGTAGCCTTAGGACACATATTTTTGTCATTTTATATTTTTATGATATTATCTTATTATCATTAACTACCTGATTACTAATTAATCAAGATAATTAAAGATGATTATCGTCGTTACTATTCATAATGTCCAAAAACAAAAGAGTCTTAATTAAAAAATTTGGTCCTTCTGATTCCAAATATGTAATCCATTTTACCAAATTCCAAACACATAAATTTCAATAATTAATTTAAAAAAACTTCCCATTGTCAAAACAAATGGCGGGTTTTTTTAGAAACAATATTTATGAAGAGTTTGGCACTTGTTTATGCCTAATTCCATAGTGAAATTAATCCCAATTACCATCATTGAATTACATGGTAAAAATATATTATAATTACACTTTAAAACAAATTAAAAAGATAATATAACCATATAATTAAATTATGTGAAAAAGTAGTTTTGATGTAAAATGCAGTATTTTTCACTATTCATTGAAAAATGAACATTGTCCGAAAAATACCAAAAATTAACCCAAGGTAAATTTCAATGTCCCAATCATAAATAATATGATTATTTTGAAAAATAGAGCTTATAAAATTTCCAAAAAGTGGATTTAAAAGGGCTTCACCATCAAAAGGCGGTTAATCGACCTTTGAAAGAATATTAGAATGTTTATGCTTAAAAACTGGATTCAATTTCATTTTTAATCCTCTAAAATTTATTGAAAAAAGTCAAAATATTTGACAAACATATATAATCATTTTGTAGTTAGTTCTATTCATTCCCGCCATTACAACGGCTAGGTGTTAACTACCATTTAAAATAATATTATTCTATTATTAGAGTGCAACGTAAGATTTCAAAGAAATTTGTTGTTGCATATTGGGTACGCCATTGAGCATAGCATTCCCTTTAAAGTGATATTAATATTTTATTCACAAATATGGATAAATGTAAAAATTTCATACTCTTTATTTACCTGGGGTGTTATAAAGAATGAATTTTTTCTCAAGGAGAGTGTAATAAAAACATATAATGATTGATATTTGATGCAAAACAATATAAAAATGAATCTTACTCACATTTATTTTGACATGGAATATTAGAACACACAAAACCTCAAGAGAGAGATAGCGAGAGAGTTGATATTTTCTAGACCTTGTATATCTTCTTTTATAATTTTTTATTCCTTCCACCATCTCGAAATAATTTTAAATTAAAATAATTATAAACATTTCCTACACTAATATACTTTATAATATATTATCTAAAATGAATTTTCGGTGACCATTTGTTGAAATTACATTAGAATTAGTATTGATGATGGAATTATCCTTATATGATTTTCATCTCTCAATTCTTGAATCCTTTTAGAAATATATTCATACCATAAATAAATGATCCAATATTAATTTTATCAACAAAATAATTAAATTACACCTAAAATACTTTATACATAATATATATATATAGGCTATAGAACAACGTAGCTGATTTATGATAACATTATTTCCAAATTCCACTGATTTAAATTCATATATTCAATTTGATCCTTGTAGAAATTTTTCACATATATGATTTATTTATTGTATCCAAAGCGAACATTAATTCTTCATGTAGCCAAAATCACTACATTTTCTTTCTTATTCACGCAACCAAATTTTACCTATTTAAATGAATCGTGTAGCCATTTCAAACCAAATTACTGAATTTACCATGTGTCTAATTCACATAGCATATTACTCCATGTAGGTGATTCACATTGCTCTTTGATCGACCTAAACATTTTCTCATTTAAGTGATTCATTGGTATAGTTAATTTATATGTTTTCAACTTCAATATGTATCCATTTCATGTCGGCATTTACTTCATGTAGCTAATATCTTGACATAACCAAATATACATTACATAATTTTCCCATATGACATATTTTCAACATAGAAGATATTTTCATGAAAAAATATAGAATTTTATAATTAATATAAGAATGAAATAAATTTGGATAAAACCTAATGACTGCACTTATAATAAATTTTATTAGTATTATATGAAGTTTTATTGGTGACCATAAAAACATAAAACACCTCAGATATGTTGGAACAACATTAATTATCCAAAAAATTTACTTATGGAAATTATGATGCCATCAGATTGATGTGCTCACACTAAACATTTACATAGTGAAACATTGAGAAAATAAGGTCCTTTCAACTCACTAAATTACATCTTCATTCTGACTATTTATTTGACCACCTCCATTATAGATGTCCTTCAATTATCCATCCAATCATCCAATAATAATTTCAATAAAACTCGGAAACACCAAAGTCCTCATCACTACCACTACAAATAGGAATTCCATGAACATGGGGTATTCTATATTATAGTATAAATATGGTTTTGGTCATTTCACAAATACTTTTTCGATGAGAAACAAAAAAATAACACAACTTATAAACATCGAGTACCTATAAAATCAGCCTCCATAAAAAATATTCAACTCCTACCCTATGCCACATTCTTCTTTTTAAAGGTTGGGGCTAAAGCCTCAATTTATTATTAAAGAAAAGACATCTTTAGACTAGGTAGAGGGTGACCCTTTACATAGCCCGAAGGCCCAAGGCCAAGTGGCCTACATACAGGGCTAGAAAGCCCATTTTTTGGCCCAAAGGACACCTCGGTGAACAGTACTGCTACAGTACCCACGCATCTAGAGTACCCACTACAGTACAGCCACCGCTACAGTCCCTCCGCCACACAGTGCTGCCGCTGCTACAGTCCCCCGCTACTACAGTACTGCTACAGTGCTACTACAGTTCCCTGATACAGTAACTCCGTAATTCTCCCCTACCTGGATTTGATCCTGGGTCTTTTGGATGCCATGCAGGAGCCTCGACCACTAGGGTACAGGCTCGTTGGCAGCCTGTGACACATTCTTGGGTACTAGGTCATTCTTCTAAAACTATAGTCTATCACTATTATAATTCCTTATATAATTCAAATGTTATCCCCACCTCTTATACCATAACCATATTTTTATTACTACATCACATAATAGTTCTCCCTTGATGAAATATCTTGAGATTTCATTAATACTATTCTCTTGGGGACTAAAACATACACTCATATAATACTTTGTTGGTAAATTAAATTTTATGTATCAATAGAAATAGTGGGAAGAAAACTATAACAATATGATGTTATAATCTTTCATGCCTCCTCCTTCCATAAAAACAAAATATTTTTCTACTTTCTAAGACCACACTACACAAAAAAAAATTTAATTACCCCAACTGTTTTCCAATAACACTCCATAAGACCAATATTGTTTTTACCCTCCTCTAACATTATTGAAAAATACACTATTCTAGATATCCCACTATATTCAACAGGAACACACCTTCCACACATTTTCAGAACCATGTCTCCTACACATGATTTACATTCTATTTGCACAATTTAGTATAAACTCACTCATTCTGAAAGACAACAGAATAACCGTCCAATAACTCGAGACCATTAAACACCTGTTCCAAAACATGTTAAAATCAAATAACTAAATATTTTGGTTTTCTATAATATTCTACCTTCTTATAAATGAACATTGATTAATGAAACCAATAATCACTTCTATTTACTCATACTTGTGCTGGAGAATACACAATATATTCTAAATCAACCCCCTTTAGTTATGGGATTTTTGAACAATTTATAATATTCCTTCTAGATTTGAAACTCTATTCCCATAAGTCCTACTACAATACCCATTTTTCCATTCATAATTTAATTCATAGAAAATTGGAACCATCTGGACAGCATTGACTAATCCCCTAAAAATATAAAGTAAAACCTTCAACATTACATCTAATGAAACCTTTCACAAACCCACATAATCTATATTATAACATATATTACATCCTTTTTATTTATATTATGGACTTACTATCTATTAATATCCTCTATTCTTACTGCATCACCATCTAATAGAACATAGAGTATATCAATGACTATCTACAATAACATGATCAAATCTACATAGATTTCACCATCATCCCACAAATAATACCATACAAACTCCACACACTATAAATCATAGAAAAAACGCCATAATATTATTGTAACTTATTTATCATGATTATGAATAAAATTATTCATTATCATTCAAAGTAATAACTATTATTGTCACCATGAAAAATAAAACAAGACACCAGAACCCCAATAATACTAAATATTATTCCTCTAATATCAGACTCCATGATAATGTTGTTATCTACACCATAATCATCTTCTAGAATCATATAATCCACTACACTAAGTATAGCTACACAAGTCGTCTGACTAATATTATCTATCGAGTCATGATAAAATTCTTTCTATGTACCCTATAACCAATCACTAATTTAACTTTTTTGCAATCACACCCACCTGTTAAACCCACAATATGATATCCTCTTTTACCATTATAAGTGACCCTTCAGAATCTAAAACATGATGTACATAGAATTGAAACCTTCTATGATTGGAGGATCCCACGGGACTTGGATATCCTAAACCGGGATCCCCAAGAACCCCAACCGCCATTTTGGACAACCCCCCTCTAATTATACCCCACTATTGTATTTTAATAATGCCTTCCCTATAGATACTAAACAATAAATACATTTAAATGAAAAAAGGAATAGAATTGTCATCATGTCACATAAGGGATAATTTTTTTAATAAAAGGTGTCCTATATCCATGGGAGAACAGTCCTTATAAATCATTTAATAGGAATAATGTACATGTTTGTTACAAGGAAAATCCTATATCCTACATAGACAAGATAAAAATAAGAATATCAAGTCCTTCCCATGATAATACCTATCCATTATATCTCACATCTTGAAAACCCATTGATGAGGGGTTGGGATCCATATGACATCACCTCCCACTTATCCATGTCATTCCAATCTATGCCTCTACATAGTCTTCAATCTTTATTACATAAAAATAAAGTAACCATACATAAAATTATGTTAACGTTAGTGATTGTTATTCATTTTTATCCACATTCATTGTCTCATACAACTAAAAAAGGCCCAAAATCACTCTATATAGTGAAGTCCTACTTGTAATAATTTTTCTTTCACTCGTTGTTCTTCATAGTTAGAACTCCACTCTACTCTAATATATATTCATAAATCTCTAAGAAATAAAATATTACCAAAATAGTAATTGGTGCGGTAATTGAACATTAATATATATATCCCATATCTATAACACTTTCTATCACCACCTGCAAAACTCTGTGCGGCATATGGAAGATTTCACCTATACCCATATCACCCCTTCTACTAGAACATGAATTGGTCCTCTATGTGCAGATTGTAAAATTATATCATTCAAATTCCTGTACTGAGGTGTTAATTTGAAACATCACTTGAACTGATGCCATCCAATTACATATTCTAAATTTACCCAACTTTTTTTTCTATTTTGACAGCAACAATGCTATCAACTAGGTACAATCAGCTACTTCATCTGATAAAATTCCAGAAGAATTCTCCAATTGACCCAAACCCAAAATCTATAGATATTTTTTACAACATATATTCAAAATTACCAAGCATAGATTCATTATAATTTACTTCAAAAGCTTTTAAAACATAATCCAAAAAAAGTTCTCAAACAAAACCTATCAATATAAATCTTGATAAAAATTTAGTTGGTTATTTTAAACAAAACATAATCCCACTCATTCATTAAATTGCACTATAAAGTAAAAATACAGTCAACATTTCTTGATCTTATGGTGCTTCCCACATATATAATGGTAATAACATATATGATCAAATCCCAAGAGTCATTATCCATTATAAACCCATTGATATAACATAACTTATTTCTAATCATTTTTGTATACCTAAAGCCATATACACCCCATCAAAATATATAAACTCCTTGTATAACCCCAAAATCCATATAAGTATTTATGGAATTGAACACACATCCTAGTTTAGATATCCTAACATAATAATAGGGATATTTCTAAATTGATGCATTTAAAACATTATCATGACATATCACTTAATGTCATGCATCCCCTGCTTCTAAATTTTACACTCCAAAAAAATTTCCTAATATACCCACATATAATGTTCTATATGTTGTCAAAGTTATATATCGATTAACCAATTTCTAATTCAGCCCACTATGTAAAATATTATATCACACTATCCCACATATAATGTGGGTATGATCTAAAACAATTTTATTCCCCCAATAAAAATAGAGAGGTATATTATAGAATCACCCTCACAACTATTCATATATACCCCCATTTTTCATTAATACCACATAATTGAGCATGAATAAATACTTGGTGAAACTATACTAAAAATTATTTCCCAAATCACTCTGATTAATATCCCATCATTTCTAGGATCGTAGATCTAATCAACATAAGGCCACGCCCTTAACATGACAATCTCCTCTAACATGAAGCATCAACTATGATTCCCAGTCTATAAAAAACTGAGGAATCCATCATAATTTACTAATAAAGTAAGGCACATAATTTATATGTCATTTAAATCATATGAAGAATCTACCCATGACTATAATATTTAAGACACGCATGGTGGGGTTATCCCACACTCTCGAGGACCACTATAGAACATTATATCCCTTTCTATATAATATTGTCATGATGATCTTCTGTTATACTAACATACTCTAATCACGAATATCGAGATCCATATATCATTATCAATAGGCTCTTCAATATAATATATGGAACATATTAAAAATTGTCCAGATACCGTGACGTATCTCCCACGCAATGGCCTCAAAAATCTCAAGAAAATTCATAATGTATCTCTCAGTCTTGAGGTCCTAGTTAACATCAAGTATCTCTATACCCTTATAAAATTATCCACTGAATGGTCCAAATACATTTGGGTATTCATGTATGAGAATATTCCCCCTCAAGGATCAATGTAACATAAATGTTCATATTGAAGGAATAACTCTATAGACATTTTTATTATGAAACATTTTTAATAAATGTGTCTAGGTAAGTAGGTTATTGATGATAAATGATTTAGGTAATCATTGAATAGGTTATTGTTGATGATTTATATTAAAAACCAATTTTATTTTCAAATTCAATGTAAAAATAATATATAATCAAACACATTTATGGAGGAGGTTTTATTTTGATTTTATTCATTATTTTATCACCAAAAAATGTAGGGATAAAAGTCCCTATAGTTGTCTCATTTAGACTTACAAACAAGATCAAATAATCATATTTTATTTATTTTCTAATTTTTTGATCATATATTGTAATATGGATATTTAAATATTTTATTGTTGAATCTATGAAAATTATAAATTACAAAATCCAACAAGGTAAAAACATTGAAAATAGGAATAGATTTGTAGAGAATTAGTGTGATCAGTTAGATGAAAACAACTATGATTTTTTGACTTATTCATTGGAAACATGTTCTTTTTTATAATACACAATTATCACTATAATAACATCTAAACTTCACCCTATCCAACATGAAAATCATTCCAAACCCCTGACATAATAAAATTTTCTCCACTTAAAGTGTTTTAGGTAGTTAATATTCCTCTAGTAAGAAAAACCAACCAAATTAACAATAGTGATAAAAAGTCCTATAATAATAAATTAAAAAAAACAAATTACTTTAGTTTTATAGAATTAACAATAATTTATAAAAAAATAGGAGAAAATATGATTTTATATTATAGAAAACCATTTTAAATTCAAGATTAAAAATTATAGAATAAATCTATAGGATAGAAGTTGAAATCCAATACAGAAAACAGTATAGTTGGTATCTAATTTCTCACTTAAATAATGGACTTAGCCAGACAAGGATAATTAAACTAAAATCTCCATTCTTCTTTACTACTTCTATCTTAATCAAGAACATGATCATTAGATCCAAACTCCCTAATAAATATTCTACATTTTTTATAAAACATTATTCATTTTAAAATCATATCCACAACATGAAATTCCAACCATTTAATTTTTATTTTTTAATAAATTTAATTCTTCTAATTCACCCCATATACAATTATCCGCAGTAAATATCTTTAATTCCAAAATAGAACTTATTATCACATTTTCCATATGTGAAAAAAGGAAAATCATTACTAGCTATGAATCATGGAATGAATGTATTAGATAATGTACATAAATATTATTTGAATGAATCATGGTGTGAAAATGAACGATGAATAGAATGAATCTTAAATATCTGGTCGTATCAACATGAGAAACATCATTCTGTAACTCATTAATTAATGATATTAAGTTCTTCTTCTTCTTAATGATTAGTTCTAATTCCTCATGTATCAGATATAGATGAAATCTCATCAACAAAATAATCATATAAAACTCTTATATATACAAAAAAACTATAATGTACAAAAACATAATAAAATATGTATCTGGCAGAATACTTATGATATAACAATTATAATTGATTTTTGATCTGTTGAAATGAAATAAAATTTATTAGATGTAATATAAAATGGATCATACATAAGAAATATATATTTTTCAGTAGATATGTAATATATTTTACATTTATAAGATCTTTTTTTTCTTGATATGTATTGAAATTTCACAGTAAGTAAGAATTTTATGTGTCAAAAAATAAATAATATATTTTTCTCATTATAAAATGAATATATATACCTAAAATTTTGTTGTTAGGAGGATTTTATCTTCAATTATTATCCAATATTTTTTTACGAATATAATAGATAAATGAATCTTTTTTATTTCAACTTTTTTTTATGTATTATCCATTTTTTCTTTAAAATAACAATAAATTATGGTTTTTTCTAAATGTTCATCATCTTGTAGCGCTCATTTTACTATGTATTATTATATATATCAAATATAAACTTTTGTCTCAAACACATTATTTGAACTTTAATACATTCATAAAATGATTAAAAACTAGTTAAACTTCTATAAAATACATTAAAATTATAGATAATACATATTTATTTTAGAATTTGTTCAAATAATTCAAAAAATGAATAAAAATTCGAAAAAATCAAGAATTAAAGTCTTTTTTATTTTAAATAAAAAACAAATTTATATAAAAAATGATATATTAGTTTCCATTAAATTAATAAATTATTTTGGATTAAATCATAAAATTAGAAAGAAAAAATGATGAAAATATAAATCCTATCTATTCCACCACTCATAAACCCTATACACTTGGATAAGAATCATATAAAATATTAACTGAGTAAGATTCAAAATAGTAGATAATGTGAGTTCATTTTTTATATCCTAATTACACAAACATAGCATGCTTCCTCAATATCTTGTTTTTTAATTTATAAATGAAGAAAAATCAATTAATTTTAAAAATTATCATACCCAATTCCATATATACATACCTTGTTGGAAATATTTCTACTACTCATAAGAATTATAAATTTAAGGAATGTATTCATTGTTTTAAACTCATGAAGGGGTCAATATATGATTATTGAGTTTCTATATCACCACCCAGGGATTTAGGTACTCATGTTTATGATGATTATTTTTAGGTATGTTATTTTGATCAGGGTTTTTAGGTAAAATTATTAAATATTCTAAAGCAGAATGAGGAAGTTTGGCTCTAATATGTAGTAGCTTGAATGTTTTTTTAATTTCACTCTAGAATGTTATCTTCAATATCACCCCATAAATAAAGATTCACATATAATAACATTATTTATTCTCATATAATGCTAAAACATTAAAATATTATGAACTATAATTTAATTCACTCTTCTACATTCAAAAAAATCGTACAATTTGTTTGGGTTTTTTAGATTTTTCATAGTTTTCTACTTTGATGGCAAAAAATATTTTCTGAACAACAAATTGAAGTGTGAAATTACTATAATAACTCTTAAATGATAATATTTCATTCCATATTTCTCGAAATTTATTTTTTCTCCCCAAAAAATTTTAATATGTGAAAACCCAAAATAAATTTTTTGTATAATTTTTTTTCCCAAAAACCTCACTTACACATGAGTTCCACTATGATCATGATATTACTTATAGTGTAGGCTGGAATAGGATTTAATAATTTTAATGTGGATAACATATAATGTTATTAATGGAAGGTGCGCTATTATATGTCTTACAGGAAAAGGTTAGTCTAAATAGAATTTTATTAGGTGAATGACATTTTTAATGTAAAAGGTCTTGATCATTTCAAACCAATTTACATAATATTTCAATGCATTGACTAGAATAGAAAAAATTTGTGGTTAGGAAATCATGACTTAGCTAATTAAATAAGTGACATTATCGTAAATAATATTTAAAAAATGGTTTTTATTCCTCATAGGTAAGTTATTTTAATATAGTCTAGTATTTCATGGCTTGATATTTAATAATTAGGGGTCTTTTCATGAATTTAAAAAAATATTCTATTAAAATGAAAATTTCATCACAAAATTAATCTAAGTTATTTTCATGGTAAAAATTGGTTATCATAATTTACATAGGTTCCACACATAAAAAGGTTTTCATTTTGCGTCCAAACAAGTTCTAAGAACACAAAAAAGTTAAAAAAAATAAACACATATAAATTAAATAGAAAGAAAGAAACAGACTCTACACAAAAAAATCTTGATCCACCGTCCATAATTATTTTCATAAATTTACTTATTATAAAATATTTCATATGTTAGTTTTAAAGTATAAATTATAAATATATCATAAATAAATTACAATGGAAGACAGACCCTTTGATTTCATGTACTATGAACATTAAAGTATACGAAAATCATTGTAAAATATTCTTTATATATCTGATATATACAACACTAAATGGAAAAAAATTAGAATTCATAAAAGTTCAAGACCATATAGAATACAGTTTCATAGAAAATTATAGATTTTGGAGAGAAACTATCAAAATATTTCTTTTTATTTTAACTCCTCACTAAGAATCAATTCATAATGAAGAGATTTGGATTTCTTCTTTTACAACCATGTGTTTTCATAATTCATTTCATGATTACTTATAACTCTTGAAAACATTGGTTTATTTATTTAAAAAATTGAAATAAATTAATTTTACAACACTTAGTATCCCAAACTAATTTTTATCTAACATCATAGGGAAGTTAAATTATCTTCCATACACATCATAAATTGTAATCTTCCAATTATAGTTTTTAAGCAATCCTATAATCCCAAAATAGAATCATCTAATCTCAAGTTCTAAAATTTATAATTCATATAGAAATTTTCATCATGAATTTTTAGATCTCCTTATTTGATACCTTAATCTCAACATTTTTAAGGATGATAATGGATACAAACCATTTTTTTCAATACATTTTTTTCAAACAGATTCAATGTTACTATAAAAAACATGAGTTCCCTGATTACAGATGATAATCAAAGGAAGCCTAAATAATAGTGGTTGGAAATTAAAAAATTTGAAACTATATTAAGATCTCTAGTTCTATTGGGAATAACCTTGACTCTCATGAATACATAGTACACAACCAAAATAATGTAATGGTATTGGAAAAATTTGGATATATGCCCATGAAATCCATACATAAAACATCATGGAAATCAAAAAATGAAAGATATTATTTCTTCAAATAATTTCCATTTGAAATATTAATTATAAAATTATAGGTTTTTTATTTTTTATATAAATCAAAAGAATACTTCAAAAATTTAGCCAAAAATATCTGATCAAGAAGATTCTCAGATGTTCATTACAGTATATGTTTTCCACCAAAACTCAATGTGTGGTATAATATTATCACTGATTGTATCTCATAATTAGTTGTAGATCTCATAAAGATTTGGTAGCTTCTACATTAATTCAATTTAAAATCATCCTATGTGTAGTTCCTTGATCCAGTCAATAAATTATCAATTTTTCTCTATAAAATACCCTAGGATAATTTTTTAGAATCCATGAAATTAGCATGGTTCAAATACTAAGGATCAAAACACTTAAAAATACCATTCTATTTATATATAAAGTTTTCATTAAATAGTTAAATGATTTTGGGTCTTCATTTAGAATAGTGGGTAGTCCACTCAACTAGTGATCCAATCTTTTATCACAATAATTTGTATCATTTATCTCCATATCAATGTGTTGAATAAAAAAATCCATAGTAGTAGCCTTGGATAGGCCTAACGTTTTCTCATAATAAATAATTTGGAAGAATGATCATTAAAAATAGTATCTTTGGTGACTAAAAATTAGAACAAATTTTTTTCAAAATGAATAACAAGGATAAAAACTAATTCATTGGGGTTGGGTAATTATATTGTTCTTAATATAATGTCACGGATTCAAAATATATGAAATATGAAATTCTTTACACACTTTGATTTAAAATAGGTCCTAGAGGAAAACATGATGGATTATTCATCAATAAAAAAGGTAAATCCCAAATGGTTGGCTAAATAATGGTAGGGTTTACTAACATTTATTTCATCTCCTAAGAGGTCTCATGAAAACTCTCACAAAACCAAAACCAAGAGCCCTTTTACAATAATATTAACAAGGGTAATTCTATTATTTTAAAATCCTTTATAATTAACTAAAATATGAAAGTATGATCAAGGAAATATTTCATTTACTTCATAATCATTGGCTAATATAGTGAGAGAATATATTTCGCATTGGATTTATCCACATTAATCCTATCCCTGGACATTAAGATTCCATTAAAAATTCATTTATATGCATTAATATAATATTTTTTTTGATGTTAAAAACAATGCTTCCATTGATAAAATTTCATAGGACAAAAATCTCTTTAATAATACAAATATGATCCTTAAACTTTTAAATCATCCATCCAGCCTAAATACACTCCTCAATAAAGTAAGAAAGAAATACAATACATTTACATTTCGAAGGCCCTTAAACATTAGACAATGGAAACTGTATTTATCTTGTAGGTAAAACTGGTAAATTATGGGAATATGTGGTATTTTTGGAATCCTCATGTTTACTTTGAATATGGAAGTACCCTAAAATATATTAAAAATGTAGTAGTGGGACCATCCTGAACGTTTCTCAAGTATTTTTTTTGAAATTAAAGAGACAAGTGAATTTTTTTTGTTAAAATGTTATGTTTCATATTTTCTACATGCAACCTCTATTTACTAGGATGACTTATATGGTAAAGGTCTCCAAAATAATTATTTAAAATAGTGAAACAACACTTTTTTGGAACAATTTAGACTACACTCACCCATTGGCTTTTATAATTTGAAAACATTATTCCACCTATCATGAAAGCTACCATTTGTTTCTTAACTACTTCCAATGGTA
This sequence comes from Viscum album, assembly GCA_963277665.1. Lineage (NCBI taxonomy): Eukaryota > Viridiplantae > Streptophyta > Magnoliopsida > Santalales > Viscaceae > Viscum > Viscum album. The sequence continues at coordinate 714,836,175 of OY728133.1, read as the reverse complement.
TTGGATTTAATAGAATTTTGATGTCCATAAAAAAAATTTCGTCATTCTCTAACAAGATCCTATACATTAATAATGAAGTAAACAATCTAGGTTAGTTAACTAGGATCCATTTTATGGCCTTGTTGTTCTCTCTCAGGACTCCTAAAATCTTATCTTCATGGATTATGGATATCATTTTAATTATAATGATAGTAATATTCTCAATCTTTTTAGAATATTTTAGACTCTTAAGAAAATATTTTAGATCAATATATGGTGGGATATTTACACTTATAAAACCTAGTTTTATTGACTAAAAATCATCTAACTTATCTCCTAAAATATTAAAAAAATGATTTCCAATAAGAAGGTGTAGTATTAAAGTATTCAATAGGTAGGGAAAAATTTTAATCTTCTGAATAAATATTAGATTCCACTAGGAAATAATGGTTTGATTTATGTGCACAATTCTAATTACTTTTAGGGTATTAGGGGCTTTATTGATATTAAAAATTATCAAATTATTCAAGAAACAATTTTGAAAATTTATTACAAGCGATATTTTTAGCATTTTCAAAAAAATACACAACTTTGACACTCTTTTAAGAGTAATTAAATCATGAAATACCTTCAATTATATCCTTTCCATAAAAGAAAATTCTCTTAATTATTAAAAAAATGCAATAGTGGGGAAAATCCTTTTAAAACTCATCAAATTGTAGTTAAATACATATGTAGTCAAAAAATTTCTCAATAAAGAACAAATAATCTATCTTGACATGGTGAGTTGGATGATATTCTATTGGATATGAATTGGATTAAAAAAGGTTAAAGTGTCCAGTTCTTTCCAAATTCATATTGATGTTTTCCTTTATTTAAATTTATAATTGAATTCATATTTTTCAGAAGAAAATGTTTTTTTAATTAATAGTTCATGTATGCTTAGAATATCATATTCCATGTCAAAAAATTCAAAAATAAAAAAATATCCCTTACTCATACAGACACATGTTCAATGACATTAAAAGTTTCCTAGTATGTCTATTTAAAAATTAAATCACAATACAATTAGTATTGATTTATCTATCAAATAATATTGAGTAAATAGTGAAAATAATCACATTTTAAGAGAATTAAATGTTTAAAGTAACATATTTAAACTCAAACCACCCTATACTACACAGAATAGTGAATGTTATTTGATATTTATACTTATAGGGAGGGAATGTTGACTTTATGAAACATTCCACTTAAGGATAAATTATTATCCTCCCTTTAATTTCTTTTTTTATAACACATTCCCTTCTAGAATATGACATATTTATTAATCCATTTCACTATATTAAGAAAAGGAACCTGAACACAAACATTTCTTAGAAGTATTTATAATATTATTATATAATTTACACTAAAAGAAATTTTTTCCTGAGGGAATACCCATTGGGAAAGGAAGTGAGGGTAAGGACAATATTTTTTCATTTATAACAATATTACAACTACCATAACACTGAAATATTCTCTTCATGTATCTTTGGTTCATTTCTATAAAAACATCCCCATTTTATTATGGTTTTTTATTTAATATTATCATCTAAATTTTTATCAATATCAACATGTTTTGAACTCTATTTATTAGTCTATATATCATTTGGACAGGGTATGAAATTTTCATAAATAATACATTTTTCATAATTCAAAACGTATGGTTTGTTTAGATCATGACCAATTCTATGTGTCATGGACAAAAAAATCTTTATTACCATTCCCTTAGGTTTTTCTTATGTCCGTTACATTAGTCCTGCAATTATTTTATTTTTTATGATATTAATATCATTATATATTTTTCATACTTGAGTTAACAATGTTTTCATAATGATTTTTTTGTTTAATAGATAACTCAAGGAAATTTTAGTATTTATGATAAGTATTTATAAGATAAAAAATTATTTAGGGTTAATTGTTAGATTTATCTTATATGTATATAGGATATGAAATAATTCCCCTCCACATACAAAATATCATTACTATTTATAGTATCTAAAACATTCACTAGACTAGTTATTTTTCTCATGGTTGTAGTTCTTATTTAGTTTGAATGTTATGGATTTATTATTTTATTAAAAATACTCCATAGAAATAAAAAACAGTAAAATTAAAAGGATTATTTCATTTATCTAGACTGTTCACTATGGTATTTAGGTGAGGAAAAAATTTCGTAGTGTACATGAGTTTCGAATCTTATTTAATCATGGTGTTTGGTTAGTGAAGTGTTCATAAATATCATGGACCTCACAATTTTTAGAATATCACTAAGAGTATTCTAATCATATTGTTTTTAAAATAAGAATTAGGTACTAATATTTCATATTTTACATGAATAAATCATCTAATTCCAAATTATTTTTTATTTGCATCCATATTGAAAATTGGATTCCTAGAAGGATTAGGAGTTGTTTTACCAAAGCACAACTTTTGAAAACAACTATCTTGAATATATGGGTAATATGAATGCCCTCAAAAAATTATTGAACCCAAAGGTCTTCTCTAATAATATTTTGGGGGAATAAATCATAATATTTTGACACTATCCTAGTAATCATGTATGCTCTAATGGTGGTTATGTCTAATCTCATAGATTTATTTTCTAACGGAAGCTATTATAGAGTTAGTACAAAATAATTTTAGGGAATTTTTCATCAATTACTTTATATTCGTCAATATATTGGAATGGGATTAGTATAAATCTGATTTTTCCCTCCATATTAGAAAAAAACAAATGATATTAGTTTTCGGTGGCCCTTATTCACTCAAGGATGTTTTATGTGATTGGTCCATTATCAAAGTTATTACCCTACGATAGAGGGGGAATAAATATGGAAATTAAAAATTTATAAATAATTTTTTTTAAATGTTATTTTGACTAAATGGTTTTATAACTCATTCATCTCCCATAATTTATCTACGTGAGAGACTAAAATCCATAAAACTCACAAATAATTTTACATGGTTAATCCTAACTTGGTTTGTCCAAGTAAAATGAAAAAGAGATATTTGTATACAGCAAAAAAATTATAGAATGATGCAAAAAATATTTTTTTAAAACATAGTATTCTCAAAAACCCTCTAATTTCACTATTCACCAAATTTAAAAACCAACTGCCTCTTGTAATAAGGATAAAATCACTACTCCCTCCTTAAAATTCATTTTCTTCTTCATGAGATAAGAGTATAGAAATACACCAGGAATGGTATGAAACTTATACCAAATCTTATGGTGTTCTAGTGAGATAAAGCTCATGGAATTTTCTATAACTAATTCGCTTTCAATCATCAAGAAAATATTGAAATTTGATCTTTATTTCTTCACTACAAACCTCTCTAAAACCTTCTACAATTTTTCCTCTATAACTTTGGGGAAATATTTTCTTTTGTTGTGGATAATACAACCTCTATGATTTGATCCAATGGTTTAAATAAATATAATACTTATCTTCCATCATAGCATTATTAAATATGTGAATTCCACATAAATGTGGTAATTATAGAATACCAACCTCACCTTACATACCTCAAAACCAAATCATAACTTATTTGAAAAAATTTCAGTCTTTGACACCAACTTCATTGATATGATGTGGTTTCAACTTTTATGAAGCAGCCTTATCCTTCCAGAACTTCACCAAGGTGTATGCTCCTACACTAAAAAACACCAAAGACCTTTAATCAATTTCTTCCTCTATGTTCTCCTATTTTATAGTGAGGCCCTTTTTCCTTGAATAGATCCAAAAAAAATAGTTTTTTTAAATTCAAAGTACCCACGGTGTATGCATGATCTAAGGATGATCTCTTAATAATCTATTTAACTCTCCATAAAACACATATGAATTCCTATGAAATGATCCTCTATTATATATTATATTCACCTATTGGATTTTATATCAACAAAATAATCATTTCTGTTCAATTTATCTGCTCAATCATGCAAGTGGTAGCTATAGACTCATAATTTCATCATTAACAAAGATATAAAATATCCTTATTTACATGGGTAAAGAAAATTAAATATTTTAGGGTAACTAAAATTCATAAAAAACCCCTTATAAAACACACTATAGTGTACGAAATCGATTATAGTTTATCCCATGAATGATAAATCACACAGCTGATATGCCTTAAAATTTCCATGCTTAAGAAATCATGAAGTGTATCAGAAGCCCAATTGAGTCTGACTTTCACTTGTTCTCAGTTGAAGCCTCATGTACCTTAATGGAAGTGATAGTATAAAAAATTTATCTCATTGTTACAATTTTATTTGAAATACATTCACACACACATATTCCTGCACCCACAGGCACCCACATTCACAACCCTACTAATACGCTTGGATATTTGGTGCATGAGATTGACCACATGCTTTTTCTAGAGGCATCTTGGGTGCTGTCCTTGCATGAGATTCACCATATTTTTTACATCCTCTAACATTTTTTGTGGGGAAACAATACATCTATATCACGGAACCCTATATATTTCCAATGTAGATAAAATTACATACCCTAAAATATAACCTATATAACCATTAAAGTAGTCCTCTGACATATGAATTCCATTACACATATATCAACAAAATCAGACAAGGTCTATGTCATAGAGAAAATCCCCTAGATAGAGTTATTATTCTAGAATCACAAAGTCTTATAGATTTATTTAATCCATAACACTCCCTCTATCATGAGAACCCCATCAGAACTCCAACACTTTGTTAATTTTTTATAAAATAATTATTAAAACCTTTCAAAGGTATATTTTCAAAAAAAATTCCCATTGGATTATTTTGATAATTTCCTATAAATTTCATTGTCATATCTTTTTGTCCAACAAGATAAAAAAAATTAAAACTAGAAATACCTTAACCACTTACTATTGCAATTTTTCATCAAAGAGTGCACCAATGATTCATCAATCATAATCTCCATTATCACATGAATCATGAATGAATTTGAGAAAAAATATTAAATTTAATTAAATATCATATGATAATACACCATTTAAAAACATGTGGAGAAAAAATTCTCTCCCAAAAATAAGTAGACAAATAGTCCTCCCTAAATGAATTTTCCAATCTTCAGCTTCTCTATGAGTATGTTATCCCCTGAATAGACTTCTTTGACTTGGTCATTTAATCCAAAGGGAACATACTAAATGATTTAAAAGAATGTGTTTAGATTTATTATAATTGTATTGAAGAAGGAAAACATACCTTGATTATATAAAACATGGGAATGGGGGGTCCTTCTATAATTACATCTAAATTCATGGATTTTTTGGAAACCATGAGTAAACTAAATCCATTCAAAATATACATTGAGTAAAAAAAATTCAGGATATCCCATACTTGATTTTGGTTATGCACGTACTCTAAATTCACAACATTTTGTTCATGTTTCTCCTTTAGTAGTTGATATTTAATCTCAATGTTATTCATTCATTAGGGTTGAATGAGTTTATTTCCTTATGTTTATCAAATTGGAATTTTCACACATGATTGTTATAGAAGATACCTCTTTAAATATATTATCATAAAGTCATTGATATAACCATATCAACTAAGTATAATCTTGATAAAAATGATATATTAAATCATTGTATTTCTTAAGGAAATGAAATCAAGATTTTATAATTTGAAAATAAATACAAAAGAGACCAATTTAGAACACAAATCCAAAATTTTATTTTCAGTCATCATTTGACTCTACCATTTTAGCATCTATATAACACACTAAATACTTCTATGAAATTCTATAATAATATAGTCCAAAATCCATTTCTTGGTTGATATATCCTAATATCTACAACACATCCTTCTAGTGACTTTCGTCTAAAAAATTCGATATTGGGAAGCTTCAAATGTGTGAAACATGATGTTTTGGAGAGTGGGTATCATGAGAATAAAAATTCGGAAAATTATCTTATAGTGAGTCACATTAAAGTTATACCATTACTATCCTTTTATTATTTCATCCTTGCCTCCACTATAGAAACAATTGATCCATAATAATTCCTATAAAACCTCTCAAACACCTTATTTTCATACTTGTATTGGGAGAAAAATGTAATGTACATTCTTTAAATTGCCTACAGACTAAGGGAAAAGAAAAATTCACTAATTAGATACATATAAAATTCACTCCTTATTAATTCTAAAATATTATTTCATTGGGTTTCATTTGAGCTTCTAAAAATAAATTTATCCACGTATATAAGCGCGACAATCAACTACCCTTTTTCATTATTGACATAGAGGATTTGATTAAATCTACCTCTATGATAACCAATCTTTCCTATATTCTAATTATGTTGTATGTACCAATATGTTAGTTCTTTCTTTAACCCATTCAAATATTTCTTCAGTTATAAGAAGTTTCTCTCATTATAATGAATAGTGAATATATATGGATTCTCAATATAGAATTAATATTCAAGTAAACTATTTATGAATATGAATTTTATATCTGTCTAATAAACATTAACACCCATTTTCACATTCATATATTTTTTATGGATTCATGCTGTAAAAATGGTGAAAATGTTTCATAAATGTAAATTACATCCATTTATGAATAGAATTTTTCCACTAGACATGCCTTGGTCTTTATCACTATACCATCTTTATTGAGTTTGTTTTGGAAAACAAATTTGTTCCAATAAAAATATTATTTTTCAGTGTTGAGACAATTTCGAACATTTTCATTTTCTTAATATTATCATGCTCCACATTCATAGCGTTGAACCAACATGACTCCATGGAATTTTCGACAAATTATTTTGGTTCTATCTAAGACACTAAGAAAATTTCTATTGTGCATTCATCTTTCTTATATTAAATGAAGCTATCGGATCACCCATGATGTTTTTATGAGTGATTTACACTTTAAAAAACCATATACTTAAACATTGATTTTTGGTTTTATTTACTTCATCACTAGAGATATAATTATATTTTTCACCCATTTCACTCCCTCTAGTCCAAAATTTGTTTTATCACTCTCCTCCTTAAATTTTGGACTATTTTAATGGAAATTATTCTCATTCAAAGCTGAAATATGCTTGAATATAGCTAGGTTTTTCTCACTTTTGATAGTAGAAACATTATTAATTTCAAAAATTATATCTAATATTTTTTATAAAAAAATATTATTTTAACCTTGATACATATCTAAGAAATATCCCTTCATCTCCATGTTCTTTAGAATCTATATTCTTTTCATCATCCAGAATTAAAAATATGAATCCAAACACTGTAAAGTATATCCTTCTGGGATTCTTTCCATATCAAATATAATTTGAATCATTGTATATACTTAGACGAACAATTACCAATTATATATATAGATCACCATAAGAACCACTTATTTTTAATACTTCTATGGTAGAGAATTTTCAATAAGAGTTGATCAAACCATGTTGTTAATGATATGACTTATCTACTAATATTATCTATTATATTTATAATTTATCACCGATGACACTAATCGATAAATCCTATTATTTTATATAAATTCTACAAATTCTTATTTTTGAATGCAATTCCATTATTATAGTGATGTTTTACATTTTAAAACCATTAATTTTTTATAATTCTCTTATTTATCGGGTGATGCACATGTACACATAAATTTTTTGAAAATATTCATCAACCAAGCCAAAATATTGAAATAAAAAAAACATAAAAACATTTTACATTGCCTTCTTTAGAAGTTATTAGGCTAAAATAATCCACCTGAAATAGCACTAACACTCTTGAATACGTTATTTTCTTTGGATTATAAGGCATAAAAATAATCATCCCATTTTGTAAAGAATCAAATATATTTTTATTATCACATGTGATCTTGGGAAAATCATACTCTCAATCATTATTCACCATTTTTCTGATCATTGTATTTGATTCTCAAGTTCATTTTCACCAAACATGTCTTTATAAGGGAAAATGATTTTTTGTACCTCAACAAAACCAAATTGAACTACTCCACCATCATCATATTTGATGAAAATGATATGATATTTATTCCCCATTGGTTGTGAGGTATACTTTTTTCTATAACCAATAAATTTTACATGTTCATTCCTATAAAAAAAATTCTGAAAATATTTACTCCTTATATCATTTTTCATCATCCATGAAAATTGAGGAACTTCTCTAGATGATTGCTTCGATTATTTCTCCATGTTTTTTAATAATTTCATCCTGTTCCAATAAAAATATGAATATATTTTCATTTCCCAATTTGATTATCAATGTTTCCATTTTCTGTATCCATCTTTTCCAAGTCCAATGATTCAATTCTCATTGAACCCTTGAGGGACAATATATTTATTTGGGAAAAAACATTCAAATAAAAATAAATAAAATTTAAAATAATAAAAAGATAACGGAGACACACTTTCCTAACTTTGGTGCTTATTCTCATTGAGAATAATTTATATAATGAGGTGGATATATTTAATGTGTCCCAATTTTCTAAAGAAATAAAACCAAATTTTGGTGTCATTTTTTATATTTTATCACATGATCAATATCCTTTTGAGCTTCTCCAAAATCAACTATCCTCTGGGGGTTGATTCTTGAGGTTTAGTATTAGCCCTAGAACTATTCTCTTTTGGATCATGCATATCTATAGCTTTCAACTATTCATTAAAATGTTGCACATGTGGGATATGAAATCATTCTTTACTAGTCACACCTGAAAATTCAATGTATTCATTTGGGTTTATTGTCTTAAAATAACCTGATACCATGCTAGTTGTAAAAATTATTTATTTTACAAACACTTTTTTTCCAAACCATGACTTCTTCTTTACATTATTCAGTATTATTAACCCCATATCTCATTATTTATATCAGTACATATATGATCTATGCCCATTATTCTATTTTATCTTGACCTATATATCCTTTTCTCTTTTTAAAAAAAATTAATATATCATTTTTTATCACTACTTTCAGTTATGAATTTCATTCCTCTTGTTGTTGTATATAAACCTTTGATTGATTGACAACATCATTTTCATTATTTTTTAGACATCCAATTTTCAATATCATTAAGTACTTCCTGAAGATCAACATAAAGATCAGGTCTCCCAAGGAAATCAACATTTTTAGTGTCACCACCATTAGTTTCTAGTCTATCACGAAATCCCACTAGCACATCATCACTGAGTTCCTTAAAATCCTAAACATCTTCCCCTCTAGACTCATATGAATAATTATCCTCAAGAAAATTAATATTTTTATTCATAAAAAATTTCCTCTATGGTTTCACTTTAATTTTACCACCTTTAAAAGGTTTTATAGATGAGTATTCATCCACATCACCTGGAATATTTTTTGGAAAATTTAGTTGTGGGATGACCTACCTTCCCATATTAAAGAAAGAAAGGTTATTCTTGACATTAAATTTTACATTTTCAATCATTAGGTAATATTAATAGAAATGCATCACCCTATAGAACTCATATTCATCTAGATTTTCCTCAATACAAATTTTCTCTATTTCATTAAATGATACCCCATAGGAATTTTCCTTCCCCTGGACTTCTTTTCATTAATTCTAATTTAATATGTGATACGTCTTCTATGAAGGATATATAGAGATAATTCTTTCTTATCTTAATTTTCAAGAGAAAATGCATTTTAATTAATCTTTGGAGGTATTCTCTCCATTATTCCTATCAAAATCTTATCATCATCAATATTTTCTAATCCACTAAACATTTATTAAATTAGGGAATTTAAATGATCAAATAATGCATAAATAGTTTTGGTTGGACTCACCCTCAATTATTCATGTTTATTTAACAATAATTGCCTATTTGCGTCCAAATAATTGGAATCATCCTTCATAAATATTCCCGATATATCCCTATATAGCATGATAGGTTTTGTAGGAAATTACTATGGCATAATATGGTTTCCAAAGACCCCCTAATGTAATGATTTACTAATCATGAATATCAAAATACTTGTGTATCTTTTTGATAATTCTCAACATTACATATTCACTATTATATCGTGAATAAATTCTATTTACACTTCAATTACCAAAGAATTCTAGCAGTGATACATTATATTTTTCCATAACATGAAGTTTTTTCCTTTAAATATTAGCATGTGTCTATTATTAACAACCTCTATCACTACCATTAATATTAGAGAAAAAAATCACCATTAAAACCTCATATTCATACAAGTTGTTGGGCCCATATCCTAGTGATTAACTTAAGAGTAGGGGAAGGGTTGCTCAAGGTAATACATATTTTAAAACACAATCCCACATATTAAATTCTTATTTTCTAAATGTATGGAACATTCCATTCTCTCTATAACAATCTCTCTATGAGTGAATAAAATCATTAATGTGTAAGGAAAATTGTACTAGGATAACCCTAACACGAGCTAGTCTAATGAGAATGAAAATAACATGTATCTATGAACAAAAAATTAGAGGACACTATGAAAATTATGATTACAAAAGGGAGTGGTATCACTGACACACAAGACACACTATTCAAAAAAAATGAAATGCTCACTACTTCTCATTCTTAGTATAAACTCACTACTCCTTACCTAAAATCCTTGACCTTATTTATAAGATAATAATGTGAATATAAAAGAGAATTTTTTTGTCACTTCTACTCAATATGATTACATTATAATGTGATCAATAGCCTGGAATTTCAAAATCCTTCTTCATAAAATATCTTATGAAAAATATGGAAATATCTTCATCATTACTTCCTGAAGATCCTCTCCTAAAATGGTAGGAATTTAGTATCTAAAACTATTTCATACTGATATGTATAGTTGTGGACAGTAAAAACACTATAATTTGAATCAATGTTTGGAATGAATCAATGTTTCTTATTTCATCATAGGTTCATTCCATATTCCAATTCAAATTAATTTTGATGATTATGGACTGTCAACTTCTCATTATGTTCCTCAAAACACATCAATATCTTAATTGTAAAACATTCTATCATTATGGTTTTAGAATGAAAATACCTTATACGGTGTATCCTTATCCTTACAAGGCTCCCCCATTGTGAATCATCATACACTACAATGAAAAAGAGGGATTCAATCAATTTTTGTTAACAATGTCTCCTATTATATAGTGTAGAATCCTATAGCCAACCAAATCAAAAAATATGGTTAGAATTCAGAAGCACCAAAAATCTCTACATTTTCTCAAAACTATATCCTTGATTTATTTTTTAGTTAGACATGAAATACACATTAATTCATCTATAATTATCCACTATACCATGATGTTGAAACCTATATGATTTGGGGTTATAAAATTATTTATTTCTATTGAATTCATACCTTCCACGTAAAAAGTATTATTTTAGGTGTAAATTTATATCTAAAAAGAGCTATGAAGTAACCTACTCATTAAGGTGGATGAACCCTGAATATTCTAGGGGAAATAAATTCCTCAAAACACCTTTTTCTGAAAGGCTGCAATGGAAGATCTTGATTACCGCCTGGCCCATGAATTCCAAATCCCACATTAGAGTTTCCTCCTAAATTAATTATTTTAATAAATATAGAGGTATCTCTACAAATTATATGAGTCTGAATAGTAATAGTTCTTTCCTACATTGTAACACCCCATGATTTTTAGAATTATTATTTTTTGAATTAATATAATTTTTTGATATTTTTCATTTAACACAACACTAAAAATAGTCTATTTTATATTAATGTAGTATTTTTGGTTTAAATGTATTAAACTCAATATAAAGTTTATATTTCTCTACAAATAACTTCTAGTTGAGCTTTTGTTACATGCAATAATGAATTTCCTCGATTTCTTCTACAACTCGCAAGACCGAGTGTTACCGAACAAAAATATATTATTAAATTATTATTTTTTAATATAATAATTGAAAACCTTGCCATTAAATTATATTTTATGAATATTATTAATTAAATTATTTAAATATATGGTTTTTACAAAATATATGATGAATTAATTAGTTTCAAATTGTTTATAAATTAATATAAGAACAGATTGAATATGAAGAGAGTATTTTTATAGAAAATTACAATTATGGTCACAATGTAGTTTTAATCCAAACATATTAAATTAATTATAATTAGTAAGGTATATTATTTTAATATATGTTATATATTCCATAAATTATTATTCATAATCATCCAATATATTTGATAGACATAATATATGAATAAAACCAATTTTATAATCAAAACCCAATATTTTTTATTTTACCACATTTTATTGGAGAACACATTTAAAATAATTTTTTGTTACTTTTATATATTTAATATGTTAAAATAAACTTCATATTTTGAATAGAAACATAAAAACTAGGTTATAATAACTTTTTGGTATTTTTATGTAAGGTATCATTTTTTAATTAATTATTAAATATACAAGATTTTAATGAAAATTTTATTTTTTATCTCATTTATTTATAATTTAAAATTATTTTTTTGAAATGTTTAAATAGTTTAATTATATAAAATGTATATAAATTAATCTAATTTATTCCATTAGATTCAATTTTATTTTGAAATTGAATATAAAAACATAGCAATCATTTAAACCATTTTACTTTAAAAACCCACATTGTTGACATGACTGTGGGATTAAATTTAAAATTTTTTCTGCCACATTTATGTTCGGAAGTTCAAACAATAGAGTATATATTTGGTATCATCACAATATATAATTTATAATAAGATAAAATTAGTTTTTTTCCAAAAATATTAGCAATGTCATTAAAATTAATTATAATTATTATGGTTAAATTAAGTGTAATAAGGGACTAAAACCATAACATTATGGCCCAAAATGACCTATGAACTTTTAATAAATCCTTTTAATTATCATATTTAGGTCCTATGCTCCATTGACTCCACCATTAATCATTATTTAACAATATTAAATAAGAAATGTGGGTGGGGTTCCTTTCCTTTAAAATATTTCAAGAGTGCCACCCCTCCTCCATTATTAAATTCCTCATATCCTCCCACTTCCTCACACCACTCAAGGCACTTTTTCTCCACCAAAAAACTACCCAAGTAGTCCCCAAAATCTCTCCCTTACTCCTTTAATCCTGTTTTGGGAAGATTTCCCCAAATTATTCAATTTTCCTTTACCACTTTTAATAGTGTCCATTATGATGGAAAATATAATAATATATGTTATATATAATATTTATTATTTCTTTAATCTTATGTTATTATTTTTCAAACACACATATTTATAATTTCCATTTGGTGTTAATGGGATAATATTGTTTGAGGAAGTGGTGACTACCACTCCCTCAATGTGATGTCATTCGTTCAAACATTACATGAAATGAATTATTAATGGATTTAATAAATATATATGATATATAAGATATAATAAATATAATTTAATAATGATATATATATATATATATATATATATATTCATCTTTTACTTTATTTCCTTCAACACGAAAATCAAATGGATATGGTGTTCATGCATATGTACGACTTGTTATCTCCATGAATAATGTATTCCATTTCATAATTCTATATTATATTGATTATTATAATACATATATACTAGATATTAATTATATTTAGATCATTATTTACATTCTAGAGTCACAATATATGTATAAGGAGCAACGATATAACAAATTAAGAAACATGGGAAGAACTAAGCTTATATTATCCAAATTAAAATTGCATCATAGGATAGTTAACATATGGGTAATATATTTTCATAATAAAACCATATATGTTATAATATATAATAATACGGTTCTTTAAAAACTTTATAATAAATTTTTATAACCATATATGTTATAATATATAATAATATGGTTCTCTAAAATATTTATAATAAATTTATATATATTATACACTTGGTTTGAATAAGTACAACTATAGTCAAGACACAAGTTATATGATTTTCCTATCAATTTTTTCATTTGTGAGATTAATGTGATTCTCACCATTTATATATTTTTGTGATTCATATTTACTTCCCATGGTTTTAATCAATTAATATTATAATTAAATTAATGGGTATTTACATATCCATTTTTTCAATCTTTCTATCATGGTATTTAAGTTTCAAAAGTTACCAAATCAGTAAAAAATGTATTGTCTCAATTTTCCTTCTTGGAGGATCATGGTTTTATACCCATATACACTTTTTTAAAGGTTTATATACTTCCATATTACCTGTTATATCATGAATATATTTATTATTATGATATTTTACACTTTATTTATATTAATTTTTTTATATGAGGAATATGAATCCATGAAACCAATTAGTAAGAGTTCATTGAATCAATCTCTTAATTTTTACAAATTATTAATGATTATAACTCATTAGTGAAATATTATGATCCATATTTCATGAGAATTAATTAATTTTATTTTCTGATGGTTATTCAGGGATTATTTAGGCATTGTACCATTTTTATACCCTTTGGAACATAAGATATTGAAGATAATATTTTTATGAAAGCCCCACTTTAACCTTTCTTCGGTCAGAAATATGGGATTCCTTCAAACTCAATTTTTCTAAAAAAGTTTTTCTGAATTTTGTAATATTATTTCTTTTAATTTAAGAGACATTTCTACTAGTGTTTTACCTTTTAAACCAAAAGGTTTTTGGAAAAATGAATCTTCTTTTGGTTTTTTGGTCAAGGCAGATTCCAAAACTTTTTATAGTGTAAAAGGAATGTTCTTTCAAGGAAAATGGTTTTCAGATGGTTCTCCGGCTCCACTACTAGTTATCAATGGAAAAAAGTTTTCAAAATAATTTCAATGATTCCTTTAAAAAAAATTAATTTTATTATTAATGAAAATAATTTAAAAATGGTTTTATGTTTGAAAAAATAATTTTTCAAAGAAGAATGGAATTTTTCTCAAACAATGTTTTTGAAATATCTTTAAAAATTATTTTCCATCTTAAATAACACCTTTCTGAGTTAATAATACCATTTTAGGGAAATGATATAATATTTCTCCTCATGTTATTTCTTTGAATGGTTTAACTTTTATGGAATGGTGTTTATGAAATCAGTTTATCTTTTCCCAAGTTATATTCTTTGGAAATTAATTTCTTTTCACGTGTCATGTTTATAATATAATGATTACGAAACCAGTCTCTTTCCATAGATTATGATATGATTACATGTTTATAATACCCATTTCATTGCATGGGTTATGATATGATTATTTATAATGTTGTGGAACATGCATGATTGATTTCAGTATGATATAGGTGGGACCTATATCACCGTCCAATTCATTGGTTAAAGATTTATATATCCTTAAATAGAAATAGATAAAATGGGAAAAAAATTGGCTCAGTAATAAAGTGTAGAAGTGGAGGTTTACGCATTTATGAAATACAGGGTTGGAATGGTGGATTTCCTAGTTCAATAAAAATAGGAGGGAATGGGGGTGTAGCTGGTTCAGTAGAGGAACTCATCCAGTAAGATGGTCATGAAAATGATTCATGGGCTACTATAGAAATCATATTATATTGTTATATGTTTTACATAATTACATGTTTTATTACTATGTTATAATTTCAGGTATTATGTTCTCTATTTAATTATAATTAATGTCTTATAAAATGCTAATAATTATCTAATGACTCATGTGTATGATATTTCAAATATAGGGTATGATCTTCGGCTTTCGTGATCATTTTCTCATACCATAATTCTCATGATTATTTTTACAAATATACCTTGTTTTTCATTACTATGCATATCAGCTCACCCCATTTTATGCTTCCATTACTCCAAGTTATGAAGATATGTATTGTTTTTGATGTGTCTAAGAAGTTTTCTTGTCAAGGATAACCTAGTGGGAAATGATATAACTCATTCACGTACCAGTGTTTATGTTTCCATGATTCCAAAGTCACTATACTGGTACAATATTTGGGCATTTGGTTGTACAATGTTTTAAGTATTCTACAAATGGTATGTTATGTCTATGAAAGTCAAGACTAGGTTTTTATAGTTGGTATTAGATGGAATGTTTAGTTAACATTTGGAAACTAGTATGAGAAAACATTAGTGAGATCCCTAGGTATATTTTTAAGGATATGTCTCGGGATGTATATAAGGACAATATACGGATGATTCATCATTTAAAAAAATGCCTTGGAATTGTGGTAAATGATAGATTAAGTGGTTTCCTTTCAAAAACTCCATATCTAAATAATAAAAGTGCATGTAGATCTTCAATATATGTACTAGGAGTAAATACTCTGACATGATGTTTCGATCCTGACTCAGGGTAATCTGGTAGATGAAAATTGGCCTTGCTACACACCTGTTTTGACAGTCCTAAGGGATATACCTTGGAAATTCAAAAACACTTCATGAACCATCATGAAATATTTAAATATATATTGGCTTTGAATATCCTAGTCGGAACCTATTTTGTCATAAAGTAAGGAATATAGTGAGATTTTGACATCCTATAAATAATTATTTTCATGACTATGTGGTTTTTCGCTATGATAATTATTGGTTACAATATGCTTCTAGTTTTAGTATATGGAGGGAACTGAAAGAAACAAGATATATGTTGAATGTGATGGGAATTTTTTTTAAAAGTAATCAATTTGGATGGTCACTAGAGTGAATGATATTTTGATCATTCCTAACTAGTTTTTACACAATGAGATTAACAATGTGCACCTAAACAAACTCTTAGACTCACCAAGGTTTGGAATGAAGGAATTCAATGAGAGTTTGGGTAATGGAGACTACAGTGGAAATAAGATTCAGTTTCCTTTGTGTTAATAATGTGTATGTAATCAGCTAAGTAAACATCTCAAGGAAATAAGGAGATATTTTTAATGTTGAAAATAAGGACACAAATAAAGTTAGTTCAAGGAAAACAATATAGAGTTCAGTTAATGAAATAGATGATAATATCGGCCTCCCTAATATATTAAAAATGGTAAAGTGATTTAGGTATTAATTAAATGGACATTATGAAACTCATTTCCCCATGATGAAAAATTTTTAAGGGAATGAGAAAGGTGGTGCGAGTAATGGTTACATTGTTGATGATGAAGAGACTACTGATGAAATGTGAAATGAAATAGGTATTGTGTAATAAGATAAGGTAACCTTGTTAATGGAATAAGGATGAAGTGGAATAATCAATTGATTTATGTGTTTGCAAAAAATTATATATGAATGACGAAATATATAATTATTGTTCTAATTATGTTATTCTATTAGTATTTTCATGTTTATATCGAATATTACAATTTGAAGGATGATCTCATTTAATGAAAAAGTGATATTTTGGCTAAAGGAAGGTAACCTTTAATATGTTCTTCATGTTAAGAAAATGGGTTTATGAATAAGTAAATTAGCATTACTAATTACATTGAAACTAATAATGACTTCTTTAAAGGTGGGATATACTATTATTGATGAAGTTTCAAACATTTTTGGATTTAAGGAATATATCCAATATATTTTGGAATAAGGATGAATTCATGTTTTAAAAAATTATTTATGGTCATAAAGGTTATTACCATGTTTCAAGGGAATACATGATAATAGTATTTAAATGTTTGGAATGTGAATAAAAAATTGTACATTGTAATATATGGAGGATTAGTGTTAAGTTGATTTTGTGACCAAATTTATACTATTTTGATTTCTTCATCTTTTAATAGGATTTTAAGGTTGTCCATTCATGGAAAGTTGAAGTTATGCTTCATATGGAGTACTTATGTATTAAGGTTGTATCGATAACCCTAGTTAAAAGTCTATTTAGTGAATAAAATTATTTTAAGTATGTACATCATATTTATTTGGAAAATTATTTTAGGATTCTATTAGAAATAAACATCATATTCTTTGGGTGATAATCAATCATGTCTAGAAAGGACACAAGTATTAAACCCATGACCAAAAGATGATAAGGGTTTCCCGCCTACAACTGGCCTACACAACGTCTAGGTTATTTTATAATTTTTTTTAGAATTATTAATGAACAAGTAAAATTAATTTTTATGTTTATATATTAATGTAGTAACTATATTATTTTTAGAATAGTTCGAAAATAACATTTAAACGTTTCATTATTTTATGGGCATCATGATTCTATAAAACTGTATTTTAGTTCATCCAGCATAAAAGTTAATTTTTGGACATCCATTACTTGAAGTAAAGGATTAAAATTCATAAAAGAACAACCAATGAATTAAATATTCTTATATAATATATAAAAAATGTATATTTCCTTATATTCCTGTTTAATAAATTATTTACTAAATGTTAAAAAAAATATCATAAAAAATTGTCCTAATACCTAAATTTTTGTTGAGTAGATAGCCTTTTAAATCATCACAAATTTATGACTTTGAGGCCCACAAATTTCATTTGATCATTCACTTTTTTTGATTGATGACCAAAATCACACCATACAAATATTTAATATTTTCTTCCATGTCCGATATTTACTCCCATCCTATGCTTTCATATGTGGAAACTTAGTTATTTGTTACATTAGGTAACTGTTATAGTTCCAACATTCCCTTTTTAATGGAAGTTTTAGTATTAATTTTTATAATGTGCATTTATATTAATGAAAATTTCATATATTAAACCTTTTATAACCAATAAAAAATTAAAGGATGAAATTCATTTTAAGGTGGTTAGAATTTTACACCCCAAGATTATGTGAATTTTCTTTTTCAAATTAATTTAAAATTTCTGATATTTTTCATTTCCCTCTATGATGAAAATATTATACTATTTATTAGATAATATTTTTTGGATTATATACAGTATACTCAATATAACGGTTATATTTATTCTAAATAGAAAAGTGAGGTTAGTTTTTGTTACATGAAAAAATGACTTTCCTTAATGGACTGCGTAACATGGAAGACCATGTGTTACCAAACAAAAATATATTATTAAAATATTATTTTTTAATATAATAATATAAAACCTAGATATAAAATTATATTTTATGAAAAAATTTAACTAAATTTTGTAAATATATTATTCTCAAAAAAATATAAAATGAATTAATTAGTTACAAATTATTTAGAAATTAATATAATAACCAATTGAAAATAAAGAGACTATTTATTATAAAAAAATTATTATTATATTCAAAATGTTGTATTAATCATAATAAATTGAATTTATCACAATTATTAAGTTATATTATTGTAATATATATTTTATATATTCAATAAATTATTTTTCATAATCATCCAATAGATTTGATAATCTTAATATATTAATAAACCTAATTTTTTGCTTAAAACCCTGAATATTTTTTGTTTTACAGCCTTATCATTGAAAACCCATTTCAAATCCAATTTTTAAACATTCATTTATTTAATATGTCAAAATAAACCCCTATATTTTCATGTTAAACATAAAAAATAGTTGAGGTTCTTTTTTGGTATTTTTTTGTAATGTTTCATTTTTTAATGAATAGTTAAAATACAAGACTTTAATTCAAAGCTGCTTATTCATCTAATCTATTTATAAGGTTATATTACATTTTAAATAGGTTTGAATGTATTGTTAGATAATTTTTTTTACCAATAAATCTATTTGAGGTAATTATAACAAATTTCAATTTGAAATTGAATATAAAAACAAAGAAAACTTATAGAAGTTTTAATCATAAAAACCCGCATTGTTGACCTGACCGCGGGATTAAATTTAAATTAATATCTACTAATTGTGTGACTAAATTTTGGGAAAATAGATTCCAAATTTGGAATCATAATAATTTATAATATCTAATAATCTAAACATAGTTTTTGACAAAAAATATTAGTGAAGTAATTAAAATTAATTACAAAGATTAAGGTTAAATTAAGCTTCATAAGGGACTAAAACCATAAAATTAAGGCCGAAAAAGACTTACAAGTTTTTCCTAAATCCATTTTACGGAAATATATGTATCATATACTACCATTTACCTAATTTGAACTATTATTTAACCACATTCAAAAAAACTGGGGTGGGGTTCCGTTTCTTTAAAATATTTCAAGAGTTCCACCCCTCCCCCATTATAAATGGTCTCCTCTCATCCAACGTACTCACACCTCTAAAGCCACAATATCTCAACAAAAAAAATACCATGTAGCTCCCAATAATCTTTAACATACTCATTTAATACTAGTTTGGTCATTATTACTTTCATGGAAACCATTTGGTGCAAACCAAAAAGAGCTACCTGATTAAGAGGTAACACACTCCCTCAAATTTCATTCATTTATTTGGTTTCTAAACTCCCTAAAATCCAATTATTACATGATAATATAAAAAAATGTATCCTAAATATTTTGTTTTGTTTTTTGTTAATAATTAAACTTGTATTTACACACAAATTCATCTAATGGGAAATAAACATATTGTTTACGTGTAAGCGAACTATCACCTTACAAAATGATTATTGTTCAAATTTCCTTTATCACCAATCATTGATGTCATTATGTTGGAAAATGTGTTTATATATGTTATATATATTATTTATATTATCTTGAATATTTTTTAATTATTTTACAAATAATCATATTTATACTTTCTATTTTTTGTTAATACAAAAATTTCATTTCAGGTAGTGCGGACTACCGCCAAAACTAGGTAATATAATTCGTTCATAAAATATGTGGAGGGTATTAAAGATGGTTGTAATGAATATATTTGATAAATATGATATGATAAATCTAATATAAAAATGATATATAAACATATGTATATACATATATATTACTTTTACATTCTAACCTTAAATAAGAAAATTAAACAGAAATATTGTTCATGCGTACATATTACTTGTTGTCTCCATGAACTGTGTATTGAATTTCAAACACCTATATTTTATGTATTATTATAATATGAATATAATTGATATTAATGATATTTATATCATTTTTTACATTCAATAATCATTATATAAGTATAAGTACCAACAATATAACCAATTAAGACATAAGCGAAGAACAGAGTGAATATTATCCGATGTGATACCTTAACATTGGATGGTTTACAAGTGGGTAATATAAGGTATTTATAAAACCATATATGGTATAATATATAATAAAACACTTATGAAAATATTTTATAATAATTTTATATTTATTATACAGGTGTTTGGAACAAGTATGATGACTGTAAAGACACAAGGTAATGAATTTTCATCTCACTTTTTACATATATGAGATAAATATCACGTTTACCATTTAATTATTTTTTGTGGTGTATGTCATGATCATGAATTTACTAAATTACTATTAAAATTATTTTTTTTTGGAATTTACGTATCCATTTTATGATATTTCATTCATGGTATTTAATATTCAAAAGTTACTAAATCATTAAAAAAATTCTGTATCAATTTTCTTTCTTTGAGAATCATGTTTTTTATGCACATAATATCTTTTTGAAGCATATATACATCCATTTTACATGTAATATCCAAAATCTATTTATTTTCAGGATATTTTAAGCTTAATTTAAATTATATTTTTTACATGAAGAGTTTGATCCCAAGTAACCAAGTGGTAAGATTTTATTGAAACAATCTCATCACTTTTCGAGATTATTAATTATTATAAATCTATAACGAAATATTATACTCTATATTTCAAGAAAATTCATTAATTTTATTCTAATCAGGTTATTCATGATTTAATCATGTACTGGTACCATTTTTTCAACCTTTTGGTACATAATATATTTAAGAAAGTATTTTAAAGAAATCCTTACTTTACCATATTTTTGGTCATAAATATATGATTACATGAAAATGATGCTTTATTAAAAGTATTACTTGAATATTATAATATTATTATATGGCCATTAAAATAAATTTTTACACCTAATTTAATTTTTAAATAATAATGGTTTTTGAAAAAGTAATATTCTTTTCATTTTCTAGATGAGGCACATTTCTATACATGTTATTGTGAAAAAATAATATTATTTTTATCTAATGTGACATGTATATATTTACCCACAATCATTTCCCTGAAGTTTCTTTTTCTTTTAAAAATCTAAATTTTTAAGAAATTTTTATTAAAATTTTTATTAATGAAATTATTTTCAAATCATTTTCAAGCTTCATTTATATGTTTTCACGGGAAAACAGGTATCAAAAGGTTTTCAAGAACCACTACAAGTTTTCAAAGGAATTGGATTTCAATATAATTTCAATACATCCCTTATAAGGTTTCAAATATATTTTAAATAAAAATATTTTTCAAAAATATTTATGTTTTAAAAATAATTTATCCGATAAGAAGTATATTTTATTCATGATGTATTTTTAAAACAAAATTTAAAATTATTAATGATCTAATATAACACCCATTAGAGTTATTCATTCCTTTTGGGGGAATAATATAGTGTTTCCATTAATATTATATCTCTGAATAGTTTACAATTTATTGAAATGTTTTTATGAAATCCATTTCTCTTTTTACCAGTTATATGCTTTTGAAACCTACTTTTTTTTTGGGTTATGTTTATAACAAATTGATTATGAAACCAGTTTGTTTCCTCCAGTTATTATACGATTACATGTTTATAATATCCATTTCATTTCATGGGTTATGATTTGATTCTTTATGATATTTTGGAATAGGTAGGTATGAATTCACAATGATATGGTAGGGGTTTATATCTCCCTCCAATGAATTGGGTAATGATTTATATCTCTTAAGATAGACATGGATAGACAGAGAAATAAACCCAGTTGAGTAATACAGGGATGGAATGAGGGTTTACTCAATTCAGTGAAATTGGGATGGAATTTGAGTTTACCAAGTTTAGTAATATAGGGTTGGAGTAGTGGTGTACCTTATTTAATAGTGGACTTCGTCCACTAAGATCGTATTAGAAGCATTGCCTTGGCTACTATGGAAATCATACTACATACTTATATCTTTTCCACAATTCCACGTTTTACTCCTATGTTATTCATTTTTGGATTATGTTCCTCATTTCCTTATAATTCATCTCTTATGATATTCTAATCATTATGCCCCAATTCATGTGTATTATATTTGATATTAAGGTTATGATATTCTATTTTCATGATCATGTTCTCAAAACCTCATGCTCACAACTATGCTTACATATCTCCCTTATTTACCCTTACTGAGCATCTAATCTCACCACTTTTTATGTTTCGTTTCACCCAATTTATGAATATTTGTATTATGTTTGATGTGTCTATGTAGGGTACTAGTTAAGGAGAACCTAGTGGGAGATGGTGTGGTTCATTTTCGGTACCGATGATTATTTTTTTAATGTCTACAAATGAACTAGACTGGTATGGTCTTTGGGAATCCGGTTCTATAATGTTTTAAGTATTCCTAAAATGTTATGTTAGTTCTATTTATGTCAATACTGGTTCATTATATGCATCCTCCCAATAAAATCCAAACATAAGAGGCCTGGAACCCCTGCTCATGGTTCAGTTTTCATTGTTTATGAAATCCACATGTTCTTGTGCATTAATGAAAGGGTGCTCATATGCACACCCATTCCATTTTGTTAGCACTATGGTGCTAGAGATCAGACACCATAATGTTTGGAGGCAACTTGGTTGATGGAGTTGATTGGGATTAATATATTTTTGAAATACTCTAAACATTGTTATGGTAAAAAGATGTCTATTTCAAGGAATATTATAACTATAAAATTAAAATACCATTATATAGCTACCATGATCACCTCTATAAAATTTTTAGGTATCTTATTCCTTAGGATTCCCTTTCCACAAATATCCATAGTGAAAGATATGATTTTTATTATGGATTATATATCGCAAATATATCTTTGGTTCCTAGAAAACCTAGAATTTCAGATGTATTAAATCCATAACAATCTTCTCGATATCAAAACATCTTCACAAATTGAGTACTTATATAATTTTTAACAAAAACAAGTATAGAAAAATTTCAACTGTATTTTTTCCAACACAAGTTTTCAAAAAGGTATCTAAACTCATGGAAATTTTTGTTATGATTATCCTTGATAAGTTTATGATGTTTTGGATGTTCATGAATAAAAATTTATTTAATTTAAAAACTAGTAGACTCTATAGGGAATTCCACATTATTCTATTAATTAACATAACATGGGAATAAAATTCCTTAAGAGTTCCATGGTATTGCATGATTCTTTAGGTTCAGAAGCTTCACTCTCTTATGTGTTAATGGGTTAAAAACTAGTGGTTGTTTTAGGAGTGGTTATTAAAGGTTTATCATTACAAATTCAATAAATTTGTTCTTGTCTTTCTAAGCCAGTATTTTCCTGACCATATAATGATGTGTTCTATCTATTTGAGGATTATGGGATATAAAATGGAATATATATTACTTGAAATAAGAAGTAGGATTAATCAAATTAAGAAGCATACTAAAAAAAAATGAAAGTGTTAATGATTTTTTTTGAATTTATATTTAATATTTTATTCCCAAACAATATAGTGATATCATTTATAAAGGTTATCTCATATTGGGGTCTCAAATATGCACAACATTTTTAGTTATTGTTTATTTTTATAATGTTTTGATAGTGGGTTTAAAGAAGAATAATGGTGGATTTATTTTTTGAATTTATAAAAAATATAGAAAAATGATGTCAAAATGAAAACTATGAAAGAATGAAAAGGGTAGTAGATAAATAATTTGAACATACATGGGAGAATAAATGTGAATTAGTTTTGAATTTTTGACACAACCTTATTCAATTTTATAAATTTTTCCAATTAACTTCCCTAATTTTGATCTATGTACTTAGAATGTTTACTTAATATTATCATATAATCATAACAAAAACTCTAGTATGAGGGTTTTTCTTCCATTTAAAGTTATTTAAATACTCAATATCCATCTTATTATTAAAATTAACTAAATTCATGATGTTCCTAGACAATAAGGTGATTTTTAAATCAGAACAAATAATCTCAATTACTTTACATAAATAGAATGAGAAAAATAACAACAACTTTATTTTGAAAATAAACATTTAGAATAAAAAATAGATTCAATTAATTAATATGAATTATAGACTAATTAATTAAAGAAGTGAAATAAATGTCATAAAAGGGGATACGTGGTGTTCAATAGGTCGTTTTTGAATTGGAATTATCTAGATAAATATAGAAAATAGTAATCTCTATTCAACCTTGCTTGTCCATTCCCAATAAAGAATTCATTCACCAAGTCTAGGAAACCTATTATAAACCATATTTTTCAGTCAAGAAAATTATTATTTTCTTTAATTACCTTAATCAGCTGGAAATTTCCTCCATTAAATTTCATTTTTTTTAAATATTATTCCTAAAATTCTCTATGTAATTTTTTATTATCGGTCATTATCTTTTATTATTCCTTGGAACACTTTCTCACCTCTTCCATATATGATCAAAGGAAGTATCATTAATGGTTTTGAGTCACTAAATGTTTTTCATGGGGTATGTAAATGTTAATTTCCTCCCACTTTATTACATTACATTTTTTTGGTGTTTATGTTTTTCAACGGAGGCCTAGAGAGGGTTTAGAGGAGATTGGATGCTAGAATCTAGAGGAAGAGGATATACGTATCTTGTAACTTTTACACGATGCATATATTTGATTAATGAATTGTATAAGGTTGGTTCACAATGTGTACTTTTTAGGGATTAAATAGTAAAATGAAAATCAATTTTTTAATAAAGAAAACCCTCAAGGGTTACATGATATGAAAGGGTATTACATGTCAAGTAATTCCCTTGTAATGTGAAATTATAATAGTTGGATCACCTTAAATTATTCCTAAAACTCTACACTCCATCTCCCATCCAAGGTGGAAAACGGTGCTCCATTGAGGAATAATGGAATTCATTCAATTGGGATAGATCCATAGCTTCCCATCTTTGACCTATGGATTCTTTTCTTTAATCTGTGGTGATTTATCCTATCATTATCATACATTTAGTTATGTTTGTCTACATATTTTCAATTTATTGGTGATATTTGTTTTGTGTTGTTTGTTAGGATTTGTTTTATTGGTATTTGTGTGTGCTATAGGTTGATCTCTAGTTTCTCATTGTGAAGTTGTGGTTTTCTAGCATTCCATTTTCACCTTATGGTGCACAATGGGACAAGAACACTTTTCTAATGTAAGAGATCCTTTTTCTAACTATTTCAAATGATATATGTGAGGCCTTCATTTTTTTTTCAAACCATTGGTTGGATTGAAAGTATTAGAATAATCCGATAATGTTTTAAAATGGCTACAATTTAATGGGAATGAGAAGTAATCACATTCATTAAAGATTTTTTATTTGTTTCTAAGATTATTATGCATTCATTTTTTCAATAATAAAAATAACGACTGTTGGGAGCCTTATTAGTTATGTAGTTTTCATGTTTTGATAACCCTTTTTATGTTATTGTTCAATTACACCATGAATAAAAGGGTAACGAACATATATTGGGAATATAATTCATTTCACCTTGATATCTAGTTTGTGTGATAATACCCATGATAATAAAAATATCTAATGTAATAAAAACCCAAAATAAATATTGATGTTGGAATGTGTGTTTTGATGCATGATTTTCATTATTATGATTCCCTTCATGGTTTGGGAAATTATGTGATGATAGATGTTACTGGATGGGTTTTGGGGTGTGTGGGGATATGATGCAATAGTTGGTTAAAATTGATGTGATATGTGTAGTTGTGTGATGTGGTGAAATGTGGTTGTGGAGCTGTGGTTGTAAAGAATTGGTTATGGAATAGTGGAAATAGAACAATATTTGTGGAATTGTGGTTCTGGAATAGTATTTTTGGCATAGTGTCTTGTTGTGGTGGGATGGGTTGGGTTATGTGATAGACAATGATGTTGGATGTGTGGTGCCATGGAAGAGGTTCTGTTTTTTTGGTCTAGTTGTTTTGTGAAATATTGTAGTCTCTTAATTATCCATTGGATGAACCATAATAATTAATGGAATAAAATAGTCTTGTAATTAAATTTTTTTTGCTAAAAACATATAAATGATAAATGGATTGAATTGATGTGAAATGAATACTTTAATGGGTTGGTAATTGAATTTAATGGGATAAAATTTGTTGTGTGGTAAATGGATTAATGAATAAAATTTGGGAAACATATATTTTAAGAGTGGAAAATGTATTTTGGATTGTTTGGTGAGTTTCATATAGTGATGGTACATGTTATAGATTTATTTTGTGGTATTTGATGGTGATGTGGTATGTGATAGTGTTTTTTCATGAAAAACCTTTGGTAAGGTGTTGTATTCTATCTCTATATCTTTTAAGTTTATGAAATTTTATACACGATTGCCCTAGATGGATAACCTTACCAATGCTTATAGGTTATGGGTTCTTGGTTTTTACCACAATCTCTAGGATGGTAGTAATAATGGGGGATGCCTACCCCCTCTCCCATTTTATTCCATTATCAGGTACGTGATGTAGACCCTGTGTTTCAGGCGATATATGACATGCGGTCCAAGGGGTCTTCAAGATGAGATTTTATGTGTGTTCATAGGTTTCTTTAGGATGGAATGTGATTTGTTGTCCTAGGTGTCTTTGGGATAGTATGTGACATGTATTCTAAGGTTTCTTCAGGATGAGATGAAATGTGTAGTCCAAGGTTTCTTTGGTATGATATGTGATGTGTTATCCCAGGTGTTATTAGGATGAGATGTAACTTGTGATCCTAGGTGTCTTTGAGATGTGAAGTGATTTGTGGCCCAAGTGTGCACATAAGGGATGTGATATGATATGTGTATGAGGGGTTTGTGGGTGAGATGTAATTTGATTTGTTATGAATGGATGGTATATAGGATGTTTGAACTTTGGGTGTGGGAGTGGAGAATCATTGAGGAATAGGAAGTGGGTCACCCTGCTTTGTTATGATATCATTACTATATTATTATATTGGATATGTGATTTTGAGAGTGATACATCATGAGGTAAGGCTTGGATAGATGAAAAATATATGTTCTTGTTTGTTATACTATTTTTTCAGAGGTGCATTAGCATTCTATTTTCACATGTGCACTTGATGCATTGGATAATTCCCTACATAGTCAAATATTATTCTCATCCTATGAATATAAATATTTTTCAGGTTTCCATGAGGGATTTGAGGACCAATATGGAAATTACTAGATGGGATGGAGTTTATATTGAGTCACTACCATAGAATTATATTTTTGGTATTTACATTAGAGAATTTTATTTGTATCAGTTTATTTACACATTCCTTGTGGTGTGGTTTTTGGTTTACATTTATTTCTATCTTCTACAGTTATATGGTAGTTTATATCTAATATTATGATCGTATATCATTCATAAAGGGTAATTCTTCCCATTCTGTGAGTTTTTATACCCCCAGTTCTAGTCTCCAACCCCAAGCTTACTCGAGGTGTGACTTGGGGTTTATTTTCGATCTCCCCTCATTGTTGTTTATTTTGTTGGTGGATGTCTTGAAACAGTGGTATCAGAACTGATGGTTGAGAGAGATGATAGAGTTTTGATTTAGGCACCATGAGTATTGCATGGTATGGTATAGAGGTAGTTCAATTTGACCTTGGTGAAATTCATAGCCTTGGGAGACAGTATATGATACAAGACATTGGGGTCCCACATGATTTAGTATATAGGATCTAATCCTGTTGAATGACTAAGTGAGGTGGACCTATTTATAGGTTAGGAACCTGGGAGAGGTATCTGCATCATAACGACTTCTGTCTATGTTTTAATTGGGTTTTTGGGGAAAATAATATATAAAAATTAAATATTCATTAATAAAATTCCATGATACCTAGGTTAGGATGTTCTACTAGTTTTTTTGGAATGACACCTATTCATCATTCCCATGATTATATGGAAGTGATTTTTCAATAGGATGATCAGATTGATCATCAGAGGATGGATGTGATAGATGATAATGATTCATGGTAGTGTGTTTTTTATTCATTTCATTGGAAGAGTTTGGATAATTATGAGGGAAGTGTTTAAAAACTGGAGATGAAGCGTCAGATATAGAAGCTTGAGATTGCATTCGGTATGATTTGAACGCAATCAGTGTTTTGGATGGCTTTAGTAGCTATTCAGATGTAGGGAGATACACATTAGTGGTGAAAAATGTTTCTTTATGACCATAAAAAGGAAGATGCATTATGTCCCATCTTTTAGAGGGAGTTTCGGGGAGAGTTTCTTTCCATGACAATGAGGGTATCCAAGAGTCATGAGCTACTCTTCCATCATTAGGCTAGTATTAGCATGTGGGAGTTTAAGACCTATTTCAAGGACAGTATTCACTTTGCACCATTTTTTTTACAAGATGTGGAGTCCATAACACCACATCTAGAAGGGATTTTCATACAATGATCAGGTAAGAAGCCAAATTATTTACGATCCAAACATATCTAGAGGTGTATAAAAAGGATGAGGTTATCGAGAAGAATATTTCCTTAGAAGTTGAGCCTTAAAATAGCGACTATCATGGAATTTAAAGTAATTATGAGGGGATTTAATTTTCATTCCATATATTTTGGAGATCTGTTCGCCACCAGGATTAGTGTTTTACCCCTATGGGAGGCTAGTTTTAGATTGGTGGGCATGCCCCTTTTCAGTAGAACTAATTTCCCATAATGTAGTTCCAACAGTAGATACCGCAGGTTGTCATTCATGAGTCAAGAGTAAGAGTTTTTTTCATTGGAAATCCTTGTGATGGTCCCCATCCATAAGGAGCTAGATCATTGCGTATCTTTGGAGTCCAATAGTAGAGAGGTAGGGGAGATGGGAATGGTCATATGAACCTATCAAAGGCTAAAATTCTAATAGAGTCAAGAGTAGTTCTAGGTATGATCAGTTTAACATATACCATTGTGTGTGTGTGTTTTTTTATTTAGGATCCTCACAATTCTATTTTTCTCCTATATTGGTTTGTATATTGGGACTGTATGTTGTGTGGTTTATAGTTTTTCTAGTGTTATCTACACTAATTGGAGGTCATAATTTCGTGATTTATGTTACTCAGGGATGTAGATAGGTGATGGGGTAACAACAGTCAGTGTGATACTTCTACTTATAGGGGATAAGACCATTAAATATTATCCTTGGGATGGATTGTTTGTATTCCATGGTTTTCATCAAAAATATATTTATTATAAGAGTCTTCTCTTCCAATCTGGAGGGTCGATGAGTAGCGTTCATTATTGAGTGAGGTTATCAGTTATGTGATAGGAAAATGGATCTTGTTTAATCATATTTGACAGTGATGTCTGTAGAATGTCAGGATGGGAGTGTTCCTAGAGTTTTCAATGAATTTTTGGATGCATTCCTAGAAGAATAAATGGAACTACCTCTGCGATGTGAGGTCGAGTTTGGGATAGAGTTTTAGTCCAGTGCATCTCTTGTTCAAATGTATCCCTATTGAATAGCACCCACATAGTTTCATGAGTTGAGGATATAGGTGGATGAACTTATGAAGATGGGTTTCATCTAACCTAGTGTGTCCCAGTTGGGTGCTCCAGTGTTATTCTCCAAGAAGTTAGATTATTTCTTGGGGTTTTGCATAGACTACTAGTGGTCGAATCAAGTAACAGACAAGAATAGATACCCTATTCTAAGGATATATGATTTATTTGATAAGTTTATAGAATATAGTTGGTTATCAAAATCCTATATATGGTCAGGATATCTCTATTTGAGTGTGAAAGATCAAGATATTTAAAATATTTTCTTCAAATTCAGGTATTGGAATTTCGTGTTTTTTATTTTTCTATTCAGTGTTATGAATGCACCATCAGTGTTCATGGGACTTATGAATCACATGTTCTATGTGTTCATAGATTTGTTTTAATTTTATTCATTGCCTATAAATTGGTATACATGAAGTTCAAACAGGATTATGTTGAATATCTCAAATTTTTTGCAGGTCCTTTGACACCACAAGTATTATGGGATGTTTTCTAACTTTGTAATCTGGATTCAAGTTGTATATTTTCATGGACATTTTTGTCTCAGTTGGGAGTCCTGATAGACCCTTCTAAGGTTAAAGTGCTTGTTTATTGGGTTTCACCCTTGAATGTGGTAGAGTTTTAAAACAGAATTGGTCTTGAAGGATATTATTAGAGGTTTATACATGATTTTTCATCATTTACAGCCCCATCAACAGCTTTGACCAGAAAGGACTAGGATTTTTTGTAGATAGATCAATTTGAAGTGCTGTTTAGTTTCTTGAGGGAGAAGCTACTTATTTCTCTAGTGCTTTATTTTCTCGAGGAGGGTGTGTTGTTTTATTTTTCTATGACAAGTTCATTTTGGGATTGGTATGTATGTTAATTAAGAATAGGAAGGTAACTTCTTATTGTTTTAGGTTGTAACATACCTATGAGTGTAACTATTCCACACATTATCTAAATTAGGTGGAAGATGTGTTCACATTAAATTCTTATAGATACGACCTCATCTGTGAACATCTTTTTGTTTTCATGCACTACATGTTCCTAAAAAATATTTTCTCTCAACATGGTCTAAATATACACCAGTTAAGGTTGATGTATTTTATTAATTATTATAGTTTTGAGATCTATTATACCCTAGATAAGGATAATGTGGTTTCCAATGCATTGATCCGAAAGTACCAAGAGGATATGGCTCAATAATTTATAGATGTTTGGAATGTATTGAAGGATCTTGTAGCAATGCATCTTGATGTGAGAGATAACAGTGGCCAATATTTTCATTACCAAATGACAATCGATTCATCATTAATTCATTGGATAGAGGAGTCTTAGTGGTGAGACGTAGAGGTATTGGTGATGTGTGATCGTATTGACCATGGTGACTCTCCTGAGGGATGGTTTATTGTTATGCATGCATGTTTCCAATTGTAAAAATAATGATTATTGGGGACCTTGTGTCACTATAGTTGTTATATTGTGATGACCCTTGTTGTGTGTTTTGTGATCACACCCAAAATAAAAGGATAAAGACCAAGTATTTTTCTAATAATTAGTTTCCCTTGGATATATGGGATTTATGATAATACCCTTGAAAATATAAATAAGTAATGTGACAGAGCCCATGAATAAATATGGAAGTCATAATGTGGGTTGTGATGTGTTATTATGCCTGTTGTGTTTTCCTATGTGGTTTGCGCTATCATGTGATGATAAATATGATTGGATGTGATGTGTGGTGTGTGGGGTAGTGTTGTGGGGATTGGTCAGCATGGATGTTATGTGGGAAGCTGTGTGATTTGGTAAAATGTGGTTGTGGTTGTGGCATATCAGTTTTGGAACACAAGTTGTGGGGCATTGTTTGTGGAAAAATAGTTATAGCATAGTGGGTGTTTCACAATAACATTTTGTGGGGAGGTGTCTTGTGGTGATGTGATGTGATGATGGTGGTGGACATGTGGTGTTTTGGTAGTGATAATTTTTTTTGGGCTCGTTGTGTGGTATGGTTTAGATAGTTTCCAAGTTTTCCATGGGATAAACTATGATGATAAACAAAAAAAATCTGGTAAATAACCAAGAGTTGATGAAAAAGGATATGTGATAAATGTATTGAACTGAAATGAAAAAAATAATTGAATGGTTTGGTTATTTAATGTTACAATATTTAAGTTTATGTGTGATAAATGGATTAATGAGTAAATGTGGTGAAACTTGTAACATGAGTGTGGGGATTGTTGTGTGGCTTGTGTGGTGTGTTTCATATAGTTGTATAAGAATTTTTTGTAGTTGGGGTGTGATACATGGTGGTGATGTAGTGTGTGATGGGTTTGTTGATGTGAAACTTTGAGTTGGGTATTATGTTCTATCTCTATACCATATATATTTATGTCATTTTATATATGCTCCTCAAAAGTTATATTACCTTACCAATGCTTAGAGGTTATATGTTTTGGGTGTTTCCCCTACACCTAGGATAATAGTAATATAGATTGATAGCTACCCCTAGAACCCATTCTTATTTTAGAGGAGATGAAATGTGGATTACGTTTTTTAGGGAGTTATGTAATGTGTGGTCTTAGATGTATTTGAGAGGATATGTGATGTATAACACTATGTTTATTTGTGATGAGCTATGAGGTGTGGTCCTAGGTGTCTCCGGGATGAGATGTGTTGTGTGGTATTAGGTTTTTTCAGGATGAGCTATGAGGCGTGGTCCTATGGGTCTTTGGTATGTGATGTGATATGCGGCCTAGGTGTGTGCATGTGGGATATGATGTGATCTGGGGACCAAGGGTGCTAGGGAGGTATGTGATGTGATTTGTGAGTAAAGTATGGGAGCATAGGATGTTCTACATTTTGGAATGAGAGCATAAAACTCATCTAGAAGAGGCATAAGGGATATATTCATAGTTATGATCTTAATGATATATTATTATATTCGATAAATGATTTGGTAAGGGGGCCATGATGACGTTATGTTTGGTTATATGGCCAGTATAAGTTCTTTTGGTTCTATTGTTTGATCACTAGAACATTAAAATTCTCTTTTTACATGGGAACATAAGGCGTTGGTTATGTCCCAACCAAGTATACTTATTATGGCCACCCTATGTATATATATAATATTTTCAGTTTCTATGAGAATTTTAAGGACTAGGGTGGACATTACAAGGTTTGATGGAGTTGTTTTTGTGTTACTACCATAAACTAATCTTTTTTGTTTTTACTTTAGTGTATTTTATATGTATTAATATATTTACGCTAGCATTGTTGGTTTTTTTGGTTTACCTATATATTTTTCTACTAATGTTTTTTGTCATTTTTTTCATTCTCCAGACCATGTCTTATTTATAGAGGGAAATTTCGCCCATATTGTTATATTATTATACCGTCACTGCTAGTCAAAAACCTAGGACCTACTGAAAGTGGCACTCGAGGTTCATTATATCTCTCCCCTCATTGTGGTATCTTTGGTGGGAGGGGTCTAGGATATCAAATCTGGGGGATTCCTCTTGGAATTATTCACAACCTAGAAATGAAATGGGTATATTGTGACACAAAATGATTTGATAGCCTCGACTAACATTAAAATTCCATGGAATGGTGACCATTTTTATTGTGTCACCTCCTCGTATTTACTCCCAAATTTTATTGTACTATGAACCATCATGTTGTAACTCCATTATTCATAGAATTTGATTTTTATTCATTTCCCTAATAATGAATAAATCCACACTTATTAAATTTGTTTGAAATTTCCTCATATGAAAAATCATACACAACTACCATCTTCATAAAATTACTAAAAAATAAAAACACGTAAGAAAAAATATATTACATAATATATAAGAAACCACACATATATATATTTTTGTTTGAGTTGTTATATATGAAAATTTCATTATTCACAAGAAAAAAATTATACATAAGAAATATTTTGATTTCAATTGATATGTAATTTATTCTTTGTTATAATTTTTTTTAAATTTATTTATTATGTTATGTAACTTTCTAATAAATAATATAATAAAATATCTTACCAAATATTTAAGATAATAATCTTAAATTTTAGATAATGTTCATACGTAAATTATTTAACATTGTTATATCTTCACTTCGACTCATGCATAACATTTTATAGAAGAAACAAAATACAAATAGTTTCTCTAAATTTAAAATCCATTTCATAAAACTTAACATTTTAATTTTGATAAATCATAGAAAATTAAGGTATCTTTCATCATTTTATCATCCTTCTATATTCATATTTTAGAGGAACAAGAAGTCATCAAATATCATCTTTCTTCTAGAACATGTTCATGGATCTTTACTACATTCCAAATTTGATTCAATATAATTTAGATTTCTGAAACATACAAGAAAATTAGTTAAAATACATATTAAATCCTTTTAAATATTTAATAAGAATTCAATCAAAGATTAGTTTTTATGAATTTCAATATAATTAAAAAAATTATGAATTTATTAATTGAATTACAAAGTATGAAAATCAATATATAGGCTCTATCTCACATTTTATAGAATCATATAAGAAAAAAATAATGCATGAACACCTATCACATTCCAACTATAAAAATGTTAGAAACTATAAATCAATAACCAAAAAACATACATGGAATAATCAAAATAGTTCAATTGTATGGGTGAAAAACATGATATCTAACCCAACTCTTTGGAGAAATGGATATCAACACTTGTAGGTGTTATCCAATCACAAACATAACATCTGTTCAATGTTTATTCTATAATTGTATCCATCTAAAAAATATGAAAAGGTAATAAAAAATTATAATACCATAACTCAACATCCCTGACCCAGTCACTGACCACCGACCCATAACAGATTTTCATATAACATCAATCACACCTTTATATTACATAGTTTTTGTTAGATAGTAGTGAGGGTTTGATGAACCACATAGGGAGACTATACCCCCTTGAATTATTCCAAAAATAATAAGTAATAATATAATAATACATAATATGAATTACATTAGTGTATTGAATATATAATTATGGTCAATAGAAAACCACAAAAATAACATATACATGATTTAATAAAAAATGTACATGTATTTAATATTGTCATGCATCTTAAAAAGGCCACCAAATGGGACAATCATAAACAGTACAAGATAAAATGAAAATAAAATACATGGAATCATAAAAACTCTCTAGAGGCTATAAAATGACCATTAATAAAATCCTACTAAGATTTTGAAGTTATTCCACCAACAATAATGGCATTGGTCATGATTTCATTCAAAACTAACCTACGAAAGAAACAAATTTTTAATTCAGTTTGTGGGAGAAAACCTGGGTAGGGAACTTCAAATTGTGTGACAAATTAAAACCATCATATTTTTCATCCATTAAATGAAAAAATGTAATCCATAAATATTAATTTCATTCACCTATGAAACCAATAAGTACTCAATAATCAATAAAGGTGGTTAACTCATATCATCTTTAGAAAAAGTCATAATGGGGTGATGCTCCAATGGTGCGAACATTAAATGAGTGTGAATGATCTATCAAGACTCATTTCCAAAACCAAGGAAAATGATCTACCTCTAAATATTATTTATAGTTGAACAATACATCACTATTACATCACAAAAGGTGATATAAAATTACCATATGATAACCCCACATGGGGAATAAGATCTCACCAATACAGAATCCCTAATGAGAATGATACATCATTAAATCACACTCTAGGTGGATGATGTGCCATCAAATAAAAACTCCCAAGTTGAAATATACATCATTGAAATATAATAATTAAATTAAACAACCCATTATTTAATCAAACCAATGTTAATGATATATCATGGTATCATAACCCCAAAGGTGAATAATAAAACCCATATACATAATCACCAAGGTAAAAGATAATTCATTGAATAATTCCATAATAGAATGACGTATTACTGAATTATAACCCCAAAGGTGAATGTAATACCCCCATAACATGACCCCATGGTGAATGATACATCATTGAAACCTAACCCCTAGGTAAATGGTGAATTACTAAAACATTACCCCGTATTTTATGATGTATCATTGAAGCATTTCCCGAAGGAAAATGATGTATCATTGAAACATAAACCAATTTGAATGATTAACCCCTACCAAAAAAGTTTAATGATGCATCACAATTATATTAGTAAAATGTTGTTGTTATATCCCCAAATCACTAAATCAGGGTGAATTATTCATATCTAATACTCATAAAAGGAGTGTGTGAGATTCCACCAATACCAACAAGGTGAACATCCCATCAATAATAATATGGGTGGGTAAATTACCACAAATATAATAATGAAGAAAATTCATATATCATTGAAATATTAAAAGAAATATTTTATGTAAAAACAATAAAAAAATATATAATTATAGTTATTTGTCACCATGAGTATAAAAATATTGTTGGATGACTAATCACTGAAAAATTAAAAAACACACCACATTACCATATCCCTCGTAAAGATTTTATAACCTTAGTAATTTTTCCCAACTAAACATGTTCCATGCATGGTACCAAAGGCCAATATGTTATAAAAATAGAAATAATTTGTAAATATTGACCCTTTATAGCATGTATTAGGATCTAGTAAATATTAGAATAACAATATTATAAGTGTTATTCTATAGTGGTTTCTCATCTTACAAAAGTTTTACCATAAATGATATCCAATAACATAGAATCAAAAATTTAAAAATTTCCATCATAAATAAGAAAACAAAGATACCATATATGTATTAAAACCGAATTTGTTGAAATGAATCCCCCATAGTTCCATTCCCTATGTATCTCACCAATTCCCAAAGTGACATGTCCATTGGTGACCACATGATCAAAACATAAGTTTTTGAGTCCTATAATGATCAATATATTTTACATCCATAAGAAATGGATAAAGGTTTCATAATACAATCCATTCTATATTATCTTCATATAACAATTTATAATCACATTCTAGGTGGTGAATACCTAGAGAATCCCTAGGTCCACCACTAAACTTTGTTTTATGAAAGAACCACTTATCAATAAGACCTCCCTCTGGTTTTAGAGATATTTTTAAATTATATAGACATTGTATGGGTTTCAATACAATATAAATAAATCCACTCTAATAGGTAACATAAGTTTTGTTTTATAATTAACACATACATAACACTTGAGGACTTGTATGTGTCTAGCCAAACTCCATAGGCTTACCTCTAATTGTGAATCACAGCATTGGTTTTATCATGAGTTACTCATAGATTATTAACCGTGATTAAAATCTATATAATATATGAATAACCATTGAAATAGGCAATATTATGAAATACTTACCTTCAAAATGATTTATAACATTAATCCATGCTTGATTAATATCGATTGTACTTTTAAGACAACAATTCTCCCCAAGACCATCCCTCAATCTATTGATACCATGATCAATTATAAACTATGTAAAATAAAGTTTAATTCTTAATTTACCATCTTCCATTTATTAATAATTACAATAAAACTCAGTTGGTGATGTTTTCTCTTTAAAACTTTGAGAAAAAATGTGTGGTTTAATTATTATACACCCTGATGTCTTTTACCAAAAAATCTGCAACAAATGACACTAACTTCTAACTAATTTTATATAATTAGATTTAAAAAATAAAAAATTCAATCAATATAGTGGCTTAATTATAACAACATAATAAGAAAGTATATATGATCACTTCACGTAATGCTTCACTTCTTATAATGAAAAAAATAGTCATCATTTTCACCTGATTCCACCATACCACAGAAGAATTCGAACAAAAAAAATAACATTCCATTATATTAAAATTGGTTTGTAAGGAAATGGTAAATGAAAAGAGATTATATGAGTTATAAAAAATCTACCAATTATCCACCAAGATTAATCCTTAATATATCAAGTATAGGTATTGGGGAATAATGAGGGAATATGGGTTAGATCATGTAGCTTCTATGAACCAAATATAACGTTTAATTTCATAAACATGTTAATATATTTGAAAAAACGAAATAAAATATCTATAGTATAACAATATGTTAAGATCATGAATGAAAAATATATAAGTATTAGATGTTTTTGTCACCATGAAATGATTTATAGGACCAAGGGGGAGTTTTTGGATGTTACAAATAATAGATGAATTATTGATGATGTGGAGAATTTGATATAGTTGGTATGTTTTAAACACATAAAACATGTTCAAACTCAACTAATAATAGTATTTCACTTGAGTTTTAGTTTCTTAAAATGTACTCGATTGTTTTAAGGACCATAAAATTATTATTTTTAATGTTGAATAGAAGAACATGGAATAATTCAGTAGAAATTTAGAGTTATAAATCATTTAAGAGTTTAATAAATAACTATAAATGTAAGAGTTATTTTTATTATAACATCAATATGTGAGAGTAAATAATATTATAATGAACGGTACATAATATATATTTGGAATATATTTAGAATGTGTAATATTAAAACTAAAAATAGTATAGATTAAGAGTGTTTTCCAAATCATATATTATAAAAATGTTAAAGTGCTCAGTACATAATAAAATATAGGCTAACAAATAACGGTCACTCTAATGTGAAAAAATTGATAAGAAAAAATGTCAATGTATCTTATACAATTATTTTTCTTTCGAATTGAAAAATTCAAAAATTACTCAGAATATGATGTTTTATCATATGTAATGTTTTATCGTACATGAGATTTAATCATTAAAACAAAAGGTTTTTATTTGTTTTGAAATAGTTTCATACTTTGAAAAAAAACTAAAATTATGATGTTGAAGATATTACATCATGGATTAAATTTAATGAATAGAGTTCTTGATATATATAGTTAAAGAATGGGTAATTCCATGTGAATATGATAATAAAACCAAAATTCATTCTATAGATAAATAAATTATTAGATATTTATCTATTAAGTAATAGATGATCATGCCATGGTGAGAATGGTGCACCATAGTATGGCATGAAGCGTGACATGACAGATGGTGTTTTCAAATGATGAAAATATGTTAAATTTGATTTTTTATCTTTTTGGAGGAGG
Organism: Viscum album; assembly: GCA_963277665.1. NCBI lineage: Eukaryota > Viridiplantae > Streptophyta > Magnoliopsida > Santalales > Viscaceae > Viscum > Viscum album. The sequence continues at coordinate 714,796,546 of OY728133.1, read as the reverse complement.
ATAGATGTATCATGAAATAATGTATGGTATTAAACTATTATACTTCATGATTAGATAAGATAATTGTTGTATTAAACTATGAATAATATCTTCCAGCCAAAATGTGGGAAATAATTTTTAGATTTAGTTAAAGAAATTGGTTTATCATGCCACAATTCAAAAATGCATACTATGATTTATATCCAAGTCTCGAGTTCAAGGTTATTAATGATGTGGTTAATTATTTCTATATTTTCTACTCAAAATATAATCATTAAGTATTTTATTATATATATAGGTGGTTAGATATCTTCAATATATCTAAATACTAATGAAGAAATATGAAAAGTTAAAGTGTATTTGGAGGCTATTTTTATTTTGATTTTTTGAATTATAAATTAATATTTAAAGAAAGAAAAATTGATAAAAATATGTAAGACTAATAAAAAGGGTCTTTAATTCACTTTAATAGTGAATAATAATATAATAAGGAAGGACGTTATGTTGTAAAGTGTGCACAGAAATTGATAGATGAATAAAAAAATAGTAATTGAATCTATAAAAGTATAATAAGAATAAGAATAAAAAGAGTATAATTTTTTTTGTGTTTGTTAAAAAAAATTGTTTCTATTGAGTAAGAAGGAATGAGTCACTCGTATTCTATACTGAATAAGTGCAAGGTTACAATACATTTTTATTAGACAAAAATATTAGTGTAATAAGTATAATCTATACCTCATTTAAGTACTTGATATTAGTGGAAAATTTTGGGTGAAATCACTATTTAAATTCTTGTATTATATGACATGGATATACCCTACTTATTATATTTTAAATGGTTATTAGAGTGGATCATGTAGTCAGAAGATTTACCATATCATGGTAATGAGTAATTTCTCATTTTGAGTGGTGAAACTTTTAAATCATATTTTCTTTATTTTTATGGTTTCCATGATGTTTGAGAGTTCTGTATTGAGCTCATTGACTCTAAAAAATGACATAAAATTATTTTCTATTAAATAAAAAACTAAAAAATAGATTATTGTTCATTTAATCAACCCACATAATAGTGAATTGTCATCATGCCCAGGGGCCATCGCAAGAGGTATAAAAGCCATGTTTTTTTGAATATTAAGTAGATTGATGTTTGGTGTACAAAATAATGTTAAAAGGTATCTATGTTTATATATATATATATATATTTTATAATAAATAAAGTTCCTAGGTTTATTTTTTTAGTAATTTAATGAATTTCGTTTTGGGATATGAAATTTTACCTGTATCTTGGATAGTATTATTTAGTAAACAACAATGAATTTACCTTATTAAATTGAAAAAACTATAATTTCTAAAAGGAAATAATGTAACTATACTCAATTTTATTAGGTATGGACATTATTTACATTATAAAAAAATTACACCAATTTAGTAAGGATCCTTTTCTCATATGTTATTCTATAAATAATTTTGAGATTGAAGGGAGTATAATTAACGTATTATCCTCACTTATAGATAATTTTTTAATGGTTATGGGGATTAACACTATTAAATTCATTTGGGAAAAAATATACAATATATTGGAAGTAAATTTCATTGTCCAAAAGGATAAATTTTTATTTAGAAAATAATATGTAATGATATGTTAATTCTTGAAGGAGAATCTATTGATGAATAATTTATTTCTCTGAATGAGATAGTAAGCATTGTTGGAAGATTTAATGAAAATCATAAAGATTAAATGATTGTTAATAAAATAATTCATATATTACCAGATATATATGATTAAAATATTTTTATTTTTGAGGATCCTGACCACAAAACACTTAATTTGGATGATTTTCACAACAACATGGTTGAATATGTGATGAGAAAAAGAATTCACCTTAAATAATAAGAATTTAATACGAAGGAAATCACCTTAAAATTCATTAATATAGAAAATAACTCGAAAAAATTTATGCAATGGGATTAATATGATGTTATAAGTTTATATTTATATGAATATTATGATTTTCAAATTAACAAGATCATGTAAATAATTTAAAAAGGTGTCTAAAGAGTAATAAAAAACATTAATGACATGTTACCCTTATAGTTTTTTAGCTAGGAGGGTATTGATTATTTCTATACTTTTTTCCAATGTTTAAAGAAGATAAAAGTAAAGATGAATAGAATTTAAATCATGATGCTTTAAGGAATATTTAATGAACATTCAAAGAGGTAAGATGTCATCAAGGAGTTTTGGAAATAATTATTCATTTACTAATATAATAATTTTTTATCTTATAAGGGAAAAACATGAAGTAATGGAAATAATATTGGTTTTTTCTTAAGTAGTTTTTATGGAAATACATTTATTAGAATAATGGATTCTAAATATCTACATAGTGAATGTGAAAAAAAAGAAAATAGAGGAAATTTAATCAAGTAGTAATAAGGAGATACATGAACCCAAAATAGAGTTTGTGTATAAAATGAAATATAAGATATCCAATTTTTTTAGTTAGATATGGAAAATAGAATAATGAATAATAAATCCAATAAAATTTTATTTTATAAAGATGTATATTTAAATCATGAATTTTAGTTTATACTAAGTTATAAGGAAGTAAGAGACTAACTCACCAAGGTGATGGAAATATTTTAATTATTAAAATACAATTGTATTACATAGGAGAAATAAACTTAATAACTCAAATTTCACTTAATGGAGAAATACAATTATATAAAAAATGCTAGATATAATATTTCTAATCACAAATATGAATTGAGAGACTTATTTCAGCAATAGAAGTGTGTTGTAGTTGTTGCGATAAATTTTGATTGGTTAAATAAACAAGGATCGGAAAAAATGATACATAAATATAATGTAATAATTATAGTAAACTTTTAAGCACAAAAAAGTGAGAAAGAGGAAGACAAGATCATGATAGTGGGTAATTTTGAATAAAGTTTCCTCAAGAAAGATTAAAATTATATGAAAACATGATACAGTGTGTAAAGAGAATAAATTATTAAAATTTATAAATTTCATTGGAACATGTTTAGAGTATCTCAATGTTATGGTTCAACAAAAATAGGTAAATTAGGATTTCTAAATTAAGAATTTTATAAAATTTATTCCTACAGATATATTGGGGGTTTTAAAATATGTTTGGAATTTTTGGTCATGGTTGGTTTTGTAGCAGCCACAAGTATATGATTAGATGGTTTTTGTCCTAGTTGATACATTTTAGTCTCTAAATAGTGATTGAAGGAACAAATATTTGGGAGATAACTAGTGAAAAATCAATGTAATGTTAATTCACAAGAAAGTGTGAATATGAAGAACTATATTGAAGACAAGAATGAATCTTGTGAGGTATGTGATTTAATGATTATTCCCCTAAATATTATATAATTATATTATATGTTCATCAGATTTAATAACTGAACTAACAAGATTTTGGATGAGAGATAAGAGGAGGGAACCTATAAAGAATAATATTTATTTAATGAAAGACAATTTATATATTGAGGATCCATTTTATAGAACCTAAATATGGTGAATGAAAAAATAATCTCAAGAAGACAGCTAGAAAAGAGATCTAAAGTAGAACGTATTAGTGAAATATATAATAATAAGTTATAGTTATTTAAGGAAAAAACGTTAATGATCTAAAAAAATATGTTAAAGTGGAGATAATTAAGATGAAAGAATCATTGTCTCGTCAAAATGATGAATTAAAGAATAATATACACAATCCCAAAAAAATGGTAGTTAAAGAATAATTTTATTATGAATTTCTTGAATGTAAATAAAGGGGTTGATTATTAATCTATAAAGGCTGATGAAAAAATAAAATCATTTACCGAGAAAAGGATAATATATGATGAAACGACCTTACCTATGACTTTTTCTTTTGATATCCATTTTTAGTGGGAGAGAAATAATATATAAATACAATATGTTAATCCCAAAATGTATATGAAAAATGGGGAGACATGCAAAATTGTTTTTGAAACCAAGGAAATCTGTTTAACTTAATATGGGATAAATAACATATTTAAGGGGATCATATATTTTTAAGGAGTTTTTAATAAGGGTAAAAAATGAATCCAGCATGGTTGGGTGAGTTGTGAACTATTATAATATGTTTTTTGGGAATGTACGAAGGTAGATTTTAGGTATACGTCCAAATACTTCTTTTATGAATCCCGACAAGAGTTAAAGAAGTTGTTGCAAGACAAACTATTAGACAAAAGGATAATATTATTCAATGTTCTAATTTCCTAAATTTATTTTTCCCATATATAATTAGAATTATTCAATATTGATTCATATTTAAGTGTGTTGATTTTGAAATTTGATTTATGATCACTGTAAGCCAATAAAAATCCAAGGTGGGGGGTGGTTCTGAGAACAAGAATGAAGAATATGATAAGAGTAGTAGTTTTATAAACATTGAGAGATTACTGAGACCGAAGTTTTTTTTATGATATTAGAAGACAAAGAATAATAATTTTAGTAGAGAATAAGTGGAAAAAGTTCTTGTGATTCCTTTTTTAAAAACATAAATTATGTTCAATCACATGTGTTATCAAGTAGTTCAATTGAGGTAAAGTTCATTCTGCAGTTTTTGAGAGATTTATGGGAAATTGAAGGAGTTTTTTATGTTAAAGATATGTGCTTATAATTGTTGTGATTAAATTCAATGTTATAGGTTATTGATAAAAATTTAAAAGACTATGTACATATGTTTTATTTTGAATATAACAAGATTATGTTAGATTACCTAAGTTGAGAAAGGAATGCTCATAAGAGTTATTTTAAAGATCACCAGAATATATAATATTATCTATGAAACTACAATAGGTATGTAAGGTGTGTCCATAACTTTTAGTTTTAAAATGGTACTGTCCCCAATATATAATATTCTTTAGTTTAATATGCAAGGGTCATTGTAGTGTCAAGAATATTGGGATAGAAAAAATTAAAATGTATCCTATACATATAGCTTTATCTATGATTATAAAATTATTGAACTTCTTATAATGTAAATTTTCCACATATATTATTTTATCTATGATACATTATATATTTCTCTAATAAATAAAGCTTCTATAGTTTTCCAAAAATTGTGAATGATATAATTGAAATAGTTTTTAAATATATTATAGTTAATTTAGAGTGATTATAAAACAATTAGTTATAGAATATGGATTATAAACTGAATATGATAATTATTTTTCAATTAATTCAATAGATAAATAAAGGATTTTCGTGGGCTCTATGAATTGATATATAATTAAACAACATTGAGAAGGACAAAATGTAGTATGGGGTGAAGTTATAATTTTATTATGGTGTTATGTTGTGATAAAAAACAATAAAATTTAATATTTTTTCTATTTTAGGTTGTCAGATAGATTATGTTGTAGTGTATGGTACCTAACCATAATCATGAAAAACTAGAAAAAATATGGTTGTATTTTAAAATAATGAATTGTTTCTTATTTTATATGTGTAAAAATTCTTTTGAAGTTTTTTATATGAACTTGTTGATCATACCATAAAGAAAAATGTGACTCTAAGATTTATATTAGAGTCCTAAATTTTAGTTTCTTGGTGATGTTTCTCATTTTTTTCAAAATAGGATAACATATATGAATCATTATGAATTATTATTATTTAAATTTCAATATGAGATACACGAAAACATCCAAAGACTAAATATTATATAGTAGAAGTTGATGTGTAATTTAAGATAGATACATGATTGAATTTAAAATTTAAAATTCATATTTGAAAATAAAAATAGTGGTTATATTTTATAATAATAATAATAATAATATAGTAATTCATAAATTTTAAAAATGAATAAGTGTATACAAAGGAATGATATTGTGAATTAAAGCATACAAAGAAAGTATGAAGAAGAAGAAAAAGAATATGAGTACTTTCAACTATGAAAATAAAATAAAAAGAAAAAAAATAATATAGACATGGATTTTTTGTGTCCTCATAACACCTAAGCTGTGTGTTTAGGAAGAGAGAATAATCCAGACATGTTCTATAATGAAAAAGTTTTGAATCAGTATACAAGATTGATATATAATAAAATTTGATGAGGAAAGTTAAATCCTAACTCATTGAAGTACAAGAAAACTGTGAAACTTATTTGTAGAATTTGTAGGAGATATCCTTTTTTATATTAATTTATTATTAATATTGGATACAACTTTATCATTATATCAATAATATATATTATATTGGAATGCATGTTCATGGGTGTTACAGGATCATTGAAAGGATTAGGTGATAATTTTGAGTGGTGAACATGTTTTTTGGGTGTTCTATGTATGTTTCCATTCCCAAATATGTTAATATTCCATAGTGATATCATTAAATTTAATAGTTGATGAATTTTTTCACATTAAATCATTAATTGGATAATTGACTATTTTTATTTGATTAACCCCATATCTCATTGAACCAACACTATCCTATTCAGTAGTGTACTCCACTTGATTTTAATGGACTTAATAATCAAATTAGGTAAATTAATTAATAATTATAGAACATCTTCATTGTGTAAAAGGTTTATTATATCCTTTTTAAGTTCATTAATGACCTTTTTTATGGGTTAAGTTGTTCAATTTCATTGTTCGGGTTCGTTTGTTTCCTTTGTTCTAATGATCGTTTCACTTATATTAATGTTTGGACACACATTAGTGAAGATGGTTGTTGTACAGAATTGAAGCCATGTTTTTTTATTGAACATCCATAAGGTTACATGGCTGTAAATTTAATTTGGTTACTAGGAGTGAGGATGAACCCTTATATAAAACATTAATGATAAACACTTGAATTAATTTAGTGATTTTTCTCATAATTAACTTGTTTTGTGTTATTATTTTACATCAAGTGTACAAAAGTATTACAAAACGAAAAATAAGATAAAATACATATTTAATAATCTAATTCAACTATAAAAATAGTTTCAAGACCATAATTGAAGATGTTAATAGAAATTGAATACCCATCATCCTTGAATGTGGTAAATTAACACATCTCAGTTGGTTTCTTTACTACTAGTATAAAATATGAGTAAAGGATATATGATAACAAATTAATCATTATCATATAAATATTCCTATACATGTAATGTAATGGAGTTTTTATAACATTTGGATGGGGAGAGGTAATGATAGAAAAGAAAACAAATGAACTTGAAAAGAAAATGAAAGAAAGGAAAAGTGGAATTTACCTCTTGAATCAATCGTCCTCGAGATCCTTTTATGGGGAGAGTATTTGGTATTTTGACAAACCATGGGATTTTGGATGTGGGGAAAGATATTGGGGAGATATTTTGGTAGAATATATGAAAGGAACAAGGCTTGAGAAAATTTAATATAATAGGTATAGAGGGGTGGTATTCGTAGTGGAGGAGAGGTGGGTTTTCATAATATTCAATTCCTTAGTTTATTAATTTCCCTCAATCATATAAATATTGATTATTCAAAGTCCATAAATAGTAATATGTTCATGTGAGTTAGATCCAATGGCCATTTACATCATCCATGACTCAAGCATGATGGAAAAATTTTGGTTTTAGAATTTATTGTAAATTATTGCATTTTACTATTCATAAAAATTCAAGTATTATAGAAAATACAAAAAATTCACCCTAACCATATTTTAATGTGTGTAATAATAAAATAACTCCATTTTAAAAAATAATTTTCTATATATTATTTATCTAATTTTTAATTAAAATCATAATTTACTTGAAAAATACAAATTTTAAAACTATAATTGATATTATAATTCTTTGAAAAATTACATAAGGTCTTACAAAATTATTTTAAATCGAGAAGACATAAAATGGTTAATTTATGAACACATTTTGGAAAAATAGATTTTCATTTAAATTAATTAATTAATTGTAATTAATTATTTACTACTTACAAAAAAACCAATACTTCTAATATGGTCATATTATCAAGAATAACATGATTAAATATTATTTATACATTTATAGATGATGATAATATTCTATGGAATGATTTACTATTCATAAGGGTCATATTACTATTCATAATGGTAGGTCACTATTAATAAGTGTATGTAACTATTCACCAAAATTAATGTGTGTCTTATCAGACTAAAAATATCTTACTAATCGCAATCATGTATATCAGATTTTTAAAATTCAAAACACAGATGTGTCAAAATTATGTTTAAAGGCCACACAATACTTAGTGGTTCATTGGGTTGTGATTTCATTTAGTTATAAGACATATTTATAAGAAATGAATCTCCAATGTTAAAACATTGGGTCCTAATATTATTCCCCCATTATAAAATTTTACCCTTGAAATATCAATTTACATTCTAATCCGTAAAATTGTATGGGTATTTTTCTTTCATTTCTTTCCCTAGTTCCCATGATGCCTTTTCATATAAATGGTTCTTCCATAGTACTTTGACCAGGTGTGTACTCTTGATACGTAGAATTTTATCTCTATAATATAATATCTTAATTGGATGCTCTTAGTAAGAAATATCATCCTCCAACTATACCACCTCTGAAGAGACTACATGTGATGAATTCAGTATGTACTTCCTTAAGAGTGACACATTAAAGACATCATTTACTTTGGAGATGGTAGGTGGAAATTCTAGTCGATTGGTCATAGCATGGACTCGATCCAGGATCTCAAAGGGGATGATATACTGGGGTCTTATCTTTCCTTTCTTCCCAAAACTCACGACCTTCCTCCAAGGAGATATGCATTGAAATACCTTTTCTCTAACATTGAACTCAATGTCTCATCGATGATTGTCTACATTACTCTTATGTCGACTTTAGGCTTCCTTATTTTTCTGATGAATGTTTTTCACCTTATCCATCATTTCATCGACCATTTCAATTCCAAGTATCATATGCTCACCGAAATCATCCCAACATGTCGGTGTTTTTCACCTTTTCCCATAAAGGGCTTCATATTGTGCCATTCAGATTCTCGAGTAGAAAGTGTTGTTGAAAGATAATTCAACCAGTGGAATATTTTGGTCACATACTACTTTAAATTTCATAAAACATGCTCGCACTATATCATATAGTGTCTAAATAGTCTACTCAGATTGGCCATCATTTTGAGGATTATAGGCCGTACTAATGTTCAGTTCAGTGCTTTGATCATGTTGGATACTTTTTCAAGACATCAAGGTGAATCTCATCTCTATATTGGATACAATAGATAGTGGAACTACATTCATACTTAGCACCTCTTTGATATATATCCATGAATGTTGATCCAATGAGAATTCATCTCGAATCAAGATAATGTGATATATCTTTATAAGATGATCCACAATTACCCCTATAACATTTAATCCTTTGGACATCCTTAGATGTCTAGTGAAAAATTCTATGGTGATGTTCTCCCACTTCTATGTTGGTATAGGTAGTGGTTGCATCATCCCATTAGACTTCCATCTTTTAGCCTAAACATGTTGACATATGTGTCACTTTGATTTATATTCAGCAATCCCCTTTCTCATATTGTCCCACCAATAGTCCTCTTAGAAATCTTGATACATCTTTGTGCTCCCTAGATGGATAGAGAATGTCGATCTATGTGAATTATTCAGAAGCTCTGTATTTTCTTTGTATTTCATGTACACATAATCATGACCCAAATATTACAAAAAATTCCTCAACAATCATGAACTCAGAGGATTTCCCATTTTTAATGGATTCTGACTTTTTTGGAATTTCCATATCCTTTATTTGAGTATCCTATATTTTCTACAAGAGGGATCATTGAGCGATCATTTGAGAAAGAATTGATGATGTTCCTAAATTAATGATCCACATGTCTATCCTATGAAAATATAAGATGATCAGATACTTTTCAATTATCATCATTGGTAAAGAATGAGGATCCTTTCTACTTAGAACATCTGCCACCTCATTTTCCTTACTAGGATGGTATTTGATTGATCGGTTGTAATCCTTGATGAGCGATATCCATCTTCACTGGTTCTTATTAAGATTTTTTTGGGTGAATATACATTTGATACTATTATGATCAATATATATCTCACACTTCTCCCCATAAAGATAATTCCACTATATTTTTATAGCTAAGATCAAAACCACTAACTCTAGATCACACGTAGCATTGTTTTGCTCAGGGATTTTCAACTACCTTGAAAATAAGGAAATCACTTTATAATTTTTCATTATTACAAAGCCAAAACACTTCTTCGAAGCATCACAACACACCACAAAGAGTTCTCTGCTTTTTTGGAGTGTGAGTACGAGCACCGTGATTAGCCTCTTTTCAACTCCTTAATGCAGTTTTCACATTCCTGAGTCCAGAAAAACCATACTCCCTTCCATGTTATCTTGGCCATTGGGATTGAAAACCATTAAAAGGTCTTCAAAAATCATTTATAATACCCAGCTAGACCAAGAATGCTGCAGATATCGGTTATAGATGTTGGCTTGAGCCACTCTTCAATTTCCTTTTCCTTAGATGGGTCTACAGATATCCATTTTATAGTTATAGAATTCTTAAAAAATGATACTACCTCCCTCCAGATCTCACATTTACTGTAATTTTCATATATCTTCTCCCTTCCCAAATTCTTTAACATAGTATTCAAATTTTCCTAATGTTCCTCCTTGCTCTTGTAGTATATCAGAATATCATCAATAAAAACTACCACAAATTTGTTGAGGTAATCACTAAAGACATTATTCATTAATTCCATGAATATTTCTAGATTATTAGTGATTCTGAAGGGAATCACTATGAATTCATATTTTCCATACCTCATTCAAAAGGAATTCTTGGTAATATCTTCCTTCCCCACTTTTAATTGGTGACATCCTGACCTAAGGTCCACCTTAGTGAAATAACTGGCCCCATGAAGCTGATCAAACAAGTCATCTATCTATGGAAGTGGTACTTGTTATTTATCATGATTTTATTGAGCTCATGATAATCAACATAGAGTCACATTGACCCATCCTTACTTCGGAAAAAAGGGACTTGGACACAGCATGGAGAAGCACTCAGGCGTATTAAACCCTTATCCAAATTCTTTTGTTGATTCTTCTTCAGCTCTCCCAGCTCTACGGTGGAAATTCAATATCTTGTCTTTGATATAGGAAGATATCAATCAATATGTTCAATTGATAACTCAACCTATCAACTAGGAGGAAGACCAGGAAACTCTATGGGGAAAACATCAGTTTAATCCCTCACGATGGGCATGTCATTAAGCACGATTCTCTCATTTTTCTAAACAATTTGATCTAGATATGCTTGCTCATAAGGCAACAAAAACAACACTTGAGATGATGATTCTAAGGGAGATTCATATTCCTCCTTAAACTTGTAATGAATTGGGCGGTGCTTCATGATATGAAGAGTGATCTCCCTTTCCCCAAATTTGATATTGGATTTATATAAATATTTCCAATCCATGCACAACATATCAGCAAACTCCACTAAAGGAAGTATGACAGGATTTTTTGGAATGTTCTATCCAAAAATATTAGCTGAGGAGGAGTTATAAACAATGGATGCAATAATTTACCCATTCTATGTTCTCACAGATAACATAACCTCCAAATTTTTACGTGGTGTTTGAATAGTTCTACTAAACTCTCATGATATGAAATAATGTGTTGAACCAAAATCAAATAATACATTCTCTATTATTGAATTAATAACTAGCATAATTTTCACCACATCATAGTTTGGCTCCGCCTCAGTAGTAGTGATATCATAAGCTCTTCCTTGTTTCCTTGTATATTGTTACTAATTTTCTCTAAAAACCCTTGGCTAGGGGAAATTGTTTTCATAATGCACATGTTCTTGTAGTTATAAAATTTCACCACTGGTGGAGCATTTATCGGATCCATCCATTCTTCTTCTACATTGGTGGGATTTTTCATTTCCCGTTGGCAGTTTTTAGCCAGATGTCCCAGATTTCCCCATTTGAAGAAATTCCAGGTTTCATTTAAACAGTTCTCAGGATGCTTTTTCCAACAATTTTTACACGTGGGATGATCAGTCTTCTTTCCATAATTGAAGATATTTACGGAACCACCCACATTAGATTCCATTTTACCCTTTTTTTTATTGGTCCCACAATGCCACTGATAGTCGTTGAACTTTATTTCAACCTTAAGGGAACAACATAAAATCTTCACATAGCTGCTAAAGTCTCAAATCTTCAATGCTTTTTATAGAACTACTTTGGTCTGCTAAAGAATCAATCCACCTTACTTTCTATTCCTATGAAAAATTCAATGGCATACCTTCCAAGACTTTTCATTTTTTTCTCTATACACCTTGATTGACTCATCTAACTTTTTCTTGAGTCTACGGAACTCTCCTTCCATATTGAGAAGAAGTGTTCAGGGAAAATAATTATTTAAAAACATTCTCTTGAATTCCTCATAATCCATTTAATCAATTCCCACCTCATGCTTTATATTCTTGATTAGTTTCCACCACTGATTGTCTTCCCCATCAAAATTATAGATGGCCAACACTAATTTGTTTTCTGAGCATTGGAGGAAAAATAATATCTTTTCAATGGAGTTATTGTACTATTCTATGAGGAGGGGATTAGAAGATCCACTAAAAATGGAAGGCCTTTTCCAGATGAAGTATTCAATGGAAAATTTCTCATTCCTTGTAGTATGAGGGTGTTCCAAATGATTAAAGTTATTATTAATTACTTGATTCAGTTGAGAAAGTGTTTTCATGATGTTTTGAGAACCCATTCATATCATATCTGGCATATCATTTTGGAAATATTCAGATTCCCTTTTACATTGACTATTGGCATGAGTTCTCCAATTTACCTCCAATAACTAAGAAAAATAACGTGCAATTAGAGGGCTTGAATTTGTAGTTTTTCACCATAAAAAGGTAACATTGAAGATAACCGGATCAAGTTATAAAGGAAAATTATATCCAAACATGTGATTCCCTAGGTTTAAATCTAGGTTATGCTTTATATATTTATTAACATACATTCACATGGGATTTTTTATTCCGCTAATAATGGTTTTTACCAAGCTCATGAATTTATCAAAGAATATCCCCATGAAGTGTCATAACAACAGTGCAATAAGCCCATTTTCATGCACCAGTTCCCATTCAAGTCTATCTCAATGAGGGTTTTTTGGGTTTTACCCTAAGATACATCAATGCTAGATCCACCTTTATCTGTTTCTATTTAGAGAGGGATGCATTTTCTTGATAAAAACTTACTATATAATTACCATAATGCAGTTGTGTTTTCTTATACATAGTCTCATCCTTAAGGTTCTTACTAAAGTTATCTATTCCTAATCTCCAAAAATAACTAGACCATCCTATGATACCAACTTTTCTAACCCTAGCCTTTTACATATAACATTACATTATTTTAAATATAATTATATATCAATTTAGAAGCCAAGGATTGTGAAGTCGTGTGTCTTTGAAGACTAAGTATATAAAACATAAAACATGGGACTAAAAGAAACTTAAGTATTTAATCTTCATAGAGATATACTAACTTCATTTGAGCCCTTACATCTGCATAGGGTATACTTGTGATCACAAGAGCAAAGGGATGATCTCAAAGCCCAGTAAGAAAATAAACATAAGAATAAGATTTTGGCACAAGGGTTAGAGGTCATGATATAATGATATGACATGTAATATATAATCATAACATATAAACATGAGATCATATAAACATGAATTCATAGTAATGTGTAAGAAACATAAATCATGACTTTTTCATGAGTCAAGGATCATTGCACATAGAGGAGCCCTAGTCAAGGATAACCACGAAGACCATTGAACATGGTAGCACAAGTCAAAGCTAACCCCCAATAATATTGAAAATAACGTCTCATGAGACTCAACATTACCCAATTAAATGGAATTATATCTAGTAACACCCATATTGACATGTTTATTAAAATTATTTTTACATAAATAATCATACATAATCAATCATACATCAACATTAAATAACCCGTGGAGAGAAATGGGTATCACATTGATGTCTTAAAGCATAATGAATGTGTGTATCATAAAAGTGTCCATGAGAGAAAATAATTATAACATACATTGACATTAATAATATAAAATATTAATATATCATGGTATGTGATTTAAAACAAATGCGACAACATGTAAGAAGAGTATTTAAGAAATCCATATCATTAAAACATTTTAGTGCAATTTTGAGGAAAATACTAAAGTTTATATAAAATAAAAAAGGGAATAATCATTTATATAAAACCACAATATAAACAAGATGGTTTTATTGATAATAATAATGGTTTTATAAAAACATAGTTTTTCTTAAAAAATGGTATATTGTACTTGAAATTGGGAAAAAAAATTGGATGTTCCCTCAAAACAGGTTTTCATATCATATAGTATTAAGAATGGAATCACTTAAAAACATGTATATAATCAAAAGAGATTATTGAAAGGTTATTTATGAATGATTCTGGAGAAGATAAATAGTATGTATAAGTTTAACAAAAAAGAAAATACAAATTCATTTTGGTAAAAATAATGATAGAGCTACCTGAAGGAATAATGGTGACTCTGGTAAAATCATTTATAGAATATCGACATGGTATCTAGTATACATAGTAGTTATTTATGAGAGGTAAATGGGATTATCATAAATTATAAGTTTTTATGTAAGTTTGGGGGAGGTACAAAATCATACCCCATCATTAGATATTACACATAAAAGGGAATAACATATAGTCCATTATTGAATAAAAGTTAAATAGAGAAGATCACTTACCTTAAGTATGATAGTGTTCTCTAGTTGATATTAATGACATTAATTACCAAATTAGGTTCATTAATTAATTATTCTAGAACCACTTTTATGTGTTAATTATTTATTATAACATTTTTAATTTATTTAATGATCTTTTTAATGGGTTAAGTGGTTCCATTTCATTGTTTGGGTTAGTTCATTTCATTGGTTTTAATGATCAGTTCACTTATATTCATTTTCAGACACACATGTATGATTATGGTGGTAGCCAAAAATTGAATTTATATTTAATCATATAACATCTATAAGTTAATATAGTTGTAAATTTAATTTGTTAACTTACAGTGATGTTGAATCATTCTATAAAACATTAATGATAATCTCCTGATTTAATTTGGTGATTTTGCTCATAATTAACTTGTTTCTTATTATTATTTTACATCAAATGTTAAAACGTATTAAAAAACAAAACATAAGATAAAATACATATTTAATAGTCTGGTAAAACCATAAAATGGGTTCATGACCAGAATTGAATACGGAAATTGAAATTGAATACTCGTTATCCTTGAATGTGGTAAATAAATACATCTTGGATTTTTTCTTTAATACTTGTATAAAAGAAGAGTAAAAATGGGATGATAATAAATTATTCCATTATAAAAAAAATCTAGTACATTAAATGTAATTTAATGTTCATAAAATTTTTTTGGGGAGAGGTTAGGATAGGAATGAAAATAGGTGAACTTGAAAATAAAATGAATGGAAAGAAATGAGGAATTTACCTCTTCATTAAGTCTTCCTTGAGAGCATTTTAAGGGGAGAGGATTTTGTCTTTTGAGGAGACTAAGGGATTCTGGATGGGGGGAGGATCTTTGGGAGATATTAGGTAATAATTTAGAAAAGGAATAAGGCTTGAGAGGACTGAAGATAAGAGGTAAGGAGGGGTGGTATTTATAGTGGGGGAGAGGAGGGTTTTCATAATATTAAATACTTTAGTTTATTAATTTTTCTCAAGACTAGTAATAGTGATGACGAAATGACCAAAAACAGTAACATGTGCATGTGAGTTCAATATAATGGTGATTTACATCATCCATATCTCATGTAGGATGCAGAAATTCAGGTTTTAGCATTTATTGTGAATTATTGTATTTTACTATTCACCAAAAAGTCAAGTATTTTAGAAAAATCCCAAAAAATCTCCCTAACCATATTCAATTTCTATAATCAAAAAATTAAATCAATTTTTGAAAAATAAATTTTTAAATATTATTTATTCAATTTTTAATTAAAATCATAATTCACTTGAAAAATACATATTTTAAAACTATAACTGATTTTATAATGCATTCATTAATTACATAAGGTCTTATAAAATTATCATTAATCTAGAAGAAATAAAATTGTTTATTTATGAAAACAATTTAGGAAAATACATTTTCTTTTAAATTAATTATTTATGACTTACAAAATACTAATCCATTTACTATGGTCATATTATCACTTATAAGATAACAAAATATTATTTATTCATTCAAGGGTGAGGTTACTATTCCATTGGATGATTTATTATTCATAATGGTTATATTACTATTCATAAGGGTATGTCACTATTCATAAGGGTAGGCTACTATTAACCAAGAATTTAGTTTGTCTTATTGAACTCTAAACATCTTACAAATCACAATCATGTATGTCAGATTATTTAAATTCAAAACAAAGAAGTGTAAAAATTATGTTTAATGGCCACACAATACTTATTAGTTCATTGTTTCATGATTTAATGTTGTTATTTGACATATTTATAAGAAATTAATTTCCATTGATAAAACATTTGGTCATTACAGGAAATTTTTCCCCAAGGTTCATCAGACCTTTTCTATTACTGTGTAGGGTAGGCAAGATGTAAAAACTTTGGGCTATACCTCTGTAGTTAGAGCAGGTGTCCTACATCTTCCATGTATCCTAGCTAAGGAGATATGTACATGACACATCACACATCATTGGCTGGGGTGAGCTGAACCTTAATTATGGGGATACTTTTGTGTAGTTTTCGATTGAGATCGAGGATCGACATGATAGGACCCTCCGTGAGTGATCGATTCCTATAGTGCACCATTAGTGGCTACATAGTAATATCCATGATAAAACATGGGAGAGGGATTATCAAGTTCATTCTCATACTCCAATCTATTTGGGAATACCTTAGTATGGATTTTGGACACATAAACCTTTATGGTTGGCACCCCGGGCCTCAGAATCGCATGTTGTATTAGAATTAATCCTAAATGGGTTACTAGATTAGATATCTAAGGTAACCGTTTCATTTAGGATGGGGGGTTTACCCTAGGTACAACATAAAATTAGTTGGCATGAGATTTTAATGAAAAAACATGGAAATGTAGTAACATAAATAAAATAGTTATATAAAATAATTTTATTTTTCAAATCGCTATAACTCACGAATGGTGACTCTGATTAAAAATATTAGAACACCGTTGAGCTTGTGAGGGAGTGATTTCCTTAGGTGGAGCCTAACATTGTCTAGTGTGGGCCAACTATGGCAATTAGATTTTGAGACATGACTGTAAGTAAAATAATAAAATAAAGATTATTTTTTACTATAACTAATAATCGTTAACTCGGGTTTGAAATCTGATGGTACTATTGAAATCGTGAGGGTGTTCTTTTCTTTGGTAGGGCCTAACCTCGACTGGCGTGGGATGAGGGTAAATGTTTTTTGGGGATTTAAATAAAAATAAAACAATCCTAATAAAGTTTATTTTATTCGAAAATGTTTTTCTCTAATGCAACAACGATCCAGTTATTTCATTTCCTAAATAAAATAGCAAAATG
Source organism: Viscum album (assembly GCA_963277665.1). Classification (NCBI taxonomy): domain Eukaryota; kingdom Viridiplantae; phylum Streptophyta; class Magnoliopsida; order Santalales; family Viscaceae; genus Viscum; species Viscum album. The sequence continues at coordinate 714,778,890 of OY728133.1, read as the reverse complement.
ATGATGCAAATCAAGTGTAATAGAAATGTTATTTCATTTCGTAAATTAAAAAATATAATGATGTGATAACTCAATTTAATAGAATGCTAAAACATGATTCCTCCATTATGTGGATTAAAAAAAAGATAAGAGATCAGTGGAGGATCTAGAGGTTTTCTCTGAAGTCTTAGTGGAAACTCATTGGTGAACGACAAGCGGAGACAAATTACAATCAATGACAAATCAATGAACCAATTAAGATTAGACATTGGTGGATTGATGAAAAATGAATGCAAGGATCACCCTTCATTATTGATAGATCCAAACCCAGGTATGGGTTTTAATTCTATGTTAATTCTTTCCTTCCTTTTTCTTTGGTTTGAGCAAGGAATGTGGATCAACCCACGAATAGGTTGACCCATGGATCGATCATTTTTTTACGGGTTGAGATTTGACTTGCAGAAAATTTTGGGATTTTGTATCCCATAATGTATTATATTCTTTTTCAAACCACCTATAAGGATGAACCATGGAAACCCGAAAAAAGTTCATGGTACGTCCTTCATGTGTTCTTTGTGCATTCTTCATTGATACCTTATACCCATTCTATGTGGTGATGGTAATTTGTGGTCTAGGTGGGACCATAGTGGCAGGATAACCTAGGGAAAGGGTTTTCGGCTGAAGGGTCGGTGGTGGTGGAACCCACGTCAGATGTCATGGGTTTTGTATCAGAGCTACCAGTAGGTGGCTCAGTTGGATACGGCTAGGATACACATCCTGTAATGGAGGGCCACTATCCATCTAATATATAGAAGGGGCATCATGACAATACCATGAGGAATCAATGAAGTGGACCAGCCGCATTGCATCTAGTGGTCTGTATGTTCCAAAAAAACACAGCAAGCACTACGTCTTGGGTTGGACAGAGTCGGTGTGCCATCATGGGTTGGGCCAAGGGAACCGGGTGGCTGGGTAGCCAAGGGAATTGGTCCACTAGGTGGACTAGATATAAGAAAATTGGCCCGCCAGTGCGGGCTAGGCCAAAAGAGGATAGGGCAGCTAGGCGGGTTGGTGGGCTAGACCCACTGGCCAACAATATCAGTCCAGAAGGCCAAATATCCATGGATGGTGGGTCAGGATAGACCAGATCAACCTGACCAGGTCATACCGACCCGATCAGGATGTACCCAGGCTGAACCGACTACTTTTCAGTAAAATGAGCAATACTTCCAAACCATACATCGGTGTTTGGACCCTCACAATGAGACGATCCTATTGACACACTCCAACTGAGTTTTCATGGATGTTGGGATATGACCGATGGCTTGAAGAGTAGATTCCCTCATAATCAAGATTGTTGGGAGTGGGAATGATGCAGCTGGCTAGGATAAGAAGGAAGTGAGGAGCTGATCTCAGTGGCCCAGCAGACCTCAGTGACGAGCGACCCCTAAAGGACCAATAGAAGAGTTGACCTTTGTGGATCAGTATACCATAGTGAAGATCAGACCTCAATTGACCAACATACAAGAAAACATCAGTGAAAAATCAGACCTTAGTGGTCCAGCAAACAATTAACCCCCAATGGACTAACAGATGAGCGGGACTCGGTGGCCCAATAGACCTTAGTGACAATCAAACCTCTATGGCCTAATTGTCCACAATGGATCATTGAGGATGATTCCTTCCGCAGTACGAGATGTCCAACATTACAATTGATAGTGTTACTTTCTATACTTTAGGTATACCTATGTGAGATAACTCTAGTGACTCTCTTGACTATAATTCTTAGAGGATACACATCGTGTACCTCTTTGGTATTATATTTTGTGTATTGATTTATGGTATACCTTAGTTGTTTGGGGTCCCTAGTGAGTATTGTTTTACTCACCCCTACACGAGCTTCACTTTCAGGTGTCGTGTCTTGTGTAGACGATCGACACTTTGATGGAGTCCTTGGAGGATTATGGTTAAGTGGTTCTTAGAGTTAACCAACAAACAAGATGTGCTTCTACAACTTCAGACAGCTGTTTAATATACGTACACATCAGGTGGATTTTCTTGGAGAGGTGTTCCGAATACCTGGACTTTTACTTTCCAATTTCACATTGGATTGTATTCCGGCCTAGTTTACCTTCAGTTTCTACTATCATACCTTGTTTTTTTTACTTAGTGTTTTAATTTTCCAATATCTATGTCTGGGATTTGGGTGTGTGTGTATAGTTACATTGGAAAATGCCTTCCATTTGTTTGGGATATACCTACTCAGAGCTAGTCGTCAGCCCCAGGCCTATGGGAGGTGGGCTTGGGGCAGTCATTGAATGAGCCCTAGGAGATGGTTCATTAGAGTATATTAGTGCGCTTCAAGTTATTATATGATAATTACAAACACCTTGAAACATTCTGAATTACATTGAGATAGCATCTGATTTACACCAAGCTAACCAAATACAGTTTCTAGATAAATTATGTTAACTTTGTGGTTCATGTCATCTTAGTGACTTTAGTGTCAATACACCCAAATTAAGTCATAGATGTGATATATTGAGAACAACACTTGAACTTATTTAAAATTCAATGATATGAGGGTTTAACTGGTTATTATAGGAATTTTATCTAAGATTTATCCCATTTGGGAGCATCAATGTCTAGGATAACCCGAGAATGGGTGAAGTTTGTTTCTTATGATGCTTTTCAAGGATATTTTCAGGAGATAAAATGTAAGAAGGCCTTAAAAAAATATGCTCACTTTACCTATTCCGGGTAAATGATATACCATGTACTAGATGCATTCAGAGAAGGACATAGAGAACTTCTAATAGAGGATGATCGTGTGGTTTCTTATGGATCCAAGTAGTGTAGAAGGAATTACCCTACTTATCATCTAGAGGTTTTGGAAGTGGTACATGACCTGATATGTTGGAGACACTATCTCATGGGTAAGAGGATTTTGGTATACATAGATAAGAAGAGCCTCAAGTACATATTTTCTTAGTGATATTTGATCCTTTTAAAGAAGAGGTGGGTCAAGTATCTGCAGACTATTGAAATTTGGATTATCATACACACCCGAAAACAGAAACATCATTGATAATTATTTGAATCGAAAGACAAAAAAATTGGTTGTACATGAGTCTTGTGATGAGTGTCATATAATAAACCTATTTCTAGACATGCGTATGGATGTTCAAGAATCTGAGGAGTGAGTAACTCTGACATCAATATATATTTTACCCATTCTTTTTTACCAGAGTATGACCAACCATTTTTTAGATCTAGAGGGGTTTTTCAAAGAGAAAAATTATATGGTGGGGAGATAACATTAGGATTTTCTCTCAGTAGTGGAAATTCTCTTCTTTTCTGTGGATGAGTATGTGTTCCTATGGTCTTGCATGGGGAGATGATGAGGGAGTTTCATTCCCATAGATGGGAGAGGCATTTTTTATACGGATGTATTATGATATATATTGAGAGTACTAGTGGTTAGGAATGAATAAGGTACTGGAAAAATCATGGCTAGATGTTTCACTGCTCTACAGGTAAAAGGTGAGCATTAGAGGCCATCTAGGCTTTTGCAGTCCTTACCAAATATAGAGTGGAAATTGGATCATGTCACAATGAATTTTGTGACATTACTACCTTTTATTCCCTATTCTAATGATGTTTTATGGGTTATCATGGATAAATTAAATAAGGTTTCCCACTTATTACCTATTAGGTAAACCTTCAATGCTGATAAACATGGAATTAATAATGTTCAATAGGTGGGTTGGTCTCACAGTTTTCTAAGGAGTATCGATTTATATAGAGATCCTCAATTCACATTAAAATTTTGGTAGGGTCTTCAAAAGTCTCTAGGATCACGGGTTCTTTTTTTAACATCATTTCACACACCAAATAATGGTCAGTCTGTGCAAAACATTCAGGTTTGGGAGGATATTGTAGAATCCTATGTTTTTTTATTTTGATTTTTCATGGTAAAAAAAAACAAACACTTGTGGAGTTTTATATAATAATAGATTCATGGAATTGATATACATAGAATCTTTTTTGGCTTTTTATGGATGGTCGTTTTGTTCACAAGTTTATTGGATGGAGTCAGATGAGCTAGCACTTATTGGGCCTAGTCTCATGAATGAAACATCTGAATGGGTTATGTTGATTAAAAATGGTTATTGACCACATAGAGTTGGCATAAATCATTTTATAACCATTATATATTACCTATAAATTTCATGTTTGTTCATATTTTTTTTCTTCAGGTGTCACTAAGATTGGGAAAATTCCATGTTGAGAAAGAGGGAAATCTAGAGCCTATATTTTTCAAGATGTTTGAAATATTTTCAAGGGTCAGTAAAATGGGATACCATATAGTCCTTACACATCACTATAGTGACATTCCTGATGTCTTCAAATGTCACAACTATGAATATATCATCTTGTACAATCCCATGTGGTGGACGTAGTAGATGTCGATATTTTTTATGATGCTTACTTTGAGGAGAATCTGATAAGGGTTTTGGATCGTAATGATAAATATGGACTACCGTTGGTTTGGTTCTAATGGAAGCATGGGAGAGATTCAGATGAGAAAAGGTATAGGGAGTATAATATGTGAACATAGTGGCTAGACATGTTCACTGAGACCTCCTAATGATGCTCAGGCAGCTCAAAGACGAGCAGTTATAAGGTGGGGGATTTTGTAGGATCCTGTCTTTTTTCAAGTATGTCTCTCTCTCTCTGATTATTTCATTATTATTTTCTTTCAGTTGTAGTTTCATCATGATATTTTTTTGAATAAATTCTATGTTTTTTTCATGTAAACTTGATAAATAATCGGGATTATCCATGAGGATATTCTTGTTGGATAAAATGAAATAGTTTTCGGGCATGAATTCTTGTCTGAATTAATGGATTCAGTGTATAAATGGGGTAATTGTTTCTTGTGTTCATAGTGATATGAGAAACATTAATAGAGGTTTTGATTATTTAATAGGAAAATGGGCTGAAAATAAACTGTATAAAATTTACATGTTGTGTAAATGGATTAAATGTTGTGTAATTTTTTGATGGATTTAAGAATATAAATCTGAGGTTATGTGGGTTTCTGTGTATTCCATTAAAAACATTTGCATGATGTGTAAATTACATGACATATAAATGCCCAACCTACTATTTTAAAATTATAGTTTGGATTAATTTTTATTATTTCTACTATAGCTTCACTCCTATAATACATAGGGAATTCACCATGTGATTTTGGGGTTCCAACTTCCTTTCTAGATGTCTCGTTTGTGTGAGAAATATCTAATAAGTCTTTTTGTTTAGGTTTCTTCCTTCTCATCCATCTTATCCAATTGTTGTGGTAAAATCACTTGGACGATTAAATTTTTGATCTTCGAATTGACCAGTTTAGATCTAGGAACCTTTTTTAAATCATCCACACCTTCTTCCTCATAAGAAATTTTTCATTGGAATCATTTTTGGATTGTCGGTAAAAGTTATGTGGTCTAAATCTAAATCTTATAGTTTGATAATTTCCAGGTTTGTGAAATATTGTGATTGTTCCATCATCTATTGTTTTCAAATTAATGAAATTAACAAAAGGAATTATTCCTCAATGTACATTAGTTTCAAATGATTTCTTAACAAGATTATAGTTTCCAATGGGGTGAGAAAATTTTGATTATAATTGAATTGGAAAGCATCTAAAAGTGGTTTTAGCATGACATGTGATGTAGGGTGATTTCTTATTATAGAATCCCTAAATTGTGTATTATTCATTATTGATATATTTTTCAATCAAATTTGAATTAAATAACATGTGGAATATGAAAGATGAATATAAATTTACATAATTAACCACTGAAAATTATGATGTTAAATTGCCATATCCATATTGTATGTCATGGATTTTTTTAATGTTTTAATGGTTATATATTGGGTTCATCCATAGAACTTTCACATTTATATTCTATAACGCTGATATTGAGAAGGCTCGAACCAATCCTATTATTTAATTCATTTGTTGAGCGGGTATGCGTAGAACCATGTTGTAATGATTATAGGTATTTGACCAATAATGTTGTAGTGCTAATTGGGCTTTAACCCAGATTTTTTTTTATGACTATACCAAGGTTATATGCTTGTGGTTGGAATTTTCTTAATAAATGATCATATATATTCCAGTATTGTGAAAGTTAGGTTATTTTACCTTGGCTATATGTTTTTGGATGGCCTGGTCATAATATATTCTATGAGGTATTCCAAAATGGAGCAGAAGCAGGTTGTTGTTATATTATATTAATTTTTAAATTAATTAATATTCCAGATTACCAATTTATTTCATACACTTGTTAAATGATTGTTTTTTTATTCATGGTGGTGTTGAAAAACTTATTTATACTCACACCATATTTGGTCCATCACTTTATACCCGTTCATATTTTGTGGATACAGGTTTGGAAAAGAAAAAAGGGACTTGCTTTTGATTTCTTGTTTTCATATGGGCTGATGTTTGGATATGGGACCGATGTGGGGTTTGGGACGTTGAACATTGATTCTTTTAATGGATTTTTCTAGAATTTTTCTTTTATTTTTCTAGCATTAAAATTGATAACATTCCTACACATCATTATATTATTCCTTATTTATTTATTATATCATTAAGTTGGATTTTATTTGTTGTATTTTTCTATGTATTAAATTTCATTATTTCCTTTCTATGAGGGGTTTATATACTATTTTGTCACTTCATAACCGGTGGTATAGTATCCCCACAATACTTTGCACACCCCTTCTTCTAGTTTAAATCCTTTGGTGTATAGGGAGTCATCTGTGAGCTCTCATAACAGACCCTCTATAGCCATGTAAAAGAGTGAAAGATTGGGGGAAGTTATAGGAAGACTAGGAGAATTATTTGGTTGCACAAAACAAACTCTTTCATAATTGGAATACCTTCAATTTTGAGTTTGTTCACAACAATATGAAATACATACACCTTTTTAATATGAATCAAGACCCATAAAAGGGATATAATTTCCCTTAAATGTTCATATTTATCAACACGCTAATAGCTAGTCATAGGTTGTTTATAATATCAAATTTAAATTCCGTTCATTAGAATTTGATTTTGAATTTATATAAAGAAATCCAATCCCTGTGTAAAATAACATCAAATTAAACTATATGGTTAATAATTGTATATTCAGGACACATATTCCTACATATTTTAATTAGAGAAGAATCATAGAATTAAAATTCTTTCATCATACAATTTAGAGATTTCACTATGAATTTAGCATCTAATCATTAAGGTTGTAATTTGACACCCTTATCAAATTATTCTAAAAAAATTGGTTATATCTAGAATCAAACAAGACATTATTTGTTCTAGAGTTGATCATACGTTTACCTTTAACCACTTCTTTATCATACCCTACATCGATAATAGTGATCACATAATACATCCCTATAATTTTATAATTTAGAGGTTATTGAGATTGATAATCATCATTTACCATCAATTTTATTCTATGTAGATTTATCTCCCTTCACATCCTTAGATAAATTCTACCCATCACATCAACATTAAATTTCCCTATGTACTTCCTTTATGCACTTACATAATTCACTAGTACCCATTAGTAATTTTACTCCATGCTTACTTCCCCAAATCTGGATTAAATGAAGATTCATCTATATTCCCCTATTGTTTTTATTTTTATAATTTATTTTGAACTCAAAATTTAATTAATTATCAAAACCATGAGATTAATTGGTGATTATGATCCTTATTTCAACCTTGAGATCACATCAAACAATTTTTTTATAACTATTTAAGTCTCTTGTGGGTAACTTCATTCAATGAATTGGGTTCAAACCACTGAATAATTAATCAATATTTCTTTCAAATTAGATGATAATACAAAAATCATGTCTCTCAAGTCTTGTAAAATTTCTTATATAGGTAATAATGTGTTCAATAGAATCATTATATAAATCATGGAATAAATTCTTTTTTTTGTATAATAAATATGAGTAGATAAATTGTTGAAAAATAACCTTATAATCTCAACCAACTCTATAGAGTCAATTTCATCCCATTTTCTCAAGTTATTGATTAGAGGATACCATTGATCTATTTCACCTTCCAAATAATAGTAATCCAAAATAACATACTCATGTTTTAATCACTAGAAAATGGAAAATATATTTCCTGTGGTACTAATCAATTTCTAAAAAATTAGTGGATCAACACAGATACTAAAAGAAGGTGGATGTTTCATTATGAATAACTAAACCCACAACAATTTACACTTTTTAACATTTGGATATTTAGCACGATTCATAGTCCAATAATGTTTTTTAAGTATAGAAACATGCTTTTTCATTCCATATCTCATAACATTCAGTTTCTCTTGATAAATATAATTCAATTTTCCATCAAATTCAGAGATAAAATGACTTGTTAAAGTTACAATGATGGAATAAAGTAAAAATAATAATTTAATAACAATAATCATAGTGGGAAACCACATAATACAAAATATAATTAATATTATTTCTAAATCAAGAAAATTATTTTTAAATCTTGGACACCTTAAGTATATACAAGGCCATCCATTTTAATAATCTATTAAAATACATAACAATGGATCATACAGAAAATGTGATTTAACCTAAGAATATCCACTGGTATTGTCTCTCTATGTGTATAGATGTAGACCCACTCATCATGACCCGATGGTGGTCGATTTAATGACCAATCCACCTCATTAATAATTGTTAAAAATTGGTGAATCTCTACAAAACCCACATATAATTTCTAGTATCTAGATATGGATGTTTTTAGTAAGAAAAACATGATATAATATTTTTCATATGTTAGGATTTTATATCATTATTAGGATAATACAAATGGTCTTCACTAAATTTTCTAACCATAGTTTAAAAATTGCACATTTCCCTCATACCAATTTAGGAGAACCAACCATTTCATAAATAATTACTAAATATTATTATATGAATTCTCATTACATATCATAAAAATCCTTACTATAACATGAGAAAATAGATCATAAACTTATTATAATATCATGTCATAAATTACTTTCATAAAGTATAGAATAATGATAATTAAATAAATCTTCTACCAAGGATACTCACCAATGTAAGGATCTAGAAAGTTATCAATGGAATTTCTATATTGATGTTTCATATTTAGTAAAACACATAGACCACATAACAAAAGAATAAAATTATTATATTTATTTTAAAAAACATCAGGGAATATATATTTCCATAAGAAGATAAAATATTACCATAGGATAAAAATAAAAAATAAGATCACTAAATTATAAAAATTTGGAGTAGCTCGAATGACCAAAATTACCATACTCTGAATCAACAATGTAGAAATGAAGCAGAATATTAGTAATGAAATATGCACTTTGAAAATGAATATATATATATATTTAAGTCTAAGATTAATAATAAGTTAATGAATAATGAATGAAATATGAGGTATTTATAGGAAGTAGGGGACCATACAAATATGAAATATCTTGCATTTTGAATAGTAATCTAACCATTGGAATAGTTACTGACCATTGGAATAGTAGTCTGACTACTAGGAATAGTTTTATGATCATTATAATAGTATCCTCACATATGGATGTGTAAAATAATATTTATGTATCTTATAAATTCAATATATGATTATTTATCTCATAATACAAGTAAATGAATGTTTTAAAAATTATTTATAATGTTTTATTTGTTTTTTTAAATCATAAATGTTTTAATTTTACTATTTAAATTAATATTATAATTTAATTTTCTTTCATAAAATAGAACTATAATTTAGTATTATTTTCTATTACAATGATAATATATATTTTTTGAGGTCCTAATTAATTTTTACAAGTGTCAGAAAATTGATCATAATATATAAATTGGTATTTTGATAATAAATGAGAAATTTATTTTAAAATTAATTTTATTATATTTATATTATTATACTCTTAAAATGGATTTCATTTTTTTAATATCAATATCATAAAACGGATCGATTTTTTTTCAGAAATATAAGGATTTTTAGTGATATGTGTAAAACAAAAAAGAATGATATTTATCATTATAAGAAAAATTCATAAATGTTTTAGTCATTTATAATGTAAGAACATGTTATTTTTATTTCACATGTACTGTCTAATTTATGATGTCAAAATACAAAAACTAATGACTGTATTGATCCAATATAACAAACTAATGATTATATTATTCAAAACCAACCCTTCCCATTATAAATACTACCCCTCACAATCTCTTCTCCTCAAAACATATAAAAATTAGATTTTACCTAATATATGACCAATTCCACTATCAATAATCTCCCCCATGACCTAGTTTTACTATTATCCCCAAAATTCCAACTCCATGTTCTTTAAGGATTATTTCACAAAGATGTCATTTAAGTGGTACTATCTATATTTCTTCAATGTTAAAATCATTTCTTACTCTATCATATCCTTAACTCACTAATAAAATATGAAAAAATGACTCCAATATCATTAATATACTTTAATTCTTTTTGTTAATGGGATATTATACTTCTACCATCCATTACATTGATTTATAAATAAAAGCATTGTTAAACAATTTTTGGTACAACACCTCAATGAACAATGTACCTCATTTTCACTACCACATTAAAGGATGGTGATAAAAATATTTTTACGGTAAAATATTATTCTAATAATTTTTTAAAAACTTATTACATGCAATTTAATATTTTTATTATTATTTAATTAAATAAAAATAATATAGTTCCTAAGGGTTTGTAAAAAACTTAAATGAATTAACTATAAAATGTTAATGTTTTTAAAATGAATTTTCATAATCTTGGAACCCATATGGGTATTTTGGAACATTTAAATTTATATTAGTACAAGAATACTATTTTACTTTCATTCTATAGTTCTTGTATCATTTTAAATGAAAGTCAATAATTATGTTTAATTGATCTAATCATGGATCAATTAAATGAATTCTATCAGAATAGCTAAATTAGTCCTCATATATCAATAAAATGTTTTAAAATGAACATATTAGAATGATAGTAAATAAAATATAGATGTAATTTTTTGGAATTATGTAATTAATTAATTTCATTTTATTATACCTAAAATTAAGAGAATGTGAAGAATGATTCTGGAATATAAGGTAAGGGATCTCTCTGAACAACCCCATTTTTAAGGGTTATTATTTATCTCTATTACCCTACTTTCTCACTCTAAATCATTTATTTACTTCATATATATTTTGTATATATGTCTGATACATATGTACCTAGCTTAATTCATCTTGCTATAATAAGGATTTACATGTTTTAAGGGGTTTCTTTCTGAATTTCTCTCTATAAGAAAACCCTATTAAAGGGAGTTTCTCTATTTATTACCATATTATAAGTAAATCTACCTAAATTTATTTAAACCACTCAGGATTATATAATTTCTCATTTCATCATGGAAATACATATTATTTAATTTATGGTTTTATCTAAGTGATTAATCCCTTACCACCTTTAAATTCTCATTACCCATATTTTGAAGGCCCTTCTTAAGAGTTGCATAACTAAAGGGATTTCTCCACCATTATTCAATTATTTAATTCACATAGAAATAATTTCTCATGAACAAATATTATGATTTTCCATGAATAATAAATTCCAATGTTTTATATATACCTTAATTATATTCAATCTTGTTATGCTATATGTCATGGTAATGTAATACCTTTAATTCCATAGGTAATACTTATGTTTAATAATTATGTTCAACTTCTTCATTTTGTAGAAAAATGAATGTAAATTCTATAATGGTAACATCTATATAGTTCTATAATTCATTGGGTAATGTTTTTGTCTCATGATACAATATTTATGTGGTTGGGGAATGAACTAAATCCATTATGGTACAATGTACACTATGTGATGTTTTCTTGGTGGTTAGCCTTGAATTATGCTTATGTCATGTTATATATTTCTTATAATTTCTTATAATTTTGTTATAATATGATGTCTCATTCTTTATGTTATGTATCCAAATGATTATTCATGATCCTTTACTTTTAGCATATCATGTTATGCATACTAATTCAAATTCCATTCTTTATAACCATGATTATTCTCTTACAAGGATTAATAGATCGCCTGTTTCATTTATATATTCCCCAAGTTATCCTATATAGTTTTAAGATCTCAAAGGGATTTAAGAGATCATTATGGGTAATAAAATAAATATTTTTAGGTTAGTTTCTTTAATTGTATTATCAACTTAGTCATCCGACAACACTAGGATACATGGTATCTGAGTTGTCTTTATCAGATAATTACGTTTAACAATAATTTATTAAAATTTGTAAAAGTATTGGGGCACTATTTTCAATATTAACGAAATTGATAGTTATTTTTTGGACTAGGAATAGAACAATTTAGTGAGATCCATAATGATAAGCCTAAGAATATAAAAATTTCATAGAATTTTAGTAAAGTATAGAGCGAGTGGTTTACAAGAAATTATATCCTTGTCTAGATCCTATAAGTTTAAGTGGATCTAGAATAATTATACCAAGGGTTAATAACCACAAAATGGTTATATATGGTGTTAACATGATCATGACCTAGTGCATGAAATAGAGGTCTTGTTAAAAACCTATTTTGACACTCTCGAGGGATATGCTTTTATAAATTGACAATCTTTTTATGAAACGTTATGAAGGACATTAATATATTGATTTATTAAAAAACTAATATGAAAATTTCCAACGATTACATTGATTGAATCCTAGATAATCGTAATTTTTGAATTACATTCCATTTATATGTTATTCTATATAGGTTTATCTTTTCCCTTTTATGGTGTTTTATTTTAAGTTTTCTCATCCATAAGTTGGTTTTGGATATAGTAAATGACTATAACTAAAATAAAATATTGAAAGTTTTTCTCATAGTATATTACTAATATTTAAATGGTCTATAATATTAATTTTAATAAAACTATACATATCCTTCATGTTTAGTTGAACTACACAAACTCAACCTCAAAATATTAGGGTTGATCTATCTGTGAGAATAAAAAATAAAGAAATTATTACATCCCAAGATTATAACACCCCCCACCTCAATGTTTGTGGATCGAACCTACTAGAAAATATTTTATTTATTTATTTATTGATTTTTCATATTATATATGGAATGTATTTTCTATCCTTGTATAAATCTATGATCATTTTTTGGAGATGGAAATCACTCTCCACATCCCAAGTCATACTCTGATTCTGTAGAAGTGTAAGGAGGATTATGAATCTTTTTTGGAATCAAAATCTAAGGTGTCGATATTTTTTTTCTTATGATCAATAATGTCCTGCTTAAATGAGTTATCTAAATGATGGAATCATGCTCAAAATAATTCCCATTGTAAGGGACTAATTTATTATCTAAATAATTTCATTTTCCTCCTCCTCGCTGAGTTATTGAGTTCTCAGTTGAACATATACATGGATCAATATCAATATCCCAAACTCTATATATAATGTGTACTAGTGAGTTAGATGAAATAAATAAGTAGTCATAATAGACTCCGTAAAATGGCTTTATATACCTGAGTTATTTAGAGTGGGGTGTGTCAATCCTCTTCTTCAAGAAGAAGGACCTTCCAATGCACCGTTACATTGATTATCATGAATATAAAATAATAAATATATAGAACAATTTTAACATTCCAATGATAGATGACTTGATCGGTAAACTATATAAGGCTCGATACTTCTCTAAGGTCCACCTTCTGTTTGGATATTACCAATTATCTCTGATGAAGGAATATATTTCTCTGGAATATTATTGAATGATGTGTAGACATTATGAGTTCAAACTAATGACCTCTAGAATCATTGATGCTCTAAAACACATTATGTGAAAAATCATTACATACATTAGAGATTATCATATAATTTATTTGGCATTATTTATATGATATATTATGATATACTATAAAATAAAGGACGATTATTGGTAGAATTTGAATACAATGTTAAAAACATTTTGAAAAGAGAATCTATATGAAATTTATAGTAACTACAAGTTATGCTTAGAGGAAGTATCATTCTTTAGTAATTCAATCACAATAAAAGGGTTTCCTATAAATCCTTCTATGAAAAAGGATATTGAAGAGTGTCCCCAACTACTCTCTATAAGAGAGATTCATAGTTTCCTTGGACTATCTAGGTATTTCTTAAGATTTGTGAGAAAGTTTCCAGTATTGTCAAAAAAACTAACCAAGATCAATTATAATGAAGTAATGTTTTTCAATACTAATGAGTGTTATTATGGCTTCTTGGAATTGAAAAAGTGGATTATGACTACACTAGTACTTACACTACCCTCATGTGGGGATGTTTGTGTCATATAAAATGATGATTAAATGAAGGATTTGTGTAATGTACTAATGAAAAATGACAAATTGATAGACAAAATCTCAAGGGAGTTGGAATTTCTTAAGAAGAAATATCTATTGTATGATCTATATTTGGATGAAATGATCCTAAAATTGAATATTTTCAATTACTATCATTATGGGGAGAATTGTAAAATATATATGAATCATAAGATACAAAAATATATATTCATACCAAAGGATATTATTATGCACCGGTGAAGATAGTTAGAGATGATAAAGGACTATTAATGCTCAATCCAATAACATCCTTAGAACGAAATTAAAGTGGCTAATGCTCCAAGAAGGATGGATCTGAAAACCCTATTAATAATGTGAATTGAAAATAATAAAATATTATTAGACTAGAAAAGGTTGGATAATGGGATTTAGAAGGATGAAAAATAATCATTTAATTATCAAATGATTACCCAACCATCTATATGGATGAATATATTGGATGGTCAAATTGATTATGTGGAAATATAAGAGATGGTTGATTCTATAATAAAATTGAAATCCTAAAAGTTAAAAAATGATGAATAAAGAGTAGTAAGATTTGGGTCACTAATATATTTATTATAAAATCATAATATAAAGAATATATTATCAAATTATGAACATAAATCAACTTTATCCATCATCCATGGATCATGATTATGTATAGAGATCTATAAAAGAACTGTTGGTGGTAAAATAAAAATAAGGTGATAAAACAATTACATAAAAATGCCTTTTATATTAGTTAGTGAATGATTAAAGGAAAATGTACAATGGGACACTAAAATCAGTTTCCCTATCTACATTTAAATTTATAAACATAACCATATAATTTTTCACTCTTCATCCGATAAAATTTTGTGAAAATAATGAAACATGGGTTATAGTGGATCTTTATACCAATGATGATCATTTCATTTCAATTTGAGAGAAATTATCACTTGATCCTGATGAAGTGATATACATTAGAGAAGTGGGGAGGTTGCACGGAACACTCCTATCAATTGTATCCAATTGAGAACTAATTCCATGTTTCTAAAGATTCACAAAAATACTCTAAAAAAGTACTGATATTTAGTGTAGCTTGTCACCCCCAAACTGATGGACAATTAGAACGGACTATCTAGAAACTTGAGGAAATTTTGAGAGCATTCTAGATAGACTAAAAATAAGGATGGGATAAAAATAATCCTTTCGTAGAGTTCTCATAAAATAACAGTTTCCACAAAAACATGTAAATGTATAAATATGAATCCATTTATTTGAAGATATGGAGAACAACTATGTGAAGGGATGAATTTCGTTAATGCATGTTTGGATATTGAAATTTTCAAGGAAATTAATGAAATTTTCATCACCGTCTTGCATCATATAAAAAATTCTCAATATTGATAGAAGAACTTTGTTGACAATAATTGATGATGCCTATAATTTGGGGCTGGAGATAAAGTGTTCACATATCTCCATGAAAGAGAGTCCTACGATTAAGGGAAAATTGAATGTTAAGTCTCATGGACATCAGCCTCTTTGAGATTATTGATCACATGAGATCTATCACCTGTAAACAAGAAAACTATCCAACCCATTACCAAATTACTTATTTATTTAATGTATCCTTATTGATATTTTGAATACTAGATCCCCCATATGTACTGAATTTAGATCTGTTACTGATGGAAATGATCTCTCTTATGGGGAGAAGGCAATGAAGATCTTGGATTATAAGGATAAATTTTTACACAACATGGAAACATGCACTGTCAAGGAACTATGAAAAAACCATATGTTAGATGAGATGAAATGGGAACAAGAGGAAGCGATAAACAAGTACCCTAACTTGGTTTCACCATATTATGTAAAATTATATTTCATGGGTGAAATTTTTTAAGGGTGGAATAATGTATCTACCTAAAATTCAATTAATGGAATTTTCCATCAAATGGGTGATATTTAGTAAAGTACATACACGACATGGTAAAAAAATTATTTTAATTTCATTTTGAAATTATATTTAGGGAATAATTATGGCCATAATAATCGAAAATATTATAATGGGATAAAAATGGTAAAATAAGATAACTAAAATATAAAATGTTTGATCTCCTCAATTCTCTAGAATAACTTTACTTCTAAACCACTATATAAAAATAAATTAGAATATTAGTACTGAAATATTATTTTTTGGAAATAATATATATATATAACTAAGGGAAACAATATGTAGATGAATAATTAATGAAACATGAGTTATTTATAGGAGTTATGGAACAAAATAACCACTATAAATCTGACAGCTAGAATAGTAATATGATCGTGGGAATAGTAACATTATCATTGAAATAACAATATAACCATTCAGAATTGTAACATGTCCATTAGAATATTATAAACACATATAGTTGTGTAAAATTATTTTTATGTAACTTATAAAATTAGTATATTATATCATTATATCATTGTACAAGTAAATGAATGTTTTAAAAATGATAAATTAAGCATTTGTATTTTTGAAAAAAAAAATAAATGTACTAATTTCAATTTTATACTTAATATATTTATTTAAAATAAATATATTCTCATAAATTTAAATTATAAATCTTTATTATGTTTACTATTAATTGAAATATAATTTTACGAGACCAATATAATTTTTCGAAGGGTCTATTAAATTGATCAAAATATTTAAATTAGAATTTTTCATATAAATGAGAAATTCATTTAAAAATTATATTTTCATAATTAAATAAATATTTTTAAAAAATGGGTTTCAATTTTGGAATATACACATTAAAAAATGGTTATGATTAATGTTTTTTTATTAAATAGTTGAATTTTTAGAGAATAGTGAAAGACGACAAAATGTTATATATAGAATTATAAGACAAATACATGAATTTTTGAGTCACAAATAATTTAAACACCCAATAGTTAAAATATAATTGAATATAATTATTTATATAGTAATAATAATTAATAAAATTCGTATTCTTGAGTAGATATAATAAAATATTGAATATAATATTAAAAAACACCCCTCTCCGCCCTTAAAAATACCACCCCTCACAACTTCTACGCCTTGTGGATTTCCCAATTTCTAACTTATTTCCATATCAATCCTCTCTTACATCTATTATTTCTTATGGTCTCACAAAAAATATATTCTATGTTCCTTAAGGATTATTTCAAGGACACTAAATTTAGGAGTTAATATTTTATATATACTTCTTCTGAATTCATTTATTCTTTAGCCTTATTCTCTCATACATCATACAAAATAACATTCTTTGTAAAATATCATAAATATATTTTATTATTATTATGATAATGATATATTTAACTTATACCCTCTATTTTATTGTTTCTTAAATGAAATCGGTGTTTACAATATGGTTGGTTCACCACCTAAATGAAAAATGTGATTTTTTTCAATACCACATTCAAGGATTTTTATAAAATTATTATTATGGTTAAATATGATTATAACATGTATTTTATAACTAATTTATGTTTAATTATTATTATTTAAATTAATTAATTAATAAACTGGGTCTAGTTATTAATGGTTTGTAAAACAGAATAACTGAACAAACTAGAAAATGTTAGCATTTTAACTAAAAATTTCATACCTATATCAAAAATCATATTAGAATATGGAAAATTTTATATTTATTTAAGTAAATTAATACCATTTAATTTCACATATAATTTTTTATACAAAATTGAAAATAATATCAATACTTATCCGCAATTGATCTGACCATGGAACTATGGAATGAACACACTCTGAACAAAGAAATTAGTGTTTATATAACTATGAAATAGTTATAAATGATCATAGTAAAATTATATATAATAAAATGAAATTTTTGAAGGATATTAATTTATCTATTAATAAACTAAATTTTATTACTCTTATTAATATGTAAATGTTCTGAATAATATAGTAATAAAGGTAAGGGGTCTCTTCAAACCACCCTATTTTATTTAGCGCTGTGATTTCTCTATCATACCACCCTTTCCTACTTTGATATTATTTTATAATTTATATATATTTATATATATATCCCACCCATAAATTCATGTATAGTTCATTATTCCTTGATATGGTTATACATGTATTAAAATGATTCCTTTTCAATTTTTCTTGATAAGAAAACTCAATTAAAGGGACATTATCTATTTCTTACACCTTTTTAAGAAACACTCTATAAAATTTTTTAACCACCGATGATTATAAAATTTATTATTTTATAATTGATAACCATTTTATTTCATTTTTAATTAAATTAATATTCGTTTAACCTCGTTAAAGAGATATTCCCTAATTTTGAAAAGTCTCACATAGTATATACATTGTAATGGGATTTCTCTACTCTTTTTAAAGTATGATCTTCGCATGGGAATAATTTCTCAGGAAATGTTGTAATAAATTTCCAAGTATTTTTTAATCCCATATTTTTTATAAATTATTAAGATATTCTATCTATTTATGCTATATACCATGGTTGTGGAACCCATGTATTTTCATGGGAAGGCCTTTTATTTTTTTAGATGTTTAATTTACTTCTGTGGAAAACATATGAAAGCATATGTTACTATGGATGCACCTATATAAGAATCAAATGTATTGGGTAATATTTTAGTCTCATGAGAACATATTTATGGGATTAGAGAGTAAACAAAATCCTTGATGGGACTTTGTCTTCTGGGTGATGTTGTCTTGGTAGTTTTGTTTAACATATTCTTATATAATGTTATTTATTAGTAAAACATTCCTCTGATTCCATTTTATTATTATTTTATTTTCATTATGTTATGAAGCCATATAAGTTTTCACTATCCTTTTCTTTTGTGATATAATATTATTTCTTCAAACTCATATTCATTTCTTTATTAATATGTTTATTCCCTTACTGGCCACTATAGACCACCACTTTATATTATGTATTCCATAGGTTACCCTTTGTTTTTTAATTATTAAAGGGATTTAAGAGATAATTATGTAGAATAGAATAATGATGTGGTGTTTTAGATTCTTTCAATTTATTAAGAACATAGTCTTCTAAATACATACACCTTCTGATATTTGGGATGTCCTTATTGGATCATTATTTTTAAGATCATGTATTAAAATATATAAGAAGATTTTTTTAATAACAATGAATTTTATTACATTTTTATCTTGTGCTAAACACCCACATACCAACGTTGGGATTGGTATAACCTCTCATGTTCCCTCTTTTTGGATACGGATTACTTCTTGTTTACCATTGGAGATGATAAAGTATTAATCATTAAACAATGATGTAGAGGGATATAATAGACCCACTTGTTAAATAATTCTAATCCATTCACATGTATAAAAAAATGTCACAAAATATTATCCATAATAAATTATATGTAAAATCAAATTATATTATCATGGATGAAAGATTAATTTTAAATATCACTAAAATATTTCATGTGAAAAATACCCCTTTCCCTTTTAAATAGCCTATTTTAAATCTAAAATTTTAAAAAATATACTGGGAATAAATTTCCTTTTAGATAAACATGAAAATTTGTATTTTAATTTTAGAGTAAATACTATTCATGATGGCTGGTAAATCAATTCATGTAGAGTTTGAAAAATTATATATTCTTTTCCAATATTGGGTAAAAATAACCATATTAAAAAAATAAAAATAATATACCTTTTATATTTTTTTATTGAAATTTGATAATGGGAAAAAAAGACTAAAACAATCATGGTATAATTATAAAAACATTATTGAAAACATTTTAAGGAAAATGTGGATATAAAATAAAAAGAATCCAGACTAAATAAATAAAACCAAATCTGTTTTCTGAAAAATCTTCTTTCTAAATTATGATATAATAGTGAACAAAAACTAAAAATAAAACTTTTAATTTACATGAATATACATACTAGAGAAAATTAATAATACTCTTAATATATATTATATATTTCTATAATCATAACCATAACAAAAAATTCCCTACAAAAAAGAGATTGCAAATTAAAAAACCTTAACTAGTATCTTAATTGCATTGTAATATCTCTAACCACCTATATAAAATACTAAAATTTACTATAATTCTATACAAGAACCACGTTTATACCTATAATACCACATATGTTCCAACTATAATATTCCAACATCCAATTATTATTAATTATTTAATAAAATTGTTGTTTCTTCGGGTTTACTACTTCATTTCTCATGTAATTTTCATGTTGGCCATTCCAATCCTTGTAATTTGATTATAGTGAAATTATATCAAAAATTTGAATAATTATATAAATATAATACATATTCATAATATACATATTTATAACCATTCATAAATTTTAGAGACATAAAAATGAATTATATGGTTCATGAAGATAGTAGTCCATATAGATGCATGTACATTATTAAATATTATAATGAAAATAAGTAAAGAAAGATAAATAATATTTTGTCATTATAGAATATTAATAATAATATATATATAATATATATTAATTGAATCCATCACAAAAAATATACATGTAATGAGGGGATATAAAATGATTCATATCGATATATGGATGATGTAGTCCACCCATGTGAACGAGTGATAACTTCATTTCCTAGTTGATGATTAAGAGATGTAAAAAGTTTTTTACATAATCATTATAACATATTAGTATAATTATTATACTATTTCAATCATTTTTTCATGTGAATAATTCATTTTGATAAGGTGGAAGAAGAAAAATAATTTAAAGTGATCAGTTATGATTTATACATCTTCTTTGAGATACCTCATTTTCCTAATAGATTAAGCCTTCAATGATGGATATTAGGAAAATAATATGGAATCAAGGAGAAATTGAATTAAGTTGATATTTTTTAAATACTAGGGTTGGATAATATTAATGTGTCAAATTTTTTGAATAATGGTGGAGATAAGGTTCCCCTTTATAACAGAGATAGACGACAACATTGGAGTTAATAAAATTTTTTAACATGAATGAAATATTTCTCAACTATAACGCTCAAAAATGTTCTTTTATTTGAATATAGGTTAATATAGGTTCAAAATTAAATCATAAAATTATAATTATACATGTTTTTGTGGCAATAAAAATATTATCTCTTTGTTTAACACTTGATAAACCAATTTTATCCATAACTGTGGTAACAAAGTTTACTGTTTTGACTATTCATTATGACCAAAAATGAAAGTGGAACCAACAAAAAATTATATTATGACTAATTATGTCAAATATATTTTATCACTTTAAATATCTAAATTTAGAAGATATTAATTATATTATTACCTCACAAAACATAATGAGAATCCATTTTTTAAAAAATTCATTGTAACTATAATACATAAATTAATTTTATTAATTTTCTACTAAAACAATACGAATAATTTTATATATATTATTGAATTTATAATATATTATTTCATTAAAATAATTAATGTATAATTATTTTAAAAATTTATTATGATGAAAACACATTGTTTAAATAAAAACAGTTTTACAAAAATTTACACATTTTCCATTTTAATGAGTTTATCTTCATTTATAGCCTTTATATAACAAAGGTATTAATTTTAATTAAAAATTAATAATAAAATTAATTAAAACTCATTTTAATAGTTATAGACATACTTTTTTAATTAATAATTCTTTACATGTTTGGAGATATATTTTGTAACAAAAATAGTTTTTTTAATTGATAAATGATTTTATTTAAATTTTAAAAATTACTTACTTGGAATTAATAAATACATCATAGTTTTTAAAAAATTATAAAAATATTTAATAATTTGGGTAATAATATTCCTACCCACATGTATAACAAATATATTTAATTGTTATACTATATTATATGTTCTTTTAAACCGAGGGTTATGTGTAAAGCATGAAATCAAATACTTCACATTTATTTCGAAGGAAATACTTGTAAAATTTCATGGTAACATATTTTACCCACCTTAAACTTAATTACATCCTTAATTTTTTTCCACTCTAATGAATAATGTGGATATATCTAGATCAAAACATCCTTGTGATTCTATGTATCTTCCTCTAATTTCTAATTCGTTAAGAGAACTTTACCCAGTTCAGTACACTTTTTCCATAGCACTTTATATATATGATAAATGATTTATATAACATATTATTTAAATGAAATATCACTATATAGTGATACATTCTATGATTTTAGTATATTTATTGGGATATGTATTTAATTTATCAAGATAGATACATGGAACATATCAGGAACATGGAATTGTTCATTACAAGCACCATATGATAAGTTACAGCTCATACTAGATTAATAATTTAAAATTGATACATATTCTTTGCGATTAAATTTATCATCTTCAAAAAGTTCAGAATATTATTCTAAGTATAAGTTCAAATGGATACCTTATCACTAACTTTGAATTCCAGATTTCACTAACAATTGCCAGTATAACAATTCTATTGACTCTATGATGAATTGATGTGTTACTTAATAGATATAACATTTCATTAAAATTTCAAACCTAACTAATGTCCCAATATATTTATTTCTAATACAAGTATGTTAGAGTTATTCACTTCTTTATATATAGAGATTCATGTATAGAGATATGAATGATCTAGTGAATGTTATTATTGTTAGAGAACATGATAAGTTGAAGGTGTGGATCCAAACCACCATTTAAATATAGAGAACATGATATCAAAATACCCATAGGGTATAAATTATTATCTCACATATACCATATGTTTGAGGATAATAAAATATTTAGAAACAAAACTGTATGTATATATATTACTATAGACATTATCATAACATTGAGGTAAAACTCAGATCATGATATGATATAACATAATGTGGTATTCTACAATCCCATAAAATTTACTTAATTTATATCTCAAAAATATGATCAATAAAGAAACATCATATGATGGTAATGAAATATGTTGACTTAGTATGGTGATCAACAACATACCAAATAGCATTGTAGACATTAATTTTTTTTGGGGACTCTGATGATGAAATATATAGTGATGTTTCCCAATTTCCATTCTGTTATAAGTAATGGTTGTTTTAACACTTTATATTTCAATCCATCAGTATTGACAAGAAGATAACCAAGTATTGATATACAAACTCAGAAGTATATATATTCATGACATACCACCATAAATAATTTTTAAATATCTATAATTTTTTTTCTAAGGAAGAATAAGTATTTATAACATATGGGTTTCTTCCAATTTATCCTTCCTCATGTTTGGTATTGATGTGACACATACTCAGTTTCAAAATCTTATAATTGCATCACATTAAAGGTTGGATAGAAGAATATTTATTACCTTCTTTTAAATCTCTACAACTTCTTTTTTCACCTCTCAAATGTTTTCATGAATAGATGCTTGAAAAATCATTAATGAAAGATATGACTTCTCTCCTTACATCAAGATTTAATGGTATTGCATTTGAAACTCTAGAAATAAATTATCTTTGGTGATCCTCACCATAGAAAATATTTCATGATTCTTTTCAATCAAAGCATCATCCACCTTGTCTTCTTCTCTAGAGTGGTAATGTATTGACATGTTATAATCTTTAATCAACTCACACCATATTCTCTAAAAAATATCCAACTCAATCTAAGTGATAATATACATGACGATTTTATGATCAATATATGTTTTAGACATTTATTTATAAATATAATGACTATATATCATCAGTGTAAATGTAATGGATTCTAACTCTAAATCACGAGTCAGGTGATTTTTCTCATTGATGTACAATTTTCACGAGGAATTCAATATCACCATAAGG
Source organism: Viscum album (assembly GCA_963277665.1). Taxonomy (NCBI): domain Eukaryota; kingdom Viridiplantae; phylum Streptophyta; class Magnoliopsida; order Santalales; family Viscaceae; genus Viscum; species Viscum album. The sequence continues at coordinate 714,754,589 of OY728133.1, read as the reverse complement.
TTCTGTATGATAACACATCCTATATCATTTTTTGAAACATCAATGTAATTTATAAAATCCTTTTCCATTATTGGGTAGGGTGAGAACAGGTTCACATACAAATTTTCCCTACAATTCCTTAAAATATTATTCAAATTAATCAGTCCAAAGTAACTTGATTGAAATATGTGTCAAAAAAGTGAGTGTATTAGATAGCTAAGAGAAATTCATCACAAATATATGATAATTTTTAGGTAATTAAAACTATAGATCTCAGTCATAATGGTTTTTCAAGGATAATATTGAATAACTTCCACAATTGATAGATCCACAGATATATCCTCTCTCGAGATTAAATTACACAAAAATGATTGTTTTTCTAGCCAAAATTCATAATTGATAATTTTTTTAAAAAATTATCCTTCAAGTGTGTATTTAGTAAAATACACACATCATCTTCTAGATCTTCCTTGATATTGGAGTATATAAGAACATCATCTATAATGACAAAAAACTGATAAATGTAGTATATATGGACACTATTCCTTAAATACATGATGATAATAGTTGAATTAGTAATATTAAATGTTTCTCTATAAATTTATGGTCCTCATACCTTTTATAGAAGGTTTTCTTCTGTATGTATTCACTTTTCACCCTGAATTGTAAGTATCTAGATCAATGATCAATCTTAGAAAAAATATTTATTTTCTCATAAATGATCAAAAACTCATCAATGTACAGTATTGGATAATTATTTTTAATCACAATCTATTTAAAATCCCAATATTATTTGTAAATTCGCATTGCCCCTTATTTATTCCTAAAAAATTAGAGTGAACTATGGTGATTCAATTGGCCGAATTAATCTCTTATCAACATTCTTATGGGGATTCTTCTCCAAATCCTTCAACATAATTGGTTCCATTATATATTGATCATTTGAAGTAGAAGTACTACCATGTTTGGTGTCTACTAGAAACTAAAATTCATGATTTAGATAAATACAAGGGAAATATTCTAGATTGTCTTAAAAAACAAATATATTGTAGTCACATATTTGATGTTGGGTTTCTCCCCAACCATCTAATAAAATATACCATTTGAATAAAATTAATAACGCATATAATGGATGCAATTTCCATTGGATATTCATATTTATCCTCACACTGATATATGATCATTTTTTACTAATATAAAATTTGGCTTCCCATCATTTGTAATTGATATTGGATTTAAATAAAGAAATCCATCCAATTTCGAATATAACGTCACATTCTAATAGACCTATAAAATTGATATGAAGGAAGAACATTCCCAAAAAATTCAATTAGTGGGGAGTAAAATACTTTTTATTTCATCATCATTCCATTAGAATAATCAATAAAAAGTATTCATATATTCGTTGAGGTTGTAATGTGATACCCTTATAAAATTCATTAGATATAAAGTGTGTGTAGATCCAAAATCAAATAAGATATTTAATGTTCTACAATGGATGGTAATTTTACCTTTTATGTTTTATTTCTTGGTATTCTTGTAGATATTTTGGATTCTGGGTTTTTCATTTATGGGACGATCATTTTTCATAGAGTCCACTTAGCAATTTCATTCTCAATGAATGTGGTAAATCTTTTTTCCTCGGAATAGATCATTGTTCTAATTTGAAAATTTATTAGGATACACCATATTTGATTTTTATATGGAAATCCCATGATTCTATTAGTACTTTTGGATTCCATTTTTTTTATAAACTCCACAAATTCCATTTTTTGGTTCCCATCAAATAATGATAATTATATATTCTATACGAGGAGATCATGGGTTTTTAGTGGTTGAAAGATGAATGTTCTGAAATGGACCCCTACTTTTGATCCTAGTATTAAATCTCATATAGTCCATTCTTGGATTGGTTTCCCTAGATTACCACTTTATCTTTTTAAGAAAATTTAGGTATTTCTAATTCTTAACCTTATTGTTTATCCAATAAAATTGGACTTTGAAAAAATAAAAATATCAAGACCTTTGGTTTCTAGGGTCTTCACTGATATTGATGTCTCTAAATCTCTTCTAATATAGATCAGTAATAATATGGAATTATTAGATTCTTTATAGAGGTGATTTATTTAAAACAATTCTTTTATTGTAGTGATTTTATTAAAATTTGGAACTCATCGAGTGAATGTGGATGGGAAGTACACCCACCTACATATAAGTTTACATGGATTGAGAAGGGAGAGTAGTAGCTGGACTAGGAATATTTCAGAAGAGAATTAAGGATCTATGGAACATACTAGACCTTCTATAACTAATGACTCTTTTGGAGTAAAAATAGTTATTTAAAATACTTTTTAATATTAGTCTCATATCATTTCCAATGATCTGAGTGGTTCTCATCCTGAGATGGTTAATATATTCTTGGGTTTTTTTATGTTATCCAAATGGACTTCAGTGACCCACCAACTATTTCCACCACTCTAAAAAGGATAAATATGATCCCAAAGAGTCTTCTAAATCCTTAAATGATGTATATGATAGTGCACACCAAGAAGAAGTTGTTTTTTCCTATTTTATGCTACAAAAGGCAAGATAGTGGTGGTGGATTTAGATAGGTATATTAACACTATTCGTATGAAAACAAATTATTATAAGGATTATTTCAATTTAGAGTGAACCTTTGTTTATAGATCATCTGGAATATAAGATTATGTGAACTTTTTCCCTCTTTAATATAGAGTTGTCAAGGAACCAACCCCATTTATTGATGGAGAGAACGTATATGAAATATGTATTTGTAAAAGTCATTTTTGGGCTATTAAATAGGGTGTCAATGAATATATTTATTCTTGTATTCAAGAAAATTACTCCTTGATAATTCAATGATATAAAAAATGGGATATTATTTTTCCTCAATATTCAATAATTAGGGAACACATGATCTATAAAATTTAAATATATTTTAAATGGAATCCAAACTTTTATAATGAGACACAAATATTCCTTTTGGATATCATGAACAGGTAATGAAGATGAGTTATGATATTATGTGATGTCTCTGTTGTTATGTTTCTACAAAAATATAATTTTATAATCTTTTTTTCGGATCTTTCATGGATTTTGTTTGATCTTGTCATGTGTTTCTCAAATTTTTTGGAGTTTATTGGATTCCTATATCTAGAATCTCTATTGTTGATTATGAGGATTCTAAATAGATAAAATATATTCTAAACAACATGTACTTCAATTCATATTTATGTAGATAATGGTTCGGGTGTATGGGTGATCACAATTATCCCTATAGTTCACTTACTAGATTAACTCATGTAATGATTTTTTAGCACGATGATGATACTTTTTCCTTTTCTGAGTTCTAGATAAGAGATTTTTTCAATGGATTTTTATATTAACTTATTTTATTGTGTTATTTATGTCCAATTTTGTGTTTAACACTTTGGGATATAAAAGAATAAATTTGGGATTATGCTGTTGGATTTCCCAAGTCACTGCTTGTTGTTTGAGTTCATTTGTATAGATAACTCCCTCCATATTTGTAAAATTTTGGGTTTTTTCATCGAAAATTCTTGGGAGTGATTTTATTGAGAGAAATACACCACCAATGAGTCATTCCATGATTACAAAATAAAGTTTCATTGTGGTTTCTCTTATATATGGATATAAGTGATGTTGAATACAACTGAAGAAAGGAAGACATGAACATAATGAGATCCCAGAGAGATACCTATGTGTTTTCACTAAACTAGATGATAAATCAGATCCTTATTTTTTTCTTTATCTCCTTCACCAATCATTATATTTACATCTAGTGAAAATTAATTTCACCACTTGTCATCACATAGTTGTTACCTTTTTTAATAAATTTTCATGTTATGAGTTCTATAACCAAATCATGCTTGAATGATTTGGGTAATTTTACCTTTCACCACATCATTATCATAAACCACACTAATAATTATTATGGAATGACATTTCCCTTCATCTATGGTCTTATGATGTTGTTGACATTGATAAACTTTATTAACCCTCGTACCCATGCACTGGTTATCATATTTAACATACTCCTTTCATTTAAAATACTGAAGTATGGGTGGTTCATTAATTAGATCATTCTCCCCATTCACATTACTATCTATCTTGTTCCGGCCACATAATCATTAATGATCTTGAGGAACTCTTCATTACACTTAAATAATTTACTAGTCCCCTTAAGAAACATTCTTCCATAATTCTTTCCAGACTATTCGTATAAAGTAAGATTCATATTCTTTCCTCCATGGGTATTACTATTATAATTTCCATTGAATTCGACCATTAATTTATTATCTAAACTATGATATTTATTTTTGAATCTAATATCTATTTATACCATGAGATTATATCAAACAAATTCGTTATAGCTACAAAAGTATCATATGGTTGACACACTTTAGAGACGTAGTTTTAAGCCACAAAAAAATTAATCAATATTTCATTCAAGTTATATTGTAATACTAGAAAGTTACCTCACAAATATTGAAAAATATTATTTATATGTACAAATATATTTTTCATCCATCTGATTTAGCTCAATGAATTCCTTCTCCTTTTTTATATAATTAATACATAGAAAGGAATTATTTAAAAATATCCTTCTAAACTCATTCTACTATATCGAGTAAATTTATTCTCATTTCCTCATCTTCTTGATAATATTCTACCATTTATAATATTCTCCTTAAAAATTATAAATAACCAAAAAAATTCATTCTCTAAACACTAGATAGAAAATATAATTTCAGTGGTATTGATCAATTTCTCAAGAATTAGTGGATTAATATTCCCACAAAAATTTGGTTTATAATTCATTATGAAAGGCTTGAATAAATTTATTCCATATTTTTATTATATGTATGTTTATTATGATTCATATATTGATAATGTTTTATAAAAATTATAATTATATTTTTCATTCCATCTTCCTTAAAATTTGGAATTGTTGGAGAAAAAACAATGAATTTTTGGTCAAATTCAGTGTTAACATAGGTCCTTCTAGTTACATCAATTAACTATAACCAAAAATCATAATTAGAGAAATAATAAAAATATTTATAAACCAAATAATCACAAAAATCATTTTTAGGTTTTCCAAATCAGGATACATTATTTTAAATCATCTACACTATATGTTTAACCTAGGCCATCGCAGATGATCGTCAAATAAAATCATTCATAATGAATTGTAAAAAAAATTTAATTATCCCAAGAATATCATCAAGGAGTGTCTATATTATTGTGTAGTCTTAGGACCACTCATATTTTACCAAAGATGTTCGATTTAATTCCCAATCCACCCAAATCAGAGTTGTTACCCCTAGTTGAATCACTTCCAAAACCAATCCCACTTTCTAGTATCCAGATAAGGATTCATTTTCAAAGAAAAACTCAATCCATTTTTACTATGACTAATGATATTATCTTATACTTCATCTTATACTAAATGTTCTTTCTAATATTTTCACATCGTAGTAACTAAAGTTTATTATTACTTTCTATAATCCCAATCGAGGTGATCCAACATTTCATAAATATATGTTACATCTTATTAGATTAATATTCATTACATATCATTTAGATATATTCAATAATCATAAAGTTTTAGTGTTTCTAGAAACATGGACACATAAAAAATAGTCCATAATAAATCTAAATCATATGCCAAAAAGTTCTTTAAAACCGTCCCCATTTTTAGAAATATAACTCTAATAACCTTTTTTCATATCCAAAGGAAAAGGGATCATATTATGTTGTGTTATAGATTCTCATTAAGTGTAAAAATGGGTGATATTAAGGAATATTTATGTATAAATTGAGCATAAGTGTATGAGGACATGAGTTTAAAATTTGAAAACTATACCTAGTAATTCATAGATGATAATCATTTGTCATGGAGAAAATATTGGAAGATAATAAAAATTGAGTTTTAAAGGAATCATATAATATAATCCATGAGATCATAACATTTTCAAAAGATCATTTCAAAAATAGCTGAATAATGTGTAGCCTAGTCATAATCATAGTCATATTTTGTCAAGGATACCTCAAGATAGTAATCACATGTTAGGATTGGGATATCTATCCATGTACCTTAATTTGGATTTACGTAACCTCACATGTAAAGTATTTTTGGATTTTGATATCCTCCATTATACCTTCTAAGCATAGAAAACTTTTATATTTACCAAATTAATTAGAGGTCTATAAGAAACCCACCAATCACATAACAACAATCAGCTCAAATTTGTGACATAAAATCATTAAAACGTTTATCAATTAATAATATCATAAATAACTAAAAAGAAAATGGGTGTCTCTATGATTTTAACATTATTGTCAATAACTGATAAATTAAAGAACAATGATGTCATCAATAAAGCAAATCCTGAATAATTCATTGGTAACAGAAAATTATGTTATCAGAGATTTAAAATGACTTTTAAAGGCCATTGTAAAATTTCACAAGCAAAATGCCTTCTTCACATTGAAACCACTTATTTAAAATTTAAAAAATTCAAAAATATTATGGAAATATGTTTTTCAAATATAAAAATATATCATTTTATTTATTTGTAAAGTGAAGTGTTATCATGTTTATGGATAAATATATTGGTGTTTTTTATTTTTAAATAATGATTCCGTTCACACCTTTGGTAAAAATTAACTCATCCAAAAAATGAAAAAAAAGTATCCATTTAAACATTTTTATATATTGTCAAACATGTAAATATAATTCTAAAAAATAATTTGTTATTAGTAAAACATTCTTGATGATATTATAAAGAATTTATGGACCTAAAAAAAAAATATTACAGACCGAATGAAAATATAAATTCAGTTCTTCAAAAATAATTTCTTTTGTACTTTTGGGTATTGGAGAGAGAAAAATGAGAGGAAAATATTAAATTTATAGAAATAACAAATATTTAAGAAAATATATAATATTTTGAAGTTATATATCATATATTTTCATAATATCAACTTTTATTATAATTAATCCTAGTAACAATGAGATTGTACTGTTAATATCCTCAAATCAAGTTTGATATGTTTCAAAAATGATATATCCTCCAATATAATAAATTATTATTTAATATACATGTATAAAGAAACTATATTCAAACATAGAATACCATATATTCTCCACTTATAAGATTTGGATACCTAATTAATAAAAATTATGCATTCAAATCATCATATCCATGTGTTAACTATTTCATTTATCATGTAAGTCATAGTTTGGTTGTTCCAGTGCTTGTACAGTGATCATGGTTCCTTAATATCAATGATTTTAATAAATATAAATATATCATATATGTTCATTATATACATATTTATTAAAATTCTCAATATTTAAGGATAGAAAAATTAATTACACTGTTCATGGAAACAATATTATATACGTATAGATGAAAAATATTTTCATTTTCTTACAAGAAGAAGGAAAGAATGATAATTAAAATATTATCATTAAAAACTAATAAATATATCATAATTACCATATATATTTAGTAAATACATATTAATAAGTGTTATTGTATGGACATGATGGAAAATAATTAATATCTCAATGTGGATCCTATTGTCCACATGAACATGCAAGTGATACATTGATTTCCCATTTGATAGTAATGATAAAGAAAAATATTATGAAAACTTCATAATAATATTTTACAAAACCAATTATACTAGATTAATTATGTAATTATGGATACAATAGGTATAAAAAATGTGGAGGAATAAATAAAATTGAAAGAGCTCAGATAAGATATATACCTATTCTTTTAGATTCCTTCATTAGATTATACCTTATGAGTTGAATAATTTGTATTATGAGAAGAAGATGGGATCTAAGAAGATGGGAAGGAGTCTAGTGAGTTATTTCTTTTAGTATTGTGCATGATATAATACTCAATTGTTTTTGAAAAAGGGTAGAGAGTTGGATCCCTTTTTTAAGTGAGTGCGCATACACACATCAAATTAAATTAAATTTTAAATCATAATTAATGTCCTTCATAAGTATGATGATTCCAAAATTGAAAATAATTCTTAGTTATGAATATAAATGGAATAAATACCTGCAAAAAAACAATAAATTTCCATGTTTAAATGGAAATATTACCCTTTCTTTGGGTTTTCCCCTGGTAAAACTATTTTAACTTTAACCATAGAAATGAATTTTTACAATCATTACTATTCATTATGGTATGAAAAAAAATATCGAATCATGTAAAAATATGGAATTTAGATTATAGATTTTTTATCCATTATATATTGTTAAATTTATATATGTGGTATAAATTAATTTTAAAATAGATATGCAAATTAATTAAAAAATGTTTTTAAAATAATAAATGCATTTTTATGAATAAAAAAATTTTATTTTTATTCCATTCTTACTAGAATATTTAAAATGAATGTGAATATATTTTATTGAATACATAATCTATAATTTAAATTTTTACCACTAAAAAATAATTATTTACTTAATTTATTATTATACGAAGTAGTTGTGCACATAAAAAAAATTTATAAAAAATAATTATTTTCCCCTTTAAATGATTCTATATTAATATTCAACCCATAGATAAGTAATGTGAGGATTTTTATTCATAAATTAAAAATAAATTTAAAAAAATAAAATTTTAATAGTGGGAAATATAATTTTGTATATAATAATACTTAACATATTAGAAAATACAATTCTTTAAAAATTGGTCTTATAATGATTAAATCATTTTATAAAAAAATTATTGATTATTTCTATGAAATTAATGAAAATATCAGAATTTCAGAAAATATTTATAAATATATATTTTACAAATTGGTTAATTATATTCATACCTAAAAATTTAATAACTAGGTTATAATGTTATATTATATCAGGAGTTCATTTAGACTCGTGGTTCTTTTCAAAGAAAGATATTGAATACTTAATTATTATTTAAAAGGAAATTATTATAAAATATTTGGGTGTTACATAACAGATCTAAATTTGAGGTAAAAACCATATCCCATGATCAATAGTCTAATCTTAAAATTTTCTAATATCACTTTATATGGTGAATTTACTATCAGACGCTTTTTCTATTTTGGAACTCTAAAGATCACAAATGATCAATGCCTTTCCCAAGAGATAAATCTGGTCACTATTTATTCCCACCTTGAAACATTACTTCCAAAAAACTATTACGGTTTCAAAAATAATAATATAATGAAACAGCCTCATTCAAAAGGTTGATTATACTCAAATATAATTCATTATATTTTTTATGTCCAAATTTTATTGAAACATAGAATCTGAGTCACAAGGGAAAACCATGCTCCTTCCATCATTATCATTTGGAATTCCTTCAAAATAATTTTATCCTCTTCACAAAGATAATAAACTCACACTCATTATGGGGTAGAAAAACTACTATATCATAAACTCACATTCATTGAATCTTTCAAATATTTCTTACTGAGCACTTATCATCCATATTCCCCCATTCTACCAACAAATAAAGAGGACACAAGCCATCAACATTCTTGTTGAGGTGAACTGTGTAGCTAGAGAACTTATAAAGAAGGTATTATGCCCCCAAAATTTAACAAGGGAAACCGTGGAATAAAAATTAGGGAATTATAATTCACATGAGACCATTCAACATGGTATATCTTTAATGGTTCTACATCAAACCCACAGGAGCAGAAAAATAACATTCATCAGAATGTCTATTTTAAATTTTGTTCATCTCCCAAATAATTACATATACCAATGAGACCATTGTAAATCATAATGACTATATAGGTCCTAAAATACAGGATACAACATTAAAGGAATCAAAACATTCTCAACATAAACTATAGATAATTCTACACCCATCATGTAAAGTAACACAATTGTTTTATTGTCTCTCCTTCATGAAAGCTATTTATAAGAAGATAAAAATAAGAACCACCATCATCAAACCACCAAATAAATAATCACAAAATATATGTGACCCATTATTTTATTATCTAAATTATATGTTATTGACTATTTAGGTGAACCTTCTTTTTTAAATCCATACCCTTTGATATCACTTTTAAATACATAGGTGATATTAATTATAAACTAAGGAGAAAAATCTTCTTTCATATAGAAAATGATTCCACATAATTGGAATGATTTTTTTTTGAAATACACCATTGATGAACCATTCTCTAATGCGGGATCTAATTTAAAATCCTATTTTATGGTACTTAAAATGACTCCCAAGGTAATATCATCAAACCTTTTAAAAAGAACTAAATGTGTTCCCCATGTTAAGAAATTACGTGGCACGCATTACTTGGGGGTATATTTCAATGCAAGACCTCCCAATTTATTTTTCCAATATGGGAAAACCAAACTTAATATTAGAGTTTGGATACACAACCATCAATCAAGGTAGGCATTATCTACCTCACAAGACCCAAATTAACCACGATGTGGATTGATTCTCAAAATAGAACCTCAATTGGATGAACATAGAAAATTCTAATAGGGGAATCAACCTTTTTAATACTATTGTGATACATTGATAAGATATCATATAAAACCAAAACATCATGAAGGTTTAATAACCCCCTATCATCTATGATAAAACACCTAAGAGAAACATAATTCATCTTTATTGAACATGTATTATGAGAGTATAATGTATAGTTTTTACTTTTGAGGTAATACAAGGACAATAAAAAAATTCATAATATTATTATATTCTTACATGGAAATATGGGGTTATATTTAATGATGGCCACCATGAAGTGGTTCATTTAATGTGCTTGTCCATGTGTCCCATGAACATAATAAATGCATTTTTCCACTCTATTCGACATCCCTATGAAAATGAAGTATTTTTAATTCTGCCTTAATTGCATCTCTAGGATGTAAATTGATATATCTTTTGATCAATTGATGAGGGAAGGATTCGAAAATATTTGGGGAAAATATATTCATATTCCTCTTCAAATAAAATTTTTTATCCTTAGATGTATCCATGATGAATTAAGTTGAGCTAAACATCAAATGGGTATTCAACTACATATTCATGTGGGTTGGCCCCACTCTTCATTTTGGAGTCCCATTCACCATTGAATTTGAAAATTGAAATATACATTTTATTACATAACCCAGGATGGGAATCCATCTAATCTTGAACTATTTATAATGAATCCATAACACATATAGAGTTATAAATCACCATATGAAACATATTGAGATTTCAATAAAAACTCACCATACCAAGAGGGTAATTATCGTTTTTAGGTGTATCTAGATAAAAATATGGGCGGTGGTCACTTCCTAAATATCTAACAATGATATTAGTTATGAAAGAAAAAATTAATAGCTCACATTATTTTTTTGAGTATGAGTACTATGGTATAAATTGTAACAACCTAAACCCATTAACCTAGAGTTAATATATTAATTTTTTACATTGACATAGATATCGAGTGTTGAATCCCAATGGACTGATCAATATAGTAGTTTTGAATAAATACATACATAAATGACACCCATTTTAACATGGTAAAAGAAAATAAAACCTAATAAATAGAAACAACAAATAAATTATACCCTTGAAAACTCATTCAAATATTTCATCTTCCTAACCTAGGGAAATGAAACAAAATGAGGGTGAGATAAAGTTCTCAGCAATGGTTAAGTAAAATGTAATATATCAATAATAAATTTTGATATTAAACATATAAAGGTAAATAACTGAAAAATAATTCCATTTAATAAATGAACTGAGATTGAAATGCACTGAGAGATAACATCATTATAAAAATCACATGGATAATAATAGTACTTGAAATAAAGGTAATTATTAATTATCATATGTCGTGTCTCTGAGGAATGTGATAACATTAACATAAAAAACATTCAAATGATGGTTTATACTATACTAGGTATAAATATATATTTTTTCCAACAATATCTCTATTTTCAAGACCTTTTAGAAGAAAACTAAAAATTACAAGTTACAAATGTATATGGTTTGGCCTTCTGATTTTGTCTCATGAGAATACCAATGAATCAAGGGGATTTATATAATTGGTCCAAAACCAATGTCATGATATTCCAAATTATTCCACATATACCCAATAATTTATTTACTTCTTAAAAAAAATTCCTTATTATAAAGTATATGTATTGAGTAAAGGATACAGATTTATCAGAATTTCCCCAGTTAATTAAATAACATTAAAATTAATGACCATTCGTCAAAATGGTATATGGTATTTGGAATAATGGTATCTAATTTAAAATACTATATATATTTATTAAAAATGTAATGTACAATGAAAAATGATTACATGGAAGTGATTGTTTTGAGATACAATTGAAAAATTAAAAAGAGAAGTGGGATTGTATAATAACTTTTACCACATGACAATTTCACATAAAATCCACATAGATTTAATGATTCAAAATAAAACATAAAATAACATAATGAATAATTTTTTTACAAGTCAAATGGTTTTTACAAAATCCACATAAATGTGAATTGGTGTATAAAACAGATCAATGGTGTTTAAATAGTGACGAAAGCCCTTACCTCACACTTCCTTCGGATTTATGGTTCATAAAAATAATATATATTTTATTTAAACATGTTATTAACGTACTAAATAACCATATTAATGTTAATAATATCATATTTTATATTTTATATAATATCTTGTCACCCATTCATTAATAAATTTTCAATTTTTTCATAATTTAATGTGTCAACTCCCTTATTTTATCTTGTTTATTTCATCATGGAAGATTCGATTATTGAGAATATTTTATAGTTTTATCATGTATTCAATAATAATCCTAAAATAATTATAATTTTATTTACTAAAATTATACATTTAAAACCAATCATTAAACATGGTTATGAAAGTTGAAGTATGTTTTGTTCATGGAGAAGGTAGGTTATACGTAGACTTGAGTAACACTTCTAAGTTTCAATGATAATTATGGAGGATTTTATGTTATATATAATATTTATAGAATGAATATAATACCATATATATAATATAATATACTAATATATATATATATAATCCATGTGTTTTGGTGATAAAAATATATTTACATTGATTCGTGAAGGTAGTAGCCTGCACTTATATGAACGATGTTATTATCTTTATACGAGTGAAAAGATAAGAAAGAGATTGATATATATATATTATTTAATGAATGATAAATATCCCTTGGATATCATAATTATGTCATGTATATCACATATAATCATAAATTTTATTCTTATCCCCTTCCATGTGATGTGTTAGTGAAAGATGAATCACATCACTTCATGAGGTGATAGTCTTCCCTACAAACGAGGGACATTATTATATCTCTTATAGAAAAAGAAGGTAAAAATAAATTTAAATATATGATATAATGTATCTATAGGTATAAATATTTTATAAATATCTTATATATACTATAGTATCATAAAAATTATCTTTATTGGATATACATATAATATGCGTGAATTGTAGTTTAACAAATTAGTTTAAAATATTTAAAATAAAAAATACAAAAATTATCCTTATGTAACATTCTTATACATGGAACTGGTCTAATTATTAGAGTCACAGAATCATAACTAAAAATTAGACCATCTATATCAGAGATAAAATACAAATCACAATGGATCTGACATATATCAGAGTGATTGTCATAATTATATTAATAATGATAAAACAAACAATATAGAAAGTTGAATACGATGAATCAAATTCTATTAAATAGAGCAGAATAAAAAACTTGAAAATAAAAGTAATACAATAAAATTGATGATTAAGAATGATAGAAAAGATATATTAGAAATTTTAACATATTTTAACATTAAGAGTAAGGTAGTCAATAACCCTAAATAATGGTATCCACAATTTTATAGTTAAAGAAAAGTATTCCATTACTTTTGAGGAAATACCTCCACATGAAGATCCTAATTTCATTATACTTATATCCCCATAATCCGTTAATATTATGATCATTTTTTATCTTATAAAAATCTAAAGTACTCTATCCGATGGATCAGATTCACTATCATCTTATCCCCAGAATACCTCGATCGTAACAACGATTGGATGCCTATTATAATTACATAAAGTTCTAACGGAAACAACCAAACAAGTATTCCTTAGAATGAAATCACTATAATAAAATACAAGGACTATGAAAAAGTATTTCATGCTACGAATTCTTATATGGATCTGGGAGTAAATGTAATCAACCGTCTCTAAATTCTTAAAATTACTCACTATTTAAGGGAAACTTCCCAAAAAATAATATTCATTATTTTTTAACAACATCCTCAGACAACTGGATTTTGAAAACTCATATTAAACTAACTTCCCAAAAACGTATTTATTAACACCATTACAGTGTTTAGTATTTTCATTACAATCAAACCACGTATTTGTATCACAATTATAAGATTAATTCAATCTGATATACTTCCTTATCTATTTAAAATATGATAATCATTATGAGGGTTAATCCAATTTTATCGGTATCATTATAAGTCCAATGATCATGACTCTTTTGAGTATGTTAGACATAACTAATGTCTAAATCCTGGTATAACAAAGGTGAGTCCTATTTAACAGTCTCATCCCCAATGTTATGATTAAAATAAAGTATTTAATATTTTTATTCATAACACATCATAACTTATTCTATGTATGATAAATGACATTGTTTTCTAAATAACAGATCAAAACACATAGAATATAAGAATATTCTAAGAAAAATTTAAGAAATTTTTTGTGATTTAAAAAACTAATGGAATGAAATGTAAGAATTAGAATATCTTACTCAATATATACATAATATCCATCATCATACCTAAATGTGAAAGTTGTTAATGGAAGTCCAAATAAAAACATGGAAGTTGAAATTATTTTTATTCAAGAAATTATTACAAAAAATACCATTATATAGTAGATAGTGACGTTATTATATCATTATATTTTAATAGAAATTGAAGGATGTGGGTCTATAATTAAAATAAAGTTGTTTCTTGAAGAACATTACCCCTACATAGGGTATCCTTCATAGTATTCCACTAAAGCCATCATATCAATTGTACCAAATGTATGACTTTTAAAATGAAGGGAGGGAATTTTGGAAGTATGATTTGAAGGTATCAGATTACCCAATGTGGTTTCATGGTCTTAAGTGTATAGGAGAGTGGGTGGCCTTTTATAAGTGTGGAAGAGGCCATAATTTGTATTTTTAAAACTAATTGAGTGCTCCTAACATTTTTCATATGCCAGAAATGTCCAAAATGGACCATTATCTAAAATTATAGGTTGAAAGGTTGAAATATTGTGAGATGATAGTTTTTAGAAAATTTTATAGGTTATTTTACACATATATTTTTAGTATAACCTTGGTTGTGGTAATTAATTTTTAATACATTCACTCTTCATTTTGGTCAACAAAAATCTAAAACAATTAGATATTATAAATTATTAGAATTATAAATTTTAATTCCATTTTCAAAATTCTATTTTCATGAGTGAAAAAATATAACATAAATTTATTTCCATAGCTGTGATGACAAATTATGTTTTTAAAGTGAAAATGTCTAAAAATTTTAAATGATTTTATATATAGATTTTATATAAAAATGAATCAACTGAACTAAACTGGACAAATTTATTTAAATTGATCTATTTTTACATTAAAACAAATTAAAAATATAATGTAACATTATAAATATTTTAAACAAAAAGATGTTTTCATTTAAAATTCTTTATTTTTAACTATTCGTCTGAAAATTATTCTTTTCTGAAAAATTCAAAAATAAATTATGATATGTTAATTTTTTTTATTATGATTTTAAAAATAAAGTATATATTTCCCTGTATATTTTATCAAAGTGGTAACAGTTTTATCTGAAATCAATTGTGCAAAGAAAAACTAATTCCTCTTTAAGAGAGATATGAGTTTTTAAAATATAATTACATTATGTTAAAATGTTTATAATATTATTTATAGTCAATATATATGAATAATATTAATATTTAATCTATATTCATACCCAAAAACAAAAAATATAGTTTAAATAATATTTTAATATATTATTTTCATTTATTTCTATTATTGAATGCGTCATAAACTATTAATAAAATTAAATTCTTTTTAAAAGAAATATATAGTATTGTCTTAGAGATTTACATTCTTCCTTAATAAAAAATTTCATCAGTGAAATTTCATGGATATTACAATCTAAAATTATGAGGGTAGTTCTTCTTCAAAATATCATCTCATTTCCACATTACTCCCTTCATTTTTATACTTATCCAAGTAACTTTACCAAATGGGTCATCTGATTTCTCAACACTTTCTATCTAGTATCATGAACCTATACAGGATTATCACAATAAGATATATTAGTTATCAATTCTGTTTCATCCTATGTGAGTACATGAATTGTGTCATTCATGTATATTCTTAATAATGATAAATGGAACACATCATGTAATTTTGAGAGGCTTGTCAGTATTACTAAACAATAAGCAATAACTCTAATTCATTCAAGAAATTCAAAGGTTCCTATGTATATGGGGATTAGTTTCCCTTTATTACAAAACCTTGTAACATCCATCCCTGGAGATACATTCAAGAGAAAATGATCTCTCACATAGAATTATGAATACATATTTTAATTATCAGTATAACTCTTCTACAAACATTGTGCTACTTTAGTGTGATCCTAGATATCCATTACCTTTATTTTTGTCTCTTCAAAATTTTATGAGCCTACAAGTTTCCTATAAAAAATCATCGCAATAAGTTAGAGTCTGAAATATCTTTCCATATAATTCTTCAAGCAACATTATTTGAATACTTGATCGGAAACTATTGTTATATAAAAACTCCACCAATGTCTAATATTGATCCTGCATACCATTAAAGTCATGTGGGTAAGACATCAACATGTATTTTTTTTTGGATCATTATTTTAGTCATTCATTTAATTTTTGGAAGTATTCAGTGCTCAAAAAAAGCTTAATATCAAGGTCCATTTAAATAATCTTCTATAATTTTGATGTTGAATGGGGATTATGATTAGATACAATTGATTAAGGTACACCATAAAGTCTTAGAACTTCATTAATATAGTTCCTTATGAGGTGATCAAGTTGTAAATATTATCTTATGGAAATTAAATTTGTAGATTTTATTTGGTGGTCAATAATAACCCATTATTCCTAATTCTTCCTAGGATTCTTAGTTGGTCCTATTGTTTCATCTCATGTGTTTTAACTAGATGAAATTATAATAGAATTGAAATTGTATCATTTGGTGGGAATTACATTCTTCAAATTGAGATTCAAAAGAAAATTTTCAAAGTTGGAAGAGTAAAATGGGTTTTTTTAGACACAGTTAATGTCCTAAGAGGCACTTAAGCTATTCTGTTGAGTATTAAGAGTTGCAGTCTTAAAAAAATAAAAAATGTGAAGGACTGATCAGGGAACACAATTTTTCTAAAATTGTGAAGCCCACCAGAGGAAACTATGTGGCTCATTTAGTAGAGTTTTAGTTCTCACATGATTTGATATATCAATGCTAGTGGCTATGCACTACAGTGTGCATTGTTTTTGGTTCGTGATAGGGGTATTTTTTAGGGTCAGCGTATGATTACCCAAACCAAGAAACCATCCCGTGTGAGGGGGTTCATGGGATGTTCCTTAACCACATTGGGCATAATTTTTTGTCTATCTTGTGTCCAAATTGTTCATTTCATTAATGAGGGATTTCAATTGCAAAAACATCTTCTCTAGACTATTTATTTTATTCCATACTTTCCTCTCCTTCATGCACACTAGGGGATCCCTCTTGAGCCCCCCCCCTCCACTCCTCCACTTAGTACAGTGATAATCCTTCTTATGTCATTTTCTTGAGTTATGTTAGGTGTATTTGATACCCCCTGGTAAGATTACTACTACTACGCCATCTTTTATTGGTTAATCTACTCTCTTTCTGCACTATTCTTACATGACCTAATTTTCCATTTTTTCATGGTGCTCATCCATCTATAAAATTTTTCTTGAACTGGACCAAATCAAGCCTCAATGTTGGATGTGGGGGTTTTCTAAGGAATATAGTAGCTATTATATGAAATTCCCATCAATTTTCACTATTTTATAAAATAGCCCGATGTGCTACATACCAGACATACCAGATGTCACTTCTAAATTTTTAATTTCCATAATTTAAAATACATTGACCACCATGTTATGAATTATACACATATACCTATATTGTTGAAGGTAAATTCCTTAAACTAAACAAACTCTTTTTGGTTGGGTTCATTAAATATATTGTGATGAAATTGAATTATTTAAATTATATGAAATAAAATATTTGATAAAAATGTCATTTTTTAAATAACACCCATTTTTTAGGGTGTGTAGTCTTCTAACCCCAAAAGGATATATATATATATATTATTTTCTGCTCAGTTTTATGGCATGAGTGTTGTACCATGGAAATACAATTTTGTAATTAAATTTGTCTTATTTTAATTATTTATTGAATGTCATGGCCTTTCTTTTTCTAAAAAGAATTAGTAAATATGAATGGACCTCTAGAAGTATGATTATCCCATGAAATGGAATGTTTACTATCATGGAAATTTTATTAGTTCATATAACTAATTAAATTAATTATGAACACCATGAGAGATACTAAGGTTCCTTCCACTGAACGCCAAGGATGGCCTCATCATGCATGTTTTCATCTTCACTTATGTATTGGTTATATGATGGGGGAGATGCTGATGCGTGAGGACTGGATCACCGTCCATTCTTTTTTACCTCAGTGTGAGCAATACTAATTAACTAGGGGACACCCCTTTGACATAATCAGTTTAGAGATGGTTACACAATTCCATGACTGTGACTTGATCCCCTACATGAGATACCTGACATGATAGTGATACATGCGCGACCATTCATGGATTTCATTAGATATATTTCAATAACAATTGGATTTTAAGGTTATCCTTGTGTGATACATGGGTTCCTTGTTAAGGATCACCTCAAATGGTTCAAGGATACTTCTTATTAAATGTTGGTAAATACTTATATATGTATTGTCTAAAGGTGTATTTTTTTATTAAATAGACACATATGCCATTCCAAATCACATGATTGGGCTCAGTCTGTCCCATGATACATGTTTTATGATGTTCTGTATCACTTCCCTCATATGTATTTTTTTGTGGTTGCCTATGGTTCTAAAATTTCATGATTAAGATGAAGAATTTATGGTCAGGGCATGTATCCTTGAGGAACCTAATTCTTAATTGTTTATTATTTATTTCTTATTTTGGATTTACTTTTTATTTACATGTATATTTCATAGTTTATATGCTCAAGCTAGATTGTTCTTTATAAACCATTGGTTTTAGCTTAATGATTATATCTCATACCCTACATAGAACACCATTGCACTAGGTCACCTAACAATATCCTCTTGTTCATAGGTTCAAGATTTATTGATTGTTTCGTTATACTTATATCTAGGACTCCGGAGCATGGGACCGAGACGGTATTCAGGAGGCTCGTAGAGAAAGCCCTCAAGGAATTTCCTTTATATTTTATTTATGTTGGTGAATTTCATTGTTCTTCATGTTATCTGTTTCTTATTTTACCTTTATTAGTTTCTCTTGGACATGCATTAATTTTAGTATATTTGGAATTGGACACATTATTTTTTATATATATTTATCTCATGCTTCTTTTTCATTTATTATTACTAGTTCCACTATTGTCTATTGTTTCCTTGTTATTATAACATTGTGCCACTATGAGGATGTGTGTATAGACTCCCCATCATACCACCATTAGACCCTCTTTGATAGTCATCATTAAAAGGACTTAGCCTTAAACATTACATAATCTTGAATTAAATGAATAACTCACATTAAGGATCTTTTTAGTTTTAGTGTTTTAGAGAATTAGGCCATAAATATTACATTACATCTCAAAAATTACAAGGTAGACACTTCTACTCAGTTTCCAATTTTCATAAAGTAAAAACTCTTGAATAAAAGAGTCATATCCAGTCCCATGTTTTAGAAAACATTAATTATCCTTGGTCCCATCAATGAAACTATTCATCTTTAGGTCCTGTGAAAAACATTTCAATACATTAGATGAGCATAAAAAGCTCAGTAAGGGTTATAAAATTAGAAAGAAAACATTATTTAATCATTGCATACTTAACATAATCTCTTTAACATACCTCATGAAATCATAAGATTTAGGAATAACACATAGAACACAGAAATCATAAAAGTAACTTGTGGTATTCATATCATACTTACATTGTAGCTATTAAAGCTATGTAGAAAGTTACATTTGGAATACCCATCACAGCATATTCCCTAAATCTCTTAGGATAAACATTCACGTTTACCTCTATCACATTACCCAATTCATTGGAGAGTTGTCTCAGGCTCACCTTCCCTAGGATTATCACAGAACCACCCATATACATAAACAATGTCCAAGAACCATAACATATTCATAACACATAAAAAAAACATAAAGAAAAGATAACATTTCTACATTTAAATCACAATAAATAATTTAAAATATTGACATAACAACTCCATTATGAAATCCATTTTCAATACCAAAATACGTAAAAAGAATATATGGAATTTATTTTCCTTTTAAAAACATTACGGCTTGTTAAGAAATCCAAAAGATAAATAATACTCGCGATGGTGGAAAGGCATTGTCACCACCTATGCTAAAAAGAAACATTCTATTTTTCATTTAGTAAAACACATCGTAGAGAAAATATTCATTTTGAATAAACTAAAATATAAAATGTGTTTATACAACGTATAAAAGAAAATCATGTATTAAAACCAAATATGCCTCAATGAAAGGAGATTGAGATTAAGTCTCTTACATCGTATCCGACTTCACTTGTTCATTCATTAATCATCTGAATAATAAACAAATGTTAATTTAAACTTTCCTAATAACATGTTATAATGATTATTATTCCTTTTATATCACTTATTACCATGTTATAACAATATGTAATCATTTAAGTTAATAACGTTTGTTTTGTAGATATTTGGTACTTGACTCAAAAATGAACTTCTTATAATTATAAGTTGTTCACATGGTCAAAAGTTTATTATATCCAGAATTATATTCATGATTCAGATATCATATTTATCATTTATATCCATTATATACATGTATTTATAATAGCACATAACATTTGGAGGTAATATATGAAATTCACCATTCATGGAGACCGTAAGCCGTACGTACGCATGAACACTACTTTCATTTATATTTATTATTTTAATGGAATTAAAACATAATGATACATAGGTATATTATAATTCCTATATAATATCATATATAATATCATTAACTCAATCTTTTATACATCCCACATATGGAATTAGAAATTCATTTCACTTTGAGTGGGTGGTAGTCCGCACTTCCTCTAATGAAATTATTGTGTTTACCCATAATGAAAACCATAAAGTTATGATATAAAAGAAAAATACAGAACCATAAAGAAAAAAACATAATATATATCATTTATAAATATATTTTCATCTTAATGGCCACCATGAGAGATGGTAGGAGATAATTGAACAATCATTGTTTCGTGAGGCATTAGTTTTCCATTCACAGAAACAGTATGTTCTTCACCCATTAGATGGAGGCTTGTGTAAGTTTAGTTAGAATCCTTCTCATAAAAGAATCCTATTATATTTAGGATACTATTTTATTAATAAAATATAGGAATAAAATTGTTTTTGGGGTTGTAGAAGTAAAATAAAATAAAAGAAGTTAAGATAAATTGTTACCTTTAAATTGGATAACTCCCTTTA
Organism: Viscum album; assembly: GCA_963277665.1. NCBI lineage: Eukaryota > Viridiplantae > Streptophyta > Magnoliopsida > Santalales > Viscaceae > Viscum > Viscum album. The sequence continues at coordinate 714,732,654 of OY728133.1, read as the reverse complement.
GTTTGAACCAAAAGGACAACTTGAAGTGCCTTATGTCAATTTAAGGCTTCTGAGAGGAGTAGAGGGATATTGATAGATTATTTGGGAAAGTTTTTTATGAGCCAAGGGTGTTGATAGGTGTGAGGAATGAGTTAGAAGTTAGGTATTTTTATAAGGGAGTGGGGGCTCTTTAGGAAAATGAGAAAATATTATTTTATTATATAATGATATTCTATTTCTAAAGATCCAAAACTAATTAAAGTCTAAGATAATATGACTAATTTATTATGTAAAATCATCCAATAATAATCGGATAGGTTTTTTATTGTTTTTATATTTTTAATCATATTTATTTAAATCATTTATTAATGAGGTAAATACTGCATCATTATTATGTCATAAATAATTTAATTTATTTGATGTCTAAAAAGTATAAAAAAATACCATAATGTATAAAATAATTTTAGAATTATAATTAATATTTATATTCGAAAATATAACTTATATAACCCATTGTAAAAATTAATTTACTAAAAGATATTTGTCTTTGTCATTTTGGCCTTTACTTTAAGTTAATTAAATTAAAGTGTAATTATCACTCTCAAGTGGCTCCATGGGGTCCCCAAATAGTCCCAAAGATTCTCATGGTCATAAATGACTCAACAAAAAAGGTGATCACAACTGTTAAGATAATTTTGTATTATTATAATATTATTTCTAACTTTAATTGCCCTATTTACCTTTAACCGCGGTAAATAAAAGTCAAAAGTTACTATTTGCCAACAATTACTTTCATCTTTTTGAACCACATTTTACTTAATAATAACTATATTTTATATCAAATTTTTAAATTCAATTTACAGAATTAGTAAAATATCATTTAAATTAAAATGTCAGTTTTTTACTACGACTTAGTGGTTTCACTATTCATCAAAAATTGATGTTTTCTAGATAATTACCAAAAATTCAGCCTAAGATATATTTGATATTCAAAATTATAAAATTATTTCAATAAAAAAAATTAAAAACATAGAATTTGGATTAATTAATTTTAAATTAATTCCCACTTTCAAAATAAAAAGCGTGTTTTTAAGAAACAATAACTATCAAAAGATTGATACTTTTTTATATCCAATTTCAAAGTGAAATTAATTACAATGACCAACATTGGATTAAATGAAAAAAATAACATAATTACACTTTAAAAAAAATTAAAAATATAATATTAGAATATAAATATGTTATAATATAAGGCACTTCTGAATTAAAATATAGTATTTTTCACAATTCCTAAAAAAAGAATTTTATCCGAAATATACCAGAAATTTACTCAAAGTAAATTTTGATGTCCCGATTCTAAAGAAGATTTTTTCTGGAAAAATAGAACATATAAAAGTGAACAAGACGAGATTTACATAGGCTTCTCCCTTAATTAGCGGTAAATCGTCCTTTAAAAAAATATTAGAGTATTTAGGCTTAAATTTTGATTAATTCATATTTTAGGCCTCTAAGTTTTATTATATAATTGTAAAAACATTTAAAAAATAGGAATAATCATATTATAGTAAGTTCTATTCATTACTACCAATACAACGTCTAGGCATTAACTACCATTTAATATAATATTATTATATTATTCGTGTGCAATGAAATATTTCGAAGAAACCCGTTGTTGCGTATCGGGTACACCATTGAACATAGAAGCCCCTTTAAAGTAAATTTAATATTAATTAGAAATATGAATAATTATGGAAAATGTCTTATTTTTTATTTACCCAATATGTTACATCCTTCCCCCCTTTTGGGAATTTCTTTCTCACCATTTTATTCTCTTATAAAATAAGTGGGGGTATTTATCCCTCATAGCATTTTCTAATTCCCACATTGCCTCTTCAGCCATATAGTTTTTCCACAAAAAACATACATAGTGAATTACCTTATTATGCAACACTTTCTCTCTATTCTCAAATATCTGGACTAGTTGTTCGTCATAAGAGATATTCTCTTCCAACTGAACTACCTCTGGACTTAAAACATGAGATAGATCTGGCATATAATTTCTCAACATTGAAACTTGAAAAACATTGTGTACCTGAGACAAACTTGTACTTAAATCCACTATGTATGCAATTGATCCAACTTTTTCAAGATTTTATAAGGTTCCATGAACATTAGACTCAATTTTCCCTTCATACCAAAACACATCACACTTTTTTCCCGGAGAAACTTTGAGAAAGACATGATCACTTACCTCAAAAGTGAGATCCTTCCTCCGGTTATCCACATAACTTTTCTTCCTATTCTGAGTATGTATCATGTTCTTCTAAATCAACTGAACCTTTTATACCATCTCTTCTACCAATTTTACTCCCATCATATTCATTTAACCTACTTCATCCCAAGAATCTAGAGTTCGACACCACTTTCCATATAATGCCTCAAATGGAGAAATATGTATACTGGAATGAAAACTGTTATAATCTGAAAATTCAAACAAAGAAATACGTTCTTCCCAATTTCCCTGGTAATCCAGAATACAAGCACATAGAATATCCTCCAAGGTCTGAATTGTTCGTTCTAACTTCCCATATAATTTTGGATGAAAAGTTGTACTAAAATTTAGTTTAGTATCCAACCACTTCTGAAGGCTTTTCCAATAGTTAGAAGTAAACCTAGGATCACGATCAGATACAATAGAGAGGGGAACACCATGCAACCTAACAATATCTTTAACCTACAACTGAGAAAGTTAATCCAGAGACAAAGTATCTCTATTAGGAAGAAAATGAGCAGATTTAGTCAACCGATCAACAATAACCTAGATTGAATTATTACCTTGATATGTATTTGGTAATCCAGCAATGAAGTCCATGGATATATTTTCCCATTTCCACTCTAGCGCAGGTAAAGGCTGAAGAATCCCTTTCAGAAACTGCCAATCTGCTTCAACCCGCTTACATGTCAAACACTTCACAGTAAAATTAGCAATATCTCTTTTCATTCCATCCCACCAATAATACTCTAGAAGATATATATAAATCATAGTACTGCCAGAATGAACTAAAAACGGAGAACTATGTGCTTCACATAGTAACTGATTCTTCAACTATGCATCACAGGGCACACATAATCTCTTCCAAAACCTCAAAACACAATCATTATCAACGTTAAATTCAGGAAACTTACCCTTCTGAACCAACTCTACCATTTTCAGTAACTCACTGTCTTTCTTCTTCGCTTTCTTTATTCTGTCTGATAGGGATTATTTAACTGACACCTGAAACAAAACAGAAGAATTTCCTACACCAACAAATTCTATTCCAAATTTTATCATATCAAAAACCAAAGGATCTCATTACAAAGGTATAATGGTTAACAAACATTAATTTTTCAACTCAAAGCATCAGCCACTTTATTTGATTTTCCTAGATGGTAAAGGATCATGGAATCATATTCCTTGATTAATTCCAACCATCTACTCTATCTTAGGTTCAATTATTTTTTAGAAAATATATACTTCAAACTTTTATGGTCAGTATATATTTCATATTTTACTCCATACAAATGATGCCTCCAAATTTTTAAAGAAAAACCAATAGAAGCTAATTCCAAATCATGTGTAGGTTAATTTAACTCAAGAGGTTTCAACTGACGTGAAGCATAAGAAATTACCAGATCATTCTGTATAAGGAAAAAACAATGTTCGTTCGATGAAGCATCACTATAAATAACAAACTCACCATTTCTAGAAAGTAGTGCCAAATCTATAGCATTTTCCAATCTTCTTTTCAATTCATGAAAACAATTGTCACATTCTTCTGTCCAATTGAACTTAACAGATTTTTGTGTTAACTTAGTCAGTGGACTAGATAATCGTGAAAAATATTTAATAAGCCTCCGGTAATAACCTATCAAACCAAGAAAACTACGAATTTCGGTTATATATTTAGGTATTGTTCATTCTTCAACATCTCTTTTTTTAACAGGATCAATAATTATTCCATTTTTTGAAACAGTGTAACCAATGAAAGAAATTTTCTCCAACCAAAATTCACACTTCTTGAACTTCTCAAATAGTTTATTTTCATTTATGGTTTTAAAAAAACCCTTAAATGAAATCGATGATCCTCTTTACATTTAGAATAAACCAAAATATCACCATTTAATATAGCAACAAACTTATCCAAGAACTCATAGAAAATTCCATTCATAAGATCTATGAATACTGAAGGTGCATTAGTTAAACCAAATTGCATAAATATAAATTCATAATGGCCATATCTAGTAAAAAACATGGTCTTAGAAATTTCTAATTCCTTTACTTTCAATTGATGGTACACCGACCTCAAATTAATCTTTGAAAAATACTATGAAACATTGATCTGATCAATCAAACCATCGATATGAGGCAATGGATACTTTTTCTTAATAGTGATGTTATTCAATGCTATACAATTAATACAAAGTCTCATTGAACCATATTTCTTTTTAATAAATTGGATATGATCATCCCGTGGTAATGTGCTAGGTTGAATAAATCCTTTATCAAATAACTCTGGAAATTTCTTCTTTAACTCTAAAAGTTCAATTTGAGCCATTCAATAAGGGGTTTTTGATATTGTCTTAGCATCAAGAACTAAGTAAAAAGTAAATTCAACTTCCCGATCAGGTATAATATCATTAAATTCATCAGATAAAACATCAAAGTACTCATTTTCTACTGGAACTTCATTAATTTCAACAGTTCCATTATTTTCAACAATATGTGCAAGGTCACATTCATTTCCATATTTTACTAGTTTCTCATCTTTCTGATATTTCATCAAAGGAAAGGGTTCATTCTTGTACACAAAATGAAAATCTTTCTGAAAAGAAACTTTTTTAGCTCTGCATTTAGTCTTATCATGATAAATAGAAATCCAATCCATACCCAAAATAACATCAAGCTCTATTAGAGAAAAAACAATAAGTTTTGCAGGTAGATTCTTTCCACACATAAGGACATGAAGGTTCTTATAATTTCATTTTTGTTTCAACATTTCTTCCTGGTGTTTTTACAATAAGTTATGTATTCATATCTTGAGATGGAATTTACAATTTACTAAAAAAACTACTCATAAATGAAAGACTGTGTAGACCCTAAATCAAACAACACATTTTCATAATCTGAACAAACTAACTGTGTACCTGATACTACTTCATTTGATGACCCAACATCTTCTGAAGTAGTTGAAAAGGATTCACCATCCCTTTATGATTGTAGTATAGCTGTGTTCCCTCAGTTGAGTTATATTTTGGACACTCATGTGCCTAATAACCCATTTCATTGCACTTAAAACATTTTTCTAACTATAAATTAGATTTTATTCATACCATTAACTTGATCATTTTTAGTGGAATTACGAGCCTTATGTCCCATTTTACCACATTGGTAGCACTTAACGGAATTCAAAATACATTACCCAACATGCTTTTTACCACAATTTTCAAAAATTGAAAACCTAATTTTCGTACCATCATACATTTTTGAAGAGTTCTTCCCTTTTGTCTACCACCTCGACCTCTTATTCTGTTATTCATTCAAAGAATACTTGATCATCGGCGAACTCCATTTTCACATTTTCCATACATTGAACTAGATTTTCATAACTTTTCAACTCACGAGAAGATTAATCCCTAAGATACTTTTTCTTTAATCCTGAGTAAAACTGTTTATTTTACTATCAAGATCTCGTATCAAATTTAGAGCATACCATTCCTGTTAAGTGAATTTTTCTTCACAAGTATCCACTGAGTCATCCTCCTACCTCAATTATAGGAATTATTTTTCCATACTAAGACGAACCAACTTAGGAATTAATTTTCAAGAAACATACCTTTGAATTCATCCCAATCAAGAGCATCAATCACCTTACTACCCCTGGTATTTTTCACCATTGACAACCACTGATCAGCTTCACCTTCAAAATGGTAAACAATGAGACTAACCTATTGATGTTCTTAATACTCCATAACATCAAAACTTTTATCCAGTGCTTTAATCCACCCTTATGCTAGCACAGGGTCAGATGATCCTAAGAATGATGGGGGATATTGCATCGTGAAATGCCCCACTAATGAGATGTTCCTCTGTGGTTGATCTGGATGATCTTGTACATGGATAACACCTCCATTTATAGTCTGAGTCAACTATGCTATCACTACAAAAAAACTATTCAGTTCTGATTCTGACCATATCAGGTTGCTGATTTGGAAGGTTGTCTTCCTCTTGATGTCATCCCAGCATATCTGTCATGTTTCCTTTGAGGAAAACCATTCTAAACATAGAAATATCATAGATAACATAACATGGTAATATTTAAATTATATATTATTTCAATATTAACATAAATTAATTTATTAATATTAATTTAACAATACCTAAATCCTAAAGTTATCTAAACTGACCTCTAATACCAATTATATGTACTCAGCCTTAAACAATACATAATCATGAAATAAATGATTAATTCTCATTAAGTAACTTTTCAAGATTAGAGTTTTAGAGAATTAATCCATAAATATTACATTCCATCTCAAAAATTACAAGGTAGACACTTCTAATCAGTTTCCATTTTTTCATAAAATAAAAACTCTGGAAAAAAATTGTCAAGTCTAGTCCCATGGTTTAAAGAGCATGACTTATCTGAGATCCCATCCTTGACCCTATTTACCATTTGGTCTAGTGAAAAACATTTCAAAACTTGGGATGAACATAAGAAGCTCATGGAGGGTTATAAAACAAATAAAAAACATTACTTCATCATTACATACATAACATAATCTCTTTAACAAACCTCATGAAATCATAAGATTTATGAATAACACATAGAAAACATAAATCATAAAGGTAACTTGTGGCATTCATATCATACATACATTGTAGCTATCACAGCTACGTAGGTAGTTACATTTGGAATATCCATCACAGTATTTTCCCAAAATCTCTCTGCAGAAACATTCATGTTTACCTCCATCATGTGACCCAATGCATTGGAGAACTATATCGGGCTCACCAGCCCTAGGATTATCACGTAACCACTCATATACTTAAACAATTCCCTAGAACCATAACATATTCATAACACATAAAACAAACATTAATGAAAGATAACATTTCCACATTTTAATCACAATATATCATTTAAATATATTGACATAACAAATACATTATCAAAAACATTTTCAATACCAAAATACGTAAAAAGTGTATATAGTATTTATTTTCCTGTAAAAAACATTATGACTTCTTTAGGAAGCCAAAATATCAAATAATACTCACGGCAGTGGAAAGGTCATTGTCACTGCGTACGCTAAAAAGAAGAAATATTTTTTTGACTTTTAGTAAAATGATTTATAGAGAAAAGATTCCTTTTGAATAATTTAAAATTCAAAGGTGTTTATATAGTATATAAATGAAAATCATGTATTAAAACAAAATATTCCTAAATGAAAGGAGATTGAGATGAAGTCCCTTACCTCATGTCCAACATGACTTGTTTGTTCTTTAATCTCATGAATAATAAGATAATGTTAATTTATAATTGATTAAGAACCCGTTTCTAGTTTATTATTCCTTTTATTTCACTTATTACCATGTTATAAACATTATTTAATCATTTATGTTAATAACATTCGTTTTGTCGATATTTGGTACTTGAATCAAAAAATAGACTTCTTATAATTACAAGTTGTTCACATGGTCCAAATTTCATTATATACAGAATGATATTCATGATTTAGATATCATATATATCATATATATCTAGTCTATAAAAGTATTTATAATAGTACATAACATTTTGAGGGAAGAAAGGAAATGCACTGTTCATGGAGATAGTAAGTCGTACGTATGCATGAATGATACTTTCATTTCTATTTATTATTTTATTGGAATTAAAATATAATGATACATAGATATATTATAATTCCAGTATAATATCATAAATAATATCATTAACTCCATCCTTTATACGTCCCACATATGGCATTAATGAGTCATATCACTTTGAGGGGGTGGTAGTCTGCACTTCCTCAAATGAAACTATCACATTTACCCATAATAGAAACCATAAAGGTATGATATAAAATAAAAATACGTAATCCTAAAGGAAAAATAAACCTAATATATTTCATATATTAATATATTTTCATCTTAATATCCATCGTGAGAGGCAATAGGAGATAATCAAACAATCCTTGTTTCATGGGGCGTTAGTTTTCCATTCAAAGAAACAGTATGTTCTTCACCCATTAGATAGAGGTGTGTGTAAGTGTAGTTCAAATAATTCGCATAAAGACATCCTAGTATATTGAGGATAATATTTTTGTTATAAAATATTGTAATAAAAAGGTTTTAGGGGTTGTAGAAGTAAAATAAAATAAAAGAAGTTAATAGAAACAGATGCCTTTAATTTGGGTAACTCTCTTTGGTTTGAACCAAAAAGAATTATTAAAGTGCCTTAGTCCTAAAGTAAGACTTCTAGGAGGAGTAGAGGGATATTGAGAGCTTATTTTTGTAGGGTTTGTACTATCCAAATGTCTTGAGAGGTGTGATTAATGAGTTATAAGTGAGGGATTTTTATAAGGGGGGATGGCTCTTTAGGAAAGTGTGAAAATATTAATTTATTATATAATGATATTTAGCTTATAAAGGTCCAAAACATATTGAAGTTGAAAATAAGGTGACTAATGGTCGAAATAAAATCATCCAATAATAATTGGATTGGTTTTGGATATTCTTTTAATATTTATAATCTTATTTATTTAAATCATTTATTAATGAGGTAAATATTGCATCATTATTGTTTAATAAATAATTTAATCTATTTGATATCTGAAAATTATAAAAAAAATACCATAATATAGGAAATATTTTTATATATTAAATTAATATTCACATTTTAATCAATAACTTATATACCCCCTTGTAAAAATTAATTTACTAAAATATATTTGTTTTTGTAATTTTTGCATTTACTTTAAGTTAACTAAAATAAAGTGTCATTAACACTCCCATGTGGCTCCATGGCATCCCAAAGCCGACATAAACATTACCATGTTCGTAAATGACTCAACCAATAATTATAGTACAAGTTTTAAGGTGATTTTGTATTGTTATAATATTCTTTTACCTTGAAGTGCTCTATTTACCTTTAACTACGGTATATAAAACTCAAAAGTTACTATTCACCAAAAAATTATTTTTATCTTATTGAACCACATTTTACTTACTAATAACAACAATTTATGTAGGATTTTTGAAATTTATTTCATAAAAGTAGTAAAATTTCATTTAAATGAAAATGTCTATTTTCAACTACGACTTAGTGGTTATACTATTCATAAAAAAATTGATGTTTTTCAGAAAAATACCAAACATTCAGCCTAAGATATATTAGATATTCTAAATTAAAAAATTATGTCTATTTTACCAAATTCAAAACATAGATGTTGGATTAATTAATTTAAAATTAATTCCCGTTATCAAAATAAATAGCGTGTTTTTAAGAAACAATAACTATCAAAAGATTGATACTTTTTTATGCCCAATTTCAAAGTGAAATTAATTCCAATGAAAAAAATTGGATTAAATGGTAAAAACATAATATAATTAAACTTTAAAAACCAATTAAAATGATAAACTAACCTTATAAATAAATTATATTAAAAGGAACTTTTGAATTAAAATACAGTATTTTTCACTATTCATAAAAATGAATTTTATCAGAAAAACTCCAAAAAATTACTCAAAAAAATTTTATGTCTTGATTATAAATAAAGAATTTTTTTTGGTCAAATATAACATTTAAAAGTCACCAAAACTATATTTAAATAGGGTCGGCATCAAAAGGTGGTAAATCGACCTTTTAAAATATATTAGAGTATTTATGATTAAAATTTGATTAATTCATATTTTAAGCCTCTAAATTTTATTGGATGAATTTAAAAACATTAAAAAAATAGTTATAATCATATTTTAATTATTTAAATTCATTCCCATCAATACAACGACTTGGTGTTAACTACCATTTAAAATATTATTATTATATTTTTAGTGTGCAACAAAAGATTTCAAAGAAACTCGTTGTTGTGTATCGGGTTTGCCATTGAACATAGAAAACCCTTTAAATTAAAATTAATATTTAATTTATAAATATGAATAATTATTGAAAATTTATTATTCTTTATTTACCTGGGATGTTACAATCATCCTAAAAAATAAATGGTGAAGTGATTGAGGTTATGTTGTAACAGGTTTGAATATCATTTTTGTTTGTCATTTGGGATCATATATCACAATGTGTTATTAGAGCCTTTATCTTTACATTGTCTTAAAATTTTAGGTTGGTAGACAAGAGACTAGGAATATGTTTTCCCATGGTAAATTTCCATTCCTATGAGTGATCAACCCACATTCAGGGAAAGCCCAAGTGACCAAGGATGGAACTGTAGTCCATGTTTCTCATCATTATAGTTAATTATTATATTACCTTATGTGATTTGGTTATTTTATATTGCATAAATATCTATTATATTTATAGAATTTTTCTCGTCCTGATATGGAAGGAAATTAGCATTACCTACATCACGATAGAAGAATAGGAATCCACGTGCTTTGAAAATTCCATGCCATTTAGATTTCATTTCAAGGTTGATGAAATTTATTGTAATGTGCCTTATGTGTTATCTTTCTGCCTATTATATTCCATTATAGGAGCCTTTAATAACATTCATATATTTTACCTTATTATTTATTTCATTGTATTCATATGTATATCATGTTTACCTGTTTAATTAATATTATTTCCATTAGTGTTATGCCATGATTCCATGTTTTTTTTATTATTATTATTAGCATATATATTGTGATTCCATAGTGATGTTGTAGCCTTCCATGGTTCTAACTTAGGTGTCCCTATTTTCTTACCAAGACAAACCATATGTAATGGTTATGTTTAGCATGTAAAGTTATAGATTTTTAAATGTTCAATTGGTCATTAAGGTGATAACATCAACCTAAACCCACAGAGACGTATAATGATTCCTCACAAACCAATGATGACATGTTTTAGTCATGAACCATTGATTTTGTGGTATGAAACATTTATGGGTGCAGTTAAAGGGTGAAAATTTATAATTTATAAATTATATGGGAACCTTATGAGTTGGAAAATGGTAACCCATAAAATCGAACCAGTGCAAATGCATCTTATATGGTTAATGACTTTTGTGTGAATTTTAAAACTATTAAATAATATAATATATTTTAATTTTTCAATAAAATGACTATGATAAGATGGAAGCTGCCTATAATTATTGATGTTTATGGGTTATTTATTAATTAAGATGTCATAACCCATATAATGAAACCATTTTTATGAGACTTATACTTAGAAATTATTTTAAATATAAATATTTCTATGATTGGAACATAAAATTATTTTGATTCATTATATATTCTTGTACCTATTTTTATTTTTTTTAATCACCCATGTGAATAAATTCATAAATGAAAAAATGAACTTGAGTAGGTTGGTTGGGGAATGTTTCATAAGAAATGAACCACTAAGTGTGTTTTAAAAAATTATTGTTTAAATTGTTCAAGTTTAATTTTTTGGAACCTAAAATTGATCGATGCAACCCACGTAGGTCGCCATTTTCATTAAAATGGTTTAGAGATTAATGCTAATGGGGAATATTTATGCTTTTTTTTGGGGGTCATTTAATGTTATCGTAGCTGCTTGTATATATTTTGATGTAAATGTATGGTGGATTTATTCTTGACTAGTACAACTTTAATTAATAAAATAACTTTTAGTCTACTTCGATCCGTAATTTATAATGGACTTCTCAATAAATTTATGTTTTCTCAAAAGGTTTTCATGTAATGAAATGAATAGATTATAATGGGTTGTGAATAAATAATATTGTTTAAAAAGGAATTTTTATTGAAATTTCTTGTGTTCTTTGTGGTGTTCTCTAAATCAAGTTACTTGTATAAATGTCTTTCCTTAATAATAAAAGACATTACTTAAAACTATTAAAATCAATAAATAATTCATTTTCAATTTATGTAATGACTCAACAAAAAGCCTTAAGTGGTGTTCCTAGTCTAAACCTGTTGTAAGGGTAGTTCGGTGCACCTTGAGATTGCCTTGGAATGGGAGCTTGAGCATTAATTGTAGGCATTTTATTTCATAGATTTAACATAAATGATAATCCATCATGCATAGGGACTATTCAATAAAGAACCCCTTTTATAGTCAACATTTTACATTATTTTGTAAGGGGTACCCTAAGTATAGTACCACCCTCTGAACATTGTGATCTCATTGAGTGATGGTGAACCATTTTAGACACATGGTGCTATTCAGGTACCATTATGCCTAGTAGGACTCTTAGTTTCTAAAATGAAACCTTTTTCTTAATGGGTGGTTTTTCAGTATTTTGATCCTTATCATGTACAAGGGAATCATGAAATGATTAGTTTCAGTAATATAAACAATCCATGGGAATTATCATTCACATAAATGGTCACATGGGCCTGCTTCTTCATCATTATCAGTGTTGGATGACTTGGGGGGGTCATCCGCCCATTTTACAATCAGTTGGGATTGTACGAATATATGTTAGTTCCTTCATGTGGACCATCAGATATTTGAATTCATATTGGTTATAAGAATATAGATAGTATCAAGTATTATATTTTTTATTATATAAAATCCAAGATGTATGCATCGACACACATGGTAATGTCGAGTTGTTAAATGGGTAAAATGAAGCATTTGAGTTTGGGGGTAATCAAAATATCTTCAGCTATCATGTTTTATCCATAGATCACCTTTAGTGTTGGGTGAACTAAGTGTCTCAAAAATTAAAACCCATCACGATACCTAGGATGACATTTTAAGAGGATTAGGTATTTGACATGCAGTTCAGCCATGTTGGATTTTACACCCAATGCTATGGAACACTTGTAAATAAATAGAGATAAGAATAACTTATAAATCTAAATTTGAATATAATATGGTGATCTTAAGTGGATGGTTTTCTATATATTTAGTTTAACACTTTCTATGGTGTGTTGGCCACATCTAGAACCCATAGTCAGTGGTCGATGGAGCATGTATTGTGGGATGAGATCCCTTTCTATGTCAAAAAACAAAGACACTCTTAAGTTGGAGATAATCATTTCAGATGTTTTTTAGTGTTTCTTAGTTGTATAAGTATTCCAATAATTAAAATAACCATTTAAATGGTCAATGTTATTCAAACATTCCATGTGGTTGGTCATCCCTTGATTAAAGTTGGTGCATGAAGGAGAGAACGATGATGTTGTGGTTGGTTGTGTATGTAGATTTTAAGGACATTCTTGTTTAGGGATGATCCATGATGTTTTCTCTTAAGTAATCACATGATGAATCTGGTGGTAAAGGCATTTTAATATATTAATGGTGATGAATCAGTAGGTGAATCCAAGATTTCTCAAAAACAAATCTCCCGATAATTGTTTGGTTGTTATTATTTTCCATAGTTGGTTTATAGATGGTCCTGAACCATACAAAGAACTTAGTATTGGGGTATAAGGAGTGTCTTAGACCCTTTCTAGAGATATTTATATTCCTCATAGTGTACTCATATTTTAGATATAATAATTTCCCTCATCCTGTCATTTTAAGGGAACACTGAGAGAGTAATGTTTATATGTTGTGAAAAATTTTATAAGCAGTTGGGCACATCAAGTAAGATCTATTAGAGTAGAATGATATAAGTGTGGTTTTTATCAAGGAATGGTTAGTACTGAGTGATAATTAGGATCCCAAGTAATAATACCTTGGATGGTCACATGGAAACCACCTATCATCAATTGACTTGATCTCTATCAGATGTCATTTTGGGAATAGTATGTGTTTTTGATACATGGACTTCCTGGTTGTCACTAAAACCTCACCTGTAGATTATGTATTGTGGAATACCATGGATGATTTTCTTGTACTCCAATTCTCAATTTTAATTCTATCCCATACTTTAGTCGGATAGATATGGAATGTTAGAAGGGTAACAATCTGGGTGTAATGGATCATTTGGGCGCCATGTTTGTTCAAGTAAATAGTAACATAAATTGATGAATTGGCAGGATATATCATTTTATATTGATTATGAAATTATATGGATTTTTTTTATACAATCATTAGGTTCCTTGATGGAAGGAACCATGTTTCAGGTAGGATTTTGTCGGTTGTCTAGGCTTATCGTTTTTTTAGAATAGTCAGCTAGAGGTGGCTCATCTTGTTATCCTGTAGATCTATTCAATATAATTAGTAATAAACTATTCATATAAATCATACATGTCATAAATGGTGAGATTTAAGTGTTCGCTAATGTTTTTTTTGTGGATTTATCTCCATTAGGTTTTTGGGGTTCAAGTAGAGTCGAATGTTTCTACATACTTAAAATCATTCCAAGAGTGTTGTTAGAATGCTAAGAGAAAACCATAATATACAATTATGATAGTGTTGATACCATGACCAAGAATTGGTCTCTAAATTTTTATAACCTATGGTGGGAAGTTCCCTTGGGCATATGATTGACGATGTAAAGTCATGATCGTGTATCTGGTGTAACAGTCTTGGTTAGAATTATCTTAACCATCATCTTAGAAAACATATAATGGAAAGAGGGTTCATGTGATGTACCCTTAAGGTGATCCTTGGTGGTATGTTGGGAATTTTTAAATGCAACATGAACATTTGAACAAGATATCATGACCCATTTATGTCAAGAGTTGTATTCATAGCTTCCCCAAGGTTTCTCAGGGATGAGATGTTTTAATGTGGAGAGATTGTAGCATCCTGTGTTTTTCAACCAGATGAAATTCAATGAGAATTTTAATTTTATAATTTAGTGGCTCACCATTTATTAAAATATTCTTTGGAATGAAATTATGAGATTTATAACACATAAATGTGTTGTTTTATGATTGGATAAAAAATTTAGTAGTGAATCGGGTGTTCCATCATGTTTTGAGAGTGTCAGACTCTAAAGACTCGAAAATAGAAAGAACTTGTCATGGAATAATGTTTTTATAAAATGGTGCATCCCAAAAGAATAAACCATTTGCCTCTTTCAATAGAGATAAAAATATTGCGCGATTATATCTAATAGTATGAGTGGATCTGCACAGACATGCACCTTGCTACATGTTTTTGACTATGGGATTTTTCACCCACTGCACATGATTAGCCAAACCATGCAGTCAACCCACATGAGGGGGTTCTTGGACAGTTTCTAAATCAAATTTGGTGCATGTTTCAACTATTTGTGTGGATAAACTATTATCCTTAGTAAAGTGGGATTGAAACTACCAATATTCCACTCCATACAATATCTTTAATCCCCTCCTTTCTTCTCATTCGTGTGCAATAGAGGGATCCCACTTGACCTCTCTCTACTCTCTTCCTCTAGGAATGGTTTTATATACCTCATAAGACCTCTCTTTCAAGTGACTTCAAGTGGATTGGAAATCCCATGGTATTTCTATGATTCCTCCTTCCACTATTCAGGGTTAATATTATCTCTTGGTATGTTATTCTAGTGTGACCTAATTCTTTCTATTTTTAGCGCATTCATCGGTTTCTTCAATTTCTCTCAATCCAGACCAAATTAAGACATCATATTGGATTTGTGAGCTATCCACAGAATATGGTTTGTGATATGTAGATTTTCTCATAATATTTTTTTATATAATATTCCATTGTTTAATGCATCTAAATTACTCAGTGTTACTCCAAAATTATTACTTTCCATAATTAAGAATTAATAGATATCCTTGTTATGAATTTTAGACTCCTCACAATATGGATGAAGGTCACTAACTCAAATCAAATTACCCCCTTTAGGGTGGTTTCACCAAATTTATTATGATAAAATGGATCTATTTAAATTAAATGAAATGAATTTTATGATTATAATGTCATGTTTTCGAATAAAACCCCTCTATTGAGGTGTATAGTTTTATTAGACAAAAAAATTATTTAAATATATATAAATATATATATATATATATATATATATTTGTGTGTGTGATTGTGGGTTATTCCTTGATTGGACTTTTGGAACATGTGTTTTATGATGATGTACTATTTAGTAATCAAGCATGTGTTTTTAATTAGGGATTTATTGTCAAGGAATTTCTTTTTCTAAAATGAATTTGTAAATGGGTGAGGTCATGTTGAAGTATGCTTGTCCCATGAAATGACATTTTTACTATCATTTACATTTTATTATCTAATATAACAAGTTAAATTAATTATGAACACCATGAGTGATACATGATATCTATAAATTGAACACCAAGGATAGTCTCATCATGGGTGTGTGTGAGTGTGTTGGGCATCCCTGATGGATTGTGTCTACATTGAGGGTGATAATGGTATTATAGGATAGACCAACTATGAATCCTTCTTACCTCAACATGAGTGAAACTGTTTGTTGTGGGGAGAAAACCTGGAAGGACTCGGTGGCTAGATGGTTACACCAAACCCAATTTAAGACTCAGGCCCCTATGTGAGATACCTAGAATAGGCTCCAAGGTCATTATCTTTCATTAGGATGAGGGTGATACATGAATAGACATTCATGGATCACATTAAATGGACTCCAACAATATTGAACCTTTAAGGCACTCCTTGTGTGATAAATGGGCTCTTTGTTAAGGTTCCCCTTAGAGAGATCTAGGATTCTACTTATTAAATATTTGTAATTACATTTTTATGTAAGATATAATTAGGAAAAAAATTTATCTAAGGGAAGATTCTACTATTCCAAATTGCATTCGTGGGTTTGGTCCATCTAATTATACCTATTTAATGATGTTTTGTTATCATTTTCCCCACATATGTTTTGTATTGGTTTGCTATTGTTCTGACATTTTCAACTTAGGCTGAAACACATGTGGTCAGGCCAAGTGACCTTTAGGGACCTGAGTTTGACATGTTATTATTTATTTAACATTATTTCCATTCTTCTTTATTTACTTACACATTGTTTATTTTATATGAATGATCTAGATAATGATTTAGAAAATATTGGTGAAGGCATACTGAGTATGTCTCCCAACCTGATCGAGCCACCACTGCATAGGGGTACCTAAGTATATCCTCTTGTTCACAGGTCCATGATTTATTTCTTTTGTTGTTTTTCTTATAGTAAGGAGTTAGAATTATGAGACTATTTTGGTACTCAGGAAGCTCATGGAGACTACCCTCGAGGAATTTTTTCTATCATTTCTTTATTGTGTTTCATTGTACTATACTTCCAACTATATGTTTCATGTTATATCAATTGTAAGATATCTTGGATATACTTGCACTGTAGTATATTTATAATTGAACACTTTATTAAGTATCTATATTTATCTTCCACTACTTTGTCATATATTATTACTACTTACAAAATTGATGGACTTTTTATTATACAGCTATTCCATTCTGAGAATGAGGTTATTGTATCCCCATTGCACCACCATTATATCTTCACTTGTTGAAAAACCAATCATCTTGACACATAATCAACAATATACTGCTACATGTTATCCCATGATAATGCTCCCTCAAATCCCTCTAAATATTAATGATTCTAGGGTTTATAGAGAAACTTGATCTATGTGAATCAACCCAAAATTCACTTTTTAGATCGGGTATAGATAGAAAAAATAATATCTTTAAAAATTTCCGAATACCATATTATTAAATTAAGTTTTCTAATTTCCCATCATTCACACCTTTAATTTTCATTTAAATGTTTTCACCGCCAGATTGAGATTATTTTATCATTTCTAATAAATATATATTTAAATTTTTTTGAAAAATGAATGATGTATTCCCTTATTTAATGATTCCAAAATAGATATTTACATAATCTATAAACATACGAACTCACTCAATTCTCATTTGGGTTAGAACTCTATGATCTATCCTACTCAATGGATATGTTACGTTATTTTCATTCCATCAATGGTAGTGCATTGAGATATCATAATACTTGAGTAGATTGACCAATCTCCATTTTCTCATATTGATCTCTTTATGTGAAAATTTTTATTTTAGGCATTTATTATCTGTGTATATCTCACATATTTTACTATTGAGATAATATCGCAATATATTCTAATAAAATATTACAAATTCCAACTCAAGATCAAGGATTTGGTAGTTCTTTTAATGAATCTTCAATTACCTTAGTGCATGTGAAATAAATTTAAAATTTCTAATTAGGACACGATCATGGCCCTTTTTCTATGGAATAAAACATATCAAAACCCCAAATTTCTATATGGTATAGTAAAAATTGGATCATTGGCCAATATACTCTTTATCTCCTGAAAACAATATTCATAGTCCTTTTTTCCAAACATGCTTAACCTGTTTACATGTATGAATTTTTAATAGTTTAGACAATAAGGATTTTTTTTTGAATAAATCATTGATAGGAACCTTCCAAACTATGGAAAATACATACCCAAGTTATGTTAGCCAGTATAAACCACTCTATAACTACCTTCACCTTTAAAGGATCTACAGGGATTCAATCCTTGGAAAAAATATTTCAAAGAAAAGAAATATCTTTAACACATAAATCAATATTAAAATTTTTTCCATATAACCATATCCCTCTAAGTGTCTCATGACTAATCTGAAAGTTATTCTCTTGATCCTCATAGCTTTTAGAATACACCAAAATATAAACTATGAGTCCAATAAGAAAATAATCAAGGAATTTCATTAATAATATCTTCATTAGATCCATAAAAAAGGTTTATTTATATAATCTAAATTGAATTACTGTGAACTCATAATGTCCATATCTCATTTTAAAATCATTATTCAAAATTCATTTATTATTTACTCACAAATTGTGATACCCAGAATGAAGGCTGATATTTGAAAAATATTTTCCTCCATGAAGTTGATAGAATAAGTCATAAATAAATGGAAGAGGATGCATGTTATTTATCCTAATAATATTGATTTACCTAGAATCAATCCACATCCTCTTGGATCCATATTTCTTCTTAAAAAAGATAATAGTAGCTCTGCACTGTGAAACACTCAGGAGAATAAAAAACTTATCACAAAAATCTTCTAGTGGTTTCTTCAAATCTACTAATTCCCTAGTGGTCATTCTATATGGAGTGTTTGATATTGGTCTTGAATTAGGGATTCAATCAATGGAGAACTCCACTACCTTCTCTGGGAGGTGTACATGTTATTCTTCGTTACATAAATCAATTAATTCTAATACAATAAGTATATCCTTAATTTTAGGATTACCTTATCCAACCCAAGAGGTTGTTTTTTTAAATCTCAGATAATCTCATTCAGTAGAGATATTTGGGGTTGAAATATATTTGAATTAGATTATGATGTCTCTTCTATAATGAAAAGTAATTCTACATCTTTCTCATAAATCATAATTTAATTCATATTGAAAAATATCTCTTAATTATATTTTAAAATCTATTGAATTTGAAGGATTATTTGAAAATCAACTGAAGGTATAATGATATGTTTAAAAAATAAATCACATTTATGTGTCCTAATACGGTATTTCCAACACTTAAATAATCACAATGAGACTTCCCTTAGATATTTTGACTAAAAACACCCTTCTTAAATGACATGGAAAATGTCTAACTTTCTTGTAAAACAATAAAATATAAAAGAGTGCAGTGATCCAAAATCAAATATAGAATCTTCTAAATATTAATATAATAATAATGTGACTACCACCAAATCATTGGGTAATTCCACCTCAGTAATATTGATCATATAATCTTGGGCTTCTCCCCATGGCATGTTCTATGGTAGATTCTTTTAATGCTTGGGGAATTTAATTTCTTTGTGACCCATATTCTTTTAATTGATACATTGACTCTAAGTGTTTTCCTTCCCCCTATAATTTTTGAAAGCAATTAACCTTTTCTATAAATTGTTTACAAAATCCTAATCCCTTTTATAATTTACTATGGTTAAATTCATTCTATAGTTCTTAGAGTCTTTAAATGGATTAATTATTATAGTCTTATTCGACGTATTCCCTTTTTCAAGGTTTTCAGATGACATATTCTTATATTGATTTCCCATGAATATATAAGATTGTGAGAACTCCCTCCCCATTTTGAAATAACATAAATATATTTCAGTATATTATGAAAATTTCTGAGAGATTTGAGACCTTCATAGACATTGGTCAAGCCTTTCAAAGAAAACGTTATTGAATCATAAGGTATATAAAGATGGAATAATACAAGAGGGTGAGGTGGTGAATTATAAGATTAAAAACATTCATTGATAAACTTAAAATAAACTTAGTTTAACATGGTCAAGAAATATGTATTAAAAAAATCTATTATGTATTTAGATTGTGATCAGACATGCCCCTTGGGTCTAGTAATAAAATTATCATAATCAATTATATTCTGATATGTAAGTACATAGCTCATAATGACTGATTTATTATATCTTAACAGCTTTTAGAATCATAATCATATAAGTAGTGTTAATGTAATTAGAGTTCAATAATATTCATAGTATAAAATGATTTAATCATTGTATACATAATAATATCATAGTCATGATGGTTACAATATATCAGAGTAATTAGAAATGCATCATAATAAAGATTCAGTATGATAATAGGATAAAAAATATAAAGGTGAATATAAAATGTATCACTTTTCTATTAAATTCAAGGGAAAATATATAATTTTAGTAAAAAAGAAATACAAAATATTACACTTATTTTTACTGAAGGATAAGGGTTTCTGAGGATCTAAAATAAAGGATCCATTTTTATACATACAATAATGTTTTCCATTCCTTTATTTGGGATGGCCCTCGATATGATGACCAATGTATTTTTCTTTCTGGATGAGCCCTCAATATGATGATTAGTTCCTGTCACACTATCCCCTTGTTCACTAAAACAATACGATTATCGATATCTCTATATTCCTAGTCTTGAAATCCCTTGACCGTATTCACAAAATCAGATACAAAAACTAAAAAACAAATTACTCTAAATGATTATAACAACTAAGAAAAAAGATGTACATTCTCAAAATATGTAGATATATTATGAAAGATAAATTTTGAAATGAAATCAATCAGCATTAAACTCTTCAAATGACTGAATATTTATAGGCATATCCCCAACAAACATATATATCTGAGTTTGTTGTAATGCCTTGGATAGCTGGCACTCCAATGGCTATATCATAATAGAAAGTCTAAAATTGGTATATTTCTCACCATTTTCAATATAAAATGTATTCAAATATGGTAGAAAATAGTTTTCCATATTTATGATTTAAACTTTAGTCAATAGGATGGATTTTCATACAAAATTTAATAACAAAAAATTCTATGGGTGTGAATTCGATTTTTAGTTATTCCGATATCATGTCCAGTTATGAAGACTACTATTGGTATGAATTCAAGACATGAATTATTCAATCATATTTTATAATGGTCGATCCAATTATTATCAGTTTCATACTAAATGTTATTAACATAATGAGGATCATTTACATTAAATGCTTCAATACTTTAGAACTATTTCTAAGTATGGTAAAATTGTATGTTTTCTATAACAAAATTCTAAAACACATTGGACATAAAAGAGTTAGTAAAAAATATTTAATAAAGTTTTTGTTATTTCACAAAAAAATAGAATGTAAAAATTATAATGAAACATTTGACATCAAAAATCTTCATCTTTTTGTAATGAAAACCCCACAAATATTATGTAGAAAATAACATTGAAAAAAATAGTATATTTTATTAAGATATTCATATTCAAAATTAGAACATAATACTTATCTCTAACAAATATTATAAGGATTATGAATACAAAGGAATATGAATGACTCCCCCATAAGAGAATATATCCCTTATAGATAGTATTATCCTTTTGTAGATAACTTCTATAAGAATGTTTTTCTACCCTTTAAATAAAACATCTCTCCCTTTCTATAAAATTATACTTTATTTGATTGTTGAAAAATAATGCAAAAGTTCTTATAATACCTGAAAAGGGTTGGAAATGAAGCTATGTGAAAACAAATAAAGAAATGATTAGTCATCCACACGAATTTATGAAAGAATATTTAACTAATAATATTTGGAAAACATTCATGTAATCATACGTGGATGAAGAGATCATTTGTTAAAAATATTTCTAAAAATTAATTACAATAAGAGTTCTAAAAAAAATCTTTATTTTTCCAGGATTTGAAAATAGAATTTTACTTTTTGAATTCCTTTATTTATTCCTCCAGCTTTGTAATAAAATCATCTTGATCTAGATTTCATTCTTCCTAAAACCAAAGTCTGTCATCTTAAATCCTTTAGATTTATAGGCATTTCTTAATTATGATTCTTAAATTTTTTTGATTTATTCTCTGTATTTTTTAAGCATGTAAATATCTGTGTTTATGTATCCCAATTTCCTATTAATATTTTTCATTTTTTGAGACAAGATATCTATTTATATTTTTAACTTCTCCACATATATCATGATATCTTCCTTGTTTTTGTATGATTTTATATGTATTATACTGAATAATTTAATGTTGTCATTAAATAATCGAAATTTTCATAAAAATGTTGGACATCATTATTTACATAACGTAACCCCGTTTTTGCTTTACTGCATGACTGCCTATGAGTCTAAAAAATCATGAAGATGTTTCAACTCCGCTTCAAGAATGACCACCTTTTCAATCTGAATTCTTATTGCATATGTTTTTTGATTGAGAGTTACATGAATCATCTATCACCATGACTTCGGATTTTCAAAATAAGGAATAGTTCCTTCAATTATTTTCAATGTATAGCCAATATAATTATCTCTTTATGAAGAAGTTTTCTAGACTAAATCTGAAGGGACTTGATGACGAGTTTTAATTTGAATCTTTTTTTGACTTCCCTTTTTATCTACCTTTGACATGGATTTATTTGGTCGTTCCACAATTTATTTTCCATTGCATATTTGAATGATATCATCATCATAATCATAAATTTTATTATCCAAAGGATCTCTATCAAATTCTATTTTTAAATTTGGATCTTTATCATCCAACTTTGATAATGTTTCATCACTTTTAATTGATAGGGAAATTTTATTCTCTAGAATATTAGTCATTTAGTTTTGGATGCCTATGGAAGGAAATTATATTAAAGATTCTTGAGAAGTTCTTAATGAAAGATTATTTTATTTAGATTCTTAATATTTTTCTTTATTTTCACCAACAACCACATTATCCAATTCATTTACATTAACTTTCATAATTTTACTTTCTTGTTAATTATATTATACATCTTCATCTTATCCTTATTAATTTTAAAAAAATTTATCCAAGACATTAAATTATTCACCAACTTTTTCTAGATCATTAATTTTAGAAATCCCTTCTTGAAGTTGTTTTTCTATTCTTAAAATAGCTATCCCAACTAGGACTGACTCTGAAGGTTTCTAATGAACATATAATGGTACTAATTCATTATCAACAATAACATCTTTTACCATTTCTATAATAGAGGTAACTTCAGAATTAATAAATACAGTCTCATGAAATGATATCTCATCATCCAAATTTGATGAAGGTATCAAAATTTTGGAAAGGATACTTCTACACCTTTCATCAACGAACTGACTAAACATTCACCTTTAATTTTCTTCATTAGTTTCTTTTATTTTTCTGGTTTTTCTTTTGTTCTCACACCATGTATTCCAACAAAAAGGGCTTCATCTTGATTGTGTCTGATATGTGTATCTCCTTCTTTTATTTGAGACCTTTTCTTTCTCAATTCTTTTGTAACATAATTTTGGATAGATTTTTGTTTTTTTGATTTATAAGGATCTAAATATTGAACATTTTGTTTCCTTTCATGACTTTCATAATCAACATTATTCTTTTCTATGGAGTGTCCTTTTATTCTTTCTTGGAGCTTTTGGCTTCCATATAAGATTCACCTAGATTATCAAAAAAATAATTTGTTTATTTATCAAAATAATACTCCATCATCTTGAGGGTATTATCATAAAAAGAATAATTCTCATCTTCTTCATCTTTGAATTATTTTCAATATTGAAATAGCCCACGCACTTAAGAAATAAATTTTTTAAAATTACAGAAAACAGAATTATTTGGTATTTTATAGAGTTGGACATCAATTTAATAATGGTGAAATATATATATACAATATGATTGATCATTCTCAAATTTATAAGGATTTCCATAATAGAAAAATTAGTAATCTTCAAAGAGTAACAATATACTTTTCTTGGAATAAAAAATCCTTACAACCATATCAAAATAATTTGATTGTTTTCTATATAGTGAGTTATTGTCATGAGTTTCTTATGATGATAAAATAGAGAGTTATCAGCTTCTTCTTATCAAAATATCTAAGACTATCATGTAATTTATGATAAGGACATAAAACTTCTCCTTCTGAGGTAATTTCAAAAAAACCTAATGCTTTTTTATTGGAAATTTGATATCCTTTTCCATAAATTATGAAATATATTCTTTATTTTAAATTTTACAAATGAAAATATACTGATTTATTAGATTATACAACAAAATAATGAACTATTATATCCTAATCCTCATTATGTTTGGTTACACAAAGAGACTCCCAACCTTGAAATACTAATATTTTATTTATAATGGAATAATACTTATCAAAAAATTATTTCTCTACTATCCTTTATCTAATGACACAGAATTTATTAAATTCTATTGTGGACATAAAATCCTGAGAAGAATCATGGGATTAGAACATTCATACTTGAGGATATTCAGATAATCGTACTATATGGTTTTTAATTTTTAAACACTTTAAGATGATGAGGCTATGGTTTTTGATGGGGGAAATCAGGGTCCTAGTCTAATATATGAGGTTTCAAGCAATGGTTTATCTTCCAAATATAATCTAATGGTAAATATTTGATGTTATCTAATCAAACGGTTACGATTGATCTAGGGAAGAATTAAAAAAAATTATCTCTCAATATTTGTAACATTTATTTATTATAACGGGATAGAATAAAATAAAAAATAATGAAAAACAAAACAAATCTTTTATAAATTCTAAAAGCAATTGTGACAACAAAAATGATAATAAATGCAATGGAATCGTAAAAAATAATTGGATATTAAGAAAAACTGTTATAGTTGAAAATAAATATCAATATGATAACAATGTTCTACTTTAATCTATTTTAACTATTTAAATTATGATAGAAACTAAGAAAAATTAAATTAAATAGTTTTTTAAAGAAAAAAAAGAGATTGATATAATCAATAGTTCTCTTGAATCCAAAAATTTTTAATATTAGTATCCCAGAATGTTTTTAATGTTATTTAGATCCAATGATACATTTTGTAATATAGAATCATAATTTTGCTAATAAAAGTATTCCAAAAAAATATACAATAATTTTTTTGAAAAAATAATATTTTGAAAAATAAATTTCTTTGAAAATCAAAAATCATTTGTAGTCACCCTATTTAAAGAAGAAACATAATGTAAAGATATATTTAAACAAGTATTAGATTTTAATTATCACCTTACACTGATCACTCCAAGATTATGTTTAATGTATTAAAAATTATTGGAAGGTAATGGTTTTATAAAAATATCAACCTATTGTTCTTTCATTATGATGAATTGTAAAATAATCATTCCTTTAAGTGTGTGATACCTAAGAAAGTGATTCCTAATATCTATGTGTTTTTATGGGAGTGATGTGAAGGGTTATTACTTAATGAAATGGCACTACTGTTATCACCTATTTGTTGAGTTTTATTAAAACCCATGCCATAATATGGGTGTGTTTCATCCACAACAAATGATCCCAAAAACAATTAGCTTCCACCTATTTAGCTTCAGTAGTGGAAAATGAAACCAAGTTTTGTCTATTACAAGAACATGTAATTGATGATTCTCTTAGGGAATTTTATTTTTTGGAAGTACTTTTTCAATCCATTCTCAACCACCAAAGCCATCATCCGTAATTTTTTTAAAAACTAAATCCATTCAAAAGGAATAGAAAAGAGCTAAATCCATGGTTCCGTTGGGATAATAAGAAATAAATTTTAATAATTTTAAATGGGATTCCATTGGTTTTTTATGAATTCTTAGACAAAAGCATATAAAAAACATTATGTCTGGATGACTAGCTGTTACATATAGTAGAATTCCTATGATACCTCCAAAAGTTTTTTGATCAACTGTTTTCCTAGCACCATCAAGATCATGAGTATTTGTGGTGAGAATGGGAGTTCTAATAAATTTTTTATTATCATATATGAAAATTTTAAGATGATATTTTATATAATTATGTTGATATATATAAGTACCTTATGGGTTTTTAGAAATTTGAAAATTGTGAAATACTGTTAACTCACCCATCATACTCATATCTAAATAAGACTTCATAAGATCCAAAAAATAATCTGTTAAATATTTTTCAATTTATACGAATATTATTTCTCCAACATATATTTTAATAGTCATAATATTTTTTTTAACTAATTTTTTAAAAATATTAGGATATGCAGCTCCCATAAAAAATTATTTTGTAAAAAAAATATTGTTAACCTTTCATACAATGCTCTTGTGGCTTGTTTAAGGCCATAAAACACATTGGTAAGATTTTAAATATATTATGGATGTTTTTTATTTTGATAACCATGGGGGTTTTCAATATAAACTTCCTCTTGAAAATATCAATTATGTAACACACTTCTCATCCATTTGAAAAAGTTTTAAATTTAAAATTTTTGTAAATTATAGTAGAATACCAGTAGATTATAGTCCAGATATTGATTTATAGGTTTCTATATAGTTTATGTATTCTTTTTGATTTTAAAATTTTTCAATAAGTATTTATTTTTCCTAATTATTATTCAATTTTCATCACATTTTTTTTTAAAGCCCAATTTTTCTCTAATTGTGGAAGTTTCTTTAGGTCTTTCAACATAGGTCTAGAAATTTTTCATTTTGAATTAATTTATCTCATCTTAAATTGCCTTAATCGCATCTGAATCACCTAAATCCTCATTAGGATTTTCAGTTTCAAATTGGGAAATGAAATAACGATGTTCTATTCCATTACTCAAAGAACATCTAGTCCTAACTTGTGGATTAACATCACAAATGATACTATCACAAGTATTATTATTATTAATGAACTGAAATTGTTTTAAAAAAATATGTTCATCAACATTAGTTAGAAATTACACCTATGTAAATAATTTAGAAACCATTTTTTATGTATTTTCCTTATATGAATGATTTTCTAACAAAGATTGAAAATCAATTTGAGAAAAAAACATATGAGGATTTCAGTTGTGGTTTTCTAAAAAAAGGTTTGATTTCATCAAATTTAACATTTATTGTTTCCTCAACAGTATAATTGATTTTATTAAAAACTCAATATGCCTTATATGTAGTGGAATAAGCTAAAAATAATCCTTCATCCTAATTTGGTGTCAATTTTGTAAATTATCTTTCATATTCAATATGGATACCATCCATACAAATAATTTTAAGTAATAAACTATTGGTTTCAGGCATTTCCAAAACTCATAAAGAGTTTTATATATGAAAGGTAAAATTATAACACAATTTATAGTATAAAAAACTAGTACTAAGTACTTCGGCTGAAAAATGTTTATCAATTCGGTATTCACTCAACATGGTTTTTTTTCTTGAGGAATCCAATTCCATATTTTTAAAACACCATTTTGATGAGGAGTTCTATGACACGAAAACTTATGTATAATGCCTTTTTTACAAGCAAATTTCAAAATTGTAATTTACAAATTCTACACAATGACCACTACAAATAGTTATCAAGGGAAGGTATTTATAAGGCCCCAGCCTTAAACATTACTTAATCTTGAGTTATTACAAGATTACACATTGAGGATCTTTTTAGGTTTAGAGTTTTAGAGAATTAGATCATGAAACTTGCATTACATTCCACATTTAAACAAATTGGTTACATAAAAGACAATATTCATTCTTCTCATCAACGGAACATATTTAAAATAAAACATGGATTTTTTCTTGACACATCCTTGACACTATCATCACATCATGTACCTTTCCCTTAACCTGTGAAAAACATTTCAAAAACTTGGGATGAGCATAAAAAGCTCAGTAAGGGTTATAAAAATATGGAAAGGAAACATGAGTTCATATATACATAAGAATGAAATCATACTTTACCCATAAAACATAGGCACTTTAACATACCTCATCAAACCATGAATAAATCATAGAAACCATAAGACATAAAGGTAACTTGAGGCATTCATAACATTATTATGTAGGGAGTAACCCTCTTGGTTACGTTTTGGAATAAACATCACAGTATATTCCCTAAATCTCTTCAGATAAAACCTTAACGTTTCACTCCTTCGCGTTACCCAATGCATTGGAGAGCTATATCGGGCTCACCCGCCCTTAGTTTATCATAGAACAACCCGTTTTCATAACAATGCCCAAGAACCATAACATAAATGTTTCACATAAAACATGCATAAAGGAAATATAAAATTTCCACATTTCAATCACAATATAACATTTTAGGATATTGAAATAGTGAATCCATTAAAAAACCATTTTCAAAACCATTTAAAACATTTAATAAAGAGATTTTTGAATCAAAGTGTCTCATACCACCTTGAAGCTTTTAACATTTTAAACCATTAATATCCATATAAATAAATCCTTAAAACCATTTTGAAAACATGGATATTAATAAGAACAAATAATTAAAACATTTAAAGTGATATTTTGGTTAAAGGGGTTTTACAAAAATTAGAGACGCTTGAATACAATAATCGAGGAATAACATTTAATCAGAACGTTATAATATCATGAGAATAAATGGATTCATGATATAATATTCCAAAGGACAGTATATACACCATATATGAGTGAATTGGTGCATAACAACAATGAAGTCTCAATAGAGATGTAAAATGTGATGAAATCCCTTATAAAGAAGGTATCCTTAAATTAATGATAAATCAATCTCAAAATTATGTGTGACAAATATAAATACACCCAATATAATTGGATATTAAGTGTAAAACAATAAAAGTTCATTCACACATATTCAAAGGATGTCATATTCAATAACTACATGTTGAACCCAAAGAAATCGAAATTGGGTTAAAAAGTTCCCTTGGTAAAATTCGACAGCCTAACAACGTCACTTCAAGAATTCAGAAAATGAGTTGATGAGAGATAAAAAGGGAATCTCATCACTTTTAAATAAAATTTACATCAATCAAGATATAGAAGAACATATCCCAACATAATAGTATGTGAATTAAAAGACATAACAAATGAAGTCTTTTAAAAACAGGAGGGTGAAAGGTTCTCTTACCGACTTGGGTAACTATCGAAAAGTACACCCCATCGAAGAAGTGTCATACAATGAATATGTAAATACCCATAAATGGAATTATATTACAAAATTAGTGTAATAATTTTCAGTACATAAACCACTCAAAGGAAATTGTGGCAAATGTAGCATAAATCTCACGGGAATAAAAGTGAGATGAAAAATCTCTTACGAAAACTCGGCAGCCTAACGGCGCCACTTAAAACATCCAAAATGGATTGATGAGAGGAAATAGGGTATCTCATCACATAAACATAAATTTTACAGAATGAGGAATATAAAATAACATCCCCCAACATAACAAAGAACAGCTTAAAAGAAGTGACATAAAGGAGAGTACTTAAAAAGAAAGAGAGTGGTTAGATCTCTTACGAAAATTCGGTAGAATAACAGTGCCACTCAAAACATCCAAAATTAATTGATGAGAGAGAATAGGGTCTCTCATCATATGTACATAAAAATTACAGTAAGAGTAATATAAAAGAATATCCCAATCACAAGAAATATGAGCTTTATAGGAATGTCATAAAAGAGTGTACTTAAAAAGAAAGAGAGGAGTAGGATCCCTTACCTCGGGTCCGACTTGACTCGATCATTCTTTAACGTCCTGAATAATACACTTGAGTTAATTTCCAATTTATTAAGAACATTTTTCTAGTTCATTATTCCTTTTATATCACTTATTTTCATGTTATAAACATTATGTAATCATTTAAGTTAATAATGTTTGTTTTGTCGATATTTGGTTCTTAAGTCGAATGTGGACTTCTTACAATTACATGCTGTTCATGTGGTCAAAGGTTATTTATATCCAGAATGACATTCCTGATTTGGATAGAATATATATCATATATATCCAGAATATAAATGTATTTATAATATTACATAATCATTTTGAGGTAAGAAATGAAATACACCGTTCATGGAGACGGTAAACCGTACGTACGCATGAACGCTACTTTCATTTCTTTGTAATATTAATGGAATTAAAACTAAATGAGAGGTATGTATATTTTAATTCCAGAATTATATTCATCATTTATATGTATCATTCATCATATATATCCATTATATACATGTACTTATAATAGTACATTACATTTGGGGATAAGAAATGAAATGCACCGTTCATGGAGACGGTAAGCCATACGTACGCATGAACGCTACTATCATTTCTATCTCATACTTTAATGGAAAGAAATAATAATTATATATAGGTATATTATAATTCCAGTATAACATTATATATAATAACATTAAATCCATCCTTTATACATCCCATGTATGGCATTAACGAATCACATCACTTTGAGGGGCGGTAGTCCGCACTTCCTAAAATGAAGATATCGCATATACCCATAATGGAAGCCATAAAGGTAAGTCACAAATGAAAAATACAGAAGCTTAAGTAAAACATAAACATATTATATATCATATATAAATATAGTGACATCTTAATGGCCACCTTTGAAGGTGTTATATGAGTGTTGAACAATCATCGTTTCGTGAGGCAGAAATTCGCCATCCACGGAAACAGTATGTTCTTTAACCATTAGATTTAGTTGTGTGTAAGTGTAGCTCGAGTCCTTATTATAAATACATACTATAATATTTAAGATACTTTAGTTGTTACAAAATAAATGAATAGAAAGATTTTAGGGGGTTGGAGAGGCAACATAAAACAAAAGGACTCAAGTGAACACATTACCTTAAAATCGGGTAACTCCCTTTGGTTTGAGCTCAAAGGCTTCCTTGGGAAGACTTCTGCCCAAAGTGAGGCTTCAAGGAGTAATATAGGGAAGTGGGGAGACAAAATGGTCAGGGGTTGGCCGAGACAAATGCTTTGGGAGTGTGGGTAAGGAGGTATAGTTGGGGGCCTTTTATAAGAGGAGAGGAGGGGCACTCTTGTAATGTTACAAAATGTTACTTTATTTTCAGAAGAGTTTCGAATTTTAAAGGTCCCAAATTGATGTAGTTTGAGGATAAGGTGATAAGGGTTCTAAATCCACTCATCCAATAGGTTTTGGACATGTGTAGGTCTTAGATATTACAGTATCTTTCCATTTTATTTAAATCGTTAAATAATGAGGTCATCGCTGCATCATCATGATGTCATAAATAATTTAATTTATTTAATGTATGAAAATTATAAAAAAAATACTATGATGTATGAAATCGTTTTAGCTTTCCAATGAATATTTATAGTCAAAAATCTGACTTTTATAACCCCATGTAAATATTGTTTTAGTAAAACATTTCATGTTTGTCTCATTTTTACATTAACATTAAATAAAAAGTTATTTATGTCATTTCGCTACCAATGTGGCTCCATGGGGTCCCCAAATTGACCCATGGCTTGTCTTGGTGGGCCATGACACATCCAATAAGGGTAGGACATGTGTCAAGGTATTTTCATTTTATTATAATATCATTTTTTCCTTAAATTGCACTAATTACCTCTAATCGCGATTAAAAACATAATAAGTTACTATTCACCAAAAAATTATTTTTATCTCATTGAACCATATTTTACTTCTTAATGACAACCATGTATGTTGAATTTTTTAAATTCAAAACACAAAAGTGGTAAAATTTTATTTAAACGAAAAATCAGTTTTTATAAGTACCACTTAGTGGTTTCACTATTCATCAAAAATTGATGTTTTTCAGAAAAATACCAAAAATTCACCCTAAGCTATATTTGATATTCCAAATTCAAAAATGAAGTATATTTTAAAAAATTCAGAACATATAAGTCACATTAATTAATTTAATAATTAATTCCCACTGTCATGACAAATAGCGTGTTTTTATGAAACAATAAGTATCAAAAGTTTGACACTAGTTTAAGTCCGATTTCAAGGTGAAATTAATTCCAACGACCACAATTGGATTTAATGGTAAAAATATATTCTAATTTCACTTTAAAACCAATTAAAAAGATAATATAATCATATAAATAAATTAGATTAGAAAGAGGTTTTGAATTAAAATACAACATTTTACACTATTCATTAAAAAAATGAACTTTATCGGAAAGATACCAATAATTTACACAAAGTAAATTCTGATGTCCCTATTCTAAATCAGAGTTTTATTTGGTCAAAATAGAATGTATAAGAGTGAAAAACCCTATATTTAATGACGGTTCGCCATCAAAAGGCGATAAGTGAACCTTTAGTGAAAACTAGGGCATATACGCCTAAAATTGAATTCTTTCTGTATTTTAAGCCTTTATCCTTTATTGGATAAATGTAAAAACATTTAAAAACATATATAATCATACTTTAGTTATTTCTATCCATTACCACCAATACAATAGCTACATGTTAACTACCATTTAAAATAATATTATTTTATTATTAGAGTGCAACGTAAGATTCCCAAGAAACTCGTTGTTGCGTGTTGGGTACACCATCGAGCATAGCATCCCCTTTAAAGTAATATTAATATTTGATTCACAAATATGGATAAATATAAAGATTTCATATTATTTATTTACCTAGGGTGTTACATCCTTCCCCCCTTTTGGGAATTGCATCCTCGCAATTTTAAAAATTGAGCTTGGAAACATCCTTGAAAGTCCCACATCGGAACAAGAGTCGGTAAAACAATCACTTTAAAATAAAGAAAGATAAGTACAAAGTTCACCCGAGTTAACCCATACTAGGATTCCAAGTATGAAAATATGGACATGGAGGAAAAAACAAAGGGTCATGTTCTGATGGAGAGTGATAGTAAACATGTCTAGGAGAAAGTTAACCATGAGAAACTCACAAACTTGTGATGGGTTAAACGGTATTTGATTACTCGGTAGGAAAAGTTAATAGACAAAATTTTTATTTTAAGTTACTTTTTATTGAGGATTTAATTCATAAGGAAACATAATCAATTATCATGTTGAATTTCAACATTTACTAGATTCTTTAATCAAACTCATATTTTTTTCCAAAAGACGAGTATTTAGGAAGACTTGTTCGCATTAAGAGTACTATAATCAATTTCTAGAGAATCACCTAATCCACAAAAAAATAACTATATACTTCCCATGTCTTTAGACACTAAGCAAAACCAAAACCAAAAAGGTTAGTACATGATAAGATAATCCAGAAAAGGATAACCCTTTAAAAAAAGAAAATCTATTCTTAATCTCCAAAATTTGTCCAACAAAACCCAAAGTTCAACGAAGACCATTCGATAAACAATTTGTCCATAAAATTATCCAAAGTAAACCAATATATGATTGAAACCCAAATATTTGAAGGATTTAGTCAGATAGTCTTCCAAGTTAAATCGTATCATTTATCTCCAAACAACATCAGTTGCTCCTAAAGTCTCGTATTGAAGAGTAATTAACCTAATCACATATCCTCCATGATAGGTTAATCATTTTCATAAATAACCCAAAATCAACTTACTCTTAATTCATAAAATCATATAACTAGAAAGAATCAGTCAAACTAACCAGGGACTACACGTAGTCCAGTGGTAGGCGATAAATACCAGTCGCACTTTGGTTGTGGGTTCGATTCCCAAAGCTTTGTCCGACGCGACGGGTTGTCACACGTTCTGTGTGTTGTCCTTTTTTCAAAACTATATAATTCTCAAATCATTCCCCAAAAGGGGATAAAATCATCAAAAATAACCATAACATAATTTAACCTCAATTTTATCTCATGCCTTTCACTTCCATCATAACATATAGTAACCCATAATTACCTCAAAAGTAAGGATCATATAAACTCTAATGGTTACCTTTTTAATTATTACCTGAACGTCCACATCGATTGGTCATCTCGTACATGATGCATTATAGAACATACCAAGGTTCACGTGGTTG
Source organism: Viscum album (assembly GCA_963277665.1). NCBI lineage: Eukaryota > Viridiplantae > Streptophyta > Magnoliopsida > Santalales > Viscaceae > Viscum > Viscum album. The sequence continues at coordinate 714,698,300 of OY728133.1, read as the reverse complement.
ATCATGACTCCTTGATAGTTTGATTAGAACAACCACGAGTTTTCTCATTGAATACCCCATTTCATCGAGTCTCTTAATCAGAGAACCACCACAGTTTCCTTCAAACCAATTGTCACTTTGGTGCCTGTGAGATCCAGCCATTCACTAAAAACAGAAATGTCAGTGTGAGTATATCAACAAAACCATCATGTACTAATGAGGAAGGTAAACACTAAGATATACTTACTCATTCACTTTATCTAAAACTAGGACTCTTTCTGAAATCCTAACCATTATGGTAATGTCACTTATGCTTAGAGAATACCCTAACCTCTAAAGTTATCTAAACCGACCTTTGATACCAACTATAAGGCCCCAGCCTTAAACCTTACTTAATCTTGAGTTATTACAAGATTACACATTGAGGATCTTTTTAGGTTTAGAGTTTTAGAGAATTAGATCATGAAACTTGCATTACATTCCACATTTAAACAAAGTGGTTACATAAAAGACAATATTCATTCTTCCCATCAACGAAAACATATTTAAAATAAAACACAGATTCTTTCTTGAAACATCCTTGACACTATCATCACATCATGTACCTTTCCCTTGACCTGTGAAAAACATTTCAAAATCTTGGTATGAGCATAAAAAGCTCAGTAAGGGTTATAAAAATATGGAAAGGAAACATGAGTTCATATATACATAATAATGAAATCATACTTTACCCATAAAACATAGGCACTTTAACATACCTCATCAAACCATGAATAAATCATAGAAATCATAAGACATAAAGGTAACTTGAGGCATTCATAACATTCTTACGTAGGGAGTAAACCTCTTGGTTACGTTTTGGAATACCCATCACAGTATATTCCCTAAATCTCTTCGGAGAAACCTTAACGTTTCACTACTTCGCGTTACCCAATGCATTGGAGAGCTATATCGGGCTCACCCGCCCTTAGTTTATCACAGAACCACCCGTTTTCATAACAATTCCCAAGGACCATAACATAAATGTATCACATAAAACATGAATAAAGGAAATATAACATTTCCACATTTCAATCAAAATATAACATTTTAGGATATTGAAATAGTGAATCCATTAAAAAACCATTTTCAAAACCATTTAAAGCATTTAATAAAGAGATTTTTGAATCAAAGTGTCCCATACCACCTTGATGCTTTTAACATTTAAAACCATTAATATCCATATAAATAAATCCTTAAAACCATTTTGAAAACATGGATATTAATAAGAACAAATAATTAAAACATTTAAAGAGATATTTTGGTTAAAGGGGTTTTACCAAAATTAGAGACACTTGAATACAATAATTGAGTAATAACATTTAATCAGAACTTTATAATATCATGAGAATAAATGGATTCATGATATAATATTCCAAATGACAGTATATACACCATATATGAGTGAATTGGTGCATAACAACAATGAAGTCTCAATAGAGATGTAAAATGTGATGAAATCCCTTATAAAGAAGGTATCCTTAAATTAATGATAAATCAATCTCAAAATTATGTGTGAAAAAAATAAATACACCCAATATAATTGGATATTAAGTGTAAAACAATAAAAGTTCATTCACACATATTCAAAGGATGGAATATTCAATAACTACATGTTGAACCCAAAGAAATCGAAATTGGGTTAAAAAGTTCCCTTGGTAAAATTCGACAGCCTAACGGCGTCACTTCAAGAATTCAGAAAATGAGTTGATGAGAGATAAAAAGGTAATCTCATCACTTGGAAATAAAATTTACATCAATCAGGATATAGAAGAACATATCCCAACATAATAGTATGTGAATTAAAAGCCATAACAAATGAAGTCTTTTAAAAAGAGGAGGGTGAAAGGTTCCCTTACCGACTTGGGTAACTTTCGAAAAGTACACCCCATCGAAGAAGTGTCATACAATGAATATGTAAATACCCATAAATGGAATTATATTACAAAAGGAGTGTAATAATGGTCAGTACATAAACCAATCAATGGAAATTGTGGCAAATGTAGCATAAATCTCACGGGAATAAAAGTGAGATGAAAAATCTCTTACGAAAACTCGGCAGCCTAATGACGCCACTTAAAACTTCCAAAATGGATTGATGAGAGGAAATAGGGTCTCTCATCACATCAACATAAAGTTTACAGAAAGAGGAATATAAAATAACATCCCCCAACATAACAAAGAGGAGCTTAAAATAAGTGACATAAAGGAGAGTACATAAAAATAAAGAGAGAGGTTAGATCTCTTACGAAAATTCGGCAGCCTAACGACGCCACTCAAAACATCAAAAATGGATTAAAGTGAGAGAATAGTGTCTCTCATCGTATGTACATAAAAATTACAGTAAGATTAATATAAAAGAACATCCCAATCACAATAAATATGAGCTTTAAAGGAATAACATAAAAGAGTGTACTTAAAAAGAAATAGAGGAGTAGGATCCCTTACCTCAGGTCCGACTTGACTCGATCATTCTTTAACGTCCTGAATAATAAACTTGAGTTAATTTAAACTTTATTAAGAACCTTTTTATAGTTCATTATTACTTTTATATCACTTATTGTAATGTTATAAACATTATTTAATCATTTAAGTTAATAATGTTTGTTTTGTCGATATTTGGTTCTTAAGTCGAAAGTGGACTTCTTACAATTACATGTTGTTCGTGTGGTCAAAGGTTCTTTATATCCAGAATGACATTCCTGATTTGGATAGCATATATATCATATATATCCAGAATATACATGTATTTATAATATTACATAATCATTTAGAGGTAAGAAATGAAATGCACCGTTCATGGAGACGGTAAGCCGTACGTACGCATGAACGCTACTTTCATTTCTTTGTCATATTAATGGAATTAAAACTAAATGAGAGGTATGTATACTTTAATTCCAGAATTATATTAATCATTTTGATGTATCATTCATCATATATATCCATTATATACATGTACTTATAATAGTACAATACATTTGGGGATAAGAATTGAAATGCACCGTTTATGGAGACGGTAAGCCGTATGTACGCATGAACGCTACTTTCATTTAAATCTCATACATTAATAGAAAGAAATAATAATTATATATTGGTATATTATAATTCCAGTATAACATCATATATAATAACATTAAATCCATCTTTTATACATCCCACGTATGGCATTAACGAATCACATCACTTTGAGGGGGCGGTAGTCCGCACTTCATAAAATGAAGATATCGCGTATACCCATAATGGAAGCCATAAAGGTAAGACAAAAATGAAATATACAGAAGCTTAAGTAAAACATAAACAAATTATTTATCATATATAAATATAGTGACATCTTAATTTCCACCTTTGAAGGTGTTATATGAGTTTTGAACAATCATCGTTTCGTGAGGCAGAAATTCGCCATCCACAGAAACAATATGTTCTTTAACCATTAGATGTAGTTGTGTGTAAGTGTAGCTCGAATCATTCTTATAAAAACATCCAAGTATATTTAAGATACTGGATTTGTTACAAAATAAATGAATAAAAAGAGTTTAGGGGGGTGGAGAGGCAAAATAAAACAAAAGGACTCAAGTGAACACATTAACTTAAAATCGGGTAACTCCCTTTGGTTTGAGCTCAAATGCTTCCTTGGGACGAATTCTGCCCAAAGTGTGGCTTCAAGGAGAAATAGAGGGAAGTGGAGAGACAAAATGGGCAGGGGTTGGATGAGACAAAGGCTTTGGGAGTGTGGGTAAGGAGGTAGAGGTGGGGGCCTTTTATAAGAGGAGAGGAGGGGCACTCTTGTAAAGTTACAAAATGTTACTTTATTTTCAAAAGCGTTTCGGATTTTAAAGGTCCCACATTGATGTATTTCGAGGATAAGGTGATAAGGGTTCTAAATACACTCATCCAATAGGTTTTGGACATGTGTAGGTCTTAGATATTACATTATCATTCCATTTTATTTAAATCATTAAATAGTGAGGTCATCGCTGCATCATCATGATGTCATAAATAATTTAATTTATTTAATGTCTAAAAATTATAAAAAACTACTATGATGTAGGAAATCTTTTTGTCTTTCAAATGAATATTTATAGTCAAAAATCGGATTTTTATAACCCCATGTAAAAATTGTTTTAGTAAAACATTTCATGTTTGTCTCATTTTTACTTTAACATTAAATAAAAAGTTATTTATGTCATTTCCCAACCAAAGTGGCTCCATGGGGTCCCCAAGTTGACCCATGGCTTTTCTTGGTCTGCCATGACACATCCAATAAGGGTAGGACATGTGTCAAGGTATTTTCATTTTATTATAATATCATTTTTGCCTTAAATTGCACTAATTACCTCAAATCGCGATTAAAAACTTAATAAGTTACTATTCACCAAAAAAATTTATCTCCTAGAACCACATTTTACTTCTTAATGAAAACCATGTATGTCGGATTTTTGAAATTCAAAACACATTAGTGGTAAAATATCATTTAAACGAAAAATCAGTTTATATAAGTACCACTTAGTGGTTTCACTATTCATCAAAAATTGAAGTTTTTCAGAAAAATACCAAAAATTCACCCTAAGCTATATTTGATATTCCGAATTCAAAAATGAAGTCTATTTTACAAAATTGAAAACATATAAGTCATATTAATTAATTTAATAATTAATTCCCGCTGTCATGACAAATAGCGTGTTTTTATGAAACAATAAGTATCAACAGTTTGACACTAGTTTAAGTCTGATTTCAAGGTGAAATTAATTCCAACAACCACTATTGTATTTAATGGTAATAATATATTATAATTTCACTTTAAAACTAATTAAAAAGATAATCTAATCATATAAATAAATTAGATTAAAAAAAGTTTTTGAATTAAAATACAACATTTTACACTATTCATTAAAAAATGAACATTATCGGAAAGATACCAAAAAATTACAAAAAGTAAATTTTGATGTCCCGAATATAAAGAAGAGTTTTATTTGGTCCAAATACAATGTATAAGATTTAAAAAAACTATATTTAATGACGGTTCGCCATCAAAAGGCGATAAGTGAACCTTTAGTGAAAAGTAGGGCATATATGCCTAAAATTGAATTCTTTCCGTATTTTACGCCTTTATCCTTTATTGGATAAATGTAAAAACGTTTAAAAACATATATAATCATACTTTAGTTATTTATATCCATTCCCGCCAATACAATGGCAACATGTTAACTACCATTTAAAATAATATTATTTTATTATTAGAGTGCAACGTAAGATTCCCAAGAAACTCGTTGTTGCGTGTTGGGTACGCCATCGAGCATAGCATCCCCTTTAAAGTAATATTAATATTTGATTCACAAATATGGATAAATATAAAGATTTAATATTCTTTATTTACCTGGGGTGTTACGGTATTTCTCATTTTTAACTTCGGCTACAAATGTTTTGGAATAATAAAAGGCTTAAAATTTCATTGCAATAAAATATAACCATGTGTATATAGTTTAATAAGAGATGAAAAAAATACATAATTCTTGCCTCCAGTACTTCCAGTTTGTGTTGGACTGAAAAAATTCATTTACACTAAGTATAAATCATTGGAAGTTAATACTTCACTGGTAGATTTAAAATTAGACCTATGTTGATTACCCAATGTACAAGTATCATAGAATTTAAAAGAAGCAATTATAAGCTTCGATAATTCCTCAAAAAGTCTTCTCTTATTCAACTTGCATAATTTTCTAAAGTTATAGTATCCAAACCTTCTATTCTATAAACAAGATTGATCTTTTATTGCACTAAGGCAAGGAATTTCTTGGCTTCTAAGGTCATATATGTTTAGTCTGTATACATTCCCATGCCAAGGGGAAGAAATACTGAATTAATCATTATAATTGTTTATAAAAAATTTATCATTACTGAAATTTATAAGTTAATAGTCATCACATAATTGAATTATGCATATAAGGGTTTTCTTAAGAAATTTAACAAACAAATCATTTGAAAATAAAGTTCTATCATGAAGAAATTTATTACCTTTATCACTAATCTCTCCTTGGTCATTACCTATGATGTTGACAATGTGACCTTTCATCTTGATAATAATTTCCAATGAAATATTCCTATCCATTCATATGTATAAAACACGCAATATATGTATACTAAGAATTCTTGTTGATTTTAATTTCATTATTATCCTTAAAATGAACAATTATGATTTCAACACCCAAACATTCTTATATCTGGAAGTTTTAGAAAAGAAAATTCTTGGAATCATTTTTTAAATAGGGTTTGTGGAAACCTAGATATTGAAATTTATTATAGGAATAATTTTTGATAAAACACTATTTTATTGAATATGTTTTTGATAATAAATGATATAATTTCCTCACATTGTGTTAAATATGTTTATTTATAAAATATTTGGGATTTGATCATTCATTTGAAAATTTGGTGAAAATTCCAGTTTTACCCTTAATAGTGCACTGTAGAATTTCGAATATAAATATTTTTATATTTATTGTTTGAATTTTAAATTTTGTAACAGTGTTCCTAACTCAATTATCTAGAACTTTTATTCAGGACACTAGATCAAAAGAATGCATTTTAATGGAGTAATTGGGCCATAAAGTCAAAGCTGGGCTGGACTCGCCAGAATGGATAAGCTTCTGTATTGAGGCCATAACTCCTACATATGGGCTTTTATTGAGCCCAAATTTGGAGAGGAGATAAAGGATCCATATCTGCACATTTTATCTTTCTAGAAGGCCGGCCAATTCACGCGTTTATTGGTCAAATGGGTGGTGTAATTTGCATTAAAATATTTGGCCGAATTTCGATATTCACACTTGAAACCACTTGTAACCTCTCCTCCCCTCCCCTCTATAAATTGGAGTTTTTCTCATTTTGAGGGGTTGGGACGTGAATTAGGAGATTGGAGGCAGAGGAGAATTTGTTTCACCTAAATTTTCCAACCATTGTAAGAGGGGGTAGCTCTTGAAGCAAGGATCCCCTCATCGAAGCCTCCTTATCTTCTTCATTTTGTAATGTTTTCATTTGTGTAATAAACTTCTTTGTTCTTCTTTTATTTATTCACATTTCTTCTGTTTTGTTTAAATTTCTTCTTCTCTTAATCTTCCTCTTTGGGCTGGAATTCTTGAGTAGAAGCATTATTGGGTTATACCCATTATAAACATTTGCACATGCAAAACGCTTCTACGATGATTACGCCACCCATGGAAGAGTAGTCTTTTAGTAATAGATCTATCTTCTACCCTCTTCATTTAATTATTTTGAATCATTGAGCTACCGTAATTCTTTTAATATGATCCATGAATTCTATTTTTAAATTGTAAGAAACTATGCAAGCAATTGAACAATTAAAACTAAAACACGTGAGGTCGGGATTTTGTGTAAATTTTGAGAGCACGATCTTAATCGGTAATACAAGACCACACGGGATAAATTTGTAGAGTTCAAATATAATCCCTACACACAATTCATCCTCATTTCCATAATGGATATGATCCTTAATTTACCACTGACCATAAGCTAATCTTAGAACATCAATCAAAGCAGTGTGCTGTGATTGCATGTTCCGAAGTTAGCATAGGGTTAAATTCACATCATCTTTGTGGTAAAGTTCGTTCTCGTAGGGTACAGGATTTAACAAATTAAGGGATCATAATTAAGTGAATGTTTATTTAAATGATAATGATTAATAATAAAGTGAAGAGGTAGAGTTAGATCGATTATTCCTTTTAAATAGATTTCTAAAAAAACATCTTCTTGTTGTGTCATTTTAATCGAAATTCATTTCAAAACTAAAAACAAAAAAAATTATACAATCTTCTTCCCGCAAACATCTTCTAGATTCATAAACTACAAAAAACCCCAATCCTATAAAGTAGTGTTTTTATTCTATTCTATTTTATTTTATTTTTTAGAATACCTCTAATAAGTTGTTAAATTCACTTCCTCCTTTGGGAGACGACCTTGGTCAGCCACTCTACTGCACCTAAGTACCCCAAATTACACTAATCATTTGAGGGAGCCCACGACAGCGCTCTTTCAAATTGGCGTTGTTGCCAGGGAGGCAAGTAATTATTTCATCCAATTAGAGGTATTTATTTTATTTTACATTTTATTCTCTTCCTCTCTTCTTTCTTCCTTCTTTACCCAATCTGATTTTTCTTCCTCTTCTTTTATTTTCTTCTACTTATTTTTGGACCATCATCTCAAACTTCTCATTTTTATTTTACTATGGTCCACTTTCTTTTTTTTCATTTTTATTTGATCTATGACACAAACTAATCCCGAAGATCTCTTAGATCTTGACCCTAAGATTTAACATAGCCTTAGGGCTCGAATCAGAAATTCTCAGTCTACGGGAAGTTTCAATATTCAACAAGTTGGTCAATTCCTCCCTTTTGGAAACATTGAAATTGGAATCAATTCAAATTTAAACATAAAAGAGGAACCAATGGATGGAAACAATGGAAATGAACTTAATAGAACCATTCGAAAATTGGATGCACCTGATGTTAACTATCAACCAAATTGTATTTCATACCCAAATCTCAAATCGGACTTTGAACTGATATCTGGGTTAATTCACTTACTTCCAAAGTTTCATGGCCTCTCTGGTGAGGATCCCAACAAACACCTTAAAGAATTTAATGTGGTTTCCTCAATGTTAAAACCAAGAAATGTTTCTAAAGATCAAATCAAATTAAGAGCATTCCCATTCTCACTTGATAGAGCTGCAAAAGATTGGTTGTATTATTTGCAACCTGAAGATGTAACATGTTGGAATGATTTGAAACATCTTACCTTGCAAATTTTTTTTCTAGAATCAAGGAGCACATCCATTCGAAAGGAGATATCGGGGATCAAGCAAGCACAAGGGGAGTCAATGTATGAGTACTGGGAGTGATTCAAGAAGTTGTGTGCAAGCTGCCCACATCACCAAATCAGTGAGAAACTACTCATCCAGTACTTCTATGAAGGACTCACACCCATGGAGAAGAGCATGGTGGATGCTTCAGCTGGAGGATCATTGGTCGACAAGACACCAGTAGCTGCACGAGCATTGATCGACAAAATGGCCCAAAACTCTCAACAATTCGGTGATAGAGGTACACCACATGTTCGAGGAGTACATCAAGTAAGTCCTTCTTCTCTTGAAATTCATTTTATTGATACTATGTTAGAAGAATTGACCACTATGGTGAGGCAGATTGCATTGGCTCAAAATACATCCCAACCCCCTCCTTCAAGGCCATGTGGCATTTTCATTGAGACAAGCCACCCAACTGACTGTTGCCCACAACTACAAGAGACAGAAGATTGTGCAGCAGTGTTCCCTGGGAGACCATTTCAGCAGCAACAACAACAACCATATCCTCAAAAGAATTTTGATATAGTATACAACCAAGAGTGGAAAAATTAGTCAGACATGAGGTATGGCTCGGGACAACAACAAAGGCCCCATTTTCAACCAAACTTCCAGCAGCCTCCACCTTACCAACAGGGTTTCCAACAACCCCAAAAGAGATTCGAAGCTCAAACATCAACGAGTCAGCAACAAGGGAATATCCAACACAAGGTAGACTCTAACACTGATGATCTTTTGAAACATATTGTTCTTAATCAACAAAATGAGATGAAGAGTCAAGGTTCAGAGCTGAGAGAGTTGAAGACTCAAATGAGTCAGATTGCCACCGCCCTCCTTGAACTTGTGAGTAAGAATTCTGGAAATCTACCTTCCCAACCCACTCCAAATCTAAAGGGTATTGTTAGTTCCATCACATTGAGAAGTGGGAAGCAAATGAATGATACATCTGGAGCTACCATTCCACCGGGATTCAACTCTACTCTAGAGAAGCCGCATTCCATACCAACTGATGAGAAATCCAAGGAGAAAGATAAAGGTAAGAAAAAGATTGATGATGTACCTTCTAAACCCCTTCCTTTTCCAAACAGGGTTGTTCAAACCAAGAAGATGGCTGAAGAAGCAATGAAAAAGGAGGTTTTGGACACATTCAAGCGTGTGGAGATCAACATTCCTCTACTTGAAGCCATTAAGAAAATTCCAAGGTATGTGAAATTCTTAAAAGAACTTTGTACCAATTGAAGAGGGCTCAAGGGAAATGAGAGGATCAACCTTGGAAGGAATTTCTCGGCACTCATTACACCACCTCTAGCAATGCCAACAAAGTGCAAGGATCCCGGGATATTCACCATCCCATGTACCATAGGGGAGTTTCACTTCTCTGATTCTCTTTGTGATTTAGGAGCTTCAATAAATGTGATGCCTCACTCTGTATTCTCTTCCTTGCAGGTTGGTGAGTTGATTCCAACAAGAGTAGTGGTGCAATTAGCGAATAGAGCTACAGCATATCCAGCGGGAGTTCTTGAGGATGTACTTGTTCGGGTAAGAGACAATATCTTTCTAGCAGACTTCTATGTGCTTAACATGGAGGATGATCAGGTAAGTTCTCATGCCCCCATTATCTTAGGTAGAACCTTCCTCAAAACTGCAAAAACTATCATAAATGTCAATGAGGGTACACTTTACATGGAGTTTCAAGATGAAGTTGTGATATTTAATGTTATGGATTCCATGAAGTACCCCTCAGAGGACCATTCTGCTTTTGTTTTCTCCCATTTTGAACCACCAAGTAAAAACATCATTGAATTGGATTGTCCTATGCTTTAGGAGATTATGAGTATTGGTTCTAGTTTGATGTCTATGAGTACTTCTACACCCGTTTTTAAGTAACAAGACTCTCAAAGATTTGATTTTGAAATGGAATCATATTCTGATTTTGATCATGTGAACTCTGATTATGACATGGCTATTGAGTATGCTGATGGATTTGGTGCTTTATTCTCTGATTGTGATGATTTTTATTCTGATACTGATTATCATTGTGTAGATATGTTTGTTGCATCAATTTCTCCATCCATACTACACCATCCATCATTATAACTCAAGCCATTTCCACCAAATCTGAAATACTCATACTTGTTGAGTGGTGAGAGATTACCTGTTATCATTGCTAACAATCTCCCTTTTGAACATGAAGAAAATCTTTTGAATATTTTGAGGGAGAACATCAGGGTGATTGGGTGGAACTTGGCTGACATATCAGGTATTAGCCCCTCCATTTGCATGCATAGGATTATCTTGGAGGATGGGGCTAAACCGGTGAGACAACCACAAAGGAGACTTAATCCCACCCTCCTGGAAGTTGTTAAAAAAGAAGTTGAAAAATTGCTCGAGGCAGGTATAATTTACCCTATTTATGACTCACAGTGGGTAAGTCCAATTTAGGTTGTGCCTAAGAAAACTGGTTTTACTGTTTTTAAAAATGAGAAAGATGATTTAGTTCAAATGAGGGTGCAAAACAGTTGGCGTGTGTGTATTGATTATCGGAAACTAAATCAGACCACTCGTAAGAACCATTTCTGTCACGACCCGTCCTCGGGACCCGTGCAGTGACTACCCCAAGCCCGCCTTCTATAGGCCAGGGGCTGGCGACTAGCACCAAGGCGTAAATCCCGGTAAAAAGGGAAGGCATTTACTTTGTAAAGTAAACAAGCACTACAGAGTAAGCAAGCGGAAAGTAAACACTAAGTGAAAGCAGAGTACAACTATAAGTGCAGAAAAGTAAATGGGCCAGTATACAAACCCCAACTGAAAGTAAAGTACAACTCGAAAAGGAAAACAGCAACTGAAAAAGTAAAAGCAGCTACGCCGAGTCATCCTCTGGAAATCCCACCTGAAGGGTGGGTACAGATAGCTCCACAGCTCCTCGGGTCCCGCCGTCCGCTCCGAGTACATCCCGCCCAGTGGTCCACCTCCAGGTACCGTCCAGCTCTGCAAGCCTCAACCACGATCAACACTGTCCGTCGTCTGCAACCAACACAACATAGTGCGGGCATAGCCCGTGCAGGGGTGAGTATATGCTACTCAGTAGGGACCCCAAGACCCCCGAAGGTCTCCCAAAATCCACAAAGGATAAACCACAAAGGAAAGATAAAATCACAAAGTAACAACCGACACTGCTTAGGTATATGCCCATACATATACCTAAGTCATCATTTCAATACACTCCATCCTCCGAGCCCAAGTACAACTCAGTCCACACAGGAAAGTATACGTATTCCACACAGGAAAGCAAAACGTAATCCACACAGGATAGCACAACACAATCCACACAAGAAAGCAACAGGATTCAGCTCACACAGGTATACATCATTGAAAAGGTGAAAGAGATGATCAGAAATAGATACTGAATGATCTAAGTTGGGACCCACATAGGATACAAGACCATCCGTCTTTATTGTTTCATTTATGCTGGGACCCACATAGGATACAAGACCAACACTGAATCATCAAAGCTGAGACCCACATAGGATACAAGACCAGCACAGCTAGGACCCACATAGGATACAAGACCAGCTGTCTTCATTGATTCATCTATACTAGGACCCACATAGGATACAAGACCAGTATTGAATCATCTAAGCTAGGAACCATAAAGGATACAAGACCAGCACAGCTAGGACCCACATAGGATACAAGACCAGCTGTCTTCATTGATTCATCTATACTGGGACTCACATAGGATACAAGATCAGTATTGAATCATCTAAGATGGGACCCACAAAGTATACAAGACCAGCATGGCTGGGACCCACATAGGATACAAGACCAGCACTCTTCATCGTCGCAGTCCACTGAGGATCTCTGCACAGTCGTCGTCGCAGTCACAGTAGCAGTCGCAGCCAGCTCTAGGGTTCCCGCACATAGCAAGCTCGTTCGGGAGGGTCCGCTCCACGAGCCGAGAGGCTGATACATCAACTATCACAAAGTCCAAAGTTGATGTATCCAAAAGTTCTGTATCGTCAACAGGAACTCAACGCAATAGACGGCGCGTCAATCGGACGCCCGGTCTGAGAGTTATTGGCTTTTTCGTCCCAGGGGCCCGGTTGGTTTTTAAGGCAAAACCGACCCAACCGTACTCCACCTGCATCCAAACCTCGGGCGAAGTATGCCAAAAGATCCATCTCACTAATAGAAACTCAACAAAGTCGACGGCACGTCAACCAGACGTCCATAACTCAAGATATGAGCGTTTCCGCTCCGAGGGCCCGGTTGGTTTCGTGTACGAACCAACCCGACCGAACTCAAAGACTTTCAAAACCTTGAGTGCGATATACCAAAACGACCATCTCGGTCCAAAGATCGCATTTCCGCTAACGGAGAGTCGTTTGGAGGCTCGTACCTCATGTTACGGGCATTTGACCGAAAGTGGCCCGAAAACGGGGGTCTGGGCCCGAGGCGACCCGGCCTGACCCCCCCCCCCCCCTTGGGTCGGCTGAACCGGGTCGACTCGACCCTGGTCCGACCTAGCTGGGCCCGGCCCGGCCCGGCCCAGCTCGCTCCGGCTCGCTCCGGTTCGGTCCGGCCCGACCGGCCGGCCGTGGCTCGGCCAGCGTGGCCGAGCCGATTCGCGGGCGGGGTGCGCGGCTCCCCCGCCCTTCGCCGTTAATTGAGGCCGGCGGAACCGCCGGCCGCCTCCCTTCCGGCGGCGCGCCCCCACCGCCGGTCGCCGGCACCGCCGCGCCGGCGGGGCGCGCCCCCGCCGCCTTCCGTGGACCACTGGACGCGCTCCGGTGGTCCGTTCCTTCTGTCGTCCTCGCCTATGGTCTCCCCGGGACCCCACCTTCACTGCCAAGGGATTCAAACGCCCAAACGGCCGGCTTCGTCGTCACCCGTCAATCCGCATGTCAAAATGAAATGCGCCATCTTCGTGGTTCTCTGGCGCGGCCTGCTGGCACAGCGCCCCTTCGCTGTGGCTCCGCTCTGGTCGCGGTGCCTTCGACTTCCTTCGACGCGGCACGACGGCGTCACGTTGTTGTTCGACTTCTCGGTGTGGCGCGACGATGTCGCGTAATACTTGACGAGCGATTCTCGCATGGTACGACGACACCACGCCATTCTGTTCCATCCATATTAGAAACAATATCAATAATGAAGGAGAGTCGGCCGTGTTTGTGCGGTCTGGCCCCCTCTCGTTAATCGATAACAACTGGTTGAAAATTCACGAAGGATGACAAGGTAGAATTCACGAACGAAGTAATTAAATAATAAACTTCAACATCAATCCGCATGAACGAACGATCCGCGGATCAACTTGGAATTGGTTGGTCCGCGCTCGTCGTTCTATTCTCAAAAGATATGAGAATTCCAAAATAAATTCTCCTACCTCGGTTTCAAGAGCGGAGCACGTCAACAAGCCGCGGAAGACAAGCGTCGCGGAGGTCGGGCGTCGCGGTAATCGTACGTCGGTTCCGTTGACGTCGAGGTGCGTCCGAAGAGATACGTCGCTGGAGAAGCTTCGTAAGGTGACGGAGAAAGCCCGAGGAGGAAGCGGCATCTCCTTTCGTTGACACGGGAAGAAGATCGAAAGAAGCCGTGTCGTCGATCTTCAGAAACACACCGGCTGCGAAGAAGAGAAGAGACGGCACGTATTTCTCTTCTTATGGTGACGGCGTTCTTTGTTGGAGCCTAAGCGTTCTTCGTGTTCTTCGTCGAGGTTGAAGAAGAAGAAGAAGATGCTTCCCAACTCTCTCAAAGTGACAAAACTCTAACCAAAGAAAATAAAATAAGACTCTTTCTTATTTTATTAACACAACAACACATTTGAATTTCGAGAGTTTGAAATTCAAAACCACCCACAACTCACCTCATTAAACTCATCACATTTAAGTCATAAGTTATAACATAAGATAACAAAATTAAAGTGGGAGTTGAGGGGGTTTTAGAGGATATGAAGGGGTGGGGTTCGTGTGGGCCCCACCACCCTCATAACCTCCCAAGGGATGTTGGGTGGTTACCCAACTTCCATCAAGACAACACTTAGAGTAAAATAATAAAAATTGTAGTGTAAGTATGAAATAAACTTCCACAATTTTTATTATCAACACTCGCGTAAACACAACTCTGGAACAGGAGTTCCTAAGAAACTACCAGCGCTGCGGTTCCATCGGTGCCCTCAAAATTCGATTCCGGGCACCG
This sequence comes from Viscum album, assembly GCA_963277665.1. Lineage (NCBI taxonomy): Eukaryota > Viridiplantae > Streptophyta > Magnoliopsida > Santalales > Viscaceae > Viscum > Viscum album. Next base: position 714,683,215 of record OY728133.1, on the reverse strand, counting down.
ATTCAAAAGTTAAAAATTCCCGCTCGTTCGTTCACTGAACGTACCCGAGCCAAACTTCGGAAAATGATTCCAGACACACCGGGCCTCGGAATCAGGTGCCGTCAGAAACTGCGTTCTTGTAAAATCCCAAAGAAAATTAAGAAAAAATTTCCCTTGAATTTTACGGGTCTTTACATTACTCCCACCACAGGGCTTTATATCCCCGTAAAGCTTCAACACAAACTAGGGATACAAAGGCGGTAGAGCTAGGTGGCAAGCCACCTCTCCAATCCTTCTGAGGACCTGGAAGGGTCCGATGAAGCATGGAGACAACTTTCCACCTTGGCCAAATCTCCGTAATCCACGTCGAGGTGAGACCCTCATGAAGACGTGGTCTCCATCCTTAAACTCTAGTGGCCTCCACCTCCTGCCAGCGATAGACTTCTGTCGGCTCTGAGCTGTCTTCATCCGCTCCTGGATGACCTGGACCTTCTCTATCATGGCCTGGACCACCTCTGGTCCCACAAGAGCTTCTATGATTTCTTCTTTGCCGATTAAGAGAAATATCGTCTCATCCCTTGGATGAACCACGTTTTTTTGCCTAATACAGTCAATCCGATATCGATGATACTAATCCATACCAAGGACGACGTCGTAAGGCCTCGACGCTACTACTAAGAGATCCAACCGTTACTCTTGCCTCCAAGGGTTGAGTCACACTGTTGGCATCAGTGTGTGGTAACTGGGTCTCCTCCAGTAGATGTCTCACAAGTGAGGGTCAAGTCAACAGTCAAAAATGGAACCTCTTAGTAACAACACAATAGAGGACAGGAATGAAAACTAACAAAGGTATGCGTCTTTTATTATTACAGCTCATAATACAAAGACGCTACACAATAGCAACAAGGAACTAGAAGTACAAAAGACGTATCCACTAGTCCCGCTCCTGTCCATTTTCTCCCAGAGCTCCATGATCGAAGGCCTCAGCTGCCTGAAGCTGAGCTCTCGCATGCCCACCGACTCCTTGCGGTCGAGGCGGACCTCCTGGTGGTGGTGGTGGCAACACCTCGAAGTGTCTCCCACCATCGGCTACTCGGCCAGCTCCTCTGCCTCGTCCGCCTGCACCCTGCGGACCACCGTGGCCGAACCTTTGTCTGGGAGGTCCCTCTACCACCTGCTGCTCATCTGTAAGATGAGTCGGGCAGTCTCGAGCCATGTGTCCTTGCCCGCTGCATGCGTAGCAATGCCTGCCCCTCGTGTAGCTGGCTCTCCTTCATGTGCCCCGCACAACCGAATATTCATCCAGTGACTGCCCATCTGATGGTCTGGCCCGTTTGGACCTCTGCATCACCTGTCTACTACCAATTGCAGAAGACCCTGCTACGGGCCGTTCTGCGGAGGGCCCTATCACTGGAGTCTGCTCGGTGAGAAAACTCTCCACTAGAAGGGCTCTCTCCATCACCTCAGCCTATGTCGGAATGTTGAGGGAGATCATTGAAGCCCTGATCTCGTGCCTCAGTCCCTGCTCGATGGTCCGGGCCCAGAAGAAAGGGTCCCATACCATATATGTGGAGTAGCGCGAGAGATCAGTAAACCTCGCCGCGTACTGGGCTACTGTCATGCTGCCCTGCCGCAGCTGTAGTAGCTCCTGGATGCGCACCGCTCGGAGGGTGGCTAGGACGAACTCGGAGTAGAAGATGCTCTCAAAGTACGTCCAGAGAAGAGATGTCTCGTCGTGCACCTGGAGCATAAAGATCCACCATCGGCCCGCTGCTGCGTACAGTAGGCTCGCTGCGAGGATCACCATGAGGTCTGCTGGTGTCCTCACTAGCCTGAAAACTCGTACGATTGCCTCCAGCCAGTCCTCAACTACCTGGGGGTCCGTCTCCCCACAGAACCTGGGTGGTCACTGGCGCTGGAACTCGTGCAGCACGCTAAGGCGACGTGCATCGTCAGCGGCTGGTGCTGGAAGTATCGGTGGCTCGGTGGGTAGTGCTACCGCCGGTGCCACTGCTGACAAAGGGCCCTGCACCGAGGCCTCATCGCTTGGTGGGTTGTCGTCACGCTCGACTCTCGGAACCCTAGCTGACTGCCATCGTGGGGCCATCCTGAAAAGGAAACATGTGTGCCACAGTCAAACAGTATACCTGGTGAGCTGACACAAGTAATCACAAAGAAAACTTGAAACACACACGCAATCAATGTTTTCGTACATTAAGTCAGAAATTAGAAGTCAGGGTCCTGGTGTACGGATACGTCGGCCGCCGCACCAACACTGGACTCCCTAGACTGATAACCACACTCAATACACTAAACACTATTGCTTCACATAGAAAATATCAGAGTTCGCGGTAGAACCGAACTCCTCTGATACCAATTTCTGACGACCCGTCCTCGGGGCCCGTGCCGTGACTACCCCAAGCCCGCCTTCCATAGGTCAGGGGCTGGCGACTAGCACTAAGGCTTAAATCCTGGTAAAAAGGAAAGTCATTGCCATTGTAAAGTAAACAAGCACCACAGAGTAAGCAAGCGGAAAGTAAACACTAAGTTAAAGCAGAGTACAACTATAAGTGCGGAAAAGTAAATAGGCCAGTATACAAACCCCAACAGAAAGTAAAGTACAACTCGAAAAGGAAAATAGCAACTGAAAAAGTAAAAGCAGCTACGCCGAGTCATCCTCTGGAAATCCCCCCTGAAGGGTGGGTACAGATAGCTCCATAGCTCCTCGGGTCCCGCCGTCCGCTCTGAGTACGTCTCGCCCAGTGGTCCACCTCCAGATACCGTCCTGCTCTGCAAACCTCAACCACGATCAACGTTGTCCGTCGTCTGCAACCAACACAACGTAGTTCGGTCATAGCCCGTGAAGGGGTGAGTATAAGCTACTCAGTAGGGACCCCAAGACCCCGAAGGTCTCCCAAATCCACAAAGGATAAACCACAAGGGAAAGATAAAATCACGAAGTAACAACCGACACTGCTTAGGTATATGCCCATACATATACCTAAGTCATCATTTCAATACACTCCATCCTCCGAGCCCAAGTACAACTCAGTCCACACAGGAAAGTATACGTATTCCACACAGGAAAGCAAAACGTAATCCACACAGGATAGCACAACACAATCCACACAGGAAAGCAACAGGATTCAGCTCACACAGGTATACATCATCGAAAAGATGAAAGAGATGATCAGACATAGATACTGAATCATCTAAGTTGGGACCCACATAGGATACAAGACCACCCGTCTTCATTGTTTCATTTATGCTGGGACCCACATAGGATACAAGAACAGCACTGAATCATCAATGCTGGGACCCACATAGGATACAAGACCAGCACAGCTAAGACCCACATAGGATACAAGACCAGCTGTCTTCATTGATTCATCTATACTGGGACCCACATAGGATACAAGACCAGTATTGAATCATCTAAGCTAGGACATAGGATACAAGACCAGCACAGCTAGGACCCACATAGGATACAAGACCAGCTGTCTTCGTTGATTCATCTATACTGGGACCCACATAGGATACAAGACCAGTATTGAATCATCTAAGCTGGGACCCACAAAGGATACAAGACCAGCATGGCTGGGACCCACATAGGATACAAGACCAGCACTCTTCATCGTCGCAATCCACTGAGGATCTCTGCACAGTCGTCGTCGCAGTCACAGTAGCAGTCGCAGCCAGCTCTAGGGTTCCCGCACACAGCAAGCTCGTTCAGGAGGGTCCGCTCCACGAGCCAAGAGGCTGATACATAAACTATCACAAATTCCAGAGTTGATGTATCCAAAAGTTCCGTATCATCAACAGGAACTCAACGCAACAGACGACGCGTCAATCGGACGCCCGGTCTGAGAGTTATTGGCTTTTTCGTCCCAGGGGCCCAGTTGGTTTTTAAGGCAAAACCAACCCAACCATACTCCACCTACGTCCAAACCTCGGGCGGAGTATGCCAAAAGATCCATCTCACTAAGAGGAACTCAACAAAGTCGACGGCACGTCAACCGGACGTCCGTTGCTCAAGATAGGAGCGTTTCCGCTCCGAGGGCCCGGTTGGTTTCGTGTACGAACCTACCCGGCTGAACTCAAAGTATTTCGAAACCTTCAGTGCGATATACCGAAACGACCGTCTCGATCCAAAGATCTCATCGCCGCTGACGACGAGTCGTTTGGAGGCCCGTAGCTCATGTTACGGGCATTTGACCAAAAGTGGCCCGAAAACGGGGGTATGGGCCCGGGGCGACCCGGCCCGACCCCCCCTTGGGTCGGCCGAACTGGGTGGACCCGACCCTGGTCCGACCCGGCTGGGCCCGGCCCGGCCTGGCCCGGCCCGGCTCGCTCCGGTTCGGTTCGGCCCGACCGGCCAGTCGTGGCTCGACCAGCGTGGCCGAGCCGATTCGCGGGCGGGGTGCGCGGCTCCCCCACCCTTCGCCGTTAATTTAGGCCGACGGAACCGCCGGCCGCCTCCCTTCCGGTGGCGCGCCGCCGCCGCCTTCCGCGGACCACCAGACGCGTTCCGGTGGTCCGTTCCTTCTGCCTTCTTCGCCTATGGTCCCCCCGGGACCCCACCTTCACTGCCAAGGGATTCAAACGCCCAAACGGCCTGCTTCATCGTCGCCTGTTAATCCGCATGTCAAAACGAAACACGCCGTCCTCATGGTTCTCCGGCGCGGCGTGCTGGCGCCGCGCCCCTTCGTCGTGGATATGCTCCGGTCGCGGCGCCTTTGACTTCCTTCGACGCGGCGCGACGGCGTCGCGTTCTTGTTCGACTTCTCGACGTGGAACGACGGCGTCGCATAATACTTGACGAGCGATTCTCGCATGGTGCGACGGCACCATGCCATTCCATTCCATCCATATTAGAAACAATATCAATAATGGAGGAGGGTCGGTCGTGTTTGTGCGGTCTGGCCCCCTCTCATTAATCGATAACAACTGGTTGTAAAATCACGAAGGATGACAAGGTAGAATTCACGAACTAAATAATTAAATAATAAACTTCAACATCAATCTGCATGAACGAACAATCCGCGGATCAACCTGGAATTGGTTGGTCCGCACTCATAGTTCTATTCTCAAAAGATAAAAGAATTCCAAAATAAATTCCCCTACCTCGGTTTCAAGAGCGGAGCACGTCAACAAGCCTCGGAAGACAAGCGTCGCGGAGGTCGGGCGTCGCGGTAATCGTACGTCCATTCCGTTGACGTCGAGGTGCGTCCGAAGAGATACGTCGTTGGAGAAGCTTCGTAAGCTGACGGAGAAAGCCCGAGGAGGAAGCGGCATCTCCTTTCATTGACACGGGAAGAAGATCGAAAGAAGCGGCGTTGTCGATCTTCAGAAACACACCGGCTACGAAGAAGAGAAGAGATGGCATGTCTTTCTCTTCTTATGGTGACGACGTTCTTCGTCGGAGCCTAATCGTTCTTCGTGTTCTTCATCGAGGTTGAAGAAGAAGAAGAAGATGCTTCCCAACTCTCTCAAAGTGACAAAACTCTAACCAAAGAAAATAAAATAAGACTCTTTCTTATTTTATTAACACAACAACACATTTGAATTTCAAGAGTTTGAAATTCAAAACCACCCACAACTCACCTCATTAAACTCAACACATTTAAGTCATAAGTTATAACTTAAGATAACAAAATTAAAGTGGGAGTTGAGGGGGGTTTCAAGGGATATGAAGGGGTGGGGTTCGTGTGGGCCCGACCACCCTCATAACCTCCCAAGGGAGGTGGGGTGGTTACCCAACTTCCATCAAGACAACACTTAGAGTAAAATAATAAAAATTGTAGTGTAAGTATAAAATAAACTTCCACAATTTTTATTATCAACACTCGCATAAACGCAACTCCGGAACATGAGTTCCTAAGAAACTACCGGCGTTGCGGTTCCATCGGTGCCCTCAAAATTCGATTCCGGGAACCGGTTCAAAAGTTAGAAATTCCCGCTCGTTCGTTCACTGAACGTACCCGAGCCAAACATCAGAAAATGATTCTGGGCACACCGGGACTTGGAATTAGGTGCTGTCAGAAACTGCGTTCTTTTAAAATCCCAAAGAAAATTAAGAAAAAATTTCCCTTGAATTTTACGGGTCTTTAAAATTTCCCCCTCCCATTTATTGATCAAATGCTCGAGAGACTAGCTGGGAAAACACACTATTGTTTCTTGGATGGATTTTATGGATATTTTCAGGTTCCTATAGCTCTAGAGGATCAGGAGAAGACTACATTCACCTATCCCTTTGGCACATTTTCCTACCGGAGGATGCCATTTGGACTTTTCAACGCCCCAGGTACCTTCCAGAGATGTATGGTGAGTATTTTTTCTGATTTTATTTATACCTGCATGGAGGTATATATGGATGATTTTACATTGTATGGTTCTTCATTTGATGAATGTCTAAGTAGTTTGGGAAAGGTGTTGAATTGTTGTATTGAGAAGAATCTGGTCCTGAACTTTGAAAAGTGTCATTTTATGGTAGAGCATGACATTGTCTTAGGGCATGTAGTGTCAAAACATGGGATAGATGTTGATAGATCTAAGGTAGATATTATTTCATCCAAACCCTATCCTTCAGGTGTGCGTGATGTTAGATCGTTCCTAGGGCATGCAAGATTTTACCGGCGCTTCATCAAAGATTTTAGTAAGATCTCTCTTCCTATGTCATGATTACTTCAAAAAGATTCTGATTTTGTGTTTGATGATTCTTGTAGGACTTCCTTTGATGAGCGAAAGAAGTGTCTGACCACTCCACCTATCATACAACCCCCATGGTGGGACCTTCCATTTGAGCTTATGTGTGACGCGTCCAACTTTGCGGTTGGAGCTGTCTTATCTCAGAGGGTGGAAGGACGTTCACATGTGATTGCCTATACATCAAGGACATTGGATTCAGCCCAATAAAAATACACAACCACGGAAAAGGAGTTTCTTGCTATTATATTTGCTTTAGATAAATTCCGTTCATATTTATTGGGCTCTAAAGTAGTTGATTTTTCTGACCATGCAGCTTTGAGGTACCTCTTGAAGAAGCCAGATGCAAAGCCACGACTTATCCATTGGATGCTCCTTCTTCAAGAGTTTGACCTTGATATAAAGGACAAGAAGGGGTCAGAGAATTTGGTGGCGGACCACATGAGTAGGATTACTCACACACTAGAGGATGACACCTTGGACCATGTACCACTTCGGGACACTTTTCCCGATGAGCATCTTTATTCCATATTTGGTATGCATCCTTGGTATGCTGATTTAGTAAACTACATTTTGCCTCTGAAATACTTGCAAATTTAAAGAAACATCAAGTCCAAAAATTAAAAAGTGAGTCTAGGTTTTATGTGTGGGATGATCCTTACCTCTGGCGCATGTGTAGTGACCAAGTCATTAGGAGGTGTGTTCCCGATCATGAGTTTGAGTCTGTTTTGCATTTCTGTCATACACTTGCTTGTGGTGGACACTTTGGACCCCAATGGACATCTAGGAAGGTTTTGGACTCTGGATTATATTGGCCTAGATTATTCCATGATGCCCATGTGTTTTGTAAGTCATTCTCTCATTGCCAACAAACTGGGAACATTTCTAAGAGACATGAGAAGCCCCAACAACCCATACTATTCTATGAGATTTTTTATGTATGGGGCATTGATTTTATGGGTCCTTTTCCTAGTTCATTTGGATTTTTTCATATTTTTGTTGCTGTTGATTATGTGAGTAAATGGGTGGAGGCCAAGGCCACCAGGACTGACGATTCTCATGTTGTAGTGGATTTTGTCAAGGCTCAAATTTTCTGCAAGTTTGGAGTACCAAAGGCCATCATTAGTGACCAAGGGACACACATTTGAAATAGGAATTTTGCTTCCCTACTTCGGAATTATGGGGTGACAGACAAAAAATCAACACCATACCACCCCCAAACAAATGTCCAGGATGAGGTTTCAAATCGTGAGTTGAAACAAATCTTGGAGAAAACCGTGCAGCCAAATAGGAAGGATTGGATCAAGCACTTGGATGATGCATTGTGGGCTTATAGAAAAGCATACAAGACCCCCATTGGTATGTCCCCATTTCGGATTGTTTTTGGGAAAGCATTTCATCTCCCAGTGGAAGTCAAGCATCGGGCTTATTAGGCTATAAAGAAATGCAACATGGATTTGGCCCAAGCTGGAATCCAAAGGAAGCTGCAAATTCAAGAGCTTGAGGAGAATAGATTATCATCATATCAGAACTCAAGGCTCTACAAGGAAAGATCAAAAGCATCTCATGACAAAATGATCCAATAAAGGGAGTTTCATGTTGGAGAGAAAGTCCTTCTCTACAGTTCACGACTGAAGATGGTGCCTGGTAAGTTGCGTTCCAGATGGTTAGGTCCTTATGTTGTGACTAATTTTTTTCTTTATGGTGCAGTGGAGATCACACAAGAGGACACTGGAATGAGCTTTACATTCAATGGGCAACGTTTGAAGAGATAAATTGAGGGACTTCCTACTGATGTAGTGGATTTTATCACACTACATGACCCCATCATCACTTGAGCACATCAGGTTGTTCCTAACCCTTTCACTGTTATATTATTTGTCCAATTTAAAAATTCTGCATTTCATGTGCATATATCATAACATAGGTTCACATTGAGGATAATGCAATAATTTAAGTGTGGGGGAGGGAACCTTTTAGTTTTGTAATTTCAATTGATTTCCTGTTCAAAAAAAACCAAAAAAATTTGTGTGTTTTTCAAATTTTGTGTGTTTATTTTACAATTTTCTGCGTGTTTTTGAAACTTTTGGACTGAAATGATTCTCATCACCATTTTAAATCCATATCAATAAGTGAAAAAATTTACCCCTTGAAACTAATCTTAAATGAATGCTGAAATGACTTTGTTTCAAGTTCAAATATTTAGTAATTTCATGAAAAGTACGCGGAATTTTGAATCACATGCCAATCTCACTGTCTTTATATTTGAAATCACTTTCCAGTGAGGCTTATAAACCATTATTTTCATATTCTTTACATTCACCTCACTTCTTGAGAGAACCAAACCATACTTGATTTAACCAGAATTTGATCTATTCCTATCAAAACTTGAGGGTTTGAGGTACTTATGTTTAAATGATTGAGGAATTTGTTTGGTATTAAATCCCCTATTTCAAAGAATCCTTTTTTATAATGGCCTACCTTGAATATTTAATCCTTGTATCCCTTAGAATCCATGCAATGCCTATTAGTTTAGCCACATTACAAGCCAATTTTCCCTATCCAACCAACTCTTGAAGTGAAATTGCATAATCTAGTTGAGCTTAAGTGTGGGGGAAGTTGTCTTGTGTTTTGCCACCACATTCTGTGATACTTTGGGTGGAAAATTAAATTCTGAAGAGATGTTTTTGCTGCTAAATAAAGTCATTATATTGAAAGTTGTGCCTTTTCTGGAGCTTTCATGACAAGTGAAGATGTGCCTTTTCTGGAGCTTCTAATTGAGGTGGAAAGCTGTGCCCATCTGGAGCTTTCAAGAAAATCATGTTTGAGAAGATTGACATTTTTTATGCTGAAATGATGAATGGTGTAAACCTTTTATGACTTTTCATGATGATGGAGCTTAATTGATACTATGGGGATTGAAGAGAAGACCATATTTAAGTGAAAATTAGATTAATGCAATTTTTCTTCAAAAGAGTCAAGCCCTCCTCATTCACCCTCAGAGTTTTTCACATCTTAATCCTACCAACCAAAAGCCACAGAACAACCCTGAAAAGTCCTCATGATAAACATATGTCCTTGACTCACATCGGGTAGCGATGTAGGAATCTATCAAGCCTATGGTGACCCTTGTATGAGTTTGGATGAGAAAGACATTGCAAAAAAATTGATATTTGAGTGATGAGACAAAATTCAAGAGAGGTAAGTGTTTTGTGCATGGGCGGATAAATGAAGTGGAAATATATTGAATGATATAAATGGAGAACGTGAAATAAGGTTTTTTATGAGGCATGATATCTTTTGATTCTTGGTGTGAAATTGATTGATCTTAAGGATATGTGTTTTAAAATTGGTTTTGATTTGATATTGATGTTTACTTGATATGAGGTTTTGCCCAGGTGTGCAAAAGGGTAAGTGTGGTGGAGTTGATAAAACACTATTTTATTGAATATTTTGTTCATAATAAATGATATAATTTCCTCAGATTGTGTTAAATATATTTATTTATAAAATATTTGGGATTTGATCATTCATTTGAAAATTTGGTGAAAATTCCAGTTTTACCCTTAATAGTGCACTGTAGTATTTCGAATATAAATATTTTAATATTTATTATTTTAATTTGAAATTTTGTAACGATGTCCCTAACGTAAGTATCTACAACTTTTCTTCAGGACACTAGATCAAATGAACGCATTGTAATGGAGTAATTGGGCCATAAAGTTAAAGCTGGGCTGGACTTGCCAGAATGGATAAGGTTCTGTATTTCGGCCATAACTCCTACATATGGGCTTGTATTGAGCCCCAATTTAGAGAGGGGATAGAGGACCCATATCCTCACATTGGAGCCTTGTAGAAGGCCGGACAATTCACGCGTTTTTGTGGTCAAATGGGCGGTGAAAGGTGCATTAGAATATTTGGCCGAATTTCCACATTTACACTTGAAACCACTTGTAACCTCTCCTCCCATGCCCTCTATAAATTGAATTTTTTCTCCTTTGTAGGGGTTGGGACGTGAATTAGGAGATTTTAGGCAGAGGGGAATTTGTTTCACCTAAATTCTCCAACCATTGTAAGAGGGGTAGCTCTTGAAGCAAGGATCCCCTCATCGAAGCCTCCTTCTCTTCTTCATTTTGTAATGTATTCATTTGTGTAATAAACTTCTTTGTTCTTATTTTATTTCTTCTATTTTCTTCTGTTTTGTTTAAATTTCTTCTTCTCTTAATCTTCCTCTTTGGGATGGAATTCTTTAGTGGAAGCGTTATTGGGTTATACCCATTATAAACCTTTGCACATGCAAAATGCTTCTACGATGATTACGCCACCCATGGAAGAGTAGTCTTTTAGTAATCGATCTATCTTCTACCCTCTTCATTTAATTATTTTGAATAATTGAGCTACTGTAATTCATTTAATATGATCCATGAATTCTGTTTTTAAATTGTAAGAAACTATGCAAGCAATTGAACAATTAACACAAAAACACGCGAGGTCGGGATTTTGTGTAAATTGTGAGAGCATGATCTTAATCGGTAATACAAGACCACATGGGATAAATTTTTAGAGTTCAAATATAATCCCTAAACACAATTCATCCTCATTTCCAGAATTTATGTGAGCCTTAATTTACCACTGACCATAAGTTAATCTTAGAACATCAATCAAAGAAGGGTGATGTGATTGCATGTTCCGAAGTTCGCCTAGGGTTAAATTCACATCATCTTCGTGGTAAAGTTAATTCTCGTAGGGTTCAGGATTAAACTAATTAATGGATCATAATTAAGTGAATGTTAATTTAAATGATAACGATTAATAATAAATTGAAGAGGTAGAGTTAGATCGATTACGCCTTTTAAATAGATTACTAAAAAAACATCTTCTTGTTGTGTCATTTTAATCGAAATTCATTTCAATACTAAAAAAAATTATACAATCTTCTTCCAGCAAACTTCTTATAGATTCATAAACTACAACAAACCCAAATCCTTTAAATTAGTGTTTTTATTCTATTCTGTTTTATTTTATTTTTTAGAATACCTCTAATAAGTTGTTAAATTCACTTCCTCCTTTGAGAGACGACCTTGGTCAGCCACTATGCTGCACCTAAGTACCCCAAATTACACTAATCATTTGAGGGCACCCACGACAGCGCTCTTTCAATTTTTATTCCAATTAACACTATTTTTGGAATTTTTTACAAAAGGTTTCACTTTTCATAACAAAGTATTTATTACTGAAAGAAGGTTTTCTATTACTATACTCTACTCCAAAACTATTTCCATGAGGAGAGATGTTTTATAAATTTTATCAAATGCTTTCTCACTATAAGTAAATTTTGAAAAAAATTTAGACTTTATTTTAACAACTAAAATCTTATCCTCTTGAATAATAGTTTTTAAATTGAGTTTTTAATAAATGTTTTATAAATTTTTCTTTTCAAGAATAAAATTTTCTAAATCCTTAGAAATAGTATCTCTTTTGAAAATAGATTTTTCAAGATCACAATAAAGATTTGACTCTTATTTTGTTAAAAAAATTATCCTTCAAGTTCCTTTATCATGTTTTTTACCAACTTTTAAATTTTCATTTTCAAGGAGTTTGGAAAAACAATAAACATCTTCATATGAAGGAAGAGTTTTATCATCTCATGAAGAAAATTCATTATCTATTGACTTATAATCCTTATCAACATATGAATCAAATTAATTTCAACTTAAGGATAAATTGGTATGGTTATCAATGGGGTGTACCTTATCCAGTAAATAAATAATTTCATTAGGTATTATGGAAATAAGACAAACATTCCTCTAATCAAAACATTCATTATCAAAAGAATTATTTGAGGAATCTCCTACAATGGAACTCAAAGAATAATTTTCTATAAGAACATTATTATTCTTATATTTATTAATATTTGTTTGATTCCTATCAGAATTTCTTCTTTCTATATGATTCCTTTCCAACATAGAATTATTTGGTCTAATATGTCATTATTTATTACACTAATAACAATTAACCTCAGAATCTATATTTAAATTTTATTCCTTGTTACATTTATTATATCAATACTGAAATTCTTCTTTACCAACTATTTTGTTCATCCTCTAAGCAATTATAATTAGCTTATAGTTTTGTTTCTCCGAACCACAAGAATCGGATTAGATAACAACCTTTATCTATATGGAACACTTAACAACTTTTTAATATGTTGTAGCTTTGGTAGGAATTATAGTTGTATTGAAACAAACACCTCAATTATTTTTCTTATTTTTTCATCATATCTTTTTAATATAGCCTTTTATTGAAAAAGGGTTCTAGATTAGTCATCAAGAGTGAGATTTTTTATATTCCATGATTCATACACCATTCTTTTAGATTTCCATTCATTGGGAAATATGTCGATTATATTTTCTATAGGTATTTAATTATAAATTCCATTGTCTACCATATATTTTAAACAGTTTCCAATTGTCATAAATCATTGATATGTTTTTGCAAGAGATTCACTAGGTAGAAATTCAAATTCATTGATAGTCATCTTGAATCATTAATCGTCTGGTTTAAAAAACCATTGATCTCCGAAAATGAGCTATCTCTAACTTTTTCCAAATTTTATTTGCAGCTTCACCAGAAGAAATATGTCAATACGTGTTTGTATTCATTGAGTTCAATATTGTTTTCTTGACCTTGTAATTCAATTTATATTCTTTGTCATCTTGATTGGTAAATTATCTTACATCATAATCAATAATTTTATAATAACCTATCAATATTAAAAAATTATGAAATTATATATTGGTCATAGAATTATTCCTTATATTCCTCTAATATTCCTAATAATAACCTTGAATTTTTTTTGGTCTGTTCGAATTAAGACTATCTATTGAACTGAAATTAATAGAAACCATATTTTAAAATATATAACAAATTTATTTTCCAAAATACACATTACTGTAACTAGTATATATAGACTAAAATTTTATGACAAAAATCAAACAAACATTTAGTAACAAAGAAGATAAAAAGTTTAGAAAGTATTTGAGTACTGAAAAACTACTCTGATACCAATTATTGGATCATAATATATATGAATATGGATAAATATGGGTGGGTGAATTCCTGGTTTAATTTTGTTTGTTTTTAACCATAAAGAAACATAGTTAGAAAAGGTTAAACAAAACATATTCTCAAAACCTATGAAGTATTAAAATGGTTATCAGACATTGACCTTGTGTGTGATAATAAAAATATCATAATCAATTAGATTCCAATATGTATGTCCACAAGTTGTAATTGAAGATAGATTTTATCTAAACATCATATAGAGTCATATATAATAATAAATGGTAATGTAGTGAAAGTTTAATCATATTCACAAAAGAAAATGATTTAGTCATAGTATACACAACAACATCATAGTCACGACGGTTATGATATATCAAATTAATATGAAATTTTTCATAACCAAGATTCAGTATGATAACAGGATTGAAAACAAAAATGTAAATATAAAATGTATCACTTTTCTATTACATGTAGTGGAAAATATAAACTTGTATTAAACAAGATATATGAAATATTACACTTCTTTTAACCAAAAGTAAATGGTATCATATGACCTAGAATAAAGGTCCCTTGTTTTATACATAAAAGAAATTTTGTATTTCCCTTGTTAGGGAATGCCCTCGATAAACTGATCAGTCTATATGGCTAGTCCCATGAACCCTCGATATGGTTGTTTGGTTCTGTCACGTTATCCTTGTGTTCTGTCAATCAATTTGATGATAATTATCTATAACATTCAAGACTCGGAACCTCCCGATAATATTCACCAAATTAGATGTAGTGTTTTCAAAACAAAAGACTCTAAATAATTAAAATTAAGAACAAGATATTCATGCTTGAATTGATTAGTGCTCTCATAAAAGATAAATATTAAAATGAAATAGATTAGTGTCAAACTCTTCAAATGATCAGGTATTTGTAGTAAAATTCCAAATAGTCATATTTCCTACCCAATCGCCATATTTCTCTCAGTTTGTTACAAAAAATTCAAAAACTAGGACTCCCACAACTATATCATAACAGAAAGTAAAAAATTCATTTTTAAAACATTTTCTCTGTAAAACGTAGTCCGATAAAATTGAAAATAGTTTTCTATATTCAATATTTAATCATTAGTAAATCTGATGGATTATCTTTAAAAATATAACTATGATAAATTCTAGGGGTGTGAATCTTATTTTTTAACTATTTTGATATCATGTGTGATTATGAAGACTATTTTTAGTACGATGTCATGAAAGAATTTATTCAACTTGAGTTTATAATGGTGGATTATATTATTATCATTTTACTCAATATTATAAATGTAATGAGGAAGATTTAGATTATATTCATGAATACTTTTGAACTATTTCTATTTATGGACAAAATTGTTTGTTGTCTATATAAACATTTTTTGACTTCAAAGAGATAGTAATAAAACATTTAATAAAGGGGTTGTTATTTAAAAAAAGGGATTAGAAAAGTTATAATGAAGATTTTGACTTCAAATATATACCCACTTTTGGAAAGTACAAACCAAAATGTTTAAATAGAAAATAAATATAAAAAACTGAAGTCCATTATTCTTTTAAGATATTTTTGTTCCGAATTAGTCATTAATAATTATATCCCCTTGAGTTTATAAATATTATGAATACAATATAAAATAAATAAATTTCTATTATTATAAGAACCTCCCTAAGGATCATATTATCATTTTTTGGATAACTTATTGAAGAAGGTTTTTCTCTCACTTGAATAATACATCTCCCCCATTCTATAGAATTACCCCAATTTTTCTTATCAAAAAGGAATGGAGAATGTATTCTAATACCTTAAACGGGTTAGAAAAGAAACTATTAAAAATAATATAATGAAATTAATAGTAATCCAAAAGAATTTATGATAGAATATTAAACCAATCCGATTTGGTAAAACGTTCAAGTAATTATATTTGGATGAATATTTGATTTATTTAATAGTGTTCTAAAATAATTTAATAAGAGTTCGAAAAAAACTAAGTTTATTTATAAATGATTTTAAAATAGTATTTAACTTTTTTAATATCTTTCTTTCAAACTCCATCTTTTCAATATATTCATCTTGATCTAGATTCATTTCTTCATGAAACTCGAGGATTTTGTCTTAAATTCAAATCGTTTTAGAGATTTCTTTGTTCAGATTCCTCAGACTCATGATTTATTCTCTATATTTCTTTACCATGGAAATATATGTGGTGAGGTTTCCCAATTTACAATTAATATACTTAACATCATAAGAATATATATAAATTTATATTTTTAACTTCTACACAAACTTCATGTTACCTAACAAGATTTTGGATTAATTTATTTACAAAATATTATAATTCATCCAAAGAAGACTTCACATCATCCAAATTTTAATCAAAACGTTTGATATCATTAATTACTAGATGGAACAACTTTATAACTTCTCTTTATGACTTTCTATGAGTCTAATAAATTTTTTGATGTATTTTCCACTGAGATTCAAGTCTGACCATATTTTCTATTAGCATGATTTTTTAGTCTTTTTTTATAGAGAGTATCTTAAATCATTTGGAATTGGGACACCTACATCAAAATATAATTAGTAGTTACTTTAAGTATTTCCAATATCTGAACAATAAAATCAGCTCCAACTAAAGAAGTTTCCCTGTCTAATTTATAAGGGACTTGTTGATTAGTTCCTATTGGAATCTTCATTAACGTTCATTTGTTATCTACCTTTAAAACTAATTTTTCAAGAATTTCCACAATATATTATCCATTTAATAATTTAATAATATCATCATCATCAACATTTTTATTATAAGAAGTATCCATATTGGATTGGTTTTTAACTTTTATCTTTATCGTCCAAATTTGAAGAGGATTCGACATTTTGAAATTATGGGGACATTTTATTCTTATTACTATTTTATTTATGATTTTTTTCCTAAAGAATAAAATTATATTGAAGATTCTTGGAGTTTCTTAATGAAAGCTTATCATATTGGGGTTCTTTCATTTTTGTTTATTTTCATCACCAATGACTTTATCCTCTTCATTTACATGAACATTTCTAGTTTCACTTTCTTTTTATTAATATTATCCTTCTTCATATTTACCATATTCATTTTCACCTTCATTATCTAATACATGAAATAATTAATTTTATTTTTTTATGTAATCAATTCTAGAAATCCCTTCTCAAAGTTGTTCTTTTGTTCTTAAATTACCATTCATTACTGGGAGTGACTCCAAAGGATTCTCCTAAACTTCTAATGGTACTAATTCTTTATCAATAATAATTCCTTTTTCATTGTTTATGATAGAGTGAGCTTCGATATTATTTATATAAGTCTCTTGAAGAGATAGACCTATATTATTATTTGAGAAAGGAAAAATAATGTTTGTTGAGGCTGCCTCCACACCTTTCGTCAATGAACCAATAAAAATTATTTCTTAAAGTTACTTAATTATTTTATTTTCTTTTTCTTATTTTTTATGGGTTTAAACACCATGTATTCAGATAGAAATAGCTTCATATTGATTGTGTCTGAACTAAGGATCTCTTTCTTTTATTTCCACCCTTTTCTTTCTTCATTATTTTGTAAATTCACCCGGTACAAATTTTTTTCTTTGATTTCTAAGGCTTTTACGATTGTAATTTCCCTTTTATTTTCATGAATTTTTTGAACAACTTTCTTCTTCTTCTAAAAAATATCAATTATTTCTTGAAACTTTAGGATTCTAGAGGAGATTCACCAAAATTATAAAAAAATACTTTGTTTCTTCATCAAAAGCATACATTATCCTCTTGAACGGGTCATCATTAACAAGAATAAATTTCATCTTCTTCAAATTAAACTCTTTTGAAATATTGAAATAGATCATGCACTTAATCATTAACTTTGACAAAATTACTAAAAACATAATGATTTGGGATTTTATAGAGACAAGCATGAGTTTTCTAAATGTTGAGAATGATATGTCCGATAAGATCTATCTTTATAATATTGAAAAGGAATTATAGAATAAAAACATCACTAACCATTAAAATTTCATGATCTTCATTTCTTGGTATCAAAGATCCTCACATCAATAAAACATTATTCTGATTTTTTCCATTTTGTGAGTTAATTTCTTGAATTTCTCATAATGATCAAAAATTGATTTTTTAGATTTTTTCTTATAAAAATATCCAAGGCTATCAGGTAATTATAAGAAGGATATATGGATTATCTTTAGGATGTAATTTTCATAAACATTGAGGTTTTTCTATAGTAAATTTTATGTAATTTTCAATAAATTGTGAAATATATAATTTTCATCTTTTTTCCACTTCATACTCAATTGATTTATAAAATTATAATACTAAATCAATATTTACCTGACCTGATCCTCTTTGGGTTAGGTAACACAAAGAGATTCCAAACCATAGAATACTAAAATTTTCATCATAATGGAATAATACTTATCAAAAAAAATGACTTCTCATCTAAAATATGTCTAAAGAAAAATCATTCATTGGTTTCCTTCGTGGGAATCATATTCTGAGAAAAATCATTAGATTATAATATAGGAACATGAAGAGATTTTGAGAAACATAATGGAAGGTTTTGAATTATATAGCACTTTGATATGTGGAGGATGTGGTTTTCCATGTATGAAATTGGGGTACCCCTTTTATATAAGTTATTAAAAGCGACAACCCATCTTCTAGATCAAATCCTGAAGTAAATATTTGATCTTATTTAAAAAAAAACTTGTGATTAATCTAAGTAATATATTCAAAAAATAAACTATTGAGGTTTTTTTAAAACAATTATTGCATTGGGATATAATATGAGAAAATTAATGAAAAATAGAACAATGTTTTTATGAAATCTAAATGGAATTTTAATAAAAATAATGATAATGAATGTAATGGAGTAGTAAAAAAATAAATAGAAAAGTAGAATTCATTTATGAGTTAAAAAGACTTAACAATATTATAACGATGTTCATCTTGATTTTTTTGTTAAACTATTTACTTTAAAATGGAAACAAAAAATTTTATCAAAAAAATTAAATAGATTTTGGAAGTAAAAGTAGATATTGATATAATAGAAAATTTTTCTAAATCTGAATATTTTGAAAAGTGATAGTCTGAAGTTTTTTAAATTTTTTTTGATCTGGTAATCCATTTAGGTATTCATACTCTGAATTTTTATTAACAAAACATGTATCTATAAAACCAAATATGATAAATATATATAAAAACCACAATCATGAAAAATATTTTTAAAAAACAGACATATGTACTCCTAATATGAAAAGGTGTAACTTAATGTGAAGAAATTATTAAACAACAAGTATATTTGAGTGATCATTTTGCATTTAACATTTTTAGATGATGTTTAATGTCTTCAAATATATTGGAATTTAATGTTTTTGTAAAAATATCAGCAATTTTTTATTTTTTTCTGATGAATTATTTAATGATTTCTCCTCTAAGTGTGGGATACCTTAGAAATTGATGACTACAATCGATGTTTTTTTCATGGGAGTTATGTATATGGTTCTTATATAACTAAATGGAACTAGTTTTATTACATTGTATATGAGTTTTAGTTAAACACATGCCATATTTAGTGAGTGTGTGTTTCATCCACAACACTTGGGCATAACAACTTATAGCCACCACTTATTTAGCTTCATTAGTGAAAAGCACAACCAAGTGTTGTTACATACAAGACCAAAAAATTAATGAATCTTTATAGAAATGACATGCTCTAGAGGTACATTTTGTTTTTATTGTACTACCACAAAATATAGCATCTAAAAAACTATTAAAAACAAAAATCATTTCGAGAGGAATAGAAAATTCCCAAATCCATGGTACCCTTTTTATAATGAAAAAATAATTTTTCTTCTTTTAAATGGGATTCGTTTGAATCAGATTGATATCATGCACATAATCACATAAAAAACAATAAGAATGGTTGACTATTTATTATGTATAATAGACTTACTATCATATCTATAAAAGATGATTGGTCAACTAGTTTCATAACTTCATCAAGATCAACTATTTTTTGAGGTACCGATAAGAGTACTAATATTTTAGTTTTGTCATATCCAAAAAATTTAAAAATATATTTATTATATTTATGATGAAAAGTATAAGTACCTTCTAGTTTTTTAAAAATTGGATAATCAAGAGAAAATATTAACCCACCCATCATAGTCATCTCAAATAGATACTTGATAATATCTACAAAATAATTTGTTAAAGATTATTTAATTGATCTGAATATAATTTCATCAACACGTATTTTAATAATAATTATATTTATAAAATCCCAATCTCATAATACACTCAATAAATCCCTCGATCCTGGTGGGTCATAAGGCCTCGTGTTTATCTCCCTAAATTATTTAGTTTGATGACTAGCTGTGAGTGCCTAGGTGTGTCATTAGGGAGACTATGCCCCATAACTAGAGTATATCACAGAAGAATTCAATAACATGTAGATATCAGAAGTAGATAAAACAATCAGACATCCGAAGACTAAATAAGACAAGGATATTGAGAAAAACTAGAAGTGTCTCGTCTAGAATGATGCAGATGGTACATGTATTTAGAAAACATCTAAAATTTTTACATGGAAATATGGTTAATACAAGTAAAAAAGTCCAAAATAGAAAAAACTTGTATCCCAGTTGCATCACAAGCCTCATTTATGTCCCATTCTCTCATACTCCTCGATAGAAATCAAGAATTATTATTAGGGTGTCTGACCCTTTCAATACCTATAACCATATTCTCTATTTAGGTTCTTAATAGAGGCCCAAATAGGGTATGAGATAAAATTTTAGTATGAAACCATGAAAGATCTATACATTTCAGTAGTGTGAAATATAACAATCTAAGAAGGTAAACAATAAGAAGCTAAGTAGTAAAGAAAAGTAAAGTGCTCATAGAACATCCACTACTAAAAAAGTGGTACTATATAGACTCTCATGGCTCCTTGAAAAATATGGTCAAGCTCTCATACAAGGAAGCTATATAAAAAATCCTAAGTCAATAGCATGACCTTGTGTTTCAAACCAACATGTTATATAACGATGGCCTTTCCTTGTAATTTAATGTTTCACAATACCATGGTCATGTTGTATGTCAAATATTTAGACCACGAAGGGATATATCCAAGGTTTTAACAATAAATCCATCCTCATCGATTTCAAGGATCATCTTAGTGGAAACTCAGTTAGCACATGTTGTATTCCTAGTAAAATATCATATCATACATATCCTACAAGATTTAAAACATAATGGATCCAAGGGTTAGAAAATTCAAGGGAATCCCATGGAATCAGAACCTAAGGATCCTTTCCACCAAGGTATCCACTACCTTGTTCCAGATCTAAGGAACATGTCCAAGGAATCTAATCATACATTTTCTACTCATAACATTTATCATATCAAAACATGTGAGTATACCCACTCACATTACCATTTAGGATTCAACTAAACTTATGAGTATAACCACTCATAACATCCAATTAAATATTTTAACCACTCAATTTTTATAATTCAAAAATTCAGTTAAACCATTCAAACATTCATGTTATAACCCACAGAGTATACCCACTCATTTATCCATGTTTAGTTTAAGAAAATTAGCCAATTTAAACATGGAATATCAATATATAATTAAAAAATGAGGAAATACAACTCCTAAACAAGTTGTTAACATTTTATATTATCCATTTATTCAAAATCATTAGCATTCTATAGAGTCATACCATCACCCATTCAATCAATCCATTTCAATTCACTTATTATAGATCTCCCTCTATGATGGAAAGCTCCAACCCACCCCATGGGTGGTTCAAAAGAGAATAAACATGGAATATCCAAAAGTAAGACCCCATTGGTGGCCATTATTTCATAAAAGGCTGCAAAATAATCACAACAGGACTCAATGGAATCCTTAACAGGTCCTATTAGAACTAAATCAATTAACCAATTCGAAAACATGGTCATTCTAGAACATATAAACTCAGTTATTAGGGAAGGTAGCCTAATAAAGAACCTAGTGTTGAGGATGTTTTACATATCACCTAACTTATCATCGTAGTGGAGGTCTCGTCCAATATCGGCTATTTATTCAGATCACATTGGAATACATATAAAGAACATACGAAGAAACAAATTTTTGGGAAAATCATATTTCATCTAAATAGTGAAACTCATATCCAAAGAATAGAGAATAGATAAAGTGGATCATAGATAATACATATTTTGATTTGATGAGTCAAATTGTCCTTGTAATGGAGATCAGACAAATACGGTACCTCAATTCCTATAATATTTGAAGGATTGGGGTCACAAAAGTTTCATTTATTTTGTGTATGGAGAAATTAGGATTTTAGGTTTATAAAAGATTTTAATTTAATTAAAAACATTAAATTTCCCAAAATAATTGGGAAATCATGGTTTTAGAACATACTTTGATAAAATCTGTGATAAACATGCATGGATTCATGTAGGTCAATGGTCAAACGGATGTTTACCTCACATGGTTTACATACCATGTGGAAACCAAAAGAAAACCTTCGGTCGTGTTCAGTAGAAATGAAAGACCTAGTTTAGGTCCATGCATCCTATTCCACGAGGACTGGCCTAACCATATGGCATATACCACTCCTATATCCAGAATCGGACTATCTGTACTAACCATCTAGCCTTCCCCAAGTGGTCAATAAAATCCATTTACCATGAAATTTTTTCCACAAACCTGGGTTTTAGGATCTGAAAAATCCCTAAACACCACTAAAACATCTGTGACCTCAATGGAAATTTACATTAAACCATATTTTGGCATTAAAACAAAAATTGATAGTATCCATACCTCATATAAAAACCTATGTTCTTACAATATTCCTCCTTTATATTAAATCATCGTCAAATTTTGTTTTGAAGGGTGGTCAAGATTCATTTGAGACAAACTTTGGCCATTGAGCATGTACAGTGTCCTCTCACACCCGAATATAATCTTGTAAAAGGCTATACATACATATAACTAGTAATAGAGGAACTAACTGGCCTCAAAAAACATTTATTTTCCTTTCAACTATACAAATAACATTCTTTTCAATGGATGAATCGACCTATTACTCAACCTCCTCATGCTAAAAAGAATGATATGGGTCCAAATAATAGAGGAGAAACTATGATACTTGGAAGATATCACTCACGGATCTATACCTCCGAGGTAACTGAAACAGATAGGCTACCGACCCAAGTCTCTCTAGAATCTCATAATACATGACATATTTTGGTGATATATTTCCTTTTCTCATAATAATCGTGTGTTCCGGCCTTGGAGAAACTTGTAGAAAAACCTGATCCCCGACCTATAAGCAAAGTGGTCATCTATGGTTATCGGTATATGATTTCTATAAAAATTGTGTAGTATCCATCATCTTCTGAATCAATTAGACCTACATATAAGTCTCCTATATGATAAGTGGTCCCAATAAAATATACCCACCTACCTCTACATTGCAAAGGTATATTCGACATGGCCTACTGTATGAGGCCTCCTAAGGTTCCATCTGTATAGTCTCCCAATAACTATTATTATAGAATAAATCAATAAGCGGTATATTCTTCTCCCAAGAGATTATAAAAAAATGACACATTCTCTCAACATGTTTTATAGCACATATAGCATATGATTTGACCCGCTTTCTGTCTGAGGGACGTATTATTTTCTTAGAAGTAGTTGTGTACCCAGATCCCTCTGAAATCTCTACCATAAACAAGATGTAAGAAATGAGTACCTATCCAAATTGATAGTGTATAGAACCCCATGATATCTTACTATGTCATGGATGTAGAAAATTCCAATAACATCAATATTGAAGGTATCCTTGATCTAAAATAAATGAGAAATATTCTTCACCCTATCAACAACAATCCTCACCACATCGTTACATCGAGGTGACCATAGTAAAATGGTAATGAAATCCATCGATACATCATACCATTTATACATCAGAATAGATAATTATTCTAAAATATCATTCAATCACTAATGGTCCACCTTCACCTATTGATAGGTGGAACACCGTGTAAAATACTAGCCACATCCCTTTTTATACCCGAACACTAATACTGAGGACATAAGTCATTGTGCATCTTGGTGAATCCTGGGAGGACAACCCATTTTGAGGCATGGAATTCCCACATTAGACAATAATTTATGTCCACTATAATTGGAAAATAACCATGGATATGCATGATATCATCCTCATATATAGTCCATCCAGGAGGTGGGTCTTCACCTTCCACACTCTCCCATTGGACTAAGCCCTTAGAATCTGATAGCTATCTCCTCCTGACCCTTTCTAGTAGGGTAAAAGTAATAAATAAAGATGATATATATGTTTTCCCCCACTATCATGCACATACATGTATATATCAGAGAGCAACACCCTAATATACCAACATCAGTTGGCTTAGAGCACTACCTGTATCTGAGTCCTCTTGCTTGGTTTATCACCCACTGCATTTCCTTTACCAGACATGTAAGAATGATAAAAATAAAAATACTGATGGTACTTCACCCATCTCTAGTAACTAAAATTTAGATCATGTCATGTAAAAATATACCTTTTTTGTCCCATGTACACAAGAAAACACTCTCCCAGTAAATATTTCCTCCAATAGTACAATGTGTGAACAACTGCAGCTAACATAAGATCATCTGTAGGGTAATTCCTCTCGTGTGAACATAGCAGTCGAGACCCATACACCAGGACTCCATCTTCTTGGATCATCACATTACCCAACCTGATACTTGATGCCTTACAAAACACTATATAGTTATTTCCCTCTTCTGGAAGTATCATGAATGATGTGGATGTCGATCTCTCTTTCAACTCCTCAAATGTTGTCTTAAATGAATTATACTATACAAACTTTACAACCTTCTTAGTTAATCCCATCAATGATAATTTTTTGTGTGATACATCCAGTAGAAAATTCATGTAGTAACCAGAATTCCCCATGAAACACTACATATCAAAAATGTTCTTGGGATATTTCTATGAAACCCAAACTCTCACCTTCGTTGGGTCAACATAAACACTTTTCTATGAGATAATGCGACCGAGGAAGTTAATATGATCTATTTAAAAATTCCTCTTTGTGATCTTAATATATAATTCTTTCTCTATCACTTTATTAAAAATGATCTCAAAATGGTTGGCAAGGTAATCTATACTATAAGAATTCACCAAGATATCATCTATGAAAACCAACAAAAATAATTTGGAAATGGATGGAACAATCAGTTCATCAATTCCATGAAAACCACTAGCACGTTCGAAAGACCAAAAGTATTATCTAGATACTCATATAGATCATACTTAATAAGATAAGATGTGTGAGTTATGTTTGTTGGTCAAACACATACCTGATGATATCCTAAACTAATTTCAATTTTCATGAACAGCTAAGCTCCTTGGAGATGATCGAACAGATAATATATCTGTGGTAAGGTACACTGTTTCATATCCATGAGTTGGTTTAGTTTCCAATAATCCACTCATAGCCTAAGAGTTCCATCCACCTTTTTTGTAAATAAGACTAGCGAACCCCATGGAGAAGTGTTGTGTTGAATAAACAGCTTTGTCTCCAAATACTCTAGCTTCTTCTTAATCTTATACAACTTCATCAAAGACATCCATTAAAGGGGAAGGGATACTGGTGAAGCTCCTAGAAAGAGCTCATAAGAGAATTCTTCCTCACTCCAAGTAGGTAACCTAGAAAGGTATTCCTGGAAGATATCTATAAATCACTCAAAGACTAGAAAATAATCCACCCGACTCACTTTCTGATCATCTAGATACAAACTTGAAATATGGGCAATCATCCTGCACAAAACATGATTCTGAGTTCCATATTGTCCCTCATGGAAGTCTTGTTCACCATAGTGGGTGTACACCGGACCCTATAGTGATGTAAAGGTCACCCTATCTTGATAAAAGTCAATATAAGATCAATATTATATTAGCCATACCATCCTGATTATTATGTCAAACCCTGACATCATAAGGACATAATGGTCTAAGATGAATTTAATCCCCCCATCCTCAAGGGGTCACTCCCTACACTATAAAAAATTCTGCATTCTGATTCCTAATAGGGTGTGTAGTATTATAATTCTCTTAGTGGAAAAAACATCAAGCCCAAGGATTTTCACCATTTTTTTATATATAAAACTATGAGATGTTATAACACCCCAAAATTCCACGGTACACTTCTCTTTTAATAATACAATAGATTGTGTTGTACGCAACTTCGAGTTCTGACACACCACAACCAATCAAACTAGCTGTTATGAATAGTAATACCCAATTTTGAAATTTTATAAATTTTATCTTTTAAAATGGACTTCATTTTTGGATTCTGAATATTGAATTTATCTTAGGGTGAATTTTTTGTACTTTTCTAATAAGTTTCATATTTTTATGAATAGTGAAAAGTAAAAAAATTTAATTAAAACCCACTTTTTTATCTAAATAATTAATAGTGATAAATTATGATTTTGAGTGGTTTTAAAGTATAATTATATTATATTTTTACCATTTAATACAATGTTGATAATTGGACATAATTTCACATTTAAACTGTACATAAGCAAGTGTCAATCTTTTGATAGTTATTACTTCTTAGAAACACGCTTTTTGTTTTAACAGCGGAAATTAATTTTAAATTAATTTCTACCACTCCTGTGTTTTGAATTTGGTAAAATGGATTCCATATTTGGAATCAGTATGTCCAAACTATATAAATAGGTAACTTTTATCATTAGAAATTTTGAATAATTACTTCCGTAAATATTTTATTTAACAAGGTTAAAGGGTAAATTAGGTAAATAAGGGTAAAACATAATATTATAATAATAATAAATTACCCTAAAATGTGTCCTAAACCTATTGGTTCATACATTTCCGACAATGGGCATATTTGGGTCGATTTTGGGACCCCATGGAGCCACTTGTAAGTGATAATGACACTTTATATTAATAATGTTAAAGTAAATAGAAAAAAGACATAAGCATATATCTTTTTGAAAAACAATTTTTAAACAAGTTTATATGTGTTATCTTTTCGACTATAAATATTAATTAGAAATATAAAACAATTTCATACATATTTTATTTTATTTATAATTTTTAGACATTGAATAATTAATGTTATATATGACACAATAGTGATGCAGTATTTTCCTTATTAATGAAAGAATCAAACAAATGGTATTATAAACATTACAATAAATAAAATTTGAATGTTTTGATTCAATCCTAGAATTTTCTAGGTTAATATGACATTTTAGTATTTATTAAATGAATTTATTTTGAATTAATAATATTTTTAGGACTTTAACAAAAATGAATTATTAAATAGTGTCAAAATTGACATAAAGAAATTTTTTAAAACAAATATAATATAATTAATTTATATAATATTTTAAAAAATATTAGGTTGGGAAAAAAAATATAATGATATTTGTATCATTAAGGAACCAATTGGGGTTTTCTTGGAGGTATATAGTATGTTTATTAACCATATAATATAAAAATACAAAGAGACATGGTAAATGTCAAACTATTTAACTAAGAGTTAAATCTAAAATATAAGGTTAATATAGTGACCCAAACCTGTCTAAAACCTATTGGTTGAGTGTATTTAGACCTATACCCACCTTAACCATTAAATAATCCACTTTGGAGACATTAGAAACCTAATATGAATTTATTATAAAATAATATTTGTAGCTTTTCCAATGGTCCCCCTCACCCCTCTAATAAAAGGGCATGACACCTTCTCTCAAATTAATACCATAAAAGCATTTTCATTTTCCAAAACCTACCCAAATATCCTCTGAACATTCCTTAGTTCATCATAAATGCCTTCCTTTAGTCAGAAATCCATCTTAAGGAGCCCTTTTGATCAAATCAAAAGGAATAACCCAAATAAGAGGTAATAATTTCACGACCCTCTCCCAAGTTCTTTTCTTCTTCAACTTCTTCTTTCATTTTTATTTACATTATAAAATAATAACACCAGTATCTTCAATATACTATGATGTTATTATAAATATGTTACAACCATATTCATTATTCTATCCATCCTTTGAAAGACATGTCACCATACGTGCGTACGTACGGATTACCGTCTCCACATCGTGGTGTAATTGTTATTCAATACATTATTATTTGGATGGGTATAATAATGATGTTTAATTAATTTAAATAATAATTATAACATAATAATGATTCTTTATATATGATATATCATCCAATTATATATTATTTTAATATAAAATGAATGATATTGTCCCTCGTGCGTATGTACGGATTACCATCTCCACGAATGCGGTGAGATTCATTCCCCATCGTATCCATTCAAGCCAAATTCTCATTAAATGATTAAAATAATGTTTAATGACTATATATCATTCTGGATATGAGTAAGATACATCTCATCCATAAAAAAATATAACTCACATAACAAAGAATATAAAGGAAAACGAATCTGTTAACAACTGAAACAACGATAATACTAAGATATTATTAACAATGTAATATGAAAAGATTATATATGATATCATATTACTGTATATTATTATTGAATAATTTAATAAAAATTATTTCACCATTATACAGGAGGTTAACCTACCCTCGACCAAGGAAAAATTACAAAGTAAGGGGCTTCTTATCTCACTTTTAATTCCATGAGATTTCCATTGTTCACCACTTATTTATTACATTTGGTGTGTGTAATGCCCATGATTATATACATTGTGTAATATACATTAATTTATGGATATTTAAATCATCATTGTATGATCTATCTTTCATGGGAAGAATGTTTTGTATGATACCAAATTTGTAAGGAATTACAAATTTCAATTTCTACTCATTAGGCTTTACGCATACTTCATTGATTATATTAGTCCAAGATTATGTTTGGAACCACTATTAATTTTCTTATGTCATAATTTCCACCCCGCATTCTTTGGATATACTTTTGATACACATAATCACTTCATTGATAAATTCTAAAGTCATCGATATGATCTTGATAAGAGTAATTTTAACTCAATCTACAATTATTGAGTTAAATATCCAATTCATTAGTCTTGTTTTTACAAGAATATGTGTGAATACCCTCTAATTGATTTACACTAAATATCCAATCATATTGAATGTATTTATATTTTTTACACATAATTATTTCATTTATTTATAGTTAACCTAATGATACAGTCTTTATAATAGATTTCATCTCAATTTACATTCCAGTGAGAGTTATTTTTTGTTATACATCAATTCACTTTTATATGGTGTATATAATATAATTTGACATAGTATATCATGAATACCTTTATTATCATGATATTATAATTTTTTTATTACCTCAATTATATGTATTCAAGTTTCTCTCTTTTGGTTAGAAACTCTAACTAAAATATCATTTTAAATGTTTTAAAGATTTATTATTCTAAATATTTCTCATTAATGTCCATGTTTTAAAAATGGTCTTAAGGATTTATTTACATGGAAATTAATGTTTTAAAATAAAAATTCATAATAAAAGTTCCAAAGTTGTATGAGACACTTTGATTTAAAAATCTATTTTTAAACGTCTTCTTGACAAATAATGTGACTTTTAAATGTTTTCAAGAAAAAGGGGGATATTTCTCTCAAATAGTTGTGATGATTATTTTCATCTATGTCAATATCATTCATTATTCTCAATTGAGGTTAATATATTACAATAAAATCTTCCATATTTTTTTGAATGATTTATGTTTGACTTTGGATGTTCTATTTTTATACCATTCATGGTTTGTGGATAAAGTATTTACATTTCATATGGTAGTTTTAATACGATTGTTTATGTTATGTTTCAATCATTTATATGAGGAATGAACTGGCCTTAGTAAGTAATGGGTGGAGTCCACTATAACTCATTGATGCACTGGTAGGTCTCATGAGGCACACTAGTTTCTTGGAACAAGGCCTTGACAAAATCTTATTTGTAGTCTTGGCACAAGGCCATGACTATGTGGTTATGATATTCTGGTATTATGAATTCCATCATTATGAAAGTGGTTATTGATAGTGCATGTGATTATTTGACTAGTAGAATATCCATGTAAATATGTAAATGGCATTATTTTATTTCATTTTTTCCATATTATTCTGACGTTCATGGTTAAAAAAAAAATTTAGTTATACATTGCCTTAAATGTATATGCTTAATTATGAATGTTTCCACTATATTGTTATCCTTACAGAGCATATGTGGTCACCCCTTTCTATGTTTTATTTTTCCTATGATGTGAAGAAGTATTTTATGACTGACCTGCAGGGATAGTCTAAGGGGATATGAGTGTGGACTTCGGAGTCTATGTGTTTGTAGTTTCTCACTTTATGATGTAATGTAAGACTTATGAATATATCTAGTACTTCCAAGGCTACTGAACTAATTGGTCTTTCGAGACTTGACCTACTGTGATCATGCCAATGTTATTTAATAATGCACCAACTCAAGGTAACTTGGGTCAGGGTGTTATAGATGGTATCAGAGAAAGTTTAGGACAAACCTTAGAAACTATATTTAGATAAACTCTGATTAGCGCACATATCCCTAAGATAGACTTTGAGGATTATTATAGAGGAACTTCCTAAAATTTTGGAATTGAAGTGATTTTTTGAGTTTTCAAGGAAATACATCCCTGTCTAGATACGAGCAGGTGGAGGTGGCTCTGGCACATCTGTTCCTAGGTGTAAAACCCAAAAACACCACTTTGAGTGAGACTCGAACGAGAACTGGTGCACGACAATGGGCCTTGTTGCACTATTGGTTATGACACTCATGGGGGATATGCTTAGGATAATTTACATTTTCATTACAAACCGATGTGATTTATTTTAATATAAGATGAGAATAAATTACCTTGGTTAATCCTAAGGTGTTTTAAATTGAAAATATGGTGTCATGATATTATCTAAATGATTTTATGACTACTATTACTCAAACAATGCTTTTTGGTTTTAGTCAATGGTTGGATTCCAAGGAAGTCATAATAACTTTGATAATGATGTAAAAGGTGGGAATAGTAGTGGAAATGAGAAAAAAATGGAAAGTTGATTGGCGTAAAAGATTTCATGTTCATGCCAAATCAGTTTTCCAAAAATATGAATAACAACATATATATTAACCAACTGCCAGACTCAAAAAAGAAGAGAAAGGTGATTAATGATAAGAGCTCCAGTAGTGGAGACCATGGAGAAAAGAATCCTCAATTTCCATCATGTAGGAAATGTGGAAGGAGACACCCAGGAAAGTGTCTCAATGGATCAAATAAATGCTTTATGTGTGGGAAAGAAGGACATAAAGTGAAGAATTTCCGAGGAAAATGAAGAGTATTATGGGTGAAAATAAAAATGGTCCCAAGAATCCATTTACAGTCATTTACTGTATATATAGGGGACCTAGCCATTACCCGAGTGAATTCCCTATTCTATATGATATTTTCTTGGTCAAAGAATAATCTATATGGAAATAAATGGTTTGATAAATGCTTAAAAGTATTATTTCTCCTTGTTGATGGGATTACATTGGAATAATTTTCTCTTGTATTTTTAACCCTACAATTTTTCATGTGAAAGTGATATTTGAGGAAGATTTACCTTTTCTCTTGTGGATATAGTTATAAATAACCATTAGGTTTTATATGATCATTGGGTTTGAGGAAATTACAAGTTATTATATTTTGGGATGAAAATTAAAGGTATAAGATAACATTTGTAGTTAAATTATGTTATGGTTATTTAGAGAAATTTATCTCATTTTGGCAATATAGTTTTTGAAAAAGGAAAACACGCAGACCGTGGGACAACCCGTCAAGTCGGAAAATGTTATGGGAATCGAACACACAACCAGAGTTTGATTGGGATTTATCACCGACCACTGGACTACGTGAAGTCCCTGGTTAGTGTGACTAATTATTTTTAGTTAAATGATTTTATTGATCAATAATAAGTTGATTTAGGATCTTATGTATTATAAAATTAATATCCTTAGTATAGGAAAATGATTTGGTGATTAAGTGATAAATTGTTTTTCGAAGACTTTCACTTTTTTGGGAACACTATATGCCCAAGGAAAATAGACTACTATGGGATTTCATTTTAGGAGTAATGGTGGATTTTTATCTATGTTTTTATTGTGGATTTATAATGATT
Source organism: Viscum album (assembly GCA_963277665.1). Classification (NCBI taxonomy): domain Eukaryota; kingdom Viridiplantae; phylum Streptophyta; class Magnoliopsida; order Santalales; family Viscaceae; genus Viscum; species Viscum album. Next base: position 714,651,158 of record OY728133.1, on the reverse strand, counting down.
TATGTTACTTACGGAAATGATTAACCTATAACAGAGAATATGTGATTAGGTTAATTACTTTTAAGTATGTTACTTTAAGAGTAGTTGATGTCATTTGGAGATACAATTTAACGTGGAAGAATACATAACCAAATTCTTCTAAGTTTTGGGTTTCAATATTAGTTTAGATTATATTGATGTATTTTAAGGAAAATTGTTTATTGAATGGTATTTATTTAAGTTTTGGGTATTGTTGGTTTAATTTTAGAAATTAAGATTAGTGTTTATTTCTAGAGTAGAATATCCATTTAGGGGATCATCAGATCATGTACTATACATTTTGTTTTTGATGAATCTCTAAACACCAGGTAAAAATATAGTGTATCCTTTGTGGATCATTTGATTTTCTAGAAGTTTATTCTATCTCATCTGGTGTGACCAAGTCTTCTTGAATACTCATCGTTTAAAAACTGATTTAGTGGTATAAATTCAATAAAGAATGAATTTCTACATAAAAATTAATTATATCTCTTTATGTTCTTAGTCAATACCATAAATAAATTCCTCATCTTTAATAAATGTAACTTAAAACAAAAAAAATGTTGTTCGTTTACTTTTCCTACTGAGAAACTAATGACTGTTTGTCCCATCACAAGATGGTGGTTTTCTTGTTGTTTACTTTCTCCTAGTCAAGTTTTCTATCCCTCTCTATTAGAACATGACACATAATTTATCATCCATATCTATGTTTTCCTACAAGGAATCCTAGTATGGGTTATCTTGTGAGACCTTTGTTCTTCACTTTCTTTCTTTTAAAGTGATAGTTTTATTGACTTTTTTTCAGATGTAGGACTTTCCATTATGTTCCCAATCCCAATTTTAAAAATAGTGAGGATTTAATTCATTGTAGTAGGGGAGAATTTAACACCCCAATCTTCCATGGTACGCTTCTCTCTGAATAGTACAATAGCATGTGTTGTACGCAACATTGAGTTCTGACACACCACAACCAATCAAACTAGCCGTTATGAATTGTAATACCCACTTTTGAAATTATATACATTTTATCTTCTAAACTGGACTTCATTTTTGGATTAATAATATCAAAATTAGCTTAGGTTGATTTTTTTGTACTTTTTTGATAAGTTTCATATTTTGATGAATGGTGAAAATTACTAAATTTTAATTAAAAACACATTTTTTAATCAAAATAGTTAATACTGATAAATTATGAAATTATGTGGTTTGAAAGTATAATTAGATTATATTTTTACCATTTTATCCAATGTTCATCAACGGACATAATTTCACATTTAAATTGGACATAATCAAGTGTCAATATTTTGATAGTTATTACTTCTTAAAAACACGCTTTTTGTTTTGACAGCGGGAATTAATTTTAAATTAATTTCTTCCACTTTTCTGTTTTGAATTTTAAAAAATGGATCCAATATTTGGAATCATGATTTAAAAATTGTGTAAATTGGAAATTTTTATATTTAGACATTTTGAATAATTACTTCAGTAAATATTTTATTTTCCATCGATAATGGGTAAATCAGGTAAATAAGGGTAAAAAATAATCTTATAAAAATATTAAATTACCCTAACACGTGTCCTAAACCTATTTTCAGATACATTTCTAACCATGGGAATATTTTTGTCGATTTTTGGACCCCATGGAACCACTTTTAAGTGATAATGACACTTTATATTAATTAAGTTAAAGTAAATACAAAAATGACATAAGCATATATCTTTTAGAAAAACAATTTTTACATAAGGTTATATATGTTATATTTTAGACTATAAATATTCATTATAAAGATAAAATTATTTCCTAACTAATTTAATTTTATTTATAATTTTTAGATATTGAATAATTAAATTTATTTATGACACAATAATGATGCAGTATTTCTCTTATTAATGAATGAATCAAATAAATGGCTTAATAAATGTTACAATAAATAAAATTAGAGAGTTTTGATGCCATACACGAATTTTCTAGGTTAATACGACATTTTAGGATTTATTAAAAGAATTTATTTCGAATTAATAAAGTTTGTAGGACTTTAAAAAAAATCAATTATTAAATAGTGTCAAAATTCACATAAAGGAATTTTTTAAAACTAATATTATATTATTAATTTAAATAATTTTCCCAAAAATATAAGGTTCTTCCAAAAGACTTATATAGTGATATTTGTATAATTAATTAACCACGTGCGGTTCTCTTGGAAGTATATAGTTACTTTAGTAACCATATAATATAAAAATACAAAGAGACATGGTAAATGTCAAACTATTTAACTAACAGTTAAATCTAGATGATAACGTTAATATAGTGACCCAAACCTGTATAAAACCTATTGGTTGAGTGGTTTGTGACCTATCTCCACCTTAACATTTAAATAATATACTTTTGAGCCATTATAAACCTAATATTAATTTATTATAAAATAATATTTCTAGCTTTTCCAAAGGTGCCCCTCACCCCGCTTATAAAAGGGCACTCCCCCTCCTCTCAAATTCATACCTTCAAAGCCTTTTGGTTTGGCTAAACCCTGCCCAAATATCCTCTAAACTTACCTCAATTCATCATAGAGGCCTTATTTTAGTCATAAATTCAACTTAAAAAGCCCTTTTGATCAAATCAAAAGGAAGAACCCGAAAAAGATGTAATAGTTTCACTATTGTCTCTCATGTTCTTTTATTCTTCCACTTCTTCTTTATTTTTTATTTCCATTCTAAAATAATAACTCCAGTATCTTCTATATACATTGATGTTATTATAAATATGGGACAGAAATATTCATTATTCTATCTATCCTTTGAATGACTTGTCACTATACGTGCGTACGTAAGGATGACCATCTCCACGTCGTGGTGTAATTGTTATTCAATACATTATTATTTTTATGGGTATAATAATGATGTGTAATTCATGTAAATAATAAATATAACATGATAATTATTCTTTATATATGATATAACTTCCAATTATATATTATTTTAATATCAAAATAATGATATTGTCGCTCGTGCGCACGTACAGATTACCACCTCCACGAACGCGATGAGATGCATTCCCCATCGTATCCATTCATGTATAATTCTCATTTGATGATTAAAAATAATGTTAAGGACTTGATATAATTCTGTATATTAGTAAGATACACCCCATCCATAAACAATATGACTCACATAACAAAGAATATAAAGGAAAACGAATCTGTTAACACCTGAAACAACGATAATACTAAGATATTATTAACAATGCAATGTTAAAATATCATATATGATATCATATTAATATATATTATTCTTGTATAATTTAATAACAATTATTTTACTATTATACAGGAGGTTAACCTACCCTCTACCAAGGAAAAAGTAAAAAGTAAGGGGTTTCTTATCTCACTTTTAATTCTGTGAGATTTCCCTTATTCACTACTTATTTATTGAATGTAGTGTATGTACTTCCCATGATTGTATTCATTGTGTAATATACTTGAATTTATGGATATATACATCATCATTGTATGATCTATATTTCATGGGATTTATGTTTTGTAACTTACCAAATTGGTAAGGGAATTACAAATTTCAATTTCCACTCATTCTGCTTTACGCATACTTCGTTGATTATATTACTCCAAGATTATGTGTGGAATAACTATTAATTTTCATTTTTCATAATTTCCACTCCCCTTTCTGTGAATATACTTTTGATACACATAATCACTCCATTGATAAATTCTCAATTCATTGATATTAACTTGATAAGAGTAATTTTAACTCAATATCCATTTGTTGAGTTAAATATCCAATTCATTGGTTTTGTTTTTACTAGAATATGTGTGAATGTCCTCTAATTTATTTACAATAAATATCCAATCATATTGAGTTTATTTATATTTTTCACACATAATTATGTCATTGATTTATCCTTAACCTAAGGATACGGTCTTTATAATATATTTCATCTCAATTTACATTCCAGTGAGAGTGATTTGTTGTTTTACACCAATTCACTTTTATATGGTGTATAATTTTAAAACTGGTTTTAAGGATTTATTTATATGGACATTAAAGTTTTAAAATTAAAATTCCTTTTAATAGTTTCAATGTTTTATGGGAAAAATTGATTCAAAAATCTATTTTTAAACAACTTCTTGACAAATAGTGTGACTTTTAAATGTTTTCATGAAAAGGGGGGATATTTCTCTCAAATAGTTTTGATGATTATTTTCATCTATATCAATATCATTCATTATTCTCAATTGAGGTTAATCTATTACAATACAATCTTCCATATTGTATTGAATGTGTTATGTTTGACTATGGATGTCATATTTTTATACCATTCATGGTTTGTGGATAAAGTATTTACATTTTTTATGATAGTTTTAATACGAATTTTTATGTTATGTTTAAACTATTATATGAGGAATGCATTGGACTTAGTATGTGATGGGTGGAGCCCACTATAGCTCCTCTATGCATCGGTTGGTCTCATGAGACAAACTAGTGTCTTGTCACAAGGCCTTAACAAAATCTTATTTGTAGTCCTGGCACATGGTTGTGACTATGTGGTTATGATAGTCTGTAATTATGCATTCCATCATTATGAAAGTGGTTATTGATGGTGTATGTGATTATTTGACAAGTAGAATATCCATGTGAATACGTAAATTGCATTATTTCATTTCATTTTTTCCATATTATGCTGATGTTCAAGTTTAAAAGGATTTTGTGTTAGTTATACATTGCCTTAAATTTATATTCTTAATTATGAATGTTTCTACTATATTGTTTTACTTACTGAGGATCTGAGATCACCACTTTACATGTTTTATTTTTCCCAGGATGTGAATAAGTATTTTATGTCTGACCTGTAGGGATAGTCTGAGGGGATATGAGTGTGGACTATGGACACTATGTTGTTTTATTTTTTCACTTTATGATGTAATGTAAGGCATATGAATGTATCTATTACTTCCAAGGATACTAAACTAATCACTCTTTCGAGACTTGATCTTATGTGATCATGCCAATGTTATATAATAATGCACCAAATCTATGTAACTAGGGTCGGGGCGTTACAATTGGTTTCAGAATAAGATTAGTACAAACCTTGGAAACTAGATTTAGATAAACTCTGATTAGAGCACATATCCCAAAGATAGACTTTGAGGATTAGTATAGAGTAACTTCCTAAAATTTTGGTATTGTAGTGATTTAGTGAGTTTTCCAAGAAATACATCCCAATCTAGATACGAGCAGGTGGATGTGGCTCTGGCCCATATGTACCTAGGGGTAAAACCTGAAAACACGTCTTTGAGCTAAACTCGAATGGGAACTGGTTCACGACAATGGGCCTTGCTGCACTCATTGTTACGACACTCCCGAGGGATATGCTTAGGATAATTTACATTTTCATTAAAAACCGATTTGATGTATTTTAATATAAGATGAGAATAAATGACCATGGTTAATCCTAAGGTGTTTCAAATATAAATTATGGTGTCATGATATTCTCTAAATGATTTTATGACTACCATTACTCACACAAAGCTTTCTGGTTTTAGTCAATGGCTGGATTCCAAGGAAGGAATAGTAACTTTGAGAATGATATACAAGGTGGGAACAATGGTGTAAATGATCAAAAAAATGGAATGTTTATAGGTGTAAAAGATATTATATTCTTTCCAAATCAGTTTTCCAAAAAAATGATCAACAACATATATATTAACCAACTCTCAGACTCAACAAAGCTGAGAAATGTGATGAATGATAATAAATCCCGCAGTGGAGACCATGGAGAAAAGAATCCTCAATTTCCTTCATGTAGAAAAAGTTGAAGGAGACGCCTAGGAAAGTGTCTCAATGGAATAGGGAAATGCTTTATATGTTTTAAATAAGGACATAAAGTGAAGAATTGACGAGTAAAAATGAAGACTAATATGAAATAAAATAAAAATGGTCCCAAAAATCCATTTACAGTCATTTTCGGTAAATATAGGGGACCTGGCCATTACCCGAGTGAATGCCCTATTATATAGGATATTTTCTTGTTCAAAGAAGAGGCTATGTGGAAATAAATGGTTTGAGAAATGATTAAAAGTATTAATGCTTCTTGTTGATGGGATTACTTTGGAATAATTTTCTCTTGTATTTTTGACCCTACAATTTGTCATGTGAAAGTGATATTTGAGGAAGACTTATCTTTTCTCTTGTGAATATTGTTATAAATAACCATTAGGTTTTATATGATCATTGGGTTTGAGGCAATTACAAGTTATTATATTTTGGGATGAAAAGGAAAGGTATGAGATAACATTTGTAGTTAAATTATGTTATGGTTATTTTGAGAAATTTATCTCATTATGGTAATATTGTTTTTGAAAAGGACAACACACAAACCATGGGACAACCCATCGCGTCGGACAAAGCTGTGGGAATCAAACCCACAACCAGAGTGTGATTGGGATTTACTGCCTACCACTGGACTATGTGAAGTACCTGGTTAGTGTGACTAATTATTTTTAGTTAAATTAATTTATTGATCAATAATAATATGATTTTGGATCTTATGTATTATCAAATGAATACCATTAGTATAGGAAAACGATTTGGTGATTAAGTGATAATTTTTATTTTGGAACACTTTCACTTTGTTGGGAACACTATATGCCCATAGAAAATAGAATACTATGGGATTTCATTTGAGGAGTAATGGTGGATTTTTATCTATGTTTTTATTATGGATGTATATTGATTTGGGTTATTTATGGAAATGATTAACCTATAATAGAGAATATGTGATTAGGTTAATTACTTTTAAGTATGTGACTTTAAGAGTAGTTGATGTCATTTGGAGATATAATTTAACATGGAAGACTACATACCCAAATTCTTCTATGTTTTGGGTTTCAATATTATTTTAGATTATATTGAAGTATTTTAAGGACAATTGTTTATTGAATGGTATTCATTTAACTTTGTGGTATTGTTGGTTGAATTTTAGAAATTAAAATTAGTTTTTCTTTATCTAATAGAATATCCTTTTGGGGGATCATCAGATCTTGTACTAACCATTTTGGTTTTGATTAATCTATAAAAATAATGTAAAAATATAGTTTATTGTTTGTGGATCATGTGATTATCTATAGGATTATTCTATCTCATCCGGTGTGACCAAGTCTTCTTGAGTACTCATAGTTTAAAAAAGTGAGTTAGTGGTAGAAATTTATTAAAGAATGAATTTCCACTTAAAAAGTAATTATATCTATTTTTGTTCTTTGTCAATATCATAAATTAATTCCTTATCTTTATGAAATATAACTTAAAAGAAAAAAATGTTGTCCGTTTACTCTTCCTACTGGGAAGCTAATGACTGTTTGTCCCATCACAAGATGGTGGAATTCTTGTTGTTAAATTTCTATTAATCATGTTTTTTATCCCTCTACATCAGAACTTGACACTTAATTTATCATCCATATCCATGTTTTCCTACATGAAATCCTAGTATGGGTTATCTTGCATGACCTTTGTACTTCTCTTTCATTCTTTTAAATTTATAGTTCTATTGAATCTTTTTCCAATGTTGGAATTTCTATTATATTCCCAAGACCAATTTAAAAAATTGAGAGGATGCAATTTATTTAAGGAGGGGATAATGTAACACCCCAATCATCCACGGTATGCTTCTCTTTGAATAATACAATAGTGTGTGTTGTACGCAACTTCGAGTTATGACACACCACAACCAATCAAACTAGCCATTATGAGTAGTAATATCCAATTTTAAAATATCATAAATTTTATCTATTAAAATGGACTTCATTTTTGGATTCTGAATATCGAAATTAGCTTAGGGTGAATTTTTGGTACTTTTCTGAAATGTTTTATATTGTGAGGAATAGTGAAAATTACTAAATATTAATTAAAAACAACTTTTTTAATAAAAATAATTAATAGTGATAAATTATGAATTTGATTGGTTTTAATGTATAATTAGATTATATTTTTACCATTTAATCCAATTTTTGTCATTGTACATAATTTCACATCTAAACTAGATATACGCATGTGTAAATCTTTTGATAGTTATTACTTCTTAAAAACACGCTTTTTTGTTTTGAAAGTGGGAATTAATTTTAAATTAATTTATACCACTTCTATGTTTTGAATTTGGAAAAATGGATTCCATATTTTAAATTAGGATTTCCAAATTTTGTAAATAGGTAACTATTATTTTTAGAAACTTTGAATAATTACTTCGTAAATATTTTACTTATCATGGTTAAAGGGTTTATCAGGCAAATAAGGGCAAAAAATAGTATTATAATAATATTAAATTACCCTAACACGTGTACTAACCCTTTTTTATGATACATTTCTGACCATGGGAATCTTCGGGACGATTTTGGGACCCCATGTAGCCACTTGTAAGTGATAATGACACATTATATTAATTAAGTTAAAGAAAATACAAAATTGACACATATATCTTTTAGAAAAACAATTTTTACATATGTTTATATATGTTATATTTTTTACTATAAATATTCATTAGAAATCTAAAACGATTTCCTACATAATTGTATTTTTTTTATAATTTTTAGACATTTAATAATTAAATTTATTTATGACACGTTAATGATGCAGTATTTTCCTCATTAAAGAAATAATCAAATAAATGGTATTATAAATGTTACAACAAATAAAATTGGAAAGTTTTGATTCCATCCAAGAATTTTACAGGTTAATATGACATTCTAGGATTGATTATATGAATTTAGTTGGAATTAATAATGATTTTAGGACTTTAAAAAAAAAATTTAAATAGTGTCAAAATTGACCTAACAAATTTTTTTTAAACAAATATTATATTATTAATTTATTTAATATTCCAAAAAATCTAAGCATCTGAAAAAAGACGTATATAATTATATTTGTATCACTAATGAACAACTTTGGGTTCTCTTGGTAGTATATAGTATGTTTATTAACCATATAATATAAAAATACAAAGAGACGTGGTAAATGTCAAACTATTTAACTAAGAGTTAAATCTAAAAGATAAGGTTAATGTAGTGACCCAAACCTGTCTAAAACCAATTGTTTGAGTGTTTTTTGACCTATAAACAACTTAAACATTAAATAATCCACTTTAGAGCCATTAGAAACCGAATATGAATTTATTATAAAATAATATTTCTATCTTTTCCAAAGGTGCCCCTCACCCCTCATATAAAAGGGCACCCCCCCTTCTCTCAATTTCATACCTTCAATGCCATTTGGTTTGTCCAAACCCTGCCCATATATCCTCTAATATTCCCTCACTTTATCATGGAGGCCTTCCTATAGTCATAAATTCTACTTAAGGATCCCTTTTGATCAAATCAAAAGGAAGAACCCGGAGAAGAGGTAATAATTTAACCACCCTCTCTCAAGTTCTTTTCTTCTTCCACTTCTTATTTCTTCATTATTTCCATTCTAAAATAATAAATCCAGTATCTTATATATACTATGATGTTATTATAAATATGTTATAGCCATATTCATTATTCTATCCATCCTTTTAATAACATGTCACCATACGTGTGTACGTACGGATTATCGTCTCCACGTCGTGGCGTAATTGTTATTCAATACATTATTATTTGGATGGGTATAATAATGATGTGTAATTCATGTAAATAATAAATATAACATGACAATTATTCTTTATATATTATATACCATCAAATTATATGTTATTTTAATATCAGAAGAATGATATTGTCGCTTGTGCACACGTACGGATTACCGTATCCATGAACGCGATGAGATCCACTCCCCATCATATCCATTCATGTATAATTACCATTCGATAATTAAAAATAATGTTTAAGGACTTGATATAATTCTGTATATGAGTAAGATACATCCCATCCATAAAAAACATATGACTCACGTAATAAAGAATATAATGGAAAACGAATCCGTTAACACCCAAAACAATGATAATACTAAGAAATTATTAACATTGAAATGTTAAAAGATCATATATGATGTCATATTAATTTATATGATTCGTTTATAAATTAATAAAAATTATTTCTCCATTATACAGGATGTTAACCTACCCTCAACCAAGGAAAAATTACAAAGTAAGGGGTTTCTTATCTCACTTTTAATTCCGTGAGATTTCCATTGTACACAACTTATTTATTGCATGTGGTGTGTGTACTACCCATGATTGTATTAATTGTGTAATATACTTTAATTTATGGATATTTACATCATAATTTTATGATACATCATTCATGGGATTTATGTTTCGTAATTTACCAAATTGGAAAGGGAATTACAAATTTCAATTTCCACTCATTCAACTTTAGACATACTTCGTTGATTATATTACTCCAAGATTATGTGTGGAATCACTATTAATTTGCTTATGTCATAATTTCCACTCCCCTTTCTGTGGATATACTTTTGATACACATAATCACTCCATTGATAAATTCTCAAGTCATCAATATGAACTTGATAAGAGTAATTTTAACTCAATCTCCATTTGTTGAGTTAAATATCCAATTCATTGGTGTTGTTTTTACAAGAATATATATGAATGTCATCTGAATTATTTACACTTAATATCCAATCATATTGATTGTATTTATATTTTTCACAAATAATTATGTCGTTGATTTATCCTTAACCTATGGATACAGTCTTTATAAGAGATTTCATCTCAATTTACATTCTAGTGAGATTTATTTGTTGTTGTATACCAATTAACTTTTATATGTTGTATATAATATACTTTAACATAGTATATCACGAATACCTTTTTTCTCATGATATTATAAAATTTTCATTACCTCAATTATTTGTATTCAAGTGTCTCCCTTTTGGTTAGGAACTCTAACTAAAATATCATTTTAAATGTTTCAAGGATTTATTATTCTAAATCGTTCTCATTAATGTCCATGTTTTAAAACTGGTTTTAAGGATTTATTTATATAGAAATTAATGTTTTAAAATTAAAATTCCTTTTAAAAGTTTCAAAGTGGTATGGGACACTTTTATTCTAAAATCTATTTTTAAATGGCTTCTTAACAAATAGTGTGACTTTTAAATGTTTTAAAGAAAACTGGGGATATTTCTCTCAAATAGTTTTGATGATTATTTTTATCTGTGTGAATATCATTCATTATTCTAATTTTAAGTTAATATATTAGAATAAAATCTTCCATATTGTATTAAATGATTTATTTTTGACTGTCGATGTACTATTTTTATACCATTCATGGTTTGTGGATAAAGTATTGACATTTCGTTTGCTAGTTTTAATACGAATGTTTATGTTATGTTTCAAACTATTATATAAGGAAGTCATTAGACTTAGTAAGTGACAGGTGGATCCCGCTATAGCTCCTTGATGCATCGTTAGGTCTCATGAGACAAACTATTTTCATGGCACAAGTCCTTGACCAAATTTTATTTGTAGTCTTGGCACAAGGTCGTGGTTATGTGGTTATTATAGTCTGGAATTATGAATTCCATCATTATGAAAGTGGTTATTGATAGTGGATATGATTATTCAACTAGTATAATGTCCATGAGAATAAGTAAATGGCATTATTTCATTTCATTTTTTCTATATTATGTTGAAGTTCAAGTTTAAAAGGCTTTTGTTTTAGTTATACATAGCCTTAAATATTTATGATTGATTATGAAAGTTTCTGCTATATTGTTTTCCTTACTGAGCATCAGAGCTCACCCCTTTTTATGTTTTATTTTTCCCATGATATGAAGAAGTATTTTATGACTGACATGTAGGGATAGTCTGAGGGGATATTAGTGTGGACCATGGAGACTATGTTTTTTTAGTTTTTCACTTTATGATGTAATGTAAGACTTATGAATGTATCTAGTACATCCAAGGATACTAAACTAATCAGTCTTTCTAGACTTGATCTTCTGTGATCATGCCAATGTTATGTAATAATGTACCGACTCTAGGTAACTGGGGTCAGGGCATTACAATTGGTTTTAGAAGAAGTTTAGTAAAAACCTTGGAAACTATATTTTGATAAACTCTGATTAGAGAACATAACCATAAGATAGAATTTGAGGATTAGTATATAAGAACTTCTAAAAAATTTGGTATTGTAGTGATTTAGTGAGTTTTCCATGCAATACATCCTTGTCTAGATATGAGCACGTGGAGGCGGCTTTGGTACAGATATACCTAGGGGTAAAACCCAAAAAAATGGCTTTGATCTAGACTTGAACGGGAACTAGAGCATGACACTGGGCCTTGTTGCACTCTTTGTTACGACACTCCCAGGGGATATGCTTAGGATAATTTACATTTTCATTACAAACCGATTTGAAATATTTTAATATATGATGAGAATAAATGACCTAGGTAATTCCTATGGTGTTTTAAATTGAAAATATGGTGTCATGATATTCTCTAAATTATTTTATGACTATAGTTACTCACACAATGCTTTATGGTTTTATTCAATGACTGGATTCCAAGGAAGTCATAGTAACTTTGTGAATGACGTACAAGTTGGGAACAGTGGTGGAAATGAGCAACATAATTCATTGTTGATAGGCGTAAAATATATCATGTTCATGAAAATTCAATTTTCCAAAAATATTATCAACAACATATATATTAACCAACACTCGGACTCAACAAAGAAGAGAAAGGTAATGAATAATAAGAGCTCTAGCAGTGGATACCATGGAGGAAAGAATCATCAATTTCCATCATGTAGGAAATATGGAAAGATATAGCCTAGAAATTGTCACAATGGAACAAAGAAATACATTATGTGTGGGAAATAGGGACATAAAGTGATGAGTTGATGATGAAAAATGAAGAGTTATATGGTTGAAAATAAAAATGGTCCCAAGAATCCATTTACAGTCATTTTCCGTAAATGTAGGGGACCTGGCCATTACCTGAGTGAATGCCCTATTCTATAAGATATTTTCTTGGTCAAAGAAGAAGCTATGTGGAAATAAATGGTTTGAGAAATGTTTAAAAGTATTAATGCTCCTTGTTTATGGGATTACTTTGGAACAATTTTCTCTTGTATTTGTAACCCTTAAATTTGTCATGTGAAATTTATATTTGTGGAAAACTTATCTTTTCTCTTGTGTATATAGTTATAAATAACCAGTATGTTTTACATAATCATCGTGTTTGAGGCAATTACACGTTATTATATTTTGGGATGAAAATGCAAGGTATGAGATAAAATTTTTAGTTAAATAATGTTATGGTTATTTTGAGAAATTTATCTCATTTTGGTAATATAGTTTTTGAAAAAAGAAAACAAGCAGACCGTGTGACAACCCATCGTGTCAGACAAAGATGAGGGAATCAAACCCACAACTAGAGTGTGATTGGGATTTATCACCTACCACTGGACTATGTGAAGTCACTGGTTAGAGTGACTAATTATTTTTAGTTATATGATTTTATTCATCAATAATAAGTTTATTTGGGATCTTATGTATTATCAAATGAATACCGTTAGTATAGGAAAATGATTTGGTGATTAAGTGATAAATTTTATTTTGGAAGATGTTCGCTTTGTTGGGAACACTATATGCCTAAGAAAAATAGAATACTATGGGATTTAATCTGAGGTGTAATGGTGTATTTTTATCTATGTTTTTATTGTGTATTTTTATTGATTTAGGTTATTTATGGAAATGATTAAATTATAATAGAGAATATGTGATTAGGTTAATTAATTTTAAGTATGTGACTTTAAGAGTAGTTGATGTCATTTAGAGATACAATTTAACGTAAAATACTACATGACCAAATTCTTCTATGTTTTGGGTTTCAATATTAGTTTATATTATATTGAAGGATTTTGAGGACAATTGTTTCTTGAATGGTATTTATTTATCTTTGGGGTATTGTTGGTTTGATTTTAGAAATTAAGATTAGTGTTTCTTTCTCAAATAAAATATCCCTTTAGGGGATCATCATATCTTGTACTAACCATTTTGTTTTTTATTAATCTCTAAACACAAGGTAAAAATATAGTATATCCTTTGTGGATCATGTGAATATCTCGAAGTTTATTCTATCTCTTCTGGTGTGACCAAGTTTTCTTGAATACTCATCATTTTAAAAAAATCTGTTTTTACATAAATTTATTAAAAAATGAATCTCTACTTAATAATTAAGTATATATCTTTATTTTCTTAGTCAATATCATAAATAAATTCCTTATATTTATGAAATTCAATTTAAAACAAAAAAAATGTAGTCCGTTTACTTTTCCCACTAAAAAAATAATGACCGTTTGTCCCATCACTAGTTGGTGGTTTTCTTGTTGTTAACTTTCTCTGGATCATTATTTTTATCCCTCTCCATCAGAACATGACATTTAATTTATCATCTATATCCATGTTTTCCTACATGTAATCCTTGTGTGGGTTATCTTGTGTGACCTCTGTACTTCTCTTTCTTTCTTTTAGAGTGTTAGTTTTATTGACACTTTTTCCGATGTAAGATTTTCCATTATATTAACAAGAACAATATTAAAAATTACAAGGACGCAATTTATTTAAGGAGAGGAGAATGTAACACCCCAAGCTTCCACGGTACACCTCTCATTGAATAATACAATAGCGTTTGTTGTATGCAACTTCGAGTTCTAACACACCACAACCAATCAAACTAGCCATTATGAATAGTAATATTGACTTTTAAAATTTTATTCATTTTATCTTTCAAAATGGAATTCAGTTTTGTATTCGTAATATTGAAATTAGCTCATGGTGAATTTTTGGTAATTTTCTAATAAGTTTCATATGTTGATGAATAGTGAAAATTACTAAATTTTAATTAAAAAAAACTTTTTTAATCGAAAAAATTAATTGTGATAAATTATGAATTTGAGTGGTTTCAAAGTATAATTAGATTATATTTTTACCATTTAATCCAAAATTTTTTCATTGGACATAATTCCACATTTAAACTGGACATAAGAAAATGTCAATCTTTTGATAGTTATTACTTCATAAAAACACGCTTTTTGTTTCGACCGCGTAAATTAATTTTAAATTAACATTTTCCGTTTATGTGTTTTGAATTTTTAAAAATCTATTCAATATTTGTAATCATGATGTCCAAAGTTTTTATATAGGTAACTTTTATTTTTGAAATTTTGAATAATTACTTCGGTAAATATTTTATTTACCATGGTTAATGGTTAAATCAGGTAAATAAAGGTCAAAAATAAAATTATAATAATATTAAATTACCCTAACACGTCTCTTAACCCTATTTTCTGATACATGTCCAACCATGTGCATATTTGGGTCGATTTTGGGGCCCGATGAAGCCACTTGTGACTGATAATGACACTTTATATTAATTAAGTTAATGTAAATACAAAAATGACATAATCGTATATTTTTTAGAAAAACAATTTTTACATAAGGTTATATATGTTATCTTTTCGAAAAAAAATATTAATTAGAAAGCTAAAACGATTTTCTACATAATTGTATTTTATTTATAATTTTTAGACATTTAATAATTAAATTTATATATGACACAATAATGATGCAATATTTTTCTTATTAATCAAAGAATCAAATAAATGGTATTATAAATGTTAAAATAAATACAACTAGAAAGTATTGATTCCATCAACCAATTTTCATGGTTAATATGAAATTTTAGGATTGATTAAATTAATTTATTTCGAATTAATAAAGGTGTTATGACTTTAAAAAAATTCAATTATTAAATAGTGTCAAAATTGACATAAAGGAATTTTTTAAAACAAATATTATATTATTTATTTATATAATATTCCAAAAAAAATCTATGGTTCTGCAAAAAGACTTATATAATGTTATATTTATCATTAATGAACCACTTGGGGTTCTCTTGGAGGTATATAGTATGTTTCTTAACCACATAATATAAAAATACAAAGAGACGTGCTAAATTTCAAACTATTTAACTAAGAGTTTAATCTAGAATAAAAGGTTAATATAGTGACCCAAAATATTCTAAAACCTATTGGTTGAGTGGTTTTAGACCTATCCCCACCTTAAACATTAAATAATAAATTTTGGAGCCATTAGAAAGCGAATATGAATTTATTATAAAATAATATTTTTAGCTTTTCTAAAGGTCCCCTAACCCCTATTATAAAATGGAACTCCCCCTTCTCTCCAATTCATACCTTCATAGCCTATTGGTTTGTCCAAAACCTGACCAAATATCATCTAAACATCCCTAGCATTATTTTATGGTCCTTCCATTAGTCATAAATCCAACATAAGTAGCCCTTTTGAACAAATCAAAAAGAAGAACCCGAAGAAGAGGTAATAATTTCACCACCCTCTCCCAAGTTCTTTTCTTCTTCTACTTCATCTTTCGTGGTTAGTTCCATTATCCTTACTGAGCATCTGAACTCACCCCTTTCTATGTTTTATTTTACCCAAGATGTGAAGAAGTATTTTATGACTGACCTATCAGGATAGTCTGAGGGGATATGAGTGTGGACTATGGAGACTATATTGTTGTAGTTTTTCACTTTGTGATGTAATGTAAGTCTTATGAATATATCTTGTACTTCCAAGGCTACTAAATGAATCAGTCTTTCAAGACATGATCTTCTGCGATCATTCCATTGTTATGTAATAATGCACCGACTCTGGGTAATAGGGGTCGGGGCCTTACAGATGTACCAGTATCAAAAAGGTAAGACGCAAGTACTGTAGTATAATAAGATCATACCTCTTACTATCGATGGTCTAGAACCCTTCTCCATAGGGGTAGGTTGTACCGAATGGATCTGGGTTGTACTACAGCCCTATGATACAACCTCACAGTCCTGAGTGGTACCACCTTGATGTCTCGATGTAACTGGAGTTTGTATACAACGGACACTACCACCATTACCTCAGCCTTACTGACCAGCACTGCTCTATCTTCCTATCAAACATGGTTCTAAGGAACCTACTCTGGAACCTTGTGTTAGAGCTAACCTACTGCCACACACAACTAGAGAGAAGGTCCTGCAGAACCGCTACACATGGACTATCCTTCTGAAATCTTGACACTCAAATGGGTCATGGTTTCATTGATTCTCAATGTGGCCTTACAATCCCCAATGATGAAAAAACACTGAGCTACTAGAACTCATAGCTAGACTGGAACTCATCTCATGGGATGCCTTAAACAGAACATTCTTCCTGAATACGTTGAACCACTGGTTCAATAGGTGATAATTATCTACTCTATACCCCTTAATTATCCTTCATTCTTCTCTTTAATTATAACCTGATTCACAATATCAGTGATATCGGTCAATCTAAACACATTGACCTAATATTTGACAGCATTTCACTGACCTTTCTCAAAGTGTCTCTCTCTAGATAGCTCTTTAGTAAGGTATGTTGGCGCAAGATGCCGCAACATTGTAAAGAATGTTGAGTACTCCATAACGGTCATTACACCCTTCTCCAAAAGTAGAAATTCACTTTCTTACTCTTCCTATAGAGTAATGGGGTTTAAATAGTGCTATAATTTTTTTTGGAAATCATCCCAACCCATATCTCACAACCCATTTTCCTTGTTATGAATGTCCCACCAGTGATTTTCAATTCCATACAACATATATGTGGAGAGCCTGAACCTCCTCTCATGATACACCTCAAGATGCATAAAAATTTCCAGTGTATTCCCTATCCATATCTTAGTAGCATGTAGACCACCATCCCATGAAAAAGTGGGAGTATACTACTTTTAGAACACCTATTTCAGCTCTGCCATAAACAAAGAAGGTTGTGGTGTTCCATGATATATTTGAATGAAGTGAATGAAACCCTCACAAAACTATGACTTAGTAACTAATTCAGGAACAGTGAAATTTACTAAAGGGACATGTTTTGGAATCCCATATCCCACAAAACACAGAGTTTGGTTGTCGCCTCCCTCGTGTCGTATGACTGGTGGTCATCATGGTGGTATTCATCTACAATTCCAAATAGATTACTTAGAAAATAATGATACCAATATTCAAATATCAAAACAATAGGATAGGTAAAAACCTTCCAATACCAAGTCACAACTCACAACCTGCTTCTAAAGTTAGGACTTCAAAAATAACAGTAAAAACTATAAAAAGATTTTATATTTCCCACTCAAAAGATGGATCAAGATCAAGTATTTTTTTATCATTTCAATTTTTCCATTTCATTTTTGTTTGAATAAACATTCATTTAACATTCCATTTCCATAAATCAATTAGTAAAGATATTTAACCAATTTTTAATAAATTCCAAATCCACGAGTTCCCATAACACCATATAAATCCAAAATTATTCACCCATTCAATCCATACATATCAAATTATCTTTAATAATTTAATTTAAAATGTGTGTCACTTCCCCACCCATAAGGGACCATAAACCTTATGAATTGAATGTTGGCATCACTTCTCTACCTAAAACACAAACTCTATCACAACAATAGATATAACTATTATATCACCTATCACAAAAACATTCAACCATAATTCATCTTAAATGGAATGGAATAATTCATTTCATGTTATTTATAAAAAGTTACTATGTGATTCATGAGGTGGAATACCCTCATCTCATCATATAGAAACAAAAAAAGAACCCATAATTGTATCATTAGTAACAACATAAATCAAGTTCATCACCCAACATTGGAATCAAATCTACTATAATTATCAAAATGAGAAAATCAAAATTTAATTCATGAAAATTTTTCTTGTCCCTATACACAGGGTATCTACCCCCAATATGAACTTATTACTTAGCTTTATTTCCTTCATATCTGGTTATGTTCTTCCCCAATAGTTATTCAAACTAGAAAATATTGTTCTAATACCAATTTGTAACATCAAAAACTTGAATTCACTCAACAGTTCTTTGAGATCAGTGGGTCATAAGGCCTCAAGTACATCTCCCAAAAATACAAAGGTTGTATACTAGTATTGAGGGACTAGGTGTGTCATTGGGGAGTCTATTCCCACGTCACTATATTATATCATAGTAGAAGTTAGTAACATCTAGATAGAAGAATAAGATAAAACATGTAGATGACTGAAGAGTAATCAAGATATGAATATATAAACAAACCAGAAGTGTCTCATATACAATGATGCAAATGATACATGTATCTAGAAAACTTCCAAAATAGGTTTTTGTTAATAAAGTGACTAAAAGTATAAAAAATCCAAAAAAATACCAAAAAGTATTGTGGTATCATAGAAATCCCCACCTTGGTACCAAGCTCTCCTACACCATAATAGAAATTAACAACTTGTATTAGGGTGATTTTCCTTTTCAATACCAGCAACCATATAATCTATTTGGGTCCCCAAGGGGGGTTTAAATAGGGTGTGAGATAAAATCTCCATAGGCAACCACCCATGATCTATACATTTCTAGGGTTCGTAATATGACAAGATAAGTGGGTAAACAGTAAGAAATTAAGAAGTATAGAAAAGTATTGTTCCCATGGAATGACCACTACTATGTAAGGTGTACTATCTAGCCTCTCAAGGATCCCTGCAAAATATGGTCAAGGTTTGGTGTAGGGTAGCTATATAAAAATTCATAGGTAAAAAGCATGGCCTTGTCGTTCATCCTATAATGTTATACAACAACAAAATTTCCATATAATTGAATGTATCACATTACCATGGTCATTGAGTACATGAATATGTCATACCATAAAGGGATGGATCCAAGGTGTTAAAACCCAAGGTATCATCATCGAGTCATATGATCATCTTAGTGGAACCTCGGTTAGGCCCTGGTTGGAGTCTTATGATCATGTCATATTGGAAATGTCTTATGTGACTCCATGTATTATGGATCCAAGGGTTTGAAAATCCTAGGGCAGCCCATAGAATCAATAACCAAGGGGAATTTCCACCCAATGCATCCACTACCATGTTCCCGGTCGAGGGAACATATCCAAGTCATCTAATCATACAGTCACCATTCCCAACATTTATCATATCAAACAAAGTGATTATACTGACTCACATTACCATTAAGAATTCAAGTAAACATATGAGTATACCAACTCATAAAATTCAATTCAACTTAACGTAACCAAAGATTTTACCCACTCAATGATTGTAATTCTCACATGACATTAAATAACTCCAAAAAACATTTTATAACCAAATGAGTATACCCACTCCTTTATCCATGTTTATTTTATGAAAATTAACCAAATTAAAAATTTAATATCAATATTGTATTAATCATGGAGGAAACACATCTCCAAAACAAGATGTTAATGTTTCATAATAACCATTTAGTTAAATGCATGAACATTCCATAGAGGCATCCCATCCTCCATTCTATTAATCCATTTCAATTAACTTATTAAAGATCTCCATATTAGAAGGGAAGCTCCATATAAACCCATGGGTGGTTTAAAAGGAAATAAACATGGAATATCCAAAAGGCACACCCCATGGGTTGCTATTATTTGGGAAAAGGCTACCGAAAAATTACAATGGAACCTAAGGGCATCCTGAACAGATCCAATTACATCTAAATTAATTAACATGCTAAAAAAATGGGGCAACACCACAATTTCTGGTGGGAATCATAACGACCGGTAGCCTAATAAAGTACCAATTGTCAATAAACCTACATAGATCACATACCATAGCTCGGTAGTGGGGTGATCGTCTAGTTTGGGGTCCTAATTCATCTTATATTGTGATAAATATGGAGAACTGATGAAGAGTTAAATATGAGGGAAAATCATTTTTCACATAAATAGAACAAATGAAATCATGAAGAATAAATAATGGCTAAAATGGAATTTAGATCTTGCTAATGCAGATTCGACGAGGAAAACCATGCTTGAAACCGAGAGAGGATGCATATGGTACGTTTATGATTGAACGTTTTTTTATTGATATGATAAGAGAAAGAACACCGCACCACCCCTTTAAGGAGGGAGAAAGTGGTGAAGACCCAAGTAATCCCCTTGGACTAATGTTTTTTACTCAATGAGAAGAGAGTCTAAACTGTCATAAATCAGAACCTCCTTATCCTGCCTACCCAACCTAGCCAGTGAGTCTGCAACGAAATTGGTTTCCCTCAAAACGTGGTGGACCATGCGCCCATGATTAGTCTCTCCTTGAGATCATCGAATGAGGTAAGTCAAGTCCCAAGAAATTTCATGGCATCCCTGTAAGGCCCTCACAAGGACTTTAGAGTCGGATTCGATCTCATCCACTCAAAAACCCAGTCTTCTGCAAACCATCATCTCAGAAAGACGGGGCCTCACTTCCACTCCAAATGTGTTTCCCAGACAATAAAAAGCACTGAAACCAATATGAACAGAACCCCAGGAGTCTCTTCCCACCCCACCGCCCCTTATGACCCCTTCCATAAACAAGTCGTCCACATTTAGTTTCATCCCACTGATAGGAGGATTCCATTGAATCCAATGGCCACTCCCTCTGTTTAGATTGGGGGGATGATTGGTAATATTGTGAATAGACAACAATACATGCCCTCCCTTCACTAACGATGCCTTCTCGACAATGAGTGCTCTTAAATGCATATGGATGAATAAAAGAGAGTGACTGGATCTAGCCGAATGCAATTACAAGCCTCCCAAATGGTCCAGCAAATTTCTGCAAAGATGATCGTCAGAGCGGTGTGCTGGAAGGTTCTGTTCTTAGTCCCCTGAAACTATGCCCATATAAAATCCCTACATGGAAGATGAGTCTCTATCCATATCTAGATGTGGACTGAACATGGACCGCAAGTAAGAATCCCAATTGCACTGGAAGAACAATTGTAGAGCAAACTCTGCTCTTGGGTTCACACAGCAGTTGCATTATGAGGCCATGGACATTCCTTATTTTGAATGTTCTATTGCATTGTAATAACCTTATTTCTGATATGCCAGACAAGGAATTTCATTTTCATAGGAATCTCCTTACACCAAATAATTGGTGCACACTCATCTGAAGTATCTTCATCATGGGATATTCCCCTGTAATCCCTTATACTAAACCTTATCATACCCGATCTAGTGAAGCAGCAGATATCTGGTATAGCACTCATGACAATATTTTTGAATATGTGCATCTATTGAGGGTTCAACATCTCCTGTATGAAGTCATATTGTTTTTTTGCCTCTCTGAAAAAAGCATCTGGAGAAGGACATCCTGAGAAAGTCAATATTTCACTAGCCCAGTCGGCTTCCAATAAATTGATGTCTCCCCTTCCAATAACCCACCATGTGTGACCACGCATCATATCGATGTGATATTCCATGTAGCGTTCCAATACAAACATACCACGATGCCCACTCACTCCCCATTGGAGGTGGTAACACTCATTGAAGGAACTTTCCCAAAGAGAATCCCCAGTAATAACCTCCCAACCCAGCTGACCATGCATTCATGTGATGGTCTCATTAATATCCCAGAGGCCAACCCCTTATCATCCACTGGCTTCACTAAATGATTCCATGAATTCCAGTGACTTCTCCCAACCTACATCACATCCCACAGAAAGGAATCCATTATTCATTCCATTTTCTCGGCTACACTTTTTTTTAGGATTAACAATGGATAAAATATGCATCGGGATAGATGTGAGTATGTTGTTGATAAGTGTGACCCATCCTCCAAAAAAAATCAACCTATTCTTTCAGTTGATGATTCTTCTTAGCGACCATTCTATAATACCATCGAAGTGCTACTTCTTGATGCAGCCACACAAAATTGGGAAGCCAAGATACAGGATTGGTAACTGCCTCTACTAAAAACCATGGATATCTTAAATAACTCTACATCTTCTATCTCAGAATTTTTTTTGATATGAACACATGACACTTCATATAATTGATAACCTAACCACTTAGGTGACCATAGTTATCAAGAATATCCATGAAGTGGAGGAGATAACTATGCCTACCATTCATATAAATTAAAACATCACCAGCAAACATAATATTCAAGATACTCTTCATACCCCACCTACCACAAAAAGGTTTCATTCTTCCCTCCTCCAAACAGCAATTCAAATTCCATGATAGTGCATCCTGTGACAAAATAAATAGGGTAGGAGATAGTAGATCCCCTTGGAAAACCCTCAAACCGATTCGGAATAACTGAAGCACCTCCCCATTAGGGAGACTGAAATCCAGGGGGATGAAAAACACCTAAAACAAAGGTCATAGAAATCCTCTTTGAACCCAAACCACCTCATAACCCGAATAATGAAGCTCCATTTAAAATTTTCATAGGCCTTATTCATGTCAACTTGGAAAATGACATTGGATCCCATCAACCATCGATGGAGGTCATTCACAAGCTCACTAGGAATTCTAACCGCCCTTGGATACTTCGGCCCTTAATAAACCATTGATGTTCCTTGGACACCAGGTTTAGAATGATTCCACTTAAAATTCTTGATATAACCATGGAAAGAATATTTTATGAAACATTGCAAAGGAAAATAATTCGGTATAGACTAATGATGTTTGGGTTCTTGATCTTCGAAATGAGAACAATTCTAAGGGAACAAATTCCTCTATTAAGATCTTTCCTTCCTAATAAATAATTCACTGCCTTAACCACCTGTGGACCAATAAAATCCCAAGAAGCCACATAAAAGGAAGTCGGGAAGCCATCCGGTCCTGGTTCACTGTCCTGGGTCATACTCATGACCTCTTTTTTTACTTCACTCTCTAATGGAAGATTGATAATGAGGTTGTTGTCCACCTCCCTCGGAATCTTTGGAGCCCTACCCAAGAAGGTGTCCCCATCCATTGCATCCTGTAGAATTTTAGACGAGGCCTCCTCTGATAGGAGGCCTTCAAAATGATCCAAGGTAATTTTTCCATTGATATCTACATCTGATGTGAAAACCCCATTGCCAATGCTTAAATTGATCTTCAAACACATTTTTCCCTTCATGCATGCATGAAAGAAGGCTGTATTTTGGTATCCTTCTCTAATCTATTTGACATGTGATCGCTGCCTGCACTTTATCTCAATTAAGAGAAGTTTTTCAGAAAATGCATCCCACCAATCATAGATGGACACAAAGATGTTATCAACCTAAGAATTTTGGAGAGAATCCTCCAACCTATACACCTCTTCTTGGAGACTGATCACCCCACCCTACTCATCTGGTCTGTTCACGAGCTAGCTTCGAATGTCATGTTTAAGTTGTTTGAGGTGATTCAATAAATCTCCCCATGACCTTATACCATCCTTATGATGCTAGGATTCTTTCAGTAACTTCCCAAAGGAGCCATTTCGATGCCTCATGTTGGAATATAAAAAGGCATGGCCGACTGCTGGACTAATTCTGATTTTCATGTGAAGTAGTGCATGGTCTGAGAGTTCACGCATGAGATGAGTGGCATATGTCTTTGAGAAACTATCCAACACCTAAACTTTCACCAGAAATATATCCAAATGGTGCCATATGTGGCTCTTACCCTTCCAATTGTTGCACCATGTGAACTTGGAGCCCAAGAAACCCAAGTCCAGAATCCATGCCGCCGTCATGAAGCTTTGAAAATATTTCATGCTTCCTTGGTTGAAGCCCGATCCTCCTCTTTTCTTTGAGAACTATGATATTGCGTTGAAATCCCCACCTAAGAACCATGAGATGGTACCTATTTGTAGAGATTCCAGATTTCTCAATTACTCTATCCACCCATTTGAAACGATGCTTTCATAAACGAAGGAGAAGAGTACCTAGTGCCTTCTGAAGGTGATTTTTGTGTTGATGCATTATGGAATGAGGCTCACAACCTCCACTATGATGTTCTTCTTCCAAAAAACCCATATCTGTGAATTATCAGGGCATTTTTGGAAAGCAATAGAAGAACCCATTTTCTTTTCCAACTAAGATGCTTTAATCGGATCCTGTTTCAGTTCGAAAATAACAACGATAGAGGAGTTGCATTTCCTTGCCTACAAGGAAATAAAAGAACACTTGGCATGGGCCCCCAAACCTCGTGCATTCAAGATGATAATATAGATCATCAAACAAGATACTTATAATCCTTATGGTTCGGAAAAAATGAGATAGGGAGGGGTGAGAACAAACTTGTCTCCTTAGACTTGGATGAAGTGATTAGCCCTGAAACTCCCAAAGCACGGGTGTCCCGAACTAGGGTTTGCACGACCTTCTTGAACCCATCAACTAAATCTTCCAAGAGGGTCCCCTTTTTCTGAAAGGGAACACAAGTACAGTGGTTCCAACCAACCTTACACCATGGAGATCATAAGAAGTCATTTTGGGGACTGTCGAGAAAAGTGACCAGGTGATAAGATCTGCAGGGGTCGTTGGAGGGGTCGACATGTCACTGGCGGTGTAAGGGCTTCCCTCCAAACTTGGTTCCATTCAAATTTATTTAGATCATCTTTCATATTCTTAATCTAATCTACATCACCTAAAGACTCATCATGATTTTTGGGTTCAAATTGGGAATGAAAAGAAGGATTTTATATTTCATTCCTCAATGAACTTCAAGTCCAAAATGGTTAATTAACACCACCAATGATACTATCACTAGAATAATTCCTGAGAAACAACTGAATGGGGTTTTTTAAAATATATACATTAACATATAGTAGAAAATATTTTAGAGTAAATTTTTCATATACTATTTATTTTTTATTTATTTATATGAATTTCATTTAAACAAAGGTAGATAATTTGTTTTAGAAAACATATCCAAGGGTGTTGGTTGGGTTTTATTTGAAACAAAAGGGTTAATTTCACCAAATTAATCATTTCCTATTTCCTCAATATTTCAGGACACTTTATTAAAAACTCTATATGACTTAGAAGTAGTGGAATAATGTAAAGATATACCTTAATTGGATTTGAGTTTGAGTTTGGGTAAATTATATTTCAAAATAAAGATGAATAATTTTCCTCCAAATACTAGAAAGTAAGAAACATTTAGTTTTTTTGATTTCTACTTCTAATATGGATTTTTATTAAAATAAGTTTGAATTAAAACACAATTTATAGTGTAACTAGAAGTACTAACTACTTCTGCCAAAAAATGTTTAGTAGTTGATAATTCACTCAACATGGTTCTTTCTATTTCTTTAATAATTTGATTTATTATATCAACAAAACTATTTTTCTAAGAAGTTTTTAGAGCTAAAAATTTATGTGTAATACCTTTCTTTACTAAAAAAAATTTCAAAATCATAATTTAAAAACTCTCCATCATGATCGCTATGAATAGTTATCACGTGAAGGTTATTCTCGTTTTTTACTTTCTCAACAAAAGATTCTAAATAACAAAATCCTTCAGATTTGTTTTCTAGAAAATAGTCTAATGTGCATCTAGTGTAATCATCAACCAAGAAAAATACATAATACTTTCCCATAATGCATATAGTTTTTTTTTTGAATGAATAAATCCATATGCACTAACTATATGGCATAAGATGTTGGGACATCACAAATATATTTAAAACAAGACTTATGTTGCTTATTAAATTAACATATGTTAATGACATTTGAAAAAACAAATATATGGTCCAATAAATCCAAAAAAAAGTACTTTCTTAGTCTAAAATCATATGTTTCACATATTGTAGTGTCCAAACCTTCAATTCCATAACCAAGATATATCTTTCATTGCACTAAGGTAAGGTAAGTATTGACTATTAATGTCTTATAAGTTCAGTGTGTAATCATTCTCATAGAGATAGGAAGAAATAATGAATTCATCATTGGAATTGTGTGATGAATATTTATCATTACTAATGTTCATAAGCATAATTCACTTATGCTTATAAGATTTACCTATACTAATAATCTCTCCTTGAGAACTATCTTTGATGGTAACATTACAATCATTCATCTTGATATTATTTTCAATGAAATCTTTATGTCTACTCATATGCCTAGAACACTCACTATCCACGTACCATGTATTATTTTTCTAGAATATTCTTTGTTATCATGAAATTGAAATAATTATGCTTTCAATAGGAAAAAATTCTTGGGTCTGAAAAAGATATATATTTTTTGGAATACACATTTTTTTCTACAAAATTTGATTTTTGGAAACCTAGATATTGATCATTATTTGAAGAGTAATTTTTGTTCTGTTGACCACCGCTTTATCATTTTTTATAAAAGGGTTCACTTTTCAAAATAATTTAATTGTTACTGAAAATAGGTTTTCTATTAGTATAACCTATTCCAAAAGAATTACTTTGAAGATGGATTCGTTTATAAATTTTATCAAAACCTTCCGTTCTAGAGGAAAATATTGATAAAATTTTTCTTAAAGAATAATTTCAAGAATTTAAATTAATAACTAAATTCTTATCCTTTTGAATAATAGTTTTGGAATTGAGTTTTTCAAAACAAGTTTGTAAACTGTTCCTTTGAAAACTAATTTTTTTTAAATAATTAGAAAAATTATTCTTTTTGAAAATAGATTTATCAATATCATTAGAAATATCTGATAACTCTTTTATTAAAAATATTATCCTTGAATTTTCTTTATCATGTATTTACTAACTTCAAAATTTTAATTTCCATGCTGTTTTGGAAAGATGAGAAACATATTCATATGAAAGAAGAGTATCATCCTATTCTATGTATAATTCTTCATCAGAAGATTTGAAATTCTTTTCAATATCGAAATAACAAAAATTTTCCATGAAGAATACTTTTATAAGTTTCTCAATGGTGTATACCTTATCTATTAGGCAATGAATTTCAGTGGGTATACTAGAAAAAATCCCAATGTTTTTTTGACCAAAAAATATATTATTAGAAGTATAATCTGAGGAATATCTTCCACTAGAACTCCCTGAATCATTTCATTCAATAAATTTTTTATTCTTATACTTACAAAAATTTCTCTAATTCCATTAAGAATATATTTCTTTCTATATTTCCTTTTCAAAATAGGTTAATCGATTCTGATATATCCATCTTTCTTAAAATCATAAAATATAACATTACAATATGTATTTTCATTTATATCATTTGTTACTTTTCTTAATTTTATAATGAAATTTCTTTTTACCTATCATCATGTTGATCCCTTAAGATTGAATAGTTATTTAATATTCTGATTTCTCATAATCACTAGTATTAGATTCGTTAAAAACCTGTTTATTTCTATAAGACATGCCAATTTTTTATTGTTAGAACATTGGAATGATTTTTAGTAATATTGAAAGAAACACCTCCATTATTTTTCTTATATTTTCATAGTAGATATTTTTATTCTACCCTCTTAATTAAAAAGAGTTCCAAATAAATCATAAAGAGTGAGATTTTTTCTCTTGCACGATTCATCAACCACTATTCTTTGAGATTCATATTCATTAGACACAATGTCTATTATATTTTCCACAATTATTTAATTATCTAATAATGTTTTTCCATATATTTTAGATTTTTTTACAATTTTCATAAATCATTAAGGCATCTTTTCAACTGATTCACCAGGTAAAAATTAAAATGATTGATAGTCTTCTCAAAGAATTGATATTTTAGTTACATCATCTTTTAATTTCCCAATATTATTTATCATTATCTTTTAAAAAATTACATTAGAATATTCATTAGAAGAAATATGACTATATATGTTTCGATTCATCAATCACAAAAAAGTATTCATGGCTTTTTAATTCATCTTATATTGCTAATTTCTATGATTGGTAAAATCTCTGACTTTCTTATCAGGATGTTTATAATCATCGATCAAAATTAAAAAATTATCCACTCCCATGATTATCCAAAAACTCTTAATTATATACCTCCAATATTCATAATCAGCACCATAAAAAATTGGTGGTCTTTTGGTATTTAGATTATATATGCATCCAACATTAATACCTATCATTGTTTAAAACAGATAAAAAATTCATTTCCACAGTACATGTTAGTGTAACAAGTATTTATAAAAAAATTTATAAAAAAATTTAAAAAAACATATAATAGAAAATAAGATAAAAATATTAGGATGTATTTAAGCAATGGAAACATCCTCTGATACCAATTTACATATTTTAATATATATTAATATGGATAAATACAAGTGGAAGTGAATTTTAGGTTTATAAACATTCATTTTTAACCTTGGAAGAAACTTAGATTGACATGTTTAAATAAAATTTATCCAAAAAACCTTTTAAGTATTCAAATAGTGAGTAGACCAAGTATTTGGTTCTAAAAATAAAAATATTTTAATCATGTAGATTCTGATATGTAAGTCTATAGGTCAAAATGAATGAATGATTCTATATTAATAGCATATAGAATCATAATCAGTAAAGAGTGGCAACGTAATGACAGTTTAATTATATTCAAAGTAGAAAATGATTTAATCAGAGTATATATAATAATATTACAGTCCCAATGGTTATAATATACCAGAGTAAAATGAAAATTATCCTAATGGTTTCAAAATATAAATATGAATATAAATTTTTCACATTTATATTACATGTAGTGGAAAATACAAACCTGTAGTAAAAAAGAAATACAAAATATCACACTTCTTTTAACCCAAATATAATGGTATCCAATCACCTAGAATAAAGGTCCCATGTTTTATACTTACAATAAATTATATATTTATTTTTTCCAAGGAAGTCCCTCTATACAATGATCTACCTATCTCGCTATCCCCATGAGCCCTCGATATGATGATCAGATTCTATCACACTATCCCCGTGAGCCATTTATTAATACAGTGATCAATATCTCCTTCTTCCTAGCCTCATATTCCCTTGATCATATTTAAAAAAATAGGATTCAAAAATTACATTACAAAAGGCTAGAAATAAAGTCAACAACTTAGAACAAGATGTTCATGGTTTTGATCTTCAGAGCTCTCATGGAAGAGAAATTTGAAAATGAAATTGATCAGTATGAAGCACTTAAAATGAATATGTATTTATAAGTATATCCACATTGGTCATATTTCCTTCCCAATAGTCATATTTATCTAATTTTATTAATGACTTGGACAGCTGGCACTCCATTATCTATATCATAAGAAAAAGTCTAACATTGTTTTATTTTACACATTATTCTTTGTAAATGTTATTCCAATAAGAAAGAAAATATAATTCCATATATTGGATTTAAAATTTATTCTATCCAATATATTTTCATTGATTATATCATTATAATAAATTCTATGAGTGTGAATCCTATTTTGTTTTTTTGATATTAGGTCTGATTATGAAGATTATTTTTTGTATAAACTCAAGACTGAAAGCCTTTAATCAGATTTGATAATGCTAGATCCGATTATTATCAATTTCAAACTCAATATGATAAACATAGAGAATAATATTTAGTTTATTTGTTTAATACTTTAGAACTATTTCTATGTATTATAAAAATATTTGTTTTTTATAAAAAACATTCTAAATACACTTTTGGATATAAAAGAGTTAGTAATCAAATATTTTAAAAAGTGATTTTGATTTCCAAAACAATAGGAAAGGAAAAGTTATAAATAAAAATTTGTCTTAAAATGGTCAATATTTCACTCTGTATAGTGAATTTAATTCATATCACACCAATATAACCTTGTAAAGGTAGCTTTATACTACTGTAGAAATTCTTATTACATTTTCTTTAATCAAAGTAACTTTCTCCCAATCTCTGTCTATTTCTCATGTGGGAAATATTTGTCAGAATATTACTCATTAAAAGAATTCAATTCCTTGAGTCCAATATCACATTCCTAACTAGTATTCTCAATCAACTACCAAATTTGATCAAAATTTATTTTGATAAAATACAATAGAAGTGAACTCATTTCCTTTTCACCACATCCCAATGCCATAAATATCTTTTTTCGAGACTTCATCCATTATTACACTACCGCTGGATTAGTAGTCCTACCAAATGTTGGGTAATATAATCTTATTAAGTGATCCATTATAATAAAATATCATTGTGGAATAGAAGGATCCATATGAGAATTCTTATTTTTCATAAATTGAATAATATTCCTTATATAATTTTCATAGTTATAATTTCAGGTGTATTGGTTTGTCAATAGGTAAATCACAACATTTTCCTCAACTGTTGACACTCTTTTACCTTCCAGAAGGCATTTCTAACCATGGGAATATAATTGATCACCTAATAAAATTATGAATTTAAAATCATAGTGTATAATTCTAAATATGGTTTAATAGTTATCATAAATTAAAATCTATGCATTATTAATATTGGAATCATAATCTTTATTTCTTCGAGTATATATTTATTTTTAAATCCTTCAAAAAAAATTAAATAAAATTGGAATTATCAAAATAATAACCCCCATGATTTTAAATATGGGTTCACTATATATCCCACTATCATATACTAGGTTGTTCCTCAGTCAATATGTATGTGATGTTTTTCAAGTTATTATCCCTAAAACATTTGTGTTATAACTAAGTTCAATTGTAGTATCCGGATAGGGATGTGTTTTTAAAAAAAACACATAATATCTTCCTTACCAAGAAATTCGGATGTTCTTTTTGGATTATCCTAAAAGTCTATCATGTTCTCATGTCCTCTAATATATTATGTCCTTAATATTGTTTATTTGGTTTTTACTAAACATTCTCTAAACCTAGTGACCGGGAGCCATTGTCTTACTTTATTACATTGTAATAGATACAAAGGGTTGATTCTTGAAGGACTAACTAGTTCATTAGTTTTGGAGAACCAAATAAATACATGATAATGATTTTACCTTAGTAAAATAAAATAAAACATAATACATATAAACAATAACTACATTTCATCTTTGAAAACTAATTCCAAGATTTCATCTTCATAACACGGAAAATGAAACAATAAGGGTGAGAAAAAATGCTCAGTAAGGGTTAAGCACAATAGAATCCAGCATAAATCAATAAAAATAATCAATATCAGAAGGTAAATAACTGAAAACTCATTCCATTTAATAAATTAAATGGTAATTAAATGCATCCATAGATAATATCATTGTGAAAATGTTATGGATAATAATAATAATTGAAATGAAAAAAATTCTTAATTATCTAACATCATTTTTCTTAGGATCATGTACCTTTACCATAAATACAATTCACTATATGGTATAGATCATACTGGGTGTCAAAAAATTCATGTTTTCTAACTATATCTCTACTGTAAATACCTTTTACAAGATAGTTTAAAACTATTGGTCATAAACACCTCGGGTTTGGATAATCAATTTTGTATCATTGGACTACCAATGCATCGATGGGATTTCTATAAATGGTCACCAACACATTTCATTAATTTACACTTGATTTATCATATATTTAATAGTATATTTAATTCATAAACTATTTTCCTTATCATAGTATATCTATATAGATTAAATGATTCCAAATTATCAATATTTTCCTAGTTAATCAAATTGCCTTCAAATTAAACACCATTTATAAAAATGGTATAAATTATAGTGAAAAATAATTTCCATTATACAATAATGTATATATTTTACATAAATTTAATGAATAGTGAAAAATTATTATAATTTTGTGATTGTTTAAAGAGAATGTTAATAATCATAAAAGGAAGTGAGATTGTATAATAACATTCACCACTTAAAAATTTCAATTAAAATATCCTTGGAAGATATGATTCAAATTGAAACATAAAATACAATAATAATTCATTATGTTGTACTATTAAGAGGAATTATATACACTATAATTTTTAATTGGTGCATAATAACAAATAAGACTCAATGCAATGTAAATTTAGATGATATATCATACCTCACACTTCCTTCTAATTGAAAATTCATTACCCTCATATATACTAGATTTAGTGATATTATTAAATTATTAATACCCATATTAATATTTATAAAATCATATAGAATCCTTTTTATAACATCCTATCACCCTTTTATCAGTAATCTTTCATTGTTTTTATTGTTTCAGGTGTCGGTTTCCTTGTTTTCTCAAACATGTTTCATCTTGGAAGATTCGGTTCCTATGAATATTATAATTTTTTACCATCTATAAAAAATAATTATGAAATAATTATCATATTTATTTAATATTTATACTTTTAAAAAAATCATGAAATATTATTATGAAAAATTAATTTCATTACGATAACTGGGAGGTATGTTGTATGAACAAATCAGTGACACTTTAATTTTTAAATGATAATTTTGGAAATAAGGTATGTAATATTTAATGATTCATGTATGAAAAAAATATAATATATAACATATTATATACTAATATATACATAATCTTTTTTTCTAGAGATTAAAAGAGTGTGACATCTCTTCATGAAGGCAGTAGTCCACACGTACATAAAAGATGTAATCATATTCAAGTGAGTGAAGAGGTAAGAATAAAAATTATATATATATATATATATATCCATAGTGATTAATATGGAATTAATATCATAATTATTTCATTTATATAACATATAATCATTAAATTTACCCTTCTCACCTTCCATGTGATGAATTAGTGAAAGAAAAATCACAGCACTTCACCAGGGAGTAGTTGGATGTACACATGATGAAGCTTACAAGATATATAATATATCATGAGTGTATTTTTATATATATAATATAAATGTTATATATATACTTTAAATACACCATTATATCCATCTATGAAAGGTTTTAATTTTATTATGAGGGACAACGGTTCGGGATACGTTAGTCCTCTATATGCATGATCGATGATTTCATAAATCATTTGAATATAGTGGAGATGGTTATATTTTATAACATTATTAAAATAGTCCTTGTATATTGAATATGTGGAGGCTATTATTTCTTCACGGTTTATGAAAAAATTAAGTAGGTGGAGAAATAATTAAAACAAAATACTCATTGAAGAACATTACAATTTCTTCGAGTATCCACCTTATGTTTGAAGTAATTCATTCAATGGATTAGTTTATATCCAAAATAATGCTTCTATGATTATGTTTTGTATTTTCAAAATTTATTTTGGTATGTATTGGATGAAAAAAATTGATTTGAATGTGTGAACTGGAGAGGAGAGTGGGTTTCCTTTTATAAGTGGAGGAGAGGACACACATAGTATTTTTTTTAAAAACTTAGTGATCCCACATTATTAATATGTAAAAAGTGTTTAAAATGGACCATTATGGATCTTTAGAGGTGTAATGTCTAAAATATATGAAGGAAATAGTTTTAAATAAGTGTAGATATCATTTTTACACTTTTTTTAGTTTAAACCTTGGTAAATCAATTTTTACCTCAATATTGGTAATTAATTGTTATTTATTTCTCTATCAATTAAGGTAAAAATTATGTCGATATTATATGACATTATAAATTATTTTATCTAAAAATATTTAATTTTTTCAAATTAAATTTATATATATGGGAAATTTTAATTTAATGTTAATCTGATAGACGTGACGATAAAGTAGATTTTTAAATTGAAAATGTTCAAATGTTTACAATGTTTTCATATCTAAATTAATACAAAATTGATTAAAATATTGTAAATTAGATTAAATGAACTAAAATTGAATTATTTTTACTTTTTAAAGAATTTAATATTTAATTTAACAATATAAACAATTTAAACTAAAATACAGTTACCAATATAAAGTTTAGTACGTTTCACTATTCATAGAAAATTAAAAAGTTTTAATAAAAATAATAAAATTACCCTAAGATATTTTTGGTATTATGATTTAAAAAATAAATTTTACCTTATGAAATAAATTTTTTAAAAAAGTTGAATAATTAATTTTAAAACATGTTTTCGAAGCATATTTGATTCTTCTTTTAGAGAAATATAAATTTTCCGAAAATAATTATTTTCCTTTCAAATGATCCTTATTTTATTTCAAATAAATAGATATAAAAAATATTCATATTTTAGTCAGTAATATTCAAAACCTATATCTTACTAGATAGATTAATTTTCATTTAATTTTTTTTAAATAGTATTTTCATTTTAACCTAGGGTTGGGTGCATTATAAGATTTTAATGATATTAAATTTATTCTATATATATATTTTAATATCTTAGGCTGTTAAAAAAATGACACATATCATACCATAGATCATATAATTCATTACTTGATCAATGATGAGGACCAACATGGGGTGATAGTAGAGTTGGATCAATGAATAATCAAAATATTGTTCCTATAATATATCCATTACCCAAATTGAAATCACCTCATATGTGGACACACTATTCACTACATAGAGTTTTGATCTCAATGTTATCTCTATTGGGGAGGGCCATAAATGTCTCTACCCTAATTATTCTCTAATATTATTATAGTTGGAAATAACTATGATATGTATACTTTTAATAGAGTCTCTTAATTACTAATGTTTTTCATTTTCATTCATGAAGGTGTGTATGTGTGAGAAAAACTAACAATATCCAATCTGTCATATGAAGATTCACCCAAACAAGTAATTTCAATGCAATCTATGATGCACCATTTCTATGGATAACCTAATGAGGTTCATAAACCATAACACATTCTCATACATAGAGATGTTTTACTGGTGATAGTACAATATCTCTTTAACATGATGAACTATTAGAATCTCCTTATATTACTAAAGTTCTATTTGGATTAAAATATTAGATCACTGAGAGGGGGAGTTGTCATTCAATGATAACTTTTTATTTTTTAATAATGTTTATTATAATCTTATGGAAGTATTCATAACTTCTAAAAACTTGTTAGAGTTATGATCCACCCAAATATTAATCCCAACCAGAACTTTTATATAAAAAAAATATAAATAGATAACAACACTTTATATTTTCATGGTCCAGTACAAATATATAAACCATTCCATGTTGGTTATCCCTAAAAACATGGATTTATTTTCTAAATTCATTCAAAAATAAAATGGCACAAAAAAATTAATTCCAATCCCAGTAATCGTACTCTAACCACCCTGGTTCTTACCCCAAACAATTAGCTCTTCGTCCATAGTTGGTTATACCCCCAACTTTCATTTAGATATCCCTAATGTCAAAACTGGTTATATCCCCAAACAAAAATCATTTTTTGTAACTAGTTATACCCTCTGATAAATTATCTTTCCTTTTTTATAATTTCTGATCCACTACATAAGTTCTTCACTTCCTCTATAAGAATATATGACCAAATTCAATTTTGTAAAATATTTAAGATCTTACACAACTAACATAAGAGTTTCCTATCCTTGAAACTTCATATTAATCTTTTTCAGACCTTTATGTACTCAATTTAAATAAATTGAAAATTTTATAGGAAACCATCCTCATAAAATGTTCATCACTTCAGCCTCCATCCAATAACCTTTGTTTGATGGCCTTTGTATGATGATCCTTATTTTTCTTCGGTCATCTATGTTGTGTTTAGAGTACCATTGTTCGATGAATTTTTCTAGAATTCCTCTATCTGATGGCACCATCCATTGTAACTATGTCCAATTCTCCTCAAAAAAGTTTTTCACCTTATAAAATTTTGATTTTCTATTCCTAATTTATTCATTTGATATCCTATGTATGATGAATCAAGTCTTTCTATGTGAAATTTCTACATTAATATAGTTGAATCCCAATTATTGAATCCCAAATTTCCTACATCCGATGAAATTTGATCCATTTTCCTCTATCTAATGGATCTCAATTCAGTAGCTCAACATCAACCACAAAGAATATTATCAAAGTATACATAATAATATAATAGTCCTGATGGCTATAATATATTATATTAATATTAAAATTACACTAAATGAATCAAAATATAAACATTAATATAAAAAGTTTCACTTTAATATTACTTACAGTGGAAAATATAAACATGTAGTAAAAAATAAATACAAAATATTACACATATTTTAAAACAAATATAGGGGTATCCTTTGACCTTGAATAAAGGACCCTTGTTTTATATTTAAAATAAAGTGTGTATTTCCTTTTCTAGTGAAGGCCCTCGATACAATGATCAGTCTATATCCTTATCCCCATGAGCCCTTGATTTGATGATCAAGTTCTGTCACACTATCCTCGTGTTCCAAAGATCAATATAATGATCGGTATATTCTTCCTACTAGCCTTAGAATTCATTGATTGTATTAAAAAAAGGATGCATAAAATTCATAACAAAATGCTATAAATAATTACAACAACATATAATAAGATGTTCATGCTTTCAATCTTCCGAGCTCTTGTGGAAGAGAAATTTGAATATGAAATCGATTAGTATTAAACACTTCAAATGACCAAGTATTTATATGTAGATCCACAATGGTCATACTTCCTTCCCTATAGTCATATTTTTATAATATTTTGATTCAAATTTGGAAGATGGCAGTCCAAGAGCTATATCATAACCAAAAGGCCGACATCTTTTAATTTTACACAATTTTCTATATAAATTCTATTCCAATGAGAAAGAAAATATTTATCAATATTTTGGACTTAAAATTTATTTTATCCAATATATTTTCATAGATAATGTCATTTCAGTAGATTTTATGGGTGTGAATCCATTTTTTTTTATATCATGTCTGATTAGGAAGGCTATTTTTAGTATAAATTCAACATAGAAAGTCTTCAATCCAACCTAATAAAGCTAGATTTGATTATTATCGTTTTTAAACTCAATACGGTAATAATAATATAGAAGAATTATTTTATATTTTGAATACTTTAGAACTATTTATATGTATATTAAAATTGTTTGTTTTTTATAAAAAACATTCTAAATACACATTTAGATATAAAATAGTTAGTAATAAAATATTTTAAATAGAGATTTTGATTTCCAAAATAATAGGAATGGAAAATTTATACAAAACATCTGATTTTTCTTTAATAAAAGTTGTGAATAGTTAATTTTAAATCATGCGTGTGAATAAAATCTTAATCATCTTTTAGAGAAATACTAATTTTTCAAAAATAATTCTTTTACTTTAAAATGATTCTTATTTTATTTCAAATAAATATTTATAAAAAATATTCATATTTTAGTCATTACTATTCAAACCATACAACCTAATGGATAGATTAATTGTAATTATAAATTTTAATTTAAACGAGTATATTCATTTAAACCTAGGGTTGTGTACATTATAAGCTATTATTTATATTAAATTTTTTCATAAAAATATATATTCTAATATCATAGGCTGTTACAAAAATGACACATATCATACCTTAGATCGCATAATTAATTACTTGATCAATAATGAGGACCATCATGAGGGGATAATATAGTTTGATTAATGTATTATCAAAGAATATTTCTTACAATATATCCATTATCCATATCAAAATCACCTCATGCATGACCACTCTCTTAACTAAAAGAATTTTGATCTTGATGCTATCTCTATTGGGGAGTCCCATCCATGTCTCTATCATGATTGTTCTATACTATTATTCCAGTTGGAAACAACTGTGATCTATATCCTTTTCTTAGGGTCTCTTAATTACTAATGTTTTTCATTTTCATTCCGAAAGGTGTTGATCTGTAAGAAAAAATAACTATCTAAAATATATCATATGAACATTCACTCAAACAAGCTATTAAAAATGAAATATATTATGAAAACTATTTATGAAGTAACTCATGTGATTCATAAACCTTCACACATTCTCGGGCATGGTGTTGTTTTATTGGGGAGAGTACACCACCACTTTAATAGGAAAAATTCTTAACACATCCATATATTACTAAAGTTCTATTTGGATCAACTTATGAGATCAATGAGAGGGGGATATGTGATTCAATTATCACTTTTTATTTTTTAATAATGTTTCTTATCATCTTATGGAATGATTATTAACATCTAAAAATCTTTTAGAGTTATAATCCACTCAAATCTGAGTCTCAACCTCAACTTTTATATGAAAAAAATATAAATAGATAACAAAACATGATATTTTCAAGGTCTATCACAAAGATATAAACCATGCCATGTTTGTTGTCCCCACAAAAATGGATTCATTTTCTAAATTGTTTCTAAAATAAAAAGGCACAAAAAATTCGTTCAAATCCCAGTATTCATACTCAAATAATCCCTAGTTTTATCCCCAAACAATTATCTCTCCTTCCACAGTTGGTTATACACCCAATAGTCATTTTGATATCACTAATGTCATAACTGGTTACATAGCCAGACGAAAATCATTTTTTTCAATTGGTTTTCCCCCTGATAAAATATTTTTCCTTAACATAATTTTGGATCCACTCCATAAGTTATTCACTTCTTCTTTAAGAATATATGACCAAATTTAATTTTTTACAATATTTAAGATATTCAATAACCTACTTAAGAGTTACCTTGCCATTAAACATCCTCTTAATCATTGTAAGACCTTTATCTACTCAATCTGGACATTTCCAAAATTTTATAGGAAACCAACCTCATAAAATTTTCATCCCTTCATCCTCCAACTGATAACCATTGTATGATGGCCTCCACATGACACTCCTTATTTTTCTTTGGTCATCCATGTTGTGTTTAGAGTACCCTTGTCTGATGGAGGCTAGTATAAAATTTTTATCTTTTCTACATCTGATCATATCTATTTTGAATTATCATACTGATTTACCTCTCAGTATTCAGTTATCACATGGTATCCCCAATAAGATTACAACATCTATCTCTTTAGTACTTTTCTCATAAACATCCCTATATTTGTAATTATACAATAATTATGCCAGAATTTTTATGCCTTGGAATTATTATATTTCAGAATCACCAAAACTCAGTTACTTCTATTAGAACTATATAGAAATTCTTAAATAGAGTTTTACATTTTTTTCATTATTTCATTTATTCTTATAAATATTATACAGATTAAATTTCTTTCTCACACTTCTGCACAACATTACCCATTATAAAAACTTTCAAAAATATACACTATTATTAATTTATCTTAAAATTAATCAATCCAAAAAGTTTATTTTTTGATGTTCTCTTAGAGTTTTTGTTTCACTTCTCCTCAATAATTTTTTTGACATTGTGGATTAGTGTGCAAACTTATCTAATCAAACTTCATATGGAATCTATGTCCAGAAAACCATGATTATAAATTTTCACTTTCTTTATTTGTTATGGAATGATGTAAGGATCACTGATGAAAATATAACATCCTCATATTTCATTTTTTAACTTTCCCACATTTCTTTATAATCAAATTTTCTATGACTTTTTTTATTCGAATATTTTTTCTAGAAATCTGTCTTCCTTAGTAAAATATGTTATAACTCATTATTAAAAAACGTATTCATCTCAAAAACCTTTCAAACATCCTATAGTAACTTTCACATATAACACATATTTATATATTGCAGCAAATTTAACAAAACTAATTTTGTGCCCAAAAAACTCCCTTTCGGTTTTTTTTCAATACCCCAAAAATAGTTAATCATATTCATCATTAATATGTTTACCCAATTAATGTCCCATCATAATATGTTCTCATATTTTTTCCCCTAATTTTATTATATTCAATATTGAAAATTAATTTCAAAGTGATAATCAATTATTATTATCCTTAAATTAATAATTTGGAAACCATTTCTATATTGAAAAATAAAATCACAAGAGTTTCTTAAAAAATAAAATTTAAATAAATAACTCTAAGTCTACATGGATGAAATAGATATAGAAAACATGAGGGAATACTAAAGGTGGTTAATATTTCCCTTAACACAACTTTTATTTAAAAATTTCACCATTTTTATTTTAACATATTATAATTAAGAGTAAACTATAATGGTTTTGTAGAAAATCCTTCATCCATAATAACAAACATATGAAAATATTTCAAGTGTATAAAAATACAATTCATAGTATCCCATATTTCTTATCAACCAATTTTTTTAATGAAATCTATAATACACATACCTCTGATTTATATTTTATCATCCTCATTGGTAGCATTCCATTCTTCATCATGGTAAAAAATAAAGCCATTATGTGTTTTTTTTCTATTTTTAAATTTTTTTTGTTGAAATCACTAAACATATTGACTTCTCTTTAAAGTCATAGTCAGCTAGTAAAAATTAATAATTACATTGGGAATAATAAATAACCTCACTAGTTCCTTATAAAAGATCTTATGACTAAGAATATTAACTCAGTCTTTATTTTTTATTCTTCATCTTGAATTCGAAATTGGATGTGCTTTATTTCTTTTTGATCATTTTCCATAATTTAGAAATGAATTTCATCCCTTTTATAGAATCATCAAAAAAAGATGTCAACTTTTCATCAGCATTAGAAACAATTTTTTTACATTCAGTTTTTATCCTCATTCTCACTATTTCTTCTTAGGGTGGTAAAAATGTAATAAAAGTTTTAGTATCATTCCTATATAACCTACACCTCTTTCATATTTTATGAATTTTCAAATCACCATCTATTGATAAATTTTTATCGACATGGTATCATATTAAAAATCATGTTTTTTCCTTTCAATTCAGATAACTTTTATGATTCTTAAAACATTAGTTCTATGGTTATTTTTTGTAGAAAAATAAATAATCACTCTTTCTTTACATCTTCAATTTTCTTACCAATCTCAAAATTATTAATTTCATAAACATTATTCAATTTATAATTTTTCATTATTGAAGATTCCACATTCATAAAATTCTAAAATATATTCTCTTTCTATTTAATTTTTATAGAAAAATATATAATTTTATATTTATAAAAGATCCACCTTGATTGATATATATTTTCTTGAAGAGACATGTTTTTCTTGAATGAATAATCTATATCTAAGAAAACTATACAACACCAGTGGTTTCCTCTAAATATTGATCATTTAAACCAATAATAAATTTTCACTTAACTTTGATGTTGTTTTATTTTTATAAACTATGGGTTATATTGTTTAGGTAAATTCATTATTGATGAATTCCACTCTTTCTTGGAGGTAGGTTATTTCTCACAACTCTTGACTTTTGAATCTATAGTGCCAATATAAAATGATCTACCTTGTGATTGTTTAGGAATAAAAAAACTTATTTGGGGAATCATTCATTTAACTATCTTTAGAGGTTTAACCTTTTACATCAAATTCTCTGGTGAAGTATTATCTAACCAATCATCACTGAATTTTTATTATAAGATTCATAAGCTATGTTTCCAATAATTCTAATTTTTTTGGATTAAATTTAATTAATAAAAATTAATTTTTCTTGAGTTCTACTATATTGAACCTATTCTCCTAACTTTCTTCAATAATAGTATTTTCTACCATATTCAGATTCTTTCCTAAAAAACATTCATCTTATTTTATATATCCCCAAATTTTATTTTTTGAGATAAAATTATATTGATGTTTATCTTGTCCATTTTTAATTCCTCACAAATTAAAATTTATTTCCATAACTTATTTGATTACTTTTTAATTTTATTATTTTCCTTAAGTGATTATACCATATTTACTTTTAAAATCCACTCAATTAATGTTATGTATTCATAATCATCATCACAATATAATGAATCTCTAAATTTTATAACTCGATCTAACTAGTTTACATAATGATAATTTTTTCATTAAATTAATAATCCCATTTCATTCTACTACATCAGAAACTTTTAAATTTATTATAATTTAACATTTACGTATTTTTCATTCACTTCATTTTCAAAATCTTTTTATCTTCTCTTAATGTATTAGATTCATTATCCTTCTTATTAAGAATTTTTTTTCAAATTGGAATTTAATATTACAATTCCATCATTTGATAGAATGATTACCTATTCCATTCAAATTTATCTTTATCTTCCTTAATTATGAGAAATGATTGTATTAAAATCTTTATATTCCTCAACTTTCTCTAAATTTAATGTTTCTTATTTATCTTAATTATCACTATTTTTCACTTTTAACAGTGATTTAGAGTGAATTTAATTATTATAATTTTTCTTCAAAACAATATTTTTCCTCATCTCATTTTCCACAATAATATACAAAATTTCATCCTAAAATAAAACATCATGATATTTTAAATCTGATAAATTGTCATAAAACCCTGTTCAAAAATTTCTCATTAGTTTCTTCATGATTGTTAAATATATAATATTCCCATCAAAACCTCTGATACTTCCAATGAACTCATTAACTCTTGTAAATTATACTTCAACACTTTCTACATCATCCATGTTAACATCTTCAATTATTCCTCTATATATTTGTAACTTAGATTCCTTTACATTAAAATTTCATTTATAGATTTTTATCAATTATCCCACATTTTTATATCCATTGGAAACTCCATAGTATTTAAATTTCAAATTTCTATAAAGTCTATAAATATGGAATTCTAATCATTTATATACAATTCCAAATTCAACATAATAGAAGATATATTAGAAACTTCATTACTGGGTGGAAGTGTCACTTTTTTATACCTCTAACTACAAGGATATGAAATATATGATAAGGTTTTATCATATTTTTCATACTGTGACTTCTTCTTCTATCAAAAATATAAACACCCCTATTATTCATTGAATTTAAATTCTCATTTCTTATAGTTGGATATTTTAGTGGAAGCCTACCCATAATACCAATTCATATCCCATTACAATATATTTATGAGATCACTGAGGGGCATTAATTAGTAATCACTTTTCATTTATAATAAGGTTTCTTAAAATCATATGGAAACATTATAGTCCTATTAAAACATATTATATTTATGATACACTAAAATATAAATATGAACCTCAATTTTTATTTCAAACAAATGTTATACTATAATTTCACACGATATTCACAACGTTTCGTGCACAAATCATCACCTTTCTATGTTTTTATCCTCACCTACATGGATTATTATACAAAATTATTTCTAGAGTATAAAGGGACAAGCATCAACCAATTGTACACTATAATAATCAGCCTCCATCAAACCCTGGATCTACTCCTTAGAAATAAACTCTTATACAACAATATGGTGTACCCCAAAATTTTCTTTTTCGTATTCATGGAATTCATAGTGGGTTATACCGCCAACTAAAATTCCTTTTCTACAATTTGTTATAACCAACATCTACAAGATTTTTTTTTTTTTTATTTTGAAATACATTAGAAAGTTATATACTTATTTTATAAGAACAACGGATCAAATTCACTAGTGTATAATTTTAAATATCATCAATAACCCATTTAAGAGTCTATTGACCATTA
This sequence comes from Viscum album, assembly GCA_963277665.1. Classification (NCBI taxonomy): domain Eukaryota; kingdom Viridiplantae; phylum Streptophyta; class Magnoliopsida; order Santalales; family Viscaceae; genus Viscum; species Viscum album. Next base: position 714,606,912 of record OY728133.1, on the reverse strand, counting down.
ACATTCCTCCTGATATTTGGTAGAAATACATATACACAATATTATCATATCCTATCATTTATTGGAAAAAAACCTCACTAAATGTTCCTTTATCCAGCCCCTTTCATGTATTCTATATCTGATGGCCTCCACCAAATTGATCCAGTACAATGCTCCATATTGTGTTTCACTCATCCTAGAATGACTTTCTCTACTTTATATATATCCAAAATCTATATAAATTAGGTCTCTGTATCATTATCATCACTAATCTTGGGATTAACATGCTTTAATAGTAACACCTTTTGATGGATTCATCCAATCATCTCTATCTGATGAAGCAAGTATGACAATTTGTTCTTCCTAATTTTACATAGTTGCACCTCAATTAGAAAATATAGAATTTCCTTTGTTTGATGGAAATCTTATAGAAGTTATTTTTTTATCTATGAATATTTATCTAGTTTATTAACCCTAACTGGAAAGAAAACATAGTTGGAAACTCAGATTATTAGAAAATCATTATTGTATCAACTTTGGTATGTATGAATAGTGTTATGTACATGTGTACATTTAGTCCTTTATATAGGGGTCCCCAAAGTATAATTGGCATGAACTATATTTAAATTTTCCACTCACTCATTTTTTAATTCAAAATTTTCCCTTATTTTAATTTTGTTCAATGCTTCTAGAATTTTTTTGAATATTCTCAAATTCTTCTGAAGCTTCATGAAACTCTGGAATCTATGATCTCTTTCAAATTTCCATCAAATTCCTGTTAAGGAACTCTGGAAAACCTACATAACCTCAATATGATATCAATATATATGAAATTATAAACAAAATCAATATGTTTATGTAATTTTCATTGTTTATATTAAGATCCTTAGTATTTCTTTATTCGATGTATGTTTTTCCACTCCTCTTTAGTATAAATTAACTATATCCTTCCATCCTAAGTGACTAGTGATTTATATTTCCAATGATACATCGAATGTATATTCATCTGGTTTAATTCTTCTATCATATCAAACATCATACACCCATTCCAATATAGAGTTCAATAAAATGTCTCTTGTTATTATACACCTGGATATCATTTCCATTATATCATTTATGTGTTGTTTCATGGTACATAAACCACTAATTTCATTGATATTTCCATCATGTGGTATTTTCTTATTTCCTTCATCTAATAGTGTTTAAGAACAATCCTTCAGTTGATGTACATAATACATATTCATTCTAATTTACCTTGACTTTTTAAATATCCTATAAAATGTTTATTCATTGAAATCCTGAATATTCTTATGATATATTTCCCTGTAATAGATTTTTTTCCTATTTAATCAATCCACTAGCATTGCTTTATCACTTATTTTCATAACTTCTCATATTTTTGTAGCCAACATATTCTTATTATATTATCATTATTCGATTATATTTTTATAGAATCCCCTATCTAATAATCCTTCAAGTCTTTAGTTATAACATTATGCCACCATTAGAATTCCAATTTCCTACCCTTCGAAACATTTCTCACATACTTCTCCACATATGTATTTTTATATTTATTGTGTATGACTTACTTTTAATTTGACTTATCACATTTAACATGCATAGAAACTCTGGTACGTTTGATGGAAATTTTAAAAAAAAATTATATATAGTTTTTCTAACCTATTAAACTAATTTCATGAAAACTTCATACAAATTTTTGACTTGTGACTTAGATTATGAAAAATTCTTCACCACATTCCACATTCTACAAACTTCTACAAATATGAACTATTATTAAATTTTTATACAAGTAATATACTATGAAATTTTGTCTAGTTAAGTTCTTCTAGAGTGTATTTCACTTTTCCTTTGTACTTTTCTCACACTATAGATATGATTGTTAAAAAACTCAATATTCATATAGAATATCTTTTTATAATACCATGTATATAAATAATCACATTATTTATTCTTCTTATATAATGATAAAATTCATGATTCTTGGAAATTTGAGAAAAATATTAGATAGTCTAATTTTCTAAAGGAAATTTTCTACATTTATTCAAGATAAAATTTCATGTAACTTGATTTTCTAATTTTTTTATAAAAATTGTTCTTCTGTAATAAACTCTCTAATCAAACTTTTATAATAAAAAATATCTTCGAAAAAAATTCAGCATCTTTTTGAAAATTTCACTGCCAACACATATTGATATATTAAAAAAATTACCAATGTAATTTTTGGATTAATAGTCACCCCATCCTAAAATTTTACCAAAATCATTAATGATAGATAAATAACATTTTTGTCTATGTATACAATTTATACCTACGGTATACCATTTCATGGGGGGGAACGATTAAAAAATCATCATATATCTTGCAGGTGTCTAGAACAAATAAAAAACATGAGTCACTAACTCTAACAAATCCTCCATTTCCCAAGGATACATATCTCCTCAAATGATTCATGTCTACATTCACTGTAAGTCAAATAGAAAAAAACATTTTTTCTATTATGAGCTGAATCTTTGAGAACATTCATATGATTACAGGTATTGTATACCTCTCAATTAGGTGTCTACATGTATTCCTCATCACTTGAATAATTTTTGGGTGATATTCTCATACATAAGTGTAATCTATTCACATCCAAACCTTTGATTATGAGATAGAAATATGTAGTTTGAATATTTAAATTTATATGATAGAACTCTAGTTATTTAAGAATATAAGTTGAGATAACTTATAGAGGAATTTAATGATCTCTACTAACCATTGTATGATATATGTACCTTTATAGCTATTCCCAATAACTAGTGCATTATATTTTGACGTTTACTTAATATATTATAAATGTTTTTGAGGAACAACTTGTTAGACACCATTCCTATAATGGGAGATCTAGTATGAAAAATAACCTCAATATCAATAAACTATTCTCCTGAACAAAAAAATTTAATTTTCCTAAATCTAAAATAAATTCAAAGGGATCAACCTCTCTAATATGAATCATAGAATTATTGACCCACTAGGGACACACACATATTGTTTCCAATTTTAGTGTGTCACCTCAGGCCCAAATCTCATTTGACTAGTGTTAGTGACTGGCACTATGAATTTATAAGATACCTACGAGTCCTTAAGTTAATTTGAACATACAAAATATTTGATTAATTGATGCACAATATAACAAAAAACTAACATATATAATTATCAATTGTTTGACTATATAATAGTAAAACTTTTATATGAAATGAATCAACTATAAAAATTAAAAAAATGTAATAATCCATGGAAAAAACATATAAGAAAATATAATTAGAATGATATTTATATAATGATGTAAGACACCTCCTCACTTAAAAAACTCATGTATTGATCTCCAAAAACAACCATATCCATATGAAACCATTGTATATGGCCAATAATTATATCTACTTTCTCTATTAGCATGATGTCCACCAAAAAAACATCTAAACTATACATTATATCATTATACACAACATGTGTGGGTATAAAAGCCTATCTAGTTGTGAGTATAAAAAATACCTTCTATGAATCCCACCAGTAGGGAAGGACATGGGAGACAAGTTAACCTAAAATCTCAGAACTAAATAGATACTAAAAACCCTATATGTTATTCTATAGATAAAAACCCAAGGGTTATATAAAACATACCATTATCACAACAAAACCCCTATATGGGATTCAACTCATACATAAATAGAAATTATTAGAATAGTGTAAGAGATATAAAGTCCAAATTTGACAGACCGGTTGTTTGTTTAATCTTAAAGGAATCCAATTATGTCTATTATAATGATGGACCTACAATATCATAACATCTCGATATACTCAAATTTATAATTTCAATACCACCAGAATAAATGTATTATAAAATTTCACATTATCAAGGGAATCTATGCCCACTAAGGGAGTACGCAGGCCCGTCTACTATATAGGGTAATGCACATTGGAAAAAGGACGTACCTTAAGAATAAATTATCCCTAACTATATAACATACATGTTACAACTTTATAACTATAGTGGTGGCACAAAACACATTGATGAAATAGTTTTTATACTGTGGGAGTGCCTAACCTCTTGGATAAAGGACCATGGCATGCCACACTGGGGATAATAAAACACGGTCTCTTATATGGGGGGTGTCTCTAATTGAATTTTTTATGGGAGCACCTATACCCCATGGATGGAGGACCATACCTAGACCTATGATGGAGTAATTAAAATCTATCAAACATAATTTTTTTATGAGCGATTATTAACTATAATGAGTTTGTAATAATAGGAGTTCCTAAACATGTATTATATTTTGAAAAGTTTTCTAAACCATTTCATTGCATTTATAAATATAAGATTATCAAATTAATAAAACACCTCACTCACAATATCAAATAATGTGATTGATTTCCCCATAAAACTGCACATTTCAAATGTATTAAAATAGACTATTTGTGTGTCTAATTCTGATACCCATGGTGAGAAGATATGTTTAATACTAAATAGTAAAAAATATAATAAATGTATTCTTATAAACATAATGTTTGACCTCAGTCAGTATCTAAGAGTGTAATTATATTTTCATGTTAAGTGGGGTCAACCTACATTTTATACCCTAGGGAAAACATTGTGTGTGAGACATATGAGGGTAGGTTTGTTCTTCTATGAACTAGAGTCATGAGGTTCCAAACTCTATAGTTGGTCACTTGGATACATGGTATGTGGAACCTGATGTATGCCTCTCATCAGTACTATAACTTATATAATTTTATTTAATTGAACATGTTGTGTGCCTATGACAATATTATATTTATACTTAATAGTTAAGATGGACTTGTACTTTTCAAAACCTTTGGTCATCTAACATATCAATGTATGTAACATTCGTCATTATTACACACTGTGAGTTATTTAATGTTGTAGTTAAATCATAAACACTAACAGATGATCAGTCATGATATGTAGTTATAATTTTGTGATTTTATCTCAATGAGATATTTCAAACACCAAGAGAGAATATGAATTAGTGTTGGTATACTTTATAACCAATTTGAAATTTTTTCTTTATCACCTCTCCCATTTTCCAATGAATATATTTATCCCTATATTTATCTCATATTTGATCATTACACTTGAACATATAAACCTGAAAGTAACACATTAAGAATTATAGGTTTTATTCAAGAGGTTTACTTCCATTTTACATGATGACATCCATGATTTATGTGGAGTTTTATCCCACTTTCACAAAAATACCTTTTTATTATCAAAACAAGTGTAAGAAATGGTGTTTCCCTCAACCTGTTATCTTAACACTAACATGATACCAAGATTGAAATTAATTTCTACCCCTCTTATTAGAGATTAAACATTAATCCTTTTCATAATGAAGTTTGATCAAGAATAATATATGGACTTCTCTTAAAAATGATATGATATTCTCCATTCACATGGAACAATATTTGGTGATTCTTATAACTTTTTCAGACACTATTTTGATAAAATATCACATGCCATCATTGCAACATCATTGGAACTAATATGATAGGCATTGGGTAAGGACCATATCTTCTCCACCACATATTATATTTCTTTAGTGCACAATAATATTTATTACATTAGTAATATAACTCATCTATACATTTTCTCTTTACTTCCTAAAAGTAATTAGAGAATACAGAGTTTGGTATTTATTTATTTATTTAATCCACAATGACTATAATAGAGTTACAGAATAAAATATTGCGTATATTTTCTCCACCATATTCCAATATATATTTTCTCAAAAATCTTGTGAATATTAATTTTAAGAGTATCATATAATATGAATGAATATAATTATAATTTTTTAGTTTCATGAAATATCAACCTTCAAACAAATTTTAGTGTAGTTAGACACTTATAAAAAATTCTAAAGACTAAGCTATAACATGCACACATTATCAAATTTATCCCAATCTTTTTTCTCATAAATGAAATCCGAAAAATTGAAACACATTTAATTTTTCATAATGGCATGTTGTCAAGTATTATTATTGATGAAAACATGGATCCATTATTTATAGTGCAACACCTACACACATTATTCTACATTCATCACCCAATATAGAATAGAAACACCTGGATTCACAACTACTAGAATCACAGTTATATTCGAATCATGATATTTCATATTTAAAAGAAACAAATTCCTATCTCTATATTTCTCTTAATCTTACTTTATGAAAATTGATATATTCATTGAATTAACAAAATATATTACTCTTATGATCATTATTTTCATCTTCTTGAAGTAGTATATGACATTTTCTAAGTTTAATTTACTTTTATGAGTAAATATTATGAAGTAACTATGAGGATAAATAATATTTCAAACTCATGAGATACTCTAACAAAATAAATCTTCCAATGTTTCTTAAATTTATAAAAATAAAGCACATGGAAATAATTGTTTCACAGTTTCATTCAAAAAACACTACTTGAGTTTCCCAAAACACTTAATATCACCCACATGCATTGAGATATTGAAACATGAAAATACCTATAATTGTCATAGATAATCACAAGAAAAAACTCCCGGTTTTGAGATAGACTAAAACCAAAATGATGCTTTATAAATATATGTGATATTAGTAATTGGAATTTGTTTTTTAATACAACACACTACATCAATGGGTTGTCAAATGTTTTCAGGATTCTACACCCAAAGGGTCCACCATGTTTCGCCACATGATAGTTCATAAACTTGAACCATTATGTATATATCTTTTTAATTTTAAACCACGCTTGTTATTCACCATCTTCTTAGATTTCAATGAAATCCCACTCAAGAGTTGAGACATTAATTTCATGATGGTTATGTTTCAAGGGTATTTGAGAAGGAAAGGAGTTGGAATTTTTTTGGGATTCTCTTAGGTATAAATACTATTTCCAATAGACAGATATAAATTAAAAACTCTTAAAAAAACTTCAAACCTTCATAATTTCTCTTTTGTATTTCTCAACTGCATCCATGCCTATTTGATGCATCTCAAACAATTCTCATAAAAAGCAGAAGAATAGAAATATTTGAATACCACAAACTATACTATATGATCCTAAACATCATTAAATATGTTTCTATCTTGGGAACTTCTAACCACCTCTACTAAATAATATTATTTTCTTCCATTTTATTTAGAATATATTCATTTTTATGACGAGCCACGTCATCACGAGTTGTAAAAATCAATGGAGACATGAATTGTTTTGGTCTTAAGTGTGTTATAGAAAAAAATGGAAATTTATCCTATCATATGATATCATATAAATTTTTTAACCACTCCATCAGTCCCAAAATTATGTGTTCACCATAGGACATGCTTTTGGCATCAATACGATCCATTCTAGTTTTCATGAAATACTAAATCATTAATTAATTTAATATTAATTTAGTCACATGGGTTTGTTCGTTCATATATTTTAAATATATTATTGGATTTATATTCCATCGCCAACATTGAGTTCAAAATTTATGTTTTTTCTATGGTGGAGAATAACCTTTGGTTGGTGACTGGGGTCGGGGCCAAACCCCCTTTTCATTTTCATTGTTTTCTTTTTTTCATTCTTCCTTATTTACAATTTTTTTTATGTATTCTCCCATGGAAGTAATTTCATTTCAGTAATAAATGGATATAGAGATAATTAAGATGGGGAAGGAGGGTGTTCTTTTATATAGCTAAAATCAGGTCAGATCGTCATATGATAGCTACGGATCACAATCAGACCGATGCATTGACAATTTCTTCCCAATGTCAAGACCATTTTATGTTTTTATATAAATCCTTTTATATTAAATATTGTTCATTCTTAATTGATTTTATGGATTTTTGGGTACCCCTTGAAGTTTGAAATGTATATTTTTTGATATAAATAGAATTTTAGGGCGTTTTTAGGGTTTTTTTTTGGGAAAACATGTGTAAATGATGTCTGGTTTGATAAAAACAAATCTTGGGTTCTCTATATTTGTGGATATAATGAATTTTTTGGGACTACATGCCATGCACTATGGGTTCAAGATATGTAATGAGATTACGTGTATGGTTGAGTGCTTAGCTAGACACCCCATGTGGGGGTATGTGGTTGTGTTGGGTACATGAATAATTCCCATATGTGGTCCTTTTCATGTAAGAGTAGACAACTAGGACGTGTACATTTCCAGGTACATGGTAGGTTACCCATATGGGGATAATTCCATCTACTGGAGTTACATGCCATGTACCTATTCCATTTACACCCCATGTAGGGTAGAGGTACTCATGAAACTACCCATGCTAGGTTACACACTATGGAATAAGATGAACATGTCTATGGAGGACTTCTGGGGTTATATGTCATGTACCTGAAGTTCAAGATATATTCCTTTCTTACCTTGGTTCATTTTTTATATTTTTCTTCCCCAAGATAGAATTTGTCTTTGGAGTAGTCCATTATAAGTGTTTTCCCTTATAGATCAAGATGGTGATTTCCCTTTGGTGTCATTTTAATAGTCTGAAGTTGTTTTGGATTGGAATATTTTAATTGGATGAATTTTTTTATGGACATGGATTCATCATGGGGATTGGGTTACAAGCTGTGAGGTCCCTGAGGGTGTTGTGAGATTATTATTTGGTCATGTATTATGGTTTATGACCAGCGTTGTTTGATGTTATTTATAGAGATTACTATAGGATTAATCGAGTTTTTTCTCCGAGGAATGTTAGTAGTCCCTTCATGTTAAGAACTATTTCTTGAGGTCATTGTTTTTGTGGTATAGCTCTTAGGATTGGGGACCGGAGATGCTGGAGAATTTGGGATGTATCAGTGACTTTGATTTGTGGTTTCAGATGAGTTTTTTGTTCTTATGTGTTGCGTATATGGCACTCCAAAGGATTCCCTTATGGGATAGTTTTAGATCAATTGATATGTGGTTGTTTGTAACACCCCATGCTTCCACTATACGCCTCTTTTTGAATAATACAATAGCGTGTGTTGTACGCAACTTCGAATTCTAACACACCACAACCAATCTAACTAGCCGTTATGAATAGTAATACCCATTTTTTAAAATTTTATAAATTTTATCTTTCAAAATGGACTTCATTTTCGGATCTGAAATATTGAAATTATCTTAGGGTGAATTTTTGGTATTTTTCTGAAAACATTCAAATTTTGATGAATAGCGAAAAACACTGAGTTATTTGTTAAAAACAATTTTTTTTTAAATAATTACTTATTTTTTTAAAATTTATTTTAGGTAAAAATAGACACATAATACCTATATAAGTTCAATGTAATTCATTGGATTAATTTTATAATAAAAAGTTTATATAACTTTTCACCTTCTTTTACCCACCTCTTATGAGAATTTGCAAATTCACATAAAACTTAATTTTACCGCTTCTATGAATGGAATTTCAAAAATAAGAGGGACACGGTTTATATTAGTAAGTAAAATTTGGTTCAATGTGATGAAAATAATTTTTGGTGAATAGTAACTTTTTACTTTTATTTACCACGATTAAAAGTAAATCGGGTAATTAAGGGTAAAATGATATTATTATTACCCTAACACAGGTCCTAATTCTATTGGATAAATATAATTCGACCAAATACAACCTTATGAAAAAAATATGAACCTCTATGGTCCACTTGGATTAGATTAGGACATTTATTATTATTTAATTCAAAGAAGATTTAAAAGAGTGAAAATCAAATTTTAATAACTAAAACATTTTTAATATGGGGTTATTCATAAGATAAATTAGATTATAAATATAAATTAGAAATATAAAAATATTTTATACATAATGTGATTTTATTTATATTTTTTAGACATTAAATAATTAAAATTATTTACGACACAATGATGATGCAGTAATTATCTAATTAATTAAATATTAAAATAATTGACATTATAAATATCCAAATAAAAGTAATTTGAGACTTTTTATGAATTCCAATAATTTTATAGATTAATATGAAATGTTAGGGTTGGTTAGAGGAATTGTTTTCAAATTAATAATGTTGTTATGAGTTTTGAAGAAACAAAATACCAAATAGTGTCCAAATTGACATAAAAGAGTTTTTGAAGAAAATATTATATTATTAATTGATATTATATTCCTAAAAATCTAATGTTCAGCCAGAGGACTTATAAAATTATATTTTTATAATTAATGAATCACTTGGGGTTCACCTAAAGGTATATAGTAAGTTTACTAACCATATAATATAAATATAAAAAGAGACATGGTAAATGTCAAACTATTTAACTAAGAGTTAAATCTAAAAGTTGAAGTTAATATAGTGTCCCAAACCTGTCTAAAACCAATTGGTTGAGTGTTCTTCAACCCATACCCAACTTATAATTTAAATAATCCACTATGGAGTAATTATTATCTGAAAATGATTTTATAATAAAATAATATTTCTATATTTCTCTAAGGTGCCCCTCACCCCTCTTATAAAAGGGAACTCCCCCTTCTCTCTAATTCACACTTTCAATACTATTTGGCTCGGCCAAGCTCTGCCCAAATACCCTCTCAACTATCCTCCCTTTATCCTAGAGGCCTTCTTTTAGTCATAAAGCCAGCCTAAAGATCCCTTTTGATCAAATCAAAAAAAAACCCGGGGAAGAGGTAAATATTTCATCACCTCTTTCAAGTTCCTTTCTTCTTCCTCTTCCTTTTTCATTGTTGTTTCCATTATAAAATAATAACTCCAGTATCTTCTATATATTGTGAAGTTATTATAAATATGGTACGACCAAATTCATTATTTTATCCATCCTTTGAATAACATGTCACTATACGTGCGTATGTAAGGCTTACCATCTCCACGTCATGGGTGTAATTATTATTCAATACATTATTATTTTGATGGGTATAATAAAGATGTGTAATTTATGTAAATAATAAATATAACAATTTAATTATTTTTTATATATGATATACCATCCAATTATATATTATTTTAACATCAAAAAAAGATATTGTCGCTCGTGCGTAAGTACGGATTATCGTCTCCATGAACGCGATGAGATTCATTCCCCATCGTACCTATTCAAGACTAATTTTCATTTGATGATTAACAATAATGCTCAAGGACTTGATATAATTCAGGATATTAATAATATACAACATATCCATAATAAACATGGCTTATGTAACAAAACATATAAAAGAAAATGAGTAAGTGAACACCCAAAATGACGATAATACTAAAATATTATTAATAAATCAATATTTGAAGATCATATATGATATCATATTTATGTATATGATTCTTGTATAATTTAATAACAATGATTTAACTATTATAGAGGAGGTTAAACTACCCTCAACCTAGGAAAAGTTCAAAGTAAGGGTTTATTTCACAATCTCTTCATTATTCGAGATTGTTTATACGTAATTATCTACTGGGATCTCTTTATCATCCACATCCATGTTTCTTAAAAATGTATTTCAAAAAACTCTTAAAATTTTATAAACTATGGGTTAAAGTAATTTATACAGTTTTTTTTCTTTTATAAGATGTTTACAAAGGAATCATTCCTTCATTTTCCAAACAAGGTTCTTTTTAACCTTTTCTATAAAATTAAGGTAAGAATGTCGTTTTTTAACTTATACAGTGGCTGCGGCTATTTTCCGCCATTATAAATTCGTCAAAGATTCCCTTACAAGATTATAAGAATATTTTCATAGTATAATTTTTCTTTTATAATTATGTGACTTTTAAATGATTTCAAAAAAGAGATATTTCTCTCAAATAGTTTTGATTTAATCTATATCCACATCCTTTGATGGATTTTAAGCTTATTTGATGTTTATTTATTATGATACAAAACTTCCTTATTTTATTGAAGAATTTGTGATATGTTTAACTATGGATGTTTTATTTTTATACCATTCGTGGTTTATGGAGAAAGTATTGACATTTTGTATGCTAGTTTTAATCTGAATGTTTATGTTATGTTTAAACTTGTTCATATGAGGAATGCATTGGACTTAGAAATTGATGGGTGGAGCCCGATATAGCTCCTCGATGCATCGGTAGGTCTCATGAGACAAACTAGTGTCTTTGAATAAGGCCTTGAAAAAAATTTATTTGTTTTCTTGGTATAGGGCCTTGACTATGTGGGTCTGATAGTCTGGCATTATGCATTCCATCATTATGAAAGTTGTTATTGATATTGTATGTTATTATTAGACTAGTATAATATCTATGTGAATAAGTAAATGGAATTATTTCATTTTATTTTTTCCATATTATGCTGAAGTTCATGTTTAAAATGATTTTTTTTAGTTATACATTGCCTTAAAAGTTTATGCTTATTTATGAAAGTTCCACTATATTGTTATCCTTATTGAGATTCTGAGCTCACCTCTTTATTTGTTTTATTTTTTCCAGGATGTGAAGAAGTATTTTATGAATTACCTGCAGGGATATTCTGATGGGATATGAGTGTGGACATTGGAGACTATGTTGATGTAGTTTTTCACTTTATCATTTAATGTAAGACTTATGAATGTATCTATTGTTTCCAAGGCTACTAATCTAATCGATCTTTCAATACATGATCTTTTGTGATCATGCCAAAGTTATGTAATAATGCACTGACTCAGTGTAACTGGGGTCGGGGTATTATAGTTGGTATCATATGAAGTTTACTACAAACCTTGGAAGCTAGATTTAGATAAACTCTTATTAGAGCACATTAACCTAAGATGGAATTTGAGGATTAGTATAGAAGAACTTCTTAGAATTTTGGTATTGTAGGGATTTTGTGAGTTTTCCAAGTAATACATCCCTGTCCGGATACCTGTAGGTAGAGGTGGCTTGGGCACAGATATACCTAGGGGTAAAACCCGAAAACACTACTTTGATCTAGACTCGAACGGTAACTAGTGCACGACAACGGGCCTTGATGCACTCTTGGTTACGACACTCCCAGGGGATATGCTTAGGATAATTCTCATTTTCATTGAAAACTATTATTAAGGGATTATGAGTATATACTTCCTCAAAGAAAACATCTTTATTATTATGGATTATATCCATAAATATTTCAGTTTATGTTAAGTGTTTTACAAGTTGGGATTTATGTATTTAGATTCATAAACTAATCTAGTTTATGCCATTGTTTAGAAATGGTGCCTAGTGGAAGGAATGGAAACTGTATCAATACTCAGACTCCATGAAGGGACTTCCCACCAACTCAAGATAATTATAGTGGAGTTGGTGATAAAATTGGTGCTGATCAGCTTATCACTATATTGGGACAACTCACTCAGGTTATGAATAATAACCTTACCCGAACGGAGCACCCTAATCCGCAGCATGGATGGTCAATGTCAGATCTCTTCATGAGGAAACAACCACCAACTTTCAATGGTATTACAAATCCACTTGTAGCCGAGCAATGGATAAATTCATTAGAGAAAATATTTCAGGCTTTGGGGAGTAGTGAAAGGGAAAAAGTTGTCATGGCAGTTAATCGCTTCACTGGAGATGTTGAACAATGGTGGTCATTGATACAAAACACAAAGGAAGATGAATAAGAATCAAGTATGGAATGGAGGGAGTTTAAATAGATTTTCTTAAAAAAATATTTTCCTCATGACCATCAAGATGATATGGAAAGACAATTTTTGAGTCTGAGGCAAATGGAGGAAGAGAATATTGAAAAGTATGGGTCTAAATTTACAAGGTTATCAAGGCATGATGAAGATTATATACGTAACCCATGAAGTAAGCTTGATCATTTCATTGATGGGTTAAAACCATTTCTTCATCGAGCATTAGTCTCACAATTCTTCTCGTCATACGAAGATATTGTCTCATGTTCTATCAAGACAGAAAATAAATTCTCTATGTCTTATGAATTTAATGAAAAGTAAGAGAAGAAGAGATCTTCTAACAACTCTGGAAATGGAAATAAAGGGAAGAAGGGAAAAGTTGAATATCTATCCTGCAGTAAATGTGGGAAGAAACACCCCAGTACTTGCTTGAAGGGAATGAGAGTCTATTACAGGTGTGGTGAAAAAGGCCACCAGGATCTTGATTGCAAGTGGAAGAAAGAAGCTACCGATGTTCAATGTGACAATTGCAGGGAGATGGGGCATTATGAAAACAATTTTCCTAAGCATCAGAGAAACTTACCTCAGAAAAGGACAAGGGATCAAGTCCAAGCCTATGCGATCACTACTGCTAAGGTTGAAGCTCCAAAATACATGGTGGCAGTTAATTTAATGGTTTCTTCAAGTTTATAAAATGCTTTAATTTATTCTAGATCATCACATTGTTTCATATCTTCCTAGTTTTCTATGAATATTATATATTTACAATTTTATTTAACAAGGGAGTTGTCAGTTAAAACTCTTAAGGGAAGTATCATCACAATAATGTTTTATGAATCAGTGCCCATTAGGATATATAAATGTTCTTTATCTGCTGATCCCATCATCATACCCATGATTGAATTTGATATAATCCTTGGTATGGATTGGCTTTCGTATCATGATGAAAAAATTTATTGTAAGAAGAAGGAGGTTACTATTTTTGATGAAGATGATAAAGAACACCTTATCTTTAGAGAAGAATCGTCACCACCTAATTCTTATCTAGATCCACCCCCAGTAGCTCAACCTAATTTAATTATTGGGGAGGAAGAGAATGAAATAATTTTGGGTGAGTAAAAGAATGTTCAAATAGAGGATTTACCTATTGTGAAAGAATATGTTGATGTATTTCTAGAATATTTACATGGACATCCTTTAGAATGAGAAATTGTGTTTTCCATTGATTTAATTCCTAGTTCAAGGCCCATATCGATGACCACTTATAGAATGGTCACTGTGGAATTAGTGGAAATAAATAAACTAGACAAATTGAGTAATATGGGATTTATTCTCCCTAGTGCTTCCCCATGGGGAGCCCATGTTCTTTTTTTTAAGATGAAATATGGTTCTATGAGGTTGTGCATTGACTACAGAGAGATCAATGCTATAAAAATAAAGAACAAGTATCCCCTACCTTGCATTGATGATTTATTCGACCAAATTCATAAAGCACAACACTTATCAAAGATTGACCTTTGATATGGATATCATCAGTTTTGTTTAAATAAAGAAGACATTCCGAAAACAACATTTCAAATCAAGTAAGGGAATTACGAGTTTACAGTAATGCCTTTTGGGATGACTAATGCACCTTTTAATTTCATGGATCTAATGAACAGTGTTTTCAAGGAATATCTTGATGACTCTGTAGTGGTATTTATCGATGATATCTTGGTATACTCCAAAATATACAAAGATCATTAAAATAACATGCGCATTATCCGGAAGACTCTTAGAAGACATGAATTATATGGGATGTTTAGCAAGTGTGAATTCTGGCTTCAAGAGATTTCTTTTCTTGGCCATATTGTCTCTAAGAATGGAATCACTGTTGATCATTCTATGTCCAAGGAAATCCAAGAATGGCTAGCACCAATGTGTAAAACTGAGGTACATAGTTTTATTTGTTTAGCAGGTTATTTTCGATGTTTTGTCCAGAATATTTCCTAATTGGCTAACCCATTAACGAAGCTCACATGTAAAGGGGTTAAATTTTTTTGTACAAAAGAGTGTGAAAAATGTTTCTTTGAACTAAAGGTAAGATTAGTCAATGCTCTTGTCCTGACTCAGCAATTGGGGAATGATGGGTTTGTTATTTATAGTGATGCTTCAAAGAAAGGACATGGTTGTGTCTTTATGCAGAATTATAGGGTTATTTCCTATGTATCATGACAGCTAAAAATTCATGAACAAAACTATCCTACTCATGATCTTTAGTTAGAGGATATATCTTTTATTTGAAGATTTGGAGACACTCTCTATGATAAAAAATGTGAGATATATACCGATCACAAAAGTTTGAAGTATATTTTCTCATAGAAATAACTAAACATGAGGCAAAGAAGATGGCTTGAACTACTCAAGGATTATGATTTCATGATACTCTACCACCTAGGGAAGCCAAATAAGGTGGCAGATGCTTTGAACAGAAAGGATCATGGAGTTTTGAACAAGATGAGAATTGAAAAGGATCATATATATGTAACATCCGAGGTAAATAAAGAACAAGATATATTTCATATTTATTATTATTTGTGAATTAAATATTAATTTTACTTTAAAGGGGTTTCTATGATCGATATCGTACCCCATACGCAACAATGGGTTCATTTGAAATCTTACATTGCACATTAATAATATAATATTATAATTTTAAATGGTAGTTAACTCCTAGCCGTTGTATTGGAGGAAATGAACTAAAATAACTATAATAAGATTTCACATGTTTGTTAAATGTATTTAAATTTATCCAATAAATGTTTGAGGCTTAAAATATGAATGAATCTACTTTTAAGCATAATTTATATTAAAAGGCTGATTTACCGCCTTTTAATGGTGAACCCTATTTAAATATACTTTTCTTCACTTTAATACATTATATTTGAACAAATAAAATCCTTCTTTAGAATTGGGACATAAAAATTTAATTTGTGTAATTTTTTGGAATTTTTCTGACAAAGTTCATTTTCTAATGAATAGTGAATAATATTGTATTTTAATTCAAAACTATGTTTTAATCAAATTTATTTATATAGTTATATTATCTTTTTAATTGTTTTTAAAGTGTAATTAGAATATATCATTACCATTTAATCCAATTATGGTCATTGGAATTAATTTCACTTTGAAATTGGACATAAACAAGTATCAATCTTTTGATAGTTATTGTTTCTTAAAAAGACGCTATTTGTTTTAACAATGCGAATTAATTTTATATTAATTAATTACACTTTTATGATTTGAATTTGGAAAAATATACATCATTTTTTAATTTGGAATATCATGTAATGCTTCGGTTCAATTTTCGGTATTTTTCTGAAAAACATCAATTTTTGATGAATAGTGAAACCACTTAGTAGAAGTTAAAAACTGACTTTTTCAACTAAATGAAATTTTACCACTTCTGTGAATTGTATTTCAAAAATCCGAAATACATGGTTGTTATTAGTAAATAAAATGTCATTCAATAAGATGAAAATAATTTTTTATGAATAATAACTTTTGACTTTTATTTACCGTGGTTAAAGGTAAATAAGGTAATTCAAGGTAAAAAAAATATTATAATAATTCAAAACCACCTTAACACTTGTCATAACCTTATTGGATGAGTCATATCCAACCTAGGTCATCCTGGTGTCTATTTTGGGACCCCATGGAGCCAATTTAGAGTGATTTTTACACTTTAGATTAATTAATTTAAAGTAAAGACAAAAATGACATAAAAAATATCTCTTTGTAAATTAAATTTTACATGGTGTTATATAATTTTTTTTAACTATAAATTTTCATTGGAAATGTAGAGACCTGGAGCTTTATGTACATGGACATTACATTACTTTTGCGGAATACTTAATACATAACAAAAACAGATACACAAGGACCGTAATAGTTTAGTGTCTTTGCAAACATGGAACATAATCTTCTAATTGTGGTGAAAGATCTTCAACATCTCCCATAAAGATCTTCCACTTTTGTTTCCTTACCTAAAACCTTTCATTTCATCCTAGGGGAAAATAAAACATAAAAATGGTGATCTCAAATGCTCATTAAGGGTAAGTATGGATAAAATAAAACATACCATATACATTTAAACTTAAAAACATGAACAAAATGTTTAAACATCAAAATCTTGAGCAACGACATAAAACATGGAAGTACATAAGGCATAGATCATAATGGAACATTAACAATGATAAAATAGTATGGGAATAAAACATGAAATTGTGGCATCCATTAAGCACATGTAATGATTTCCATAGTAGCCAAGGCATTGCTGCCAAGACCATCTTAGTGGACAAAGTCCCTTTCTGAATTGAGTTCACTCCTCATTCCAGTCCTATAATACTGAATCATATTAACTTACCGTTCCATCCATGTCTATCTCATGAGATATAAATCTTTACCCAATTCATTAGAGGGACATATAGTTCCCACCCATCTCATAATGAAATCATTCTTACTTGTGCCACAACATAAACATAAATCATTCATCATAACCCAAAGAATAAAAATGGGTTTCATAAACATCATCCCATCATAACATAATCCATATAAAAAATGGATATAATTTCATAATAAGAAAAGTCAATTCATGTAAATCATATATACATTAAACTTGAAACATACAAATATGAAATAATGTCATCTTAGATGGAAATGGTTGTGATAAAACATTTGAAATGAATTCTTGAGGAAAATATCCTTTCTTCTTTAAAATCAATTTCTTTTCACAAAACTTCGTGGAATTTAAAAAAATGTTTTTGTTGAAAATAGTCATGAAATCTTTTGTAGGAAGCTTCATTGAAATAATGCTTTATAAAACCGTAGAAATCCTTTCATGCCGTATAAGTTAAAAAAACAGTCTTCTCGTACTTTTGTCGGAAAAGTCAAAAAGTACCTTGTAGGGTAAATAAAAGAAAGATTCCTTCCATACCATGGGGTAAAAGTCAAATGGGTAAAAAGGACATTAAACATACATGAATACACTTTTATAAAACATGGACATGGATGATATCAATAACCCCAGTAAATACTTACGAATAAGAAATCTCGGATAAAAATGAGATTTTCAAAATTATCCTTTACCTTAGGTCTGATATGATTCATACGTATCCAAACTTTTTTTATAATGATTTAAATAATGTCATTAACTTTTTAAATAATCATATTCATTGTTATGATATCATATATGTTTTACTTAGGAATTTATATTACCTGTTTTTTGTAAATTCCATGTTAAAACAGCGTTTTGGGTAAAATCATTTCATTTATCGTATGTGTTTCGACTTGTCCTTATTGATATTATTACTTATATCCTGATTTACATAATTCCATAATGTAAAACATGATTTATATATAATATATATTCATCATATACATATATATTATAGATCAATAAAAGGAATGAAATACACCATTCATGGAGGCGGTAGGCCATACGTACGCATGAACGCTGTTTTCGTTTCCCTTTTGAATTGAATGGAATTAAGTAAATGACATGAATATATATATATATAAATAAATCCAGTATCATTATTATGTCATATATTTAATTATTATTCATTATATATACTTTATAATAATTCATGAATGGTTAACATGGAGAGTGAATCTCATCACGTCGTGGAGACGGTATTCCGTACGTACACACAAGCGATGATATCATTCCCAAGATCGTGGAATTGTATTAAAGTGTATGTATAATATTATAGAATCAATATCAATTTACAATAATCATATATATTCATTACTTTCACCCTTATACCCATCCAAGTAAGGTGGTGGTGGAAAATAGATTACACCACGGCGTGGAGACGGTATTCCGTACGTAAGCATGCGCGGTGATTTCGTTTTTCGTTGGATGGATAGATGGTGAAATACAGTTGTTTCATAAATATAATAACATATCAATATATTATTGATACTTATTTTATTACCTCATAATGAAACAACTAAAAAAGAAGAAGTGGAATAAGAAATAAAGTTGAATGAATCGGTAATGGACATTACCTCTTCTTTGAAGCGCCTCTTTGAGACCTCCTCTTAGGGCACTAAAATTGGTCTTTGAAGAAGACCAGTACCTCTAAGATGTTTCTAGGGAATTGGAGAAGAGAATATGGCAGTTTTTTGTAGAGCTTGAAGGCTCAATGTTGTGTGAGGAAGAGAGGGAGGAGGTTCCCTTTTATAAGGGAGGAGAGAGGCACCTTTAGAATTCTTAAAAATATTAATTTATAATAAATCTAAACCCACTTAAAAACCACCAAAAATGACACATATCAGAAGATTAGATTATATATGGTTGTAATCTCATCATCCAATCAAATTTAGACATGTTAGGAATTTATTTTAAACATTATCAACTTGATTTATCCTTATTTAATCAATTTAATTTTATTTATGGTAATAACATTATAAATTTTAAATTATAACAAATAATTACTTATTTGTTGTGAATTGTCCATAATTGGATACTTTATAACATTTTATACCATATAAATTGAAATTTATAATTTTTAAATATTTTTGTGATTTTTAAACAATTTTATAATATATTATTTTTATAAAATAACAATAGTGTCAATTTTGACACTATTCAATTATTTGAATTTAAATAAAATATATACAAAATATATGTTCAAAATAAAAGCGTTAATAGATTTATAAAATGTCATATTTATCTAGAAATTAGTGTAGCACATTAAATAGTTCATATAATATATATTTTATTATTTTTAAAACCATTTATTTGGTTTATCTCTTAATAAAACAATTACTACATCATTTTTGTATAATTATTTAATATACTTATTTGTTTCATAAAAAATAAAAATAAAATCCTATGATTAAGATAAATATATTACCTTTCACAATAATACTTTTAATCTAATTTATCATCTTAAAATCACAACATTTAAATTGTTATATTTATTAAATTATGAAGGTGACAACTTTGGCATCATTTAAAATAAAATAATATAAGTGTCATAATCATCTTAATAAGGATGAAAATTGTCAACAATTCGGCCAATGGATTATTAGGGTTTATATATACACTAATAATAAGTTTTTTTCAGATTTTTGGGCCTTTTTATATGTATTTATATTTCAATAAAAACTATATTAGTGATTTTTCACTAAATAAATAATATCTGCATCCCTATTGTGTCAAAATTAATGAAAATTATTTAATACCTAAAAGATATAAATAAATTTATATGATGTAGATAATTTCATTAGATTTCTGGAGACTATTCATGTTCGAAGTTTGATGAAGTTTATCACTAAATTAAAATTAATATACTTATAATATTTAAGAGAGTGACATGTTGTCACTTTCTTTGGTTTTAATAATAATTAAGTTATTTTCATGGCCAAAAGTACATTAAATGATTCTAATCCAACCCTTAGGTTATATGGGTCGACTTTTAGTCATCGAATAGGATTTTGGAAGGTGTTAGGTTATTTTTATAATCTTATATTTACCCTTAATTACCTGATTTAACTTTAACTAGGGTAAATAAAATTTACGGTAGTTACTATTCATAAAGCCCAAAAAAAAGTAGCTTATTAACATAATTTGGACCTACTGATTCCAAATATGGAATCCATTTTTCCAAATTTAATACACAAAAGTTTCAAAATTAAATTAAAATTAATCATGTTGTCGAAAGAAAACGGTTTTTTGTTTAAAACATTGCAAAAGATTGAATTGATTTAACCGACGAATTAAAGGTAAACTCAATGCTAATGACATACATTATATTAAATGGTAAAAATATATTTTATTTATACTTTAAAAACATTAAATATTATAATTTATGCACATAAATTATTACGATGAAAAAAGTTGTTTTTAATTAAAATATAGCGTGTTTTTACTATTCATTAAAATATGAAAGTTATCAGAATAATATGAAAATTTTCTCCAAGGTAAAATTTTATATCCTGATTCCAAATAATAATTTTATTTTGTAAAATTGAAATTATAAACATGTCAAATACTAGATTTAATGTTGTTGCGCAATCAAAAGGTGGCAAAACTGCAATTTTTTTAAAATACTTATTTTACCCGAAAACTTTATTTTGCTCTTATACCATGTTATAGAAAATGTGTAAGATGAATAATAATGTTATAAAATTAAAAATTTAGTTAATACTATTCATAACGGCTAGTTCATAATAATATTATAATAATATATCGTTGTTAGTAACACCCGGTATTGCGTACAACACATGCTATCGAGGAAGGTCGCGATTGCGTGTAATGCAAGCCAAGTCAGGGTTGCGTGTCATGAAAGCTCCTTTTGGTGTAGCATACAACACAAGACATTAAGGAAATTAAAAAGAATATTTTTCATAAAATCTCTAGGTGTTACATTCTACCCCCCTTAAAATGAATTTCTCCCTCGAAATTCGTTGGGGTTATAAATGGTGTACTACTCGAAAGTTTCATTAATAGAAACCCACATCGTAAAAAAGAGTACTAAAAATTCATTTAAAAAAAGAATGTTAGAAACATAACAGATACCCAAATAACTCATCATTGGGTTTCCACATAGGATAACATAGGTAAAAATATGGATATGGAGGAGAAATATGACCACCATGTTCTGATAGAGAGTGGTAGAGAACATGGCTATGAAAAATACATCAATCACAAAGCCATAGATTTTTGATGATCTAAGGTACCTTCTGATTCATCGGATATAAGGGAACTAGGAAAACATTTTTGGTTTTCATGATCATTTGCCTAAAGTTGATGAATTTGGAATTAGAACAAATACTTTCATGATTTTGGTACAGTCTCACCGTTGTTCGTTCTTTGGACAATTTCCACTTCATCTCTTAATGAAATGAAGTTGAATTTGACATTCGTGATGTGTTAGCAGATCATGTGATAGAATGATGGGTCATTCCATCTGTCTCAAACAAAAGGTTATAAAAGTTATCAAAAATTCATAAGTCCATCAATAGTGAGCTTAATCATATATGGTTCCTAAAATGGACTTATACTTCATATATCATACTGATTAATATAATAAAACTAGTTTCTACTAAACAGGGACTTCCTGTAGGCCAGTGGTAGGCAATAAATGCCAGTCGCACTTCGGTTGTGGGTTCGATTCCCATAGCCTTGTTCGACGTGATGGGATGTCGCCCGTCCTATAGGTTGTCCTCTTTTAAAACTACATTACTATAACATCCCATAAATAATATCGAAAAAAAACTTTTATCCTTAAACAATACTAACTTATGTCCAACATAATCCGTTCCAATCTTTAGTCTTATCCATAATACTGCAGTCCACTCTCATATTATAGTGAAAACGATTACCAGAGATTTCATATAAAAAGCATGTTAATTCCATCGTTGATCCCCATATATCATAACATATGTCTTGTTGGTCACATTCCAAACATTCGAAGGCCTTAATCATGTATTCTCTTGAAAAATGAATACCCATTGAATCTTAGTGAAAACATGAATGCTATCAAAATTTAACTATTTCCACATACCAAAATCCAAACATTCTATATACTCAAACCATGATATATCCTTCTCCTTATATCAGTCATGAGCTCATGAATACTATCAAACATTTAATTTTCTCCTCATCCCTTCATTATGTGCATATCATCTACTTTCCAAAAATATCTGAATAACCTTTCATGGTTACTAGTACCATTAATCATACACTTTCAAAACATAGGAAGGACAACAGTGTAACAATCCTTATATGTATCTTTGTTCCATAATACCATGAGATTACTTATACAACATTACACTTGATAAACATGTAATCATTCCACTACCTTCTTAAACCATTGACCAAGCTTCAACAATTCTTTCATCTCACATATCATTTGTAGTCTCTTCTTCATCAAGAACATAAATACTACCCATACGACCGTACTGATTCTCTTCATGAGACTTTCCCTTAGGGAATTGGTTTGCATAATGCCCGTACATTCCACATTTAAAACATTTAACCATTGTTGATGTCATAGCAATACCATTATCCTCATCCATGGTGTTAACTGAACCTTTTCTTTTACACTTACTAGCTTTGTGTCCTTCTTTTCCACACCCAAATCATCTTCCAGTTTCTTTGAAACAATCTCCCTCATTCCTCTTCCCACATGATTTGAATGAGGGAAATTGAACTTTCTTTCCTCTATGATCATCATGAAACTCCATCTTTCTCTTATTATCTGAGTCAGGATACTTACCAAAATGAGATTATTGATCATATTATGAGATTGATGATTAGACATAATAAAGTTGTTTGGAATTCCAAATCCTGTTTCATTTGGTTTCTCATGAAGGATATCATTCCATTGTCTGTCATATCCTCCATTATCATGAATCTTCCTGTTTCCAGCCATTTTCTAAAACCCAAGAAGAATAGTGTGAGAGGAAAAAATCATGCTATGGAAAACAACATAGTAAAGGGGGAGCACCCTCAATATCTAACATCTTAGGTTAAATTCTAAGATCGTTACCGTAGTTCTAGGACTATATCCTATACGTATACTTATCCTTAAGTACATCCCTAGACATACCTTAGAAATATCTCTAGGGATCTCACTAATGTTTTCGCATCCTAGTTTCCAAAGGTTGACTAAACCTTTCCTCTGATACCAACTGTAGAGACATGAAGCTTGACGTACATGGACATTACATTACTTTTGCGGAATACTTAATACATAACAAAAACATACACACAAGGACCATAATAGTTTAGTGTCTTTGGAAACTTGGAACGTAATCTTCTAATTGTGGTGAAAGATCTTCAACATCTCCCATAAAGATCTTCCACTTTTGTTTCCTTACCTAAAACCTTTATTTTGATCCTGGGGGAAAATAAATCATAAAAAGGGTGAGCTCAAATTCTCAGTAAGGGTAAGTATAGATAAAATAAAACATACCATATACATTTGAACTTAAAAACATGAACAAAATGTTTAAACATCAAAATCTTGAGAAACGACATAAAACATGGAAGTACATAAGGCATAGATCATAATGGAACATAAACCATGATAAAATAGCATTGGAATAAAACATGTAATTGTGGCATCCATTAAGCACATATAATGATTTACATAGTATCCAAGGCATTGCTGCCAAGACCATCTTAGTGGACAAAGTCCATTTCTGAATCGAGTTCACTCCTCGTTCTAGTCCTATAATACTGAATCGGATTAACTTACCATTCTAGGCATGTCTATCTCATGAGATATAAATCTTTACCCAATTCATTGGAGGGAGATATAGGTCCCACCAATCTCATAATGAAATCATTATTACTTGTGCCACCACATAAACATAAATCATTCATCATAACCAAAAGAATAAAAATGGGTTTCATAAACATCATCCCATCATAAAATAATCTATATAAAAAAATGAATATAATTTCATAATAAGAAAATTCAAACCATGTAAATAATAGAGACATTAAACTTGAAAAATACACATATGAAATAATGTCATCTTAGATGGAAATGGTTTTGATAAAACATTTGAAATGAATTCTTGAGGAAAATATCCTTTCTTCTTCAAAATCAATTTCTTTTCACAAAACGTCGTGCAATTTTAAAAGAAAAGGATTTTGTTGAAAATAGTCATGAAATTTTTTGGAGGAAGATTCATGAAAATAATGCTTTATAAAACCATAAAAATCCTTTCATGCTGTATTCATTAAAAAAACATTCTTCTCATATTTTTGTCGGAAAAGTCAAAAAGTACCTTGTAGGGTAAATAAAAGAAATATTCCTTCCATACCATGGGGTAAAAGTCAAAATGATAAAAATGACTTTAAATATACATTAATACACTTTTATAAAACATGGACATGGATGATAGCAATAACCCTAGTAAATACTTACAAATAAGCAATCTCGAATAAAAATGAGATTTGCAAAATTATCCCTTACCTTAGGTCTGATATGCTTCGTACGTATCCGAACCTCCTATATAATGATTTAAATAATGTAATTGACTTATTAAAGAATCATATTTATTGTTATGATATCATATATGTTTCACTTATTACTTTATATTACCCGTTATTTTGTAAATTCCATGTTAAAGCAGCGTTTTGGGTAAAATCATTTCATTTATCGTATGTGTTTCGACTTGTCGTTCTTGATATTATTACTTATATCCTGATTCAAATTATTTCAGAATGTAAAAAATTATTTATATATAATATATATTCATCATACACATATATATTATAGATCTATAAAAGGAATGAAATACACCGTTCATGGAGAGGGTAGGCCGTACGTACGCATGAACGCTGTTTTCGTTTCCCTTTTGAATTGAATGGAAAGAAGTAAATGACATACATATATATATACATAAATCCAGTATCATTATTATGTCATATATTTCATTATTATTCATTATATATACTTTATAATCATTCATGAATGGTTAACATGGAGAGTGAATCTCAACGCGTCGTGGAGACGGTAGTCCGTATGTACGCACGAGCGATGATATCATTCCCAAGATCGTGGAATTGTATTAAAGTGTATGTATAATATTACAGAATCAATATCACTTTAAAATAATCATATATATTCATTACTTTCACCCTTATACCCATCCAAGTAAGGTGGTGGTGGAAAATAGATTACACCACAGCGTGGAGACGGTATTCCGTACGTACGCACGCGCGGTGATTTCGTTTTTCATTGGATGGATAGATGGTGAAATATGGTTGTTTCATAAATATAATAACATATCAGTATATTATTGATACTGATTTTATTACCTCATAATGAAACAACTAAAAAAGAAGAAGTGGAAGAAGAAATAAAGTTGAAAGAATCGGTAATGGACATTACCTCGTCTTTGAAGTGCCTCTTTGAGACCTCCTCTTAGGGCACTAAAATTGGTCTTTGAAGAAGAACAGGAACTCTATGATGTTTCTAGGGAAGTGGAGAAGAGAATTTGGTAGGGTTTGACCGAGCTTGAAGGCTCAATGTTGTGTGAGGAAGAGAGGGAGGAGGTGCCCTTTTATAAGGGAGGAGAGGGGCACCTTTGGAATTCTTAAAAATATTAATTTATAATAAATCTAACCTCACCTAAAAACCTCCAAAAATGACTCATATCCGAATATTATATTATATAGGGTTGTAATCTTATCATCTAATCAAATTTATACATGTAAGGAATTTATTTTAATTATTATCAACTTGATTTATCCTTATTTAATCAATTTAATTTTATTTGTGGTAATAACATTCTAAATTTTAAATTATAACAAATAATTACTTATTTGTTGTGAATTGTCCATAATTGGATACATTATAAAATTTTATACCATATAAATTTAAATTTATAATTTGTAAATATTTTTGTAATTTTTAAACAATTTTATAATATACTATTTTTATAAAATAACAATAGTGTCAATTTTGATACTATTCATTTATTTGAATTTAAATAAAATATATACAGAATATATGTTCGAACTAAAAGCTTTAATAGATTTATAAAATGTCATATGTATCTAGAAAATTAGTGGAGCACATTAAATAGTTCATATAATATTTATTTTATTATTTTTAAAACCATTTATTTGGATTATCTCTTAATAAAATAATTACTACATCATTTTTGTATAATTATTTAATATACTTATTTGTTTTATAAAAAACAAAAATAAAATCCTATGATGAATATAAATCTATTAAATTTCACAATAATACTTTTAATCGAATTTATCATCTTAAAATCACAATATTTAAATTCTTATATTTATTAAATTATAAAGGTGACAACTTTGGAATCATTTAAAATAAAATAATATAAGTGTCATAATCATCTTAATAAGGATCAAAATGGTCAACAATTCGGCCAATGGATTATTATGGTTTATATATACACTAATAATAAGTTTTGTGCAGATTTTTGGGCCTTTTGATATGTATTAATATTTCAATAAAAACAATATTATTGATTTTTCACTAAATAAATAATATCTGTATCCCTATTGTGTCAAAATTAATGATAATTATTTAATACCAAAAAATTATAAATAAATTTATATGATGTAGATAATTTCCTTATATTTCTGGAGACTATTCATGTTCGAAGTTTCATGAAGTTTATCACTAAATTAATATTAATATACTTATAATATTTAAGAGAGTGACATGTAGTCACTTTCATTGGTTTTAATGATAATTAAGTTGTTTTCATGGAAAAAAGTCCATTAAATGATTCTAATCCGACCCTTAGGTGATATGGGTCAACTTTTAGTCATCCAATAGGATTTTTTCAGGTGTTAGGTTAATTTTATAATCTTATATTTACCCTTAATTACCTGATTTACCTTTAACTATGGTAAATAAAATTTACCGTAGTTACTGTTCATAAAGCCCAAAAATAAAAAGTAGCTTATTAAAATAATTTGGACCTAATGATTCCAAATATGGAATCCATTTTTCCAAATTCAATACACAAATGTTTCCGAAATTAAATTAAAATTAATCCTGTTGTCGAAAGAAAATGGGTTTTTTGTTTAAAACGTTGCAAAAGATTGAATTGATTTAACCTACGAATTCAAGGTAAAATCAATGATAATGACATAAATTATATTAAATGGTAAAAATATATTCTATTTATAATTTAAAACCATTCAATATTATAATTTAACCACATAAATTATTACGATGAAAAAAGATGTTTTTAATTAAAATATATTGTGTTTTTACTATTCATTAAAATATGAAAGTTATCAGAATAATATGAAAAATTTGTCCAAGGTAAAATTTTATATCCTGATTCCAAATAATAAGTTTATTTTGTAAAATTAAACTTATAAATATGTCAAAAACTAGATTTAATGTTGGTGCGCCATCAAAAGGCGGCAAAACTGCATTTTTTGAAAAATACTTATTTTACCCGAAAAATTTATTTTGTTCTTATACCATGTTCTAGAAAATGTGTAAGATGAATAATAATGTTATAAAATTAAAAATTTAGTTAATAATATTCATAACGGCTAGTTCATAATAATATTATAATAATATATCGTTGTTAGTAACACCCGGTATTGCGTACAACACACGCTATCGAGGAAGGTCGCGATTGCGCGTAATGCAAGCCAAGTCAAGGTTGCATGTCGTGCAAGCTCTTTTTGGTGTAGCGTACATCACAAGAAATTAATGAAATTAAAAAGAATATTTTTCATAAAATCTCGGGGTGTTACAGGAAAGATAAAAATATTTCCTACATCATCGTATTTTTTTTAATTTTTAGACATCAAAAATATTAAATTAATTATGACACAATAATGATGTAGTATTTACCTCATTAATAAAAGATTTAAATAAATAAGATTATAAATATTAAAATGACATCCCAAATCCATCCAATTCTTATTAAATGAATTTATTTCAACCATAAGTCATCTTATCTTCAACTTTAATGATTTTTGGACCTTTAGAATCCAAATATCATTATATAATAAAATAATATTATCACACTTTCCTAGAGAGCCCATCCTCTCCCTTATAAAAGGAGACCACTTCTAACCCATTACTCACACCTATCAAGCCTTTTCGCTCATCCAAACTCTACCCAATTAATCTTCTTACATCCCTCTACTCCACCTTGAAGCCTTAACTTAGGTAGAAGGCACTTCAAGAAGTCCTTTGGTTCAAACCAAAGGGAGTTACCCAAAGTGAAGATAATGGTTTCTCTTAAATTGTTTTCTTTTATTTTACTTCTCCAACCCCTAAACTCTTTTTATTCCTTTCTTTTTTAACAACTCCAATATCCTCAATATATTAGGATTTTTTTATGAGAAGGATTCAATCTACACTTACACACACCTCCGTATAATGGGTGAAGAACATAATGTTTCTGTGGATGGAAAACTAACACCTCACGAAACGATGATTGTTCAAATATCTCCAACCTCCTTTCATGGTGGCCATTATGATGGCACAATATTTATATATGATATATTTTATATTTATGTTCTCTTTATGCTTCGGTATTTTTCCATTTATAGAAATACTTTATGGTTTCCATAATGGGTAAATACTATAATCTCATTCGAGGAAGTGTGGACTACTGCCCCCTCAAAGTGATTTGACTCGTTAATGCCTTATGTGGGACGTATAAATGAGGTATTTAATAATATTTTATATGATATTATACTTGAATTATAATGTAACTATTTGTCATTATATTTTTAATTCCATTAAAATAATAAAAATTAATGGAAGTAGTGTTCATGCATACTTACGGCTTACCGTCTCCATGAACGGTGCAATTCATTTATTACCTCTAAATGTTATGTAATATTATAAATATATATATACTGGATATATATAATATATATGATATCTAAAAAATAAATTTCATTCTGGATATAATGGACTATTTACCAGATCGACAACTTGTAAATATATGGTGTTCATTTTTGACTCAAGTACCAAATATCGACAAAATAAACGTTATTAACTTAAATGATTAAATAATGTTTATAACATGGTAATAAGTGATATAAAAGGAATAATAAACTTGAAAAATGTTCTTAAGAAAGTATAAATTAAATTTAGTTTATTATTTAGGAGATTAAGGAACGATCAAGTCAAGTCAGACACAAGGTAATGGGTTTCTTATCTCACTTTTAATTCCGTGAGATTTCCATTGTTTGACACTAATTTATTGCATGTGGTGTATTCTGTACTTCCATTTGATATATATTATCATGATACTCTGTATATTCATGGTATTATGTGATTAGTTTAGTGGTTATTAACTTTTGGTCATACGACTCGATCGATTACAACGTGGTAAGGGATTTTCATCTAACTTTTTAGTTCTATGACATTCATGTTATATTTGACACTATTTTCCTTTGTGTGGTGTACATACTTCCCATGATTGTATTATTTTTGGAAAATAATTTCATTTATGGGTATTTATATCTTCTTTTTTTATCCTTCTTTCATGGGTTGTATGTTTCGTAAGTTACCAAGTTGGTAAGGGAACCTTTTAACCCAATTTACATTCCATAGGTTAATCTTCTAATTCATGATTATGTCATGATATGATTATGTGGGGAATCAATATTTATTATTTGTGTAGTAATTTCTACTCGTCTTTCTGTGGATATAATTTTGATACACATAATCAATCCATTTATAAATTCTCAACTCATCGATATGAACTTGATAAGAGTAATTTTTACTCAATCTTTATTTATTGAGTTAAACATCCAATTCATTGGTGTTGTTTTTACAAGAATATGTGTGAATGTCCTCTGATTGTTTTACAATGAATATCCAATCATATTGAGTGTATTTATATTTTTCACACATAATTATGTCATTCATTTATCCTTAACCTAAGGATACGGTCTTTATAGGATATTTCTTCTCAATTTACATTCCATTTAGACTTCTTTGTTGTTATACACCAATTCACATTTATGTGGTGTATATAATGTACTTTGACGTATCATATCATGAATTCCATTATGATATTATAAAATTCTGGTTAAATGTTATTCCTCAATTATTTATTCAAGGGTCTCTCTTTTTGTTAAAAAAACTCCTTAACTAAAATATCGTTTTAAATGTCTTATTGATTTATTATTCTAAATATTTATCATTAATGTACATGTTCTCAAAATGGGTTTTGGGATTTATTTATATGGACATTAATGTTTTCAAATGATAATTCATTTAAAATCTTCATTGTTTTATGGGACACTTTGATTCAAAAATCTCTTTTTAAATGGTATTGAAAATGATTTGATAAAGCATTGTTTATTTCAATATCTTGATTTGATTTCTTGGAATGTGGAAATGTTATCTTTTCTTTATACATGTGTTATGTGTTATGATTATGTTATGGTTATTGGTAATGGTTTACATATAGGGGTGGTTCTGTGACAATCCTAGGGCAAGTGAGCCCGAGATAGCTCTCCAATGCATTGGGTAACATGACAGAGGTAAACATGATATTTCTCTTAAGAGATTCAGGGAATATACTATGATGGGTATTCCAAGTGTAACTCCCTTTGTAGTTGTGACAACTACAATGTAAGTTTGATATGGATTCCATAATTAACCTTTATGATTTATGATTTGTGTGTGTTATTCATAAATCTTATGATTTCGTAAGGAATGTTATGACTGAAAAGTATGGTTCCACTGATTTGTATTTATTGATGGGATAATGTTTTCCTTCTTTATTTTATAACCCATACTGAGCTTTTTATGCTCATCCCAAGTTTTTGAAATGTTTTCCACAGGACTTAAAAATTAATAGTGGAAAGGATGGGATCAAGGAAAAGTCATGCTATCTAAAACATGGAACTATACATGTTTTTTAAGTGTTTTCATTTTAGGAAAAAAATGGATACTGAGTAGTAGTGTCTACATGTAATATTCAAGTTGTAATGTAATTGTTATGCCTAATTCCTTAAAACACTAAACCTGAAATGATACTCAATTTGAATTATTCATTTAATTCTAGATTATGTAATTTTTATGGTCGGGTCCTTATAGTTGGTATCATAGGTCGGTTTAGACAACTTTAGGGATTAAGAGTTTTCATTAGACATATGGTTAGTCCCCATGTCTATTATTTCAGTTGAAACCTTGTTTTATAACTTTTTCAGATCAAGGAAATTCAGTTACAAATGGAATGAGGAGAATCTCAAATGAAATTCCTATCTCTTCCTGATGACATTCTTGCAATAATTATTGCAAAGTCATGTTCGGATATTGTGAAATGTTTTCAAGCATAAAAATCACTTGAAATCAGTTGTTTGAGATATCAAACACCTCCACTATACCTCATTATCATCATGGATCATGGGTTGTATTTATACAATTCCTATTTTGACAATATTATCATATTTTCAAGAAAGGTAAATATTATCAAGGAATTTCCAAATATTTTACCTTATCACAAGATTTTGATGCATATTATGATTTTAAAAAAGGTGCTGAAGAAAGAGAATCTTGAGAAAACTATTTATATTTTATTTTAAAATATAGTCTCTCAGCACCCACCTATGGTATTTTAAAGGGACCATTAATTGAAATATTCAATTCAAATTCGGTCTGACTATTTTATAGAAATCATGTTTGATCATATGTTTTTAAATTAAATGTCATACATGATTATTTTCCAAATCTATTTTTCTATGAACACCCATATGAATCATGTTATACAAGGTGTATTTTAATGGAGGAATCAATTGATATTGAAGGATCTATAAATAATTGTTGCAATGCATGGACCTTCTACCTATGTGAACAAGATGACGATGAAACCAAATGGACACCATGATCAAGGTATGATCTTCTTCATTTTGGGGATCATTTTATTTTATCATATGGTGGTGAAATAAGACTTCAAGAATTAAGATGTTGAGATAATAATGAATTTGGATGAAGATTAGAGGTATAACGAAACTATTGAGGTTAAAAAATGTTAGGGTTATTTTGAGTTTTATAAAAAGGACAACCCGTAGGATGGGTGACAACCTGTCACATCTGGAAAGGCTGCTGGAATCGAACCCACAACCGAAGGGCGGCAAGGGTGCATCTCCTACCACTATCCTACTTGAAGTCCCTAGTTAGTATGACTTATTATTTTAGAAAAAAATTTATGGAATAAGAATAAGTTGATTTTTGGAACTTCTGTTTTATGAAATGGATATACTTAGTATAGAAATATTATTTAGTGATTATGTTATAACGGTTGTTGTAGAAGACGTTATCTATTTCAAGGAAACACTATATTCCTAAGGAAAGTAGAATACTATGGATTTCAATTGTGGAATAATGGTTGAAATTTTAGTTTGGAAGAATCTATGTTTTTATTGTGGACATATGACGATTTGGTTTATTTATGAAAATGATTAACCTATCATGGAGAACAAGTGATTTGGTTAATGACTTTTCAATATGTGACTTTATGAGTAACTTTTTTTATTTGGAGATAAATTTTATCTTGGAAGACTATGTAATAAAATCATTTTGAGAATTGGGTTTCAATCTAAGTTTGGATCACTTTTGAAGAATTTTATGGAAAGTTGTTTTTTAATGGCCATTGTTGAACTTTGGGTTTTGTTTGAAAAAATTTGGAGATTAAGAGTAGTTTTTCTTTTTGTAGAAGATTATCCTTTTGGGTATTATCTGATATCACACTAACAATTTTTGTTTTAGTTGATGTCTAAATACAAGGGAAATATATAGTTATTCTTTTTTGAATTATTTGATTCTCAAGATGATTATTCTTGTGCTTTTGATGTGGCCAATTCTTTTATAATGCTCTTTGTTTGGAGAAAAGATAGGTTTTGGTAGAAACTTATTAAAGGATGAAACTCTACTTAATGGTAAGTATAGTTCCTTATATTCTTATTCTATATAGTAAATTAATTCCTCCAAATTATGAAAAGGAATGTAAAACAAAAATGTGTTTGGATTACGTTTCCTACTCGGTAATCAAATACCGTTTAACACATCATACGTTTGTGATTTTCTAGTGGTTAACATTCTCTTAATCATTTTTTCTATCACACTCCATAAGAACTTGACCATTTGTTCTCTCTTCCATATCCATTTTTTCCTACATGGAATCCTAGTATGGGTTATCTTGGGTGAACATTGTAATTTTATTTCTTTTTTTTTAAGTGATAGTTTTACTGACTCTTTTCCGATGTGGGACATTTAATGATGTTTCCAAGCCCAGTTTTAAAATTGCGAGGATGAAATTACCAAAAGGGGGGAAGGATTTAACATCCCATGTAAATAAATAATATAACATTTTTTATATTTATTAATATTTTTGACTTAAATATTAATTTTACATTAAAGGGGTTTCTATGTTCAATAGCGTACTCGATATGCAACAACAGGTTTCTTTGAAATCATAGGTTGCACATTAATAATATAATATTGTTATTTTAAATAGTAGTTAACTCCTAGCCATTGTATTGGCAGAAATGAACAAAACTAACTAAAATATTATTATAAATGTTTTTTAAATGTATTTACATTTATTTAATAAAAGTTAGTGGCTTAAAATTTGAATGAGTCTAATTTTACGCATAATTTACATTAAAAGGCCGATTTACCTCTTTTTAATGGTGAACCCTTTTTAAATGTCATTTTTGTCACTTTAATACATTTTATTTGACCAAATAATATCATTATTTAGAATGGGGACATAAAAATTTACTTTGTGTAATTTTTTGGAATTTTTCTGATAATGTTCATTTTCTAATGAATAGTGAAAATATTATATTTTAATTCAAAAAAATGTTTTAATATAATTTATTTATATAGTTATATTATCTTTTTAATTGGTTTTAAAGTTTAATTAGAATATATTTTTACCATTTAATCCAATTTTGGTCATTGAATTAATTTCACTTTGAAATTGCGCATAAATAAGTATCAATCCTTTGATAGTTATTGTTTCTTAAAAACACACTATTTGTTTTAACAACGGGAATTAATTTTAAATTAATTAATGCCAATTTTATGTTTTAAATTTGAAAAAATAGACATCATTTTTAAATTCGAAATATCAAGTAATTCTTAGGCTGAGTTTTTGGTATTTTTCTGAAAAACTTCAATTTTTTGATGAATAGTGAAACCACTTAGTAGTAGTTAAAACAACTGACCTTTTCATTTAAATGTAAT
Source organism: Viscum album (assembly GCA_963277665.1). NCBI lineage: Eukaryota > Viridiplantae > Streptophyta > Magnoliopsida > Santalales > Viscaceae > Viscum > Viscum album. The sequence goes on along the minus strand of OY728133.1, from coordinate 714,571,564 downwards.
TTTACAACATCTGTGAATTGAATTTCAAAAATCTGACATACATGGTTATTATTAGTAAGTAATATTTGGTTCAATAAGATGGAAATAAATTTTGGTGAATAGTAACTTTTGACTTTTATTTACCACGGTACCTGAAGGTAAATAACATAATTCAAGGTAAAAAGAATATTATAATAATTCAAAATTACCTTATCACTTGTCCTAACCTTATTGGATGAGTCATGGCCAACCAAGGGCATCCTTGGGTCTATTTTGGGACCCCATTGAGCCACTTGGGAGTGATATTGACATGTTAGATTAATTAATTTAAAGTAAAGACAAAAATTACATAAACAAATATCTCTTAGTAAATTAATTTTTACATGGTATTATATAAGTTCTTTTTTCTACTATAAATATTCAATGGAAAGATAAAAATATTTCCTACATCATGGTAATTTCTTATAATTTTTAGACATCAATTAAATTAAATTACTTCCGACACAATTATGATGTAGTATTTTCATTATTAATAAAGATTTAAATAAATAAGATTATAAATATTAAAATAACATCCAAAACCTGTCCATTTATTATTGGATGAATTTATTATGACCATGAGTCATATTATATTAATCTTTAATGATTTTTTTACCTTTATAAACCGAATATCATTATATAATAAAGTAATATTATCACACTTTCCTAAAGTGCCCCTCCTCTCCCTTATAAAAGGTGACAACTTATAACCCATTCATCACACCTCTAAAGCCTTTTATCCCCTCAAAAATCTACCCAATTAAGTTCCCTACATTTCTATCCTCCTCTTATAAGCCTTACCTTAGGCATAAGGTGATGGATCGGATCCCTCGGCCCAGCAATATTGTCCGCTCTGGCCCAGTTGCTATCCCAGGCCTCACGGCTTTAAAACGCGTTGCTGAGGGGAAGGTAGGCACGGGAATTTCAAGCACCCACCAATCTCCCTCCACAACCGATGTGGGATTGGTTACCGGGGCACAGGCGCCAACAATCCTGGCGGGGGCCCAACAATCCTGGGCTCAGGACACAACATCCCCCCCCCAAGCCCACACCGGTCCCGAGACCAACCACCCTCTGATACCAATTGATGGATCGGATCCCTCGGCCCAGCAATATTGTCCGCTCTGGCCCAGTTGCTATCCCAGGCCTCACGGCTTTAAAACGCGTTGCTGAGGGGAAGGTAGGCACGGGAATTTCAAGCACCCACCAATCTCCCTCCACAACCGATGTGGGATTGGTTACCGGGGCACAGGCGCCAACAATCCTGGCGGGGGCCCAACAATCCTGGGCTCAGGACACAACATAAGGAACTTCAAGAAGTCTTTTGGTTCAAACCAAAAGGAGTTACCCAAATTAAAGGTATCAATTTCTATTAAATTGTTTTCTATTATTTTACTTCTCCAACCCCTAAAACCTTTTTATTACTTTATTTTGTAAAAACACCAGTATCATAAATATACTAGGATGATGTTATAAGAAGTATTATAACTACACTTACACACACCTATATCTAATGGTTGAAGAACATAATGATTCTGTGGATGGAAAACTAACGCCTCACGAAATGATGATTGTTCCAATATCTCCTACCTCCATTCATGGTGTCCATTATGATGGAAAAATATTTATATATGATATATATTATGTTTATTTTTACTTTATTCTTATGTATTTTTTACCATTTATAGAAATACTTTATGGTTTTCATATTGGTTAAATATGATAATCTCATTAGAGGAAGTGCGGACTACCACCCCCTCAATGTGATATGACTTGTTAATGCCTTATGTGGGACGTATAAAGGATGGAGTTAATAATATTGTATATGATATTATAATTGAATTATAATATAACTATTTATCATTATTTTTTTAATTCCATTAAAATAATAAATAAAAATGTAAGTAGTGTTCATGCGTACGTACGACTCACCGTCTCCATGAACGGTGCATTTCATTTCGTACCTCTAAATGTTATGTACTATTATATATATATATATATTATATATATGATATATATATATATATATATATATATAATATATATATGATATATATTATATCTAAAAAATGAACTTCACTATGGATATAATATACTATTGAGTACATGGACAACTTTTAAATATAAGGTGTTCATTTTTTACTCAAGTACGAAATATTGACAAATTAAACATTATTAACTTAAATGATTGCATAATGTTTATAACATGGTAATAAGTGATATAAAATGAATAATAAACCAGAAATGGTTTCTTAATCTATTAGAAATTAAATTTATTTTATTGTTAAGGAGATTAAAGAACGATCAAGTCTAGTCGGACACGAGGTAAGGGATTTCTTATCTCACTTTTAATTTCGTGATATTTCCAGTGATCGGTACTAATTTATTGCATGTGGTGTATTGTGTACTAACATTTGATATATATTATCATGATCCTCTATATATTAATTTTATTATGTGACTAATTTATTGGTTATTAAATTTTGGTCAAACTACTTGATTGGTTACAATGTGTTAAGGGGTTTTCATCTCACTTTTTATTTTTGTAAGATTCATGTTATATTTGACACTATTTTCCTTTGTGTAGTGTACATACTTCTCATGATTGTATTATTTGTGTAATATACTATAATTTATGGGTATTTATATCTTCTTTTTTTTATCCTTCTTTCATGGGTTGTGTGTTTTGTAAGTTTCTAAATTTTTAAGGGAACCTTTTAAACCAATTTCCATTCCTTGGGTTAATCTTCCAATTCTTGATTTGATACACATAATCACTCCATTGATAAATTCTCAACTCATCAATATGAACTCGATAAGTGTAATTTTAACTTAATCTCTATTTATTGAGTTAAATATTTAATTCATTGGTGTTTTTTTACAAGAATATGTGTGAATGTCCTCTGATTGATTTACACTAAATATCCAATCATATTGAGTGTATTTATATTTGTCACACATAATTATGTCATTAATTAATCCTTAACCTAAGGATACGGTCTTCATAAGATATTTCCTCTCAATTTACATTCAATTAAGACTTATTTTTTGTTATACACCAATTCAGTTTTATATGGTGTATATAATGTACTTTGACATATTATATCATGAATTACTTTATTCACGTGATATTATAATGTTCTGATTAAATTGTATTCCTCTATTTATTCAAGCATCTCTCTTTTTGTTAAAAAAACTCTTTAACTAAAATATCGATTTAAATGTTTTAAAGATTTATTCTTATAAATATTTATCATTAATGTCCATGTTATAAAAATTTGTTTTAGGATTTATTTATATGGGCATTAATTTTTTCAAATGATAATTTATTTAAAAGCTTCTTTGTGGTATGGGACACTTTGATTCAAAAATCACTTTTTTAAATGGATTTGAAAATGATTTGATAAAGAATTGTTTATTTCAAAATCTTGATTTGATATATTGTAATGTGGAAATTTTTTCTTTCATTTATACTTGTGTTATGTGTTATGATTATGTTATGTTTATTGGGCATGGTTTACATATACCGGTGGTTCCGTGACAAAACTAGGTCGGGTGAGCCCAAGATAGGTCTCCAATGCATTGGGTAACGTGATGGAGGTAAAAATGATGTTTCACCAAAGAGATTTAGGGAATATACTGTGATAGGTATTCCAAGTGTAACTCCCTATGTAGTTGTGATAGCTACAATGTACGTTGGATATGGATGCCATAAGTAACATTTATGATTTATGAATTGTGTGTGTTATTCATAAATCTTGTGATTTCATAAGGTATGTTTTGATTGAAAATTATGGTTTCACTGATTTGTATTTATTGATGCGATAATGTTTTCATTCCTTATTTTATGACCCATATAGAGCTTTTTATGCTCATCCGATATTTTTGAAATGTTTTACACAGGACTTAATGTTGAATAGTGTCAAGGATGGGATCAAAGAAAAGTCATGTCATCCAAACATTGGGAGTAGACGTGTTTCTTTTTAAGGGTTTATTTTATGAAAAATATGGATACTGAGTAGTGGTGTCTACATGTAATATTCAAGTTGTAATGTAATTGATATGCCTAATTCTCTAAAACTCTAAACCTAAAAATATCCTCAATGTGAATTATTCATTTAATTCAAGATTATGTAAAGTTTAAGGCCAGGTCCTTATAATATATATGGACCTAGTAAAGATGGATATGGGAATCACCATGGAAGGTGAAACATCAATAATTTTTTAAATGTTTTCCAACCCATCTTTACTAGAAAGGATGAGGAATTATCAGACCAGTGATGAAGTGTTTCAAAAGAAGATTAAAGCTGTGAATGATGGGAGATTGAGTGGCTTTGTGTATGAAGATGGAATTTTGAAATTTAGGAAGAGACTTTTTGTTCCCAATATATCTGAATTGTAAGGGGAATTTTTTGATGATTCTCATAGCTCCAATTTCTCTATATACCCTGGGAGCACCAAAATGTATAGAGATTTGAAGGAACATTTTTTGTGGGACAACATGAAGAGGGAGATTGTTGGTTTTGTGTCAAGATGTATGGTTTGTCAACAAGTGAAAGCTTGAAGGAAACAGCCTGGAAGAGTCATGCAACCTCTTCCCATACCAGAGTGGAAATGGGATTATATCACGATGGACTTTTTCATGGGACTACCAAAGACTCCTAGAAGAAACAATGCAATATGCATCATTGTAGATCATCTTACCAATTCAGCACACTTTCTTGCTATAAGGGAAGATGTACCACTTGAACAACTGGAAATTCTATATATTAATGAAGTTTTAAGGCTTCATGGAGTACCACTATCAATTGTTTCTAATCATGATCCCTGTTTTACATCAAGATTCTCAAAAAGTTTTCCGAAAGCCCTGGATACTGAACATCATTTGAGCACTGCCTACCACCCCCAAACTTATGGACAATAAAAATGGACTATTCAAACCTTAGAAGACATGTTGAAATCATTCTCACTAGTCTTTCAAGGTATATGGGGTCAATATTTACCTCGGGTAGAATTTTCCTATAACAATAGCTTCATTCAAGTATTCAGATGGCACCATATGAAGCGTTATATGGAAAGAGATGTCGCACACCAACCTGTTGGGATTATGTTGGTGAAAGAAAACTCATAGGTCCATAACATGTGGTTGAAACAATAGAAAAGGTGAAGGTAATCCAAACCCACATCAAAGAATCTCAAAGTAGGCAGAAGAGATATGCCGATAATCGAAGGAAGGATTTAGAATTCTAGGTAGGAGATCATGTTTTCGTGAAGGTATCTCCATGGAATGGTGTTATACGTTTTAGTAAGAAGGGTAAATTGAGTCCCAGGTACATCGGACCTTTCAAAATTTTAGAATGAATTTGGGTTGTAGGTTACCAGTTGGCAATGCCGCCAAGTCTCTCCAAAGATTACGATGTGTTCCATGTATCACTAATGAGAAAATAAATGTCTGACCCAACGCATGAGGAATCAGAACTGGAACCCAATATTTATTATTGCAAAGAACCTGTAAAGGTTCTTGATATAAGAGAACAAGTGGTGAGAAATTGGATGACTTGTCTAGTAAAGGTTCTATGGATAAACAATAAGATGGAAGGGGCAACATGGGAACCCGAGGAACTTATGATGAAGAAACACCTGAGTCTTTTTATGCTGTAATATTCTAGAAATTTCGAGAACAAAATTATTTGAAGGAGGGGAGAATGTAACACCTCAAGCTTCCACGGTACGCTTCTTTTTTAATAATACAATAGCGTGTGTTGTACGCAACTTCAAGTTCAAACACACTATAACCAATCAAACTAGCCGTTATGAATATTAATACCCACTTTTTACAATTTTATAAATTTTATCTTTCAAAATGGACTTCAGTTTTGGATTCAAAATATCAAAATTAGCTTAGGGTGAATTTTTGGTATTTTTTTGAAAACTATCAATTTTTGATGAATAGTGAAAAACACTGAGTTATTGGTTAAAACCAATTTTTTATTTAAATAGTTAGTTATTTTATTTAAATTTATTTTAGTTCAAAATTGACACCTAATACCTATATACGTTCAATTTAATTCATTAGGGTCATTTTATGATAAAAAATTTATTGAACTTTTCACCGTCTTTTACCCACCTCTTAGGAGAATTTGCAAATTCACATAAAACATAATTATACCACTTTTGTGAGTGGAATTTCAAAAATCCGAGGGACATGGTTGATATTAGTAAGTAAAAATTGGTTCAATGAGATGAAAATAATTTTTGGTGAATAGTAACTTTTTGCTTTTATTACCACGGTTAAAAGTAAATAGGGTAAGTAAGCGTAAAATGATATTATTAAGACCAAAACACATGTCCTAATTCTATTTGATAAGTATAATTCGACCAAAAACAGCCTTAGGAATAAAATATGAACATTTTTGGTCCACTTGGATTAGATTAGGACATTTATTATTATTTAATTCAAAGAACAGTTAAAAGAGTTAAAATCAATGTTTAATAACTAAAACATTTTTAATATGGGGTTATACATAAGATAAATTCTACTATAAATATTAATTAGAATTATAAAAAAATTTCCTAAATAATGGTATTTTATTTTTATTTTTTAGAAATAAATTAATATAAATTATTTATGACATAATGATGATGTAGTAATTACCTAATTAATGAAATATTAAAATAATTGACATTATAAATATCCAAATAAATGTAATTTTAGACTTTTTATGAATTCTAATAATGTTATATGTTAATATGTCATTATAAGGATGGTTAGATGAATATTTTCTAATTAATAATGCTGTTATGAATTTAGCAAAAACAAAAAACCAAATAGTGTCAAAATTGACATAAAAGAGTTTATAAAACAAATATTATATTATTAATTAATATTCTATTCCTAAAAATATATGGTTAGGCCAAAGGACATATATAATGATATTTGTATCATTAATGAACCACTTCGTTTTTTCTTGTACGTATATATTTTTTTATTAACCATTTAATATAAAAATACAAAGAGACATGGTAAATGAAAAACTATTTAACTAAGAGTTAAATATAAAAGATAAAGTTAATATACTAACCCAAACCTGTCTAAAACCTATTTTTTTGAGTGTTTTTCAACCCATACCCACCTTATAATTAAAATAATACACTTTTGAGGCATTAAAACCCGTAATTTATTTTATTATAAAATAATATTTCTTGCTTTTCCTTAGGTGTCCCTCACCCCTCTTCTAAAAGGGCACTCCCCCTTCTCCCTAATTCACACCTTCAAAGCCATTTGGCTTGGAAAACCTATGACCAAATATTCTCTCCACTATCCTCCCTTCATCTGAGAGGACTTTTTTTAGTCATAAAGCCAACTTATAGGTCCCTTTTGATCAAATCAAAAGGAAGAACCTGAAAAAGAGGTAAATATTTCATCACATCTTTCAAATTACTTTCTTCTTCCACTTCTTTTTTATTTGTTGTTTCCATTATAAAATAATAACTCCAGTATCTTATATATAATTTGATGTTATTATAAATATGGTACAACCAAATTCATTATTCTATCCATCCTTTGAATGAAATGTCACCATACGTGCGTATGTAAGGCTTACTGTCTCCACATCGTGGTGTAATTGTTATTCAATACATAATTATTTGGATGGGTTTACTAATGATGTGTAACTGATGTATATAATTAATATAACATGATAATGATTCTATATATATGATATACCATCCAATTATATATTATTTTAATATCAAAAGAATGATATTGTCTCTCGTAGGTACGTACGGATTACTGTCTCCATGAACGTGATGAGATTCATTCCCCATCGCATCCATTCAAGAATAATTTTCATTCGATTATAAAAAATAATTTTTAAGGACTTGATATCATTCTGGATATGAATAATATACATCTTATCCATAACAAACACAGCTTATGCAACAAAACATATAAAAGAAAATGAGTATGTGAACACCCAAAATGACGATGATACTAAAATATTATTAACAAAGAAATATTATAAGATCATATATGATATCATATTTTTGTATATGATTATTGTATAATTTAATAAAAATTATCTAACTATTATACAAAATTTTAACCTACCCTCAACCAAGTAAAAGTACAAGGTAAGGGTTTATTTCACAATCTCTTCATTATAAGAGATTGTTTATATGTAATTATCTATTGGGACCTCTTTATCATCCACATCCATGTTTCATAAAAATGTATTTCAAAACATTCTTATTAAATTATAAACTATGGATTAAAATCATTTATACCCTTGTTTGAATTTTACAATATGTTTACAAAGAAATATTTCTATCATTTTCAAAACAAGGTCCTTTTTAACCTCTTAGATAAAATTAAGGTAAGAATGTCGTTTTTTAACTTATATGGTGGGTGCGGCTATTTTCCGCCATTATAAAATCATCAAATCTTATCTTAAAATATTATAAGAATATTTTTGAAGTAAATGTTTTCTTTATAATTATGTTACTTTTAAATGATTTAAAAAAATATATATTTCTCTCAAATAGTTTTGATTTCATATATATCAACATCCGTTGATGCATTTTAAGATTATTTTAAGTTGATTTATTATGATACAAAACTTCTATATTATATTGAAGGTTTTGTGATATGTTTGACTATGGATGTGTAATTTTTATACCATTCTTTGTTTATCGAGAAAGTATTGACATTTAGTATTCTAGTTTTAATACGAATGATTATGTTATGTTTAAACCTATTCATATGAGAAATGCATTGAACTTAGTATGTGACGGGTGGAGCCCGCTATATCTCCTCGATGCATCGGTAGGTCTCATGAGACAAACTTTTGTCTTGGCATAAGGCATTGAAAAAATATTATTTGTAGTCTTGGCACAAGGCCTTGACTATGTGGTTATGATAGTCTGGAATTATGCATTTCATCATTATGAAAGTGGTTATTGATATTGCATGTGTTTATTCGACTAGTAGAATGTCCATTTGAATAAGTAAATGGCTTTATTTCATTTTATTTTTTCCATACCATGCTGAAGTTCAAGTTTCAAAGGCTTTTGTTTTAGTTATACATTGCCTTAAAATTTTATTCTTATTTATTATAGTTTCCTGTATATTGTTATCCTTACTGAGAATCTGATCTCACCCCTTTCTATGTTTTATTTTCCTAAGGACGAGAAAAAGACTGACCAGTAGGGATAGTCTAAGGGTCTATTAGTGTAGACTATGGAGACAATGTTGTTTCAGTTTTTCACTTTATCATGTAATGTAAGACTTATGAATGTATCTAGTGTTTCCAAGGCTACCGAACTAATCGGTCTTTCAAGATTTGATCTTTTATGATCATGATAATGTTATGTAATATTGCATCGACTCTAGGTAACTGGGGTCAGGGTGTTATATTGTTTCAGTCAGTAGTTGAGAATACCTATATGGAATGATTTTTCGGTTGGTGTTGAGGATCCCTTGTGGAGGGTCTCCTTATTTTCAGGTGGTCATGGGTGTGATTTTTATTTTGGATTCTCCTTTGGTCGGGTTGTTGACCAAGGACCAATTGGATGATGTTGAGGTCTAATTTGGATTTTTAGCACTGGGTGTTTCCCATGCATTTAGATGAGCTAGAGGAACACCTTATTTCATGCCATGAGCTTTTTGTGGCCTTTTGTAAAGTTGAGGCTATTTCTGAAAAAATGGCTAGAGATAATGGGTGAATCAGGGGAGTTATATGGTGGGACATTCATTATGTTGTGGCCCTGGGGACATTGTGAGCCCCAAGATTGGTTTGACACTGAGGTGGGTCAAGGAGAGCCCATGGTTGATTCTTTGTTTTATTATGATATCCAATGTTTTTTCGTTTCACTGTTCATATTTTATAAGAGTGGGTTAGGTTTTCTAATTTACCTATTTAGATAGTTGGTTCATTGTTGGATCATCCTACATTCAGTTGGCCTTTAGTCATAATGTTTGAAGAAACTTTTCATTAAGACTACAATTTGAGGATGAGGGTCTTGGGATATCGTTGATCGGGCATTGGCCTTGTGTGTGATGTGGTTATATTCTTTATTTTTTTTTTCTATTATTAGAGGTTTGTATGGAGCTAATGGAGAATCTAGATGACTTAAAACACCATCTTGTTGAGGTATTGACCTGACTAGTATAGCTTTATGGTAATGATATTTTGATGAACTACAAATTTTGGTTTTGTTTACCAGGGATTATTTATTCTTCTTAGGTTGTGGGTGATTTGTGACCCTAGTTTTTTTATATCTATTTGATTATTCATTCGAGTCCATAGTTTGATCTGAAAAGTTTTGTAAGACCTTCAAGACTGATAGATTTTATAGCGGTCAACTTAGATGTTCTTATTGCGAGTTTATATAATTTTTTGTGGTCCTATTACCCATTAGATGATCATTTTTTGTGTAGAATCATATAGCTATTCCTTGATGATTGGAATTCATTCTTGTTGTGTGTATATATCTTGGATCACTAATGTAAATTTGGTGGATTCATTGATTTTTGTGTGGCTAGGTGGGCCACATTATTTAAATCCTCTGTTAGGAGCTAGAGAGGGGGTGGATTTTCCATGGGATTTAGGATTGAACATGATTGTTGGACTATTTCTTGTTTTTTCCCAATTTTCAAGATTTTTCTTTCACACTTGTTGTCGTTACATTTTTTTTGAGTATGGGTATATCAAGTGTGCATTCTGTTTCAATGAAAATTGATTTATATTTCCTCTACTGGGGGTGGCCAAATAATTTTTATTTTTCACACCCTGTACTTGCACCTCACTATGTCAATAGACCTGATATCTTATTTCAGTTTATATCACATTGTGTAAATTTAATATGGCTAGGACCCAATGTTTTTTGATTGATTAGAGCTGATTGGGTGGAGTCTCAATATTAGGAAGGTGGGGCTTGAGCATTGTAAATACAGATTTTGTTGTTTGGATCAATGTTTATAGTTTTCCTATTTGTATATATTTTTATTTTTTTAATTTTTTGTATGTGGTAGGCCTAGTGGGTGATTAATTATTTTATGTGTTTCATGCTTTGATATTATGTATGTTGTATTTTAGTTATTATAGAATGCTTCTACTTGTGTTATTTTTTATGTGTACTATAATATTGATATTTTTTTATGATTTTTTTATCTTCTGTTATCTTTTCAATTTGAAAAGATTTTATAGTCTCTCCATTTCACCTTATAGAACCTTATTGTTGGTCAAAATCCCTTGAATCCTAAAATTTACAATTTAAGCCTTATGTCAAGATAGATCGAGTGGCGTGTGGGGTCTACAGGGTATGGTACATTAAAAAATTTTATTAATGAAGCTTTGGTTTTATTATTTGAGGAGCTTCAAGACATGTGGTCTATAAATATGTCAGAACATGTGATCGATATGGGACTAGTGTGTTTTGAACACAATTTTTGATAATAAGTCTAAGTTTCTAGGACATTGGATTTCTCTTCTAGGAATTCATTTTAACAGTTTCATGATTTCAACTTTCATATTGACATTGAGTTTGTGGAATTATTATTTTGTATGGTTTTTGAATCTTAGCCTATGTAAAAGAGTTAATTATTCATGAATCCTTCAAGGAGTGTAGGATTCACCTGAAATTTTTCTATCTGTGGTTTTTTATAGTTTATTTCGATGACAAGTCATGCAGATTATGTGGTAATAGGGTTGAAAGTGTTGTAGATTTAGTACCTGAATCGAGGTAGTCATGGAGACCACTGCTGGTTGGGGAGGGCTCTAAGTGCCCTATTGGTTTCTTGATAAGGGAAAGGATGACTGTTGTATCTTGGTTATGGGATTAATTTTTCCATCTTTGGTGGTTACCATGATGTACTAGTAATTTTTTCATTAAGAGGGAGTTGTTTTTTGCATGTGTTATCAGATCGTCTTACGGTGGGGCCCATGTACACAGAGTCGTCAATGAATTTGGTGAGTGTCGACGGGTTTCCTTGGTGGGTCTGTTGATTTATTCTTTCACTAGGATATGGTTTTTCAAAAGGATTCCTAGTGTTTCAGAAGAGGAGTGTTACGAGTGATCAATGTCTTATGGCTGCCTTGAGATGGTAGGTTTCGTTAGAACCCTATCCCTACTCAATTTTGGTTTCTCCTTGGTTATTATAGTGAGATATTGATTAGATGATTTCATATTTGGATTGACAACAATGTGGAGGGTTGTTGGAGGTTTTTTGGCATGTTAATGTAGTTTTATAAGACTCAGATCATGTGAGCATGATTCATGTTGTGTGCCCGATGAGTGGAGTAACTGAATCCTTGTGGTGGGGAGTTCACCATATGCTATTGTAGTTTCTAATCCTTGTGTTAGTGTTTTGTGGATGGATGTTTTTTAGGTTTCCATTTTTGGGTTTAGGTATGAACAGTTTTACCAAGTCTATCTATTACATGTAGTGATGGAAATATAATGGCCCACATGGTTTCTCATTGGGAAGTATGGAAATGGAAGGATATACTACTATGGTGGGGAAAATTATATCAGTATTAATGGAATATCCCTCTTTCAAGAAGAGAGTTTTGGTTAATTTAATATCATCCATTTGATATTCAAGATAGCATTGGTTATTCTAGTTCTTTTTGGAGAGAAAGTCCATTGGTTGTCCACCGAGGCTTCTCAGGGGTGAGAAGTTTTTGTGGAGGAGATTTTGTGGTGACTTGCATCATCACATGTTGTCAAAATCAAGGGAAATTTATGGTCTATTACTCTCTAGAGTTTTCAAGGTATAAATAGTAATTTCTACTCTATTATGATATTAAATAATTTTTCTAACAATTCTTTTTGTCCCAGAACATGGAATTTAACCTAGGATAAGAGTTTGGTTGAAATCTATGTCGTTCTAATTTTCTTGGAATATTTAATATTTAATTAATTTAATTTTACTTTATTATCACATGTTCATTCAAATGTATATTTTAAATGGAGCATTGGATAGAGATTCTATCTCCACTTTTTAGTCCAAAAAGGGTTACTTTACTAGGTAGGGAATATCCTTAGGTCACGCACTAGGGCCAGGCATGGACCACCTTTTTGTGTTCTTTTCTTTTTCCTTTTTTTAATTATTATTTATTTTCCATTGTATTTTAATGTACACCCCATGGGATGCCTTTAAAATAGATGGGGGAGGTCTAGGGAGAGAATAGGGAGAGGGAAATAAGGAGGGGTTACCACTGAGCTTGGGTCATGCAATATTATCATGTGGTAGTTTCCAATCAAAGATCATACTAAAGATTAAGAAGATTCCACCTGATGGAAGAAGCATTTTATGATTTCTACAAAAATTCTCATTGTTAAGTTGTATACCATTTTAAAATCCATTTATGGGTTTTTTGGGGCAAATTTTTGGTGGATCTGTAAATTTTAGGGAGAAATGTGGGGTTTAGGTAAATTTTAGGGGTTTTTTATTTTGGAAAACTACTATAAACAATGTGTGGTTTTTCAAACGCATGGAGAGTGTTCATTATATTCAAATAAGATTATTTTTTTGGGTCTGAGCGCCGTATACCATGGGTACACTTTGTGTAGTAGGCTTGAGCCTATGACTGAGTGCTCGACCAAACACCCCATGTGGGGGTACATATCCATGTACTATACTTGGCCATTACCCATGTGGGGTGAACGCCATACAGGATCACATTGCTAGAATGGATACATGGCTAGGTACATGGATGGGTACCCATCTAGGGGATCACTCCATATACTAGTGGTACACACCATGTACTCATGAGTTTTACGCACCGAGTGGGTTGAGGTACACTAGAAGGAACCCATTTTGGGGTGCACACAATGTGCCAGGAGGCACATATCATGTACTTATGACATGTTAAAACTGAGTGGATAGATAAAAATGGATAAAGAGGACTTCTTGGGTTACACACCATGTAAAAAACTTGTACTTTTACTGCCTTTATCCATTTGTTAGGTTTTTTCACCCAAAGTTTGAATTAGACTTGTGAGTAGTTCATTCTAAAAAAAATTACATGTAGATCACAATGGTGATATCATTTTGGTATTTAGACACTGTTTGGATGTTGTTTTGGACTATGCGGGTTTAGTATGAGGATATCATTGTGATGGCTCTAGATTCCTCCCATGGGTTGGATTGTGAGCTACAATGATCGTGTGAGGGATGTGAGGTTGTTATTTGGGAATGGAGTGTGGAAATTATGTAGTGTTTTTTAGGTTCATTGGATATATTCTGGTAGGCAGAATCAAGTGGTATATTTTAGGAGATCCTAGTTGACCTTATGTGTCAGGAGAAACATCTCAATGAAGGTGATGTTATGGATTAGATCTCAGGTTTGGGGACTAGATCTACTGTAGCCTTTGGAATATGTTGACACCTTTATTTGGAGGTTATGGTCGGGTGCCATTATGATTATGAGGTGAGTCTATGGGAATCTTGAGGATGCCCTTGTGGGACAGTTTCTAATTAGGTGATTTGTGGTTTCCATAGTCATCTATTGAGATTTACAATTTAGAATGTTTTGTTTCTTCTTCTGATGAGAATACCTTGTTGGGGGACTCATACTTTTTTAGTGTCCATTAGTATTTTTGTGGATTCTCCAATTAGTGGGATTGTGATTTGTTATTCCCCTTTGGATGCATAGATGATTGAGGATTAGTTTGAGTCTGTTCTGGGCCATTTGGGGTGTTTTATCATTGGGCATGTGTCATGTTTTTTAATGTTCTAGAGGAACCCCTCATAGGGATCCCTACTGTTTTTGTGTCTTTTTGGTTGTTTGAGGTTGTTTCTAGGGGTATGGCCTAAGAGATTGGGTGCATTTGGGTAGTCCCGTTATGGATGTCACTTTATGTTGGGGCCCTTGGGATTTTGTGATCCTCAAGTTTGGTTTGAACCTGATGTGGGTTTTGGAGAGCCCATTGTGGAAACTTTATTTGATTTTGAGATCCATGGTGTTTTGGGAGCCCCATGATTATTGGATGAGAGTGGATCAACAATGTTAGTTCAGTTGTTTCGATGGTGGGTTTGATGATGGATTATTGTGTGTTCATCTTAACTTTGTACATAATGCTTGAGTCATTTTCTAATCTGCCCTATGGTTTTAAGAGGATTCCCTTATGATATATTAGATCATGCATTATCCTTGAGTGTTATTATGTTATTTCCTCTGTTATATGACTATTGTTAGATAAGCATAGGTAGCTGTTGGATGATCAAGATTCATGAAACCCCCATCTATTTGAATGTTAACTTTGACTAGTGTGTCTTTGGGGACATGATATAATGAGGCACTGAAAGAGTGGATTTTTTTATTCCATGGATGGTTTCTCATCATGGGGACATGGATGACCTATGCTCCCTATTTTTTATGGTAGGTATGAGAATTTTTGTGGGTCTGTAGTTTGTTACCAATTAATTCTATAGGACCTTTGTGACAACCAATTTTTCTATTTTTCAACCTCAATGTTAATTTCTCTAAATAAGATCATGTCATCGGAGTCCTAGTTCATGGTAGATGTAAATTATTCATTCATATGCCTATAGTTACACCATGGGGTATATAATTCATGCAAGTGTAATTTATAAATCATGGTGCTTATTTTTAGATCTGGAGGATATGTTGATTGTCATAAGGTTGGGTGAGGAAGGTGATTTAAATCCCTTAGAAGGGGATAGAGTTGGGGTAGGTTTTCCATGAGTTTTAGGATACAACCCACTAGATGGCTAATTTCTTATGATTGTTTTCCCTTATTTTTTAGTTTTTTTTTATAAGGAAACTGTGGTTAAATTTTATTTATGCTGGTTAGATCATGTGTGAAAGAAAATTTAATGAGAATATATATATAATTTTATCATTTTGGTGGACTATTGAGATTTATATCTCACTACCTATATATGAATCCTAGTGTTCCCTTAAAACTATTGTATCTGTCTTGGTTAGAGATCAGGTTTCATGAATGATGGTGAAGAGGCCTAGTGTTTCTTGTTCAAGTAGAGCCACATTTGTGGAGTCATAGGATCATGTTGGTGTAGCTCAATCATCATGGAGACCGGGTGTGTGGTTTGAATCATTGCTGAAATTAGGGGCAGTTTTATCTATTTTATGTTATTTTTTATTTTTTATATGTGTTCGATCTAGTGGAAAAATAGATATTTTATGTTTGTTTAAACTATGATATTCAATATGATGCATTCCCTTTATTATATCATGCTTCCATTTATTTTAAATTTTATGTGTACTATTATTAAAAAAATATATGTATGTTTTTTATATTTTTTCAATGTCATTTTCCTCTAAAAATAGGGTATAGTATCCCCAATAAACCTTATAGACCCTAACCACTTGTTAAAAACCACTGGTGTTCATGGAGGTGTGATTGAGGCCTTATGGAAAGGCAGATCAAGTAGTGTGTTATGTCAACATGGGTTAGTTCATTAAAAACATAAACATATTTATTTAATGACTTTGATCTTAATTGAAAAAAATGCAACAAAAACATAATGTGGGTTTATCAAGCTCCCCCATTATGTTTTTCTCCAATACTAGTACAAGAAAATGGAATTCCAATTTGTTATGTGTTTTTATATTTCCCTATTTCCTCATTAAATTATCTCATTTTATTTATCCCCCCTATTGATAATAAATTTTATGTTTAAAGAATTTAATAGTATTAATTCATAATTATGAAACATGCCATCAATGTTTCCACTCTATGTATATTTTATCCATTATTTGTATAAAAAACTATCTGGTTTTATATAGAAAACTTATATGTTTATTAAAAATTAAAAAATTGTATCAAATTATATTAATTACCATGAATAATTTAGAAGTTTTACCAATGTGTATAGTCTAAAAAAAGTTTCATTAATCAAAAAATTTATTTATTTTCAGAATAACAACATGAGTTATTAAACTCATCTGAATACATGGATTTTTAATATTCAACACTTGTAACATGTTTTGAAAATCTGATATGTGATTTCCTCACAAGTCTACATCATTTATGTTATTTTAAAAATAATTCCCCCATCATATTAGGATTTGATTCCTAAAAAGAAAATATTATTGGATAATAAGTCATATATTTTCAATGATAGATTTTCAACAAACTTCCATGATCCAAATTTTTTTGAATTGTGATCTTTTGGAATCTTATCAAGACATAACTCTACTTGCATCCATATCAATAGAGACACTCCATAAAGCTCTTCATCATGGTTGACCTTTTAATCGGATTATATTTACAATTATAGTAGATAAATAATACTTAGATAGTGGAATACATCAGATCCAGAATAGTTATTCATTATTTATTTGGATAACAATCCAACCATATGGTCTTTTTTACAGATCATGATTTATTGTTAATTTTTTGTATCAAGGACCACAAACTCAATAAAAAAGGGAATAATGTTGATCTATTTACTCATCAATGTGAGTATCTTAGATGGGAATTTAATTTATAGAAGTTTTTTTATTCCATTTTATCACAATGTTTAGATTAACTCTACATGTATACAATTCTTGATATCTATGTAGTCTTGGGAATCATGGATACGTTTACAGTCTTCTTTTTTGAGATATTTCTTTTATTATTATTTATCAAGTCACATGTATGACTTGGTGAAACAATCATATTTTTCAATATTTCATATTATGATATTAGAGTGTTTGGAAAAAAATTTGTGTCACTTCAACTTTCTTACTCCTCCCACATAACACTTATTAATTACATTGGTCAATATTTTTCAAAAACCTTTCATGAAATTTGGATTCATCACATGGAATCATATTTTTCCCTTTTTCAATAGAAAATTATTGTTCTTCTTCCACATTTTATATTTTATTAAATTGGTATATGTAAATGCTTAAGTGTTTTTGGTCGGGTGATCAACCTCTTTTATTTTAACATATGGATTATTATGAGAGTTATTATAAAAATTAATGTTTTTTTCATTTTTGACTTAATTTTCAGTCGGTAAAAGCATACATATATCAATTTTAATTTTCATAGATAAATAAATTGTATCCATAGATTGTCTTAATTAATACAATAAAAGAAATAATTCCACTATTCTCAAGTAATATTCATTCAATGGATAGGATTTTTATAAATTACACTTTTCACTTATTTTTATTTAAGGATAAATCTTTTACCTTAACCATTTTCTACTTGGAAATAATCTATTTTCCAAAATATATCATATTCTTTAACAAGTATTTCTATTATTGAACTGTATATTTATATGGCCTTCCTTTTTCACTTGATTTTTTAACACACTTAGGTGATTTATATAATAATTTATCAGACTTGTGGTCACACTAATTACAATATTCACAAAAATTGTCAATGGTTTTAAATTTATTTGAAAAATATAGATTTTATTAATTATTATGTAATATTTTCATCTTTCTAGAATTTATTCCCCGTGATATTGGCATTACCATTCTTAAATAGTTTGAAACAAAATTATAAAAACTATTTGTCATGTCCAAACATCTTACAATACCATGAATGGATCACAAATGTCAATATTTCATTTTTCATAGCAATCTAATTGGATTTTTATGGATGATTTTTTCTAACTTTTAATTCACTGAATTATATTATTTTGGGGAAAGAAACATTTTGTAATTATTTCAACCACCCTAGATATATTTTTGGTCTTTTCAACTATTTCGTTCATCCATATTTATCTATATTGTTAATTTATGCCTCTTTTAGGAATAATTTTTTTTATAAATATTATCTTTAGAGGTGGATGGTAACTTTTTATTTGGGACTACTATAGATTGATATTTATATGAACAAATGAAATAATTTCACTTGATTGAGATATTTTAATTTAATAATTTTTCTTGGAATTTCTTGTAGAAGAAACACTCTTTTCATCTTTTAATGACTGTAATAGTTGAGCTGTTTTTAGATTCTTCAATTTAACATAAATCTATGAACATATAATATTAATTTTTTTACACATACTACACTAATTTTACCTTTAAATAATGAATATATTACACATTCTCTATAGTTTTTAATATATTATTATCTTTGGTTCTATTAAATTACTATGCTCTTTGAATTTAGTTACAATGATTTGCAAAGGTGTACTCGTGATAACAACTACCACATAAAATTCACCATTATTTTCTATCATCCCCATCAAGACATATTATTTCTATTAAATTACACTTATTAATTACATCATAAGTATGGAAGATTTATTTTTGAGTTCTAAATTCCATTTTCTTCTGGATTCAACTTGAGTGGTGAGATTTTTTAACACTAGTTTACTTTAGTGAATAGTTTCACCTTCATCTTGTATACTCCCTCTACGTATACATGGATTATCAGAAAAACTGTCTAAAAAATAATTTATAGTTACTTCAATTTCTTATATGTGATATAAGGAACTTAAGGTAGAGGATTAAATATTCTTCTTTTTATTTTACATGTTATAAAAATCATTAGTATTCATTCATGGTAAGATCTCAAGATTATTATAACATGTATAATTTGGATTTCTCATTCCTTTCACAATAATTAAGTGCTCTTAATATTTCTCAAAAAACTCTTAATTATACTCTTTTTAATCCTAGAAAATATAATTAACTTGATTAGTCTTCCTTCTAACCCAGTATACATCGTAGTCTATAACATTTCCTGATGGACATTTCTAATTCCCATGGGCTACTGACAAGATCATAGGAATCACAAGAAAACCATTGGGAATAGTTTTTCTCAAAACCATGGTAAAAAATAGTGTAAAATAATAATTTTAATACAAAAAATAAACCTATATAAAAATCAGAAACAAAAGAAATAATCCAAAAGAAGGAAGAAAACCTGACCAACTTAAGATGAGACATAAAACACCTCCACCCAATCTCTGTATGCTAGCCACAATGAAAAAATGGGATCCAACTAGGATCCAAGGTCCTGAAATATATGTTTGTTAGCTAAGAATCCATATAAGTCACCACAACCCAGTGAAACTATGAACTTTTATTCATAAGAAAAAAAATTAATATTTTTTCAAAATAAAATACTAAATTGAATTTTCAAGTTTGACACATAAGAAAAACTAAATGAATCCATATTCATAATTTGAATGCATCACCTTTTTATTTATAAAATTAAACAAGCACATTTTTGAAAAAATGTCACTAAATAAATCCGCCTTTAGATCAATACCCATTATGGAATCTACCTTAAAAATTAACACACAAGTTCCTTTAATTTTCAAAAAAAAAATATTTAACAAAACATTTTTTAAAACTCATTTTAAATGGAAGAAAATGAACAAACACCCAGGTCAGGAAACCCAAGTAAGAACCCCACATATATCTCTAGGCTATAAAAATCTGAGAATAACAACATCATGTAATTAATAGTCAAAATGGGTATAACATATATCATCATAACGAACATATAACTATATAACTGAATGAAGTATAAAATCCAAGCCAATATTAGTAATGTGACCTTAGAGCTCTAACCTAAAGGGTATAGTGTGAGGGAGTAATAAAGTGTGTTTTCGTGCTATGAAATGGAATCTCTCATGGTATTTCTAGGACCCACCTATAATATCTCTCACGGTCTCTAGACAATAGACAAGGAAGCTGACATGTTCCTCACACCCAAAGCCTCTCGTGGTCCCTTAAAAACCAAAATGGTTGCTCACTTGGTCCTCCCACTAATTTATCTCATACTCTAATGGAAAAAACCTCACTCACACTCTAGAAAACCCATTTGATACTTCACTCCACACAATCACTAGAAAGTGATCACATCCACAGACCATATCACTATCCATTGTAAAAAACATTCCCATTTTAAAAACACTTTCAATCAATTTATATCCATTTCTAAAATTATTTTTAGAAATATATTTAAGATCAGAAGACCTCTTAATCCCCTTCATAAAACACATTCTGGGAATACAATACACACTCATTTATAAGACAATGGAATACGCCCATACAACTAAATCATTTCAATGTCACCCATACACAATGGACACATTGATTAAAAATCGAAAACATTTCAAAAGGACATAATTTCCACTACACACATTATAAAACACCACTTAAAACATCTTTAAGAGTCCCATTGAAACAACAATTTTCATTCTAAATATTCAAAACTACCCTTCAATAAGGGTCCTTCTCTTTGAAAACAAAAACAATTCCAAAGGTACAACCAATAAAAAAATTAGAGAAATCCACCATGAAATATCACAAGGGGTAATAATAGATACATTCTAAATAATCATTTTAAATAATACTAAAACCCCCTTTAACATCACATTGATATTAACATCTCCTTTTAAAATCAGGTTCCCTTTAGAAGAAATGTTTTCATTAATTAAAAACCAAAACCTGGTCAAAACCACCTTCACCTCATGAAAACCATTTCTAAAATCCATAATAGATTTTACAAGAAGATTATAATAATTTAATATATCAATTCAAAACACAAAACATGGAGATCAAATTAAATCCCATATATGCTAAAAAGAAAACACCAAGAAATAGTTCCAAAATATCTTGAGGGTAATGCATATATTTATTAAATCACAAAAATAGTATTTAGTAAGGCACATGGATACAATAATTTCAAAATGAAACAATTTCATTTTAACACGTACCTCATAGGAGAAGAAGACAAATCTGAAACACCTCAACACTCGATGCATTCAATGATGACCACTTAAATCCATCCTTTATCTCTTCCACACATATAATACTTCACATGTATATAAAGAAACATAGCCCCAATATACATATTTATTTTACCATAATTGAATATTTATAAGGGGATCCTTTCATATATTCCTAAACAATTATATACGAGTAAGCCCCTTGAATCCACCCTTGCCCCTACATGCATATGGCCATATACGTATATGTTAATTAATATGAGAAAACATTTACCAATTTCTGAAATTGAAATCATAACTAGTGAATATCAATAAAAAGGGAACTCATATATATATGTGTCATTGTGTCTGTGTGTGTGTGTGTGTACATGCATACTTAAATATGAACATATGCACGAGTCACCTCCAAAAACTCACAGATAATCCTAAGAAATGAAGAGGCATCCAAAAATGACCAAATCCGCAAATAAATGTTTTCCAAAAAATATGAAAAAAACAAACATCAGATGGTCACAAGTGAATTGATATGGACCTAAAAACTTCACCTTCGATGATAGACTCCAAAACAAGCGAGAAGAGGTCCCAAGAGACCCATCACATGCCCTATCCCTAAAAGAAACCCAAAACAATTGATCCAACCGATAACCTAGGTTTATTCGAAAAAAATAGTTCAACTATAAAGATAAATAATGGTGGAATAAATAAATATAATTTCATGAATGAGATGAAACACTCACCATAGACGATCATAGAAAGTATTGGCAGATAAAATGGCCACAAATCGAGGCCATAAGAAGAGGGGTTGGTGTAGAACCATATATTAATAGAGTGGAGGGAGTCACATGGAAGGGATATGTATAAGATGAGAGAAAAAAAATGGAGAATAAAGGAAAATTATAAAATAAATAAATAAATATAATTTTTATTTTCATGAAGTATTGCACAGTTTGAACATGTTTTACCTATCTATTCACCAACAATGTTGTCACAACAAGAAATGAATGATCCACCACAAGGCTACACATTGGAAAGTAACATGGTTAGATAAATTGTTCCCAAATCATTCAAAACAACATTATCCCAATAAATTACCCTCGCACATGGTTATCACACGATTACTAATAAACATGCACAATACCATTTCCCTTGAAATTTTTAAAATTTTCCCCAAAAATTATAGGTAACCCATCATAACTTAAAATAATATAAATAACTAACTAAATAAATAAGTAAATAAATTCATTTTATATGAATAGTGTCATAATATGCTAACCGTACCACTTTATTCCCTGAGAAAGTCTCAGTTCTATATGGAGATCCACATGGGAACATATTTTTAGAGCACATCCCCAAAAGAACTATAAATCCTAAGACAACCAATTTCTTAAGATAATACTCTAATGATTTAATATATAAAATAAATAGAGACAAATGTCCATCTCCCCAACATTTAGAATTGATTTAATTAGTGGAACTGTCGACAACCTCTTTCCTTAGAAGAAAAAAACACCAAGTGATCACATTTAAAATATTTCCTATGGGAATCAAAAAACACCATCTGGTAAAGCTAACCCAAAACAAGTAGCTCAAAACCACAAGGAGAGAACAATCATTAGACGTCCGAAAGGACCAAAAACCAGATCAATAAAATTAATGGTTTCCAATACCAATGATTGTAAAAATTTGTGATGTGCCTCATTAATAAACAACTAGGATTTCAAGCTAATGTTTTCATTCAAAATATGAGGGTGTCCAAATCCAAATCCATAAAATACCATCTCATGTTAATTATTCATGAAACATAACATAGTGGCATCAAAAACCCAACTATAAATAAACTACACCCTATGTATATATATAAGCACTCTAGGGTCTCTCCCAAGTATGAAGGAAGGTGTACAAGCGGATACATGATTTACATCACACAACAGAAATATCAAACATCATCAAGAAGTGAGGTACAGACAATACCTAAAAGAGAAACCACCTACAATGAGAAATAAAAGAAGAACCCAGAATTTTTTATCATTTACCAACCTCAAATTTCTCTAAAAGAACCAATTAAACCTTCTAAACTCAAGCTCAAAAAATAAAATCCAAGAAAATGTAATCCTCCCTGTTAAAAAAAACTATCCTCACAAGTCTATAGCACTAAACCCAATAATCTCAAAGGGATATTATATATATAATGCTTCAGATAAAACCAAAACACTACACTCCAAGAAGGAAACCACACGCCATTCCATTCAGAGTATGGGGAAGTATAAACATAATGTGGAAGAAACCCTATGATAACCTCTCTACATTACAGTATATCTTTCAATGATGTTTACATCAAACAACGTGGGACATAAATCAATATATGATCTCATCCCCTAAAATCACACCAACATGTACCAAAAAACACAAGGGATAAAACAAAACACAAGATTCATAAAAATAAATTATTATTACTAAAATCATATTTTGAAAACTAAATTCAAAAAAATCACCTCTTTTTTTAAACTAAAAATATAATTTTATGTTAAAAAAACAAAACCTTTAATTTCCATTTAAAATAGTTTCCAAGACACTTACCCCTATGAAATACACCCAAAATGGGTAAAAGTTTAATTTGGAAAACATTGTTTTCCATTGAAATTGGAAACCCAACCTATAAACTCGAGGTGCACTTGGTTACAATATAAACCACATAGAAAAATGTTTTTCAACTTCCAAATTAAATTAACTACTTCAAAAAATTATCATATCACCCTCATTTTACCGACAATATGTGAGACCTTGTTTTGAAATATAAAACGTATTTCCTTATAAAATTTATTTTTCACCCCACATGTAGAAAAAATAGAAAAGATCCATAACACCATCATCAAAATAAACCCATGGATTCAAATATATCACAAGACCAACCATGACCCCTATTTATTTTCCCCAACAAACTAAAAATCCATGTGTCAAGTGATCTAAATAAAATATTAACCAGGATGTGAAACCATACTCGAATTGGAAACATGGTTGACAACCACATTATAATCATGAATTGGTTCTTAGAGAGTGTCCAAAATAAATTTCTTGTTTTACACATGGTTTTTCATGCCCTATGAACCAACCATGCATCTTTAATTCATTTTCTATCATAATCCCAAAATCTAATATTACCTCCAAGACAACTCAACTATTCCAATAAGGATCAAAACAACACCACTATAGGCATTAAACATAATCCAACAACACTATAGAATAGAAACCATAATCAACGTAAAAATATTAATAACCCATGGAAACATAAGGATCGGGGTGAGAAATTGCTTAGAACACTCTCCCTAAACAAACATATCATGTCCTAATAAATTCTACATCAATATTACCATAACACCCCAACAAAAAGGGTGTTCATAAGTGTTAAGATCCTATGGAAAAGTATAACCTGTCTCTAGTAACATTTTATAACGAACTATCCCGGGCTACCATTTGACCCAACACCCAACCCAATCTGCAACATGGATCGAAGGGTGTTGCCGATCTTCATGGGATGGAGACAAGTACCTTGTAATCACATAATCTCCTTTGGGAATGGTTTTTCCAAAATCTTGAGCAAAAAAAATTATATAAAATAAATATTATATCCATAATAAACAAAACACACAAGAAGGTTATAAAGGAATCAAATTTAAATAAAGTGAATCATCAAAAAAGTGGATGAAGAACTAATCAACTCAAGACATGACCCAAAAATACCCACAAAAAACTCTTCTTTTCATCCATGATGAAAAAAATAGGATCTAACTAGGATCTAGGAAACTAAAAGATATATTCATGAGCTAAAAACCCATTAAGTCACCAAAACCCACTAAAACAATGTAATTGTCTTCATAAGAAAATTTATCAATACGTGTTTGTAAATAAACAACTAGGTTTGAATTTTCCAGTCTAACAAAAAAGAGAGCCCAAACATGTTCATATCCAGCATAAAAAATAATGTCCTTTTGTTTTCCAAAATTGAACACACATGTTTTAAAAAACAATTCCCCATCCAAATCCACCATTAAATCAACCACAATTTTGGAACACACCTTAAAACACTTGTACACAAGAGACATTAATTTTAAACATAGGTTGTACAACACTTATTTGAAAATTTATTTTTAAAAGAAGAAACCAAACAATCACACATGTAAACTTACAAAGATGGATCCCCACATAAATTATGATGTCTAATAAAGGATGGAATAACATTAGAATGTAATAAATGTCAAAATAGGCATAAAAAATCTCCTCGTAATGAAAATGGAACAATACAAATTCCTGAAGAATAAAATCCAAAATGGTATGAATAATGTGCTTATAGAGATATAACCTGAAGGGCCTAATCTGATTGAGTAATCAATCCTATTATCTAGATAATAAATAGATGCTATCATGGTTTTCCCTGGGCCAAAATCCAAGAGCTCTATTGGTCTCTTGAAAAATGACATGGAAACACACACTGACTTTCCACTCAATGGATCTCAATATCCCTTGGGAAAAATGGATTCTTGTATTGTGGGCCCTCTGAATAGTCTCATTTTACTCCAAAAAATCCCCTCATTCACACTTTGGTTAACACTTATGCTACTCTATTCTATAAATTCACATTCATGGTTTCATATCTAAAATCCATATCCCAAATAATTTTCAAGAACAATCCCATTTTCAGAATTCATTCCAGAAGGTAAAACCAATTAAAAATATTTTTTGGAAATCAATTTTAGATTACAAGACTTTTTATTTCTTTTAATAAAACATTCATTGGTCATACAAGCCTCGCCCATTTAGTAATTCATGGACAACTCCCATATAGTAAAAAAAATTTAATTCACCCTTCCACAAGGGTTACCTTCATTGAAAATCCAAAACACAGATAAATGCCTAAATTTCAATCACACGCTTTATAAATCACCACTTAAAAGATCTTTAATATTATTATTGATATACCTAATTTCATTTAAAAAATTCATAGAAATCCTTCAATAAGGGAATACCACTTTGAAAAAAAATGTAAAAAAGGATAAATAATTCCATAAAACCATTAAATCAAGCCACCATGTAATTTCACAAGGGATAATAACAAATTGATTCTGAATAACCATTTGAAATAAAACTGAAACTCCTTTTAATTCCCTTTGAGGAAAACAAATCCATTTAAAGTAAAATTCTAATTAAAACCAATTTTTTCACCCACTGAAAACCAAAACCGTGTTAAAAACCCTTTTACCAGATGAAATAAATTTCAAAAATCGATAAGGAAATTAAAAATAAGAATAGATTAATTAATTATTCTAATTTGAAATAGAAAACATAGAGTTCACATGAAAACCCACTTATTCCATGTCCAAAGAACAATGAAATGGTTCAAAAACAACAAGAGTCTTTCAAATATATTTTAACTTTCACAAATTGGGAATTTTAGATGGTATAAATTTATAGATATTTAAAAATGAAGAAATTACATAGTAACACCTACTTAAAAAGAGAATAATAACAAGCCAAAATACCTTACCACTTGACTATTTTAACGATGACTGCTCAAATATCTCCATGTCTGCTTCCGCGCATATGCACCTTTATATATATATATATAAGGATACCCATACCCAATATAAATATTCCAATTACCACAATTGAATATTTCTAAGGGTATTCTTACATATACTCATAAACTTATATATATTAGTTAGCCACTTGAATCCACCTTTCCATTGACATGCATATGCCCATATACATATAATTATATTTATATGAGATCACCTATCTTCATTTCAACTATTGACACCACCATTGGTGAATATCCAAAAAGGGGTAACTCATATATATATACATACTTATTCACATACATATGGGTCACCATCAACGAACTGAAATGAATCCTAAACAACCAAGAAGGAAACATAGATCACAAAAAGCTAAAAATAAAATTTGGCTAAATAATGAAGGAATAAAAAACCAACTTCAAACATCGATGGGAAAACTGAAATAGACCTAAATACATTACATTTAGGTGAGGATTCAAGAACCTTTGAGAAGCCCTGAAAGATCCATTACACCCCTAATAATGGAAGAAATTTAAAAAATTGGGTCATCTCCAAAGCTAGTATTGAGCTAAAAAAATGTGGCTGAGGGGGAAGAGTAAAGACATCTCCTTATTGATATAGAGGATGATATAGGACAAGAAACTCTGAATGGAGATGATCACAATAATAATCATTCCAAAAAGATCCAAAAATTGATTCGAAGGGAAGTGGGGTGGTGCAAAAATATGGAGTAATGGAGG
Organism: Viscum album; assembly: GCA_963277665.1. Lineage (NCBI taxonomy): Eukaryota > Viridiplantae > Streptophyta > Magnoliopsida > Santalales > Viscaceae > Viscum > Viscum album. Next base: position 714,543,554 of record OY728133.1, on the reverse strand, counting down.
GGAAGTTTTCACATAGTAGGTATATGGTTAGGAGGAGAGAAAAGAAAAAAAATAGTGTAGAGAAAAGGTTGAAAAGAAAAAAATATATTTTTACTGGGAAAATAAATTGATTTATAAAAAATGTGCATCAACTAGGATTTCCCTACTGGAAAATCAAGAGGCCCTACATGGGTACCCCTAGGCAAGTCACACAGTAGATAAAACCTCAGTCCAACTATGCTAAACATAATTTCCTTAATGATATAACCTCGCCCAATGGTTCCTCATGGTTACTCATAACCATGCACAACACATGCACAATAATATTTCCCTTAAAAATTTTAATATATCCTCATGATATTAATATGAACCTGCGAAGTCTTAAAATTTAATTAATTAATTAATTAATTAAGCCGCCATGATAGGGAATTTTTCATAGAATTTGTGAAAATAAGATCAATAATTGATAAAATTCCCCTATGTTTTCACTTTCTGTTGCCTTTAGAGGTGAAAAAAGCTCACATATATGATATTTTAGTGAATCTAATTAGATATGTGATTTTATGTTCTGATACCAATAGATAGGCTACCAATTGGATATGTCAACCCTAATGAGAGGAGTGGGGGATCGATCAGTGTTGTTATACTATTAAATCAATTTAAAAATTAATAATTTATCTAAAATTCACTAATTCCATGAATTGATCTATATATTTACTTATATAATCATTGGTATATATGAATGTATATAAAAATAGAAAATATATATAATCATAAAACTAGGTTCTATTAAAATGATCACCTCTATTTAGGATGAATACACCATTAGTGTATAGTGGTTTTATACAACTAACACAAATTTTCGTTCTTACTATTGAAAGAAGCAAGAACAATGGTATATAATTGGACTTGTTATCATGGAACAGACTAGGTATAAAGCATGAAATTAGTGTTTACTCCTATTTATAGAGATACATGATTCAACCTAATCCAAGTAAATTGTGATTAGTAACCAGATATGTTATTCTCTTGACCTAAATAATATAATATAATCCTTCTGTATGTGGCTATAATTATGGCTTCATCAAACATATTTATACTCTATAGTTATATAGTATCATATGATGGATTATCAATGTATTTATCCTGAAAATTATTAGTTGTGGTAAATTATGAGATCTTTTCTCCTCAATTATTTCTTGTTCTTTATCACATAGTAACATCATTTTCTTTGACACTAGATCTCATTTCTTCATTTTCCCTCAAAATAAAAAAAAATTATGAATGTAGATTATTGACTTCCATTATTTATTTGATACAGAAGGTCTTAAAAAGAGTTACTATATCAACTCTCTCCAAAATTTACTTTACATAATTCTTAAATATATTTTCTCATAAATCAATTGAACATTAACATTCATAATATTTGATACTACGAATATCTAAAAATCATGGTTTTTTATCTCCCAAACAAATAATTCATCAAAAACATTCAAATTTATCTTATTTAACAGTCCATGAATATAGTAAATACTTTTCATTAGATAATGCTAGGTAGCTTGTCTTATATGAAACAAAAAAACTAAAATGAAAACTCTGACACCTAAATAAAATAAATTTAATTAAATATGATAATTATATTATAATAATAAAATTCTAGGTGTGGTTATTAACAAGATGTAACCACATTATGAAAATGATCAAAAAATTCATGAAAATCAAATGTTATTTTATTTTTGAAAATACACCTCTTCAAACAAAATTGGTTTTGCACATTTAGTGCACTAATATGAAAAATTACTTCTTATCACTCTTAGAAAATTATTTTTGTATAATGGAATTTAAATTGAGAATTAGTGGGGTATAATTTATTTAAAATGTTTTATTTGATTATTTATCTTAAAATAATATTTCTAGGATTAAATATAATTAAATTGATAATGGTAAAACTATTATTTCTTAAAGAATTATTAGCATCATTTAATTTTTATAAAATAAAATAAATTAATATATTCTCAATAATGAACAAAATGTAGTTTTAAATAATTTGATAAATATATTAACACTCTTTTAGGCCATAATCAATTCTAAAAAATATTAAGATCACTTAATTATAAAAAAATATATATTTTCCCCACAAAATAGTTTTTCTATATATTAAAAGTATTAATTTAAAAGTACATATTTTCTTATTTAAAAAATTAACTTGGATTAAATTGATATTAAATATTGTTTTTTCATACCCAAATTTTGTAATATGGGTTATTTTTTATATTAAAACTAATATTACTTATTTAAAAACTAGTTACCTTGGTAAAAATGAAATTGGTCATACATAAAAATATAATGGTTAATGACTATAGAAATTTTCAAAACATATAATAAAATGAGATTTAGAGTTTTAGTAAAATATATACCACCCCACTCAACATTATTTCTCACATTTTGGTTTTTTTACTCTAGAATAGTTTCATTCTATTGTTGAAAAATAAAGGGTGTTCACAGACATCCCCTTTTCTTCACTTATATAATGGTAACACTTCCACAAAGTCATTCTACATCAATACCTTTTAATTTCATAATTAATCTCTCAAAATTATTTCCCTCCAATAATCCACTATCATGTTCAATAGAATATATTATCTATTATATATCTTAATTCCTCCATTTACATAAATATTTCGAAGTAGAATCTAACATTATCATTGAAATTTTTTCTTACTCGCTGGTATTATCTTTATAATATTCCTCTTAAATAAATTTAATATATACCATATTGTAATAATTTTTTTATTAATATAGTATTATTTTTTATATAAATATAGAAACCATTTTTAGTCATTTATACCGAAAAATAAAAACAAAAAAACATTGATCGTGTGTACGTGTGGATTACGACCACTACAGAATGATGTAGTTCTTAATTCGTAACTACCATTAGGGATAGTTAAAAAGGATATATTTTATTTATGAATATTATGAATAATCATAATTTAAATTTTGAAATATTTTTTTTATATAACAAAATTTTATCCCAATCCTGTCAAATGGAATCGTTAACCTTGCGCTAAATAAACTATCACATCCCTAAATGATGAATTTCATCTGTTTTAAAAAATTTATTTATGGTTCCAAGAATGAATTTAAATTAGATTTATTTTATTTATAACATTATTGATCATCTATAAAATCTGTAATAAAATTATATAAAAAATATCCTTGCTCGAAAAATCATTACAACACGCTCTTATTTGGGTGGATTTTTATTAACAATGTGAATAGTGTTATAAGATTTAAACCAGGAATTTTTAAGAAATATTACATAATATTATTATCATTTATTAATAATTAATTTAAGATATTTTTCTAATTATATATTTTAATTCTTAATTTTAAATATACTTATTCATATTTCACCTTTTAATCATTAAACACAATAGAACTAGTTCATTACAATTTTCATTTTCATGAACCATATCCATGTTTTTCATCCAAGGAAATGGAATATATTTAATCATTGAGAAAAAATGAATATTATATTTTTAATTGTCTAGAAATGATAAAATTTTGGATAATAATGAATAATAATTTGATTATTAAAAAATTAGTTCAAAACAAACAAGATTACTCACACCCAATATTGAAAATAGATAATAACAAACTAACATAAAAATAGATAATAATTATAAATAATATTAAAAAAATTGGAGATATTTATATGTTATTAATATAGTTTATTAATATATTTTTTTATTATAAAATAGGTTAGAAAACTTCAGAGTAACTAGGAATAAAATATATAGGGTTTTCTTAATTCAGCATATTTTCATATATCATAATGACTCATTTCTTATTATTGATTTAAAACATGAATTTATTATTTTCTATAATGATACTATAAATCCATATCTCTCTATATAATGTGAAAATTTTAATTCAAATCATTACCTTGATGAACGTATTCGTCAAAAAATTTTCTTTTATGAGAATAATATGCATCTGATTGAACGATTATTTCCACTCCTTTCCATATATCTATTTCCCTCCAATGTTTTTTAATGTGGAAACCTAGTTATTAATTATCCTTGGTGGCCTCTATATTATCCATCTATTTTTTTAACAAAATGTGTTGTTAACATTTCTGTGATTTGGGGTTTTCAATATTATTTAATCAAAATATTAAACATGTTTTCCATCCATTCATATTAAGAAATTTTGTATTTTACATTTCCTTTTTATAACATCTAAATATTTTCCATCATCTATTTTTAATGTTTTCTAAAAGTAAAAGCATTTTTAAATGTTTTAAATTCATCTTTTTGAAAATAAATTTTGAATATGATATGTAAATACTTTTTTTAGCAATGAAAAAAAATTAAAAAAACTATTTTATGGTTTCACAACCATTTATATCTTTATCATAAAAGAATTAATTGAATTGGAAATTATATTTCATGATTTATCCTATAATTTTATAAAGTGACACCCTTTTGGGTTCTATGTGTTTTTAGTATCAACCATTTAAATTCATGAGGTCAATTCTGGGTAATACTATTTGAAATTGTTATGAAACCAATTTTTATTTACCTGGGTTTTTAATTATGTAGTAGAATAAAATATTTTTTTACATGAGTTTTATTGATATGTAGTATGATTGATATGTTATAGAATACATATGTATGAATGATTATCAATGGAGTCCTATATAACCTTATAATGAATTGGTTAATGCTTTATATCTCATGAGATAATGTTTCTTGGGCCCTCTTGTATATGCTAAAAAATTAAACTATGGTCCTTATTGAATATCATATCAAATTAAATAATGATCATTAATGGTTATTCTCACAAACTAAAGCTTTTTAATTATTGGATATGCTCATAACATGATGATACCCAATTTTCTTGACCTAAGCGTCTTAGGATGGTGGTTTTCCCATGTGGCACCCTATCCACCTCTTCAGTGGGCAGGGATCAGCCTTCCAACTCTTTAAATTATGCATGGTACACTGGTTTCATCCTTCCATGGACACATTATGATGGTGGCCCTAAGTCCCAACAAATGTTGTGTTGGGACTGACACAGACTGTCCTCCACATTTTTGGGGTGACTTCCATATCTTCACTAAGTAAAAAAACATGAACCACAACCATGATGATCTCACTAATACGGTATATGACCCCCATGATTGGGTCATGACATTATCCAACCACCATCCCATGCATTCCCTCATCCATACCAAATCGTGGTCGTGAGTGTGTCTGCAAAATGGTCTACTTCCAACCAATCAGCATCCATGCATGGACAAGGGGATGCACTTTCCTCATCATCAGCATCATTGGTCCACCCACTCTCTCTTTATTGAAAACCAGTATAGTCCACCCCTCTCTCAGCGTTGAAAACCACCTCTTTGAAACCCACCCTTCATAGTGGAATTTTTCCTTTGATATTCTTCTGAGCGCGAAGATCTCTATCATTCCACCTCTATCATGACACCAAGATACTCTTCCCACACCACCAAGGTCCAACCATCAACATTCGACACAGATCACAATGAAAACATGGTCTTATACCACTTTTAAAGGGTTGAGAATCTCAGCACAGCAGATCACCCATGAAATACCCCAGCCCCCTCCTTGGTAAGAGGGGTTCATCCGTCTAACTCTTAAAATGATGTGAGGTTCATTGGTTTTGTCCTACCAGGGACTCATCAAGAGAGTGGACCCTACTACCAAACAAGGTGGTTTTCAGATTGAAATGCACCATCCTTTACATTTTTTTGGTTAATTACATATCTTTAATAAGGTAAAACCCACATGAACCACATCATTGGTGTTCTCGTAGTCATGGGAAAATATCCCCATAATTATGTCATGACACTATGGTTATGTTTATACACCCATATTATGCGTATTATTAGGATTATTTTATACTCTAATGGATCTTATTTATTAGCTCAATTTTTTAATGGAACGAGAGATTTTCTATATTATATGTATCCATTGAGGAAAATAAATAAATTTCACCGAATTTTGATATATGTTCTTTTACAAAAATCTCATTGAAATAGAGAAAAAACCCTTTTGATATATTATCATTCTATATCCATTAACCAGCTACCACTTATATATTTCCATGACCATTGATAAATAAATTTTCTTCAATATATGTATTCATGATAAAATATATCATGGATGAATTATTTTCCATACATTTAATCCATCTGGCCATTAAATCCCAATAAAGAAGAAAATATTCATTTCTGATTGATTTCACTATTATAGAGGAGTCACATTCAAACCAAAATTTTCCCCACCCTCATTTATTTTCCCACTTATATAACATTTATAATACCAATAATTTCGTCATTAAGATAATTCTTTAATCCACAAGTCCCATAGATAAACCCCATGAAATTATCATTGGTATTTCTGTAAATTTCCCCAAATACTAAAGTTCCTTGATTTCCCATGGATTCCCCATCCACATTTCATTTCATCTATCCATATAATAGAGTAATCCACCACACTATTAGATCTATAGAAGTTGGTTGATAGTTATATGAAATTCTAAGGCACATTAGGATTGAATATCACAGATTGAGTCATTACAGTGGAAATTTTATAGCGAATTGACATCTTTCATAGAAACCATAATTTTAACAAGTGAATATTTCATATTCAAAGGAATATTCTCATGAATTTGTTTTTTTTTCAAGTTTTCAAAATGACTTGAACAACATTTATACTAGATACTATAAGTATATTGTCAACCTTATGAGAAATACCATTCCCAAAAAATGTTTCAATATGATCCTAGATGATATCCATAGAATGAAATTTTATATAAAAAATATCAATAATTATATGAAAAAGTTTTACATATTAACTATAACTGAAAATAAAATTCTTGAGGTCTTCTATATGTGTATTTGATAGATCCCACTTTGAGCATAGAGAAATGCTAACACCTTATAAACTTGTGTCTGTTGGATGTGTGTAGTGTGCCAACATCCATTAAAGGATGAATCTAGTTGGAAGAGTTGACTTCCTTTTTAGAATGCCTATCTAGAATCTTGGATGACCTGTTGATTCATTAGAAAAATGTATCATGCAGGTAAGTTGTTTGATGTAGGAAGTTTTCCATATGATCATATCATAAATAATTATGAAATTGTGGTTAGAATACACTATATTAACATTAGTGGGAATAGAATCTAGAGTAATATTCATTTGTATATTAATAAAAACATTGATTAACAATAAATTATTAGAGTAATTTAAAATTTTAATGTGTTGTGAACTTGTCATGTTTCCAAAAAAACTGAGAGAGGAATTCTAATCGACTTGCCATTATGAATGATTCAAATTGATGGAATGGGAAGCATTGAGAGTAGGCCAAATAATGTAATCCATATTAATTATGTATGTACCTTTTATCCAATAAATAAATCTAATTATGAGGAATCCATGAACCTATATTTTTATCATTTATATGACTCAACATAAAATTTACCAAAAAGACTGATTAAGAAGGAAATTATTTTTAATACCATAACCACCTTAATCAAGTGATTGAAATCACTTCTTCAAGGAGATAGTGACAATTTTATATTGGAAGATCCTCCCTGTCTAGATAATGTTTTTACTTATTTTATTGATATTATTTATAAGGTAATACGACTATATATATACCATAAAAAAGTAAAAAATTAAAATATTGATTTCTTTCACAAGATAGGCACTACCAGCCAAGGATGAGGCTTTTCTAAACCAATAATCATACTATCTTCTAATATAGAAAACAATATTAGGGATGTAAAAATCTCAAGGTCTTCCTTAAAACATATGGATCTTCAAGGTATGTGAGTGGTTTAGTATACTGTTAAATGAAAATCTTATTTATCATGTTGACTTTCCTAGAAATATGAATGTGCTTTCCAATGTGGAGAAAAAAAATTATTCACCCATGTTTCCATACTATCTTGATTCATTTTTTATATTTTCACATGCCTTATTTTATGAGTCTGGTTTTATTATCAAATCTTTTTTGGGTATGTTTCTCTTTTGTATCTTCATTATACCCATATTCTCATATTATTATCACTTATAATATTTTGTTATCATCACTAATGATTACCCTTACAAAGTATATGAGATCCCCCCTTTATTATGATTCTCATTCCTATGATTGTATAGAAAAGTGATATGTATGATATTTTTATAAGAGTGTCTTGTATGGATAATTTTTGGGAGATGTTGAATTTTTTTATAGATTATGAATTTTATTATATTATGGTAAAAATACCTCTGAGAAAAAAATTTCCTAGAATTGTTAGTAAAAGTTTGTTAAAAATCCTTTAAAAATCTAATCCTAAAGGGCCTTTAGAATATATTTTTTTGAAATACTTTATTTAATTCATGTAATCGAGGTGGCCACATATACATGCTACTATAGATGGTATCATATAATTGATTTAATAACATTAGTGGTATAGATATTTGATAAGGATAATTCAATGGATGATAAGTTAAGATTGATCAAAAATTCAATGGTATTGACAAGCCTTTCAATTAGATGAGGTAATATTAAAACTTTTAGTGATTTAGATAAAAAAATATTGAAAACTTTAGGAATAAATATAAGGGATAAGTATAAGGATAGGATAACAATATGATGTTTTATTAAAGTAGTGATTTTGAGGTAATATTAGAAATTAAATCACTTTCTAGATGCTACATGTGGATGAATTGTATATAATATATTTACCTAGAGATGGTTACACTAAAAAGGATAGACTGAAAATTTGTTGCGACCTTTTTGTGTATAAGGTAGTATTTTTTGTCAATGGTTTTCAATGAATAATAAAGATGAAGACGGAAATGAAGAAGAACACAAAAGTTTTTTAGAGTGGAAATTTATATGATTATTGGACTAATCATAAGTCCAAAATACATGTATCAAAGGTGAAAAATTGTATTCAATAGTGAAACCATCTTCGGGATTTTTGAAGGGCTTCATGTTATAAAGTGGTTATGTGACATCTCACTATTCCAAGAGAACATGAAAGATCCTACCTGAAGAAACATGAATAATTGAATAATGGATCTGGTGTATATTTAAATATTTAAGAATTATCATAAAAATCTAAGAAGATTATTCCATTCATATTCAGTGATGACTGGAAAGACTGATGTTGCTAGAAGATAGATAAGTTACAGTACTTTCCCTAGAAAAATCTAACGATACTAAAGATGATCGATCAAACACCATATGTCATGTTAGACAACGTTCATGATTAAAGTTAATGATTTTTGAAGAATAAATATGAAACTGAAATAGCATGGGTGTTCTTTCTGAAGAAAATATTTAAGGTGGTGTTATTTCCCAATATTTTCTAAATTGTTGGACCTCAAAAATAGGGATTTTGTTTTTTGCAATGGAGGGATTATTGAATAAGAGTGAATGAGATGCAGAATGATGAACAATTTCGAAAAAGGATGAAAACCATGTACCATAGAGCATGGACCACATACCATGTCTAGGAATGGTTTGCAGATCTATACCATGTAGCTAGAAAAGTACGTAGAATGGTTTGTGGAACGGATCACAGTACTGAAAAGGTTTCACGATGGAAGGAGTTGTCGTATGCGAGACGGTTCGTCGTTGGTGGAAAAGATGCATTACATGGACCATAAGGCTTATGATATGAGGAAGGATAACTATATGCGGATGAAGGTTCGCATTAATTTTGAAGTTCTCTAAATAGGAGCGGTACATGGTAAAGGCTTACAATACATAGATGTTGTTCAGTATGCGATAATGTTTTTCCCACATTAAAAATTTTGGTAAAATGAATTAGATAAATTTGCAGAGTTATTTTTCTATATAAGTAGTTATAATCCCATAATTAAGAGAATAAAACTTGAAAAGAAAATTTAATCATAGTGGCAGAACTTAGATAAGTTCGAGAGTGGTACGCTAGAGAGATACTACGTTGGATGAAGTGGTACCCGCAAGAAAAACTAGTTCTCAAAATTGGAAGGAGTATTTCATAGAATATATTTTGTATAATAAAAAGTGGTATGTGGGAGATTAAATAATTAAAATAATTTGAAGAATTTTTTATAAGGAATAAATGGTATGTCAAGACGGAACGCAAAGGCGGTACGTAAAGGTAGTATGTAGAGGTCATAAACGGAGGCAGTATGTGAAGTCGGTGCATGGAGCAGGTGCGGTGTCCGGAGTAGGAATGGTACATAGAGTAGGCATGATATATGTAGAAGAGGTGGTATGCAGAGTATAGGAAGTACACTGAGCATACGTGGTATGCCAAGCAGGAACGGTACATGGAGGAGGCATGGTACACAGATCAGGCATGGTATGCAGAGCAGGCATGGTACGTAGATCAAAGATAGTCCACAGAATAAGGGATAGTTCGCGGAAATGAAAACATCATAAAGGGAGTTTGTTATTCTTGAGAATAAAATGGGAAGAAGTTATAGTGAATTAATTAATTTCACTAATGGAGAAAAATAAATATAAAAGAACATCAATTTGAGACTTCAATGCAAGTAGTGTCTCGTGCTGAATAGAGGCAAGGACTCTTCATGACAATGTGTCGAAGCAACCTTCAAGTAAATAAAATGAGTGAGACCTCTCCGTGGTTAGTGATCTAAGTGGAGTAAATAGAAGTGATCCAAGGGAAGTAGTGGATTATCCATGAACCACTATAAAGGCAGTGTGCCTGAGACAAAGTGACTATACATAAACCATTTAAATCCACAACTAGTGAAGATTAGTGAAATTTTGTACGACTGGTAGCATGTTGGTGTATTCTCCTTAGACGTAGCCCTTAGTGGTTAACCATGTAAATTTTTTTATTTTGTCCTTCTACATGTGAATGTTTTATGTACTAAATATATCCATCATACATGTTTAAAAAGGTTCCTACCAACATAGGAATAAGATCTAGTAATGACATGAAAAATTTGACACAATGATTCAACCCTACCCATATCAGGGTGGACTAGGGTCCTTTAATTGGTATCGGAGCACAAAGGTTTACATATACTGGATACTCTTTAGTAATTCTATTTAGAAGAGTATTTTATTTTTCTTTCCTAATTCAAAATTGAATATAAGTCTTGATGAATTCTTAGTTATCTCCAAGAAGAAGTCTATACCCAACAAGACTATGATGAACAGGAAAAGTAAAGAGAATAGACAATTGAAGAATTACCTCTTATCTAAAGAATATGTAGTATATGATTATCCATGATATTCAAAAAGTAATGATGTTTTAGGCCTGGAAAGAAAATGGAATGGAGATAGGTAGGTATGTGTTCTCACGCTCGATCAAAATTCAACCTCATATAAAATTGATAGACTATAAATATACCTTTATGATATCTATGAAGATAGAGTTGTCTATTTTTGAAGAATATTTCAATGTATGCAGGAGGAAATCTCCCAACTAATAAAATATATAAACTCTATAGAGGAAGGCATGGTAAAGGAAATATCATAATGTTATAAGCTCTCCAGAAATATTGAATCCTTTGAAGAAACAAGGAAGAAATATGTAATAAATACATCCAAATGGTTCAATGAATTTGAAGAAGAAGAGAGTTTAAGAAATTATTTTTAATAAATGATTCATTCTCTAGAAGGGAAATTGAAATTTTCCACTCATGTCAAGGGTCTCAATATAGAATTTATATCCAAAAAGAACAAGGAAAATGACTCTTTGATTCAGAATAAAATGATGGTGCATGAGGAAGAAGTTGTTAGAATCAATAAGGATTGTGAAGAGAATATGACTATGATTGAAGATCATAACGCCATTTTCAATAAGAAATATCTTTTATTGGATGCTCAATTGACTAATCTTAAGAAGACACTAATTGGGACATCACAAAATAATGAAATAGTTGTTGTTGGTGCTCAATTTTCATTGTGTGAGTATTTGTCAAAAGACATCCAACATATGATAATAAGATCATTAATTCACTCATTTATCTATCACAAGTAGCTAAGAAAGTGAAGGTACCATCCATACCAACTTGTACAATTGTTTCTAAATATGTTTTTCCCAAAATTGAAGGTTGGAAGAAAAAATCTAAACAAGTATGGATGATGAATGGTGAGGAGAAGAAATCTACCACCATAGTAAGGGTGGATAGGAACAAGAATCTGGAATATAGTTCCCCTAATAGAGCACAACACATTAAGAATAAGTCTCAAAAACCATATACAAAAGATATCAAGAAGATAAGATTTGTGGGTCAATGTTGGTGCTGCAACAAATTTGGGCAATGAGAACTAGATTTTTTGTATAATCCATTAAATGAAAAAGCATAGAGAAAACCTATTTCAAAGGGATGAAATCCATATAAGAAAAAGAAACATCAGTAGTTCAAGATGAATATATTTACTGAAAACATATTTGGAATTCTTGATAACATCTATGATGTATACAATTGAAGTGGTCCCAAGGCAGGCACATGCTCATGTAAATATGCATTTATTATTGATAAGAAAAGATGACATCTGATGCTCGTTAAGTATGAAGTAACTACCTTGGGATAAAAATAAAAAAATATTCTGAACATGCATTTCCCCATGAAGATCTCATGTTGGGAATATGAGAAGACCCCTGATTTTAAATCCATGAAATTGGAGGGAAATTCTTCCAAAAGAGAAACTAAGAGGGTTGATGCTTAGATGAACCTGTGTGGAAGATCCAAACCTACTACAACAGTTCCAAATGACATGTTGGTCATCTGGATAGAAGATTTGAAAAGTATAAGGACAGTTGAAGATGAAATAGCCAAGTCTGGTGATAAATGAAAATGAAAAAATTCACTTGAGGAAGATAAAGTACATGAGAGAATGGAAACCAAAATAAAAACATGTTTTAAAGATGTTTTGTGAGAGAGATGTATGAAATCTGGTCACATTGAAAATGTTTCCTAAACCATAATACCAGATCAAGAAGAAATTCTTAAGTATAGTAAGAATGTATCATACATGAGGGATATTAAGAAGAATAAATATTATCCACATAAAGCACAAGTGAATTTCAAGAGATCTATGCCACATTATTACATATCAGAAAATATATTTAGATGTATGAGCATGAAGACTGGAGTAAATGGTGGAACATGGTTGAGAAAAGAATCTCAATCATGATGATCATATCAATGAAGCAATGAGGATCAACCTTATTCTCTAAAATTTCTTGTGTATCGTATTTGTGTTTCTAATACAGGGGATTGATGGTGAATCATACTCTCAGGGGGAGAACTTGAGAAGTAGTGAATGTTGTCAACTCTTGATAGATAAGCTAAAGAAGTTTCCATACTTGGGGTATTATTCAATTGATATTCAAATATTAAAAGGATAAAGGGTCTTCATTGATGATTATGTTGATGTGTGTTTCCCTTGAGGGGGAGAAAAATTAAGAAGCATCCAGAATTATTATTTTAATCAATATCAAATTTAGTTGGTATTAAATTGAATTATACAATAAATTTCTTGAAGAAAATATAATTGTAAAATGAATGTAATTTTTCAATCTCTCATCCTTGGTTAATAAAAATGAATATAATTTTACAAAGGGAGATTAACTGAATTAATTAGTGACATAAGAAGAATGGAAGTTCCCCAAGGCCACTTATCCTTACAATTGCACTTGAATGTTTTTTATATATTTTTTGAAGTGATTATAAGAGTTTCAGGATTATTATTCCCTACCACATTCAATTTTGTTAGCCTATAAAGAAATTCGGAAACCCTTGAAAGAAATTTATAAGAGTTATCATCTCTTGTGGTATCATGATCAGTGAATAATGGGTAGGCTTGTTGTCTAAATCAAATCCTCTTGTTTTCTACACCGAGCATTTCTCATGTAGACCTAGAGTTAAATAATTGATTGCATATTTCATAAGAATGTATTTCTAACCTTTTCCTAGGAACTTTTTATTTCATGTTAATAAGTGGGTGATAAATTTAAATGAAGGTTCGAAAACTGAGATATAAAGAAAAAGAAGGGGTGAGAGAAGATTATCATTTTGACAATGACACATTAAATTATGGAGGACATTATGGTATAGAAAACAAAATAAAAAGAAGGGATTGTTGGGACCACTTTGTGTATAAGGTTGTATTTGAGGAAAATATTTTTCGGTGAATAATCAAAATGAATATGGAGATGACGAATAACTCTAAAGTTATTGAGAATGGAAATTCAGATGATTTTTGAACTGATCTTAAGTTCAAAATACATGTATCAGATGTGATACATTATATACAAAAATGAAACCATATTAGGGAGTGTGGAAGGGGATAAAGTTATAAATTGATCATACAACATCTCACTATTTAAAGAGACCATGCAAGAACCTTCCTAAAGAATCATGCATCATTTCCTATGGGATCATGTGGAGATTTGATGATTTAAAAATGATCATACAATTATAAGATGATGATGCTAGTCATATTCAGTGTTGACTGGAAAGAATGATGTAACTGGAAGAGAGAGAAGTTGAAATACATTCCCTTGAAAAATCTGATGATGCTAATTGTGATTGATCAAATACCAGATTTCATTAATGACAAGTATCGTGAAGAAATATGATGATTTTTGAAGAAGAAAGATGGTAGTGAATTAACATGGGTGTTCTTACCAAAGAAGATATTTAAGGTTTTGTTGTTTCCCAATATTTCCCAAATTGTTGAACTTCAAAATCTGGATTTGGATTTTGGAAATGGAAGTATTTTTTCATAGGATTGAACAAGATGCAGACTTATAAAGGAAACCAGAAAAGGTAGAAAACTGCATACCTCGGAGCATGTACCACATACCATGTTTATGAATGGTTCAAGTCTATGTACCATGTAGTGGGAATGGTGTTTAGAACGGCACATAGAATGGGTCACGGTATAGAAAATGGTTCATGATGGAAGGAGTTGAAGTATGTGGGATGGCTCATTGTTGGCAGATGAGACGCAGTATGTGGACAGGCAGGCTTATGATACATTGGCAGTTAACAGTACGCGGCTGAAGGTTCCCTGGATTCCTTCGGTTTGCAAAAAATAAGTGGTATGTGGTGGAGTCTTACAGTATGAATATGGAGTTTAGTATGAGATGAAGTTAGTCCCACATTAAAAATTTGGGTAAAATGGATTAGTGAAATTTGTGAATTTATTTTCCTATATAAGGAGTGTTAATCCCATCATTAAGGGGAGTGAATTTGATAATAAAATATCATCACTGTGGAAGAACTTGGATGAGTCTGAAAGTGGTACACCAGAGAGATTTTGTATTGGAAAAAGTGGTATGTGAATGAAAAATGGTTCACAAAATTGGAAGGAGTAGTCTGTGGAAGATATTTTGCATAAGAACAAGTGGTATGTTGGAGATGAAATCATTCACAGTGTTTGAAGAAGAAGTCCACATAAGGATGAAAT
Source organism: Viscum album (assembly GCA_963277665.1). Lineage (NCBI taxonomy): Eukaryota > Viridiplantae > Streptophyta > Magnoliopsida > Santalales > Viscaceae > Viscum > Viscum album. Next base: position 714,528,101 of record OY728133.1, on the reverse strand, counting down.
GTTAGGCCAAGTCGGTACATAGAGGTAGTATGAAAATTCAGTACGTGAAGGTGGTATGTTGAGACGTTACACAAATTCAATACATGAAGGTTGTATGGAGAGGCCATATACGGAGGTGGTACGTGAAGGTGGTGTGTAGAGAAGGTGCAGTGCGTGGAGCAAGCGCAATCCGTGGAGCAGGTGCGATACGCAAATTAGAGTCGGTATGTGGAATAGGAATGATACTTCAAGAAGGTGCGGTATATGGATTATGCATGGTATACAGATCAGGCATGGTATGCAGAGCATGCATGGTACGTAAATCACAGACAGTTCTCATAATTAGGGACAGTTCACAGAAATGAAAACATCATAATGGGATTTTGTGATTATAGAAAATAAAAAGATAAGAATTTCTAGTGCATTCAGTAATTCCAATAAATGAAAAAAATTATAAAAAAAGATCATCAATTTGGGACTCTAATGCAAGCATTGTCTCATGCTAAATAGAGACAAAGACTTTTCATGCCAATCTATTGAAGAGACCTTCAAGTTGATAAACTGAGTGAGACCTCTCCCAAGGTTTTGAGCTGGGGGAGTCAATGTAAGTGATCTAAGAGAAGTAGTGGGTATCCCTGAACCTTTTTAAAGTATGTGTTTCTAGGATATAGTGACTATTCTCGAACCTTTTTAATCCACAGCTAGTGATGATTAGTAGAATTTGGTAAGACTAGAAACTTATCGGTGTCTGCTCCTTGGATGTAGCTTTTATTAGTGAACCAAGTATAAAGTTCTTTGTTGTCCTTGTATATTAAAATGTTTTAATTATTGTACATATCCATCATATAGGTTTAAAAATGTTCCTACCAACATCAGAATAAGATCCAGTGAACAAAAGAAAAAGTTGACACCCAGATTCACCCCCCCCCCTCAGGGTGGTCTATTGTCCTTCAGTATTAACCTGATCATCACCTAATTCACAACAAAGCCTAACTATACATCTAGTTTAAGTCTCCTAGAGGGTATGCTTTGGTTATTAAATAATTCCTTATGAACCATTATAATGGGTAAGATCTCATATTTATTGTGTAGTTATAGGAAAAAATAGAAGATAGAACATGAATAATCTAGATTGAAAAAAAATTACATTTTTCTGATTTATGATTTATTCTATTCATGTTTCACCTTTTTTCTTTTTTAGATTATACATTTGTACATTGTAATTTTATTTATTTATGATGTAGAAGGGGAAATGAAAAATGATTTTAATAATGGTTTTGACTGTAAATGTGATGCTTTTATACAAGTGAAACCAAACAATATTGGTTAAAGGGTAAAAAAATATTGTATAAATTATTACTCAACTCCCATAAATTATGTATAATATACACAATATGTTAATATATAGAATTAAATATTGAGTTAACATCTTTAAATAAAGTCTTATATTAATCAACATCCACCTTACTTTAGTATATCTTTAAACACATTTTTAAGGATTAATAAATTAATGAATTGGAAATGATATTTATTATTTTGTAGTGCTTAGAACATGAGATGGACATACTAGAAAATTATTATTTGGATGGTGAGGCTAACCAATTTCTGATTTTCATTACGAATACAATAGAAAATGAGAATGTAGATACTATATAATGGGATCAATTTGAGAAATTATTAATCACCCAAATTTCACCAAAACTGTCCACACAAAAATTATGGGATAATTATTATAGAAGAAATTAAAAAAGGATTAATCCATTAGAACATATGAAAAACAAATTCATGAATATCACAAGGTATTCCTTTGGATTCATCTCTGATAATGACAAAAATTGGTCATTACTTTAGAGGATTAAATCCATGTATTCAAATGGAATTATTTATAATAGACATTAAAAGATATGAATATTTTTTCTATTGTGTGATGAAAATAAATATGAAAACTAGAGGCTCTCATTACATTAGAAAGAGATTAATAAATATAGAGAATCATGGAATATATGAAGATATTAAACCCAATTGAATTAAATGTGAACTTCATACATGGAAAAAAATTGGGAGGAATCATATTGATGACTATCACCAAGGATACATAAATTCTTTCAATTGTAGGATGATTTTCCATAAAACAAATGATTTTACTAGGAGATAAATTTTCCAATCAATGAAATGGAGGAAAATAATGTCCCAACTAATTCACTACTTTCACTTCAATTCATAAAATGATAATATTTTGGGAATTATGAAATTATTTATATATCCTAAGAAAAAACAGAATGAATAGGACCCAAAAACTACATAAAAATGAGGCATTATATAGGAAGATATTATATCACTTACACTAAGGTGGATCATGATAAAACATTGATGAAATATACAATCATTATCATCTTTAGATTTGTGAATGCCTTTTTTGATATAGGTACTTCAAATTCCTTGGTGTCATGAATGTTAGTAAAGAATATTGATTCACCACCACATGTATTGGAAATTAAGAAATCTGTTAAAACAACTGGTCGAAAAATTATCACATATATAATTTATAACACTTAATTAATAGAAGTTTATGGGAAGATTCTTCCTATGAATCTAATTATTCTTTACTTGTATGAATATGATATTTCCCCATATAAAAAACATATCAATTATTAAGATAATGAAATATCATTTTATATCTCGAATCATCTTGTTTTAAAATATCAATATATAGATGATCATGAACTCCCATTTGAAGAAAATTTAGTAATTTGGGGAATGATACCAAATAAACAAATAATTTTAGCTTATAGGATCATGTTTAATGTCCACACTGATGAAATGCTTATTGTGTGAGAATATAATGATACATTTCTATATAAACTGCCTAGTCTTCACTGCCAAGTGAGAGGTTGAGTTTTTGATTGAACTAATACCTCAATATATGACTATATCAACAATTACATTTAGGACAACACCTTTTGTGTTAGAAGAAGTAAAGAAATAGATAAAATAGAATATAAATAATGGTTTTGTACAACATGGTGCTTCTCAAGTGGGTGAACCTGTCCACTTTGAAAAAAGAAGTATGGGTCAATACTACTTTACATTGATTACCATGAGCTGAATAAAATCATGATTAAGAACTACTATCATTAAACCTGTGTAGATTATTTATTCAACCAGCTCTGGTGAGTTCAATAGTTCCCAAAGATTGACCTTTCACCCAGATATCATCATTTACACGCTAAAATGGAGGATATTTTTATGATACTGTTTCGTATAAGGTACACACACTGTCAATTTATAGTGACCCCATTTGGACTTATGAATTCACATGCCATATTTATGCATCTAGTGAATAGAGTATTTAAATACAAACATGATGAATATTTGGTTGTATTCATAATTTATATTCATATATATATATTTAAATATCATATAAGAGCATTAATATTATTTTCATATTATGTGGAAGTCCTTAAGAAAATAAAAAATGTATTCCATGTTTAGAACGTCTAGACTATGGCCACAAAAATAACTATTCTTAGGTCTTATAATCATATGTGATAGAATATCCATTGATCCTTCAAATATAGAAGTTATCATGGAATGAACCCAACCAAATACAGAACTGAGAACCATAATTTGCTTGGGATAGATGGGTATTTTTTATTCTTGTGAGAAATTTATCATGGATGTCAAAACCATTATGTACATTAACACTAAAGGGAGTGAAGTTCCATTGGAAGGAGTAATGTTAATAATGTTTTACGGAACTAAATAAGTTAATGGTTATTACACTTATACATACATAACCCTATACTGGTGAAGGGTTTTTAATATATAATATTTATTCATTAAAGGTCTTTGGATTCATCCTCATGTTTAATGATAGGGTAATTTCTTATGCCTCTTAAAAATTAATTCCTCATCAGAAAAAATATCCATTGTATTATTTAGAAAATATAGAAGTGATCTTTGAAGTAATGATTTGGAGGAATTACCTATATAGTGAAGATTTATATATATATTTTAACCATAATAACATGAAATATATGATCACATATAAGGGTTTTAATATGTTCCAAAATATATGGATGGAATTTATAAAATAATTTAATTTTCCATAACATAACAACCTAGTAAAAAAAATAGGGTGGTTGATTCTCTGAGTAGAAAATAAATTTCTACCTTTTCTATGATTAGGATTAAAAAAACACTATACACATGAAATTTTAAATGGATAAATTTTGGATCCATGAGGAATAGTGAGGAATTCTATCCTTCCAAAATAGTTATTCAATAATCCATTATTGTGATGATAAAAAAATCTCAGAAGGATGATGTGGACCTATAGAATAAATGTAGTGATTATTCCAGATTTCAACATTAATAAATATGGATTTATAAGGTTTCAAATACATATATGTGACCCATAAAAACCAAAAATAAATGGATAAATTCTGGATATTTCTCATAGCTAAACATTCTCTATTCAACTGGAAAACATGATGTTGTATATAAGTCTGAATCTGAATATCTTGTGGAAAACATGAATAGGGGGATCAAAGAATACATATTTCTGTACATAGTACTCCAATAAGTTAAAAATGAATGATATAATTCTAATAGGATTTTTCATCCATTACACATACTAGTATGGAAATGAAAAAATAGAATTTGGATTTCATTACAAGAATACCTAGTACCAAAAAGGTATTAATTCCATTTGGGTTTTAGTTGATCGCCTTAAAAATTCAACACATTTAATTACCATAAATGAAGATTTATCATTCAACAAACTCACCAAAATATTACAATGGGAGATGATAGGGATGAATGATGTACCGATGTAAATTTTTTCTTATCGAGATCCATGGTTTACCTTAAGATTCTTGAAATGTATTTAGTAAGCACTGGAGATAGTGGTTGGTTTAACACTACATACAACCCCCATTCAGATGGGTAGTTCGAGAGAAACTTTTAAAATAATGAAGAGATTTTAAGATAATTTTGAATAGATTTAAAAGGATATCAATATCAATACATTCATATGGTTAAGTTCTCTTATAAAAATAATTTAATTCTTATATTTAATATGGAACCTGATGAGACTTTAAATAGAAAGGGATATTAAACTATATTAGACTGGTATAAACTTTTAGAGAGGAATCCAATAGTACCTAACTTGGTCAATAAAATGATAGATATGTTCCAAACCAACAATGGAAAATAAAGGAGAAAATGGTATAAAAAGTGTCATGTTGATAACCATCGACAAGTTCTAGAGTTTGATGTTAGTGAAAAGTTGTTCATATAGTTATCTCTTTAGAAGTTGGTAAGGATATATGGGAAGAAATAGAAGTTGATCCCTTGGTATATAAGTCTATTCGAGATCCATGATAATGTCAGAGCTATAGCTTGTCTCATGACACTCACTCCATATCTCTTCAGATTACATGTTGTGTTTCGTGTATATCATTAGAGGAAATACAAACCATCCACTTATCATATATTAAAATCTGAAGTAGTAAAAATAGAACATGATCTATCAAATTATGAACAACAATTCAGAATTCCTGATTGCTGAGGTCATGTATGAAATAACAAGACCACTCATCTGTTCAAAATTATATGGAGGAATCATAAGAATGATAAACCTATGAGAGATCATGAATATGTATTGAGAGAAAAGTTCCATAACTTGTTTTCTTTCTAGTACTAAAATTTGTTGGATAAATTTTATTTTAATGGGGGGTAGGATGTAACAACCCATGAATTATGTAAATATGCTTCGTTAAATCATTTTGAGTAGATTATTTTATATGAAACACCAAACTAAAATGGAAACTATGAAATGATAAGAAAATGATATTATTAAATATAAAAAATATATTATATTTATAAAATTGGTGGTTCTAAATAAGAAACCACATTTATTAAATGATGTAAACTTTATAATGAATTAATTGTTATTTTATACTTGAAAATAAACTTTTTCTAAATGTTTTTTCAATCATTAGGTCAGACAAAATGAAAAATTATTATTTTATATCTCAAAGAAACTTTATTTGGTAATTTTTTTATTTTAAACTATTAAGGTAAAAATTATATATAAAAAACCATTTTATGTTTTGGTATAAAATAATTTTATAAGGATTAATGCTGATTACCATGGTAATGGAGAAATTTTTATTTTCAATGAATTACTAACATTATTTAATTTCTATGTAATAAAATAAATTAGTATATTCTCAAGAATGACTCTAATATAATTTTTAAACCAATATATAAATATATTAACACTCATTAAATTGTTAATGAATGCTAAATAATATTAAGAAGGCTTAATGTTGATAATAATATTTTTTCTACAAAACATTATATTTATATATTTATTACATGGTTTATTTTTAATAAAAAAAATTTAATGAAAATTTTAATTTTATTAAATAGAAAAAAAATAGTTTCTTCCAACTTATTTTTTTTATTAATTATTTTTTATTTTTATAATATCAAATATTACTGAGTTAAAAACTAGTTTTCTATGTAAAACTGGAAAATGTAAAATGTAAAATCAATTTGATAAATGATATGAAACATGTTTAAAACATATGATAAAATGACTGGTAGTGTATAAAGTGAATTGTTCCAACCCAAAATCCACTATATATATCATTTTTGTGGGTTTTTAAAATTGAATAGTGTAATTACATCATGGACAAATAATTGAGGCTCACAGAAACTCCCTTTTCATAACTTTGAAAAGGGGATATCTTCCACCCCTTCATTCCATATAAATAACACTTAACTTCATTTAAAATATCTAAAATATTTATCCTCATAAAATCCTATCACATGTTCGTTATCCACTAGTATGATTTAAATAGCCTAAGGGCTCTATTTCCAAGGATATTTCTAAGAAAATATCAAGTTCCCAACAAAAGTATTTCTCAATACCTTGTTGTTTCTTATTCATATTTTAATACAAATCTATTCTAGGAACCCCAATATAATGTCACTATTATTATTATAATACACTAATGTTATTTTATTAAGGGATAAACCATTATAAAAAACATTTACATGTACCAATAAAAACAAAACAAAATTGACCGAGTGCTTGTGCGAACTACCACCACCACAAAATGATACGGTTCATTTTTCATCAACAAAATTAATGGTGGCTAAAAGGATGGATTTTATGGATGAATATGAATAATATATCACATTTATAATTCTAAAATGATAATTTTTTTAGATACCTTATTTCTATTTAATTCATTGAGAAATGGAATCATTTATCATGTGTACGATGTAATACCTCCTCCACGAATGATGAATTTACTTTATTGAAACACAATTAAAAGATGGTTATAATAAAAAATTTAATGAATATATATAATATATAATATTAATAAAATCTTTAACATAATGAATTATTTATATAAAAATTATATAAAATCCAATCTTTACTCATAAAATCATTATAACACGCTCATGTTTAGGTCAGGTTTACCACCCACATGAGAGATTTTATAACATTTAAACCGTGAATGATTATGGAATTTTATAAAATGGTAACATCATTTAATAAATATTTATTTAATTATTTTTAAATTATTTTGGAATGGTGTCATTAATATTTTATATATTTATAACTATGTCACCATTTTATTATTAAACGTATCAGTACTCATTCCAAAAAATTTTCTTTTTTTAAAAAAATATCCTTGTTTTCACATAATAAAATGGGATCTTAAGAATTATTGAAGAAAACAGATTATTATATATTGAGTTATTTGAGAATTATGGACTATGGGAGAGGAAGAAACACCATTATTACAAAATTAGTTCAAAACGATCAAGATTACTCTAAAATGATATATAAATTAGATAATATCTAACGTACAGGTTGAGAAAAATTATAAATAATTTTTATTAATGTATATATATAATAATATAATTATTAAATATTTTTATTAAGATATTTATGTTAATTATGCATGATGTTAGTGTGTGTATGAGAAAATGGGTTTATAATGTTAGGGTTTTTCTTGACTAAACTCCCTTTCTTGTTTTATAATAATTCCATTTTGAAAAGATTGATTTATTCAATGAAATAATGATACTCTAAAAAATCATCGCTTAGAATAAATATAAATTTTAAATTAAAATCTTTAAAATGATGAATTTATTTCTCATAAGCATTTCATTTTGAGAATAATTCATAACCATTTCTATAATAATTTCCCCTCTTTGTCCATATTTCCATTCCTCATAATTGTTATACTTTTTATGTGAAAAACCAATTATGTGTTATGTTAGGAGAACTCCATATTTTCATTCTATAGTTTTGAATGATATTTTAATCTTTTTATTATATGGTTTTTCAGGTTGGGTGATTTTAAAAGATAAAAATATGTTACATCCTTTAACAATCAATGTTATATCTTCAAGATTTATTTTTTATAAAATTTTAATTATTTATAGTTTCTATTTTAAAAATATATTTTAAAATGAAAATATATTTTTTTGAAATCACTATAAATTTTCAAAAATTATTTTGAATGTGTTCTATGACTTCTTATTTTAAAACAATTTTATTTTTTTAAAAAAAAACTATTTGATGATTTCATGGCCATTTTACTCATTATCTTACAATTCATTATTTCTATGGAAATAATTATACATGAATAACTATATAACTCTTATTATGAAGTACCCTTTAGGGTTCTTGAAATTTTGGTATTTACCATTTACATTATTGAGGACTATTTTTAATTATACCATTTGGAAATGTTGTGAGACCCATTTTTCATTACATGGATTCCATATGATGGGATGAATGAAATAAATTTTATTCCCATCGGGTTTCATGATATGTTTAATAAATGATATATTATGTCACATAGATGTATAAATTATTATGGGTTGGGTTATATATCGACCTCCAATGAATTGGTTAATGTTTTATATATCATTAGATCACATAACATGACCCCTATGATCACAAAATAAATAATGAATATTCTTTTATAACCTCAAATACTAAACCTTGATCATTATGGGATATGAAAAAAAATAAACCATGACCATTCTCTGACATGGCCATAATGTGATGATACACTATGATTATATTTTCTTCATAGTATCATTATATTATTATGATTACATTATTCTCTCATGGATCTTATTTATTGACTTATGTTTCTAGAATATATTGACTCATTTATGGTATTATTCTAATTCATATGGAATGGACCATTTTTTGTAATCTAATATTTATTAGGGTATTTGTTTCTATTGTATCTTTATTATACACATATTATCATCTTATTCCCAAATATTTTTTTGGGTTTTCATGGATTCTGTTTATCCTTTCTGAGAATTTTATATCACACCATTTTTATTTAAAAAATTTTATAGGTTATAACAATGTTAATAAATTGGATGTGTCTAGAAGAGTATATTTTTTGTTGAATTTTTTAGATATATTTAATACTTTCAATAGATTAGGCAGTTTCTTATATAGTGGAAATGTTTGTTTGTTAAAAAATATGTGATATCTTAAGTTGATATTTCATTCCAACTCTCTAAAACACTAAACCTAAAATATCATTGTAAAGCATTGTAATGAAATTTTTTATTTATTTAATGTAATATATATTGTCAATACTACAGAATTTAATAGTTCACATATTATAAATACTCCAGAAAGATTAGATGCATCTTTCACACGATTTCAAATTTATCATTGTCTTCTATCTTATAAACTACATACAGAAAATTAAAACATGATTAATATATCATAATTGTATTTGTTCATGGAGTAATGTTCAAGAATATGTGGGTCCTTTATTTTTAGTGTAACACCCAAACAATCTCCTCTATGATCAACACACATCTAATAGAAGAGACTCCATTATTGAAAACTAGTAGAATAAATACTATATTAGGATCATGATATTTTATATTTAAAATCATATCATATGAATATATGTATTCAGTTTCCATTAAAAAAATTTTAATCTTCATAGAAATATCATAATTTTTTACTCTTCCAATATTAATTCATTTCTCTAACAAATATGTATTATACGAATTGGAAGTATTATTTTATTATATGAAGTAGTGACATACACATTAGAAAATTGAGTTATTATTATGTAGTAACTCTTACCAATATTACAATTACAGAATATTTTTTTACTCTTACGGAGTAATTCTTCCAATGTCTCATACTCTTTGAAAAGCATGACATAAGATTTTTATTTTTTCACAATGGAATTCATAGACTACTTCTAGAGCTTACAATGATTTTTACTAACTCCCATATTAATTTATATATTAAAACATCTCAATATTCCATGTTTTTGGAATATGAAGCCATTATCCACTTGGGAATGAGTTACACAAGAACACACATGATACCATATCAATAGATTCAAAATTATTTGTGTCACAAATTTTTAATGTTATGTGGATAGTGTAGTTCATAATGATTACCACATTCGTTTTTCACACAAAATGTAACAGATTTATAACATAATACACTCCATTAGTAGTTTACCAAATACTTTAATGATGAACCACTTGATAGGGACATCGTATCATCCTGCATGGTGGTTCTATATCTTGTATCACCCAACAGACCCCCTTCTAGTGTTGACTTACACTGGTTATTCACCCTCAATGAATATCTTGACTAGATCTTATTCTAATGATTGGATGAATATATACTTAAGTTATATGACCCTAAAGTGGTTGATATGGCTATGTATTGGCCAATTTAGTTAATCCTTTTCTTTATTAATTAATTTTCCAGTAACGATATTTATATTATAATCTCAAGAATCAACATCCTTCCCAATTTCACTTTTTTGATATATGTAAAATTATCAATTATATTTGATACTAATCATAAAAATATAAAAATATAACACTCTTTAAATTAATCAATCTCTTTTATTTTTATTATTCTGAAACATCATTTAATCAAATTCTAGCTTTGAAAATTTTACCAAATTCTTCTAAAACAGATTTCAGGCAATTTATTTCCTTCAATGTTATCCAAAATAAACATATTTTATTCAGTCATTTTATCCATTTTCAAAAAAAATATTTATAAAAAACATAATGTGGTTTAAATAGATTAAGGAAGAGACCCCCACCAACATGTGCTCAACATGCCACTTGCTAATTTTGAGGTTCAATCATATACATAGTTTATATTTCATAGTGTATGAAAAAAATATAAGAAATGAAATTATTACAAGATGAGGTGATCATTTCACCTCCTGGTCATTCAAGGGAGGATTTATTCCGTCCATGTCATTGGTTAATTTTGGGATGCCTAGATTAAGGTGAAAAATACCCCCAGTGAATTCTCTAGTCAATCTAATCCCATATTACACTATGATTCCAGATTAATGAAAAAACATCTTTCAACCAATTCTTATAATGACAATGTTGTATTTGGAATTACCACAAGATGCACGATATCAAATTTCCTTGGGCATGAACCCATCTGAGGAGATGGCCTCCTTATAGGGTTAGAGGAAAAACCTTATTATTTGGTTCTTGTATTGAACCTGCCATGCACCAATAGAGACTCACTTATTATAGGAACATTTCACCACTAATAATTTCTCACAAGGATTTATTGAAGACATATTATAGATTTATTTAGTGAGGCATTACATATGATCCAAGTATAATACGTAGTACTAACTCCTATTTGGAAACATATATTTTAGTTTAGAAATGGCACATGATTTGCACCTAAGGACTACACACCAGTTGATCATACCTCCCTCGCTAGATCTTACATGACTTATAGATCTCACAACCACCTCCATCATTACTCCCTTAAATTTAATTTCATATAACCACACATATCACATCAACCAATATTATTGAACTTTGGTGATTCACCACTATCTTCCACCTCTCAATTTACATGTGAGGCTGCATCACCTCTTAAGCACCCACACTATTCTATAGCCAAAAATATTCCTAGACTACATATAATCACTACTTTCACACATAATCCACACCCCCACTATATCACCATCCTATATTGTGTAGGAAAATAAATATCATTTATCAGAAGATTTATAAAAAAGAGATAGAGAGATAAAAAAGATTAATGGCCTGTGAAATCCAACCACCCAAGGACCTATCTACGATAAATTCCTCAGTAAACATGAAGTACTATTGGTTTTAAATGATTATAATAGAATTTATATGAGAATTATCAATTGATATTGAAATGGTAGATCTTAAAGAATTCTTATTGATAATTAATTAATGAAAAATTCATGGGGACATATAATCAAAGAATTAATTCTCAAAAATAAGTGATATACTTAAGAAATTTCAATTATAAGAATCTCATAATTAAATTTAATGAAATATTAGGTAAATAATATTATAGGATTATTAAAATAATATATAATTGAATGATGATTTTAATTTTAATTTTACATGTTATCAATCAGCATCTACTTATTAAATAAATGGATGCCCCACATTTATCCTCAAGAAATTTTGGGTTTGTGGAAAGTAAAATTTTGATAACACTAGAATAAATACATAAGAAGGTATTTATATTCTTTGAGAACATGAAATGGGTGTTTTCTAAAGGATTAAAACCAAAACAAAGATTATACATTTTTTAGGTAAAATCCAATATCTAGAGCACAAACGTGGAATTAGAATTCTAATCTACGATTCTGTTTAAAATATTTTGACACTCATATTCCTAAGATAAATATTTTTGTTTTAAATAAATTTTAAATTGAAAAAAAAAATTATATTTGAAACTCACTAAAAATAAAATCAATCGTAAGCACCATTTACAATATCAAGGTAACCGTAATTTTTTATTATAAGATCATTCAAACTAACTAATTTTCCATCAAACCCTTTTTTTGGTTATAATCTCTAAAGCTCAATACTGATATAACTCATTCTTAAGCTAAACCCCAAGTCACAATATTTCAAAGGATCCCCTAATACATTTATTATGTGTATATATCAATTTTTAGTGAATATGATCATTTTTCACACATCTTATTTTTATTATCAATAAAATGTATATTATTTATAAAAATAAAATTCTCTTGTACTCATAAATGTATATAGTAATAAATACATGGAATAAATATAAAATTAAAATAACTCCATTGAAAATGATTAATTTTATTTAATATTCCACAAGTTACTCTAATTATGGATTCGTTAGTGTGTGTACCCTAAAGCTAGTGAAACATTATTAGCTATGGGAAATTTTGTATCCTTTGGAAATATATGAAAATAAATTATCATTTTTATATGTTTTTTGAATAAAATATTGGAGAAGATATGATAAAAATCGATTGGAAAATATTTGTTACCATATTATCCCTAATTAATGATTAGCATATCAGTTTATTATGATATTTATATATAAATATTAATAGGTTCACATTAATAGAGATACAAATAATCACAAAAAAGAAATTAGTTTTTTATCTTTTAATCTGAACTACTTATGTTATACTTTATGGATGTCAATATATAAGAAATTGGTGTTGAATAAGAGAATATTTGTTATGGATCCATTGATTTCAAGCTATCAAATATTTTCTATACTTGTGAACTTTCAAATGCTAAAATTTATCAATATTAATTTTAGAATTTCAATTGATAAAAGGTAACTAGGTATGATACTAATCAAGGGTAGGGATTTTCTTAATCACAATAGGATGTGCCTATTCGTATGAATGGTTATGACATCATGGAATTTAATTATGTTTTGAATAAGTTCATGGACATTACATGAGATGAAATTATATTAAAATTTCCTACATAAGTATTTGAGAAAGGAAATGTTAAGCTATTTTGGAATAACAATATCCATGCCTCATGTTTAATTTCACTTTTATGGGAAAAAAATTTCTAATAGACTTCTCGTGGATTAGATCACACCAAAACCGTCTATATGTTTTTTACTTATGGTGTTCTTTATAAATACTTCTCTTAAGTTCTGATTATTAATGATATTCAAAATTATTTATAACATTAAACATGGCACTTGAGGCTACAAATAAGATAATTATAATAACAATTTTTTGACTTATGTGATTATTCCATGTGTAAAAAAATTATGTTTATCATAAAAAAGATAAGATTTGAATATTTTAAATTATATAATACTAATTAATTAATTAATTAGTTAAAATGGAATTATTTAATAAATAATGAGATATTTTTTTCTTTTATATGTACAATGAGATATTTCTACCACAAATACCTAAAAATGAGGAAATAATAAATACCAAATTAGATTTTGGATTTGTGTTAGATTAATGATATTATATGGGACATTACCTTATGCAAATTCATGTTATTTATTAAAGGGGTCATTTAGGAACCTCTTTTGATAGATTAACTTCTTTGGTGGATCATTAATTCACATTTCATGAGGTATTAATACTTATTCCACATTTAGAGGTAATTTAATTCTCAAAATGAAATTTTTTTGCTAATTATTTTATGAAATTATATTTGTTATGAAATTACATTCCATGGAGGCTATTTAATCCACATTAATATAAATATAAAGGAGGATGGGTGTTTCTACTTCCCACCAAGATAAAGATAATATAGTTAATAATAGTATGTCTTTTCCTTATCCAGTAATTATTTATGAAATTTTCATCATTATATAGAGTTATATAGTATTCTTTTATCTGAGTTTTTCTCATGTAGTTCAATCGTTCCTTATTTTTCCTTTTACCATTGAGGAGTAACATAAAACACCTCGATATAAATAATATCCCACCAAAGAAATGGTTATTAACTTTATCAGAGGATATGGATGGAGACTTCAATTATTTAACTTATATTTTGTCTAGAACACTCAAGACATTTTATTAAAATATTTGTATCTTGTTATTTTATTAAAATGTTATTTTATTTAATTATTATTATATGGGATACGTTTTACCATTACTAACACCACTTTCTCAGAATCAATATCATAACATAAACCTACCCATGTCCCCATTGATAATGTTAAATAGTTGAATTTTTCACTAGAACACCCATACATAATCAATTGAAAAACTTTTTCTCTACACCCTATAAACTTTTTATTGATGCAAAGAGTTTCATGGAATAATTTTTAAGGGAAATAAAGAGTATTAATTGGATCATATGTATGTGACAGTGAATGAGTTTATGTGAGGGATATGATCCTACCACACTAGTAGTAGTATTATATCCACACATGATAAATAAAAAAATATATAAAATAAATTTTAGAATATTTTTTAGCCATATGATATATTAAATATATAAAAATTAATTTAATACTAACATAAAATATTTATTTAATGTTTATGATATTATCTATCTGATTAAGAATAATATTGATTTTTAGGATTCGAATTGGCTCCTATGAGAAATATCATATTCCTTATGTTGTAGTACATCATACCCATTAAAAATAATAGATATTTACATCTTATTGAAATTTATGTACATTAATTGAATTATGATTTATAATGTGAATAATGTCTTAAACACTGAGTGTGATACAATTATAAATGTGTTTCGTAATTAAAATCCATATGATTTATTGAGTATGTATATGATACATAATACTAAATTACTATAAACCTAATCATGTTGAGTATATATGTGATAATTATAAAATGAATGGTGAGAATAAATATGAAATGTCATAGTTTTTACCGTGTTATACTTTGGAATATTTAAAAGAATATTTCTAGAGCCAGTTGTTGGGATGGTGTGAAATTATAAGGACCGGAGTGCCTAAAAATATTTTTTAAAATATATTGAAAAGCTAAAATTTCACACCGATGTAGTTTTCCATAAAATGGGAATAATTCCCCAATAGGTTCCCATATTAGAAATTTGAGGGCACAATTTAGTTCAAAATAACGGTTTTCCCTAAGGGCACACAACCCTTGTCAGAGAATCGTGTATGTGAAAATATTTTCACAAATGAAAATAAATCAAATAATTAAAGTAATTAATTTACATTATATTTTTTGATATAGAAACCGGAAATAATATTTAAATACACAATTACAAAGAGATATCAGGGTTAGACACCTACCCCTAGAGACCTAGAGGATGGTCAAAGAAGATAGTTATTTTAAAACAACAACATATTGGATCCTATCAAGGATCTTGTGCCAACATAGCATGATGATCTCACCAAGGACATCGATGCATATTTTTTATTAGTTATAAGTCAATTGAAATCAAGGTAATATGTTTAATTTATGGATTTTAAATGTTTTATTTTCTCATGATGAAATTGAATCATTTATCTAAAAGATTGATTCTCATATCATTAATTTTACGGGTATCGATTTATTTGTAGGATTTGGGGATAATGATTTATTTTGATTATTTTTTGAATGTAATACATCTTCACACACAACTCATATGACAATAGATTGAGGAAAAAATGATAAAAGACATGGTTTTTTCCCCATGATTATTTTTAATTGTTTTCTATACCTATTATATATACGTTAAAAGTTGGAGTTAATTTTTGGCTTTTGATTCGATGAATACCCTGGGAAAATTTATTGTACATTCAATCATGAGAATAATGAATCATTAACATTGGTCATGGATGGTTATTCAATGACATGATTATAATGAATTAATATTAAAATATATCTTTGGATAGAGTAGTGGTTCACAATCTTGGTTTGGCGTGCTGCCTCAACAATGCGTGAAGGTGGTGGTTCTTGAGAACCAGTTATGGACTGATTATAGCTATAGGTATGGAGGAGGTTCATTCATCCTCAGATTTGTGACATGAAGAAAGATTACTAGTGGAATGTGTGGGTAAATATGGCTCATATGAACACAAAAACATTCTATAATTTTGTTGAAAAAATAGACTACATGGCATGTAGTCCTATGAATACACACCTTGTAGTCTCTTCCATGTAATTCTACGGTTTCATCATAGAGAAACATGTCAATAATCTTTTTAATCGTGATATACCCCATGTTACACTTTGATGACTAGTTCATCATGTATATGGGTACTTTCCTTTGATGACATGTATTATTTCATGCTTTGTGTATCTAGTCACACACCATGTAACATGTGATTTATGGCTCAGTGTGTACATGTATTACATTCCTAGGTGGACTTGAGGCCCCATACATCATCTATATGGGATGTAAATGGGAAGGCCAGAGTACATGGGCATAACTAAGTACTCAGACACGACCAAGTACAAAAATGTGGTCTGGTGTACATGCGTATGGACCGAATGACATATCAAGTGGTGAGGAATCTTCTACACACCATATATGCTTGGGACACACCATTTATTGAGAAAAAGTAAAAGCTCTATGATCATGATAAATAGTTACTACCTAGCTTGTGAGGTACATCATGTACCCCATGGGATACACCATGTACTCTTTAAGGACATGTTAGATTTATCTTTCTTCTTAGATCAAGTTCATCAAGGTCTTGCGTGAGCTTCCTTCAATAAGTATTGGTTGAGTTTTATTCATTGGTCCATTCCCTGAGGGTTAGTATAGAATCACATAATACTCATATGATGATGATCTTATCAATGGGAATTTCTGGATAGAGATGTTGGAATCATTTCATGACGCTCAGAGTGAGAACCTTTGTCATCATCTTTCCCATGTTAGATTTTCCAGTATCATCATGAACAAACTACATGGGTGTTGATCCTCTACATTGAGGGTTACATCAAATTGTGTTATTAGTATAGCACAAGGAATTGGATGTGATCTTCATATGTGTGTCATTTTAGTCATAATTCTAGCATATACTTCTTATAGCAAGGCCTTATTAGTTGTAAATACCAGTCGGACTCCATCCGTGATATCTTTCTTATGGATATTTTCCCCTGGTTGAGTGACATTAGGGATGGAAAGGCTCGTGTAGTGATATATTCTGCATGAGCATTACATTGAAACCATTGATCATGAATCTTATGCGGTCTTATCATTTTTCATCCTTCCTTGAGATTGTGTGTCTACTGTGAGTATATCTATATGTTTTATTATTTATCTCAAATTATGATTGGCATATCCTATGATGGGATAAATACTTTTGACAATGTTCATTTGTTATTTTTGGGTGTCTTAATGGGTATTGTTATATTAACTTCTTTATGGGATATTCCCACACATTTTGGATCTTATATATATGACTTAACTTTTTAGGAGTCCTTGGTGGACTAGGAGAAGTCATGGATAGATTGGAATAGACAAACAAAGGTATATTACAGTGATTAATATGATAGTATTCCCCTCATTCTAAGTATGATGGACTTTACCTTCTAGTTTTGGGTGGCTTTTATTAGGATCTTTTTTTATGTTTTCCATTACTTTTTTTGAACTCTGATTACTATATTATAGATTTATTCATTCATTTTTATATCTCATTTTACATTTCTTCATTTTATTGTCTCGGATTTGAGTTAAATAATAAATTTACATAATAAAATTTCATCCCATGTGTGTGATATGCCTTATTGTTTATACCCACTATTCCTTGGCCTATTGGAGGTGGGGTTTGGTTAGATCTCTCTTAGGCCACACTAAGTCGAGTCGTGAAAGAATGGTATCAAAGATGGTACCCAGCCTAATGAGTTATGAAATTTCTAGGGTTTGGGATCAAAGTTTTTATTTTCTTTAATCTAGATGTGTTGGTGGGTTTGGGAACCAGGGAATATTTATATAGGTATTGGTTCACATTCCTATGTGTTTAGTGTTAGTGTAGCATCTGATGTATCCATTTACCGTGCCCAAGATAACTATCTTGTTGAATTAGTATATGTAGCCACCAGGTATAGAGAAAAAAATGGTACCCAAATCATATAGGAATGGGTTGTGGTTTTAATGTCCTTCTTGTTTCGTCACCCTAGATATACTCATTAACCATGGTAAATATTTATAATATTCAAGACGCCACTATGTTTACAACTAGGTTTGATTCTAAGATGATGTTAAGATGGTGACCAGATGAGTGATGAGGTTTTATTTCAAGGACCAATTGAAAATTTGTTTTTTTAGAGGAGGGAAACAAGCAGCTTTACCCCTAGTTGAGTAGTGTGTGGATCCTTTTGTGGAGCAGGCATATGATCGTCCGCATTTTAACAAGTCAATAGCTCCATCAATATAGAATGATGTTATATATAGGCTTGTCATGTAATGTACGTTCCAACTATGGAGATCATTGAGGATCCAGGATGAGATATACCCTAAGGTGGTAGAGTTTTGACTAAGGGGAGTTGTCCAAGATTCTGGAAAGTGTGGATCCTGACCAATTGGATGGTTAGACTTGTGACCCATTTTCTCTTTGGATGTGCAGTTAGATCAAGTGGTAATAGAAGAAGAGAAACCTATTTTAAGTGTACATCATGACTTCTATGGTTAGAGATTCACTAGGTTAGATGGTGGGATAGAACCCCTTCTCTGGTGGTGGAGGACAAGCATGAGCCATAGGTGTGAATTTTATGCCTGGATGGTATCCCTCATTGATGGTGGTACATTCCAAAAGACATTTCTAGGGTGAAATGGGGCATCAGTAGAGTTCTAATGCTAATTCGTTTCTATGGCTTGTGCGGTTTATGTTTTCTATGCACTGAGGTTTTAGATAAATCCATAGTTGTTGTAAACATGTATGATAGGGAAATAATGTATTCCTATAGGTAGGAGATTACTAAGTATTTGAGTTAAATTTAAAGTATGATGTGTGTCTTCACTGGCCAATTTTTACTTCTCACAAATTGTTATGAGACACTTTTTCCGGAAGCATATACCTTATTCGAGACCTAGTGATATGAGTGGAGACTATTTTTTTATATAATTTTGTCGAAGGATATTATAGAGAGTATTATTGATTTCACACATAAACCAATAATGTTACTAGACTCTTGGAGGATATAAAGGGAATATCATAGAATATATTAATAGTTATAGTGAGAGGCTATGATGTTCTCCATAGTATTTATTTGTTGCTTAACATCCATAATCAGATGTTGCTATCGATGAGAGTAGAAATACAGCCCATTTTTTGAATTAAGTGTTACTTATTTGATAGGAATTGATCTCAGGAAGAGAAGTATGATCTCATGGAAAGGATGTTATGAATTAATTTCCATTAGTTGGAAAGTGACACCTTTGGAGTAGCATATTCTATAAGTTTTCAATTCCTGTAATGGTGGATGAATATGATGGAATACTTCTTGATGATGTGACAGGTTTACCTCACTATCAATAGTTGTATTTCTACATGTAATTGCATAGGGAAAGACCGGATATATGTGCTAGCAGATTAGATGAACCCGTGTATCCCTGATAGTCAAAGGTGTGGTTAGATGAGTTTATTGAGTAGGGGCTTCGTAAGACCTATTTTATTTTCCTAGGAATACCTATGTTTTTACATGAGAGTTGAATGTGTACTTGGGGTTGGGTGTGGATTGGTTTCACTTGAACTAAGTGACATGAAGTAATGTATCCACTCCTAATATTCGATGAAATATTCTCCCAATGGATGGATGGGAAGTAAATGTCATATTTTTTCCATGGAATGGGTTATAACATGCTCCAGGTTTGAGTGGTGGATGTACTAAGTGTGGAATACTTAAGCTACTATGATTTATCTGAGTCCTTCCTGGTACCCTTTGGTGTGTTAAACACTACCGTATAGTATACTAGTCTAATGAGCTGGATCCTTACCCTTTCCTTGATCGGTTTTTAGTATTCCTTTGAAATGGTTTCCTCATGTCCCCGACATCAATAATGATGTATGAAAGACACATGAGGATGCTTCTAGACATGATCCAAGAGCTCTAGTAATATGGAAGCTCTCATAGATTCAGTTCTTGAAATATCTCTTCTCATACATGGGAGTAATAGTAGACCCTATAGAGGTTGTGGTAGTGTGATCTTGATAGCTACACATAGTGTAGCTATTGTAGCAGATTCTCATAGCATGGTTTTGCATCTACTATTATTGAGTGGGGTGATAGAGCAGTTAAAATCTTTGCAACGGACTCGTGTGGGTGAGGATGGTTTATTATACCTCCCATTGATAGTTTTTAACCTTCTCTTCTTATGATATCTTGGGAGGAATGACATGAAGATATCAACTGTTATTTGTTTCTTGAGAAAATATACACTAGATACATTTCACATAGAATTATAAATGGATGGATCCATGACAGCCTTTTTTTCTATGGGAAAATATTGATTCTGGTCACAATGTGAGAAGAAGTTATATAGAGGTTTTTCCCTTATCCATACATCTAGGGGGAAACTATGTATAAGGAAATCATAGGAACAATTTGAATGAAAACAGAGTTATAATTATTTTTCAAGATAAAACATTTTTATCATACATGTGCGATGGTTTTTTAGAGATTTTGGGACACATGTCTGTGCAAGAGGTAGTCAAGCATTGGGGAATTCCCTTGAGAATTTCCATTGACTGTGATTCTTACTTAATAGGATGGATGGGGAGATAATTCAATAATCCTTTAAAGACTTAGTTCTGGGTGGGAATACTGTTTTACCCCATCCCATTGGCTAGGTAGAATGCACTATTTATGTTCTAGTGAACATGTTTTGGGTTTTCATGTTGGTTTTGAGCCACATCTAAAAGGATCACCTACCATAGGTGGAGTTAGCATATCCTTATGATTATCACTCCACCACCGAAGTAGTTCCTTTTTGAGACTATTTATGACAGACCTTATAAGACACTATTATACTGGTTGGAGATAGTGGGAAAAAATTCATGGATCCTAGTTTTGGTGCTAGTTATCATTTTTATGGTTTTAGTTCTTCCAGGGGAGGATGAGGACTACCTGGTAAAAATAAAAAATCCTTAATGGATTGATTAATAAAAACATTGAAGATAGAGAGTTATGAAGTATTATCCCGGGTGTTAAGACCAGTCTCAAGATCCTAAGCTCTTTCTTTCCTTATAGGGGTGTTGTGTTACCAGGTGGTGTGACACATAACCGTGGGGCCATAGTAATTTTGGTTTCGTAGTGTTCTCCACATTTCATAGCTAAGGAGATATGTAAAAGAATCATTGTATGATATCATCTAAGTTGAGTAGGTCTGTGAGAGTTTAGATTCCTATTTTGAGTATTTTGTGACATTGAAGTCTGGCATGAGAAAGGCCCTTTGTAGCTAATTTATTTCCTTATATGCATGTTTTTTTATAGCATATGGAACCATTGGGAGTGCTCATGGGAGCAAGAAACCCAGTTGATAGCTCAATATCCAGACTTTTTTCTTTGTTTGTGCTTTTGGGGGACTAAAATATTTAATGGAGGGAAATATGTAATGTCCTGGTTTTTTTGTAAGACTTTGGGATATTTCTCTAAATTTTTCTTGTGCTAGGTACTAAGGAAGTATGTGATTCTGAGTCTCGGTTTCTCAAAAAATAATTTTTCAAATATATTAAAAATAATAAATTTTACGCACATGTAGTTTTCCTGAAAATTTTGAATAACACCTGAATGAGGACCTAAATAAAAAATATGAGTACACTGTTGAGTTCATAATGAGGTCTTTTTCCCAAGGAGATACATAACCATTTCAGTGAAGGGTGACTGTGAAAATGTTTATAGGAACACTAATGAATAAAATAAAATAATATCATTATTTTTTTGATGTATGGACATGAAATATTATTTAACGACATGGTTATAAGTAGATATTAGGGTTTGATGCTCAACCATGGAGTCCAAGAGGACCACTAGATGAGAGCGTTTTTAGAAAATGACATCAGATCAGATAAGATCAAGTATTGTGTGCCAATGAGGCATAAGGACATCACCAATGACATCGAAACAGAATTTTTTTTCATCATTGATCAATAAAAATAGAGGAAGGATGTTTCTTATGAATTTACAACCATTTTATTATGCCACGATAGAAGATAATGAATCTACTATCAGATTTATTTGCAGATTGATTGTTTTGAGGGTGTGTATTTTTTGCTGGATTTGGTGATGAATATTTTTTTTCAATTGTTATGCCTATTTGTAAAACATTCCTTTGATAATGAATTGTGGACAAGATAATCAAAGGCCATGGTTTTTTCTTTATGTTTATTTTTTATGGTTTTCTCTCCCCAATTGATGTGGTTTCATCATTGCAATTTCTATTTTGACTATGATTTGATGAATACCCTATGAACGATCATAATAAAATTAAACTTCAGAAAAACATATCGTTACCATTTTCTAGGGATGGGGATTCGACAACATTATTATTGTGCATATCTATAATTGCAAATCAATGAATGTATGAAAGGCTTATGATCTCTGTTTTCCATGAGGCCTCCGAAGGGAATCAAAATAGAAGTTCTTGAGAACATGTTAAGTCTAGAATCTGGAAATCAGTGGTGGGGAGGTTTGTTCAACATTAAATCAATAATGTGAATTATGATTCTTGATGGAATCGGTGGGTGCCATGGTATTAGAAAAAGATACAAACATTTTATAATTTTTAATGAAAACTATACTACATTGTGTGTAGTCTAATGAATGCAGGCCACATAGTCCCTTCTGCTCTACACTAGGGTTTTTGTGTGGAGAAAATAATAACATTCTGTGTGTAGCATGCAACACTCCCTATGACCCTTACCAAACGAGTTTGCCTTGTACATGGGGTACACACCCTAGAGGACATGTAGTGTTTCATGGAATGTGTACCAAGTTTCACACCATGTAAAAAATGGAGGATGGATTGGAATGCATAGGAAGTACACACCAAGGAGGTAATGTAACCCCACACATTGTTTACATGGGAAGCACATGGGAATGTTGGAGTATAGGGGAAAAGATAAGTACTCAGAAATGTACAAGTACATTGACAGGATTTGGTGTACATGGGTATGTGAAGAATGGCATGCCAAGTGTTGGAGAACCTTCTACACATTCTGTACATTAGGGAAACTCCATTTATTGAGAAAATGTATATGTCATGTGGGTATCAGACACGGGTAGTTCTGGGATTGTGATACACTCCATTTACCCCCAAAGACACAATGTGTACTCCTTTGAGGATAGGTTGAATTCCTATTTATTCTTATTTTATCTTCATCGATTGATTGTATGAGCTTCATTGAACCATTAATAGTTGATTGTGTTCCCTTGATCCGTTCCCTAAGGTCTAGCATGGAAACATTTATTGCGCATAGGATGGTTATCTCTTTAGTGGGAATATTGGATAGAGTTGTTTAAATCCTTCTGTGAGGCCCAAAGTTAGATAATATATCATTATATTTATCTAGGTGGAGTTCTTGGTATCATTATTACCAAAAATACATGGGAATTGATTGTCTACTTAGCAGGATACTCTATATTGAGTTGTTGGAATACCCTATAACCTTGGATATGATCCTCATCTATGTATCAATCTCTCTAGAATTCTATTATATACTTATTATAGAGATACCTAATTAGTAGTACATCTTGGACAAAATATATTAGTTATATTTGACTCATAGAGTGTTTTATCACTGTTGATCTTAATCATGGGTGGCATAGATAGTGGAGAGAAATATTTTGGATGAACGTTACCCTGAAATTATCTAGTAGGAATACTAGGCCTGCTTTATAGTTTTGATCTTAATTTTCTATTATGTGTCTATTGTGAGTATATTTTCATGTTAAATTTCATGAATGAATTTACGATTTACATTTCATGTGATGAGATGACTACTCTTGATGCTTTGTTCTTGTTTACATTAGGGTGTCTTACTGGGTATTGTTATACTAACCCCTACATGTGATGAGATGACTACTCTTGATGCTTTCTGCTTGGTTACCTTCCAATTTTGTGTGGGCTAGTATTTTTCCATTATTTATTATTTTCAATACATTTATTCATACTCGTATTTTGATATTTTTTATGTATGAAAGAATTATTATTAGTCATTTTATATTTCTGCATTTAATAGGCTAGGAGATGTGTGTGTGCATACATGTACATAAGATCGTGGATTCTTTGAGTGTGATTTTCCTTCTTGGTGCTAGTCCTCATTCCTTAGTCTATTACTGTCGGTCTTGGGGTAATTGTGTCATGTGAACCATTATATTGGTTTGTGATAAAATATAAAATCCTATATTAAATATCCTATCATGAATGACTTATAAATAGATTCTCATATTTGATAACCTTTATTGATCAAATAGACGGGTCCTGATTAGTTTAGAATCAATGAATTGTTTTGTTTTTGTGAAAGGGGAAATATGTATCCCAATGTGAATATTGGGTCAGACTGTACTATGAAACCAAATATAATTTGCATCCAGACACAAGGTGTTGAGTATATTTCTAAGCTGAATTTGGAAAGATGTTTTTCAATAAACTATCAAGGGGTTTTATATGTTATAGATAATAAGAGTTGATTAACGAAATATTCATTCCTTGAGAGGTAATATTATGAGTTAATACATATATAAATATAAATCATGGTTGAATAAATATAAAATATTGAATGTTATTATATTTGTGGGATTATATTTAATAAATGATCATTTTGAATAATAGCATACATTATTCTGAAGATGACATATATTTTATTGTATATATTCATGAAATCAGATAAAAAATCAAATTTATCATTGAGATCACTCATTGGGAAGTAAAACATTTGATTGAAATAAATTAAATGACCAGTATCATAATTTGATTATTTTTCTCAAACATGAGGATAAATGATATATGTTTAATCAATATATTCTTATTTAATGTACTTACATTAGCCCTAATTTTAAGAATGATGCTTATATGATGAATTTGAATTATTGTTTGGATGTATTATTCTTAATTATAGATACCAAAGTTCTTGAAGTTCAAAAAAACACTAAGAAATATAGGCATTCAATATAATTGAACGAATTAATACGATTTATCCAATGAGATATTGAATAAAGAGTTGTGAGGAATTAAGGTTTTTTCCAATGATGTATGTTAGGATGTTCCCTTGTTTCTACTCATCCACTGAAAATGTTTAGGTATATAAACAACATTTAAAGGATTGGGTTCCCTCTCATGAAATTGATTGCCTATGATGTGATCATGCAATAATTTTCATGATCTTTTAATCACTATAATGTTAATTTTAATATGAACACAATTGATTGTACCCCTCTTGTGATTCTCAATACATCAAGAAAAATTAACAAAATTGTAAAATTGTTACACCCAATCTGGATGACGAATAAGGTAAATTGAAATTTTTTGTCTGATAATAAAAAGTATAGGGTTTATAATTCATCTATTTATATATTGAAACCTATAATATATTCATATAAAAAGAAAGAGAATGTTTATTTTATAAAAATATTAGCATTTGAGAAGGGGTTTTATTAGCACCCATAAATTCATACTAAGTACCATGGAGATATTTTAATCACATTAGGTGTTTATGTTATAGAAATATATTTAATTAAATATAAATCAAGGGTATTACATAAATAATATGTAAAAATTAATAGTTTATTGTATTTATTTTTTAGATTACTATTATCAGGTATAATAAATCATGAAATATTTAAATTTCAATCTTTCAAATACAGGGAGTGTTTTTTATTTTTTATAATAAAAAATTATATTATTTTTATATAACTAAAATGTTTTATGGGATTTATGACATGTTTAATTGAATATGTAAATATTATATTTCTAAAATATTGTGAATAATGTAAATATTAGGAGGTTTGAAATTAATGATTTAAATAACACATAACTTTGGTATTGTCACTAAGGCCATATAATTAATAAATAGATCCATTAACATCAAAATAATGGACTATTTGAATAAATTGATTATTAATATTTTTTATGTATATTAATATTTTTTCTTATGAAAAAAGTCTAAATTTTACTTTAAGGATAAAATTAAATAAGAAAAATATTTTTTTTATAACTCATGAATTATGATTTATTCATACATATAAGTGATATAGCTCAATGTTGAATTTAGTACATCATTAACATTATTGATTAATTTAGTATCTATGGGTGTGACTATATTAAGAAACAGAACTAAAAATCCATTAATATGGAAAAATTATTTAAATAAAAGGTACAAAATTATCAAGGAAATGGTATTAAAACACTTTGACAGAAACAAGAATAGGAATATATGAGTCATGAATATCATGATGATCTAAAAGATTATGGCATCATGTCATATATCACTATAATTAGTATAGCGAACTTAAATGGAATATCAAATAAGTGAATTAAATAATTTTTAGATATGGTTTGGATAATTATGAGTTTTCATAACTTATAATTTCCTTTTTAATTTTTATATAGAAAAGTATTCCTTTTCATTGAACTATATTATATCAATGGCTTTTAAATATTCACTACATGAGATGTAGAGAAAGATTCATACTGATATTTATATCATAATTATTTTGGGTTTTATGGAATTTGTGAGATATATTATCTCATTTAAAATTGATCCCATATGTGATAAATTCCTTTTAATGTGTTATCCTAAATAGTTCACGTCTTAATATTTTTATAATCTACCGGTGTATAAATTTTTTTTAGTGTGACATATTATCTTTCTAAAAGTGAATTGATTTTAAACATAATTATTTTGAGTAAATTTTTTCCAAATAAAGTTAAATAAAAATATATATTATTAATATTTATAAGGATGAGTCAGAAGCCAAATGGGTTTAATAAACTAGTAAAATTAAATAAACATAAGAGACATAATGTTTTGGTAGATTTCATCATGATCTTTACAAATATGGGTTTTTAGTTTTCAATGAAGTTGATGTAATCATAATAAAAAAAGATTAAGTATCTTAATAAGATGTAATATTGTTTTCTAAAAATTATAAATTATTAAATGAAATTGAATCCATAATGAAAACCTTTTACATTAATCAGGTTTAAATTCCTGCAGATTGACCAGAAGGCGTAGAACCCTTCGGTTAAAGCTAGACATTCATAATAAGAATGACATAGATGGTAGAGTGTCTATCTAGATAAATTTCATAGTATCTAAAGGGTTTAATAAAATTGATGAAATTGAATTTGAATATATCCTTTTTTCATCTCCTATTTTCATTACCATTATGGTTATTTTTACTATATAAAAATTAAAATTATGAGAGTTATCAAATGGATAAACAAACCATATTTCTAGATAGAAATTTTTTTTAATTATGAAAATAATATATAGACTGATTTTAATAAATAAATATGAAATTATTATAATATTTCTAAGTTAAAAAATATATTTATGGGGTATAACATTCTTCATGGTGTTTAAAAATTGGTTTTTATGAAGTTATCAAAGAGTTTGACTTTATCAAAAATGAAAATGAATGTGGTGTGTATAAACATATTAGTGGGAGAATACTTATTTGTCTAGTGTTGTATGATAAAAACATACATATCATTGTAAATGACATACTGATGTTACAATCAATGAAATAATATTTAGTAAATTTCCTCTCAATAAATGATATTGTGTAAGAAACATACAGACTAGATGTGAAGATCAATAGTGATAAATCCAAATATATATTTGATTTTAATTAGAACACATAAATTGTTAATTTTTAATAATATATTATCATTTAATGCTCCAAAAGGGTTCATTACCAATGTTTTATGGAAATATTCTTTCAAAAATTTAGTGTCCCATAAATTTCAAGGAATATGAAAAGATGGATTTGATTCCTCTTACTTCGTCTATTAGATCAATCATGTATTGTATATTTTTTAATCATCTAAATTAGCCTTATTTTGATAATTTTTTGTTAGGATATACCAATGAAATCCTGTTCAAATTCTTTATGTTTTTATTAAAAATATACTTCAGAATTTATGAAGATATATGAATATATTTCTAGTCCTTGGTAGTGATGAAAATATTATTGTAATGGTCTACACCGATACTAGTCTTGATACTATTAATGATGAATTTAGAACACGATTAATATTTATGTATTTCATGAATAGTGGAGATATATATTAGAATAGTTAAAATAAATTAATATTTTTAAAAACTACAACTATGATTGAATATATCAAAGTACTTGATGCAACTAAGGAAGTAGATTTTATAAATAAGGTCATTACTAAACAAGGGATTTTCTAAAATAACATGTATCCAATTGATATCTATTTTGATAATAGTGGATAATTTTTAGATTATAAAGACCCCAGATCTCACTAGTGATACGAACATATTCTTTATCAATTTATCTCATTTTAGATATTATTGAAAAGTGAGATATTTATAGATATCGATTATATATGGAATATAATATTGAAGATCCATTAAAAAATCCCATTATACAATAATTTAATGAAATAGAAATAGTTTGTTTTTATATTAGATACATGGGCCACTAAATTTAAGGAATGTTAGAGACTTTTTGTTTTTGTGAAAAAAATATAGTCACATGTTATTTCCTTAGGAACATTCTTTAACACATTATGAATATTAATAAAAAGTATTTATCTTTTATTATGTTTCTTGTGTAAAATATGAGATTTGATATGATAAAATACACATTAAATATTTATGTTTCCAATTCATACCTTATTAATGAACATTATATTGGGCTGTGATTATTTTTTCACATCATTATGAGTATGATCACATGGGTTGAGATAAAACTGATCAATCATTGGATAAATGTTGTTAAAATTATATTTGTATTATCTCAATGTAATTACAACACATGTTTTAACATATATTTTCTTTTTTATTACTTAAGTGAACATTTTATATGGATTCATTAACTTGAGATTGTGAAATAGGTTCCCCTCTTGTGATGTTTCATACTTTGAAACTTGTTTAAAGTGATTTGAAAATATGTCTTAATAAAAGGTAATTTGGTAAGACAATAATAAATATGAGGGATTTGATTAATAATTATGGGTTGTGTTTTCCCATATTATTAGTTGTCTATTCCAAATTTACTCCAAGTTTTTAGGGTTAAGTAGTCTCATATAGTGTATCTTGGGTTCTCAAATCCTCATAGGCCTAATAAGAAACCAATAAACACTTACATTATTTGGATTGTTTATTATATAAAGATTAAAAATTTGGGTTGATTTTATATGGGTTTAAATGAGCACCACCAGTTTATGTGAATTCATTTTATGAGATTGGTCTGGTCCTAGGTTATTACAAGGGATGAATTGAATGAAATTAATTTTTAACAATTTCAATTTTTATATTTGAGATGAGTTCATTCAAGAAGATCTAACAACTTCATAAAATACTAGTTTAATACCAACACACTGTAATACTAATCATCTATACACTTATATGATCATATTTATGATTACTCTGAGGCAATATTTTTTATTATCACTTGCTGGGTGTGGCCTTAAAATTCAACAAGGTCAAAGACGTTTTAAAATAATCAAATAAAAATATAAATTAAATGAAGTGATTAAACATTAATTGAGTGATAAATAACATCTAATCCATCCCATATATAATCCATTTAATCAACCAATAAATCTATTATCCCTATATTGATGTTATTCTATCAATGGAAGTGGGAAGTAGACTCATGAGGGAGGAATTGAAGAAGAGAAAAATAATAAATAATAATAATCACTTTGTCACTATGTAAATAATTTCACAATTATTGGTGTAAATAAATTCACCCAATGAGGCAACGTTATCAACGTGATATGAATAAAGACAGAATAAGTGGAGAAGAAGAACTTTTATTAAGAAACTAAGTTTAATTGAACAACTTACATGAGGAATAAATGCAATTACAAACACAAAGTGACATCCTTAATATACAATTAAACCAATCCCCAAAGATGATCATCGCCATCACCTCCACTTCCTTAAATAGGAATTTTTATGCCTTGATTATTTCCTCCAATAGTTGAAGTTAGCTCAATTAATTTTGGTATTCCAAGTGGTTGAAATGTTAAGGGAGAGTGATCTTTTACACCCCTGATAAACAATCAGAGCCAACTTGAATCCACTAAATAAAGGTGAAAAAATGAGTTTTTATATGGTAGAATTTTTGTGGTCCAGATAAGAATAAAATTATGATAAGGATGTCCCTTGATATTTTATAACATTTCTGTCCAAATGGACATTTTTTTATAGATATGTGCAAAATGGTTGGATGTTTTTCTGGGCTGTAGAATCTGGCCCATTATTTTATCACCAACTTGGGCTGCATAGAACTCTTTTTAACACTAATAATTATCCTCTATAAATGTTTAATGAAATATTTCCCATGATTTATTCTCTATTCATTTAAAAGTTTAGATTTATTGGGATTTTTTATTTTCATATACAGAAATTTTAATGGGTTGTTGTCTAATTCACTTCACCCAGAATGGTTTTGGTTCAACGCCCAAATTTTTGGTCTTCCAATGTGAATATCTAAGTTCTCAAAATGTAAGAATTGTTACAAATTGAATGATAAAACTAAAAATTAAATATTAAAGTAAAATCATGGCCATTTTTTTGAATGTGTTCAAATATGTACCATGTAATAATGCACATTAAAAAAATAATTACTATGTTAATGTGAAATAGTGTTCAAATTGTAAAATGAACTAAAAATGGTGTTTATGATTAATAAATCACTTGAATATTATAATATTAAAATGAAAATTATCTTATTTTAGTTTTTAATCAATTATTTGTGAGATCATGGGCCTCCATTATGTTTTCACTAGGGTAATTTCTATGTTAACAAAATTACGTGTGTTGTAATTATAGAAAACCTAATCAAATTGGGTTTTGAGAAAAAAATATATAAGTTATCAAAGGTTGATATTATTCAGGTCTCGTGATTAATATCTTTTTAAAGGTAAAATAATCCTTTTGGATAGATATCTGGTGTATTAAATCATAGAATACACCATTACCTTTTTAATAACTATGATGTGTTGACATATAAAACTCTCATTTTATTATTATGAATGACATTTAAAATTATTTTATTATCTAAAAAGGTCCCTTGGGGTCAACCATATGATACACATAATAATTTCGTTTTTACTAATGTTATTAGTCTGTGTAACTATTTTTATAATTTTTATAAAGATAAATATGGTATGTCTTTTACTCATTTAAAAAAACTAATTAAATAAAATTTATTTAATTATAGAAATAAATGTGATTTTATTGAATAAATAATGAGTTGTTAATATTATTAAAATATAAACATTAAAAATAGTTAATCACAAATTGTAATTGAGATCTGTATTGGATAAATCATCTTGCAAGGTTTATTTTATGTGAAAATTATTAAGCCTCACTAGAAATTCATTTTAAGAACATCAATTGGAAGGTAAAATTCATTTGGAGACTCATTAATGTATCTAAATAGGTGGTTTTTTATGTAATCACCTTTTGGAGTATAGCAGCCTGATCTTTTGTGAAATATATATTTTTTAATTAATTTAATCTTTTTGATATTCTTCATTTCGCGCTATATTGAATGTAGATTTTGGTATATGAAAAAACTAATTATGGATTGAATTTCACAAAAATCTATGTTATTATCAAACTACATGAAACAACTAGATTATATTGTGATATATGAAACACTATAGTTTTCTTTTGTTAAACACAATATTATGTTTCGTTAATATCTTGTGTTACATGCAAGCCCAAGTTTCACAAAATTTCAATATACTATTAATATTGTTATTAAAATATTATTATAGTTACCACTGAGGCCTTGGATTGGAAGTTATGAATAATATTAAAAAAAATATGAAAATATTATTAACCCATTTATATAAAATTAATCATTTTGTTATCAATTATTAGATGTGAATGTAATAACTATATGAAAATAAAGAAATTACTTTTCTAATAAAACTATTTTTCTATGCACTAATGCGGTTTTATCTCAAAAAATTATATAAAACAATTTTGATGAATGATTTCAATAAAATTTAAATATTATATATTCAATAAATATTTTTCATACTCATACAATAGATTTTATAAGTATAAGATAAGAATAAATCCAATTTTATGAATTTAAAGATGTATTTTTCTAAAAGCTAATATTATCTTCTTTTAATTTAAAACACATTTGAAATATAATTTTTACACTTTTATAATTTTAATTTAGAAAATTAGACTTAAATTTGTAAATATGAATATCAAAAATTAATTTATGTGAATATTTTTTATTTTTTGAGAAGTTTATTTTTTTGATGAATAGTGAAAAAGTCTGAATTTTAATTCGAAATTACTATTTCATCTAATTTATTTATATAGAAAAAATATATTTTAGTTTGGTTTTAAATTATTTATAGAACAATTATAAATAAATTAATCCCATTTGGGACATTATAACCAATTTCACATTGAAATTTGACTTACAAACATTCCAAACTTTTGGACTTTTTCGCTTTAAAAACCCAATATGTCATCTCGTCTTCAGGATTAATTTTAAATTATCATCCTCCATTTATGTGATTATAATTTAAAAAATTGGATTCAATAATTTAAATCATAATGATTTATAATATCTAATATTTTAAACATAATTATTGACAAAAAATTTTTGAAATTAATAAAAATTAATTGTAGTGATTAAGGTAAAAACGATTTTACAGAGTGGTTAATATTTATCTTATGGGTCCAAGTACCCTATAAACATTCCTATAAGACCATGGATGAAACTATTTATAACATATTATTAATTTTATATAAAATTGGTTAATATTTGAGACACATGATGTGAGGGATACCTCTCAATAGTGTTTACATTTTTTTATTTTGGAAAATGCCACTCCTCTTACAAAATAAAAGGGATCTCACTCCCCTCACTTCTTCACACATATAAAGACCATTATATCATCGAAAAACTGTAAACAAATCTCCAAAATTACCTCATATAAACCAATAATCATTTATCTATGAATAAATCCAACCAAGGAATCCCTTTGAGGAAAACCAAAAGGGGATACCCAAAGAAGAGGTAACATCCTTCCACAAGCTCTTTTGATTTATTTTCATTTTCCACCACCTAAATTATTATTATTAAAATATTAAATATTACAATAATTATACAATATTTACTAATATTTTTTTATTTAAAGGTTTATAAAATTTCCTACACACACTTCCATCAAATTGGTAATGAACTTATCGTTCAGGTGTACTGCATACTACCACCCCAAAAAATGATATTGTTTGTTATTTACATTACCAGATCTCATGGTATATAATTATGATGGGAAATATATTTTTTTATTATATGTATGGTATTTATGAGGTTTTTATTCTTATATAATTATTATATAAAAATAACTTCATTCTTTCCATTTTGTCTAAATACGATAACTTTGTTTCTAGACGTGTGGACTACCACCTCCTCAAAGCAATGTGATTCATTCACAGTTAACATTGAATGTAGTATGGATGGATTTATTAAACATATATCATATGTATGAAATATTAATATTAATAATATTTTAATATATATATATATACTCATATATTCTATTTACTTTTGTTCATTCAATACATTAATAAAACGAAAACAACATTCATATGCACATAAGACCTATTGTTCCCATGAATTGTGTATTCAATTTCATATTTATGAAATTTATAATTTATTATAAATATTTATATATTGAATATTTATGATATTTATACAATTTTTTACATTATTTTTGTAATTAAATCATGTTCTAATTAAGATAATAAATAATAAAAAGTCAAAACATATACAAAAAACAAAGAAGATATTACCCGAAACGTAACATTAACAATGAAATTGTTAATAAAAGGTTAATATAAAATTGAAATAAAATAATAAAGCGAATAATATTTGATAATAAGTTTATTTTATATATTTATAATAAATTTATACTTATTATAGAGGAGTTTGAACCTGTATAAGGAAAGTCGAGACTTAAAGTAAGGGTTTTCCCATCTCACTTTTATTTTTTTGAGATATATACTATATTCACCTCAAATTCTTGTAGTTTGGGTTATATAATATCTTATGACATGTTATATCATTAATTTATATTATTTAATTAAATTAATAGTTTCCATTGATGTTATTCTTACAAGTGGATTATACTTCAATGTTACTAAAGTGGTAACAGTTTATTGATACAATCTCGTCATTTATTAGGATTGTTTATGATTATGATTACATTGATGAAATAATAAGGTCAATCTCTCAAGAAAAATAATTAATTTTATTCTCCTCTATTTATTCATGATATAATCATATAATTCAGCCATTTTCCCAGTCCTTGGTACATTATATGATTAAGAAAATTTTTTAATAAAATATTACTTTATTTCCCTCTTCAGTCAGAAACCATTTTATTTCACAAACCTTGTTTTCTAAAAAAATTCCAAATTTTTTTAAATAATATATTAAGTTAATTTTCATGTAATTCAATTTTAATGATTTTTTTATGTTTTAAAGTGTAAAAAATGATTTTTCAAATACTCATTTTTATGTTTTCAAGGTTAATATCAAATAAAATTTTTTATTAAATGAAAATAAAATTTTAAAGCTGAAGGGATATTTTCCTAAAGAAAGGATTTTAATTATTTATAAATTTTATTTTATAATTTAACAAGATAAATGAAAATTTTTTTATAAATGATTTATTCCCCAAAAAAATTTGATTTTCAAGGTAAATTTTTATTCCTTGTTAAATACTATGTATTATCTATCAAGATCCTTCTCCATATAAGATGACAACATTTGATATAGTTTATTATTTACTAGGGATATGATTCTAGAATATCATTAAATTATTTCTATGAATGGTTTATTTTTAATGGATTCATTTTTATGAATTGTCTTTCTCTTCTATGATTTTTATGATGATAAATTCTTATGAAATACACTACCTTTCACAAGTTGCTCTAAGACAAAATGATTATGAAAACTATCTATTTTCCATGGGTTATGATATGTTGAATTGTTTTTTATAAGAATTTCATTTCATGGGTAATGATATAATGTTTGTAGAACCCATCACATTTTATGTAGCATGATATAATAAATGATTTTTTGTAGAACAGATGTGTATGATTTAATTATGTGATGGGTGAGACCTATATCTCCCTCTAATTTAGTGGGTAATGATAAATGGTATATGATATCAAAGGTTACATAGGTTTTATCCCAACAGAAAACAACAGGGTATATGGGTTGTAGCATAACCCCAAAAACAAAAAATGGTACACAGGTTATAGCCCAAGCCCAAATACAAAGGTTTTAGGGTTGTAGCCCAATCCAAAAATACAAGAGGGTGCATGGGTTATAAACCATGTCCAAAAAAACAATAGGCTATATGGGTTGTAAAACAAACCTGAATATAAGAGGGTAGATGGTTTCTAGACCATTCTAAAAGACAATAGCGTATATGTGTTGTAGAAAAATCCCAAAAAAAAGAGGTTACATGGGTTGTTTTCCAAGCCCTAAAAAAGAGGCTATATGGGTTACAACCCAAACCCAAAAAAAGGGTACATGGTTGTATCCCAATAAAAAAAGAGGGTATACAGTTTGTAGACTATGACCAAAAAAATACGATACAGAAGATATATCCCATTCTCAAAAAACAAGAGGGAATATGAGTCGTATCCTAAGACTAAAATAGAGTGGGAACATGGTTTTTTGTACCAATATAGAATTAGGTACATGGTTAATTATCCCAAGACTCACATTTTATGATGGTCTTTATACGTAGCCAAAACATAAGGTTTTCTATGATTGTGTATATGCCACAAATTCTATGTCCTATGCCTATGTTATTTTTTCATGGATTATTCTTTTTGATTTATTTATGATTAATGCCTTATGAAGTTTCAATTTTTATTCCATGACTCTTGATTATGATCTTTGATATGTAGTGTATGGTCATCTAATGTTATGATAATGTTATCATAACCTTATGGTCATTTAGTTATTTCTAATTTCTAATGTCATAGATTTTACGTGTTTTATTTTTAGATATTATATGCATTATTTTTGAGTCTAGGTACTTAGACAATGTGTGATTCTAGAGACCAGTGTTTCCAGAACAAATGTTTTAAAAACATTAAAATATTTATAGTATGTGAACATGGTTATCTTAAAAAATGGAATAACTCATAAATGATTTTATGGAATATAAATCCTAGGGAATTGTTGATAAAATAATAGTGGATTTACCTTCATAACGACCAAACATTAAACATAGTGGATCATTTGAAAAAAAATCATCATGGGAATAAAATGAATAATATAATTTAATTATTTTATTGATGCAGTGGAGAAGAAACTTATTTCCTTTAATTGTATCCCTATGTTAGAATTTCTGGGTTAGGTACATAACACTGTAACTTCTTGAGTATCATGGATAGAGAGAGCTCTAAGAATTCTTTTCGAAAAATGACAATGGATCATGTATCAACAATCGATGCATCGATTTTTAAGGATATCTCTAATAAAAAGAACACAACTTTGTTTTTCATCGGTGATCAATAAAAGTCGAGGTAGGGTGTGTGTTTCAATTATTTAATTATCTGATTCATAATTTCTACAAAGATCGAAAATCAATCAATTAATGGATTGGTTTGCAGATTGATCACCCTGTGAGATGGGTTTATTTCTAGGTTTCATTGGGAGAATCTATCAGAATCTCTTTGTTGATTATCTTATGGAACAAATCTAGATCTACTTGATCATTTATTGAGCTTTATTCCTCTTTTTTTCTCCCTTAATTCATCATTCTTGGAAAGCATTTTTATTTTATCCTATGGTTCAACTTTTCCAAATTAATAGATCATTGTACACCCGCTTCATGGTGACACAATCCGATATTGTTGATCTGAGATCGACAAGAAACAAAGGAGGTGCGATGATGGAGACGGAATGAATCGTATGATTGTTGATTCCCAATTTCACATTCTTCGGTTTTCTTAACTGCACAATGAGGAACAATGATTTGATCTATTTTGTGAGTATATTTTGTGATAGGACACATTGTTAAGAGATTGTGAGGCATGGATGACCTTGGATCTTCGATTTCATGGAGAATCGACCACTACATCAAAGGAGGAGAACAATATGGGACCCACAGATAAAGAAATATGGTTCTAGTAAACCCCATAGAACAAAGTGTGTAATCTGAGATTACACAGCATGTAGGTCCCTCTGGCTAGGATGCCATGGTTTGGTTGGAGTTAAAGATCATACAATGTGTGACCCTCATTAGATGACACGGCATGTAATTAAGAAATGCATGGGCATGGTTTGGAGTACAAGGGTATGGAAAAGTCATGTACTCCCATAGAGACACGTATTGACATAAACGAACTGGTGAACAGACACGACTTTAGTAAACAGACATGGAAAAGAGACAGGGATAAGAAAAAATGTGTCCTTATACAAAATTCAGCCATTCTATATATCTTATATATGAAGTCTACATTTTATGTGAGTCTCTTCCACACTATAATGATTTTGGATATCTAGACACTTTATTCACCCTGTGGGACATGCTATGTACTCCCATCAATTGTGCTTGAGGCTCTTCATTTTCATAGTTTGGACCAGTATATGTTCATTGTATTCCCTTGGTCCTTTTCTTTGAGGTTATAGTGCGGAATTACATCCACATCATTGGATTATAATACCCCATAGAGGTTTCATCTCAGATAGAGTTGGGGCATCCCTCAATGAGTCTAAATTGTGGTCCTCGATCATTTATAGTGGAGGTTGTTGAATTAGCATGATTGTCTTGAGTATTAAGTTGATACTATATCTAGAGGGTTGCATTATTAATTTTTTTTGGAATCATTTTCATAATATCACCCACATAGCAGGCTGATCCAGATTGAATTTGTGGTGTCCCCCAGCAGTTCTAGGTAGGACCCCTATCTATATTTCATGGTTGACCCAAATTGGGTTTGTGGTGTCCCCCATTGGTTTTGGGCATGACTCCTCTCTATGTATCAATTATTCTTTGACAAATTCATTCTCTTTGTGCTTGTAAAATATTATATAGACCTCTTAATCGAGTGTCTGCAATGATAACATGGATTGTAGAGTGAGTTCTCTCAGAACTAGCATTGCTTCAAGCAGAATACTATGGATGACAGTTACTTATGACTTCCTGATGGTGTGGTTTATCCCCTGTGTATATCTTGGTTCTATATTGGTTTATATTATACATATATTCTTAAATCCTCTATTGATCTGATTACACTTGGTGCATCATGTTTAGTGTTTTTGGGAGGTCTTTATGAGTATTATTAGACTCACCCATGAACATGTGTTTCCTATATGTGTCATGTCTTGTGATGATGATGACCCTTTTTATGGTTTCATGGGAGGATAGGGAGAAAGTGGAACATAGACGAAGCTTGAATGACTGAGTTATTTACCGAGATCCAAATTTTTACTTAGTACTTACCCTTGGAGAATGTTGGACTCTTCACAGGTTTTCTTGGTCTTGTTTTTATCCCCTTTTCTATTTACAATGCTTTCACTATCGTAAACTATTTTAGGATCTTATATGTATTCATTATTTCATTTATTTTTTTATATTTCATTATTGTGTTGCTAGGATATGTGTTCATGTGTACAGGTAATTTAGGCTAGTGCCTTCCATTTTTGGAATATGCCTACTCGGTCCTGGTCACTAGCCCTGGCCTATTGGAGGAGAGCATGGGGTAATCACAGCATGGTCCCCACTGGGATGGGTTGTGATAGAGTGGTATTGAAGGGGTCAGTTCTACATTAAGACTGGGATTCAATGATATTGGTTTGGGGAAATAGTGTTAAGTTTTTTGAGTTCGTCTTTTAGACAAGGGAATCTAGTGTTGGTGTGGTGGCTAATATATCCATACAATAGGAATCTGATCACCTATTTTCTGACTTGAAACATGCAAACACTGGTTTTAGGGGAAAATGGAACATGTATCATATAGGAATGGTTATTATTCCCTTGCCATTCTTGAGTCATCTCCTGAAATATAATCTTTTGACTGTGGTGCATCTTATTTTATTTTAGGATGTCCCCATATAGATAGCCATCCAAGATTCCACTACATGATCATGAGGACTATCTAATGGGTAACAAGACATTGATACATATATTTTTTCTGTAGATAGAACCTCTATGTAGTGAACTATAAAACCCACCACATGTATAGAATGATGTGTTACTCGAAGTACTAGTGTATGATAAGTAAAGGCTGAGTGCACTTCATGAGTTTTAGTAGAAGAAACCCCTAAGGTTCTGAGGTGAGCTTAACCCATAGGCGGTAGAGGACTTTCTTAAGGAGATTACCGAAGTTTCTCATCTAGTCA
Organism: Viscum album; assembly: GCA_963277665.1. Classification (NCBI taxonomy): domain Eukaryota; kingdom Viridiplantae; phylum Streptophyta; class Magnoliopsida; order Santalales; family Viscaceae; genus Viscum; species Viscum album. Next base: position 714,487,752 of record OY728133.1, on the reverse strand, counting down.
AGATAGTTGTAGATCAGATGGTGGTCCTAGTAGTGATCCTTCTACATGGATCAGATGAGTGATGATGGGGGTTGTCTACCCAATCTTATGATGTGGTGATTGTTTCATGGAAAAAAGTTCGATGACCTTTTTAAATAGTAGTTACCACCTTATAATCTAAGGTTAATGCATATCCAAGATCTTCAAAAACTATGGAAAGACGACATGTCATTATTGGATTATTCACTGTGGCATACCAATATCTCCAGGTACTAGATTGATATGATACCAGATCATTTCTAAAAGGATCAGACCTTTGATCGAGGTCCGCATAGGGATATTTGAGCTTGTGTTATCTCTCTTGGAATTTCTACCTATGCTGAGGTACAAGACTGGGCCTTGGAGTTAGAGAGTTCCTTGGTTGGGTATATAAAACCAGTGGTAGTTAACAGTGGGAAAGCAGAAGTAGAGAACTCATCAACAAGAAGGAAAATTCATCCTTAGAGGACTGGACATAGGATACATCACAAGAGGAAGACCTCGAATAGGGGATCTACAGTTCATGGCTCACAGGGTTGGTCTGGTCAGCCAAGATAAAGGTGATGCTACTCATGTGATGACAGGGTACATCTCACTCAAGATTTTCTAAATCGTCATACTACTGATGGGGAGAATGTGGATGAACCACCAAGGTAGATATATCCATAAGGGTATGTAGATCTGTAGGGTGGAGGATGTGGTATAGGGGCTTGGAGAGTAGGAGGTGGTGGTCTACGCTTTGACATGTTACCACCACTACCCCCAGGTGGTCCACTACAGGCATTGAGAGCTGGAGGACAGTGGCGGGAAAATTTGAAAGAGGTTGAATCTTATAACATAGGGGCCCCATGACTGATTCGAGATACGATATGTAGATTTTCTACTTTAGTTGACTTATTGAAAGATAGAGGTGATATTCATTTTTTCTTATCATTAATCCTGTTTGAGACTCATATATTCATGTTGAACCATTGTTTTGAACCTCATTCTTGGGTACTCCTAGTGGATGAGACCCAATGATCACAAACTGGTTCCAATAGTGTGACCTAATCCTTAGAGTTGACTATTTTTTTTGGGATATCTTGGTAGCGGTATCGAGGCCTTGAGATATCATTCCTTGTATGCACTGGTTCCACAATTCTTGGTAAGATTGACTATTTTTGGTGATGTGTTAAGTGTGTATGTTGTGATGGAAAGATGTTTTCTTTATTCAGTGAAAAAGTAAATATAGGAAGCAAAGGATAGACTCATGTACATGAAGAGGTAGCCAATTACAAATCAGTTGGTCAGCCTAACCATTGGTGTATTGGATGTTATGATTTTATATTTGTCAATTGCGGTGGTTGTGTACAAGGATGTTTTTTCTAAGGATTTTTCAGGTTTACCTCTTCACTAAGATATAGACTTCTGCATAGATTTACATCATGTGATGGAAACAACATTTTCACCTGCATATCAGATTACACCCTTAGATCTTTTCCATTCAAGGGTGCAATTAGAGGATTAGAAGTGGAAGGAATTCATGAGACACATTGTTTCACTCTTTGTATCCCCAGTTGTGTTTTCCAGAAAGGAATATGTGGGGCTTGATCTTGTGTACAGACTACTTGTGCTTGAACTAAGAAACAAAAAAGAACAAGTATCAAATACCGAGGATCAATGAACCCCCATTTTATTAGTTGACATATGAATGATGGTTCTTGATGGTTGAACATATTTAAATTCTTTCAAGAGCTAAGGAAAAATTTGACAAGTGCTCCAATCCTGAGATTTCAAGAGGAAGGTGTCTTGTATGATATACTATACGATGCATCAGTTACTAGGATTGGTTCTATACTAATAAAGAGGTAACATTTAATTGATTATGGTTCAAGCTAGTTGAGAATGAATAGTAGAATTATACAACCCATGATATTGAATTAGCATTAGTTGACTTGTCTTTGAATAAGTGGAGACACTACCAGATGAGTGAGTGGTTTCTCATCGACTGTGACCATAAGAATCCCTAGTATATCTTCTCTCAGAAGTATATGATCTAGAGATAGTAGATATGTAAAGAGTTCCTCTAATACTATCACTTTGATATTTTCTATACTTTTGAGAAGGGGAACATGGTGGAAGTTGGTATCAATAGGAGATCTAGTTCGTAGTTGTTGAGCGAGGTGTCAGATTATTTGGAATCATTGTAGTTATCCTTTTTATATGGGAATCATTTTACCTTTATTATATGTTTTTCACCCCTACACTCTTATTGTGGGTCAGGGTGGCACAAATTTGGGATATATATTTTGATACCCTACCTGCTCAGATGTCCACAAGACTTTCTTCTGATGGATTTTATAAAGGCTAAGAGCACATCATTCTCTTTAGAGGACGCACGATGGTACCAATGACATTGTAGAAATATGTTCTGAGGAAATTTGATACGAACCCTTTGGCAGTACATCCAGGGATGGAGAAGATGTACTAGGACCTATGATGTCAGTTTCAGTGGCTAGGAATGAAGAAAAGAGTTGCAGAGTTAGATTCTAGATACCTTTCTTGTCAACAAGTGAGAGTTGAGCACCAAGTTCCAAGGAGGTTAGCTCAACCCCTTGATGTTCCATAATTTAATTGTTATGGGATATAAATGAACTTATTTATAGTCTTACAATGTACATATAGGGTACATTATATCATATGGGTGATCATAGCCTAACTCACCAAGTTAGCCCACTTCCTAAATATCTGAGAGTATAGTGTAGTAGAGGGATTGGGATACCTCTATATGTAAAGGATAGTTTGAATACATGTAATTCAATTGATGATTGTATTTAACATGATTCTACACTTACATCCTAGATATCGAAGGGATTATAAGTGGTGTTTGGGAACCATTTATGCTTGAGCATAGAACATTACCCACAAATAGATGGCAAGAATGAATAGAACATTCAGGTTATTGGAGACACAATTCGGGCTTACATGTGGGAATTTAGTTATTGTTGGGATAATCAAATTCCACTGGTATATTTTGTCTATATTAATAGATACCATTCCACCATTGGTATGGAACTATTCAAAGCATTTTATGTGAGATCCTGAAGGTCACCACTTTGCTAAACTGACCTTGGAGATTTAGCACACATGGTTCAGAGTTGGTGGTAGCTACTATGGAAAAGGTGAATATCATCTCAGAGAATATAAAGACTAAACAGAGCCATCCGTAGTATTATGATAATAGGTGACAGAGGCTTTTAGAGTTAATGGATGGAGAGAATGTGTTTCTTTCAGTTTCACCTCAATAGGGATTACAAGGATTTGGTCGGTGTGGAAAGTTATCTCTAATGTTCATCATCCATATCCAAATATTGTGTAGATATAATGAGGTGGCATATTTCATAGCACTAACATCATTATTAGACAATTTACATGGAATCTTGCATATATCTTATCTCATGAGGTACGTGAATGACCCATAACACATCATAATCTGGAGCAAGTTGGACATCAATGATGGGGAGACTTTTGTTGGGTACCTAGTGGTGGTTGAGGATCAGTATGAAAGGATAATTCATGGGTGATAAATCCCTTTAGTTCATGTTTGGTGGTTGTGTAAGAATATCAAAAAGATCACATGGGAGTGGGAGGATTTGATTCATGCTCAGTACCTTCATTTGTTGGAGTATCCCTTGTTTTGGATTTCATGGTCATAAAGCCCCTTTTTGGGGAGAATTAAATGTCTCTTATTTTCTGTGTTTTATTTTTTGATGATATATGTATTATTTTTTAATCCAATAATTAGGAAGACCAGAGATTCTAGGGCCTAGTGTGCTAGGAACAAATGATTGAAAAATATTAAAATATTAATATTACACACATTTGGTTTTCCTCAAAAAGTAGAATAACTCTTAAATGATTGCTTGTATCAGAAATCTGAAGGCACTGTTGATTCTAGAATAGTAGCTTTATATTATGTGAAACCAAACATTGGTTGGTGTGGTTCGTTTTCATAAAATCTATGGTGGGAATAAAATGAATAAAATAATCAAATTATTTTATTGACGTAGTGACGCAACAACTTGTCTCTTTAAATTGTATCCTTATGTCATATTTTTAGGGTTAGCCACATAACCCTAGATCTTTAAGAGGATCATAGAGAGAAAAAGAGAGAGAGAGTTCTGGGAATAATTTATGATGAATAATGAAAGACCATATATTGATGATCAATGCACATCGATTTCGAAGTATCTAACCAAAGAATGCAACAATGCATTTTTCATCATCAGTGATCGATCCAAATCGAGGCAGGGTGTGTGTTTCAATTGTTTAATTATTTAATTCTTAATTTTTTCAACTATTTCAAATCAATCGAAGAAAGAATTGGTTTTTGGATCGATCATCTAAATGGATAAGTTTATTGCAGGGTATATTTGGGAGGTTATATCGTAATATCTTCTTTGTTTAACTTATGGAATGAATCTATGTTGACATGAACATCGATCGAGGTTCATTCCTCTGTTTGTTTTTATGCTTCTCTCCCCCAATTCATCATTCATCAATGGTGTTCTTCATTTAGCCCACATCTTGACTTTTCCCAATCAATCAAACATTATGTTCCTGTTTCCTGGGGAAAATATCTGATATCATAGATCTGGGATTGGAATGACATGATATAGTTGAGATGGTGGAGATGGAAAAAATCCCATGATTAATGATTACCAATTTCACATTCTTTATATCTCTTCAGTGCATGGTGAAGAATAAATATTTGATCCATTTTACAAAAATATCTGATGACATGACACTTTTTTCAGCAATTGATAGACATGGATGACCTTGGATATTCAATTTCATAGTGAATTGGCCATATGATTGAAGGTAATGAAATAGCTAGGACTCATGGAGGAAGAACAAAGGTTCAGGAAAATATTGTAGAACATGGAATGTAATCCATGATTACATAGCGTGTGGGACCCCTAGCTGCAACGAAAGGGTTTGGATGGAGTTAAAGATAACACAACATGTGACCCCCTATGAATGACTTCGTGTGTACTTCAAAAGTACATAGACAAAGGCTAGAGTACATGACCATGGGCACACCATGTACTCCCACACAGACTCGGCTTGACAAACACAGATCGGTATGTGGACACACATTCATTACACAGACATGGCCAGGAGACAGTGGTAGAAAATCATGTATCTCTACAAATCTTGTACCCATCCTATAGGCCATGTATATGGATACTACATGCCATGTGTATCTCTTATACATATGTATAATTTGATATATCTGGATAGGTCATGTACCCCTGGGATATTCCATGTACTCCCATCAACAGTGATTGAGGATATTCGTTTTCTTAGTATGGACCAATATAGGTTGAGAGTGTTCCTTTGTCCCTTTTACCCAAGGGTGCAGTGCTTAATTAAATCCACAATACTAGATTGTAATCCCGTCAATATTTCAGGTCTCAGATTTAGTGATGGTTTCCCTCCATGAGACTGGATTGTGATCCTCTATCATCCCTATTAGAGTTTGTGGAATCAGTGTGACCTTCTTGAGTAGGAGGTTGATCCTCTATATAGTGGGAAACATAATTAGGGGTTTTGGAATCATTATAATGTGATCCCTTGCATAGTCATTTAATTTTGATTGGGTTCACGGTGTCCCCCAGTGGTTCTAGGTGTGACATCAATCTGTATATCAAGGTTGACCGAGATTGTCTTCAGGTTGTTCCCCCAATAGTTCTTGGCGTGACCCCCTCTCTATGTATAATAGTATTATTTTACCATTTCATTTTTTTTGAGTGTGTCCCAAATGATATAGACCTCTTCATCGAGTGTCTCTGATTATAACATGGCTACTAGAGTGATTTCTCTCAAAATGAGTGTTGCTTCAGGTAGAATCATGTCGGTAACAGTTTTTTTTTGACAAACTGATTGTGTGGTGTATCTCATGAGTATATCTGGGTTCTCTTTAAGTGTTTATTATATATATTTTTTATAGATTTTATGGAACTGAAAATACTTATTTATTCATGTTTACTAATTTTGGGGTGTCTTATTGAGTATTGTTATACTCACCCCTTCACGGGTCTTTCTCGCATGTTTCATGTCTTGTAAAGACAACTACTGTTTTGATGGTTTCTTAGGAGGAAAAGGAGCAAGTGGAGAATAGCTGGAGTGTAGCTGGAGTGTAGCTGGAGCGTAGCTGGAGCTTGATATACAGAGGTTTTTATCAAGAGTATACTTTTGACTTAGTCCTCTCCCTTGGATCAAGTTGTATTATTTATAATTTTGGTTGGGCTTGTTTTTTCCCACATATATTTATAGTACCTTCAACATTATACTCTGTTATGGGATCTTATATGTATGCATTCCTTCTTTTTGTTGTTTACATTTCAGAATTATTTGGCTTGGATATGTGTGTGTGTGTGTAGGTACATTAGACTAATACATCCCATTTGTGATATATGCCTACTAGGTGTCAGTCTCCAGCCCCTGGCTGATTGAAGGCGGGCTTGGGGTAGTCACGACAAAGGCCCCTCTGGGATTGGTAATGACACTATCTACTTTGTATGCCGATACAAAGAATTTTAGATCACCCTTTAATTTGTTTTCTTTCCTTAGGTTATAAAGAAAATTTATATGTTGAATTACTAAAGGGGATTATCTTTGTGAAAAACAATGAATATCTTTCACCAAGTTGGTTGTAGTTTCATGTTTATAAAGACACTAAGCTATTATAGTCTTTAGGCATGTACCTTTATAATGTGATGAATATTCATCTAATTTGATGTAATATTTGTGTATGTTAAATCTATGTGTATATAGTTGGTATCAAAGAGAATTTTATGTCATCCTTTAGAATCTATGATGAGAAAACATTTATGAGATTCTGAGATATATTTCAAAGGATATGTATAGGGGTGCCTCTGCAGATAATTCAAAGGATGAGATAAATTATATGATAATGTCCGTGAATTTTGGTAATATAAAGAGTTAGTGCTTTCCTTTAAATACATCACTGTTTGGATACTATAATTGGATGTGTCTCTAACACAGATGTACATTGAGGTAACAACCCCAAAAACAATGTATTGAGCTAGAATCAACCGGGAACCGGTGCTCGAGAATATGCCTTATTTAACACCTTGTTCAACACTCTACGAGGATAGTCTTTGGTAATTGGAAAAATCTTGATAAACTATCATGAAGGATTTAAATATAATATTACTTTTAATAACAAAGGTTAAGCATAAGGTTTCATAAACATAGAATAAGTTTTCATGATTTAGATCCTATAAGTAATTTCCCTTGATTATGTGGTTTTCCATTATGATAAGTGTATCTCATGCTATGATTTTCTATTTTAGTTAATGGTTGAAACATAAAGGAACCATGTTAATGTTGAATGAATAAACAATGAAATGATTTTCCTCATGAGACAAAAAATTATGGGAGCTATAATGGAGAACATTGTTGTTATGCTAACAAAAAATTCTCATTCTATGAATCATGTTAAACATCTAAAAAATCAAATAAAGAAACAAAGTAATGTTGAGTCCATCATGAGGCAACATCCACCATATTTTAGTTATTTTATTAATTAGATTGTTTCTTAGTGAGAGGACCAGTTTGGGATATACCTAACTCTGAGAGGGGGGTGAATCAGTGTTGGGGACTTTTAAAACCAATTTAAACATTTATCCCTTTACTTATTGACCTGTTAAGATCTTAATTCTATTATTCTCTTTTCTTTTTCGCATGAAATAATAAAAATCAGTAAAAATATGCACACGATATTTTTACAAGGTTCACCACTCAATAAGAGTAGCTACGTCCTTGCCACGCATGGGTATGACCACTGCATGGATTCTCCATTATAATGTGATATGATGTTACAATGGAGTGGCTAGAAAAACAATACTCTTGCTAGTGTGAGTCCCTATACTTTGGAGGGGGGTGGGAAACAATCCTCTTCCCTGGACTGGCGATGACCTAGCCCAACTTGTAGCGTCTAGCTAGTTCTTTATACTGCCTACAGAGATAGTCTTCTTCTTTCTTCAAAAGGTCAGTTCTGCTCTTGGTCTTCTTTAGTGTTTTTCACTTGATTACTTGCAAAGTAGTAGGCAAGCAATTATTCCTTCTTTCCTTCTCTTCTTTTCTAGTGCAACACCAAATGCACTAAACTTCTTCTTTCTTCATCTTAGTGCAACAACCAACTGCACTTCAACTTCTTCTCTCTTCTTGGTACGTTCTTCTTCTTTTTATTATTCTCTTCCCATTATGCATCAAACCTGTAAGCTACACACTCTTCTTCTTCTTCAGCTTCTTCAATAAAAAACCAACTGCACTGAAACCTACTCTTTTTCACACATTCTCACTCAATGAAAAACCTTCTGCACCGAGCTCTTCTTCTTCTTCTTGCTAGAATAACAAGTTCTCTTTGTGATTGTAAAAACAATGAAGTCTAGATCAACATATCATTATCACAGTTGAACAAAAGTGGGTAAGAACCTCTAGAACAACTAATCTTGGGTGCCAATCCTTACTTGCACGCCACCCTGCTTGCGCGCCTCCCTACTTGCGCGCCACCGAATACTTGTGCGCCACAATTGTTCTCAACTAAAAACTTGCGCACCAACTTTGGCTTAAACACACTCTTCTCTTACGCACCTCTAATAACATGCATGCCAAAACATGTGCGTAAATACTTGTGCGGAAAACTTTCACGGCAATACTTGCATGGTAGACTTGCGCGGAAACACTTGCGTAGCACCCTACTTTCGCACCTTATAAATAACCCTCGTCTTGCATGCCACTTCAGCTTGCGTGCCACATTCTACACTTGCATGTTCAGAGATCAAATTGTTCCCTTAAGTGTTGAGCATTGAAACATGAGGTGGCAAGTCGTCTATTTATAGGCATTTTTGTGACTTCTGTGACCTAGACTTGTGCTCCAATACTTGCACGCTGCTTCATCACTTGCACGCTGCTTCGTCACTTGCGTGCCTCCTTCCACTTGCGCACCTCCATTATACTTGTGTGCCACTTTGTGGATAGGCAATACTTGCGCGCCACCTTTATACTTGTGTTCCTATTTGTAGACAGCACAACACTTGCACGCCACCTAAAAATGAGGCTCAATTTGCACGCCTCAACCACTTGCACGCCACACTTCTTTGACTTACGCGCTCAGAGATCAAAATATTTCTCTAAGTCTCGAGTCTCAAAAAATAAGAAGGGTAGTCTCTTTTTTATAGGCATTTTGGCAACCTGCGCGTCACATTCACTTGCGCGCCTCCTTGGTACTTGCGCACCTTCTTGGCACTTGCGTGACTCCCTGGCACTTGCGCGCCTCCTTGGGACTTGTGTGCCTTCTTGGTACTTTCGTTCCTTTTAGGTACTAGCGCGCCTTCGTGGAACTTGCGCACCTTCTTTCCTTTTCCACATTTTTGAAATAATGATATTTGAAATATGACTTGCGCTCCTCTACATTCTTGTGCGCCTACGGCATACTTGCGCGCCTAATGTACACTTGCACTCCTACTTATTTCTCTCTCCCTTTCCTTCATAAGGCTTACATCACAAGTTCTCCAAACTTATGATATTTGTGAAATAAAAATTAGCAAAGCATCATCATAGTTTAGTCCATTATTTTTGGAATATGAATTCCAAAGTACATCTTCATCCTCACTTCAAATCCTAAATTCCTTTTGGAGTGTTAATTCCAAAGAACTCCAATCATATTTCTTCATCCAAAAGTGGAGGCTTGAAGCTTCCAAAAACATCTTCAAAGTTGTAGACAATGTATCACCTTAGATACATGTATTTTGAACTTTTAAGCGCAGTGAAACAGTCATCTGATTCAGAGGAAATGTGTAATGCATGACAATCATAGAATGAAAAGCCCTTCCGCACTTGTTCTTCTTCTTCAACAATCATTCTCTACTTTATGCAGATCATATGATTCTTTTCTTCAAGTAAGCTCTTGAATGGTTTGCATGCAATAGTGAAGCATTACACGGTCTTCTTTAAATCCTCATTCTTATTCAATCCTCCTTAGATGAATGATACTTCACCATTCTTCATTGTTGTAAAAAGTGTGTCACCTTTGACACAAGTTCTTTGAACTTAGGATCAGTGCATCAATCGTCTGAATTGTAACAACATAGGAAATTTCCCAAGTGTGGAATCCAATGCTATGAATCCAATACAATTCCCCAGACTTCCTAACTTCAGTCGATCTCCATTAACATTGGAGTCCTCCTTCATATCCTTCTTCATTTTCACCAGCATTGAAAACTATTGACAACAAATACAATCTTCATACACAATTTTTTCCCAAAAATCTCCCCCTTTGTATTTTTTTGTCAATACCTTAATGTCTCCTCAAATGAATGTGTTAATGTCAAAATGGGAATTTACTCTCTCCCCTTTACTTCTTTCTTTCACTAAGACTTTCATTTAATTTCTCTCCCCATTATTGACAAGAAATACAAAGTTCATAGTATAGAGGGTATCATTCCATACTCAAGCAATGTGCCATCAATCATTTCACTCTAAGCCTACTTGAGCAATGCTCGGGGTAGAAAACAAGAGGATTTGATTTAGACAACAAAGCTGTCCATTATCCACTGATTATGACACCTCATGAGATGAGAACTCAAAAAAATTTCTTCAATTGTTTTCCACTTTCATTCTAGGCCGAAGATATTTAATGTGATAAGAAATAATCAATCTGAAATTCCTGCAATCACTTCAACAAACAGATCAAAAACATTCAAGTGAAATTTATAGGATAAGTGGCATTGGGTCACCTTCACTCTTCTTATGTCATTGATTATATTTATTAATCCTCCTTTGTAGAATGCTCTTTATTTTGAGTATCCAAGGATGTGAGATTTAGAAATAACATAACATTTCCAATGGCATGATCTTCAGACAATCTTCAGAGTAGTAGAATTTAGTACCAACTGAAGTTGATACTTGTAGAGATAATGACTCTGCAAACTTATTCACGTGTCTCTCCCTCAAGGGAACACTTCTTGTCACTGAATCTCAGGTTCTCCCCCTAAGATATTCCTTCACCTTCGATTCCATGTATTATCAAAATAATTACAATTCACAAGGATTTAAGGGAATAAGGTGGATCTTCCATTTTTCTTCAATGTGATCAGGAAGGCTGAGATGATTTTCTCAACCAAGATGCTCCATTTGCTCCACTCCTCACACTTTCACATTTGATCTTCAATGCTGGTTGTGATTGTGTGGACTTCACTATTTCTTCTATCTCTTTGTGTGTGAATATTCTTTCTTCAAGGGCTTTCAAAGCACTAGAATCTCCTGGTGAAACTTTCATCTTTTTGAGGAATTCTTGTTGTGCTGGAATAAATTCAAAGAACTTTCTCACAGTATGACCAGGCTTGTTACACCTCACAAACAGAACTTCATTGTCTTCACGTAGAATCTTTTTTTTTGTATTTATCACTAGCCTTACCTTGTGCATCTTCCATTTTCCACATTATGGTCAAACCACCAATATATCATTAGGGATTAAGGCATTATGATAGGATCTTCTACATGGATTCTTCTAAGTGGCTTCTTTATTAGTAGTTATTTTGGATGCACCAACCTTCACCTTTTTGGATTTAGAATCCAAAATACTTCTCATCTTTACTTCCTAAAATCTTTTTGGGAGAATTTGTTTTCACATTCATCGGCTGATTTCTTCCCAAGGATACATCTTAATTCTTTCCCAGCTTCTGTGGTCTTCTTTTCTTATATGAACATGCACCATTCATATGACCACTCCTATTGCATACATCACAGATGATATCTAACAATCCAAATATATTTGCAGTATATAGATGTTTCTGGATCTGTGGATGTTTCTTCTTCTTATATTGATTTTCCCCCTTTGAGATGGGGTTTCTCTATGCTTTTACATTTAAGGGATTGTACCAACAATCCTATGCACAATGCCCAAACCTATTGCAGCACCAGCATTGACTATCAAACCTTGACTTCTTATCATATTCTTGATAAGGTTGTTGAGTCTTCTTCTTGGTATGTTGTGCTTTCTATGGGGATCTATCTTCCACACTATTTTCCATATCCACCCTAGTCGTGGTGGTAGGTTCCTTTTAATTATTCTTCATCCATACTCGTTTAGAATTTTTCTTCCAACCTGCACTTTTGGTAGAGGAAATTTTAGAGACATTACTACAAGTTGGTATGGATGATACCTTGATATTCTCAGCTTCTTGTGATAGATCAATGAGTGAATCCATGATCTTCTTATCACATGTTGGAGGTCTTTTGACAATATAATCCTCTAGTGATAATTGAGTACCAGCAGCAACTGTTTCCTACTTTTGTGGAGTCTCAATATGTGTCTTCTCAAGATTAGTCAACTGAGCTTCAAATTTAAGACATCTCATATTAAGGATGACTTCCCGGTCGTCAATCATAGTCATCTTATCTTCACAGTTTTTCTTTAATCTTTTAAATTCATCTTCATGCATCTTCACTTTGTTTTGTAACAAAGAGTCAAGTTCATTGATCTTCTTGGAATCTTTTTTCCAAATATAACTCCTTAAAATCGTTGCCTTTTTTCAGCTCATCTTAGAGTGCATGGATCTTTTCTTCTAGAGTCTTATTGAATCCCTCTTTTTCTTCAACATATTTTATCCACTTTGAAGAGATTACTTAAAATCCCCTCTTGGTTTCTTCAAAGGGTCCAACCTGTCTGGAGAGCTTTAAACATTCAATAAATTTTTCTTATAAGCCTTTGTCCAAAACATTAGTTTCTTCTTCCAGCTGAGTGATATTTTCTTGAATACATTGAAATACTCCACAAACCAGGCATACACTTTCTTTATGAATACCATGAAGAATCATTCTTAATCTATAAACTGATATTTCTTGAAATGTTGTACATTGATCATCACCACTTGTGCTAGAATTTTTATCACGAGAAAAATTTCTAAATGTACTAACACATACCTCCTTATCATTTGAGGTAAGAAGGTTATCCATCTTCTTAGTGGAAACTTGATCCACCTTCTTAGAACATTCCAGGTCTGGCGTGTCTTTAATGTCTTTCAGATATGAAGAACCAGATACATCCTCTTCTTTAGATAAAAGATACTTCTTCTTCAGCTTTCTCTTCTCCTTCTTTTTCCTATTCATCATGGTCTTAGTAGATATAGACTTCTGATCAAAGGTAACTTAATCTTCACCAACACTGCTCTTCATTGTTGAATCAGGAAAGGAACTCAAATCTTCAAAAGGGAATATCTTCACTGTAGAGAATCCAACAGAGGTGAACTTATCCCTCTGATACCAATTGAGAGGACGAGTTTGGGATATACCTAACACTGAGAGGGGGGGTGAATCCGTGTTGGGGACTTTTAAAACCAATTTAAACTTTTATCCCTTTACCTCTTGACCTGTTAGGATCTTGATTCTCTTATTTTATTTTCCCTATCGCATGCAATAATATAAAGTAATAAACATATGAACATGATATTTTTACAAGGTTCACCACTCAATAAGAGTAGCTACGTCCTTTCCATGCATGGGTATGACCACTTCAGGGATTCTCCATTATAATGTGATATGTTGTTACAATGGAGTGGCTAGGAAAACAATCCTCTAGCCAGTGTGAGTCCCTACACTTTAGAGGGGGTGGGAAAAAATCCTCTTCCCTGGACTGGTGATGACCTAGCCCAACATGCAGCATCTAGCAGGTTCTTTATACAGCCTGTGTAGACAGACTTCTTCCTTCTTCAAAAGGTCAGTTCTGCTCTTGGTCATCTTTAGTGATGTTCACTAGATTACATGAAAAGTAGTAGGCAAGAAATTATTCTTTCTTTCCTTCTCTTCTTTTCTAGTGCAACACCAACTGCACTAAACTTATTCTTTCTTCTTCTTAGTGCTACAACCAACTGCACTTCAATTTCATCTATCTTCTTAGTCTATTATTATTATTATTATTATTCTCTTCTCTTTATGCATCAAACCTATAAGCTGCACACTCTTCTTCTTCTTTGTCTTCTTCAATGCTAAACCAACTGCACTGAAACCTACTCTTATTCACATGTTCTCTCTCAGTGAAAAACCTTCTACACTGAGATCTTCTTCTTCTTCTTCTTGATTGAATCACAAGTTCTCTTTGTGATTGTAAATACAATGAAGTCTATATCAACATAGAATCATCACAGTTGAATAGAAGCTGGTAATAACCTCTAGAACAACTCAGCTTGGGCGCTAATCATTACTTGCACGCCACCCTGGTTGCACACCTCCCTACTTGCGCTCCACTAAATACTTGCGCGCCATAATTTTTCTCAACTCAAAACTTGTGCGCTACCTTTGGCTTAAACACACTCTTCGCTTGTGAAACTCTAAAAACATGCGCGCCAAAACTTGTGCGGCAATACTTGCGCAGCAAACTTGCGCGACAATACTTGCCCGGCAGACATGCGCGACAACACTTGCGTGACACCCTACTTGTGCGCCTAATAAATAACCCTCAGCATGCTTTCCACATCAGCTTGCATGCCACTTTCTACACTTGCGCGTTCAAAGCTCAAATTGTTCTCTTAAGTGTTGATCATTGAAAAATGAGGAGGCTAGTCGTCTATTTATAGGCATTTCTGTGACTTGCACGACCTAGACTTGCGCGCCAATACTTGTGCACCACTTCATCACTTGCACGCCGCTTCCTCAGTTGCATGCCGCTTCATCACCTGCACGCCGCTTCATCACTTGCGTGCCTCCTTACACTTGAGCACCTCCTTTATACTTGTGTGCCTCTTTGTGAATAGGAAATACTTGCGCGCCACCTTTATACTTGTGCGCCTCTTTGTGGACAGCACAACACTTGCGCGCAACCTAAAAATGGGGCTCAATTTGCGCGCCTCAACCACTTGTGTGCCACAGTTCTTCGACTTGCATGCTCAGTGCTCAAAATATTTCTCTAACACTCAAGACTTAAAAAATGAGAAGGGTAGTCACCTTTTTATAGGAATTTTGGCAACATGCACGTCACATTCACTTGCGCGCCTCCTTGGTACTTGGGTGCCTTCTTGGCACTTGCGCAACTCCCTAGCACTTGCGTGCCTCCTTGGGACTTGTGTTCCTTATTGGTACTTGTGCGCCTTGTTTGTACTTGCGTGCCTTCTTGGCACTTGCGCACCTTCTTTCCTTTTCCATATTTTTGAAATAATGTTATTTGAAATATGACTTGCACGCCTCTACATACTTGTGTGCCTACTGCATATTTGTGCACCTACTGCATACTTGCGCGCCTAATTCTTTCTCTCTCCCTTTCCTTCATAAGGCTTGCATCACAAGTTCTCCAAACATATGATATTTGTGAAATACAAATCAGAAAAGCATCGTCATAGTTTAGCCCATTATTTTTGGAATATGAATTCCAAAGTACTTCTTCATCCTCACTTCAAATCCTAAATTCCTTTTCGAGTGTTAATTCCAAAGAACTTCAATCATCTCTCTTCATCCAAAAGTGGAGGCTTGAGGCTTCCTGAAACATCTTCAATGTTGTAGAAAATGTATCACCTTCGATACATGTATTTTGAACTTTTAAGCATAGTGCAACAGTCATCTGATTCAAAGAAAATGTGTAATGCATGACCATCATAGAATGCAAATCCCTTCCACACTCATTCTTCTTCTTCAACAATCATTCTCTACTTCATACAGATCATATGATTCTTTTCTTCAAGTAATCTCTTGCATGGTTCGCATGCAATAGTGAAGCATTACACGGTCTTCTTTATATCCTCATTCTTCTTCAATCAATCTTAGATGAATAATACTTCACCATTTTTCATTGTTGTAAACAGTGTGTCACCTTTGACAAAAGTTCTTTGAACTTAGGATCAGTGCATCAATCGTCTGAATTGTAACAACATAGGTAATTGCCCAAGCGTGGAATCCAATGCTATTAATCTAATACAATTCTCTAGAATTCCTCACTTCAGCCGATATCCATTAACTTTGGAGTCCTTCTTCATATCCTTCCTCATTTTGACCAGCATTGACAACTGTTGACAATAAATACAATCTTCATACACAATGTGGTCCCAACATTGAGTAGCAGATCAATACCACCAAAAAGATATTTTTTTCTTCAGTGTCCAGAGCATGAAAATGTCATTTTGAATCATTATCATTTGGATGATGAAGTTAATTAGTAGTTGAACCATATTAAGAACACAAGGTAATAATAAGAAATTGAATCTATGGAATGGGAAGATATTTAGGGGATATTTATCAGTAAGTAATTCCATCTTATTAGACAAATAATGATGGATATGGAATTCCAAGAGCCTAATCAAAAGAATGGTGAATCAGTTGGCACCTAGAAAGAAAATTTTACGTGACTTGTGAGGTACACGGGTATTATCATTCAGCCTCAATGTAATATTGACTGATTCTTGAATAGATTTAAATCAAATCTATGAATGGTGTTATTCACAAGGGACTTTGGATGCTATGAAGAGAGTTTTTGATGTGATATTAATGTGGAAATGGAGTTTGGAGTTATATGTCAACCACATGGTTTTTATAAGAATAGAAAAATTGAACTAGAAGAAAAATATAATAACCAATGAGAGAATAAGATGAGATATCCTTTATTCTCAATGCGTGGGAAGAAACATGGTGGGAATTTACATAATGGGACTAGTAAATGTTCTAGGTTTGGAAATGAAGGACATAGAGTAGTTGAATGATGAGTGATTAGAAAAATTTTCATAATGATGAGAATACTGGGAAATCCCAATAGATAGCACCTCCCATGCTTTAGTAATTTAATTATAGGGAGTTTGATATTTTTTCCTAATATTTCCCAAATGTAGGAGTTAACTATGGTTATAAACTACAATAACCTCTGAAGACAATGGAATAAAGGAAAAGTATATTAAATCACAATAGATGATGTAAACCATGATAATTGGTTCCCTCAAAAGTGGGGAATTTCATGGGATTTTTTGTAAAAATAAGATCTATGGAAATAGTATTGTCCATCAGTTTTATATTTATGTATATTGGATCACCAATTTTACCCATTCTATTGTGATGTTAAGTTAATATGGACATAATGACATATAATTCTATTTATTGATCTCATGAGATGTTAATTCTTCAAGAATGAAAAATTCACCATTATTTCATGGAATAAGATAAGAAGTGGAAGTTCAATAAAGAACAATAATGGGTGAGGTTGTCCTGAAATCATGTAAGAATATATTATCTTAAAAATCTATATACTTTAGCAAAATGGGTATTATAATAAAATGTTATCCTATTACCATCATTTTTTTATATCAATGACCTCTTTCGTTCTTTTTTATTTTTTTGTCTTGTAATTGTTAACTTTTTCTAGATCATGCACTTTCTTCTAATCAGTGATATTTTTCAATCCCCTTGATAATTTATGATCTTCATCATTGTTAATGCTTTCACTTTAAATCAATGTTCTCTTATATAGAATCCTAGTCAAGAGTTTCTTTGGGTTACTATTATTTTTATATCATTAATTTGTTAATTCAATTTTTAGTATTCATTTTTATGATGCAGGTTTCTAAGAAAGGGACTTTAAATTATTAAAAAATGATAACCTATTGTAATTTTGATGGAAAAATAAATTTTAATGGGGGTAGAATATAACCCCTTTAGATTTTCTGAAATATTTTTTTGAAATTAATTTAACCTTATTGATATTCTGTATTTCATGCACTACTGAATATAACTTGTGTTATATGAAAGCACTAAGTTTGTCTTGCATTTCAAACAACATCATGTTATGATTTCACTACATGAAAATCGTATATTAGATGAAAATACACACAAAACAATGTTTATATTGTGATACACACAATTAATAGTTCCATCAATATCTTTTATTACCTGCAAAGGTTGAGTTTCACCAAACTACAATATACAATTAATATTGTTATTAAAATCTTATTATAGTTTCTACATAACCATTGGAGTGGATTTTAAAAATAATATTAACTAAATTGTGAAAATATTATTTATAAACGTATATAAAATTAATAATTTTTTTATCAATCAGTTGACATGAATGTAAGACTTATTTTAAAATAAAGAAATTACTTTTCTGAGAAAACCATTTTTATAAGTGCAAAAAAAATTATATCTCAATAAATTATAAAAGATAACTTTTGTTGAATTTTTTCATTAAAATAGATATATATTATATATTCAATCAATATTTTTTTACTCATCCAATGGATTTTATAGGTATAAGATAATAATAAAGCCAATTTTTTGAATAAAAAGATGTATTTTTCCACAAGGTAAATTTACAACCTTTTAATGGAAACACCATTTTAAATATAATTTTTGATACATTTATAAATTTTAATTGAACAAATGAACTTATTTTTTTAATCATAATATTTAAATTTATTTTTGGTGAATTTTTTGTTTTTTTCTATAAAGTTTAGTTTTTTGATGCATGATGAAAAATACAGAAATTTGATTCAAAACTGATTTTTATTCTACATTATTTATATTGTTAAATTATATTTTATTTTTTTAAAATAGAATAATTAGATAAATTATATATAAATTAATCATATTTTTGTCATTATAACCAATTTCACATTGAAATTCGGTATAATAACATCCCAATTTTTGGAATTGTTTCATTGAAACCCTGTCATGTTATCCCGTCTATGGGGTTAATTTTAAATTAATTTCATTCAATTATTTAATTATAATTTAGAAAAATGGAATAAATAGTTGTAATGATAAAAATTTCTAATTTATAATAATTTCAACTTAATTCTGGACTAAAAATATTATCGAAGGTTACTAAAATTAATTTCAACAATTTTGGTAAAAATGAGTTAAATAAGTGGTTAAACATTAACTTAAGGGCCCAAATACCAAATAATCCTTTAAAAAAGACATTTTAATTCCATATTTATACCATATAAAACCTTTTATCTAAAAATGTTAATTATTTTTGAAACATGATGTAACAGAGACCTCTCAATAGTGTTTATCTTTTTATATTTATAAGAATTCCACTCCTCCTCCTATATAAAAGGAAACTAACGATCATCACTTTTTCACACCACTCAAGAACTTTTTATCATACAAAAAATTACAAAATAGTCTCCCAAAAATACATCCTCTCAACCCATAATTCTCACTTTAGTAACAATTCTGACATATTAATCCCATTGGTGAAAACAAAAAAAAAGTTTTGCAATGAATATTTAACATCCATCCACATGCTCTTTCATCTTATTTTCATTCGACGTACCTTGAATTTTTTTATTAAATTTTTATATAGTAACCTAAATAACCTATATATTCTAATATTTTTTGATTATAAGGGTCATAACTTCAATCAAACACACTTCCATATAATGGCTAACAAACTTTCCATTCATGTGTATGGAGGACTACCGCCTTAGGAAATGTGCCATTCTTTCATTTGACACCACTCATGGTGTGTAATTATGATAAAAAATATTTTTATATAATATTCCCGATATTTAAGATGTATTTATTCTTATGGATTTATTATATAAAACATAAATTCATAATTTACAAATTTTTCTACATGTGATAACTTCTTTTGGGGATGGTGGACTATAGCTTCTTCAAAGTGAAGTGATTGATTCAAACTTTTCAAGAAATGTATTAAGGATGGTTTTTGTAAAATTATATGATATATATTACATTATAATTGTATTGTAAAGATAATATATATGTTTGAGTTTTTCTGTGTGTGTGTACCATTTAGTTTCATTCTTTTAGTGTGATAAAAAAAATGGAAACAACGTTCATGTGTACGTATGACCTATTATCTTCATGAACAATGTATTTCATTTCATATTTATATAATATATATATTATTATATATATTTATAAAATGAATAAATATGATATATATACCATTTTTTACATTGAATAAATAATTAAATCCTGATCACAGTGAGAGGATCAAGAATAAAAAAATAAAAACATATAAAAAACAAAGCAGATATTACACAAAACATAATATTAAAATGAAATTATTAATAAAAGGATAATGAAAATTCATAATAAAATAATATATGGTATGATATGTGATAATATAGTTCTTTTTATTATTTATAATAAACTTATACTTATTAAACATGTTTTTTGATCATGTTTAATGAAATTTAAGAATTGAGGTAAGGGGTTTCCCATATCACTTTTATTTATTTGAGATATTTGATATATTAACCACTTATTATTTTTTTGGAGTGTATATACCTACATATAAAATTTAATATCATTCATTTAATTTATTTATTGATATTAAAAGTTTCAATTTATATTCTTATTTCATGGTTTTCATGATTTTAAAGTTACTCAAGTAGTAAGGGTATTTCTAGTCTTAGTTTTATTTCTTCATAACTTATGCCGTATTCACCAAAATTTTATTTTTTGTGTTGTATGAATCACCATGAATTTATTTTATGATATATTTGATTAAATATATTCATATGGACATATCCATTTAATGATCTATCTTTTATGTGGTTAATGGTTTAAAAGATTCCAAATTGGTAAAGTAATTTTGTCTCAATTTTCATTCTTCTAGACACATGTTTTGTTGTGAACCTATATTCTTTTACCAGGTTTATATAATGATATTTGAAATGTAATATCATTAATAAATTTATCTTAATTATATTTTAATATTTATGTTATTTTATCCTTTCACGTGGATTATGATTTAATGTTACCATAGTGGTAACAGTTTATTGCTACAATCTCATCGTTTATCAGAATTATTTATGAATATTCATCCATTGACTAAATCCTTTGATTCATCTCACAATAAATATCATGAATTTTATTATCCAATGTTTATTGATGATATATTCCTATAATATTACCATTTCCCACTCTTTGGTACTTAATATGATTAGTAAAAGGTTTTTAATAAAATCTTACTTTAGTTAACTCTTCGGTCGAAAACCTTTTAAATTCACAAATACTTTTTTCTAAAAATGTTTTCAGAAATTATTACAAATTATATCTTCATATAATTTTAAATGAATTTTTTTTAAATATTTTCTTTATGATTTAAATTGTTTAAAATGGTTTTAAAATCTTTCTTTATATGTTTTCAAGGTATTATTTAATGAAAAAGGTTTTCAAAAAAAATTAGGATTTAAAACTAATTTTTCAAATCAGAAATGATATTTTCATGAAAAAAAAATAAATTATTTTTAAATATTATATTATATGTTTCCAATGTGGGTTTAAAATAAAATGGTTTTGAAAATTTATTAATAGTAAAAAATTTATTTTCAACGAAAAGTTATTTTCCTTATGAAAGGCTTCATATTATATCTAAAAATCCTTCCCCATAAAAGATCACATTATATAATATAGTTTATTTTTTACCAGGGATATTATCCATTGATACAATTCATATTCATTATCTGAATGGTTTATGTTTATCAAATATGTTTCTTTTATATGGGTTATACACTGATAAATGCTTACAAAAACCACTTCCTTTCATTGGTTATGCTTGGTTGAAATTATTATAAAACCTATATATTTCCCATAGGATATGATATGCTGAAAATTTTATGATATAGATTTATTTTCATGGGTTACTATATGATTTTTATGAACCCCGTCTCTTTTAATGGGTCATGATATGAGGAATGTTTTTTTCTTGTGGCACATGTCCATATGATTTCATTATGTGATGAGTGGGACCTATATATCCCTTTAATGCATTGAGAAAGGCTAAATGGTATATGAACTCGAAGGATACATAGGTTATAACCCAAGACAACAGTAAGAGGGTATATTGGTTTTAGACCAAGCCCAAAAACAAGAGGTGCATGGCATTTAAACTAAGACCAAAACAAGAGGGTAGACAGGTTTTAGCCTAAGGAAAAAAATAATGGGTTCACGGGTTATAGCCCAAGACAAAAAACAATAGGTTATATGGTTTTAGAACAAGCCTAAAAATAATAAGGATTATTCGTTAAAGCCTAATCCCAAAAACAATTGGTTATATTGGTTATAGAGCAAGTCTAAAATAATTAGTGTCCACAGGTTGTAGGCCATGCCCAAAAAAAGAGGGAACACAGGTTCTAGCTCAAGAAAAAAAAAAGAGGGTACATGGGTTATAGCTCAATCCCAAAAGAAAGTGGGTATATGGGTTGTATCCCAAGCCTAAAAACAAGAGGGTACATGGGTTTCATCCCAATCCCAAAAACAATAGGCTATATTGGTTGTAGTCCAATCCCCAACAAGGGGTTGCATGGGTTGTTATCCCAATCCTGAAGTAGGTACCTGGCTTATTAGCACTACCCTAACATGTTATGAAAGACTTATTAGATAGCCTTGACATAAGGTTTTCTATTCTTATGTATTTTCAATAAATTATATGTGTTATTCCTATATTAATCTCTCATGTCTTTTTTTGATTGATTTCATTATGATTCATGTCTTATGAACTACCAATATTTATTTCACAGCTCTTTATGATGATCTTTGATATAGGGGTAATGATCTTCTAATGTTATGATCCTATTATAATTCCTTTATTATCATGTTATTCTTATATATGTCCCTTTTTTACCCTTAATGATCATATAAGATCACCCATTTTTATGTTTCCCTTCCCCAGGTTATAAAGATATTGTTTAAGTAAAAGTACCAAAGGAGAAGATCTTTGTTGGAAACATTGAATATCAATCACTAAGTTAGAAGTTTTTTTCATGTATCCAATGATAGTAACTATTATGGTCTTTAGGAATGCACTTTTATAATGTGTTGAGTATTTGTTTTAATTGATGTAATATCCATGTATGTGATTCCAGAGTCATTATATATGGACTATCAAATGCAGTAAAATTTCATTTAAGGGTTTTTATTACATCTCCTTAGTTTTTATGTGAATATATTCCATGAAGTCTAAGGAAATCCCTTATTTCTTGAAATGGATACTAGGAGGTGTGTAATACTCAACCCATTGAGAAGAAGAAAGGGTTTCTATTAAAATTATCTAGAATTACTCATTGGATAAAAATTTACCTAGGTTTACCCATATGAGATAGTTATATACTTTTGAATTTTTTGAGAGAATTTGTAGTGTAATTATTTTTTATTATTTTATCTGTTAACTATGATGACTAACAATTAACATTTGCATAAGAAGAGGATCCCATGAAATAATATGTGTTTAATAATATTGGTGGATACCAATGAACACATTAATTTATAAATTCAAGTTTCTTTAAACATTTTAAACAATATATAAATGGGATTTTTATTTAATTAATTTTCATGTTACTTGTTGTGATTTTGAATATGTCTTACTGTTACTTTTATTGCGTATTGAGTTTAATTTTCAATACTAATACCAACAATGATTTGGAGTGAACCATTTTTATTATCTTAAACATATCCATTGAGTCTCTTGATTTAACTCAAGAATATGTGGGTGGATTTATCAAATTATCATCACTTATAATTGTAAAATATCAACATTTATATAAATCATTACAAATAATGACATGTTGTAAAGAATAATTTCATGATTTAAAATAGTCAACAATGGATCTAAAATCCATTACCATAATATTAATGTCCCAATAACATTTATAGTATCCCTAGTTAGGTTAGATTGTATGTCCCAGGGTTATAAATTCCACAGATGTGTCTCCCTATATTCAAAATGATTTCAACTAATGGTGGTTGAAAAATCCATACAATGGGGAGAGTTTGTACCCACTCTTATGCCCAAGAAATCATTAATTTTGATAATAATATTATAATAGTAGAATATATACTATATAATAATATATAAAATATAATAATAGAAAATTAACATATGAAATAATAGAGTGAACCCATTTTCATTATACATCTACAATTGAAATATTGACCCATTGAAGAAATAGACCATATACATAAGAATTATAAAAAAAATTAAAATAATGATTGGATCCTAGTTATAAAACTTTTCAAAGAATATATCAGAATATTAAATAATTATCCATTCCTATCCATACTTACTTTTTAACGTAACATCAAGAATTCAACTTCCTAAGATCTATGACTAGGAAATATGGATGTCCATCGTAATGTGCTTGCAGGGTGTGGATATGAGACACATTAGGATAACATTAAAGGTCCCTTAACATAAATTTAAATAATATATTTGTGTGAAAATAATTAATAATAAATTATTAGGTAACAAACATTCATCTAACTTGGGTCATCATGTTCCAAAAAGGTTGTCATATATCTCACCCTACCATATTTAGATAATTATAGTGGAAGGATTCGCTCTGTATCTAAGGTATATATCACACAACACATTAAGAATATTACATGAGAATACAACATAATGAAACATTGTTAGTATCTTAATATTTCGAAAGTCCAAACCCTGACCAATATCTCAATATTTAAAAATGAACACAATTGGGAAATTTCACATAAATAAGGCCATTATGTTTGAGTAAATGAGGATATTATTCTAAATTGTAGGGAAGTTCTAATCATTACCAAAATATGGGTAATATTATTCACCATTGTTAAACAAAATTTTCTTTCCCATTTTCCTATAGCATTTTTAATAGGAGTTTCATCCAAACAATGTGGAAGGTTTATCATGTCAAAACACTTAAGAATATAAAAATATAGTGTTTAAATATACGATAAATCCCTTGACATTGACCAAAAATCAAATCGTATCCATTTTCCAAACCATAATAATAGGGATCCAATATATCTTTAGGGTCACATGACACCCAATTCCACTGACTCACATAATTTTTTTCCACCCATTTGAAACAACCAATAAAAAATAAAATTTATTCTTTCTAAACATTAAACATGTATGATAACCCATAAAACACAACCCTCTTAATTCAAGGAAAACCCCTACAAAAGGTATTCCATTGAAAATTTTAAAGAGGACTCTAAACAAGTGTAGAAAAAATGTCATGAACCCTACTTACTACTTTAAGGAAAAAAACCAAATCATAAACCCACATTACAAAGTGGATATACCATCATGAATGATACCCAATTAATATGGACTTTCGATGTAACTTAGAAAACCCATCTCAATTCAGTTCCTAGGGGTTTCACCCTTCTCACCATGTGAACATGAATTTCTTGGAATACTAAAAAGAGAAAAATTGAACAATTGAGAAAACCACATGGAATAGAAATATAATTATATTTATATAGGCTTTAAATAATATTTATGAACACATATATCAATAAATGAGAATAAATTTAATTATAAGGAATCACATTATTAAATCATGATCAAAAAAAAAATTTAAACCTAAAAAATACCACTAAATTTAGGGGCTCAATTTGGAGGATAGAAAAATAATATCAGAAACCATAGGTTATAGCAGGAGGTTGTTAGACTTACAAATAATATAATGATTACAAGTTATAGTGGTTGAATTATATTTGATCATGATGTGGGGAGAAAATGGAATAATAAAAATATAATGGGTAAATTTTCAATCATGGATAGAATAAATTGATGAATGAGAGTGGCTTTAAATTGGGTTTTGAGATTATTTTTCCAATTTTTTCAAAAGGAATAGGATCACATAATCCACAGGGTGAAGAATTTAAATAAGGACACAATAATTGTAAATAGAGTGTACAAATTTATAAAACCCATAAAAGGTCAAAATATGTAAATAAGAGGATTAAAAATTAAATGATTAAATAGAAATACCTTTTAAATGGGTTTGGAATATTTCTGTCAAACATGAATCGATGAATTCATGCATCCTTCTATATATAAAATTAAAACTTATAAGCAATAATTTAGGGTTTTCTCACCGTATAAAAGTGTTTAATATAGATTTTTAGAGGAAAATAATGGAATAATTGAGGAGAATGACACAAGAGAACCACATGTATGAGGAAAATCATGGAACTCTTTCAAAAGAAGAAGTTGGAGAACAGTTCTATAAACTATGACAAATACAAAACACTATGAACAAAGATTATCTTAGTGGTATGAATAATTTACCCCTCCAGTATAAAATTTATATCAAAATAGTAATTTAATAACATCTATGGAATCTCATCCCAAAGAAAACTAATTAATGTGCAATAAATATTATCTAATTGTCATTTTTGGCATTGAATAACCTCTAAAATTTCCTTAATTCCAAAACCATCATGAGAATGGAATTAATTATCATTTAAATGGGATATAAGTGGAATTTTTTTTATTAAATTTCCCCTTTATGTTAGATTCTTAATTTCCCCCATGTAATGGTCCTTTAAATCCCAATATTAAAAGTCCAATCATAATTCAAATTCTGGATTTTTATTTCCTCATGTTTATTTTCTAATGATATAAAAAAAATATTTTTATATTATAAATCCAAATTAATTATTTAATTATAGAAATATTTTTTAAAAAATATTTCAAATTTCTAAGACATAAATCATATTTTCGTTTATACTAAACATATTTTTTTCACATATACTAATCTTATTAATCCAAAAATAATTATCAACATTTTATTATAGTGACACTGAGGGCCCTTTTAAATTTTTTAAAATGTCATGAATCTCAATCATAAACCTTAAATAAGAATGGTATCTAGAAACATGTCATAGGAATCTAAATTTCAAAGTCATTTGGTGTAACATATCAACATTAACCAAGGTACAAACCATCTATTTTTTAGTCCAACTCTTTAAAGTGACCTAGGGAACATGCTCGTGTGGTCTGTTCTAGGTCCCAAGTAGCAAATTGTTTTTTAAAATGGTTATGCGGGATTAATGAAAAACAATACACTATTCCCTAGCACAATGTTTCGGTTAAAAAGTAATTAAAAGGATTAAAAGGAATAAAATTAATTTAAAGGAATCAAAATTAATGTAAAAGGAATTAAAAAATAATTATAAACTCAAAATTAGTTATAAGAAAAGTGAAAATTATTAAAAATGGTATTAACCCCTTTTTATTATTGTTGTTTTTTATTTTTTCTTTCCATTTTATTTTATTTTTATATATTTTTTATTTTTCCTTATTTCTATATTTTATTTTATTTTCTCATCTATTTATTTTCTTTTATTCTTTGTTTCTCTCTTCTCTCCCTCTCCCCTTATGCATTGTGCCCCCACCTCTCTGTGTGGTGTTCCACCCCCATTCTCCACTTCAAAATCCTACATCGCCTCTTATTCTTCTTTGTTTGGAACACCATCAGAAACAGTGTGAACCCATTAGTGAGGCTCGTCATCTTCATCCATTAGTTCGGGTTTCATCCTCTATTCTTCGCACAATATGCCACAAATGGTTTTTACCTAAAATTGGGTTTTTTATGAAATCATATGATTCTAAAGTTTTAGGTCAAATAAAATGTTGTTATGGTTCATGGGATATACTATTACTATGAGGTAGGGTGATTATATTCTTTACCACTGTTTTGTTACTTTGTTCAATTTTCACCATTGTTCCATTGGTCAGTGCTTACCGAAGAATCTCAAATATTGTGTATTAATATATTTAAATTATTTTCCCTTGATCATTGTTACCTTTTTTATGGAGAACTCATTCCTAAGTTGATTCCATTCTGTTGGATACCTCTTTGGGTGTAAAGACAACATTTTTCTTTTTACCATTAGCATTGAATCTTTAAATTATCAATTGTGTCTTCATGTGCGATAATTTGGTTTGAGGTTTTAAATTGAATAAATTATTTAGGATGAATCACAAACCATGAATTTTGTTTTCTTTTGAATTTTATCTACCTAAATTATTTTTGTTATAATTCTCATCATTACTTTCAATTTTTAAATATCATTTCTTATTCTTACACAGATAAAATGATAATTTTGTTTAATATTTTGTTACTATTATAAGCTACAGATTTTAAGCATGAATAATTTGTAATAAAGAGGAATTAAATAGTTAATTAAAGTGGATGCAGTCATGAATTCCTGCTCTATGATATATATATATATATGCCTCTCTATTTTTCCGGGAAATTGGGTGGGTGAGATAATGTGGTTCCCGTACTAAGAAGCCACATTTGGACTCTCTATGTTCGATGTCTTACCACACATTGCATCGAGAAAGCGATGTTTTAGGCTCGCCAGGAAAGGGATTTCCCCATGAGGTTTACTATACTATTGGGTGATACTGATACCCTAAGAGGAAAATGAGGACAGTCCCATTTAAAACATTATAACACCAAACCTCAGATAATACTTGGCAGCTTATGTGAAACACCAGAGATAGACTCATAGTTACTATAACCCAAGTGATACACAGAATTTAGAAATGATCACCTTGGATGGGATTGTGGAATTAAATGTAATTGAATTTATGTATCATAGAGATTCCTTAGGGATAGGCTCAGAATCAAACATGGAAAGTTTCCATTTTAATATAAATTCATGGGATGTTTTTATTGATATTGCATAGAGATTCTTTATGATTTCTGATACCTCTCTTATGCCTTTAGTGCACATGGTGTTGACATGTGGATTAAACCACAAGCCAAAAAAATAATGGGGGTATTCACTTAACTTTGTTCTATCATGTTACTTAGACATTTATATATATATATTTTTCTTTACCAAGTATATCATTAAGAGTTTTGGCTTATTACAAAATATGAGGTACAGGATGGGTATCCTCGTAGAAACCCAGAACAAGTTACAATTATCATTTTTATTTATTTATGTTTATTTCATTTATTATATATCACACACTTCTATTTGTCTATAGAATGAAATGGAAAGGATTTGAGACTGTGGGAGTTGGCCTGCTAATATTATATCTCTCACCCTGCATAAGAACCATTGGGTACCTAATTTGACTTTTGGTTTGCATCTATGGATACATGGAAGCGTGACTCTCCATATGCTTGATTGATTTTTTGTTTTGGATATATCATGGAGGGAAGAGAACCATGCCTATTCTTGATATTTTTGTGTGGTAGTTGGTAGTATTGTTTGTAGTTTTGGTTAGAATGTAGTCTACACTTGAACCCCATACCCCTGCAATTTGATTTTTTTTGGCATCATACATTGATATCATCATGGTATCTGTTATGACTATTCATCTTATGGTGTAATTATTTATTTTGTTGGGTCATTTATTTTCTTCTACTGCTATCTGCCTTTCTTTATGCTTCCCCTACTTGTTACATACATTTTTTATACTTTACTATACCTTTTCCAATGAGGGAATAATCTCCCCATAGATATACCAAAGGCCATCACTACTCGTTGGCAGCCTTTGGAGTTTGGGGAGATGCACTTTAGGTCTTATATCCCATAGTCTCGGGCCCCGATTTTGTGGCACTCAGGGCGGGGTGCTAAAAAGTGAAACCAATAGTGGTATTTATTTTTCTTTTGGCTTACTGTTTGGGTTATACAAGTGACTAGGACATAGAAGTTTGGAATGTACCCTTTTCTCAAATATAGATAATCTATGTATAGGGGAAACCCTAATTTTTTGTGTTGGGGTTTTCAGTTCTTGAGTATACCATTTATAGTTAATTCGACTTCATTGTTGGGTGACACACTTGTTTTATGCAGTTACTATTATTATTATTATTGAGATAATGATTTTGGCTATTGCATCTGGATAACACGATGGAATTTCATTTTACATGGATCATATTAGGCACCATAGCGATTATAATGAAATGTATATTTCAACGACATATCTACATTCATCATAAAACTGTCTTTTTTCATACAAGTTCTATTGTTTTTATTTTTAATATATTACATTTCTTGTTTTTTATAAATATAAAATTTGTATGTGTCATAGTGATCCATGAAAGACCTCTTCTATTTCTATCTTCACCAAGATCTTGGAGCAGGCTATCTATTTTGTAAAACTCATAGGCATGCCATTTACCTGACCTCTTTACTTTTTTACCACATCTTCCATAGAATCTCATCTAATTTCAACATTAGAAAATTGTTGAACAATTTCCCTGAGAAGTCTTCATGTCGTACATAAGGAGATTAGCGATGACCACATTATGGTATTGGTGATACTGGAACCTCCTCTAGTGACTCCTATAATGCCTCCTACAGTACATCCACCTGATCTTCCACTGGGAACCTATGCATAGTTCATGGATAATCTTCTCGGGTTCAAACAGTCATTTTAGAGTATTCCTAGCCTACCCCATTTATAGAAGAGCTTACACAAGAATTTCTTCGGTAGAAACCTCCCACTTTCTATGGTAATGGTGGTCCCAATGATACAGATTCTTGGATATAAGATATGAAATCCATATTCAACCATCTTGATATTCTTCTAGAGTAGAGGGTTTAACATGATATGTTTAGGCCTCGTGAATCTGCGAAGTGTTGGTTGGATGTCATTTCTTAGGAAGAGTAACCCCGATACATGGTTTGGGAAGACATCCAGAGAGCTTTCTATTATCGATTCCTTCCACATACAGTGATAGAAGATCATTCCAGTGAGTTCATACATCTTCATAAGGGATCTATGATAGTGTTATTTTATTCTACTCAGTTCACTGAGATCCATAATTTTTCTCCATATCTAACCAATGATGCACAAAAAACTGTGAGGTGCTTTGTGGATGGACTTGGATACGCTATCCACTCATTGGTGAATGTGTTGCATTTGTAGACCATTATATAGATCATGAATAATTCCTTAATTATGAAATTAAATATCAGGAAAGATGATCCTATAATCCATGGTGGATCAATTATGAGGTAGGGTAATGGTTCTTTAGGAGGTATGTAACACTGTTTTGAGGGAACACATGGGGGAAATGCTATTAAAATGAAACTAACTAACAGAACAATCCTTATCATTAGTGTGGAATGATCATCCATAAGAACTTTCAGTGCATGAGTGAAGTGGTATAGTGATGATCTCATGGAATGATGGGTCACCTTCATCATTTCTTTCGTTCTTTTCCTTCAGCATCTAATGGAAGGGGTTTTGTTTTATCACCTTCATCAGGTATGGGATCTACGTATCAATGTCCGGATGGGAGTTCCTTTTCCAGCAATCAATCAGGTCGAGGTAGTGGAGGTCATGGTTGAGGCAACCATGTTGCAGAACACTAGCGTCAACATAGTGGACTTACTCTTGCTAGTCAGGCGGAATCTCAATGTTAAGGTTTAGACCATCTGTATTTAGTGCATCCAGCACTAGTGCAGAAGATTCTAGGTCCATATTTGGTTAGAGGTACTATCCTGGTAGCATCTACATTAGTTTCTTATATTTTTTGATAGTGGGTATTCACACTCTTTCATATCTATTGTGATTATTGAGAGTTTTAGACTTAACATTGATTACATATGAGGCAATATGTCTATCGAAAATACTTTTGTGGTCAGAATAGAGGGAATACGCGAGTTCCAGGAGTGCCCCTTTAGATTGGAGGGTACCATTTTCTCTTTAATTTATTCATCCTCATGATGATCAGCTTTGATTTCATACTTGGTTTAGACTAGATTGTTCCTTATATTTCCCAAATGAATTTCTATTACTGTTGAGTTTAATCCAAAAACATGAGGGTAACATGTATATACACAAGGGATAATAGGATATTTAGGTAGATAAAGCTAGAACTATGAATTCTGGGTAGGGTAGAGTGATATCTCATCTAGAAAGTCTCATTATGAGCAATCAAGTAACATAGTTTGTGGAACTATTTACCATTTTGGATAATTTCAGGGATGTATTCCCGGATGATTTCTCCAACTTAACACCATTGAGGAAAGTTTAGATCATATCCGAGCTATTTATAGGCACGACACTAGTGTAAATTCCTTATTATAGGATGGACCCAACAGAGCTCCAGGAACTAAAGAAGAAGCTTGATGATCCAGTGGCTAAGAGTTTTATCAGACCTAGCACAAATCCTTGGGTTTCACAATTTATTTTCTCCCTGAAAAAGGATTTTACCTTCAGATTGTACATGGATTAACATTTACTCGACTAGATTATGGTCGATAATTGGTTTATGTAGCCACGTATAAATGACCTATTTGACCAGATCTAAGGAGAAACCTTTTTCTGTAAGATAGATCTAATGTCGGGAAATCATCAAGTGTGTGTGTGAACATCATATATACCACGAATAGACTATCAGAGTAGGTATGAATTGTATGGGTTTTTGGTTGTGATGTTGGGTCTAACGAACGTGCTTGTAGTTTTCATTTCTATGATGAATTGTGTTTTCCTCCCATACCATGATTCCTTCATGGTGGTCCTCATAGACAACATATTGGTGTATTCGCTCTCCAGACATGACCATGCAGCCCATATTTATATCGTGGTGAGTACAATGAGAGAGTATCGTCTATATGTGAAGCTTTGTAATTTAAACTTTTTAATCAATAAGGTTCACTTCTTGGGTTTTATCATATATCATATAGGTGTATCAATCATCTCTGAGAAGGTTAGCACTGTGGTTCCTTGGGATCATCCCCAGAACTTTTTTTACATACACTATTTCTTGGGGCATTCTGTTATTACAATCATTACATCCAGGATTTCTCCCCCTTAGAAATGCCTCTTATGGATCTGACTAAGAAGGGTTTACATTTTATCTGGTCAAAATTTTTTGAAAGATATTTTCATGATTTTAAGGGATGTCTCATGTAAAAACAGATCTTGATTTTTCTTGAGCTTGGTTGAAGTTATGTGGTTGAATAATATGCTTCAGGAGTTGAACTGGGTATAGTTTTGATATAGGTTGATCTAGTCAGGGCTTGTGGATATCACCAGTTGAGGCCTCATGAATGGAACTATCATATGAATAACATAGAATTTGCAGTTTTGGTTCATACCCTACATTACTGGAGATAGTACTTTTTGGGAGAGATGTTCGTCGTTTACGTGGATCATAAAAGCTTGAAATATATCTCCACATCGTGAGACTTGAATTTTGAGGCAATGCAGGTGGGTTGATACCTATAGTAATTAGAATCTGAAATTTCTTATACCCATGGTAAGGTTAATGCTATAGAGGATTCTTTGATCCACAAAATGCAGACACATGCCTTCCAGGTAGCCAGTAGTGAGTGGAAGATGATGGCTAGGATATCTGATATGCATATGGAGGTTCAGGAGCAGCACATAAACCCTATAGCACCCCATGTTTTTACAAATAAATTTAATAGATGATGTAATGCATGAAACCCTGAGTCTTTACAAAACAAAACTTTGTTATTATAATTTATCTGTTAAACATAATTTTTTCACCTCTGTGTTTTGAATTTTGAAAAAAGGACATACATTGTTGCGGTCAGTAAGATATATAGTGTCTGATATGATCAAATTACATTTTTGGTGAATAGAAACATGAACCTTATAAATAGTAACATGACCCTTATGAATAGTAATGCAACCTTATGAATATTAACCACACCCATGTAAGTATAAAAAAAATTAGGCACCTTATAAATTACAGTGAATATTTTAAAAATTAGTAATTAAGTGTTGGTATTTTTGTGAGTAATAAATATTTAATTTAAATTTTAAATTAATGAACTAATTTAAAATAAAATTAATTTTAATAAAATATATTCTTAAATAAATATTTTCCTTCCATTTATTTTTGGATAATTTAATGAGACCTCAGTTAATTGTTGAATGTATTATAAAAGCAATTTTAAAATTAAAATATTTATGTTTCAAGTAAATAATGATATTATTTAAAAATTAAATTTCACATATTTAGACAAATTATTTTGATATAATAGAGTCCATTTTTGAATCCTACAAGTCTAACAATGGTTAGAGTGAGTTTTTTTCATTTTTAGAAATACTATAATTTTAGTGAATAATAGAATAAGGTAATTTCCGGTATAAATACATTAGAAGCTAAATACACTATTCCATGAGTCATCGCTGATGTAAGAACACTTGTTTCAAAACTCACATTCAATTATTATTATTATTTGTCAGAAGAATGAAGACTATTTTTTTTCTTAAGAAAAATAGGTAAATAATGAATATGATATTCAAAAATCACCCCTCTCCTCCACTACTAAAACCACCCTTCACTCCCTCTTCTCCTCATTCCTATAATCCTTGAAGCTTCTCAAAGTTATTCCTGAAGGATCTTCCCTAGTCTCTCATTGTGTCCAGAATCTCTTGTTCTTTCCAAAATACCAAAACCCTTTCCCTTAAGGGGTTCTTAAGGAGGATATTTCAAGAGGTAAACCATCTTCTGTTTTCTTTTAATATCATTTTTAATTTATTATATTTTCTTATCTTATCCTTGCCTCTTATGTCAAAATGATCATGATAAATCTATTATTATCTATATACTTTAATGATATCATGTTAATGTAATATCCTTCCTCAATCTAAAATCTCCCTCTCTTCTATTTTAAAAACAAAATCACCATCTGGGAGGTTCTGGTTTACAACCTTCATGGATGATGACCCTTCATTCGTAAATTTCACTTTCAAGTCTAGTCAGAAAACCATTTTTATGGTAAAAATAGAATATAATATATGTATTAAAACCTATTAAATTGTTTTTTAGATAGAATATAAATATATATATATATACTAATAATTCATACAACAAAACATGTTTGTAACAATCGAAATATCATGAAAATAATCAAAATGATTATCTATAATGGTCTATCTAATAGCTCATATTCATAATAGAAAACCAAATTAATTATAAAACAATATATTATTATTTATTTTTATTCGTATCATATAAGTTAAATTCCTGAGAACTATACCAATTCCACATAAACTTCAATACTCATATACAATTATATCGATCATAAAAACCAAGGAAACGAACACTCTCGAGTGATAAATTTTTATCTTATAACTCATGGTAAATTCCATAAAGAAACTTTATAAAATTATAATAAATCAAATACATATAGTGGGGGTTATTTATTAATTAATTAATTAGTGGATTTAATTTGATTATCCAAGAAGTTAATGTCAAGTGAAGAACACATTTGGGCATAAGTTACGGGTTTTCTACTTGAACCTCCTTATTTTGGGTTACTCTTTGTCTCTCTTAATCCCAATTATATTCTTAATTATGCTTATTTAATCATAAAAATTTCTATTTTAATGTTATATATAAGTGCACCAATCTGATTCTTTCATTATTTTATGGGTATTTAAATGTTTTATAAAGATGTTTCCTAATGTTTCCAAATAAACAAGCTCGATTCAAGGTAAATTCTCAAATTCTTACCTATTTTCATGTGCAATCTATAATATTTTTTAAGTAAAGATTATTTTTTTAAAACCAGTAATTTTATCATGAAAAATAAACTTAAGTTAATTTCTGGTTTTACACAAATTTATTTCCAAAATAACTATTCTTTTCAATGTAAAAGGGTATTTTTATGAGAAATTCATCGATGATTTTATGAGAGTGTTTTTGTCTATTTCAAAAAATCTATTTAATTTTATGTATTATTAAGGTTAATATCTTACTTTTATCATCTAATATATCGTATTAAATGGTTTATGATCATCTTGACTATGTATGTTCTATCTTTATACCATTCACCATACTACTGATAATGGTTAGTGTTTATGTGTACAGAATGGGGAAAGTTATTTCATATGTTCGTGTTGTTTATGTTTATCCCCTTTCATATGAGGAATGAATTGTAATTATAAAGTGATGGGTGGGGACCTCAATAGCCCTTTGATGCATTATAATGTCTTGTGAGTCAAAATAGAATTTGGTTTTGGCCAAGGCCTAACCCAAGTATTTTCAGACGTCTTGGATGAGGCCTTGATATTATGTTAATGATATCTGGAATTATGAATTCTCTCATTATGGTATTAGTAATTGATAAATCATGGGACTATTAAACTAGTATAATATTAATGGTTATGTTTCATTATCTTATGATAATTTATTTGGACATATTTGATAATCTTTAATTCGTTCTCTACTATGAACAATTGTATTTTTAATGGAATGTGCTTTTAGTTGTTCACCATGCCTTGTATTTATTTTTATGATAAATTTTGTTGTATGACTTACCCAAAATGGACATATGAGTTCAATCATTTCTTGTGTTTTTTTTCACAAGTTTTGAAGATAAATATTATTAATGACCAATAAGAATAATATAAGAGTCGTATGGATTTTCTATTATGTAATTAATTTCAAGTTGTAAGGTTGAACATATGTTTATATCATATTTCCCAAAACTACTAAAATATTTCCTCCTTAATACAACTTTATTATAATCACTCCATTATATTAATATATAGAATCTTCTCCAGGAAACTGAGGTCTGGGTCTTTACATTTGGTATCAAAGTATGTTTTGTAAAAATCATGGAAACAAGATTCAGAAAACATAGATTAGAGAAATATCCCTAAGATTGAAATTGAGGATATGTATACAAGAATATACTATAATTTTGGTAAAATATAGATTATTTGTATCTTTCTATAAAATAAATCCCTATCTAGATACTACAAGTGGATTTATTCTAGCACAGATGTACCTAAGAGTAACCACTCAAACAAGGTGTTCTGGGCATGACTCGGGGTAACATGGTACATGAAAACTGGCCTTACTACACACCTAGTTTGATACTCCTAGGGAATATTCTTAGGATAATTCATAATTTCTTTATAAACTATTATAAAGGATTTAAATGTAAATATTTCTTCAAATAAACCATACTTATGATTATGAAATTTGGCATGTATAAAATTTCAATTTATTATAAGGGTTTTTCTATTTTGACATTATAAATAATGATTTATATCCTAATTTATTCTGTTCGATTATTTATAAAAGGAACCTCGTTGAAAGAATGGAAATCACAAGAACACATGTATCCCATGTAGGGATTTCCCTCCTATGAAAAATAATGATGTTGGTTCTGAAGCTGTGATTGGTGATGAGAAACTTATAACTATACTGGGATAACTGACTCAGGTTACGAACAATATCCATACCTATGTGGAGAGTCTTGATCCACAATGTAGAGGAGAAATGTTAGAACACTTTATGCAACAGCATCCTCCATCATTCAATGGGACTACAAACCCATTCATAGATAAGCAGTGGAAAAGTTCCTTATAGAAGATATTTCTCTCTTTAGGATGTAATGAAAGAGAGAAGGTTATCATAGCAGTTTGTCATCTATCGAGAGATTTGAATTAGTGGTTATCATTAATTCAAATAATAAAGTAGGTGTAGGAAGTGGAAGAAATTTAATAGGGGGAATTTAAGGAATTTTTCTTAGAAAAATATTTTCCTTGAGAATAATGAGAAGATATAGAGATGCAATTATTTAGTTTTAAACAAAACTAGGATGAAAACATTGTAAAGTATGAAGATAATTTTTCAACACTATCATGGAATTCAATGCACAATATAAATAATCCTAGGAGATGGATTGATTGATTATTTGATGGTTTAAAATCACTCCTCTTAAGATCATTGGTTTTCCAAACATTCCCATCATATAAAGATATAAATTCATATGAAATCAAGATAGAGAAAGAATTACATAAGTATTATGAATTTAAAGGACTAAATAGAAGAAGAGGGTGGAATTGGAATGAATATATAAAGGTATGAATAAAAATGGGAGTTTTCCAGAATGTTATAAATTTAGAAAGAAACATCCTAGAGCCTGCTTAAAAAAGAAAAGGAGTTTGTTACAAATGTGGAGAAAAGGCCACCAATATCGAAACTTCAAGGGAAATAAAAAAGATACCATCTTTTAATGATAAAATTTTAAAGAGGTGGGACATTATTCCAATGATTTTCCTAAGATTCAAAGAAAAATTCCCCAGAGAAGTCCAAGGGATAAATCCCAAGCTTATATGATCACAATGGCTGAAGTTGAAGATTTTAATGATTTGGTGAGAGGTACTATAATCATTTCCTCAAACATATCCACTGATTTATTTGATTTTGGATCATTTATTTATTTTATATATTCTCATTTTTCTTTAAAATTAGATATTTTCAATTCTCCTTATCAAATGAGTTTTCTGTCAAACCAATGAAGGGAAGTCTCATTTCAACAAATATGTGTTAGGGAGTACACATTATGGCATATTAATGTTCTTTATCAACTGATTTTATCATCATACCTATGGTTGACTTTGACATAATCCTTGGCATAGATTGTATTTCAAAATATTATGTGAAAATATATTATAAGAAGAATGTAATTATGATTTGTGAGGAAGGTGTAGAATCCATTATCTTTATATCAAAACATCCCCATTTTATTCTTATCTAGATTCACTGACAGTAGATCTATTTCATTCAAATATTTGGGAGGAAGAGAACACAATATATATGGGCTAGGGAAGAAATATTAAAATTGAGGATGTACCTATTTTGAAAGAATGCATTGATGTATTTCTAGAGTATTTACTAGGACATCCTCTAGAGTGGGAAGTTGATTTCTCTGTTGATTTAATTCCTGGATCAAATCCTATATCAAATACCCCTTATATAATGGACAAATTATAATTAGTATATATGAAGGAAAATGTAGATAAATTGAGTGATAAATGATTTATCTTCCCTAGTTTTTCTCTATGGGGATCTCATGTTCATTTTATTAAGAATAAAGATGGATATATGAGGTTGTGTATTGACTATAGGGAGATCAACACTATTACCATAAAGAACAAGTATCTTCTTCCTCACATTGATGTTTTATTTGATAAAATTTACAGAGCCCAATATTTTTCAATGATTGACCTCTTATATGGATATCATTATTTGCATGCGAGGAAGGATGATATGCCAAAGAAAAAATTTCAAACAAAGTATGGGCATTATGAGTTTTTAGAAATTACTTTTGGAATTACTAATGCTCCCCCTATTTACATGGATCTAATGAATAGAGTTTTCAGGGAATATGTTGATGAATTAGTTGTGGTATTTATTGATGATATCTTGGTATACTCAAAAAACAATTAAGATCAAGATAATCACTTGTGAATTATTCAGAAGACTCTTAGAAGAAACAAGTTATATGGGATTTTTAGAAAGTGTGAATTCTAGCTTCAAAGAGTTTATTTTCTTGGCCATATTGTCTCTTTGGATGGAATATTAGCTGATCCTATGAAGAAAAATGTTTTCCAAGAATGGCCTAATCCAAAGAACATAATCAAGGTATATAGTTTCATTTTTTTAGAAGGTTATTATCAACATTCTTTTTAACCTCACTTGTTTTGGAAACCCATTGACCAAGCATACTTGTAAAGGGGTTAAGTTCATATGGGAAAAAATGTGAGGAATTTTTTAAGGAATTGAATTTGAAATTGGTGAATTACTTGATCTTGAATATACCATCATTAAATATTATATTTGTGATCTATAGTGATGCATCAAAGAAAGGAATTGGTTTTTTCTTTATACAGAAGGATGTAGTTATTTAAAATGCCTCAAGGTAGTCAAAAATAAATGAACAGAACTATCCAACTCATGATCTTGAGTTAACAACTGTAATACTTGCTCTAAAGATATAGAGACAATATCTCTGTATTGAAATATGTGATATATATACTAATAATAAGATCTTGAAATATATATTCTCATAGAAATAACTCAATATGAGGCAATTATGATGGATCAATCTACTCATGGATTATGATTATTCTATACAGTACCTTCTAGGGATGGAAAATAATGTGGAAGATGCACTGAACAGGAATGATCATGGATTTCTAAAGGAAATGAGGACTGACAAGGATCCTATGTACATGGATCTAGAGTGGATGGATATAGGAATTATCAAGGAAGGTGAATCATCACTAGTTTTTCAAATGGTTTTCCAACCATATTTATTAGAAATAATTAAAAAATTTCAATCTGATAATGAGAATATTTAAAAGAAAATTAAAATAATGAATGACGGGATGTTGTCAAACTTTTTGTGTGAGGATGGAATTTTGAAATTTGGGATATGGCAATGTTTTCCCTCTATAATCGAGATAAAAATGGATTAATTGGATGATGTATATACTTTGAACTTCTCTATACACCATGGTATCACTAAGATGTATAGAGATTTGAAAAAACATTTCTGGTGGGACAACATGGAGTGTGAAATTGCTGATTATGTATCAAGATGTTTAGTCTGTCAATAGGTGAGGGATGAAAGACAACTACCTAGAGGGGTCAAGAAAAATCTACCAATTCCTACATGGAAATGGGATTACATAACCATTGATTTTATCACTGTATTACACAAAAATCTATGAAATAATGATGAAATATGGGTAATTGTGGATCGAAATACCAAATTTGTACATTTCACCTCTATGAGGGGAAATATTCCAATGGATATCCTTGAACAAATATATTTTAATGAAGTTGTAAGAAATCATGTGGAACCTCTCTCAATTGTGTCTGATTATGATCAATGATTGACATCGATATTCTGGAAAAGTTCACATAAATATTTTTATACTGAGCTTTGATTGAGTTCTACATATCACCCTCAAACTGATGGGAAATCAGAAAGGATGATCCAAACATTATAATAAATGTTGGGATCGTGTTCACATTACTTTCAATGTATACAAGATCATTATTTTCCTTTAGTAGAGTTTACGTAAAATAATACTTTCTATTGATGTATTCAAATGGCACCATATGAAGCATTGTAAGGAAAGAGATGTTGTACACCAACATGTTTTGATAAAGTTGGGGAACGGAAGCTTATAGTCCTAGACCATGTAGAGGAAACAATATAAAAGGTAAATATTATACGAACCCTTGTCAAAGCACCTCAATGCAAGGAAAATACCTATGCTAATAATTTAAGGAAGGATTTGTAATTTCAAGTGGTAGATCATGTTTTCATAAAAATATCTCCATTGATTGATGATATAGGATTTGGGAAAAAAGAGAAACTGAGCCCCAGGTATGTTGGTATTTTTGAAATTATGGAGATAATTAGAGTTTTGGATTATCATTTCAAAATTCTTCATAGAATTTATAAGGTACACAATGTGTTGCATGTCTCATTGTTGATAAAGTACATGCCAGACCAAACACATGCACTCAGTTATGAAGGTATAGAATTGGGACATGACATATCTTACTGTGATGAGCCTATCCAGATTCTAGACACTAATTATTAGTTGGAGAAGAATCAGATTACTTAGCTAGTAAAGGTACTTTGGAAAAATAATAATATTTAAGAGGCAACATGGGAGCCTAAGGAACTTATGATTAAGTACCACCCAAAACTTTTTATGAGGAAATTTTTTGGAAATTTATAGGATGAAATTTTTGTAAGGGGGAATAATGTGACCCCAAAGGCTTTACAAATAAATTTAATATAGAATTTAATGCATGAAACATTGAGTTTCTATGATACAAAACTTTATTACTATAACCTAACTATTACACATAATTTTTTTGCCTCTGTGATTTGAATTTTAAAAATACAATCATACACTGTTGTGATCAAAAAGATATATAGATTTTGATATGATCAACATACAGTTTTGGTGAATAGTTACCAGCCCCTTATGACTACTAATGTACCCTTATGAATAGTAACCTCAGCCATTTACATATAAATTAAATTTATGTACCTTGTAAATAATAGTGAATATTTTGAAAATTAATAATTAATTGTCTATATTTTAGTTGGTAATAAATATTTAATTATAATTTTAAATTAATTAATTGATCTAAAATAAAATTCATTTTCATAAAATATATTCCTAAAGAAATATTTTTTGACCTTTTATTTTAGGATAATTACATGATACCTCAGTTAAATCTTCAATGTATTATAAAATCATTTTGAAATTTAAAATATATATGCTTCAACTAAATAATAATTTTATTTAAAAAATGAATTTAAAAAATTAAAAAAATTATTTTTCCAAAATTGTGTCCATTTAAGAATTTTATATGTCTATAAATGGTGAGGGTGAATTTTTGGGAATTTTCTTAAATACTTGAATTTTTATTGAATAATAGAATATGGGAATTTTATAGTATTAATTCATTAGAATCTAAATACACTATTCCTTGAGTCATATCAGATTTAAGAACACTAGGTTTGAACTCAAATGAACGTATTACTGTTGTTTCACAAGAATAAACACAGTTGTTTTTCTTAAGAAAAATAATAAAATAATGAATAAGATATTCAAAAAACACCCCACTCATTCACTATTAAAACCATCTCTCACTCCCCCTTCTCCTGACTCCAAATATCCTTGAGGCTTCCCAATGTTCTTACCAAATAAAATTCCTTGGTATCTCCCCACTTTTGAAATCTATTGTTTTTTTAAAATACAAAAACCCCTTCCCTTGAAAAGGTTGTCAAGGAGGATATTTCAAGTGGTAAACCCTCTTCCTTTTTCATTTAATTTCATTTTCAATTTATTTTATTTTCTTATATTCTACTCACCTCCTCTATCCAAATGATCATGATAAGTCCAATATCATCTATATAATGGAATGATATCAGGTTAATAAAATATCCTTCCTCAAAATATTATATCTCTCTCTTTTATTTTAAAAACAAAAATCATCATCTAGGAGGTGCCGATTTAAATCCATCATGGTCGATGAACCTTAATTATTCAATTTCTCCTTAAATTCTGGTAATGAAACTATTTTTTATGGTTTAAAAATAATATAATATATGTATTATAACATATTAAATGTTCTAGAACCAATATATAAACCTAATAATAATTCATATGACCAAAATAGTTTGTACCTAATGAAATATTTAAAAAATAATCTAAATGATTATCACTAATATTCTATCTAATAACTCATCCACATATAAAATAAAAAAATTAATTATATCACCATTTAATATTTTTTATGTTCATTGGTATCATATAAATTCAATTTTGGCGAATTATACCAATTCCTCATGATCATCCATACTCGTATACAAATATATAGATCGTGAAAACCAAGGAAATGAATGCTCTTAAGCGATAAATGTGTATCCTATACTTCATCCAAAATTCCATAAATATACTTAATAAAATTATAATAAATTAGATACAAATATGGGAGGTTATTAATTGATTAATTAATTAATTAATGGGTTTAATTTGATTATCCAGGATGTTTAGGTCAAGTGAATAATGTGTTTAGACATTAGGTACAGGTTTTCTACCCAAAACAGCTTTTACATTCGGGTTACTCTTTGTCTCTATTAACCACAGTAATATTAATAATTAATCTTATGTACTCCTCATAAATTCTGTTTTAATTTTCTATATATTTTTAACAATCATAATACTTCTTTATTTTATGTTTATTTTAATGTTTTATAAATATATTCCACAATTATTCTTGATCAAAAATCCTGATCGAAGGGAAAATCTCAAATTCTTACATATATTCAAGTGCAATATATAATTTATTTTAATCCATAATTATTTTTATAAAATCACTCATTTAAACATGGAAAAACCAACTTAGTTAATTTTTTGTTTTATGAATTTATTTTTCCCAAACAACTCTTCTTTTCAAAGTAAAATTGCATTTCTCCAAAAAAATACTTGATGATTTTATTATAGAATTTTTTTATTTCAAAACCTTTGTTGAATTTTATGTCTTATTGATGTTAATATATTATGTTTATCATCTACCATATTATATTAATTGGTAATATTATCAGGTTGAATATGGATGTGTTATGTTGATATCGCTCTCCATACTACTCAGAATGGTTAGTGTTTATGTGTACAGATTGTAGAAACTTATTTCATATGTTCATGTTGTTTATGTTATCCCCTTTCATATAAGGAATGAATTAGACAAATAAAGTGATGGGTGGGGCACTATATATTTCCTCGATGCATCGGTAGGTATCATGAGACAAAACAAAATTGGGTTTTGGCCAAGGCCTTACCCTAGTATTTCTAGACGTCTTGGATGAGGCCTTGACAATATTTTTCAGATGTTTGGAATTATGAATTCCCTCATTATGGTACTAGTAATTTATAACCAAAGTGATTATTTTAATACTATAATATCAATGGTTTTATTTAATTATCTTATGTTCATTTATATGTCTATATTTAACCAACTATCATTCCCTCTACATTATGAAAAAGTCTATTCTTAAAGGTATGGGTTTTTATATGTTCACCATTTATTGTGTTTTTAATGATAAATTCTTCTATATTACTTACCCTTACTGGGCATATGATATCACCACTTTGTTATGTTTTATTTTCCCTAGGATGTGAATATAAATATTCTAAATGATTTACAGGGATAATGTAGTAGTCATATGGATTTTCTGTTATGTATTTCATTTCAAGTTGTAATATTAAACTTATGTTTGTATCTTATTTTCCAATAATACTAAAATACTAATTATTTTGGGATATGAATATCTTATAATCATCTTAATGTATTAATTTAAGTCATGGACTCTAGGAAACTGTGGTCTGGGACATTATGCAGCCATTTCTACCAGCTATTGTAGTGGTATCCTCTCTTCTAGAGTGAGTCCGCATGAAACAGTTATTTGATCTGAAGGGGATTATTTTGTAGGAGAGCATCCAAGGAGAGAACCTACATCCTAGTTGGTTTATTGATAGTAATGAAACTATTTTCAACCATGTTTGTATATATTTCCCTTATCATAATTCGGAAGAGCTGATGAGGGAATCTTATGAATATATTTGGGTAGTTCATCCTGTAATTACCAAGATGTATTAAGATATGCATCATCAGTACTGGTGGACTGGTATGAAGAAGGAAATAGCGGGTTTCATTACCCTATGCTCCACCTGTCAGTAAGTAAAGGCTGAGCACTGGTGAACTGATGGACTCCTAAAACCTCTATCATTTCCTATGTGGAAATGGAAGGATGTCCCCATGGATTTTGTTACAGGATTGTTGAGATCTACTCAAGGAAGTGATGTAGTGTGGGTGATCACTGATA
The DNA here is from genome assembly GCA_963277665.1 of Viscum album. NCBI lineage: Eukaryota > Viridiplantae > Streptophyta > Magnoliopsida > Santalales > Viscaceae > Viscum > Viscum album. The sequence continues at coordinate 714,442,764 of OY728133.1, read as the reverse complement.
GGTTGAACAAAGTCTCTTACTTCTTACCTATCTAGAAGACCTTATCAATTTATGATTTAGGGAGATTTATATTCAGGAGACAGTTTGACTTCATGGTGTTCCTCGTTCAAATATGTCAGACAGAGACACCTATTTCACATCGAGATTATGGAAAGGGTTGTAGAAGGCACTGGATTCATAGGTAATTTTGAGTATTTTATATTACCCCCATAGTGAAGAATAATCCCAGAAATCCATTCGGCTATTATATGATATTGTTTAGGCATGTATCCTTGATTTTTTAGATTCTTGGGAGAAACATATTACTCCAGTTGAGTTTTCTTATACTAACAGCTTCCAGGAAACAATTCAAATTGCTCCAAATGAGGCCCTCTATGGTAGACCATGTCATTCCCCTCTATCTTGGGTTGAAGTAGGCAAGGTAGCTCTTCTAGGTCCTCATCTCATTCAGGAGACTTCTGAGAATTTCTATATATTTTAGAATCATACGGTTATAGATCGGTCCAGATAGAAGTAGTATATCGATTGTTGTCGCAGACCATAAGAGTTCGAGGTGGGACATCGAGTCTTTCTAATTGTTCTGATAAGATTGCATCATAGTCAAATTAAGAGGCATGGGAAGTTATCTATGAGATATGTTGAGTAATTTGAGATAGTGGAGAGAGCTGGGTTGGTAGCCTATCAGTTTCTATTACCACAGAGGTATTGGGACACTCATGATGTATTCCATGTATCTCAACTTCAACAATAACATACAGACTTGTATCATTCATTTTGCCCAGCAAACATCAAGCTTGAAGAGGATTCAACCTTTTAGAAGTGTTTAATTTGTATCTTGAATCATAGCATGAAGGTTATTCAATGCAGGTTTGTTGCAATGGTCTGGGTTCTTTGGAAACATAGAAATGTTTTGGATGAGACCTGGGAGTGGGAGAATGATATTCATACACAGTGTCTACAACTCTTCTCAGACGATGTTCCACTGCCCTCAAAAGGGAAACACATTGATGAGTTCTCTTATGTAAGGAAGGTTATAATGTAGCAACTTCAACTAAGGTACGAACCATTAAATTTTTACTCTAATTCCTTAAAGGGAACCTGGTCACATGCACACACGATCTGTTGTTGGTCCTGAGTAGTAAAGAATTTTTTTAATGGTTGTGCAAGATTAATTAAAATTAATACACTGTGACATGAAAAAAAATTGGGTTAAAAAGTAATTAAAATGTTTAAATGATAAAAAATAAATTTAAATAAATACAATGAAATTAAAAAGGATTAAAAATAAATAATAAAATAATGTACTCTTTGATGAAAATTTAAAATAATTAATAACAGGCTTAACCAATTTATATTAATATTTTTATATCTTATATCATCCCCTTTTATTTTATTCTTATTTTAGTTTTCCTTATTTATTTCTTTTCTTTCTTTTATTTTTTTTCTCCCCTATATTTATTTTTCATTCATCCTTCTTCTCTCTCTTCTCTCCTTCTCCTCTCCCCTTATGCATCCCACCCCCCTCCTCTCCAGGTGGTGCACCACCCCCTTCTCCACATCAAAATCTCATTGCACCTTTGATTATTATTCTTTTTCAATACCGTAAAAAGAATTTTTAACCTCTCAGTAACACTTCTCATCCCAACAAATTTGTTTTTGGTTTCATCCTTTATTCATTGTACAATATTCCATGGAAGGTTTTTATATGAAATTGGGGTTTTTATTAAATCCTCGGATTTCTTCCATTTTAGGTCAGATCAAAGGTGGTGGTAAGATATGGGATATACTAGGACAATGAGGAAGGGTGCCTATTTTATTTCTATTCATTTACATGTTTCACTCAATTCTCACCATTGTGCCACTTGTCGGTGCCTACTGAGAAATCCTAAATAATGTGTATTAATATAATTAAAATATTTTTCCCTAGTATTTGTGACCTTTATTTAAAGATAAACCCTTTATAGGTTGTTTCCATGTCATTGGAAATCCCTTTCGATGTGTCAAAAATATTTTCCTATTAACCTTTGTCCATGAATATTTATATTATCAATTGTGTGTGCATGTGAGATAATTTTTATGGATGTTTTAAATTGAATAAATTATTTTGGATAAATCATAAAACAAGAGTTTGGTTTTCTATTGATTTTTTTCCTAATTAATTGTTTTTATAAGACATTTCATGAAATTCTATTCTTAAATTACTCTTCTTACACTGATAAAGTGCTACTTTTTTTAAATATTATGTTATTATTATTAGTAGTGAATGTTATGATTGAATAATTTGTAATCATGTGGCATCAAATGATTAATTAAAGGGGCTGAAATCATGAATGCTTTCTCTAGGATATATATATATATATTCCTCTTTTTGTTTTAAATGAAATCGAGATAGGGAGATAATGTGGGTCGTATATTAAGAACCCACATTTGGACTCACCATGCTTGATAGGTTCCCACAGAACGCACTGATAATGTGATGTATTAGGCTCAACAGGAAAGGGATTCCCTGGGATTTTTACTATACCATTGGATTATATTGGTTCCCTAAGGGGAAACAGAGGATGGACCTATTAGAATCATGTCTATTCCAAGACTTGGTTGATCCTTAACATCAATATGACGTGTGATACATAGATAATATCAATATCATATAGATCCTCTATTTCTCCAATTTTATAGGCGAATAAATATTATATAATTTCATTTCATTTAATTTTTCTTTTATGATTATGTACATAGTAAAAATTCAATTTTGGGCCTTAGTGTTGTGACACGTCCAATGGGAGAAATATCTTTTTTTTGTTAATCAAATCCTCATGATTGATTAGTGTTGTACATTATTCCATTCAAGTAATCATAATTCTAAGATGAATTCAGATAGGTATCAATTTATGAAAATTTATGAAAATTTATAAAAAAGGATCCTAATTAAAAACCTAATGATGAAGGATATAGAACCAATGTTAATTTAATTAAGAAAAATAACAAAAAATATGACAATAGATGTGGTATAACTTAATAGAGATAAGTAGAATACAAGTTCATCAACTTATATACCAAGGGTGTTCAGTTTTATGTCTATTTAAAATAAATCCCTCATTCTGATCTTAGAGTACCATGAAAAATAGTATAGAGTTCATCAATAAGAGATAAAAACTAATAAATATATTCAAAGTTATTGTTATCATATCTTTTATTATTTTTTTATAAATAAACAAATGAATAAAAATTTAATTCTATTATTATATATAACATGAGAAAACATGTACCTAAGACAAATTCAATTTAATAAATATAGGTAATAAACACTATAAATCTTCCACTTACACTATATCTAGTTATTTTGCATCAAATTACAAGATATCTATTACGAATTTCAAGAAAATTATTGAATAAAGGGTTTTTTTAGAGGATATAAAATGTTATTCAATTTAGAAATCAATTTATATTAATATCACTTTTTCAATAACCCCTCTAATAAGATTAAATGGTTGAATATTATGTTTCTGATATCTAATAAGACATGATTTTCTAATATTGTTAAATTGTTACTCTATCTTCATTGGGGATTTCAATATAATACATGATTATTCAGACATTCTCTAGATTAGTAAGGAATTTATATGTATAAAAACATTATTTTACCATATTATATGATATGATATGTTTTGCCTCTATTAATGAATTTTCAACTATATGTTTCATATAAATTCACAATCTCACTGCTTTACCATCTTAAGAAAATAGAAATTCAAATTCAGATCCAAATTTAACATTTCTAGTTTATAAACTACCATAAAAAACCATTATAAAAATAACATCCTCAATAGAAAAGAATAATAATAAATTTATTTAGTTTTTTTCATATTCTTTAGGATGTTATTATCAAATACCAAATTAATTTATTCATATATGATTGGAATATTCCTACCACACATAATTAATAAGCTATATCAAGATGATTATATAAAAATAAATATAATATTGACATGAAATTAGAGGTATATAAAATAATACTCATGTAATTATGTTTTCAAAAGACTAAGAAAAATGTGTATTTTTAAATAATATTCAATGCATGATAGATAATGAACCCTTTTCAGGAAATTCAATGTTAAAACTTTTTAAAATTTTACTATTTTATTTATTTTAATTAAGAAAAAGCATTGATTTGGATGTATCTCTATACATATCCAAAATAATTATATATTTTTCTTCACGAAGATAAATTATTGAGAAAACATTTCCCAGACAATGTTTCATTGATTATAACATTGGGTCATAATTTCCAATAAGAAATATATCATCAATATATAACACCTAAGAATCTTCTATTCTCTTTGAGACACTTTTTTATAAAAAATTTCATAATATTTTAAAAGAATTAAAACCATTTTGTAGCTTTATAAAAATTAATATTCCAACACTATGTCAATCTTTTTTGTCCATAAAAATAGAATTGTAGATTAAAAATAAAAAATGAATTTCTTTATCTTAAAAAATTTATGGTTCTACACATCCATGAATAAAATTCCAAAAAGGAATGTGGTTTTGAGAAACATTTACAATATCTCATTAACATAACATACTACCACGCATAAAAGTGTCCATAAATATTTCATCACATCTATAAGGGAAATGAATTACTCATAGTTAATTATATAGAATTTTTTAAAACATTTAGTTACTCAGAATTATTTATAGTTTGACAATTTATCATACAGATCATTATTTCTATGAATGACCCACATAAACCTAATGGGTTTTCACCTATTATTTTTCTTCAACTATGTTGGAAAAAAGATTACTGTATATAGAAACTTTTATATATCCTAATAATTTTAATCATTAAAGTGAGTTTGAAATAATCATGTAATCTCGGTGGGTTTTATATTATTCTCTATTACAGTTACATTACATTTATCAAAATGAGAAATCCATATCTCAGATGTTGTAAATGAAATATTTCAATACCTTATGGTTCACATGTATACTAAATATTTTAATTTCCTTCTACCATTTATGTCTATAACTCATGACTCCCAAAGATAACAATTTACTTGTGGTCTTAAACCTTATCATGTTCAAAATTAATCCTACTAATAATTTTTGAAATTAAATCCATTTCTAGAGTAAAAAAATGAGAAAAAACAAAATGTTGTGTAAAGGATTATAAATATAAAAATCCATTATATCATTGGGATGGCTAATAAATAGATATTTTTTAATTCTAGTTCTATTTTAATTTGGGCATTATGTAAAACATGTGCCTCAAAACACCATATCTTCATAAAAAAGAGTTAAGAAACTTTTGATTTTATATATCTTGTTGTTCCTTTTAAAATCCTTTTTTTGAAAAGAAAATAGTGTAAATGAAGATGTTTTTTATCAATAAAACTAGAAGTAAAAAATAAATTATACATGAATTATAATTAATTGAACAATTTCTGAAATAATTTTATTTGTCCTTTATGTTATAATATTCAATTATGGTTTACCAGGTGGAGTAAAATTTGATATAATATCAAAATATTTTAGATATTCAAGAAGTTTTTAGCCCATTAATTTTCAACTTTGATCTAATAAATAAATTTTAATTATTTTTTAAAGTTTATTTATAAGATAGTATTTGAACATGGTGAAATTTTAAAAGAATTCACCCCCTATGTTTCATAAGGTACGTATATGCATACCCATTGAAATTATCAGTAATGATAATCATGTACTAAAATTAACCTTGAGATACATTACATATAAGGGAACAAACATTAGTATTTATGTGCTCAAATAAATATTTTTCATTGTTATTGTAACCCTTAAAAGGTTATTTTATTATTTTACCTAATAACATGATATATACACTTCAAATTATTTATAATCATTGAAATCTAATAATCCATCATTATAGAGTGGTTAGCCAAAATTTTCACTACATAACCTAGGAAATTGTGATAAAGATATTGTGAATTGAAATAAATGACTTTAAGCATTTTATTATTACATTGAATATTAGATCCATTTATTTTTCTAAACCCATAAGACATTTCATTCATGTAAACCAAAAACCTGTTTTATTTATTACAAATGAAAATCCATCCAAATATAACAAATATATAGAAATTAAATTTCAATTATATAATAGTACTAGAAAAAAACATATATAAATAATTTAAATATTCTAGGAAGAATAAAATTAATTATTTTTATAGATAATATAATAAATCATACTCAATTACTAACTCATTTGTTTACTTATCCAATAATTAATTTCCTCCAAACGTTTTTAAGAAGCGCACTACAAAAAAAATGTGACTCTAATCTGATCTCTACTACTGATGATTCAAAGTCAAAGAAAATTGACATTTATAAAATATAAATATTTAAAATTTTCATTTTTTTCATTTATTTATAATCTATTTAACAACATTTAATGATTTCATGTATTCAATCGACTTCTAAATCTAAGAATCCATGGTTGATAATCGAATACATCTCATATCATATGCACCCTTCTAATACCATTCTTAAGAATATTTTCACTCCATTTATAATGAAAAAAAATTATCATATTATTTGGTATACTCTAAAATATATAATCTCTATAAATTTTTTGGAATAAATTTCAAACTATAATACATAATAATGAAATTATTACCATTAAATTTTTTCTTCTGAATGATTGACCTCATTCATAAATTTGTGTGTGTGTTTTGATGCCATGAATATTTATAACAATAAAATTATTTTCATTTGTATCATATATGTCATTATTAATTGTAGTGTTTCATTTATAAACTTTAAATAAAATAATAACATCCAATATTTTTTATTTTTTCCATCAAGGTCTATTTTTTATATTTTATTTCTACGCTCAACTCTTAATGGATGTATAGTTTGGATAAAAATCATATCTAATGAAATTAATGGTCTTTTGAGTGGAAAAAATATATCCTGTTGAACCATAACCTTGGATTTTCTTCTTATTTAATTTTATAATAGTCTTTTGATCTTGTCATTGGGTTTCAAGTTGAGGAGAATTGAATATTTCAATTTTTAATATTTTTTGGTAGTTTTTCCTTCTATTAAATGGTTATTGTGTGTGACTCCCTCTAGGTCATAGGTATGCCTTTGTTTGGATTTTTTTTCTCTTTTAGATTTTAAGATGTTTTGGGGGATCAATGGTTTAAAAAAAATTGAGACAACTAAAAAGGTTCTTGGTTAAAGATAAAATTTATTTTGACTGTGTGGTAACAATGTTGGATTCCTTTCTAATATTCTAGTGGGGGTTTTCATGGTAGTTACATAATTTAAATCACCATATGGTCCTATAGTGAAAACAATGCACCACCGGACATAATGAACAATTGGGGAACATAGGTAAGGAATATGGTCAGTTTAACTGTGTGGTCTCCTCCTAGAAACCATGCTACCCACCTCTGAAATGTAACAAATTGAGATTTTATCCTTTTTCTCTTGGTAGTTTTTAATCAATCTCTAATATAATTCCAGATCTTCATTATCCTTCCCTATTGCTTTATAGGTATCTCCCCTTGGATTTATGGTGTAATTCCACCTTTCTGGATGGATCTCTTCATGGTATCTTGGGGTCTTATTCTAGTTACCCTCGTCTTTGGAAATTCTTATTAGAATGATTTTCCTATCATCTTATAAAAACGAAAGGGGCTATGAATTTTAAATAAAATTGCTATATTATAGTTTAAATGTAGTTTTTTATAGATCATGGATTGTGATGACCTGATCCATCATTCCTCAGTATTCATTTTATTGGGCGATTTGTGCAACCTCTATTTTTAGGTTGGTGTTACTTTAAAAAGGTTTAATTCTCTAAATTACTTATTTTACCTATATAATTACATTATTTTATCAATTAGTTTCTTTTATTTTTTTATTCAAGGTATTTTGGGTAAAGATAAATGTTTTTAATTGGGTTTTCCTTTAAAAATGATTTTTTTCTCACCAAGTGTTTCATTAAATGCTTGAATGTTAGTTTTGATTTAGAAATAGGTTTTCAAACATTAAATAAGATTATGTTGGCTTTAAAAATGTTTAATAAAATTGTTACCATGGGTTGGAAATGTATTTTTTATAAATGGATTAATGGGAACCTTGGTTTTGTCACAAAATTGACACGGTTATCCCTAGTGATTGTGGAACTACTAGGGGTTAAATTGTGATATAGATAGAATTTTACATTACTTGATTTGGGTTGGTAAAAATGTATTTCTAGTTTAGGCTCTAATATTTCTATTAAATTTTCCCATAGGTTTTGATCCAAATAAGTTGTGTATTTTTTTTGGTAATTTATCATATGATTATATTTTTCATGGATAGTTGTTAACTTTTTTTATTCACATTATATTCCATCACATAGATTTTTGTGATGGATTATTTTATGGATATGTGTTTAATTTATTACATTACGGTATGTGGGTATGCATCCCTTTTTTATTTCTTAAACTTTTCATTTTCATGAATTATGAATATGAAAGGTGTATATAAAAACCGAAGGTAAATGATTTACAATGGGTTTATGATTTATGAAAATTATTTATAAAATTATATTTGTTTTAAAATATATAACTATTGAATTCATGTTATTTTACCTTTTATAAACTTTGTTGTGGAATCTTACTTGGATTTCTGCTGGAAACATACTTTTTCTATTGGGAAGCTTGAAGATGTTGTATTATAGGATTCAAGTAAACTAAAGGGAATCTTGTAGCATATAGGATTCTCTTATTATCACAAAATTCAGTTCATTATGATTTATTATCAATGGATTATCACATGGGTACTTTTTGATTCTTTCATATTCATAATTTTCAAGTTTAGTGGGATTTAATTAGACTTTTATGGATCTTGGATGTATCTTTTTTTCAACATAGTACTTTAGTTGTATGACGTATTTCATTCTACACAGTAACTGTTTCTTTTACCATTTTATACTTTACCACATTGATGGGTCAACTTTGGTGGTTTATCCCATTGACCCGAGATAGACTTCCATAATTTGGTATCATAGGGATGTTGAGCCTAAATTGTGTTACGAATGACTAATATTATTCATTATTCTTAGATAGGTGTTAGGAAAATCATAATTCAGGTATTATGTGTGCGAGGGCTCCGAGCCAGCTCACTTTTGTGTCTAACCTCGAGTTCCCTGGGGTGTTTGGAATTGTTTTCCTTGGTTTGAGAGTTGTTTTTTTATCATTTTAATGAACCATATGGTCTGTTTATTTAAATGGACATGTTACTTCATAAAGTGTAGTATTTTATTCATGTAATTAATAATTGATTTAAATTTTTATTTCTAATTGAAAATATGGTAATTCTTTGGTTTGAACAATGATTTTGGAATATGTTTTAAAGTTTATTGGTTATTGTCTTGGTCTTAAAAAAATTCCCTTGAGAATATCTCTTATAATTCTGATAGAGGAATATATGATATAGGATCCATATATGAATCCTCTAATGTACCATTGTTTGTTTGAAGCTAAAATATATATGATTTAAGATTTGGGTCAAGTAGGTTTTATGAATGTGAGATGAAGATTGTTGTTTTGGATCATTTGAGTGGTGCTTCATTTCATGTAGTTTTAATCCTGGGTGTGCCATTTAATTAGAAAATAATGTGAAAGGGTGTCTAGTTTTCTGTATGACCAAATTCAAGGGCATCATCATGACAACAATAGACTGTATGATATTAGTGTAGAAGACATGGTCATACGAATATTCTCTATATGACATATCCTAATAATTTTCATCATTCCATATTAGTTTCCCGTCTACAGAGTTTTTTTTAAAGGATATCCTAGGGAAGACAGGTGGGGTCCACTCTCACCTGGGGTTTGAAAGTTCATAATGATGCTTCCTCAGGTGGTGGGTATAATCCTTAGGCTAAGGTGTAAATTCATATTTCTATGACCAGACAACCATATGCAACAGAGTTTTCACTAAAAGAATATGAATTAGGTCTTATTACTATTATAGGTACTGTGTTTATTTCATATTCTCTAATTGTATAATTGTCTGTTGTAGTAGAGATTCAATATGTTATATCATTAATGTTATTTGACATGTTGGGTTTATGTTCAAAACCAATATCATTATTTTTTTATCCTTTTATGACATTGGGAAAGAGGTATGAACATGGTTTAAAGTTTCATACATGTCAGGTGATGATAGTTGACATTGAGGTGATATGGTACTTCTTAGTTCTTGATATTAACATCATTGACGTAATTATTATAAAGGATTGGATGATCATTGTTAAGTTCGAGATAAAATTTTATCATCACTGGGTTCTATTTTTTATCTTCTGATGGGGTCACTCATGTTCAAATGGTTTTCTTGGTTTTCCACCATAAAGATAGGTTGATTTTACTATTTACCATCTCTAGAGTGCAATGCTAGTTTCTATGTCATCATATTAAATGGAACCTGTTGAGTTAGTGGAATATAATGTAGAGATTGATGATTTATAGGATAAACGATTTATTCATCCTAGAATTTCACTGTGGTATTTTTTTATATTTTATAATTATATAGATAGAATTCTCAAACTTTTCATAGATTATAGAATGTTGAATCGGGTGACTCTTATGAACAAATACCCTTTTCCTAAGATTTATGATCTCATTTCCTAGATTAGATGGGAATGTTATTTTTTAAATGTTAACCTATGGACAAGGTACCACCAATTGATAGTGTAATAAGATGATATACCTAAGATAGTGTTTAAGAGCTGGTATGGGTAATTTGAATTTATGGTCATTCCATTCAGTCTCACCAATACTACTGCAGTACTTATAGCATTGGTGAACTGAATATTTCATTGGTTCTTAGACACTATTTTTATGGTGTTGTTGGATGGTATTTAGGAATTATCCTAGATAGAGGATGAGCATATAGACCTTTTGGATGACAATATTTGAATCATTAAAGAACATAATCTATATGGTAAGATTTTCAAATGTGAGTATTAAAGCTTAGAAGTGAAATTTTTTGGACATGCGATATGTGAGAGGGGTATTGAAGTGTATCTAGAAAAGATATTGGTTGTTATGTTTTGGTATAATCCCATAAATTTGTTTGATATCCATATCATCTTGCATTTTTCTTATTACTATATAATGTTTGTATTGGATTTCTCCAAGATTGCATCTTCGATGAAAGTTTTAACCTTTAAGGGTGTAATATTTGAATGGAATGACAAATTTTAGTGATATTTTGTGGAGATAAATGTGGGGATGAATTTAGAACCAATTTTGTGTCTTTTAGAACCTGTAACAGGTTCTGATGTTTTCTGTAATGCTTCTGGTATGGCTTTGGGATGTATCTTTATGCTGGAGAAATAGGTTGTGGCTTATAGCTCTCGATGGTTAAACCCTCATCATATGAACTACCCAACCCATGATCTGGATTTGATAGAAGTTATTAATTCACTCAAAAATGGTATAATTATCTACTTGGTGAGTGTTTTATGATGTATTTTGATCAAAGGATCCTAAAATATATCTTTAAACAGAGTGATCTTAACTTATTATATAATCACTATGTATAGTATCAATATACTGTTGATATTGATATTGTTGTACTCAAGGAAAAGAAAATATGGTCACTGATGTATTGAAAATAAATTTATCAACACAATCCATGAATTAATTAGTTGATGAGTGGTCTCTGATGAGTTTGTTCATTGAGATGAGATTGGGAGTGTAAGGGGTTGGTAGACATGTGTTCTTGGCTTCAATGAAATAGAAATCATCTTTTTTTCAAATATTTTTCATCTATCATGTTATATTTAGTGAGTTAAAATGATTTAGTGAAATACTTTATATTGGGTAGACATTAGGTGAGTGGTTTTTGTCTCTTACTTGAGCTTTGTGCTTCCGCGGTAGATTGGTTGTTCCAATTTCTTTGAGGCAGGAGTTGATAGGGAGTAGACACAAATTATGTTGGTATGTAAAACATGGGGTAAAAAATATGTATAATGGAATAGGTAATTGGTATTGGTGAACATGTATGTGGTGGTCAGATTCTTATTTTGTTTTGTGATGTCTTCCTTTTTGAAGAATTAAGGCATGATACATGATGGTTTATTCCAACCTTTACCCATTCTGGTATGAAAGTGGTATGATATTTTAATAGAATTTGTTGTTGTTTTTTCATTGAAACATTGTGGTAATTATGTTATTTGGGTTTTAATTTATCAACTTATGAAATTGGCTCATTTCATACCTATAAAGAATATTATAAGAGTTGAATAGCTTGGGGACTTCTCTTTCTAAGATATTGTGAGACACCATGGGGTTCCCTCTATGGTTGTTTCTGATAGGGCCCCAAGCTTCAAATACTAGTTCTAGAATGTTCTTTTAAGAGGTGATGGGTTCCTTACTAAAATTGAGAATTCCTGATCATATATATATGGATGGATAGATTTATAGAGCTATCCATGTTCTTGAGGATATTATTCAAGAATGTGTTCTTTATTTTTGTGGAACATTAGAAAATCATTTTACATTGGATTAATTTTCCTATAATAATTATTATCAAGAATAGATAAATACGTAAGCCTTTGGAGAATTGTATGAGAAGACATGTATATATCCCTTGCGATGAGAAACATTTGGAGATAAATCCTAATTTAAGATGAGTCTCATTCTAGAGATGACAGAAAAGGGGTAGTTGATTCATAATTGGTTAGTCACAACACATAGCCATCAAAAATATTATTCGGACTATTGATGTTGGTTTCTAGATATTGTGGTTGGTTATTAGGTTTTTCTCAGTGTTTCACCTCATTTGGGACATTGTCAGTTGGGTAAGTTGGGTATGTTGGCATTATGGTTTTTATCCCCTTTTAGATCATGGAGTGACATGGAAAAGAGGTATATAAATGGAAAATACCATCTCATTTGGATTTGATCCATGATATGCTTCATGATTCCCAGTGGAGGTAGTATCACCTAGATTCTTACAATCTGATTTGTAGTGAGGATGTAGATCTTGAGCTCGATACCTCTGTTCCTGAGATGACAATTCAGATTATGTATTTGGAGGATATGATATTGCAATATAAACCAATTCCTTTGGTAAAGTTATTGTGGAAATTTTGATATTATAGCCACAAGTCATGGGATTTCAAATCATTAATGAGGTATTCCTAGACTCTATTTTTGAAAATCTGATATATTTTTGTCTTTATTTAGATTGAAAATGATAATGGGGGGGATTGTGAGGCTCTATGGGTAATTGGTATGCCCTAGATTAGCATTGGTTTTTCTCTTTTGGTGTATGGGACGGTTTGGGTGAATTAATGATGAAAGAATGGGGTTTATATAAAATTGATGAGGCTCATGGTTAAGGAACAGAGTTAGTATAACTGTGCAGTAACCATTCGGTATGAATCAATGATGTTAGAGTGGGGTTTTTGGTAGTTTGTCTATAGTTAAACTAACCATGTATACTTCTAGTGTAAACCATCTACCCTTGATGGAATATACAACAGGGGATCACAGTTATGGAATAGAGTGAGTTTAACCATGGGGACTCCTTGAGGAAATCATGAGACCCTCCTCCTAACTATTAAAAATTTGGTATTTTACCCTTTTTCCCTTAGTCATTTTTATGCCTAGTCAACCACTAATCTCATTTTTCTGTTTATTATCGTTCCCCAATGATTTTGTTGTCTCTCCCCTTGTATTCTTGGTGGAAGTCCACTATTATCGATGGATCTCTTCAAGGTACATTGCGACCTAAAAATGATTTTTCCTCCCCTTTGTAGGTTCATGTTAGATATCTTCTCTTATACTATTATGAAACACAAATGGTCTATTTATTCTGGGTAAAGGATTTTTAATAGAGGTTTTATTATTTATAAGGATCTGGGATTGTGAGGACCTAATATATCCTTCCCTGGTCTCCGTTTTCGAGGGAAGTTTTTGATGCCTCCTTTTTGAGGTAGGTGTTTATATATAAAGGGTTAATTATATGTATTTATTATTATTTTTGTAAAATTATTTTGGGTTTATCTTTAAATCTATGTGATATTTGGTATCAAATTATTTCATGTAAAGGAAAATGATTTTAAAGGGGGGGTTTTCTAAAATGGTTTTTTTGAACACTAATTATTTGATTAGATGATTTAATGGAGGTTTGGATTCAGAAATGGGTTTTCAAAACCCAAAGTATATTTTATTGGAATTGAAAATATTTTATAAAATTTTGAGCATGGTTTTGAAAATGTTTTTTGAAAATTGGAATCTTGGGAAACTTGGGTGCGTTGAGAAATGGAAATGGGTAAGATTAGGTACTATGGAAGTACTAGGTGTTACTTTTTTATATTTAAATACTGTGACTAGACACGATATATATTGGTACCAAATTATTCCTAGTTTTGGATCTATTATATCTAGTACATATTACCATAGGTTGTAACCCCAACACTGGGTATTTTTATTCATTTTTTCTTATTTATCGCATGATTGTTTTTTTCATGTATAATTACTTACATTTTGAATTAACATGAGGTTGTATTACATATATTCACATGATGAAAGATTTTCTAGATATTTATATACTTTATTACCTTATGATGTGTGGATATGAATCCTTATTCTATTTCTTATACTTATTATCTTATTTCTTCAAGAATACCAATGAATTTTTTGAAAAGCAAAGGAAAATGATTCATAGATGGGTTTGAATTTATGAAAATTATTTGTATATCAATTTTTGTTTTAATATCTTCAATTACTATATTCCACATATTAGAACTTTCATATACTATGTTGTGGAATCCTACGTGGATTTGTGCACACACCCAACATTTTTCATTGGGTAGTTTTAGATGTTGTATAATGGGATTGAGGAAAACGGAAGGGAATCTTATAGCACATTGGATTCTGTTGTTGTCATGGAATTTGGCCCAAGATGGTATGAAGATGATGTTTGGTCACATGAAGACTTTTTGGATTTATACGACTCATAAATTTTGTGTTTATCTAGTTTCTCTTGGATTAATATGGATCTGAGATGTTTCATTTTCATTGTGTGCTACTCAAGTTGTATTTCTTGTTTTTTATACAAGACTTGTTTTTGTTATCATATTATACCTTCCCACTACGGTAGGCTAGCCTAGGTAGATTTTTTAGTATACTCAAGTTGGTATGTTTTAGTGGGAATGTTTTAGGGGAAATTCTAAAACATCCTTTATGTAAGGAATTTTTTTATTTTTTAATGCACGGTTTTTATGCTTAGATAGTCATTGTTAGGATAAAACCATGTGAGTATCTAGGAAAATAGTGTAAGATCTTAGTTAAAAGGGTTAATACTACATGATTTTTACATGATTAGAGGAAACCATGTTGAGATCATGCTTGTTGTGTCTATAATTTAGAATATATTTTCTATATGATTGGTTCACAGTTTTCTAACCATTCTAGAAAAATTTTGAAGATCTAGGTGATTCAAGTAATCCCTTTATAATATACATAGGTTTTCAAAAAATATTGAAAATACCTTTCCACTTTCACTAAATTCTATCCAACACACCCTCTTCAACTTCTTCCATTTTTTAATAATGGATTTCAGATCCTCTCTCCCCTTGTTACTCATATCTACCTATCAATTTCATGATGTTTTTATGGATTAGAACCCTTTAGTAAAGGTGAATACCTTTCATGCTCAATTTCTTCCTCTTCTCTTCTTTTATTTTGTTTTTCTATTATTCCCATTATATTTTCTCTATCAGCTAAAGAATAGTTTTAAATTTTGAACTTGTTTTTTTATTCTTATTAGTTAGTGTGCATAGATTGAATTCTTGGTAACATTCCTCCCTTGATAGAAGTTTTGTCCCATTCACCTTTGGTTTGAGGTAGTTTTACACTACCATTAGACTTTGAATTTATAAACAATGATTTATGTCTTGTATAAATGTATGTTTTAAATATGGAATGATAGTATTGGCTCTTATGGAATATTGTTTTAAAATATATGAGATTCTTAGTTGGATTTAATTTGATATTATGAGTTCTGCATTAACCACATGATAAAAATATTATATCCTCATAGATTAAATGTATGATAAAATTATAAATTGGAATTTCCTAAAATGTTTGGATACATTATGATAAGTGTTGTGTTTCAGAGTATTAGATATTTGATTTAATGATGGTATTTATTGTCTGAATCCAAATAATGTTATTGAGGCCTAATTTTCATTTTAATGTTTATTTTTATAATAAAAAAATTTGGATGTCACATCACCATGTTATTTTAAAAAGATTAATTTTTATTGGAATGAAATATATTTTTTAAATAAGTGTCCAAATCAATGTTGAGTTATCATACATGGGTCATTTTCTATGTGTTTGGTTCATTATAAATAAACAAACACATATACATAAAATAAAATTGTTGATTTTTATATTATGATATGGATCACATCCTCATTACTTATATCATGATAAATAATGGTGGAAAGTGGAACACCTAAGAGTACATGATACCAATGTTTAGGATAACACTCTAATATGTGGACCATAGTATAGATTATACCATTCTTTGAGAGTTTTCTCTTTATCTATTCTAGTGAGGGTATGACCAAGAGTTATGTCATTTTGATTTCATAATACAATCTATTTTTATTGATCTCAAATAATATGTTTATAGTCATTTCATTGATCTCCTAGGTCTTACTATGATATTTGGTTCTTACTTATTTTATATTGTTTATGTTTTACTTATTTTAATTATATTATATATTATATTCATTTCCTATTTTTGAAATGGTTATTACTACTATATTTAATTTTATTATTGTATCCTATTAGGACTATATCATTTTAGTAAAAAATAACTTGTGTATAAATGATTTTAAAATTACTGGGTACTTTTTTAAATCCTTTTAAAATAAATTAATCTTCTTTTATTTTTTCGATTATTTTTATAAATGAAACTATTTAAATGAAGGAAAATGGAAATGAATAATGATTGGTTTACAATAAAAATGAGAAACCTATTTTGTGTGATATGAATTTCATGTTATTATGAGTTGATTATTTTATTTAACATAATTTCATTGGGGTGTGGTTCCAATTGGTATTCCTATTATAAATTCATATACACAAATATTTATATATATTTTATTTTCAGGTTTTAGCTTTTCATTTTAATCAACAACATTAGTGGAACAATAGTGTTATGATTAGAAGGTAACCCTATGTTAATAATGAGATCATTTTGGATGTATTGGTTTTTTTATTTTACGTTCAGTTATCTCTATATAATCTGAGGAAATATTTGTGATATCTGATATTTTATTTAGTTTTAGTTTATTTATGTTGAGTTGTTAAATTATTTATTATTCACTATTTATTTTTTCATATCCATTTCTTCTTTTCCTTTATCACACGGACCTCTGATATAGGGAGTTGTCAAGATAGATTTTATACAGAAAAATAATTTTGTGTATTAACTCTAATAAAATGATGAAAAATTTCCAATTATTTGTATTATGATGTTATTACATAAGTTTTAGATAAGGGAGAGAACCTCATGGATTACACATACCAACTCAGGTGTCTACTTTAGGGGAGATTAAAGGTTGGTTCATGGAAAAATATTGTCAAAGAATATGTTCTTATGAATTTTTGGGTTTATGAAATTCCCATTATATTTTGGGAGTATGGATATATTGAATATAAGCTTCTTGGATATTAAGGGGTGAGAATGGGGAGAGCCTCATGACCTTTGTTTCATTAAGACCCTTGAGTTAATAGGGTCTGTTGGGTTATTAATCTTCATTTTGATGATTTATTTATTTATTTACATTATGTTTTATCCAGTTTTTGTGGTTTTGAAAGATTATAAGGATAATATATTAACTACATAAATGTCTTTTTTTTATTTTGGGAAATGAAAATGGGGGTTGAAATGGAGGTATATGGTGAGTTCACTGGGAATGAAAAACCATATAGAGACCTATTTCTTTGTTTGATATAACTCTTAGTGGTTTCTAAATGATTGGATTATGGTCCATAAAACTATGTATAAATTTCATGTATTTAATCAAGTAACTAAAAAGTATGTTTTATGTTGGGTGGTGTGTTGATCTTTTTTTACATTGTTTTTTTTGTGATATTGAATGATGGTTCAAATTTTTAAATGGAAATTGATGATTTTGTAGATAATAAAGAAAATTTTAAATTTGGTGATGTGGATTTGGAGTTAAAAATAGAAATTATGGTTTTATTGTGAAAAATGTGGTTGTAAAGTTATAAAGGGAGTTACATGATGAAAAACAAAATTTTAACGTAAAAATTGATGTTTTCAACATTGAGAGGTAGTTTTGTTATTGTAAATTAAAATTATATTTGTATATAGAAGTGGGTAAATGCTTTTAATAAATTATTGGAAAATATAATATAATTTTATAATATATTTCATGTTTTTGATATCAGTATGGAAGATTTTGAATATGGTCTAAAATTAATTTTTTTATCTCATTATAATTGTTTGTGATTTGATATTGTAGAGTGCCCTTTTAATGTAGATAATTACATCTATATTGTAATGGTTATATTTTGGATTATTTATATTGAGTTCATTATTCTATTATTATTTATATTAATCCCCCACCATGTTTCGATAGCATCCTATGAATAGGATATGGGGTGTTATATACCAGTGAACCTTCTATTGAACAAGCTGGAGATTTTATTCTTGTGTTTTAAATGTGTATCCCTCCTATAATTTATGTTAATATAGATATATTTTAATTATATGGATATATTTTTCACATTTAAATGATAATTATATTTATTTAGTTTCTTGTTTATTTAAAGATCATATTTGCAATATTTATGTTGGATGGTCAAAGCTAATAGTTTTTTATGTCCATTGTTTGGATAAAAATTTAAATGGAATTTTACTGGGGAATTTTTTTAAATTAATTCATATAATATTATTACTTCAGGGAAATGATGTCATCTAATATGAGTGCATTTTGGTATGTTTAAATGGATAATTCATGGGTATTGGAGTGCATCCATTATTTCATTGTGACCATTTGTGTCATCAATATATTCTTCTTTTTTATTATAAGATTATCATTTATGGTTGTTCAACCCTTGAGAAGTGGTTTTTTATTAATATTTGAAAATATTTTGGATATATCAATATTCATTATTTTGGATCCCATAATGATCTTACTTTGTTTCCCTAATGGATGATTATTTTGGGTGGTAGAGTATTGGGCCATTGATTATTGTCATTATGATTCTTTGGGTGAATAAATGAGTTTAGAAGTTGAATATGGTTATTTTGGATGATGAAATTGATTTTATCATGGCGAGGTCATGGTTTTTGTTGAATGTGGACATTTAGTCTTATTGAGGGGGTGGATTCTCATCCATTATTCTAGTCAAATGAATCTACTGAAGATTTATTCACAGAAAATTCATTATGTTGTGGGTAATTGTCAAACCCTTACCCTAGAATTGATTTTTATTTAATTTATTTATTTTAATAATATCATTTCCTTGAGTTTTGGGAAAAAATTAATCAAATATTTTATTTTTTAGATAAATCATTTGTTTTCATTCTATGTCATGGCTTAGGGGAAACAACCTAACTACCTTTAAACATAGTATTGTTCAGTTTAATATAATTCCTGAAATTGTTTTTGAATGATTAGCTCATATTTATTTTCAAACCATATGAATCCCTTAGAAAACCATGCAAGATCTTGGTTCATAGGTGTACTATCACTGGGGTTGTCCGCTATTTGAGGAAATATCCTGACAAGTGTACATATTAGGTATATAGTTTAGTAAATCTATTTACATGGTATTAATATGATTTTATAAGCCATATGGGTAATTTCTAGGTGTGTCCCATAATACTATCATGGTTGGGTTAGGGATTTGAAAACCATTCTTCCCAACCATACATTTTCAGTGGTTTTTAAAAATTAATAAAATTTCATTTAAACCCTCACGTGTTTTTAGCACTAAACCCATTTGTCTCTCCCATTTTTTATGCATAGACCGGGGGTCCAGTCTTTTTCAATTCCCCAACTCTCCTTGGTTATTTTCTATGGTTTATTCATAAATTGAAGTTGGTTCTTCAAGTAAAATTCATATCATCTATTTTTTTATATCTATTTAATACACCTCTATTAATTTTTATTATTCTCCTCCCCATCCCCTATTGTGTTTTATATTGTAATAATCCTTGGTGGGGGGTTTTACATTTTTTTCCTATTCTTGGTTAGTATGTTCAATATTTCTTCAGGGATACATTCCTACCATGTTAGAAGTTTCATGTCATTTTCCTTTGGCTGGTGATTTGTTTCCCCTCACACAAATCATTAAATATAGAATAAATGAATAATTTATTATTTAAGTGTACATTTTTAAAATTTCATTTTAGTATTTAATGTATTTAAATATTATTTTAAAATACATTAGGTTTTCACTTGGTCTTCTTTTTGTTATATAGAGTTTTCCACATCAAAGACATAGTATAATTTATTTGTCTAACCCTACACAACTGAGTTATAATAAAACTTTTGAATGGATGATCTTGATGATTTTAGAATTTTTGAGATTTGTCTTATGTTTAAAATTAATTTATATTAGTTTTCTGATGGTATTTGTTTTACTATAATAAACTTCTATGAAGTAATGTGGGAATTTGAACAAGGATTTTTATTATGAAAACACTCTTAGGTTAGCCTCTCATAATGTTTTTTTAGGATGAGTTTTTCATTACTAGGGAGCATTTTTTTATAAATATGGTTTCATTATTTTGAGGCTTTCCTGAATGCATGATCTTTTTAATAGTTTTGGTTTTTTTAAATTATACTCACACATAGATATATATATATATATATATATATATATATATATATATAATTAAACTATTGATTGTTTCCTTTTAATTTCGATCACCAACACTTTTCATATATTACGGGAACCAAGGGTGGTTAGTGTAATCTTGTAGGGAAAATTATATACTATTTTAAGACCACAATATGACTAGTGGACCTTAGTATCGATCAAACCTTGTTGTGGGAGTGGGAGTTTTCCCCTTAGTTAATCCAGTGAGGGTACAATAAATAGTTAAGGAAGTTTGAATACATCAAGAATACCAATATAATGTATATTTACATAATAATATTCTAGACACACCCTATACATTTTGGAAATCCCATGATCTTCAATACCTTCCTATTTAATATTAGTTGCATTTAAATTATTAATATTGTAGTAGAATAGAAAAAATTTCCTAATTATCTTATGGTATTACTTATATTATTATTATTATGATACTTGTTTCTTACTACTAATGTATTTGTTCATTAGAAATAAAATTGTGGCGAAAATTTATGAAAATAATTGGAAACTTCTTTTGTTAAATCGTTAAAATAATTACATATTTTTTATAAATATTCTAAAAAATTTCTAAATGAAACTATTTTTAAGAAGGCAAATATAAAATAAATCATTATTGGTTTTACATTAAAAATTAAATCCCAATAGTGTGTAACATTTCTTTGAAACAATCATGAATTAAAGACTTTATTTATAGTCAATGCATCAGTTTTGGATTCATTTTACATGCATACTAATCTTTTATTCTCATTCTTATCTATATATTTCAATATCATGTTTAGGTTTCGATTGATTCCTAATATCCTTGAAGTGATGAATGTGTTGTGATTGTAAGGTAACCTTGGATTCAAACCTATATTTTGTTGGAAGTTTAGATTTATTTTTGGTTTATATATAATTTTTTCTCAATCATCAAAGGTATCCCCCATTGTATGTGATATCTCGTATAATTTAGTTTTATTTATATTTATTTTTTTGTTTATTTATGTTTCTATACTTGGATTTTTATATTTTTTTCTTTCTTTGTTGTGTATATACATCTAATATATGGAGTGGTCCTGCTAGATTTTCCAATTAATAAATACATAGTCATTAACTTTGACATATAGGTAAAGTCATTCTAATTATTTGATTTTGATGCCCTGACTCTAGTTCCTAGCTTGGGGAAATAGTGATCTTGCCTTTGGTATGTCATGGGACAACTTGGGTGCCTACTTCTAGGTTAACCTGAGGTTGGTACATGACATATTCAAGTTAATCAAATGAATATTTTCAACCCCATGCCTATATGAGCCAATATGATTAGGAGAACTTGTAAAGTGTGACCCAATATTCACATTAATAGAACTATGCCACTTTTCTCTTGAAATCAGATAAATAATTGATGTTTAACCAAGAATGGACCATCTAACTGGATGATCAAGTTATTGATATAGAGGAATCATAATGGATCATAGATATCACTTAGATATTTAATAAATTATTTCATCCTTCACCTCACCATTAAGATTGTATCTATTACATAAATACATTAAATGATTCTATTTATATTTTTTCTAACAACAGATATCTTATATAAACTTATTGAAAATTATGAATATATAATTACTTCAATAAATAACTCAATTACATTTGTATCTCAATTGATTTTTTAGAATTTAATTTAAATTACCTTGAAATATTCCATGTCACTACATCAATATTTGTAAGGAATAAAAATATGACATTCTTATGGGACATGTGATATTTTATATAAGGGATGCTGATAAACCCACCACCCAAAAATTCCCTTAATCAAAGTGATCATAGTATCAAACATCTAATCAATGTTTCATGTTATTGTTTTATGAGTTTTTATATAGTTTGAATATATCATGACTTATATAATATTCTAAAATTTACTTATTGCATTTTTCATTTATTTAGTGGAATTATGATACCAATATATGTTTTTAATAATGATACTAACACTAAACATGTATTTGAAGAAATTATAAAACCCATCCTTGATCATAAAAATGAAATTAAAAACAATATTATAACAATATAAAATAAAACTTTCTTTTAAAAAGTGTTGTAATATTTAGACAAATATTGATTTATTGAATTCCTACCTATTTTGATATCCATGAATAACATTTATCACCAATTCTATAGGGTTCTATTTGTTTCTAAATTATTCAATTCACCCAAAAATGTAAATAGATAGAATAAGTAATAATAAATGAACTATATATCCTCATATATGTGAAAAGATTGTGAGAAATTTTAGGTAATATGACTACATAAAACTATCTCAAATGAAGAAAACTATGTAACACTAAGAACAACCTTTTATTTGTCTCAATAGTATGAAGAATACATCCTTACACATTGGTATTTATAGTAATAGAGACATTTATTATCCCATAAGGTATCGAATAATATAAAAAAGTAAAGGAGTTGTAAAAAATTGTTAAATGTTTCTTATGCCACAAAACACATTGGGAGGTTCTTTATTGGGACTTCAATTGGGTTAAAAGTGGAAAAAGAGGTTTTTAATGGGTATCATTATGTTGGACTATTAATCTCCCTCATATGATGGGCATTGAAATCCCATTACCCTAAGCCCAAGCCCATACCCCTTTTGAATTTTTAATTAATTCATTTTTATGTATTATGAATAAAAATAAATCATTATTTATATTATAATTATACATTATTTTTACATGAAATAAATATTATTTAATTATGTATTTCAAGTTCATAAATAATATTTTTTGAAAATAAACTGAACTATATATTAAACATTTACTATCCTCTTTAGTCCAAAAATCCAAATTAACATTATCTTATGTGTGACCCAAATTGGTTTTGGAATGTTGGAAATGATCATGAATCTCTTTAATAATCATATACAATGTGTTATATCTAGAAACACATCTGAGTTAGATAAATTAAAAATAATTCTATTGTGATATATTACAATATATTCCCATTAAAAAAATTTTTTTCCCCTTAAAATGGAGATGAAACATGATACATGATTAATTTGAATACCATATATATATATATATATATTCTATTTCCATAAATTTATATATTAATTAATTCATATATAATTATATATTATTTATTTATCTTATCATAGGCTTTCTCATAGTCAAAACTCAATTGATTTCCTTTATATTGTAACCCGTCATATGGATGGAAAAATCCTTTATATGTTAATGAGATTCCTCTTTTTGATTAGTATCATAATAAATTAAAAATTTTCAAGAAAATTTAACAAATAAATTGAAATATGTCTCAAATAATTCAAATTCATATGTACAGAACCTATTTCCCAACCTTAAGATGAGGGATCCATAAACCATGATCATGTTTGTAAAACCAATGGCTATTATATAGAAATCCATATGATGTACTTCAATTAGGTAAATATGCATTCAACTTAACAAATTTATATCACATTAGTGATCAATTTTATCACTATAGAAGAGATCCTACTCATAATAATAGAAACATAACATCAAAATATATTATGAAGATAATCAATTAGGTATAAACTAGAAATACATATATTACATGGAGTTTTTATAATATCATATTCCATGTTCTATAAAATAAAAAATGACAATGTGTTTCCATTAATATAAAAAACATTATAAAGAATGTCCCTAATATAGAAACACGTGATTTAAGTGATGTATAGACATTAACCTAGGGTAATAATTCCACATATATTGGCTATTTAGGTCCTTATTGGGAACTTGATACAGGTCCAATCAGTTTGCTTATGGATCTCTAAGGGTTACACTCACCTTGTAATTATAACAATTTTACTGATTCACTAAAACTATGTACACAATCAATCCTACTAAAATTGAGCTTTCAGACACTATAACTAAACACAAATCCTTTTTTATACTCTAAAGTTTCTGAAAAATTCTTGAAATTATTCCTAATTATTTAATTACAATATAAACATAATCTATAGAATTCCCACTAAAATTCTATGATCATTTAAACTCCCCCTTTTTAGATTCTCATCCTCAATAAGTTTCTTAATGTTTCCTCCTTAAATGATTCAATCCATTAGGATTTAATTTTCTATTTACAATCACATTTATTCTTGTTCTTATACTCATAATTCTTCTGAATATACACTATAATAATGATATTTTCTTTGAAATTTATTCTCACTCTGATCTATTACACACCAGTCACCCATCAAATATTATACTCACATCCAATACAACCTAATCACTATAAATCATTCACAAAAGGTCTATATCACACCTCAAGTTCTATTAATGAACATATGGGGTTTGAATAGACTATTATAACTGGGGGATGATAATGAGTGTTGGAGCTTAGATAAGATATTCATAATTTTAGTTAACAAACAAGTGATATGAGTTAATCTCAATTATAAAATTGTCCACATATAATTGAATTTACATTGAAGGTTTGGTATACTTTCACTAAAAACATTTTTTAATGAGGTGTTTTATAGATACACAATACATCATAGGTTTTCTATTACTTATTTCTTGATGTAATTCATTCATGTGATTATGAAGTGTTTCTGTAATTCCATATTACCTATCTGTCAGGAAAGATCCAGCATTTTCTTTTTCTTTCCTTTTTATTGGATGATTAATTCCAAAAAATGATATGGGGATGATACGTATAGTGGTTATGTTGTGGATTTTTTGGATTTTTCAGCTTAAACCTAAATTTTTTTTATTCACTGGGATATTACACGTTGTGAAATGGGATTACATGATGTGTAATGGAAATCAGTAAATGATAGGAATTCTTACAAAAACTGATAGTTTAACATGTCATGTAAATGGTTCACATCAGGTCAAGAAAAACTATATTTTTTAATAAAAAGGTGGATAATTGTTTAGAGTATATGTGCTTCTTTGATTACATGAGGTGTAATAGGATTTAAATCTATATAATAGACATAAATTGGTTTTTTTATTTTTATTGAAAATTGGTTTCTTATTTCAATAATTGCATTATTCATTTATCTAGACTAATAGGCTCTTCCTCAGTGATTTTTAGTGACTCATTACCTTCTAAATCACAAAATTCATGGATTGATCACCATTGTGGTTGGTTTAATTCTCTCTGGATATTTAATCCTTCTGTTTCTTCTTTTGGTTTAGTTACGATTATGGTTTTGGATATGGTTGTGTTCATATGTGTGATTAGATTTTATTTTCTATCAATATTTTTTTTCTCTTGGTGTGCCTCATCTTTTGAAGGTCATTCTCTTAGTTTAGGGTCACCTACATCAAAAAAGGATATATTTCTACTATATTGAGATAATTGTTTCAATATAATGGGTTAACTTGATGAATTTCATGTTTTTATTAATAAATTACTTTTGGGGTTTCATTGATTAGAAGTGATATGTGTGTATAAATGTTATTTGAGAAAGGAATATTTTTTCATAAAAGCTTTTTTGGGAAATTAATTTTTTTATTTTGAAATCAGTTTTGAAACCCCAAAGAGGTTTAACTTGGATTTGAAATTTTTTTATGAAATTTTGAGAATTTTTTTGAAATGAATATTTAAAATGTCATATAAGGGACCTTGGGTGCGCCAGGAAAGATACAAGAATTTACATTTTGTTTGTATGGAACCACTAAGTGGTTTATTTTTTTGACATCCACTAGAAGTAATTGATATTATTTTGGTCCAACATTAGTCGTATTTTGTATTTTTAGGGTATAGAACAATGTGTACCATAAACTAGATAACAAATGTGATCTTATTTTCTTATATGATTATTTATCAAATTATATTTTTTAACATCGATTATTATTGACTTCTTTTTATACGAGAATGTATCATATATATTTGTATGATAAGTTGTTTCTTGGATATTTATTCACCTATTTACCTCTTGATGTACTGTTATGATTTCTAGTTTCATCATTTCTACTTTTCAAATTACTAGTATGACAATATAAAATTATTTTATTAAAACTAAAGGAAAAATTGTTTTGAGGTGGATTTATTTTGTTAAAATTCTTTGTGAAAATATTTCCTTTTAAATAAATTTTATTGAATTCTTGATGTTAGAACGTATATATAAATTTTGGTGGTATCCTATGAGGATTTAGATCACAATTTAATTGTTACATTGAGATTTTTTAGATTTATTGTTGCATGATTTAGGTAAAGGGAATAGTTTCTTAATGCAAGTTTCCTTCTCTAATTTCTGAAGATTTTGGTTCAGGTTGTAATAGAGGTGACTATTGGTCACATGGGGATTTGATATACATTATAGTTTAGCCAATTT
Source organism: Viscum album (assembly GCA_963277665.1). Lineage (NCBI taxonomy): Eukaryota > Viridiplantae > Streptophyta > Magnoliopsida > Santalales > Viscaceae > Viscum > Viscum album. The sequence goes on along the minus strand of OY728133.1, from coordinate 714,415,539 downwards.
TATCTTCTATTGTATGAATTTTTGGTATCCCGTTCATTTCCTTTCATCAATCTGGTTTTATTTAAAGTTTGGATTATTATAAATTTTATTTTTTTCTATTAATTTTCATATTTTATGTGATGAAATATTTTGGCTTGCTTGATTAGTTTTCCTAGGATGGTTTATTAAAATTAGGTAACAAAGGGATTCCACGACAATGTTGGGTTCTATGTCCTAGGAATATAAGAGTAAGGAGTCATAGAATTTAGATAGCATGTATTTAATATGGTCCTAGCCAACTCACTGCCATGACTAAAAATGATTTATCATTGGTGGTCAGTGATTTTCTCAAGGTTTGAGACATGGATATTAGGGTTATTTAAAGGAATTATATATGATGTTAATTTAAATTAACATATTCTTTTTATATAAGGTCTTTTAAGTTTTCTTATATTTGATAATTTTTAAAATAATTATTACCAATACATGGATTTGGTGATATTATTTTGTAATATTCTCATGACTAATTGTTTTTTGTATTTTGTTAGATAATGCCTATGTGGAGAGCTCTCTGCAATCTAAGAGAGTAATCTAGAAGATAGGTTCTGTAGGATAATTCACTATTGGAACCTTCTTTGGTTGAATTGTTTATCCACACTATCCAAACTATTGGTCAAGTGATTCTTGGGAATATAGGAATTGTTGTGAATGAGGGCTCTTGATTTAATAAGCAGCATACAACCATCATTCATGGTGAAAAAGGACCCTAGGAGTATGAGGAGTGGCTAGAGTGGATAGATATAATGTCACAACCCCTCCCTCCAGAGATACACCTCATATGATATTAGTGAAGAAAGGGACATAATAACCCCTGATTCTCTCCTCTAGTAGGCCCTCGGGCAACAAACATCACCAAAGGTACAAATATCTCACAATATGGGAGGAATTACCCTTTATAAGAAAACAATATTCAGAGATATGAGGAATTGACTATAAAAAATTCCTTAAAACATATAAATTAAATCCAAAGAATCCCAAAATGCATGTATAAATCAGTAAATAATATATATACAAGTCCCCAAGAGAAAGACCAGGAGAATAAATGCCAAAGTAGCGACAAAGCAGTAGCTACAAATCCCGAGTTAGAATTATCCAGAATGGTCCACAAAATTCTTTTGAAAACCTAAAAATAGTTCTTATATACATATGTTTAAAATACAGGTATACTCAGTAGGAAAACCGAATTCTCTCATTCATATGTGGGAGAAGCATACTAATGCTCCTAAGAGAAAATATATGAACCAAACATCACCTGATAGGGAATAATAGCCATCTCACCTCACCAAGGTGTGCTCACCAAGTAATAAAAGTCAAGTAAAGTAATATAGTAATAACATCATTAGTTTGGGTACCAAGAAAAACCTTCCCATTGATTATCCACTCTCATACCCTAATAGAAAATTTCATAGCCCTCCAACCTCTTTCGAATCCACTACATCACAACCCACCTGCACTCACATAGGCCTCAAATCTGGTCCGAAAACCTGGCCAAATGAAGCTCATCACATCCCTCCCACAGACACCTGGGCTACAACCACATCACATCCCACTCACTGACACCTAGGCCACAATCATATCGCATCCTACCTACAGACACCTAGGCCACAACCACATCAAATCCCACCCATAAACACCTGGACCACAACCACATCACATCCATAATACATGTAGGAAGAAAAATACATGTTATCCTAAAAATGCATGGGAAGGTTAAACACATCTCATCATGAAAACAACTGGGAAAGAACAACTCATCCACACACACCTAGGCCTTACAAAGAACAACATGCCCGTAGAATCTTGGGCCATCATCACCTGGAAGAGGAAGCAGGGAAGTGCGGGTGGACAACCCGCCATCCTCCCATTAGGATATTGGGGAAAGACACTCTCCGGCATGATAATGCGGGTGTTGGGCACATAGTTCTCAACTTGAGTGGGGTGCATATATAAATCACAAAGAAATACATGTGTATATATATAATACCAAACACTCAAGCCCAACCTATGGGGTTTCAATCAATATCCAACTCACGGTACCACCTCTGATGCTTCCTCTAAATTCATAGAAACACACAAACAAGGTAGAACCCCCAATTCAATTTCAATCTTTAAGACATATTCTAGAGATTCTATTTTATCAAAAACTTTCACTTTATCATACACTTGATTTTTGAAAACACCATTCATTATAAAACCCATTTCATTTCAAAGTACATATTATTTTATATTTTCAACCCATTTGCTTGCATGTAAAATTACAAAGTTAGTTAACCGAAATCGTCATCAATTTACTCATTGAACATTCCTATTGGAAATTACTAACATACAATATTAATTCCATTGACTCTTTTTTTGTTGAAACAAAACCAACCAAATATAATTATCACAATGACATACAAGAAAAACATATTCCTTAAGTCTCGTTATATGTTAAATCCACATTTAGATGCTTAATAGATTTTAAAAATATAAAATTATCCCATATTAAAAACACATTGGTTCATTAATTCTCTAATATGTTATCATTAATTAATTTTCTATTCACATTCCAGATTCTATTCCAAATAAACCATTTTTCTATATTCTTCCTAAGAACAGATATTCAATTTTTTGTTCTACACTTCCCAATGAGTTAGAATTAATTCACAAAATATAAAACCCAACGCATAGAAAGCATCACCAACAAACAGCCAATTACTCCTTACCAATAATCCCACATAATCACTAATTTATGGCCACATCTCTCATTTACCACCTTGCTACACATCCACACCCTAACCATCATAAAACCCTAATGTATAACTATACCCATTGAATCCCCACTATATAACCATATGTACCATCAAAACAATCATATCCCCATGCACAAAATATATCATCCACTACCCCCTCAAATTACAATAGAGTCATATTCCCTTCAACATATCACCAGAGCCAACCCACAACACAAAATCGTGTCAAAAAACATATTATATACATAAAAGATAAATACATACTTCCAAAATTATCTGGGCATCCCTTATTCAATTCCACCAGTTAATTTAGGGGTTAACATATAAAAATTTTGATCCTCATACATCTATTTATTTACCTAAATATAAATTATTAATCAATTTAATATACATATCATCAGTTAGAAAAAGTTAAACAATAAGAATTCACAATCCATCATAGGTGCACAAACCAGTAACACCAACAACCATGATTTTTAGTAAGCATATATCTCGTATATATCACAATCTCAACAGATAACAAAGAAAAATATAAGTCACTTTCCCCCATCCCTACGTGTTGATCTTTAAACCAATTTAATTATATTTATTAAATTTCTATTCTTCTATCTTGACAAGGTCGAAATTCCTACATTGGCCCCATATGATAAAAAATATAGAATAAGGGATCCCTACCTCGAAGAACAGATAATCAACAACTCCTTTATGTGCCAAAATAGGGGGTGTGTAAGTAACAGAAGAAGCCTCCAGGGAAACCTGATGCAAAGGCCTTAGTCACCACACTGGACTCCTCGGGGAAGAAAGTTACTCAGGAATATCTTATACTAAGGGTAAAGGAAAATAAAAAAGGGAGAAAGGATCTCATCTTTAGAAAGGTGAGATCCTATATCAATGAGAGAAATTGTTTTTAGAAGCCATTAAAATTGGATCTTGATCGAGGGCATCAATTTTGGGATTCAATGGAAGTACCAAGTTTTTAGAAGTTAGATACACATTAAAACTGCCCCAAAAACCATTAAATATGGTATTTAACTCATTTTAAGTAAAATAAATTGTTAAAGGGGTGAAGCTATAGCAAATTGGAAAACTAGAATTTTAAAAAACTATCAGAAATGAATCATTTTTGGGTTAGTCATCACCGCATGCCACCAATGAATGAGACATTATTGGGTGACTCACCATTGGATTAGCTACTGGTGGATGAGTTGCCATTGGGTGATTCACCATTGGATGGGCTACTAGTGGATTATTTCCCATTTGGTGGCTCACAGTTGGTTGAATCAATGTACAATGAGTCTCTATTGGATGATTCCCAATCGCTAGTCACCGTTGGTGACCTACTAGTGTGAGTCACTATTGTTGTCCACCGTCACAACCTATCGGTGTGAGTCACCATTGAGACTCACCACCATGACCTATCATCACGATATACCATTCCTCACACACTGGTCCTAACCCACCATTGTGAGTAACCATCAAAAGTTACCAACGTGACTCAGTGCTGGAATGACCTACCATTGGAAAACTAAAATTTTGGAAAACTCCTCAAATGAGTCACTGTTACCTCCAAGAACTTCTGAAAGACCTGATTTTCACAATGTAATGGATCAGAGAGGTCTAGTACATTACATCAGATACCTATTAAACTATTATCACCATCAATAATTAAAAACCAAACCTAGGTGGAAAATAGGGGTCTGAATAACCACCCCATGAGATACCTCTCAAGGATCCTGATATTTTTGGAACACAATAGTGACTCTAAAACCATCTATTGGGGAAGATACCTTTGAAAAAAGGACACAGTCACAAAGATTGGTATAACAAGTCAAGTATTCAATTTATAATAATTAAACAACCACAATAACACCATGGAAGGGAGAGAATTCAAAAAAAACTCCGCATTATTCAAAATGGATGGGACTGCTTCAGATCAAAGAAAAAAATGTTATATGTTTTATATCAACTAATTCACTTAGACCTTCCATTTAATGAATATCTATACATTAAAATTCCTCATTTTTTAATCTATAAAATTAAAATTCAAAACATTTAAAACATATCATTCTTACTGTATCATGAAGAAAAAGATTACCATTCTCAATTAACTATTTATTAACAACATATACAAGATATTTATGACACCTTATTAAACCATTTTGGTGTAGTTTAAAAGCTAATAATGATTTTTCAAATGATCTATTACATTCTAGGCATGTATCTCAATATTTTATTTTGAATAATTTTAAGTTACAAAACATTTCTATTAAATCATTTCAATGAAAATAGAAAATGAATTCAATAGGCTAGGAAAACCACTTTGAGTCAGATTTCACTCTTGAATCTTTTTATATCATGGAATTTATCAAATTACGCGTTCTGAAAACAATTTCAACAAATTTTTTAAACCACTTTTCTTCACGAGGATTCCCAAGACCAGTTACATAAATTGGAAGGGTTCATTCTTTCATAAAATATATTTTATTTTACTAACAGAACTCTATCATTCTCTTTACCAAGTTAATATTAACACGATCAACATCCAATTTAGAAAACAAGAATTATCAAATGGAATGCATCAAAAATATGACATGTGTTTTAAACATACAAACATATCAATGTTAAAAAAGTTTTCTTTTATTTTCATCAAAAAATTAATTATTAGGAACATACTTATGTAGAAAGAGAAAGGGGTTCAACATTTCTGTTTCTGTTTTTTCATAGTTACATGTAATTACATATAAGAGTTTCAAATATCATGCTTATAACATCATGAAAACTTATATTAATATATATAGATCTACCAAAATCATAAAAATAAAATGAACCCATTCACCACACCTTGATATTGTCCTCTTCCGGTGGCATTAACTCACCCATACTATTTTAAAATGTATTGTAATATAATGTGGGATGATGTAAGGAAATATTATCCCTTTGTTAATATTTTTTAGGTCATAGCACATTCAATTAATATAAGGTAAAAAACAATAATATCAACAAAAAATTTATTATTCAAACATCTCTTTCACTTAAAAAATATTTAGATATGGGAGGCAATCCCATCATTATTAATTTCTTGATCTCCAAAATAACCAGTTATATTTTATCACCTACTTAAATTGGTTAATCTTTTTTAGGAGTTTTGATAGGTTCCATTAATATAATCACCACACATCACAACAAAAGAAATTCATGTCACCACATCAACCACACATCTCTCCCACAACACATCATAATCAATGCACAACCCAACCATTGGATGAACTTACTAACTAACTAAAATTTCCACCAGACATTTAACACAACCACATCACTACACCACTTTACCATCCAAAGGAAAAAAATATTCTTTTCACATAACCACTCTCTCTATCTCAACCTCCACATATCCCCAGCCAAATATCCCAATTTTCACACATAAATCCCCAATCGCACAAATTGAGGAATCCCATCTCCCATGTCAAGATATTATCTACATTGGGTGGAAATGACTCTCCCTCATAGTTTTAATCATGTCAAGGTATATATAATCTTAGTTATGGATCTGGTTTCTCCCTATTCTTATTATTGAAGTTTTAAATCACATGTGACACAAATAATTCACACAAGAATAATCACACATAGTAGAAACACATAGCATCTTTCGTAATGAACTAGGGGTTTATATTACTCCATCTCATTATTTAGCATGGTTACTTTCACACAATTTCAAATTTTTCATGGGGAATCAGTTAATTACCCATATTTAAGTGATTATACTTTTTAATACATGCTGATTTTAAAAAATTAGTCAAATCTAGGGTCTCATTTTCTACAATAATAATATTAAAACATATTTTCTATCAGCTAATATTGTTGTATCGAGTCATATTAACACATCAATGTAATGATAACAATGAAACAACACTCAATAGTCCTAGATTATTTCTAGTGCAATATCATATCTTGAATTTTAATATCCCTAACATGAATCCAAGTTAGAAACAAAATTGAACACATGTTATATCACAAAGAATGTTTAATATTGTTACACATGACATTCTGGGTTCATATTATTATCAAGGTAATAATATTCCTACTTTATCTAAACAATACTACATTTAATGTTCCTATATTCAATTAAAATAATAAATTACATAAACATAATTTTTTCATATTCACCATAGTAAAATATGATTTCTGACAAAAACATTTTAACTACACATGTTATATTACTATGTTTCATGCTTTATCATTCCCAAGGTGAATATTCTTTGACCACTTCATTTTTCATGGAAACATGATTTCTGACAAAAAGATTAAAATTATACATGTTATATTAATAAATCTTATGTTTTACCATGTTTTAGATAAACATTATTTAATAATTTCATAGTTCAAGAATACATGATCAAATTACTAAAATAAGGACAAAATGATTCTACATACACAATTAAATGTAACATATTAAACATGCTACAGGAATAGGTCTCTCGTACTAGAATTCACCAAGTTTTTACACCAGTGGTTTCAAATTTTGTAATGCTTACCATAAAAAACTAATAACGACTTAACATGTGGGGAAATGGTATTTTAGTACTTAAAAATTCTTATCAATCATAAAATAATAAGTTTAATCATGTAAACTATTCTAAGTTTCAAAAATTTACCACAAAGAAGGCTTACCCTCTTCTAAAATTTTGAAATAAATGTCACATGTATTTCTATCCTAATAAATGATTACAAGATATGTTAATATAAACATGGTATAACTATAATAGAATAAAATTAATATGAAAGTTATACTTATTAGAGATTCCAAATTCAATAGAATTATCATTAATTAACATAGACATGTTCAAAAATTTATGTATCAATAAGTCAACAACACATGCTTATGAGAAACTATAGATGGAAAGAAACACAAGACATATTAGCTCACATAGAATCAATAATACTTATAAGCATGGTTTGAGAGTAATTTATCTTATCACGCCATTGTGAAATCTACTTTGAGGTTACCTTATTCATAAGGGTTTCCCAGATTAAATGACAGATCATAACCAAATTCACTAATAATATTTCTATAACTATTTCAAACATTTGGAAAACCAGATGGCATGTTATACATATTTAATAATGGAATAATGATTAAATTAATTAAGATTCATGCTATAATACTAAAGAAAACAACACATTCAAACATCATTTAGGTTTTAAACCAATAAAATAAGCTAGTTAAGAGTAATTTTACTCTTCCCCTTCAGGTTATATGAATAACTCTACAAACAATAGCAAGAATTTATAGGAAATAATAGCATGGTAAAATTCAGAGAAATATAAATAAAATATCATGATTCATTTAATTAATTTTAACAACGCCAAAATGGAACAATTTAAAGAAGAAATGAAGTCATTATGACGCATGTACCTCTCCTAGTACTCTACCCTACAAGTAGTGTCGCCTTACTTGGTCATTCGTTAGGCTTAGAGTCTATGAAATAGATCATGGGGGGCCTAAAATCCCATGTCCTAGCTAGTCTCCCAACCCTATGTCACGCACCAAGGAAAATTTGAACTATTTTCATACCAACCCATGCATTCCTCGTTATACCTAACTCTGAACTCCACACTATCTCTCAAAAAGCAACTTTGATAACATTATGTCTCAACCCCTCCCTCCAAAGATACCCCTCATGGGCCGGATGTTAAGAAAGGGAGATAATAAACCATGAGTCCTGCCTCCAGTATGACATAGGGTGGTGACCAGCACCAAGGATACAAATATCTCACAATATGGGAGGCATTACCCTTTATAAAAAAATGATTGGGTGATAGGAGGTATTATCTGTAAACAAATCCATGACATAAATAAAATAAATAAAAAACATCATAAAATGCATATATTAATCAAAAGTGATGAATATACATCTCTAAAAGAAAAAGTAGTTGAATAAAAGCTAAGGTAGTGACACAGTAGCTACTCCAAAGCCCAAGATATAAATTTCTAGTATGGTCCATATATTCCACCTAGAAACCTAAAAAGAGTTTTTAAATATGTAGAGTGAGCATACAAGTATACTCAGTAGGAAAATCAAGGTATCTCATGCATAATTGGGAGAAGCATACTAATGCTCCTATGAGAAAATAGAAGAACCAAACATCACCTAACAAGGAATACTATCCATCCCCACATTACCAAGGCACACTCACCATGTAACGCAAGTCTAGTAAAGTAATATAGTAAGCACATCGATAGTTTGGGTACTTCACACCACTTTCTCACTGATTGGATGCTCTCACACCCTAATGGAGAATGTATTGGTGCTACCACCTCTTCTGAATCCACCATTTCACACCCCACCTACACAAACATGGGCCTCACAGCTAGCCCTGCAACCTGGGAAAGCAATGCTCATCACATCCCGCTCGCATACACCTAGGCTACAACCACATCACAACCCACCCATAGACCCATGGTCCACAACCACATCACATCCCACCCATAGAAACCTAGGCCACTACCACATCACATCCCTCCCACATACCAATTTTCTACAACCATGTCACATCTCGGAGACAACTGGGAACAAATAACACATCTCATCCTAAAAACACCTCAAAAATTACGACACATCTCATCTTGAAGACACATGGAAAATCAAAACTCACCCGCATACACCTGGGCCTCACAAACCACAAATTTCCCAATGAATATAGGGCCATCATCACCTAGAATAGTTATTAGAGAAGATAAGGTGTCTATTCATCCATCATCCCTCGAGGATTCTTGGGAAAGACACCCTCTCCTATGACAATGGGGGTGTTCAGAACATAGTTCTGAACTAGGATGGGGTACATATAGAAATCACAAGTAAATACATGTATATATATAATACCAAACATTCAATCCCAAACTATGGGTTTTCAACCAACAACCAACTCATGATACCACCTCTGCTGCTGCCTCTAAATTCATAAAAACACACAAACAAGAAAAAATCCACAATTCCTTTTAAATCATTAATCCATATTCCAGAGTTTCTTTTTTATCATGAAACTCCACATTATCATCCACTAGATTTGTGAAAACAACATTCATTAGAAAACCCATTTCATTTAGAAGGGCATCTTATTTTAAATTTTCAACCCATTTGTTTCTACATAAACATCACCAAGTTAATCAACATAACCCATCATCAAATTCCTTTTTGAACATCCCTACTATAAATTACTGAAATACCACATTAATTCCATTAGAACTTGGGTGGTTCTAACAGAACCACCCATCTAGCATTAGGACAACAACATACAAGCTGAACACACTCAATATTTCTCATTATACTTTTACTCCACATTTAGCTACTTAAAATATTTCACTAATATCAAATTATCCCATATTAATAACAATTATTTAACTAATAATCTAGTCTATTATCATTTATTCATTAAATTTTCACATTCCAAATTCCATTCCAAATAAACTATTTTTTCAGATTCTTCCCAAGAATAGATATTCCATTTTTTGTTCCACGCTTCCCAATGAGCTAGAATTAATTCAAACAATACAAACCCATCACACAGAATGTTAGACCACACAATGACCCACTAATATTTACCAATAATCCCACATAATCACCAATTTATATCCTTGTTACGTTTCTTTACCCTTAATGCACGTCCACACCATAACCATCATAGAGACATATTGTATAACCATACCCATTGCAACACCACTTACAACCATATGTTCCATTACAACAATCATAGCCCAACTACATAACATATCTCATATAAAAACCCCATATATCACAAAACATTCATATTCTCTTAATCATATCACCGGAGCCTACCCATAAGACACAATCATGTCCACAAACCAGTTACAACACATAACAGAGAAACACATGCTTCCAGATTTTGTAGGGAATCCCTTTTGCAATTCCACTTGTTAATTCGGGGGATAACACAGAACAATTTCAAACCAGGGGAAACCATTTATTTAACCAAATATGCATGGTTAATAAATTTCATATACATAACATCATTCAATAGAAGACCAACAATAATTGTTCACAAGACATAACATGTGCACATAAAACAGACCACCAATTACTATGATATTTAGTAGGCATATTTTTTATACAGGTCACAATTTTAATAGATAACAAAGAAGAACATAAGTCACATTCCACTAAACCTACATGTTGATCTTTAAACCAATAAAATTATATTTATTAATTTGGTATTCGTCTATCCTTACAAGGGATACATTCAAACACCCAACCTGCATGATACACAAATAAAATAGTGATAAATGGATCCATACCTTGAATAATAGACGATCAGAAACACCTTAATGATCAAAAAAATGGGTGTAAAAGAAGTAAAAGAAGCCTTCATGGAAATGTGATCCAAAGTCCTTAGTCACTACACAGAACTCCTTAGGGAAGAAAGGTTTTGGGGAACATCTGGTATACACAAGGGTGAAAGGATCTCTGATTTATAAAGTCCAGATCATATATCAATAGGGGAAATAGTTTTTAAAAGCCACTAATTCCAGATCTTGACTGAGAGCACGTGGTTTGGGAGTCAAAGGAAGAATCAGGATTTTATAAGACAGATACACATTTAAATTGCCACCAAGACTATTAAATATGGTATTTAACTCATTTCACATAAAATAAAATGTTAAAGGGGTGAAACTCTAGAAAAATGTAAAATTGGAGAATAACTGTAATTTTGAAAAACTAGTGGAAACGACTCACCATTTGGTGAGCCACTATCACGAGTCACTAGTGAATGAGTCACTATTGCGGGACTCATCATTCGAAAAGTTACCAGTTAATGAGTCACCATTGGGTGACTCACCATTGGACGAGATACAAGTGGGTGAATCTCTGTCGGGTGACTCACTATTAGACGAATCACCCTTGAATGATTCACCGTTGGACAACTAACCATTGTGAGTCACTACTAGTGACCTCTGACGTGGGTCACCATTATGACTATCAGTCATGAACTACCAGTGTGTGTCACCAATTCGACTCACCATTGTGACCTACTATCTTGACATACCATTTCTCACTCACTGGTCCTGACCCACCATTATGAGTCACCATCATAAGTCACTGATGCGACTCACAGTTGGGATGACCTACTGTTGGAAAAAATGGATTTTTGAAAAACTCCTAAAATGATTCACTATTACCTCCCAAAACACCTTAAAGACTATATTTTCACAAACTAATTGATCATAAAGGTCTTTACTATTAGATATAATCTTTAACCTCATGAATACTTACGATGAAACTATGATGGGTTTCTCCATGCATACGCTTGAGGGAATGAGGTTGAGATGTGGGGATACCACTGTGCCAACTTAGTTTCATGGGGATCTTGCCTGGGCTTCTTTTAAGAAATTATTTATTCAAAAAAATTATCATGAGACATTACAATCATTGAAGACCCATTATTTTCCATCCATATAGTAATGGGAGCATACTGTTCCTAGCTCTTCTACACATTTTACAGAGTTTGTGCATCTGGAATAAGATCATGTCAATAATGATTACCTGAAGGCTTGGAGGATTGAGTTTAGATGGAGTCTAAATATTTAGTTGATGTTGGTACTAATATTCCTTCTGACCATTGTGGTTGTAGTTATAAAGGAATCTTTGGAAGAGGTAGACACATCTAGGAATATGGGATTGGGTGGGGAATTAGTTTTTTAGTTGTTATCCAGGGTATATCTTCTGGATAGAAGAGGATGCATAAGAGTGATCAGTTTTCATTAAGACTATGTTCAAGGGATACAATAAGAAAGAAGTAGGTTTTCTACTACCAGTGTGGAAGTAAATTCCTTACCATTCCTAAATGTGAATTGAATTCCAATACTTTCTCTCATTATTTATTATTTATCCATATGTATCAATTTTCTAAAAAAATATCTTGGGATGTATAGAAGGATCCACTCTGATCAAGGATTCATTTGTTCATGATGATTATTCTATGTGGGGTTGGTATAATCCTTAGGTAAAGGGATATGTTCATGTCACTAATACCATATGACTTTATGCAGTGTCTTATGTTCTTGAATAATTTTAAGGTGGTCTTGATTCTGTTAGAGGTATGGTATTTCTCTCATCTTCAATGCTACTAGGTTTGTTTGATACATGTGATAATCATTCATTTTTAATGTTAATATTAGTATAAATATTAGTTTTTCATTCAAAACTTTTGAAATTCTTCTTAGATCTCTACCCACATTTGAGGAAGAGGTTCGAACAAGGTTTTAAATGTCTCATGTGTTGATTGATAATAGATTACTTTGAGGCAGAGTATGAATTTTTAGTGCTTCATCTTGAAATATTTGAAATGATTTTTAAAATGAAATGGATAATCAGTGTTATGGACCTTATATACTTTCATCACCATTTTTTAGAGTTCTTATATGTTGTTGGTGTCACTCATGTTTTCTATGATTAGTGGGACTCTAGATTGGGAAGGACAAGTCTTGTTGTTCGTTATATTGATTAAATCTCATTATAGTTGTTTGAGATGGTTCTTGTCGTAGTTGACCCCTTTTGGGTAGGTTAACTTTCTATGGTGGTGTGTGCATACCCTATGTCTTTCAAGAAATACTTTTCCAATTTACCACCCTATAGAGAGGTCAAGTTTACTAAAGACCTTCTCCCTAGTATGATTTTCATTTCTTTACTTACATACCATATGGAAGATGTTATGATGTTTGAGATTAAGGTATAATTTGAGTAAATAGAGGATAAAGGATATATTTATCCTAGTGTTTTTTCAAGGTCTACACCTATCCACTTTGTTAATAAGAAATATGGGAGACTCAAACATAGTATTGATTATCAAATGTCAAATCAGGAGACTTTTAGGAATAAATATCCTTTGCCATTGATTGATCATCTCTTTGATCACCTAATAGGGGTTCGTCAGTTTTATAATATTAAAAAATTGTTAGGGTTCCATTAGACGAGAAATCGAGTAGTGGATATATCTAAGATAGCATTCAAGATTAGATATGGGCATTTCAAGTTCCTAGTTATTTCATTTAGTCTTGCTAATTTTCCTGTGGTGTTTATGTCATTGATGAACTGGATATTTCAACGGTTCTTGGAATCTTTTGTTTTTGTGTTCATGTATGATATTTTGGTGTACTCCAAGTCAGAGTAGGGTCATATTCTCTATTTGGATATACTTCTTCAAACATTAAAGGAACATAATCTCTATGGTAATATTTTCAAATGTGAGTTTTAAATCCTAGAAGTAAAGAATTTGTGGAATGGATATCTAAGAGGGGAGTCATAGTTGATCCTCAAATTGTATTAGAAGTTATATCTTCGGATAATCCCAAAAATGTGTTTTATATCAAAAGAATATTGGGTTTGGATGGTTACTATAGATATTTTATTTAGGACTTCTCTAATATCAAATCCTCAATGATAACTTTTACTCATACAGGTGTAATTTTTGAATGGAATGAATGGTGTTAGAGGTATTTTGAGGAGTTGAAGGTTAGTTTGATTTCAGCACCATTTTTTATTCTTTTGGAGTAGGGATTAGGTTATACAATATTTTTGTGATGCTTATGGTATGGGTTTTGGATGTTTATTGATATTGGGGAAGTAGGTTGTGGCAAATAGATCATTCTAGTAACAACTCGATGAGAAGAACAACCCTACCCATGATCTTGATCTGGAAGTGGTTATGCATGCACTCAAAACATGGGGTCACTATCTCTTTGGGGATCCATTTACAGTATGATCTGATCATAAAAAAAATCCTAAGATAAATTTTTACATAGAGCGATCTGAATATGAGATAAAGATTCTAGGTACAGTGTATTTAGAATTCTTAATTAGGTATTGATTATACCCCCTAGAAATGGAATGTGGTTTCCAATGTGTTGACTATAAAATTAATGAAACTAGATGTGAAGGAATCAGTTGAGGTGTTGTCCCTAATGAATTTTTTGATGATATGATTTTAGAAGTGGAAGATGTAGATTTATAGGTTTTCATAGATTCAATGAAATATGACTCATATTTTTATCAGTGATTTCTACTAGAATAGGTAGAAAATATTATGTGTCGATGCTTGGGTAAAAGCCTTTATAGTGGGTAAACCTCAAGTGAGTGGTCTCAGTCTTTTAGTGGATCTTTGTGCTTTCATAGTAGTATGGTCATTCCATTTTCCCTAATGAGAGATTTGTTTGATAGTGAAAACTATTAAAGTTGGTCTGCACACCTAGGTAATAGAAATATGTATTATAATCTAAGATGTTGGTATTGGTTTTAGGGGATGAGATGACCAATAACAGATTTAGTATCTAGGTGCCTTACTTTTCAAAGAATTAAGACGGATGAAAAGAGACCTGCAAGGCTACCATATCCCTTATCCTTTATAGTATGGATATTGGATGATATTTACCTCTATTTAATTATTTTTTCTATGGTATCCCACTGGTATGGATGTGATCTGGTTGATTATTGGTCAATTAAAAAAATCAGTGCATTTCCATCCTATCCATGATACAGTGATAGTGGAAAATCTTGGGGACTTTTAAGTATGATATATTGTGTAAATTTATAGGGTTCCCTTTAATATTGACTTTGATAGGGACCTAGGGTTAACATCTTGGTTTTGGAAAGTATTAATGGTGGATATGAATTCCATGATTAAATTTATTACAACTTATCATCTATATAAGGATGGAAAATTGAGAGGGATATCTAGGTTCTAGAGTATATAATCTGGGATTGTGTTCTATATTTTAGAAGATCTCGGTTAAATAATTTCCCATTGGTAAAATTTCCCTATAATAATAGTTTTCATTATTTTATAAACATGGAACTCTTAGAGTATTTTTATGGTTGTCCATGTTGATATTCATTAGGTTGGGGATAGATAAGAGAGTGGTCCTTGGTTGGGCTAAGTCTTGTTGAGGGGATGATGGAGATGGTTCTGATAGTCTATAGGAGATTTATCACCACACCGAGTCATCATAAATATTATAAAGACTATCTTCATCATTTGATGGTGTTTGAGTTTGGTTATTGAGTATGTCTTAGAGTTTCAAATTACATAGAACATTATCGGATAGGCTAATAGGGTAAGTTGTAATCGAGGTTTGTGGGAAACTTTGAGATCACTGTATGACTATGGAGGATGGAATACTGGTTATAATTTCTATATATCCAGAAAAATATCCACAAAGTGTTTTATGATTCCTAGTTGGGGATGTATATACCGTATACTTTCTATGTCATCAAATGAGAGGATATTGATTTTGAGTCTGATATCACTTTGGTTGAGCAGCCAACTTAGATGATGGATCACGAGGATAAGGCACTATATTTTAAAATGAACCCCCAATTTTGGGTAATGTGGTGCAATAGAAAATACATCCATGAGATGTGAGAGTGGGAGTTGTTGTTGAGGTTTTAATGGCCTTCCCTTTTTTAGGATCTAGGATCTTGGGGCTTTTTAGGGGTAGTAAGCATTTATGGTGGGGAGATAGTAATTATCATTACCTTTATATATAGTATTATCTGACATTTACTTCTAGTTTCCTTTTTCTTGGATGAGTAATGCTAAAAAAATGGAAGTATACCTTATAGTGATAATTCATGGATTTTTTTGGATTTTTTTCAGCTTAAACCTATACTTTTTGTTTTTTCCTTGTTTATTACATGTTTTGTAATGGGTTTACATGATGTGTAATGGATTTCAGATAGATTACATGAAAAGGATACACAAAAATATAGGTTTACACAACGTGTAAAGGGTTTACATCATATAATGGAAAATAACATTAATTTTAATTAAAGAGGTGATGGAGTTTTTGGTAGATATGATCTTTGTGGATTACATGATGTCCAAGTGGATTACACATCATATAATAGTCTCAAATTTGGATGTCAAGGTGATAAAAAAGTGGTATCTGGTTTCATTAATTGAAGTATTCCTTGATCTCGACCTAGAGAAACTTCTTAAGTTATTTTTGGGTGACTCATTCCCTTCCGGATCACTTCATTCAGCAATTGATTACCATTGTGGTTGGGTTGCTTCTCTCCAGTCATGTGATCCTTCTTATTTTTCCCTTATTTTGGTTATGAGTATTTTTTTGGATATGGTTATTTTCGTATTTTTCATTGGATATTTTTTAATTGATCCAATTCAGTTTCCTGATATTCCTCATCTTTCAAAGGTTGTTATCTTGGATTTTGGTCACCATTACCATAGGCATCTAGGTTTTTACCATGTTGAGGTAGGTGTTAATATAAAATGGGTTAATTTGATGAATTTACTATTTTTCTTGATAAATTCTTTTGGTTGGTCCATTTATTAAAAGTGATATGTGTACATAAAGGTTTTCATGGAAAGATAATTTTTTTCAAAAGGGGGTTTTTATTAATGAAATTTTCCAAAATTGGAAATATATTCTCAAACTCCAAAGAATATCATCTTGTATTTGAAAACATTTTATGAAATAATGAGCATGGTTTTGAAATGAATTTTTAAAATTTCACATTGGTAACCTTGGGTGCATCAATAAAGTTATACATGTAGCCTGTCTAGCATTATTATACCATACTCTTGAGCCAAAATCTATGGTCCCTTGACATTTATGATAATTTATCACATGGTTTTTTATCATTGATTACTCATCATTGGTTTTTTATAGAAGCTTGTATCACATAGATTCACATGATATGTTTTTTCATGGATATGTGTTCACCTATTCACCACTTGATGTATGGATATGATTTCTTATATTCTCACTTCTTCTAATCATAATTACTGTTTGATAATATCATTGTTCATTTTGAAAACTATAGGTAAAATCATTTACTATTGGCTTTATTTTATGAAAATGGTTTTAAAAATATTTTGTATTAAATATAGAATTATTTCATTATTGATATTAGATATTTAATAGAAATTATGGTGGTATCCTACTGGGCTTTGGATCATACCCTACTCGTGCCTTTGGATATTTTTATATGTTTAATAACATGAATCTTATAAAGGGAAGTGCATATTATATAATGTTTTATTCTCCTATTGATGCTTCTTTCTGTTCATGTTGGTTTGTACGTGATTGTTAGTCATATGGGGATTCGAAATAATTTTTTGTTTAACCAATTTTGGCTTGGATTGTATGTCTTTGTGGTATATCCATCATTTCCACTTTTTTAATACAGTTTATTTATTTTTTATTATATTCAAGAAAGTTTTTTTTATCATGTTTTTCTATTTATCATGACATACTGGTTTAGGTGGCTTGTCTAGTTAACTCAAGTATTTTCATTATAGTTTTTATATTTTATTTAATGAAAACATTATCATGGGTTAGTTGGAGAATGAATGGATTTGAGCTATGTTGTAAATGATTTATGTTCTTATAGAGACTTGGTTGTTCCTTGTAAGACTTTAAAATATTTCAATATATGTTTCCAAATATAGGTGGTGAGATGGTGTGCAATTTTGAATCCCAGTTTAGAAGAAATTAATTTATAAATATATTAATTATACATTATTTTACATGTGAAAAAATTCTTAAATAAAATGGGATAAATCTTATATGGAATCTCAATATAGAATCTAAGACTGCATTTGAGTTTGGAATGTAGTGTTTACCCTTGGCATGACATTAAAAAGGTTGGTGAGGGCCATTAGGACTTCTCACTTATTGTTTGGATGTTTAATTAGTTAATTAATTAGTAAATTCATTCATTCATTCATTTTAATACTAGAAAATTACCTATAAGATTAGTAATATGGTTAATTCTTTAGAGTTAGATGCATAAATCTTGGTATAATTCTAGAGCTCTCCCATCCTTATTCATTGGTAAATCTAAATAGATGATAATGAAACACTAGATCAGATTAGATTAGAATGTGGTGAACACAATGGTTTCTCTGAATCATTGATAGACACGTTCGTCATCAAAAAATGAACCATAATTGAGTTATGACTTTTCACGTGGTGATTTAAGCTCTTTGATTAATTTGTTTGAGAAGATTCATTATTGTTCTTGTGTCTACACCATATGGAGATTGATGATGCGCCTATATACAATTTCTAAATTGATTTCTTTCAATATTTTATAACATAAGATCATCATTCTACATCATTGGAAAAGTAATATTTTCCAACAATCATTCAAACCTTTTTATGGTTTTTTCACCCATTTTTCTCCATATTTGTCACTGATAGGATCTTGCGGTGCAGGTTTAGAATTTTCGAGAAATACCAAGCCCAATCGAACCCTCTAAACAGTGAAAAATCAATAAAAAAATATGGATTGACAAAATGGGAATAGAGTTGTGATTTTTTCAAGGTGAGGATGATCATTTAGAGGATTGGTTTCTAATTAATTGATGTTGTGGGTTTTTGGATGTGTGGTAGAGAATGGGTTCTCTTGAAAACAAATGTAATCTAGTTTTCAGATGAATGATGTCCAAAAACCTAGATTTTTAGATAGATCCACCATATTGATATGGAGATAAGGTCATAAATGAAGTTATAGGGCTTGATTTGAGGCATCTTTCATGGATCTGAAAATCTACAGAAAACCTATCTATATGCAATGTAGCGGGATGAAAACATGGTGTGTAGTCCCTTAGTGGAAGTGACTATTGTTTGGAGAAAAGTTGAGGATGACACAACATGTAGCCATCATATAAGACATGTAACCTTTTCCTAGATGGAAAAATCATGTGATGGATCACATAGATGGGATACCATGTGGAAGTATACTTCTAGGTACACAGTTTTGTACCCAAGTACATAGACACGACCAGTTCACATGGGTGGGACCCCTTGTGAGGCACCATGCCATGTACAAAGTACACTAGCACATGGTCTGTAAATGGACATGGGGTTTGATACATGGACATGATCTAGGGACAATACAACGTTTTGGGGCAGGACCACACACTTTGTGGGTCCCCCACACGTTGTGTACCCCTAGTTTTCTTTTTAGAAAATTTCTTGGATATGTATATCCTTTTTAACTCAGATTTTGGACCCTGACTACCCTATAATGGGTGTTTTTATGCAGATAATGTGATAATTCCCTTGGATTTGGATTTTGAGATATAGTGAGGCATATTATTGGCATGACTCTTGATGAGGTAACGCTCTATGATGGAAGTGATTAATAATAATCACTAGAGTTGGCCATGTTGAACCCTATATTAGATTTTGGCAGTAGATACCTCGATGACTAGAGTGTAACCCCCATAATTGTTGTAATGGGTCCTCTATAGCTTCCTTCTGAATAGAACCCCCCCTACCAGGTAGGGCGTGGGTCCTCAATGACAAGAGTGAACCCCCCATATTGTACCATGGATTGGTCCATTGACGTCTAATTGGAACCCCCTATTAGATAAGGTGAGGTTCCTAAATTAAAAGAGTGTAACACCCTATCAGATATGGTGGTGTTCCATGAATTTTAGAGTGGAACCCCCCATCATCTTGGGCAGGAGTCCACTACCTTACTGAGTGGAACCCCCTATCAGTATACGGCATAGGTCCATATGACACTATAGTGGAAAACCCCATTAGTATGGGTATGAGTCTTCTACTTCATGTTTGTGGACCCTTAACTGTGTGTCATAGTGCCAATGTGTGGCTTGACATGGAGGGTTACTTCTCAGAAAACATGTGAGATGGTGGGCATTGTTGACAGGCTTCTAGAACGGTTGGATACTCTTCTTCTAGGTCTAAGTTGTGAGATAGAGATCCCCTTATTCTCTTATTTGGGATTCTTTTACTGATAATGTATATATATATACACACACACCTTGTTTTGGTTACTATCCTTCTAGGGGAGTTAATGAAACCCATGGTATGCCACATCAATTCCATGTCTAGCTTCACTTGGTAGGATTAAACTACTCTCCTACTATAGGGGGAAACAAATTTATGGTTAGATTGTCTACTCACTATGGTTTCCCCTTTTGCTTGGATGAGATTACATTCACTCTTGGTTTTGATTGACTTGTACTCTTGGATTATATCTTGAATATTTTTTATTTCTATTCCAATTTGTATCTCTTACTACCTACCCACACCCCCATCTTTTAGGGTTTCCTACTAGGTATGTATATACTAAACTGACAAGGGATTTTCCCACATGTGTTGTGTCTTATACAGACGTCAAACAAGTTAGCAATGACTTCATAAGATCTTAGTGATATTGGGTGCTTCGACCATGTAAAGTAGTCGTAGAATGGAATTTTGGAGTGAGGATCTATTTTAGTTGTTTAAGTTTCTTGTTTTATAAGGCTAGGACATATTTCTGGTTGGGCATGTGTTTTTCCCCATTACTTTTTTAGTTACATTGTCATAATTTTGTACTGTCTAGAGGTTCATTCAAGTTTGGTTTACTTTATAGTAGGGTTTCATATTTTAATATGTCCATATGCACTAATTCATTGAGACGGTTCTATGTGTGTGTATAGGTACATAGGAAAATTACTCCTTGAGTTAGTTGTTCCTTCTTCACTTGTCACCCCACCTTAACCTATGGATGTGGTCTTGTGGTAGTTTTGACTTGAGGCCCACCATGGATTAGGTCATGACAGATGGTATCAGAGAAAGTATATTCATTGGGACATTTTTTGTACTTTCCCAATTAATAGGATTAGTTGGGTTTAGGGAAATAGTTTTAGAGTGTCTCTTTTGTAGTTCTTAGGACTTAGAGTCTAGTGATGGAGTGGTCGGCCGATATATCCATTCCCCGGGACCCTAACTATATGCCTATCAACTCAGTAAGCCGATACATTTTTTTCATCGAAAAATGGTACAAAAATCATAGAGGATTGTGTCATTGATAGTCCACCTTGAGTCAAATCTCTATTATTTTTGGTTTATATACATATATTCTGACCCGATCATGGTACATCTTAATAAATCATAGGATTTCTCTACAATGAAACCCAACCAAGATTCCAATTCTGTATTGTGATGACGATCCAATGAGTAATGAGGCCTTAGTTTAGGGTTCATTATTGGATCCCCTTCCTCAAGGTGGGTTGGTATAGGTACCTATACCTATTGAACAGTAGATAGTTATAGTAGATAAGGCTAAGGATGCATGCAGTCTTAAAATCCTATGTGAGTTCCAGTGCCAAATGTTATTTAGGATCCATGGTGAGCCAGATCCTCATGCAGCAAGGGATTGGATAGAGATAGTTCTCAGTGTATTCAGGATCATCTAGAGGTAGAGTTATCAAGTGGTTCGGCTGACATCTAGCCTTTTACCTAGAGAAGCTACGTGTTAGTGGAGTCTCATTACAAATACACACAGTGAGTCCACAATCTCATAGACTGACTTCTAACAATTGTTCCATAAGGAGTATTACCACTCAGGCATGTTCTCATTCTAGATCTATGAGATTCTAGAGTATAATATGAGACACATGATGGTGGATGAGTACTTTCTGAGGTTCATAGACCATATGTGACACTCTCTTAACATAATCCTAGATGGATACATCTAAGCACAAAATTTTGAGCAAGGACCCCACAGAGAGATCCAAGCTAGCATTATGCCCCTTTTCATTCCCACCTATGTCGATGTGCTAGAGCGAGCACTGGTGATAGAGATATTTTTGTCATAGGTATTCCAGAAAACTGGACTTGGCAGTGGGCACCAAATAGATGATTCTTCTACAACAGCTAGAAGACTCTAGGTTCTAGGATCATGGCATTAGAGACCTCTCTATAATTAGACTCAGGAACATGGTCTGAGGTATCAGAGAGAGTCAGGGTAGCCTGGAGTGTGGCAATTCTTTACGTGTGATGAGTGAGGTTACATATCATGAGACTACTTGACTAGGCATGCTGATAAGCACATGCAGATAGCTGATGGACTTCCATGACTAAGTCAGTGTCGTGATCAGGGATCCCACTGGCATGAATAGGGTGGTCCCCATGGAGGTAGAGGTAATATAGAAGTAGGGTGAGCTATGGGTGTTGTATGATACTATTAGATTCTCCCACCACCATCATAGAGTGGCCAATGTCAGACTCTTGGAGATAGAAAGAAGGGCTGCATACATCTCTAGGATTTGAATGTCTATGATCCTGCATCACACAAGATGATATGAGGTATAGTATATATGTTTTCTAATATTACTTCAGTATAAGTTGACATAGGTTGTAGTCATTACTCTATCTCTATGCATTATATGTAAGAGATAGAGGTCCTAGATGATGAACTAGCCCAACATCTTTGTCTTATGGTTCCTATATGGAATGCTTCTTCAGTATATTTTATTCATCAATAGTGCGAGCTATCAGTTGGTGGAGAGAGGTTCATTTGGGACATTTTTTTCATCCCGATGGGACCCTATGAAATAATTTTTTGGAATTGATTGACTATCAGTGGTATGATCCAAGATTGATTGTCACCATTTACAAGTTAGATGCATGCGCAATGGTGGGATGAGATTCTGCTTTTATGGAAAGAGAGATCATATGGAAGAGAGAGTGGGTTATTCGTAAAGGGGGTCATAGCTCTTCACCCACCTATTGGTGAGTATAACTGTTGGTGTAGTAGGATCTTCAAGAATCTGGGTTCCTTTAGTTGTCTAGGATTATATGTATGTACTCTTAAAGGACATTATCGAAGTACCTCCAAGGAGTGAAATGTATTTTTTCAATGACATTCATGATGGGGAAACTTCGATATATTTTTTGTTATATCAGGTGTCCCCTAATGAGAATTGAGTTCTTCATTTTTATATAGAGAACCTTCGGGAGAAAGTTTTCATTAGATCTAGTGTGTCCTCTTAGGAAGCTCTAGTATTGTTAATGAAAAGGGTGTGAGGGATCTAGCAGTTTTACATAGGTTTTTTTCACCTAAACCACACCACGGTAAATAATTGGTACCCCTTGTTGAGGAATAAAGACCTCCTTGACCAGTTGTGAGGCCTGAGATGGTTATCAAAGATCGATATCAGGTCCGGCTACAAACGAGTTTATTTTTTTCAAGGTTGATATTCCAAAACTTGAAAACTGATGCTGCTATGAACTCTATGAGTTCCTATTGATCCCCTTTGGTGTGATGAATTCCCCCTCCATATTTATGTCTTTGATGAACTTGGTTCTCTAGTCATTTTTTGGACTATTTTTTAATTTTCATCATCAATGATATTATAATGACCCGGCCTTATTACATAAATAATCTTGAATTTAGTCAAGAGAACACTTCCTTTTATAATTGAGGATCTTTCCAAGTTTATATCATTAGATAATTGTGACAATACATTCATAACATTACACATTATTACAAAGTGGATACCAAAAAAAGAGTTTCCATTTTTTTAAAAATATAAAACATTAAAACTTAAACATGACTCCTTAAAAAATTATTCAACATTTAACATGGCTTCAATATTTATCTTACGCATCCATTAACCTGTGAAAATCATTTAAAAACATGTGATTAGCACATAATCTCATTAAGGTATGGAAATTAAGGAAAGATCACATTAGTCCATGAATACTCGTAATGTACGGAAGCATTTACAAAAGACATGCTTCTCACCCAAATATACTTAATTTGTGTAGAATGAGATTTAAAAAGGATCCAAATGAAACATGATAACATAAATATAATCATAAAGGTATCTTGGGTCATACTTACATAATATTGTAACCATCTTGGCTACCTTATAATTTTTTACCCTCACGACTACCTTACTTTGTGTAACCATCGCAGTTACAGTTGGAGTAACCATACAGCCAACCTCTAACATACACATACCCAATTAATTGGAGGGAGATATAGTTCCCACCCTTCATCATAAATAATTCCCAAGAACCAAAACATAATCATACAACATGAATAATTCCATAAAAACATTGCTTTGGAATTTCGTAAAACAGAATTTATAAAGATGATTTTTAAAGAAAAACCCCTTATAAATATAATACAATTGAAGAGGGACTTAATAGAGTGGATTTAGTATGTATATATACTCTAAATATACATAATAAAACATAATATAAACATAACCCATCACAAAAACAATTTAAATAGAACAAAAATAATGAAGCAGAAGGTTAACTCAAAGAATAGAAATCAGGTTAAGAATTCCCTTACCTCAGGTTTGTCATACTTCAAACTTGTTTAAACATCCTGTTTAAGGGTTAAAATAGTGTTATTAGTATTTTACAGAAACATTTTCATGTTTATAAAATCTTATATTATCCTTTCGTAACATCATTTCACCCTTTAATTGTTAGTATTTTTCTCCTTGCCCTGTTTTTGGGTGAGTTCTTTTCATGATTTCCATGATTGGTTCATGGTGGATGTTCTTTTCGATTGGAAGTGAAAATCCAGAATTGTAATGGAGTAGTATTTACATATATCTAGTAACATAAATTATACCATTTATCATTTTTAATTCTTACATGAGGATGATTCATAAGTTAAAACATTAATGATGTTCGTTTAGATAATTTTAGTTGTTCATTGATAATAGCGGCCTCATTTATTTTTTATAAATTAAAACCATGAGTTAAAAAGAATTCCAGAACCATGGATGAGATATAATACATATATTATAACTTGTTTCAACCATAAAAATTTTTTCATAACCAGACTTGAAAGAGTTAATAAAAATTGAAATCATATCATCCACGATGTTGGTAGTTCGACACATCACAGACAATGTTTTTATTCTTTGAATAAGTGGGAGAGGAGAAAAATAATGATGATGAATTTTCCATGAACATGAGAACATCCAGAATATAAATTATTTCTTGAGATTTCATGCCTCTTAGGTAATAAGAGATGAAGAAATAATAAGAAAATAATGGAACTCAAAATAAAATAATAATTGAGAAATCCCTTACAAAAATTCGGTAGCCTAACGGCTACGCAACATGATTTTAGAAAATATTAAAAAGGGAGGGGACAAGGGTCTCCCATACAGAAAAAAATAATTATATAGAGTAGATCAATAATAATAAGGAAATAATAACATGGTATGGAAACTTGAAAGTTATAACACATAAAAGGGAACATGAATGGAAAAAAGAAAGAAATTGATAATTTTGATAGCCTGTAGAGTAACCCTTACAACATGAAGGTTGGGAACTTGGGGGATTGAGGAAAACTTGGGAGGATTTCTAGGAAGTTAAGGAGGCTACAGCTTCATTGAGGAGGAATTGGGAATGAAGTTAATGAAAAACTGGGTTGGTATTTATAAGAAAAGTAAGGAAATATTATAATAATTTTCAAGGGACACCTCATGAGTGGTATTTGAAAAACCATGGGCTTGCCCATGGTATTTTCCCATGTTAGAAGTCACTAGTGAAACCTCACATATTATTTATCTATACAAAATTCTACCAGATTTATTAAATCATTATTACATCATTAATGATGTCATTAACATAGTGAAACTAAAAAATGTATTTTTTACTATTCACCAAAAATCCACTGTTTCAGAAAAATTCTAAAAATTCACCCTAACCATTTAACGACATGTAGAATTCAAAAATTAAGTCCATTTTTTGAAAATAATTTTATAAATATTTTTAACTTAATTTCTAAAAAAATCATACTTAATTCAAAAATTAACTATATAAAAACTATATCTGCTTTTATATCACATTAAAAAATTAATCAAGATGTCATTATCTTAAATACATGAGAAAATAAAATAATAATACAATTTAATATTCATTATAGTCATATTACTATTCATATTACTATTTATAAGGGTATATTATTATTCACCAAAAAACAAGTTGGTTCTAAAAGACTCCAAATAACATACTGAAAACAATTGTAGATGACAGTTTCTTGAAATTAAAAACATAGAAGTGGAAAATTTATGTTTTAAAGGATAGTTATAAATATCTACTTAAAAAAAAGTTGCATGCATTTCTATTTATTTTTATAAAAACTTGTGGTGTTACATTATCCCCACCTTCTAGAAATTGTTTCCTTGAAATTTTATTTACTTATTAAACAACTGAGGGTACTTTTCCATCATAGCATTTTCAGACTCCCATGTTGCTTCCTCAACCATGTGGTTTCTCCGCAAAACTTTTACCTGGTGAATTACCTTATTCCGCAATACTTGTTCCCTTCGATCAAGAATATGAACTAGTTTCTCTTATTAAGAAATGTTCTCTTCTAGCTGAACTGCTTCTGGCATCAAGACATGTAATGATTCTGGAACATACTTTCTCAACATCGAAACATGAAAAACATTGCGTACCTGAAACAAACTCGGAGGCAAGGCTACGCTATATGCAACAGTTCCAACTTTCTACAAGATTTAAAAAGGACCGATGAACCATGGACTTAGATTCCATTTCTTACTAAAATGCATCACACTTTTCCATGGAGATGTTTTAAGGAAAAAATGGTCACCTACCTTGAAAGAGAAGTCTTTACTTCTATTATCTGCATAACTTTTCTGTCTACTCTGAGTTGTCCTCATGTGTTGCGGGATTATCCTCACTTTCTCAGCCACTTCTTCTACTAATTTTGGCCCCCATAAAATTCATTCCACTGACATCATCCAAAAATGCTGGAGTCTAACATTTCTTCCCTTACAAGGCCTCAAAAGGTGACATCTGAATACTGTAATGAAAACTATTATTATAAGAAAACTCAACTAAATAATTTTGTTGATCCCAAATTCCCTGGTAGTTCATTGAAAAATCTCGAACCATATCTTCCAATGTTTGAATCGTTCATTTTGACTACCCATCGAATTGAGGATGAAATGTTGTATTGAAATTTAACTTTGTGCCCAACGACTTCTAAAGTCCCTTCCAAAAGTTAAAAGTGAACCGGGGAACCCAGTCCGATACAATGGAAAGAGTAACTCCATGTAACCTGACAATCTCATTGAGGTACAATCGAGAAAGCTGATCCAAAGACATTTTATCTCGAATAGAAAGAAAATGTGCAGATTTTGTTGTCCGATCAACAATAACCCAAATCGCATTGTTACCTCAAGAATTCTTTGGTAGTCCCACCACAATGTCCATAAATTCATTCTCTCATATCTATTCTGGCACTGGAAAAGGCTAAATCATCCCCTTCGATAACTACAACTCTTCTTTAACCTGTTGACATGTCAAACACCTCATGGTAAAATTAGTAATATCTCCTTTCATTTCATCCCACCAATAATACTCTCGAAGGATCCTATACATCTTAGTACTTCTAGGATGAACTGAAAATAGTGAACTATGAGCTTCACACAACAAATATTTCTTCAACTAAGAATCACTAGGAACACACAACCTTTTTCCAAATCTTAAGATACAATCTTTATCAATGTTAAATTCTGAAAACTTACCCATTTTAAACAATTCTACATTTTTCTGTAGCTCATGGTCTTCCTTCTACGCTCACTTAATTCGGTATGACAACAAAGACTGCACTGAAACCTGAAAGAGAATAGATGTATTCCCTGCACCAACAACCTCTAAGCCAAAATTCATCAAATCATTAATCAATGGATCATGTTCCAAATGTACCATGGTTATTAATGCATGGTGATTCCGACTCAAGGAATCTACAACTTTGTTTTCTTTTCCAAGATGTTAATTGATCATGCAATCATAATCCTTTATCAGTTCAAGACATCTTATCTACCTCATGTTTAATTCCTTCTGAGTGAATATATACTTCAGAATTTTATGGTATTTATATATTTGAAATTTGGTTCTGTATAAATTATGCCTCCAAAATTTTCAAAGAAAAAAATCACAACTGTCAATTCCAAATCATATGTGGGATAATTTAGCTCGTGATTTTTATGTTGTCTCAAAGCAGAGGAAATTACCTTTTCATTCTATATCAAAACACAACCAAGTCCTTTCAAAGACCATCATGGTAGATGACAAACTCACCATTTTGGGAAGTAAAGGCCAAAACTGGAGCATTCACCAATCTCTTCTTCAGTTCTTGAAAATAAACATCACATTCTTCTGTCCAAAGAAATTTGACCCCTTTCCATGTTAAGTTATTTATTGGTCTAGATAACCAAAAAAAAGTTCTTCACAAACTGACGATAATAACCTACTAACCCATGAAAACTACAAATCTCTTTACCATTTTTGGGTCTTCTCCATTTATCAACAACTTTTGTTTTAGCAGGATCTAATGTTATTCCAATATTATTTATAATGTTCCCAAGAAAAGTAATATGTTGCATCCAAAAATCACACTTGATGAATTTTCCATACAATTTCTTTTCTTTTAAGGTTTTTAAAACAACCCTTGGATTTTTTTCATGCTCCTTTTTATTTTTAGAAAATACTAGAATGTCATCAATAAATATAACAAAAAACTTATCCAAGAACTCATGAAATACTCTATTCATAAGATTAATTAATACATCAGGGGAATTAGTTAGTACAAATGTACTAACAACAAATTCATAATGCCCATATCTAGTACAAAAGGCTGTTTTAGAGTTTTCATCCTCCTTTACCTTCAGCTGATGGTATCTGGATCTCAAGTCAATCTTGGAAAAGTACTAAGCTCACTAAAGCTAATCAAACAATTCATCGATATGAGGAAAAGGATAATTGCTTTTAATAGTGATGTTATTCAAAGCTCTATAATCAATGAAAAGTATCATGGAACCATATTTCTATTTAACAAACAAAACAGGGGATCTCTATGGTGAAGTTATAGGATGAATGAAGCATTTGTCAAGAAAATACTACAACTGATTTTTCTATTCAAGAAGTTCTATTGGAGACATACGATACGAGGGTTTTGAAATTGGCTTAGCATCAGGAACTAAGTCAATTGTGAATTGGACTTCTCGATCAGGTATGAAACTGGGTAAATTGTCAGGAAAAATACCAAGTTATTCATTTACCACTGGCATATCATTAATCTGAATAGTTCCCTTATTTTCAAAAATATGAGCAAGATAACTTTCATTTCTATATTTCAATAGTTTCTCAACTTCCTGATGTGTTATCAATTTTATGGGTCCATTCTTGTATAAAAACTGAAACTTATTCTGAAAACATTTTCTTTAGCTCTACAGTTAATCTTAACATGATAATCAGAAATCTAATCCATTCTTAGAATAACATCAAACTCGACTAATGGTAAAACAACAAGGTTTGCAGGTAAATCCTTTCCACATACCACAATAGAAATATTCTTATAATTCCTATTTTCTATAACATTTCCCCTCGGTGTTTTAACAACAAGTTCTAGTTTCTTTTGTTGAGATGATATTTCCAATTTACTAGAAAATTTCTCAGAGATGAAGGATGTGTAGACCCCGTATCAAACAAAACTTTAGAAAAATATGAGTGAACAAACAAAGTACCTGATACAATTTCATTGGATGGCCTGACATCTGCTGACATAGTCGCAAAGGATCTCACTACACCTTTCTTCTTGTAGTCTGGCTTCTTTGCATCATTCGAATCTCTCTTAGGGTAGGCATTTTCATAATGACCCATTTCCCCACATTTAAAACGCTTTACAGTCTGCTTATCAGGATTATTCTTATGATCATTTTTTTTACAATATCGGGCCGTATGTCCAAACTTATCACATTTAAAACACTTCCCACTTTTTCTAAGTCATTCCCCAGGGTGTTTCTTTCCATATATTTCACAAACATGAAATTATATTTTTCTTACCATCATATTTCTGTGGTTGATTCTTACCCATTTCTTGCCATCTAGACCTCTTCTTCTCTTTGTTACCAAAATGCACATGATCATCAACAAACTCCATCTCTACCCTCTCATCATATCGGATAATTTTCTAATAACTTTTGAATTTATAGGATGCCAACTCCCTTCTTTACCTTAGCTTAAGTCCTGAGTAAAAGCGGTTGATTTTTCTATCAAGATCCATAATAAGATTTGGAGCATACCTCACCAGTCAGGTGAAGTTCGCTTCATACACAGCCATTGAATATTACTCCTATTTCAATTCAAGTAGTTGCTTCTCCATTCTAAGTCACACCACCTTAAGAAAATACTTTTCAAGGAAAAGACTTTTAAATTCATCCAACTCTAAGGCATCAAAATCCTCTCTACCCCTAATATTTTTTACCATTGACCACCACTGATCAGCTTCCACTTTAAAATGATAAATAGAAAGACTTACCTTTTTATTGTATGAAAATCCCATAACATTGAATATCTTTTCAAGGGCATTGATCCATACTTTAGCTGCTACTGGGTTAGAAGATCCATTGAAATTCAGAGGGTGTTGTCTCATAAAATGTTCCACTACTTTCATGTTCTGTTGTGGTACCTCTAGTTATTCCCTTGCATGGATTCCACCACCATTTATTGTCTGCATTAGCTGATCCATTACTATCACAAACTGCTCAGTTCCAATCCCCACCATTCTAAGCTATGGTTCCGGAAGGATTTCATTCTGTCAGTGCCTCTCCTCTTAAGAAACCATGTTCGTTCTATGGATAACCATTCTGAACAAACATATCTTAGATTAATCAACATGCTAATCTTTAAATGTTAAAACATTTCAAATTAATCATAGAGTAAAAAACATTTACGGTATTCTATTAACATCACCCTAACCCCTAATGTTATCTAAACTATCCTCTGATACCAACTATAAGGACCTAGCCTTATTACATACATAATCTTGAATTTAGTCAAGAGAACACTTCATTTTACAATTGAGAATCTTTTCAAATTTAGAGCTTTAGAAAATTGGTACAATACATTCATAACATTACACAATATTACATAGTGGATAACATAAAAAGAGTTTCCATTTTTTTCAAAATATAAAATATTAAAACTTAAACTGGAATCCTTGACAATTATTCAACATTTAACATGTATTTATTCTTTGTCTTACATATCCATTAACCTAGGAAAATCATTTAAAAACTTGGGATGATTACATAATCATAGTAAGGTATGGAAATGAAGGAAAGATCACACTTTTCCATGAATACTCGTAACGTATAAGATCATTTACAAAAGTCATTATTGTCACCCAAATATACGTAGTTTGTGTAACTTGAGATTTACACAGGATCCACACAAAACATGCGAAGATAAATATAATCATAAAGGTATCTTGGGGCATACTTACATAATCGTGTAACCATCTTGGATACCTTATAATTTGTAACCCTCACTGTTACCTTACTTTGTGTAAAGATCGTAGTAACACTTGGAGTAACCATACGTCCAACCTCTAACATACATATACCCAATGCATTTGAGGGATATATAGGTCCCACCCTTCATAATAAATAATTCCCAAGAACCAAAACATAATCATAAAACCTTAATAATTCCATAAAAACATTACTTTCAAATTTCGTAATACCGAATTTAAAAAGAGGATTTTTAAAGAAAATCCCCTTATAAATATCATAAAATTGAAGAGAGACTTAATAGAGTGGATGTAGTATATATATATATATATATACTGTAAATATACATAATAGAACATAATTTAAACCAAACCCATCACACAAACAATTTGAATAGAACATAAATAATGAAGTACACAGTAAACCCAAAGAATGGAAATCGGGTTATGAATTCCCTTACCTCGGGCTTGTCTTACTTAAAACTTGTTTAAACTTACTGTATAAGGGTTAAAAAAGTGTTATTATTATTTTACAGAAACATTTTCATGTTTATAACATATTATTTTATCATTTAATAACATCATTTTACCCATTAAATGTTAGTATTTTTCTCCTTGCACTGTTTTTGGGTGAGTTCTTTACATGATTTCCATGATTGGTTCATGGTGGATGTTCTTGTCGATTGGAAGTGAAAATCTAGAATTGGAATGGAGTAGTATCTATTTATATCCAGTAACATAAATTATACCATTTATCATTTTTAATTCTTACATGAGGATGATTTATAAGATAAAACATTGATGATGTTCGTTTAGATCATTTTAGTGGTTCTTTGATAATAACGACCTCATTTTATTTTATAAATTAAAACCATGCGTTAAAAATAATTCCAGAACCATAGACGATATATAATAAATATTTTATAACATTTTTCAACTATAAAAATGGTTTATAACAAAAATTTAATGAGTTAATGAAAATTGAAATCATATCATCCAAGATTTCGGTAGTTCGACACAACACAGACAATGTTTTTATTCCTTGAATAAGTGGGAGAGGAGAAAAATAATGATGATGAATTTTCCATGAACATGATAGAATCCAGAATATACATTATTTTCTAGATATTTTATTCCTCTTGGGTAAGAAGAGATGAATAATGAATAAGAAAATAATGGAACTCAAAATAAAGTAATAATTGAGAAATCCCTTACAAAACTTCGGTAGCCTAACGGCTAGGCAACACGGTCTTAGAAAATATTAAAAAGATTGGGGAAAATGTTCTCCCATATATAAATGAATCATAATATATAGTAGATCAATAATAATAAGGAAATAATAACATGGTATGGAATCTTGAAAGATATACCACATAAAAGGGAACTTGAATGGAAAGAAAAGAAATTGAGAATTTTCTTACCTTGTAGAGTAACCCTTAAAACCTGAAGGTTGGGACCTTAGGGGCTTGAGGAAACCTTTTGAGGACATATAGGAAGGTACAGAGGCCATAGATTCGTTGAGAAGGAATTGGGAATTATGTTACTGAAGAAATGGGTTGTTATTTATAGGAAAAGTAAGGAAATATCTTAATAATTTCCAAGGGACACCTCATGAGTGGTATTTGCAAAACCATGGGTTTTCCCATGGAATTCCCCCATGTTATAAACCATGTTGGACACCTCACATCTTATTTAACAATAAAAAATCAACTAGATTTATGAAATCATTATTACATCATTAATGATGTCATTAACACATTGAAACTAAAAACTGTATTTTTTACTATTCACCGAAAATCAAATATTTCAGAAGAATTCCCAAAATTCACCCTAACCATTTATCAAAATGTATAATTCAAAAATGAAGTCCATTTTTTAAAGATAATTTTCTAAATATTTTTAATTTAATTTTGAAATAAAATCATACTTAATTAAAAAAAATTACTATTTAAAAACTATAACTACTTTTATATCACATTGAAAAATTAATCAAGATGTAATTATCTTCAATCCATGAGAAATTAAAATTATAAAACAATTCAATATTCATTAGGGTCATATTACTATTCATATTAATATTCATAAGGGTATGTTTCTATTCACCAAAAAAAGTTGGTTGTAAAAGACTTCAAATAACATACTGAACACAATTGTAGATGACAGTTTCTTGAAATTCAAAACATAGAAGTGGAAAAGTTATGTTTTAAAGGCTATTTATAAATATCTACTTAAAACAAAGTTCCATGCATTTCTATTTATTTTTTTAAAAACATGGGTTGTTACAAATATACTCATCTACTATAAACTAGAGGAAGAACATGTCGATCACTTGAGAAGGGTCCTAGATTTTCTTTAAGAGAATCAGATTTATGGGAAACTCTCAAAGTGCTAGTTATAGATTCATTAGGTTCACTATCTAGGGCATGTCATTTTTTAGCATGGTTTATCATTGGACCCAGTGATGATCGATGGATTTATTTCTTGGGATCCACCTGAGAGTGCTTCATAGGTGAAGAGATTTTAGGGATTGGTGGGGTACTACAAGAAGTTTGGGACAGGCTTCTCCAGAATTGCATCCACTTTGACCACCCTGACGCAGAAAGGGATGTCATTCACCTGGTCTGAGTAGTGCCAGTAGGCAT
The DNA here is from genome assembly GCA_963277665.1 of Viscum album. Classification (NCBI taxonomy): domain Eukaryota; kingdom Viridiplantae; phylum Streptophyta; class Magnoliopsida; order Santalales; family Viscaceae; genus Viscum; species Viscum album. The sequence goes on along the minus strand of OY728133.1, from coordinate 714,380,997 downwards.
TTGGGGAGTTGAGTATAAGTATGATGAGTGATCCAGTTTTGATACAAATAGTGAATGGAATGGGGTTCATGGTGTGTTCTGATTCCTTAGCATAGGGCTCAGATTTGTGTTGATGCAGCGGTAGGAAGTTATCACATACGGGTCGAGGCAGTTGAGACCCCACAAGTAGAACTATGTGACTAGTGACCTAGAGATGGTAGTAGTATTATTCTCCATTAGCATTTAGAGGCACTACCTAATAAGAGAGTGCTTTATAGTTTACTCAGTCTATCACATTATCAGGTATGTCTTTAGACAAATAGACTTGAACCTAAGATAACGATGAAGGTTAGAGTTCCTATTAGACAATGACTTATAGATAGTCCATACTATAGGGAAGGGAAATGTTTTAGTATATTCTTCTAGTTGGAAGTCCAAGGATCTCTTAGTGTAGGTGTAATTATATTAGTTGGCCTCCTGAAAGATGGCCCTAGTAGAGAAGGTTGGAATAACTTTTCTAATTTTGATGGTGTTGAATCCTTTTCTCCTCAAATGTGGGAGAGATTTACAACTAGGAGACATCGATTTTGATGACTTACATGATTAGATATCCTTAGGAGACTCACGGTATAGACATTATTAAGGAGGTAATCATGTCATCCATTTCACGGTATGGACATTGGTCCTAGTCATATTGTGGGAGGTGGTGATGTGAGAGTTCCAATATTCATCCCTAATTATATATCTCAGTGTGAGGATGATGTACATATACCTCCATCCATATTTTTGTTTTTCTAGGATGAGTAAAAGCATAGATGAGTTCATCTATTAGTGTCTCACCTATCGGCATGTGAATTCTGAGAATCATGTTCCTATAGGTTTGTTACAGCCCGTTGATATCCTAGCATGGAACTAAGATGACATTTCCATGGAAATTGTGGAAGGAATTCCATGAATAGTTAAGGTACATAACACTATCTGGGTGATAGTTGACTGACTTACTAATTCATTAAGTGTACTTTCTACCAGGGATCAATGTTTAGTGGAGATTTTTAGGCAGCTGTTTGTTCATAAGATCATTCTTCATCTTGGAGTTCCCTCAATGATTGTCTCAAATCTCGATGAGTGGTTTATGTCACAATTGAGGAGATACATACATGAGTAATTCATGACACAAATGAGGATGAGTAAAACCATGCATCCCTAGACTGATGGGTAGGATGAGTGCACTATATAGGTGTTGGACGATATGGTGAGGGCATATGTGGTAGACTTAAGCCAGAGTTGGGACGATCACCTCCCCTTGGTAGAGTTTTCATACAAAAACTGCTACCACTCTATCATCAGGATAAAACCTTTTGAGATCCAATATGGGAGACCTTTCTAGTCACCCTTATGCTAGATAGATAATGATGATAAATCTCTTGTGGATCCAGATATGGTGTAGGTGATGAAGGACAATGTCGAGGTTATACTTAATTAGACAAGTATGACTCTAAGTAAACATAAATCTTACACATATTTAAATTCTAGTCCCTTGGATTTCATGTAGGCAGGCCACATTGTCTTGATATTCTCCCCCTGACAAGGGTTTTGGAGGTTAGGATAAGTATTTAAGAGATCCTTGAGGTTAATCAGTCTATTGGAGATTATACGGAGTGTTGTAAAGATTAGTCCCTTGGATTTCATGTAGACATGCATAAACCTATGCACTTCATTGACTTGGGAAAGCTAGAAATCAAGGATGGATCCACCATTGTGGAGCACCCGATTGAGATAATGGATTGGAAAGAGAGAACCCTAAGTGGATGGACCATCCCCTTGGTCTGTATGTTGTGGTAGCATGGGATCATGAAAGAGAGTTCTTGGGAGAGTGAGAGCCATGTGCAAACTCAGTATCACAAGTAGTTTGTTTATTATTTTCATTTTTTAGTTGAAAATATTTAAGCTGGTAATGATTTAGAGACTCTATTTATTTCCTGTAATACATCAAAAATATTTCTATATATATTTCTTGAGCATTGTGAAAAGACAACGTGCGATTTTGAGGAATGGTATGCCCAAAATTTGTTTTATAAAAACATTATATATATTTTAAATTTTGTGTGCACAAAATATCAAATAGATATTTGTTAATGTTGAATAGACTCATGAATTATGAATCTGATACCATGGTTATGTACGGAATGTGGTGTTTACCCATGTCGTGATATAAAATTGGTCAGTGTGGGGTGTTTGCAATCCCCAATCATTAGAGGTATGTTAAGTGAGTTAATTAATTATTAAATTTATTTGTTTCTTTATTTTTATGAAGAGAAATTATATATATGATTACTCCCCATCTGAATTCTCAGGGTCATATGCATAACCCCTCAGATAATTCTAGAGCTTTGCCTTCCTTTTTGATTGGGGAATATTATAAGATGACAATGAAACACTGAATCAAATTAGATCAGGACACATTGAATGAAACGACTTCTCTAAATAATTATACGACATGTTATTTATCAACAAACAATCCATAATTATGGTAGGGGTCATCAATTGGTGATTTAATCCCTTTTGATATTTTTTGAGATGATCCATCAATGTACTAGTGTATGTGCCTATTATGGATTAATCATGCACATATTTACCGAGATTAAATTGATTTATTTAAATGTTTTCTAAAAATGGGTAATGGTTATGGATCATTAGCCAATAATTCCTTGGTAATGATCATATAAACCTTTTTATGGTTCTTTTATCCCATTTCTTCTTTGCGTTCATCAACGGTAGGACCCTGTGGTACCGGTTTGACATTTTTTGGTGATACCAAGCCCGTTCATACCACCAGATCCATGAAATATTGGTAAAAAAGAATGTATCAATTAAAGGGGAATAGATCTATGTTTATTCAGTGCCAAGGAAGATCATTTGGATGATTTTTTCTGATTAATCAAAGATAGAGGCTTCAGGATTTGCGGTAGTGTATGGGTTCGCATGAACATGAAAAAATCCATATTTCTACCAAATAATAGATGAAATACATGATTTTTGGATAGATCCACTACTTTTGGAGGGATATATGGATGGATCAGAAGTAGTGGGGATTTATTTTAGGCACGATGATGGATCTTGAATTTTTTAGAAAGACAAACTACACACTGTGTAGTGGGATGAACACAAGCCATTTAGCCCCTCAGTGGTAGTGGCTAGGGTCTTGAGAAATGATAAGGATAACAAGACAACCATCCCTCATACACATTTTGTACGCTTCTCATATATGGAAAACCTATTTTATGGGTCACACAGGAAGGATCCCATGTGAAATTAAATGGCATGGTATACAGTCGTGTACTTGAGTACGCAAACAGGACTAGATCACATGGGTGGCACCCCATGTGAGGAAACACACCATGTAAAGAGTACAAAAACATGGGGTCAGTACACAGAAATGGGGTTTGGTACATAGAAATGGCCAACAAGACACATCCTAGTACCATTTAGCTTGGACATGCCATGTATTCCACCTACATGAAATCTACTACTACATGGGATGGAGCTATTTATCATCCAGGGATACGACCATATGGTGGGGTAGGACCACATGACATGTTGGACCCCTCACACATTGTGTACGCCTAGATTCATTTTTAGAAAACATAAAGGTTCCATATCTCTTCCATTTTAATATGGATTTTGGACCATGAGGGGAATATTCTATGTGTTTTCCACATAGAATGTGATGGTTCTATCTATGGTAAATTTGGAGATACTATGTGAGATTTAATGGGAATGGGTATTACTGAGGTGTTTATCAATGAAGGTAGTGATCATGAATAATCACCAGAGGCTACTGAGATGTACCATTCACAAGAGTTGGATAGTAGAGTCCTTGATGATGAAAGTATAACCCCCAATCATTATGGGAATTGGTCCTCTACAGCTACCTTCATAGTAGAATCCCTAATAGTTTTGGGTGAAAGTCATTGATGACCAAAGTGAAACCCCCCTACTGTATTGGGGCACGAGTCCCCAACCTCTAATGGAATCCCCTATCAGATAGGGTGTGATTTCCCAATGACTAGGGTGGAACCATCAACAAGATATGTTGTGGGTCCTTAACTTTTAGAGTGTGACCCCCCATTTACATGGGCGTTGATCCATTACCTTATCGAGTGGAACCCCCTATCATCATAGGGCATGGTTCCTTAGGACAGTAGAGTGGAATCCCCCATTATCATAGGAGTGGGTCCTCAAATCAAGTTTGCAGCCCCTTGATCATGTGTTACAGTGACAAGGCATGTCTTCACATGGATAGTTACTTTTGGGAAGATGCGTGAGATGTTGTGCATCATTGATGGACTTCTAGAACTACTTTCTACTTTTCTTCTTGGGATGGTCTATGAGATAGAGATCCCCTTTCTCTCTCGTTTGGGATTATTTGACTGAGTACACACACACACACATATCCTTCTATATCCACACCATGGATATTTTTCTCTCCTTCCAAGAGACGCAAATACACAAAGGGTATGTCAGGTGCATTCTATGCTTAGCTTCTCGTGGTTGGACAAGTCTATTCTCCCACTATAGGTAGTGATGACTCGATGGGGATTTCATATACTCACTATGTTTATCCCGTTATTTTTTAAAGATCTTAATTTCACTCTTGGTTTGTTTTTAGCTCAACTATTTTACTGTATCTTACATCTAATTTCTTTCTATTCCAATTTTATCTCTTAGTACCCCACCTTTATATTTTGGGGTTCCCTAATGGTTATGTATATACTAACCCCTACATGGGATTTTCCAACACATTTCATTTCTTCGGCAGGAGACATATAGGTTGATAGTGATTTTAGAGGAGCTTAGGGATACCAGGTGCTTGGACTACATACAGTGGTCGTAGTATGGGATTCAGGACCTCAGATCTTTATTAGTTATTTAATTTCTAGTTTTTTCAGGTTGGGACATATTTCTGGTTAGTCTTGTTTTTTATCTTACTTTTTTAGTTACACTATGATGTATTTTTATTATCTATAGGTTCATATATACTCGGTTTACATTATAGAAGTGTTTCATCTCTTACTCTTTCTCTATACACTTCTACATTGTGATGGTTTTATGTGTGCATATAGGTAATTAGAAATATTCCTCTCTGTTCTAGTATTTCATTTGTCACATGTCAACGCCCCTAGGCTATATAGGCAGGCTTGGGTAGTTGTGGCTTGAGGCCCAGCTTGGGTCAGGTCGTTATAGTTATTTTGAGCTAAACTTTATTACTGATTAAAGGTATTTTCTATTCTATTATAAATATTCTATAGTTTATGGCTTTACACTTACATAAAATCTTTATTCCACGGTCGAATTTACCATACTACAAAATAGGTGAGGTAGAGAAGCGAAATACAATTATGTATGAGTATCACACAACATATTTTTTGGTATCACTATGAAACCTCTTACCAAAAAGTTTTAGTCAGTTTAATACACTATGATATAGTGGTCGTTAATTTCTGATGACTCTCTAGTTTGAATAATGTATGAAATAAAATAGAAGATATTTATACCATGTCTCGATGGAATGGAATGTAGGTTTTATTATATTACATAAATTTTCTAATGTTTTAGTTCATGAAACCAATATAATCATAGAATAATGACAACTATCATATCACAACATAAATGAAGAAATGATATCATAATGCTCAAATCCATCAGGAATATGATGCTTCTTTAGTTCTAGGTTTTTAAAAATCCTCATAATACGCTGATATTTATCACACCACAACATCATAAAAAGGTGATCTAAGATATTTGTTATTTGATTTCAATATTTTTAAAATTTGATAATCAATCCACTATATTAGTGTCCATATAATAATTTAGGATGAGTCTATGAAAGTAGATACACTCACCAAAATGAAACAATGTTCAATTTTATTAAAACATTGATTTAGTATAACATTAATTGTAGGTATAATTTCATAGAGGGTATTACTGAGATTTTTTTAGAGGAAAATGGTTGGACACACAAACTAAATTATAGAGTCACTTGAGGAAGAGGGAAACATAGATCTATTTACTTAAGGATTTGATAATTTCTTTCTTATAAATATATTTCAATTCCATATCTCCACTCCTTTCCTTGTTATTATTGATAACAAAATAATAATATGGTTAGTGGGATCATAATTGTATCACAATAGGGATTATCCACATGATAAAAGGAGTTAGAGAACCCTGTATTATCCATTTTTATCTATGTATTCTTTATCACTCATTCTCTCATCCAAACATAGACATCATCAATTCAATAAACTTTCACTACTAGAGGAAAATTATTATTTGAGATCCTTTGTTAATGGGAAACCACTGGTTCACCCCTGTTAGTGGTGGTTTACAATCTTAAGGGATGATCAAATGGTATTAGATAATTCTTATAATTGTTCTAATTATTCCAATAAATTTGAGTTTTTTTCTACTTATATATTTGATCGATGAGATCATGGGCTTATATAAACAAAATATGAAACAAATTATTTCCCATGATCGATAGTAAGGGATTCCATCTTTAGAGATAGAAGATGGTTCCATTTATTCTATTACAAGGATTAGATGTTCTTAACATCAATATAAATAGTTTATATCATCTTGATATAAGGACCCAACCTTTATAATTACATAATATATTTACTTTAAACTAGAGTCAAATATCTTTCATTTTTTAATATCTTTTACGTTTAGATATTTAGATAATTAGGTCATGAATCATACATAAAAACCCATACATTACAAAGATGTGACATCCACTCAATATCAATTTTCCCACAACATAAAACATTTAATATAAAAACATTTCTTCTTAGGAAAAATATTCACGAATTTCTAATTTACTTTTTCTTTATCCTTACTCATCCTTAAGACTTGTAAAAATCTGATAAAAACATGGAATGAGCATAAAAATAATCCTAAGGGACATAAAATAAAAATATTTGCTAGTCTAGTGAAAAAATAAAAACCCATTAAATTTTTTACCTTTTTGAAAATATTATTTTTTTGTATGAAATATATCATATTTACTTGAAAAACACAATTTGTTTCGTAAATAAAACTTATTAAAACCCATATCAAGAAATCAAAAATCCATTTTAGCAAACATAGAGCATTTTATTCAAATCTTATATCAGAAATAAATAGTTACTATTTAAATATATATGGTAAAAAATCCTAGTTAACTCGATCCCTGTTGGATTTGAAGACACATGACATTACCGAATTAATTATATAGTTTCATCTAGCACTCCCATCATATAAGTTGTATCGGGTTCACCTGTCGTATAAGTTATATCACGATCACCTATCATATAATTTGAATCAAGCTAAAAATTTTAATATATATATATATATCATAAATTATCATTTATAATTTTCAAGTACCATATAAAAAATATAAAATTTGAAGCTCTCAACATTTCATCTTAAAACCCTTGAAAAACACTTTAAAACCCATATGCAAAACTTTTTTAGATATCAAAATATACAATAATTTTAAAAACCCATTTTCAAAACTAAAATTCCAAGAATAAGAGAAAAATATAATTTATTTGAATAAAATAAATATTTTTTTATGGATTCAAAACAAAATATAATGGTTTTGGTGGTGGAAAAATCCATGGATTTTGTAACTTTTAAAATAAAATATTCTTTTTTCCATTTGTAGTGAATGTCAAAACGTTCTATATAAGGGAATTCCTTTAAAAAAATTAATGAATTTCTAAATATAAATAAAACATCTTTTATAATTTGTATTCTCCATATAAATATACTTATAAAATAATTTTCAAAATATTTACATGAAAAAAAAATTGAAAAGAATTCATTAAAACATTTAAAATGGTGTTCTATATTAAATTGTTCCTTACATTGAATCTCACTTATAATATATGTTCTTTATATTAATGAATATTAAACTTATTTTAATTATTTAATTGATTGATATTATTTTTTATGTTTATATTACTATTATTTTATTTATTATAATATAATATTCAATTATTTAATCATTTGTTTTCCTCTAAGACGTTTTGAGGATATTCTGTTAGTATGTACAAAATTAATTTGGTAGGTTAAATGTGGTTAACGATTACACTATTCCATAATATCAAAAATAATTATCATCAATTAATTAAAAATTTTATAAATATATTATACTTTTTAAAACAAATAAAGAAATATGGTTGTGAAAATGAATTAAGTTACAATGATGAAGATGATAATCTATATTCACATCTAAGTAAAAATTTCAGAAGAGAAAAAAGTAAGTATTATTTTATCATTCCTGAATTTTTATTATATAATATAATTCATATTATATCTTTAAATGAACTTATATATACCCTCTATTTGATTTAGTGATGAAAAACAAATCACATTGCTTCATGGATTGGGTAATCGACACTTACAAATGAATGGTGATATCATTTTTCAATGGGTGGAATTGTAAGAAAATTGATGATATATTATCTTTCCAGAATGATTGATATTTCCTTAATATAATATATGTATATATAATTTCTTAATTCATAATTATAAAAAAAAATTATTAGATATGATGGGAAATTAATTACATATGTTCACGTGGTGTAGTCCTCCATAAATATGAATGATGGTTTTGTCTCGAATTTTATAGAAGAAGGTGATAGATATATGTTATTTCATTAACATATAAAAATATAATTATGTGGAATATATTCATTTTATTATTTTATCTCGTTTTAAGAATATTTGAAGGAGGTTGAAGAAGAATAAAATTGATAATGATCGGTTATGAATTATATATCTTCTTCAGACAACCTATTTAAGTTTATACAGAAAGCCTTCCATTGTTGGTTTTATGATAAAAAAGTGACTTTATAATGTGGTTTGGGATGTTAGGAAGGTATTTGGGTAGGTATTATCCAAAAAAATCTTTTTTAATGTGGATAAGAGAGGATAGGGGTGCCCTTTTATAATTTGGGAGATGACACACATGGAATTTTTAAAAAGGTTAAAAAATATTAATGTCTCACTTATACCAAATGGATAAAATATGGAAAATCTATGAATATGAGGTGATATTCGATAAAATTTTATCCAGAAAATAGTATTTATACATGTTTTCTTGTTCATTTTATCCATTAACACTTTATTTTAAAACTCTTGTAAAACTATTTTAACCATTACTTTGGTAACAAATCCTTACTATTTTTACAATTCATTATGAAAAAAATAAGTTTAGTATATTAACTAATACTAATTAGTTTTTTTATAATATTTGGTACATTTTAAAAAATAATATTCATAGAATTTTTAGAATATAATTTAAAATTAATCCTTCAAAACATTATGAAAAACATTTTTTAGGAGAATACATTTTTATGTTTCTTAAATATTTTTATAGAAAATTTTAATTTAATATTTATTATAATGACATTTAATGAATTATAATTTATGGAAATAATTTAATTATAATTAAAAACTAATATAAAAATATACTTTGTTTTCATAAATACAGGAAAATTAGAGACAATTTTTAATAAAAATCAAAAAGAATCAATATTAATTAAAAAATATAATTTTTTCCAAAATTATCAAAAAATCATAATAAGATAAGTTTGACATGTTTAATATAAAAATTATGTTCATTTTTATTTAATTAAAATTATATAATTTTTACAAAATTATTTTAAATTAAACCATATAATGCATGCAAATCCATTTTGGTTAGAAATAATGTTTTTTTCCTTTTGATTAAAAAATACCTAATATTATAATTATGAATATAAATATATAAAATATAAATAATCAATATTAATGAGATATGAAAATAATTTATCTTAATATCGCTTGGGTTTTTATATTCTTTCCCATTCCGAAAATCGAATCCTTGTAATATTATTCATTACTTATACAATTGGTGATATTATTATTCTATAGTATCTTCGGATTCCCATATTTCTAGTTCAATCACATGAATTTTCCATAAAAAATAACATAGTGAATAACATAATTCCATTAAACATTATCTCTATGGTAAACAATACAAATATGTTATTTCTCATATGATATATTTTATTCAAACTAAATTACTTTGGGAAAACCCCTAGGAAGCATCTGAAACATAGTAAATTAACAGAAAAAATGAATTGTGACATGAACCTAAAATAAAATCAGATCCAAGGACACTTGAAAAAAACTAATCTAAATTTCTATAGAATTTCATACATCCCAATGAACCATGGAATTATTTTCTACTTTTCTTCCAAAACACATTAATCTTTTCCATTTATATACATTATCAAAAACAAGATTTCCTGCCTCAAATGAAAGATAATTTCTTCTTTTATTTGCATAAATTTTATACATACTTTGATCTATACTCATATTTTTTTGAATCCACTTATCCTTCTCAACCATTTCATCAACCAATTCTAGTTCCAACAACATTATGTCTCCTACTACATCCCAAAAAAATGGAGTTCGAAATGAATTTCTAAATAATTCCTCTAATGTGACATATATATAATGGAATGAAAAATATTTTTATAATAAAATTAAACTAATGAATGATGTTGATCCCAAATTCCCTGTAAATCTATTTAATAAGCTCGAAGTATGTCTTTAAAGGTTAGAATCATCTCTCTGACCATCCAGGAGATTGAGGATAAAAATAAGTACATAAATTTAATTCCGTACCCAATGGCTTCTAAAGGACTTTCCAAATAATAGTTGTATATTTGAGATTACGTTTAGGTATAAAAGAATGATAAACTCTACATTACTTTACTATCACCTTGAGTTACATTTAAGAAAGATGATATAAATAAATTGTATCTGAAATGGTAATGAAATTAAAATATCTAGCTATTTAGGGAACAATATTTAAAATTTCATTATTACCTTTGTTTTTATTTGTCTATCCCACCAGGAAATCCATATATAAATTATTCTATTTCCATTCAAGAACTTGGAAAGGACAAATCATCTCCTTCAGTAATTTTCATTCTGTATTTACCTATTGAAAAGTCAAATATTTCATAGAAAATTCAACAATATCTCTTTTCATTTCATCACATAACCAATACTCCCAAATGTATCTAAAAAACATAGTGATTCAAGGATGAACCAAAAATGGGGAACTATGAGCTTCACTCAATTATTTTCTCTTTAAAATAGAATCAAAAGGAACACAATATCTTTTTCCAAATCTAATAACACCTCTTTCATCAACATTAAAGTCCTAAAAATTACTCTTCCTAACAAATTATAACATTTAATATAAAATATTATACTCATAAGGATATTTCTTAATTACTTATAATTAATATTAATATATTTACAACTAAAAATAAATAGATTAATTTTCTACTTGTACAGTTCATATGCCAAAATTAATCAAATCATTAACCAAAGGGTTATATTCAAAATATTACATGGTTAACATAACATTATCTTTCCAAACCAAATAACTAGATAATTTGTTATATTTTATAGGATGGTGATGAATAATGTATTCATAATCCTTAATTAGTTATATCCATATTTTCTACCACATGTTGAACTATTTTAGTGTGAATGTATACTTCAAAAAATTTTGATCATTACATATTTAACACTTTACTCCATATAAATTATGACTCTATTTTTTAAACAAATAACCACAATACTTAATTACAGATAATGAGTTTGATAAATAAACTACTAATTTTTACATTACTATGAAACATAATAAATTTCATGATCATTCTTACTCAAAAAACAACCATGTCTCTTCAATAAAGCATCATTGTAGAAGAAAAAATCAACATTCATAGAGGGAAGTTACAAAATTTGATCCTCTAGTAAACTTGTTTCTAGTTCCTTGAAATAAGTATCACACTCTTTAATATAGTTTCATTTAACTACTTTTCAAATTTACTTAGTTAGTTATCTATACAATTAAGAAAAATTTACAAAAAATAGATGGTAGTAATGCACTAATACAAGAAGACAACAAACCTCTATAAATGTTTTAGGTCATGAACTTTCTTCAACAACAGTAATTTTAGTAGGACCAATAGTTATTCTATATTTAGACATAATATTTCTAAGGGAATAAATTTATTACAACCAAAATTCACACGTAAAAATTCTTCCATATAGTTTCTATTCTTTTTAAGGTTTGAAAACAATCATTAGGTTTCTTTTATGATCCTAATGAATTTTAGAATATACCAATTTATAATTGATAAACACAAATAAAATCATATCAATAAATTTATTGAAAATATATATTCATAAGATCTTTGAATATAGTTGTAGAATTATATAACCCCCAAGGAATAACTATAAACACATAATTACCATATCTATTCTGAATTTCTATCTTTAGAAAATCTCCTTTTTATCACATTCAATTGATGGTATCCTAACTTGAGATTAATTATAAAAAAATGCTATTATCCCAAGAGTTGAAAAAAATCATCGATATGAGTAATGAAATGCATTTTATTAATATTTAGGTTATTAAAATATATAAAATCAATGTGAAGCCTCATTAATCCATCTGTATTTTGAAAAAATAAAATAAAATCACCCCATGAAGATATTCTAAGATAACAAAAAACTTTTACCATGAAATTCCGATATATAATTTTTTAATTAAAAAAATATCTACCTGAGTAATCTGATAGGGGGTTTTAAAATTTCATTAGTATTATGAACTAAGTAAATAGTAAATTAAACCTATCAATAAGCTATAATAGAAGGAAAATTTTCTGGAAATAAATCCACATATTCTTTTACAACTGGTAGATCACTACTATGAAAATTTTGATTCTTTTGAACAGTATGATATTTGTATCTTTCACAACCATGTTTAATCAGTTTATTATCTTCATTAAATATTGTAAAAGGTATTAAATAATTGAATATTAAATTATCAACTCTATAATCTATCATGTCAGGATAAATTTGTAACATTTGGGTTTTTGAGTTGGGTTGAAAACCTCTCATGTTTTGACCTTTTTAATTAGTGGGGGTAACTTTTTATATTTCAATGATTAGAACCAAATTAAGAGAGTTACTTCACTATTATATCATGTTTATGGATGGTTATAGAATATTAGAGGGTTACTTGGGTGTTTATAAGGGATTCGGTACCATCATAGTCCTAAGGGCCTAGTTTTTTGTCGAAGGTTTAGGCACACAGTTAGTGTAAATAGTGTGGCCTCTTCGAGCTGACTGTGTTTCCCAATTTTGAACTACCACATGGTTTGGAAAACCATGCTGTAGGGATGGATGACTTTCTGAAAATGTATTAATATTTTTTTTGATGAAACCCACATAGTTTTTCAAGTTGTATGGAGTAACCATGAAGACCAAGAGATTTGGGCACTAAGAGTCACACTTTTGTGAATCGTTTGGAAAAACATGTGAGTTAACCATGAGACCCCATTAAAGAGATGAATTTACATTTTTACCCACCTATCCTATTTATATTTTTTTCCTTTTATCATCTGACATGGTCACACATTGCATAAGGAGATCCTCTATTTCTTCCTTCTATTTAGGTATTGCTCCCCCTCTCTTATTTTATCTCTATTTCTTCCCCCATTATGTGCAATAGAACTGTAGCGGTAAGGATCTCCTCACACTTGAATCACTTATCCATTAATTTTTCCACATGGAGAACTAATTTCATTAGGTTAGTTTTTTCTTATTTTTATGGAATTTTATGGAATCATTTATTTCTTAAAAACTACTTCAAATTAGAAGATAATACCAGATGAGACTATGTCTACGAGTCCAAGGTAGGTGGTTCAAAGATTTCTCTATTTTTTCATAGACTTTTTGGGGGTGATTCTTTTAACGCACTATGGGGTATTAAAAATATGCCCTATTGGTTTATATTAAATTGACCATATGACCATTTTGGATGGATATATTCATTCCCTACCACTTTTCCATATGTGGGAGGATGGGTTTGGGGGTATCGACCAGCTGGGGTAGATAGGTCAGGGAGTGGTTTTGATTTAAATTGAATTGTTATTATGTTAATTATTTATTTAAATTGAAGTAAATTATATATATATATATAATTTCTTGTGATATACTATTGTGACTTATGGGGTTGGGACATACTCATAATGGGAGATTGATGTGGCTTGGCCGTCAAGAATGAGGTGATGTTGGTCATCTTGTTTGGATTGTCCTAGATTTTCATGGGTGGTTTTGTACATCAATTGGGTGTCATGGACATCAGTTAAGGTGTCAAGGTGGATGGGTTATGATTTAAGATTATCTTATTGAATGACACAGCCATCATACTTGAGTGAAATGGTCCTATGGGAATGGGGTTCCATTGTTTTAACACCCTGACCCTAGGAGCCCAGTGCCGGTGAATTATTTTAATACATTTGCATGATTACAAGGAATTAAATCTCAATAGACCAATCTGTTTAGAATTATTGTAAAATATATTACATTAATATTAAATTAAAATTCAAAACATAAAATACAACATAGATAATCCTTTGATAATTCCATTATTATCTTAGCTTAACCCAACATATCAATCACAATACACTTCCTGGAATCCTAGGAAAATAAAACATAAGAAAGGGGTGAGTAAAGATACTTAGTAAGGGTAAGAAAACAATAAAAGCTAGTATGAATAAATAATAATATACTATAAGGCAATATTTATAACTGAAACATAATCCCTTTAAATATAATCTTGATGAAAATATAGAGAATATAAATAATACCATATCAATTAATCATATCCATGGATATTCTACTAGTAAAATAATCACATGGAATATTCATAACTAATATCATAATGAGGGAACACATAATTATGAATATCTTCACTATTAATATATATCATCAAGATAGCTACTTTCATGATCTATCCTCGTGACTTTTTAAGTTTATTGGTAAAAACCCGTCTAATTTTTGTCAAGATCTATCCTCATAACAATCTAAAACTACTTGGAAAACAAACACGAAGGGATTTTTATCTACTAATTTCATCTCATCAGAACAACTAATGTAATGAAGGGATATATTAGACCTCACCTTTCACTTACTAGGTCCATTTTATTCCACTTATGAAAGAGGTGAAACATAACATAAACATTCATATTAAAACTAGCATACGAAATGTTAGTACATTAACAATAAACTATGAATGGTATAAAAGTATAACATCAATAGTCAAACATATCATACACCCTTCAACACAATTTAAAATATTTATCATAATAAATCAGTCTTAATTAACCATAAAATCGAGTAAAGGATGTTGACATAGATGAAATTAATCTAATAAAACCCATAAAACTCTTTGAGAGAAATATCCACTTTTTTACTTTGAAAAAAGTTATGTATTTATAAAAGAAAAAAATGTTTTAAAAATAACATTGTAATATTTTCGGTGAATATTCAAAACATTAAGGTGTCATGATGTTGAAAATAGTTGATTGTGCTGTATAAGTTAAAAAACATTATTTTCTTCATTTTTCAAAAAGGTCATAAAGTACCTTGTTTCGAAAGCCACTAAAAGATTCTTTTCAAAACATTTTATAAAAATTCAAAAATGGGTATAAATTTATTGAAACAATTTTCTAGGAATGGTAATAATATTTTGAAATATATTTTTGAGAAACATGTGCATTGATGATAAATATATCATAGTATATACTAACATATAAACAACAATAGATAATAACAAGATTGTGAAATTAACCCTAACCTTGTACTTTTCATTAGTGAAGGGTGTTTTAAACTCTTTTACAATATTTAAGTAATGATATTAACTTATACCAAAACCATATACATATTTATGATATCATATATGACCCTCTTTATCATTTAGTTAATAATATTTCAATATTATTATTGTTTTAAGTGTTAACAGCTTCATTTTCCCAAGTATGCTTTGTCGTGTTAGTCATGTTTCTTATAAATTGGATATATTTTATTCATATCCATAATGATATAAAGTTCATAAATATTATATTTACTCATAAAATTAATTTTATAATCAATCTTGAATGGTTAACATGGGGAACAAATCTCACCACATCATGGAGACGGTAGGTCGTATGTATGCATGAGCGACAATATCATTCTCTTGATGATTAAATGGTATGTAATTTATTGGTATATTAATTATAAAGAGTAATTTTCATGTTATATAAATCATTTAAATCCATAATAATCATAATTACACCCATTTAAATAATATAGTGTTGAATAGAAAATTACACCACTGTGTGGAGACGGTAAGTCGTACGTACACACGCATGGTGATTTTGTTATTAGTAGAATGGATTAAATATAGAATATGATTTTCATATAACTATAATAACATCTAAGAATGTATAATTTTATGTATTTATTATTTTATTATGGAAAGAACATAGAAATAGGATGTACAAGAATAAAATAACTTTGAAATTGGTGATTAAATAATTACCTTTTTTCGGGTATCTCATTTTGATTTGCACAAAAGGACTCATTATGAAGGCTTTATTACCAATGTGTGACCTCTATTATTAAATGATGGATTTTTTTAGAAAAATAATTCAGGTTTTGGTCGATTAAAATGGATTTAGAGGTGTGAATAAAAGTTAAGTAGAAGTGCCCTTTTATAAGAGAGGTGACGGGCTCTTTTAGAAGATCTTAAAATATTATTTTATTATAAATTTATATTTAGATTATAATAGATCAAAAGTGATTCATTTAGAGGATAATATGAGTATGGGCCTAAATAATCTCAAAAAATAGCCTTTATACATGTTTAGATCATAAAATTGACCTTATCTTTTAGATTTAACCCTTAGTTAAATAGTTTAACTCTTACCATGGCTTCTTGTATTTTTACTCTACATGGTTAATATAGTTACTATAAAATAAAAAGAGAACCTAAAGTGGATAATTTATGAACATTTTGTCACTATCCAAGTTATTTTCCTAAATCTAATATTTTTATGACTTTTATATCATTTAATAGAATAGTATTTATTTTAAAATCTCATTTACGTCAATTTTGACACTATTTAATACATAATATTTTTTAGTCATAAAAATTTGATTGCTTTGAAAAAAATTAACCAACTCAATAAAAACATGTCATATTCATCTATAAAATTCATGGATGTCATAAAATATATCAAATAATATTTATATTTCTATTTATAATATCATTTATTTGATTATTTTATTAATAACTCTATTATTGAATCATAAATGTGTCATAATAAAATTTAATTATTTAATACCTTAAAAATAAAAATAAATAACCCTGGGGTAGGAAATATTATTAATTTTTAATTACTATTTATAGTATAATATATCACTTATATAACCCCATATAAAAAAAATTTAGTAATAAGAGTCATGTTTATGATATTTTTACCTTTACCTAAAATTAAATATTATAAATGTATTAATCACACCCCAGTGGATTAAAAAGGGAAAACGTTCTACCCATAGATTTTCTTGGTCAAAAATGAAACATTCAATATGGTTATGACAACTGTTAGGGTAATTTTATATTATTATAAAATTATTTTTACCAATAATAACTTAATTTAAATTTAACTGTGGTAAATAAAATTCAAAAGTTACCATTAAAAAAATTATTTTAATAATATTATACAACATTTTTCATCTTTATTAAACCCATGTTTGTCTAATTTTTGAAATTCAATTCACAGAAGCTGTAAAATTACATTTAATGTTAATCTGCAAATGTGGCTAGAAGGCATATAAAATGACGTGAAAAATGATCAATGCAATGTAATTATATTATAAAAATTGATACCAATGAACTAAATTGGATTAATATATGTATTATTTATCTATTATGACATTCAAACAAATTTCTATTAATATATTTATTTAAATGAAAATTCCAATTTTTAAACAATAATACAGTCTTTTTTACTATTCATCAAAAATTAAGACCTTTCAAAAAATTAACAAAATATCACACTATGATAATTTTGATATTATGAATTCAAAAATGAATTATATTTTACCAAATTTAATTTCTTATAGTTCATAAAATTAATTTTATTATTGTTCACAAAATCACAATAAAAAAGTAGTTCCTTAATAAAAATATTATTTCTAATCATATAACTATTTTTCCAAAACATATATATTTCATTATAAATATTTTTTATTTATGTGAAAAAATTATAAATAACACTTAAAAATTATTTATTACTATTTAAATTACTAAATTAAATGGATATGTTATAAATATATCATTTAAATAATTATAATACAAAATTGTTGTTTCGCAGAAACTCAATCTTGTATGTAACGCAAGCCAAGTCAATGTTTCATGAAACAAAATCTATTGAAGATAATGTACCATAAAATATTGGGTTGTTACATTCTCCCCTCCATCAATAAATTTTATCCTCACAATTTATCCTTGGATCAAATACTATGGGTTGGACTTTTCAAAATATATTTTTTGAAATACCACATCGAAAAATGGATTAATGAGACCTCCTTTTTAAAATAAAAAAATGGAAGTATGAAGGTCACCATAGATAACTCATACTAGGGTTACATATATGAAAACGTGGATATAGAAGATAAATCTAACCATCAATTTTTGATATAGAGTGGCAGAGAACATGGCCAGGAAAAAGTTGACATTTACCAAGCTAGAAGTCAAGGATGATCTAAGGGACCGTTGGATTCATCTGAAAAAAGTACTGGGAAAACATTTTTTGTTTTAAATCACATACCTAATGTTAAAGAATTAATTACTTCATATGATAAGAATAAAATGAAGAATAATTACTTGACAAGTAAATTTCCATCCTTTAACTAATTTTACCACAAACTCACCTCTCTTTAAAAGATAATGAAACTCAAAAATATTATATTTATCCTAATCATATTAAGTTCAAAAAATGAATTTATAATTTTTATTTCAGAACATTTAAAAAAATATGTTATACAAAACAAGACATCATGTATGCCAGTGGTAGGTGATAAAACATTGTTGCACTTCGGTTGTGGGTTCGATTCTCGTAGCCTTGTCCAACATGATGGGTTGGCACCTGACCTTCGGGTTGTGCTTTTCTTTAAAAAATATTTTTATAACATTAAAAAAATGACCTTAAAAAATATTATCCAATTTCAAACTTAATCCATTCCAACCTTTAGGCTTATCCAAAATACTTTTATCCAAACTCACAGTCCAAAAAATTATAAGGAAAGTCACATAACATAATTCAGATATTTTTTCACATAACAATAATGTGAATACCTTCATCATGTATTGTCTTAAAACATGGTAATACTCTGAACTACCATAAAACCCTATTTTAATATGTTCATGCTTCTCTATTCCTTATGTAAAACATAGAATATTATATATACTTCTTAAATCCAAAAATGTTTTGAACTCAAACAATGACGGAAAAAACCATTAATTAGTTCCAAGGTAGTTGATAATATCTAATATACTTTATACAAATAAATCAACTATTAATTTTCTCAGTATCAGAAACATATTAACAGTTATCTTTCCCCAACCATATATTTTCCAAAATATTTAACTTGAAACTTTGTCACATTTCATGGTATCATACAATCTCAAATCCCTAATTAAAGAGTACAATAGTACATTCTATATATACTCCATAATTATTATAACCATTACATTGCTAATAAAATATTCAAATTATATAACTCTTAAATCCCCAAAACACAAATACATTAATTATCCGGGTTTGACTGTAGTAAGAGCATAAGCTTGACCTTGACCCCTTTGATTTTTTTAAGCTATATTTCCTTAATGACTAGAAAATTTATTTTCATAGTACCCCATTTCGCTATAATTGAAACACTAGATATCAATCTTTTCTTTCTTAATTTTCCATTATTTTTTCCGATGACCCTTTTCTTCACACTTATAACAAACAGCCAATCCGGTCAAGCGCTTATTAGGGTGATTCTTTACATAATTATCACAAGTTGGAAAATCCTTATTTCCCTTCTTTCTTATATATGTCTCCTACTCCAATATCCTCTTCATCTCTTTCTTTCCCTTAAAGTCATAATAATTAGATAATTCCTTTCTATCTTGATATATCATGATACTATATCTTCATATAAAGATAAATATTATGAGACCAGTGCTCATTGGATGAATGGTTTTAACCTATATATGAATCAATCAATATTACTTCTTGGGTTATGTATGTAGTCTCTTGAATTTATTCCTATCCTTGAAAATTTAGCTTTATACTTTGAAACATTCTCATCCTCCTTCTTCCTCAGACTCAGAAATTTCCTCTCCATGTTATCTCGCAGATCATGAGGAAAGTAATTTTCTAAAAAATGTTTTTTAAACTCCCACTATTCTATATTTTATACTAATTCTTCCTCATTTGTGTTTATAATTAATAACCACCATTGATATTCATATCATGAGAGATGATAAACTACAACGACATCTTTCTCCCTTCTATTACTTCCTAGAGCAAGAAATATTTTCTCTTAGGAGCTTATGCATTTCTTAGATACAAATGTATTTCTAGTCCCACTAAATGATAGAGGTTATTGTCTCATGATTAAGTATAACATTTATCCTCCATGTTGGGGATCAAGCTACTCCATACAAGTAATGTTATTATTCATAACCTATGTTAGTTATCCCAATATGGTTATAAGTTGTTCAGAACCAGTTGCAGCTCCTGCTCTAACATCATTATCTTACATATGAGTGAAATCCCTACATGGATTACATGAACTGATATAATTTCCATTTCCTCAACTAGGCTCCATTTCTAAATAATGTAATATACTATATTAGGTTATGAATCATAATTCATAATTCCAAACATGTAAAATAAATAACCTAAATTGAAAATTTTATGCATATCTAATGTCATAGTCATAAAAATGGTTTCTCTAGGGAAATATTTACTTTTAAATAATTCATAATGATTTTTTAAAGAAAATATGAATTATTTTAAGCATATCCCTCAGGAGTGTCAAACCAGGAGAAAAGTAAGTCTTATTATCATGTACCTGCTTTCCCTGATTCAAGACCAGAACACCTTTTCAGTGTTTTTACTCCAAGGTACATTTGTTCCAGAACCACACACACCTGTAGTATCTAGACATGGATGTATTTTCTAGGAATACCCACATAATTTATACATTAGAAAAAACATTTAGGATGTTCCTCTATTCTTATCCAAAAGTTTTTTGTTAGGGTTATATTCCCTAGTCTATGTTTTATAAAAATATTTCGAAGGTTAATTCTAAACTTCCTCCAATACTAATTTTAATGCCCTGGCCCAAGGAGCTTGGAGTTGGTGAATTGTTTTAATACATTGGTATGATTAACAGGAAATAAATCTTGAATGATTAATTAGTTTATAGTATTGGAAAATATATTGCATTCATCTTACATTACAATTCAAAACATAAAATACAACAAAGATTATCTTTTGACAACTCCATTATTCTCCTAGTTTAACCATGCATATCAATCATAATACACTTCATGGAATCTTGGTAAAATACAACATAAGAAAGAAATGATCATAGATGATCAATAATGGTAAGAATACAATGGAAGATAATATGAATAAATAATCATAAATATTAAGGCAAGATGTATAGTGAATCAAAATCCCATTAAATATAATCTTGATAAAGGTATGGTAAAAATAAATAATACCATATCAAATAACCATAACCATAGATATTCTTTGATTCAAATTGTCATATGGAATATACATAACTAATAACATAATGACGGAATTCATAATTTTATATATCTACACTATCAATATATATCCTCAAGATAGAAACATTCATGATTTATCCTCATGAAAATTTGAGTTTGTGGGTAGAATCCTATCTGATTTGTGTTAAGATAAATCCTTTTGACAATATAAAACTGCATGGAAAACAAATATGAAGGGTTTTTCTCCAAAATATTTCATCTCATGAGACCTACCGAATCATCTATGGGATATAGAGGGCCCCGCTAATCACTTACTATGTCCAATCCATTCTTCTTATAAATGGTGAAAAACATAACATAAACATTCATATTAAACCTAGCATATGAAATATTAATACATTAACCATAAACCAAGAATAGTATAAAAATATCACATCTATAGTCAAACATATCATAAACCCTTCAATAAAATATGGAAGATTGTATCATATTAAATCAATCTCAATTAATCATAAAATCTAACAATGGATTTTTACATAGATGAAAGTAATATTATAAAGTCATTAAAACTCTTTGAGAGAAATATACCTTTTTTACTTTCAAAAAGTCATGTATTTAAAAAAAACGTTTCTTCTAAAAATAATAATATAATAGTGTAGGTAAATATTCAAAACATTAAGTTTTCATGACGACAGAAATAGTTTCTTGCACCGTATAAGTTAAAAAAACATGTTTTCCATAATTTGTCAAAAAGGTTATAAAGTACATTGTTTGGAAAACCACCAAAATATTCCTTTCAAAACATTTTATAAAAATTATATCATGGGTATAAATGTCTTTAAAAATTTCAATGAATAGTAATAATATTTTGGAATACATTTTTATGAAACATGGGCATTGATGATAAATATGTCCCATAAGATACTTACATATAAACAGCCGCGGATAATAATGAGATTAAGAAATTAACCCTTTCATTGTAATTTCCATTATTAAAGGGTGTTTTAACCTCTTTTATAATGATTAATGTATGTTATTAAATTATAAAATAACCATATACATATTTATAATATCATATATGACCCTCTTTTAACATTTTGTTAGTAATATTTCAGTATTACCATTGTTTTGGGTGTTAACTACTTTATATTCCCATGCATGCTTTGTTGTGTATGACATGTTTATTATGCATAGGACGTATTTGATTCATATAAATAATGATATTAAGTTCTTAAATATTATATTTTCTCATCAAATTAATTGTATAATCAATATTTAATGGTTAATATAGGGAAAGAATCTCACCGCATCGTGGAGACGGTAGGTCGTACGTACGCATGAGCGATAATATCATTCTCTTGATGGTTAAATGGTATGTAATTGGACGGTATATTAATTATAATGAGTCATTATCATGTTATATTGATTATCTAAATCCATTATACTCATCATTATACCCATCCAAATAATGTAGTGTTGAAT
Organism: Viscum album; assembly: GCA_963277665.1. Classification (NCBI taxonomy): domain Eukaryota; kingdom Viridiplantae; phylum Streptophyta; class Magnoliopsida; order Santalales; family Viscaceae; genus Viscum; species Viscum album. The sequence goes on along the minus strand of OY728133.1, from coordinate 714,357,791 downwards.
AGAAAGTTACACCACGGTATGGAGACGGTAAGTCGTATGTATGAATGCATGGTGATATTGTTATTCATAGGATGGAAAAAATAAGTAATATAGTTTTAATATAATTATAATAATATCTCAGAATCTATAAGGTGATGGATTTATTGTTTTAGTATGGAAATAACATAGAAAGAGGAAGTAAAATAAGAAAATAACATTGAAAGTGGTGATAAAACAATGACATTATTTCAGGTATCTCCTTTTTATTTTCACAAAGGACTCCTTTGGTCATTGTTTTTTCCAAATTGTGGCCCCTAATATTAATTGAGGAAATTTGGGATAAGAATTGGGCTTATTTTGGCCGATCCAAATGGATTTGGAGGTGTTAATTAAATATAAATGGAAGACCCCTTTTATAAGAGAGGTGAGGGCCACTTTTTCAAGATCTTATAATATTAATTTATTATAAATTTATTTTCACTTTCTAACAGCTCCCAAGTGATTTAATTCTAGGATAAGATATGTATGGGTCTAAAAAATCTCAATTAATAGGTTTTAGACTTGTTTAGGTCATGAAATTAACTTTATCTTCTAGATTTAACCCTTAGTTAAATAGTTTAACTCATATTGTGTCTTCTTGTATTTTTACACTACATGGTTAATATAGAAACTATAAAACTATAATCAAACATAAGGTTTATAATTTATAAAAAAAATATAATTATAAATTTTATTTTTCTGAATCTTATATTTTTAGGACTTTTATATCATTTAATAGAATAATAGTTATTTTAAAATCACATTTATGTTCATTTTGACGCTATTCAATACTTTATTTTTGTTGAAGTCATAAAATCATGATTATTTTGAAAAAAATGAATTAAATCTATTGTAAAATTTAATATTCATCCCTAAAATTCATGTATGGCATCAGATATTTCAAATAATATTTATTTTAATATTTATAATATCATTTATTTTATTATTTTCTCAACAACTCTATTATTACATCATCATTGTGTCATAATTAAATTAAACTATTTAATTACTAATAATTACAAATAAATAAATGTGATGTATGAAATATTTTTATATTCCTAGTTACTATTTATAGTATAATAGATTGCTAATTTAACCAATAATAAAATTGTTTTAGTAATAAGATTCATGTTTATGATATTTTTATCAATATTTAAAATTAAATGTTATAAATGTCTTAATCACACCCAAGTGGCTTCTAAAGGCCAAAGGTTCTAACCAAGTATTTTATTTTTCATCCATGTATCATCCAACAAGGTTAGGACAAGTGTTACGGTAATTTTATATTATTATAATATTATTTTTACCTTTAATTAAATAATTTACCTATAACAATGGTAAATAAAATTAAAAAGTTATTATTCAACAAAATTATTTTGATCATATTAGACCAAATTTTTTACCCTAATTGTAACCATGTATGTCGGATTTTTCATATTCAAATCATAGAAGTGGTAAAATTACGTTTAATGCTAATCTGCAAATGTGGCTAGAATGTGGGTAAGAAGACGTGAACAATGTTCAATGAATTTTTATATCTAATTATATTATAAAAAATTATACCAGTGACCTAAATTTGGTTAATATATGTATTATTTATATAATGTGACTTAAAACCAATTTAAATTAAAATAATTATTTAAATGAAGAATTCAGTTTTTAAACAATAATGCAGTGTTTTTCACTACTCATCGAAAATTGATACTTTTCAGAAAACTACTAGAATTTCACCATAATATAATGTTGATATTATGAATTCAAAAATGAAGTCTATTTTACCAAATTAAATTTCTAGGAGATTCTAAAATTATTTTTTATTTTTGTTCACAAAGGGATATAAAGAGTAGTTCTTTTATGAAAATAGTATTTCTAAACAAAAAACTATTTTTTTGAAACTTATATAATTCATTATAAATTTGTTTTATTTATGTTAAAAATTTATAAATAACACGTAAAAATTGTTTATTACTATTTATATTACAATATTTAATGGATAGAATATAATTATATCATTTAAATAATTATAATGCTAAAGTGTTGTTTTGTAGAAACTCAATCTTGTGTGTAACACAAGCTAAGTCAATGTTGCATGAAACACAAGCTATTAAAGATAACATACAATGAAATGTTGGGGTGTTACAATAGTTAGTGTGGATTTGGGAGTAAATTAGTGATTTCCACTCACTATAATGGCCATAGATCTGATTGGATTCATGTCCACATTAGTAGACTCAATGATAAAGTTGTTTTGACCACTCGTGTGGGTAGAGGCCCTCGATAAAGCCACTTAGAAAAAATATTTGGGGGTGATTATCATATAAATACACAAGGAAGGTGAGGATCCTTCGATGGATATCGATGAGGCTATCAGTTTGGGTGTGAGGCTTATCGTATTAAAGATGTTGGGCCTGGATTATTTTGGCAGGATATAGGTCATCATTCCTTGAGATGTTGTGATATGTGGAGATAGTTTTTTTATTTTAGGATAGATATCATTTTGCATTCATATTTTAGGCATCGACCTAGTGAGTTCTTTTGAGAAGGGGTCCAAGGAACCAAGTATTTTTTGTTGGGCATGCCTTCGAGATGTTGTTGATTTATTTGAGAAATCAGGTGTTCAAATGCATGAGTTTCAAGTTTCTTATTTGGAGGTGGAACCCAATGGTTCGCCTGGGTTATTTGATATCAAAGGATACCTTGGGAAATGGGCATGGGATCCTATGCTCTATATATATATTGGCATTTTCCAAGGTAGGTAATTTCTTCTTCGTGCCTTATGATCACCAATAAATCCTTTGTTTAACTAAATTTCATTTAGTTTCACTCTTTACTTTTATTTTTACACACCTTCTTAATAACTTATGTTGGTTACACACAATTTGTTGTTTTTCTATTAAGATTGGTTATCACACCCAACACAGGGCCTTCAAGATATGTATAGATTTATGTTGTTTTATTTAAGTAAGGTTTTGGGCTCTGGTGTTGAATCCAGTTGAGTTGGCATGGATATTTGAAGATTATGTTGAGGTCATTCCTAGTTGGAGTTTTATTTTTGGTTTATTTTTTGGTTTTAGCATGATACTTTGTATATGTATATACTATTGGAGAACCATTGGAGACCCTTTGTGTATATTGACTTGTATGACCTGTTATGAATTGGATGCATGTTTTCTGTAGTTTAAATAAGTGGTATGCTAGAATATTGATTTATTTGTGATATTATTGATTAGTTATGGATATATAGTCTACTGAAATTAACTGTGCTGCTACCATTGTTGGGTCCAGTTCGAGTCTTCCGAGTCCTTATTTCTATTTCCTGTTAAATATATTTATGCTTGTACCGATATAATTATCCCTTCTTTGAGTGTATAGCCTCCCCACTTTCCTTATTTACACCCTCACTGCTACTCAAAACCCTTTAGTTTTGGGGGATATGGGCCTAAGGCCCATGTCACCTAGCTCGATAACACTATTTGGGTGGATAATCGGGCTAGGGATGATAAAAATTGGTATCAGAGCATTTCTTAAATAAGATTTAGTAGTAGTATTTTCATGGATACTAAAGAGACTGATATTTCTTTTCTTGTTATTTTTTTCTACTCTTTCTATTTGGTATATGGTAAGAATTGGATTTATAGTTTGTTCTTGAGTTCCTACAGCCCCATGTACTAGGTATTTACCATGTTACTATGGGTGGAAAAAATAATTCTAGTTTTTCTTATTATACAGTTGGTTTGATTTCCATATACAATAGATTTTTTGAAATTTTAATTTTCGTTGGTTGTGATGTGTGGCCTTAACTTGGTATGGAAAGGGATAATATGGAACCTTGGATTGTTATGACAAGGAATTATATTTTTATCCTTGGTTAGGTAATGCAAGGTGTGTTTGTCATAAATGTTTATTCTATTGATTAGGAACATATTATGGTGTTTTATATTGAATATGAAAGTGCCAGTAATATAAAATTTCCTTGTAAAATATGATGTTCTTTTAACATGAACTGTATATGTGTTGTGATATAGATAAAATTTATTATGCTATGTGATATAGGCCTCTATCTTATAGAAGAAGTTGTTTATTATAAAATTTGGTGATGTTGATCACAAGGTTGGGAAATGAGGCCATCGGTTTGAGGTGATGTGATCATTAGGATGGGCATGGAATGAGGAATATTGATACATGGCTATGTTGAGGGTGGGTAAGGAGGCTATGAGTCCATGATCCTGTGAGGCTTGGTTGTTATAGGAAAGGGTAAGGGTAGTGAGGATGCACTGCTCGGTACTGCTTTCCCTATCTGGGTTTTATATGTATGTATGTTTTATTTTGGTTGTCTTACCATGTTGGTGGTATTAATATGGTTTCTCCTAGATGAATGGAGTATCAGGAGAGTGATGATAGGGTTCCATTATTTTATGAGAATTTTTATACACATTAGGGTCAAGTAGAGTGGGTATCGGCTTAGGGTCAGGCTTAAACATGGGTTTGGGCTCATGGAAAGGTTCCAGTGTAGGTGTGGCAACTACCAGATCTTACTGCTTTTGGGAATTTGCTTGACAACCATCTCTAAGTGATCCCAGTGAATGTGATCTATGGGATAGAAAAGGTTCTTAGGGATTTGATCCATTTATGGGATATCCTACTTGAGAGTTCTAGTCACATCACACACTACTTTTTCAGGGTGAGAGTGGTCTACTGTGGGTTGAGAATTTGATCAGTTTGATGTAGATGATTTTCACGTATTTAGATATTCCTCTAGGTTATAGGGTTAAATTGGACACCTACATACTCAGAGAACCAAAAAATAATTGGTGGGATGCACAGGTGAAGGTGAGAAGATACTAGGGACTGTCCTCAAAGGATTTTGAGGCATGGTTCATTAAGAATTTGTTTTTGGAGATGTTGTGGGAAGAAAGGAATTGGTAGTTCTTGAGCCTTTAGTAGGGTGACATATTCTTCATGGAATATGCAGCAGTATTCCATGAATATTCAATATTTTCACTAGGCATGGTGTTTGATGAAACCTCTAGGGTGAGTCTCGTCAAGGATGGGTTATCGTACACCAATCAGGTTTTGGTAAACATCTTCTTGTTGCCATTGTTCTTAGAGGCAGTGAACCGAGTGCTCATAGCCAAGGGGAATTTGAAGAATATATCTTCCTAGAGTCAGGAAGTGGATTTAGGCGATTTCAGTGTTTAAACATTAGATATCTGGAAGAAAGGTCAAGATTATTATTACTATAGAGTTCATGCAAAGGAATTATCCATAACTCTTCAGAGTGGTTCATCTATGGGTTTCAATCAATGTGGGAATATAAGACATGTTCAAACTCAATGTGAGAAATCTCGAAAGGAGTGTCATGAATGTGTACCTATCGAGAATCTCAAGAGGTTTTGTAAGAATGATTCTTGTAAATGCTGCATTTAGGGACCTGGGAAGACTCAGACTTCTGATTTCAGTTTGGTATTGTCACCAGGTGAGGGTTATCGAGCTTCAGCTGCATGCGGAGGTCACGAACAAGATAGGGAGACCCATTAGTGGGGTCAGTTTTCTATCACTAGTGTATCACTATAGGGGGGTCAAGCTTATGGAAGTTGATCTTTAGGTTAGGTGCATGTCGTGGAGATTCTAGGGTCTGAGTAGGATGGCAAGCAAATGATAGTCAGATGTAAACCATGGTGGTAGTAATGTTTTTTTGTTTTGTTTTGGCATGGGTTATTGATGAAAGTTTTTTTGGATACACAAGGTACACAGGTTATGTAAATGGACTATCCAAGAACTAATATATAGGTTGGGAACATTTTTTGTTTTATATATATGTGTGTGTGTGTCTGAGAGAGATATAGAGGTTCATGGAACAAAGATCTATTTTGAGCACCGTGGGTGTGTGAATTATTATGGTGCTTGGCACTGAGGCATCTTTAGATATGGTATTTTATTGAGGTGTGATGAATCTGTCCATTTATACAATGGGGACTTGATTAATGTGGATAGAATCTGGGCACTATTATAGTATGTTCCTTGATTGAGGTGCAAGGCACTAAGACTTGTTTTGGGAATCTATTGAGATGGAGGGCCTCATTAGAATCCATGTGAACCATGGGTGCAATGCAGGAATAAATTCAATGTGGGACTTTGAGGGGTTTCTGGAATGGCATGGGAGCACATGATGAGGTGTGGGAGTGATGATGTATCAGGGGAGGACCTTTGAGTCAGGGAATTGTTTGATGGACCATTTCTTGATTTGATTTTTGGTCAGGTTGAGACTGAGGTAGGTCACTCCTAAAGTGGGGAGCCCTGTTGAGTTGGTTGACATATTCCCCTGAGACTAGGGTAGTCTAGGTTAGTTTAAACAATATTGGTATGTTTGGTACCATCTCTATGTTTTGTTTGATATCTCGATGATGAGCTATGTTAAAGTGGTGAAATTGTAAAGTCTGAGGTTTTGGAGTTGGGATGAAAAAACCTCACCCATTTTGATCTTTTAAATTAGTGGGGGTGTATTTTTATTTTTTGATTATTGGAAAAAAAATTAGAGAGTTCTTTAGTCCTTATATCAAGTTTTTTTTATGGTTCTAGAGGCTTTGAGAGTGCCTTGGGTGTTTGGAATGTCTTCAGGAGCATCAAAGGCCTAAAGGACTAGTTTTGAAGTTTTAGGTTGAGGTATAGGATTAGTTGAAACCATGCAGTCACTTCCATCTAATCATGCGGCTCTAGATCATTTGTAAGTGGGTGTCTCATAGTTTTCACATGGTTTAGAAAACCATGTAAGTAAACCGTTCGGCCCCATTAAAAATGTGAAACTCTGTTTTTACCCTCCACTTCCATTTCACTTTTCCTCAATTTTCTCTTTTGGATTGGTTACACCTTTTACATTAGCTACTCTTTTTATTATTTATATCCATGGATTAATCCTCCTCCCTTGTTTTACATCTATTTATTCCATCATTAGGTGCAATAGAAACGTATCAGTAAGTCGCTCCTCCTTTTATTCTTTCTATCCACAGATTAATCCTCCTTCCTATTTCCATTTTGTTCGATGGAATCATAAATTTCTTCCAAAATGATTCAAGTTATATGATAATATAGTATGTGCCTATGTCTATGAGTTCAAGGTAGGTGGTTCATATATTTCTTTGTGTTTTCATGGACTTTTTTGGGCATGAATTTTAGCTCGCCATTGGGTATTGTAGTGATACCATGTTGCATGGAATTAAATTGACTATATAACCATGTGGGGTGCCTCCATGAATACCTTTCCCCTTTTCAATATGTGTGACATTAACTTATAGGTCTTCGACCATGTTGGGTAGTTAGATCGGTTTGGGGTTTCTATTTAAATTGAATTGTTATTAAGTGAATTTTTTATTTAATGATAAGTAAATTATATAAATATGTATTTGATTGGGATATACTACTGTGACCCATGGGGTGGTGATGGGATTGGACCAAGGTATTGATTTTCCTTGGCCATTAGGATTGAGGCAACATTAGTCATCTGATTGGGATTAGCCCAAACATAATTGGGTAGTTTTTACCATCGGTTGGGTATCATGGATAACAGTTTAGGTGTAAAATCCATCAGGTTATAATAAAGGGTCTTATTATTGGATGGAATGTCCATTAGACATTAGTGACACGATAAAAGTGGCACAAGGTTCTTGAGTTGGTGTGTCTTATGTATGAAATCGGTGATTTCGGATCACCTATGATGGCCAAAACATATATTAGAGTTGTGTGGGCACATGTTGACTCAGTGATGAGGTTTCTTTTTCCACTCATGTGGTTAAAGGCCCCCAGTAGTATAGAATGTGAAATTATGTTGGGGTTGCTTTTCATATAGAGCTATATCGATGGAGATGAGCCTTCAGTGGAGAGTGATTAGACTATCAGATAGGGGCTGAGGATCATCATATTGAGGACATTGGGCCTAAATTATTTTTGGAGTATGGAGATCACTGTTCCTCAAAACGTTTTGTTATGAGATGAAAATGATTTTATTTGAGGACATATTTCTTTGTGCCTTTGGTTTCTGAGCTTCAATCCAATGAGTTCTTTGAGTAGGGGTTTGAGGAACCAGCTAATTTTTCTTGGGAATTCTTTCATGACATAGGTGATTTTTTGGGGCATGAGGTATTATGAGGAACGATGTGGTAGGTTTCTTATTTGGAGTTTGAACCTGAGGGTTCACCTGGGCTATTTTATATCAGTGGTTACCATGGTCCATGTTCTATGGATCCCCTCTATAGATATTTTGGTTATTTCCAAGCTAGGTAAAAGCTTCCTGGTGGCTGTTGAGCACCATGAAATATTTTTTTAATTAAATTGAATTTAGTTACTCTAATTATTTTTATATTAGAAACCTACTTGAACATTTATGTTGTTAGACACACATGGGTTGTATCATATAGATACTCATTCTCACACCCTACATGGTCCCTTTGGTATGTGTGTAGCCTTTATGTTGTTCTGTTCAAGTAAGGGTTCAGGCTCTCGCACTAGATCCATGTCGAGTTTTTTTTATGATGGAATGGGAGTTTGGGTCATTCCTAGTTAGAGTTTCCTTTTTTGTTTATTTTTCTATTTCATAATTCTTATTTTCGTATGTATATACCATTGTTCATCTATTAGAGACCCTTTCTATATATTTTCTTTTATGTCATGTTAGGTATTGGATAAATTTTTTCACAGTTTCTATAAGTGGAATGTTGGAATGTTTATTTATTTCCACTACTATTATTAAGTTATTCTTCCACTATTTTTTCGTATTGATTGTGCTTCATCCATTGGGGGTATTATTCGAGTCACCTAAGTATTTATTTTCTCTTCATGTTAAAAATATATATACTCATACCAATATTATTATCACTTACATGAGGGTATATGCTCCCTATATTCCCTCTTTACACCCTCGCTGCTTGTCGGCAGCCATTTCCATATGGTGAGGTACGCATAAGGTTTGTGGAACTTGGACAGATAGTACTATTTGGGTGGATAATCTAGTTGGTCATGCTAAAAAATTTAAATTGAATCCATAACCAAAAGTAAAATCAATCCCTACTATGGGTAGTAAAATAATATTTATAGAGAAGTCTATCCCACAGAAAACCATAGAATTTTTCTTATAAATCTTGGTTTCTTTAATATTTCCACTAAATGTTTTTACCAAATGTTTTATCTTATTTATATATGGTGATATTACCATTTTAGATGAAACTTTCTCAGAAATGAAGGAATTTAAAGATCCAGGGTCAAACATGGATTTTGAATAGTTTGAATAAACAAGGAACATTCCTATAATTACTTCATTTGATTTCCCAACATCAACCATAGTAGAAGCAAATGATTTTTCCACACCTTTTTTCCAATCTTTATTATTTCCACCTTGAGTAACTAACTTTGGAAAAAAGTTTTCATAATTTCTCAAATCATTAAAATTTTAAGATATCACTATTTTCTAGCTCTGTGTTACCCCATCCTTTGATAAAGTTTGAATATTACATTTAAAGTCAAGATCCCAATCACCAAAACAACCACACAGGAATCACATTATAGATCGTTTAAATTGGTATATATATAAAATTTTACTAAATTTGGTGCTTGTTGTGAGTTTCCCTATATATTGTTTTTGTTGATTGCTTCATTGTTGCCTTTTACATGGATGGTTTCATAACCTTTTGATCTCGGGGAACATAACTGTCAAAAAATATTATCTAATATTTCTTAGAAGAAAAAAATATTTATCATAACTTTTAAATTAGAATCTATAAAAATATCTTTTCAAGCGTATTTTTAATCAATTATAAATTCTATTAATTTTACTTTCAATGTCTCGAATAAAATTTTTGTATAACTGGTCAATCTTATAAAATTTTCTTCATATTATGCTACGAAATCATCATTTTTTACCTCTATTCCACAAATGTTTTCTCAATCATGAGTGGGAAATGTTTAGCGAAATATTTATCCATAAAAATATTCTTAAATGTTTCACATTAAATAAAATAAATGTTATATCTATCTAATATTCTTAACCAATGAACGTCATCGATCAGCTTCACCTTTAAATGATAAATGGAAAGAGGTACATTTTTACATTATCAACATTACTTGACGTCAAATATATTTTACAAAATCATTAATCCATCCTTTGGGTACCATTGAATTTGATGTTCTACAAAAATATGAAGGGTGTTGTTTCATGAAATTATTAACAATAAACATATTTTTTGTTTTAAATTTCTTTTCTCGCTAACATGGATTTAACCACCATTTATTTATTAGGTAAACTAGGAAATCACTATAATTAAATGTCATGATTCTATTCCAACCATTAAAATTTGATTATTTGGAAGGATATTGTACTATTAGTTCCATTCTATATCTTCTTCCCTAGTACCTTTCTAGTAAACCATTCAAAAAAACAGAGATTTGTTAAATCAAAATGGTAATCTTTAAAACATATATCTTGATAATAATAAATTATAATATTTTAAGGGAATTATTTCTATTATCCTATCCTCTAAATTTATCTTAACATTATCTATGATTCCATATATAAGGTCCCAAATGTAATTGTTACATAATCTTGTGTATTTATAATATAATTCACCTTCTTCCACTCATAAATATCTTTTTTGGCTAGTAAATTTATAGATATAGGTTTCAATGATTATATAAGAAACCCATACATTATAAAGTAGACATATCCAGTTAGTATACATTTTACCCATAATAAAAAACTTAAACTGAAACACATTTTTGTCATGAAAAATATGTATTAGTTCCAAGATGACTTCTTCTTTGTTCTTACTCATCTTTAAACCCCATAATAAGATTTAAAATGTAGGATGATCACAAAAAGATAAGTAAGGGATATAAAAGAATAAAATACATTAGTCCAATAAAAGACATGAAAATCCAATTTTTTTAAATTTATCACAATATTAATTGAGTGTATGGAATAAAATATATCCACCAATAAAACACAATCTTTTTTTAAAATATGACCTTTAAAACCCATAGCAAGAAAATAATAACCCAATTTATGAAACATAAAGTAATTTATTAATAACCTATGTTAGAATAACTATATCCTAGTTAATTTAATAGGATAAATCTCCAAGGTTAACTCCCCCCTTATTTTCTTTTATGAAGAGAAACATTATACAATTCCTTATGTAGATATATCGGACTTACCTATTTTATAAGCTGTATCAGGCTCACCCATCCCATAGGCTCTATTGGACTCCCTTATCGTATAAGCTATATGAAGATGAACAGTAGTATAAGATGTATCAGGATCACACATCATCATATATAATGCTCAGGTACAATATCATAAATAAATATTTTAATCCTATATCTTTTCATCTTAAAACCCTTGAATGTTTTTATAAACCCATATGAAAAAAAAATCGATATCGAAATAACCTTCCCTTTTAAAAATCTATTTAAAAATACATATAACGAGGGAAGAAGAGTTTTTTGTAGAAAAAATGGGTGGTTTTAAGTGAATTAAAATATTAAATAATGGTTTTAACAACAATAAATGATTTTGACACAATATATGTTAAAATATAACATTTTTTAGCCTTTTTTAATGAAATTCAAAACAGTCAATGTAAAACAATTCCTTTTAAAAAACATATACATAATAAAAATGAGGCATTAAATTTTATTTATAACTAATTTATGTCTATATAAATATATCAAAATATATTTTTAATAATATGGACATGGAAAAAAATATTTAGAAAATAAATATTTAAAACCATTAAAAGAAGATTTAAAATTAAAATGTCTCTTACCTTGAGTCTGAATCGCCACGTAAATTATTTATCTCCCATAATAAAAACAATATTCTAATTATTTACTTAATTAAGAAACTTTTTCAAGATTATTATTAATTTTATTTTATCTATTAACATTTTATATTCAATTACTTAGTAAATTAAGTTCATAACTAACATTTTGATGATATTTAACTCATATATCAGAAAATGACCTCGGTTGGTTGACTATGGTCAAAGTGGTCCACATTCCATCATCTCTAGAATAAAAACCATGAAATAATAATAATTTTATACATAAATTATAATTGTAAAACCAACCATGAAATGTAGTTATATGAAATAATTGAATTAAAATTATGGAGACCATAAACAATGCATACACGTGAGTACCATTTTAATCTTTAAATAAACAATATTGAAATTTGGTAAGATTATTTTTATCTCAATAAATAATTACTATATATTAAATATAATACTATATATTTAAATGAAGTTATATCTTCCTACAATGTAAAGTGGTGATTAAAAATTAATCACATCCCTTCATTGATGTGGTAATGCACATGTACACACGTATAACTTTATAATTTTTCAATAGATTGAAATCTAAGAAAACATATGATTTTTTATCTTCAAATAGTAACATATATTTCATTAATATCATATTTAAATATGAAATAAATCATTATAAATTTCCTTGATATGAGATTATTGAAAATGAATTATATTGGTTCTTGGGATGGTTGTCCACCACACAAATGAATGATAGTTCTATTTCCCATTTGATAAGGATGGAGGTAGATATAGTTCGTGAAAAAAAATAAGAAAAAAATATATGTTTATTTAAGATACCAATTTTATTATTTTAGAAAGGTTTAAAAACAATTTTAGGAGGTATAATAATAAATAATATAAAAATTCTTAGTTAACATCTATAAATTATCTTTATAAAACCCCTTTTGGTTTATACCTAAGCCTTAATAGGAAGCTTTTTCAATCAAACCAGGGCCTGTAAAACATGGGGGAATGTAAGAAAAGTATTTTTTTGGGTATTAAAGGGAAAATAGTTGTTCATTTTTTATTGGAGGGGATATGAGGATTAATTTTATCATTTTGAGAGAGGAATATAACACCCATTGATTTTAAAAGAACAATATGTCTCATAATATATTCAACATGCAACACTATGTTTAAACGATCCTTGATATATTATCAAAATATTTTTATTTAAAAATGATTGATATAACCTATCCCTTATGTTAATGGGGAATAATATTATTAAATACTTTATGAGATTGATATGATGGTTCTAACCAATATACATTCATTTATAATCTCTTAGAAAATAAGCACTCAATTTTTAATAAAAACCCTAATATCAAAAATGTTTTTTATTATTTATTGTGAGATAACATTATAAATAATTTTTTTATTAATATAATTTTATAAAACTATATTAATTTTTGAAATCCAAATATTGATATTAATTTATGGTGAAATTTTGGTAGTTTTCATAGAATATTAATTTTCTAGTGAATAGAGATAAATACCATTTTTTATAAAAATACTATTTATTTTTAATAAATTATTTAATTTAAGAGTTTCATTATTATTTTAATTTGATTTAAAATTTAAATATTTAATATTTAATTATATAAAATCCAAATAAGTATAGTTAAATCATCATTATACGTGATATTATTAGAAGTTTATTATTTAGATTAAAAACCTTTTTTTGGAAAATAGTTTTAAAGGGCCTAATGTTTCTCTATTTAAATCAATTAAAAATAATAATGATAAAAAATATATTTAAATGAAATATATATATTATAAATAATAATTAATTATTTGAAATTATTATAACTAATATTAATATTTATTGAGTCTAGGTGAAATAATATTTTCCTTGAAGCATGCATTTTTTATAAAACAGTTTTTCATCACACTTGCAAGTTTTATTTCTTATTAATTTCTTCCAATTATATGAATTAAATATGGTAAAATGGATTACATAATTTTATTAAGTGTAATGTATATTATATAATAATATTAAGTTTATTTTTTTCATAATGAAGAGTACAATCAAAAAATCGTATAATGGTAAAACTATTAAAAGATTAAAAATGAGTAAACATAGAGGTAATGAGGATAAAATGTATAATAAATGTTTATTATTATTAGTAGAGTAATTATTCAGAATTATATCACCTCTAATATTTTTCAAAAAAAAATCAAGGTACATAAATTGATATTTACTTCCTATTATTGAATATTTTTGGGTATTTACAAAAAAATGTTGGTCCTCCTCAATTATAAAAGGGAACCCGCTCCCCTCACATATTCAAATCGATAAAGGAATTTAGATTGAGTAAACCCTAAAAAATATATCCCTGTTATATTTATTCAAATTTTAGATTAGTTATTCATCAAAAAATTCTAACCTTTGGGTTGTTAAAAATAGATCCAAAGGATGGTCCACTAAGAGAAGGTAATCATATTAATATTTATATTTATATATTAATATGTTAATATAATAACTTAAATCCATATCCACTTCCATCAAATGCTAAATGAAACCATCATTTGGGTATACAGAAGACTATCGGCTCGTGAACCAATGTAACTCATTTCCCATCATCACCTCCCATGGATATTCATGAGGTTGTATTTTATATTTATATGTGATATTCATTATATATTAATCTATAACTAAAATTAATATATCATATAATATAATGTCTTACCATCCATGGAAAAATGATAAGGTCATTTGTGTGTATGACATACAACCCCCTCATGAAGTAATGTTGTTCATTTTTCTTATTACGGTGTTAGATGGATTTTATATGTATGTATTTTTAAAGAAATAATATGATATTTATGATATAATTATAACTCTATTATTATTATTAAAAAATTAATAACTTCTTTTCATCATGGTAGATTAATAGGAGAAATGTTACTCATGCATATATACGACTTACCATCTTCATGATTATGACATACTTCATTCCTCAATACCATATAAAATGTTTTGTTTTAAAAGTATAATTTTTATAAAAAATGATAAATATTTCATGATTATTATTATTATTTAAATTATTTAACAATGACCCCTTAGACTATGGGTGGACACCAATGAGTTTTTTAAATTATGAACTGAGCTTCCCAAAAAAACAATCAAAATGGATATTAATGATAAATTATTTAAATGAGACATTAAAATAAATGATGTGAATTGATTAAGTACAAGGGATTGAAACTATAAATTATTAATATAAAAATTTATATAAGTTTATTATATAGTAAATTAAATACATATATGTAAAAATTGTATTTGAGGAAAGTGTTTCATCTCAAAACATCATTATTTGAGACACATGTTCTTTTATGAAATAATTTATTTTAAATGGTATATATAATTACAAGTTAAATATTATTTAATTAATTACTCATAATTTTTGGTATTTTATGTCAAAATTAATTTACTTCATTCATGTAATTTATGATTCAAAAGTTACCAATTAATTAAGATTTTGGGTTTAAATCGCATTTTAATTGTGTCTATTTATGCTTGAATTTCCATTATAGGATACTATTTAAACCATTTATTATAAAATGATTTAGTTTTATAATCCTATTTTTATTCAGGATATTTTCAAGTAGAATCACTATTAATCACACATTGGTACTCAAAATGATTGAGAAAATATTTTTAAGAAAATATGACTTCATTTCTCTCTTTGGTCAAAAATATTTTTCTTCCAGATCCATGTTTTCTGAAAATATTTTCAAGAATATATTTAACATTATATAAATAATTTATTAAAGAAATTTTTCCAATTTATTAATTTTTCAAAAATGTTTTGGAATGAATCTTCTTGTCATTTACTGAATAAGGTACCTTTCAACATTTTTAGAATATCATGGAATGAATTTTTTTATGAGATGTATATAATAAACTGTCATCTTTTACACTCAATTATTAGAGGCATTATTTTTATATTTCCATGGTTATTGTTATGTAAAATGTTTTCTAAAATATTTCTTAATTTTTTTGATTTTATTAAATTGGTTTCCAAATAAAAAAGTGTATTTTATTAGGAAATATATTTTTTAATTATTTAAATACATTTTAATCAACAATAAAAACCTTTGATATTATAGATTTATTATGAAGTATGTATATATTTCTCCCACATATATACCTATATTATAATCCCATAAATTTATTGGTTAATTCATATCCAATGTTCATTTTTCAAGTTCCATCATTGTAAATTTTCTTTTTATTATGATATCATACAATATTATGCAGGCCATTCTCTTTCAATGGGTAATTATAATGTTATTCCTTATGGTTTGTTCCCATATTTAGGTTCATATAAATAATGAACATGTTATGATGGGTTTTCCAAGATATCACTGGGGGAGTATGATATATTTTATATAATGGGTGTTCCCAGATAGCTCCAATTCATTGGGTATTGTTTTTAGTCTCATGATACATCATTTATGGGATTATAGAGTAAACCTAATCCATTATGGGAATTTTTCTACCATGTGATATTCTAGAAAAAGAAATAATTGTCTCATGTTTATTTTAGGTTATATGTCGCTTCCACATTTGCTATGATACCAAGATCTTATGATACTATGTTCTTTTTGTCAAGATACCATGTCATTACTCATATCCCTCTATTTTATGGTATCATGTAATACTTTTAACTCAAATGTTATATTTCATTATCAGGTTTACTCACTTTCCCAGCATTTCTCTCAGACCATTGGTATGTGTATTTCCCAGGTCATCCCATATAGTTTTAGGATATCGAAAGGATTTTGGACATCATTAGGGAGAAAAAAATAAATTATTTTTTATTCTTAATTTGATATATTAGGAACCTATCCTTTGAAATAAACAATGAATCACTGTATTTAGGTTTTAATTGATGTTTTTTTACGTTCAAAATCATGTAATAATATGTGAAAAGGTTTGGGTTTCTATAAGGAGATAATTAAATCTTTTGAAAATATTAATATATATTAATTTCATGCTAAAACTAAATGGATCCAAAATGGACCATTTCTAAATATTAGATTAATTATGGTATAAATATGGTTATCTAATAGTTTCTAAACAATTTTTTAGGTAATATTAACCCATATCTATTTATTTTAATAACATGGGAAACTTATTTTAACATTAATAGTGGGAAGAGATTTTTATTGTTTTACTATTCATTATGATATAAATTAATTTAACATTTGTTGGGAAAAAATCCCTCAAGGTAACATTGAAGTATTTTTTGGGTTGATTGTGTTTGTTGACAAAGCAGGTTTTCATGGATATTTGTCGAGTTTCCAAGAATTTTTTGACAATCCTTGTTGACAAAGAACAATGACAAAGGAAAAGGACGATCTGGAGGCGGTACAAAAGAGCAGTACAAGGTGGCGCCGTTTCCCAGTGTTTGCCAAATTTTTGGGGTCCAAAATTTGGAGTTTGGTGAGCATTGCGAAAAGAGGATTTCCATGAAGAGCATAATTTAATATGGAAAAGGCATGAATTTCGAGAAGATAGGATGCATGGTTTGGAAATCGCGAAGAACAGAAGAATGGAAGCGGTGATGCTTCGCGATTACGTCAAGCTTCACGAACGGCAGAGGCTGAAGCGCATCGCGGCGGAGAAGGGCTTTGCGAGAGAGCTTCGCGGCAAAGGCACGAAGGAATGTTGGGCTTCGCGAGGGAGCTTCGCGGCGAAGGCGCGAGCCGAGAAGGTAATTTGACGGTGATTATTCGTGACTACGTCAAGCTCCGCGAACGGATAATTGCCGTGGAGCTTCGCGATTTAGACAGAATTCCTGCAGAAACTTTGGAGCTTCACGATTTGCAATGATGTGGCGTTGACTTCGCGCGGAAGGGGTGAGGGTCGGTGGAATCACCTATAAATAGAGGCCGACCCCTTCGAGCGAAGTAGAGAGAATTTTCAGAGAAGATCATTCGCTCTCGATTTGCGAAGGTGGTTCGCGGAGCCAGTGTGCTTCGCGAAAGAGGTGCTTCACGGCGGCTATTGTAGCTCCGCGAAACCTGCGAGCTCCGCGTTGGCTTACTAAGCTTCGCGAGGGTCGTTGCTTTGCGACGGCTTGAGCATCGCGAGAGTTCTTCGTGAAAGAGCTTCGTGAGAGAGCTTTGCGAAAAGGCAGGAGCTTCACGAAGGCTTGTTTGAGCTTCGTGAAATTGGGAGCCTAGTGAAGTAGGGTGCTTCGCGAAGGTCTTTCCAAAGTGAATTGCCCAATGGTTCCGGGGTAAAGGAATATTCATCTACGGGTAAAATTTGAACTTCAACAGAGCATCTACATACAGAGAAAGATGCATTCCTTAATGGAAATGAAGAGACCTACAGGTCTATAAACTGTGAGTGAATCCCTTCACAGAGTAGTGAGCTTAGGAAGAGGAAGAGGGTGATCCTCTCCACCGGCAGTGATCCAGAGAGAGAGAAACAGGGAGTGACCCTTGGGAAAGCAGTGAGCTGACCCTAAACCTTGTATAGGCAGTGATCCTGGGCATAGAAGTGATCTAGCCCGAACATTGTAATCCACAGCTAGTGAAGTTTAGTGGACTTGGTACGACCGACAACCTGTCGGCGTATGCTCCTTGGACGTAGCCCTTAGCGGTGAACCAAGTAAAATTGATGTGTCCTCTGCTTTCTTTACTTTCTACTTATATTGTGCAACAGGAAAGAGAGAGAAGAGTGTTTTGCTTAACAGCGAAACAAGATCAGAACGGGCTTTAATTTTTAATTTGTCATACCCTGATTCACCCCCCCCCCCCCTCTCAGGGTATTCAGCCTAGTGGACCTAACAAGTGGTATCATAGCGATGGTTGACAGTTGTTCTTCTCTTAAATGGAGGTCACTAATCATAGAGGGATTCCGATCTTCGACGGATGTAATTTTCAGATATGGAAGAATCGAATGCAACACTATTTCCGATCTTTGGGAATGGATGTGTTTTCAGCAGCTATGCATGGTATCACAGCTGATATTTCTAGTGGTGCTTTATCAGAAGCTGAGCACAAAGAGTTGGATGCTGATTCCAAAGTAATCAATGCCTTAGGGGGAGCCCTCTCTAATCCCATATATACAAAGGTGATGTCATGAAAAACGTCACATGCCATGTGGGAAAAGCTTTTTAATATTTATGAAGGGGATAAAAAAGTCAGAGAGGCAAAACTGCAAGTGTTGTGGAACAAGTATGAAGATCTCAGAATGAACCTGAATGAGTCTGTTGATGCATTCTTTGACAGGGTAAATGTTGTGGTAGAAGACATGCGGGGTCTTGGAGAAATTATCGAAGACATTAAAATTGTAAAGCGCATCTTGAGAAAGCTTCCACCTCGGTTCAATCCGAAAGTTTCTGTTTAGGAAGATAAAGATCCGAAAGAGCTGACATTGGATAACCTACACAGCACTCTTGTTGCATATGAAATGAGAAATGATGACAATCATGCTGTGGAAAAGGGGAAATCCAAAGAGGTGGCATTTAAGGCCATGAAGAGGCTCACTATTGAAGATTACCAGGAGGAGGAAGACTCAGATGAGGTGATGTCATTCCTTTCTTCAAATCTGCAAAGAGGAAAAGGAAAGTTTAAAGGGAAACTTCCACTAGCATGCTTCCGATGCGGAAAGGTTGGTCATCTTGCTGCAAGATGCCCCAAAAATTTTCAAGAAGAAAGTGATGAAGATGAAGTTGAGATTCCCATGAAAAAATCTTCAGCCTATGTGAAAGGGAAGAAGCAGTTCAAGAGAAATTTCTTTAAGAAGAAGAATCTTTTTTCCCAAGAAATAGACAGTTCAGTTGAGTCTGAGGGTGAAAAAATTGAAGAGATAGAAAACTGCAAAGATCGTGGAGAAAATGCGATGGTGGCTGTTTCCAGTAGTGCTCTAGAAAAGAAAGAAACTGAAACTGATGAAGAAGAAATTGAAGGGAGAGTTGACATGGAAGCTAAATTAGAAGCAGCTCTTGAAGAGATAGATGTTTGGCGAGCAAAAACAAAGAAATCCAACAAGATAGTACGTGATGCCAAACTCTACATGCAACAACAAGAAGAAGAGAAGTCTAAGCTTGAGAAAGAAATTGAAAATCTTAAGTCTTCCAGGCCAGAGCGCACAGAAAAGGTTGATGAGCATAAGCTCAAGATTGAAGATCAGAAAAGGGAGATCGATTGCTTGAGTCGAAAAGTGAAAGATCAAGTCAAGTGTATTGACGAGCTTGAAGAGGAAGTTGTTGGTCTGCGGAGAAAAGTTAAAGACCAGGAAAAACCTTTGAATCCCAACACATTCTTGGGAAATCAGGTCGTTACGAAGACTGAAAAGAAGAAAGAAGAGCCTAGTAGTTCAGCAGGAAAGAAGCAGCAATTGAACTCAGAAGTTAAGGCTGAGTCATGGCTTAATCAGAAACAAAAATCTGTGGTAGTTGAAGTTAGACCGCAAGCACCTGTCCGGAGATTGAAGGTTGATCTGAGCACAAAGCAGAATCAGAATACTCAGAGATCCAAAGGGGAAACTCATAGTTCTGAAGTAACACGAAGGAATGCACCTTATATTAGGTGTTATTGTTGTGGAAAGATGGGACATTCACAGTACGTGTGTTCCATAGCCAAAAGATATCGAAGGGAACAAGAACAGAGATGGCAGCCAAACAGAGAACGGTTTTCCAGAACAGATTTTTAAGGACACTGTTTTTGGTGTGGAGGATTTGGACACATGGCTAGGTACTACACTCTGACCATTTAGAAAAATGTGCCAAAGCAGAATCAAAATGTTCGCAAGCAGCAGATCAGTAAACCGACAAGTGAGTTAAAAGTTCGGAATAGATTTGCAGTTTTGCAAGATGAAGCTGGTCCATCATACTCTGAGAAAGAACAGAAGCCTCAATCCATGCCGAGTATGAAAGAAAAAGTATGGACCAGGAAGATGAAAATTGAGAAGGCCGTAGTTGCTGAAATTGCCCTTAAAGCATCAGATCGTTCTGGTGTTTGGATCCTTGACAGTGGTTGCACATCCCACATGACGGGTAATAAGGATCTGGTTACAGGCATAAAATATGACAAAGAAGGAGTTGTCAAATTTGGAAATGATGAAGGCCTGAAGATTGTTGGCTCAGGAAAAGCCAAGTTTGGGGGCAAAGAAATGAGACATGCTGATGTCTTGGTGGTAGAGTGTCTCAGTTATAATTTTCTTAGCATCAGTCAACTATGCGACTCTGGGCACTCTATCCAATTTACCAAGAAGATGGGTTTTGTTAAATGAAAAGATGGAATTTTCATTCTTCAGGGAAAACGAACAAAGGGTAATCTTTACCTGGTAGGTGGGGAAGAAGATTCATGCCTTTTATCCAGAGAAGAAGAAAATCAGTTGTGGCATAAGCGACTTGGTCATCTATGTCAACCATCTATGAAAGATCTAGTAAAGTGTGATGCTGCTAGAGACCTTCCCAAACTATCACGTGATCGCACTCATACGTGTGATGCTTGTCAACAAGGGAAGATCATCAGGAAGATATACAGGCCAAAGGAACAAAAAACAACTCGAGTGCTCGAATTGGTGCATGGTGATGTATGTGGACCCATCTCACCACGAGCTATAGATGGGAAAAGGTACTATGTTCTTTTCATTGATGACTATAGCAGAATGGCCTGGGTATTCATCATTACCCATAAGACAGAGGTGTTCAGTTGCATAAAGCAATACATGAGGGAATCAGAAAAGATGCTTGGGCAGAAAATTTTGAAGTTTCGTACTGATAACGGTACGGAATTTACAAACAGTCAGGTTGAAAACTATCTCGAGAAACATGGGATAAGGCATCAATTTTTATCAGTAAGAACTCCCCAACAGAATGGAGTGGTTGAAAGAAGAAATCAGATCATCAACAACATGGCCAGAACAATGCTTATCGATAAGGACCGACCAGAGAAATTTTGGAAGGAAGCAGTTTTGACATCGGTCTATGTTTCAAACAGGTCCCTGTTATGTCCGAAGCAAGGGAAGACTCCATATGAACTGTGGTACGTAAAGAAGACAACGTTGAAATACTTTCGAATCTTTGGAAGTAAGTTCTTCATTCTCAACAAAGAACATCATAGGAAGTTTGAGGCACGAGGAGATGAAGGGATATTCCTTGTCTATTCGGGGAAAAGCAAAGCATATAAATGCTTCAACAAGAGACTGGGAAAAATTGTTGAGAGCAATGATGTCACTATAGTCAAAAATGAACAGACTTCTCAACGACCTAGTGAACAGTTTCTGGATGAAAGTGATGATGAGGTAAGCAACACAGGGGGAGTAGAAGTGGCAGAGGCTGACTCAGAAGAAGATACTAATGATGAACAAGAAAGTGTCAAGTCTGTATCTGCAAGGAAACCAAAGAGTCGAGCTGAAATTGATAGGCAAAATATCATTGGTGATCAGAAAGCTCCAGTTCAGACTCGAAGAATGAAGTCATTACAGCAGACATCGTTTTTATCTCAGTTGGAGCCAAAATGTTTTTCCGATGCAGCTGAAGATGAAAACTGGGTTCAGTCTATGAACGAAGAACTTGATCAGATTGAGAAGAACCAGACATGGGAGATTGTTTCGAGGCCAGTAGACAAGAATGTCATTGGGACCAAATGGGTCTTTCGCAACAAGATGAATGAAGATGGAACAGTGATTCGGAACAAAGCACGACTAGTGTGCAAGGGATACTCCCAGATAGAGGGAATAGATGTTGATGAGACATTTGCACCGGTTGCAAGGCTGGAGACAATCAGATTATTTTTGGCCATAGCAGTGCAAAGAAAGTTCAAAGTGTTCCAGATGGATGTCAAATCCACATTCTTGAATGGGGTTCTGGAAGAAGAGGTGTATATTGAGCAGCCAGATGGTTTTCTTATTCATGAGGATGAGAACAAAGTTTGCAGGCTGAAGAAGGCATTGTATGGGATGAAACAAGCACCAAGGGCATGGTACTCAAGGCTTGATCAGTACTTGAAGAAGCTTGGTTTCCAACATGGAGGAGTTGACTACAACCTCTATTTCAGCAATGATAGTAATCAAAGGATGATGGTGCTAGTGTATGTCGATGACATAATTTTTGGCTGATCAGATGAAGCTCAGTGCAGACAGTTTTCCAAATTCATGAAAAATGTGTTTGAAATGTCAATGATTGGAGAGCTAATGTTTTTCCTTGGTCTACAGGTGACACAAGGAAGGAATGGAACTTTCATTTCTCAATCCAAATATGCCAAGGAGGTTCTAAGAAGGTTTGGAATGGATAATTCCAAGGAGATGAAGACTCTGGTTGCTACTCGGATGAAATTATCAAAAGATGAGGATGGCAAGGCAGTTAATATCACAGAATACAGGCAAATCATTGGAAGTCTATTGTACTTAACCGCAACAAGGCCTGATATTGTTTTCGCCACATTCCAAGCAGCGAGATATCAGAGTAATCCCAAGGAAAGTCACATGCTTGCAGTGAAAAGAATACGTCGGTATATCAAGGGCACGGTGGACTTCGGCTTGACATACAACGACAAATCTCAGACAGAGTTATTGGGATATACTGATGCAGACTGGGCCGGTTCAGCGGATGATAGAAAATCAACGTCATGTGGTGCATTCTATCTTGGTGGATTGTGTATTTCTTGGCTAAGCAAGAAACAAGATTGCATTTCATTGAGCACCGTAGAAGCTGAGTATATTGCGGCCACTCAAGCATGCACACAGTTATTGTGGATGAAGCAGCAGCTTGATGATATGGGAGTTGAAGTGAAGTCTCCGATCGGAATCCAGGGTGATAACTCAAGTGCTATAAATCTCAGCAGAAATCCCATCCATCACTCAAGGACAAAGCACATTGAGATTAAGTATCATTTTATCAAGGAGAAGGTTGAGTAGGGAATCGTGAAGTTGGAGTATGTGCCTACAGAGCTACAAGTTGCAGACATTCTGACAAAGGCCTTACCTAAGGAAGCATTTGAAAGGCATCGACTGGATCTGGGAGTTCAGTCGATTCCCCGCACTTGAAATAGTGTGGATGTGCCCCCCCCCCCCCCCCCTCTCCCCGAGGTATGATGTGTTTTCCCTAATGTACTGACTTGTTATCCACTCTGTTACAGACTGTGAAGGAGTGACCTTTGGGTTCGTTGACAAAGGGGGAGAAAATAGTGTTTGTTAAAGGGGGAGAAAATAGTGATTGGGAGACAGTGTGGGTATTTGAGAAATCATGACAGATACGGGGAGAAGCTGACAAGTGGAGCAGCCAGAAAGGGGGAGCAATGAGAAAGGGGAGCGATTTGTAAATCTGACGATGCTAGAAGTGATCGATCAAAGCATAGAAATCACGACAGCTGAGGATCGTGATAAAAGCAGAACAGTGGTGTTTGAATGGTGTGAGACGGTGTCCAGCTATTCACCAATTGGTATCAGTGTGGTTCAACAATTGGTATCAATTTAAGAATTGGTATCAGGGTGGAATCGACAATTGGGGTCTGACATGAAGTGATTCATTGATGAACTTTTCATACTACTCTTGTTTCTCACGCCGAGCATTGCTCATGTGGGCTTAGAGTACGTGTTAAGTGAATCCTTGAATGCTATCAGAATCGCAAGAGGCGAATGGTGGTAGCAACTGGAAGAAGACTCAGTGAGGTATCAAAGTGCAGAAAATGATTCTGAGCAGAGTTGTGAAGAGTTGTCAACAAACCCAAAGGGGGAGATTGTTGGGCAAAAATCCCTCAATGTAACATTGAAGTATTTTTTGGGTTGATTGTGTTTGTTGAAAAAGTGGGTTTTCATGGATATTTATCGAGTTTCCAAGAAGTTATTGACAATCCTTGTTGACAAAGAACAATGACAAAGGAAAAAGACGATCTGGAGGCGGTACAAAAGAGCAGTACAAGGTGGCGCCGTTTCCCAGTGTTTGCCAAATTTTTGGGGTCCAAAATTTGGAGTTTGGTGAGCATTGCGAAAAGAGTATTTCCATGAAGAGAATAATTTAATATGGAAAAGGCATTAATTTCGCAAAGATAGGATGCATGGTTTGGAAATCGCGAAGACCAGAAGAATGGAGGCGGTGATACTTCGCGATTACGTCAAGCTTCGCGAATGGCAGAGGCTGAAGCGCATCGCGGCAGAGAAGGGATTTGCGAGAGAGCTTCGCGGCAAAGGCACGAAGGAATGTTGGGCTTCACGAGGGAGCTTCGCGGCGAAGGCGCGAGCCGAAAAGGTAATTTGATGGTGATTCTTTGTGACTACGTCAAGCTCCGCGAACGGATAATTGTCGTGGAGCTTCGCGATTTGGACAGAATTCCTGCAGAAACTTTGGAGCTTCGCGATTTGTAATGACGTGGCATTGACTTCGTACGTAAGGGATGAGGGTTGGTGGAATCACCTATAAATAGAGGCCGACCCCTTCGAGTGAAGTAGAGAGAATTTTCAGAGAAGATCATTCGCTCTCGATTTGCGAAGGTGGTTCGCGGAGCCAGTGTGCTTCGCGAAAGAGGTACTTCACGGCGGCTATTATAGCTCCGCGAAACCTGAGAGCTTCGCGTTGGCTTACTAGGCTTCGCGAGGGTCGTTGATTTGCGACGGCTTGAGCATCGCGAGAGTGCTTCGTGAAAGAGCTTCGCGAGAGAGCTTTGCGAAAAGGCAGGAGCTTCGTGAAGGCTTGTTTGAGCTTCGCGAAATTGGGAGCCTAGCGAAGTAGGGTGCTTCGCGAAGGTCTTTCCAAATTGATTTTCCCAGTGGTTCAGGGGTAAAGGAATATTCATCTACGGGTAAAATTTGTACTTCAACAGAGCATCTACATACAGAGAAAGATGCATTCCTTAATGGAAATGAAGAGACCTACAGGTCTATAAACTGTGAGTGAATCCCTTCACAGAGCAGTGAGCTTAGGAAGAGGAAGAAGATGATCCTCTCCACCGGCAGTGAGCCAGAGAGAGAGAAATAGGGAGTGACCCTTGGGAAAGCAGTGAGATGACCCTAAACCTTGTATAGGCAGTGAGCCTGGGCATAGAAGTGATCTAGCCCGAACATTGTAACCCACAGCTAGTGAAGTTTAGTGGACTTGGTACGACCGACAACCTGTCGGCGTATGCTCCTTGGACGTAGCCCTTAGCGGTGAAGGAAGTAAAACTGTTGTGTCCTGTGCTTGCTTTACTTTCTGTTTATATTGTGCAGCAGGAAAGAGAGAGAAGAGTGTTTTGCTTAACAGCGAAACAAGATCAGAACTGGCTTTAATTTTTAATTTGTCATACCCTGATTCACCCCCCCCCCCTCTCAGGGTATTCGGCCTAGTGGACCTAACAACATTATTACCAAATATTATTTTTTTTATTAAACATGGAATAATTTTTATCAAATTTAATTCATTTAGGTGTAAAATTTTAATTTAAAATCAAACACACAAAACCAGTTAAAATTTGTTTCTTTAAAAAACCCCTTTTAAGAATTAAAAAGTTTCTATACCAAATTCAAGTATAATGTTGATTACAATTTTTTTATTGGATTATATTTAATAAAAATTATTGATGAAAATTTTACATTATTCCAAAATATAGTGTAACTTCATAAGTACTTAAAAAGAAAATAAGTTCTCCTTAAAAATCAATAATATGGACTATTCATAGTTAAATCAATTTTTTTACAAAATCCTAAAAATGAATCCAAAAATAGTTTTGATAAATAGAATTAAAAAATTAATTTCATATTTAAGAAAATAAAATTCTATAATTTTTAAATTATGATTTTAAATAAAACACTATTATGTATGAAAATCCAATTTGGCTAGAAATAAATCTTTTTTCTTATGACTAAAAAATCAAAAAAAAAATTATAATGAATAAAACTCTATAAAATCATACTAATTAATACTAATAATACATTAAAATCAGTTTTCTTATCATTAATTACTTTTATACATTGTAATTTGGGATAATTTTTATTCTAATTGACAAGAATATTTTCAATGTCGACGAGAGTGCACACAATGTGTTGCTTTTACCCCCATATAGATGGATTCCACATGGGTCATTAGGTTAAAAATAATAATTTTTATAGAAACATCCTAATATCCATTAAGTATAAAATAGAGTGATATACCCATTCTTACTCACATTTGGGTGGAATATAAGGTTATCTATATTGGAGAAGATGAAATAATGGAATGTTCCTCTATTAACAGAACAAAATTGAATTCTTTATTCAGTGTTTTGGAGATATTATTAAATATTATTTTCTAGAGAAGATTAGAATTCACCCAGATAAATTTTATGATTATATTTTCCCATGAGTGTCATTATTTGGATAAATAAACTATCAATAATCTCAATAACATCATTATGATATATTATAAGATAATAAGGCTTGCATTATTAAAATAAATTGACAAGGTGATGACTTTTAATTATATAAAATGTATAAACCAATTTATCAAAATAAGTATCGTGGGGAAATTTTTTAAGATGAATATTATACCATTAATCTTGGGGAATTATTTTCATTATTCATTAAATCCATGAAATTTGTAAAATTTATTCAAAAAGGAAATCTTCTATTTTTGTAATTTAATTATCGAATTCTTATACATTTTTTAGAAGGTTTCCTTGATAAGTAATAATAATAAGATGATGATGATCAATCAAAAATATCATAAAGATATATAAAAAATGTAGAAGGTGTTTTTAATATTAGAATTTTTTCCATATGAATATGAAAGGGGAATAAAATGAAGAAGATTCTATTATAAAAATATGATGCCTTGTATTATGATTAACAATTTGAAAGAGAGTAGGAGGAATACTAGGATGTTTGGCCAATGAATTTTATTTTTAAATAAAGAATAAAAAATCCTTTGAGTAAAGAAGAATAATGGAGAAGTAATGAGGAATAATATAATTATGAGGACATCGAAAATTAGTTCAAATTTATATTATAGAATTTTTCATACCTGAATGAAAATAGAAATCTTGAGAGAGATAATATATCATTGAAATAATAGAATGATTCATTATGTATATCTATTTATGTTTCAAAAAACAATGATATTTATGAGATCAATGTATAATTCACACAAATGATGGGAGATCATACTTCAATCTTGGAATTTAAGGATGAGATTCTTGTGATTTCCATATGGAATCTCATTATTATGAATGATTAAGTAGAAGATCTACTATTAAAATTTTTTGATGCTAAATATTCATTATGGAACACACACATTGGGTTACAAAATTCTATTAATTAAATTGGGTAATTCTCTAAAATGGTAGATAAGTTCATTGGTTCCACTAAGAGAAATGGAGATTATAAAATGGTACTATGAGCCATTATTTTGGAAAACCTATATTTCCATTCAAATTATTCCATCCATGAGAAATGGTAAATTAAGGTTTTCACATAAACCATGAAATATCACCCAGCAATTGGAAAATTTAGTTGGAGTTATGAAAAATTCCAAATCCATGTGTTCAGAGATAATAATAACAATGAGGATATAACCTTAATCAAAAGGCTAAGGTGAGGGAGAAATATTCTAAGTATAATAATATTGATAAGAAACTATAGATTTGGAATATTAGAGAAAATAAAAATTTAGAATTTGAAGAATCTATCTATTATATCTGGAACATTCACTATGATGGAAGATTTCGGGGATGTAAAATATATAGATATGAATAATACATGTGCATGTTCAATTTAGCACATATAAAATAGAAGAGGTTTTATGAATAAAGGGGCATTCAACCTCATGTTTTTATATTAAAACATTGAAGAAATCCAAAAATTTTAGTAGAATGTAATAAATCCTTTAATTTATTTAAGGATGCCATTTGGAAGAATAATCAAACTAGACACACCATAAAAATATTTTTTTATAATTCTATTTAATCAACTGAAAAAAATTATAATTCTAAATCTATTATGGGGACGTATATGAGTATTAAATGTTTAATGAGGTTGCATACATCGCAATAAAATGGGGTAAGCCTTGGATATCCAATAATGGTTTCTCATCACACATTAATGGTAAAACAATTATCTTAAAATACATCCAATGGTATAATCGGGGTCTTTTACATTCATTAATGAATGATTAGTCAATATTAAAGGAGTTGGGTTCTCCGAAATTGGTAAAAATAAGTACATTGATATTCTATTTCATTATGGGTTGATGTATAATATCTTGATTGTTTATTATATTTTTTTATAATGGTAATGAGGTTTTGTTTTTAAAGGATGGATATTTCAAAATTTAGCTGTATGATGGTATAATATTTATGAAGGGGAAGAAAAAATATAATTCAATTAAGATTTCCAACAGTCATGATACATGAGGCATGATCTATAATGAGGAAATCAATTATGGTATTGGATTATTTTCCATTTGGGTTAAAATAAAATGGATATAAATATAAAGTAAGATTCACTAAGAAATATACTGAGGCTATAACATGAAATTTTGAACACACAAGTCACTTACCAGAGAGGAAAATAGTGAATATGTTCCAAATCCTAGTGGATATCAAGACAAACAAAAATCTTCATTTCGTGCACTAATATATGCATAGACTAATGAACATGAATTTAAATAGTATATAAATCAAGTCCATGATTTCTTTTATGATTTCTTCATATGATTTATAATTACTGTTACTACTAAAATAATTCCTATGGGGTGATTCATACGCATTCAAATGAATACGAAGAATAATATTGAACCTATTGAAAAAATATTTTGGTTTATAAATGGATTTAAATTAAAAAATGATTTCCTTGAGGAATATCTTGAGAATAATGGAATTATAAATTAATATATTTCTCCAAACATAGCCTAATAAATTAGAGTACCCCATAAAAATAACTAAAGTTTGATGGAAATGGGATAGCTGAAAACTATCCTTTTATTTAAAGAAAAGTGAAAAGAAATAAAATAATTAGGGGTATAAGTTATTAATATCAAGGGAATATACCTAAACAATGAGCTTGAAATCATTTGGTATCGAGATCGCACAAAGATATAAAATTGTAGCTTCACAATAATCCCCATTACTCACTAAGGCATCAGCTGCAAAATTTTCATCCCTCCATGTGTGGCCTACCTCACTACCCTGATGAATGATCATTCTACACATTCTGATAAAGTCATAAAACTCCCATGGTGGTATAGGATTTCCATGAAGGATCCCTACCCTCACATTGGAATCTAATTCTACTTATGTAATGTTAATTTTATAAACTTCACACCCCATGAGGCCACTTAACATCCCCCTCACCTCCTCCCCAATAAAGTTTCCTAGACCATAAATTGTATTAAGAAAAAATATGAATGATTCTCTATTATCCCATAGTACATCGAATCTTCCCATTTACCAAACAAAACATGATCCATCAACATAATTCTTCCACCATTTTTTGGGAGGTTTAAAATTAACCATAAACACCTTATTGATACTTTTATCCCCATATGATTTAATAAAAAACATTGGAATAAATCTTGCAAGTGAAACTAAAGACCTTCAACCGAAAGAAGAGATCAAAGATCCTCCAATAAATATTCCACTTAGATCTAAATTAATAGATGATTGTATTGTAGTACATTGTTTACTTATTTATCTACTCCCAAATATCTCATCACACTCCAAACATGTTCATGATATATGTATCAACATCGTCATTGTTCTTCTAGGATCCCAAAAACAAGGACTCTAAGATCTCCATATTGGAATCTTTGCTCCATGTCACTCCCATATAGGGTCAAAAAAGACTCCAAATACTCAGTTCCTAATCCCCTCTAAAAAATAGGTTCTAGATGAATTATTTAAATGGATTTGTGCATCACCAGTATTAATATTCTAGTATAATTTCATTCTTCTATACATTATTTTCCATAGACAATGATTTATTTCTAAAATTCTATAAAAATAAGTTCATTTTTAAAATGATCATTTTTTTAAATATTCAGCACCCACTCATCATTACCATTACATACATGATCATTCTATTAAAATTATTGACAATTAAAGCATCCAAAAATAGATTAAAAAAACCTATTGGTATCATTAATCAGAATGATATTTTTCAAAGTGATCCTTTTGTTGTCAAGAGTTGTGTGGAAAAAATCATGGAACATACACATTTTATTAAACCAAATACCTGAAACTATAATCATCATAAATAATTGTGGTTTTCCCACCCATTTCTCCTTCCATTAATTATTCTCTCTATAGACCACCACCCACAAAACCATTCCTTCCAATGTCTCCAGTTGGTTGATCATTCACCTTGAAATTCCTAATGGTATCCCAGAATAATCACCCCACTCTTTATATTCTACATCGTACCTATTTGTCATAAACTGTAACTATAGTGTTTTACCTTTAACATAATCCCATTCCATTTTATCCTTATTGACTTTCTTGGCTTTTGAAACATCACGTAGGTTGATTCCCCCTTCAGAAATTAGACATTCCATTATTCTATAGGATTCCCAGTGGCATCATCCATTTTGATTCACAACTCATATGGATCATGTCATAGTTTTTTTAAAGACATTAAATCTTACTTTTTTGTTCCTTAATGATTGAAAAACATTCAATGGGATAGAGGTGAGAACACTATTTACCAACCTAATACACACTTCAAAATATAGAAACTATTTTTTCTAGTTACAAATACAAACTGTGATTTTATTCAGAATGCCTTCAAAAAGGGCCTTCTTGAATATACCATTATAAATTAAAACACCCAAATACTCCATCAGAGGATAGAACATTTTAATTCCCATCTTTTTAGGGATAATAATACTGTTTTGATCAGATCATTTGATATAAATTTAAGCAGTAATCTTCCCTTGATTGATTCTTTGACCACATTGATTACCAAAATCTTCCATGATTTTATACATCCCAATAATGGACTGATTACAAACATTTATAAAGTAAATAATGTCATCCACAAACATCATATAAGCTATCATACTATCCCTATAACTATTATCATAAGGAATAACAATCCTCTTCTCTATAAATCGGTTAATATTCCTTGAGAGTGCCTCCTGTGACAAAATAAATAGGCTAGGAGGATCTGGATCTCCTTTATTTAATCCATTTCAATCTTGAAAAAACCAAAAACCTTCCCCATGAAGGAAATTTATGGATACAGTTATCAGTAACATCTAAAGAACAAGTCACAAACCCATTATTTGAACCCAAATTTCCTCATTACACTAACTATAAAACTTTACTCATTCCTATCTTATTCCTTATCCATATCAACATTAATGATAATACAAAAACCCATGTACTTGTTATTAATACCATCCTCCATCTCTTATAAAATCCCAACCACTCCTTGAATACTCATCCCTTGTATAAATTCATGTTTGTCCTCTAACAAAATTCTACAAATGGCACAACAGAGTCTTATTTTATAAGGATATCCAATATCTTATAAGAATACCATTAGAAAAAAATCAGGTGGTACTATTTTAAGGAAGAAGGATGTCAAATCTTCAGAACAAGAACCACTATAGAAGTATAAAACACCCTCCAAAGTGACCCTCCTCTATATCATTCACACACTTCATGTCACGACTTGTCCCCCGAGGCCCGTTCCATGACTACCCCAAGCCCGACTTCAATAAGACATGGGTTGGCGACTAGAAACCGAAATACGTATCCCTAGAATGGGAAGGCATTGCCTTTAAACCTGTACAGACTCACATATTAGAATGCAACAATAGGCAACCACATAAACTAGAACACAAAAAAAAGAAACTGTAAAGTAAAATGATGTAGTAAATAGTGATAAAAGTAAAGGGGGTAATACAAGCCCAACAGGAAAAAGTACAAGTACAAATGAAAAAGTAAAAAATAGCTAAAAATTGAAAGGTACCTTCTATATCATCCACCACAGATCATACCTGAATGGTAGGTACAGCTCAAGATCAGTATTCCATGTGTCACATCATGACAAAAAGATACAGCTCCAAGCACCTCCTATTCTAGCTCCCTCCGCCTCAATCAATGCTGTACATTTTTTG
Source organism: Viscum album (assembly GCA_963277665.1). Classification (NCBI taxonomy): domain Eukaryota; kingdom Viridiplantae; phylum Streptophyta; class Magnoliopsida; order Santalales; family Viscaceae; genus Viscum; species Viscum album. The sequence goes on along the minus strand of OY728133.1, from coordinate 714,324,889 downwards.
TACTAGACACAACAAGGTGCAGGTGAAGCCCATGTAGGGGTGAGTATAACAATACTCAGTAGGGTCCCCAAGACCCCCAAAAGTCTCTTAGAGTTCCATAAAAGAGAAAACCACAAATCATGAATCAAAAGTACACAACACAAGTCAGCTTACACCAGGTATCACTTTAGGTCAAGGATAGAAGGGTTATCACATCATCGAACTCCTTGGCTATTAGAGAAATCATACCCTATCGAGTACAGTGGGCTTACTGGGTCACACAGAGCCACTTCCAACCAACTGTGAATTGTTGTGGTACCCATTCCTGATGGGTACCATGGGCATACTGGGTCACACAGAGTTACTTCTCACCATGGGCATATCGAGTCACATAGAGATACTCCCCACCTTGGTTGAATTGAGGAACTCCTCTTGTTGATTATCGTGGGTCTGCCAGGTCACACAAAGTCTCTCCCCACCGGGGGCCTGCTGGGTCACACAGAGCCGCTTCCCACTAGGTAAATCGTCGATCAGTCTTCCGGTCTCATTCAACAATAGGGTTCTATACGTATCCTGTTTGGGATAACTGCTCATTAAGACACTTTTTTCATCTTTATATCCATTTAAGTAACCAAAAATTATGCCAAAATATTTTTCTCCTGAACAGAGTCCCAAAGGCGCAAACAGCTCGTCAATCAGATGCACGGTTTGCGAGATATGGGCATTTTAATGCCGAGGGCCCCGATGGATTCGTATAAAATTCAACCCAGACGTGCCCCCAACATTATTAAAAACATAGGTAGATTGCCTAAAAAGCACCTCTTTGTCCTAAGGATCCCGACACCACAGACGGTTCGTCAAACGGAAGTCCGATTTAGAAGTTATGGCTCATTTTGTGTAACAAGACAGTACTGGGTCCGGGTCCATTCCACCTCAGTCGGAATGGCCCGACCCGGTTTGGAATGGGCTGACCCGGTTCAGCATGTCCCAACCTATACTGACTCGAGTCTTACCCGACCTGGGACTCCCAGCTCGCTGGGCCCGGCCTGACCCGGCTGGGCCACTGGGCTGCAGGTTGGCCCGCTGGTCTGTGGATCCGCCCACTGCGCAGCGGGTCGGTCTGCTAGGCTGACCAGGCGGTGGCACCATCCTAGTAGCGCGGGCTTCCAGAGACACACAGTCATGGAGCGTCTAGGTATGGTTGACGTGGCATGAATCCACATCAGCGGGTCAACCAGTGAGGGTTAACCCGACGTGGTGCCACGTGGCACCGCGGGTCCTCCCCACCACAATTGACGGGTCGCGGTCTTACCACCGGGCGTGCTGCCGGCGCAGACCCTATCCACCAGCCACCAGTCAGACCGACAGCTCCCTGCTCTTGCTACAGTCGTTGCAGTCCACGGCCTTGCGGCCGTGTGGCCACGCCGTCGGGGGTGTGCCCCACCTCTGCTTTGTCGGCTCTGTCACGGCCAGTCGTTGGGCCGGCCGACCTCTCCTCTAGTCGCCATGACTGATGAGTTGTGGCCCTCCTTGTTCATTGGTGGTGTTTGACGGTGCGCTACACCCCCACCGTGGCCTACCAGTGTTGCCTACTCTGACGACTGTTGTGGCTTTGTGTTGTAGCCTCTTCTTGCGTCATGTGTTGACGCGCTATCCACCATATACTCGGTTGGTGTCATCGCATTATCGATCTTCCATAGAGGCACAAGGATATAACAAATATAGTGGAGGGTTTTAGATGAGTTCGTTAGTCATGCCCCCTCTGCATAAGCTCATAACATGAGGTGGGTTAAGGGTTTAATAACAATTGAGTTAAACAACAAGATAAACCCCACAAGAATCCCTCCTACGACCTCCTTTAAAGACGAATGTGTCACTGGTCAACTCTTTAGTCGGTTTACTAGCATTCTTCGTATAATTTCAAGAACAGGGAAGAGGGAAACAAAAATACACAAAAGAAACAACCCCCTACCTTGAAACATTGGAGAGCGCTTGCGGTTGGGTGAGTCTCATTGTTCATTGTCCCTATAACAAGCCACCGCGTACCACCGCTCGAATGTCAAACTCTGGTTCATGGTTTCAGTGTCTCACGTCACCTTCTGCTAGTATCGGCTCTGTCCTCTAAGGGCTCAGTTTTATGGCACTCCTACAGCACTCAGTTTCTTTGTGAAGTTTTCCTGATATGCCTCCCAAGCTCTATATTTATAGGATAGGGGGAGTGTAAGTAATGATGTGGGGAATTAATGGGGGCTCATAAATTAGGTACCTTCATAATTTCCCAACAAAATTGTTAAATACGATTTATCAAGTCAAGCAATTCATTGGCCTGACTCACCGTGGGTCTCACACTGCATTTGTCCATCGTTGGAAAAAAATAATAATAAAATTATTTCTTTTCTTTTCTTTTCAAAGTCACAATACTTAACTTATTCTCGAGACCTAATGCAGTCAAAGTAAATTCCCCCTTAAGAGAATCTCGGTGCCATGGATTCAATTATGCCCTCGGATTTTTAATCTGAATGCCAGTTCAAAAGCTATAAAAAGTTGGTTACATGTTTACAGAACGTACCTTAAAACAGAGTTCAAAAATTAATTTCGGGCACACCGGACCTTGGTTTCACAAGCCATAAATTTTAACAGACTCGTAAATTTCCATATAATTTAAAAAAACAAATACATGGAAAAATCCAGTTCTTTACACTTATTTCTTAACATTCTCTTTAATAATATCTCATTCTTTCATAAAGAATGAACTTGAAAACCCACACTGGCCAAGCACACTCTCTAGATTCTATCTAAAAACATCCTTCTAAATATACTCCTCTTTTGGTATGTATTCAAAAACATTATTATCTTTATCCTAAACCTACCTGGTAACACGTTTCAAAAATTACTCCCCACATATTATCTCCTCAAGTCTTCGGCCATTGAGAGACCAAGATCTCACCACCACTCCCTCAATGTGAGTCAATTATTGGATCACTATTACATCAATATCATCCATATATGACCAATATTGAATTATAATTTGGGTAATTTTTGAAATATTTATTTCCATAAAAATTTATAAAATTATTCCATGTTATGGACCCCCTACCTAAGACAAAGAGCTCAAGATTTTTCCCTCCAAATCCTCTCAATTACATGAATTTTTTTGGCCAACTTACTTTGTTTCTAATTCAAAATTTTCAAGGTTTCACATTCTGGGATTTTAAGATATTCACTTCAATCCCATAAATAACCTTTTTAATTCCCTCCAAACTATTTTCATTGTTGTTACTACTCTAAATAAACTCATGTAACTTTGTCTTCAGATGATTGAGACAAATTATCAAGATGAACCATGGGTTTCCACTAATAGTTTGGTTCCAAGATATTATAACCATGTCACAAAAACCTTTCATCCTTTACCACTTTCTATTATAATTTAAATTATTTGGTCTTTTGTGATCCTTATTTATATTTACCAGAACATGAGAGTGTCCTCATAGATTATAAGAGAAGTGGGTAATAGAAGACTAAGGGGATGAATTTATACATTGAAAATTGGATAAAAAATGATCATGTATTCTCCCTATCATTCTTCTCCCTTTATAATTCTTTGATAACTTCTATTGTGGAAATTATATTTTTGATCAAATTTTATAAATTATTCTAAATAACCCTAAAATTGTTACATCATATGGATAATAAGTGGATCCTGATATATATCAAAAGAATAAATTATTAGATATTTAAGAATGAATAAGGTATTACATTTCATCTCTATAGATATACCAATTTGGATTGGGAAGGAGATAGAGGTGATTAAAAGTCTAGTTATGGAGGTCTTTTCTCTATCAAAGGTATGTGTGTTTCTTGGTTCTCTATGAAAAAATATCTTAGCACATATAGCTTTATGAGGTATGATCTTATTTAGAAATTTCATGCATAACACAAATTATTTGGATGAAGTCATATCTCAGATAAATGCGTATGGATTCTCTATAAAAAATAGTTAACAGTTGTGATTATCAATGTGTAATGAACTTTTCCAATAATACAGTTAAATATTATTGGTGAAAGTAAATTTAAAAGAATTAAAACTTCATTTAGTATAATTTTGACTATGATAGGATTTCATTAATGTATGTTTCACATGAGGAGAAATTTAGGAATATCAATACAGATCTCATAATTAAGCATGATTTCTAGAACATGACAGTTTTGTATGGAGTGCATTCTATCTTGAAATACTTATCTATTTTTTTGGTTGTTTTACCTATTTAAATACATTTAAATTGTTAAAAAAATGGATATAATACAAAATTATATCTTCTTTAAAATGGGGATAGACTCTAGTTTGTTTTTAGTGATGATCAAGGAGTATACTTGACTTAAGTAGTTAATAGATGAAGCTCTGATAAGATCTTATGTGAATATTGTCATTTTTTCAATAAATCATAAGGGAGAGATTTAATGTCTTTATAGAGATCTAATAGTACTTGATAATTGGGGTGAATTGAATATTACTTGATTTTTGGTGAATTACCACAAGAATTAAATTGACATAAGGGAGCAACTGTTTGGTCTTAATTTAAGACATGGTCAATGTATAATTGGCGTAAAATTGAGAGTTGATGTACTATCATAAACACCATTCAATCATTCTATGTGGTGTTTTGATAATAATCACAATTAAGGAATTTTATGTCTTGTTTCTTAAGGAAATTCATTGAAGTGTTTTGGAACTTTTTCATTTTATATTTATTAAAAAAATTAAATTAGTTTGATCGAGGATCATTAAAATTGAATAAAGTTAAAAATGAATGAGGTTTTACTAAGATAATGTATAAATTAATATGGAGGTATTTTTTGTACATTTATATGGATTTTGGATTTGAATAATTTACTCTTACATTGAAGATTCACATTTCAACATAATTTGTTGTTCTTTGAAGAAGACGTGGTAGAGAAATAGGTTTCTTTATGTATGATCCTCATGCTATAACATTTAAAATTACACTTTTAATACTATTATTAATGTGTTTTTATGAGTTTATTATATCATGAAATTGTTACCATGAATTTTTACACCATTCTAGTCACAATGATGGGTGATTTCATGTTGTATTGTTGTGTATATTTCCACAATGGGTTGGGAATCAGATTATCATAAGTATTATTGTATATATTATTTATTGATAAATCACATTGAAACTATCTATACATGATGTAAAGTATCATGTACCTATATTACAGGAGATAAAATGTCAAAACATATCAGTCCATTAGGATTTTGAAGCATTTTTTCTAGATGTTTTAGACACCTCATACTGCAAGTATATTGATCGTTTCATTATTCTTATCAATGGTGATATAAGATATTTTGGATTTTATTTAAAAATATTTCAAATATATGAATTAAAATATATGAATGGTTGTTAAACAAGAATATTAGTAAAGTCTATAAAATGGGAGTGCAATTACCAAATAAAATAGTGATTTATTATAATAGAACTTTTAATCAGCCTAACATTATCCCAAAAGATAATTACAAGGATGATTTGGCTAGGATATGAGGATAAGAATAAAATTTTACATGAATTAAAAAATATATAAGATATTTGAGGCTCATGTAATTAGTTATTGATTGTATTTTTTTATAATTTTAGTTCTTTATTATACTTAGTGTTTTTTTGGCCCTAGAAATTCTCATTTTCTTGTTCTTATTGATAATAAAATAGGAGAGATGGTTGGGGGATAAAAAAATTGTGCATTAGATATTAGACACTTGATAAAAAGAGTGAGTGATAATTTTATTCACCATTGTGATAAGTGTTTTATTTCATCACCTTTCTATTATTATCTCATCATCACCAACAAGATCTATATACAATAACATTTAGTGAAAAATAACAATTTGTTAGTTTCTTTTTTTGTCAATGATAGTTTCACCCCTCTTAGTTTTTGTTTTATATCTATTAGTATTATCATGTGATTACATGAAAAATAGATAATGCATAGACTAATTCTCTAGATGAAGAGATTATTGGTAATCCATGGCGATAATCGAATCGACTGTCTTAAATGTTCTGATAAACTAGTGTTCAAGCTTCACATACTTTTAATTTGGTGATTTCCAAACATTGCTAACAATGATAAGAAAATATGGCCACATATGATGGAAATAAAGGTTCATTACCTTTTTTAGTATATAATAAATGAAATATTGAGTGGTTACTAGCCTCTTCTTAGTAAATTACATCATCTTGATCTTCTCAATCACTGCTCTCATCCTCATGATCTTTAGACCACCCATCACAAACTAAAAGATAGATAAGGAGTAGAATCAACCATATAATTCCTTAGAGGGGGTAATATATGTTTGAATTATGATATATAGTTTATATAAATACACAACCTAATCTATATTTTCTAATCATGTTACCCTAATATTGAATAGACATGTTAAGAGAATATCCAAGAGTATCCAGATCCTCCTCTCTAACTACTCATCCATCTTGGGGTGATAAGCTATACTCAACTTCAATAGATCTCCCACGGCCTTTGGTAAGTCCCATAAGAATCCATACATATAAAATTTATCTTGTTCCAATATAACAATCTTGGATACTCCATAATGATTTACTATCATCCACATGGACAAATCTTTTTGTTTATTTACTAGGTGAGTCTCTTACATTGTCAAGAAGTGAGAGACCTTTATCATCTTCTATATTACCACTAGTACCATATCACAACCCTTTTGTGATCATAAAAGACTAGGGAAAATAATATGATAATATTATCCCACTTCCTTGTGGGAAATGATAGTGGAAGAATAATCTCATTGAACTATGAAGCTCTTCCTTCACAGTTTTTGTTGTTGAGGTAATGATACATATATAAAGTAATGTTCTTTATCATAACTGATATTCAAAATAGGTTCTTATTATTGGGGTATATATTTTCAAATCCCATACACATGACCCATTTGATGGTGTGGGAGTTAGTCCTCATATTCTCCCTCATAAATGTATGGTCTAACACCCAACCATGTACATAAAGAACCCAAATCTTATCTTAAGTCAATATTACAATATTCTTTATATCATATATCTAATATCACATAAAAAATAAATCATAATCCAAATCTTGGATAAAATTCACTCAGTCAGACAATAAATTATTAATAAAAAGGAAATAAAAGATCAGCATAACTTTATCATTAGTTATAACTATGTGACATTCAAAATAAAGGCTCTTGAAAAAAAATCTAAATAAGTATTTAGGATACACAACTTCAAAAAAGGATATAGATATGGTTCATGCCTATGAATATTGAAATTATTGATGTTCATAACTCTCATGGTTTCTATTGGTATGGTTATAGCCCCTGGATATACTCCCAAAGACATGGACAATTACTATAGGTGGTTATATATGCAAAGATTAATCTATGTGGGAATCCTTTCATAACATTAATAGTGCTCATTACCACTTTTCAAAAAAAAATGTCATGGAGTTTTGAACTCGGGTCTCATGTCTATAACAAAACATACATTATCACATTACCATTACACATACTATATTTATAGAAAAAGTAATTAATATAAATTATATTTGAGAAAATTGGTATTTTTTAATTATTATAATTAATTTAATTATATTTTTTATGGTTTAGGGTTCAATTTATAGGGGTTTCCATACCCATGGGTATCTATAATTATTTAGGAGCTTATTGTCATGTGTAGTTGTGTCCATTGATATTGGAAAACCTATATCCATGGGGGCCTCCTATAGTTGTAGACCCATGCATTGTTATGACAATGCCACTATGATTTTATTATTTTTAATTATTTAAGGTTTTTCAATCGTGTACATAATTTTTGGATCAAACCCACCGAAATTTGAGAAATTATGGATGTTTTCTCCTATGACATGTTCTACTTGCATTGTCACCAAATGGTTTAAAAATAATATAGATAAACCATTATTAGATCTACTAATGTGCATGGTTCAACGAACATCGTTTTGGAGAAACCATATATCATGCCCCTCTATATAGAATTTTATATTAATTTTTTGACATGTTAGGTAAATTTTCATGTGTAACGCATGGTTAGGGGTGACCATCCATAGAAAAATTTAAATTCGAATTGTATAGATAATGTATTTTACATGGTTAGAAGAAGAAATAAATAAACCATGTGTCGGATTAAATATTTTCAACAAATATATTTTTCATGGTTAGGGTGTAGATTCCCAAAATGTGAAGGTCTCCAAACATGTCTAGTGACGGGCACGAAATTGGTCCATAGTTTGGTAAACTATGTCACCAAACCATGTATCCCTATCGTAAATTAAAATGATTGGTTTTACCTATCTATCCTTTCTCACTTTATAGTTCCTCATATCCCTTTCTCATCCCCCTAGATGAGCACAACCCTTGGCCCCATCCCTTTTTTTCTATTCCTTCCATGCCCAACCTTAGAGATTTTTTCCATTCATTCTTCTTGTTTTTCTCTTCTACCCTTATCGTGTTCAACTTTAGTAAAACCATATAGTAAGGCTTTGAATTTTTTACTTGAGGTTCTTTGAGATGAGGGTTTATGTATTGTCTTCTGCTTTACATTCATCCCATAATTTTTTTTTGAACCATTTTTATTCACATTGAGATAGGTTTCCCTATAAATTAGGACATAAATTCTAAAACCATTATTTATTTCAATTATAATTATATGATTTGTTTTTCAGTAGATAATATAAATTATTTGTATGATTATATTGAAAGGAAATAAGGTTTTAACTTGATTTTAATTTGATGTGTTGGTGTTTTCAATTTAAACACATAGTATAAATCTAGCCATGAACACCAAGTGTTTGATAAATTGACGAACTGAGTTTTTAGAAGGATTTTGGAATCATTAAAGGGTATTTGGTCCTGAAATTTGTTTAAAAAGAACTTTTTGAATTTAAGAGGATTTTTTGGTCATTTATAATCGTGTTTTCAAATGTAAAAAAATATTATGTGTATTTGAAAGTATTTTATTCCCATTTAATGTTGTTTTATATTCTTTAAAACAAATGTTTTATTATGAGGCATGAATGGAACTTTTAAAAGAGGTTTCTTTATGATGAAAACCAAACCTTGTGATATTCCATTGTTTATTGGTTTGTAAAGAAATTTTACTTGTAATTTTCATTATTTATAACGGTCTTATTCTTATTAAATAATATTTAATTCCATGTGGGGTGACCATGGGTGAAGCCTTGTTTATGGTTTCAGTTTTTGGTATATATATGTACATGTATTTATATTTATACCTTTTGTTTTTACCATTTAAATTGGATCACCTTAATTTTATTTATATATTGGGAACTAAGAGTATCTACTGGAATTTACAATAATCCATGCTACACTTCTTTATGATCATTAGCAGACTGTTGGCCCCTATTGTGGATCCATTATTCTTGGGATTCTTTCTTATATATTTTCTATGAAAGGATTCATTGAATATTATGGAATTTCGATTCCATCAAGCATGCCAATATGATGGATCTAATTTATTACTATTCTAGATATTACCCTAATCTCCAAGGTATTCGCATGATCATTGGTTCTAGATAATTTGATATTAGTTAATTTTTCTTTTTTATTTGGGATAATCGACATTATTATTTCCCATTTCTCATATCTCATTATTATAATCATTATTATTGTGATTTTATAATGTAATCATTGAATTCTATTCCTTTTGAAAGAAAAATACAGATTTATGATTTTATAAAAATATTATGGAACACATTATACAAAATCATTAAAGATCCATCTAATTCAAAATGATTTAAAATCCATGTTTTATAAAACAAAAATTTTAAATAAAAAGAGAAACTATATTTTTATTGGATTTTAAAACATATAGTGGAAAACTATCATTGATAAATTGTATGTAAAAGTATGTTGAATTAGATCTTTTATTTAAAGTTAATGTGTGTGGTATGGTTTCATTGGAATAAATAAAATGTCTCATGATCAAGCCTCTAATATTTAAGTTTTAGGTTTAGTATTTTATCGCTCATAGAGCATGTTTGTTATCTATATTTAATGGCGACTTGAGGAGTCACATTGAGATTAGTTTGGATTTTAGTGATTCCCTAAACCCATGTTCCTAGAATATTGTACTCGAAAAAAATATTTACATAATGACTTTGAAATGAACCAATGTGACCTAATTTTAACTATCAATAAATAAAGTATCACTAATAAATATTTATTTACATACCATCAAAATACCTTTTAGGTTTACAGTTATACTGAGATATTAGACAATTTTAACTAATGAATACCCTATTTATCTCATCAAATAGACATTTTTTACACTCTATAGGAATATAATAATCCATAATAAGTATTAAACATCTCCAATAAAATTCTACACACATGCTACACTTATATAGATTTAATCATTAATAATTTTATTCATAACCTGGAAAAATGGAAACAAAAAAATGTGTGAGATCAAATTCTCAATTACAGAAATATATATTAGTATCTATAATAGTATGAAAATTTAATGAATTATATTCTATGAAATGAATTATAATTAAATATTTCCATATAACTAGTCACATGAACTTGAAAATAATACATTGTTCAAAATATAAATAAATGCATTGAAACTTTGAACTGAATTCATGGTGTTTGAATGCATTATGGGTGGAATATTTTATAATCAATGACATAAAATGTACATAATTTTTTTACTCAATTACATATACAATAAATTATTCATGCCATCAAAGTTACAACTGATACATCATGCATGCATTGAGCATACATTCAAAAAATAACAAAATTGTTTGCCTCATGAGATCAATTAATGCATTGTAGGGATATAGGGATATATAATATCAAGCCCAACCATCACTTCTTTATGTACAATAAATTCACCATATGATTAAGAGTAATATCAATACAACATAAAATTAATTATAATAAAATATAAATAAGAATTCATATTGTGGTAAAAATTTCAATAATTTCAATAATTTTCACTATGTTAATAGAAAGGATAACATAATCATTACCTAACTGGAGAAAGAGTGTGGAGGATTAAATAACACATAATTAATATGATATAGTATTGAATAAAAATACATTTCATAATAACAATATATGTATTTTTAATAGTTTAATGAACAAAAAATATTGAATAGATTTATTTGTAAGAATCCTTTAAACGAAAGCTGTATATTTAAGGTGGTATATAATTAAGTAAATAATTTCCAAAATAAATTTACATATGAAATATAGGGTAAAACCCATAAATCTAAGGAATTAAAGATATATTGTTCATATATTAAAGTAATTGGAAGTAAAATAATTCGAATAATAGAGGATGATTTGGAAAGGAAAACACAATGAATAATTATTTATTTGATAGAAAAATAAATTACATAAGGAATTCCAAAAAAGAATGTGGATGGTAGAATTTAATGAATATCAATTATCAAGTATACTATATTTATAAGATAAATTAATTAGAAAAACAATTTTTTTAGTAGTTTAATAAAAATCACTATAAAAATAATAAATATACATGATATTTTAAAAAAATTAAAATTATGGGAGAAATAAATTATTTGAGAAACCATTAGTAAATAGAGAACAAGATTAATTAAGAATAAAATGATAGTGGACGTATGTTTTTAGAAGGAATAAAATATAAAAAGAGTTTTTAGAAATCATTTTATACATTATTATTAAAAGATGATGTTACAAGTAATTTTCAAAAGATATTTTAAAAAATGTTAATTGGTAACATTGTATAAAATTAATTATTGAAAATAAAACTTCAAAAATAGATCCATGAAAATATAAAATAGTTATCTAGATAAATTTTTGTTTAAATATAATCTATTTTTCATTTAAAGGATGGGAATCTCTTTATAATCTTTTGAAATACCTTTATTTAAGAACTGACATCATAAATGATTATTAGATTTTACATATGAAGGGAGAAAAAGAGAAATATGATGTTCATAAAAAATAATATATTTCAGAGTTCCCAAAAATATAGGATAATTCTTTCTGGAAGTAAAATATGGAAACTAATTAAAATATAAGTTTTAAATAAGGAATCTTGTAATTTAAAAAGTCAAACATTTATATGAGAGTTTATTTCACCAAAGAATATGATATCAATGAAAAAATGTAAATTCCATAGAGAAAATGAGAAAATACCATAGATAAATTGAATTGTAAATATAAAGGGTACTTGGAAGGCCTTTATCAAGTAGAGAATATATAAATCAATGATAAATAATATATGTCAATAAAACTAATACAGATCGAGTAACATTTAAATCCAAACCCCATGGAGGATATAGTTTAAAATGAAACAATAAATACCTATTATAATTATAGGATCATGATATGAAATATTAAAGGAGAATTATATATATTGTTATAAATAAAACATGGTGCATAAAATAAAATATGTCTCAAGGGGTAAAAATTTGAGATTATAAACCCTTAAATTAATACTAAATTCCACTAAATCCAATCAGTCATGTGTATAATAAAAATAACCATATTAATAATAAAATTAATAAATGTATTAATATATATAAACTTTAATAAATTTTATTTATAATTATTTTCTAGATGTATTTTCGTTAGTTATTATCTATTTTCAATATCATATGGGAGTAATATTGATCATATTGAACTAGTTTCTTAATTATAGTGTTGAAATTCATTATTCTGCCAGTGGTTATCATTTTCATAACATAAAAAGTATGGAAATTGATGTTTTAAAAAAAATTAAAATTTTATAATTCCATTCTACGTGGTCTTTGGTTATAATCATTAATGATGAAATCAACAATGAGCATGTTTTATTGATTTCAAAGATCATAACCTAGTATAAATATTCATGATTTTAAAATTAATGAAACCATTAAAAAATTAAAAGCTATAAATTATTATCTATATCATATATTATTAATAGTTAATTTCTTATAGCCATCCATGATATTATTTTGAACCATTTTTTAAATAGAAGGTGAGAATAATCCAGACATGGACATACCGTAATTAATGGATGACTATGAGTATGGAAGTGATTTTTTGGGTATGATATCAATGTTAAAAAAACATAATTATATTACTAAGATACATTAAAGGTTTTTTAATTAAATTATAGTAGGGTTTAATAAATGATAAATAAATTTAATGAAAAATGAGACTAGTTGCTTCATGAAGTTGGTAGTCCACAAAACAGACGATTAATGTTTCCACTCCATGAAAAATGAGATTGAATGATTTTGGATTATAATTTCACACCTAATAATCATAATTATCTTATATATTTCCCATTTATTTTATAATTTAATCTTTATAACATTCTAATAGAGGCATTTGTGAAAAATAGAAATCATCACTTCATGGAGGTGGTAGTCTGCACAACACACGAGTGATGATTTCATTTTACATAATTGAAAATGGGAAATGTGGTAAATATTTATTTAAATATTATAATAAGATTTATTAAAATTAATTGTTATTAAATAATATAGTAATTGTATAAAAAGTATTAGGAAAGTAATAATGAATGGAAAAAAAGTTAGGGAAAAGGTACTCATGTTGAGGACATTGGATTCTGAATAGAAGACTCCATGAAAATAATGGTATAATTCCAATATATTATGAACATAGAATGAAGATATTATAATGGTATTATATATATTATAAATTATATATTTTAAATACGAAACCAAATGTTTGGGGTGGTTTGAAGGGGTATTGAGATACACCTTTTATATGTGGTGAGAAAGTAATTTATAAAAATATTTCTACTAAATACAAAGATAAGACATGTCTTAGAAGTTTATAAGAATTCGAAATATAATATAATGGAGTTATATATTATATATAGTTATGAATATCTAAAAAATAATTTTCACACTTGTTTTAAGCATCTTTTAATGTCTATTACTCTTAGTATATTCACTTTTATAGTTTTTGGGGTTTTTACATATTTAATTAATATTCAGTGACTTGAAATAAATGGAACATATTAGTAAAGTTTACCCAATGATTGAAAATATTGAATATATTTTATTATAAAAAATATCCATGTGTAATAAAATTTATTTTTCATATTAGGGCTTGTAATTTGTACAAACCCATTCTTTTTTTAAATGTGTATTTTCAATCTTCATATTTATGTGTAGGATAAAATTATAAATATTTTTTATTTTCATGATACAAATAGGTAAATCAAAAAAAGGTATGTGGTTCTCAAATAATAGTAGAACAAAATTATACCAAATTAATATTTAATTAAAAATATATGAAAATAATTTTTAATATAAAATATTACTTATGTCCATAAAGTATTAAAATTCAGAATGGCATTTAAAAATTTAATTTTTACCTCATAAAAACAGATATTATAAATTTATATTTTTTATAAAATTCATGTCGACTCTTATATTATAATAAATTCAAAAAAATTATATTTTTGATAAAAATGATATTTCTTATTACTCACATAATAAACAACTATTTCAGAAAAATCCCAAAAAATAAACCTATGATAATATTACAATGCTAAATCTAAAACAATAATTTTTATTTCCACTAATAAAAATTCTAAAAGTTGGCAATTTAAATTTAAAATAAATAAATTATTAAAACTATTTTATTAGAAAATACCTTTTTTTTAAAAATAACTTTTCTTATTCATATTTTCCATCAATTTCTATTATAATTGGTTCTAATATATTAATCATATTAATAATATATATTATATATTTTAATTTATTTATTTTAAAAAAATATATAAAACATTTATAAGTTATTCATTTTAAAGACTAAATTAGTCTAATTAATTATTTTCCTAAACTAATTTAATTAATCAATTCCTTAGAATCAATAATGACATATATTTTTATTTTTATTTTTATTTAATATTTCATTAAGATTTATCATAAAACAAGAAAATTATGAATAAATTTTAATTGTTTTACATTGTTACCTAATTTATCGTGGTCTGCTTTTTCACGTATAATACATTATGGAACACATTTTTTCTTAAAGATATATTTAATTTAAAATTTTTAGGTGTTATAATCTATACGTATAAACATGTTTCTACCTCACAATTATAAATTATTACCCATTGATTGAAGTAGGTGAGGATATTCATAACATCAATTGTAGGTTAAACCTAAGAGTTATCAATCACTAAATCACGTATTCTTTAATATTTATCACAAAACATTATCTCTTTATCATAAAATATATTTTCATGGTCTTTTATACAATTTAATATATGTTTATAAACTATTAAATAAAAACTAATAAAGTGAAATCTTTAGATGTTTCCCATAGTCTTTATAAATGTTTTGAATATATCAGAATATCATCGATAAATAAAACCCTCTAATGAAAATAACTATGATAATCAATATTAAATTTATATTAAGATATAAACCTTACTATGTTATTTAAGATAAAGAAACCCAAATTTTCCATTATAAACATAATATACTAATATTATCAACCCTTTATATATTCTACCTTATTTAGTTATAAGACATAGTGATTTTTAAATACCTATCCTTCCTAGTTTCATCTTTCTGAACCTCTTTAGAAAAAAAATTAAAACAAAATTCTTATAATAATATCCAAAATATGAATATGGATTCATCAATAAGAATATGTATTCCTTGATGAAACATTGATTTTTAACACTGGATACTTTTCGTTTAGCCCATGACTACTTGTGTTCATTCTTTGGTTATCTGTGGTCATTTTTATATTATGTTGTCTAACCTAATTTGTTTAAATTATCCTGTAATTATTGTGATTAATGTTTTTTATAGAAAAATATCATATGTTAGTAGATTAATATTCATTATATATAATTAAAATCCACTCCAGAATCATATTTATAAAGCGTCTTTGGAAAACATTGATACATAAAAAACTCATTCATAAGAGATATATATTATTTTCTACTAATTTCATCATAACTACCAACCCTCAGTGACATATCATACCTAAAACCTTTCTTCATAACCATTATAAATGAAACATATAAAATAAGGAGCATATATGCTTATTATGGGAAAACATGGTAGAAAACAATGATCACTTGAAAATAACATGAGCATAATTGTATGAAAAAAATTATTAACATTTTACAATCACATCCTCCATATTATTGATTATAACCTTGATTCAAGGAAAAAAAACTTGGAATCTCAAAAGACCTGAATCATAAATTATTCAAAAAACATAAGACATGAGAGCATAACTTTGGGAGGATATATAAGTTTGAGGAATACATATAATCATAGAAAATCATATCATTGGTCAAGGATCTCTTACAAGACTATCATGGTGTATTGGTTTCACATAGTATTCCATCATATCCTTAGAAAATTATCCATCCCAACATTATCATAGTGGAAAATTTCCTTTATTGTGTTAGGTTCACTCCATATTCCATTCCTTAGTCTCTCAAGTGATATATATATTTACCTAATGTATTAGAGGGATATATAATTTCATGACCATACATCACATAATCATAATACATTCACATGGTTTTCATCATATCATTAAGCATCCATCACATATTGTAACCCATTTGATTGAAAAAAATCATAAACATTTCAATATTTCATCAGAACATAACCCATGTTAAATAAAGGGTTTTCACAAAAATAACATCATTATAATCATAAACCATCTAAAGATATAATAAGTATGGTATATTGAGATCATATATCAATTAAATAATATGTAACATCAAAGGATGTTATCATAAATGAAAATTCCTTTAAAAATTCACATAGAATATTTAATAAGAAAAATGTCTCTTTGTTTATGAAACAAAATCATTAAAAAATAAAAATTTAAAAAACATTATGGAAAATAAATTCAATAAAATGAACCATGAAAAATTTAAAATAATTATTCAACATATTGAGAAGTCGTGATGGTGGGAAAATTCATTCTTAACATGTATATAAAAACAGGTATTCCTTTCACATTTTTGATAAAAATTCAAAATTACCTCATTCAGAAAAAAAAAGATGATTCCATTTAAAGAGTTTTTGTAAAAATTTAAAATTAGGTAAAAAAACATTATAAAATAATTGGATATTAGAAAAAAACAATATTGAAAATAATTTAGGTAACATGGAAATAAAATAAAAAAGAATTTTGACCGAAGAGTGAAATAAAGTTAGTTTTCAATAAAACATTATTTTAGTATTTTTAGTAATAAAAGAGTTTAAAATAAAATTAAACCACATAATATCATTAAATAACTTGTGTAAAAGAAAAAACATTGGATAATTGGATGAAATGTCATAAAAAATCATCTACTGAGACTTGATATTAAGTAATTTCAACAAACAATGAGATTATATTATAAATCCTTTACCTCATGTTTTAATTTCTTCAAAGGATATATATCTTCATCTATAAAAAAATTAATTTATTATTATTTTATAATATAATCATGTACATACATATAATATCATATATAATATATTTATAACATTTCAACACCCATTATTTATAATTCCTTATTAAATTATTCATTTTCGGGTGTTAACTATTTTGTTCTTTCATGAGAATTCTGGTTTGGTTGCCCAATACTAGTACACTAATCAGGGTTCTATTATACAAAGAATTTTAATCATGATATAAATATTATATATATACATTATATATATATATATATATATTTAGTCACATCTATAAAAAATATAGACAGAAAAATGAATTACACTGTTCATGAAGATGGTAGATCGTACGTACACATGAATATTATTTTCACTTTTTAAATAATGAAATGAAATAAAGGAAATAAAAAATTTACCTTTAAGAAAAATTAATAAATAATACATAACATATATAGCCACTAACTCTACTATTATTACTATACATGTAACGTAGAAACAGAAAAAGAATCCCAACACTTCATGGAGGAGGTTGTCCACATGTACGAACCAGATTTATTATTATTTTACAACAGATTGAATATTAAGAATTTATATATGATATTATAAATCCAAAAGAATAATTATTTAAAAAATATAAAATTTTGAAATTAAACACATCATAGTAATCATCCATAAAATATCATTATAAAAAAATGAATTGTATCATTACATGGTGGCGGTAGTACACAAGTACGCAAAAGCAACACATTCACTTCTAATTAATTGGAATATATTATGGATACTATTAGCCCAATAAATATATTTTTTCATATTAAGGATAATTAATTTATTATTTTATGATGAATACCATACAGTTATATTTTGAATAAGAATAAATTAATTGAAAGAGATTAGATAAGACGATTATCTCTTCTTCTGCAAACCTCTCATAGGTCCTTTATTACAGACCCTTGGAATGGTCTTTGAAGAATAAAAGAACCTAAAATTAATATATATTGATTTTAATAATATAATTGGGTTGGGTTTAGTCTACATATAAGGTAAAATACAGTATAAATGAAATAATAGAGAAGTGTCATTTTATAAGTGGGGTAGAGGACACACATGGAATTCCGTATGAGAATAAATTATAATAAATTTAAATATTAACAGAATGATTCCAAATTTTTATATATTCAATGGTTGGATAGGATAAGGTTAATATATGTTCATAAAATAGGAAATAGAAAACTTTAATTTACAATATTACCATTATCTTTTGTTTAACCTCTTGGTAAACCTTTTTTAACTTCAATCATGGTAATGAATTTCTACCTCAGTTAATATTCATGATAAACAAAAGTTAAGTTGATTGTATTGTATAATATTAATTTTTATGATTAAAAATATGGAAACCATTTTTAAAACATAAACTTTGATAATTTTAAGAGTTTAATTTAAAATTAAACTCTTACAAAATGATGAAAAGTGATTTTCCAATTAAAATGTTTTGTTAAATATGAAAAAATGTTATATAAAAATTAAATATAAAATTCATTTAGATGACTTAAATTAGATTATTAATAACATATTTAATTGATAATACCTTTAAAATATTAAAATAAAATTTAATTATGTAAATTATTTACATGAAAATTAAGTTTTCAATATGTATCATTATTTTTCATTATTAATCAAAAAATAATTCTTATATTAAAATTCTCAAAATTTTACTGTTAGAAAATTTTGAAATGAGGTTTTCAAAAATGAGGTTCATTTTTTCAAATAAATTTTCTAAAAATGGATTAAATTAAAAAAAATTATTTTTTAAAGAAAGAAGTAAAAAAAATTCTGGAATAATGTTTTTTAAAGAATATAATGAATTTATAAAAATGTAGTACTTATTTATAAATATATTTGTTTTATTTAAATAATTTATAATATATTTCGCATATGTATTTATTTAATTAATTTTTCTAATTTAACTACTAGGTTTTAAAGGTATACTATATTACTATTCATTTTGATTCATGATTTACATGTGTCATAAGATATCGATGAAATTAAAGTTATTTAGAGATAAAAATATAACAAAATATCATTGTCCTACATTTGACACACATTCTAATCCATGAAAACCTTGAAATTATATCATAATAAAAAAATTATATAATTTTGTCATAATATACTCATGTTCCAATGAAACTTATTTATATTTCTGATTTATCTATATAACTTTAACCATGTGGACATTGTAGTTTCATAGGAATTTATCTATATGATCAAATGTTCCTAAATGTTTTCATAGGAATGATCATTCTACCATTTTATGAGCTCTTATATTAGTATATGTGATGGATTAGGTATGTAATTACTCATGAGATATACATAAAAACATCATGAATTTGAGAGAGGTAACGTGAAAGATCCAAGTGATAAAATGCCTTTTGTAATCGACGAATCTCTAGGGGTAAAATATACCTAGGGCTCAACATTAATTTATTTGTGAATCATATAAAATTATTCCATAGAGAAATTCATATGAATGTCATCTCACTAACATCAATTTCTAGATTTCACTGATAAATGTCGGAAAAACATTTTCTTTATTTGAGCTTCCCTAATGTGTTGCATAATGGATCTTACTTTCCCTAGAATTTATTAAGTTGGATTAGTTCTGAATAGATTTATATATCCAACTTCATCCCAAAAAATTGTATTTCTATAATTCATTCCATATAGGGATTCATAAAGAGGAATCTGAATACGTGAGTGAAATATATTATTGTAAGAAAACCTTACTAGAGGAAGGTGTTGATATTAACCACCTATGACATCTATAGAACATGACCTATACTTATCCCAGACTGAAAATATATTAGATAATGATAATCAGTAACAAAATAAAACTTTGAAACCAGAGCTTGATGATGATTCATATAGAATATAATGGTAAACTTTAGATCCAAATCAGATACAATATAATTTTGTACTCCGTGGAACCTTACCACTTCCTTATTTCATATTCTAGTAATTTTATCAAAACATAAATCATTTATGATGGTGATAGACTAAATCAAGATAACATTATGTCCCATGGATATTTTGGGGAATCACAAAACAAAATCCAGTGTTAAGATTTCCCATACCATTCTAGAATGGGTAATGGTTGTAACATCCCTTTATACTTATGTTTATAATCCATAACATGCTAGAATAAATTGCACCATGATACATACTATACAATATATAGCTTCCTATTTTTTTACTAGAAATACTCATTTAGATATTTATGCATTTCATACTTATAAGATCAATAGAGAATGTTGAACTTTGAGCCTCAACCAATACCTCCTCTTTCAAGTCTAGTATTGCTTGTATTAAAATGCAGAACTCAAACCTTATCATTCCAAAATAATTATGGTTATACTCACAAACATTTATCACCTTTTTTTTTAGTTCAACATTTTCATTTATTGAATATTTTATTTTCACCTAGATAGATGGTACCAAAATAATTTTAGAAAAATGTTATCTCTCCCATCCCTTAATTATATAAAGATACATCCTTCTCAATTTCTAAAATATTTAATATTTTCTTTACCTCATCGTTTATCAGCTATCATTTTCATTTTAACTGAAAACGTCAACAAAATTGTTTTTTCCCATGGTGGTAATGTATCAATCATTTATAATATTTAATAAACTCCAATAATCTTCTTTTCTTCATACTATACTATTTATGATTGATGATACGCCTAAAAATTTATGATTAGTATATATTTCACACCATTTCCCAAGAAGATAAATCTTCCATTCTCTTAATTAATGTTTTTTTATAGTTAACTCCAAATCATGAGATGGTTATTTTTTTCATCAACTATCAATTGTTATAAGGCATAATGTAAGATCCCAGAAATCATGGAGGTATGTTTGTAATAACCCAATATTTTTCAATGTAAATTCCCTTCCTATAATTATGTCATAAAATAACATGAAAACACAACATAATGAACAACTAAGTGATAAGTGACCTTTAAACATAAGTTTGTCACTTCTGTGCTTGGAATTTTGAAAATACGACATACACAGTTGTGTTCAAGATGATTTTTGGAGTCTAATAAAACAAAATAATTTTTAGTGAATAGTTACCTACCCTTATGAATAGTAACATACCCTTTACGAATAGTAATATGAACCTTATGAATAGTAAATCATCCCACATAAGAGTAACCTTACCCATGAATAATTAAATAAAATTTAGACATCTTAGAAAGTGACAATTTGACCTTAGTAAACGTTTTGGTATTTTCTACGTCATAAATAAATATTTATAATTAATTAATTAATTTAAAAGAAATTTTAAAAAAAAATTGTTCATTAATTATCAAACCAAATTATTATTGTTTTTAAATAACTTTATAAGACCTTACGTAATTTTTGAAAGCACTATAAAATCAGTTTAAATTTTCAAAACTGTTTTTTTACGTAAATTATGATTTTAATTAAATATTAAATTAATAATAATTAGAAAATTATTTTTAAAAAAATAAATTCATTTTTGAATTCTACACATCAAAAAATGGTTGGGGTAAATTTTTGGGATTTTTCTGAAATACTTGAATTTTTGATGAATAGTGAAATACCTTAATTTACAAAATAAGCTAAATAAGCTAATTAAAGAGTCATGTGTGATGTTATGATGATGTAAGCCCAATTGGATTAGGATCACATGATAAAATTACTATTTTTGGTCATTCAAGACTCACTATTCCTTGTCTTAGGGGAAATTAATAAACTAATGAATTTTATATTAAGGAAACCCCTCTCCCCTCCACTATAAAAACCACCCTTCACACCCTCATTTCCTCACACCTCTCAAGATACAATACTTCTCTAAACTCTGCCCAAAAAACCTCCCTAGCCCCTCTCCCACGTTTAAGGGCTTCTGGTCTCATCAGAATACCAAGCCTAGCTTTCGTAAGGAGGATCTCAAGAGGAAGATTCAAGAGGTAATTTCTCTCCCTCTTTTCCTTTAGTTTCCTTTCAAGTTCAAGTTCATTTCATGATCTCTCCACACCTATATTCTTCAAAATTGTATTGAAACTCCATTATTATACATTTAATGGAATTTTATGATGCTAATGAGATATTATATCATCCAACCCTCTTTCCCTCTTTCTTTTATTTTATTAAAGAGAACATTGTTCATGATAATTTATCACCTTCAAGAAATTTCTACCTTTATATCTAGTCATGAAACCATTTTTAGGATTGAACCAGAATTTTTTATATGTTTTATTTCCTATTTAAAGTTCTGTAAATAACTTATGGCCATATTACTAAGTGATAAATTAAAACAAGTTCGTTGTGATAAAAAAAAAACCGCCCAAATTAACCCAAATAATTATCATTTAATTATTATCTAATGATACATCCACATGGATCTAATATAATTCATTATAAGATCATTAAAACTCTGGTAATATCATTAATAACATGAAATATCAGTTTTGGGTGTTTACCCATGTTCTACCCAAGCATCAATTTATGAATACAAGTGAACCACTCAAGAAAATCATAAAAACAATATTCTCAAACAATGTTTTAAAACTCTAGAACTCATACAAAGGAACATAAAATCATTTAATGAAACTATAATGAACCATATTAATGTACACAAGGTTCTGGATTTCTAATTAATGAATATAATGTCATTATATAGGACATTAAAGAGAAGTAAGCATTCAGATACAAGGTTAGGGGAAATTCTCGAACCCAACTTTCATTCTTCGGGTTCTCCCTCTTCCACTCCATTTTTTTATATGGTTACTCCAAAAAAATCATTTTTTCATCATTTTCTTTCCTTTTTTGGGATATACATTTTTACTGCTATTATTTTTGTCAAACAAAATTTTTTCCAAAACAACTCTTCTTTTAAGAACTCACCTTTTACTTCTCATTCATGGTTGATGGTTCTTGTATCAAGTATGTTATTCCCTCTTTGTTTTGGGAACCCAAAGTTTATGAATGTGTTATTATGAAACTCATTCCTTCATTGGGTTATTTATGTTCATTATTGATATATGTTCTATGTGTCATGTGTGATAATTATAATATTATGAGGTGATGGGTGCGCCTGGAATTATATAGCGCAATATGAATGTTTGAATGTGATGGGCACGCTCGGAATTATATAGCGCTCCAATGTATTAGGTAAAGTGATGAATCTCATGAGTAAATTTTCAATGATGTGTGAACAAGATTCTAGCTTTTTTCATAGGTAAGTGTGGTATTTAACCACTAATACATGATGTTTCATTTTTTATGCATTGCCACATTTCAAGTCTTATACTTATGCTTCCTCTCATGTTCATGATATTTTTCCCATGTTATGATTATACTCTCCCCATGCTATATTGTTATTATCTATCCTCTTACTAGGCTTCTAGATCACCCTTTTTGATGTATATCCTCAGGTGGCTACATGTACTATGGAAAGGACAAGTGACAATAAGAAGCTAGAGAAGAAGAAATTAAGTAAATGTTTATGATTGATTTTGTAATTTTTATGTATGGTCCTAATTTTCCCAAGACACTAAACCTTTGGATCCTCTATGTGTAATACTATTATTATTTTTTATCATTAAAATGATGTAATAGTAATGTAAAAAAAGGCAGGGTTGCTATAGTTGGTATCAGAGGAAAGGTTTCTTTAATTTGGGAATTAGGATTAGTGAACCCTAGAGAAAACCTCTAGTAAGAGACTAAGTACAAATATCCACACAAGAATATTTACATAGGGATCCCATATGTTATGTTTTTGGTATAAATTTTTTAAATTAATAAGTTATTCATGACTTTTTTACTTATGTTTTGTTCTAACCTTTTTTATTTTAGAAAATGGTGGGAAACAGGAGAAATCAGGCCAACAACTCGTGCGAGGGCCAATGCAATGATTGCCCAAATGACATCCCCGATGATTTGGGAGGTGGAGATCAGAACATCATGGTGATGCTTACCCAATTATCTCAGGTTATAAACAATAACCATAATAATGGGGAACATCCTTCTTCACCAAAGAGGGAGCTACTGGCTATCAAATTTTTTATACAGAAACGACCATAGACTTTTATGGATCCTTCGATCCACTAGTTGTGGAACAGAGGGTCAACTCCATGGAGAAGATATTTTCTATGCTTCACTATTCTAAGATGTAGAAGGTGACCCTAGCCATTTATCGTCTAGATTGAGAAGCCGATCAATGGTGGGATTTGATTAAGAACACTAAGCCAATGGAGGAAATTGAATAGATTGAATGGGAAGACTTTAAGATTATGTTTCTTAACAAGTATTTCCCAAGAACTCTTCACACGAAGATAGAGAGAGAATTCATAGAGCTCAAGTAAAAAGAAATAGAATATGGCACAACCTATGAAGTGAATTTCACAAGGCATTCGAGGTACGCTTAGGGTTTTATTATCAAATATGATAGAAAAATTGATAGATTATTTAGTGGATTAAAACCATACCTTCAAAAGGATCTTGCAATTCGATACTTTGGGAGTTATGAAGAAGTTGTTCGATGTGCCCTCAAAGTGGAGATGGAGTTTGGATAATGTTCCCTTGGCTATGGGGATAAGAAACGAAAGATGGAGTTTCAAGCTGGAGGATCTAATGAAAAAAGTGGGAAGAAAACTCAACGAACCACATACCAAAAATGTGGGAAGTTGCACCATGGGAACTACCTCAGAAGGACGTGGAAGTGCTTCAAGTGTGGGAAATAAGGACACCATGCTCAAGAGTGTCAAAAATACACGAAAATGAAGGAGAATGTAGCTGATGAAAGGAGATAACCACTCGTGGTTAAATGCTACAAATGTAGGGAGCTAGGGCACTATGCAAGCCAATGCACTAAACCTAGAGTTCTTGAGGGTAATCAACGTTAGAAACCACCAAAGCCAAAGGAACAAGGGAAGGATTATGCCATCACTAATGTGGAGGTGGAGCATGATAATGAAGTAGTACAAGGTACACTTCATATTCACTCAAGAATGGAAAAAGTTTTCTTTTATTCTGCTTCTACGCATTCCTTTATATCTTGCAAGTTTTCTAGAACTATAGAATCGAATCCTTGAAACCTTGAAGTAGATATGTCTGTAAAAACACGAAGTTGTGTAATCATTGCAACCCAAGTATTAGATTCTTCTCCTATTGGCGTATGTGTGGAGATTCTTCTAGAAAATCTCATAATACTTCCCTTGGTGGAATTCAATGCTATAATGGGAATGTATTGGATCTCGTTATATAGAGAACATATTAACTATCGAGAAAAATAAATATCTTTTCATATTCCAAACCATCCCATGCTCCTCTAAAAATTCAAGGAAGATCATGAATCTCCTTTGAAAAATCCTTCAATGGTGTGGGTGTTGATTCCCTATGAAGAAGAATACCTCACCCAAATGGTTGAGTCGAAGGAAAGTGCCAACCTTGAGGAAATTCCCATCGTGAGGGAATACGGTGATGTATTTTCTGAAGAGTTACCCAAAATTCCCCTGGATCGTGAGGTAGAGTTCTCGATTGAAATCATACTCGTAGCTACTCCTATCTCGAAGTGTCCCTATAGGATGGATCCTATCGAACTGGAGGTGTTAAAGAAGCAGCTGCAAGAGCATTTGGACAAAGGATTCATACGCCCTGTGCATCACCTTGGGGTGCGCCAGTGCTCTTTTTGAAGAAGAAGGATGGAACAATGCAGTTGTGTATCGATTATCGGAAACTCAACAAGATCACCATAAAGAACAAGTATCCTATCCCTAGGATTGATGACTTGTTCGATCAGTTAAGAGGATATCAATACTTCTTAAATGTGGATCTTCGTTATGGATATCATCAGGTAAAGTTGAAGAAGGAAGATATTCAGAATACTACCTTACGTACAAGGTATGGGCACTATAAGTTTTTCGTGATGCCCTTCGGACATACTAATGCCCCTGAAATCTTCATGGATCTGATGAATAGAGTCTTCAGACATTACCTCGAAAAATTTGTGGTAGTTTTTATTGATGATATTCTCATCTACTCCAAGATAAAGGAGGAACATGAAGAACATCTATGACTTGTGTTGGCGACATTAAGAAAGGACAAGTTGTACGCCAAGTTCAGCAAGTGTGACTTTTGGATGAAGCAAGTCACATTCTTGGGACATGTGATCACAAGTGAGGGAATTTCTGTGGATCCTTAAAATAAAAAGGTGATTAAGGAATGGCCTAGGCCCTCTAGTTTCATAGAAATCCGTAGTTTTCTTGGATTATCTGGGTACTACAGACATTTTTTGAGAAACTTCTCACGATTGTAAAGCCTGATAACTAAGTTAACAAGGAAAGGGGTAAAGTATGTCTGGACGGAAGAATATGAGGCAAGCTTCAAGGAGCTAAAGAGAAGGCTGATCACTGCACTTGTACTCACACTACCGAAAAGTGGAGAATTCTTTGTGATATACAGTGATGCTTCAAAGAAAGTCTTGGGTTGTGTACTCATGAAAAATGACAATGTGATAGCCTATGCCTCACGATAGTTGAAGATCCGTGAGCAGAACTACCCGACACATGATCTAGAGCTGGCAGTCGTGATTTCTGACTTGAAAATCTGGAGGCACTACCTTTATGTTAAGAAGTGTGACATATGCACCGACCATAGGATCCTAAAGTATATATTCACACAAAATGATCTCAACATGCGTCAAAGGATATGGTCAGATATAATCAAAGATTACGATTTCTCTATTCACTATCATCCTGGAAAGGCGAACAAGGTAGCTGATGCTCTAAGCAGAAAAGAATATGCTACTCTATCCATGGTGTGGATTGAGAAAGACCCTATCTTCTTGGATATTCAAAGAATGGATTTTGAAATCATAAGGGTAGGAGATACAACCAACCTTGCCCAAATGATTTTGGAATTATCCATCGAGGAGAGGATTAAGGAAGCACAAAGGGATGATGTGGAGATTCAAAAGAGGGTGAATGCAGTAAAGGAAGGGAATATGCAGGAGTTCCATATCAATGATGATGGTGTGATTCGGTTTGGAACGTGGCTTTGTGTGCCTTCATCACCTGGGATAAAGAAGGATCTATTGGAAAATTCACATAGCTCAACATTCTCTATCCATCCTGGGAGTACCAAAATGTAACATGATCTCCGAGAACACTTCAGGTGGGATAACATGAAGAAGGAGATTGCGAAATATATATCAAGGTGTTTGGTATGTCAGCAAGTTAAAGCTGAGCGACAAAAGTCCAAAGGTATGATGCAACCATTTTCTATACCCATGTGGAAATGGGAAAATGTTACTTTGGACTTTGTCATAGGTCTCCCAAAGATGTTGAAGGGAAATAATGTGATATGGGTTGTGGTTGACTGACTCACCAAGACTTCCCATTTTATCGATATTCAGGAATATCTCTTGCTTGAACAACTTGCAAAGATATATGTCAAGGAAGTGGTGAGACTGCACGGTGTTCCACTCTCAATTGTCTCTGACCGTGATCCAAGGTTCACATCAAAATTCTGGAGGAGCCTTTAGCATGCTTTGAGTGCTGAATTAAATTTTAGCACGGCCTATCACCCCCAAACTGATGGCCAATTTGAAAGGACTATTCAAACACTTGAAGATATGCTAAGAGCCTTCTCTCTAGAATTCAATGGTTGATGGGATCAGCATCTCCCATTGGTTGAGTTCTCATACAACAATAGCTTCCACTCGAGTATTTAGACTGCTCCATATGAATCTATCTATGGAAAATTATGTAGAACTCCAACCTATTGGGATGAAGTTGGAGAACGAAAGCTACTTGGACCCGATCTTGATCAAGAGATGACAGGGAAGGTTCAAGTCATCTAGAAACACATCAAAGCTGCTCCAAGTCAACAAAAGAGATATGCTGACAACCGTCAAAGGGACTTGGTGTTCGACATTGGAGATAAATTATTCCTTTGAATATCTCCATGGAAGAGAGTCATGCGATTCGGGAAGAAAGGGAAGCTAAGCCCAAGGTATATTGGCCCTTTTGAGATCCTTGACCGCATAGGAGTTGTGGCCTATCGTCTTGCACTTACACCGAATATGGCTCAAATTCAGGATGTGTTTCATGTATCACTACTGAGGAAGTACATACCAGACCCCTCAAATGTACTGAACTCAGAGGTGGTGCAGCTGGAAGATGATCTCTCCTATGAGGAGCAGCCAGTAAAGATTCTGGATCGGAGAGATAAGGTTTTACGCAACAAGAAAACCCATCTTGTCAATGTGTTTTAGAGGAACCATAAGTTTGAGGAAGAAACTTGGGAACCAGAAGAGGCAATGAAGGAGAAACACACTCACCTATTTTTGTAAAGTGAAATTTCGGGGGAGAAATTTCTTAAGGGGGGAAGAATGTAACGACCCAAAGTTTTTCAAGGGAAATTCCCTTCTTATAATTATTTCATAAAATAACATGAAACATGACATAATGAACTACTATGTGATAAGTGACTTTTAAACATAATTTTTCACTTCTGTGTTTGGAATTTTGAAAATATGACATACACGGTTGTGTTCAAGATGATTTTTGGAGTCTAATAAAACAAAAAAAATTGGTGAATAGTAACCTACCGTTATGAATAGTAACATACCATTATGAATAGTAATATGACCCTTATGAATATTAAATCATACAACATAAGAGTAACCTTACCCATGAATAATTAAATAAAATTTAGACATCTTAGAAAGTGACAATTTGACCCTAGTAAATGTTTTGGTATTTTGTAAGTCATAAATAAATAATTATAATTAATTAATTAATTTAAAAGAAAAAGTATTTTTTTTTAAAATGTGTTCATTAATTATCAAAACAATCTCTTATAGTTTTTAGATAATTTTATAATACCTTACGTAATTTTTGAAAGCAATATAAAATCAATTTTAATTTTAAAAACAGTTTTTTTAAGTAAATTATGATTTTAATTAAATAATAAATTAATAATATTTTGAAAATTATTTTTGAAAAATGGACTTTATTTTTGTATTCTACACATCGAAAAATGGTTGGGGTAAATTTTTGGGATTTTTCTGAGATACTTGAATTTTTGTTTAATAGTGAAATATCGTAATTTACAAAAATAAGCAAAATAAGCTAATTATAGAGTCATGTGTGATTTTATGATGATGTAAGCCAACGTGGTTAGAAATAACATGATAAAATTACTATTCTTGGTCATTCAAGACTCACTATTCCTTGTCTTTGGGGAAATTAATAAACTAATGAATTTTATATTAAGGAAACCCCTCCCCCCCTCCACTATAAAAACCACCCTTCACACCCTCATTTCCTCACACCTATCAAGATCCAAGCCTTCTATAAACTCTGCCCAAACATCCTCACTATTCCCTCTCCCACGTTAAAGAGCTTAGGGTCTCATCAAAATACCAATACTAGCTTCCTTAAGGAGGATCACAATAGGTAGATTCAAGAGGTAATTTCTCTCCCTCTTCTCCTTTAATTTCCTTTCATGTTCAAGTTCATTTATTGATATCTCCACACCTATATTAATCAAAATTGTATTTTAAATCGACTATTTTACATCTAATGTAATTTTATGATGATAATGGGATATTATATCATCCAACCCACTTTACTTCTTCATTTTAATTTATTAATGGGAACGTTGTTCGTGAGGTGTTAATTTATCACCTTCAAGAACGACATGCTTTCTTCTTCCATTTATACCTTTATATCTGGTCATGAAACCATTTTTATGGTTGAATTAGAATTTTTTATATGTTTTATTTCATATTTAATGTTCTATAAATAACTTATGGCCATATTACTAAGTGATAAATTAAAACGAGTTCGTTGTGATCAAAAAACCACCCAAATTAACCCAAATAATTATCAGTTAATTATTATCTAATGATACATCCACTTGGATCTAATATAATTCATTATAATATAAATAAAAATCCTGTAATATCATTAAAAACATGAAATTCTAGTTTTGGATGTTTACCCATGTTCTACCCAAGCTTCAATTTAAGAATACAAGTGAACCACTCAAGAAAACGATAAAAACAAACATTCTCGAACAATGTTTTAAAACTATATAACTCATCCAAAGGCACATAAAATCACTTAATGAAACCATAATTAACCATATTAATCTACACAAGGTTATGTCTTTCTAATTAATGAATATAATGTCATTATACAAGACATTAAATAGAATTAAGCATTCAGATACAAGATAAGGGGAAATTCTTGAACCCACCTTTCATTATTCGGGTTCTCCCTCTTTCACTCCATTTTTTTATATGGTTACTCCAAAAAAATCATTTGTTCATCATTGTCTTTCCTTTTCTAGGATATAAATGATTACCACTATTGTTTTTTTCAAACAAAATGTTTTCCAAAAGAACTCTTCTTTTAAGAACTCACTATTTACTTCTCATTCAAGGTTGATGGTTCTTGTATCAAGTATGTTATTCCCTCTTTGTTTTGGGAACCCAAAGTTTATGAATGTGTTCTCATGAAACACATTTATTCAATGGGTTATTTATGTTCATTATTGGTATATGTTCTATGTGTCATGCATGATAATGGTAATATTATGTGGTAATAGGTGTGCCCGGAATTATATAGTGCAATATGAATATTTGAATGTGACGGGTGCACCCAGAATTATACAGCATTCCAATGCATTGGGTAAAGTGATGAGTCTCATGAGTAAATGTAAAAATATGTGTGAACAAGATGCTATCTTGGTTCACAAGTATTTGTGGTATTTAACCACTAAGACATGATGTTTCATTGCTTATGTGTTACCACATTTCAAGTCTTATACTTATTCTTCCTCTCATGTTCATGATATTTTTCCCATGTTATTATTATACTCACCCCATGCTATATTGTTCTTATCTATCATCTTAATGGGCTTCTAGATCACCCCTTTTTAAGTTCCTCAGGTGGATACATGTACTAAGGAGATGAAAAGTGCCAATAAGATTCTAGAGAAGAATAAATTAAATAAATTTTTATGCTTGATGTTGTAATTGTTATGTATTGTCCTAATTTTCCCAAGACACTAAACCTTTGGATCCTCTATGTGTAATACTATTATGTTGTTTATCTTTAAAATGATGTAATAGTAATGTAAAAAAGGCACGGTTGCTATAATGTTCTTGTTTAATTTTTTTTAATCACTTAAGGTTCAATGATTAAATGTTTTTGAGGAGGATGATGAGTCTCGGTGGTGTTCTGGGGGTTTGGGACACAAAAGTAAGGGGAATCTGGCTATCCTATGCATGTTTCATGGTTGGTGAATGGTTATAGTAAACCATGTAAAGGAGGAATCCAAACCATGTAGTCTTTAATAGTGGAATTCTTTACAGTTTTTACAACTTTTTTCAAACCATGAAAAATTCCCTGGTAACTGTGGGACATGGACCCTACTTAGACAAATTAAGGTGCAGATTTGGCATCTGGTGTATTGAATTGTGCATTTAAACCTTGTAGTCATATCATGATCCCATTAAAAATGAAAATTTAAATTTTTTAACCCTCTAGATTTTATGTATACCATATGTTTTTCTTCCCACTTCTTCCACCCCTAGACCTAGTGAAAAAACTATTACACCAAAATTATTCCAAGGGTTGATCTCATTTGATTTTTAGTTGTCTAGAGCACTTTTGGTTGTGGATTGAATCTCCAGCTAAGTCTATCGCTCCATTTTCTTCTCTTTTCCAGATTAGGGCTTATAAAAATTTTCATCTTCATATGAATCCCTAAAACCGTAATTTTCTAAGGATCATAGGTTGGGACTTAAAATGGGGTTGAATCTATATCTAAGGATAATTTTAAGCTAGTGTTAATCTATGGAATCAATGTAGGTGGTCTACAATTTATATCCCATACTATTGAATTTTATCTATGCATTTTTGGTTGGGTTAATAAATATTCCTTATTTAAAATTCAATTTTGTTAAATGGTTTGTGTAAAATGGTTGTCTAAATGATTATTTTCACTCATCATGATCCATGTGGGGATACATTGAGGTTGACTAGACCAATTTGAGGCACCCATGGGGTGTGTCAACAATCCAAAACATAAACATTAGTAATGTTAAGCTTAGAATTGACTCATGTTAAAGTATATCCCATGATGAATATCTTGATGTATTGTTTGAGTTTAAAATGAAAAATTGTTAGGTTTTTTAAGACTTTGATGAATTCATAAGAAATTTTTCTCATTAACATGAAGTGGTTTGGATGAAAAAAGTGATTGTTCAAAAATAAGTATGAATTTTACTTGAAATTCATAAGTGGGTTAATGCATTTGAAAATTCTGAAAATGATAAATGGGTACATTAATTTGAATTATTGAATGATTAAAATGGGTTAATTCCTATAAATTAATGAAATTGTAAAATGGGCCAAGGTATGGGATTTGATGATTGTACAAATGGGTTAAGACATGAGAAAGGGAAATGTGATAAATGGTATATGAAATGTAAATTAGTAAATGTGTTAATGGGTAAAGGTTGATGTTAATTCGCATGATGAATAATTATGAGATTTGAATGTTATGTGTATTGATTCATGATATGGTATATGTGGTAAATGGATAAATAAATATGTGCACATGGCTTGGTAGTTTTGGGGTATTGGACTTGAGGATTTATGACCATGGTTCAGGTTATAATTTGGATCTAAACCCCACCCCACAATGCATGGGTTAGGTAAGGTGGATGAGTATCAATTCCCCTAATGGTTCCATTTGATAAAACTACATAGACCGAGTCTCCAAGTTCAGTATATTTTGTTTGTTAATGTATTGTTTATCCTAGTGAGATATGTAACATGATTTATTCCCTTATGCATTGTAATTAACAAAAATAGGTCACTATCTAAATAATGTAAATTAATAACATGTGGAACATGTGATGAAATAGATTAAGTGGTTAAAATTGTTAATTGAAAACTATTAACTAATGGAATCTAAGTTGTTGTTTTTTTCCTTTTAATTTATTTATTTGTTAAATGAAATATCTATTTAGATTGGATATTTTTTAGACACCAATGGTAGTGGACTACTAAATTTTTCTAAAATGATGATCAAGATCCCATTGGGTACCCTAGAAAATTCTTAGGTTACAGGCTAGGATAAGGTAAAATTACCTTTTCTATAGAGTTGAGTTGGGCTTGGGTTGTACATGGATGAGGATCCATACATAGAGTCAGCACCCATTTTGGTGATTCAATTTTTTGTCTCATTTTGGATTCTCTAGCACTTATAACCACATGGTATGGAATAGCATATTTACTCTTTGGTTTTGGGTTGTACCTTTTTTTTGGGGAATTTATAGTAATAGTGGTTTCTATTTTATTGTTTATTGTTTCTTTTAATTTTTATTTTTATATTCCATGAATGTCTCCTATAAAGAGGGTATAGTCTATCTACTTGTTATTTTTGACCATTACTGTATATTGGTAGCCATTGGGGTATGGGGCTTCATGCCTGAGGTCATGTAGTGACCTATCCTGGGGCATCGGTTTAGTGGATTTCGGGTTGGAGACCTTTCAAAGTAGTATCAGAGCAGTTCTTTTCTATTCCTTACTATTTAGAGATGGTAGATAGGATATTATGATCTGTCAGTCAATGGAAATGAGCTTTTTAATGGGATTATATAACCCATTTATAAGTTAAAACCCACCTACCCAGGGTGGGGATTGTTGTTATTGATATATACTGCAACAGTTGAATGTATTTTAGCATTGGATGATTCAATTATTGTGTGATGACACTATTTTTTATCTTATTCTCAAGGTAGTAATTCCATGAGTTTGTGAGTTCATGAATCATTATAGGAACCTAGGGATATAAGTAGAATGAATCATGATAGAAACACATAGGATGGGTGTGTGTGACATGAAGTGTAGGATAGATTTTACTTTTTAAAAATTCTAAATAAAAATGTGTATAATAAATACAATGAAAATTGGTAAAATGTAAGGAATGTTAATGAATGGTTTAAGAATTATAATTAATGGAAGTTTTTAATGAGTTATCATATTAGTTGTAATAAGTTTCAATATGGGAAATGGACTAATAGGAATGATTTTACATTTGACTGTGTAAATGGTCTTAAAAATGTGTCTAATAAATAACTTATGACTATGTATTTTGGTTTAACCCATGTTAACCATGCCCCATAATAGGGATGGTTGAGGGAAGTTTTTTAGGTATGACGATGTACATTGGGATTGTTTATATGAAATGGGTTTTTATGGATAGTGAATATCATTCTTCTATGTAAACTATGCATGTTTTATTTCATGTGTTCTGTGAATTTTGTTTGGAATTATAGAGGAATTCCACCATCAAGACATGTGTTGGTTGGGAGAAAATAGAACATCGTTGAGAATGATCTGATAGAAATGGATCAAGAGTGGCCAATGATCTAGTGTAATAGGTGATAGTAAAAATTCCATGAGAAATTTTCTTGTTTTATACAGATGATGGAATAGGACCTAGGGTGGGTCATGCCTAGTATGTTCAATTTGACCAGAGAGTTTTATTTTCAATACCCTCTATCATTTACTAGAAAGGGTGGACTCGAGGATGCAGAGTTATAGATAGAGTCCATACAGATGATTTTGGATCATGTGGAGACTCATATAGAGAACATATTCAGGTTGGTAGTATATATGTAGTAGGAACCGGTGAAGCGCTGGTGGGATATCTTGGTTTAAAGTCAACATTCCAATGGAATGAAATGGAATGGATTTTCATAATAGTTTATTGAACACTTATATATAGAGACTTTAATACAAGAGTGGGATTCAATGGTTGTGAATTCTGCACTAGGAACTATTTCTATGATGTATTATGTGGGCTTCTTCATGGAATTTCAACACTTTATCCCAACGTTGGTGGGGGAAAAGGCCAAAATGACAAGATGTTTTCATGAAAAACATAGAAAAGATATCAAGTCCAAGGTGAAGTATTTATTTTAAAGATTTTTTTAAAAGTTGTGGTTCGGGATATTATTTCAAAAGGAAACATGAGAGTGGATTTAGGTGTTTTCATTTTGGTTCTTATTTGATGGACCAATGGTGAAACTTCCAGGGGAAGCAAGCATCATTTCAAAAAATTTCACCAGGATAGTAGCATGAAGAGTAGTCAGAAGAGGGGGTCAACCTACTAGAGTGGTAACCAGATGTTTTACTATTAGTGTGGTAGGACAAGAAAAATGCATGGTTAGTTCCCCTGTCCACCAATTGAGTGTTGAATGTGTAGAAGAGTGGTGCATGTGGAGAGGATTTGTTGGATCCCATGATAGCTGGGCATGAATGGATAATCAGGGAGGATACTGAGTGTAGGAAGTGGGTTAGTCACCCCATATTATATAGGTAGTTAGAGATCTACTTGATGTATAATTAGAGGTTGTAGGAATACTACTTTGGGATGGGAGTGTCTATACCAGTAGTATAGTGTAGCACTAGAGATTTATAATGGCACACAGGTTGTAGGGGAAGGTCATCTCAATGTAGTTCAGTCTACACTTAGAGCTAGTTAGGCTGAACCATCGGCAGTTTGAGGTATGATTATTATGAATTTGAAACTTTATAGTGCTTTTTTTGATATATGTGCCACACACTCTTTTATATATTCTCTTTTTTTATGTCTTGTAATGGAATGAAAGTGTGAGGTCATGTTGATTGACACACCATTAGGGGTATGATAATAAAATGTTAGGAAATATAAGGGGTGTGTGATTGAGTTTGGTGGGTACCATTTCCTATGGGACATGATAATGCTTGAGTAGTTGTGTATTTATCAAATTTTTGGGAAGGGATGGCTAGTGTTATACCAAGCCCATATTAACTATTACCATAATACGGTAACATTAATATCTCTTGAGGGAGACATGTATGCCCATCGCGGTGAATAGGATGTTTGGGCAGGCTGTGTAGGGCCAGTTTTACAGCTGTTGAGAGAACTCATGACCCAATTTTCATGTCCCCTTCATGATGATGAGGGAGTGTGTCAGATTGTATTCCCATATATGGTGGAAAATTTCAAGAAGGGTTTTCTATGTACTTCTCAGGGATACCACCTATGAAGGATATAGATTTCATGATAGAGTTACTATCAGGAGTAGAACAAGTTTCCATTCTGCCATATAGAATGCCATCGATAGAGCTCCCAGAATATAAAAAAAGTTGAAAGAACCAAATAATAAGGGGTTTATTAATCTTATTACTTTACCTTAGTTATCTCCCATGTTTTTTTAACGAATGCTAAGTGATTAGGGTAGTTATGTGTTGATTATAGGAAGCTAAATTAGATGACAGTTAAGAATAGATATCCTGTTCCATGAATCAATGATCTCTTTTACTAGCTAATAGGTTCTTCAGTGTTCTCCCAGATTGATATGAGAACACAGTATCACCATCTGTGTGTGAGAACTTCTAATGTAATTTAGCTTTCCTTTTAGAGTAAGTATGAGTTGTATCAGTTTTTCTTGATGACTTTTAACATGAGAAATCATTGTAAGTGTTTGTGTTCCTAATGAATAGAATCTTTCACTATTAACTAGATCAGTTTGTGGTTGTCTTTGTTGAAGCAATATTATTATACAATAAGACTCATAACAATCATGCCAAACATCTTGAAATCATCTTATGTAAACTAATAGAGAATAGGCTATATTCCAATCCATAAAAATGCCATATCTGGATTGATAGGGAGAATTTATTAGGTCACATAATCTCAGATGTAGGTGTGTTAGTGTACTCGGAAAAAGTGCATGATGTTTTTTCTTGGGAGAATCCAAAGAATTTTTCTGATGTATGATGTTTTTTGGGGTTGTTTGGATAATTCCCAAGGTTCATTAAATACTATTCCATTTTTTCAGCACCGCGTTTGGTCATGAATAAAAAATAAATCAAGTTTAAATGGTCTAAATAAATTGAAAATGCTTTCCATGTGTTAAAGAAGCAGTTGAATATTGCACCGGTTTTTATCTTACCCAGTCGTAGTAAGTAGTATTCCTTTTTTGTGATGTGTATGGTGTTGGGATTAGGACAGTTTTGATGCAAGTTTAGCGGGTAGTCATGTACAGGTCATTATAGTTAATGCCTCATGAAATTAATTACCCTATACATGATCTTGATATGGCTTTGATGGTTTTTTTATCAATGTGTTTGGGATATTACTTGTTGGGATAATGTTTCACGGTGTATACTAATCAAAAATTACTTATGTATATCTTCTCTTGGTGTGATTTTAATCATCGTCAGTGAATTTGGGTTGAGTACATATAGAAATTATACTTTGATATGGTTTACATAATGGGAAAGGTAAATATTGTTACAAATGCTTTGAGTTGGTAGACTCAAAATCAGGGGGCTCGAGAATCTGGCTACTAGAGGATAATAATGGTGTTGTTTGCTGAGATTCCACTAGAGGTGTAGAATGACCAAGGGTAGATTACCCATTCATCCTTTATAGTTGAGTTCGTGCTTATGAGCTAGACTAAGGAGAGGATGTGTGAGGATCTGGAATGTTTTTCATTAAGAGACACTCTTAAAGGTGGGGATTCAACTATTAGTTGGAATGATGGTGATTATGGAATCATTTATGTTTTTGGATGTGTTTTTGTGGCCAATTGTATGCGAGAAGAGTTTATGTGTGTGTTTCATGCATCAAAGTGTAAATTGAATCCTCACATGACCAAAATGTATCTTGATTATCATAGGTAGTTCTGGTGGCAAAGGATGAAGAAATGTGTTTCATGTTTCGTGTTGTGGTGCCTTACCTTCCAGTAGGTGAAGGCTGAGCATCGGCGGCTAGGTGGTTTGTTGTCACAACTTCTCAATTTGAATGGAAATGGGATGATGAAATGATAGATTTCATGGTCGGTATTATGAGGAGGCCTCATAATAATGTTGCAATCTGGGTAGTTTTGTACCATTTGACCAAGGTGGCTCATTTCATTCCAATTTGAGAAACTTTCACCATGGATCAATTCGATGAGTTGTATGTTCAAGAAGTAGTGAAGTTGCAAGGGGTGCCAAGAACCATAGTTTAAGATAATGATATGCATTTCAATTCCGGACTCAATAAGTTATTAAATAAGTTACATGGCACCGAGGTGTTTTTGAGTATGACTTTCCACCCAAAAATGGAAGGGTAGTGAGAGCATATTATTCAGTTGTTAGATGACATGTTGAGGGAAGGCATCCTAAATTTTTTCGAATCATGGGAAAGAACTTATCACTTGTTGAATTTGAAAACATCATTATATTCTAGCCTATTATTCAAATGAGACTACTTGAGGATATCTATGGTAGACCTTGTAGATCTCTTTTGTTTTGGATATAGGTTGTGGGAATAGAGTTTTTGGGACTAAGTCCCATGCAGGAGACATCAAAACAAATTCAGTTGATCTGGAAACATATAGTTATGACTCAAAGTATGTATAATTAAAATTTAGATATGAATCACCAACCTCTTGAGTTAATGGTGAGTGATAATGTTTTTCTTTGAGTGTCTCTAAGGTTCAATCATAATAGGATTCAAAAATAGGGTATATTGGTGCCTAAGTACATGGGGAAATTTGAGATTTTGGCGAGGATCTGATTGGTGGTATACTGATTGGATATTCCAAATTGATAGAGTAGTGTGAAGACTACCTTTCATGTGTCATAGCATTGGAAGTATCACCCTTACCCATATCATGTGATTTATTTTGAGTATGGTGAGTTTGAGGCGGATGCATCCTTTGAGGAGCATCAGGATCATATTATGGATCATTGTAAGAAAATATGTCGAGGTAATATTTTTCAATTTGTTCGAGTTTTATGGTAGAATAGTTATGTTCAGGAGGAAACATGGAAGAGGGAGACCGGTATAAGGGCCTAGTAGCCCTAACTTATTTCTTTGTAAGCTCAATATTTCTTGGGAAAATCCAATCAAGGATGAGTCATTATAAGGTGGGGAGTTTTTAAGATCCTAGACTTTGTGGAGGAATGTTCTTTTTAAAAAAAAAATTTAATCCCATAATGTTGGATAATTAAATGTTTTTCAGCTGTATAAGGGATATTGTGGGTGTTCCTGGGGTTCCGGACATGAAATAATGGGTAATCAGGTCATCATGTGCATGTTGTACGGTTGGCGCATTGCTTAAGTAAACTGTGTAAAGGGGGAGTCCAAACAATGCGGGCTTGGATAGAGTCATTCTGTATGGTTGGTTCATAGTTTTTAAAACTGTGCATAATCTATAATTAACGATGTGACTTATACACCTATTGGATAGAGTAAGGTTCATAATTGGTGCATAGTTTGGAAAACTATGCTACCAAACTATGCACCTACTAAAAAGTGAGAATTTACCATTTTTACCCATTATGATTTTAATTGCCTCACCAAATTTTCTTCCTATTTATTCCTCATATATCCCTTGTGATGAAAAGAAATCCAGAAATATTACCAATGGATGATCTCCTTCTGTTCAAGTCTGTTTGGAGTATTGTTGGATGTATATCAAAGCTACAGGTAGGTATAACACCCCTCTTGACTTTATTTTTTGGAATAGGGCTTGTAGATTTGTTCTTATTCTTAAGAATCCCTAAAACCCTATTTTTTACATTGGATATTAGGATTAAAATTTAAAGGGATGTTAAATCCAAATCTTTTAATATGGTTAAGCAATAGTTCTTCTACTGATTCGAGGTAAATTGCCTACAATTTATATCCCATGATCTTGAAGTCAATTTGGGCATGTGTGGTTGGGTTAATGGTTCTTTCATATTGTGAATTTGATTCCTGCAAATGGATTTTATAATGTGGATTGATAAATTATTATTTTAACCCCTCATAATCCCTATGGGATACATTGAGGTTGACTATACAAATTTGGGGCCACCTATGCGGTGTGTCAACAATCCCAAACATGAAAAATTATAATTCTATGCTTATAATTTAATCATGTTAAAGTATATCACACGATTAACATGTTGATGTCTTAGTTAATTTAAGGAATTTGTTAAATAGTTCAAGGTATGGGATTTTTTTATTATTCTGATGGGTTAAGACATGAGAAAGGAAAATGGGACAAATGGGCTATCCAATGTAAATTGGTAAACGTGATAATGGGTCAAGGTTGATGTTAATTAAAATGATGACTAATTATGAGATGTGAATGTTTTGGGTATTGATTTGTGATATGGAATATGTGGTAGATATATAAAGAATCGTGTGAACATGGATTGATATTTTTTGGGTATTAGACTTGAGGATCTACATCCACATGTTGGGTTATACTAAGGATTTAAACTCCACACCATAATGCATGGGATATGGAAGGGGATTGAGGATCTATACCCCTAATAGTAGAATATGATGAAAATACATGGACCTAGACACCAAGGGAAGTTTATTGTTTTTGTTAATTTAATTTTCTCCCAAGTGTGGTAGGGAACTTGACTTATCCTTTTATGCATCATAATTGACCGACATTGGCTGATGTTTAAATGATGTAAATGGATAACCCATGGAACAAGTGATGAAATAGATTAAGTGATTAAAATAGACAAAGTGTATTTTGTTAAATAATGGAACCCATGTTGTTATTTTTTACCTTGTAATGTATTTAGTTCATTCATGCACTATCTATTTAGACTAGATATTTGGTAGAAAATGTTGGAGGTGGAATACTAACTTTTACTCATACCCTACTTGGGACACCATTGAGTACCTAAGAAGATTTCTTGGTCACAGACCAGGACAAGGGGAAAGTCTCCATGCTATAGAGTTGACTTGTTTTTGGGTTTTACATGGATGAGGATTCAGACTTAAAGTTGATACCTATTTTGGGGATTTAACTATTTTTATTATTTTATATTTTCTAGAACATGACACTTCATGGACTGAGATAACATATTT
Organism: Viscum album; assembly: GCA_963277665.1. NCBI lineage: Eukaryota > Viridiplantae > Streptophyta > Magnoliopsida > Santalales > Viscaceae > Viscum > Viscum album. Next base: position 714,283,465 of record OY728133.1, on the reverse strand, counting down.
ACTGTTTATTTTGGGTTTGTATCCATTTTTTGGAAATGGTTAGCAATACTTGTTTCTGGATTATTATTAATTGTTTCCTTTAATTATCATTTTTATCTATTATGGATTGCTCTGATAAATAGATTATAGTCTCCCAACGTGTTCCTTTCACAACACATTGCTAGTCAGAAGCCTCTAGAATATGGGGAGTAATGCCTAATGCCATGTAACTACCTGTCCTGGGTCACTAGATTAGTGGATCATGGGTTGGGGACATTAAAAAGTTGTTTTAGAGTGATTCTTTTTGGTTTCTCTCTATTTGGGGATGGTAGATAGGAATTTCGGAGGTGTAAGTCCATGGCTATGAGCTCGTGCATGTGAGTAGCTAACCCATGTACAAGGGAAAACCCATGTACCTTCGGTGGGTATTTTTTTCTTGATATGGGTTCCTATAGTTGAATGATATTTGAACATTTGGTGGTGCACTTATTGTGTGATGAGACTATTTTCTTATATTTTTTTCAAGGCCAGAATAATATGGTGTTTTCCATTCATTCAAAATTATTACAACAAAGGGGTATAGGTGGAATTCATCATGATAGGAACACCCAATATGGGATTTTGGGACATAAAGGGTAGGTTTCATTTTACATTCTTGAAAATTTGAAGAAAATGGTGTCAAATAAAGATGACGAAAATGGGTAAATGGAAATAATGTTAACGAATGGTTAAAGAATTGTACATAGTAATGGTTGTGAATGAGTTAACATATTGATTATAACAAGTTATGAAATGTAAAATGTTCTTAAAAGGAAAGACTTATGTTCTGAGGGTGGAAATGGTCTTAAAAATGTTTTTAATGAATCATATGTGACTATATACATTAGTTTACCCCATATTAACCATGAATCGTGATAGGGATGGCTCAGGGTAGTTTTCTTATTATGAAAATTTTCGTTGGGATAGTGTATGCTAAATGAGTTGTATGGATAGTGAATATCCTTATTCTATTTAAAATGTGGAAGCTTTATGTTATGTGTTCTAGGACATATGTTTGGCATTATAGAGGAATTCTACCATGACGACATCTGCTGGTTGGGTGAAGGAAGTCACTAATAATGCTCCTCCATAAATGGATCAAGGGAACCTAGTGATTCGTGTTAATAGAGGATATTATCATTTCCATGGTAACTTTTCTCATTTTATCTAGATGATGGAATATGACCCAAGGTGGGTCATTCCTACTATGTTAGATCTGACTATAGAGTTTATGTTGAATCACCCTCCAATGTTTACTAGAGAGGTTGGACCAAAGGCTATAGAGTTCTAGACAGAGTCCATCTAGATGATTTTGGATCCCTTGGGGACTCTTGTGTATAAGAGAGTCATGTTGGAAGTGTATATATTTTGGGGAAATGAGAAGCACTGGTTGTATATCTTGGTACAGACTTATCATGGTAATGGTATGATATCTAAGGACTTGTAAGAAATGTTGTTAGAACACTTGTAACCAAATACATTGATATAGGAGTGTAATGAAGAGTTTATGATATTTAAATATGTAACAATGTTATTCATGGATTACATGGTTCACTTCATGGACCTACAATTCTTTTTCTGGGCATTGGAAATGGATGAGGCCACTATGGTTAGATATTTTCATGACAGACTTAGACATGAGATTAACTCCTAGGTGGACATATTTCATTTAAAAAGTATTTAATAAGTGGTGGATTAGACCCTTATTTTATAAGGTAATATGAGGGAGGAATCAGGTTGTGGAAATATGGTTCTAGTTAAATCGACCAGTGTTTTGACTTCCCAGGTCCAGAAGCATCGTTTTAAAGTTCTTCACTATGGTGGTAACATGTAGAGTAGTTAGAAGAGAGTATCATCCTCTCATGGTGGTGACAATGTGTTTTTTTATCACTGTGTTAGGCTAGGACACATGTAGGATTAGTTCCCTCAACAAACAATTTAGTGTAAAGTGTGTGGAATAATGGGGCATGTGTGAAGCTTCTATAGGAACCCTCGACAGTTGGTAACAAATGGAGGATTGAGGTTGATTCTGAGTATAGTAAGGGGGTCTATAACCTTATATAAAGTATGAATATGGAGCTTTACTAGCTACATTAGTAGAGGTCATGGGTATAGTACTCTTGGAAGAGAGCTTCCAAACCTGCAGGGAAGTGTCGCACTAGGGATTAAGACTAGGGCCCAAGAAAGATGGGCAGGTCCACTCCATGCAATTAAGTCTACACCTAGAGGTTGTGAGGCTAGACCATCGATAGTTCTTGGTACGATTATTATGGCTTCCATTCTTCATATTTTTTTATTTTATACATGTGCCACATAATCTTTTATGTCTTATTATTTTCTGGTTTTGTTGGGTTTAGAAGTGGATCGTATGTGTGAGGTCATATTGATTGAAACAATATTAGGGGTTCAAACATAAAATATTAGGCAATATAAAGGGTATGTGCCCATGTTTGGTTGGTACCCTTTCCTATAGGACTTTTTTTCAGGATATATAGGTTTTTTATCTTATATTGGTTATAGACTCGATAGTGTTATAGAAATCCCAAATTGACTAATAACATCATAGGGTAACATTTATATCTCTTGAGGGAGACATAAATGTCTATTATGGTGAATGTGATGTCCATTCAGGTTGTCTAGGGCTAGTTTATTAGTAGTTGGTGAACACATGGCCCAAGTGGCTTATCTCATGCTTGATGATGAGGGAGTGGAACAAGTTGTCTTCCCACCTATGGTGGATCTGTTCCTGGATGTGTTTCATGAGGACTTCCCAAGGGTGCCACTTGAGAGGGATGTTGAATACATAATATATTTACTATCTGGAGGAGAACCAGTTTCCATTCCACAATAAATAATGGAATCATTAGAGATCCTGTAACTTTAAACTCGGTTGGAGGAACTGGTGAACAAGGGTGTTATTTGTCTGAGTATGTCACATTGAGTATCTCATGTGGTTTTTCATGAATAATGATAGATCATTGTGGTTATGTGTTGATCATATGAAGCTAAATCATATGATAGTTAAGAATAGATATCCTCTTCCTCTAATTGATGATCTATTTGGCCAGATAAGAGGTGATTCAGTGTTATCCGTGATTTATTTGAGATCAAGGTATCGCCATCTAAGTTTGAGACCTTCATATGTACCGCATACTATATTTAAGAGTAGGTATGGATTTTTTTAGTTTTTTTATGTCATTTGGGTTGACCAATGCACTAAAAGTGTTTACGGCCCTAAAGAACCAAATCTTTCACCCTTACCTAGAGCAGTTTGTGGTTGTATTGGTTGATGACATCTTGGTGTACTCTAATACTCATTATGATCATGAAAAACATCATAACATCATCCAGAGTACACTAACAGAGCATAGGTTATATGAAATGCCTTCCAAATGTCATATATGGATCGATAGAGTGAATTTATTGGGTCACATCATCTTAGGGTTAGGCGTTTCATTGGACTCGAATAAAGTCTAGGTAGTTGTTTCTTGGGATATTCCCGATAATTTTTCTGATGTCCAATGTTTTAGGGGGTTGGAAGGATACTATTAAAGGTTAATTAAAGTTATGTACCATTTGGAAGAACCCCTTTCGGGATTGACCAAAAAAGAATCAAGTTTGAATGGTCTGAAACATTTGAGATGATTTCCAATAGTTAAGGAAGTGGTTGAGTATCGCACCAATTCTAATCTTACCTGAGAATGGTATAGAGTGTACCTTCTTTTATTATGCATCTGGTGTTGGGTTTGGGACACTATGGATATAGGTTGAACTAGTTTTTGTTTACAAGTCATAAATTTTGAGGACTCATGAAATAAATTAACCTACACATGATCTCGAGCTAGCTATGGTGCTTTATGCTTTGATGTGTTGAAGGAATTACTTTTTGGGTGAATGGTTCACAATGTATACTATTCAAAAAATCATTAAGTACATATTCTATCAGTTTCATTCAAACCTTCATCATTGAATATGGGTCGATAGCATGTAGTTCTTTGACTTAGTGATGGTTTACACACCAGCAAAGGGAAATATTGTTGTAGATGATTTGAGTCAGATGACTCAAAATCAATAATTTTAGTAATCTCTCTTTGAGAGGAGAATAATGGTGTTGTTTTATGAGATTCATTTAGAGGTGGAGAATGGCCATGGTAATATGACATTTTAATCCTCAGTTGTTGAGTCCATGATTTTGAGCCAAAAAATGGAGGATAATTGTGAGGATGTAGAATGTGTGGATTTATGGGAAATTCATAAAGGTTTGGAGTCAGCTTCCAATTTTACCATTAGTGATGATGTAATTTTTTATGTTTGTGGTTGTATTGTTATTCCCACATGTATGTGATAAGATTTTATGCATGAGTTTCATGCATCGAAGTGGTAGTGCATCCTGGATTGAAGAAAATTTATTTTGATATTCATAGGATGTATTGGTGGTTATGTATGATGAAACAGTTTGTGGGCTTTGTGGCACAGTGTCTTACCTGCCAGCAGGTGAAGGCTGAGGATTGATATTCAAGTTATTTTTTGCAGAAATTGGCCATTCTGTAATGGAAATGGGATGATGTGATGATGGATTTTATGGTGGTTCTTCTTATTATTACTCAAATTAATTATGAGATATGGATATTTGTGGGTTAGTTGACTAACGTGGATTATTTATTCCTAATTCAAGAGACCTTCACCGTGGATCAGTTTGGGTGAGTTTTATGTTTGAGATGTAGTGTGGTTTCATGGTGTGTCATGAACCAATATTGGGAATTATGATCTATGTTTCTCATCACACTTCTAGAAGATATTACATATGGAACTTGGTTCATATGTCTTTTTTAGTATGTCTTTACACCCACTGAAGGAAGACTAGTCAGAGTATACTATTTAGGTGTTAGAGGACATGTTGATGGAATGCATCCAATATTTTGGTGGATTGTAGGAAAAGAAAATATAAATTTTTGAATTTTTATATGAAAATATTTTCTAGTATACAATTCATATAGAACTATTTGAGGATCTCTATGATAGACCATGTCGATCTCCATTGTGTTGGATAGAGGCTGGTGAATAGGAGTTGATGGGACCAAGTCTCATACAGGAGACATGAGAACATATTCAATTGATTTAGAAAAATATAACTCTAAATATGAGTAGGAATAATTCATATATAGATATGATTTATCCACCTATTGAGTTTATGGTGGGTGATTGTGTGTTTCTTTGAGTGTCGATAAGGTTGGTTCCCTATCATATTCAAAAGCAGGGTGAATTAGAACCAGGCATGTGGGGTCGTTTGAGATAATGGTGAGTATCATAACAGTGGAATGTAAATTGGATCTTAGATAATGATATAGTTTTATGAATGATTTATTTCATGTGTCGCATCTTCAAAAGTATCACCCTGACCAATCTCATGTGATTTATTTTGAGGATGTTGAGCATGAGGCTGATGAGACCTCTATGGAAAATCTGGTTCGTATTATGGTTCATAGTGTGAAAGTCTTCTGAGGAATTATTGAACCCTCGGTTCAATTTTAATGGTAGCAGGGTAAAGTTTAGGAAAAAATTTGGTATAGGGAGATGTATTTATAGTCCCAATGGCCTGAACATTTTACCTTGGAAGCTCAATGGTGCTTTGGAAAAATTACTCGATGAAGAGTCGTTACAGTGTGGGGAGGCTATATAATCTTTGACTCCATGAAGGTTTGTTATTGCTTAAATTTTTTTAATCCCTTAATTTTGGAAAAATAAATGTTTACCAGGTTTATGAGGAAGATTGAGGGTGTTCTAGGGGTTTGGGACATGAAACAAAGGGGAATCGGCCCATCATGTTCATGTTTCAGGATTGGCACATAGTTAGAGTAAACCATGTGAAGGGGGCCAAACTGGGATAGCTTGGACAAAGGCCTTCCTCACAGTCATAAAATGGGTTTCAAACCATTTGAGATCCCCAAGTAACTATACAACTTGGATGCCTCTTGGAAAGCGGTTGGTGCATGGTTTGCAAAACCATGCATCCATTAAAAAGTGATAATTACCTCCCCCCCCCTTGGGATTTTATGTTTCTCACACAATTTTCATTCCATTTCTCCCTCCTATATCCCTATGGATGAAACTAAACCTATAAATATTATCGAGGGTCTATTTCCTTTGATTCTAAGCAGTTTTGAGTGTCATTTTTTTCAGATCAAAGATCTGGGTATGTCTAACACTCCCCTTTCTTCACATTTTGGATTAGAGGTTTTGTTCTTGTTCTTCTTCCTTCATATCCATAAACCCTCTTTTTCTTGTGGATATTTGGTTGGGGAATTCAAAGGGTACTGAATCAAAGAATAATTTTAATGTTAACTGAGTGTTCACCTATAAATTCGAGTTAGGTGGTCTAAAAGTTATTTCCCATATGTTAGAAGTTATTTTGTGCATGTGTGGTTGGGTTAATGGTTCATTCATGTTTTTAATTTGATGCCTTTAAATGGATTTGGTAAAATGGTTGGATAAATGATGATTTGAATCTCTGATGATCTCTATGGGATACATTGAGGTTGATTAGACCAATTTGGGGCCACCCATGGGGTGTGTCAACAATCCTAAACATGGAAAAATTTTAATGTTAATCATAGAAATGACTCGTGTTAATGTAGATCCCCTAATGAACATATTGATTTGTTAGTTGAGTTAAAAAAGGAAAAATTGTTAGTTGTGTCTATACTTTGATGATTTCATAAGTTATTTTTTGTTTTGACATGAAATGGGTTGGATGGAATGAAGTTATTGTGTTAAATGATATATGAGTTTTACATTAAATGCATAAGTGGGTTAATGCATGTGAAAAATGATGAACATATTAACTGGGTAAATGTATATGAATGGATGAATGTGTAAAATAGGTTACCACACGGAAATTAATGAATATGTTAAATAGGAAATGGTATAGTATTTTTTGATTATGTTAATGGATTATGATATGTGAAAAGGAAATTGGATAAATGGGTTATTCAATAGAAATTGGTAGACGTGCTAATGGGACAAGGTTGATGTTAATTTACTTGATGAATTATTATGAGATGTGAATTTTATGTGTATTGATTTTTGATTTGGTATATGTTGTAAATGGATAAAGGAGATAATGCACATGTATTTTTAGTTATGGGGTATTGTACTTGAGGATAAATTCCCATGGGTCAGTTTAGAGTGCGGCTCTAAACCCCACCCCACAATGCATGGGTCATGGAAGGGGGATGAGCCTCTATGCCCCTAATGGTTTCATTTGACGAAATTACCTTGAACGATGCACTAAGTTATTTTTATTATGTTTGATAATGTAATTTTTACTCTAGGGTGATATGGAACTTGAATTATTACCTTATGCATCATAATTTACTGACGTAAGACATTTTTAAATGATCTAAATTCCTAACCCCTACAAAAAGTGATGAAACAAATTAAGTGATTAAAATGGTTAAAGTGAATACTATTAACTAATGGAACCCAAGTTGGTTTTTTTACCATATCAATTACATAGTTCTTCCACTAACTATCTAATAAGAACATATATTTTGTAGACACTATTGGTGGTGGACTACTGATTTGTACTCACACGATGCTTGGGCCACCATTGTGTACTTGAGAAGACTTCTTGGCAGCAGGTCTAAAAAAGGGAAATAGATATATGCTAGGTAGTTGAGTTGGGCCTATGTTTTTCATGGATGAGGGTCCAGACATGGATTCGAGGCCTATTTTGGGGATTCAACTATTTGTATTATTATTTATTTTCTATCACATTACACTACATGGAATGACATAACATATTTACCATTTGATAATAAGTTATACCATGTTTTGGGAAATGGTTAGTCATGCCTGATTCTAGTTTATCTTTTATTGTTTACTTTAATTACCATTGTTATCCACTATGGATTGTTATCATAAAGAAGTGATAGTGTCCCCATGTGTTATTTTTGACCCTCGCTACTAGTTTCAAGCTTTTGGAATACAAGGAGATGTGCCTGAGGTCATGAATCGACCCACACTTAGGCACTAATTTAGTAGAATCTGGTTTGGTGATGTTACAAAGTGGTATTAGAGCTTCTCTTTTATGTGACTTACAATTTGGGGATCAGATACTGGGGATTAGGAGGTGTTGGTACTTTGAAATGATATCATTCATTAGAGTATCTTACCCATGTATGAGGGATAATGGAAGTACCCAGCGTGGGTATTGTTTTTTATATGTGTTGCTAATGTTGAATGATATTTCACTATTAGGTAACACACTTATTGGGTGATGATATTTTTTATGATATTTTGATTGTGTCTGAAATAGAATGAGGTTGTGCATTAATGAATCATTATAAGAACCTAAGGATATAGGTGGCATGCATCATGATAGACACACACTATATGGGTGTATGGGACATGGGGGTCGGATTCATTTTACTTTCTTGAGATTTTGAAGAAAATGGTTTCTAATAAAGATGATGCCAATTAGTAGATGAAAATAATGTTAAATAATGGTAAAAAAATTATACATAATGAAGGTTTTTAATGAGTTAACATATTGGTTGTAATAATTTGGGAAATGGTAAATGGTCCTAAGTAAATATTTATGCCATGAATGTGCAAGTGGTTTCAAAAAGGTGACTACGGAAAGACCTATGACTATGTGTGTTGGTTATACCCATGTTGACTGTGAATATTGGTAGGTATGGTTGAGGGTAGTATTCTTTGTATGAATATGCATTTTATGATAGTGTATGTGAAATGGGTTTTTTGGAAAGTGAATATCCTTCTTCTATATAAAATGTGAATGTTTTATGTTATGTGTTTTAAGACTTGTGTTTGGAATTATAGAGGAATGTCACCATGATGATGTGTGTTAGTTGGGAGAAAATATCGCATCATCAATAATGATTCTCTAGGAATGGATCAGGGGAACCCAGTAATCCCAAGTAATAAACAATAGGATCATTTATAATAGAACTTTCCTCAATTTATGTAGTTGATGGAACAAGATCTATGGTGGGTCATGCCTAGTATGTTTGATCTGAACTGAGAGTTTTAGTTGCAAAACCCTCCAATTTTTTCTATAGAGGTTCGACCAAAGGCTACAAAGTTCTAGATATAATCTATCCGAGGGAATTTGGATCACATGGATACTCTTGTAGTGAAGAGATTCAAGTTGGTAGCATATATGTTATAGGGACCAGTGAAGTGTTGGTGGGATATCTTGGTTTAGACTCTTTAGGCTTATGGTATGCTATAGAAGGAATTTATTGATGGATTATGGAACACTTCTATATGAAAATTTTGGGATAGGAGTGGGATTTAGAGTTCATGATGTTGACATAGGGAACTATTTCTATGATGGGTTTTGTCGTCCACTACACGGACTTGAAACTCTTTGTCCTATCATTTGAAGTGGCTGAGGATGCTATGACAAGAAAATTTCATGATGAATATAGACATGATATTTACACTTAGGATAATTTGTTTTTTTAAGAGGTTAGAAGAATTGGTTTATCAGGTCCTTATTTTAGAAGTAAAGATAAGTGAGGTTTTAGGCGGTGGACATGTGGTTCTAGTTGGATGAAGCAGTGGTGTAACTTCTGAGGACCAGAAGCATCGTTTAGAAAATATTCACTAAGATAGTAGAATGTGGATTAGTAATAATATAGGATCAACCTCTCGGTTTGGTGACCATGTGTTTTTCTATCAGTGTGGCAGTCAGAGATACATGTGTGGTCCGTTCCCCAACCACCAGTTGAGTGTTTAGTGTGCCACATAATAGGTCATGTGCATAGGTTCTATTAGAATCCTCGAAATCTAGGGATGGATAGAGGTGGAAATTGTAGTACTCTGGGATAAAATAATACATACTATGAGGATAATACAGTACTAGGGATTCAGACTAGGGCCCAGGGTAGAGGGGTAGGTCATCTCTATGAAGTTCAGTCTACACCCAAAGGCGGTGAGGCTATACTATCAACAGTTCAAGGTAGGATTCTTGTGGCATACACTCTTTCTATTTATTTATTTGATGAAAGTTCCACACAATCTTGTATATATTATTATTTTGTTGTTATGTTGGGTCTAGTAGTGGAATGTATGTGTGATGTCATCTCGATTGACCTACCATTAGGGTTATGAGCAGAAAACATGAAGAAATATAAGGGGTGTGCACTCGAGGTTGGTGGGTTCCATTTCCTTTGGGACATGTTGAAGCTACAGATGTTTGGTTTTGATCTTATTTTAGGTATGGGTTGGCTAGTGTTATACCAATCCCGTATTTACTGTTACTATCATAGGGTAACATTCACATATTTTGAGGGAGACACATATGTCCAATGTGGTGAATGGAAAGTCCAGGAAGGCCGTGCAGGTCCAGTTTTTCAACGGTTGGGTGAAATCATGGCCCAAGTGACATGTCTCATGCTTGATGATGATGGAGTAGATAATCATGTCTTCTGTCCTATTGTGGATTAGTTCTAGGTTGTGTTTCCTGAGTACCTTTCGGGGCTTCCACTCGAGAGGGATGTGGAATTCAAGATAGTGTTGATGCTAGGTGAAAATCCAATTTCCATTCATCCATATAGAATGTCACCGGTATATCTCTAGGAATATAAAAAATCAATTAGAGGAACTATAGAATAAGGGGTTTATTCATCCGAGTATGTCACCTTGGGGATCTCCTGGCTTGTTTGACATGAAAGTTGATGGATCATTGTGGTTTTGTGTCAATAATAGGAATATAAATCAGTTAATAGTTAAGAATAGATACCCTCTTCCTTGATTTGATGATTTTTTTATTAGAAAAGAGGTTCTTTAGTTTTCTCCATGAATGATTTGAGATCATAGTATCATCATTTGAGGGTGATTCCTTTCGATGTACCTCATAATTACTTCTTGAGCATGTATGGGTTATATGAGTTTGTTGTGATTCCATCTAGATTGAACAATTCACTAAAATTGTTTATAGGAATAATGAAACAAATATTTTACCATTTCTTAGAGTAGTTTCAGGTTATCATTTTTTATGACATCTTGGTGTACTCTAAGACTCAGGATGATCGTGCCAAATATCTTTCTATAAACTAGAGTACACTAAGAGAGTATATTATTTACCCTATGCTATCGAAATGTAATTTATTCATCAATAGGAAACATTTATTAGGTCATATCACCTCGGAAGAAGTTGTGTCAGTGGACCTAGATAATGAGCAGGTAGTTTTTTTATAAGACTAATAAATTTTCTGAGGTACAATGTTTTCTGGGGTCGTTAGGATACTACTAAAGGTTCATTGAATAATATTCCCATTTATAAGAAATGCCTTAAGGATTTAATAAGTATAGAAACAAGTATGAATGGTTTGAATAATGTGAGAATACCTTCCAAGAGTTAAATAAGTGGTTTACTACCACACCACTTTGGATCTTTCTCAATCCTAGTAAGGTGTATACGATGTTTTATAATGTGTCTATTGTTAGTCTTGGGATAATTTTGATATAGTTTGAGAAGGTTTTCACACATGGTTCATGAAATTTTAGGCCTCATGAAAAAAATAACCCAACACATGATCTTAATCTAGACATGGTGGTTTATTTTTTTAAGTGTTGGTGGAAGTACATGTTGCAAGAATGGTTCATGGTGTATACTAATAAAAAAATCCTTTAGTAGATATCGTTTTAGTGTGATTTGAATCATATTTAGTTAATGTGGGTCAATTATGTGTTTCATTTCAACTTTGAGTTGGTTTACACACCAAGAAAGGGAAATGGTGTTGAAAATGATTTTTTTTAGAAGACTCAAAATAATATGGTTCAAGAATCCATATATGAGAGTAGAATAATGGCGTTGTTTGCTGAGATGCATCTGGATGTGTACAATGGCCAAGTACAGATGCCCCTTGTATCCTTAGAAGTTGTGTCCAAACATCTGAGCAAGACTAAGAAGAGGAAGTGTGAGGATTCAAAATGTTTATCTTTAAGGGAAAATCATAAAGGTGGCGTGTAACCATCCACTTGGAATTTTGGTGATAATGGAATCATTTATATTTGTGTCCATGTTGTTGTTCCCAAGTGTATGATAGGATAGTCAATGCATGAGTTTCATGCATCAAAGTGGGTAGTGAAACCTGGAATGACCAGAATGTACCATGATCATTGTTGCCAGTATTGGTAGACAGGGATGAAGAAGGAGGTTGCAGGTTTTGTGGCATGGTACCTTACTCTCTAGTATGTGAATGTTGATATTTAGTTACCAAGTGTTTTCTTGTAGCCACTTTCCATTATAGAATACAAATGGGATGATGTGATGATGGATTTCATGCATGTTCTTCCAAGGATGTCTTGCAAGAATGATATGATCTGGGTAGTTATGGATTGGTTGACTAAGGTTTCCCATTTCTTTCTAATTTGAGAGACTTTTATTGTTGATTAGTTGGGTTCATTGTATATTCAAGAGGCACAATGGTTTCACGGTGTTTCATGAAACATAGTTTCATATCATGATCCACATTTCACTTCATGATAGCAAGGATTGTAGAAGGAACTTGGTACAATGGTTTTTCTTATTATGGTTTCACACCCATAGATGGATGAACAATCATACTGTATTATTTAGGTGTTATAAGACACTTCGGGGGCATACATCCTAGATTTTGGTGGATCATGGGAAAAGAACTTATTGCTTATTGAATTTTCCTATGAAAATAGTTACTTTGATAAGATATAGATGGAACTATTTGAGGTACTCTATGTTAGAAATTTGAATATTCATTTTTTTTTATGGAGGATAGGAAATTATATTTGTTGGGACCGTGTATCATGTAGGAGATTTTATAACAGATTCAGTTGATTCGAAAATGTATGGATACAGATCAGAGTAGGTAGAAGTCATATGAAAATAGTAATCATTGACATCTTGAGTTTATGGTGGATGATCTTGTGTTTGTTCATGTTTCCCCAATGTTTGTTCCCCATATAATTTTTAAATAGGGTAAGTTGGTTCCTAGGAATGTAGGGCAGTTTGAGATTGTGGAGAGGATCAGACTGGTGGCATACCGATTGGCTCTTCCAAAATGATATAGTGGTATGCATGATGTCTTTAATGTGTCAAAGATTTGGTAGTATTACCCTAACCCATCTCATGTTAATGATTTTGATGATGTTGGTCCTGAGGATGATGCATCCTTTGAGGAAAATCCGGTTCAGATTACGTATTATAGTGAGAATGTTTTGTGAGGAAATATTGTACCCTTGGTTTGATTTTTATGAAATCATGGTAATGTTCAATAATACTAATGGGAGAGAGTGATATATATATATGGGCCCAAGTTCCGGAAATTAGTACCATAGAAGCTCATAGATTCTTGGGAAGAGTGGCTCAATGGTGAGTAGTTATAATCTGGGGAGGTTGTAGGATCATGGACATCTTGGAGGTATGTTTTGAATTAAATTTTGGTTTCAATCCTTGAAGGTTTTCTAATTAAATGTTTACTATATGTATGAAAAATCTCATAGGTGTTTCTGGGGTTTGGGACATGAAAGAAAGTGTAATTTGTCTATTTTTTCATATTTCATGGTTGGTTTAGGTTTAGAGTAAACCATACAAAGGGGGAGGACAAATCATGCGGTCCTGGATTGAGGCATTTCGCATGGTTGGTGCACGGTTTTTTAAATTGTGCAAAATCCCTATAAATCCATGAAATATAGACCCCTCTTTGAAATAGGTAATCATGTGTTGGAACTGGGTTGGGAAAATTGTGTTTCTAAACCATGCACCCATTAAAAAGTGAGAATTTACATTTTCCCCATCAGGATTTTAAGTGTCCCACCCAATTTTGCTTCACATTTCCACCTCCAACAACACTAGTGATAATTCTAAACCCCTAAATCTTCACAAGGGATTATTTCCTTCGATTATAGGCCATTTTGATTACCATTGTTTTACAAATTGAATATCTGGGTATGTCTAACACTCCCCTTTATTTTTTTTAGGATTAAGTCTTGTGGATTTGGTCTTATTCTTTCAAATCCCTAAAACCCTATTTTTCTAGTGGATCTTAGATTGGGGATTGTAAGGGGGCTTGAATCCATATCTAAGGATAAGGTTAAGTGATCATTTATCTATGGATTTTGGGTAGGTTCCTACATGTTATATCACATAGTATTAAAGTTGATTTGTGCATATGTGGTTGGGTTAATGGCTCTTTATTGTTGTGAATTTGATAAACATAAATAGATTTGGTAAAATGTTTGGATAAATAAGGATTTGAACTCGTCATGATCCTGGGATATGTTGAGGATGACTAGAAATATTTTGGGCCACCCATTGGGTGTGTTAACAATCCCAAACATGGGAAATTATAATATTGAGGTTAAAATTGACTTTTGTTAAATTATACCCCATGATGAACATGTTGATGTGTTTGTTGAGCTAAAAATGTAACATTTTTATTTATGTCTAGAATTTTTTTAATTCATAAGGGATGTTTGGTTTCACACAAAATGTATTCGATGAAATAAACTAATTGTCCTAAATGACTTATGAATTTTACATTAAATTCATAAGTGGGTTAATGCATGTGAAAATGACAAACACATTCAATGGGTAAATGCATGTGAATTGATGAATTCTTTAAATGTGTTAATTCATGGAAATTAATGAATATGTTAAATGGTAGAAGGTATAGGATTTTTTATTATTCTAAAGGTTTAAGATATGATAAAGTGAAATGGGATTAATGGGATATCCAATGTAAATTGGTAAATTTTCTAATACGCCAAGGTTCATGTTAATTCAAATGATGAATAATTATGAAATTTGAATGATATGTGTATTTATTTTTGATATGGTATATGTGGTAAATGGATGAAAAACACTGTGTATATTGATTGGGAGTTATTTAGTTTTATACTTGAGGATATATTCCCATTGGTTGGGTTAGACTGAGGCTCTAAACCCCTCTATATAATACATGGGTTAGGTAAGGGGATTGAGGATCTATTACCCTAATAGATGCATTCGATGAATCTACCCATACTAAGGATCCATGGTAAGTGTAGTGTGTTTTTTTATTTAATTTTTACCCTAGTGAGATAGGTAAATTTACTTGTTCCCATATTCATAGTAATTTACTGGATTAGGCCATTGTGTAAATGATATAAAAGCCTAACCCATGGAATAAGTGATGAAAGTAATTAAGTGATTAAAATGGTTAAAGTGAATATTGTTAACTAATGGAAACTTGTATTTTTTTGTTTAAATTTTTATTTATTTAGTTCTTACATGAACTATCTATTTAGAATGGATATTTTTTAGACACCTTTTTAGTGGCCTACTAAATTGTACTCACACAATGCTCATGCCAATATTGGATACCCAAGATGATTTCATGGTTGCATGTCATGAAAAGGGAGAATGTCGTATGCTAGGGAGTTGAGTTGAGATTTGGTTATGCATGGATGAGAATCCAAACATAGATTTATGAAAAAAAAATTGGGATTTAGTTGTTTGCATTATTTTTTATTTTTTAGATCTTGACACTACAAGGCATGACATAACATATTTACTACATGGTTATGGGTTGTACCCTTTTTTGGGAAATGGTTAGGAGTGCAAGTTTCTGGTTTATTTTTTATCATTTCATTTAATTATCATTGTTATACACTATGAATTACTCTGATAATAAGGGTATAGTCTCACACCATGTTATTTTCATCCATCTTTACTAGTTAGAAACCTCTAGAATTTGGGGAGGTGAGCCTACTGTTAGCAACCTAACCAGGGGAATCAGTTTAGTGGATTCTGGGTTGGGGATGTTACACATAATCTATAATCATATCATTCCTCATGGGGGAACATTCCAATCCCTTATTTAATGAATCAATATATATAAAAAACCTTCTATACTACAGGATAGTGTAATAACATGTATGGTAACTAACCTTCTCTTATTTCCTTGACATTTTCCTCACATTCATCTATCCAATGTATCATTTCTTTCTTTTATGTGAACTTAGTGAGTAGATTAGATATATATAATAAATTATCAATAGAGAATAAATAATATCAAGAAAAACTAAGAAATATATAGATCTATATCATTGTGGTTGTCCATTCCCAATATTCCTTATCACCTATCTTTGATGGATCCATATATATACCCTCTCTTGAGATTATATGACACATAAATGAAAATTTTTGTAGCCAAACTCACACTTTAAAAAAATTATTCAAATTATCCTTCCTTAGGGAACCCAACAAAATATATTATTTTGGAATCAAAACAAAATTTAATTGGTAATAAGTTCCACTAATTTTTTGTCAAATTGAATAGTACCCACTGTAAACATTAGTCACATTTGTTATAGGAATAATGAGTTAAATGGGATAAAATAAATGAAGGTGGATTACAGATAACAAGAAAATCATAGATAAAATTTTTGGTTGGTTAGATTTAAACCTTAAAATTATAAATATTTAATTATTGACAAATTAGAGACACTATAATTGTGTAAGAAAAATATAATGTAATAAAGTTTCAAGTATGTACAAGTTTCCTACACACTTCACTTATAAATGGTTACCTCCTCATCTCAGTTATCCACAATTATAGAAAAACATAGATTGACCTAGAACTACTAGAATAACATCCAAAAACATTCTTACATTTTTATAGGTCTTTTACACCATAAAATACCACTTTTATATGGATTAAGGTGTGATCCAAAGTTGATAACTAAATAAATGTGTATGTGTACTTACAAATATTTTTCAAGTTTTTATTCTAAATACACCTCCAAATCATAAATAAAAATCCGAATATAATAATAAATTTATAAATTATATATTGATATATTTTATATTAATTTTTCAACCATTATCTATATCCTTTCTATATTATGGAAAATGAAAATATCGCTCGTGCGTACGTAGGGACTACAATATCTAAGTAACAATGTGATTCATTTTTTGAAACCACATCAGACAGATGGTTATAAATATAGAATAAATGAATATAAATGATATTTACATAAAAATTAGTATTTTTATATATAATATGTCATATTATTACATATCCTTCAATCTGTTGGAAAGTTATATTGTCGCTCGTGCATAAGTTTGGATTACCAATTTCATGAAGCAATGTGATTTTTTATTTTTATTATTTACATGGATAATCAAAATAAAAGATATAACAAATATATGTTATATATTTAAAATGAAATTTATTCAAGAGAAAATAATTATTACATATTTTATATTTTTTCTTTACTATAACTCCCTTGAATTCTAATGTATAAACATTATATTCGATAGCATGTATGACATGAAACACCAAGCATGTAAGGTAATATGATATCATGAGAATTTATAATGTATTTAATATTTTATATATATTAAATATATTTTATAGTTTGAAATGAACCTAAAACTGAGTTATCATATGTCCCACACAACAATATGTTTCTTCAATGGTGTGCATTACATGTAAGACTGAGTTTTAACGAATAATAAAATATTATAAAAATATTATTATTTAATATAATAAGATATAAAATAGTTGTTAAATTAGTGGTTAAGAATATGATTAACTAACTTATGAAAATATATAGTATAAAAAAATATGAAATGAACTCATTTGTTACTAATTAATTAGATGTGAATATAAGAACCAATTGAATACAAAGTGAATGTTTTTTTAAAAGACATTGTTTTATGCCCACAAAGCTATTTTATCCTAACAAATTAAATTATTTAAAATTAGTGAGTTATATTAACGAGATATATATATATATATATATATTATTCAATAATTTTTTTATATTCATCCAATATATTTCAAAATCATAATGTAAGAACAAACCTAGTTTACGCATAAATATCAATTTTTTTATAAAGGCGCTTTTACCGCCTTTTAATTGAGAACGTATTTTAAATCCAATTTTTAGAAATATTATTAATATTTTATGTTAAAATAAAAATAATATTTTAAATATGAACCTAAAAATTAGGGTAGGGTGTATTTTTTAAATTTTCTGTGAAGTTTCATTTTTCTAATGAATAGTGAAAAATATTGCATTTTAGTTCAAAACTGCCTTTTCATCTAATTTATTAATAAGTATAAGTTATATTTTTTAATGATTTTAATTTTTATTTAGATAAATTTTTTATAAATTAATCCAATGTAGGTAATTATAATACATTTCACTTTGAAATAAGATATATAAATTTAAAAAAAATTGTACGTTCTTACTTTAAAAATCAACATTGTCATCCTGTCTATGGAATTAAATTTAAATTAATTTCTATAAATTATTTGATTAGAACATGGAAAATTTTATTAAATATTTTAAATAAAATAATTTATAATGTATAATAATGTCAACTTATTTTTTTTACCAAAAAAATTATTGAAAGTAATTAAAGTTAAATACAATGATAAAGGTGAAATTAAGCTTAACAAGGGACTAAACCTTTATCTTAAGAGCCAAAATGAACTAGAAACTTGTCAAAAATAAAAATCATGTCCATATTTATACCTTATCCTCTAATTTATTTACATATTATCATTATTTTAGAAACATTAAATAGGAAAACATTGGTGGAATTCCCTTTACCAAAATTTACAAGAGTGACGATCCTCCTCCACTACGAAATGACACTCAAGCCTCCCACTTTATCCCACCTCTCAAAACACTTTGTATATAAAAATATATAAAAAATAAATCTTCAATATCTATATCCTTACACTAGAAACCTCACTATTTTTATTAATCTATACAAGGAAGCCCTTTGGTGAATACCAAAAGGAGTTACCTAAATAAGAGATAACATCTTTCCTTAAGTTCTTTAGAATTATTTCTATTATCCACCCCTATAAACTTATCTTATTACATTTATATATGAAAAAAAGTATAATTTATATAATTATATGTTTTATGTTATGTTTTTTTCTAAAAATTCACTCACTTCCATCTAATGGTTAACTAACATGCCATTTATATGTATGGTGAACTACCGCCTCACGAAATTATGATTGATTGTTTTTTTTCATTAACACCTCTCTTGGTTGGGAATTATGATGGAAAATATGTTTATATATGTTATATATGATATTTATAATTTCTTTATTGTTATTTAAATATTTTATAATGTATATCTTTATGAACTTTGTTTTGTGGGAATACAATAACATCGTATGTGGAAGTGTGGACTACAGCCTCTCCAAAGCGATGAGATTCGTTCACACAATACATGGAATGTATAAAGGATAGATTTAATTAAACATATATGAAATATATGACATATATATGATATTAATTACATAATTACCATTATATAAATATAATATATCATTTTATGTATTACCCTTACACACACTTAAAAATGGATAATGTCGTTTGTGGATGTGTGGACTACTTCCTCCTCGACACGATGTGAGTCCTTTTACATAAAAATAATTATATATATAAGTGTATATTATTAAATAATAAATAATATTATAAGTAATATTGTTAGTTATCTTCTTTACATAATGATCATTGAAAAATTGGAACATTACTCATGTGTACGTACGGCCTACCGTTTCCATGATTATAATGTTAGTTCACTATTCAAAAACATATTTATTAATTGGTTTTAAAATTATAATTGATACATAAATATTATAATTATATCATTTTTATTATTTCTTTATACGTTATTAAATGAACCCTTAGACTATAGTTGACCTACCAAAGTTTTTTTTTTGATGCATAAACTGAATGTGGTCAAAACCCCAATGTAAACTTAATTGTTTAAGTACTTGTTTAAAACAAGGAAATAATTGAAATTAAAGTAATTATAAAAATTAAATGGTTTATTATGAATGTAAATAATTCACATAAGTTTTTTATTTAGAAATATAAAGACACACAAGACAAGTCAGACTCAAGGTAAGTGATTTTCTTATCACTTTTTAAATCTGTGAGATAACTTTCATATTAACCACTTGATTCTATCATGTAGTGTATCTACTACCAATTTTGATATATTTTATAATTAATCATGTTATATTCATGGTAATTGAAAATTTTATTTAATATTATTATTTCATGAGGCTTGGGATTTATAAGTTTTCAAAGTGGTATGAGACACTTTGGAATGTTTAAAGATTATTTTCCTAAAGAATAATTTTAATGATATTTCATTTCCATTTGTAGAAATTACATAACCATTATTCAATTAACCTTTTCATTTTCATCTCCTATAATTATTCATGAAAATTTTCAAGTATTATTACCATTTTACTATTCATTGGTATGTAATATATTTTAGAATTTTATTTAAAAAAACCTAACATTATTATATATTTAGTCGGATAAACTATTTTCTTATAAAATCCTATTTTCTAATAAGGATTTAAAAGAATGTTTTTATCCTTTCCAAGGAATTTTTATCCGTTTTTATTTTTACTAATGGTTTTTAAGGAATATTCTTGTATCTTTATAAAGAATCAATTTTTCTATCCAGTTTTACAGTGAGAAAGGAAATTACTTTTTATCTCATTGAACATGTATAGATTTTCCCACAATTCTCTATTTGAAAATTCATTTTCATGTTTAAAAGGATAATTTTTAAATAAATTTAGTTCAAAAGTAATTTTCAAAGAATATTTTTTCCAAAGTTTTTTTCAAAATTAAATGTTATTTTCCTGAAAAATATTTTTAGAATATATTTTTATAATATTAAATTCATCAATAACAACAAAAATTTATTTTACTCTATATATGATATGTCGTATTGATGAATTATTTAATCTTCATCTAGATTTTTTATGATTGATTTGGAGAAGGATATTATTCACATTCACTTCCCTGATTACTTTTAGTCCCTTGGAAATATTTCATTTCTTATGATCATTTGACATTAAATTTCCACTAAATATCCATATCACATTTCATGGATATGATTATTTTCTGAATAATTTACAATTTTTCATATGGTGTTTCCATTGAATGTTATTTGATTATTTAGGAAAATATTGATTACTCCATATAATTTTGTCAATACTATTATTCGGTAAGGCATGTTGTTTATTATATATGAGTAATGCTTGAGACATGAAAGACACATATTGGGGATCATTTAAGGTGATCCCTATGGGTTGGGGACTAATTAATGAAATCCCCTCAATGAATTGGTAGTCTCATGATATGAAATAATATGGAAAAAAACAATCTAGTTTATTTCCAAGTAAAATAGAAGGGTTTCTGCCAATAGTTTTTAAATTTACATAGGATAGATATTGACAATAGTGGTTTTCATGTGCCTTAGAAATGATGACCAGTAATTAATAATTTCCTTCATTTTGATTCAGTTATTATTTATATATGATATTTTTAATTGACATGTCTTTGGATGCATTTCAATCATAGTTATTTGATTAAATTTAATGTGTTTCAGTTTAATACCTTACCATATTGACTTTTACTTATCTAGTTATTTGAATGGAATGGTTTTTCCATTATTACCTTTCGATATTGTTTTTTAACATCCATTTCAGTTTTTTGAGTATATGTTTTGTGTGTTCAGTTACATACCATGCTAGAATTATTATTATCATTGATTCATTGTTTCTTCTGATATACTTTAACCTTACTCATAATTTGAGCTCACCCTTATTTTGTTTTTACTCCCCTAGAATGTAATAAGAATACTATAAATGATATATAGATATATACCATATGGAAAAAAGTTATCCTCAAATGAAAACAAATTGGTTGTGATTTGGTCATTTATTTTTAATAAAATACTTATATCTATATCTAGTTTACCAAGACTAATAAACCAATCGGTCCATTAAGATTTTATTCCTTGTAATCATTCCAATGTAATGGTAGTAGACACTAGCTATGGGATCTCTAAGGTCGGGTTTCTATAAATAATATTAGGAAAATGAAAAATTTATCATGCATACATGCGTACTACATCCACTATGAATAATGTATTTCCCATTTATTACAAAATTTAATGCTTGGTTATAAAAATTTAAAAAATGAAGAAAAATTATAGTAATGAAATTAATAGAAATTTAAAAATGATGGAATGAGTTCATAGTATTTTTTACCATGGTATTTATATCTTGTTAATTTTGGATAAAATTATTGGAAAACATTAACTAGTAAATTTAATAAAGAAAAATATATTTTAAGGGATCTAATATGATTGGGAAAATGCTCAAAAAAATAATATAGATGAAAAAACGTTCTTAATAAGGTACTCAATAAATCTTAATTGGTTACTCCTAGGGACATAATGTGTCTAACCAAGAAGGAATCATGGTTGAGTTTTTTCATCCTAAATATACTTCATTGAGTCATGTTTTATATAGCACTCTTAATTTTTCTCTTATAGAACCAAAATATTCAAACATAATATGACATAAAAATACACTAATATTAATTATATATCATTATGGTTCACTATAGAATCATACTGGTCTTTTTTGTTTGGGAATTTGGATATATAAATAATGTTTTATAAGAGATCTGTATCATCTGACCCAATTTTCATCATAACAAGAACACTCCATATAAATATCATACTTAAAATTTTTCTTCATAACCTAGGGAAATGAAATATAATAAAGGGTGATATTAGTTTCTCAATAAGTGTGAACAATTTATATATGTGTGATCACTTAAACTTAACATGACTATAATGGTATGAGAACATGATATTAACATTTGAAAACCATTCCATTAATATTATTGATCATAATCTTGAGTTATCATATAAATCATCATCATTCAAAATAAAATAATTAAAAAAGAATCAAATAACATGACCTAGGATTGCATAACATTTGTATAGGTTATAGGTTTGTAGAATACAGAAAATCAAAGAAATCTATTTCTTTAGTCAATGATCACTATAAATACTATCATAGTTGATCTAATTAATTCTCCATTCCATTATAAACTCATTCAGGTTTCACTACCAAGACTATCATAGTAAACCAAGTCCCACACTAAACTAGATCCACCCTCATCCTATACTTATTATCTCATATGATATCAATATTTTACCAATGCAATTGATGGGTAAATAATTCTAGGACCACCCACTCCATATTCAAAATCCATTCAAATTTATTCCATGATATTGTAAACCATTTATCACATATCATAACCTTTGGGAAATTAATTGGTTTCATAAATAATTCAATATTTCTCATAACATAATCAATGGGAAATATACGAGTTTCATATCCATATTTCTAAAATAATCATAAATTATATAGAGAAATAATAGGGAAGATATACTTGGAAAATATATATATTAAATCATTATTAACATTAAGGATGTTATCCTAAATTAAAATTCTTTAATAGACAACCTAGAATATTTCTTGAGAAAAATATGTTTTTCAATTTGAAACAAATTCCTTAATGACTAAAAATTGATGGAATATTATGGAAATCATATTATTTGAAATTTTAAATGGAAATATTTATAGTAATCTTAATATTATATTGAGTGGTATTTATAGTGGGAAATTACATTCATGTTGTGCATGTAAAAAAAGATGATTCATTAAAATTGTTAGTAAAAAGTCAAAAGTAATTCATTTGGAAAATTAAAAGAAGATTACCTTTTAGAAATTTAAAACATTGGTAAAAATTAATTTTAAAAAATATATATTTAAAAAAAATCTTGAAAACATTTTAGAAAACATAGTTATGGATAACATTAATTTTTAATGGAAGAGATAAATAAATTGTTTTTTCCTTAACAGAATTGTTTTGGTAAAATGAGTTTTAGAAGTGAAAAAAATAAATGAAAAACATGGAGACTCTAGAAATAATAAAAGTAAAATAAAAATTATGGTATTATTTAGGGATATATTCTAAAATTTCCTCATTAAAAACTTGATCATAAACAATCCCAATAAACAATGAAATTGTAACATAAATCACATACCATAAATTAAACATACAGTGAAGGAACTCTAAAATCCTTTAAAAAATTAATTTTTTTATAATTATTTAAAAGAATCATTTAAATATTTTTAAAATCATATAAAATATACTTATTATATTCCAACACAAAATTATAATAATTTCTTATTAAAATCATTGTTTCCTCATGTTAACTATTTCATTTTTCATGAGAATTTTTGTTTGGTAGTTATGGTCCTTGTACATTTGTCATTTTTTTCATCATCACAAGAATGTTAATAATGATTTCAATATGATATATATTCGTTATATATATATATATATATTCATCCATAAAATATAGATATAGAAAAAATCAATTACACCATTCATTTGGATGGTATACAATATGTATGAATATTTCTGAAAAGATTGAATTTTCAATGCATTGTTAAAATACTATTTTTGGTAAAGCTTTCATTTTTTCATTAAATTAATTAATTAAAAATAATCATTTTAATTTTAATTTTTTTCCAAAGTAATTATTATCTAGATATATATAATATAATTAATTATTTTTGAGTCATCTTTATACTAGATTTTGGTACTAGTTCATTTTTGGATTAAAACTCATTTTTTTAAAATCATTTTAGTTGTATTTTATGGTTTAATATAAATTTAATTTTTACAAATTACATTTACTAAACCTTAAAAAATATGTTCCATATTTTGAAATAGGAGGTCTAAATTTAGAAAATAGTCTCTTTTATTTTTGGTAATTCTAATAAATAATTTTTCATTAAATGATACAATTTTATAAAAATATTTATTTTAGAAAAAAGAATTGGATATGGTTGAAAATATAAACCATTATCAATTTAAGGTACACAATTTATTTTAGGGTAAATTTCATAACTCTTATGTTTTAATAATTGATGATATTATGGTAATCATCAGAAGGATTAACTTTGTGTTATAACAAAAAGATAAGTGTAAAAATAAAATCAAAATATGTTTAAATTATATTTGATGGGAAAATTATAAACCATATTCATCACATATTTTAATTATATTATCTTATATCCATCTTCCTTTAAATATTATTTTATACGGATTTATTAATTTATAAAATTACTTGACTCCCCCTCCCCTCACTTATAAAACGGATCCATTTCTCCAATTTCCCTCAAAAATTCTAAGAACCCTATATAAACAAAACCCTATAAAAGTATCTATGAAAATTAACTAAAAATGTATTATATTCCCTAATTTTATTATAAAACTATCATAGGAATGATTTTGGTGTAAACTAATAGAGGTTGTCCGAAAAAAGGTATAGTTCTTAACCATGTGATTTTGTTTTACTTTTTCTTCTACCTTATTCAAATATTATTCAACAATTTTGAAATAATAAAGCCCATATAATCAAAATATAGATATTTTATTATGTGAAGGTAATAATATATTTCTATACCCACTTCTATTAAATTATAAAAAACCATCGTTCTTATGTATGACATACCTCTTCCTCACTGACAGGTGTAATTCCTTTCACATCACCGCTTCTCACATATGGTTATAATTATTCATTTAATGTGTGTATATATATTTATGATATTAATGAAATAGTTATCCTTTTAAATTTTAATATATACTGTTTTTATTACCATTATATTCATTGAAAAAAGATATCTTCATTTGTCCAAACATATGGACTTCCACCTCCATGAAGTGATGTCATTCATTTTTCATAAACACATATCATGGATAATATATTTAAGTGTTTTTAATGCTATAATATTAAATTTTTGGTATAATAATCATAATGGATATATAAAACTATACTTACCTTATTTCTATCATGATATTTGAAAAATGGAAATGTCACTTATTCTTACGTATGGCCTATAATCTTCTTGATTGTAACATAATTAATTTTTCATTAAAAAATTTCATTGTTAATTTAAAAATTATAATTTATGTACAATAATTATAAAAATACCATTAATTTCATTCCATTTAAAATGGAATAATGATCTATTTTACCATAGTCAACCATTAGAAGTCTTTTTTTATTTATGATCCTAATATCATAAAAACATCTAACAAGAAATTAAATAATTAGGTAAGTTAATAAAATATAGAAATAAACAATAGAAAAGTAATTATAAACTCAATAAATATCCTTAATAATGAAAAAATTAACATAAATTTATTTTTTTGGAATATAAATAACATTTGTGATGACTGAGACTCAATATAAGGGACACATTAACTTAAATCCTTTTTTAAATGTTTTAATTATTTATTTTATAAGTAATTATTTATTACTATATTCCTAAAATTATTTTATAACATTATTTATATGTATATAAAGGAATTTTAAAATTAAATTTTATCTTTCTTTTAAATTTATTTCAATAGATATCAAAGGGAATATTTTTGTGTATTTTATATGGAACGTTTTGATTTTCATTACAAAAGGAAATAGGAATGATAAATTTTTACATATATGATGTCAACAGAATTTCCCAACACCATAACCAATCTTTTATGTTTATTTTATTTATATAGTATCATGTTATCATCAATGAATTACAATATCTCTTTTTTGAGGGATATTTTTGTTTTTAAAATGGGTTTTAAAAAGAAAGGGTATTTTGAAATTCGATGGTGTTTTTTACATGAGTTAAAAATAGATTTATAGGGTTTTATGATAAAAAGTTAAAATATTAATATTTATTATTTTTGAGCTGTTACTTGAGAATTATAGGTTATGATTAGTTATCTTAATTCATCTTATATAATGGGTGTGCCCGATATAGCTTATATGACATCAGATCCCTATTATAGATCTCAAGTGTATTAGGTAATGTTCCTTGTCCTAATAGGCAAGATATAGGGATTTAACCAAGGAGGTTTTTTCATTAGATTTTTTTGGGATCTAGTTATTTCTTAAATGAGATTAACATAGGTTATGAATATAATACTCTATGTTTCCAAGGAGCATTTCTATTTTCATGATATCGGTTTTGAAGGTTTTATTGAGAAAAAAATATATTTTATAATTTGGATAAGATTTATTTTATATGATCAACCAATGTTGTGATAATGGAACAAATTTTATGGTTTTTCATTCTTTTCATGTGGAAAACATATTTCTTTATTTTATTTCCTTTACTGATACTTTTTTCTCTTATCCCACATTTTTAAAAATTATTCATATTGTTGCAGGGTGTGTAAGAACAAAAAAGTATTCAAGTTAAAATTCATGAATAATTTTAATTTTTTAAAAATGTATTTTATTTAAATTTTTTATGTTATGGAAAGAATGGGTAAAAATAAAAACCGTGCACATTTTTATATATGAGTTTGGTTTTGTAATAGTTAGGACTTAATTTTCTAAAACTATAAACCTAATTTACTTTAGGAATGAATAAAATTGAATTATAGTATAAATACACTATATTAGGTAATTTTTAATGATAGTTCGTTATATGGTTAAACAATACATATTCAAATTTACAAATTAATCACTAATGATTTGTATCATAAAAATATATATGGAGTTTTAATACTTCCTCAAAAAATAAAATGAATAGTTTTATATATAATGTTACCTAAAAATAACACCTTATTATAAAAGGGGTATATAATAATGTCAATAATTCCTGAATCAATTTATGTATAACATCTAGGTGAACACACATAAATTAAAGGAAGTAAATATAGTTTGTTTATAGAGGAAATAAATTGAAGAAAGATCACGTCTATAACATTAGATAATTTGGAATGAAAAAGGTAGTGGTGGATAATTTCAATGATTGGAAAGGAAAATAAATATGGTATCCTGAAAAAGAAGGTGGATTATATCATTTAAATAATTTCCAGGATTAAGCAAAATATATATAAATGGGAAATGGAATATATCAAAAACACTTTTTAGTAGTTATAGAATAATAACTTTGAAACATTATATATCATTAATCTTTTGAAAACATTTATTTTATAAAAAATGAGAGTAATAATACCTTAAATGATTAAGGCATATAAATTAAGATTCATAGATACGAAAATGTTGGTGGAATGATATGTTGAATGGGAGGAAAACACAAAAAGAGATTTTATAATTTTTAAAATTATATTCAAAAATTTATGTTACTAGTCATATTCCAAAGTTATATTCAAAAATGTTAATTGAAAAAATTAAAATATATATATATATATATTTTAAAAAATAAAAGTTCATTATATATCCTTGAATAGACCTAAGGGTTATAAAAATAAATTTTAGGTGTAAGAGAAAAAAATTTATATTTAAAGGTCTAAAAACATTTTATAATACTTTTAAATACCTTTGTTTTAAAACATAGTCATGAATATTGTATTAAATGTTACTTTAACATAAATTTAAAGAGAATTATGTTTATCCTATAAAATAATCCATATTATAGTTCCTAAAAATATATGGGATCTTTAGTGGGAAAGAAAACACAATCACAGAGGAAAATATACTTTTGAAATAATAAGAGTTATTCTTTCCAATATGAAAATTTTATTTGAAAATTTATTTCATAATGTAAGATGATATCAATGAAAATTAGTAACTTACCAATATGAAAATACAATATAGCATTGATAAATAGAATTGGAAAGATAAAATGGCTATGAATGAGCATTATCAAGAAAAGAATTTATGACTTAGGGATAATAATCTTGAGTTGAAAATTTGTTACGACTCATTTAACAATTAAATTGATACTAATTGAAGGATGTTATTTATAATGAAACATTAAATACATTAAAAAATTATATGATCATTATTCAAATTATTAAAGTTGTACTGTATAAACCATTCCCAAGAAATCATGTTGTATAATAAAAAATATATCTTAAGGGGTGAATAGTTAAGTTGAGAAACCCTTAACTTAATTCATCTCATCTATAAAATAACTTTAATATCCTATATAATAAAATAAAAATGTTAATGACATATTTATGAAACTTATTCTAATCTATAACATTTTTTAAAAGTCATTTATAATTAATCTTTTCATGTATACTAGTTATTAATTATATATTTTCTATATCAATAATTAGTAATCTAGATCATTTTGAGCTCATTGTATAATAACACCATTCTTCTACATTATTACTCCAAATTTAATTACATTCATATCATAGAATCTATTTTAATTTATGTTTTATAATTATTTATATTATAATAATTTTATTTTATTAATGTTTTGGTTTTCATCCTTAAGGTTGAAATCAGCGATGATAATTTTTCTATATTTTTCACTAACATTTGTTGGTATCTTAAATCATCAACATAAAATTATTATTAACATTATAAAACCAAAATAAAATATTTATTTATTTATATATATATATTATATATTATAATTAAATAGGTTATTATAGTCATCCATGATATTAATTTAAAGCATTGTTCATTTATGAGTAAGACTGGCCTAATCATGATCAAAAGATAATTAATAGATGATTGTGATTAAAAAAGTTTCTTCATTTTCTAAATTATAAAATAATTATAGAAGTATAAGTGTATTTTTTTAAACAAAATTATTGTTTTAATCATATTTTTGGATGGTTTAATAAATAATAATGTATCTAAACGAAAAAATTTGATATGATACATCATAGAGGTGGTTGTATATAAAACACATAGTAAACAATCTCATTTCCTAGATAAAGAGAGGGAAATATGGATTATCATTTTTAACTAAATAATCATAATTATATGATATATTTTACATTTTTTCATCAATATCCAACTTTTAACTAGATATGTTGATGTGGAAACAATAATCATCACTTTAATGATGTAGCAATCCACAAAACAAATGAATAGTGGTTTCATTATAATTAATAGAAAAAGGGAATGGTTATTAAAGGTTATTACTTTATAAAGATAACATTAAGTATACAAAAAATATTAATTATGTTATATTGAAATTAGAAATTAATATTTGGGAAATTAATAATGAAAAGAAAATAAGTTAGGGAGAACAATACACATTTTGAGGACTTTGACTTTCCTATAGAAGACTCCTTATAAATTAATGTATTAGGATAATTTATTATGACTAGATGATCAAGGAAATAGAATTTTATTATATGGGATATATAAAAGAAATATTTTCAATAAGAAACTCAATTTTGGCAGTCATCATGAAGGGATAGTGGGTGACACCATTTATAATTGGTGATAATGATATATTTGTAAATACATTTAGATAATATGAAGAGGAAAACATTTTTGACACATGAAGTGGGTTCCAAAATGGAAAATAATATAATTTTGGATTATATATGGTGAATAATTCCTCAAACATTAATTTTTACACAAGTTTTAAATATTTTTCTTAGTCCTTTACTCTTATAATTTTCATTATTTCCATTCATTATGGTAATAATTATTTACTGAAGTAATTTACATTAAATGCATTGAAATAAAATGGATATTATTGGTTAAATTTAAAGTAATTATTAGAAATATGAAATCCATATTCTTAATTAAAATAAATCGGAATAAGAAAATATATAATTTTTATTAAATCATGTAATGTGTACAAAACTGGTTTTTAAAAAAAGTGTACCTTGAGGCTTAAAATTTATGTGTAGGATAAAATTTTAAATGTTTATGATTTCCATGATATAAATATATTTATTATAAAAAAATTAAAATGAGGTGGAATTAAATGAAATACAATTTTTTTATAAAATTAGATTTAAGTAAAATAAAATATTGAAATTCTTTTTATTATATAATATTATTGATCTTCCTAAAATGTTAAAATTAAGAATGGTATTGAAAAATAAATTTTTTTACTCCTTAAGTTAATATTTTATCAACTAAATGGTTTTATAATATTCAAGGTATTTCTTTTATAATGATAAAATTATTTGATAGAAATCTAGAAAAACCATCATAATATATTATTGAAATTTTGAATGTAAAAAAATAGTGTTTATTTTTTAAAATTAATATTCTAAGGAATTATAATTTATTATTTAATTAAAAGCACAATTATATATTGAAAAATAATTTTTTAGGAAAATATATTTTTTAAAATAATTTTCTATTCCTATTCTTATTTTCTATCAATTATTTATCATATTTTTTAGATATACGATTCACATAAAAAATATATTTTATCCACAATATTTTTAGTTTCTTAAAAAATGTATAAAAAATCAATTTTTATAATGGTTCCATTTTAAATAATAAATTAGTATTATTAATAATTTAGATACACTAATTTAATTTATAAATTCCATATAATGGATAATGAACTTTATTTTTATTTATAAATAAATTTCAAATTTTGGTTATATATATTTTTACCCTTAAATTTTATGACCACATATTAACATTTATATATAGTTTTATGGTTGATTATAGTTAATTTTTGCATGTATCACATGATATCAAACATGATAATTTTTAATGGACTATATAATTTTAAATATACAAATATTAATTTTTATATTTTATCATTTAATTATTATAGTATCATCCCAGATAGTCCATGCTTTATCAATTTCTATTTTTATTTTATGTCCTTATCTAGAGTTGGTGGCGTTATGTTTTTTCTTTTTATGTTTGGTTTGTGTCTTTTTATTTATAGTACTATTATTTTCCTTGTGTAATGAACTCTTATATATATAGTGTTTAGGTCATAAATTTTTTGGTATTATATTTTTCAATGTATATATTTTTTGGGTGAAAGCATTACTATGATTTCTCATTTTATCCATGGTGTTTATCACTATTATGGGGTGATCAGAAACATTCCCCATTTATATCTTGATTTTTCTTTGGTGTTATACTCAGGGGTACCTCAGAAGATCCTTCCCATTCATGACCTCATTTTATGAGGGGATATTTGGTTATGAGTACTGATTTTCTAGTTTAACTTCATTATTTCCAATATGTTTATCTCTATATTGATAGTTAATAAAATTATATTGTATATTTTTGGATAATTTATATGATTTTTATATATTGGGGGTATGGAAAAAAAATTGAATGTGTGACCCATAGTGAGATCATAGAGTATAAGAAACTATGTGGTGATCGAGTGTGTGGTTTGATTTAATTCTCAATATCTGATACATGATAGACTCATTTCCCATTAATCCATGTAGGCATGCCATGTTTATCCATTAGTTTATCTAATGTAAAGTAATAAATCATCTTATGTGTTAAATTATATATATTTGGTTTTCTGATATTTTTAAGAATGGTTCATATTTTTAGGAATGAGATAATTAGTTTTGTAATTAAAAAATATCTTTTCAAAATTGGGTGAAGTTGATTATATTTTTTAAAATGTGAATTAGTTTTTGGAAATTATAAATGTAATTTATGATGGAAATTTGTTTTTTTTAGAAAAAAGTTATGCTTTAACATTTAAAAAGAATTATTTTTAAGATAAATCAAAATAGACCCAATTTTTGGAATTGAATAAATGATTTAATATGGTTTATTTGATAAATTTAATATTATTTCTATGTTTTTTTTATGATTTTAGAATAGTGATATGTGATTTTTAAAAAAATTAAAGGATGATTTGAAATTTATTTATGTGCTGGTGATTTGGTTTTGTGGATTGTTTTTTGTTTGTAATTACATTTTTATGGCTATGATTTGAGTTTGGATGATTATTGATCATGTATAGTATTTTCATATTATATAGAGTATTGACCAAAAAATCCTCAATGTATTCATAATGGGGAGATATTGTTGGTTTTCCTCAAATGGAAACTTTAGTTTACTAGTCTGGATATTTTCTCTTAGAATTCATGATGTTGAATTATCATCTCATTTATGATTAATAAGATCATTGTGAATTATAAGAATGGATTTAGAGTATTGAAAGATTAACTGAAATTATTTTTCTTCTTGATTGTCTCAAAATCACATTCAGAACCATTGTTATTAAGGTTCTATGTTAGAGGTGGTGGAAGCCTATTATCCTGAAGGTGATAAAAGGGACTTTTCTTGGAAAAATGATAAGCCTTAACTCATTCAGTATATTTTTTATGAGGATAAGATGGTACATAGTGTGAAAGAGTTTCACTATATACAAAAAGGTGATCGTTTAGTGTTGAAGTGTGTTCAAAATTTCATTTAACTAGTCCCATATCTTAAAGGGTTTTCCTTTGAAAATTAATTAAATGCTAGGTATTTTAAAATATGAATTCATCTCTATATTTAGTGAAAGGTATTGGGGTTTAGTCTGATATTCTATATTGAAGTGGTAAGACATGCAATTTGGGTTAAGGAAGTCCTTATAGGACTAGATGAGGTTAATGTTACTTCCCTAGTTCTTGGGATTAGTATAGGGAGATACAGTAATTGAAAGTGTAAGTGGATTGAGTATAAGAAAATGTATAATTATATGAAGAAGACTTAGTATATATCTTTATAATCCCCTTTTGAGGGTTAAACATCTAGGTTTTATTAGTTCTGTAATATTTTTCAAAAAAAGAGAAGTTTTATAATTCTTCAAAGACATATCATGGTTGGATCCATCTAGGTTGTATGTAGAGGTTTTTTAAAATATAAATGTGTAAAATAAGTGTATTCAGATCCACCCCTTTGATGGATTCCCCAATCCAACTAGCTGAACATAATATTGAATGAGTGACAACATGATGTATTCTCTATGTTAATTATTTTACTCTCTAGTTTTCTTCCCTAATTCCTTGATAGAGGTTATTCTAATTTTAATAATTTTTTTTGTTGGTAAAAAATTTAATATTGTGTGTTATTGTGTCTTCTTATAGTGATTTCTAATCATCAAATATTGGGTTTTGAACCTATTTAGTTCTTTTGATGTGGTTTATTTTCCTAAAATGATGAGTCTTTCATTGTGATTCTATTATGGTGGTGAGTCCACAAAAGTCCATTGACCATGAGTTATGGTGATCTAGTTTGGATCCCCTTTTGGATGCTCATTTTTAGTAGATTTTATACTTATTTATTGTTTTATTTGATGATTTTTTTTGGATTCAATTTAATTTTAGGATTTGGTTTATCCATTTTAATAGGTTATATATAAATTATTTCTTTGAGGTTGTGATGTTCCTTTGTTTTGAGAACTGACTCATGGTATAAGAGGATGTGTTTCATTCTTCTATTTATAAACTAATTTTAAAGATGTTTTTTTGGGGGGGGGATTTCAGTGGAGATAATTATCGCACCTGGCCATGATTTTCCATATTATTTTATTTATTAAATTTTTTTGATAGATCCAATGAGTTTCAAGTTAAACCAAATTAAATTTTCAAAAAATAAAGATGTTTTCACATGTCACATAATATATATTATTAAGGTAACAACAATTTATTATTTTACACTTAAACATTACAAAAAAAGAACATGAAACTAGGTATTATATATAATAGATGATTATATCCATCAAAACTGAAATAATTAATAGGGAATAATTTATTGAATAATGTACTATCTTTAGAACTAGAATACGCCATAGAACACTATCACCTTTATTATCACCAATAGTATAATAATACCTATAGTGATAAAGAATACTATGAATATAGAAATCATGTTGTGAGATATAAAATCATAACTATAGAATTGGTAAGTGTGAATGTGTTATGTTTTGTAAAGACCTTAAACCCACACTCTTAGATCAGGTTCTAAAAACATAAATATTGAATTTTTTACATTGATACTTAAAAAAGTAATCCAATTTACTTCATCCGAAACATAGATCATCAATAGGAAATATTCAGTCACATACATTACTAAATAACATTTAGGTTTAGAGTTTTATATAATTAGGATCAACTCTTAAATACATTTATTTATAAACAACTAGTTCATATATATATCTACATTATCTACCATAAAATAATACACATATGAATACCTTCTAGATGAAAATAATTTTTCATGATTATTCATAACCTAAGAAATTGAAACATAATATGGGTGTTCTCAAATGCTTAGTAAGGGTGATAATAAACATTTACAGTTGAATTTCATCGGTGGGAGTAGGATGATCATAAGTGTATGATGACTTAATCATAGTGCATGATCTTAAAAAATAGAAATCATTCCCATCAATACCTAGATTACCAACCATGAAACATGACATAATTCTCTAACAAGGGAAAGAGTCACTATAATTAGCAATAAATAATCATATGATGTCAATATTGATCAAATAATAATTTGAAACCCATAGATTTTCATCTATAAGAAGTATAAAATATTTTTCCTTAAACACATTCTCATTATCCTAACTTGATAAATCTTAATATTTATATAAAAAAAATTGTAATAAAAGATAAAACATATAGTTTAATTGGGACATAATATCAATATCACTATTAAAATCACTCTTATTAGTGGAATAACTATATATCTGACTTTTTTACCCAATGAATTGGATTGATATCACATGCTCAACGTTCATTAGTTATAACCTAACCACTGGACCTTGGTTTATAACAAATCTAGTTGTCCCTATATTTTTAAAATAACCAATTGTCATAAAAACAATTCTCAAGAACTGTAACATAAATAAACTACATAGATATTTAATTTCATCATAAAACTCATAGAAACATACATTATTACTTTTATAAGTTTACTAACCTATGAAAATAAAATATGTTTCATTAAAATCACTTTGATACAATCATAATCCATTCATAGAAATAATGTGGGTGGTATTATTAAAATTATCCTAAGTGAATAAATTATAAAATCAAGGGTTTTTGGTATTGATCAACAGAAATACCATTACAAGATCACAAGAAAACTTCTTAACTAAAATAACCATTCTAATTTGAAATTAAGTTTTACAAAAAATCACATATTATAAAAAAAATCTAAGTAAATATAATTAGCAAATAATAAAGATTCATCAAAAAAATAATTTTAATGATAATGGGAAAATATGTTCATGTTGTAACCATTAAAAATAAACATTGTTTTTAATTATTTTTTAAAGGGAGTATAAAGTGAACCATTTGGAAAATTTTAATAAATTTCCTTCTAATACCATTTAAAATAAGGTTAATTAACATGTGAAATAGTTTTAGAAAATCATTTTTGGTTAGAAAATAATAGTTATGATTTTTTTAGAAAATATAGATATATAAAATAATGATTCCCAATCTAAAATAAGATACAAGATTGGTACCACTTAAAGTTAGATTTCATGATGTTAATTTATTCAATAAAGGCTGAAATAAACATTTAACACAAAAAACAAATTTACAAATAAATTATGGTAAAAGATATGTATTTTATGAAAATAATATCATATGATATCTCCAAATGGAACTTCAAACATGAATAATACCAAAAAGAAAAGAGATTTAAAAATAATTTTTTAGTCATATTGGTAAAAGTTTAATAATAAAAACCCTAAAAGAATAACTTCCAATGAAACTTTAAATATCATGAATATATATATATTTATGATATAAAAAATTTAAATAATAAATACATCCCAAAACATAAAATTTTGGATCCGTTGCTAAAATGATCAATAATACATTACTCAATTTGATACTGACAATTATGATCCAATTTTTTCAATAATAAATGTACAATATAAAAAAAATATTGGGTCACATATTCACCATTGACCTTTTATGTTCTAACTTTTAGAGAATTATGAAAAAGTAACTATTCTGTTCACAAACAACTAGTTTATAAAGGTCAGCATCATATCCCTCAAAAATATTCACAAATAGTAACCCTATTAGGTATATCATATTGAAAATCATTCTTCCTGGTCTTGATAAAAGAAAAATATGTAATGTTTTAGTGATTGGTCATTCATTAGATTGGGAATCATTATTTTATATATCTCTATTTTCTAAAAAATCATAGATCAAAAATTTCAGTAATGTCTTAGTGATTGGTCGTTCATTAGATTGGAATCATAAAGGAATTAAATAAAATGAGTCATGATAAAAACTATTTCATAAGACATGGAATTTTTTCTCACACATAAACGTAGAAAATCATTTTTATCATTATTAAAGTACCTTAACCAAGTCTATTATTGTGGAATGGGTTTACTCCCCAACTATATTATTATTAAAGGTTCACTCTACATACTATAATTGTAGACAATATCCCTTAACAATCTAGGTTCACTCCCTATTCTATTCATGTTTATCTAATTAGATATTAATATTTACCCAATGAAAAGGAGAGAGATATAGTTCCCGCCCATGAAAAAATAAAAAATGTACATATGTGTTCCATAAGAACATAAATCATTCATCATACAAGAATTCATGAAAATAAAATGGTTTCATTAAAAATTCATCAAAACAGAACCAATAGAAAATAAACGTGTTTCAAAAAATTTCATCATAACCATAAAATATAAAGAGAAAAAATAAAAATTATATACCTAGACAATATCCCAAATAAATATTATGTAACATATAATGATTTCATCTTAGATGAAGAATGATTTTTAAAGATCACTTGGAATAATTATTATGGAAAATAACTTTTCTATTTTTAAATATCTTCATTTTTAAAAAGTGATGCACTTATAAAGGAAAATATTTTCATTGAAAAAAACCTTTTAAACATGTAAATTAAGATTGAACACAGAGATTATTCATGATTTCTTGAAAATAACCTTATGTTGTAAAATATATAAAAACATTCCTTCTATACTTTTTTCTAAAATGTCACAAAGTACCTCATTTAAAAAATAAGGGGAATATTACTTTATAAATTATTTTGTAAAAAGAAAAAATAGGGTTAAAATGAAATTTAAAAAGCATTAGTGAATAGTAAGAACATTTTTGGAATCATTTTTATAAAAAATGAACATGGAAGAGAAGTATTATTTAGCGGAGTCATAAACATAAACAATCTTGAATAATGATGAGATTGTAAAATAAAACACATACCACATTAGTAACTTTTGAATCATATTCAAATTGGAATAAAAAACCTTATATGGATATGTATACCCCATAATTTTTTTGATAAGAATCATAAATTAAATTTAGGTTTAGTTTATACATCGCACAAAATAAATGAGTGTTCAATATTCCATAAGTATCTCTGAAATAAGCATGAGTATGGAAATACCTTACATTGAGCCCGACTAATCAAATATGTTATTTATTTTACTAAATAATGAACGCAAGGTAATTAATTATTTTATTAAAAAAATATTATTTTTTCATTAAATATTACCATGCTATTATAATTATATAATCATTTATGTTCACATTAGATGTTTTAGGGATATTTGGTACATAAGTACAAAATAAATTTGGTGATTTGACAATGGTCCAAGATATAATTATTTAATTGTCTACATAATAATAATCATTAAATAATTATAACTTATATATTTAAATTATAATTTTAAATCCATATATTAAATATGGTTAAGGAAAAAAATAATGTTACAATTATGAGGGTATTTGGATGTACGTACGCATAGTAAAATTGCCATTGTTCAGTGAAAATAATCAAAAGAAGGTATGTATTGTTTTTAAATTTAAAAAATGGTACAAATATTATATATGTCATATTAAATATTTATATATACTTATATATATCAACATTTTGACTTGGTGATAAAAAAATCACGTCGCTTTGTGGATGAGGTAGTGCACATGAACGGAAAAAAGAAATTATCATTTTTTGGTGCATGGAATGGTAAAAAGGTAATTTATATATAATATTATTATAATTATAAATATGTCATGAATATAATATATAAACATTAATTCCATACTTATAAATAGTCATGAGAGATGGTGATAGGAAAAATTTTACATTAGTTCATGAGGCGGTAGTCCACCATACACACGAATGACAAGTTTATTTACTATTTGATGAAAGATGATATAGATATGGGATGTGACATTAACATAAAAACACCACATTATGCTCAATATATTAGTGATATTATTTTATTATGGTTTAATAATTTTTTAAAATTTTGGAATAAGAAACAAAAAAAATAAAGAATATAAAAACTATACCTCCAATTTGGAAAACTGTCATGACCACCTCCCTCAAAATATGCCCCTCATAATCTAGAAATGTATAAATAGAGATAAGGACCCGCCGAGTCCTGTATCTAGTATGCCTCGGGGTAGAGACCAGCATTAAGGGTATAAAAATATCACAAAATGGGAGGAATTACCCTTTTTATAGTAAACAAGGTCAAGAGATAAGATGTGTCCAACTCCAAACAACTCCAAGACTTATATATAAAAGAAATCCAAAACCATCCCCCATGCAAGTTTAAAAAATCTGATACAAATAAAAAAAATCCAAAGTAAATACCCAAAAGTAAAGCTATGTAGTGACACAACAACCATCCCAAAGTATGAGCTATTAATGCATGGCATGGTCCCCATAGTCCTCCTTGAAACCTAAAAGTAGTTTTATAATGTAGGGATAGTATACATGTATACTCAAAAGAAAAAACCAAATTCTCCCTCACACAAGTGGGAGAAGCATACTATTGATACCATGAGAAAACAACAGGAACCAAAAGAACCTTACAAGTTACGCTAGCCTCCCCAACCTCACCAAAGGCACAGTCACTAAATAATGAAATTAAAGTAAAGTAATATAGAGCACATCGATGATAGGGTACCCCGCACCACTTTCCCATTGATTAGATTCTCTTAAACCCTAAAGGAAAATATCATGGTGCTCCCAACAATTCCAAAATTACCATTTCAAAACTCACCCACACACACCAATTCTTTTGAGCTAGTCCTACAAAGTGGGAAAATGGAGCTTATCACATCTCACTCGTACACACCTAGGCCTCAAACCACATCCTTTTCGAAAACACCTAGGCCACATACCACGTCACATCCCAAAAACATTTGGGAAATCTCAACAAATTTCATCCCAAAGAAATCTTGGAAACCACAAATTATCTCCACCTAAAGACACCTGGGAAAATACAACCCACCCGCACACACATGGGCCCCAAAAACTGCTACCTTCCTAATGAATCTTGGGTTATCACCTCCTTGAAGATGGAGCAGGGAAGAGCAGGTGGGAATCCATTTATCCTCCCATCAGGATGTTTGGGAAATAAACCATCCCCTGCAACAATGGGGGTGTTCATCGCATAGTTCTCAACTATGGTGGGTGTGAATATAAATTACAAGGAAATAAATGTATTTATATATAATACCAACACTCAATCCCAACTAATGGGATTTCAACCAACAACCAACTCATGATACCACCTATGCTACTACCTATAAATTAAAAACCATGCAGCCAGCCACAAACTCAAAACATACCCCATCTAATTGATTTAACCAACACTCATTCTTGTTAAACTTTTATTTTATTCATTCCATCTCTACCTGAGAAATTACTAACTATAATTGGAAATAATAAACACAGGAAAATATTGAACATTACCATATTCATTTCATAAGTTGAAGAGCCTTCTAGTCTAACACACTTCACATTTACTCTCTATTTAACACCTATTCATTCTATAAAAAAGTGCCAATCTTGAGACATGGAGTGAACCTTTCTGCATGCTACTCATGGAGAAATATCGAGTAATTTACCCATACAAACTATTTTAATCATCATTATTTAAAGTCATTATGTTCAATCCATCATCTCAACCACAACCCCCAACTCACAGCCATTCACAACACAAATCAATAGAACCATCTTGCTAGCCCTGCTATATAACAGCATCAACCCATAAAATCCAGCAATATAAACATTTCACAGTTTGATGGTAGCCATGCTGCCCAAAACAACCTATAAATTCCAAAATCAATCAATCTCTCAACCTAATATTCCATTATACCAACCGTACCACCCAGGTCACACAACTAAGCCCAAAACCCTACTACAACATAGGTTAGATAAAACTGGCACCCATCACACCACCACACAGACTAAGGCAGAGAATATTCATATTTAATAAGGCATTCCTAATTCAATTTCCTCTTATTAATTCAGGGGTTATCACAAAAACGGTTTGATCAAGGGGAATCCATTTATTAGCTGGGTGTACATAGTCAATTAATTTCATATATATATATATATAATTGTTCAAAGTAAGACCAAAATCAATAAATCAAAATCTATTCCAGGTGCGAAAACAAATACCACTGATAACCATGATTTTTAGTAGGCATATAGCCCATATAAATTCACAGCATCAACAGATAACAAATAAGAACATAAGTCACTTTTCCCAACCCTTCATGATAATATTAAATAGATTTAATTATATTTATTAAGTTGGAATTATTTTATCTTCACCAAGATATATTCATACACCCACCCCACATGATATAAAAATAAAAGAGAGACGAAGGGATCTGTACCTAGAAGAACATACGATCAGTAGTTCCATATTGCACCTAAGTAGGGGGTGTATATGTAGTAGGAAGCAGTATCCAGGGAAGCACAATCCAAGGACACAACACAAATGCATGAATCCTTATGGAAGAAAGTTTTGGGGAACCTTGGTATCAAGATAAAGGGAATCTCACAAGGAATAAAGGATCGTAACTTTAGAAAGGCCATATCATGTATCAATAGAGGAGTGGTTTTAAAATCCATTAAAGCTGAATCTTGACCAAGACTATGTAGTTCGGCCATTTAAAATCAAATATATTTTAGAGGAGTCAAATATATTATTTAGGAACATTGAAATGGATTAAAAACAACTTATATGTGGTATTAAATTCAATTTACGTCAATTATAAGGTGAAAACTGGAAAAAATCGTAAGATTTTGAAAGAATAACAATTAGATCATTATGAAAATATGGTAAGTATTATTTTAACTTTATATAATAATAATAATAATATCACAAATATAACATTAATTTTTTAATATACACATATATATCATCCATGTGATGTGGTGGTGAAAAATAGATCACATCGCTTCGTGGAGGTGGTAGTCTATATATACACACGAATGACGTTATCATTTTTTAGTGAATAAAAATGTAAGAAGGTAAATGATATGTTATATTATCATAAATTAAAAAAAATCATGAATATAATAAATTAACATTAATTCCATCATTGTAACATAGTCATGAGATGCAATGATGGTGAATAAAATACATCGGTTCATGATGTTGCAACCTATCGTACACATGAACGATGGTTTCATTTCCCATTTGATGGAAGAAGAGACATATTTGAGTTATTAAATTATCATAATTACATCCCTATATTTATAGAATACTGATATTATTATTTTATTATGGTTTAATAATATTTTAATGAAATGGAGGAAGAAATAAAACTAAAACATGTTGGTTAAAAACCACACCTCTTCTTTGGAAA
Organism: Viscum album; assembly: GCA_963277665.1. Taxonomy (NCBI): domain Eukaryota; kingdom Viridiplantae; phylum Streptophyta; class Magnoliopsida; order Santalales; family Viscaceae; genus Viscum; species Viscum album. The sequence continues at coordinate 714,241,162 of OY728133.1, read as the reverse complement.
ATCCTATTTCCTAAACACCTTAAGACCTCTAACATTGATATTATTCCTACAATAAGTCATATAGAAATTAGGGAGGTATTTTATTAATATATTTATATGAGAATAAATTCTATACAAAAAATGGGTTTTAAGTGTGAAAAAATTAGAATAATGGGGTTCCTTTTATAAGAAAGGGGAGGGGCGCTCTTAGAATTTTCTAAAATATTAATTTAATATAAATTACATTTTAAGTCTAAGTGGATCTGAATTGATAATATTATAATAAAATATGAGTATGAGTTGGATTAATCTTATTAAATAATTTTTTGACATGTTTTGATCTCATTTTTATGCATATATGTTAGTATTCACCCCCCCCCCCTATAACCCTTTTTACACTTACTATAACAACATCATTTTTTTCTATTTAAGGGTCAAGAAAGTTACTAAAAATAAAAATTACACATAAATGGACCATTGTTTATATTTTAATACATGTACTAATAACTTGGATGAATATAGTATTTTTACTAATTTTATATCATTTAATAAAATATTGTTTACATTAAATATAAATTTTATAAATTTTATAGCTATTCATTTACATTGACTTTTGTAAGACTAATAAAACAAGTTAAATTAGAATAAAATATTTTAATAAATAACTAAAATGTTATATTTATTTATAAAATTTATGGGTCACCTTGATTTTTTCAAATCATATTACTTTTAATATTTTTTAATATCATTTATTTTATTTTTCCATTAGATGAATAATTACTGCTTCAATAATGTGAACTCATTTTAGATAATTATTTCTTCACTAAAAATTATATATAAATTATGAGGATGAATATAATAAATTAAAATTTAATATAATTTTTATTCCCAAATATATCTTCTCTTTATCCCCATGATAAAAATATTATAGTTATTTAAAAAAAATTTAGTCATGTTGATGTTTCTTTAAATGAAATATTATAAAGGTCGCAATCATATAAAAATGGGAAAATTTATATATAACCTAATATTAGAAGATTACAAAAAAAATTACTCAGGTAAAAAAATTAATTCCAGTGTTATAGTCATTTTAGTTTCCTTATCTTTTTTATTTTTATCCTTAATTACCTGATTTATCCTTTACTATGGTAACAAAATAAATAAGGTTAATATTCATATATATAAAAAATAAAAGGAATGTATTTTAAAAACATAGATATCATGATTCCAAATATGGAATATATTTCTAAAAATCCAAAATAACAATATTGTATAATTTGATTTAAAACAAAAAAATAAAAATGCAAAAAATAATTTTTTAGAAAAACACCCCTTAAAAATAGAGAATATTTGTATATAAAAAAATATATAAATTTATTAAATCCCATAAGTAAATTATTTTAAATAAAAAATAAAATAATTAAGTTTTAAAAATAATCCAAAATTATGTTTTAATTTTTAAATAATTAATAATAAAATATAATTTTCATTAAAAATTGGTATTTATTACTATTCATTGAAAAAATAATCTTTTTGAAAATTTATTTAAATGTGAACTTAAGATATGTTTGATATTATGATTTAAAAAATTAATTTCATTTATGAAATACATTTTATCAATTTTTGAAAAATTAATTATAATATTTTCTCATAAAAATCAATAATTTATTTTGAAGAAAACAAATTTTTGATGAATAAAATGACCTTAATAAAAATGACTAACGTTTCAATAATAATTAATCAAATATTTTTTATTGATGAATATATTTATATATATATATACATCAAAATTTTGTTACTATTTTTCATAGCTGTTAATTCAATAGTTTGTTTATAATTGTCATATTTAAATAATATTATATAGGGGTTCATTTATGGTCAGTGTTTCATAAATTTTACGATATCGGACATGGTATTTATTTTAAAATCATATGATATTACATGTTTTGTAAGGTTATATATTTTGGAAATAAATATTGTCATTCAAAATGTTGTCACTGGAATTATGGTCATTTATTATACAGTAATTGCTCAAATATCTAATAGGTAAACTGAATTCATTTATTCTTAAGTTATAAATTTAAAATAATATAACACACAATGAATAAAAATATGATACTAAAATTATATATATATATATATATATTTGTGTGTGGTACATATAAATATTAATATTATTATCAAAATATTATATGATGTATATAAAAACATCAAATAAAAACATAAATATCAATGGAGTGGTAAAATTATATTTTAGAATGTAAATAATTAATTTTATTGGTTACTGGTAAAGCGTATTTAGTATAAAATTAATATTTTTTTCAAAGAATTTTTTTTTAAGAATTTCATATTTTATCCTTATAAGTAAAATTCAAAAATTTTAAAATATCATTATATATGAACTGATATATTAACCCTTTTTAAATTTGAAATTGATATGAAATAATATTAAGAACACACAATGTTTTAAAATGAAATTTTTTCGATAAACACATTAATTATTTTTTTATTTAAAAAAATCTAAAAAAAATTAATCTGAAATAGATAAAACTAACTTAATTTTTTGGATTTAAAAGGTCAAAATTTAAACTACAAGAATTTATAATATTTTTCTAAAGAATAGATTTTAGGTTAATCGTCAAATATACCAATACTTCCCGATTTATTCCATTATAAATATATAAGTATGAATAAGACATTTATGGGACCATTTTACTAATAAAATATATATTTTATAACTGAAATTATAAATTTTAAAATGTTTGTTATAGTTTTCAACTATATATTTTATATTTTCAAAATAAAGTTAATTTTTTTTAAAAATTTATTTAATAAATTTTATATTAATGATTAATTTTTACTACTTCATGTTATTGAATCGTATAAAATGATTTGGATTTTTTAATTTAGAATGATCAAAATATTTATTTCACTAAATTTCTTATAAGTTATAAAATTATGTTTCAATTGTAAATATTCATTACTGTGGTGAAACAGTTATTTTTTCAAAGAATGATAGCTTCTTAAATATTGTTTATTAAAAGGATATATTCTAAATTAAGAATACTATATGATTTTTTAAAAACATACAAATTAATTACCCATAATTTTATAGATACCTAGTGACAAATAAGACTAATAAGACTTCACAATTCAAAAATTATTTTTTATAATAATTTTTTATTCAAATTATATGTTTTAATTTTAAAAATAATATTATCATAATTATAAATTTAATTAAGTTAAATATATTCCAAATTCATATTCATCGTGTTAAAAATTTTCTGGAATATTCATCTTTTATTTTTAGTATTTGAATAATAACCATGTAAATTTTTAATCATGATTGATATAGGTAAAAATGGTAAAATAAAGTATCCCTAATTATTAATAATTAAATGTTCACTCAAACATTCATGAAATAATTTTATATTATGGAATACATACCCATTTGTATCAACTCGCATTTCCTCACTTTCGCCAACTCACCTAACCCACCTAACACCTCTTTAATTTCAATCTTACCTCTTACCTAACTTTAGTTTCCTTGAAAACCTGCTCTTTTTTATATATCAAATAATATCATTGACACCATTTATATCATGCATATCCACCCAAAAAATAATTTATCAGTAATTTACTTTCCCTATCCACATATAAATCCATCACAATGAGTTAATTGAGTTATAAGGATTCCTTTAATGCTTTACCAAGATACTTATAATGGTAATATTTCTCTTCCACATTTTGATTCAAGTACTTATTTTATGAAAATCACTTTTTATTTCTATAAGATTATTCTCCCATTTTTTTATGATAAATCCTTCACTCTAAAAATTATAAACTATTGATGAGAGTTTACCATTATATCTCATTATACCCATTTTAAAATCCCATTTCATATAGTCTTCACACTGCTGATATCACTCCTTGATTCTCTCCCACCTCATTTAATTTCTATAACTTTATTTTTTATAAATCATTTCAATTATTTAGTAATATGAACCCACTTGTTTATTATTGATCGTTTAATATCTAAGAGATTTTATATAAAAGTGAGACTATATTTATGACTCATTAAACTCATTCCATAATCCTGTGTATACACGCGATGTGGGTAAAATCATACCTTTAGATTACATTATAATGTTGTGAATACATGTATCTAATATAATTAAATGGTGTCAACATAAATGAGGATTACAAAAGGTTTCATATATATATATATATATATATTAAAATAAGTGATTATGATTTTTATGTTTGTTATAAATAAGTTTAAAGAGTGTTTTACTAAAAATGGAAACAAGTAAAGGGTTTCTAAATTCAATTTTCACCAACTTTGAAATATTCGTTATTATACACCTTTATTTAATTGGAATAGTGTATATAATTTCCTTCAATATTTTTGAATAATATTGTTTTATATTTCATGATATTAAATTTTCTATTCAATTTTCATTCTATCATGGTGTTTTGGAAAAAATAAAAATATGTAAGGGTTTTTCTTAAATAAAATTGTTTCTAGGGTCATAATGACCCCTATTGAGTATGGTTTTACAAGATGGATTTATTCAATTATATTGTTTTTTTAAAATTTATCTATCTAGGGAAAGTGACATTTTTTTATTCTAATCATTACATTGATGAATTTCTTTCCAAAAAAATAATATCATTGTTGATAATAATTCAATTTAAATTTAATGATTATATCCTCAAATTTTCCAAAATTTGCCTCCCAAAAATTTTCCCATTTTAATTGGACACCTAATTATGGACTATCTCATGTCACATTCATATTTCCCTTCATAATGTTTCAAAATGATGTTTTTTATAGTTTTAAAATGTGGGTTTTCATAAAGGTTATTTCAAAGTGTTCAAAAAGAAATTAAATCCTTTCAAAATTGAAATTTTTATCTTCCCCTTCATATTCTTTTTTGAAAACCTTTATGTTATTTAAATTATATTTTTTAAAATATTAATTTTGGAAGATAATGTTTTCAATGAATTTTCACTTCACCTTTTTTTTAAACTTATGTCTTTTTTCAAGATAAATAAATGGAAGTTCTATAGTAAAAATTAAATCATTTTTAGAAGTTTTCAATTCATATTTTAATACATTTATTTCTCAAATTAACCATAAAAGTTTCTTTTAAAATAAAGAAAAATTATCTCTTAAAATAATTTTTATATTTTACCACTATTTTTATGTTCATATTTAAATTTAATATTTATATAGAAATTATTTTTTATGAATAGACTTCAAAATTTTATTATTAAATACTCCATTGGGTTGATTGAATTTTTAGTATCAATAATTCACTTATATGATGTCAATTTTTGTGATAGCGTCTATAAATTCCATGTAACCCACTTTGATTTACTTAGGTTATTTATGAAAATATTAATGTATATTTATTGTGGTTTACATATTTATGGATGAGTACATCTACGGACCTCTATCACTTTCCAAATAATCATTAATGTTTATTTCTCATGGGTTAAAAGTGTACATATAAGAAGTTATCCTAAGACAAAGGTTACATAAAAAAGTTTTTTTACAAGTAAATTGGTACATGGTATTATTTTCACCATTCTAAAGTGTATATAAGATGATTTATCCCAATCAAAAAAATAAAAGGGACGATTTATCCCAAGATAAAGCATACAAAATAAGATTTATCCCATGACAAAGGGGTTATATAAGAGGTTTTATCAAGTTCCCTTGTGTACGTGTAATGGTTATCATAGGAATTAGAAAGTAGATATGTTATTTTCCCTAGCCTACTATGTGATGAATAACATGGTGTGTATCTGAGACATATGGTCTATATGCTTATGTTTATGCCATACTAATATGTCATAAGTGTAACGACCCAGACCCGAACAGCCACCTGAACAGTTCTAAACGGGTCGGGTGTTACTACCTTAGGCGCACCTCCCCAAACACCAAAGGATGTCGACTAACAGCGAGGGTCTCATAGGTATAGTGGGGAGGATATACCCTCTTGGAGGATAATAATGGTACTGGTATGAGTATAATAATAAAGATATAGTGGAATAAATGACTCAGCAGACTCGAAATAGACCCGCAGAGCGGAAGCACATTCAATATCGATAAATAAAGGAAAAAATAAATATAAACAACAGTAGTGGAAAGTAAACACAATAGCACGATGATCACTTGTAACTACCATTGAACAACAAATATGCATCCAAAATATTTCATACATATATTTATATATAAAAAGGTGTTAATGGATAACCAACTATAGCTACATAACAAAATCATTCTAATAAATGAAAGGAAACCAAACAAGATAACTCTGGTTAGGCAAGACCTCAAGGTCCATACCATCTCCATGCAACATCTAATGTAGCATAGCTTCTGAAGCTGGCCTCTTTCCTGCACATAAATTCATAAAGTCTTTACACATCCCAAAGGGCTCATGCAGGGTATGAGATAAATCTTAGTAGGATACCACCCAATGGTCTGTACCTAATATAATTGTTTAAGCATGCATGAATTTATAAGGAAAACAGTAAACAGTAGGATGCCAAAATAAACACAAACTCCATTGGTTCTCAACAGCCACCATGGAGTGTCACCTGCTTCGGCCAATGTCGGAATCTCTACCGTGTAACCCGGAACCATGTGCCCCCTGACACCACGTGTCTCAAGTACCGACGTTCCGAAGGCACACCCAAAAATAATAACCCGGCACCTTCTGCCTTCTGACACCTCGTGACTTAAGTACCGACGTCCTGAAGGCATGCCCAAGAAGTAACCCAGAGGAACAACAATGTATGTCCTCAAATAAATAATCAGAGATACAGCGATTTCTTCCCTCAAATAAATAGTTGGAGGGATAGTAATACCTACCCTCCAATCAAGTAACCAGAGGGACGGTGATATCCACCCTCAAATAAGTAACCGGAGGGATAGCGATACCTACCCTCAAATCACGGCGAGCCCCATCCCCCAACCCGATATCCTCAAGCTATCCCCTGGAGGCTCCTCACCTCCCATGTGGCTTCCTATGGCATGCACCCCCAACAAAAGTACCTAAACCACATCTATAGGGGCCCTTACCCACATGAGTGGTAAAAACCACCTCATCACGGAGTATCTCTATGTGCACACTACTCAAAGTTCTGGGTGAGCGGTAATCACCAAAATAGCACCTAAGCCACCGCACATCTTACACATCGTGTCCTTGCAACCATGCCGCTCAAGTTTGATGGCCTTGTCATCCCAATAACCCAGGCCATGCCCAACCTGAAAGTCATTCTTCCTTAATCCAACATCCATGATGCCCAATCCCGAGGTCAAAACCACCCAAAGTAACCCCAGGCCAAGCCCAACATGACAGTCATACTGCCTCAAGCTGACGTCCATGATGCTCAATCCCATGGTCAAAACCACCCAAATTAACACGGGCCATGCGCATCCTATGATCAGCATCACTCAATAATATATGGGTCACTCCCCTCACAACCTGAAGGTTCCATCATATGCAATTCAATATTTACATATAAAACATGTTTAAACAGAACACATAACAGGGAAAACCATCTAAACAGATGAATTCCACTAAGAAAGTGTTGTTCCATACCAGCACAGAAGTTTCTAAGGTCTCCAACAATTATATCAAGGTTTAAATAACTAAACCTCATAGTTTAAACCAATACAATTAAAGTATTATCATTTTGGAAACCCTGGCCAAAATTCCCCATGTGAGCAACGACCTCTTGCCTAGCCCTATTCAATAAAGACAGGATAAAGGGAATACCCAAAGGTATCGCATAGGTCTAATAAAAAATTTAAATAAGCAGTATCAGATAAATTAGGGTCTCTCTAAAATAACCAAATGTTCGCCGAAGGCCGCACTACCCAAATGACCACGAAAACAAAAAAAAATAGGTATACACCACCTACCTCGTACTAGTACGATGTTACTCCTCTGATAATAGCCTCCAATTAGGTCTAAAACACGGTATATCTACAAAAGAATCAAAACCGCTCAAACTCCAAAAACACATTCTAGAACAGAAATCAAGAAAACGACTCAAGATGAATCAAGACCTTACTAAGGGGGTTCTAACGCATCAAACGATGTTTGAAACAAGGTTTAGAAGAATATCTAGGAAGGATTTGAAGTTCCAACCGGCCCTCCCTACATGAGTCACAAGATAGAGGAAGAAATATGGAGAATGGGAAATCTCGAGTGGCTCATAACTTAAAAAAACCTTAACTTTAAGTGGTCACATTGTTACCCCGCATTTTTTGGCAAAACGTGCACCAACCATGCAGTTTCCACTGTCTCACCCAGGGACTTCACATGGCTTGCCCACATGGTTTGACAAATCGTGCACCACTCGTGCGGAGCCCACTGTCAAGGGTGCATGGTTTCTTGGGTTGGCCGCACAGTTTTTTCAGACTGTACGCCAACCGTGCGCCTTTTTATGACCTTAAAAACTGTAAAATTTTTTCCTAGATCCTCCCAATTTTCTCAAAAACAAGCCAAAATTCAAACTGGTTCGGGATTTTGACCCGTTCAAAAAACTCGGGTTCTTACAATCTCCCCACCTTAACATAGATCATCCTTGAACTATAAAACGAAACCCGGAGATGGAACCGAACATACCACCCTGATCAAAGAAACCCATACTTCCCTGATCACAAGGTTCTGGATAAATTCTTCAAGGGGCTCCCCACTTAAGAATTGCCAAACTCGGTCTCAACCTGACAAAACTGAGAACAAGAAAAGGTTTCCTAACTTGTTTCTAGGCTCAAGGTCCTCTCGTGATGCATCGTCACCCCTGTGCCTCATTTGATCCCTCGTTCCACTTCCGATATCCAACGTATCCCACGCCACATCAGTGTCTACCTCCACGAGGTCCTGCATATCATGGATGCTCAAAACGAACCCGGTGCCTAACACCTCAAGTAACTTGCATCATTGATGCCCCGATGCCCATGGAACCTCAAGTAACCCGCATCATGGATGCCCCAATTCCCAAGGCACATAAAGTAACCCTCATCATCGATGCCCCGATACCCAAGGCACCTCACATAACCAACATCCTCGATACCCCTGATGATATGCATCTCATACATATATATATATATAAATATATCATGCACCTGATATGGTGCCAATCCAACTGACTATCATCTAGTCAGTTCACATAGATCATGTGCATCACATGCACTCAAAATGGAAATGCCTCTACAGGTCATGCCAGAAGAGAACAAGGAAATCATGGCCACACCCATTGTTTACCTCTAACCGTCATCGGCTCACCTGCCTACTCAGCCTCTAGAAGCTTCACGGTGTGCACCTGTCCTAAAGCACGACTTCCTGATGCCTGACCTCCCTGTGGTGCTGCTCTAGTCACTGGCCACTGACCCCTCAGCTAGATCTCGCTGTCTCTGTCACAACCTTCAGGTGCAGCTGAACCTCAGCTACCCTCTCCTAGTATTGAACCTAAACCAACTCCAGATGCCACCATCTGTACGGGTCTCTGCCTGCCAGCTGTCTGAGAAGGTTGTCTGCATAACCTCTCCAGATGCCCAACTTGTCCACATGCCCAGAACTTCTTTGGAGGACTATCTCACTGATTGTGAACATTTCCTAGCTGTTCACACTGAAATAAAACCACATAAGAACTGCTATGAGGTGGTTTAGCTGAGTCCTTGTCCTAACTTCCCTGCTAGAACTCATCCCATCCTCGCTTCCTACTGTCTGAACCCTCACCTGAAGTTGTCGTCCGGCCAACCTGAGGGTTATCCCACTGGTTTCCCTCTACTATGAGCACCTGATTCACCGCCTCTGAGAAAGAACCTAGTTGGAAGATATTTACCTGGATCCAAATGGCATGTCTTTATCCATCCTTGAAGCACCTCAACCTTTTCGCATCAATACTTACCATACCGAATGCAAAGCGAGACAACTCAGTGAAAGTAGATGCATATTCCATGACGGACATGTCTCCCTGATGAAGACTCAAGAACTCCCGAGATCTCTCTACCCTCAGTGTCTCCAGGTAAAAGTGCTCAATGAACCTATCCTCGAAGTCCTTTCATGCTAGTCCCTCATTCCTGTGAGACTGAACCTACACATCCCACTAGCGCTTCACCGGCCCTCACAGCATGTACATCGCCAGCTTGACCCACTGCCCTGGAAGCATCTCGAGCTACTCAAAGATCATATGCATTCTCTCTATCCAGTTTTCAACTGCCTACGAACCACCCTCGCCCTGAAAAAGTGGTGGGTGTTGCGACTGGAACTCTCACGTCAGATAAGCCATAGATGGATTTGTACCATACGCACCTCTGTCGATCCCCTGCGAGACACGTACCAGACCAGCTTAGAGCTGCTCATCAAGCCATGGTCTGAACATGGCCAAACCTAGCTGTTGTCCTGCCTACAATAGTTCTTAAACCTATTTATATTCCTAATCATGTACCTACGGCTCCTGCTCTGCCTGCACTGGATCCTGAACCTGATCTTGCACCTACGGCACTATGTCATCACCCACATGACGCTCCATCGAGACTTCTAAGAGGAACCCGCTGAATACCATAAATGTTCAGACAGCCCACATATATATATATATACTCTACGCAGAAAAGGAAACCAGTAAAATGAAGTGAAAAACTACTACCCTTACTCCCTCTCACTGTAACCCATGCCCATAGCATCCCAGCCTCATGGCCTCCTAACCTACCCTTATCAGAACCAAGTACCAAAAGTACCGCAGGCCATGCCCTTCCCAACAACCAACATTTCCTCAAAATGATGGCTGAGTCGCCCAATCCTGGTGATCAAAATCACCTCAAACGATAGGACCTACCTACTCATACCAGAGCCAAATCCAAATACCCTATCACATACAATTCTACAATATATACAGCATGGCATACACATTGCAACAAACAATAAATTCTATCGATAATTTCACCTTTTCACATTTCAAGAATACAAAGTATGGAAATTGACATTTTCTTCACATGGTATTATCACATCACAAAGCATACGTACAGTTATGAAATTGAAATAACCTAAAATGTTCCTATAAAAATCCAAGAAAACAAGCATTGACATACCAGGACAAGGTCTAATTCTCCCTTACCGCACTGGGTCAAGGGTCACATATGACAATCAATAACATCGCACACCAAGTGATCCACCAAGGTGGAAATCATATAAACTGTAATCTGAGCAAAAAGGAAAATAGAAATTCCCACCAAAGGTAACTTGTTCCATCCCTCGTACCTGGGGCTGCAGGCACCCAAGAAAAATCTAGATACCCAGTTCTAGTAATAACCTATCTTCAGTCTACCATATCTGAAATAGTAAAACCAGCATAAATAAAAGAGAATCCTTAGTCTCATTAGAAGCCAGCAAAACACTGCTACTAAATCCCTTTCAAGAACTCCTCTGATACCACTTTGTAATGACCCGGACCCGAACAACCACCCAAACAGTGCTAAACGGGTCGGGTGTCACTACCTTAGGTGCACCTCACCGAGTGCCAAAAGTTGTCAACTAGTAGAGAGGGTCTCATAGGTATAGTGGGGAGGATATTCCCTCTCAGAGGATAATAATGGTACTGGTCTCAGTATAAAATTAAAGATGCGACGGAAAAAATGACTTAGTAGACTCGAACCAGACCCGTAGAGCAGAAGCACATTCAATATCGATAAATAGCGGAAGCAATAAATATAAACAACAGCATCGTAAATTAAACACAACAACACGCTGATCACTTGTAACTACCACTAAACAACAAACATGCATCCAAAATAATTCATACATTTATTTATATATAAAAAGTTTCCAATGGATAACCAACTATATCTACATAACAAAAGCATGCTAATACAGGAAAAAAACAAGATAACTCTAGCTAGGTAAGACCTCAAGGTCCATACCATCTCCATGCAATAGCTATTGTAGCCCAGCTCCTGAAGTTGACCTATTTCCTGCACGTAAATCTATAAAGTCTGCACGTGTCCTGAAGGTCCAAGACAGGGTGTGAGACAAATCTTTGTAGGATACCACCCAATGTTTCATACCTAATATAATTTTTCAACTAGGCATGCATTTATAAGGAAAATAGTAAACATTATGATGCCAAAATAAACAGAAACTCTACTAGTGCTCAGCAGCCACCATGGAGTGTCACCTACTTCAGCCAACACTGGAATCTCTGTCATGTAACCTGGAACCATGTGCCCCCTAAAACCGCGTGTCTCAAGTACCAACATCCCTAAGGCACGCCCAAGAATATTAACCCATCACCTTGTGCCTCCTAACACCTCATGCCTCAAGTACCGATGTCCCGAAGGCACGTCCAAGAAGTAACCCAGAGGAATAGCGATGCTTGTCCTCAAATAAATAACCAGAGGGGAAACGATGTCTTCCCTCAAATAAATAGTCATAGGGACAGTGATACCTGCCCTCAAATTAAGTAATCGGAGGGATGGCGATATCCGCCCTCAAATAAGTAACCGGAGGGACATCAATACCTTCCCTCAAATCACGGTGAGCCTCAGCCCTCCAACCCGATAGCCTCAAGATATCCCTTGGAGGATCCTCACCTCCCACGTGGATTCCAATGGAAAGCACCCCAACCAAAGTACCTAAAAAGCATCTACGGGGGCCTCTACCCACAAGAGTTGTCAAAACAACCTCATCACGGAGTATCTATGTGTACACACTTCTCAAAGTTCCGAGTGAGCGGTAATCACCAAAATAGCACCTAATCCACCACACATCTGACACCTCGTGTCCCTATGAACATGTCGCTCAAGTTTGACGAGCTTTTCATCCCAATAACCCAGTCCATTCCCAACCTGACAGTCATTTTGCCTCAAGCCAATGTCCACGATGCCCAATCCCATGGTCAAAACCACCCAAAGTAACCCCAGTCCAAGCCCAACCTGATAGTTGCACTACCTCAAGTCAATTTCCATGATGCCCAATCCCATGGTCAAAACTACTCAAAGTAACTCGGTCCATACTCATCATGTGATCATCATCACTCCACAATATCTAGGTCACACCCCTCACAACCCGAAGGTTCCATCATATGCAATTCAACATTTACATATAAAACACGTTTAAACAAAACAAATAATAGGAAAAACCATATAAAGAGATGAATTCCATTAAGAAAGTGATGTCCCATACCATCATTGAGGTTTCTAAGGTCTCCAACAATTATATCAAGGTTTAAATAACTAAAACTAATAGTTTAAACCAATAAAATTCAAGTATTATCATTTTGGAAACCCTGGACAAAATGCCCCATGTGAGCAACGGCCTCTCGCCCAACTCTTCTCAATCAAGACAGGACAAAGGATATACCCAAAGGTATCCCATAGGTTTAATAAGAAATTTAAATAACTAGTAGCTGATAAATTAGGGTCTCTCTCAAATACTCGAAAACGCGCTGAAGGATGTGCTAACCAAATGACCACAAATTCACAAAAATAGGTATTCACTATTTACCTCATACTAGTATGATGTTACTCCTTTGATAACAGCCTCCAGTTAGGTCTAAAACACAGTAGATCTAAAAAATAATCAAAACCACTCAAACCCCAAAAACTCATTCTAGAACAGAAATCAAGAAAAACAGCTCAAGTGGAATCAAGGCCTTACTGAGGGGTTTCTAATGCATCAAACAATGTTCAAAACGAGGTTTGGACGAATATTAAGGAAGGATTTTAAGTCCCGGTCAGCTCTCCCCACGTGAGTCATAAGAGGGAGAAAGAAAGATGGAGAATGGGAAATCTCGAGTAGCCAGGAACTTTAAAAAAAACCTAACTTTAAGTGGTCACACGGTTACCCCGAACAGTTAGGAAAACTGTGCGCCAACCATGTAGTTTCCACTGTCTCACCCAGGGACTTCACACGGCTTTCCCGCATGGTTTGACAAACCGTGTGCCACCCGTGTGGAGCCCACTGTCATGGGTGTACGGTTTCCTAGGCTAGCCGCACGGTTTTTTCAAACCATGCACCAATCGTGTGCCCCTGTATGACCTCCACAACATTAAAAGTTTTTTCTAGATTCTCCCAGTTTTCTCATAAAAATCGAGAATTCAAACAGGTTTGGGATTTTGACCTGTTCTAAAAACTCAGGTTCTTACAATAAGCTTGTATGTTAATTTTTTCTCCTTGACTCGTGCCTAATTTAACATGATTCCCCAGATAATTTATATGGTATATTTTTTTAATTTTTTTGAGATTGGATGTATTTATATCATTACTTTTAGGGAATTATTATTTTATCTAGTCTATTTTACTAATATATATCACCTATTCCCATATTTTATAAAATTATTATGATCTCACCCATGATGACATGTTGATATGTTATACTTTACTGAGCATTTGGCATCACCACAATATTATGTTTATATTCCTTAATTTATTAAGATGATTATATAATGTTATATGTCTAGAAGTTAGTTTAGAGTAGCTTGATGATAGTGAAATCTGAACATGTGGTGTAAAATTAAAAGTTTATATAATTGATCTCTATTCTGATAAAGCTTTAAGGCATTCAGTTTTGAGATTATTTATGAGATGTATTAATTTAACCTCAGAACCATTGTATTACTTATTTACATCTATCATGGATCTTGAAAGATGGTATCAGATAATGGTGTGTTATTTTTTTTTAATAGTATAATTTATTTTGGTGTTAGGCTTTTTGAAGTTTAGTGAAAATCCTTTAGATTAGTATATGTATAAGATGATATATTTAAATATTTGAAATAATTTAGTAATTTTTTTTCCTTGAAAAAAATAACTCTCTGGATATTGGATTTTAGATTTATATTTGGTATAGATGAACCTTGGGTTGATCATCCTCAAAGGGTTGGTTAAGCATTGACTCGATTATCACTAAGAATCATGATGAGTGGGCTTGTGAATGTACATCTAGATAGACACTCCTTGGGGATATTCTTTGGTAAATCACATGCACTTTACAAACCAATTTTAAGGATTTATTTCATATTTTCATTTAGGGATTAGAATGGGTAGTATAATATAACCCAATATAAAGTAATGTAGGTTAAATGAAAATTAAAATAGGATGAACTAAAATAATTATTGGTTAACATAATGATAAGGGTAAAAGGTTTTAAAATTGAATCCCTTTATATCATTTATTATCATAATCCCCCCAAATTTTATTGTTTCATTTCTATTTTCAACCCTTTCAGTTTTAGTAGTGATGGGAAATAGAAGTAACCATGGGTGTGAGGGAAAATGTGGAAATTTACTTAGTGAAACCCCCATCAGAATGAATGAATGAGTGATATAAACTATGATTATTCCAAACTAGATAACATGAAATACAATTAACAATGTGAACATAGTTGAAGATCCAAATTCGCCAAAGAAGAAAATTTTGGATTCTCATGTAAGATCAATTGATGATGATGAACAAAGAAAGAATGTACAATTTAATATATGTAAAAAATTGTGGAAATAAACACCAAGGGGTTTACCTTGTTGGGACTATAAGATGAATAAAATTAGGAATATATGGTTTTTAGGCATAGAAATTTGAAGAAAAATAAATATTTTGGTTAACATGGATGAATGAAATAGGTTTAATCATATGGTAACATAATAACTCGATGTATTATGTATTGGGATATTTAGAATTATCTTATTCAACGAAATAATCCAAGGAATAATCAAGATGATGAGCTTTAATAGCCTCGAAGACCAAGAGGACAATAGAAGAACCATATAAGCACCACTCCTGAATTAGATCATGATATTTAAGGTACACATAACCTTTATTTTGGAGAAGTGGATGTATGTGGGAATCTGATTATACGAACTCTTGTATATCTAAGACAGTTTCTAAGATAATAAAATCATTAACCTAATGAATTTACCATTTATAAAATCTTTTAGTGGTATAATTATTGTATTCAAAATTTATTTATATAGAACTTCTTGTTGTGGGAATTTCAACCTCCATTAGAAAAATTTAATGTTATTATAATGTTGTATTTATTCCCACCACTTAGAGAAAAAGTTATCTGGAGTAAAGAAAAAAAATTATATTAACCTATAATATTCTATAAATTAATTGATAATAATAAATTCCCTCTGGAGTCATATTATATAATTTGTATCCTGATACAAAATAATGGTAGACTCTTTGACTAAATATCTAGAGAGATACTCAATATTAGGAATAAGCTTATTTTGAGGAAATGGATATTTTTTTATGTTTTTATTGTTTATATATCTCTAGAAATTATATCATATTCATATATATAATATATATTACCTTATATATTACCATTAGAATGTTATAATTAGTGTTATGAAGAAATAATATATTAAGCTGAGGATAATATAATGCCCGTAGTTTTTTTGAATTAATATTCATTCCATAAAATATATGTTAATAAATTTTATCTATTTTTTTAAAAATAGATAAAATATATTAGGTATAAATTCAAACAATATAGTTATTAAAATTTAAAAACCATATTATTTTACAAAAACATGTATCAACAAAATCAAATGAAACTTATTAGTACACATCAAGGATGATTGCATCCATTAAAACTACAAGATTTCATAAGGGATAATTAATTGTAATGATTACTATCTTTAGAATAAGAAAAACTGAGGGAACATCATCACATTTAAAAATAACCAATTTTTTAGCAAAACATATAGTGTGATAGAATACCACAAAAGAAGATATCATAATATGATATTTAAAATGAATATTATAGAAATTTTAAGTGTGAATAGAATAATTTTAGTAAGATAATATATATATATATATGAACGAAATATGGTAGTTGAAAATATATTCATTGTAAATATGGTTGTTTCAAATATGTTCCTTAAAAATATGGTCATTGAAGGTATAGTCATTGTCATATATCCAATAGTAATACTGATGTAATGTATTGTTAAGTAGTATATTTAAAATATTAAAACTCACATTGAAATAGAAATATGATATTAAATTACTATAAATACATATAAATATCTATGTTATGTATAAATATTAATAATTTAACTTAAACACGATATTATGTGTATAGAAAATATAAAAAAAATATTTTCAAATCAATAGATTAATATAACTAAATTTTATAATATAAATAATTAATTTTAATCATGTTTGATAAAGATTATTTTGTATAAAAGTAAGGTTTCATTTTTTATAGAAACTTTTTTTTGTATTTTATTATATATCACAATAGATTAAAAATTAAAATTTTAAATTATTATTATATATTAAATAATATATTTAAATATTTAAATTTATAAATTTATATGAAATAATTTTAAGAACAAATAATATGTAAAAACATCATTTATTTTCAATTAAAGCAGTATGTCATAATTTACTTAATTTATTTTTTATAAATTTTACAATATAAATTTGATAAAACTAACTTCATTTTTTTATTTATAATGTCAAAAATTTCTTAGCATGAATTTTTTATATTTTTTTAGAAAAATGATTTTAATTGAATATTGAAATATACCTAGACTGCAAAATTTATTCAAATATTAGAATATATGAATGGTAAATAAATTTATCAATTTTTTTATTAAAAAATTTTGTATTTTATAATTTATAATTTACATTTTAAAATATAGATTATTGTTTACAAACCTATATTTGATATTTTAAAATTCTTGTAGTATGTATCCAAAAACATGTTTTAATACATTGTACCAAAAATAATAATTTTAACCACTTTTAAATATTGAATCATATAAAATTATTTGAATATTATTAATCATCATGATAAAATTAAGTAATGTTTTATATTTGTCTTCAAAAATGGATTTATGTTTCTAAGGAAAATAATAGTTACCATAGTAAAAAAAATTATGCTTTCCCTAAAATATGGTACCTTCCTAAATATTTCTTATTAAGTGGATAAATATTAAAATAAGATACTAATATATTTTTTATATATTTATACAAATAAATTAACACTCATTTAAAATATATTTAATTAAAAATAAGATATTGAACACTTAATAATTAGAATTTCATTTTCTACAAAAAAATGTTTTTCAACACATTATATGTTTTTATTTTAAAGTAAAATTTCTCATACATATAATTTGAAATAGGGTAAATAGAGCCCACATTTTTATTTATCACATATAAATTTTTTTAAGTTCCATAATATATTTTATGTAATATAATAAATAAAATGGTTAATTTTTAATGATGATTATTAAAATAAAAAATTGGTAAATAAATTATCTAAAAATTTTTATAATTAAAAGTTCAATAACACCATCTATAAATCATTTTTAGGTATTAAATTCATACTAACAGGTTCCACCTACCATTTCATCACCCAATTCACCTAACTTACCTAACCACCCTTACACCCATGTGATTATATTCATAACAATTATCTAACTTTTGTTTCTATGAAAATACCATATTTATCACCTATAAAAAGAGTTCACTCCCACCCATTCTCCCATATCCCTCCACACATAATGAATTTATCAAATATTTCCCTTCACTATTCAAATATAAGTCCCTCCTATTGTGTTACTAAGGTTCTAAGGATCCCTTTAATGATTTAAGAACCCACTTAGAAAGGTAAGGTGTAATGGCCCGGACCTCTCCGGTCCATTACTTTGTGAAAATGTGGTGTTGGAGGTGTTCCGGGAGGTCAAAGTGACTTATCCCCAACACTTTTCCAAATTTCTAGTTCTGTGAATAGTGTTTCCAGTTTTATGAACAGTAACAGATCGGTCTCACAGATCGGTCTGACAGATCGGTCTCACAGATCGGTCTCACAGATCGGTCTCGCAGATCGGTCTCGCAGATCGATCTCACAGATCGGTCTCACAGATCGGTCTCACAGATCGGTCTCACAGATTGGTCTGACAGATCGGTTTCACAGATCGGTCTGACAGATCGGTTTCACAGATCGATCTGACAGGTCGGTCTCATAGATCAGTCTCACAGATCGGTTTCACATATCGGTCTGACAGATCGGATTCATAGATCAGTCTGACATATTGGTTTCACAGATCGGTCTGATAGATCGGTTTCACAGATCGGTCTGACAGATCGGTTTCACAGATCGGTCTGACAGATCAGTTTCACAAATCGGTTTCACAGATCGGTCTGACAGATTGGTTTCAAAGATCGGTCTGACAGATTGGTTTCATAGATTGGTCTGATAGATCGGTTTCACAGATCAGTCTGACAGATCAGTTTCATAGATCGGTCTGACAGATCGGTCTGACAGATTGGTTTCATGTACAGTAACGGTGGGTGAACAGTGTTTCCAGATTCCTACAATTTTTCCCCTTTTGACGTTTCTTTTGACATAAAATACATTTAAAGCCTTATTTTAAGGGCTACTAAGGCCATTTCAAAGGCCATAAATCCTATATTAATTATTCCTAAGTCCGAGATGTATTTACTTGGTCAAACCACGTGGGATAATGCGATCCATTTTTAATGGAGAATTAACCGGATCTTAAACTGTCACCCCATTAAATCTTAAAAAGGGACAAGATATCATTCTCCCTTGTTCTTTCCCTTTGTTCTCAGCTAAGAGACGTTAGAACCTTTCAATCATTCCCGTAGGAGTTTCACAATCAATCTTTACTCCTAGGATTGGTTCTGCTCTGTTTTGGATGCAACCGAACTGTGTCGGTCAATCTTCCCAATAAGGTATGTTTTATCGTCGTTCCTTTGGGGATCATCTTCTATTGTTTCTCCCTTCAATATTATACCATGTAATTTCTAAGATTCTAATGAGTTTTTCTTGGGGTTGGTTAGTACTGTCGTACCGTGGCATCCTCTGGTGGATGCAGTTGTCGTGAGAGGAGGATTGTGACCCGTTATGTGGATAAAGGACGTCAAGAACTCTTCGAGGTAGGGCATTCATGGATTCTCTAATTGTATATGTGCAATCATAGAATTAGCATGATTTAGTCATTTGGATCACAATGAAATAGACCAAATTAAATACTTGAACTGGATTAAAAGAATTGGTTGATCGCATGTTGTTTCTTTATACCGTGAAAACGGTTTGCCTCATGTTTTTCTAGATAGGGTGATATCTATGTTTTCTTTGATTTGTTGTTCGTTCATGATATAAATTGATAATGAACGTAAAGCCGGAATTAATTGTTAATTAATTGTCTAAAGATAAAGAGGCATGTAAATTAATCTGGTTATTGCCGTTGTTGTAGTTGTTCTAATTTTAGGATAATCAAATTAGGGAAGTAATCATGGTTATTTAATTGTGATATCTTACAGATTAGGTATCCCGTAATTGGAACCTACAAATAACAAATCTGCTAATTCAATATGGATTAAAGAACATATTATGTGGGAATTTCTAAAAGGGTTCTAGGTTGCCCTCTTGTTTGTTAAAGGGTCAAGAGCCCATGGTTGTGACTATTTTTTTCCTGCTACTCATGTTGTGATGTGAGCCTGGATGGCTGTTGTGATATGTGGAGGCATGGAGGCCTTGTGGTTTTGGTAGCAGATGACGCCTAGAGTGGCAAGATGCATCAGTTTATATATGTGGGTGTCGGGGAGGACACCAGGGGTGATGGAATGGGATGGATGTGGTTGTTGGATGCTTGTGGTTTTCTTTGAATGTTAATCTGCTTTGCTTTTCCCCACTGCTCAAGGCAGCTGGTCTTGCTACCCTTCATCCGAAGGAGGCGAAGACACATGGGGTATGCCACGTGCTTTCTGTGTTTAGACTCTTGAGGGAGAATGGGTCTATGCTCTTTCTATAGGCGGCAAAGACTCGACGGGTAGTATATCTACTCACCTTGTTGAGCCTTCTTTGTGTTTAGAAGCATAGGATTATTTTCTAGAATGCCTAGAAATATGGAAAAAAAATTCTGTAATGAATGTTTGATTAAATGGTGAAAATCCATGGGGATGGAGATACTAGAATTTAAAAGTGATGTGAATCTTAAAAGCAGCAATTGATTTTGAATGTGATTCCAATTCAGTTTAATGTGGAATTGTTCATGGTTAATTAATGTTTAAATAATTAAATAATGTATAGTGGAACTGATAAAATGAGAATGGATTAATCTAATAAAACTCTTCAAACGTTTGTGTTCTTATAGGATACCTAGTCTTAGAAGTAGCAGCCTGGAGTCTGAGAGATGTTAGCTGCAGTTGTATCTAAGACTAGGTAATGCAAATAGTGTGTATGTGAGTTATATATATATTCTTTACTTTTTGTGTTTCTATACGCTACTCCACCCTGTCGGTAAGGGAAACTGACACCCCGGGGATTCTGAGCCCTGGGGGTGTTTTCCCCAATATTCTGATGGGAGGTTGAATGGCTGACTACCCCCTTTGACCCCGCTCTCTTCTCATGGTAGATCTTTGTGCTGGTAGGCACACTGGTTAGTTTTAACCATATATGTGTGTAGAGGGCTGTAATGGCTTGTGGTTATTTCACACAGATATATTCTAGATATAGTATCCTATGGACTACATTAGGTGTAATGTGTATAGGCTGTGATGGCTTGAGGATCCCTATTCGGTGTATAGGCTATAATGGCTTGAGGTATAATACCTGATGTATGATACACGTTATGCGGGTTGTGGTGGCTCCCGGAACTTACCTGGTTGCTTTTGGTTGTGAGGATGGTGTGGTGCTTCACCTAGGTGTCTGCAGGCAAGCCTTTGTGGTGCACGAGGTGCAGATTGTGGAGCTTAGCCCAGGTGTCTGCGGGCAAGCCTTTGGAGAGAGATGCACAGGACGTATGTCGTTGGGGCAAAGCAGCAAACCAGTGGGGAAGTAGTAGTGGGGTACCCTTGATATTCTTTACTATATTCTATATTCTTGTATGCGTTACTTTGTGAGAGTATCCATGGTGAGGTTGGGAACATAGTATACCTGTTTAGGTGACGAGTTAGTTTCACTTGTTGTTCACTAGGCTTTAGCATGCTTTCTTTACTTTTGCACGAGAGGCTTGGGGAGGACCCTACTGAGTATACTGTTATACTCACCCTATGTATATATAAACTGTTTTTCAGGACACTTGGAGCAGGTTGGAGATCAAGCTGGTTACTACTAGCTTGTGGTTAGAGGAGGAGTTGTTCGGGCTTGTGGTCGCTATCGTTTTACTTTATTTTGGGTACTTTTAGTTTCCCCTTTCAGTTGTAGTACTTTTTCATGACATTTCATATATGTACTTGGATTTCTTTTACATTTCAGTTCTGATTTGGAGTTGATTGGAGTCTATTCTATCTCTCTCTTCTGCATGTGTTCTCTTAGAGGGTAATGCCTCCCATTTTTATGTTTATTATACCCTCGGTGCTAGTCGCCAACCTGGGGCCTACTGGAGGCGGGACTCAGGGGTCATTATCTCTCTTCTCACATTTCCGGCCCAGGAGGGGTACGCTTTGTGGGGAGGGGGTCGTGACAGAGTGGTATCAGAGGTCTGGTTGAGGGATAGGATGGAGTTTGGAGTTAGGCATAGGTGAGGATGCATGGGATGGTAGGGCAATGGTGTCATTCATATTTAGCAAGTGGGGTAAACACTGGAGACCGGAAGAGACATAGGCGTTTGGGGCCCCCTATGATCTGTTGCACGGACCTTTAAGTTTATGATGGCTACTAAACAAAGTAATACTGGTTGCAGGGTAGAGACCTAGGAAAGGATCATGCATCATTATTCTTTGCGCCTGTGTTTGAATGGGTAGACCTTGGGATAGGTAACCTAAAATTAATAAAAACAAAACAATTAATTAATTAATGTTGAGTCTTCCATATTCCAGGATTAGGAGCTCTAACAATTGTGATTTTACAGGTATGGCTCCAGGTCGACGTCCTCGTCAGGTTTGCGCAGAAGATACCCAGCAGGTTGTTCCAGCAGATCACTACTGGGTAGAGGTTGACGACGATGCCACTTGAAGGAAGACACTCTGAGAGTTTCAGCGCCAGAGTCTATAGAAGTACGAGGGCTCTGTTTCAGATGCAGTCACAGAAGACTGGTTGGAGGAGGTCGAGATAGGCTTCGGTTTGATTCGTGCTCGGAAGGAACGCTGGGTGTCCTTGGTTGTGACGATGCTGCATGGAGCAGCAAGGTAGTAGTGGTTCGTGTTCCTCGGGGATCGTGAGGAGTCAGCGATCTCATGGGAGGAGTTTCGAGACAGGTTTAGATTCAAGTTTCTTTCTTCGACTGCGAAGGCGTCCAGTCGCTAGGAGCTTCTTACCCTTCGACAGGGGAGCTCCAGTGTTCAAGAGTTTGGAATCTGTTTCAGGAACCTTCTACGATATGCTTCAGACCTGTTACCAGATGAGGAGGCCAAGGCGAGGCATTTCGAGGAGGCTTTCCGTCCAGAGATCCAGCGCCAGGTCACCACATTTATGCTAAAGACATATCTTGAGGTGCTGGGGAGGGCAGAGGTTGTTGAGAGGACTTTGGCCAGGACCGGATCTTCACGAGAGGGGAATCGTCATGATTACTCACGAAGCAGAGCTGTGGTCCGGGGTTCCTGGTTTTCAAGGCAGAAGATTTTCCATTCACCTGGGGGTAGGTCCCAGCCCTTTCCATCTCGTTTCTCCGGAGGCAGAATCTCTCAGACCTATGCCAAGGGATCAGGTACTTGTTTTTCTTGTGGTGTTTGTGGTCATCAGCAGCGGGAGTGCCCAACTTTTCAGAGCAGTCATCGTGTACCGAGTGCTCCGCTCCAGTTTCCCCGGTTGAGGCAGTTCCAATCGAGGCAGCAGCAGCAGGTTGTACCAGCTTTAGATCGCCAGAGGGTAGATGGAGCAGGCAGAGGACAGCCCCATGACGCTCCTCGTCCTCAGAGAGCAGATCGTGGCTGTGGTGGTGGTCGTCATCAAGGTTAGAGAGGCCGTGCAGGAGGGCGTGGTAAGCTTCATGATCTAGCGTTGCCAGCCCCAGGTGATCCAGATGTCGTTCGAGGTACCCTTTTCTTGTTTTCTTCCTTGGTGTATGCCTTGTTTGATTCAGGAGCAACACACTCCTTCATATCACCTACCCTTGTCCATGATTTGGGACTTGAGTTAGAGAGGCTTCCAGTGCCCTTGGCATTGACTACTCCAGTTGGAGGTTGAGCCGACTTGTTTGAAGTATGTAGAGACTGTGAGCTAGTGTTGGGGAAACACCGCCCTTGGGGAGATTTCCTATGTTTACGAATACAACCATATGATGTCATACTCAACATGGATTGGTTGTATTCGGTGCAGGCTATTGTGGATTTCTATAGGAAGAAGGTAATTTTCTTTGACGCAGATAGAGAGAAAGTGGTGTTTGTTGGTGAGAGAGATCCTCGGATGAGTCATAGACGAGTTCCATCCTTATCATCCATGATGGCTGGGATGATGCTGAGTTTTTCATAGGTTCAACAGTTAGCGTTTCCTAGGGTCTTAGAGGAGTACCCTGACATCTTTCCAGAAGAGATTGTATCCTTACCCCCTCGACGAGAGATCAAGTTTGGGATCGAGCTACAGCCAGGAGAATATCCTATCTCTATGTCTCCGTATAGGATGTCCCCTTCTGAGTTACGAGAGCTACGTATTCAGCTTGATGGTCTATTGTAGTGTGGTTTTGTTCGGCCAAGTGTGTCACTGTGGGGAGTGCTAGTTTTGTTTGTGAAAAAGGCTGACGGCAGTTTGCGGTTGTGTGTCGATTATCGTCAATTAAACAAAGTGATAATAAAGAACCGATGTCCTCTTCCGCAGATTTATGACCTATTCGATCAACTAAAGGGTGAAAGTTGGTTCTCAAAGATCGACTTGCGGTCAGGATATAATCAGATGCGTGTAAAGGATGAGGATATCCTGAAGACTGCTTTCCATTGTCGTCATGGGAATTATGAGTTTGTTGTAATGCCATTCGGTGTGATGAATGCAACTATGCCACCCATGATCTTGAGTTGGCAGCCGTGGTGTTTTCTCTTAAGTTGTGGAGACATTACCTCATTGGTGAGCACTTTGTGGTTTTCACCGATCATAAGAGTTTGAGGTATGTTTTCTCCCAACGTGACTTGAACTTGAGGCAGCGTCGGTGGATGGAGTTCTTGCAATAATAAGACTTCGAAATATCGTATACACCTGGAAAAGGGAATGTTGTAGCTGATGCACTAAGCCGAAAGTCACGTAATGATGTTGTGCGTGAATCTGGTGATTCCAGGAGAGTGATGGAAGAGCTATCAGCTTTGCATCTTGATATGGGAGAAGTTGGGGGTAGAGGTTGTCCTTTCCAAATGACGGTGTAGTCATCCCTTACGTAGAAGGTGGAAGAGTCTCAGTTGGGTGATCTAGAGGTGGAAGTTTGGAGAGACAGAGTTGTTTGGGGTGAGGCCCCTGATGGTTGGTCAGAGGATGAACAACACTGAGTGTTGTATCATGGAAGGCTTTTTGTTCCCTTGTCGATGCACGAGACGGTTCTCCGAGAGTTTCATAGTTCACCCTTGGCAGTACATCCCAGTGTGACAAAGATGTACCGATCCTTGAGGAGTCAGTTTTGGTGGTCGAGGCTGAAGCATGTAGTTGTAGAGTGTGTGTCTAGATGTTTAGTCTGGCAGAAGGTAAAGGCCGGACACCGTGTTCCTAGTGGTCTTCTCCAGCAATTATAGATTCCTCAGTGGAATTGGGAGGACATCTCAATGGGCTTTGTTACATGTTTACCTCAAGCTACGGGAGGACATGATGCTATATGGGTGGTAGTGGATCGTTTAACAAAAATCGGCCCACTTCATAGCGATCAAGGAGTCGAGCTCAGTGGAAGTTTTGTCGAGGCAGTTTCTAGAGGAGGTGGTGAGACTCCATGGAGTACCTAGGACGATCATTTCTGATCAAGATCCTTGCTTTACCTCCAGGGTGTGGAGAGGTCTCCAGCATGCTTTTGTCTCTCAACGGTGCCTTAGCACTGCTTTTCATCCTCAAACGGATGGTCAGACAGAGTGAACCATCCAGACTCTTGAAGACATGTTGTTCTCTTGTGTTCTTTATTTTGGAGGTTCATGGATGAAGCACTTACCCTTGGTGGAGTTCGCTTACAATAATAGTTTTCATTATACCATCGGTATGGAACCGTTTGAAGCCTTGTATGGTCGGTCATGCTGTTCTCTGTTGTGTTGGACTGGGGTCGGAGAGTCAGCAATTCTCGGACTAGAACTAGTGCAGAATACAACAGAGATGGTTCAGGTGATTCATGAGAGGATGAAGACAGCAAAGGATCATCAGAAATCATATTCTAATCAAAGAAGGAGACCCTTAGAGTTTAATGTTGGGGATCATGTGTTTCTGAAGGTGAATCCCCGTCGTGGGCAGTGAAGGTTTAGTCGTGGATGTAAGATTTCTCCCCAGTTTGTTGGGCCTTTCGAGGTCTTAGCTCGTGTTGGAGCTGTGACATATCGAGTAGAACTTCCCCCTCAGATGAGTCGGATACATGATGTTTTCCATGTATCACAACTCTGTCGTTATCTTCATGATGAATCTAATGTTATCGATTGGGGAGATATCGATATTGATGATGATGCAACCTTCGAGGCGTGACATGTGGAGATCCAAGACCGCAAGGAGAAGGTGTTGTGTGGGTGTTCTATCCCCTTAGTTCGTGTCTTGTGGCGACACTGTGGCATGGAGGAGAGTACATGGGAGCGTGAGTCACAGATATGTGCTTAGTACCCAGAGTTGTTTAATGTTTAACTCCTTTCATGTAATGATGTTTTCTTTGTGGTTGGACCTTTCATGTTTTATTTATGTACTTTTCATGTGATGTTATGTTTGAATGGTATGGATATGGATTGTTTGTTCCCTTGCTCTCAGATGTCGTAGTTTTGTTCCAGCTTTCAAACAACTCATGGTGGTTTTCCCCTGAGAGGTATCTTGTGGGGTGGTTGTTCAGACCCCTCTTTTCTTCTTGGTTGGTTTTTAATTCTCGAGGATGAGAATGTTTTGAGAGGTATCTAATGTAATGGCCCGGACCTCTCCGGTCCATTACTTTGTGAAAATGTGGTGTTGGAGGTGTTCCAGGAGGTCAAAGTGACTTATCCCCAACACTTTGCCAAATTTCCAGTTCTGTGAACAGTGTTTCCATTTTTATGAACAGTAACAGATCGGTCTCACAGATCGGTCTCACAGATTGGTCTCACAGATTGGTGTCACAGATTGGTCTGACAGATCGGTCTCATAGATCGGTCTGACAGATCGGTTTCACAGATCGGTCTGACAGATCGGTTTCACAGATCGGTCTCACAGATCGGTCTCACAGATCGGTCTGACAGATCGGTTTCACAGATCGGTCTGACAGATCAGTTTCACAAATCGGTCTGACAGAAGGGTTTCATAGATCGGTCTGACAGATCGGTTTCACAGATCGGTCTGACAGATCAGTTTCACAGATTGGTCTGATAGATCAGTTTCACAGATCGGTCTGACAGATCGGTTTCACAGATCGGTCTGACAGATCGGTTTCACAGATCGGTCTGATATATAGGTTTCACAGATCGGTCTGACAGATCGGTTTCACAGATCGGTCTGAAAGATCGGTTTCACAGATCGGTCTGACAGATCGGTTTCATGTACAGTAACGGTGGGTGAACAGTGTTTCCAGATTCCTACAGTTTTTCCCCTTTTGACGTTTCTTTTGATGTAAAATACATTTAAAGCCTTATTTTAAGGGCTCCTAAGGCCATTTCAAAGGCCATAAATACTACATTAATTATTCCTAAGGCCGAGATGTATTTACTTGGTCAAACCGCGTGGGATAATGCGATCCGTTTTTAATGTAGAATTAACCGGATCTTAAACTGTCACCCCATTAAATATTAAAAAGGGAAGAGATATCATTCTCCCTTGTTCTTTCCCTTTGTTCTCAGATAAGAGACGCTAGAACCTTTCAATCATTCCCGTAGTATTTGCACAATCAATCTTTACTCCTGGGATTGGTTCTTCTCTGTTTTGGATGAAACCGAACTGTTTCGGTCAATCTTCCCAATAAGGTATGTTTTATCGTCATTCCTTTGGGGATCATCTTCTCTTGTTTCTCCCTTCAATATTATACCATGTAATTTTTAAGATTCTAATGGGTTTTTCTTGGGGTTAGTTGCTACTGTCGTACTGTGGCATCCTCCAGTGGATGCAGTTGTCGTGAGAGGAGGATTATGACCCGTTGTGTGGATAAAGGACTTCAAGAACTCTTCGAGGTAGGGGATTCATGGCTTCTCTAATTGTATATGTGCAATCGTAGAATTAGCATGATTTAGTCCTTTGGATCACAATGAAATAGACCAAATTAAATACTTGAACCGGATTAAAAGAATTGGTTGATCGTATGTTGTTACTTTATACCGTGATAACGGTTTGCCTCATGTTTTTCTAGATAGAGTTATATCTATGTTTTCTTTGATTTGTTGTTCGTTCATGATATAAATTGATAATGAATGTAAAGCCGAAATTAATTGTTAATTAATTGGCTAAAGATAAAGAGGTATGTAAATTAATCTGGTTATTGTCATTATTGTAGTTGTTCTAATTTGAGGATAATAAAATTAGGGAAGTAAGCATGGTTATTTGATTGTGATAGATTACTGATTAGGTATCCCGTAATTGGTACCTACCAATAACAAATCTGCTAATTCAATATGGATTAAAGAACAGATTATGTGGGAATTTCTAAAAGGGTTCTGAGTTACACTCTTGTTTGTTAAAGGGTTAAGAGCCCATGGTTTTGACTGTTGTTTTCCTACTACTTGTGTTGTGATGTGAGCCTGGTTAGCTGTTGTGATATGTGGAGGCATGGAGGCCTTGTGGTTGTGGCATCAGATGACGCCTAGAGTGGCGAGATGCATCATTTTATGCATGTGGGTGTCGGGGAGGACACCAGGGGTGATGCAATGGGATGGATGTGGTTGATGGATGCTTGTGGTTTTCTTTGAATGTTAATCTACTTTTCTTTTCCCCACTGCTCAAGGCATCTGGTCTTGCTACCCTTCATCCGAAGGAGGCGAAGACGCGCGGGGTATGCCACGTGCTTTCTGTGTTTATCCTCTCTAGGGAGAATGGGTCTATGCTCTTTCTATAGGCGGAAAAGACTCAACAGGTAGTATATCTACTCACCGTGTTGAGCCTTCTTTGTGTTTAGAAGCATAGGATTCTTTTCAATAATGCCTGGGAATATGGAAAAGTAATTTTGTAATGAATGTTTGATTAAATGGTGAAAATCCACGGGGATGAAGATACTAGAATTTAAAGGTGATGTGAATCTTAAAAGGAGCAGTTGATTTTGAATGTGATGCCAATTCAGTTTAATGTGGAATTGTTCATGGTTAATTAATGTTTAAAGAATTAAATAATTTACAGTTGAACTGATAAAATGAGAATGGTGCAATATAATAAAACTCTTCAAACGTTTGTGTGCTTATAGGATACCTAGTCTTAGAAGTAGTATCCTAG
This sequence comes from Viscum album, assembly GCA_963277665.1. Lineage (NCBI taxonomy): Eukaryota > Viridiplantae > Streptophyta > Magnoliopsida > Santalales > Viscaceae > Viscum > Viscum album. Next base: position 714,211,704 of record OY728133.1, on the reverse strand, counting down.
AGTCTGAGAGACGTTAGCTGCAGTTGTATCTAAGACTAGGTAATGCCTATAGTGTGTATGTGAGTTATATATATATTCTGTACTTTTTGTGTTTATATATGCTACTCCACCTTGTCGGTAAGGGCAACTGACACCCCGAGGATTCTGAGCCCTGGGGGGTGTTTTCCCCAACATTCTGATGGGAGGTTGAATGGCTGACTACCCCCTTTGACCCCGCTCTCTTCTCGTGGTAGATCTTTGTGCTGGTAGGCACACTGGTTAGTTTTACCCATATATGTGTGTAGAGGGCTGTAATGGCTTGTGGTTATTTCACACACATATATTCTGGATATAGTATCCTATGTACAACTATAGGTGTAACGTGTATAGGTTGTGATGGCTTGAGGATCCCTATTCAGTGTATGGGCTATAATGGCTTGAGGTATAATACCAGATGTATGATACAGGTTATGCGGGCTGTGGTGGCTCCCGGAACTTACCCGGTTGCTTTTGGTTGTGGGGATGGTGTGGTTCTTTGACCAGGTGTCTGCGGGCAAGCCTTTGTGGTGCACGAGGTGCAGATTGTGGAGCTTTTCCCAGGTGTCTGCGGGCAAGCCTTTGGAGAGAGATGCACAGGACGTATATCGTTGGGGCAAAGCAGCAAACCAGTGGGGAAGTAGTAGCGGGGTACCCTTGAGATTTTTTACTATATTCTATATTCTTGTATGCGTTACTTGGTTAGAGTATCCATGGTGAGGTTGGGAACTTAGTATACCTGTTTAGGTGACGAGTTAGTTTCACTTGTTGTTCACTGGGCTTTAGCATGCTTTCTTTACTTTTTCACGAGAGTCTTGGGGAGGATCCTACTGAGTATACTATTATACTCACCCTATGTATATATAAACTGTTTTTCAGGACACTTGGAGAAGGTTGGAGATCAAGCTGTTTACTACTAGCTTGTGGTTAGAGGAGGATTTGTTCGGGATTGTGGTCGCTGTCGTTTTACTTTCTTTTGGGTACTTTTAGTTTCCCCTTTTAGTTGTAGTACTTTTTCATGACATTTCATATATGTACTTAGATTTCTTTTACATTTCAGTTCTGAGTTGGAGTTGATTGGAGTCTATTCTATCTCTCTCTTCTGCATGTGTTCTCTTAGAGGGTAATGCCTCCTATTTGTAGGTTTATTATACCCTCGGTGCTAGTCACCAACCCAGGGCCTACTGGAGGCGGGACTCGGGGGTCATTATCTCTCTTCTCACATTGCCGGCCCAGGAGGGGTACACTTTGTGGGGAGGGGGTCGTGACATAAGGGTTCTCCCACTCCTTTTGACTCAAGCACTTATTTTATGAGAATCCCCTTTTAATTTAATATTATTATACTTTTATTTTTTCAAAATCAATAATTTACATTAAAAATTATTCCATATTGATGAGATATTTCCCCTATCTCTTATTAAACCTACTTCACAATCCTTTTTGTATATCCATTATGTTTTTGAAATCACTCTTTTATTATCTCCATCCTCTTTTAAATTCAATAACATCCTTTTTTATAAGAATATTTTATTTCCATGTGATTATGATTCTACTTGTTCATAATAAATACTTTATTACCCATTTGATTCTATATAAACGCAAGATTACCCTTCTTACTCGTTAAACCTCTTCCACAATCCCCCTTTATAACCATCATACTACCAAAATAATTCCATTATTTTCTATATTTATGTTGATAATACCCAACTCTAATATATTTCAAGGATATCCATTTAAAAATGTATAAATTTTTATGGATATGATTTTTTTTGAAATATGTGGTTATGATATTTATGTTTGTTATACAAGAGCTTAGAGTACCTTTGATTATTCAAGGAAACATGGTAAGTATTTAATGATTCAATTTTCAACCATTGAGATATATTTCTTATGATAAACCATAATTTCATTAGAATAGTAAATCTACTAACCTTTTAAATTTCATGAATCGTTATTTCTTTAATTTCATGATATTCAATTTTCTATTCATTGTTACTTCTCTTATGGGGTTTTGACTCAAACTTTTCAAATGTTTTAAGGGTTTTTCTTGACTCAAATTCATTCTTGATTCATAATGTTTCCATTTTTATTATGATTTTACATGGAAAATTTATTCTATTCTAGGATGATTTTATAATTTTACTCTCTATTTAATGTCAAATGTTTTATTCAAATCATTACATTGATGAATTTATTGCACAAATAGTGTATCATTGTCGAGAATAAATACCATCCTATTTAATAAATTTTTACCATTATTATCAATAACATTGATTATCACTAATAATATCGTTTATAAATAGAAACATAAATATGATGTACCTCATATGAACATAATATTTCCATTACCCTCTTTCAAAAAATATTTTTGGTTAAATTGTTTATAATTTTGGATTTCTAAAATGTTGTCTCAAAATATTTAAAAGGTTTTTCAATATTTTCAAAATTAAAGGTTCGATTTTCTAGTTCAAATTTCACTTTGATAACATTTTTCAATTTTAAAAAATCTGTTATAGATAAATCTTATCAAAATAGATTGTTTTCAATGTTTTATCACATTATCATTTTGAAAACATTATTTTTTTAAATGCTCTATTATATAAAAATTTTTTAAAAAATAATTCCTTTCAAATGTTTTTTCTTCACCATTTTAAAATTAATTTTAAAATTACCCCTTGAATTATTCTATTACAAAAAAAAGATAAAAAAGGGTTTTCAAAATACTCTTTTTTTATTTCACCACTATTTTCCTCTTTATTTTTAAAGGATTTATTTATTTGGAATTTATTTTTGATAAATCACTTTATACATTTTCTTATGAAATTCTCTTTTAGGGTGATTGAATTTTGGGTACCAATCATTTTCATTCTTGAGGAAAATTTCAATGATACCATCTAGAAATTCTATGAAAATCATTTTTTCAATTGGGTTCCCTGTGAAATAATGAATATTTATTTTATGTACAAAACATATTTATGGATTATGATCGGTGGAGTCCTATATATTTATCCAATTTTGTGATAATCATTATATATCATGAGATCATAAGGTTGCATGATAGAAATTAACCCAAAAAAATGGTACACTAGAGAATTTAACTGAATCCAAATTGTAAACTAGAGGATTTCTCATAAGAAAAAGAGTGTATGAGATGATTTATCCTATGATAATGTGGTATATTTCAGGTTTTAACCTAAGAAATCAAGTGAAAAATGGGATTATCTAATACCCAAAAAGGTACAGGGGGGAATATCCTAAGCTAACTATGTGATGATTGACTTCATGGGTAGCTTGGAAAAATAGTTTCTATTTTTATGGTTATGTTATAATCTTATATCATAAGCTTACAACTCTAATTTTCCCCCTTGATTCATTTTTAATGTATCATGGTTTTTCAGAAATTTTCCATGGTATATGTTTGTTCTTTGAAGATTATATGCATTTTTATCATGAATTATGGGAAACACATAATATTCATTGTTCATTATTTTAAGATATTTATCCTATTCTTATGTATTCTCATGTGAATATGACCTTAACCATTATTAAATAATTAAATATTTTCCTTTGATGAGTATTCAATCCCACCCATTTCATATAATTTCATTCCCTATGTTATGAAGATTATTTTATTAAATGATATGTCTAGAAAATGTTATAAGGGAGAAAATGTATATAGAGGTATTAATAAGTGTTATAGAATATTATTTTCATGTAGTATGTATTTAAGAAATTGAAACTTTAGGTACTTGGGTTTTGAGACCATTTATGAGATTCATTAATATAACCATAGAACCAATTTATAATTTATGAATTCTTAGCTCGGGTAACTATATTTATTGTTTATGTTTTAGGATAAACCATGTGGGTAACTCATAAATCAGGCCTTCTCAATTTTTCATAGAATGGGAATAGTTATTGTTCATTGGTAGAATATGGTTATGGGGATACCTAGTGGTGTTACCCTTCAATGTGTATTGTATGGCGCATGACTTGTACATGGTTAGGAGAATCCAAGTGAAAACCATACAGGGGTATAGTATTCTTAACTAAGCATTTTTGCATGGTAGTAACATGGTTTTCCTAACCATGGAGACAAACCATGCATGTGACTAGGTGTGTCTTGTAAGGTATTAAGAGTTAAGTAAAATGTATGATCAAACTATTTATCCCACCAAGAAAAAAAGTCTGATTTTATAGAACTACCCTTACTAAATATTTAATCCCAAATCCCTTTATCCCTTACTGTAAAAATCCCCAATACCTATCATACATTTCTTTTATTACTTTATATTGTGAATCCAATGAAATGCTTTATTATTTGTGGTCAATTATTAAATGTTAGGAGCTATCCTCTTATTATTCCTCCTTATATCTTTTCCAATTATTTTTTCTTCACCCATTTCCATGTTATTGTTTGGATGAACCCTAGGGTGAGGTTTTGAACTTTTCACTTATGATTAAAAATGTTTATCATTCTAAAATTGTCTTCTAGGTTATATTAATATTTTATTTTATGATCTAAACCATTCATATACATATTTATGTAGGTTATCCCTAATATTATCCCTTAAATTAGAGAACAATGATTGATTGCATGTTTAAATGTATGCTTTGGATTTAGAATGATAATATTAAAATTGGTTTGGGATTATTTTGAATGTAAATGATATCATCGCATTATTTTCATTTTATGAAAAGGGTTTTTAAATTCGAAAACATATTATTATTATTTTTATTCAAGATTTCACATCAAGTGTTTGATAAAATTATCGAATGTCTTTTATAAAGGGATTTCAAAATTCAGAAAGGTGTTCTAGGATTGAAATGATTTTCAAAGGAACTTCAATAATTTTAAAGTTTTTTATATACCATCAAATGGTTTTGTTCATTAGTTTAGAATATTTTGATTATTTAAACATTTTACATACAAGTTGTAATTTTTTTATAGTATTTCATTCCAAATAATGACTATGAGGTTTGGATGAAATTTTTCAAAGAATATTTTCATGATGAAAAATAGTCCATGGGACATACCCTAATCTTATTTGTTTGTAAATAATTAGATTTACCTCATTATGAGACATGTTTTTTATGTTCTTATACTTTTTGAATAAGGTTATATTATATGAGGGTTCCTCATGGGTGAAACCTTGTTTTGGTTCTATTTTTCATAAATATAAATATATGTATATGTATTTATATTTATACTACTAATTTTAAAATTTTTAATTGGATTAGTTATATGTTATGTATATCATGGGAGGTAAAAGTAGCTAGTAAAATTCCCTATAGAACAAGATACACTATTTTAGGATCATTATCTCACTAGTATCTCTTATTGTGGATATTCAATAAATTCAAAGTTTTCCCCTTAGTTAGGCCAATTTTGGTATGACTGAGTGTTAGTATTGTTCAACTACATTAGTTTTTTGGATTTTATGTATCTTGATTAATAATGTTATATATGATCCCTTGTTCTCCTTGGTATCCCATGATCTATGGTGATTACTTATTCTATGTTATCTACTTTCTCTTTTCACCTATTTCAATATAAATTGTTGTTTCTTATTTACCATATTTAATTATTACAGTTATCCATATTATTTTGATTTCTTCTTATTACTATTTGAATCCATTTATATTATTATAAATCCTCTAGGTTATGGTTATACTAAAATGTTTTGAAAATCTTCATAATAAATCTTTAAAGTAACATCTATTTTAAAATATTTTATCTCAAATGTTTTATAAAACAACATTTTTACGGAAAATTAGAAATAAACTATTATTTGATTTTCAAACTTAATGTGGAAAATGTATATTTGATAAATGATACTTCAAAATAGATTGAATTAAATATTTTATTTAAAATTATATCATGTGGTTTGTTTTCCTTCGTATACTAATTTATTTTCACACTCACACTATATTTTTGTAGTTTCAATATTGTGATTTTATCAATCATGTAGAATTTATGGTATCAATGATGGGTGGTGACTTTTGAAGTCATGTAGAAATTGGTTTATGTTTTTTAAGGTATATGTTATTACTGTGTCAAACAATATGGATTTTCCTGTATCAGTTTATATTTTTAGTTTATGATTTGATCATGTATTGGATTTATTATTTCATCTTTTTGTATTTTTGGGTTTTCTTATTTTCAAAATTATTTTTATACTTGAGTTTAGAACTCTTATGTATATAGTGGTCATTAAAAAATTCTAGTAAATATAATACTATATTGTGTTTATATTTATTATTAGAACACATTCCAATGGGTTCTCATATGATTCCATGTTAATTTTCACTATCTTTGGGTGATCGATAATGCCCCTTAAGTATGTCATGGTCTAGCTTGAGAGACCAATTTAGGTGTGTTTGGATGTTGGTACATGAAAACTAGGATAATATATTCATTACTAGGAGAGGAATGGGATATAGACCCTATCACTTGAACCATATATCCATGCGATATTCCCCCCACTATTATAGACCACCACATTGGTACTTTATTGCCATGAGTGGGGAATCATGTAACTTTAGGTCCCACTTCAGTAAAATATAACCATGTAGTGTCTTGCTCATGGATATAGAAACTCTCTCATACCTATTTATATCGACAAGTGGGATACGTCATTTTATAAATCCCACAAATGCACATTATAATAATAAAACTTCTACCCATGGATATAGACTCCCACCCATGACACCCTATTTCCATGTGTAGGCCAACCCATGGAGATAGTGTTTTTTTCCATGCCCTTTCCATGGGAATTTTTTTTTTCTATATTGGTTAGGTAAAAAAATAGACATGAGAATATTTTACTAAATTAAATATGTCAGATATAGAATCATATATTTAATTCATGTTCTTATAGGGCACATATATCCAAGGAAAATCCCAAATATAGCTATAAAACTTTTGATATTGTTGATTTTTATAGTAGTTCTAATTACTCATGAGTCTTACTAAAATGATAACCCAACATATTTATCTAGTCTCATGGAGAATATAACATCTAAAAAATAATATATGTACTACACTAAAAAAATTTATTAAGACATTATGTACCAATAGGAGATGATATATCTCAAACTTCTATGTTTATTGTAGACCAAAAATATCATTCCAGAGAGATAGTGGAACTATTATTTTGGCACGTAGATAAAAAAAATATCATTAAAAATGATATTTGGTTAGTACCAAGATATTACTACCTCCACCTTATTTAGATCAATTAAAATCTATGTCTCTAAAATTATATACCTAATTGAATTTACCAATAATATTTGTGATGTACTTTTATGGTATTTATTTTATTCGTTGAAAATTTATTTTACATTGTGTTTTAGATCAAAATTTTGATATTTTCATTGGGTTTTACTGATTGGTTGAGAAGTACACACACCCATTAATGTGACCATGAAATTAAATAATGAAGTGGGTATCTCAATATATGTTTGTGTGTGGTGGGGGGTATTGATTGTATGGGTAACCTGCATGGGATCACATCATGTTTAATCTACCCATATGGATTTTAAAACCATTTATATTTATATTTTTTAGGTTTAAATTAAATGTTTTTTCCTGTAATTTCTCTTCCATACATCTACCAACCTCTCTAAGGCATCTAAACAAAGATTTATCCCATCCTCACTGTTAACAATAAGGGATTTCACTTTTTTTTTAATGAGGACTTCATTGTTAGTGTCTAAAAATCTATTCCTCTTTTGTCTTGTTCCTTCCATTTTTTCTTATTATATATTTTTCATTTCAATGAAAAATATGGATTAATCTAAATAAAATTCAAATTATGGTTTTCCTTTTTTATAGTGTTTTATGACTAATTAAAGGGTTCTCTTACTTCCTTATAGTGGAATAAGTCTTATGCACATAGATTATATCATTTTCACAATGTGGATCAGCTCATTATCCTTTAAATATTTATATATGTGTGGTTGACTATGTTTACTCCTTTTATAAATTAAAATAGATGTTATCATATTTATTATGAATAGTTTCATGGATTTTTATGTGTTTATTTTTAATTAAATTAGCCACCATATACATTTTCTATCTTGAAAATAATAGGACCTGCTTCAATTAAATTCACACACATAATGTGTTTGATAAAATGAGACTATTTATTTTTTAGGAAATAACTATTGAAACTTCTATGGATATATTTCATATGAATAATAATCATTTAAATTTTTTCTCTTGAGTTATCTAAGGATTAAGGAATTATTTTCTTATTTTTAGGTTAACTTATTCCATTAGAAAAATTACAATGTTTTTAAATAATATATTATTTTTTACTACACCATTATTTTTCAAATGATTCAGTTGGATTTTGAAAATTTAAAATTAATGTTTTTCCTTGTTTTTTAAAATTTATCACCTTGAATGAAAAAATCTATTTTTTTTTATTTTATCTTTTCTTAAACCACTAATGATTTATCTCTTTGTGTTTATTGACTAAAAATTATTATTTTGGTAATTTTAAGGAGTAAATATGGAATATGGATATTATCACCATTAAATTTATTCAACAACAAAAGTGTGTTCTTATATGAATAATATTTAGAGATGAAAGTGATTTTTGTTTGATAAAAAAATTGGTTATAAAGTCATTATATTTTTTTATATTATAATATTCACCTCCATTTTCATATCATGTCAAGTCTTGGTTATCTTGTTGGAATATCACTGACTGAGTATACCACAAGCCATGATAAGACTTTATCTAGTGTACATATTTTAGGAATTTAGTTTTCTTAGGTAATTTTACCTCTCAGTTAGGCCTAGAAGGGTAAAACCATGGTTTAGGGAGTTATATCACATATAGAATATCAATTAGTTATATTAATATATTTTATAATATTAGATCATCTCTATGGATCATAGGGGTTCTTGTGATGGTTTTTATGATAATTATTATAGTTATTATATTGATACTCATAATAATTTTTTTTATTTTTAACTAATTTTAGTACAATATATATGATGAAAAAGTAAGAAAGGGTATATGTACTTCTTGAAATTAAATGGCTACTTTTTTAAAGAAAATTAGGTTGGCCTTTTTTTATCTTCATCCTTAGGTCATGTTTCCTTTCAATGTTCAAATTATATATATTCATCATATTATAAGAATAAAAATAGTTTTCTTTATTTGTGGGGAAAGAATGTTTATTATAAAAACATGGATTGGTTGGATTTCCTATAACAAATTCATCATCCCATTCCATTTAGTTTCAATATATATTTTCTTTCGAATGGAAATTTTTTTTATTTCAAGTAAAATGTTTTAATATGAAATCATTTATATTTTATTTGATAATATAAAACATACCTTTGTATTTTTATTTTAAAATTTGATATAATGAATTAATTTTTAAATGTTATCATTGGGAAATTTTGTGGAATACTACTATGAATTATTTCTCACATCCTATATACATAGTTTGTGTATTTTTTGGATTTATGGTTTTTGATGCAGATTCAGTTCATGTAGTGATTGGTTGGGGTGATGATCATTAACTATTAGATTATGTATTTTGGGGGGACATGTGACTAATTTTCACGTTTCATATGGGTGTTAATTATTTGAGGATTTCCTTTATTTATATGTAACAATAGTTCAACCCATGTATCATACAGACTCCCATCCCCCTTGATTTCATTTTTTTAATTGTTTATAATTGTATAAATCTTGTCTTATTTATTATGTTTTTGGGTGATGTTTCTTGTCTATTGAGATATATTTAATAATTATGACCCATTTGGTTGAATTTAATTCTAAAATTATTGATCTAATTTTTACAACTCTTTGATTTATTAAATGATCATTAAAAACTTCCCATCATTGGGTAAATCATTCCCATTAGTGTATATCTTGATTCCCCAACACTAGTTTGTATCCTATGGAAATCATGAACATCACTTGTACTATGCAATGGAACAAATGTGGTAACATGAAAATTTAACCTATATAAGATCTTTACAAAATGACATCAGATCCTTATCAAATATGATGATATTTGGGGAGTCAAGGTAGACCAGTTATTTGGTCATCAAACAATTTGTGGCATGTATTATGATGTGTATAGAAAATACATTTAGTTTTGATCACTAATTCTATAGGGGATACTGAGAATGTTTAATTTCCATTTGGGTTAGATATATCCTTCTTTTTCTGGTAAAATTTTATATTTCATTATAAGAAATTCAACTATTTTTTATGGTTCAATATTGATATATAAGAGACCCGTACCAAGTAGTTTTTCTTGATGACTTATTTGTGATGGAAATTATATTTTTTCACAAATAATTTTATTAACCATGACTTTTTTTAATGAAAAACAACTAATTCATGGTTATTTTTTAAAAAACACATGCAAAGTAATATGAAGTATTTATTTCTGATGGATTATATATTTTTTCTGTAAGTATTCCAAATGAAACAATGTTCTTGATCTAAAACATCTAACTTAACATAAATAGTTCGGTGATATATTATTTATATTACAATATATCCAATGAAATACTATCCATCCCTTGGAATCCATGTTATGATTTGGTTCTTATATAAAAAAAGTGAAAGATACTTGATGATGGTTTCATATAAGAGAATAAATTCAAAAATGGGATTTTATTTTATAATTTTATCAAGAAAGAGGACTGTATAAGGGTTATGGAAAATAGAAATACTTGAAATTTTGTTTTCTTAAATATGATAACATATAAATTGAGAAATTGGAAGACCTAAGGACCTTTTTTAGGTGAGTTGATGATAAACATAATTAAGCATTGTGGGTCTCAGTGAGGTGTTTCGTTTGATTCTCCCTATGTAAATACCCACATTTTAGTGAATCATTTTTTTCATTATATTGTATCCCCTATACCCTTTATTTATTTAAAAAAATGTAGCTATGCTTATTTTGGAATATCTTGATCTGACATGTCTGATGGAATCTAGCTATTGGATAGAACACATGATTAAAAAGTAAGAGATAATCATGGGAATCATGTTTCTTGTTTAAATGGTTATTTACTTATATTTTAACCCTTAATTTGATATCAAATTGAATTAAAAACTAATAATGATGAACATTACCTTAGAGGTATTCATTTTTTTGATCTGGGAAAAGGGAAGTATGACGTATTCCTAAGTTTTTATGTGTGAAGTGTTAAACTTATCACCTCCTTGACTATATTACTATTCTATTAATGTATATATTATATCTATGGACTATGTAGTCTCTATGGATATTAGTGTTAGTATTTTCTATACTGTATCAAGTGCTTGTGATTCATGTCATCTATGTTTTACGTGTCTCCCAAAAATTATTTAATCCAAGTATATTATATGACATACATTATGGTAATATGATATGAATAAGTTATATAGTGTCTTCTAAATATGATCCTATATAAATATTTTAATTCATGTCTTCCAACTATGATCTACACTACCTATTTCATGTCACTTATCCTAGAAAAGATCCAAGATGTCTATATCACACCACATATACCAACAATAGAATTGGATATATATTTAATGACATGTATTTTTATAGATGTGATCCGAGTTAGATATCTTATATCATGCCACATATGATGTAGTAAAAAGGATAATTATTTTATTTCATCAATATTAAGATGTTTCCTATTGCATGACATGAATTTTATATTGTGGAACATGATGTGATGTCATAGTAATGTGATAAACATCATTAATAAAAATGATTGATGTGTGTGGGGTTGGGTGTTATGGTGGAAAATTTAGAACATAATAACTGACATTGTTATTTTATTGAAACTATTTAATTTCATTGGATATTCATTTATCATTGTAAATTTACTCACATATGCTTCTAGAAATATAAAGGTTCCATTAGTGGTTTTCTACTAAATATTATAAAAGAACCTAGTATGTAAATTACATTGGATATATAAACTTCATGTATCATAAAATATATATGGGAAAGGGATTTATGATTAGTGGTTAAACTGGTTAGAGATTTATTAGAGCTGGTAGAGAACTAGTGTTGAGGTAGACCAAATAATTAAAGGGTACGTAATTTTGTATCATGTGATTTTATTATAATATCATTTTGTTCTAGTAATTTACATTTTTTTATTATTTTTTATATAAAATTATGACTAATAAACCAAATTTTAATTGAATATTTTTTGGAAAATATATGATATACTACCTAACATTGTGTTAAATATATTTATTTATGGAAAATATGGGATTAAAAAATTGATATGAAAATTTGATTAAAATTCATGTTTTAACCCATTAATGAAAACTATTATATTTTTCATATGAATATTTTTATAGTTCTCAACTGTAATTGAAATTAGACTAATTTATTATTGACTCTAGGGGATAAACTTTTCATTTGGACCCTCCATTGTGGTCTAAAAAACATGATGGGATAAAATTGGCCTTTAATTCAAAGCTGGTTTGGACTAATCGACTTGGACACCACTTCAACTTTTGATACAAATATTCCTCATCCATGAATATACTAGGATAAAATTTGGATAGTATATATGAGATTAATTTTAGTAGAAATCATATTTTTAGAATTATATTTGGTTTACATGTTTTAGAGGTTTACAAGTTAGTGAAAATGTTATTAAAATATTTTTGATGAATTATACTTTCACAATTGTACTATCTTATAACTCTAGCCTCACCTCCACTATATTAATGTGATTTTGTATCATTTATATTTGATTAAACATAATCTATAGGGTTGGGAGTAGAGTATATGTGGTTTTATTATACTTATATAAACAATTGGATTAGGTAATCTTTCATGTTTAGGTAATCATTCATGAATCGATTTTCTTAATTTTATATATTATTGTGTTATTCTTCATATAGTATATTCCATATTTCACTTATATTTCTATTATTTAATTTAGTTTTTATTTTTATCTCATTTATATATTTAGTACTGAAACATAAAACTCTGAATGGAATGGTGTAATATTTTTTCAAACATTCACTTTAAAATGTTTCAATAATGACCCATTAACCAAAATAAGTGTAGTTCATAGAAATAAATATATATTTAAACATAATAAATTAATTATTTTTGAATTAAGGCTGATAAATTCATATTATTCATAATATTTTGATATATTATTTTATAATTTATTTGATCAATAAATAAATCAATTAACACAAAGCATGTGAGTTTGAGTATTGTTTGAATTTTGAGAGCACAATCTTAATCGGTAAAAAATATATTTTGAATAATTCAAAGAGTTCATTTAAATCCCAAAAACATAATTAATTATCAATTTCATTTTATATGTTATTCCCTAATTAAAAATAGAATATAAGTTCACAATGGAACAACTATCAAAGCATGGTGTTGTGTTTGGACATTCTGGGGTCAATATAGTGTTTGGTTGATTTCATATATAGTTTTCATGTTTACAGTTTTTAGGTTTAAGAGTTAAATAATTAGTGGATATTAATTTAATTAATTAATAATTTCAATGATAGTTAAAATTATAATTTGTTTTTTTGTTTTTATTTATTAAAATTTATTATTTTTAAAAAAATCATATTAAGTTATTATCATGAAAAACTATTCAATCAAACCTCATATCCATTATTTGTAGTTTATATCATAAATTTTATTTTGAAAAATAAATTTGATAAGTTGCTTAATGTTTTATTTAATTCAAAGATGTACCTTGGTCATCCATTATAAATAATATAAGAACTAAAACTACAAATCATTTTAGATCTCCAACGATAACACTCTTCAAATCAACATTATTACCAGGGATGAAAGTATTTTTTTTTCAATAATTTGAGGTATTTAGTTTATGTATTTCATTATTTTATCCTTGAATTATTACTTATTTAACATTTCTTTTTTTTACCATCAATTAAAAACTCATTTGATAATATGATGGTCCAATTATTTTGTTTTATTTTCTATCTCCAAATTATTACAAAATCAAAAGCTATTGTTCATTTTGAAATATTTTTTAAGGATGAGTGAATTTTTAAGTACCAAATGATTGATTATAAAAATTAAGGAAATATATAAATTTTAATATTTCATTATTTCTATAATTTAGATAGTAGTTAACCTAATAGATTATATCAAACAAAATTTGAATATGCATCAATGGAAGAAAATATTAATGAAATTAATAGATCCATTCAAGAATTAGAACCATAATAAATTAATTATCAACTAAATTTTTTTTCATACACATATTTTGAATTATAATTTAAAAATAAATCCAGGTTAATTCACCTTCTTCTAAAATTTCATGGCCTCTCTGGTTTTGTTTTAAACAAGTATCTTAAATAATTTAATGTATTTTTCTCAATAATAAAACCATTGAATGTTTATGAATACTGAATCACAATAAAATAATTCTAACTATTACTTAATGGAAATAAAGATAATAGATTTATTATATAAAATCTCAATATGTGACATATTGATAATGATTTGAAATTATTTTTCTTAGAGAGGTGTCTAACAACATTTAGAGTTATTACTTTTTAGAAGGATATTTCAAGGATAATTCAAGAAGAAAGGGGGATGATGTATGAGTAATATTAGGGATTGAAGAGTTTGGGTGTAAGCTACCTGCATCATTGTATAAACTAGAGACTCCTCATCTAGTACATCTATGATTTCCTCACACCTATGCAGAGGAGTAAAGTGGATTCTATGGTACGATGATCATTTTTCAAAAAAACACTAGTAGAGAGACATGTATTGATAGAGAATATGGGCTAAAACAATCAAAAATTCAGTGGTAAAGGTATATCATAAAATAGGGGAGTACACAAGGAATGGCCTTAAACTAAGTAAAATTGTGAAATTTATAATCAGATAGATGATTTTACTATTATGGTGAGACAGATTTCCCTGGATAAATAATCATCAGAACCTACTCCCAAAAGGGATTTTTCCTTTTTCACTCTACTTTTCCATCTAACTAATTGTTTCCAACAATTTTATGGGACATATGATTTTACATCCATATTCCATGGGAGGAAATTACAATATAAATAACAAAATCCTCTCTATATGATGTACAATCCCATAACATCATTGTTCAATCCAGGATAGAAATATCACCCACAATTATGGAATGGATATGAAGAACAATAAAGAACCCCTTTTCAACAAAACTTATAGAAACCTTTACCTTACACATATGGTTTTAAATAATACAATAGATTATTAAAATCTCAAGAATTAGAAATTAAACAAAAAAATTGGTCATCCCAACCAAATGTATATTTTAATACTAAATATATTTTAAATTTTTTTCTAAATGAATAGAATGAGAAAAATATTCTGAATATAGATTTGAGGGAGATAAATATTTAAATGATATATATTGTGACTACCTTCCTTGTGTTAGTAATGAATAAGTCTATATATAATCATTCCCCAACTATACTAGATTTTAATTTTAAAGTTAGTGTAATTATAATGAGAAGTGGGAAAATTGATAAGACATCTACTTCTATTTATCCAAGAAGAATCAATGCAGATCTAGAGATTACCCATTCAATATCAATCAAATAGAATCCAATAGATCAAAAAAGGTAATAAAAATAAAATGATTTACCTCATAAACCACTTAATTTTTTAATAGAAAAATAAATAACAAGAATATGGATAAATAGGTAATTAATAATGTTTTTTGGATACATTATTATGTTTTGATATCAATATCCCTCAACAAGAAGAAATAAAGAGAAGCCTAATGTGTAGTAGGATCTTAAAAAATCTATATAAAAATATTATCGAGATAAAGAAGATGAGAAAATAAATCATTGAAGGAATGTCTCTACACTCATCAAACTCACCATGGAAACTCCTATAAAGTGAAAGGACCCCAGGATATGCCCCATTTCATTACTATTGGGGTGTTTCATCTCATAGATACTTTATTTGATTTGGGTTCCTCCATTCATGTTATATGTCACTATGTTTTCACTTTATTTCATGTTAATGATATTTTGATGATGAGGGTGGTGGTTCAATTAGAATACAGGTCCATATAATACATAGTATGAGTCCATGAGAATTTACTTTTTTGAGTGAGAGATATGATATTTCCTACTCTCTTCTATATACTAAATATAGAGGCTGATTATTGAAGTATAGATACACCCATCGTTCTTCATTATCCCTTCATCAAAAACATCATTGAAAATATAAATGTGGATGGGGTGAACATTCTAAGGATTTTAGAGATGAGATCATAATATTTGATATTTGGGACTCTATGAAGTTCCCCACAGAAGACCATTATTCTTTCTTAATATCCCATTCTGAAAAATTTTGTAATGATTATTTAAATATTTATTTCCAATCTTTTCCTAATGTGGATCATTCTATAAAAACTAAGAATTTGAGTATTAGGTTTTTGTTGATGTATCAAAAAACCTCTACATCTATATATCATGATCAAATCAATCTATGTTCTATATCTTTTATGGATAAATATTATGACTCTAGGCATGTAATTTCTGGTTTGACATGGTTATTTATTTTTTAGATCTATTGGATGAATTTTTCATCAATGTTGATGATTTATATTCATATTACAATTAATATTGTTCACATATATTTATTTCTATGATAGTTTTGTCAATACAACTCCCACCCAAACTGGAACTCAATTCATTGCCACAAAATTTAAAATAATCATACCAATTGAATGATGAAGAATTTACCTTAATTATTTCTATAAATATCCTCAATGAATAATAAATACACCTTTTAAATATATTTAGGGTGAATATTAGGTAAATTTGGAATACCTTAGTAGACACACATGGTATTAGAATATCTATTTTTATTCACCAAATTCTTCTAGATGATAGGGATAAACAATTTATATATCCATGAAGGATAGTTAAACCAACACTATTAGAATTTGTAAAAACATATGTTGAAATTTTTCTTAACGTATGTATAAATTTTAACATTTATTATTCTAATTTGGTTATCCCTATCTAGGTTTTTTCAAAGATATCTAGTTTTAAAAATGTAATAAATTAAAATAATGATTTATTTCCCATGAGAGTTAAAATATTTTTTGAGTTTGAATATATTTTATGAAATAAAATCAATCCAATCATATGGATCATTTCACCCTGACCATCATTACCAAGTTGATTCATATACTTGTGTATTGGATAAAATAATCTTACTTTGGTGGTTTCCCTATATATTTTATTGTTCTCATTACATTATATTACTGGTATAATATGACCATAACATACTTTTTTGTTGAATTATCTCACTAAAGGACTCTTATATTACTTATTAAAATCCTAGTTAGCTTCTAGAGATGATTGGTTAGTATATTTTAGGATTTATATAATATTTGAATGGAGTTAATTATAGATGACTTTACTATTTATTGATTCTAATTTGACCAGTGTGTATCCTTATTGGGAAACTTATTTCAACTATGTGTTGATAAAATATTTGTTTTAAATCATATAAAATTTCATTTCAGTTTAGAGAAGGAAATTTTTATAGGTAGACAAATAATGAAATTCACATTAATGCATATAAGGTAGGAATTATGTCATCCTTTTTATATCCTATATCTTTGTGTGATGTTCAATATTTCCATGGAAATGATTATTTTTATTAAATCTTAATCAAATAATTTAGTAAGTTAACTCTACACATAAACATATTTCTTTGAATGAAAATTTAATTAAATTTAAATTATTATTAAGGTTTATCATTTAGTGGGATAAAGAACCACCCCACCCCTCCACCAATCATACATCCCTTTTTGTGGGAGCTTCCATTTGAGCATAAGTGTGATGATTCAAATATCTCAGTTGTAATGGTTTTGTCCTAGATGTTGGAGGAGAGTCCACATGTGATCATATATGATTTAAGGAAATTTAATTCAACCTAAAAAAACTACACAATAATAGAAAATGTGTTTATTTTTATAATATTTGGTTTTGAAAAATTATTTTATTTTATTTTAGGATTTAATGCTTTTGTTTTTTGATCTTGTGACTCTGTGGTACCTCTTGAAGACTCAAAATTCTAAGAAAAAACCTATAAATTGTGTTTAATTATTCTAAATTTTGACATTGAAATAAAGGTCAAGAGGGTTTTAAATGACATCATAGTAGAACATATGAGTAGGATCACTCATATATCAATAGAAGACACCATACAGTAGGTACTACTTTAGGATACATTTTTCAAAGAGAATCATTATTTTCTCTCACATACACATACATGGTATTATAATATAGTAAACAACCTTGTATATTTTGATTTACCACTAAATATATAGATATACCATGATGATGAATCAAAGGGTTGGTCTTGGTTTTATATTTGGGATGGTCCTTAACTCTAACACATAAGTAGTGATCAAGTTATTATGAGGTGTGTTCCTGATAATGAGTTTGAGTGTGTTTTGTATGTTTGTCATATACTTTCTTGTGGTGGAATGTTTAGACCCCAAAAATTGAGTAAAGACATATAATTGGGATTATATTATCCTCTCTTGTTGCATGATTCCTATGATTTTTG
Source organism: Viscum album (assembly GCA_963277665.1). Lineage (NCBI taxonomy): Eukaryota > Viridiplantae > Streptophyta > Magnoliopsida > Santalales > Viscaceae > Viscum > Viscum album. The sequence continues at coordinate 714,193,089 of OY728133.1, read as the reverse complement.
TACATTGTTCTTGTGTTAGGAAGACATTACAAAAAAATATAGGGTAAATGAGAGGGCACAAGAACCCATATTTTTATGTGATATTTTTTATGTTTGGGGAATTTAATATTTTTAATACATTTCCTTGTTAATTATTATTCTCATAATTTTTTTATATTGATTGTTTTATAAAATTGGCGGAGTGATGGGCCACCAGGATTGGTGACTCTCATATTGTAGTGTTCTTTTTAAATGCTCTAATTTTATATATGTTTGTAATACCAGAGGATATAATCAATGACCAAGGTTTATATTTTTTAGACAAAAATTTTGACTCCATCATTTCAAAATATGGGACGAGAGATAAAATATCTACTCCATACCACCCCAAAACAATTGGATAGGATGACATTTTAAATATAGAATTGAAGAGATCATTAGATAAAATTATTAAACCAAATAAAATAGATTGAAATTACTTTGATGATGTACATTGGTCTTATCTAATGACCTAAAATAACTCTCATAAACATGTCCCCATATGAAAATTTCATTTAAATGGACTTTTATCCCCACATATAGGTTGAACATCAAGAATTGTGTGTTATAAAGAAACATAGAATAATCTATTCCTATATAAGAGATTCAAGGATATCTAAAATCATGTTTTTAAGGAGATATAATTATGATCATAAGAGAAATAAAGGATCTATAATGAGTGAGTAAAATAATCCCCTGATATGATGTTATAAAAATTGAGTTTTGTGAGGGATATATATTTTTTCTCTAAATTTCATAATTTAATTTGATTCCTAATAAGTTTTATTTTATATTTTTATGACCTTGTGTTTTATCTCATGTATTTTTTCATATAGAGTTTTGAAGATCACACAAGAGGAAATTTGAAGGATATTTATAGTCAATGGGTAGTGTTTGATGAAATACATGCAAGGGAATCCAAAACAATCAATTGTTTTTGTCAGATTATATAACCCCATAATCACTTTTGAACATCATGTTTTCTATAATCCTATCAATTAAATGATACTAGTAATCTTTATACTCATACATTTCATGATAATATATAATTTTATAGGGTTACTTTGAATAAAATTACACATTTTATATATGGGGTAGGTTGAAAAAGTTTGGGTATCTCTCGTAGTATTTTATATTTCTCTATTTTGTGTTAATTTTTTAAAAAAATAATCCCAAAACCAAAAAAAATAAAATCATGTCACTGATCATTTCAATGTGCAACTTATATAAAGCTATTTTTTTAATTTCCTAAACTCATTTTTCATGTTAATAAAGAGAAATATTTCATCATTAATTTTCATTTTTTGGTAAAAATTGAAATTCTTGAATGATATGATAAATTTTACTATTTTAAAACATTTTATATTTTAACACCATTTCTTGTGATATTGATTTTTGACAACTAATATCATTATTTTTATATAAAAACTTCACATATTATCAAAAAATGTGAAAATTTTCCTATTTAATTGAAGATATAATTTTTTATCACATAATATGAATAGTTTATATATATGTTAATTTATCTTTTGATAAATTTTATCATTGTACCAAATTTATTCATGATCTTTTTAATTATATCCATATATTTTACACCCATAGAAATAAATTTTTAAAAATATATATAATAAGTATGTGAGTAATAAAATGGACACTATATGGGGATATTTAGGTAAGGTTCTTAAGGTTTGACATTTTGGAATAAATGTGTGAGTGGGTTTTTAAATTTGATTAATTTGGATATAGAACAAGTTATATTATAAAGAATCAGTTAAGAAAAATACATTTAATTAGGCTAAGTCTTTAGAATGAAGGATGGAAAAGAAATAATGAAATGGTTGTCACTCAAACATGGATAATTAGTGTCACATTATAACTATAACTTGTTCCACCATATTTATTTTCATTAATCTCGTAGAATTTTGTTTAGTTAAAATTTATGATATAATTAATTTCAAATTTCATGATATTTAATTATTTTTGGGATACAATATTTTATCATATTGTTATCATAGATTATGAAATACCAACTTTCAAATCATGTCATAATTATTACAAAATACGTGAAATGTGAATTTTACCAATAGTGAAAATGGGTAAGTATAGGGGTGATAATAAACTAAATTTTTATTGAATATTTTTTTCGAAATAAATTATGCTTTCCCCAAAATTGTGGTAAATATTTTTATTTTTTTAAATAGAAGATTATAACATAAATTTGAAATTTTGATGAAAATTAATGTTTTACACCTTCAAATTATAATCTAGTATTTTTTACATAAATATTTTTCAAGGACATATTTTTATTTGAAATTTTATAAAAGAATTAATCTTTATATGGGATTAATTTTTTATTTTGACCATCCTTACAAGATCAGAAATATCATAGGATAAAATAGTCTGTGAATTCAAAGATAATATGTACATATCAACATGAACACCAATTTATCTTTTAGGATGTATATTATATATTTAGGTTTTTATTGGTCTCAAATATCAAAAGAATATAGGGGATCCATTTCAAAATAAATAATTTTATTTCAAAGAAAACCATTTCATATGTTTTGGATATCAACAGGTCATTGAATGTGGGATTACAATATTTTGGACAATTATCCTTTTAGAATGGTCAAATATTTTAAACACAAAATATGATAAATAATATATATGTATGTTTTTATCATTTAGAGGTGTTTGAAAATTGATTAGTGGATTGGGAGTAAAGGAAAGTTTCTTCCTATCTATTTCCTTTCACAATTGAATGAGGGTAGCTCTCATCCAAGGATCACCTTCACTACTCCATTCTCTTCCTCTTCAACATTGTGTTTTTTTTAAAATAAAATCTATATATATCATATATTTCATTTCTTTTATTTCATTCTTATTATTATCTCCTTTACATATTTGGGTAAGTTATCTAAGATTATAAACAGAATTAGGATATCTATTTTGAAACTATCACTGTCATAATGTTTCTATGTCTACCTATATATCCATAGAAGTGTGGTTCTATATTAATTGGTTGAATTCCCACATTACTTTATTGATTAGTTTTAACATTGTATTATAAAATAATCTTAATAATTATATTTAGGTAAATTATTGGATCATTTAATTTATCAAGAAATAAAAAAATAACATAAATTTTATGAGATCATGTAATATCTGAATAGTTAGAGTACATACTTAATTAGTAAAACAAAACAATTTGAGAAAAATATATAGAGTTAAAATCCAATTTCAAAAAATAAATAATTATAATTTCAAATGTGTAGATATTTCCATAATTAAAAATAGAACATTATTTCAATTTGGAACAATATTCATTAAAGGGTTTTGAGATTTATCTTTCCAAACTCTTCCAAATGTTTAATAGATTAATTAAATTTCTCTCAAATTTATAACCATACAGTTCATGAGTTTGAAAATTAGGTGATATTAATTAAATGAAATAAAAATTTAAATGATAATGATAAATGAAAAATTAATTTCTTTGGTTAGATAATTTCAATTTATCAAATTTTTTTAAATAAAACTTTCCCATATTAACTAATTCTTATAAAAAACTTTCAATAAAAACCCTAAGAATTGTTTTTAGTTTGTTTATTTTATTATGTTTTCAAAGTACCTTTGATAGGTTTTTGATGTACTGTTTCTTTGAGAAACTAACCATGATAATCAACTCTTCTATGAAGAAGTTATAAACCTATACATCATTTGAGTGTACCAAATAAAATACTCTTAAATGAAATATTCCCCCTATCATTTTGAAATGTCCTGCAATCTATCTAAAAAACCTCTAGAATATGGAGAGATACACTTGAGGTAAATTGGAAATATTTTTTAGGATGTGTTATTGATTTATAAACCTTTATTATTCAAGTAGTAGTTTAAAAAAATATCCATTTCTGTATTGATAGGTTGTTGTGACATCTCACCCCTCCTTATTAGATTGAGAAGATGTGGTACTATTACAAGCCCTAAGTGACAAACCCAAGACATTAAAGTTTAGAAAAAAATGAACTTGTATTAAGAAAACATCGGGGTATTATTCTCCCTTATAATATAAATAACCCTATCAATAATTAATATTAATTGTACAAGACAATATATATAATGCAAGAAAAAGACCATGTGATCAAAAATACAAAAAAACATTCAAAATTCAGAGTGATAATGAAGAAATGAAAAAAAAGCTCAAAAGTCCAAAGGGATAATAAGACCAAAACCAAAGAAGGACCCCATATATCTAGATTCAAGATCCAGCTCTACCAACCATGCCTAAGGTATAAATATTAATCACTAGAGAGTAAAATATCTTCACCTTTCTTTTTTCTCAATAAATGACACCAACAAGTGCACCTAAGTTCCCAAGAATGGGGTGAGTATAAAATCATTAAGAAATCCCAAAATACTACCCAACTCATAAAATTAGGACAAGAACAAGTTAGCACGTTTTATATAAATTAGATTATAAATAGTGAAAAACTTTTATCTCAAAACCATAAAAAATTTCCATGAAAAGATATAAAAAAGCATGTGAATCCTTTATAATTATTTGGAATACCCATTTTTATATTTCCACACACATGCACAAACACACCCAAGAACTCTATGTGAATTATCCCTACTAATGAGTATTTTATCATATATTCACCATTTCATCAAAAATTGGACAATCTACTTATGCCCCAATAAAACAAACACCACAATCTATGTCACGTTACAGTACTCCAATAGTACATGCCCATACTATAAGGTCCAAAAAAAGCAGTGAACGCACCCAAATAATGAATGACATAAACCATGCAATTCTATTTTACATAATGTTAGTACTTTTTTAAAAACATATCAGAAAACATCTTATTTGCATAAAAAACATACCATATTTTTAAAACCATCATTCTAAAATTAAAATAAAAGGGGGATTTCTTAAAATGATCCAATTTCCCACAATTTCAAAATCCATGAAAAAAGGGACTTCCATCAAATATTACACAATGATTTCAAAAAAATCAAAAAAAATTTGTTTAATCAAAACCAATCATTCAAGTACTAATTAATATTTAGATGGCATAAAAGTCACCTACCTCTCAATGGATGGTGAAAATAATGAACGGTATTTGGATCCTCTAGATTCTACCTTGGATATTATTTCCTTGAATATATTCAAACATATCACATCAATATTCCCATAATATAAAATTGATCTATCCAAAAAACTAGATCTATGTCTCTAATAGAGAGTAGAGGAGTAGATCTAAGAATAATGGGAAATAGTTATGACTTATTGTCAAATCCAGATCTCAAATACACATTGATTCATCAAACAATGTAACTATATAAAAAGAGATCAAAAATAAGCTTTGAGAGAAAATAAAATTCTAGAACCTAAGAGATTAGTGGATTAAAGAGGTTTATAGGCCATAATATGGATTAAAATAACATTTTTAGTTTATTAACTACACATAGAATGGGTATGTCATAGGGTTTTTCAATCCATGTGCAATTCATTCATGTGCTACGGGATAAGTCAGGTATCCACAAGGTTTGGGATGTATGATCTTTTAACCTTTGTTCCAACCTTGTGGTGATACTATCTTAATAACACACCTTATAGAGTTAGCTCACACTGTAAAATAAATTGTGAACCAACTGTGCATTTCCCTCTATTTCACCTTTCATGGTTTCCCTTGGGAACTTGCATGAGTTGTCTAAACCATTCCTTAATCGTGCACCTTCCCTATAAATCCAAAAACATGTTGCATGGTTTTTTTGAGGAGGATGATGGTATCTACTAATTATTCACTGACTATGCACCTCCAGAAACACCTATAAAACTTCTCAAAATATCCCTGAACCTCCTGAAAATTAAAACAATCATTATAAACACTCAAAATAGATAAAAAATGGTAAATTACTTGAAAAATGGGGTTTTATATTCCACCCATTATTATTCTTTCCATCCATGGAATTTATAAAAACATTTTCTCAGAATATTTTGTGTCACTATTGTAACATTTCATCTTCACACTCCAACATTTCTTCTTGAAACTGAGTATGATTTAATAAAATATCACTAAATTAATGATTCTCCCACACAAGATCTTGTGTTGCCTAACCACAATTTGAATCAGTATATGAGTCACCATAAAATTTGTTTCATAATCATTATCATCCCATAAAACCATGTCTCCAAGATGAGGTTTGAGCTTCTATAATTGAGATACATGAAACACATTATGTATAGAACTAAACTTTAATAGTAATTCTAACTAATATGTTGCCTCACAAACCCATTCCAGTATCTCAAAAGTGACTATGTACCAAGGGGACACATTTCCCTATTTACTAAAACAATTAATCCCTAGCTTTGTATAGATTCCAAATAAAACATGGTCAACTACCTAAAATTAAAACATTCATTGATTATCATCCACATATGATTTTTGAGGACTCTGAGTCATGTTAACTTTTTTATCATCTGAATCTTCCTCATTTTCTAATGTATTAGGAAAGGTATGATATGTGAGTCTCATATAATTCCACCCAACAATTTATGGAATTCCAATGGTGACCATAAAATCTTTTAAAAGGATCTATTCATATCAATGCTTGATAACTTTTATTGCATAAGAACTCCAATAATGGTATGCACTCTATCCATGCACCTCTAAATTCTATCACACAATACTTTTTCATGTAATCTATTTTTTGGATATTCCTTTTAGAACTTTCATCAATTTTAGGATGACAATATGTGCACAATGTTAATTGGGTTCCAAAGGATTACAGTAAGGATTTCAAAAAATTAGATGTGAACATGGGGTTTAAGTTAGACATAATTGAAATTTGTATTACTTGAAACTTTATAACTTCACCAATGTAGAGTTAAGAAAATTATTCCACCATATTTGATTCATTTATAGGAATATTGTGGTCCAAATTCATGATCTAATCCAATATTACCCATGTGTTATAATGTTTCATAACCCTTCTAGGAATACCTATAATAAAATTTGTAGTTATTTACTTCTATTTACACACATGAATCAATAAATAATGAAACATACCAGTAGTTTGTTAGTGCTATTCTTTGACCTACATATAGGTGTGTAATTTAGAGAAACATTCTACCATTTTATATTCATTACAACACAAAAAAAACTTCTCTCAATACCTTGTATATTTTTTTCCAGGGTTAGAAACCCATTTTGAATGGTCGTATTAATTCAGAAGTTTATTCTGATAACATGGGGGAACTAAAATACAATATATAAACTATATCATAGATCTCCTATATAGAATCCATTCTTAAATGGATTCCCCACCATTGAGTTTTGATCTTATGGACATACATTATTGATTGGATTTATGAACATCCCCTTCCTACACTATAAAAATATAAGAAAACAAGTTTGCATAGAAAACAATCATGCTACCTTTATCAAAATAATCTAGATTCATTTTAGCTATAACATACCTTATCTACCTTTATCTAAAGGAAACTTATCGAACTATTCATATAACTTCCTGATTATTTTATCTACCATGTAATCCCACGTAACATGTGTATACATTATACTAAAGTCAAAAATATGAGGATGTTTTATTCATCTTTTCTGATTTAGATTTGAATCATGTCATGATAAATTGTGTTTTAAACTCTTATGATCTATAAAAACCATAAATTTGTATCCAAAATTATAATGAATCCACATATTCAAATCAAGGACTATAGTTTCTAATTCAAAAGCATGTGTTAGGTAGTTTTCCACATGAACCAATAACTAACGTGAGCCAGACGCAACAAAATGATCACCCTACATGTGAACACAACCCAACCTAGATCTTGATGCATCAAAATAGACCATCTTTCCTAATCATAACTTTAGAAATGTAAGGATATATGATGATGTAATAAAATCATTTAGCTCTTTTAATAAATTATGGAACTCATTGTTCATTTGAAAATGAACACCCTTCCTTTTCAAGGTCATCATCGTTAATGTAATACATGGAAAATAATGAACTATAAATTAGTATTATCATTATATGTGATGGAAATAATGTATCTCAAAGACATTATTTTATGGATACCAATATAGAATATAATATATCTTTTCAAGATCAACTAAATATCATTTTTCAAAGATAACATATCTATTGAAATGTATGTCTTGTATATAGAAATAAAATTTTTAAATCATTGCATAAAGACGTTGTTCCTATATGGAAGACAAAACTATAGTTAAGAGTTCATCATGATATTATTTACTCATTGAATACACCATAATATCATCAACTAACACAAATAAATAGGAATCAAAATCCTTTGAATGATATGATTCAATAATGACATGAAAAATTTGGGTGCATTCATAATGCCAAAGGGAAACCCATATACTCATAATGGGAATATTGGCTCCTAAATTCTATCTTTAAAGTATCCTCTTGTTGAACTGGTAGTTGATGATGTCTCAATTGTAATTCAATTTTATAGAATCTATAGGCTCCAAAAAATGATCAAATATGTATGCAGTGTGTGGAAGAAGATACAGATTATTGATTTTAACTTGGTTCATCTTACAATAATACTATAGTGTCTTATAGTTCCATAGACCTTCTTTACAAAAATAACTAGTTATTAGAAAGGGTAAATGATTGGTTAAATGAATCATTTTCATTCAAATTAATTAATTTGGATATTAAATTACCTCAATTCTATTGGTTCCACTGTGTAAGATGGATGGGAAATAAGATTTCCCCCAGAAAGAAAACATATTGATTCACATAGAATATAGAATGGTATATTATGGGTAAAAATATATAGTATTTGTGTCATTCTAAAATGTGTAAAAAACAAGAATAGATAAATCATAATAGATAAACATAATGATGGGATATCCTAAAATAAATGATCATTTACTTTAGATAATAATTAAAATAATGAAAATTTCTAAGTATCAAGTTGCATTAACTTTTTATATCTCTTTGTTTATTAATTTTCCATTAACTTTTTTCAAACTAATTAATTCAATAACACCTCATAAAATGTCTCATTAATTATTTTTATAGAGTTAAAAAAATTTCTATATGGAATTATATCCATTGATAATGATATGAAATTTATTATGGCTATTTCTAGTTAAACCATTGGAGATATTTTAGTTATTATTTCTTAACTTCTTAGCATGTAAAAATCATGACTATTGGTTCTAGTATTGAGCATAAAAATATATCAATTTCACTTTATATGTAGTCTAATAAATTTTCAAATTATTGATTGATTATATCTTTAAATATATTTTCTATTATTGTATATGTAGTCCAAAAAGTGATTTTTATCTCATATAAGTCATTACTCAAATTATATTTAATCCATTTGGAAATCTATCCTCTTAACCAGTATGCCATTTATAAATAAATAGTTAATAGATTTAGATGTTGTTGTTATTAATTTTTTATTGCAAATCATATCCTTATTTTTTATTTTTTATTATTTTTTATAATTCATTGATAACATTTTGATAATAAAATTATATAAAAACTTTAGTGTTCTAACCCCACATTCCAATAGATAATAATTTATTATATTTTTAGTATAACCAAATAATCTTTTTTATATAATTGTAAGAAATCGTATATTTATAGTTGATTCAAACAAAAATGATTAATGGAGTTTGGTTATTGAGTTGATATATTGGTTAAAAACTAAAAATATGAGTATGTTTGAAACATCCATTTTAGTCTCAGATGATAATTCTAGGTCACTCCTCCTTATATGGTTAGAGGTTTCAAATTATACACAACCACTTTTTGATCATAAAAAATAAGAAAAGTATTATATATAAATAAAACTATCCCTCAATAAAAAATTGATTATTTACTCCCATATGTATCCAAATTATTATTTTATAAATAGTAAGAGTTGATTTATAAAAACAATCAATAAAAAATATTTAAATAACCCCATTATAATATAAACTATTACTGTTTTTTCATATTTGGAAAAAAATTACTCACTATTCCACTTTATAACAGAAAATATAAATATGGAAAGATAAAAAATAAATTAGAAAAAATAATTATGAATTTATTATTATGGATATATTTTAACATTTTTCTATGTTCTGAAGCAAAATAATTAGAATGTAAACTAATATTTGTTTGTTGATAGATGTAGTCTATCTGAATTTTTTTAAAGAACAAAAATCATTAGGTATGATTTTTAAGGACCGTTATTATATTGGTTTAATTAAATACTATTAGGAAGAATGATAATTCATAGAATATATGATTATTAACATTATATATTCCATCCATTTTATTTTTCCTTGATTATTTAATTTTATTCATTTGAAAACTTAGAATTTTGGTGTGATTTTCACAAATAATAATTAAATAACCCAAAATATAAAATATCATTGAAAAAAAATATTTCTAATTATAAAAAAACTAAATAATGATAAATATAACATATTTAATTGCCATTAGTTTAACTCTTAGATATCACCTCCTTTGGCTAGAAACTAGTAACCCGCACTGAGGTATTTACACAATCATGGGGGGAAATACATCTAAATCAACCCTTAAACTTTTATCATTAATCAAAATATAACATAATATTAATAAAATATAAGTTTAATAATAGAATATAATTATATATTTAAAAAGAACACTATATAATATGAGAAGCTACCTTATAATTTTTAGTCATATCCATTGTATTTTGAAGATATTCCACCCTAAATACTGATAAAAAAAGGGTGTTCTTCATCACGATCACCTCTGCTCTACTAGTGATCCACATAATCCATACATCTAGAGGATACCAGATCTTACATCATTCATATCTACTGATTTATATAGAAACATGGTAAAACACAATTTCATATGCATGGGTAGATAAAATAATACTCGTAATGGTTATATTAAGCTTTGAGTTGCCTTCATTACCCTATAATGTGTTTATGAGTCAATAGTAAATAAATTGTAAAAAATCTAGAACCACCTAAGATTATCACAATACGTATCTATGATTATGTTGATAAATCCAGTAAAATATCACTTTCAAAATTCCCTCCATGTTTTAATATATCTCTACATAGATTTAAAAATCATATATCGCAATTAACCATATATTTCATACCTTGTAATTCACAATAGATGCATTAATCATGATATATTAGAGTAAATATATGTCTCCCATATCTTATAAATGGTAGAAGAAACACCAATATCTATATATATTTTATGTGATGAAGGAAATATGCATCTTTATTTATAAGAATTAGATATTTTAAGATAAATAAATGTATAATTTTTTGGATTCTTTATTAAATACACATATCTATAGATAAATATATTTATTATAATACATTTTAATATATATATATTGTTGAGTAAATAAGACTTCCTTATGAATTTTCCATTCCTCTATGTCCTGAAAATCACAAACACTTTATTTTATAGAAATTTATATTTTTACTAATGATTATTCGCATAAAGAAAATTTCCATTCTCTAAGGAAAATTTCCTTTCTCTAAGTAAATTTTTATCCTTACCTATGTTTTCATTCTTTATTTTATAGTCTCTCTAAATATAACTCATTTTATTACAAAGGAAAAAAATTTGGTTTCATATTTAAAATCTCTGAATCCTATAAATCCATGGATAAAGAGTATTCTATTTTTAGGAGCCGAATTCTTTGAATTTTAGATTTTGAATTCTCTGAATTTCAGGTTCCGAATTCTATGAAATTCAGGTTCTGAATTCTCTGAATTTTAGGTTCCAAATTCTATAAAATTCAAGTTCCAAATTATCTTAAATTTGGGTTCTGAATTCTCTGAAATTCAGGTTCCAAATTCCTTATAATTCCAACTCTGGATTCCTTAGAATTCAGACTCTCAATTCCTCAAAATTCAGACTCCGAAGTCCTCAGAGTTCAGACTCCGAATTCCTCAGAATTCTGACTCTGAATTCCTCATAATTCAGATGCCAAATTATTTATAATTCAAATTCTAAATTCATTGTAATTCAGACTCTGAAATATATAGAATTTAGGTTCTGAATTTTTTGGAAAACAGAATCTGAATATCCATAATTTATAGTCTCTGAATGTTTAATTGGTTAGACTCTGAACTTTATTTTTCCTTATAATCCAAAATCATATTTGGTTAAGCAACTTCATTTTCCTTGTACTTATTGTTAAATGATGTCATACAATATATTTCTAACTAACCATTGTTTGAGTGACATGTGTACATGTCCCTTCGAAATTCAAGGAAAAATTTGACCGTTGGAGGAGGGAGTTGACCGTTGGAGAAGTGCTTATAAATAGGAGGTCATTTGAATTAGCTTAGAACTGAGAACTGTGTGTTCCATCACTCTAGAAATTTCATGCTGCTGAAGTGATTTTTAGAGAGAGATACTCTCATTCCCTATGTGTACTAAACGTCTTGTTCAACTTGCTTCATGTGATTTCGATTGTTTTTGTGTACAATCTAGGGATTCTGGGGATAAAAAGACAGAGGTTTCGACTACCTTAATGTTTGAGGGCTTGTGGGGATAGAAAGATAGATTCTGATATTCCTATCATGGGATTACCCTAGTGTGGGTAAGAAAAAATTTCTTGAAAGTATAAATCAAGGGACCTTTATCCAAGGCTGTGGGATACCCTACTATTTGGGTTAAAATATTTCATACTTGTTACTTGTTTTGATTTAAGTTTATTTATGTTGTATTTTGATAAAGGAAGAAAGTATAACTGTATTATACTTTCTTGTACTTTTTTATACTATAATAACTAAGATTCTATAAGCTTTAAGGTATAATACTTTCCTTGTAAACTTTTCTTAAGTTTCATTTTTAGAACCATATTTCCCTAACATTGTAAGTTGGTAGAACTAAAATAGGTCTTATGAATTTACCTTGTTTAACTTTTTTAAACATATTTTTCCATAAGTTTAAAAATGGAAGTTTTTAAACTTACAATTCACCCCCTCCCCCATCTTGTAATTGAGCATCTACATTCATATTTTGATCTTACAATTGGTATCAAAGCAGGTATCTGAAATACTTATATTCACATATATGTTTTCTTGCTCATGTTTTCATTGTTCTAAATTTTTTTCCATGCATAGGGATTTTTATCTTTGTTTACAAATTTTTCTATTAACAAGTTTTTTTGGAAATATATATTTCTTATAGAATGAAAGGAATGAATTTTGGTTTGATTAACAATATAAATCTTACTAGACTACCTATATATGATGGGAATGATTATGAGTATTAGAGAGATATAATGAAAACTTTTTTCATTAATACTGGAGTAAATAACTTTGTCATGCTTACTGGAGATTTCAGGATTCCTGATAAGGAAGTCAGAACCTTTAACAATCAAGAAAAATCAAAATATCAACTAAACTAAAAGTTATATAATACTTTTTTGTGTTCCATGACCAGGAATATATATATTCATATTTCTTCATGTGAAGCTGCAAATTTCATCTGGAAGAAATTGGAAGTTACACATTTTGGTACATCAAAAGTAATTGAGACTAGAAGAGTGGTGCTTATATCAGAATATCATGGATTTTTATTTCCCTATGGAGAACTAGTTTTCAAGGTGTAATAAAGGTTTATGAAAATTGTTAATAGTTTAAAATATATGGGATAAAAATGTCTTGATGATGAATCCCTTATGGACAAGATTATAGATATCAATCCAAATGAATGTGAATCTAAGAGAAAAGCTTTTGATGAAAATAGTAAAGTGACTCAAATTACTCTTGATGATATTTTTGGAACTCTTATTCAACATGAGACAAGAATGAAAAGAGATTCTGATATGAATAAGAAGAAAAATTGAAATGGAACTATAGCCTTTACTACAACTAAATTCAAGACTCTTGAAAGGGTTACAAGATCTAAGACTAATAAAGTCACTATTTTAGCTAAATCTAGTAAAAGTGAACATATTGAGAATGAGCTAGATAATATTTCTCAAAGGATGAACAAGATAGTTTCAAAGAAATACTTTCAGTATAGATATAAGAAGAAATAATGAAAAGACAAGGAAGACTTGGAAGTCACTTGTTATGAATACAAAAGAGCAGGGCATATCAGGCTGGATTTTCTTGTGCTTAAGAAAAGGGATAGAAATGGAAAGAATTTTTAGAGGAATAGAAAGAAGTATTATAAGGATAAAGCTAAGAATGTTTTGAAATCCAATGAAACTTGGAGTTCCAGTGGTGGTGACTCTTCAAATGAATCTTTAGAGTATTAATCATCTGGTTAGAAGAATCATGGTCTACTAGCCAAGCTACCCATTGAAAATTAGTGTCTAAGGTTCAAGGTACACAATTATGAATCTATAAATATTGTATCTTTGAATGAAAATTATAATGATGATATATATTATGAATATTTAGATGATGAATCATCAGATGATGAATCTTCCTCATCAGAAGATAATACATTACCTTCTTATGAAGAAGTGTCTAGGTTTTCTAAACTTCTTGAGAATGAAAATTCTAAACTCAAGAAAAATATTTATAAGGTAAATTCTAGATTATCTATTTTAACCATAGAAGAATAATGTCTTTCCAAAGATCTTGATAAGAAGAGTTTTTATTTTTAAAGTATTTCCAAAAATTTTGAGGAAGTTAATTCTGAGAAGGATAAAATTTCTAAGGATCTTGAAAATGTAATTTCTAAGAAAAAAATTTAGATACTAACTTTAGTTCTAAAACTAAGGTTTTTTAGGATAAAATTTTAGTTATTAAACTAAAGTTTGAAATATTTTCCTTGATGATGTTTTTGTCAAACTTTACCTCTGGTAAGGAAAATTTTTACAAGATGTATTCCCAAATTCATCCTTTAAGGAATCATTCTGGTTTTGGTTATACCCATTCAAAACTAATTTTTAGAAATAACTATTTTCTTCCTCAAATTTCCCCATTATTCACTAAATGTCAGTGTGGTGGACATTGGGAGAAAATTTGTTCCTTAAACAAAACCTAGTCTTTAGGTTTTTATAAAGCTTATTTTTCTAAGAAAATGTTGATACCTAAAATCTTTCTTTCTGAAATTTCTGGATCCAAGAAATTTTGGATTCCAAAAGTCTAAATCTCTTATTTTTAGGAAAATAAAGATAATACCAACAAAAATACATGGTACATGGATAGTGGAAGTTCCTGGCATATGACTGGTAACAAAAACTTCTTTGAAAATATTATCAAGATGAAGGGAGGAAAAGTAAATTATAGAGATAATGATCAGGGATAAATTGTTGGTATAAGTAACATTGTTATTCTTGGAAAAAAATTTGATTTCAAATGTTTTATTTGTTACGAGTCTTAAACACAACCTCATTAGCATAAGTCAATTTTGTAATGAAGTTTACCTTATGAATTTTAGGAATGATAAGTGTTTAGTACACAATTCCAAGGAAGAGTTTATTCTTTCTGCCCACAGGGAAGAGAATTTATACACACTAAATTTAGAAGACCCTAGGATCCAAGATATATCTTTCCTTAGTGAAATGGAAGATCAATCTTGGCTTTGGAATAGAAGGTTAGGACACTGTAACATTAGGAACCTATGAAAACTATCTATGAAAAAACTTGTTAAAGATCTACCAGATCTTAGATTGGATTCTTTAAAAGTCTGTGATCATTGTCAATTTGTAATGAAACATAAATCAAGTTTTAAATCAATCGGTGAAGTCTCAACTTCTAATTCATTATAGTTATTGCATATGGATCTTTTCATTCCAATACAAACTAGAAGCATTGGTGTAAAATATTATGTATTTTTCTTAGTTGATGATTACACTAGATTCACATGGGTCTATTTTATAAAAAATAAATATGAAGCTTTTTCCTATTTCAAAATATTTAGAGCCCAAGTTAAAAATTAGAAAAACCTTCCATTGATAATTATTCATAGTGATCATGGAGGAGAATTTCAAAATTCTGATTTTGAAACTTTTTTAGTAAAAAAGGCATTACTCATAACGTCTCAGCTCCAAGAACTCCTCAAAAAATGGTGTTATTGAAAGAATAAATTGAATTATTAAAGTGATAACTAGAACCATGTTGAGTAAAAATTATATATCTAGAAACTTTTGGGATGAATATATATGTACTACTTGTTATACTATAAATCAAGTTTTAATTAGACCTTTTCTTAACAAAACCCCTTATGAATTATGGAATTGTAGAAAACATAGACTATCATACTTCAAGGTATTTGGTTGAAAAGTATTCATTCTGAATAATAAAGATAATTTACATAAATTTGAACCCAAATCTGATGAAGTAATTTTCCAAGGCTACTCCACAACCTCAAAGGATTATAGGGTTTTTAATAAAAATACATGTAGTGTTGAAGAAACAGTGCAAGTTAAATTTGATAAATCTAATCCTTTTAATTTTTAAACAATCCCAAAATACATCTTCAGATGTGTTTTCAAAAACTGATTATCAAACCTTGATATAAGATCCTTTTGATAAGTCAAATGTTCAAGAAAATATTTCTGAATAATTTACCCCAAAATATTTCCTTCCATATGTTGATGAACAGGTTTTACCAAACCCAAATCAATTGATTCTTAAGAATCATCCCAATGATAGTATCATTGGTGATGTAAATCAACCTATGATGACTAGAAGTTCCTTAAGAAATGAAGTAGATCATCTACCATTCCTTTCACAATTAAAACCAAAAATCACTGATGAAGCTTTAGGTGATGATGATTGGATTACAGCCATGTAAGATAATATAAATGAATTTGAAAGGAATAAAGTCTAGAACCTAGTTAAAACACCTAAGGAAACTTATATTTTTGGAGTAAAATGGGTATTCAGAAATAAGTTTGATGAAAATGAAATCATTGTGATAAATAAAGCTAGATTAGTTTCTAAAGTATATAATCAACAATAAGGAATAGACTATGAAGGAATATATGCTCCAGTAGCTAGACATTAATATATTCATATTTTACTTTTCTTTGCGACATTGTTTAATTTAAAACATTTTCAAATGGATGTAAAATGTTCTTTCCTTAATGGATATGTTCAAGAGGAAGTTATATTTGAGAAACCTCCTAGTTTTTAAGACACAAAACATCCTGAAATTTTTTTCAAACTTACCAAAACATTATATGGACTTAAATAAGTCCCTATAGCCAAGTATGATAAACTTATAGGATTTTTATTAAAAAACAATTATGTTAAGGGAAATGCTGATCTAGCCCTTTTTATGAAGAAATATAATAAAAATGTTTTGATTGTTAAAATTTATGTTAATGACATTATATTTGGTTCAACTCAGCAATCTTTAATTGATTAGTCTACAAATCTAATGAAATCTAAGTCTGAAATTAATATGATGGGTGAGTTAAAAATTTTCCTAGGTTTTCAAATTTCTCAAAAACCAGAAGGAACTTATATACATCCCAACATAAATATATTAAATATATTCTTAAAAGGTATGGATATGAAAACACTAAAATTATAAGTACTCCCATTGGTGCCTCAAATTCACTTGATCTTGATGAAGCTGGGAAACCAGTAGATCAAACATAATTTAGAGGTATGATAAAAAGTATACTATACATGATAGCTAGTCATCGAGAATTAATGTTTTCATTATTCTTATGTGAAAGATATCAATATAATCCTAAGGAATATCATGTAAAATCAGTGAAAATAATTTTTTTCTATTTAAATGGAACCATGGATTTAGGACTCTTTTATACTTCTGGAAATGATTTTTTCTTAAAAATATTTCAGATGATGATTATGGTGTCTGTATAATGGATGAAAAAAGTTAATCTAGAACTTTTAATCTATTAGGAGATTCATTGGTTTCTTGGTCATGAAAAAAGAAACACTCAATAGCACTTTCCACTACTAAAGCTGAATATGCAGCAGTTGGAAGTTGTTGTGCCCAAGTGATGTGGATACAACACACAATCACAGACTATGGTATGAGTTTTACCAAAACACAAATATTTTGTGATAACACTAGTTCCATAACCCTAAGAAAAAACCATATACATCACTTTTGTTAAAAACACATAGATACTAGGCATCACTTTCTTAAAGACCACACACAAAAAGGAGATATAATTCTTTAATTTATTGGAATGCAAGACCAACTTGCGAATATTTTTACAAAATATTTACCCTCCAATAGATTTGAATACATTAAACAAAAGTTATGAATGATAACTTTAAGTTAATCTTCTATATTAACTTTCTTTTGAAACATATCTTCTTACAATAAGAAACTCATTTTCATAAGGGGAGTACATTTTCTTCTTAGTAAAAAAAATCCGTAGTCAAAAAATTTTCGTATTCAAAATTTCTTATAATCAAAATTTTCATAATTATTTTTTTTCATAATAAAAATTTTGGTAATCATTTTTTTCATAATCAAAATGTTTGTAATATTTTTTTTGAAATCAAAATATTTCAAAATCATTTTTTTATTCATTCTATTTTTAAACAAAAATTTTTTTTGGAACATAAATTTATTGAATCTATTTTTCTTTTTTTCTAAATTTTCCAGATTTGAAAATTTTCCTTCTTTAATAAAAGTTTCGTAATCTAAATTTTTTCAATAGTAATTTTCCTCATTACTGATAATTTTCCTAATAATCCAGAAATTATATTTCCTTTTTAAAATTTTTGTATTCAAGTGTTTACTTATTAGTATTTTCATCTTTTTTAAGAAAAATTTTCTGATTCACTTTTCTTAAATCTGAATTTTTATCTTAAAAACCTCAAAAGATTGGAACCTTTAAATATCCTTCTTTGGATTTTATCTCAACCTCCAGATTAGATCAAGATTATTTAAGTTGTTGGATCTTTTTAGGAATATGAATCCTTACCTCAAACATCTATATAAATCCCCCCTGATGGTTGTCTCACATTGGTTATCAAGCTTTGGCATGTCGAAACTCTACTGCTTTACTTAAGGCCCATTCCAAATTTTTTAGTTTTCCCAATTCCAAATGACTTTGGAAGATTCTCCTCAAAAACAAGTGTCATCAGTCAAATAAATTATTGAATGGTAGATCTTCAGATAAAGGTTGGTAAATCTGAAGTTCTTTGCTAATTATGATTCTATTATTTCATAGAATATCAAGTTGAATGGCTAAGAAAGATATTGTGTATCCAAACCTAAGGAAAAGGATCTGGTTTATCTTGAGTTGCTAGTATAATTCTATGAGTCCATAAGTTTCATTAATTAAGGAGGAAGAGAAAAAATTTTGGTTAAGATTTAAGGAAAAACCTATTCGCTTTCCTGTAGTAAGGCTACAAACTTAATTTTAATTCCATATGAGGGTGAAGTTGAGTTTTTTACCCACAAGATACTGGATATATCAGGTTTATTTGATTAGAAGAATTATTTTGAGTACCTTGGTTTGAAATAAGTGAAGACTCCAAATATTGTTCATCTTTCTAAAAATTTCTGTATTCTTGAGTTATGGGTTCAGGGATTTCTTATTCCGAGAAAAGGAGACAAGGACTCCTTAAAGAAGAGTGATATCAAAATTCTGGATTTTCTGGTGAACCTCAAGAATATTAATTTGATAAAGTATGTCTTGATTACAATCATGAATATCAAGAATGGGACTCTCAAATTTCCAATCATCATGTATCTAGTTATTCTTTCCAATATTATGGTTCTTTGTCTAGAGTCGTTCAGAATATCATGTAACTCTAAGACAAGTAATTTCATGGTTATGTTATTGAGTGAGGATACACTGAGGAGAATTAAGGTTGGTTTCTCTAATCAATCCAGAGAATTCTAGGATTTTTTCTAAATCAGAAATTGAAGCTTTATCAAAGAAATTGGAAGTGGATGAGACTTCCAAGAAAGGTGGAAATAAGAGAAAGGGGAAGGAACCAGAAGTGAAATAAAAAACACCTACAGTTTAAGAAACCCAATCCACTCCTCCAAAACCTAAGAAGAAAAAGACTTATCTAGATGAAGTGGTTTCCAAGTGGAGGTAAGACAATAATAATATGAAGAAATGTGATCCAAGTTTTGGATTAGACCCTGCTAAAGCTAAATCCTTGAAGATTAAGGTTGCTGAGTAATTTGAGAAGCAAGAATGAGAGAAGAAACAAAATAAGAAGATTTCTGAAGTTTTGATTCTTCAATCTCTTCTGAAGTCTACTGAGAAAGATTTTTAGCAGCTTCAAGTAACAGAAACTTTTCTCAATGAACCAGTACCCATAGAGACTCCGGAAAAGAAGATGGTGATTTCATAACCTGGTGAAGAAGAACAAATTGTGAAAGAAGAGGAAGCGGAAGTAGAATAAGAGGAAGGAAGTGATGATACAGATGACATGATAAGTCTAGTGGAAGAATATCATGAGAAGTAGAGTGCTTCTAAAAAATTTTCAATCTGAACTTCTCTGTCAGAATCAAAAAAAATCTTTCATAAGTAAAAGTGGTTGAAGAGCGGGAAGAAGTGAATAAACCATATGGTGATTAAAGAAGCAATCGTGATTTTGTTCAACCAGAGGATCTAGTGGCAGATTATGAAAGAAGAAAAAGTTGTGGAAGATAAGATAGTTAATCTATCATATATTGAACATGAATTTCCAAATGAAACGGATATCATTCCAAGAGATGATAAGAGAAAATAGGTGTTATTTGATACACCGAGGAAAGTCATGGTAGAAAATAAAGATCTTGGTGGTTTGTCAAAGAGAAAATCTGAAGAGATAGAGAAATAATTCTCACCAAACAAAGAATATAATTTGAAATCATCCTCTCTGGGATATGACTTTTTGGTCCAATCATTAAAGAATTTTTTTGATACCATTCCTTTGTTTCCAAGTATATACTAAAGATACCATATGATTTAGCACTCATTTAATCCAAAATCAGATTCAGTTTCAATGCTTATGGATAAGTTCATCAGGCTTGAGGCAGATTTCAAATCTTTCTTTATTAGGTATGAAGCTCACAAGAGTTCATGTAAGGGAATTACTAAGTGTTCTAAGAAAAAAATTTAATAGATAATAATTTTTGATTAATTTCAAGACAATTTGAAGGATTCTTTTGATGCCGAAGATGTCAAGATCAAATATCTTACTAAAAGTTTTGATGAGAAGATCAGTCTCGAACAAACAACCCAAAAGTAGAAAGTCAAAGATCTGAATGGAAAGCTTAATTTATTCGCTTTGAATTGGAAAAGGGAAATATATCTTAGAATTGAGTTCAAAGAAAATCTCAGTAAACTAGAAGATCTTTGGAAGACACAAGCAAAAATTCTTAAGGCTCAGGAATAAAAGATCAAAGCCTTGGAGAATAAAAATTAAGATTAGGATCCACTACTCAAGCATTTTGAAGAAGATCATAAGGAGCTTAAGAAGATGAAGACTATTTTAAATATGCTTATACCGAAGGAAAAAAGAATGATGATTTTTTTCCTAACTCTGATCTTTTTTTGAACCTTCCTTGTACAAATTCTTTCAATCGTATTGAAATTTTGGTTGTTATTCATATATTTTTTTGTATAGTACTAATATTTCAGGTACTATATTTTTTTCCATTCCCTTTATTCCTTTTTGAAAACCACAAAGGGGTAGAAAGGAATGAGAAAAAATAATACTAAGTAAAGAAGAAAATTCTCTAAGGGGGAGTCTATCTAAGGAGGAGTTTTATCAAAGAAGATTTCCTTATACAAGAAAAAGTAAAATTACTTTAAAAAAGTCAAGAATATGATCCTTAGGGATGTATAAACCTAAGGGGGAGTAAGTCATATTCACCATGATCCATAAGTAAAGGGAGATAAGTTTTTCTTTTATGTTTATAAAGAAAATTTCTATGTCCTTATATTCTTTTTCCTAAGGATGTTTGTGCTTTCCAAAAAGGGGATATTGTTAAGTAAATAAGGTTTTCTTATGACTTTTCCATTCCTATATGTTTCAAAAATCATAGACACTTTATTTTATGTCAAATTATATTTTCCCTAAAAATTATTCACATATGGAAAATTTCAATTCTCTAAAAACAATTTCTTTTTTCTAAGTAAATTTTTATCCTTACCTATGTTTTCATTGTTCATTTTATAGTCTCTCTAAATATAACTCAATTTATTACTAATTAAAAATTTTGTTTCATATCTAAAATATTGGAATCCAATAAATCCTTGGATATAGAGTATTCTGTTTTCAGGATCCAAATTCTCTGAAATTCAGGTTCTGAATTCTCTGAATTTCAGGTTCCGAATTCTCTGAAATTTAGGTTTTCAATTCTCTGAATTTCAGGTTCTGAATTCTCTGAAATTCAGGTTCTAAATTCTCTAAAATTCAGGTTCTTAATTCTCTAAAATTTAGGTTTAGAATTATTTGAAATTCTAGTTCTAAATTCCTTAGAATTTTGGCTCCAAATTCCTTAGAATCCGGACTCCGAATTCCTCAGAATTCAGACTCTGAATTCCTCATAATTCGGACACCGAATTATTTATAATTCGTATTCAAAATTTATTTTAATTCAGACTTCTAAATCTATAGAATTCAGGTTCCAAATTCTTTGGAAAACAAAATCTGAATATCCATGATTTATAGTCTCAAAATTTTTATTTTTTTTGACTCTGAACTTTATTTTTCCTTAGACTCTGAATAACAAATTTGGTTAAGCAACTTAATCTTCCTTATAATTATTGTGAAATGATTTCATACAATTTGTTTCTAACTAACCATTATTTTAGTGACATGTGTACAGTTACCTCAGAGATTCAATGAAAAATATAACCGTTGGAGGAGGGAGTCGACCGTTGGAGAAGTGCCTATAAATAGGAGCTCCTTTGAACGAGCTCAGCAATGAGAATCATGTGTTCCATCACTATAGATATTTCATGATGCTGAAGTTACTTCTAGAGATAGACTCTCATTCCTTGTGTGTACTGAACATCTTGTTCATCTTGCTTCATGTGATTCTGATTGTTGTTGTGTACAATCAAGGGCTTCTGGGGACAGGAAGACAGAGGTTCTAACTACCTTAATGTTCGAGGGCTTATGGGGATAGCAATACAAATTCTGATATTTCTATCGAGGACTTACCCTAATTTGGGTAATACAGACTTTCTTGAAAGTATAAATCAATGGAACTTTATCCAAGGTTGTTGGATACCCTACTCTTTGGGTTAAAATATTTCATACGTGTTACTTTTTTTGTTTTAAGTTTATTTTCACTATATTTTGATAAAGGAAGAAAGTATAACCTTCTTATACTTTATTGTAATTTTTTATACTCTGATAATTAAGATTTTATAATCATTAAGGTAGAATCTTTTCCTTATAAACTTTTCTTAAGTTTCATTTCTAGACCCATATTTTCAGAACCTAGTAAGTTTGTATAACTAAAAGAAGTCATGGGAATTTACCTTGTTTAACTTTGTTAAACATAGTTTTCATTAAGGTTAAAAATGAAAGTTTTTAAACTTAAAATTCACCCCCCCCCCCCCTTGTAATTGAGCATCTACATTCATTTTTTGATCCTATATATATATCTCTTATAACACAACTATATTTGAGGTCCTAATAATTCATAGAGATGTGAGCATAAGAGAAATAGTATTTGGTGGATATTTTTTCACCTAAATTACTACTGTGGGAGATAAGGGGTGTCTCTACATGGGTGTCTTATTGTAATTTCATCATTGTTTGAATGAAACAAGAGGAATAAATAATACACACGTATCTCATCCATCATTTTCTCACATCAGTGATACTAGATGAATTATAAATCATTATCTATCTAAAACTAAAGATATTATATAAATTTCATATCATCAAATATTCCCTTGTAATACATTATTTATCTCAAATTATAGGTATGGGTGATGAAAATTAAATTTTGGAATATTTTATCACTAGTTTCTACACATATTAGTGGGTGAGAATATGTATAATCAATGTCATAGAACTATTTCTCTAGGAATAGGGAGGGTGTAATGGAGAAACCCCCACTATATCTCATAACTGTTAATATAGAACCATAATATCCTAAATCAAATCTCAGTGCAACTAAAAAAAAATTAATTACTATGAGGGTCCTCTTATCTTTCTATCAAGACTTCCTATGTAGAAACACATCTACTACATAATCCTCAATGAATTCTTACTTCCTAGATTCATAGAGAGTGAGGATAAATTGGTAATAAATAGAGGTTAGTTTTTAAATTATCCCACTAGTTATATCATAGAGAAACTAATTTTTTCCAACCAAATCATATTTTTATTCCATAACATCCCCCATCAGTTTGAACACAAACAAGTCATTAGATTTTAGAAATAATATTCAATAATTATTTAGGTTGATATTGGATATTCAGTAGGGAAAATTAGAATTAGGATGACTGGAGTTTCCTCACTTAGAGATGATCTTCATGTTCTGAATTAAATGATTCTTTTCACTATCATCCAAACCATTCCCATTGAATAACCAAATCATTAACAAAAAATATATATTACCTTAGATCCAAAGTTTCAAATCTGTATTCATTATTATTTTTTGTCAATTAAAATACATTCATTAAACATCTCCATTTCAATTTTGATCATTCCATTTCATTTTAATGATTAATATTCCTAATCACTATATTATATATTTCTATATTATCATTTAACAAAATTCGTCATTTTCAAAAAAAATAGTCTCTTTATCCCCATTTTTTGTATCAATACATATTGATTATAGATAAGATAAAAATGATCATACATGTAAAATAAGTTATTAAATCCATGAATTTATATTATCTATTTCAAATTTAATTAATTCATGCATTTTTATTAACAATACATTTTTACTTATGTATTTATACTATAATGATCACATTTATTTGACAACCGACTTCATTTTTTATAAACCATTCCATTACATTGAAATATTGCGATCTATATAGATCATATACAATTAACTTCTCAAAATGATTATTTCATAATTATTTCATAATATCTTTAACTATTTTAAAAAATATATTTGAAGAATAATTAATAAAATTTAATGTTATTTTTAGTGATGAATTTCTCATATTAACTATTTTATTATAAAAAATCATTCCCCACCACATATGGTTATGTCACCAATCTATTTAATTTATTATAGATACCTATATCAATCCACATCAATATTTTTTCAAATATTATTATTAATTAAAAATAAAATGTTTCACATGAAAAAGTATATAGAAATTGATATCTCATTATAGTGATCAACATTCCACTATGTCCATTCCAATCAATAATCTTATTCTTGATGACCCGAAGCAGTTGATCATGAAAATATTTTGTTTCCATCATTTTTAAATACTTATTATTTTTTAGTAATAATTTATCACTTATTTATTCTTCATTAGATTAAATTATACAAAAAATAATAATAAAATTATGTAAAAGAGATTCATTTGGGCCTAAGATGTTGATTATAGTGCAACAAACATTTGTGTTTCGAAAACCTACAATAGTTGTGACCTCACATTCCTCCCAAACATCAGTATGACCAAGGGGTACCATGTGGTTCCCCCATGCACCTCTATTTTATGGTACCTTATAAACCACCCTCATTTAAATGATATTTATATAATTTAAATATAAGATGTATGAGATAAATTCATTCAATGGCCCATGTTAACCCCTTGAGGCCACATAGATCACCAAGTTTCATTTTATTACAATTATCAGATGGGTCAATTTCATTTAGGAAATTATGGATTACCATGAAAATATGAAAAATTGTGATAACTGACCTAACATCTAATGTTATGATTATAAATTCCATAATTTTACATCACCGCTACATGTTTTCACCCTCTAAGACTACTCCTTGGGTTGTGTGACCACATTTTACCCATTAGATTCTAGATAAAAATGAACAGAATGATCCTATGTGATCGAATGTCGACAACATAGTTCCTCACCCCCATCCACCACTACTGATGTTTTAAACAAGGTTTACTATGTCCATTCGTCATAAAAATTTAGGCCCTTTAAATTATTATCACTTTAATTTTAGATCTAACCTCACATTCCTAAAATTTATCATATGGGTGCCCCAGATTCGATGGAGAATATAAAAAAACTAAAATTAACTTTTAATCATATTTTCATCTATAACTATGACTAGAGTAATTCTAAATGGGTTCGATTCATTTAATATATATCTATCTAAAAATGTTTTATTATTTCAATGATTTGTTCAAAAAATCCAATTATTAAACTTCCAATTTCTTCAAGAACTCTTCACTATAATATTAACTAAAATACTATCAACATATTTTAAAAAATCCAATGCTAATGGATTCCATTAAAATATTTATCAACATTATAAAATACCATGAATTTTTATTATTATTTTAAAAAAAATATAGTAAGTTGAGCATAAAATAATAGATTTTTATCACTAAATCATATCCTTTTTTGAAGATATGAAAATATATGAGATGGTCCCCCTGATCATCAACTAATAATCACTACCCATAGAGGCTTCCTCCATGACATAGACCACAAATACCAATCAAATCTTATAAAATATTATTTTATAAATATATTTTAGTTTAAATAATAAAATAATTTACTTATTATTTATTTAATAATTTTTTTAAATGATTCTCCAACATTATGTGATGACCTAACATCATCATAAATTTACTAAAAAATAATTTTGGGTAAAAACAAATAAAAAACTTAGTGTTTCATTGTGTTTTCAAATTTTACTCCCAAAAAAATGTTGAATTTAAAATTATACCATTTTTATCAAAAAAAAATAAATATTCATTAAAAAATATTCATAGAGATAAACCATGACACAAATGTAATTAATTTATAATTAATTTATTGTGAAAAACTCCATCAATATTGAGTCGGGAATCATATTTTTATCATATTCAATGGCCCTCCCATGTGGAGCATTATTTTATACAATAAAATATATATAAACAATTTATACATGTAATAAATGATGTAAAAAAAGAAGAAGAAATCATTTGTTCATCTTCTCATCCATTTTACGGTAATCTCATTATTCATGGGTCTTAGATTTTTCAGGTCTCACTAAGTATAAAAGAAACAGTTTCTATGAAATGATATTTTCATGTGACTCCTCCTTTTCTATATTGAGAATAGGAAATGCATGGAAAAATAGTATTCAATAATGTAGGATAATGTTAATATTTAGTCTACCAATTAAATATTTTTTACAAAATAATATTATTAAATAATAAATTAATATGAGAAATGGTAAGTGAAAATTAAACAGCGAAAAAAATTTAATAGAGTATTTATGAAATAGAATGATTTTATGTAAAAAGGGATTTATATATAAACAAAGTTAATTGATGTGAGAGCTCTTAAATTGTGAGTTTTAATGAAAGGATTTCAACTTTACTTACAGTGTCATGGAGTAATCTAGAAAGATATATACAAAAAATATATATAAATAATAAAATTGAACAATAAAAAATATCTTTCCATTTAATTCATTTATGTGGACTTTGATAGAAATAGCCACATTAAATTGTTGTTTTATATAGACTCCAAAATATTTTACAAAGAAAAAACAATATCATTTCTCTCTATGACCAATTTTTACCTAAATGGTTCTTATTTAGAAGAAAATATACAAATATTACAAAATTTTTAGTTATTTGTCACAATATATATTTATTGTCCATTTATTCTTTTTATTTAAAAGACCATCACCATAAGTGATTTAAATGATAGATTTTATAACCCATACTTTCATGCATCTGAATATTATTGAGAAATTTTATTTCAAATAAAATATTTTCTTTATTATTTCGATTTTACATTATGCTTTGTTTTTTTTGTACTTTTACGCAAACAGATTTTGTCGTAATGAGACTTCATGATTTCTTTATCAATATTTTATGAGTGTTATATCTATTAGTGTGATAACATTCACATACCATTGTTACTATAACATTTCATTGGAAAAAAAATATTTTAAAAAAATTATTTCTAAATTTATTTGAATATAAGAGTTTGTATTTGAAATTAAATAGATTTTTAATTAAAATAATATTATATAAATTTCCTTCTCCTAACTATAAATGTCGAGATAATTTTATTTGTATTTTTTACATCAGACATGAGATGATTTACATTAATTTTATTCCAAAATTTCTAATTTCATTAGGTTATTAAAAGATAATATTTTATAAGAATCCCTTTAATGAATATTTAAAACAATATAAAATACTAAATATTAGTGATATTTAATGAAATGGATACTCTGATTGATAAGGTATAAAAAATTTTCTTTTGAAACATGGAAATTCACAATATATATTAGAAAGTTTATGTAAACATTGATACATACTATTGTAAAAAAAGATAAACTATTTAACATAGTCTAGATGGACATAAATCAATAAATGATAAAGAGTTTTAGGATATGGATTCCAATGTACTCTATTTTATACATATGGGTTAATGTATATATATCTCTTATTTATGTCTTTAGAACCACTTTAATTTTATCCCAATGTAATATAGGGATATTAAATATACATTCATAAAAATAAGTTTATGTGGTGCTTTATTTCTAATGAATGGTTAATCAAGTCTTAATCACCATGAAATCATAAAAAAGATGATTATAGTGTGAAAATTTCTTACCCCTAGGACATCATTTCCCATATAAAATATGGGCTAAAATATAATAGAGTCAAATATAAATAAAATTATTCATTTTTAGATAATTAAAAGTTATAGATATTTCATGAATAATGTATGAAATCAAGTTATGGAATAAAATAAAAGAAGATACTTCTCTTTTAATAAAGATCAATTAAATTATAAGTGGAAGGTATAATGACGTATGATCTCTCATTGGATCTATATTACTCACTTTTTTATTTCTTAATTTTGTATTTTATTAATTCTACCACATCTTATTGTGAAATATCATTGAAACAATTTATAGAGTCAAGAATTTGAAATTTAGGAAAAATAGAGGTCTGAGTTGATGAATCCATTATTATGATTTTTAAATATAACCTTTGGATATGACATGGGTATTCATTATTTACTTATTATTATGTAAAATATATAATCATTGGATATAATTCTTAGCATAAAAAATATTTTCATTTCACATTATCTATACTGTTATTTTGTTATCCAGGTTAGATGATGTATTTTTCTAGAATGATATGTCATTCTCATATATGTTGATTCCAGGTAATGTATATTATTTATCACATTCTAATTAATTATTCTAGAAGTATTAAATCAAAAAAAACATTTTATTGATTTTTATACATTTGGTTTCATAATCTTTGTAGGGGTAGTGGTCTATAAGTTATATTCTAGAAAATTGTGTGAAAATGTATATCGTTTGAAATATATTTTAGTGGATATTATGGAATAAAAAAATCATTTTGATGGGATTAATAAAGGAAATTCCTAGTGTCTTTTCACTAAAATTACTATATAAGGTTTTCAAAAATTAAATAGAAGATTAATTGTATCCGTTCAATGTAAGATATTGGTAAGGAAAGTGGCACTGAGTGGATTTTAGTGGAAACTATGGAAAACAATGGGTCCCAAAACAATTTTCAATCTTGGTGGAAGAAACTGATCATATATGCCCCATTATAAAGGTGGGTTTTCACTATAAGTATATGTGTGGGATGCACAATGAGTTTATCACTATTGATACATAATGTTTGAAAATATTTTGTAAGATTAATTGTAATTGCAATCTTGAATCTTTAATAAAATGAACAGTTAAACAATGTTCTCTTATGGATATAAGACAAATGTTTAAACAATATAAATCTCTATTTTTAATATTTTTGATTTATTTAAAATTAATTTTTCCATGAATGGTTTGTTTTTTAGTGTGGATAGAGTTATGACTTGGTATGGTGATTTAGGTTGTGGTTTAACTTCTAATTTTTTGTTATATTTGGATCAAGTGGTTCATCTAATATGTTGAGTTTTCATAGAATTATTCAACATATCAAATCTTTTGGTTGTAAAACCTACACATATGGATATATTATAGATCCCATTAACTTGTATCAGATCTTTTGTTTTAGGAAGCCTTGATAGCACACTTGGAAATAGTTCAGGTAAAATAGTTGTATAAATGTTTTTCAATTGATAGGGTGTCATTATTTTGGAAGTCATAGTGTTAGAATAATCCATGGTTTGGATAGAAAAACATGACCTAATAGATTTTTAATTATAGATGATACAGTTTGGAGTATGTCTTAGTATGAAAGACCTTAGGGATTCATTAATGGGGGTCATACAAGAAACCATTATTAATGTAAAATGGTAAGGGTTGGATAAAAATGAATAATTATTGGTTTAGATTTAACTAGTATAAAATATTTACTTTATCGTTTCATATTTGAAGACCACATTGGATATAATGAAATCTATGATGTAATTGTATGATATTTCAATAGTGTAGAATAAATTATTTTTTATGTGAACGTTATTAGATATGATATTATCAAAATAATAATAGTGGATGATCATGAGAATACGTTTATTATGATTCAGATCCAACATGAATCATTTAATGTATCATTCATAGAATATATTTTTGGTATGTTTATATTATCATAGACACACAAATCATGGGATGTGATAGTTACTCTCATAATTAAATTACATGATAAAATTAACCTAGTGTTTTTGAATGTGGGAGATCATTTTTTTAATGAAGAGATCAAGTAGATAGAAGGGCATAATCCAACCATAATCACACTATATACGGATAGTAGAGGATGTTTTTTTCATTATAGATAATCATTGAAATTGAAATTTATTTCAAGAGAGTGAGTTAAGGAAAATAAATTGGGCCCAAAACATTATATTTTCAATGTCGATAAAAATGGAACATAAAGAATGATTTTATGGATTATAGGGTCAATTATGAAATATCATCTTTCAATGTTCATGTTTACAAAATTATATAGCTAAAGGTGCTATATTTTTATTTATCTGTGAGAAAATAATTCTAAAATTATGGATCATTGATTTTAGGGATACTTTAGTGTCCATGTATGACAGAGATTGAATTGAAAATTATTTATTTTAATTGGTCAGAAATTTTCACCTATACAAAGATAAATATCTTAGGATTACAGGGATAGGAAGTTTAAATGTAAGAATTCCAAATATACTATTCTTGGGATTACCTGGATTAAAACACATCCAAATTTTATAAAAAACTAATTTTTCATTGGTCAGTTGGATAGATTAGGGTCCTAAACTAGATTTATAAATGGATTATATATGATTAATCAGGGTTCCAGGGTTGTGTTCAGAGCTAAAAATCATGGGATATTATAACTCATGAGAACATCATATAGAAAAACTATTAACAAAATGAAAACTTGTGAATTTTTTGAGTTATGGAACTTTCATCTTTAGAACATTTTTCTCAAGTAATTGTGAGTTCTAGTGGGATTGGGTATAAAAAATATTGATAACTTGTATTTAAAAATTTGTGACAGTTATATGACTAAAAACTATAAAAATAGTTCCTTCAGTTTTAATAGAAGGACATCCACGTATTTGAAGAAAGAATTTGTGGTCATAGATGTATGAGGGATTGAAAATGTACATTCTCGTGGGGGTTTAATTTATTTTTTGTCATTAATCAGTAATTCAACATGTAATGAATGGGTTTACATCATTATGAAAAAATACAAGGTTTTCAAAAAAAATAGACAGAGGGACATTTTAGAAAATGGGTCTCTAAAGAAGCTATTATACATAAGGTTAGATAATGGTTTTGAATACACTATCATGAATTTACAAATTATTTATAAAGAAAGTAATTATGTTTATTAAAAATTTAGTCAGGATGCAAGAACTAAATGATATTATATAGCAGATAAATCATGAATTACTAAAAAGGCATGGATCATGAGGTTATATTCCTAAATTTACAATGATATTTGGTTAGAATAAATCAATTACACAATATAAATTTTTAATAAGAATATTTCTATAATATTTTTGGAAGATATTTAAGAAAAATATCAATTATAAAACCATTATAAATTACCCATATCAATGTTTTTGTATGTTTATCCTACTTCTATAATGATGTCAAAGATTAGGAAAAAATTAAAGGAATATTCCATTCATATTTCATTGTGGTATAAAACAAAAAAAACATTGCCTTTTAGATGAAGAATAATTAATTTTATGTAATCAATAAATAGTCAAATTTTCCATTCAATTGATTATTTTTTTGGGAAGACTAGAACATAGTGGGAAAATAATTTGAGTATAAAGAATAAATTGACCAAATCCTTATTTATGTGAGTAAAATTTCAATAAATTATTATTTTATAAAATTATTAGTTAGAATGACATGTTTAAAAGAATAAAAATTATATTAGAATATGTGACTGAATACTCAAGGACTGTTGAAGTGTGAGATAGAGTTCAAGAATTTGGAATTTTGTAATTTGGAGTTTCAAAAAGAATATAATAATAGTTTTAATAATATATATCTATCAAATATAGTGTAATGGTTAAAATATTTATAATTTACTTGATTTACACAGTTTTAATAAATAGAGTAATTCCATAGAGCTTGGAAGAAATAGATAGTCTCGGTAATTCTAGAAAATGAAAGTTATATAAGAAATATGATGTGGATTTGTTGGATTAGGATATAAAATGGTATATAAAGTATCATCCACCATGGGGGAATGTGATATACAAAAAATGGGTCTAACTATTAAAATATAAGTTGATAGTAGTAATTGGTATAAGGCTTGGATATTTGGGGAAGTGTTTTAGATGAAATATAGAGTAGAATTCTCAGAATATTTCTCACTAATTGTTGAATATAAAATCATTAGGATGATTTTGAGATTATTTTATTTCAAAATATTTCATATATAATAGTTTCATGTAATGAAATAATTTATTTATGGTGTCTTAGAGAATGAAATTTACATGAATAATTAAATTAATTCATGGAAGAATGAAACTAACACTGGATGTGTAAGATGAAGTTAATTATTTAAGTCTTGAAGGTAAGGACGTGGTAATGGAACCATAATATCAATAACTTTGTTGAAGATATGTGGTTTTTAAAGATAAAATCATGTCACTTTTACAACTATATGGTGACCAAGGATAACAGATTTATTATCAATCTATTATATATGGATGCCATGCTTTTATAATTTCTCAACTTTAAGAAGATTGAGGAGTGGTTTTTAGTTTATTTAAAATATTCATGTTTAGTGATATTATAGTGGATAATAAAATATTGAAAATTTATATTAAGTGAGATAATAACACTAAAATTTTTATTTTACCTCAAAATTATTACATCTAGAAGGTTATAAATAGATTTAGAAGAACCAGATATTTTTTGGTGTCAACCCTATTTGTTGAAAATTTTATATTATCTAATAGGTGAGAATAAAAATAGATATTATGAGGCTATTCATATGTGAATCATTCTATTTTTACTGTTTTTAAGAAGTTTAATTTATTCCATAGAATGTAAAAACAAAAAAAACATTTTCAGTCATAGTCATCGTATGATTAATGGTGAATCTGCAAAAATAACACTATGAAGATATAAAATGGATTATTTAGTATCTAAAAGGATCATATGATATATCCTTTTTGTTTATAAATAGGTAATGATGTTGGTTAATAAGAATCTATAATTTTTAGAAGAAACAAACACATAGAAGATTTTTATATTTTTTTACAATCAAAGAGACAACCATAAACATAATGTCAAGGAATCAACTGGGTGTGGAATTATAAATAATGGAAGTTTAAAATATATTTTTCATAAATATAAGTCAGAAACTAATATGGTTAAGTTTTTTGTTTGAGTAGGTTAAATTATTTCATAATGGTTTTTTTTATTCTATGATTATTAGTCTGAAATTTATTTGGTAAAGAATCAGATGCTCCCCTCATGAAAAAAGCATATTGATCTAAAATATAATTTTAACAAGATAAAACTAGAAGATAGAGTTCTTGATCTACAAAATATGACATAATATACAATATGGATGAAATGTACACCATGGTTTCAGTACAAGAATGTCTGATGTTTCTTTATGTGTCATTGAGACTAGGGTGACAAGATGATGGGATATATACATAGTTATTTATATAAAAGATGGAATTATTATTGTTTTTAATTGGTGGTTTTTGTGGTTTCCTTTAAAAAGTATTCAAGTGATAGATTATTAGGAAATTTAAAGTATCTTTGATGTTCCAATTTATACATCCAAAAATAAAAAGCTTTAGAAATTAAATTTTGGCCTATTTTTTAGACTCATGGTAGTTAAATTCAAGAAAATATTGTGATTCTAATGTTATATTATAGAACCCGGTGTGTAAATAGTAATCATACAAAAGTTATTTCAAGAAATATAATGGTATATATATGTTTTTCAAATAGGATTATATTAGAGTTTTCTTACTGATTATATGTTAATGTAATTACATAATCATTTTATAAAGGAATAAAAGAGTAATATCTCAATTCACTATATGTTAATAGTATGGGTATATGGAGATAATGAAATTTGGATGTAACTATGGTAATTTATGTGTACCTCATAAATATAGTAATATAGTGAAACAAATTATCTATATGGTCCTCTATATAATGGTGGGGTGGGATCATTTGTATATGTATATTATGTGTGTTGAGTTTAGCTCAACTGATATGTAATGGCCTTAAAAATTTACATATGAGTAACTCTGATTATAATATTCTATCTACTATCAATTCATAGGAATAAGAAATGTTATCTGATGGATATAAAACTACACTCCAAAGCATTTTTAATATTTGTTCTCTTATTTTATGTATTTATCATTAATGTTTATTTCATTAACTCTATGAATCTTATTTTGGAAGGATTGATAAATCAGTTTAGTGATTTAGGGTGTGAAATGACTTTTTAAATTTTGGTACATTGACATCAAGAGGTTCTTCTAGTCCTGGGAGTTTCCCAAAAAAATCATGTGTTAAAGCTTTTTATGGTTTGGATTTGGTACACATAGAGGAACTCATTGAATCCTCTTATTGGTATTAAATTTAAAAATTGATTGTGCCCAATTAAAAATATAATTAAGGATAGTTAAATTTGGGGAAAATGGGGTTTATTTCATATTATTTAAAATAAAAATTGGTGTCACCTTAATTTTGTGTCTTATGTTCAAAACCTAACCTGAGAAATGTTGAAAGGATTGAATAATTTTTTTAAAAATAATCTAAAATTGATTAATCAAGTGTTTAACATCGGTATTATAGAGTTTATTCAAGATATTTCATTAATTTAAACTAGATTAATTATAAAAGAATTTGTTAATATTTTTGTTCCATGGTTATCCATTATTTTTTATCAAATTAATTAATTATACCTAAACCAAAAATAATAATTTGGCTCATAAATAGTTATCAATATAAGAATTTTAAGAATTAATTTTATAGTAGAAGATGAATTAATATAAATTTTTATCACTTGATTTATTCTAATTAGGTTAAATTTCATCCTTTAGAAATCAGTGTTATAGGTTCTTGCTAAAGTGTTATATGAAATTTATTGATTAATATAATTCCTTACTGATTTTATTACCCATGATTTGGATAATGATTTCTTTAAGTTCTTCATCCCTAAATCTTGATCCACTTCCCTGATCATATTATCCATTCATTGTATGAATAGAATTTTTCATGTATTATATAAGAATATCTGATTTAGAGAGCACAAAAATATAAATATTCCTATAAATGATCAAAATCAAAAAGAAAAAACTTTAAAATAGATAAAGAACCATGAAATGAAAAAAAAATTGAAAAGAAACACATCTAAGAGAAAAAAATAAATGTTGATAAGTCACCAAACATAAAAATCATAGCTGAAAATAGATAGAAATGTAAAATTAAGGGGAAATAAATTCCATATAAGAATTTCTTGGGGAATAGATATTTATAATCAAAATAGTTTATGACATAAATATTAATTCACTTCATGATGTGGAATGAGGCCTTTATAGTGTGAGGCTATCATAAATTTTATTTTTATAAAATCATTATTTACATCATGAATGGAAAATAAAAATCATTAAGGGGTATAATATTTCCCATTACAAGACTTATAACCAGATGTGAAATTTTTAGAGTCTTCAACGAGATTAATCAGTGGAAAAAGGCCAAAAGGTTCACATTGTGAATTAAATTAACAACATGTTTCTTCATGATCTTAGGGACTCACATCTTGAATTTGGATCACATATTATACTATGGACCTATTTTTAATTATTCTATCCTATCTTTGAAGATTATATTTATAAATGGATGAATTATAATGTGAATTATAAATAATTCCAAATTTAAATAGCATTTCTCTTGAAACTTTTTTATTTTAAATTATCATAAAAACTCATGAAAAAATAAATACATCGTGGAGTAAAAGAGACATGAAACTTCCAAAATTCAACCCAAAATTCATATAACAATTCAACACATCATACTTCCCTGACACGTGATCTACTACTTATCCTCAGGTAGAAATTATCTCAAGACAGATCTCAAAGAAAGAAAATCTATAATAAGAATAAATCATTTACAAGAATAAAAATATAACCATCTACCAGTGGAAAAATTTTAGGTAATAAAGATCATTTCTTCAATGGAAAAAAATCATTCCTCATAGTGAAGACTTCATACAAATTTACACTTTTATTGGTTATCATTTCCCAATTTTTCCTTAGGTGACTGTTACCATGTTGTAATTTATGTGACTAAGAATTTTCTATTATCGCTCAAGTATTCAATAAAATTGAGTTATGTTAATACCTCAAGTACATTATCCTAATCATATACATTAATCTATTATACTTTCTCCACCCCATAAACACAAATAACACAAATACTCATGAGGGCATAACATTAAGGATCAAGTGACTCTAAGTCTGAGGGTAGGTAATAATAAATGTTTTAAAAATATAAAGGTCACAAAAAAGAGGATAATAACATTAATAACAATGAATTATAATCAACATATCAAATCCATGAAGTTATCCCTCAAAATATATAACTTTATCTCCCATAGTCCCCAATGTGTAATTTCAAGGATCATGAATAATGTAAGAATAATGAATTAAGACCCTCCCATGTTTTAAATATTTTTTCAAAAGGTACATATGGGATAAGACTCAAATCCACCAAAAAACACAAAGGATTTTGAGATTATTGGTTAGGTAATGATTCTTTTTGGAATACCCATGAAAAAAAAATCATTTTTATTTTTTTATAACATTAAGGATATACAATGAACTATATTTAATGAGTAATAATTAACCATTCACAATGCCTGTGAAAATATCCATTATTGTGCTCATATTAAAAAATATCATTTCTGCAATAATAATCCCCCCATAGATATATGATTGAATATTGTGCACAAAAGAAAGATTCTGGTAGGAAAATATAATATAGGATCTTAACATGGAACTTTAATAACAATGTCATCCATGGATTCTACAGGATAATAAGGATAAAATTATAGGTGGTTCTTGGGATATAAGGGATCATTATAAAATCTTTAATCATTTTGAATGTAAATTATTTTAGTAATAACTTTTAAAAGATATTGATGCATGTTCTAATAGTTTACAATCACCAAGTATTACTAAAGAAATATGTTTTAAAAGAAATCCAAAAATTATGATTAAAATCCTCTTGGGAATGAGAATAATAAAAAATATATAAATTAGTGAAGTTTTAATGACTAAGTAGTTTCTAAATAAAAGAATAATTTTTAATATTTGGAATCAAAAATAAAATTCATGACTCAGTAATCATTCTAGAATTATAATGGGGATAAAAAAAGGATTATTAACAATTATTATCTAAAAATTTCTTTTATAATTACAAGTAGGAAATTAATTTTTCTTGTTAAATAATTTTTTCAATGAAAATTGTTTCTTAGACTAATGAGAATAAGTAAAAACCTAAGTGATAACAAAATAAAACTAATGAAATATCCCCTACACAGAAAATAAATAATTTCACCACTATTTATAAATCATGATGGGAGAAGGGACAAGGACAGAATAATTAAGAAAGGAAAATTTAAATGAGAAAAGTGAAATTATATTTCACTTAATGTGTCTATTGCCTAGAAAATAAATAGATTATGTTTAATTACCAATGCTTTAAAGGAATAAAAATACAAACATACATGCTTTACAAAATTCTGAGATTAAATATATACAAAAAATTAAGAAAACAAGTGATCATTTTTGAGAAATTAAATTAAATTAAATTATATCATTTTAATAAGAAAATCGATAATTCCATGGGAACACCAAAAAATGATAACAAATCCAAAAATGGAGAAGAAAATAACACTATCTAGAAATAGTAGAAATAAAAGATAATTAGTTTCATCCCATAAATCATGAATTTTATGTCCTTATCTAGATGAATAGAAAAATTTCACTTATTGATATCCGCTATATTAGAAGACCATGTTTTCTTCCTTGAACTGGAGGTAGCATCCCCTCTCTCCTAAAAACAATATTGGTGTTTTGGAAGGGTGATAGGTGGCCTGGTAAATTTCTCATGGGGAAATAGAAAAATGTGGAAAGTTCTATGTGGAACATCATATAACACAATTAAGGGAAGAGAACTGAGTTGGATACACAATTATTTTAACATATGAAAAGTATTTATAAAAATATATTCATATTATTGATACATGAGAACTAATTAAAATAATGAATAACATGTGAAAATAAATCCATGAAAATATAGAAATAAAGTAAAACTATTTTCATTATAATTAAGAATGAAATAAAAGATAAAATAACATTATTTAAATGAAAAAAAGGAACTATTATAGTGATTATTGTGTATAGAATAGGGTAAAACTAAAAAACATTAGGATCATCCCCAAGGCTAGTGTCACAAACCAAACGGGGTTAACCCCAAACCGATCACTTCATCTAGTCTTTGACATCACAAATTCACATTCTAGATTACCTTGGGGAAGTGAAAAGCACCAAGGGTATCAATAGGAAACATTGTTAGTGAATTCACGCAATATAATATAAACAATACAGTGGAAAGAAAAAAATCCTAATATAAATAAAAAGGACCAAACATATAAAATATACATAAACAGAAATTAAATTTCAACTAGAGCTAATGACCACTAAATCTCCATGATACCCCATGGGTCACTCTCCAATCCCCAAACCCAACATCACCCCATGGCGATCAAAATAAAGTAGGACCTCTATATGAATCTAAAAATATAGATAACGGTATAGACATGAGGATTAGAACACCTTACGCACTCTTGAGTAAACTATTCCATATAAATTTACATTAAATAAAATATTTATTTATTAAATATTTTAAATAGAATAATATAAACATATGGTTCTCACCCATTCAATATCAGAAAAACCATGGTCCATAGCCATATTTATTAAAAATAGGATTTTCTATAAAGGGAGGGGTCAAGGATTTTAAATGAAATGGGAAGTTGTGGATAGAGAGTGGGTGTGTAAAAAATATTATAAATTTTTTCCTGAAAACATATATAAAATTACAGAAATTCAATTTTTAAAATGGAGAAAAATAACCAAAGAATTAAATAGAG
Organism: Viscum album; assembly: GCA_963277665.1. Taxonomy (NCBI): domain Eukaryota; kingdom Viridiplantae; phylum Streptophyta; class Magnoliopsida; order Santalales; family Viscaceae; genus Viscum; species Viscum album. The sequence continues at coordinate 714,153,371 of OY728133.1, read as the reverse complement.
ATAATGCCATATAGATGGAAATTAGAAATCAATACTCAAGTAACCAAACCATATGAGGCGCCAAGATTATTCATTGTATATAAACCAGTGTCTGGGAACCTAAGAATACCTTGGATCTCAAGATAAAATCTAGAACATAGAGAAACCTAATACATCCTATCGGTTCCCCTTATGCAATTAAAGAACCCTTACACTCAATCATACCATACCTAGCCTAACTGAGGGGAAACACCCCCAAATTAGAGTGTGTCCATACGAAGGGTCCAATAGCTAGGGCATAATTCCAAATATGTCCAAGAAACATTCTCGATTACTCTAATAGATATTATAGGTACTCATCTTATTTTTAAACTAGGGGTGATCCAAATAGAAACAAACAATCAACACATATAAAAATAATTGACACAATCTTCCACATGTATCACACATCAAATCATCACACTCTGAATCCCCTCAAAAAATAATTTTTTTTCCTTCCCACCATCAATTTACAAGTTAATTTCAATGCTAAGGACCTCCCTTGCCTTTAAAAATCAATGGCATAAGAGATAAATCTGAAGGAGAGTTTCCTAAAGAAAACCTATTTTTAAAGGTTCCAAACCATCCTCACATAGCCTTTGAGTTAGAAAACATTTACAAAAGAACTAAAAAAATTTTTATACACCCATAATTTAATTTATAAACCTATTTGAAAATATAGAATCGTCATTTAGTAATAAAAAACACATTTAAAATTTCCAACTGGGCACTTTTAGCAACCACTTGTTCTGCGAAGCTCAATAAAACAATTTTTCATATTTCAATTCAAGGAAAACCCACTTGATTTCAATCCAAGTAATTATTATAACATTCACATATAATTAGTTTTTATCAAAACAATGTGTGAAATCATGTAATCAATGATTAATAAATTTAAAGACCAAAGAATTGAGAAACTGACCTCAAAGGGAGATAACCAAGATAAAACACCTTGGTACTCGATGCCTTTGATGAAGACCACTTCACAATTCTACACATATGCACTCATATATATATATATATACACCCCTTAATCCAATTTACATATTCCCCCATACATGAGCTTATATAAACTTGGAGGATATATATAAATATATACATACATACCTATGTATATGTGTGCAAGACTTTAAGGAGCCACAAGACGTTTTAACTAACCAAGAAGGAACCAAAACTCACCAACATATCCCCCAATGAAATTACAACAATAAAAATGGGTGGAATAACACCTACTTAAATGGTGGCGGCTGAATGGAAATGGATCAAAAATCTTCACCTTTGGTAGTGGGTACTGATATATGCTCAAATATAACCCAAGAGACCCATCGCATGCCCTAGAAAAAAATAAAAATAAATAACCATCCCACACATAGCCCTAGTGTTCAACCAAACAATGAAGAGTGACAAGGAGATGTATAATCACCAAAAATTGTAGGAGAAGTGTAGATAAGACCTTACCTTGGTTCCACATCCAAAAAACCTAAGGAAATATGAATAAATCAATGGATAAAAGTGGTTTTATAGAATGGGGGTGGCAGTGTGAGAAAGAGAGTTGGGGTGGGATTTTGCATGATTAAGAGGGAGGGGTGCTTCTAGATTAGACTTTATTTTTTATTTTTATTTATTTATTTTTTTGAAAAAATTCATTTCTCTCAATTTGGGTCACACGGTTTGGAAAATTGTGCACCCTATTCTGGGATCCTAGAGCACCCTGAACAGTCTACTGCACAGTTTAGAAAACAATCCACCAACCATGTTGTTATCTCTATAAAATACTGCAAAAGTTTTTGTCACGAACCAACCCGGGTTGACCCTAAACTGGTCACCTGAGTCGGCCTGCGACAAGGCCTGAGAGGAATTCCCAATCCCATAGGGATGGGGACAAGCGCCAAGGGAATCAACAGAGTGATGATGGGAATGATTTCACCCAATATAAATAAATAGAGGCAGTGGAAAAAAAATAAGCCCAAATAAAATAAACTGAATAGAACAACTAAGCAAGAACTTAAAATCAAAACTAACTGGACCTGATGACCACTAAACACCATGTGACTCCATGGGTCACTCTCTAATCCCAAGACTCAACATCACCCATGGAAATTGAGATCAAACTGAAACCTGCACCTGATACTAAGAAAAAGAATGAATTATAGTCATGATTATTAAAACTCAGAAGGTGTGCCCAAGCAATCTATTCTCAAATGCATTTCCTTTAAACAAAAGAATCATCAATTCCAAGTTTTAACTAAAATATATAAAAGTAAGGATTTATATATGTTACTCAAAAGAAAATTACGAGTCATTTCCATTATTCATTTCTCAAAACCCAAATCAATCTTTTAGTGAGACATTAGCATTTTCAAAGGGAAAGTGATGTTTACATTTTCAATTATCACAAAGAGAATAAAACAATTTTATTTGAAAAAAAAATTCATAAGCCACATTAAAACTACACATCACTTTTTAGTAAGAAAACATTAAACATGAAAACACTATAGTAGTTTCACTACAAGTTAAAGGGAATGAATTTATACATACAAGTAACACACTCAATACTCAAACACTAAGAACAAGTATACATAGGTGAACCCAGGAGATCGAGAATAATCCATAATACACCAATACATGAGAATTCATCCTCATTCACATGTCACACATGATGAAATCAAAACGTTCAAAATGCTCAGCCACCCTTTCACAGCCAGGCCGAGGGAAAATCCCATAGCAATGAACCCAAACATATCTGCCTACTATGGGCCACTGGTCAGTACCATAACCTATAAGTGCGGAAATCATTCTCATAATATTCTCTTAATATGCCAAGTTTCAATGTATCATGTATTTAAAAAAGGTTATGGGCCTACCGATGCCATCCGATCATCCAATCATAGTATATAAAAAAATAAATCACAATAGGCAACACCCAGAGTCACCCCAAGGAATATATCCCTCGCCTATCTACCATTTATCACAGGGTAGTCCTACACGGTGGACTCCCATAATATACAACACAACTAAAGAGAGGGTATCACAGTAAAGGAGAGTTTTATAGAGATAACTAGCTTTACAAAAGTGCCAACCGGGTCTCACGTGATTTTTTTCTCATGCCAAACCATTTCTTAAAGAATCGCATGCACACCATTTTGGAAACCAGGAACGCACTTGGAAAACCATTTAAGAAACCCAATTCACCACTTTAAATCTAATGCACATTTATGAGGGCCAATGGGGAATTTCCAAAAATACTAATAAGCGCATTTATTAAAACATTTTCTTGAAATTCAAATACACAGAGGTTATTACTTTATTTCACAATAAGCAATTATTCTAAAAACCATAAATTACAAAAAAACATTAAATAATGGTTTGAAATGAAAGAAACAAATAATTATTTAATTTAAATGAGAATTCATATGGAAACCTACCTCAAAAAGGAATCGGACCAAGATGAAAAACTCGGCACCCGACGCCTTTGACGAAGACCGCCCTGTAATTGCACACACATACACTCCTATATATATACCCCTTAATCCAATAAAAATATTCCCCATGCCATGAGGGAATATGTGCAAGGAGGATTTATAAATATATAGGTATACATACCTATGTATGTGTGTGTGACCCTTCAAGGAGACACTGAACAATCTAATTAACCCAAAAGAGAATCGAAGATTACTAAAAACTCTAAATAAAAATTGAAACAATAAAAATGGGTGGAAGCAGTCAACCAAATCCATGGGCCAAGCCCCTTTATAAAACCTTACATAAACCAAGATTATTTTGAAAAGATGACTTTCACCACTCAAAATCATCTACAATTGATATAATAAAAATACAAATCAAGTTCACATATTAAGTATTTCACTTTCCATCAAAAACTCTTTCAAAAATCATTTTCACCTTAAGTTCCCTTAAAACAAGTTTTGCGCCCAGAAAAAAACCCTCAAAAATAGTCTCATGAAATTCCACACCAAGACACTCACACAAAACATAACCAATTTTCAATACAAAATCCAAACCCAATACACGAGCATATCAAACCCTTTAAAACATATTTCTCATCACTCAAACAATATAATAGGCCATTTACACATTTTATAAAAACCCTTTAGAAAAGAAAAACAAGATTTTACACCTAAATTACAGACACTTCCCAACCAATTCCCCAGAAATCCCATTTTAATAATTAAACAAATCTAAAATTCATATGTAAAAATACACGACAAGGCGTACATGCCAAAACTACTCCCTTTTTCAATAAAAACTCATTTTAAACCAAAACACACATCAAGTTCCATTGAAAATATAATTTGAACATTGTAAATAAGGCATAAAACACTTTTTAAGAAACATTATAATAAAATATCACAACACATAGTCATTTATTTTGAAAAAACTTATTTACATTCCATAAACATGTTAAAACACTACCAATTCACACTTTGCAAGACCCAAATAACATTTATAACACATTAAAATTTACTAAACAATTAAGAGGGTAAAAAATCAACCTAAAACAATGGTTAATGAACTGGAATGGACTGAATAACTTTACCTTTGACAGATGATGATGAAACATGCCCGAGGAAGACCCAGAAGACCCGTTGCGCACCCTAAAAAGGAAGAAATAATCAAAAACCATTCAACCCATGACCTGGGGTTTAGCCAAGAAAAAAATAGAATGAAATTACCTATCAAAGGGGTGACAATGAGGTCCTGCAAGGAGAGGAGGTTGTCGGAGGTAGAGGCCACGGAGAGGGAGGTTCTCCGAGAGGGGGGAGTGAGGTCAGTGCTCTGGGAGGGAGGGGGTCGGCATCACGAGGCAAGGGGTAATGGGAGGGGGATGGCCACGTCAAGCATAGAAAGGTGGAGGGGAAGGGTAGGCCGAGCAGTAGGAGGGAATGGAAGAGTTAGATTGGGTTTTTTTCTTAATTTAATTAATTCTACTTTAATCTTAATTCAATTGATTTTATTAAAAAAAGAAAAGAAAACTCAAAAATTAGTAAAATTTAATTGAAACTCAAGAATAAATAAAATAACTGCGAATGTTGGGTTGGGGTGTGAAAATTCTCCCCACCATGACACTTTTTCCCCCAGAAAGTCCTAGGAGATTCAGTTGATCAAAACCAAAGCAAATATGACCTAAAAACTCAAAGACCAAATAACCAACACTCGCTTTTTTTCAGAGCCTGAAACTACGGATTCTCAAAAAGAAACTATGAGGCCATCCTCAAAATAAGTCACACATCCAAGGAAGATATCACATAGGACCATAGAAATTGAACAAACAATAAATAGATTACAAAGAATAGACTCACTCTTTTCTAAAGATAACCCAACAAGGAACACCCCAACCACTAACACAAAAAACCATCTAAGAAAATAGTTGTGTCCTGTTCAGGATCTCTGCAAGCATCCATTACATGACCCACTATTCAAGTCAACCAACAACTATAATCGGGGTCGGGTGGAGCAGAAACAAGGAAGTGCTCCATTAAGAACACCTGAAATTTGGGTTCATCAAGAATTCATCCCATGGTGCTCTCCCCACCATATTAAGATTTTAGAAGAACATTGATTTCACAAGCTAGAGTAACTCTTGAATCGTAATGAAGTCCAGAAAAATCAAAAGAAACAAAACATGGGACAACAAACACCACCATTCTATATTAGCAACATTAAAAACACTAAAAATACATTATCATTAAAATAAAGTTCTAAAAGTACATGAAACATCTTTCTTCAGACCCAAAAAGGAGACAACACTATAGATTACATAAATTATAGTAACAAAAGCATTCACAACAAAAGAAGCTTATGATTGAGCTTGCGCCAGCGCTGCATTCATTCAACTGAGCTAGACGGTTTTCCAAAGAAGTGGATCTAGCCTCATGTCACTTCCTAGAACCACCCTGGAAAAACATTTGCAAATAACCTAAATGGACACAGGTATTACAGATCTTAGGAACTTCGTGACATGAAAACATCTTATGCCATGGCTTCCCACACTAAAAACAAAACCATTATTTCCTCTCGAATGAATAGAGTGAGGTGGAAAACAACAGCCTTTATGTGCCTCTTATCAACTAGCTAGACGCTACTAAATCGGCTTCGACTTGAATAGCCTACCTCATGACTTCTTCATAATCATCAGGTAATGAAGGCACAGCTATGAGGAATTCTAATCGGAGACCCCTCTCAAAGAATTGGGCTTTCAAAAATTCATCCCCAGCAAGGTTTGGGAGATACAGCACTAGCTCAGCAAAGCTCTTAGAATACTCCAACACCATTGAATTGTCATGCTCGAGACCATGCAACCTAGAACCCATCAGTATCTTCACGTCATCGGGGAAATATTGTTAGATGAACAAGGCTTTAAAGAATTCCCAAGAGTAATTTTTCTATGGTTCGGCCTAAAGAATGGATTTCTACCATTCTTAACTTAGGCTTTCCAACATGAATGTGGCAAGATCCAACTTGATAGGTTTAAAATATTCATGCCAAATAAAGATCACCTCGATGTTTCGCAGCCATTCCTCAGCTTTCCCTGGTTCCAGCAGCCCAAGAAAATGTTGAGGGTTTGACTCTCGGAACCTCTAGAAAAACTCTTGATATTGAGAACCACCAGGCTCCATATCCAAAATGGACAAACCAAATGTCTAAAACACGGCTTTATCAAATAAAAGGCATTTGGTGAGAGAACTACCTACAGATGCTTCTCAAAATCCCTTAGAACTCAGTGGGGATGAAACCTGAAAACAGAGAGCACAAAACCAAATCAAAACATATCACAAATCAAAATTCCACATCTCATTTTCAAATCAACTACCCAAACTCAAAACAATATTTCAATCACACATCCAACACACCAAATCCAAAGTCAAAAAAGAAAATCACCAAAAACAAAAAGGCAATCACACACTCACACCTTTTTAAAGCATTGAAATCATTTCTTTAAGAACATTTTTAGAAATATAACAAGCCTTACGAACCAATAACCCACTATTGGAATTCACTTTAGGATAACATATATACACTCTTTTTATATCTCAAGAACTCACCCATACATACCAATAACCATCCACTCACCACATACATACATCCATATGCATATATGTGAGCACTCTTAGGAATACCAAGAGTCGGATAAAAGAAACATTGTCACTTTCAAAACAACTTTAAAAATACCTCAACCAATTCTAATACCATGCATCATCGTCAAAGAAAAACATTTTCAAATTCCATATTCTCTTTCCAATTTCACATTTCAAAAAAACTTTCAAAAACCTCCAAAACATTCTCCAAAATACCCCCCATTTTCAAACAACCCATTTCACTCTCAAAAGATTCAAAGTTTTTGTTTTGGAAATCCCATTTTTAACCATCCAATCATCATTTTTTTAAACCAAACATCATTTAAAAATCAAAACAAGACACCCCAAAACCATCCTAGCCAAAATTAAGTACAATATAAAGAAACCTACCATTCAACAGGTCAAAAATATCAAAATCACAAAAGGATCCAAAACAATATACCAAGGGGAACTAGTTTCAATAGGTTACTTGGCCATATGGTTGGCGTCCATATGCCAATCAAACCACCGTCACAGAGAGTCTTTTGGGACCACATACCCGGCTCCACGTAGATTGCTAGGCCCTGTGAGATCACTGAGACAATTGGTCCAACTATCATTTCATTACCCCAAATACCAAGAAACCCACAAGAACCAAATAAAGCAAGAAAACCCGTATTTCCTTGGTAACTCAAGGTTCGGCCCAGAAAGTGTTGGCCAGACACTCCCCAAAACCTACACCCCAAGATTCAGCAGTCCTACTCCAACAACCTTGACAACCAAAATAACAAAGGGAGCTATGAAAGTTGGGTCTTATAAAGAACCTATGCCTCTAATACCATTTTGTCATGAACCAACCCAAGTCGACCCTGAACCGGTCACCTGAGTCAGCCGGTGAAAAGGCTTGAGCAGCATTCCTGATCTTTACGAACTGGCGAAAACTGTCAATGGAATCAACAGATTGATAATAGGAATTATTTCTACCAATATAAATAAACAAAAGCAGCAGAATAAAATAATAAATTCTCCCAAAAAAATAAACTGAACAGAACAATTGATCAAGAACATAAAATCAAAACTAACTGGACCTAATGACCACTAAACTCCATGTGACCTCATGGTTCACTCTCCGATACCAAGACTCAACATCTCCCATGGAAATTGAGATCAAATTGAAACCTACACCTAAGACTAAGAAAAATAATGAAGTATAGGCGTGAGTATTAAAACTCAGTAGTTGTGCCCAAGTAATCTATTCCCAAATGCATTTCCTTTAAACAAAAGAATCATTAATTTCAGGTTTAAAATAAAATATAAAAAAGTAAGTCTTTTTACATGTTAATCAAAAGCAAAGGACGAGTCATTTCCATTATTCATTTCTCAAAACCTAAGTCAATATTTTAGTGAGACATTAGAATTTTCAAAGGGAAAGTAATGTTTACATTTTCAATTCGCACAAAGAGAATAAAACACTTTTCTTTGAAAAAAAATGTTTTCATAATCCACATTAAAACTACACATCCCTTTCTAGTAAGAAAACATTACACATGAAAATGCTACAGTAGTTTCACTACAAGAGAAATGGAAAGAATTTATACATACAAGTAACACACTCAACACTCAAGCACTAAGAACGAGTAGACTAGGTGAACCCAAGAGATCAAGAATAATCCAGAATAATCCAATACATGAGACCTCATCCTTGATGAAATTTTACAAATGATGAAATCAAAACTCTCGGCCATCCATTCATAAGCAGGTCGAGGGAAAATACCATATCAACGAACCCAAACATATCTGCCTACTATGGGCCACTGGTGTAACACCCGAGATTTTTATGAGTAATATTTTGTTTTTATATATCATCAAAGGAATATTTCACTACATACTAGCTTGGCTTACTTTACACGCAATCGCGACCTTCCTCGATAGCTTGCGTTGTACACAATACCGAGTTTCACTAAACGACGATATGTTATTAAAATATTATTTAAAATAGCCGTTATGAATAGTAATAACCACTTTTTGAAATTTTATCTTTCAAAATGGACTTCATTTTTGGATTCGGAATACCGAAATTAGCCTAGGGTGAAATTTTGGTATTTTTCTGAAAACTTTCAATTTTTGATGAATAGTGAAACCACTAAGTGGTAGGTTAAAAACTGAATTTTGCATAAAACTTAATTTTACCGCTTCTGTGAATGGAATTTCAAAAATCTTACAGACACGGTTGATATCGGTAAGTAAAATGTGGTTCAATGAGATAAAAATAATTTTTTGGTGAATAGTAACTTTTTACTTTTTTTACCGCGGTTAATAGTAAATAGGGTAACTAAGGGTAAATATGATATTACTATTACCCTAACACATGTCCTAATTCTATTGGATAAGTGTAATTCGACCAAAAACAACCTTATGAATATAATATGACCATTTAGGTCCACTTGGATTAGATTATGACATTTAATATTATTTTATTTAATGAATAGTTAAAATAGTTAAAATCAAAGTTTAATAACTAAAACATTTTTAATATGGGTTTATACATAAGATAAATTCGATTATAAATATTCATTAGAAAGCTAAAAAGATTTCCTAAATAATTATATTTTATTTATAATTTTTAGACTTTAAATAAATTAATTTATTTATGACACAACGATGATGCAGTAATTACCCTTTTAAGGAAATGTTAACATAATTGATGTTATAAATGCCCAAATAAATGTAATTTGAGACTTTTTATGAATTCCACTAATTTTCTAGGTTACTATTATATCTTAGTGTTGATTTAATCAACTTTTTTCGAACATATAATTCTGTTATGACTTTCACAAAAATCATATATCAAATAGTGTCAAAATTGACAAAAAATAGTTTTTAAATCAAATATTATATTATTAATTGTTATTTTATACCTAAAAATCTAAGGTTCAGCCAAATGACTTAGATAAGGATATATATATTAATAATAAACAACTTGGGGTTCTTTTGGCATGTTATAGTAAGTGTATTAACCATATAGTGTAAGAAAACAAAAAGACATGGTAAAAGTTAAATTATTTAACTTAGAGTTAAATCTAATTGATAAGGTTAAAATAATAACCTAAACTTGTCTAAATAATATTGGTTGATAGGATTTAGACCCATCTCCACTTTAACTTCGAAATAAGACCCTTTTGAACCATTATAAACCGATTTTTACTTTAATATAAAATAATATTTTGAGATATTCATAAGGTGCCCCTCTCCTCCCTTATAAAAGGGCACCTCCTCCCCCTCCTCCTCACGCCAATTTGAGCACCCAAGATCGGCAAACCCCTAACAAAATCCCTTCTCCACTTCCCTATAATAATCCTAGAGGTCCTGGTCTTCTTCAAAGACCAATCTTAGTTCCCTAAGTGGAGGATTCAAAGAGGCGTTTAAAAGAAGAGGTAATATCCATTACCGATCTTTTCAATTTCTTTCTTCTTCAACTTCTTCTTATTTAGTTGTTTAATGATAAAGTAATAACATCAGTATTACTTACATACTGATATGTTATTATAAATATTAAACAACCCTAATTCACCTTCTATCCATCCTACGGAAAAATGAAATCACCGCGCGTGCGTACGTACGGAATATCGTCTCCACGCCGTGGTGTAATCTATTTTCCACCACCACCTTACTTGGATGGGTATAATGGTGTAAATAATGACTATATATGACTATTAAAAAGTGATATTGATTCTGAAATAGTATACATACACTACAATACAATTCCATGATCATAGGAACGATATCATCACTCGTGCGTACGTACGGAATACCGTCTCCACGATGTGATGCGACTCGTTCTACATGATCATAATTACATAGTAATTATATAAATGAATTGAATGAATAAATATGATATATGTTACACTAATACCATTCTGGATATAAGGTATCTATAACCTTGAAAGAATAATAAGAATTAATCGGCAAAACATGCATAAGAACAAAAAGCAATAAAGACCCGAGTAACAAGTAACAATGAAATATTACTAATAAGAAGCTAAGAATATGACCATATATGATATCATATCAATATGTATGATTCTGTAATAAGTCAATAAAATTATTTAAACCATTATACAGTAGCTTCGGACACGTACAAAGCAAATTGGACCTAAGGTAAGGGGAAATATCACAATCTCATTTTTATCCGAGATTGTTTATACTTTGGTATTTACTGGGGTGTATTTTATCATCCACATCCATGTTCCCTCAATATGTAATATTGTTTCCATCCACTTACAATAGTTTAAATCCAATTTTACCCTTCGGTGAGTTTTTAGTAAAGAATATGAAAGGAATCTTTTGTCATTTTTTCGTACGAGGTACTTTTTGACTTTTCCGACAAAAGTACGAAGAATGTTTTTTTAACTTATACGGCATGAATGGAATTTTAAAACATTATTTCAAAGAAGCTTCCTTTACAAGTTTTCAAGTTTATTTTTAATCAACTTCTTTTAGTTTATAATTGATGACATGTTAAGAAAAGAAAAGTGTTTTTGAAGAAGAAAGGATATTTTCCTCAAGAATGGAGTTCAAGTGTTTTATCAAAATTATTTTCCATCTAAGATAATAAAGGGTTCTGTTTTTATCCCTATTATTACATTGATTTGATTATTTTGTGAGGGAATTATTTTTATGAAGTCATTTACCTTATATGATTTGTTTTATGATGTCATGATGTTTCAAGAATCCCATTTTTGTTACATGTGTTATGCGATGATGTATGATTTATGATTATGTGGCACACATAAGAAAGGATTCATTATAAGATGGGTGGGACCTATATCTCCCTCCAATGCATTGGGTAAAGATTTATATCTCATGATATAGACATGGCTGGAAGGGAAGGTTATTTCGGTTCAGTGATACAGTACTGAAACGAGGAGTGAACTCGGTTCAGAAATGGACTTTGTCCGCTAAGATAGTCTTTGCAATGAGTCATGACTAACAAGAAATGATTTTTAATGATTATGTGTGCATCCCACAAAGTTTCGAGATTTATGTTATGATTATGGGGATCTCATTTTCACTTCTATGATTTATTCCATGTTAAGATATTATGATCTCTTTTGCAGGTTATGATTTTCAAAAAGATATGATATGATTTTTATTTCCTTTATTTGCCCTTGCTGAGCATTTGAGATCACCCTTTTTTGTATGTTTTCTTTTCCCCAGGTCAGGAAGATGGATATTAAGTAGAATATGCTAAGAGGGACCCTAGATATGATGAAATAAATGGGAGACACTGTAGAAGATTTATGAACCAGTTGTTTATGTTTCCCAGTTTCTAAAGACACTATACCTATACGGTTCTTTGTGGTTTTGGAATATGTTGTAATAAGTGTGCTTCAATTTTGAAGTATTAACAATGTATGTAAAGTATGGGTCGTTATAGTTGGTATCAGAGGAAAGGTATAGTCAACCTTTGGAAACTAGGATGCGAAAGCCTTCGTAAGAACCCTAAGGATAATTCTAAGCATAGAACACAATATTAGTGTTTTAGAAATGGCCATGAATACCCTAGGATAAGACCTTAAGTGTGAAATTTTATTCTTGATTATGTGGTTTTCCTATTATAATTAGTGTTGCTCACACTATTCTTCTTGGTTTTAGTCAATGGCTGGAACCCGGAGGAACCATGTTAATGCGGAATGCGACGGGCAATGCAATGATTGTCCCCCTGAGCAACCAAACGTTATGAGAGATGGAATGAAAAATCTTGTAGCCATGCTCACACAACTTTCTCAAGCTATAAATCATGCAGGATTTCCAAACGAGCAACGGAAGGAGCAACATTCTGTTTAATCCTTCATGAGACAGCGTCCACCTTCATTCAGCGGGTCTACTGATCCATTAGTTTCTGAACAATGGATTAGTACTACTGAAAAGATATTTTCAGTTCTTCAATGTTCTAAGCATGATAAAGTCATCTTAGCAGTGTATCGTTTGGAAGGTGATGCTGATCAATAGTGGAATCTTATTAAGAATACGAGGCAAAGGGATGAAATTGAGTCCATGGAATGGGACGAGTTCAAGAACTTATTTTTCAATAAGTACTTCCCTCTTATTCTCCGAACAAAGATGGAGAAAGAGTTTCTCGAACTGAAGAAAAAGGATGATGAATCTGTTGGTACCTATGAAGAAAATTTTACAAGACTTGCAAGGTACGCTTCTGGTATTATTATCCAACCTGAGAGTAAGATCGATCGATTATTTAGTGGCTTAAAACCAAGTCTTCGAAGGGCCTTAGCCATAAGGGACTTTAATAGCTACGAGGAAATCGTTCGATGTGCTCTCAAAGTTGAGATGGAGATTGGAGTAACCCATTAATCATATGGGTTTGATAAGAAGAGGAAAATGGAATTCAAAGGAAAATCTAAAGAGAACAATGAAAAGAAGATTAGCTTTCCCTTATGCTCAAAGTGTGGAAAGAAACGTGGAGGGAGTTGTCTTAAAGGGACAAGTAAATGTTTCAAATGTGGAAAGGAAGGTCATAGGGCATTTGAATGCCGTGATAATGGGAAGAATATGTCTAATGATGAAAACAAAGGAAGGGATACACAGAATGAACCTACTACACTTCAATGTTTCAAGTGCAAGGAGATAGGGCATTATGCCAATCAATGCCCAAATCCAAGGGTTGATGATGATGGTCAAAGTCAACAAACTCTTAAGGCTAAAGACAAAGGAAAGTCACATGCAATTTCTATTAGCGATGTGGAGTACGATAACGATGTGGTGAAAGGTACACTTACCATCTACTCTAAAGTAGAAAATGTTTTATTTGATTCTGGATCCACCCACTCTTTTATTTCTGAAAAAATTTCTAAGGGTATCACTGTATTACCTCAACAATTAGATGTTGAGTTAGCTGTGACAACAACTAATGGAACAACAGTCGCATCAAAAGTTTATAATTCTTCTCTGATTGAAGTTTGTGGGAAAGTGCTTCCTGCAAATCTTGTGATCCTTCCTATAGTGGAATTTGATGTGATTCTTGGCATGGATTGGCTTTCTCTACATGGAGCTCATATCAATTGCCAAAGAAGGGAAGTCACATTTCATATTCCAGATCAATATACGATCGTCTATCGATGCAAGGATGAATATAACCTTCCAGTGGAAATTCCTTCCATCTTATGGGTCTTGATTCCACTAAATGAAGGTTATTTATCTCAAATGGTTGGTGAGAAACTCATGATTAAGAATATTCCCATCGTACGGGAGTTTGATGATGTCTTTCCGGAGGAATTACCGGGTCTTCCACCAAATTGTGAAGTTGAGTTTTCAATAGAACTAGTACCGGGTGCTTTGCCTATTTCAAAGACACCTTATAGAATGGCCCCAATTGAGTTGCAGGAATTGAAGAAGCAACTCCAAGAGAATCTTGATAAGGGATTCATACGCCCTAGTGCGTCACCTTGGGGAGCACCTGTTCTATTTGTTAAGAAGAAAGATGGATCAATGAGACTCTGCATTGATTATCGAGAACTTAACAAGATCACTATCAAGAACAAATATCCTCTCCCACACATTGATGACTTATTTGACCAACTACGCGGAGCTCAATACTTTTCCAAGATTGATCTTCATTCAGGGTATCATCAATTAAGGGTCAAAAGGGAGGATATACCAAAGACGGCTTTCCGTACAAGGTATGGACACTATGAATTTATAGTGATGCCATTTGGTCTTACTAATGCCCCTGCTATCTTCATGGATCTAATGAATAGAGTCTTTAGAGACTATCTTGATCAATTTGTGGTAGTCTTTATAGACGATATTCTTGTCTATTCAAAGAGCAAGGAAGATCATGAAGATCACTTGAGAATTATATTGAAGACCCTGATAAAGGAGAAGCTTTATGCCAAATTTACCAAGTGTGAATTTTGGCTTCATAAAGTTGCATTTTTGGGTCACATAATCTCAAAAGAGGGGATATTTGTGGATCCAGCAAAAACAGAGGTTATCGAAAGATGGTCGATACCAACAACAGTAACTGAGATCCGAAGTTTTCTTGGTTTGGCTGGATATTATCGACGTTTTGTAAAATATTTTTCACGATTATCTAATCCACTCACCAAGTTGACTCGGAAAGGAGTTAAGTTTGTTTGGACAGAGGAATGTGAAGAGAATTTCAAGGAGTTGAAAAGAAGGTTATCCAGTGCACCTGTGCTCACACTGCCTTGTAGTGGAGAAAGGTTTGTGATCTACAGTGATGCATCCAAGAAGGGATTGGGGTGTGTTCTTATGCAAAATGATATGGTGATAGCTTATGCCTCACAACAGTTGAAAATCCATGAGAAAAATTACCCAACACATGATTTGGAGTTAGCTGTGGTAATCTTTGCATTAAAGATTTGGAGGCATTACCTTTATGGTGAAAGGTGTGATATTTATACTGATCATAAAAGTTTAAAGTATATTTTCACACAAAAGGAGCTGAATATGCGTCAAAGAAGATGGATAGAGCTGATTAAGGATTATGACTGCTCAATCCATTACCACCCTGGGAAAGCAAACAATGTGGCAGATGCATTAAGTTGACAAGACCATGCTAGTTTATCCATGATGAGGATCACAAAAGATCCAATATTTATGGATTTACAAAGGATGGATCTTGGAATTATAATGGAAGGGGGAAAATATTATCTTTCTCAAATGAATGTTCAACCATCTATACATGTGAAGATTAAAGAGGCACAGAAAGAAGATGTAGAGTTACAAAAGAAGGTGAGAAATGTTCCTGAATTCAACCTTGATTGTGATGGGATAATAAAGTTCAGGAATCGGGTTTGTGTTCCTCCCATCCCCGAATTAAAAAAAGAGCTGCTGGATGAGGCTCATAGTTCTTCATTCTCTATTCATCCTGGAAGCACGAAGATGTATAGGGACCTGAAAGAGTACTTCTGGTGGGATGTCATGAAAAGAGATGTTGCTGAATATGTCTCTCGATGCTTGGTTTGTCAACAAGTTAAAGCTGAGAGACAGAAGTCTAAGGGGATGTTACAACCATTACCCATACCCGAATGGAAATGGGAAAAATCACTATGGACTTTGTCACAGGACTTCCTAAAACATCCAAAGGCAATAATGCTATCTGGGTCATAGTTGATCGTCTTACAAAGTCTGCACACTTCATTGCTATTAGAGAGGATTTCTCTCTAGATCAGCTTGCCAGGATATATGTAAAGTGGTAAGATTGCATGGAGTACCACTTTCTATTATATCTGATCGGGATCCGAGATTTACCTCGAAGTTCTGGCGAAGTCTTCAGCATACTCTGGATACAGAGTTGAGTTTCAGCACTGCTTATCATCCTCAGACAGACGGTCAGTCTGAGAGAACAATTCAAACCCTAGAAGATATGTTGAGAGCTTGCTCTATGGATTTCAAAGAAGGTTGGGATCAACACCTACCTTTGGTGGAATTTTCTTATAATAATAGCTTTCACTCCAGTATTCAGATGGCTCCTTATGAAGCTCTCTATGGAAAGAAATGCAGGACTCCAACTTGCTGGGATGAAGTTGGGGAAAGAAAGCTATTAGGACCTGATCTCGTTGATGAAATGGCAGAAAAGGTCAGATCTATTCAACAACACATAAGAGCAGCTCAGAGTCGACAGAAAAGTTATGCCGACAACCGAAGAAAAGACCTAGAGTTTGAAGTGGGTGATAAAGTGTTCTTACGAATATCTCCCTGGAAGAAGGTTATGAGATTTGGAAAGAAGGGGAAGTTGAGCCCTAGATATATCGGTCCTTTCGAAATACTGGATCGTGTTGGAAAGGTAGCTTACCGATTGGCGCTTCCACCGAATCTCTCTCAAGTTCACGATGTGTTCCATGTATCTCTCCTGAGAAAGTACATACCTGATCCTTCACATGTACTCAGCTCAGAAGTTGTACCGCTGGAGCAAGATCTTTCTTATGAAGAACAACCGATAGAGATTATGGATCGTAGCGAAAAAGTCCTACGAAACAAGACCACTCGATTGGTGAAAGTTTTATGGAGGAACCACCAACTTGAAGAAGCTACATGGGAGCTTGAGGATATGATGAGGGAGAAGTATCCTCATCTGTTTATTACAAAGTGACGAATTTCGAGGGCGAAATTCTTTTTAAGGGGGGTAGAATGTAACACCCGAGATTTTTATGAGTAATATTTTGTTTTTATATATCATCAAAGGAATCTTTCACTACATACTAGCTTGGCTTACTTTACACGCAATCGCGACCTTCCTCGATAGCTTGCGTTGTACGCAATACCGAGTTTCACTAAACGACGATATGCTATTAAAATATTATTTAAAATAGCCATTATGAATAGTAATAACCACTTTTTGAAATTTTATCTTTCAAAATGGACTTCATTTTTGGATTTGGAATACCGAAATTAGCCTAGGGTGAAATTTTGGTATTTTTCTGAAAACTTTCAATTTTTGATGAATAGTGAAACCACTAAGTGGTAGGTTAAAAACTGAATTTTGCATAAAACTTAATTTTACCACTTCTGTAAATGGAATTTCAAAAATCCGACAGACACAGTTGATATCAGTAAGTAAAATTTGGTTCAATGAGATAAAAATAATTTTTTGGTGAATAGTAACTTTTTACTTTTTTTACCGCGGTTAATAGTAAATAGGGTAACTAAGGGTAAATATGATATTACTATTACCCTAACACATGTACTAATTATATTGGATAAGTGTAATTCGACCAAAAACAACCTTATTAATATAATATGACCATTTAGGTCCACTTGGATTAGATTATGACATTTAATATTAGTTTATTTAATGAATAGTTAAAATAGTTAAAATCAAAGTTTAATAACTAAAACATTTTTAATATGGGTTTATACATAAGATAAATTCGATTATAAGTATTCATTAGAAAGCTAAAAAGATTTCATACATAATTATATTTTATTTATAATTTTTAGACTTTAAATAAATTAATTTATTTATGACACAACGATGATGCAGTAATTACCTTTTTAAGGAAATGTTAACATAATTGATGTTATAAATGCCCAAATAAATGTAATTTGAGACTTTTTATGAATTACACTAATTTTATAGGTTACTATGATATATTATCATTGATTTAATCAACTTGGTTCGAACATATAATTCTGTTATGACTTTCAAAAAAATCATATATCAAATAGTGTCAAAATTGACACAAAATAGTTTTTAAATCAAATATTATATTATTAATTGTTATTTTATACCTAAAAATCTAAGGTTCGGCCAAATGACTTATATAAGGATATATGTATTAATAATAAACAACTTGGGGTTCGTTTGGCATGTTATAGTAAGTGTATTAACCATATAGTGTAAGAAAACAAAAAGACACGGTAAAAGTTAAATTATTTAACTTAGAGTTAAATCTAATTGATAAGGTTAAAATAATAACCTAAACTTGTCTAAATACTATTGGTTGATAGTATTTTGACCCATCCCTACTTTAACTTCAAAATAAGACCCTTTGGAACCATTATAAACCTATTTTTGACTCTAATAGAAAATAATATTTTGAGATATTCCTAAGGTGCCCCTCTCCTCCCTTATAAAAGGGCACCTCCTCCCCCTCCTCCTCACACCAATTTGAGCACCCAAGCTCGGCAAACCCCTTCCAAAATCCCTTCTCCACTTCCCTAGAATAATCCTAGAGGTCCTGGTCTTCTTCAAAGACCAATCTTAGTTCCCTAAGTGGAGGATTCAAAGAGGCGTTTAAAAGAAGAGGTAATATCCATTACCGATCTTTTCAATTTCTTTCTTCTTCAACTTCTTCTTCTTTAGTTGTTTCATGATAAAGTAATAACATCAGTATTACTTACATACTGATATGTTATTATAAATATGAAACAACCCTAATTCACCTTCTATCCATCCTACGGAAAAATGAAATCAACGCGCGTGCGTACGTACGGAATACCGTCTCCACGCCATGGTGTAATCTATTTTCCACCACCACCTTACTTGGATGGGTATAATGGTGTAAATAATGACTATATATGACTATTAAAAAGTGATATTGATTCTGAAATAGTATACATACACTCCAATACAATTCCATGATCATAGGAACGATATCATCACTCGTGCGTACGTACGGAATACCGTCTCCACGATGTGATGCAACTCATTCTACATGATCATCATTACATAGTAATTATATAAATGAATTGAATGAATAAATATGATATATGTTACACTAATACCATTCTGGATATAAGGTATCTATAACCTTAAAAGAAGAATAAGAATTTATTCGGCAAAACATGCATAAGAACAAAAGGCAATAAAGACCCGAGTAATAAGTAACAGTGAAATATTACTAATAAGAAGCTAAGAATATTACCATATATGATATCATATCAATATGTATGATTATGTAATAAGTCAATAACATTATTTAAACCATTATACAGGAGCTTCGGACACGTACAAAGCAAATCGGACCTAAGGTAAGGGGAAATATCACAATCTCATTTTTATCCGAGATTGTTTATACTTTGGTATTTACTGGGGTGTATTTTATCATCCACATCCATGTTCCCTCAATATGTAATATTGTTTCCATCCACTTACAATAGTTTAAATCCAATTTTACCCTTCGGTGAGTTTTTAGTAAAGAATATGAAAGGGATATTTTGTCGTTTTTTCGTACGAGGTACTTTTTGACTTTTCCGAAAAAAGTACGAAGAATGTTTTTTTTAACTTATACGGCATGAATGGATTTTTAAAACATTATTTTCAAGAAGCTTCATTTACAAGTTTTCAATTTTATTTTTAATCAACTTCTTTTAGTTTATAATTGTATGACATGTTAAGAAAAGAAAAGTGTTTTTGAAGAAGAAAGGATATTTTCCTCAAGAATGGAGTTCAAGTGTTTTATCAAAATTATTTTCCATCTAAGATAATAAAGGGTTCTGTTTTTATCCCTATTATTACATTGATTTGATTATGTTGTGAGGGAATTATTTTTATGAAGTCATTTACCTTATATGATTTGTTTTATGATGTCATGATGTTTCAAGAATCCCATTTTTGTTACATGTGTTATGCGATGATGTATGATTTATGATTATGTGGCACACATAAGAAAGGATTCATTATAAGATGGGTGGGACCTATATCTCCCTCCAATGCATTGGGTAAAGATTTATATCTAATGAGATAGACATGGCTGGAATGGAAGGTTATTTCGGTTCAGTGATACAGGACTGAAACGAGGAGTGAACTCGGTTCAGAAATGGACTTTGTCCGCTAAGATAGTCTTGGCAATGAGTCATGACTAACAAGAAATGATTTTACATGATTATGTGTGCATGCCAAAAAGTTTCAAGATTTATGTTATGATTATGGGGATCTCATTTTCAATTCTATGATTTATTCCATGTTAAGATATTATGATCTCTTTTGCAGGTTATGATTTTCAAAAAGATATGATATGATTTTTATTTCCTTTATTTTCCCTTGCTGAGCATTTGAGCTCACCCTTTTTTGTATGTTTTATTTTCCCCAGGTCAGGAAGATGGATATTAAGTAGAATATGCTAAGAGGGACCCTAGATATGATGAAATAAATGGGAGACACTGTAGAAGATTTATGAACCAGTTGTTTATGTTTCCCAGTTTCTAAAGACACTATACCTATACGGTCCTTTGTGGTTTTGGCATATGTTGTAATAAGTGTGCTTCAATTTTGAAGTATTAACAATGTATGTAAAGTATGGGTCGTTATAACTGGTCAGTACCATAACCTACCAGTGCGGCAATCATTCTCAAAATATTCTTTCAATATGCTAGGTTCCTATGTCTCATGTATTTAAAAAAGGGGTGGGCCTACTGATGACAGCTGAGAATCTAATCACAGTATATATAATAATAAAGCACAATAGGAAACACCCCGAGTCACCCCAAGGAATATGTCCCTCTCCTTTCTACCATTAATCATATGGGTGTCCAACATGGTGGACTCCCATAATATAAAACACAACAAAAGAGAGGGGACCACTTCCAAGGAGATATTTATAGAGACAAAAATCTTTACAAAAGTGCCAACCAGGCCTCACACATTTTTTTTCTCATGCCAAACCATTTCTTAAAGAATCGCACGCACACCATTTTGGAAACTAGGAATGCACATGGAAACCCATTTAAAAAAAAGTTCCCCACTTTAAATCCTAATCACATTTATGAGGTCCAAAGGGGCATTTCCATAAACACTAATAAGCGCATTTTTTTAAAATAGTTTCTTGAAATTCAAATATAGAGAGGGTATTACTTTATTTCACAATAAGAAATTATTCCAAAACCCATAAATTTCTAACTAACATTAAATAAAGGTGTGAATCTTAAGAAACAAATAATTATTTAATTAAAATAAGAATTCATAGGGAAACCTACCTCAAAAAGGGAGCGGACCAAGACGAACAACTCGAAACCCGACGCCTTTGATGAAGACCATCCCATAATTGGGCACACATACACTCCTATATATATACCCCTTAATCCAATACACATATTCCCTATTCTATGAGGGAATATGTGCAATGGGTATTTATATATATATAGGTATACGTACCTATGTATGTGTGTGAAACACTTCGAGGAGACACTGAACCATCTAATTAACCCAAAAGAGAATCAAAGATTACCAAAAACTCTAAATAAAAATTGAAATAATAAAAATGGGTGGAAGCAATCAACCAAATCCATGGTCCAAGCCCCTTTGTAAAACCTTAAATAAACCAAGATTATTTTGAAAACATGACTTTCACCACTCAAAACCATCTACAGTTGGTATAAAAAAATACAAATCAAGTTCACATATTAAATATTTCACATTCCTTCAAAAACTCTTTCCAAAATCATCCACACCTTAAGTGACCTTAAAACAAGGTTCGCGCCCACAAAACAACACTCCAAAACATTCTCATAAAACACCACACCAAGACACTCTCACAAAACATAACCAATTTTCGATACAAAATCTGAACCTAATACACGAGCATGTCAAACCCTACAAAAACGTATTTCACGTCACTTAATAAATATAATAAACCATTTAAACATTTTATAAAAACCCATTTAAGAAGAAAAACAATATTTTAAACCTAAAGTATACACACTTTACCAAACAATTCCCCAGAAATACCATTTTAATAACTAAACTAATCTAAAATTCATATGTTAAAATTCACGACAAGGCATACATGCCAAAACTACTCCCTTCTTCAATAAAAACACATTTTGAACCAAAACTCACCTCAAGTTCCATTGAAAATATAATTTGAACATTTTAAATAAGGCATAAAATACTTTTCAGGAAACATTACAATACAATATCACAAAACATATTCATTTATTTTGCAAAAAATCATTTCCAACCCATAAACATGTTAAAACACTACCAATTCACACTTCGCACTACCCAAATAACATTTATAACACATTAAAATCAACTAAACAATTAAGAGGGTAAAATAAATCAACCTAAAACAACAGAGGATGAACTATAATGGACTGAAGTGCTTCGCCTTCAGTGTTGGATGACGAAACCTGCATGAGGAAGACCCAGAAGACCCGCAGCGTGCCCTAAAAAGGAAGAAATCATCAAAAATCGGTCAACCCATGACCTAGGGTTCGGTCGATAAAAACATTTAAGGAAATTACCTGTCAAAGGAGGTGAAATCAAGGTAAGACAAATAGAGGAGGTTACCGGAGGTAGAGGCCATAGAGAGGGAGGTTCGCCGGGAGGAGTGAGAAAGGTCAGCGATCCAGGAGGGAGGGGGTCGACGTCACGAGGCAAGGAGGAATGGGAGGGGGTCGGCCACGTCTAGCATGGAAAGGGGGAGGGGAAGGGTTGGTCGTGCGGTAGGGGGAAAGGGGAAGGGTTAGATTAATTTTTTTTCTTAATTTAATTAATTCTATTTTAATTTTAATTCAATTAATTTAATTAAAAAGATAAAAGAAAAATCAAAATTCAATAATATTTAATTAAAACTCAAGAATAAATAAAATAATCACGAATGTCAGGCCAGGGTGTGACTATTTTCTTACTATTTCCATAATGTTTGGAAAAATATGGGCCTCAACCTTGTGACATGCTCTGGATTTCAAAAAACTGGAAATTTCAAGGGAAAACACACATAAGAGAAGAAAAATAAATAGGAACTCAAAAATAAATAAAATAATAGAATAGTGATGGGTTAGGGTGTGATAATCCTCCCCACCCTGACCCTATTTTTTCAACATAAAGTCCCAAGAATCTTGGTGGAACAAAACAACCACAAGTATGGTCTATGACTCAATTTGAGGTCAGAAAGCTTGAATATCAAAGAACTAACACTCACACTTTCTCAAAACCTGAAACTATAAAATCCCAAAAGAAGATATAGGGCCATCCTAAGAAAAATATCGATAATCTAAGGAAGACATCACATATGACCATGGAACTTGAACAAATAGAAAATATAAAATGAAGAAGAGACTCACTCTTTTCTAAAAACAACCCAATAAATAACACCCCAACCCCTGTCATAGAAACCATCAAAGAAACTCATCAAGGTCTATTCAGGATCTCTATAGGCACTCTTCACAAGAACCACTATCCAAGACAACCAAATACTATAATGAGGATTGGGTTGGGGAGGAAATAATAATTTTCTCCATTAAGAACACCTGAATGAAGGTTCATCATAAGTTCATCCAATTATAGACTCCCCTATATTTTAGGAATGTAGTTAAACATTTATTTTCCAAGACAGAATAACACTTTAATCCAAACAAAACGTAAAAATCTAGGGATACAATGCACACAAAAATTAATTCCACCATCCCACAATGATAATATTCAAAAAATTTCCAAAAAGGAACTTATATTAAGAACATAATTCCCAAAATGGGAACTAATTCTCATAAAAAATACTCACAAAATGATGACAAACCTAAACACCGAAACCAATATAGAAAACATTTACAACAAAAGAAACATTAAACAGAACCCAAATCAAAACCCTACTCCAATAAATGGGCTTGGGGGGACTTTTTAATGGGTGTAACCAGATCAAAATATCATCATAGAAATACCCCATCACTCGATTAATTTTATGAATAATAGTTCACACTTGCACACATATACAATCCTATATATATATCCCTTAATCCAATTTACATCTTCCCCTCTGCATGAGGGAATGTGTAAAAGGAGGATATATGAATATATATGCACATATGTAACTTTGTAAATGTGTTAAAGGATTTAAGGGGGTGCAATACATTCTAACTAGCGAAGAGGAAACTAAAAAATCATAAAAAGAACCTAAATAAAATTAGAAAAATTAAAATGGGTGGAATAATGCCTACTCAAATAGTTATGAGTGAATCAAAATGGACTGAACCCCTTTTCCTTTGATAGTGGATGCTGAAATATTCTTGAATCTAACCCAATAAATCCATCCTATTACCTAAAAAGATACATAAAAAATCAACCTATTAGGAACCCTTGGGTTTGGCCGAAACAAGTGGGTTGATGTAGATAAATCAAATTAGTTGGAATGAAATTAGAAGGGAAGCAGACACCTTAAGTTTATGTCTTGACTAGGAAACCCAAATAAATTCAACAAAAAATCTATTTGAAAGGGGTTTCCTAGAGGGTGGGGGGTAAACATGCTAGAGAGGATTGGGCGGGGGGTCTTTCATGAGTAAGGGGTGAGGTTGGGTTAGAAAAGGTTTTATTTTAATTTATTTTAAATTCTTATTAATTTTTTTAGTAAATAGAAACGGTGTATTTTTTGGGTCACACGGTTTGGAAAACCATGCACAAAACATGGAATATCTACTAGGATCATAGGGAACCCTGCATAGGCTGGCCACATAGTTTGGAAAACCATGAAATAATCATTCAGTCAACTCAATCAAAAATTATATAAGTTGTCACACAGTTACTGTAAAAATTGGAAAACCATGTATCTTAACCATGTGACATTATCTGTATTCCCAAAAACACCCAATTTAAAGAAAAAATACATGTAAGAGAAGTGAAATAAATAGTAACTCAAAAATAATAAAAAAAATTAATATTGTCTTATCAAGTTGTGATATATCAGCTATTGAAACATCCCTATTGTGTAAATTAATATAATGTTACTCATTATTGGAGTAGTGACAACCTTAGCAGTGGCCAATGGTGAGTCAACAGTGGTTGACTGTAAATAAGTAGAAGAGGAATATAGAGGATACGAATGAATGTTTGAAGATAATAAATTAATTATTCTAGAATAAATGAATGTCTCTATAGATGGAATCATGGTGACATGCCCCTAGCCTCGATGAGTAGGCTTGATAAGGAACAAGCACTTGGAATAAGGCTCAGTGATCTCTGGAAGAATCTTAATTGGGTGAGCAGCTGCCAAATGGGTGGAAGGAGTGAGCATGGAACTAGTGGCTGGTGAAGTAGAAGCAGGATGATCTTATGGATATGTAGTGGTGGGTGGTTGTACCTGAGTTGGGAATAGTGAAGAAAATGGAATCTCTATAGGATTTCTGAATAGAATATATAGGAATTGGTAATTTACTCACTAACTCTACAATAAATAATGGAGGGAGACCCCATAGTACTAAAACCATTATCCTAGTGTATAATAAAGTGGAAATAACTAGGAATAAGAGGAAATTGTGGGAATGGTAGAAGGTGGGGGAACCTCCTAGGAAACCAAGGAATCAGGTATCAACATCTCATCTAAGTATTCATCGTAATAAGAATATGGATCACATTACATCCCAAACATCAGAAGAAGTACCATATTATGCATTAATTCTAAATTAAATGACTTCATACAATCCTATAATGAGAGGGGATAAGAATGGTAAAATACTCCAAGATTATTTTCCAGATGTGTAATGAAGCTACCACCCATCAATGTGTGATGGTTCTTTCTTAACTATCTATGGTAATTTAGTGATAATTTGGGAGCCATGATTTTTTCAAGATAAACCAAGATAATGGGAGGAATAATTACCTTAAAATATCTAACTATCTCATTGAAATATCATTGTGCTAACCTATCATGAGTAAGGTAATGGTGGAAAATATAAAAGTCCACACCATTTAACTTATTGTTGTTTGTTGTACAATTATCATGATAACTGGTCTTGTTATAGGGAATTAATATCTAGTTATTCAGTGTGTCAATTTCTCTAATATCCAAACACAATGTAATATAATTTGTATTTGTTGAAAACCCAACATACTATATACCCAATCAAATTCAAAAGTATGGTAGTAACAACTCCAACCATTTGCCACAAAATATGAAGGAAACATGGATTATATCTAGATCAGAGTTTGTGAGGAAGCAAGAAAATGATCTGAAAACGTTTCCTCTTAATCCTAAATGATGTGGTCCATGTCAATCCTAGTCATGGGATCTATGACTTACTCTATAACATGGATATTTAACAGCACTTCCATATCAATCATTTTACTACTCCTCATGTGGTTAGCCTAAAGGTGATAAAGGTGGATCTAGTACTGGGGGTATTCAAATTGTTAGAAGGGATGAACTATTGGTGTTGAAATATCTACCTGAGGTGGTTATAGTTAATGGGATATGGAGGCAGAGGTTGATGGGTTAAATGGACGAGGATATGTACCTTGGGCCAGATGTTTGGAATAATGTGTGGGCTGGGTCTGGCAGCCTATTGTGTTAGTCATTTGGGAGGAGGCCTCTCAAAGAGAGGCATAGTATACTTCAGGGAGGGGAAGGATAATGGGGATTTAAACTAAAATAGGGGTGAATATGAATTTTATGTGATTAATATATGTGAATAATAAGTAAGATGTTGAGATGAATGGGTGGAAACTGATGGGGAAGAGGAACAGAATCCATTGTAAGGGTTTCTCAGATTGAATTTTAATGACACATAAATATTCATAATTATTATTTCTAATTTATGGTGTGAATTTATGGTTTTAAATTTCAAAACATTGTGAAAACTCATGATGTGAATATGTAGTTCACATCAATAATCGGTCTATACAAAATTTTTTGAATACTTTTTTATCACCATCTATGATTCCTCTAAGAGAAGACCTAGATCCCAAAAACACTAAAATAAAAAACAAACATGGGTTCCCTCTTAGTTAGAGCTCCATTTAATTTATATATCTAGATATAATGTTGGGACCAAGGTGTTTAGAGATGTTTTAAGAAGAATATGAATGAATTATGGTTTTAAAAAGTTTTTATTTTGTTTTCTAACATAAATCACCTTAATTTGTTCCACATTCCCTAGAATGTGATCAAACATTTTTTATAATCTCAAGTGTATTGGAAAATTTTAACTTGATCAATTTTATTAGAAATGAATTTTCGATCTGATGTGATTGGCCACAGTTTCATCATTAAATAGTTAACCAAGTTCAATCTCAAGTGTATTATATATAATTTTAGTGAAGTTTAAATTTTAAGACATAACAATATTATTATAATTCCAAATTACATGAATAATGAAAATCGTCCTAATCTAATATTATTTATAAAATGGAGTTTTAGTCTAAGTTGTATAAAGATTTTTTTTATGATGTTTTTAAGTTTTACTAGATAGTGTGGTCAATCAAAGGTGGGGTTGTGAAAAGTAGAAATCATAAATTAATAATGTTACAATATTTTATGTTCAATGGTTATTGTTATTTTATGATGTGGTGGTATGAAGTTTCACTGGATAGATATTTATAAATTCTGTCACTCTGTAAAATTTTGAAGAAGTGTAAAACATTGTTATACATGAATTAAAATTAGACATAGAACATAAAATATACTTTTACATAGTCTTCCCATATTTCACACCATTTTAAATTTGGTTGTAATATCTCTTGATATAATGTTGTTCGATGGATGAAAGGATGAGAAAACTCAATGTCATCATATCGTGTCAATCAGATAAACATTTTTCAATGTCATCGAGAAATATATTTTTTTTATTATGTACTAAGTCCATTGTATGGTCTTGTAAAAATTTAAAGATATTAAAAAGTATAAAGTATTCAAATCTTTATATAGATGTGTAATTTTGATGTGATCGAAAATAAGTAAAAATATTAGGTTTATTGGCTATAGGTTTTAATGTAAAAGGAACAGTGGAAGGTTTCTAATTCGAGTAATTAGATAGATTAATTATATAGAAAATGTATTTTTAGAGGTTCATGTGAAGTTTTGTGTGAATGTTGGTCGATAATTTATCAGTCATTAGTATATATTAATATGTACTAAACAAAATATTCAAAGGAATTTTTGAAGTTTTCATAAAGATATTAAAATTTTCAATTCCAATGTAGTTGATCAAAATTTAAAATATATAGTGGAAATATCTAGGATTATCACCAAATAATAAAGATTTATTATGAAAAATATTGACACTAGATCTTAATGAGAGATCATAATTTTTATGCGGTTTGAATATGATCAATGGAAGTAATATTATAAGTGGGTCACAAGAAGTTTTTAGTAGAAATTTTAATTTTATCTTTGCACCTCATCCTTAATTCCCATAGAAATTACACCAATATAATGGAGTGATGTTATCGTGATTTTTTTTGGTTATTGATAAATAGTTGTGAAAAAAATTCTCACAAAGTAGATAGTCAATTAAAAGAAGTGATTATAGAAGAATTTCTCTGATGAATACTCGGTATAGTCTCCCCATCAGTTGGTACTATATGAACAGTGTGTAAATACCCCAAACCTAATATCCTAGAGTTAGTGTCTAGTTTATTATATCGGTATAAGATACAAAGAATTTCATCCTGAAGGACCAAATATTTTGGTAGTCCTAGAAAACATGATACACATATGAATCTTATGTTATGATTGAAAACATTTAATTACACATTGTATTTTCTTTGTGTACACCACTATTATCCTTAGCATATCCCTATATTTCAATCATAAAACAATTTTTGGGAATCCTATCAAAGGAAGCATATGAAATGGTTGATCTATAATTATCATTATGGGTTTGGATACAATATAATCATTAATGAATAAATAAGGAATAATCAATATGAAAATTTAAATAACTTAGAAAAATTTCATTCAATCAATTACTTGATTATAATATTACAAGAATAAAATATGATCAAATAATTCCATATAAATAATCAAATGATATTGAAACATAACAATGGATATTACGAATAATCAAATGATCACATGGAATATAAATATCTAATATCATAATAAGAGAATACATAATTCCATACATCATAACCATACCCTAAATACATCACAGCAAGACATCGTACAAAAAAGGGTAAGGCCTTATCTAAATAGTGAAGATTGTTTTTATGATGAGATCTAAGGATGTATTGAGAGGATATAGTGGGCCCCTCCCATCACGTAATAAGTCCATTTTATTCCTCATATGATAATGGTCAAGAATAACCAATATAATCATTCATATTGAAAAACCAATCATATGAACTTTTATTACATTCCTGAATCAGTAAACATTATCTTATACTATTCAAAGAAATATAGAGAATGATATCAAAATAGTACATCCCCAGTCAAAAGAATCATAAATAATATAGAGAAATTGTAAGGATGATATCATTACAGCATATTTTCAATGTGGTGTAATTGAAATGATGGATTTTTTATTGAGGAATAGAAATATAGTAAGAATTCCATTTAAAGCATTATTGGGGGAAATATCATTTTCACTATGAAAATAAATTTTGAAAACAAAACATAATTCTATAATATTAGGGAAATTTTTTCTTTTCAAATATCATAGTAAAATTGTAAAGTATTACTCAATGTAATGGGTGTTAATTATGGTGATTAATTCCATTCATGCCATATAAGTTAAATAATGCATACTATTTACACTTATAAAAAGGTTAAAAAGTTCCTTGTTTGAAAATAGATAAGAATGTTACTTTAAAATCATGTTGAAAAAAGTACAAAAATGGTAAAATTTTCATTAGTAAATCATTTTGAGAATATTAAAACTTTGTTGAAAATATTTTTAGAAAAAAATTTATATAGAAAAAAAAGTTCATCGACCGAAGAGGAAAATAAATTCGGTTTTCATTAAAATTGCCATTTTCATCTCTTATGTTTTTAAAGAGATAAAAATGAGAATAAAAATTTTATTATTAAAAAATAATCACAATACAATTAAATTCGTGAGTTCATTTAATTATTTATCACAATATTTCACCATCACATGCATAATCATCAATAATCCCAATAAACAATGTGATTGTAACATAAACCTCTATCACTTTGGAAACTTTTGAATTCATAAGCCCCATGAAAGAAATAACTTCAAATGAAACTTTATGTACCAAGAATATAATGGGATTCATGATATAAAATAAATAATGGGTAATATATAAACCACACAAAAGAACTATATGGTGAATACGACACCCACCTCATGAATGTAAATGTGAGAGAAGAAACACTTAGCTTGTGTCTGATTCCCTTCAAATGTGTATGTACCATATGTATAATAAGTATTTAATTTTTATAAATATTTCAAAAATCCATAATCATTTATTTAATATAATATATGGTTTAATTGTGGTTTTATTAGGCATGTTTATTAATAATTATTTGTTTAAACCATTGTTTTGGGTGATAATTGCTCTATTTTTCATGTACTTTTTTATTTGGTAGTTTTTATCATTTTAAATTAATCATGGTAAAATATTCTATTGATTATTTTCAAAGAATTATATTTCATATATAATAAATATATATTTTTATACTATTTAATAAAATTTTGATATGGTAAAGTGAGTTTCACTACCCTTGGAGATGGTATGTCATACGTATGCATGAACGCTTTTTATATTTTTCCTATAGATAGAATGTAGAAATATTATATAATTATTCACCGTATATAACAATTATTATATCAAAAATTTCTTTTATATTCATTAAATATGTCCTTGTTACCATCCATGTTATAATAAAATGAAAAAAAATTCACATTGCTATGTGGATACAGGAGTATGTACGTAGACACAAGCGACATTATTATTTTCATATGAATTAGAAAACAAGAACGTATATGAGATATTAAAAATCTAAATGAATATTAATTTTATAAATATCATATACATTTTTTAAATCCTTTGTTATGTCAACCTGAGAGAGGTGGTTTTATAAAAAAAATACATCAGTTCGTGAAGCGGTAGTTCGTCTTATATATAATCGATTATTTTATTTCACATTTGATTGAAGAGGAGAGGGGTATTGGTTAATAAAATAACAAAATAAAATATCATTATATTTTATATACTATTTCTTTAATTTTTATATATTTTTAGAATATTTTATAAAGTTATAATAAGAAGTAAAATGAGAATTCAAAGTTAAGAACTTTACCTCTTCTTCAGAAAAAATATTTTGGTTTTTAAATAAAGCCTTCATATATTGTATTTTTTATTAAAAAAATAATCTATGATTTTTTTAGGGATTTAGGAAAGAAATGTGTTCTATTATTGTCTTAAATAAATGGCTCTGGGATTTTCAATAGGAGAGGTGAGTGTGTGGCCATCGAAAGGTGGTGGAAAGGACATGCTTGAAATTTTCAAAAAGAACAAGTGATACCCACATTTTCACATTCCACAATGCTCCAAAATGGATTATTCATGAACCATTAATGATATAAAGTTTAAATATTCCCATCCAAGTGAAATAAAACATGTTTCCAGGTCATTTTATCTATTATCATTTTATTTTAAGCCTCGGAAAACCCATTTTAACCTTAACCATGGTAATTAATTTTTATAGGATTTTATATTCAATATGGAAAAAATAAAGTGGAAGTAGTTATATAATATTAATTATTATTTTTCAAAATATTTAATCAATTATTCTAAATTCAATTAAAATAATTGGAATAAATTATTTTAAAATTAAACCTATTTATGTGATGAAAAAGCAGGTTTTCAAAGAGAAAATTCACAAAATAATATGCTATTTTAATATAAAAAATAAAAATGAAATTAATTAAAAAGATATAAATTGATGTAATAATAATATAATTTAATTGATTATAATTTTAATGAAATTTTAAATAAAAATGTAACTTTTAATGTCTTCAAATGAAAAGGTATTTTTCAATAAAAAATAATATTTTCACTATTTATTGTAAAAATAATCTTGGAAAAATTTTCAAAAAAAATCTTTCTAAGATAGTTTTGACATTATAATTTTTTAAATTAAGTTAATTTAGTAAAATAAATTATGCAAAACTGGTAAAAATTATTTTCAAGGTATTTACGCAAAGCTTGATGAGATAACCTTTTGGAAAAACATAGTTTCTCTGAAAACAATTTACTTTATTTCAAATGAATATTATTTAATTTATTCTAATAATATAATCATTGAATTTTTTTAATACATGTATAATCTATATAATTTTCATAATTTAATTTTTCCTACTCATACCCTTTAATTTAATGGCTAGTTTCTAATGATATACTATATTATGGTTCATTAAAACTTGGGGTTGCATATACTACAAGATATTAAAGATAATAAATTTAAAGAAATATATTTCACTATTTTTTAATCTCTATGCTTCATGTCACATATGCTATCAATATTTTTTCTTCTTTTAAAATCTCATTATGTTAAATTATACACCCCTTAATTAAATAACACACTCACAATACTATTTTTTCATCATAGGTCTAACCTTTGTTGAAAACCCAAATCATAAAAAAGTGTTAATAAAACATAATCATAATAAGAGAGAAATGGAAGTATGAAGGGAATATATAATAACACATAAATTTTGTTCAATATTTGAAAACATTAGTGTTAAGTGATAATATCAACATGGATGACATACGTAAATAATTATGCATAGTAATAGAGATCGTTGATCAAAAAAAGTTAATGATCAACCAAAAAATGCTAAATATGTGATTGAAGTGAAGTAAATAGGATTTCAAAATCCTTTTCTTGGAGTTTCTGGATTATTTTAATATCATGACAAAGAAAACCAAAATATATACTTATATAGTATCTTTTTATTTTATAAGCCCAATCTCATTCTTTGGTTATTCTTTGATCAACATCCAAAACCTTTATTACTCAAATAAATGAATATCAAAGATGTATTTTATAATCATGAATCAATGAAATTAACTTTAAATTGATCATATGATCCACAAAATATTAGGATATCTATCATAAGGTCCCAAAAAATTTACCAAAACCGTAATGGTTAACAGGTGTTATCCAAAATAATTCATTAATCTCTAAGCCTCCATAGTAACACCCAAAATTCAACATAATACATTCTATAATTATCCATCAGTATAATTGTTTAATTAAAAACAATTTAAAACTAATTGGTACATCATGTAATCCATTGGTAGGTGATGCACCCATATCATCCTTCAGTTATGGGTTCAAGACCTACGGCCTTACCAGATGTGACGAGTTTTCCCTCATAATGAAAATTTTCCTTTTTCTAAAACCATAATAATATGAATAATATAATTTTCCCCAAAATGTGGTTAGTATCCTCAAAAATAACATTGGTCATTAAATCACTTGTTAACCACAATGGTTTCCAGTATGACTTAACATTTTACACAAAATCAACTAATATTTATTGAATTTTATCAACTTACCATCAATGATTTTATTAACCCTAATGGTTGTCTATAGATTTAATATTTAGCCAACAATATGTAAAGTAATTCTTCCTTAAATAAGATTTTCACTAAGATATATATAGACCTAGGGTTATTTTTTCCATAAAATCCACCCAAAATATTCTTAATCTTGATGAATTCCCATAACATAGAACCTCAAAAAGGTGTGTTTAATATATTGTAATTATGATCAACCATAAACTCATAAACCCATGATGGTATCCCTAACACTTATTTTAATCTCACATGATGGCATTTATGATTCGAAAATTTACACAATCTTTATTCATTTCATGATTCTTATAACCAAAATACAATAGGTAATATACTTTTATAATATAATTATATAATCCAAATACACAATAACATTAATCATTCCATTTCATATCTATTAACAACATAATATTAACCTCGATCTGTTTGCTTCTTTTGAGGTATACTTCCTTGATGCTTTAGTAATTCATTAATGAAGTGCCCTATATCTTTATAGTTACAATACTTAACATTGGAGGATTATTTCTTGCACATTTATTCATTCTCTTAATGGCCTTTATCGCCACACATTAAGAAAAATCCCATTCAAATTAAGCAAGTACTAGGGTGATTTTTTCCACAATTATCACTTGTGGGAAAATCATTCTTTCCCTTATCGCCCCTATCCATTTTTTACACTTTCCTCTAATAATCATTTTTTTCATTAGAAGACATAATATATAGAGAATTATTTCTCTTTATTGAAAACACATGATACTATATACTCATATGATGAGAATATTTGGGAGACTAGTTTCCATTGAAGGGTTGTAATAGGCCCATCAAAGAAAAGACCAATCTTTCTCTTTAGATTATGTATGTAGTCCACAACATGCCTTGTAAACCTTGAATGTTAGTTTTATAATTTTCAATATTTGAATATTATTTTTTTCTTAGAATCAAGAATCTTCTAACCATATACACTTTCTCCTCGTGAAGGATGTATTTTTTCAAGAAGAGTACCTCAATTTCATGTCTTAGAGGAATTAATCATGAATGGTTTCATTTGAAAAATATTAAAAAGTACTTAAATATATAATTAATATTGAATATATATGAGGGTAATGATATTAATTAGGTATCTCAAGTGTGTAGGAACAATTATTTTCATCTCATCCTAAGATAATGATGAAATTTGATTTAAAAAAATAGTGATCAAGGAAGATTGGTTCAAATTTGGATAACATCAAGGATGGTTTCATATAATTTTTAATTTTAATGGGTTGAGCATAAAGATATTGAAGAATATTTAAGGCATCAAGATTGTATTAATTCTATTAATGAATAGTTGGATAATACTGAGAAGAATGTTATATGGTAAATTATACCCATACCAAATGATAATAATCTTATTTGTACAAATTTAGTGTCCCAAAAAAATAAAATGAAAAGGGTGTAGTGATAAGAAACAAGTCATCACTGGTTTGTAGAGGTTATTTTAAAATTAAATAAATTCCTTTTCATGATACCTTTTCCACTCTATAATTACTTTAAAATATCCAAATATTTATTTATTTCATAGAAAAAATAAAGATATAAATATTCCAAATTGATGTAAAGTCATATTTTCTTAACATATATCTCAATGAATAAGTTTATATTGAACAAATGTGTGGATTAATTCTTGAAAAAGATCAAATCAATTTGTTAATGTTGAAGAATGATTTTTATGTGTTGAAGAAAGTTCTGAGTGATTAGTATTATAAATTATATACTTACTAAAGGAAATAGAATTTCAAGAAATTAAGAGTTGATAATAACCTCTACAAAAAATAAAATCAAGAGGTTTTGATATTTTTAATAATTAATGTTGTTTTCATTATATTCATAGATAAAAATAAATATATATGTGAAAATATTTCATATGATGGGGAGAAGGTGTTTGAAATGATTGTTCTATGTGAAATGGAATACTTTCTTAGCTTATCAATATCTCAAAATAAGATATACATTTTATTATCTTAAGATAATTTTAATATATAATATTTGTAGCAGTTTGAAATAGAAAAATCATAGCATGTTTCCAAAACTATCTTGGTCATAATGATGTATTAAAAATATGGTTAAAGGAAGGAGGTTTTTCTAAAGTGAATAGAAATTTGGTTGGAATCTTTTTTATATGAAAACTTTGATTCAATATATTATATATTCTGATACTTTGTGTTCTTATTATAAAATTTATGTAAAATAATCGAATATTATGTATGGAAAAATGTTTCTTTGATATATAAAAGTCATAATTGATTTTTTAATACAATATTATCACTCAAGAAGTATTTATCTATTTGTTTATAAAAATATATATTGGATAGGTTGTATTGATTATCTAGGATACACATATGAAAGATTTTTCTTTTTGGGAGAAAGATGTGTGAGTTGGAATATAAAGAAGAAAAATTATGTAACACTCCACATTATAGATGTTGAGTTTATATACTTAACTCAAGCTACAAAACAACCTATGTGGATGAAGATGTATCTGGATTATTTGTTATTTAATGTGATGTTACCCCCTTGGAATGTGTTAATAAAAGTTATATAAATGTTACTAAGAATATTGTGAAACATTATCATTCATATAATATTGATATGAAATATCACATCATAAAAGAGTGTGTGAAGAGGGATAAAATTATGTTTGAGTTTGTTATTATAATATATAAAGTTAGTTATAACTTTATTCATCCATTTTTTTATATAATGATTTTATAATATGTGTTTGATAATGTGTGTTTAGCCTCCCTCTCTTCAATGCTATGGTGCATGAATCAATTCCCCTCACTCATCTTTTCTTTATATTGTTATTTTAATTGGGGAGAAAATATTTAATGTAAATGTATCGATTTGTATTTACTAGATAATTTTATGTAAGATTATATACTTAGTGGGAATTTCTAAAATGGATAATATGTAATTTTAGCATATGTAAACTATTTTTATAGTTTTTTTACATTGATGTTGGAAAATATTTTCTTGCATGTTGATGTTTATTTTCTGATGAATTTTCAAAGAGAATCAAAAATATGACTTTTTTTACAATAAAATTTTTATAAGAGGTGTATGAAATGTTTATTTAGTTACAATTTATGGATAATATGTTATTTTTTTAGATTATTCTTGTTTCCTAAACTTATTTTTCTCACATAGGATTATAATTGTGGGATAAGTAATCCATTGTTTTATTCTCAAGGTTTTAGTTACTTATGTTCATCATATGAAAAAAAATCCAAAGAGGGATATTGTTGGGACAAAGATGTTTAGAGATGTGTTAAGTAGATTTCAAGTGAAGTTGGGTTAATCAACGTGTTATCTTTTTTTAACATAAATTACCTTAAATTTTTTCACATCCCCTAAATGGTGATTAGATTAATTTTATCATATTTATTGTATTATATAGAGTCCACTAAATCGACTTCGTTCAAAAAATAGTATTGTTTAATGTGATTTGAAAGAGTTTTAGCGCTGAATACATCTCCATGTTCATTCTCGAGTGTATTATACATAAGACTTTAGTAAAGTAGAAATATGGTGATATGTTTATATTATTATTATTAAAAACATCATGGCTAATAAATTTTTTCATGATTCAAGAATGTGTACCAAGGGGAGATTGTGGTGGGACTATACAAAGATTGGGCTATCAAGCTGTGAATATTTACCATAATAATTTTTTCTTCAAAGGTACGGATTTAAAAAGTAAAAATATTTTTGTAATAATATTCCATGAGTCCATGTTTTAATGTCAAGAAGATTTGATTATGTCGCTCTATGAATTTTAATCTTCAAAACCTTAATATTATTTTTTTATCTAAGTATATTGGAAGAAGTGTAAAAAATGGTCTCCATACAATGTCATCTAGAATATATCATTAAATAAAATTTTATGGATACATAAAAATTGTTATCCAATTTGAATTTATTTGTAACATCATGAAACAAAAATATGTGAGAAGGATCAGTGTATGGAAAAACTAAACATCATTGGATCGAGTTAATAAAACAAACCATTATCATTTTTTATTGGAAAAATAAAATTTACTTATTCATGAATTCCATTGGATATTATTTTAAAATTTTCATTATTTTAAAACAATAATGTTGATGAGTAATCCAAAAAAAATGACAAAATTGGATGTGATCTGACATTAGTAACCATTTCATGTTCATTAGCCAATGGTATCAATATGAATCGAACAATCGATTCATAATAATGAAAGTCATCAGATGGATTATGTTCCCGAAAAAAGTCTTCTAAGAGGTTATTATGATGTTTTGTGGGATCACCGGTCAGAGTTTAATTCATTAAGAGATATTATAAAGATATACCAAATGGAAGGTTCAATGGTAATTTTAATGTTTTTATAAAGACATTAATTGTGACAGTTATAATTTGGTTGATCAACATTACAAATATCAACTAGGAAATTTCTTTGATTATATCAAATTTATTGGGAATTTTGATGATGAATATTGATTCCAAGTCTTAAAGAAACTTCTTACTTTTTACAAGGATTGAATTTGGTCAATGGAAATATGTTTTCAAGAAGGTTATAGAACATTTTTGGTTGTATATTTGAATTTTATATCTAAACCTCATCCTTAATTTTTAGGGAAATTCCACCTATATAATAGAGTGATGTTTTATTGAATTGTTTTGTTGAATGATATATAGCTAGGTGAAGTGATTATTAAGTGTATATTTGATTAGAAGAATATAATATAGTAGCATCAGTATGAAGAATACCTAATAGGTTCCTCCCATCAGTTCGTATCAGATGGATAGTGCACAAAATATATCAAATGAACTAGTTGAATTAGCTAAAAATGAATTGTAAAAATTGGTGATTGACCAAATAGAGGTAATTGGTCAAAAATAGTTGACCATATGAATAGGGTGTTAGACCTAGTTTCAATAATAAATTTATATCATATGGATATAATATCACATAGGTTATTTCTAACAAATTTATAGAAACAGGTTCTTTGTCACTACTATATAATAAATGAATAATAACTTGCAGGAATTGAATGTGATTAGAAATCATAACAAATACCATGACAATATATTGAATCCTATTAGTTAAGGTTGTTATACTTACTTATAAATCATTTTAATATAATTTATATATCTGAGGAGAATATTAATTCTGATTTAATATAGTATTACATAAGTGAAAGGATATTTCATTCTAGTTTTAACCACCCAATTTATTATTTATAGTGGTTTATATGGTCTTGGATTACTTCCAAACCATTTTTATAATAGATACAAATATTTAGTTGTTAACCATGTAAATTCTCATGCTCATTTGGGTGTGCATGTTTTTTTTTGTTAAAGTTGATTCATATCTCTATTATAGGAGATAAAGGTTATTTAATAAGTAATAAAAATGAAAAAAAATGTTCATTGATTCATCCCCTCATCCTCCTCTTAATTATCACATTGATATTTATTTTTCTTTTCATAGAACATTCAATGTCATTAATTTATTTTTAGGGATAGGATACACCACTATTATAAAGTATCCATAGATATTGTTAACCATATTCCATTAATGTTAAATTTTTGTTCCAATCTTCTTTGAATATGAACCACTCTATAATGGAAAATATTGACAACATGTAATGGTCTTAAAATTCATGACTTAAATTTTTTTTACTTCATTTTGAGAATTAATTAAAAAAGAGAATTATTTATTATGGTGTGAATTTCCTCCATGAAATCCATCATTCATTATATTACTTGTTTTTCTCTTTATAGACCATATTATATTCATGGGAATAAATTATCATGTCTATATGCTCATTTAGTTATAACAGTAATCTCTCTCTGACACTCTTTGTATCCAAGTTAATTTTCTTGATGGGATAGAATGATTATTTCTCCAATACCACTATTAAGTGGAATGAATATCAAAAAATAAGTAGAAATGGAATCATTTCAAAGGGTATCTTTAAAGTTGTATGGTATGTTCAGAATGCATTTTCAAGCATGGAAATCAAATATTTTTCACATCCACTAAATTTTTTATTTTTATATTTATTTTCCTTTCTAAAATCTCCAATTTACCAATATTCAGTGGGTGATAAGGGTGAAATGATTGTAACACAATAGATACTTCTTAAATATCTGCTTCGTTAAATATTTATTGAAATTTTTTCCATGATCGTTGATGGGAAACTAAGGATTTCCTAACTAAGAAAAATGTTCATATTCAAAAATTTCATTATAAATATATCCTTATTGAGAATTTTAGCTTCCCCCAACCATTTTTATACATATTCAACAAAAAAAATAATTCATGAATTTCCAAAAAAACATGGAATGGTCCCATGAATTATATAGCCTAAACACCAAACATCTCATAATAAAGATTGGGGTTTTGGAGTATTTCATTCCTTCTTCAAATTGATCCTACACTTTGACAATTATAAATCCTATGAACAAAGTTTCTCATATCATAATTGAATGGGGGGAAAAGAATCCACATTTTTGTATATAAGAAATGTTACGATCTATCTCGTAGTTTCCTCCAATAGGTTATATATATAAAAATTCAAACACGCTATTTTTTTCTTCTTATTATATACAATGTCACAAAATTATATCCCCACATTACTTGAAAATAATTTGTTCATCACAATATTAATATGATGAATCATCTAATAAATTCTTTCATTATTGGTAGGAAAAATGTAGATAAAGTGTATTGATGGACAAATAATTTTCAATATTATAAAACCATGGTTTAGTTTTTAAATCCATAAAAAATAGTGTCTCATCTAGGAAGTCATCCAGAATCTCAAAATCCTTATTCAGTTGGACATTTGGAAAATTATTTATTGATAAAATTTAAGATAAAACATTCTCTAAACCCTTTATATACATAATTATGTCACTAAAGTGATGCAGTAAAAGAATCTATCATATCAATATAGTATTTTCATCCTTTATGGTAAAAAGATAATTGAGGGCTATATGTTTGGTATACAAAATGAATTGTGAGAGAACATAGAATGACCACAACTAATCAAACACAAACTCTATTGGAATAAGCTCCTTTTCTACAATTGTGTAATTTATTTTAGCATCATTGATAGTGTAACTATAATAATAAATTGGTTGGAATATATAAATAATTATTTTTATGAAAAATCCTTCTATTGAGAAGTCATTTCTCTCAGGAATCACCTCAAAGAATTTTTCACAATCAGGTGACATAATATTTTGGGTTTTTACTGAGTTATTTTTCAAGGATTAAAATTATTATCAACTATCTTCATTAACCTTGAATGGTTTTTTCTCTAATAATGGTTGTGTCAATATTTGATCCATCATTTGGAATAAATTTATAAATTTATAATATAATCCAACATGACCAATGAAATTTTTGATTCAGTTTACTAGGGTGGGTTTCAATAATTCTGTAATATCATTATTTTTAATTGGTTAACTTAAATGTAATATTTTGAAATTATTTTCTAAGAATGATAACTATATATAACATAAAATTAACTTTTCACTAGTTATGAAATATACACATTTAAACACATTTCCTTAATTCAAGATCCAAGTAGTGGAAACAAATATCAAAAGATCATCCCTATTGTAAAAACACATCCTTTAAAATTTCTATAAAGTCTTATTCTATTTCATGAAATATGTATGTTATAAAAAATATAATTATTATGGATAATTTAAGATTCCAAAATATGTCCTTTAATAAGAAAATATTTTATATGGAAATGTAAATGATGTCTTAGACGAATTTTTCATATTAACTAGTATGTGGATAAATCTTGAATATCAATCAATAAAATAAAAAACTCAAAACCAACTAGTATTTCTAACATCTGATCCATAATTGGAAATGGAATTTTATTCCTTTGGGTGTCTATGATTAAATTTCTATAATTGACACAAACTCTACATCCCATTATTTCTCATATTGGTATCAGTTTTCCGTTATCATTCTTCACTACTATAAAAACTCTTTTATTTAGAAATTCATGAAGTGGGCTTAACCATTCGCTATCAAAAATAGAGAAAATTAATTTTCATGAATAAAAATTAAGAATTCCTTATTAATGATGTGTTTTATAACTGGATTGATTATTATTTGGTATTGGAGGATTTTTTTTCACTCTTTATTTGAGTTTAATTTTTTTGTGAAAATCATGGAGTTGATTTCATTTATTTTGTTGATGCTCTTTACTATAGATTGTTTTATATTCATCAAAATTTTAAATTTACTTCTTCTTATTATTAAGACAGCTCAAATTTTATGATAACTAAAAGATTATGACAATCCTATAAATATGAATACATACATGCAATTGGTAGAGGTTTTATTTCTAACACTAATGGATTGATCTCTAGGTTGGATTCTATTGTTAAGGGGTTACTATATAGTACTTCATTATAGTCACTATTTTTTTCATCCTCATGAGACTTCCATTTTTTTTCCTACCATTTCATCCAAGATATCCATCATATCATTTTTTTTATTTTTAAATTTATGTGATGTTATCCAAACTGGAATTTCTTTTTCTTCATTCATAAAACATGATTTTCACTCAACAGATTCTGCACCTTCATTAACATTTTTGACTAAGTTGAAAGAATAGTTTTCTTCACCACCATGTAAAATAATCCATCATTAATTTATCTCATTTCATACCACACTGATTTCTAGAAATTTTAATCCTAGAATGATAGGAACATAGTGTTCTTCTACAATATGGGGAATGAGGAAATAATTAGGGATGATAAATTCAAAAACCTCTATAAGAACGTCTTCATGAATTCAACAAGGATATTTTATTGATTTTTCAAAATATGAAATTATACTCTTTTGGGTTTGGGTTCATAAATCCCTAATCTCTAAAATATTCTCATTTTTATAATATTCAAATTAGAGATAGGTTCACACAATTCCTTTCAAAAATTGTGAGTTCCAATGGTGCATAAGATCTAAAAACTTTTGGGACCTCATATTTATTGTGTAAGTTTCTAATTGACAACTATAAAAAATTCTTCATAGAGGGAGAGAACTCCCAAGTCTTCTATATTCATATTTTTAGAGATAAATTATTTTAAAAACATAGTATACATGAGAATTTTGGAAATATAATCTATGAAGATAATTTTGATACGATGTTTTGAAATATATCAATGAACATTTATACTGACACTCCATATTTCCTATCTAAATACTCTTTATAAATTGATAAGGGGGTTACTATGATGTTTATTCTAGATATGTGTCTTATATTGTGAATGGTGATTGATATTGTTCTTGTTTTCACATATCTTATTCATTACTATATTTATTTTCTATTTTTTGTGTGCCTCATCCTTCATCTTATTCAGCTGGTATATCCTCAAAAACTTTATCATGCTTTGGAAACATGTCTTAATCTTTTGCCTCGCCGTTATAAGGTTTTTTTATCCTCATATAAAGTACACCTCTTAAGACCACATCCTTGGCCTACTCAAAGTAATGGTTATTCATATTATCATAAAATATATCTATTTATCAGTTTGATAGAGTGTTTTTGAAATTTTTCCAACCCAAATTTTATATTTTCATAGGAAATCTCTCTTATTTTTTATTTTAGTTTCAAATGTGGTCATCCATTGGTCTACATTATGAATGAATATAAAAATTAAATTATCAATATTTTATTACCTTGGTTTGGGATATTACTGATATCTCTAATGGGGTTAATTCTGGTAATACTCCTAAGGTATGAATTGTTGAATTTATTAGGATGATGTGGTTGGAGTGGTTGCGGGGATTGTGACTGAGGTGGATAGACAGGTGGTAACATAGATATTGGAAGAACCTAACTAGTTATTTTTAGTAATTCCATTGATTAGATTATTATTTATGCTAATAAGATCATTTTTTTTGGTATTTTCAGCAATATTTTTGGGATGATAGATCATAGAACACATTTCTACAATCATGATTATCTTTTCTAAAACCTCGTGAGACAATCTTGATAACAACATGTGCATTGAAACTTTTCAAAAGTCTATACTTACATGATATTTTTTAGTTGGGGTTCTTGTTAATGTGGGTACTAAAATATATCCAATTTCATGGAATGAGAATCAACTTAAGTATCAAGGAGGGTATATTTTTTAATATCATGTATACCATGCCTTGGAGGTCCTTAATCACTTTTATAAAGAGTATATTATTTGAAATTTCATCAAAGATATCCTAATTAACTTCTAGTGTTTTCATCATAATACTTCCACCAGATGAGGTTCCAATCAAAACCCTTACTACAAGATGAAATTTATAGTACATCATTTTAAATTAAATCCACACATCAATCGCATCATGTAAAAAAATTATTAATGTATATTTAAATCATTTCCAAGTATCCCTTGAAGATTCATATTCTAATAGTGAAAATTTATAAATACCACATATTAATTCCATGATCTTGTAGATGGAATATATTTATCAAATAAATTTTTAGCTAGTTCATCCCATGTGACAATGGATGACGAAGATTGATTCTTCATCCATTCATTAGAATGATCTCTCAAGAAATATATAAACTATAAGTCTGATTCTATCAATAGTTTCACTTTGACATTTAAATGTATCATAAAATTTTAGAAAACTTTAGAGGTATATGTGGCTCCTTACTCTATAATACACTAAAAGGGATTATATTTGGATATGTTGAGTTAGGATATGTTTAATTTCAAAATATTTCTCTTGGATAGAAGGAATAATGATATAGGTACAACTCCATCAATGGATGGAAAGCCATAATCAATAATAGTGAAATATAAAAATGGTGGTCATAGTCTATTTTGATCTAGTTGTA
Organism: Viscum album; assembly: GCA_963277665.1. Lineage (NCBI taxonomy): Eukaryota > Viridiplantae > Streptophyta > Magnoliopsida > Santalales > Viscaceae > Viscum > Viscum album. Next base: position 714,108,647 of record OY728133.1, on the reverse strand, counting down.
TGAATTATGCATTGGGGGAATTGTGAGTGGTAGGGTTATTTGAAGAAGTGTTATTTTTGTGATCAAAAATTTTGAGAATAAATTATAAATAAAATTTTCTTTTCTTTTTCAAGGTCAAACTCGAGCTGATCTTAATAGATTAGTCACCTAGAATGTTTTTTGGATCCCCTAATTATGTATTAGTGATCCATCACAATGGAATAATGCACCATATTAGAGGGAAGGAAAAGATAAAAAATTTGAAGCCTTCCTAGGTTCTTTCCTAGGGTTCATAGTGCCTCCCCAGTGGTGACACAAAAAATTTGGTATGAACGAATGATGTCGCTAAGTCCCCATATTTATACCAAATATATATATTTATTAGTCATGATCAAAAATACTACAAATTCTTGTAGAGTAGTGTAATAGTAGGAGTGAATCCACAAGAAGTTGAATAATGATTTGTGACACCTAGATTTTCATTCCTAAGGTAAACACTTCAAATAAAAAAGGGTGAATGGAAAGACTTAAAAAATTAAAATAAAACAAAATTAATTAAAAATGGGGTTAGAATAAATTTAAGGGATTTTATTCAAAGTATTTCACTAATACAATACTAGATAACTCTAATAAAATTTCACCAATTTTTTTCTAAGTTTATCACATATTTTATAATAAAAATAATTAATTTTACCTATACTAACAACTACACTTTTTCCCACAAGTAGTTGTCAATATATGTGATTTAAGATTATATTTTAGAGTAGAAAATTAATTACTATAACTATTTATCATATTATTTAATCCAATTATATTAAATTTCAGCCTTCACAATTCCTTGTCTTTGGATCATGAAAAACAATAAGATGATATTGATTAATTAATATTATTCCATACCGATTAGACTCTCCATGATTCGATTAATGATTCATTCAAATTACTCCTTCCTTACTATTGATTTCTAACCCCAAGAGGACGAACTGAACATGGATGGAATATAATATTTCATTTTTTATAGAATAAGAGAAGAATTAGAAATCATTCCAATATAAATATTTAATGTGATAAAATTAAAATCAAAGCAACTTACTTGAAAAGACAAAAAAGAACAATATAGAGATAGTCAAAATTGAAAAAAAATAATCCAAGAGTACAATAGAATTTGGTAAATACCTATAACTTCAAAAGAATATGATTAAAAATAGATAGAAAGGTGAAAAAAGTTGAATTTAATTCCATATAAACATTTTGATAGGCCTCGATATTATAACAAGAAATGGTTTATGAGATAAATGGTAATTCATGTTGTCGGCTATTATGAGACAGTTCTGATGGGAGGGTTCGAGGGAATCTCAGATCATGAAATATTCTCTTATGTGGTGAATGGAAATTAAAATCTTAAATAGAATAGGTCTTCCTTGATTAATGGATTGTAACCAGCTATGAATTTTTCAAATTCACCATTGAGGAAAACTAGTGGACAGAGGGAAAAAGGATCACATGGTGAATATAATTCACATCATGAGATTCCATGATTTTAGTGATTCATGGATTGAATTAGGTTTACTAATTTGATTGTGAAATTTCAATAATTTTTCAATTATTTCATTAAATTTTCACATCATGAATGGATGATTCACTATGTGAATTTTTTACAATTCTATTATCAGTTTCATTTTTATGAAAACTCTTTTATTTCCAATTATTTATAAAAATATAGCACAAATAAAGGAATAATGGCATAAATTAAACAAGAAACATAAGAAAAACTTGACAAAAAATGTGTATAAAAATTATTCAAATCGTTATTTCATTGATTATTGGTTATCAAATCCCAAAAAAATGTTGTGTGAATTGTAAAGTTGACTCCACATAAATCATCACTCAGCTTATTTTTCATTTATTATCCACATCATCCATTTTTTTCTCATGCCTTTAATAAATCCATAGTTAGTAGGTTTTGATATTTTTTGTCCTTCCTCTATGTTTTATTCAATGTCACATTCATTTTTTCAATAATTATCATATTTCATGGAAAACACTTCACACTAAAAAAATGTTAATAAATGATGTTTTTTAGTTGTGGTTTCTAAAAACATGGATAATTAGTTGAGTTTGTTAAAACATTTGTATTTTGTCATATTTTTTAATAAATGTTAGTAATAGACTAATATTTTTAAAAAACATGTCTAATTGTCTGTGTTTATTGAGAAAAATGGATAATTTAAAATTAAAAAATATTAGCACACACAAAGATATATATATATATATAGTTATATTTATTTATTTATATTTATTTATTTATTTATGTGTGTGTGTGTGTCCACATATGAATACACACACAGATATATATATATATATATCAATATGACATATATATATATATAATCACAGACAAACAAATTTATATATATATACATATACATTTGTATATTTACCACAAACATAGATAAAGAAATTTTCATAGATATATATATGTGTGTGTGTGTGTGTTTTGGTATTTGAATTTATATTAAAAAAATGTGGACAATATGTATACTTATATATATCTATATATATTTTACATCTACAATACACATGGAAAAAAAATATTTGTATGTATGTATATATGTTTACAGATACATTCTCACCTCAGTAAACTTTTACATCACTACAATATATATACATATTTTTATATATACACTATATATATAGAAGCACAATATCACTCACTCACATACACACACATACAATGTAATATTCTAGCTCCAACCCCTTCATTTGGACATATATATAACACCATGAAACATAGGTGTGTCCCTCAGACACAAAGGGCTCAAAGGAAATACCCAATTCTATAATAAAATAAATAAGAATTTCCCCTACATACGGAACAAATTATAATGGAAAAATCCAATAAAATATGTATAAAATGATGTGTGAATCAAACAAGACAAGTCTCTCATTGATGAAATTTATAATTTTTTAGAGTAAATCATTTTAAAAAATAATACAACCATATAGGACTATAAGGATATGACTTAGTAGAATAACAAAGTACCAACATGGAATACTCCCAAGCTCCAAAACATTTATAAATCCATGATCCTAGCTCCATCAACCAAGAATATAACATACATAACTTAGACAGGAATACTAAGAGGCATCATTGAATCTGTAACATATCAAAAATTACTCCATACACATGAAGATTCATTTATAGTGGGATGAGCGCACCAAGTCAATAATAAATCCCCATATGACTTCACACACACAGAAGATAAATATTAAAAGATATCCCTTAGTTAATATAAAACATGAGAGAAGAATAATTTATCAAAAAAGACATAGAAACCCATATATTTAATTGACAGAAAAATAAAAGTTTCAATTTTAAATCAATTATCTCCATTAAATATCCCACACCAAACTCAACCACTCGTTCCATGAACTCACACATGCATGAATTCATTAGCCTGCAATAATGGGACTCCAAATGAGTAGACTAACTCATTAGATAAAACCCATTTAACCTAACCAAGATATCTCTTAGCATTGAAATTTATCATACCCCAAATTTAGCACAGATAGGCATGTTTGAACCGAAAATTCCCTATACATGTAAGTCATTAATACACACTAACTCTGGAAAATCTCACATGATCCAATTTCATTGGTAGATGTTTTACACTTGAACTAAAAAACCTATAATAGATGAATAAAAATTTAATATTATAATTATAATGAAATACAAGTACCCAACCAAACTCCAATAAACATAACATGAAGATTATAAGATAAAAAATAGTAAAAAAAATCCCACATGTCTAAAAAACACAAATATATAAAGGGAAACTCTTGTACTAATGTAAAATCATGTCAAACATCATAACTATAAAATCTCTAATATCAACCTCTCATTGGTCACATATTTAACATCATGTTTCTCTACTATAAATTCATAAGAACATTCTGTTACACTTTTTAGAATGACTAAAAGCTATAAATGAAAAACAATACATATAGAGAGGGAGAGTGAAACTTCGTGGGAGATCCAAAAGGCATCCCACACACTCTACTTAAAGAACAATATTTCATATCATGACTTTATAAAAGATAAAGAAGTATGTATCAATTCCAATAACAATACGAAACATAATAAATACTGTCAAAAAATCCAACCCTGATTCCCACCCATATCATATTGACATACACCCATGCAATATATCCAAACCCCATATATGTGGGCCATGTGACCCATCACAATGCATCACACGTCCAATATTTCTTATTAATAGTTTAAAATCACAAAAATAACCCATCTTTTCAGGCCTTAGTTATCACTTTTTGGTCAAATCCAATGGTCCCCATCTTTAACACAACAATAAAGTCCAATCCATAAACTCCCTATATATTATTTATGCACACACACCACTCATGACCAAACCAATATTACACACCCAAAATATTCATGTAACTAAAACAAAATTTATTCATTTTTTTAAAATATATTATTCTTACCACTCACTATACATATTTTTAAGACCATTCCACAATGAAATAATAGAGAAAAAAAGTTTACCAAGGATTTTTTATCAATTGACCATGTATGAATCATCAAAAAGACATTGTATGCAGGATCTATGTAGGAGAAAAGAGAGAGTGAGAGATAAAGAGAGAGACATAACCAACCTCTAATTTGAACATATAAAATAATCATAACACAATATCATAGATTTAGTCTATTACCTCCTTACTATTATGAATTTCCTTGAAAAAATCATCAAGACACACCCTAAATGAAAAATCTAGACATGACAACCCATGTTTAGGGTTTCTTCCAAGATAAGTCGAATAAAAAGGAATGAAATAACATATTTGGATCATGCATTTCATTTCATGGTTCAATACTCCAAGATTTGAATATATTGAATTATTAAGTAAAGGGAATCTATAAAATCCAATGAAGTGTGATGAACCAACCCAGTTCAACTAGACCGGCATCCTAAATATGCATGTCACATGTTATGGGAAAACCATGATAACAAAAATCAGTCTTTGATATAAACAAATACATAAAACTAGAGTAAGAAGCAGAAACAAATGAGATAAAATAATTTATGTACAATACAAGCCTAACTGGATAAATCAAAATATATATCGAAACCCCAAATGACCAGAATTCACCTCCATACAAAACCGAATCAAAAGCAGTAGTGATAAGAGAACCCAACATAGTACGTGTTTCTATCCCATTTACCAAAATCCTATGTTAGAATGTATACAAATTACAAAGGCATAAGTAGGGTATTATCCAAATCCTATTAAGATACCACCACCATTTCTATACAAGGTGTAATATCAATAATGTAACTATTCTAACTTTTAGAATAAAACAATTTTAGAATGAATTTTCATAAAATAAATATTTTTTAAAATATATAAAGACCCTGACCCCAGTATCCCAGAGTTGGTACCTTATATTAATAAATTGGAATATATACAAGACAAAAATCCAAAATTACTGATTAGTTTAGCTTTTTTGGAAGCCAGATTATATACATGAACTTTCCATTATAACTTTAAAGAAAAAACAACATTTCAACTCCATTGGAAACACCTATAAACTCCTAGATTATTAATGAAAGTCTTTATAAATATATGTATTCTCATCCTGGGGAAAAAATAATGCATAATAAATGGGTGAGATCATATTATTAGTAAGGGTAAGTAATACATCAAAATCATAAATAATAATTCATAGTGAATAATTAAAAGTTAACATGCCATTAAAAAATAATCTTGAGCATAATATAGAAGTAATAAAATTTGAATAAATAATTCCATAATAAAATATACTCATGGATATTCTACTAGTATAATAATCACATATACTATCAATTACTAGTTTCCTAATGAGGGAATGGGTGATTATGGACATCATAAGTATATTATCAAGTCCTCTTCTAAGAAACCATACATAATGGGTAAAAACCCTGTCCAGTTTGTCTCATGAGACCTACCGATACATCGAGGGGATATAGTGGACCCCAACCATTACTTACCAAGTCCAATACATTCCTTATATAAAAAGTGTGAAACATAAACATCATTAACATTTTTATTTAAAAACTAGCATATGAAAGGTGAATACTTTAACAATAAACCATGACTTGTATAAAATAACACATACACGGTTAAACTAATAATAAACGCTTCAATAAAATATAATAGATGGTATCATAAGTGAAAAACCTAAATTAACTATATGATTCAACAAATTAATTTGACACAGATTAATATACCATTGAAAAATTCTTGAGGAAATAATATTTAAAGATTCTAATGTGTCCCATGCCACTTTTAAACATTTAAATCATAATACCTATGAAGGAATCATTAAATGAAACATATAATGTCATGAAAATAATAATAATCATGATATTATATATCCAATATAAGTACATACAATAAACATGCAAGTAATAAGTGATGAACAAGGCATATATCCCATAAAAGTAAAAGTGAGACGAGAAAAACCCTTTTTACTTTGGAAAGAAGAGTTATTTTGGAAAATCAATGTATTTTCATCAAATTAGATTGTAAAAACTTTTAACCCTGAAAAATAAAATTTAAGTACATTGATATTATATTTGAGGGATATATTATGTCCCACTAAAGTGAAATCATGTAAAAATAGTTTTTAAGAAACTTTAGAAATGAAACATTTTAGTGTAGTTTAAGGAAAATATTAAAGAGGTTTTAAAAAGAAAAGGGATGTATATTTTAATAAAAAAATAAATGAAACAATATATATTTTTATGATAAAACTTATGATTTTATAAAATTAATTATGGCTTAATACAGATTATATAGTTCACTATAAAATAGTTAAGTATCCAAGAGGTTCCCTTAATTCGGGATTGCTTATCGGGAATAATTGAGAAGGGAATCATATAAAAACATGTACATCACCATAAAAGAATGATGTAATGATATAGAAATATAATTTTTCAATAGATACATATAATTTAGAATAATTTCATAAAAATTATAAATAATTTCATTGGAGTAAAGAGAGATAAAGTGTAACCCAAATGAAAAATGGAGGTTCGGGAAGAAACCCTTACCACTTTGTAATCAATCAAATCGTGTATCCAAAAATTAATAATAATAAAGTGAATCATTTAATACCATGAATATAAATATATTCATGATATTATATATAAAATTTTAGTATACATACACCACATATAAAAAATAAGTAGGGAATATTGTAAATCTCATGGAAATACAAGTGAGATGAGAAACCCCTTACCTTATGTCTGAATGTGTTCTTCACTTGACCTTGATGTCCTAAAATATGAAATTATATTCATTAAAAATTTAATTCAAATATTTTATACATTTATTTTATTTATTATAAATTTTTTAGTTCATTTATGGTCTTTTTCCTTAGTTAAAAGATACAATTTTATCGTTCGGGAGCGTTCATTTCTTTGGTTTTCATGATCGGTTTACTTATATATGAGTATGGAAGTTTGATTATAATGGGTATAATTATCTAGAATTTGAATTATATTTTATGGAAAAACATAAATAAGGGTAAAGTTTTATATATATCATTTTTTATATTATATGAGTATGAATCATTAGATATTACATTTAGTGATAATCATCTAGATTATAACGACGGTTATTGATCACAGCGAACTCATTTTTTTATCATTTAGTATTATGTAATTATGTTACATTAAGAACATAAAAATGGTTATAATATAAATTTTAAAATATATTTCAACCATCAAAATGGTTTTATGAATATAATTTAATATATTTATGGAAAATGAAATCTCATCATCCTTGAAGGTGATGAAACAACACCTCGCAGACAACATTTCCATTTTTAGAATAAAAAGGAGAGGAGAAGTGGATTTATGATGGATTATTCCATTATAAAAATAGAATTAAAGATTACTTAAGGTATTGTAGTAATAATTATATTTGTTTGAGGGTATTTTATGGGAGAAAAATAAAATAAAAATTTTGAATATAAATTAAAACGAAAAGGAGAGAGGATTTTACCTCTTGAATTTTCCTCCATGAGAACCTCCTTAAGGCCCTTGGTTTTGGAATTTTGGTGAGAAAAGTAGGTATTGGACGTGGGGAAGATTCTTAGTAAGATTATTTGTTTGAATTTGGATATGTCTTAAATCTTTTAAGGTGTTAAGAGAAGGGGTGGTGAGGGTGGTATTTATAGTGGAGGAGAGGGGTGTTTTTTGAATATTTTATTCATTCTTTTATTATTTTGGCTCAAGACTATGAACAGTATGACCATTATCATCAAATATATTAAAATAATTCATTATATTTCCATATTATGGGATTAATTCACCCATACATTACATATGACTCAATAATTCAGGCATTTAACATTTATCATAAATTGTCGTATTTTACTATTCAGTAAAAATTCCAGTATTTTAGAAAATTCCCAAAAATTCAACATTACCATTTTTTGGTATATAGAATTAAAAAATGAACTAAATTTTATGATAATAATTTTCTAAATGTGAGGAATTTAATTTTTAATTAATATCATTAGTTACTCGAAAAATACATATTCTAAGATTATAACTGATTTTTTAACATTTTGAAAAAAAAATAACTAAGGTATCATAAATTTAGTCATAAATCAAAATCAAACAAAATAATAATTTATGAATAAAATTTATTAATAAAAATTTTCTTCTAAATCGTTATATTAATTATAAACATGTAATTAAATATTCATGTCTTTCAAAAATACCAACACTTAATTATTAATTATTAAAATATTCACTTACACACACTATGATATAATTATATCATACCTTTATTTATACTATGCGTAAATTTTATTTATAAATTCATGGGTGAGGTTACTCTTAATTTTTTCATATTACTATTAATAAGGGTAACATTACTATTCCAAATTTTGAAGTTACTATTCACTAAAAAATTAAATTGATCCTATCAGACTCTAAATATCAAACTGATCATAACCATGTAGGTCCATTTTTAAAAATTAAATTCATAGAAGCGAAAAAATTATGTTTAATTCTAATCCCACAAGTGTGGAGATAAGACAGCTAAAAATAATGTTAAAATTTTCAGTAAGTCTTTATATATATTTCAATAAAAAAATAATTCCAAAGATATACATTGGATTAATATATGTATAATTGATATATTATGAATTTAAAAATAAATTAATATTATAATAATTATTTAAACACTATTTAAACTAAAATGCTGTATTTTTAACTATTCATTATGTAATGAAACTTGATACAAAAATACTAAAAATTTCCCCTAAGTTAATTTCAAAAAAATGAATTTTATTTTACCAAAAAATATATATTTTATTATAAATATGTTTTCGTTTTCTGAAAACCTTATTAATAAATGTTAATATTAGTTATCACTATTAATATTACTATGTTTAACTTTAATGTTATAACTATTTTCTATAAATAATTATAATAATAAAGAGTTGTTTTGCAGAGACTCATTATTGTGTGCATTAAGTTCTATATTAAATTTATTTATACATTCTTGGGGTGTTACATTCTCCCCTCCTTCAATAAATTGCATCCTAATAGTGTGATATGGGACTTTGAAAAACATGTTTTTCTTTATTGAAAACTCCTTTATGGGAAACCCATATCAGAAATAAATTCAAAAAATCACTTTAATAAGAGGGAAAGTATAAATGTGAAGGTCACCACAATATTAGGCTTTAAAATAAGAGAATATTAGTGGGAAGTAAAAACATTCACATGAAAGAGAAATATAACCATCATATTCTGATTGATAATGATAGAGGATATGGTCATTAGAAATTTAATCATCATAATACCATATATCTTATGATCAGTTAAAGACCATTGATATCTTAGTAAGGAAAGTTAAATGATAACATTTTTGTTTCAAAATCCTTTTCTTAGAGCTTAGGGATTTCTTTACTATCTTGATAAGCACATGAGAAATTAAACTTACTTGATTATTTTGTCTGTAAAAATAATAATATCATCCTTTGTTTGTGCTTTGATATATTATCACTTCATTTCCTTACACCTAGAAATGAACGCTCAAGATAAAATTTTCACACCTAAATAATTATAATCAACTAATATAGATCACATATCCCACAAAAGTATAATGATATTTTCATATTGTATTTATACATTAACCAAATCCAAAATGGTTAGGATAAGATAATATTTTTCCCCTAAAATAATAAACCTTTATATGATGAAAAAAAACTTTAATCTCCAAAATTAGAATGTAAAACTCAAAGTTTAATATAGATCATATAGAAAATTACTATTATTTATTGGAAATATCATGGACTATGACCGCAAAATCATAAATATTTGTTTATAAAGTCTTCTAAATTGCATCGATCGCTCTTAATTATTTATAGAAAAAATTTAATTTCTCCTGTGACATAATATCCAAGATATTCTAGAAATTTTTATAAATAACTTGAATCACCATAATTCTACAATAAAATCATATTTGACTCTAAAATAAACTTCAAAATTTGTTCCTCAACATATTATATTTATAGATGTCTTATAGGATTCCCAAAATTGCAAATGTCTTCTAAAATAACATTAATAACTTAATCACCAAATAATTTTACAATACTAAAGTAATCTATTTGATAAAAAAGTCCCTAAAATCAGAATAACTATTATATATTATTTATTTTTTTAAAGGCCATGATAACTATGAATTCCCATAGACTAGTGGAAGGAGTTGCACCACTTTCACCCTTCAGTTGTGGGTTCAAACCCGGTGGCCTTGTGGATGCGACTGGTTGTCACTCGGTATGCAGGTTGTCCTTTTTCTAAAACCATATAACTTCCAAAATAAATATGATGTATGTCATTGAAATAAGTTCAATTAGTAAATATTCTTTTAACTAGGATTTTCAATACAACCTCAATACAAAAATACATCATACATTTATTTCCACATAGGTATGTCCTAGGTCAAGAGGTTATCTTATAGAATTTGGCATTGACTTGGCTAATTCCTAGGTCCCCTACATTTACAGAAAATTACTACAACTAGATTATTAGGATCATTTTTATTTCCTTCCATTATAATATTTATTTATTTCATGGTAATTCTTTTTTTTTATGTCCTTTGTTTCCACACATAAATCATTTATCTATTTCTTTGAGACTCATTCGTGGGTGTATCCTTCCACATTTCTTGCTAGATGAAAATTGATCCTTCTTTTCTCTATGGTATCCACCACTAGAGCTCTTTTCAAACTTTATTCTACTCTTATTTGGTGGGTTTAGTAGTTGGTTAAGTTATTTGTTGTTAATAATATTTTGGTAAAACTGATTAGGCGCAAACATAATATCTTTCACTCCTATAAACATCCCATTTGGTTCCTCATTACCACCTCCTTTTCTATCATGTTCAATGTTAACATGACTCCTTTGGGTTCTATCCATTTACTTAAACTAGAAAAAATGGTGTGAGTAACAATAATCATAGTGAGAAAAATTTATAATCATTTATAGAATATCATGACCCCTTATTTTCAAAATAAAACACCTTATATTTAACCTAGGTCATTCATTTTAATTATATATTCAAATCCTTTATAATGGATTTTAATAAAAATGTGAATTATCCTACACATATCAGTTGATAGTGTCAAACTAATTTCACAGTAAGGCTCGTTGTCGGGTACCTGGTTACCCCGAGTCAAGCCCATGACACCTTATCAGAGTTTTCAATAATAAGTACATGTATTCTAGAACCACATCCACGTATATTATCTATACAGGGATGTATTTCTAGGAATACCCACATAATTTGTACCTTAACAAAATTATATGATGTTAAAATTATCCTCAAAGTCTATCTTAGGGTTATATTCCCTAATATATATTTTCTAAAACCAGTTTCCATGTTTTCTACTAAAAATACTCTAATAACAACTAAAAATACCCCAAAACTAGTATCCTAGAGTGGGTTTCTTATATCAATACATTGGAAAAGATACAAGACACTAATCCCAAAGGAACAATTAGTTTAGAAATTTTGGAAGCTAGATTACATACATGAACTTTACATTACAACATGAAAGAAAAAGCAACATTTCAACTCCATTAAAACACCCGTAAACTCCTATATTTTTTTAGAAAGTCATTATTAATATACATATTTTCATCCTGGGGAAACATAAGGAATAAAAATTGGTGACCTCATATGCTCAGTATGTTTAAGTAATATAATGGAAGCATAAATAATAAGGCATGGTGAATAACTAAAAGTACACATAACATTAAAACCCAATCTTGAGAATAATAGGGAAAGAATAAAAGATGGTTAAATAAATCCATAATAAAACATACACATGGATATCCTAATATTCGAATGATCACAGGGAATATAAATTACAAGTTTCATAATTAGGGAATTCATAATATCGAACATCATAATTATACCATCAAGGCCTCTTCCAAGGCACCATGCATAATGGGTAAAAAAACCTTATACAGTTTGTCTCATGAGACCTATTGATGGATTGAGGGGATAAATCTATAACCTCCCATAACTTACTAAGTCCAATATATTCTTCATATGAAATGGGTGAAAAATAAACAATATAAATATTTTTATTAAAAAACTAACATATGAAATGTGAATACTTAAACCATAAACCATGAATGTTATCAAATAGAACAACCATAGTTAAATTGATCATTAACAGTTAAAAAACATATTCTAGATGATTTCATAAGAGACAAACCTCAATTAAGTACAAGATTCAACAAATAAGTTTACATAGATGAATATATCATTTAAAAATTCTTAATGAAAATAATTTATAAACATTCCAATGTGTATCATACCACTTTGAAACATTTAAATCACAATCTCTATGAAGGAATCATTAAATGAAACATATAATGTTGTGAGAATAATAAGACTATTGATATGATATATTAAAGGTAAGTACATTCACAACACACACAATGAATAAGTGGTGAATAATACATATAAGTCACATAAGTAAATGTGAGATGAGAAAACCCATTTTTTACTTTGGAAGGATGATTTCTTTTGTAAAGCTATTGTATTTGTCATAAAATAAGATTTTAAACATGTTTATCCTAGAAAATAAAGGGAAAGAAAATTGATATTATATTTTAGGCATAAATGATGTCCCACTGAAGTGAAATCGTATAAAAATAGTTTTTATGAAAATTTAGAAATACAACATTTTTGTGCGGTTTGAGGAAAATAATAAAGAGATTTAAAAGTGCAAAGGTATTTTTTTCATAAAAATATAAATTAAAAAATATATTTTTTCATGATAAAATATGTGATTTTATAAAAATAATTATTTCTTAAAATATATTATTTATTACGCATGAAAATGGGTAAGAATTCAGAAAGTTCCCTTTAATTGGGATTTCTTATGGGGAATAATTGAGAAGGAAACCATATTAAAATATGTACATCCCCGTAAAAGAAGGATGAAATGATCTAGATACCTGATTTTGGAAAATATACACATAATTTATAATAATTACATAAAAATTAAGATGAATTAAATTGGGGTATAGAGAGATAAAGCATAACCTGAATGGAAAATATAGGTCTGGGAGGAAACACTTACCACTTTGTAATCAATCCAATTGTATGAAAAAAAATTAATAATCATCAAATGAATCATTAAATACCATGAATATAAATATATTCATGAAATTATATATCAAATGTATGTATACATACACCACATATATGAAATAAGTGTCTAATAAGGGAAATATCATGGAAATAAAAGTGATATGAGAAACCCCTTACTTTATGTCTGAATGTGTTCTACAGTTGAATTTGATGTCCTAGAATATGAAATTAGATTCATTAAGAAATTAATTCAAAAAAATTTCTAAATTTATTTAATTTATTATAATTTTATAACGTTAATTTATGGTTTTTTCATGTGTTATAAAATACAATTTTATCATTTGGGAGTGTTTGTTTCCTTGGTTTTCATTATTGATTTACTTGTATATGAGTCTGGTAGTTCATGTAAAATGGGTATAATTCTCCTTAATTGGAATTATATGTTATTAATTAAAATAAATAAGTTTAAATGGTTATATATTTCATTTTTTATATGGTATTAAGTTGAGTCATTAGATAAGACATTTAGTGATAATTGTTTAGATTATTACAGATGTTATTGATCATAACGAATTTATTTTATTTTATCATTTAGTATTATGTAAATATGTTACATCCAAAACATAAATAGGTTTATAATAAAAAAATTATAATCTATTTTAAAAATTTAAATTGTTTCATAAACAACCTTTATGATGGCAATGGAAAATGAAACCTTTTCATCCTTAAAGGCGATGAAAAAACACCGCATGGAAGACGTTTCCATTTTTAGAATAAAAGGGAGAGGAGAAGGGGATTGATGATGGATTATTATATTAGCATAATAAAATTAATTTTTATTTAAGGTAATAATGTTATAATAATATTTGGATGATTTGAGGTGAAGGGAGAATAATAAAAGAAAAGAACATGAAAATAAATTAAAATAAAAAAAGGAAGAGGATTTTACCTCTTGAAATCTCCTTCTTGAGAACCTATTTAAGGCCCTTGGTTTTGTACTTCTATTGAGACCATCAGGTTATGACCATGGGGAATATTCTTGGGAATAATATTTTGTATAATTTTTAAAAGTCTCAAATCTTGGAAGGTGTTGGGAGAAGGGGTGGGGGTGGTATTTATAGTGGAGGAGAGTGGTGTTTTTTGAATATTTAATTCATTGGTTTATTATTTTGGGTCAAGGTAATTAATAGTTTAAGAATTATCATTAAACATATTAAAATAATTAAGTATTGTTCTATATTATGGTCTTACTTCTTCCATACATCACTTATGACTCAATAATTCATGTATTTAACATTTATCATAAATTACCAAATTTTATTATTCACAAAAAAAATTAATTATTTTAGAAAAAACCCAAAAATAACATTAACCATTTTTTAAATTATATAATTCAAAAATAAACTCCATTTTATGAAAATAATTTTCTAAATATGAGAAATCTAATTTTTAATTAAAATCATAATTTATTTGAAAATACATATTTTAATATTATAACTGATTTTATAACACTTTGAAAATATTAACTAATATCTCAAAAAATTTCCTAAAATAATAAGACAAAAAAATATTTATTTTTGAATAAATTTTTTGAAAATAAATTTTTTTTAAATCAGTTTATTAATTATAAACTTGTAATTAAATATTTACGACTTTCAAAAATACAAACACATAATTATTAATTTATAAAATATTCACTTACCTATACAATGATATAATTATATCATCCCTTCATTTATATGATGCATAAATTTTATTTATAATTTCATGGGTGAGCTTAATATTCATTTTTTAATATTACTACTCATTAGGATAACATTATTATTCAAAGGGTTAAGTTACTATTCACCCAAAAAATTAAGTTGATCCTATTAGACTCTAAATATCTCGCAACCTAGTATGTCTATTTATTGAAATTAAATTCACATAAGTGGACGAATTATGTTTAATGTTAATCCTATAAGTGTGGTGATAAGGTGAGTAAAAATAATGTTCAAAATTTCAATAATTATTTATATCTAATTTCAATATAAAAAATGATTCCAATGATCTACATTGGATTAATATATGTATAATTGATCTATATGTATAGGGAAATGAAGCATATAAGATTTAATTGATAATTTAAGCCGAACTTCCTACTTAAAGTAAACAAACATAGGATTTTACATGGCGTGTAACACAAATACACATCATGTAGTTGTTGAGTCTACATATGATGAAATCCTGTGAAATTTTATTTAGAAATTTTATTTTTAATATTTACATGGAGTGGAAGTGGTACACAGTGTGTAATTTTTCATGATCTATATTCATTTCAAAACATCTATAAGGTGATGATTACACATCATAGAACCCCATTACATGGTGTGTAAATCCCCAAAAAACCACGAATACTGCAGGCATTATGATGAAAATTCTAACAAATTACTAACTTCACCATTATAAGTATCCTCCCAATTTCTTATCAGCATTACTAAAGCAATAAAAAAAGAAACCAATAACAAAGGTAAAAAATAAATGACTGAGTGGTAACTAGGATGTACAATCTCCCCACTATGGACATTTTTTCCCCACAAATCCCTTAAGATCTAGGATCTAGAAAAATAAAAGACCACTGCTACCTCATCAATGAATCTAGCTCCCAAGTCTCATGGCTATCATGTTTGTACTTATATAGTGCCTATACTAGGGGGATCATTTTTCTAGGTAATAGATTATCCTAAAAATCCATATTCTAAATAAGCTGCTCAACCAAATTTTCATTGGGAACAAGATCGACATCCTCCCATTTAATCACATGGTAAGGATCTAGAATATAACTCCTCAACTAGTAAACATGAATCATGTTGTGGGTTGTTTTCAAATCCCATGGAAATTGCTGCTGATATGCCACCTTCCCCAGTCCTCCAAAGATCTCAAAGTAACCCACAAACCTCGGTTTCAACATACCTTTCTTACCTAAACAGTGAGTCCAATGTGAGGTGGATGTTTGAGAAAGACCTGATCACCACCCTCAAACTCAAGAGGTTGAGGCTGATAATCCTTACAATATTTTCAATGACTATGTTTCATGATCATATGCCTCCATATAAACTACAACATCTTCATCATCTCCTCAACAACATGTGGTCTAACCAAGGATGGATCTCCAAACTCTGTCTCGTATATGGGAGATCAATATGGGCAGCCATAAAAAATACAATAAGGGATCCATCTTTATATATGCCTAAAAACATTTATAGGATAACTCAATCGGTGAAAAAATCATTTCCCATGATCCCCTAAAATCATGCACACGTGCTCAGAGTATATCCTCTAGAACATGGATATCCCTCTATATTTTTGTATCTATCTGTGGATGATATATTGAGCTTTATTTAATCCTATAAACCATCTCCTCCTACAAAAATTTCTAGAACTAAGATGTGATCCTCAAATCCGTGTTAAAAAATATATAGATGGAAGCATGTGAAGTCTCACATCCTCTTAGACATACAATTCCCCAATTAGATCCATTATAGTTATCTCCTTAATAGGTATAAAATGTGACTCTTTAGTGAGTAGATCAATGATCACTCAAATCGCATCCTACACACTAGGAGTCCATAGAAAACCCACAACTAAATTCCTAGAAATATCATCCCACTTCCAAACTATAATTGGTAAATGCTATAACAAACCTATAGGAATCCATTGCTCTACCTTAATTCTATGACAAGTGAGGCACCATGATAAAAAATTCACAATCGACTATCTCATCCCATTCCACTAATACTGACACCTCAAGTTTTGATACATATTAGTAACCCCAAGGTGCATTAACCAATAAGACTGGTGTCCACTATCAAAAAACTTCAGTCTCAAGGAAAACACAACAACTAACCTACTACGAAAGCACAATGCTCCCCTAGGATACTAATACTAGTCAAATGATGTCTCCCAACAATAAAAGAATTCAATAAATTGATGGAACCAGGTGTCTATGGCCTGATCGATATGAACTCTCTCATAAAAAGAGGAGAAATATTTCATCAAATCCAAGAACACCTATACACCAACCTCTTCAACTCACAATATTATCTCAATAAATAAACTCATCAAAGACCACTACATAAATGATTCCTTCACTTCTTGTGGTGTAGTTTTGATCAACGCAACAGCACCAACATTTCCTATACTAGGGGTATAATCAATATAAAAAATAAATTCTTGGAGATACGATACCCAATATCTATGTAAGATATTTGATCCCTCTGAGTAAAAATATATGTCAGGCTCTTATGATCAGGATATATCGTAAACTGCTACCCAAAGAGATTGTGATGTCACATTCTAAGTGCATGATTAATAGCTTCCAACTCAAGATCATGAGTAGGGTATTTTTTCTCATGAGGTAATAACTAGTGAGAGACATAAAACACAACCTATTTACCCATTATCAAGACACATCCCAAAACCATACCATAAGTATTGCAAAAAATGCAACACCCTATAATTCTAATGTATGAACCTTATATTTGATAGTGTGCGTGTCATGTGACACCAAGCGCATAAGGGAAAATAATACCCTGATACTTTAAAATAAATTTAATATTTTAAATATATTTTATATATTCTATATTTGGTAATGAAATTTACATCAAGTTATCTTATGTTACACACAATAGAAAATTTCTTTGAAAGCTTACTTTACATGCAAGATTAAGTATTACTAAATAATAACAAATTATTAAAATATTATAATTAATTATAATATGATATATCCAAGATATTATGTTAGAGTTTATGAATTATATTAACTGACTTATGAAAATTTATTATTTATATAAATATAAAATGAATTTAGTGTCTATCAACTAATGAGAAATGAAATTAAGAAGCACTTGGATATAAAAAATATTATTATTTATATGATTTGAAAAAAGTTTTTCCTTAATAAACACAGTTAATTACAATTATTGAATTGTTTTAATGAAATATATATTTTATATATTCAATAAAATATTTTTTTTATTCATCCATCATGTTTGATATGCATAAGATAAGAAAAACCCTATTTTACACATAAAACCCTATATTTTTATAATATCAATTTTACATCCTTTTAATGGATAACTGATTTTAAATATGAATTTTTACACTTTAATTGACTTAATATGTCAAAATAAATTTCATATTTTATATAGAAAAATAATAATAAGTTTATGTGGAATTTTTGATATATTTTGGAAACATATAAATTTTTTAATGAATAGTTAAAAATATTGTATTTTAGTTCAAAAATAATTTTTCATATGATTTGTTTATAAAGTTAAAATATGTTTTCTATTGGTTATAAAGTTTAATTATACATTATTTTAATAAATTAATCCAATTTAGGTTATTAAAATCAATTTAACTTTGGAATTTACTATAAAAACATAGCAAACTTTGGATGTTTTTATTATAAAAATGTGTGTTGTCATCCCACTTACGTGGTGAATTTTAAAATAATTTCTTCTATTTCAGTGATTATGATTTGGAAAAATGGATTCCATATTTTAAATCAGTGTAATTTATAATTTCTAAAAATTTCAACTTATTCTTTGACCAAAAATATTAGTGAATGTAATTAAAGATAATTACAATTATTAAGGATAAATTAAGCTTAATAAAGGAATAAACAGTTTAATTAAGGGCCCAAATTACCTAGAAATGTCTTGAACACCCATTTTATGGCCATATATCATCCATAAACCTTACATTATTGGTTTTGGTTTGTTCTTTATGTATTTTTATGTATGAACATGTGTACACCAAACTTGTTTCCAAAACTCCTATGTGAGTCCTTTTCCTTTCCCTGTAAAAGGCCACCACATATCCCCATTCCTAACACATCTAAAATGACTTAGGATTGGTAAATATATACCGAAATAGATTATCAACATACCTACCCTCTAACTTGAAGAATCTATCTAGGTATGAAGCCTTACATGGAAGCCTTTTGGTACAAAACAAAAGAAGTTACTTGATTAAGAGGTTACGTCTTCTCTCAAGCTCTATAGTTTCATTTCCATTATACACCCCCTCAAATATTATTACTCAACTATTATATAATAAAACTAGTATCCTAAATATAATAGGATGTTTTTATGGAATGGTTTCTACCTACACTTACACAAAACTCCATCTAATGGGTAATGAATATATTGTTTCTCTGTAAGGTGAACAACTACCTCATGAAACAATGATTGTTCAATTTTACTTTACCACCTATCATGGAGGAAATTATGAAGGACACAATGTTTATATATTTTATATATGATAATTATAATGTCTTCATGATTTTTTAATTTTTATTTATAATATAACTTTATTCTTTTCATCTTGTATAAATACAATAATTTCGTTTGAGGATGTGTGGACTACCATCCCATCAAAGAGATATGACATGTTCATAACATATGTGGAACATATAAAGGATGGGTTTAATAAACCTATGTAACATAAATAACATCTATATGATTATGGAATTATAATATACATATGTATCATTTAGTTTTCATTCTTTTTATACAACAATGAAATGGAAGTAGTGTTTATGCGTACGTACGACCCATCATCTCCTTGAACGGTAAACTTCATTTCTATTATCAAAATATAATGGACTACTATAAATACATATATATTGATTATATATGATAATTAACCCATTGTTTAAATTTTGGATTTTATTAAACCATTATCTAATTAATTATAATATATAATAACAAGTTAAAACTAACTCGAGAAAACTTTCTAATTAACACGTGAAATAGTGGAATTAGTAAAAGAGTGTTCACAAATGGGTAATAAAATATTATAAGTAATTAATATATCATATTATAAACATGATTATGGTTATGTAATAGGTTTTTAACATATTTTAATCTACTATATAAGAGGATAAAGACCACACAACAAAAGTAATATTAATGTAAGGAAATTTTATCTCAATTTATATTCCATTCAGAGTTCATTGTTATTATGAACCAATTCACTTTTATTTGGTGTATATACTGGCTTTTAATATGTAATATCATGAATATAATTACTCTAATTATATTATAAGATTAATTTTATATGATTCCATCAGGGGTGTTAGGATTTAAATTTTTCAATGTGGTATGGGACATTTTAGAATGTTTAAATATTATTCTCATAAGGAATGTTCTTAGTTATTATCATTGCAATCTCACTTACTTTTATTAATTTTAACTTTTTCTTCAAAAAATCACTTTATTTTAATCATTTTTCATTGGAAATTTACATTAATATTCATATTATTATAAAATGTATATTAACTGCCACTTTGGTGGTGGTGTGGTGGTGAAGGTGAGTGGCACATCCACGCTATTATTTGGGAGGTTTAGGGTTCAAATCTTGGGATTCCGCTTTCAGGTAGAGCCTCTCCCCCGGGATCCAACCACCTTGTTGGGTTTCCCAATCTCATCTGGGCGGGCAAAATGAGGCGCGGCCCAATCGCTGACGGATCGCATGACGGACCATCTCTGTCGGGTCGTCACCCTCCTGGACGCTCTGCCATCTCGGCTGGCAACGGCTCCTTCCCGGCTGGGCCTCTCTCCGGAGTGACCCCTTCATGGGGAGGGTGATTTCCTTGTATAGAGGGTTCGAAAAGGCCACACAGGGGAATTCCCTTTTTTCTATAAAAAAAATAAAATGTATATTAAAATTTCCTAAACCATATATCATTTTTACATATGGTGTTAACTTTGACAGTTATTTGACTAACTAGGAAAATATTGATAATTACATATTATTTATTCAATACGAATATTATATAAGGCATATTATTTATTTTTATTATTCAATATGAGTAATTATTTGTTTTGGAAATGATAAGTGGAGCCTGGACTTGATATAGCTCCTAAATGAATCAACAGGCTTTCATGAGACAAATAAGTTGGCCAAATTAAATGGGTTTCAATCTGTAGTTTTAAACCATCTTGTGTAAGGTTGTGATGATATAGGTTTTTATGTGCCTTAGACGTGAAGTCCATAAAGAAATCATTTCCATCATTTAGTTTCAGTTATTATTCATCCTTGAGATTTTTTGTCGACATATCTATGGATATAGTTAACTTTTTTTCATTGATTAAACGACATGCCTTTCAATTTCTTACCTTACCATTTGATTTTTACCTATCTAGTTATTTTAATGGCATGTGTTATCATTTATTTATGTTTCCATGTTAATTTATAATCATTGATTCGTTATTTCTTCTGCTTTACATAGCCTTACTGATCATTTCATCTCACCCTTATTGTGTTTCATTTCTCCAGGTTATGAAGATGAAATATTTGATTAATATTTCAACGATACAATTTATTTCATTTTATTATGTATCATGTTTTTAATTTATATTTACTAATTTATTATGGGTATCATGTATGTAATATGGATTTTCAGAACTGCTAAATTGATTGGTCCTTTAGGATTTTATTCATTGTAATCATGACAATGTAATAAAATAATGCACTAGCTCTGGGATTCTATGGTCGAGGTGCTATAGTTGGTATCAGTGGGAGGTTTAGCAGCAATCTTGGAAACTAGATTTTGGAAATGTAGATTAGGGAGAGAAACCCTAACATAGACATTGAGGATATGTAGATAAGAATATCCTAGAATTTTTTTAAGGTAGTTATTATGTGGTTATTCCAATAAATACATATATGTTTGGTTTCTACAAGTGGATGTGGTTCTAGAACATGTGTACCTTGGAGTAATAACTCCAACAAGGTGTTCCAAGCCTAACTCGGGGTAATATGGTACATGAAAACAAACCTTACTGTGCATATGGTTTGAAACTCTTGGGTGATGCACTTAGGATAATTCACATTTTCTTTACCTACCATTATGAGGGATTTGATATTAATGATTACCCTAAAGTAACAAAATATTACTATTCTCGATTCATGATGAATAAATTTAGGCTATGTGTTATACGGTATTTCAATTTATACAAAGTTCACAAAATTATGAGATAATCTAGTGTATTATATTGTTTAGAAATGACGCCTAGAAGGAAGAATAGTATCAGTGTTCGTGGAAAATATAGATATTGTGCTACTAAGGAAACAAATACTACGGGCATTGGAACTAATCAAGTTATAGATATATTAGGGAATATTATTCTAGTTCTGATAAATAACCTTTCCTGAATAGAGAAACCTATTCGATGGAGATACTCTCTTATGTTGTATCACTTTATGTGGTAGAATATCACATAATTTAGTAGGACTACAAATCCAATTGTAGCTGAGCAGTGAATTATGTCTCTAGAAAATATATTTACTTCCTTAGAATGCAGCAAGAAGAAAAAATTTAAACTTTTAGTATATTGTCTCCAAGGTGATGTTGATCAGTGGTGTCTCATTTAGAATACAAGGGAGGAAGAAGAATTGGACTCATGGAATGGAGAAATTTTAAGGATACGTTCTTTGATAAATACTTTCCTCGTATCAATAAATTTAGATGAGGATGTAGTTCCTTAGATTAAAGAAAAATAAATAAAAGGGTGTTGCAGATTATGAAGCTACCTTTAAAAGATTATCCAGATATGTTACGGATTATATATGCAACACCGAGTGGAAGATCGAACACTTATTTGAAGGACTTAAGAAAATTCTCCAAAGGGCACTAGTATCTCAAAAATTATCTTTATATGATGAAATAGTTTTATGTGCTATCAAGAAAGAGAAATAATTATCCAAGTCCTATGGATTTAATGGAAAACAATAGAAGAATAGGTTTTTTGAAAACCATGAAAAGGGGAAAGATTCAATGAAGATTAAGGGAAAGAAGAATTTTCTAACATATGATAATTTTGGAAAGAATCATCTTGGTAAATTCTTAAAAGGATAGGGAGTTTGTTATAAGTATGAAGAAAAGGTTCACCAGGAAAATGAATGTAAAGAAAAGAGGAAAATAATGATATCCAATGTTAAAACTATAAGGATATGGGGCACTATAAAAACAAATTCCCCAAGCATTGAGAGAATATACCTCAGAAGAACATAATGGATCAAGTTCAAGCATATGTTATTGATACAAAAAAAGTGGAATGATTAATGTAATTTTCTATTTTGATCTAAGAAATATTTTTTTAAAATATTTTTGTTTTCATGATATGATTTATGAAATATGTTTGTATTGTACTATAGTAATTTTTCAATAACTATTTTAGATCATATTCTGAATGGGACCAAGATAACTTATTCACTAAAAAGTTACACTTTTTTTAAAACACATGATTGAGGTAAATACAACCCTTAATGTGTTCCTAATGTTGAGATAATGGTGAATAAATGATTGATTTGGATAAGTGTATACTACCATGGAATTGATTAATGACTTTTCAACTAGTGTTATATGAAATTAATGATGGAGTTAACAACATTTTTTGATTGAAGTAATATATACAATAACTTATCTCTTTCTTAAGGAATAAGGAAGAATGAATATTTTCAATGTGGTTTTATGGTGATTTGATTTATTACAGTATTTTAAGAGGATACATGATGAAGTTATTCACATGTTTGGAATGTGAATATTTAGAGAAACTTCATTTTGATTAAATGATAATTATATATTCATTTTAGAAATTAAGTGAACCTCTTTAAAAATTGATTAGATTATAATCTGTTGGAAAATTTAATCATTTATAAAAAAATTTAAGATGATCATTGAATGAGATTTTGGAGATTAATGTATTACTTAACCATATGATGCGTCATAATCTGTTGGAAAATTTAATCATTTATAAGGTTCATGTGCCAAAAGATGAAGTAGAAATAGTTCAAGGTGTAATAAAAGGAAAATATTATTTTTATATAAATGTTTATTTACTTATATTCTTATAGAGTGAAATAATTCCTTAACTATAGAAAAAAAATGGTTTTGAAACAAAAATGTTTTCCTAATATCATCAGTTTTAATGATATCAGTTACCTTTATTCATACCTATGGTTTATGGTTTTGTGGTCAACAATATTCATATGAACATGTTCTCTATAACTCTCTATTATAAGTTTATTTTTGGACTTTTTCTTCCATATTCGTGTTCCTATTTACCACCCATGTTCTCCTACTAGGGAACCTAGTTATGTAATAGTTATAATTTCCATTATCTCTTATTAAGAATATGTGATATTGACCTTTTTTACAATTTGTGTCTTTAAAAATAGTTTATTTTCAATCACTATATCACTTAGATCAATTTTAAATTCTAAGGATGAAATTTAATTAAGTTGGGTTGAATGTAACACCCAGAAATTCAAATATATGAACCTTATATTCAATATCATGCATGACACGCAACACCAAGCATGTAAGGTAAAATAATACCATGATACATTAAAATATATTTACTATTTTAAATATATTTGATATATTCTATATTTTTTAATTCACTCGACACTGAGTTACATTACATTACACAAAAGAGTAACTTTCTTCGAAATCTTACATTACATGCAAGACCGAGTATTACCAAACAATAACATTTTATTACAATACTATTATTTAATATAATATGATATTTCATAGCCATTATGTTAGTGGTTATAAATAGTATTAACTGAATTATAAAACATTATGGTTTATAGAAATATAAAATGAATTCATTGGTTACCAACTAATGAGAAACGAAAATAAGATCCAATTGGATTTAAAAAGAAATGTTATTATTTATATGCTTCCAAAGAAGTGTTGCCTTAATAAACATAGTTAATTACAATTAGTGAATGATTTTAATAAAATTTATATGTTATATTTTCAATAAAATATTTTTTATATTCATCCATTATGTTTTATATGCATAAGATAAGAACAAACCATATTTTACACATTAAAACCTATATTTTTATACAGCAAATTTTACTACCTTTTAATGGAAACCCCATTTTAAATCTGAATTTTTACACTTTAATTGACTTAATATGTCAAAAAAGAATTATTGTTTCAAATAAGGACATAATAAATAGTTTTTGGTGGAATGTTTGATATTTTTTGGGAAAATATTATTTTTTTAATGAATAGTTAAAAATAGTGCATTTTAGTTCAAAAATGATTTTTCATCTAATTTATTTATAAGAATAAATTATTTTTTATATTTGTTTTAAAGTTTAATTAGATAATATTTTTACCATTTAATACAATTTAGGTTATTATAATCAATTTCACTTTGAAATTGACAATAAAAACATAGTAGACTTTTTGACATTTTTACTTTAAAAACCTACATTGTCGTCCCGCTTACGAGATGAATTTTGAATTAATTACCATCACATATGTGATTTTAATTTGGAAAATGGATTAAAAATTTGGAATCAGAATAATTTATACTATTTAATAAGGTAAAATTAGTTTTTGACCAAAAATATTAGTGATAGTAATTAAAATTAATTATAATTATTAAGGAAAAATTAAGCTTAATAAAGTACTAAACTTTTACTATAAGGGCCCAAATGACCTTAAAACTTGTAAAAAACCATTTTATGGCCATATAATCTCCATAAACCTTCCATTATTGATTTTTTCTTTTTTGTTATGACTTTTTTTAGGTAATAACATGTGTACACTTAACTTGTTTCCAAAAAATCAAAGTGAGGCCATTTCCTTCCCTATAAAGGACACAACCTCTCCCCATTCTTCACAAATCTCAAACCACTTAGTTTTGTAAAATATCCACCCAAATAGATTCAAAAAATACCTACCATCAAACATAAATCCTCCATTTTTGGATTAATCCTTCCAAGGAATCATTTTGGGACAAACCAAGAGAAGTTACCTGATTACGAGGTAACGTCTTCTCTCAAGCTCTATAGTTTCATTTCCATTCTACGCCCCCTAAAATATATTTATTTCATTATTATATAAAGAATATATATCCTAGATATAATATTTTTTTTATGTAAATGGTTTTACCTAAAATTATATACACATCCATCTAATGGATAACAGGCATTCTGTTTTGGTGTACGGTGAACTACTGCCTCGCGAAATGATGATTATTACATTTTCCTTTACCACCTATCATGGTGTCCATTATGATGGAAAATATATTTATATATGTCATATATTATATTTGAAATTTCTTTATTCTTGTTTAATTTTTATTTATGACATACCTTTTTATATTCATCTTTTGTAAATACGATAATTTCATTTGAAAAAGTGTGGACTACCACCCCATCAAAGTGATATGACTTGTTCATACTATACATGAAACGTATAAAGTATGGTTTTAATAAAAATATGTAAAATATATAACATATATATGAATCTAAAATTATAATATACATATGTATAATTTATTTTTCATTCTCTTTATACAACAATGAAATGGGAGTAGCGTTCATGCGTACGTACGGACCACCACAACATGAACGGTGCGCTTTATTTATAATCTCAAAAATATAATGGACTAATATAAATAAATATATACTGATTATATATAATAATTAATACATTTTTTACATTATATATATTATGAAACCATGATATAATTAATGATAACAACAAATAAGAAGTTAAAACATACTTAAGAAAACTAGACTTTTAACACCAGAAATAGTGAAATTAATGAAAGTGTGTTCACAAACATGTAATAAAATATTATAAGGGATTAATATATGATATTATAAACATGATCATGGATATGGTATAAGTTATTAACATATTTTAAACCACTATATATGAGGATAAATACCACATAACAAAATTAAGGTTAAATTAAGATAATTTCATCTGTATATACATTCTACTGAGACTTATTTATTATTATAAACCAATTCACTTTTATTTAGTGTATATACTACCTTTTAATATGTTATATCATGAATATCTTTACTCTCATGATATTATAAGTTTCATTTAATATCATTCCATCATGGGAATTAGTATTTAAATGTTTCAATGTTGTATGGGACACTTTGGAATGTTTAAAGATTATTCTCCGAAAGAATGTTCTTTATGATTATCTTTCCAATATCATTTCCTTTTTCTGATTTTTAACTTTATATTTAAACAATCGCATTATTTTAATCATTTTCCATATAAAATTTACTTTAATATCCATATTCTTATATAATGGATATTAATATTTCCTAAACCATATATCATTTTTACATATGGTATTCAATTTGATAGGTATTTGATTAATTGTGGAAATATTGATAATTTTGTATTCTTTATTTAGTATAGATATTAGATAAGGCATATTATTTATTTTGATTATTCAATATAACAAATGATTTTTATTATAAATGATGGTTGTAGCTTGGACCTTATATATCTCCTTGATGAATCGATAGGTTCTCATGAGACAAACAAGTTCGCTAAATTAAATGAGGTTCTATCTGTAGTTTTAAACCATCTTGTGAATGGTCTTAACAGTATAGGTTTTCATGTGCCTTAGACATGAAATCCATTAAGAAATCATTTACCTAATTTAGTTTTACTTATTATTCATCCTTGAGATTTTGTGTCGGCATATCTATGGATACATTTCATTTCATTTCATTGATTAAATGGCATGTGTTTCAGTTTCATACATTTCTATATTGATTTTTGGTTATCCAGTTATTTGAATGGCATGTGTTATTAGTTATTTACCTTTCCATGTTAATTTATTCTCATTGATTAATTGTTTCTTCTAATTTACTTACTCTTACTGAGAATTTGAGATAACCCTTATTATGTTTCATTTATCCAGGTTATGAAGAAGAAATAATTGTTTAAGATTTCAAGGATGCAGTTTATTTAATTTTATTATGTATCATGTTTGTAACTTATATTTACTAATATATTATGGGTATTGTTTATATAATATGGCTTTCCAAGACTTCTAAACTGATCGGTCCTTTGGGATTTTATTCCTTGTAATTATACCAATGTAATTAAATAATGAACTCGCTCTGAATTTATGGGGTTAGTACGTTACAAAAAACATCATAACCTGACCTCGGTTATGGAATAATTAAAACTCGTGATGAAGTCATCCTCTCCCTTGCTCCTCAAATTATCTTTGATAGTTTTATATCTATTCCAAATTTACACCCCCATAGTTAAAGTTGTCCTTGAATGTGAGATCTTGGAGAAGTCATACAAAATTGTCTATATTAACCAACCAAACCCAATAATATTCGGATCTCAAACACATTTCTAGTTGATCCTAAGACATAACTTCCTATAACCTTTAGGAACTTCTAAGACCCCCCTCTCAAATATCACATGTCCTAAAAAAATTACCTCTAGAATCCAAAACTCCCAGAAGGAGAGCTTTCCATATTGAAAATAATCATTCGAGGATCGATGAATGATATCCAAATTGACTATATCCTCCTCCTCTAGATTGGATTAAACCAAAATAGAATCCATGAACACAATAAAAAGGAGTCTAAGGACTAAAGAATTATCAAATTCATAAAATCCATTAATATTGCAGGAGAATTGTG
Source organism: Viscum album (assembly GCA_963277665.1). Classification (NCBI taxonomy): domain Eukaryota; kingdom Viridiplantae; phylum Streptophyta; class Magnoliopsida; order Santalales; family Viscaceae; genus Viscum; species Viscum album. The sequence goes on along the minus strand of OY728133.1, from coordinate 714,079,478 downwards.
AGACTGAATAGCATAACTAGAAACTTAAAATTACCATGTTGACTTCTAAATAATATCCTAGGTATATCCTCCTCTTAAAATATCAACTGGTGATATGATTACCACAATTAAATCATAGAAACCTAGTGATCCTCTCTAAGTTAATCAAATATGTCATCAATCATTGGAAAATAATATTTGTTCATAATGGTCACTAGAATCAACTTTTGACAATCGATAAAAAGTGTAAGTTTCTCATATTCCTTCTCAGAAAATTGGATAGGTGGATCCCATCATTAAATGATTGGATAAATAAATTATTTAGTCTCTAGGTCCTCATGATTTACCTTAAGTTCCACCAACTCAGTAGCTTTCATATTATAAACCACATAAAAATATGCATTATACCAGGGAGTAGGATAATAGTGAACTTGACCTATCTATGTGGAATCAAACCAGAAAAATCATCTGGAAGGGCCTTAGGGTAGTCACACACATCTTTAGGAAGTAAAAAACCCAAGGAATGGTCAAGTGTATCAGAAAAAATCCTTGAAAACTGACATTAGATCAACCTAGAATATGGAATAATAGGCCCTTCCATCCATGTTATAGAGTCCCACTCACCATAGAAAACATAAGTGACCCCATCCAAAAATAATAATAGAAATATAAGATTACAATCAATCTAGGACTTAACACTCATCATAAAAATTGTGTTTATAATCAAGTTGAAGATATCAAGATCAAACACTATGAAGTCTCACTCCAACTCAATGCCAGCTATCATCACTCAACACATGAGAGATCTGAAACCTTTTTCGGATCACATTCCCAAAGGAGTGTAAGGATCAAACAATAATGGAATAAGTTATGGATTCATGACAAAAAAATCAACTAAAATGTATTACATAAGAATATGAGTCATATCTAACAAATCTAGTATCGTAAAAGTAAAAATAAACATTGTACCTCTAACAGTATCTATACATGCTTCGGATTCCTTTAGAGTATACTCTACTTCATAAATCCATTTGGTATTAACCACATGAAAATATCCCTTAGCCTTAGGATTAAACCCAACACCCTTGGAAGCATCTATATGAACCTACAAAACCTTGGTGAGATTGGACCCTACCGTATATCCCTCAGACATCATTTCAAAAAATTGTTGTAGATGGATAGATCATACACAATGATGACAATTCTTATGGTCCTCTATAAAATTAGGAATTGAATGAACATACATTGCACAATAGTAGAAAAAAATATGCTACTTCCTAAAGCTGGTCCTGAGGAAAACTAATCACTCTTATGCTTCCTTTTAAGAATAGAAGGAACACCGAGGAAAATCATTAAGCCAACTAAATATCTACCCAAAACTTTCTTTACTACTATGTCTGCCTCAACTAATGATGCCTTGTTAAATACCTCCAAAATGTTGGAAGGCACATGAGTTTCATCATCATCAAAATATCAAGACTAATTCTTAAGTCAAACCTCTGAGCCATCGGATACTCAGTAGTGAGAATCTCCTATTCTAGATACACTAACATAGAAAAATGAGTAGAATACTCTAGAATGGTATTATCACCCGAAATAAAGTTTATAAACTCTTATTTCTTAGCCACATGAAATTTCTCATGGTAAAATAGGTTGTTAAATATTTTCTTGATTGTATCCCAAGTAAGATCCTAATGCAACATAACTTAAGCAGTAGAGTTGCATTGTATCCTTCCTTATACCTCAAGAATATACCTGAGAAAACCCACCATAGAGTCTTCATGAGTATTTAAGAATATTAAGATACACTCTATCTATACAAACCATTCATTGGATTCCTAGGCACAATTTTTACAATGAAATATGGTAGGATGTTACTTCGTAAATTTTGATTCATGATCCACTATACATCTCGTGTTCCCAAAACCCGCTCAACCTAGATTCTGAACTGTATGGATCACTACTTCTACCAAATTTAGTTCTATGTGAGGATTATCCCATGGAACCTAACTTCAAGCATCCCCTCTCAGATTTGGAAGAGATATTCTAGGAGTAATTAGCTAACAAAATACAAAAACCAATTAGTCACGAGAAAGTTCCAAAATCATAGGCTCGACTTCAAGTACTAATAACAAAGCTTTAAAACATTAGGAATTTAAATCTAAAATAACAATATCAATTAAAAAACTTACTTAAAAAGAAAATGGTCAATTAAAACAATGTTACCATATAATTCATTTAAATAAACTAAAACTCTAAGTGTTAAACTTAGTAAAAAATCCATTACCATCCATTGTAACTCATTTTAAGTTAATGAAGTAAGCTAGCTAGGCCCATTTTATGAACCTACTATATGAATTGTGAAGATCCTAACTCCAATATATCCAATACATAGAAGAAAACTCAGGAAGTGATAACACACTTCAGTCTGAGCATCCCTTTGATATAAAATGGAACAAACCAACTCAAGTCAACTAGACAACAACTCGAATTGTCCCATCACATGTTATGGGAAAAACTAAATAACAAAAAATAGTCTTATATATAATAAAAACAATACATACAAATAGAGTACAAATCGGAAAAAAAGGAGACACCATAATAGACTTGTAATCCAAGAGAAACCAGTTAAACCAAAAAGTATATCAAAACCCCATGTGACCATTAGTTACCTCTAGACTGACCTGATCCAAGAGAACAAATAATAAGAGATGACATCATACTAAAATATTACCTTCCCTCTAATAGAATCTCATAAAAAATTTAGAAATTCCCAATGTCACAAGTGCGGTGTAAGAAAAATCCATTATAATACCACTAATGTTTCTATACATGTTCTAATATCAAGAATGAATTAATTTTATCTTCAATAACAAAACATTTTTAAAACATATTTTCATAAAAAAAATATATATTTTTAAACCATTTCCCTTTTTTCTTCCTTTAGTTTTCAAAAAATCCATTCATATTATTTAACCATAACATGGATTGCATAATTGATAAAAATATGGAATCATATTGATACATCAAGAGGTAAATAGGTAAAAACAAATCCATGAACAATCTATCTATACAAGCTATGTGATACAACCAAATATATAAAAACCTATGAGAAAAAAATACATCATAAAATAATATTGTGAAAAATAACCATAAATTTCAAATGATAAGTGAAAAATAAGCTCATATTGGGATATATCCTATAGGATAATGCATACTAGAAAATCAAAATCCTAATAACGAATATTTTGGATCCAAAATATATTGATTCATGTCATTAGATATTATAAAAATTAACTCATATTGGTAAAATGCACACAAAGTATACTTGTGTCTCTATACCAATGCACCAAATGTTCCTAATGCGTATTTTTTCAAATTTAATTCAAAACCATACTCTTAATTTGTTAAAAAAATAAAAGTTAATAAAATCTTCTTCAAAGTTTTAAAACCCATTCCCAAATCACATAAATCCTTTTTCAAAACAAAAACCATTTTTTGAAATAATTTTCCTTTCCAATAAATAATTTGACACCATTTATAAATTCCAAAAATAATAAATATACCAAAACAATTATCAAGAGAAACATTAAATTCATCAAATAAAAACAATTGATAGAAACACCTACCACAAAAAGGTAAAAACCAAGTAGATTTAGAAAATGGGGATCAGAAAACACGAGAACATTCTTCAAAATAAGAGTCACACAAAGAATCTAAAAAGGTTTGATAAACAATACCATATGATCAAAAATATATATCCAACCCATATACAAAATAAAATCCAAAAAACCATGATAATTACATAATCAAAGAATTGAAATCTTATTACAATAGTGATCAATCACTAAATTAAGTGATCAAGATGAAGAGGAGTCACCCAAAATCTCATAGGAGGAGCCTCTATATCTAGATAAAGGAAGTCTATAAGAATGAAATTAGAATTCCAGCCGAAACATTTTATCAAAACCAATAGTTATTATCTTTCACATATTTCAACCCAATTACAAATCATGTAATTTTTTAGTCCCGCATAAACTAAAAAACACATCATATTTTATTAAAAAAACCCAATTTTTAATATTTACATATCCTAAAAGGAGTAAATGATGTGTAATCTTTCAAGCTGTGTTCCCATTTCAGGACATCTTCTAGGAAATGATTATAAGTCATGTAACCCCATTACACGATATGTAAATCTCCATAAATATGCATAGATTATAGGTTATATGATGAAAAATCCAAAAAAATCCTAATATCTCCATTACAAGTACCATCTGAGTTCAATTTCAGAATTACTCAACCAAAAAATAGGAAAACAAAAAAAAATGTATAAGCATATCTTGAAAAATGGTAACAGGGAATCATAGAAGGAAAACATGATTTTTAGATATGTAGGAGAAAGAAAATAAATGAGTAATTCATGAGAGAAATAGGGCTAAAAATCAAATTTTTATAATCCCTTTAATGGTAAAAAAGGTTTGGCTACCCAATTTTTAAGACCATCCACCAAATATGATAGTGTTACTAGATGATACCTAGGGTTACATGGTTTTTCTCACAATTTGAAAAAATATGAATAAAATTATTATATCATTACTACCTAAAAATTATATGAGCCTCTATAGTTACCACATGGTTTATCTAAATAATGTTCCAATTGTGGGTCATCCCAAACACCTCCATACACTTTTGTACGATTACCTTGGAGTTTTACATGATTCTCTATAATCATAAATCATTAATTAAACTTTAATAAACCTAATGAAATTTCTACAAATTCTTAGGAATATCTCAAATACAATCCAAACCATCTAAAAACATAAAAAACATAAAAATAATTAAAATACATTAAACTGGGGTTTTATATTCTTAACACTATTGGGATTTCCCTTGGCATGAGGGAAACCATGTGATGGCTTGAAGGTATTTTTCAATTTATGGCACTTGAATAAATGTAATTTTTTAGAATAGGGTTGTATGAAATGCCTAGTATGTTTGGTGTGGTTTCCTACGGAGTCAAAGAAAGGTTAAGCATAAAAAGGGTGAGAAAAGTTGTCTTGGGGTTCTCCATGTTGTGGTCTATGGTGTGGTAGGTTTAAATGAAAATGGATATATATGTATGGAATTGTGAGTGGACATTGTGGTTTTTTTGGATATTCAAAATTTCATTCACCATGTAGAGGTGCAAGTAAATTTTGTGGTTTATGGAATTTAATATTGTTCTGAATACACATAAATATTGGGGGTTCAAATGTGGGGGTGGAATTATATGTGATAACCCACTACATCATGGTTGAATATATGTTGGTCGACCCATGTTAAATAATCAAAGATACCATGTTTAATGGCGGAGAGGTTTATTGTAAGACTGAGATATCATGTGTGACTTTTAGGGGGTTCAAAATTGTATTTTTGACCCAATTACTTATCTAAAATACCCAATCACTTCACTCCTCCCCAAGGATCTCGAACTAGATGATTTTTTAGGAGGCTTCAATTTATTTTTCCCTATGATGGGAAGTCAAGTTTCCGAATATCATTGGATGATTTAGCTATTTTAAAATGGTTTGACCACCACTATGGCTTTGACCATGATGTAGTGAATTATTTTGTTCCATCTCATCAATATTTTTTATTACGCAATATTTTTTCATATTAAAAATCACATTACCTTCCTTCGACATCCCCCACTCCTTCATCCATGACATAGTGTAAGGAATTTCAAGGACCCACAATTCCACCATTTCATATAGAAATATCCTTGTTCATTTTGACCAACCACACTAAAAAATATGATAGGGAGTGCCCAATCTCAATTTCCCCCTTCACATGCTTGGAATTTCCTGGACTGAAAACACTACCATACATAACATCCCAAGAATATTAGGGGTCCTTTTTCTCATGGAGAACATTCCATTAACTATTCCCAAAAATATATATGTAGTCCTTGGCATAGTGTTCCTCATACCAAAGTAAAACAAAAAATTTCTCTGTACAAAACCATTACCACCTTCTATATCATAGTGCTTCTCTTTATTTTACAAAACACCATGTTATATTCTCTTCAAACACCTATCTTCATGGCATGATGATGTTCCCATTTCTCATATGAGGACTCCCCCAAGCACTATTCTCATAGAATCAAAACAATCCATACTATGACCTCCACTAAACCTAACACTATAGCTCTACCCATGATGTGGTGAAGCCTAGGTATCCAAAACACACTACACAAACCTCTCACCCGTAAAAACCCCTATGACCACTCCAAGAAACCTAATTTCTAATAAATTCCTAATAAAATTTTGGACTACCACACACAAGGGGTGACATATTAATTTACACACACAGATATATATATATATATATTATACACAAACAACCAAATATTTATTTAAATTATAATATGTGTTATATATAAATAAATAATATTAATATATACTCAATTATAAATAAATATATGTGTCTGTGTATGTGTCTATTTCTGTGACCAATTAGCTATGTTTATAAACACATCTACTTTATGGAATCCTATCTTATCCAAAAAAAATCAAACATGTGTAAATTTATTATAAAATTTATAAACATGGAGAATATGAAATAAAATAATGATAAATTAAATTATTATTATAGTTCTTAAGTTTTGATATTAGATAAAATATAAGTGCCTTATGTTCATTAAAAATTTCTTTCGAGGGGATGTGTAATGTTTCATTTAAAGGATAACACAACACAAAAATATTTACCAATAACATTATGATACAAATATGGATTTATAACTTAATTATTTATAATAAAGATATTTTATAAATAACATGAGTTGATGATCATATTGTGGTTTAAATAATTTCCAAAAAATATGTTATAATACATTCACTATCTAAAATGACTTGTATTGAATGATCAAGTATTCTATACAAAGTTTTATAGATGAAATATATTAAATTTAATTGGGAGATGACCATGATATAGAGTGTTAGGAATTTACATAGATATCGAAACTCTAAATTTTGATTAAGAAAAAAACTTATTGTACACTAAAATAATATTGTAGTATAGATGATGGATAAAATATTTAAAATATAAAATATCCAAGAATGTGTATTGAATTAGAATTTTTTTCATTATGATCAGTTTTTCAACACATTGACTAGAGAACCATATCTAGGATTTTATAAAACTAAAACTTGGTTTTAATGATACTAATACTATTTTGATATTTTTACCTTTTTTATTTTTTAAAAGATCAAATGGAATTATGAGAGATATCTCTTGAATTATATTGATGTTATTAAAAGGGGTATTATCCATAATAAAACAAAAATGAAGGCCTTCAGGCCATTCTAGATATTGATATATCACATTTCTCCATTAACAAGGGTGTTGTTGTGTTATAAAATAGTGAGAATAGAAGTGGAAATTAACCTAGTTAAATTGTAGAGATTGGGGTAGATTGAGTGGATTTTAATGTGACAAACTTATTCTTGAAATGTGTGATATTAAATTATTTATTTAATACCATATAAAAATCTATTTTAAGTGAAAATGAAATTAAGTAAGTTTATCTTATCAAATAAAAATCCATTGATCACGAAACTAATATAATAAAGATCCTAATTAAATTAAGGTGATGTGATTTGAAGATATTCATAAATCAATTTGAGTAACTAACATAATATGTAGTTTTTAAATATATATTATAAGTATTATAATATAAAATTTTATGATAACATATCATATAATATAATATTTTTTATGAAATTTTTTATAAGACTTTATTTTATTTTAATATCTTTCGTTCAGGACACATATTTATGAGAATCCTCTTTAGGGATATGTTTCATGAGAGTAGTAAGGGGTGATGCCTAGATGGTAGTGTTATATCCATAAACATTGTAAAATTATATCACATTTAAAAGGATATCCCTTGTATGAAATATATATTTGAGTGGTATCAATGTTTTTGGTACCTTAATATATCATCATGTGTATACCCTTTTGACATATCTCATTTAATGAACCATATAACCAAATTATCATCCTATAAAATTATTTATTTATATATATATATACATTCAGTGATTATTCTTGGAATAAATATATATTAAATTTTTCCTTGAAACATTATTACATGATGTTACTAGGGGTGATAATTTCTAGAAAAGTTTTATATTTTTATCACCTTGATTCATCCTTAATTTAGTGTGTTTCTATGTATTTTATAACTACACAAGACCATGAATCTTATAAGAGGAATTATATAATAAAGGTAAAATTTTAGAATAATATGTCCATACTTCAATAAATCTAATATTTATACAGAGTCTATATATATGACTTCAAAAGATCTGGTTATTGATAAAAAGTCCTTTTAAATTTATAAAAATAACATCATGTCATATTTTATGAGCATATTGATATTTCAAATAAAAATATGTTATATTTATTTTTAGTTATTAGTAGGAAACATTTTTTATGAAGAAAAAAATTATAATTGTTTTCTTTAAAGATTCAAATAAAGTTATTGATTGATGATTTATATTAGAATTTCATGCATGGTAAAAGATACAAAAAGATATAATTTCTTGTCAAAATAATTCATAGATACTTATCTATATAAAAATCATATTTCATTATCTCAGTAAGTAATGATGATAAATATGGTATCGAAGATCTGGATATAAACATAAAATAAAAAAATCCCCTTTTTTAAGTCCAAGAAAGGATAATTCCAAGAATAATACATTGAAATGAAAGATAAAAATATTAATGATTTTCATTATCTTTATTATTGAAAAATATGAATATGATAAATCATCAGATTTTTTTTAGTTTTTATGTTGTTATTTCACACTCATCCAAAAGAAAATATTATAATGATGAAGATACTAAAAATATAAACATATATTTTCCAAACATAGTGATGTACTGGAAGTAGGATTATTAGAGAAATAGATTAAATTTTTCAAACCTACAAAGAAGATCATGATCACTAGGAAATCAAGAAATTAATGGATTTTTCAGTCATAGTTGGATTAGAACTAGTTAATAATCATTTTAAAAAATGGATCTTGGTCTCAAGAGAGTTACCAGAAGGAATGTATATTAATATAAAATATCAAGTCAATATTATTAATGATATAATTCATGATATTGATAATATAATGATAATTTACATTATTATTATTGATTAAATTTTATATCTTCAATATTTTTTTCAAACTAAAATATATAGATTCTAAAAATAATAATAAATACAAGAGAATGGATTCAAAATAAAATGATATATACACAATGGTCCTAGAGTTTAATATATTGAATGAATGAGGAAGTGGATAGCAAGTGAAGTAAATTATGGTTATAATCTGATGGATTCCTTGATTTACTTTGATAATTAATCTTGAAAGAGATATATATAGATATGGTTTTAAGTAAAGTAAAAATAAACCATAAGGATATTTGATAATTGTATAATGAAACAAATAAATAATATCAAAAAATTATAATTTTTTTACTATAATAGAGAATCTAAAATGAATTATACAACATTTGATAATAATAAATGAGAAAAGTTGTATATAATTATAAAAATAAGTTCAAGTACATGATCTTAAATGAAGGGTCCTCAAATAATTTTTATAAAGATATAATATCATTTTGGTCATGTGTGACACACTATTTATGTCTTTAATAAGGCCATGAAAGAAAAATGGAATAATTTTTATTAAATTAAAATATCATATAATGGAAACAAAAAATTATGTATTATACGAAAAATTATTTTAATGCACTAACCATGGACATATATAAAGGTATTTCATCAAAAAAAATGAAGTGTAGAAGAAAAATATACAACCACAGTACTTATGTAAAAGGGAAATAAATTATGAAAGGAAGTGGTATCAATTATCATTCAATATAGATTTATTGATTCATAAGAAATATATTCTTAATGTGAAAAGAGTGCATGACAAAAACTAAATTCTATGATTATACATCAACTATATTAGAGAATTAAAAAAAATAGAGGGAAGAGAATTGGTAATTTAATCTAATTTATATTGGGGATATAATATTATTTCACCTAAATATAATAAATTTGAAACATATAAGAACATATAACACTAGATGATGTTTTATCATATAGATAAATACGGAGGATTGTACACATGGGATCAATATCTCATTCATCATAGATAAGAAGTTAGAGATGTGACAGAATGGGGATAATGTTACTATTAAATATTTTTCCATAGGTGGTATTATAACTACCTCTATGAAGAAGGCCTAAAAATTGTTTGAAGAAAATAAAAAAGAGTTTAATTACTAAAAAAATTACATTCCTCTACTTGTGGATGACTAGGATGATCCCTTATCAACATATTTTTTTCATCGGTTTAATCAATGTTATATAATATAGGTAATCTTGAAAATTTATTGAACGATGATATCATATTTAATGTGGGAGAATGTTTATTAGAGTGAAAGAGATATATGGAATCCATAATGGGAGTTTAAATGAACGAATATGTAATGTATAATAAAAAATCATGTGTTATTATACACCACAAGAGAAGACATATTGAAAAGTGTATCAATATAAATAAATTTAAAAATATATAATATTTTAATGATGATATAAATTATAAATCATGATGATGAGGGGAAATTTTAACATTACATAAAATCATGGTATAATAATTAATGATGAGTCTACCCTAACATGATTGAAAAATATTATAAAAAAGTTGTATTTTTTCATGGAAATTAAATAATCAATTTTTATTTTTTGATGGGATTAAACATAAAAACTATAAATTCTTGATTATTATTTGAATTTATATAAAAATTACTATCAAAATAAGTATTGAGTTTCATTAAGTGATGTTTACATGTGATATGCATAATTTTTTTGTATATGATCTTTATATTTATTAATTAAAATTTTTATCAAGGCATATATGAAGTTAAATTTTTAAATATATATATATATATTATAATGATTTCATCTAAAAGTAATAATTATTCTTCTAACATTGAACATGAATCTCATATTATTAGAGTTAATGATGGTGAAAATAATTACTTGAATGGAATATAAAAAATAATTGGCTTTCTTATTCTAGAATAATTTATAATAACAAGTTTTTCATTAAATGTATTAAAATTTATTTATGATAGTGTCAATGAATTTGATCACTAATAAATTCATGTAATGAATGATTTAGTTTATAGTTAAAGCTATATAAGTCCATCAGTCAAAGAATCTTTATGTTGAACCTAGATATTACATTTCAATGGGTAATATAAGGAACCATAAATATATATTTGTACACATGGAGAGGAAAAATCAGGATATTTGATATTTTTTTGTTATATAATTTAAAATGAAATATAATGGGAGAGATAATTGTAACCAATGGACGTATTTGTGCTGGTTTTTTATCAATTATATTTTTTATCAATCACTATAAAAGTTTATTATGTTTTTTTAGAAGTTGGTATTTGTGGGTGTAAACCATTTCTCAATAATAATCAATAAATATAATTATGTTATTAATTAATTAGAGAATTTAATATTTTATTTAAATATAATGGTTTAAAACCCACATTTTATAAAATTCATATATATAGAAACAAGTGAAGAAGTATCCTTTCTAATAAATTTCCAGTAAGATGCATCTGTGCAATTCAGGGGAAGTTGGACATACAAAAATGGAAACTCCCAATGATTTATCTCTACACTCCCATATCTAATGGAAGGATCAAGAAGTCCCTTCTTGATGATACTCTTACCAAAATCACAAGTAGTATTGGTAACTGGAAAAATAAGTTATTATCGTTTAGAGGAAGGGTTACCTTAATCAAAAATTTCTTAACTTCTATCACCATGAATGTGTTTTCCATTATTGACCCTCATAAGGGAATGATTTTAGGTTTTAAAATACCATTACTTCTTTCCTTTGGGATGCCAATCAAGCGGGATGATGCCACTGGGCCTCGTGGAAGTGTCTTTCCAAACTAGTGGAGGAGGGTGGTGTTGGTATCCACAATATATTTGAGTCCATTCATGTCATGTAGGTGTGGATGGCTTAGGATGAAATGGAAGGGATATCTCTTTGGGAAATTTTAATTAGATCTAGGAACATTGGGCGATGGGAGGAATGGTATTCTCAGAGGCTTTCAAGCCTTTCTTGATGTATGATGTCTCACATGGATGAGTTGTGGGACCATACCAAATGGGTTGTGGGGTAAAGAGATATAAATATCTGGATATTGAACTTAGCAAGTGAGAAGCTATTTTACCCAGGATTTCATGCTCCAATTATATCCTTCATCAAAGAAAAATGGTTTACCACTTTTATGGATACCATTCTAACCCAGGACCAGAAAGATGTTTTTGAAACCATCCTCCTGTTGTATAAATAAGACAGGTTTGTTTTTATGGTTTCAACCTATGGTAGGTTCAATAGTTGAATATTAGGGGATTTTATGCATTTAAAGAGCACTGTCGTGGGTGCCCTCAAATGATTAGTGTTTTTGGGGTACTTAGGTGCAGCAGAGTGGCTGACCAAGGTCGTCTCTCAAAGGAAGAAGTAAATTAAAAAAAAACTTCTAAAAGTTATTCTAAAAATAAAATAGAATATAATTAAAACACTACTTAAAATTATGGGGGTTGTTTATAGTTTATTAATCTAGAAGAAGTTTTCTATAAGAATATTTTATTTTTTTTAGTTTTAAAATGAAGTTCGATTAAAATGACACAATAAAAAGATGTTTTTTAGAAAATATTTAAAAGGAGTAATCGATCTAACTCTACCTATTCATTTAATTATTAATCATTATCATTTAAATAAATATCCACTTAATTATTATCCTCTAATTTTTTAACCCTCTAACCCTACAAGATTTAACTTAACTACAAAGATGGAATTACTTAAACCATAAGCTAGCTTCGAAACACGCAATCGCAGCACCCTACTTTGATTATTGTTCTAAGGAAAGCTTATGGTCAGTGGTTAATTAGAGCACATATCCATTCTAGAAATGAAGATAAATTGTGTTTAGGGATTATATTTTAAATCTAAAAATTTATCCCGAGTGGTCTTGAATTACCGATTAAGATCGCTCTCTCACAATTTACACAAAATCTCGGCCTCGCGTGTTTTTGTCTTAATTGTTAAATTGCTTTCTTAGTTTATTATAATTTAAAAACACAATTCATGGATCATATTAATTGAATTAAAATATCTCAATGATTCAAAATAATTAAATGAAGAGGGTAGAAGATAGATCAATCACTAAAAAACTACTCTTCTATGGGTGGTGTGGTCATCGTGGAGACGTTTTGCATGAGCAAAGGATTGAAAGGGTATAACCCAATCTCATCTCCATTATTGATTCCAACCCAATTAGGAAGATTAAAATAAGAAGAAAAGGTAATAACATAGAAGATTATTTGAAGAAAAATTCAAGATACAAACATGAAAGAAAAGAAACACAAAGAGGAGGTGTGAGAGGAGAGCCTTTTGGGAAGAGAGGTTTGCACAAAGCATTACTTCTTACAAGAGTTGTGAGGGGCTCCCAAGAGACACCCTTTCATCCAAACCTTCCCAAATCCTCTACCAGTCTTCCCAAAGAGTGAAAACCCCATTTAAATATAGTTTGTGAGGGATAGGGTTACATATCTTTTTAAGTGTGAAATGAAAACTCGGACAAATATTTTATTCCAAGTTGAACCGCATAGTTGACCTCCAAAACATGTGAATTGGCCGGCCTTCTATTAAGATTATTTGTGCCAAATCATGTCCCCGATATTTCCTCAAAATTTGGGCTCAATCCAAGCTAGGATGAAGAATATACGGCCCAAATGGTGAAGTAATGTCCAATCTGGATGGTTCTGTCCACCTTTGTCTTCATGGCCCATTTACTCCTCTCAAATGCACGACTCATCTCCTATGTCCTAAATAGAATTTGTATCCCATTATTTCAGGAACACAGTTACAAAATTTTATTTCAACATATTTTACATAACAAAATTTATTCTGGAAATACTACAGTGAATTTTAAAAGGGTAAAACTGGATTTTTCATCAAATTTGCAAATGAATGATCTAATCCCAAATATTTCGTAATTGATCATATTTAGCATAATGTGAGGAATTTATATCATTTATTATTAGTAAAATATTAAACAAAATAGTGTTATATTATTAATATTTAAGATGGTTAGGATAATTGGGAACATTATATCTGGTGCAAGGATACCTTGACCAAGATGAATTTTTTAGTGTGGCAGTTAAGGAATCAGGATCTCCCGATGAATGAAAACTTTCAGAATAAAGGGTCTCCCTTACCACTCATTATTATTGTTGTGTTTGAACCCAGATAAAATCTTCATGGCACCTGTTATTTCAAGTAGATTGTGTGAAGGTGATTTGGGGTTACATACGGTAGTGCACGTATATCGACGGTGGAGCGAACTCTATATAAGAGTTTCTGTAGATTTGGTTTCTGGGAGAAGATTAACAAGGAATTGAAGGTAAGGTTCATGGTGTTTCTTTCATCACTAGTTGTTGGATTCTATAGGAGTCCAAAAACATGGCCTGAAAGGGTAGGGTCATCTCCTATATTTATCTCCAAGTATAGGTAAGATCTTTTCTCATGTATTTTTGGATGTGTCTTAAAGGAGTAATTAATTATTCTACACTTAATAATAATATAATTGTCTCTCCCCTGCGTGAGAGTCTCTCTCTCCTATATTTTCTAGGGTTTCAGTTCCGCGGCCGTTTCGTTTTCTCGGCGGCGCCGCTTCTTCTCGCGTGTTTCGCGCTTCCGCCTGAGGTCTGCGCCACGCGATCGTTCTTCTCCCTGTGTTCTGGTTATCCTTCTCTCCGGTGTTCCCCCCCTCTTCCCTCCTTTTGCTTTTCCGGTTTCCCCTGGCTTCCCTCGCCGCCTGTGCCTCGGCTTCCGCCGTCTGTGTCTTGCAGAAAAGCGGGGCCAACCCTCGTCCTCTGCTGTTCTCCGAACCCGGGGTTGGTCCAGGTTTCCTCCGGGGCTCTGCGCTGCCGTCCATCGCCGCTCCCCCCTTATCGGCTTCTGATTTGGGTGAGGAATCGCTTCGCTTGCTCCTCCCTTCCTCCTTTCCCCCGGTTCCAGATCTGGGCGCCTCTGGTCTGGTTCATGAGACTTCCCCAACCCGTGTTTTCCCCTTTCTCCTTTTTTTCTGTTGTTCTACCTGCTTGCGTAAAATTTGTGCTGACTGACGACGGACCACTGAGTCCTCGCTACGCAAAGCGGCTCTCGCAGAGTTCACTATCCCGCGCAGTTCTCCCAGCTTTCGCGAAGGAGTAATCGCGAAGGTGTGGTGGCTCCCCGAGGCGAGGAGGGAGTGGACGTGAAGACGAGTTCCTCGGCGCGCAAGCTGGAGCACCTCGCAGCCTGCCAGTGTTACCCAGCGCGAAGGAAATTCCCAGTGCACAAGTTGTAGCGCGAGGGGACTTGCGCGCAAGTTGAAGCGCGAGTTGAAGCGCGCAAGTTGAAGCGCGAGGGGACGTGTGCAAGTAGAAGCGCGAGGGGGCTTGCGCGATTTTTGTCTGTATTACCCAGCGCGTTAGTTTTTACCGCGCAGGGTGGGTTGTGGAGTGAGTTTGTCCCCAGCGCGTTCCTGTTGGCCGCGCTGGTCTTGGTGCGGATGGTGGTCTTCCCTTTCTTGAAAGATTGGGTCGTGTAGAGCTGGCACGGAAAGAATCAGTGGTATGGAGCTTCCGGGCCGCACCTGACTGGAGGACTTTTTTCGGGTTGTGCCGGAACAGAGACATCGTGAGGTCGGGCCTGACCTGTGCGAATTATTGTTCAAATCCGGTCTGAGATACCTTTTGCTGATTCCTGGAGGTCTGGAAAAATCGCGATTCTCCTGGCCGCGTAGCTTCGGTTGTGAAGAACTAGCTTGTGCTGGTTCGGACTGAGCCGGAGTCTCGGGGTCGGGGACCCCCTCTGGGCCTGACTCCCCTTGGATAGCGGACCTCTGTTTGGCCTTTCCCTCCCTGGAAGTTTTACGTGGCTCTCAACATGGAGACGGCTCTGCTGAACCAATGGAAGAACCTCACATTAACCGACAAAGAAAAAGAGCCACTCGCAGCCCGTATAAATGAAGATAACACTTTGACAAAACGAATGGCTTTATTAGTGGTCGGAAGACTGGCGACCGAGACACCTTTTAATCTAAAGGCCCTCAGGACCACTCTTCAAAATCTCTGGAAATTGGAAGCTGGAGTAGCCATCCGGGAAATTGAGAATAAACTCCTTGTTTTTGAGTTCTTCTGCGATAAAGACAAAGATAAAGTCCTCAGAGGACGACCTTGGTCCTTTGATAATCATCTCATCCTGATGGAGGAATTTAAAGGGGGTGACGAGATTCAGAATTGCACACTTACCCGATCCCCGTTCTGGATAAGAATTAAAGGAATACCGTTCCATGGGAGATCAACACAGGTGATGAAAGAAATTGGAGACTGGATCGGCCATTTCCTAGAATGGGATTGCTCGGACCCAATACAATGGGGCCCCTGGGTTCGAATAAAGACTGAGATCGACGTGTCTGAACCCTTAATGCGAGGTATGTTCCTAAAAATTGATGATTCCAACACCTGGATCTCGTTTGAATTCGAAAAACTACCAATCTTCTGCTTCCTTTGCGGACGTATCGGCCACATGGAGAAAGCGTGTGGGGCAAGGCCAGAGAATTCCACCGAAACTATTACCTTTCAATACGGTCCGTGGCTCCGGGCCAAAACACACAGAGAGGCATATATCCCTGAGGCGGAGAGACAAATTGATCGGGACCGTCTCTTTGCAGCCCATCTAAGGCGACCGGAATCTGAACAACCTCCTATCATAAGGATGGGACCACCTGTCTTCCCTAAAGAACCCCCGGCTGAACCTAGGGGAGATGGAAACGCCTCCCAAGCGATTATCGTCAGATGTAATGATGGGGCTCGGCAAGACAGTCACCTGACTCAGGGTATCACAAAATCCGACTTCGCTTCCACAACACCGGATTTAACGGTCCTTACTTCAACTGGGCCGCTTCCAAACCCAAAAGAACCTCCAGAGAAATGTCCGAGGCAGGAACATGTTTTCTTGGATCCGCCTGAAGCTGAGCAGAGTCCAAAGCGATTCCCAACTGATGCCCTTCTGCAAGCCAATTCTGGGATGACTGAAGCCTCACCTCCAGGACATGTTGCTCGTGGAACCTGGAGAAGGGCACGTGGCGGTGGTAAAGGCGATTGTCCAGGGAATCCGAAATCAGGAGATCTGAAACGGCAAAGCGAGTCCAGTGGTATGTACACCAGTCTTCCCAAAAGGAGGAAAGCATCAGGTACGTCATTTACCCCACAAGAGACAAAGGCGGAGGCGGGCCAGGCCCGGCCCCGCCTAGAGCAATGATTGTGTTATGCTGGAACTGCCGTGGGCTTGGCAACCCACGAACGGTTCGTATGTTTCAGCGCCATTGCGCTCAAAGTCGCCCTGATATGGTTTTCCTGTCCGAAACCATATTGGATAATAAGGACATCACAAATCTTGCCCTAAAATGCGGTTTCCAGGGCTGTTTCCCGGTCCCCCGACAGGGTCATTCAGGGGGATTGTGTCTGCTCTGGAAGGATAATGTCGATGTTAGGCTCCTGTCTTTTTTCCAGCGCCATGTGGCTGCTTCCATTTGTGATCCCCACAACCCCACCTAGACTTTTGTGGGCTTCTATGGCTGGCCCTCCCAGTCTGAAAAGTGGAAATCTTGGGATCTTCTTTGCAAACTCCGTCGTGATCTGCCAAGCCCCATTCTGTTTGGAGGGGACTTTAACGAGATCCTTTTCCAGAAGGAGAAAACTGGTGGAGCTATGTGCTCCTCCACGTCTATGTCTGATTTTAATGATGCGATCCTTAAGGCAGAGCTGATGGACCTGGGTTACACGGGTAATCCCTTTACATGGTTCCGAGGCAGATATGATGGAACCCGAATCGCTGAACGTCTGGATAGATTCTTCGGCTCAATGGACTGGATGAGCCTCTTCAAAATGTACCATATCAGACATCTCTCGTTCAACTGCTCGGATCACTGCCCAATTGTCATTAAATGTACCCATAATGAGCATGTTACTAGTTCCAGGAAACCTTTCAGATTCGAAAGCTTCTGGTCAAATGATCCCGAATGCGAGGCGGTTATCCGTTCAGGCTGGAAGAATGGGCAAGCGGATCTGAGAACCAACCTTCTCCGAGTAGCATCTGATCTGAAGACATGGAGCGACTCTAAATTCTGCCATCCGGACCGGCACTGCAATTTTCTTGAAAGGAAGATTGGCTATCTTCTTAGCAAACCCCCGTCTTGCAGCATTCTCTCCAGAATAAGTGAAACCCAACGAGAGCTGGATGTTGCCCTGCGCAATAAGGAAGGATTTTGGGCTATGCGAGCGCGTGATAATCATATAGCTGAAGGGGATGCTAATACCTGTTATTTCCACCAGAAGGCTTCAGTAAGACGCCGGAAAAACTTTATTTCTGGCATTCTTAATTCAGATGGTAGTAAAGTGTCTGACCCAGGGGGAATCCAAGAAGCATTCCTGAGCCATTTTCAGAAACTCTTCTCTGCAGGCCATTCTTACATTTCTCCCGAGATTGAGGACTGCATCAAACCTGTGATTTCTGACGATATGAACAGACAACTTTCTAAAGATGTGACGAATGACGAGACTCTTAAGGCCTTAAAGCAAATCCACTCTACGAAAGCCCCGGGACCAGACGGATTCCACGCCCTCTTTTTCAAGAATTACTGGCACATCATCGGTCCAGACTTTTGCAATTTAATGCGGGATATTTGGGCGGGGAAAACGGACCTGTCTCCTCTTAATGATACTATTCTTACTCTCATTCCCAAGATGAAAAATCCGCAAGGGGTGTCGGACTTTCGACCGATCAGTCTGTGCAATGTCTCGTATAAGATCTTCTCGAAGATCCTGGCGAATCGGTTGCGTCCTTGGCTACCCGACGTCATTTCTGAGAACCAAAGCGCTTTTGTGGCAAAAAGGTTAATCACTGATAATGCCATTATTGCTCATGAAATTTTCCATTCCATGAAAACACGTACACGAGCAAAGAGAGGGATCATGGCGTGGAAATTGGATATGGCTAAGGCCTATGATAGAGTGGAATGGAACTTCCTGGAATTTGTGATGCTCAAGATGGGTTTCTGCACCAAATGGATTGCCATGATCATGCAATGCATCTCGTCAGTTTCCTTTTGCATTAATGTCAACGGGGTGCTCACCCGAGGCTTCTCCCCATCCCGTGGGCTTCGCCAGGGAGACCCTCTTTCACCCTTCCTTTTTATTTTAGTGGCTGATGTGTTTTCTGACCTCCTTTCCAGGGCAGCCTCGCTTTCCATAATCCATGGGGTGAAAGCGTGTCGCAAGGGCCCTCCGATATCCCACCTCTTCTTCGCTGATGATTGCCTTCTTTTTTCTCGAGCTACCCCTAATGAGTGTACTGCAATCTGCCAGGCGATACAACAGTATGAACGGGCTTCAGGACAAATGATCAATCAGAGTAAATCAGAAATTTCTTTCAGCTCTGGAGTTCCCCAGCCGAAAAGAGAAGATCTCTGCTCTTTAGCACGCATTCCTGGGGTCGATAAGCACCAGAAGTATCTTGGGCTCCCGACGGTGGTTGGACGGTCAAAGAAAGAAATCTGTTCAGCTATTGTGGATCGAATTGAAAGAAAAATACAAGGTTGGACCCCTAAAAAAATCTCCAAGGCCGGCAAGGAAATCCTCATCAAGGCGGCACTTCAATCTGTCCCCAGCTATTTGATGTCTATTTTTAAACTCCCTGACGTGGTGCTTTCTAAGATTCAATCCAGTACATCTAACTTTTGGTGGGGACGAAAGGACGGAAAAAATAAAGTCCACTGGATCGCCTGGTCTGCTCTCTGTCAACCAAAATCTGAAGGCGGAATGGGCTTCCGGGACCTTTCTCTTTTTAATGATGCTTTGCTGGCTAAACAAGGTTGGCGTATGATTAATAACCCATCATCCCTATGCACGCGTGTTCTCCGGGCTAAATATTTCCCACATAAGGATTTTATGGACTCTCATCTTGGCTATCGACCCAGTTTTCTCTGGAGAAGCATTTGGGGCGGTCGTAATCTTCTGAGGAAAGGTCTCGGCTGGAGGATTGGGAATGGTTCTACGGTCAAGATTTGGACCGATCCTTGGCTTGTTGATCAGACAGGCACGAAGGCGTCATCCCCTATTTTTCCAGGATCCGAACATGCCACAGTCTGTTGTCTTTTTGATGATCAAGGGGCGGGATGGTGTCTGGAAAAACTCTTCTCCTGGTTTAATGAGAGGGATAGGAGAATTATTCTGAGTATTCCCTGTGTGTCAGACGCAGGGCCAGATCATCTCTACTGGACAAACGACAGCTCAGGTGAGTATACAGTGAAAGCTGGCTACCGGCGAGCTCTTTCTGCTCAGATTTCAGAAGGAGATGCGAGGCCCTGGACATCAATTTGGAAGCTTAATGTTCCCCCTAAAGTTCGCTTTTTCTGGTGGCAGGTGTGTACTGGTATCCTCCCAACTAAGAGCCTCCTTGTCTACAGACACTTTTCAAACGACAACTCTTGCCCTTTCTGCCCTTCTGAGACTGAATCCCCTTTCCATGCTCTAGTTCAATGTCCCGGGGCTCAGGAGGTTTGGAATGGCTGGGGATCAACTTTTGAGCTGTTTCTGGACACCGCCTCAGATCTTACATCTCTCCTGATGCGATGGTGCTCCTCCTTTTCGCCGGCCAAAGCAGGCGCCCTGTGCATTTTGGCTTGGATTATCTGGAATAGGCGGAACGAGGCCATTTTCAATCATTTCCGGAGGCCCCCCAGATTTTGGATTGACCGGGCATTGTCATGGATTTCGGTTTGGCAGAACCACCCTAAACAACAAAGACTTTCCACCCACCCTCCTCTTCCCCAACATTGGTGCCCCCCACCGGAAGGGATTTTTAAGATCAATGTGGATGCCTCTCTCCCTAAGGATGGCCCAGTTGGACTAGGTTTACTGGCCCGAGACAACCTGGGAAATCTTATCGCTGCCAAATACGAAGCACATTATGCACTTTGGGAGCCCTCAGTCGCGGAGGCCGCTGCCATCCTTGCTGGATTAAACTTCGCAAAAGATTGCGGTTGGTATTCCATTCACATCGAATCCGACTGTCTCACTGTAATCAATGCCATCAATCTCACTGATGGCGGGCTTCAACCTTTCGGTCCCATTATCCGGTGTATTCACTCGCGGAGACAAGGCTTCAATTCCTGCAATTTCTCATTTATTAGAAGGGAAGCGAATGAAGCCGCTCACAAGATGGCAGGCATTGGCCCTCCCTACGAGGATTTGCTTTGGCTCAATCATTTTCCATCGTGGTTATGCTCCTTTATTTCTGCTGATCTCCATCATTAATGGATCCGTCTTATTTTGTTGTCAAAAAAAAAATTATTCTACACTTCATAGACTCATACCTAGGCATTTTACAAATATGAGATCAAGTGAGAAGATACAAGGAAGGTGGATCAAATGGAACCCTCTGGTGAGTGTCTTAAAGTAAAATATTGATGGATCATGTATTTTTGGAATTATGAGGGGGTCTAGTAAAAGATAAAAGTGGATCAGTGATTGTGGGGTTCAGTTCATTCTATGGACCAGAAATTACATGGGTGCAGATGCAAGAGAAATGCATATTCGTCTCATGCTTTATGGTCATTAAAATATCTAGATTACAGCTTTTGAATCTAAATCAGCGGAGTTGGTCTAGCTTATCAAATGGAAGGAAGATCCTCCTTTGTATTTGAATTACCTCATTAGGAGTTACAAAATGAAAATCCTTCTAGGTAGTCGTGTTGGTCACTATTGGAGGGAAGGAAATTTTCCAGCAGATTCTCTCGTCAAGGGTGGAAGACCAAATGATAAGATTACTTTATACACCATCTTAGGGTCCCTACCTATTGACTTCATGGACATCATTAAGGGAAACACCTTAGGCCTTCACCACTTTCAACCCCCATGAGCCAGTTCTCTCCCTTGTCTTGATCTGTTTTGTTTTGTATTTTTTATTAATTTCCTTTCTAATAAAAATTTAATTTTTAGTAAGTATTTGAATTCATTATTTTAGGTATATTGATTATATAATAGATTATTATTCACAAAGATACAAAAAAATTAGTTCAAAAGAGGAATATATTCACGATATAATACATACACAAATACATGAAAGAATTTCCTAGAAAATTATTATAAGAAGATAAATATAAGGGTAGTGTTGTTATTAGGTATAATATGATCAAATTAATGTTTTTAGTGAAATTTGAATAAATAATTTGTGATTGGTACTATGGTATAATCCTTGATAAAAAATTTATGTGTTATCAAAATAACATCATAGTTATATTTTTTGGGACTATCATGGTAATGTGATAAGCACTTGTCTAAATTTAGATAATTTAGTGTGATAATATTTGGAAAAAAACACTGGACCGGGGAATTTTGAATGATTTATCCACTAAATACAATAACTTCATAATAAAATATGTTATTATGGATGACAATGGTGAAAGTGAACTTATATTTCACTTGTTTCTTGAATTACTAGATTCATAAAATAACATCATGGAGTTATCCATGGAACATGATGTTTTTGGATAAACCTGCTACCTAAATTGGAAATTAATTATAAAAATTCTATGAAAAAACTATGTAGGAAAAATGATTTACAAATAATTTTCATTTTTTAAATAATATGTATTCAGGTAAACATAATGATAAAAGGAGTTATGAAGTGGGGATACACTAGTTGGTATACAGAGAGAAGTAATAACCAAGTTAGATTAACAGATTTATATTCTCCATCCAACAAAGACATTGATTAATCCTTGATGTTAATCAAACCCTAGACACTATTATATATCATTTTTCTTATTTTTGAGAAACCCTTTTATTCTAATTATTATATTCATTTGATGTTAAGTATCTCATCATTTTTTATTATATATTGATGTCATCTTTTAAAATTATGTAGTGATCTAAATGAACTATCATTATTGTTTAAATGAATAATTGATTTTTTACTATGAAAATTTAATTTTTTTTAAATTATATTATAATAAATATGTTATTAGGAATTTAATAAGTAAGATTATTATCAATTAAAAAATTATAAATATATTTTTTAGTGCTTTTTTATCATATTTATAAAATTTACTATTATATATATATTTGATTCTATTTTTATATAAAATTTTCAATAAGTTTACTAATTTTAATCATATTATAAACATTATTATGTTTAATTTTTTTGAAATATTTTTTAGTATATGTATAAATTATTAATAATTATTTTTATGTTGGGTTATTTTATATATAATGTGATAATAGATGGATTTTTTAAAATATGTTGATCATGAAATTATTATACATTTTTTTATGTTTGTAATAATTAGATTGTATGTTTATAGTTTATAAAATTATATCTTAATGTTTAATTATGTTATTTTCGTGAAATAAATAAATTATGTAATTTTTTAATGAACTACATCGATTTTAATTATGGTTAAATTATTTATAATTATTAAAAAAATTCTACATAAATTGAAAAATAATTTCCTGAAAAACCCATATTAATATTGTATTTGTTTTTAGTAATAATACAATATCTTTTTTAGTTGGTTGAAAATGATGAAGTTAAGAATTATGATGTTTATGAAGTAGGATGATGGTCGTGAAGTTTACATTTCCTTGAAATTCTAATGATCAATCTCAGATGTCAATGGAAAAACCCAAAGTCTGGTAATGTTTGTAGGAAATTAGATGGTGTTAATATTAGCTCATTTATCTTCCAACTAACATCACCATATGCTTTTTTTTGTGTTCTAGGAAACTAGTATTTTTTTAAATATGATTCAAAATTATTAATTAATTTGATATTTTATATCCTACAAAATTAGGTAAGATATTTGGAAATATTGAATTGGTTTTTGCTAATTTAAAATTTGATTATCTTGGATGAGTATCTTTTATATTGTTAAAAAAATGTGGGATTATATTAATCCTATAATATGATATTTTACTTGAGATGCGAAAGAAATTCGATCAAAAAAATTATATCTTATATTTTTCTGATTTCATAAAAAATAATAATAGCATAATTTATGTAAATTAAGAATATATTCATTGGAATCGAAGTATAATCTTATCAATAATTTATGAATTCTAAAAAAGATTAATATAAAAACATATATCTTGAATCTTCTATTAGAATCAGGGAAATATTTATTCTTGTATTAAAATTAATTGATTATTAAATGAATTATTTTCAAAGAAAAAAATGAGATGGAAAGGCAATTAGTGTTAAAAACAAATTAATATTAAAAATTTATGTTCAATGTTAACTATTCTAGAATATGAACTAAAATTTTTAATATTGTTAAAATACTCAAAAACCATCAAGGAGTTCATCATCTAACTAATTAAAATATTTTTTGAGGAAGAGTATTTATAAAAAATATATTTTCATTATAATCATGTATTGAATATTTTATATATATATTTTTTATGATTTTAAAGATAAAACATTCCTCACATAGATTTTGTATATATACCATTTCACAGAAAAATGTTTATAGGATTCTAAGGTTTAACTAACATGTAATTCACAAAGGAAAGAAATTAGAAACCACATACTTATAATCTAAAATGAATTAAATAGTCTTTATAAATGATGAAATTATAAAAAGTCTACTCAATTTACACAAATGATGTATTATGATATTGAATTCCATAATTATTGATAAAGATCACCAGGAGGCAGCAATTAGATTACGTCCCCCATGGTGTATCAATAGGAAGATACTAAATTCCCCATCATAAGGGGATGAAACTATTATCCCCTACTTCATATTGGATTCTCTTGAAGGATAAAGAAATAGATGAATACAACAATGAGATAAAAGGATAATCAATAGTAATCTTGGTAGGGACACACCAACATCCCATCTCAATATCAGGAACCCTTTATATCAGCCCTAGGAAAATCTTGAATGATCAAGATTTTTGTTATATAATACATATAATATGAGTTGATTCCTTTTTTATATATGCATTCAACACATGAATTTAAAGATCCTAGCATATATTTCATCAAATGAAACATGATATTAATAATTAATTACATGTTTAATGATTCAAGTGATAATATATTATTTTTTTGTTGTTGCTAAATCATATAATCTTAGATTCAATCATATTATATGATTCTACTCTTTCATTTTTATACAATTCAACCCAAAAATATATTAATATTAGTTATTCTATTGTGTTTATATCTATATTTTATCCCACATGACAAAAAAATCATTAAATATGATATATCTAAAACACAATAAAAATTTTTATGTCTTTAGAGAATATCTCTTTAAATATCCCACTTATACCAAAGAATTGTAGACACTATTCCATTAACCTTCCATTATATCATATATAATATCCATATTAAAACATATCCAAAAACATTTTTGATATCTTTCAAAAAACTTTTTGAAATATATAATCAGATTCACTTTATATCACATCTCATAAAACTCCTTGAGAAAAACTATCCAAAAGTCATTTTGGATCTACTCTAAAAAACAATTAGTAAATATCTAATTAAAAAATTTGTAATGATCTAGATCTTAGTATCCTAGAGGCAGTGGGTCCATTATTACTTTTTCATAAGATACAAGGAATCACATTCCAAAGGACTGAATAATTTAGTATCCCTATTAAACAAGATACATACTTGTAATTCACTTTACAATTGAAAACATAAAATAAACAGTGTTTTATTTTAGAATTACATATTTAATTTTATAATATCCCTTCATATCAATCATAAAACACTTATTGGTATCCTAGAGAAAATAAAACATAAGAAAGTGGTGAGAATAGTTTCTCAGTAAGGATATGCATATAATGAAATATATCATGAATAAAAAATCATAATCAATATCAAAAGTTAAATAACTAAAACATATTCCATTCAAAAAATAGTTGAGAATTATATGGAAGTAATAAATTATGGTCAAATATTATAATATAAAAAATTACATGATCTTGAAATGACTATGAATATTCAAAATAATATAATAATCACATGTCACATCAATAAATAATCTCATAATGAGGGAATGTATAATTTGGTATATCATATTCATACTCCAAGGCCCTATGCCAAGGAATATTTTGAAAATGGGTATGACCTTATCCAAAAACACAATTTATTTTTTCTCATTGTACCTACTGTTTCATTGAGTTTCTATAACAGACCACATCGATCACATATTAATCATAATTCATTGCTCGTATGAAAGGTGTGAAACAAAATAATAAACCATCCAGTGTAATTTTAATGGTATTAGATTGGTACATCCTCATTAAAACTAACCATAATCTAAATAGATAAATAATAAGGATGATACCATAACAATATACCCTTAGTAGATTAAAAGTATAATAAAGGTGTGTTTCCATTTTTTAATAGAAATACCAAAAAAATTAATCAAAAACATTTTTGAGGATTTCACCTTTTTTACATTGAAAATATTTCTAAAACTAAAAGTTCACAAAATATTTAAAAAATAATTTTATATTAAAATAGTCATTGAAATTTGTAAAGGAATATTTATAAAAATGAGTGGTGTTGATGGTGTAAGTTTTATACATTCATTACATGTTGAAATAAATAATCCTTTCCCATTTTTGATAAAACCCAAACGTGACTTGTTTATAAAATGACATGAAGTTTTATTTATTTTTTTATAAAAATTAAAACCTAGGAAAATTATTCTTTATTAAGTCATATAGAAAATTTTGGAATATTTTTTAAAAAAATAGATTTCATGGTTTTTAAAAACAAGATTTCTTCCCAGCGAGATAAATAAATCATATTTTTTAAAAAACATTTTCACAATAGTTTTAAGTACCAAATAAAAGAAAAATGGTATTATTACATGAAAAATTTATTTAAAACCCAATGGATAAGAATTTATATTGATTAAATAAATTTAAAATAATTCCCATAAAGGATACTTAAACATAAATAGTTCTGAATAATGATGACATTGTGAAATACACCCTTACCATTTTGGAATTGTTTGAATCATAAGGCCCGTGAGAGGAATAAAATTAAAATAAATTTTAAATATAATAGAGATAAATATATTCAAGATATAAAATAAAAATAGTGACATTATATACACCACATAAAGGAATAATTGGTGAAAATGGAATATGTCCCATGAATGTAAAAGTGGGATGAGAAACCATTTCCTCGGGTTCGATATCCATTGTATGTGTCTGAACCACTTGTATATATAATATATTTTTATTATAAATATATTAAATTAACATAGTAATAATTTTAAATCAATATATTAGTCAATTATTTTATTTTATTACCTCATTATTAACAATTCTTTATTTTGATTTGATATTTTTAGTCCTTTTACATTGATATTAGTTCCATATTATCCATAATTTGAACCATGATATAAATATAATATATATTAATTATATATGTATTTATATTAATCTATAAAAATTAGATATAGAAATTCTATTATACCATTCATGGAGGCGTTGGACCATATGTATGAATGAATGATATTTCCATTTTTCTCAACAGATGGGTTAAAATTAAAATAAATATTGTCTAGCCATTCCAGATTAATTATTATTTCATATATATAATTTATATTTAAAAAATACATCCACATTACCATCCATATAATACTTAAATGAAAAAAAAATTATATTACTATGTGGATGTGGTAGTCCACACATACACATGAGCGATGTTATTGTTTTCCAATTGATGGGAAGGTAGAATGTTAGATGTGATAGTATGTTTTTAGAAGTATGTCTAGGTTATAAATATAACATAAATTCAATAACTTTATCCTTAATACCTTAAATGTAATTCATTAGTGAAAAATGAATCACATCACTTCATGAGTCAATAGTCCACCATACACACAAGAGACGTTATCATATCCATATGGAATAAAAAATTTAAAAGTTAAATATAGTATCATAATTCTAGAAGTATAATAATTTCAAAAATATAATATATTTATTTATTTGTTTGTTTATTTATTATTTTTTTATTTTTTTATTTATTTATTTATATAAATTTCAAATACCTTTTTATTTCCATCCTTTTAAGGTGGGGATTGAAAATGAACTATATTAGTTTGGAAGGCAGCAGTCTACCTTACACATGATCAATGATTTTGTTTTTCATTTGATGGAAGTAGAGATGGATATAGATTATTACATTAACAAAATAATATAACAATATATATTTGATATTTTTTTATTATATTATAATTATTTAATATTATTTTTATAAGGTAGAAGAATAAATAATATGATAACACTCATTTAATAATGTTAT
Organism: Viscum album; assembly: GCA_963277665.1. Lineage (NCBI taxonomy): Eukaryota > Viridiplantae > Streptophyta > Magnoliopsida > Santalales > Viscaceae > Viscum > Viscum album. The sequence continues at coordinate 714,050,970 of OY728133.1, read as the reverse complement.
CCATTTTTCAGGAATCTTCTTTAAGTTTGTACCAAAATCCTTTCTATGATGGATTTTTTATCAAACCAAGGAATCTAGGATGTTATAAGAGTATTATTTAAGGTATTAGTGTATTTATTTTCCTAACCAACTGTTTTTTGAAGTTTGAATATTATAGGAGTGGGGTGGACTTTTATAAGTGCAGGAGAGGACACAAATTGATTCTTTGAAAATGTAAAGTGATACCCACTTTTTTATCATAAAAAAATCCTTCAAAATGGTTCAACATAAATCATTAGAGATTATAGGGTATTTATATTTCTATAAATGGGTGTTTTATATTTTATTGGTCATTTTATACCCTTATCTTCTTAGTTTAACCCCTAGTAAATCCATTTTTACCTTAACCACAATAATTTATGTTTAGTGGTCTTACTATCCACAATAATCAAAAATTAAGTTAAATATATTAGCTTATTTAAATTATTATGATTACAAATATGGAATCCAGTTTTATAAATTCAATTAATATGTTAGGTAGTAATCATTTTAAATTTAAACCCGTATATTGGTCAAAAAATCTATTTTTCAAAAAAAATCTTTTAATAATTTAAAATTTTTGAAAATTAAAACTAAATATGAAATTTATTTCTACTAAATAAAATAGTTCTAATATAATATAATGTAACTAAGGTATCCTTATAAATATTTTATAATATAATTTACCATTGTAAATAATGTAAATGAAAAGGAAAGTTTTAATAAAAATCATTATTTTTCACTATTCATCAAAAAAAATTAGTCTTTTTAGAAAATTATAAAAAAATAAACCAAAGATAATTTTGACATTTTGATTTAAAAAATTAATTTTATTTTTTAAAAATAATATTTCTAAAATTGTTAAAAATTAATTTTAAATTATTTGGTCAAATGCATGACTAAACCACCTTTAAAAAAAGACATTTTTTAGAAATCATTTATTTTTTCTTTCAAATGATTAATATGTTATTTCATTTAAATTAACAACCATTGAATTTATTTTATACCTTATAATTGTCATAATTTATTTATTCCTATTCAAATCTACCAACAAAGTGGCTACTTTATAATGGTTATGATTAAATAAAATTATTTTAATATAGTATTGAAATTCGTTTAGACCGGTCTCTATATGAATCACACACTATCAAAGAGCTAGAATTTATTTAAAATTAAATATATGTTAATGTCTTAGGGTGTTTCATTATATTCTATGCTTGGTATTTATTTTCTTATAAATGATATCATATAATATGTTACTCTTTTAAAATATTTTTGGAATTAAATTATACCAACATAATTAAATTTCACCCTCTCAATTTATTCTTGGTCACAAAAATTAAAGGTTTGATACTTGAAAATAGATTTTTAGGAAACCCACATCATGAAAATGTTTAGTAAAAAATCCTCTTTTGTAGTGATAAAAGAGTGTACAAAGGTCATCTATAACAAAACATAACATGGATTCTAATTAGAAGAACATTACTGCGATGTGAATATATTTACATGGAATAAATCTTTAGAAATTTATATATACTGATAGAGATCATTGATCAAAATAAATATAATGACCAAGGGAATGTTATTTACCTAAAAAAGATGTCTTTAATGATTTAAAATACCATTTCATCATTAGATATGCTAGAAATATAATAAAAAAAATTCAAGATCTTTTTCCAAAAGTTGAGGATTATGTTTACTTATTATGAATATAAGAAAACATAATTTCTTGATATCTTTCTATTTCATAATAAAGATTTATCCCTTTGATTTTACATTTATCAATTTTCCCTTCATATCATACTCTAAGAAATGAATATCCAAAATTATATTTTGTTTATGTTTGAATCCCCAAAATTAACCATTAGTGGATTTTAAGATCCATGAAAGAGTGAAATATCTACTTGCATGTCTCTAATATTTACCAAAAAATAGTTAGAACTAGTCATCCAATATAAATCATTGATATTTAAACATTAATAGTACCACCTAATGGTAAACTTATTCCATTTTATAAATAGTTTCTCTTCTAAAATATTTATGAACAAATTCAAAGTCAAAAAAATATATGGAAGGACACTACATTTCAAAAAACATCTTAACATTAGATATCCATAACAATGAAAGTATTTCATAATTTCATGTTTTAAATATTTAAATTCCTTTATCACCATAAATACTTAACTAAAACATTCATGCTTCTGAAAATAAAATATTGGGCTATCGGAGATATTCCTTAAACCCAAACATGCAGAAAACTCTAAAAAATATAACAAAAAACATAGAATCACTAAAGAATTACATGGTCACCAATACTATCTGATAAATATATCTTTATCATTATTATATCAACATCAAACACATATTATGGTTTATCTTCCCCCAGTTATGTGTTTTCAAAAATGATAAACTATTCATTGAATCTCTTTTCTTAGTATCATTGAACATATGTCTTAAAATCCTTATAGAAAACCCACTCTAATAAAAACCATATACATTTTATTTTTATTATAATTAGAATCTCTTTGATAAAATACTTCTATAACAAAATTCATGAATCCAAATAAACAATCACTATAATCATTTAACATCATCTGGATTAATAATAAATGATCAATCATGTTGACTTAGATTCAATTGAGGTAAATTCCCTTGACATATGGGGTATTCATTTGTATAGTGTTTCATCTCCTTATAGTTGAAACATTTCATGTTGGTATATTGTTTCTTTTTCTTGAAATCATGAGAATTGTGTTCTTTTTTCCCACACTTTTAGCAAACTCCCATTCCTTTTAAGTAAATACCATGGTATTTTTTCAACAATTATCACATGGGGGAAAATCATTCATTCCCTTCTTCTGCTTATCTTCATTTCTCTATGTTGTCCTATTATTCTATTATTTCCATTAAAATTCATATGAGTTTTAGAATTATTTATCTATATTTATAGCATATAATACTATGTTCTCATATGATGAAAAGTCTTGGGAGAATATTTCCTTTCAAATTATTGTCTTAAGATAATCATAGAAATGTTCAATATTTCTATTTGGATTATGTATGTAGTCTATATCATGCTTTTCTATCATGTTAATGTTGTCTTCATACATAGTAAAAATTTTGTCCTCATTTTTCCTCATACTCAATAATTTTATCTCTATATGTGCTGAATTATATTGAGGAAATATATTTCTCTATTAAAATTTCCTTAAAATCCTTCTACTCCATGTTCACTATTTCTTCTTCATCCATGGTGTTTTGAATAAATTACCACAATTGATCTGTATCCCTCAAGACGTGATAATATTCCATTAAAAACATCCATATTTCATTACTACCCATATCAAGACATATCTTCCCTATGAAACTTATCCATTTATAATCAAAAAAATTACTTTTTTTCCATTGAATGATGTGTTTTTATGATGTATGAAGTAGTATAACATTGTTATACTAAATGGTTGACAATCATGATACTCCATATAGAAAATTTTATTTCTCATAACCCATGTTAGTTGACCCAATAGGGTTAGTATTTGATTAGTTCCATTTTTAGCTCTAGTATAAGCATCATTATCTTTCCTAAGAGGAAAGTCCATATATAGAGTATATGCATTGTTTTCTTTCCCATTACGTATGCTAAGAACCATTTCTAAATAATAGGATACACTAGATTAGATTATAACATTATGAATCATAATATATAATCTAAAAAATAGTGAGACACATGGTGTGAATTTAAGAATTAATGTCTAACTAATCACATAATCATAAACATGGATTCTTTAAGAATTTCAAATCCTTAAATTATATTCAAATTCTTTATAATTGTTTGTAAATAAAATGTAAATTAACCAATGAATATACACCAAGAATGCTAAACCAAGTGTTTAGTAAGGCCCATTATCATTTTCTATATAATGCTCAAGTGAACCCCAAGACATCTTTTTTTGACTTATTTACCCTTAGTACATCCATTATAGATCCACGTCCACTTGTAATATCCATATAGGGATCTATTTCAAAGGAAAATAATTTATTCCTTAGAAAAACATTAGTATATTCTTATATACTTATCCTCAAAGTATATCAATGGGTTGTATTCATAATCTATGATTTTCTTAATCTCTATCCTAAGGATTCTACTATATTTCCTCTAATAGAAACAATAAATACCTCAATGTTAGTATCTCAGAGTCAATGATTACTTTATTAAATCATTATAAGATTCAAATAATCAAATCTTGATGGAAAAAATAATCTAGTAATATTAGTAACCCTTATACATATATTAAATTATAATTATAATAGAAAATTTCAAAATACAAAAAAATTGATTTCTTTGAGAGTTCCAAATTTCCCCTTACCATAACCCTTTACATTAATCAAAAAACACTTCTTATTATCATGGGGAAGATAAAATATAATTAAGGGATGACCTCATATGATCAGTAATGGTATGAATACAGTAGAATATATCATGAATAAATAAGTATTATCAATATGTAGATGTATATAACTGAAACCCATGACATTCAATTAATTTCTTGAGCATAATATGGATGGAATAAATGTTGGTCAATTAATTCCATAAAGATAATTAGATGATCTTGAAACTTAATAATGGATATTATATATAATAAAATAATCACATGAAATATCAATAAATAATCTCATAATTAAATAATTCATAGTTCTTTTCATCATAACCATATCACCAAGGAATTTTCCATGAAATCTTATATAAATGGGTAAGGCCTTGGGAAAAAACCCAAGCTAATTTGTCTCGTGAAACTTAACGATTCAACAAGGAGTTATTGTAGGCCCCTTCAATCACTTATTATGTCCAAGGAATTCCTCGTACAAAATGGTTGAAATATAACCAATGTATACATGTCACTTATTATGTCCAAGGAATTCCTCGTACAAAATGGTTTAAATATAACCAATGTAAACATTATTATCAAAAAACTATCATATGAGATGTAAAAAATTGCTCTAATCAATAAAAATAATAATAAACCATTTAGATAAATATGAATGGTGTCAAATTAGTACATCCATTTTCATACTGAATATAAAAAATATGGATAAATAATAAGTATGGTATCATTTCAATTTATCCCAAGTGGATTGTAAGTATAATAATTGTTTGATGTCATTGATGAATATAAAGACAATTGAAATTTCATTAAAAACACTCTTTAAGAAAAAAACTTTAATTTGAAAATATTTTTAAAACTAAAAGTACTGAAAATACTTCATAAATAATTTTCCTTGAAAATAATCATTGAAAACTATGAATTATGGTTTAAAACATTGATTTTTCTTAGTAGTGGAAATTATATACATGTCATACATGTTAAAACAAATATTCTTTTTACATTTTTGGTAAATCCCAAACTAGCCATGTTTTTAAAATGAAATGAAGATTCCTTTAAAATATTTTATAGAAAGTCAAATATTGTTAAAAAAATTAATAAATAATGTTTACAAAGTTATAAACATTTTTGAAATTATTTTTATGCAAAATGGTTTTAAAAAAAATATTTTCTAATGAAGGAAGAAATAATGCGAGTTATTTATTAAAACAGTTTCTCAGTCATTTTAGAAACAAAAGAGAGAAAATGGTAAAATTAATTGAAATTTTCCTCTAATAAATACAGTGGAGGAAAATATATTGAGTTTAAAAAATATTAAAACATTCCCCAAGGATAGACTTAAACATAAACAATATTAATAATGATGAGAATGGGAAATACACCCCTAACATTTTTTTAACATTTGAATAAAAAATCCATGAAAGTAATAACATAAAGTGAAAAATTATATACCATGAGGGGAAATAAATTCATGATAAAACATATCAAAAATGGTAGTATATACACCAATAAAATGAATAAGTGGTGAATATGTAATATGTCCCATGAAAGTTAAAGTGGGAGGAGAAACGTGTACCTCTGCTTAAACTTCCTTTGTATGTGTCCAAAACTCCTATATAATAAATATAGGTTTATTATAAATAAATTAAAGATACATACTCATATATTTCATACCATAAATGATTTACTTATCTTCTTTTATGACCCCATTATTAATAATTTTTTGTTGAATCATTGTTTTGGGATATAATTACTATATCCTTCACGTATGTCTTGATTTTATATTTTTTTCCTTTAACTTTGATCATGGTTTCAAAATAAACATAATTTTAATCATGATATTGACATAATAATTATTAATTATATATTTATTTATAATAAACTATATAATTTATAGATATAAAATAGATTACAACGTTTTTATAGACGGTAGGCCGTAAGTATACATGAACACTATATCCATTTTTCTCGAAGGATAGAATGAAAGAAAAATAAATATTAAAGCACAATTAAATAATAATAATTATTTCATATATAGAATATATATTAATCAAATAAATATTTATTACCATCCGTGTAAAAATAAAATGAAAAACCTTTCACATTACTACATTAAGGTGGTAGCCTACAAGTACGCTTGAGGGTTTTTATTATTTTCTAATGGATGGTAAGGTAGGAAGTTAAATGTGATGAAATATTTATGAAAATATTCTGTGTTAAATAATATCACATATATTAATTAACATTATCCTAACTACCTTTCATTAAAATTGTATGCGAAAAACAAATCACATCGCTTCACAATACGGTTGTTCGCCATACACATGAGTGACTTAATCTTATCCTCTACAGAATGGAATGTAATAAGGTGTATGAGAAATTAGAGTTACAAAAGAATAATAATTTCCTAAATATAATTTAAATATGTTAAATCTATCATTATTTTGTTCCTTGAGATTTGGTGATGGAAAACAAACTACATCGGTTCACGAGGCAATAATTCGTAGTACACATGATCGATGTGTTCATTTTCCATTTAATGGAAATAGAGGTGGATATTGGTTATTAAATAAACATAATAACATCTCAGTGTATGGGATATACTGGTATCATTATCTTATCATTATTTAATAATATTTCAAGGAGGTGGAAGAATAAATAATGTTAAAACACTCATTTGAGAATGTTACCACTTCATCAGATAACTTCTTGCGGTTTTCCCCAAAATCCCTCCTAGGATGAAATTTTGATCAAAAAGGACTCTAGGATATTTAGGGAGTATTATAGAAGGTTTTTTTTAGTAATTGTCTGAACCAAATGGTTTATTATGGGTGAAGTGTAGGGGAGAGTGGGTGGCCTTTTATGAATGGTGGTGCAGACAGACAAGAAATTTTTCAAAAGATAAAGTGATACCAATATTTTTTCATGAAAAAATCCAAAAAATGGAATTTTATAACCTAATAGATTATAGGGTCTAAATATTTCCATAATATCTATTTTTACATGTTAAATGTCATTCTTTAGCCCTTAACTTCTTAGTTTAACCCCTCAGAAACCCATTTTTACCTTAATCGTGGTAAATATTTTTAACTTGTTTTACTATTCATTATAGCCAAAAAATAATTTGACTATAAAATTGTAACACCCCAATCTTCCACGGTATGCTTCTCTTTGTATAATACAGTAGCGTGTGTTGTACGCAACTTCGAGTTCTAACACACACCACAACCAATCAAACTAGCCGTTATGAATAGTAATACCCACTTTTTGAAATTTTATAAATTTTATCTCTCAAAATGGACTTTATTTTTGGATTCGGAGTATCAAATTTAGCCTAAAGTGAAATTTTGGTACTTTTTAGATAACTTTTATATTTTGATGAATAGTGAAAATTACAAAATTTTAATTAAAAACAAATTTTTTAATCGAAATAAGTAATAGTGATAAATTATGAATTTGAGTGGTTTTAAAGTATATTTAGAATATATTTTTACCATTTAATACAATTTTGGTCATTGGACATAATTTCACAATTAAACCGGACATAAACAAGTGTCAATCTTTTGATAGTTATTATCTCTTAAAAACACACTTTTTCTTTTAACAACGGGAATTAATTTTAAATTAATTTCTGCCACTTATGAGTTTTTAATTTGGAAAAATGGATTGCATATTTTGAATCAGGATTTCCAAATTGTGTAAACAGGTAACTTTTATTTTTAGACATTTTGAATAATTACTTCGGTAAATATTTTATTTACCATGGTTAAAGGGTAAATCTAATAAATAAGGGTTAAAAAATAATATTATAATAATACTAAATTACCCTAAAACGTGTCCTAACCTTATTGGTTGATACATGTCCAACCATGGTCATATTTGGGTCGATTTTGGGACCCCATGGATCCACTTGTAAGTGATAATGACACTTTATTTTAATTAAGTTATAATAAATACAAAAATGACATAAGCATATATCTTTTAGAAAAACAATTTTTACATAGGGTTATATATGTTGGATTTTTGACTATAAATATTCATTAGAAAGCTAAAATTATTTCATACATAATGGTATTTTATTTATAATTTTTAGACATTAAATAATTTAATTTATTTATGACACAATGATGATATAGTAATTACCATAATAGAGAAAAATTAAAATAATTGATATTATAAACACCCAAATAAATATAATTTGAGAATTTTTATAAATTAAAATAATTTTATAGGTTTATATGACATGTTAGTATTGATTTAATTAACTTTTTTCGAAGTAATCATTCTGTTATGAGTTTTAAAAAAATCAATTATTGAATAGTGTCAAAATTGACATAAAAGATTTTTTTAAAACAAATATTATATTATTAATTGATATTAAATTCTTAAAAATATAAGGTTACGCCAAAAGACTTATATAATGATATTTGTATTATTAATGGACCACTTCGGGGTCACTTGGATGTATATATTAAGTTTATTAACTATATAATATAAAAATACAAAGAGACATTGTAAAAGTGAAACTAATTAACTTAGAGTTAATACTTCAATATAAGGTTAATATAGTGACCCAACCCTATCTAAATCCTATTGGTTGAGTTTTTTTCAACCTATCCTCGCATTAACCTTTAAATAATCCCATTTTGATCCATTATAAACTGTATATGAATTTATTATAAAATAATATTTCTTGTTTTTCCAAAGGTGTCATCACCCCTCTTATAAAAGGGCACTTCCCCTTCTCACTAATTCACACATTCAAAGCCTTTTGGATCGGCCAACCCCTGCCAAAATACTCTCTCAAATTACCTCACTTCAACCTAGAGTAATTAGTTTGATCATAAATCCAACCTAATGATACCTTTTGATCAAATCAAAAGGAAGAACCCGAAGAAGAGGTAATGTTTTCACCACCCTCTTTCAAGTTCCTTTATTCTTCAACTTCTTCTTTCTTTGTTATTTCCATTCTAAAATAATAAATCCAGTATATTCTATATACTGTGATGTTATTATAAATATGGTACAGCCATATTCAGTATTCTATCCACCCTTTGAATGACATGTCACCATACGTGCGTACGTACGGCTTACCGTCTCCACATTGTGGTGTAATTGTTATTCAATATATTATTATTTATATGGGTATAATAATGATTTTTAATTCATTTAAATAATAAATATAACATGATAATTATTCTGTATATATGATATACCATCCAATTATATATTATTATTGTATCAAAAGAATGATATTGTCGCTCGTGCGTACGTACGGACTACCATCTCCACAAACGCGATGAGATTCATTCTCCATCATATCCATTCAAGACTAATTCTCATTTGATGATTAATAATAATGTTTAAGGACTTAATATAATTCTGGATATGAATAAGATACAACCTATCCATAACAAACATGTCTTACGTAACAAAACATATAAAAGAAAATGAGTAAGTTAACACCCGAAACGACAATAATATTAAGATATTATTAACAAAGCAATGTTAAAAGATCATATATGATATCAAATTAATGTATATGATTCTTGTATAATTTAATAACAATTATTTAACCATTATACAGGAGTTTAAACAACCCCTAACCAAGGAAAAGTACAAGGTAAGGGTTTATTTCGCAATCTCTTCATTATCTGAGGTTGTTTATACGTAATAATCGACTAGGACTTCTTTATCATCCACATCCATGTTTCTCAAAAATGTATTTCAAAACATTTTTACTATTTACTAGAATATGGGTTAAATTCATTTATACCCTTGTTTAACTTTTTATAAGAGGTTTATAAAGTAATCTTTCCGTCGTTTTCCAAACAAGGTCATTTTTAACCTTTTCGACAAAATTAAGGTAATAATGTCTTTTTTAACTTATACGGCGGGTGCGGCTATTTTCCGCCGTTATAAAATCTTCTAAGCTTACCTTACAAGCTTATAAGAAAATTTTCAAAGTAAATGTTTTATTTTATAATTATGTGACTTTTAAATGATTTCAAAAAAAGAGATATTTCTCTCAAATAGTTTTGATTTCATCTATGTCAACATCCTTTGATGGATTTTAAGATTATTTGAAGTTAATACAAAACTTCCATATTATATTGAAGGTTTTGTGATTTTTTTGACTATGGATGTGTTATTTTTATACCGTTCATGGTTTATGGAGAAAGTATTTACATTTCGTATCCTAGTTTTAATACGAATGATTATGTTATGTTTAAACTTGTTCATATAAGGAATGCATTGGACTTAATAAGTGAAGGGTGGAGCCCGCTATAGCTCCTCGATGCATCGGTAGGTCTCATGAGACAAACTACTATCTTGGCACAAGGCCTTGAAAAAATCTTATTTGTATTCTTGGCATGAGGCCTTGACTACGTGGTTATGATAGTCTGGAATTATGCATTCCATCATTATGAAAGTGGTTATTGATATTGCATGTGATTATTCGATTAGTAGAATATCTATGTGAATAACTAAATGGAATTATTTCATTTTATTTATGCCATATTATGTTGAAGTTCAAGTTTAAAAGGCTTTTGTTTTAGTTATACATTGCCTTAAATGTTTATGATTATTTATGAAAGTTTCCGCTATATCGTTATCCTTACTGGGCATTTGAGCTCACCCCTTTCTATGTTTTATTTTTCCCAGGATGTGAAGAAGTATTTTATGAATGACCTACAGGGATAGTATGAGGGGATAAGAGTGTGGACTATGGATACTATATTGTTGTAGTTTTCATTTTATGATGTAATATAAACTTTATTAATGTATCTAGTTATTCCAAGGCTACTAAACGAATCGGTCTTTCGAGACTTGATCTTTCTTGTGATCATGCCAATGTTATATACTAATGCACCGAATCTGGGTAACTAGGGTCGGGGCGTTACAAAAATAGAATATAATTAATTTTTATTGAAAATATGGATTACATTTTTCTAAATTAAATTCATATAACTACCAAAATTCAATTTAAAATTAATCCCATAAGCGCATCAAAAAATGGATTTTCCAAAGAAAAACATTCAAAAGTTTAAAATGTTTTTATATTATAATTCAATATAAAATCTTTTAAAATAAAATAATTTTTTTATTTTAATAAAATTAAAATAATTTTACATTAAATCTAATTTAAAATATAATCTATTTTATTAAATATTCTAATCGAAAGATAGTTTTCAATATAAATCTGTATTTTTTCACTATTCATCAAAAAAATAAACTTTTCAGAAAATTATCCAAAATTCATAAAAAAAATTCTATATTTTATATTTTAAAAAATAATAATTTATAAAAATAATTTAATATTTTTAAAATGTACATTTAAATTATTTGTGGATATAGCGACTAAACAACCTTTTAGAAAAACAATTTTTCAGAAAACATTTATTTTTCTTCGAAATGATTTTCATTTTATTTATAATCAATAGATAACTATTGAATTTATTTTATACCATATAATTTTAATAATTTATTTATTCCTACTCATACCCACCATCATAACAGCTAGGATATATTGTTCATGTTTAAATAATAATTTGTTAATAATGTTTTGGTTTTTATTTAAACCTATAATTTTGTTCAAAGAATATATAAAAGATATTGAATTTATATAAATATAAATATATTTTAATATATAGGGGTGTTTTATTTTCTTTTAATATTGGTATTGTTTGTTATATATGTTATTGAACATGATTTTCCTATTTTAAAATATTGGGTTGTTACCAAAATTGATATCCATTTAGTCAAAGAGAATGATTTTCCCCATGGGTATTTGAAATGTTGATAAAAATTATGAATTCAAAAATTCATAAATGTGTGAAAATAGGCCTTTAAGAAACTATCAATAATACTCAACTAACAATGTGATCTAACATAATCTAAAAAAATGTATCTATATAATTATAAATAAAGTTTTCATGATTATAAAGAATGAATTTTTATATGATACCTTTTTCAAGAACATAGAGTATATCTTGGATAAAATTCTAGTAAATTTTTTAAAAAATAATATTATAATAGGGATTATATAAGAATATATTAAATATGTTGATGAATACATCACTTTTCATCACGCTTTATGGATAATAATATCAAATGACTTTTAATCGATAGATAAGAATAATATATATCTTATCTTGGTGTATTTGTAAACTTATCCTATCTCAATCGAAGAAGAATATGTCATATTCATCATATAAGAAGAAAAATAATATCTTGGCTAAGATATAATAGAAAACATGATCAACAAAATAACAAACCACCCCCTAATTATCTAATCCATAAGGCTTATAAAATAAAGGCATAAAAGAATAAAGGTTCTATTGTGAGGTTTCACAACATCCTAATATATTTTGGAAATCTAAATAAGAAAGATACACCCCAAGTATACTAAATTCATAGTGTATGAAACTCCATCTGGAATACTTGTGTGTTCAACCAGTATACAAAACATATTTTTTATTTAATGATCATATTATATTTCCTTAAATTAAGTCATACTCAAGATAAATATTAAATTTCATGATAATATATAATATTACATGATTTATATCAGTTTGGAGTAACTCATTGTTGTACCTTGAGATGTTAATTGACATAACTTATTCCACCAATTTTAAAAGGTGTAAATTTTCTTTTGTATTGACATGAAAAAATTTATATCCTTAAACTCCTTTATGAACATTAATACAATTATAAAATAACATCCATATCTAAATATAATCTATGGTAAAGAATAAGATCTTCCTTGTTTTTTGTACATATTTAGGGTTTTTGTAATGCTCATTATATCAATAGGTAATGCATGCCACGTCCATACATGACCATCTGGTAAAAAACATTCACTAAAGTTATTTAGTGACTAGAATCTATGATGTAACTTTTTTATGAATAATCGTGATATATAGGAATTATATTCCCAAAGCATGACTCATAGAACAGAGTATTTATACTCCTCAACTAAACCACATCCAATATTACCAACTTAATATCATATGTTATCTATATAAAACTCTTTCAATGTTCATCATCCTCATTATTCTTGGGACCATTTAAATGAAAATTTTCCTTAATATAATTATGGAAACATTATATAAAAAAATTATTAACCAATAAATCTTAAATTCCAAGAGGATATAATGCGATATTCATTGTTTTTTATAACTAATTGTTACTATTTAAATTTATCTTTAGTGATGTACAATAAAAAGTTTTTTGTGACATCCACATTGTATTTTCATTAGCCAAATATTTTATTTGTTAAATTTTGAAAATTTCTATTTCAAAAATAGTCACAAAAGTCTCTATGACATAATACTCTTTTAAATAATATACTCTTTGTTTCATAAACACCATTTTTCAGAATGAAACTTATTTTCTTTAGTATAAATATTTATTAAATGAATAATTAATATATATCTCTTATATGATATTATATGTTTCTAAATTATTGTTTTAAAAAAATATAATTTATTATTTAAAATATGAAACTAATGGTGGGACCAAATCCATCAAAATTTAACAAACATTAAGATAAAATTATTTACCAATGATAATTTTTTATCCATTATCTTATTCAAAAGTATATGATTATATATGATGAATCATAAACCATGTATCTTAAATATTACATCTCTTATTTTTTATAACAACAAATTTTTAGTAAACAAAATTTATTTTCATAAAGGATAAATTAGAAATCTACGCACTTCCATTAATTAGACCTATATGAGATAAAAAAAATTATTTTCATCTCATACAGGACTCAAAAAAAGTATTCTTAAATATCAGAATGAGAACCATATAATCCTTCAATTATTATTATAATTTTTAACTATTTTATATTAAAAAACTTTTACAATAAACTATTGGTATCATATTCCTTTCAAATTAGATGAGTTGATTATATAACATTAATATTTATCATGGAAAATTCATAGAGATTCCAAAACTCTTTTAGGTATCATGGAATATCCCATTATATATAAATATAATCTTTCCCTTAAAAATATTATTTATGTTTTGAAGACTATGACTGACTACTGAAAGTGACAATGTTATACTTTTTATATACATTATTTTCATGCAGTTTCAACTTTTACCCACTTATACTATCAAGGAAACACTAGAACCTTGACATTTCATACCCTCTTCATCATACCTAAATACTTTGAGAGAATATGGTAAACATTTTGTAAATTATTTTTCATTATTGAATCATTTCCAATTCTAAATCAATAATGAATTCAATATCCAGATCAATCCTTAAAGAAAATATATAGTCTTTACAAGTCATTAATATAACTAACCATTTTTATTATATGACCAAAGACTAAATTCCATTAGTTAATTTTTTATTTAATGAAATGAAAAAATTAAAATAATTAAACCATGAGTCTTATAGTAATCTAGATTGATTTATTGAACAAATTTAATATTAGGTTAATCAGTAAAGGTTTTTATTAACAAAAATTTATTTCCTTCAAATATAAGAATGAATCATAAATTTTTTTATTGGTCTAAGGGGTTATTTTTATTAAGAATATATTTTTAAATGAAAAATTTATTAATCATATAAAATGATAAAAATTACATTAATATATTCTAAAATCTTTTGTTAGTTGAGTTTTGTGTTTTACAAGCATTCAATAAAGAATTTTGGTAAATTTGATCCCACTAAAATGATTAAACCATTTGAATCCACCATAATCATTAGTGGTAAAAGACCCATATTTCACTAATAAATTATTTGAATTTATTTTTTATATCACAATAAAACTATTTATATAGGAATAATTCCAATTATTTCATATATTGTTCATAGATGATTGAGTGGACAATAATTTTTAGAATCTATCATATGGATAAACTCAATAGTATTCCTCTAGAATATGTCCCATGTGTTTACCAGCTATGTTTGATCCCAAAAAATATTAAATAAGTAGAATCTATTTCTTATTATCAGCTTATTAAATTAATTATTGACACCAGATAATCAAGGTTCACCAACCTTTATAATGGAACAAACCAGTTGAATTATCGATGTCTTAACAAGTGTGTATTTTTAAGGAATATAACAATTAGTGTTTTGAAAGTGATTTTAATATGAAAATATTATCTTTTTTATTCCCTTTACATGTTTTCGTGGTTATAATGATTTAGTTTATATGGTTTAACATGTAAATAAATCAATATATTGAAACCATATTGACCAGTAAAACTTTACCCAACTCATAGCTTGTGTTTCAAACCTAAATTTAAAACTAATATATTTATTGGAATACAAATGTTTCCCATGAAAAATGTACATGAAAAAATTTAATTTAATTGATTATAATTCTTACGAAACCAAAAAAAATCCATTATGGTAGTTTTAAAGTGATGGATAGCCATCCACCGCTTTTCTAGATAAGGAATTTTCCTCTTTACTAGTGAGAAGTGTAACCCAATATACCTATAACTAAGGTTATTTTATTGGAGAGATACTTTATCACCATAATTGTTCTAACATGTAAGATATATGAACTATTATAAACTATTTAATTTTATCTCTTAACATAGTATAATCTGAAGTCATGGTAGAAAAAAATAAATATATTATCATACATTAAACATAACCCATTATCTTAATGTTTAACAATTTATATAAGTAATTTAACTATTAAATTTTGCATAAAAAATTCATAACATACGATTATATTTATGAATAGTGAAGATAATAAACTAAATAAATTAGCAATTAAAAAAAATACATGAGATATATTATTTAGAAACTATTCATAAATAAAACAATTATAAAAAATTTAATGTTTAGTTATGAATTATGGACATTACATAATTAAATTATATAAACACATTATATTTATTCTGGGTATAAACACATTAAAATTAATTTTTGTGTGGAATTTCACAAAAATATATTATATTAAATGGAATATAAACACATTGGATTCTAATTATATTATGTTTGAAATTTATATAATCTAAATAAAAAATATTTCATATTATTTTATCTTTTTTCATATCAATGATAAAAATAAATATTGAATTATTTTAAATAATTTCTTGAATAATTCAATTTTAATTAGAGAAAAAAATTAAATGTTTATGATAAATTAAAATTTATTTAATATACGCTCTTTTATATTATCCCTCATTTTTAATGTATAATCACTATATAAATTAAATTTAAAAATACTATATTGACCATATATATCTAAATAATAATTAATTTCTTATGATTTCAAAGGTGTTTAATATTAACCATTATTATTTATTTATTAACTATTTAAAATATGCTTACTAATTAATTTTAAATATATTATAATTAATTAATCTGTAAAAATATTATAATTTAAATAAATATAAAACATAAGCTTTCACTATGCCAAAAACTGGCAAGGGAAGCACTACCCCTTTATCAGTGCTTTTTTTGAGCATTGATAAAGGGGGGATTTATCAGCGCTTTTCCCGAACGCTGATAAATGTCGAGTTTCAAAAAAAATATTTCTTCATGAAAAATAATATCTTGTTATATAAGTATATT
Organism: Viscum album; assembly: GCA_963277665.1. Lineage (NCBI taxonomy): Eukaryota > Viridiplantae > Streptophyta > Magnoliopsida > Santalales > Viscaceae > Viscum > Viscum album. The sequence goes on along the minus strand of OY728133.1, from coordinate 714,034,005 downwards.
TATATTGATATAAATACAATATATATTTTTTAAATATGTTATATATACATATAAATAGACTATTACATTTAATATATAATAAATTTAGTGAAAATGGCTTCAAAATATTTTAAAAAAATATTATTAATCAATAATTTTCTAATTATTATCGATTAAAAATTATTTAATAACAATTTGAGGACACAAAAAAATCAAAACAATTAATAAAAGATCTAAAATACGTTGAAAATGTAACTCAACCTTCAAACGGCCATAACTTTTGATCCGAGTGTCCGTTTGAGCTCTACAGCATATCAAATCAAATTCTGCGACGAGATCTACGCGCTAGTAACCCAAGAAAAGCCTTTGTCACATTTTTCAAGACGAAAAAAGGCCCAGAAGACCTCCAAAACTGAGTTTTTAGTCGGGATACCCCGATTTTTTAACATTCAAACAAGTATAACTTTTGATCCGGATGTCCGTTAGGCCTGTACCACATATCATATCGAAGATTATTTCATTTTTTTCTATTTCACTGGTTGTGGTATTGAAACATAATTCTAGATTATAAGTTATGGTAATTTTAACTTTTTATAGCTTTTCAAATACACATATATATGTATTTATTCGTAAATATATATGTGTCTGTGTGTGTGTGGGTGTCTATGTGTGTGTCTGTGTGTTGTATATATGTATATATGTATTTATTTATTTACTTACTTATAAACACACATCAAAAACATATTTTTTTTATAAATTCATTTAAAACTAATCTTATATGTACATTCTATGGCTTTTCAAATACACATATATATGTATTTATTCGTAAATATAAATGTGTTTGTGTGTGTGTGTCTCTGTGTGTGTCTGTGTGTTGTATATATATATGTATGTGTGTTGTATATATCTATGTATGTATGCATTTATTTATTTATTTATAAACACACATAAAAAACATATTTTTTCTTAAAATGTATTTAAAACTAATCTTATATGTATATATTAATATACAAATAAATATATGTATAAAAAATTATAACTAAAAATATATATATAAATATATTAATATACAAATTAATATATATATACTAATATATGAATAAATATATTTATATTAATATGAATCTATATCAATATATGAATCAATATATGAATAAATATAACTATATCTATATAGATATATCACTAAATAGAGAACAAAATGAAATGGCATAGTGGTAAAGGTGCGGCCCCAAAAGGGGGGAGGTCCCGGGTTTGAGTTCGGGTGGAAGCGAAGGGGGTGCGCACATATGAGGATGCGCGGGAAGGGCAGTGCGCGGGAGACCTCCTAGCGCTGATAAAGGGGGTGTGAAGCGCTGATAAAAGCACTCCCTCCGTATTATATTTAATTTTTTTTAATTTTTTTTAATTTTTTTTAATTTTTTTTAATTTTTTGACCTTTATCAGTGCTTTTTTTAGCGCTGAAAAAAGTGGCATTTATCAGTGCTTTTTGGAGCGCTGAAAAAAGGGACCCCCCTATATTAGCGCTGAGATTTACAGCGCTTTTTTAGCACTGTTAAAGCCCTTTTTTAGCGCTGATATAGGCCATTTTTGTAGTAGTGTTTCCTATGACTTATAATCATTTTCTAAACTAAATACTTCAATTCATAATTAGAAATTTGGAAAAATATAATTTTCATACATATCATATTCTATGACATCTATATATTAAAATGAAGAACATGGCTTATTTTTTTAATTTAAGTATAGTTATTCCTCTGGTTGTGATTTTGTCCAACGGTTCCAAGGAATCATGTCCTATGATAAGACTTGTATCATATAGGTGTTATGAGGATTTTTTTTATAACATGGAACTTTATATCACCCATTAGTATTCCCTATAATACATTTTATAGTATATCAAAACATGATATAAATGAATTATTTCATAACCCATAGCATGCCTTTTGTTTTTTATATATTTGGAGAAACAAGTGACAAAAAATTCACAAAATAATGGTAAAATATATAAGAAATAATAAAATATCTAGTTGAATATGATTGTAGTGATTTATGTAGTTTAAGAATAATACCTACATCCATGAAGATGCCTAATCACCTGCCTATGATTGGTAGAAAGATTTCTAAGTGAATTTTCAAAGTACATAAAACCTTACTTAGATAGGATCTTAAAGAAACATAGTGAATAATAACACATGTTACTAAAGTGTTTTCATAGTGAGTCCATTATGATATAGTGTCACTGCCACTAAAGCAAATGATTATATAATATTAGTGTAAGGATGTCTATAGAGATACAATACCACTGTGACATGATTCTATATTTTATCCACACTGTTACGGTGCCCTACAGTTTTTATCGGTAATATATTCTATATTTGAGTCATAGTTTCTATAGTGATGACAATTTGGACCAGTGACCTTTAATCCATAGACTATTGATTAGTAGCCTATTGTCCCCTTTAACACCCAATGGCCTCACCATAGTGGTCAAATCATTGGATTTGTGACCAATTTTTTACTATGGACTACCAATTATTGGGTCAACATCATTAATTGATTATAGAACACCAGTCCAAAAATATCATACTTGGAGCCTGATCTAGCTTACTATCAGGTTTAATTGATATTATCTTAGAAAACCTACATAATTTGAGCTCCTCCCCTTTGTCACTCATCAATGGGTGCTTTCTATTTAAAAATTAAATTTCAATTTAATGATTCATGAAATACTAGTTGTGTTCAGACCAATTATTCCATAATTTCATCCAATATTGTTTCCATCATCCTTCATTCCTTAATGAAGACTAATAGAGTCACAATAGTTCCTTAATTTCACTAACACCATTAACTTCTTTGACATGTCTTCTAGATTATTAGTTATATGAATATTCTATATCTCAACAAAAAAATCCTATATTGATCCTCAAAAAAATGATAATTTTACTGAAATTTCTTTATTCGGGCATGTGACATTGGGTTCTTCACAAGATGTATAACACTATGAATATCATAGTGTAATATATTTTCCTCTTGCTTTCTCTCCAACTCAAAAAATTTATTCATCCAAACCATATCCTTCCCAACTCTTATTACAATAATATATTTATCCTATATGGTATATAACACCACCACCTTCTATAATATAGATATCCTACTCCTAGTTATTCCTATACTGGTAAATACATAACTTTTGGTACTCCTCCTATCGACATCACCTCCAAATTTGGTATCCATATACACCTAAAAATACTATTATTTCCCAAAGTGTAGAGATACTTCCATGCATCCATTCAGATACTGAAATATCTAGTTATGTGCTTCCCAATTATTCTTTCAAATTTTATCGAATTATTTTGTCACAACTCTCATTGCATGAGAATTTTTAAGTCAGGTACACACCATGGAATGCATCTATATTTCAACATCTAATGTATAAGGGAGGTTTTTCATTTACTCGACCTTTATATTTTTCCTCAGTAATTTTTACTTGGAAAATTTTACATGGATGTCTCGGGGAAATAAAACTAGTATTTCCTCAAGTATAAAAATCTTCTCAAAACCTTTTCAATATAGACATCTTGTGATAAAATCAATGTTTTGGCTTCATGATCTATTTGGATATTCATCCATAAATTCATTAAATATTATCTAGGTTGTTTCATCTCAAAATACTCATCCATATTTCCCTTTAGCTCATTACTCCTCTAAATAAAAAATTCCTAAAATGATCATGTCATCCATATAAAAAATTATTATTATATATCTATCACCAAAAGACATGAAGTATTATCCTTGATACATGAATCACGGTTTGTTTTCATTTTTTCCAAAGAATACATTAATCTTTTTATTCAATTGACTATAATACTTTTTTAACCCAAATAAGATCTTTTATTGTTTGGAAAACATAGCCACCATTCATAAATCAACATATCCCTCTATATGATGCATAAAAATATAATCTACCAGGTCTTAGTTATGGAATGTAGTGTTTATATAATGTTTCTCAAGATGTAAATACTAAGATGAAATAATGTTGAGAACTACCCAAATGGTGGCACACTTCACTATAGGTGAGAATATTTCATTGAACTATATACCTTATTTTTGATAAAAACATTTCACCACCAATATTTTATTATGTTTTCTCCTTTAATTTTGTTCTCCCTTGACTCATTATAACCATTGTTTCTATAATGATTTCATTTATTATATAGAGGTATCAACTCCAATTTTTTTATCAAATACTAAATATTTATCCTCATTCATAGACTAATCCCACTTTCTCATCTCCTTCAACTAATGTCCATATTAATGTTATGTTTAATCTTCATTGTTTGTCCTAAATAAAACAGTGAATGGATGATGAATACCTTTACACATACCTTCTCACCCTTGTTGATCTTCTCAATGTTACTTTAGTAGTAGGCTCTATTACTTCTTATGTCACATGATCAGGTACACCACCATGCCCCACTTTCTACTAAAAGTTTATTATTTATTCCCACCATTAATTTTAACAACATGAAAATTCTTTCAAACAAAACACCTTAATTAAATTTGAAATTATATCTTTTGCTGAAAAACTTTCTCTTATCATCACATTAATGGAAAAAAATTCCTAAACACCATTCCTAATAATAAACCATGATTTATACTAATAATAAATCATGTACTTTGTGTGAAAATTTATATATACATATTCCAAATATCCTAAGACTCCAAAAAGAGTGAGTGTTGACTTATTTTCAGACCATACCTCCTCTGGTATATATTCACCCATTAGTAAAGATGGACTCCTATTGGTGATATATTATACCATATTCACAACCTCTTCTCAGAGGGACTTGGGTAACCCTAAGTGAAGTAGAAAAATCCAATAACATTCATTCAATGAATTATTCATCCATTATGATATCATATACTACTGCGGCATTCCTATAATTTTATTCCCCTGCTAAAATCCATATTTAGAATATAATTCCCTAAATTTCTTATAGTCATACTCTACTCCACTATAAGAACTTAGTAATTTCACCTTTGATCTAGACTCATTTTCTACTGGGTGATTACACTTCTAAAACATCTTAAACTTGTCATATTTTCATTTCAAAAAGTAAACTCATACTTTTATAGTTTATTCACCGATAAATGTCACAAAATAAAGTGAACCTCCTGGAGAGTGTACCACTACGGTCCTATAAAAATTAGTGTGTACCAGTTTTAACATCCCATCCTTTAGTTTTTTTCTTCCTTTTAAAAAATATACATTCTTCTACTTTCCAAAAATACAATCTTAAAATAATGAATCTTGAGCTAACTTCATCATTTGTAGCATTCCTTTTTCTTATGTCACCTTCATCAAATTCTTACTCATGTGTCTTAACATCTAGTTCCACAATTGTGAAACCCCGTTATGATTTATTATATCAATTACCATCATGAATTTCTATATCATATTATAAAAAGTTCCATTCTCTCCATGAGTATTGATCATTGATCACTTGTTAATCTTCCATGCACCTATAATGAATGTAGTGGTAAATCAAACTTCATTAAGCTACCCAATAGAAATATGATTCTTTCACATTCTAGGAATACATGGTGAATGTACATAGAACATAAAACCCAAGTTCTAATGAGTTCTTATTGCAATACAGTGAATAAAAAGCCACATCGCTATAGTGCCTGCACTATAGGTCCACTGTAGAATTGTTCCATATATACCTAGGTACATGAAGGTTCATCCTTACTTTTAGGATTTACAAGAATCTATTTTATTTTTATCACATGATTTTATAGTAATTATGCATTGCTATAGTGCCCTATTAGTGTTGCTGGTCAACTATTTTTTAGTAGATTAGAGTTATTACACCACCCAAACATTATTTTGGGGGATTTAATCCCTTGGGACCTTGATCAAGGTCACACAACCCCCAGAAACCCCCCAAAAAACATTCTTACAGTGGGTGAACCGTGGGATTTGTGGCATGTGATGTAGTATGGGACACCACCAATTTACCCAACTTCATCCAATCATTTAGGCTACACCAATTTGTCACTATATCATTAGGAATTACACAATTTTTTCCAATGATATAAAATATATTATGGAAAATACTATTTAAATATGCAATAATTTATTATGATACAAAATATGTCATGAAAAATGATTTCAATATTAATCAATGGTAGTAATTTGTTTCAAGAATCAAAAAACTTCACACATCTCTAATACAAATAAAGGGTTTTTATGAATCAAATTACTGACAATTAATGAGACTAAACCAATTATAATACTCATTCCCAATATCTACCATGTATGAAGATAAAATTATTTAAAAATAAAAATTAAGAAACTATTGTATATTTATTTGTACTTGTACTCTTCAAGAAAAATTAAATTGTGATTTTTGTTTTCAAAAAAAAATAAAAAAAATAAACTATTGTGAAACTTCCACCAATAATGGAATTTGTTATTTAATTCTATCATTCTTGATAATATCACCAAGAAAAGTCCATTAGTCTTTCATTTATATGTTTTTTTGACAAATTGATACTGAACCACCCATCACATGGGTAGGAAAATTACATCTCCCTTAATATGGTAATTGCCCTTGAATACCAAGAGAAATGGAAGGAAAGAGTTATGAGATAAGAGGAGAATAAATAGGATATTGATAAGTGGCACACAAATACTCTATCTCAATGGTTGTGACCCCATTAAATTTTTTAAAGGACATTCCTTAGTTTTTTTCACTAAAACATGTATTAAAAAAAGTATTTTTGAATCTATGGATATAGATAGAATAATCACATGAATGTATCAATCCTCTCATATGTTTCGTCAAATGAGAATTTATGTTACTGATAACATACATTAGTAATGATTTGGATATTATCATATTTATATTTGACTATTATTGATTCATATAATGTTGAATTGAATCATTCTATATGATTTTACTCATAACATTACTATAGGATTCATTCTAATTATATAGTATGATTATTTAAGGTCGAGGTGTGAAATATATATTTAATTCCATAAACCATACCTAAATAATCAAATATGATATATTATAAACACTTAATTTGTGTTTTATTCTTTAGGGTATATATCCTTTAACATTTATATTATTAAAAATAATAAATGTGATAATTAATGGATCTTTTAATATGTGTGAAACATAAATTTTTTCTTCCTTGTATAGAGGTTGAATTTTTTATTCACAATTTAGGAAAAGAGAATAATAATGAAGTAGGATGATATATTATAACTAATATAGGGGATTGGAATTCAATATAGTCTATAATAAGTAATTACATTATTAGATTCAATTATTAAATTCTACTCTCAGTGGAACAAAATTTTGGATTAAATAATTAGAATTAATGTGGGTATTTATTAGATGATTACTATCAAAGATGTATAAATTTGGATTAAATTTATATATTATTGATCATCTTAATTCCATTAAAAATAAAGAGAACCCTCTTTATGGGAAGTGATATCCTGATTGAAAATGGATAATAATTCTTTATTTAGTCACATACAATATAGATATACATGTTATTGGTATTTTTCCTTTTTCCCTGGTGATTTAGGAGGATTTTTTTATCCAACAAGGACTGGATTAAACATATTTTGTTTAATTATTAGTAAATGTGGTAAATTATTGAGACATTAATAGAGAATATTATTATTGTTTTCTTCACAAGATTTTTCATAATTTTTCAGTTTACTATAAAATACGCCATCAAAACAGGTAATATTAACCAAGGTAATCAAAAAATTTGAAGATGAAGGACATGCTTGTAAACTATAATAAGTTATTTGGACTAAAGAGGATCACTTTGATGATGTTGAACATGAACTGATTATATATAAAATGAAAAAGAAATTAATACATGAGGTTCAAATCTATGTTAGAAAGTTTTTAAGTTAAAAATATAGTTTTGAACCCTATATAATAGTTGATAAAAATTTTGAGTGGCTTATTTTTGTTTTGATTTATGTGTTTTGATAATTAGATAATCCTATCTCTATTTTTATGATTATTAAATAAATATATTATTATAATTTTTGACATAATAATTTTTTAATTTTTTTAATTTATTAATATATTTTTATATTATTATATGGTTTTTTTATATGTATTTTTTATTTATTATTCATGGAAATTTATTTCAATACTAAAAAATTTATTCATTACATAATAGTAAAGGAAAAAAGGACATGGACTATGTAGGAATAATTTAAATATATGTATGAATGGTTATAATACATAATATCTCTATGTTAGATTAGTTGGTAAGTTTTATGTTCTATGTAATGTGTTCTCCTTAATAATTATTGATTTATTTGAATAAATTTTATTCTATATTAAAAAAATTATACATTGATTAATGTGAACTATTTAGTAAGGTATAATTTTATAATTTCATGACACATATGATCTATTCCATTATGTACAGAGCTGCATGTGGTGATTTCATCCATATGAACTTGGCATAGTTTCCATGTAAGGAGAAGGTTGGTAGTAATGAAATATTAGAATTTAATAGTATAAATGTTTTGTATTGATATTATAGACACCACAAATGGGAAACATTCATTAAAAAATTTAGATTAATGTTAGTTATGTCAGGTTAAATAAGAATATAATTTTTGAATAAATGGAATATGTCTAGATAAAATTTACAACCCACAATTGAAGGAAAATATGTAAATTTGAGGTAAGATCAAATGATATCTACATTAAGGTGTTTTTATTACATATTAGGATATATATATATATATCATATTTATGAGAGGTTACCCATGATAATGTTAGAATAAATTCAATTATAAGTTCTAATAAAATTTAGGATATGGTTATAATGTATTATCAAAAGATGGATTCATGACTGAATATTATCATTTTTATTGCTTTAGGAGACATGCATCAAAGAGAGATACATCAAGGAGGTTAGAAGTAGTGAAGGCCCAAAGCATCATTGATAACAAAGTGAATGCCTCCAGGAGGAAAGGATCCTAAATTAATATAGAGGGAAACATTTTGGATTGGGGAAGACTGGGAAGCCAAGAATCTGCAACTTTATTCCCCTCACGCCATGTTTGGTAGATACCCATCTGGGCGCCCATGATCTGCTTTCACTTACGGATAAGATAAGTTATACTCCAAGAGATACTTCCATATCCTGATAAAGCTTTATAGAGAATCAAAGATTCTTTATCCACCATCCTCAAAGCTATATTCCTTTTTTCACAAACCTCCAGTCCTGTGGCCATTTCATTAGCCTCGTCTTGAAGTGCATTACCTCTACCATAAAAGGCTGAAAATTACACCACAAAAAACCCCCTCTGGTATCTTATAACACCACCACCTCTCATCCCCCCTGGAAGGATCCATCTATGTTGAGTTTTAACCTATCACATAGAGATTACCAAAGTACCCAATGACATTTTCCCATCCTCCCCTTACAAGAGACCACACATTGGATAAGAGATATTACTGATGGAGCATCATGGAGATCTTCACATAAGTTGACTTGTCTAGCAATGTATTATTCATTTTGAAGTTGATGCTAACTCAAGTGATAGAGGAATTTTTGAGCCTCGCATAATTCCTCACTTTCCAAATAGTCCAGCAACCCACCATGAGTATGATAGCTCTGCTTTTCCTCTCTGGACCATGATCACCTTCACCATAGAACCACCAGTTTAGGACCTCCTCCAGCCTCCCACCTGAAACTTTCCACCCTAAGATATGTCCATGCGCCTTCCAACTCCATTGATCCAAATATTTATTATAGAATAGATGCTCTACCATTTCATATTGGGGGTTAATGTATCACTATCATATGGATGCCAAGTTAACACCCATGCACTGTATATTGTCATCAGTGGGCATGGCATTATTTAGGGCTCTCCACAACACAAAGTTAAACTTAGGAGAGATCCCCTTATACCACAACGTTTCCCATCATAGGTTGTCAGAGCGGGTGTCCCTCCTCACACCAATATATGATTTAAGGGAAAACTCACCCGACTTAGCACCCATGAAAATGATATGGTCAAGGTCCTCATTTGGAACAACCTACTTGAAGGCAGTGAGTTGATCATCATTGATAATGGTGTGGATAAAACCAAGGTATCCAATGGCTTCTTTGAATGGTATGTCTAGTATTGGAATGTCAGGAAACCACATATTCCCCCCCCCCACACAATCATGTCTCTAGAAATTCACGTCACCTCTGCCCACCAGCCATCGTGCATGAGGAAGAAGTCCCTCAGAGTAAGGGTGAATCAGCTTCTATGTTCTCGACAGCTGAAACCTATGCACTGCCATGTCTAGACCTTATTTATCCTACATGATATGGCCCCACAGATTTCATCCCTCCATCTCCTCCCATGTTATATTGGCATGAATCATTTGTATGGTTGAAGATACACTCCTAAAATTGATTCCCCCTTCAGATAATGGTATTTCTAAATGCTTCCTCAAGGCCTAGTGATGTTTTCTATCCATCTAGTTGTCCCATATAAAGAAGACCATTATCCTTTCCATGTTTGTAATCATACTTTTAGGAACCTTTATAGTTGACATAAGGTGCATGGGTATAGAAACTAGAACACTATTTACCAAATTAATGTGCCCTCCAAAGGAAACGAACCTATTTTTCCAATTGATAATGTGCCCCATGATCTTTCCCACGATCTTATCTAAGTGATGAACATGAATGGATTTTGGAATCATCAGGGATCTAAGATAATCTATGGGGAAGGATCTTGTCTTTATATTCAAACTGAATTCCAGAGATCCATCCCTTCTGGCTGAGAGCTCCTTAGAAGTGTAAAACAATATTTTCTCCCTATTCACCACCTGTCCACTCCATTTTCAATATTCTCCTAGAATCCCATTCGTCCCATTCACTGATCTCTACTTACATTGATAAATAATATGGTGTCATCATCAAACATCAAGTGAGATATCCCCTTCTAAGCATGTCTATCCCAATATAAAAGGATTCTCCCCATGTGTAGGCCCCTCTTTATAAAGCAACTTATAACATTTTGAGATAAAATGAATAGAGTGGGAGATAGACGGTCCCCCTACCTTAAACCTTTACACGCCTTAAAGAATATGAAATGTTTACCCATGAAAGAAGTGGAGATACACGTCGATCTAAAGTAGTAGAAGAGGAGATATGGGTTCCAGTTAAAGAAACCCATGCAAGTCATCACCTTTAAAATGATACCCCATTCTATTATATTGTAGTCCTTACTCATGAGGCTATGTTCTAAGGTTGAAAACGGTGTCATGAACTTTTTTAATACAAAATTACATGTATAAAATGTTTTCAAGTACAGTTATTAGGTTATGTTTAATAGAATGTAATACCATGATTATTGTAATATTATGAAAATTATTTGAGGTGATTAATAAATTAGAAACTATGGATTAGGGTGATAAGTTGATGCGTGATAGTTAAATGATGTAAATCATATTATTTTCACATATGTGAAATATTTTAATAATATTTTCATTTAATTAATGAATAACTCTTGTGAATAAAATGTGATGATAGTAAAAAATGAAATTAAGATGAATTGTGGATGTAGGGAAGATAAAGGATGTAATTCTTCTCTAAGGGATAATGTCTGATGCAATCATCCCAACCTTTCATATAGTATTTCCAAATTCACAATAGTAGCCACTAGTTTTATAAGGGAATAAACATGAATAGTTTTAGTTTCATCTAGGGAACATTCAAATGTAAGAGGAATTTAGATTTCCCTAAACTCCCTTATTTGTAAGGATTTAATATTTTCCATGACTATTGTTAAAAAAAATCTTATCTCAAAAAATCCATAATTAAACACATTACATACACTTATCTAATTAAATTAATATTTACCCATACTAGTGATAAAACGTAATAAAATAAACTCATATTATATTTTCAATGAATTGTAAAATTCTTGGTACTAGTTTGTGAAACTCCACTTCCTTGAAGAGAAATTTTCATGAAATGGAATAATACCTTTCTCAACCAATATTTTGAAAAAATCTTGACTTATAAACACCCATTATCCCCACCCTCTATTGAGATAAACTAAATGGTAGTGATGATATATTGGGAATTAATTTTTCAAATAAAAATTTAATCATGAAACCTCCACTCATATGATATGAATAGTAACATTTCACATTTTCCCTTTTGTATCATATATAATCCATGAATATTTTTTCAATCCCCAGATATATCATTACTTCTTCAGGGCTTGGTGTGTGAAATATCATTCATATTATTTCCCTTTTTGAGTATCCCAATGAGTAATTTCCACTCAATCCATTTATTTATTTCCTTTCACAACACAACCTTCCTTACTATATGATATCAAACATCATCAACTTTTCTAGTCATATGAACTTAAATTATAAAATTCAATCTACTTGGTATTTGAAACATTTTTATTGGATATATTGGAATCCTCTTTGAGGTTCAATTCTAATATTACTACAATCACATATCCCCAATGAGTGTTCGTATTCACAATAAAATGATCACTATACTAGATATAATCAGACCTCTAGAGTGTTGGTGATTCCCAAAACCCACACTCCTATGTATGGTGGGAAAAAATCATAGCTATTTTTAATTGGACTCAATATAGAGTGAGATAACACAAAATATTCTTGATAATTATTCACATTAATTAAAAATTACATCTCAAAATCCAAGAACCCAAATAACTAATGTCTTTAGATATTATCTATATAAACATCTTATTCCACATAACTACTTCAACATCTCCCACCATACCTCTACACAACATTTTCTTCTATAGATAATTTTCCTTGTAATTTCTTACGGAAATGGGAGAAAGAGGATGGGTAAACAAAAAATACCATTATGAAAAAAATATTCTCAAAGATTCATTAGGAGAATAGATAATAAGAATATGTTAAAACAAGGGAGGAATATAGATTAGTATGATTTGTTCATAAGGCATGATAAAAGGAAATGTAACCCTAAATAGAAAATCATATAACATGGAATAAGAGTGCCCGAACATGGGATGAAAAATATGATTCAGGAATCATTATATAATCATATATTTATGGATTAATAGTTTCAAACATGTATAAGAATGGAAAATAAAATCATATGTTAGGTAAAACTATAAATAAAATCATAATATAATGGATCAATCATCACTACCTCCTTCCCATCATATAGCGGATAATGCATCATTACCTGTATCCCATAGGGGATCGAGCATCACTACTAATTTTCCATTATTATTCCATGTGATATAATGATTTTCCCAATTCATTGTAGGGTTATATAGTACCCACCTAACACATAATTAAAATACATACACATGCCTTTTATGTGAAAACATGCATACATGATATCATGAAATACCTAATGAATGAAAAGGGTTTTCATGTATTTTTAAAGTGGTATCACATAATGTAACAACATGAGTTAAATCAATTGTTAAAAAAAATTCAATAACCCAAAATAATTAATCCCATATGGAAATTGGGAGGGTAAATAATGAATCATAACTCCCCAAGAGGTAGATTTATGGAATTGATGAGGAAAATGGAAGTGAAATGTAAAAGGAGTTTTTAGAAAACATTTCTTAAGAATTTTTAAAAGAGTATTTCTGAGTCGATTTCAAAAAGTTCATTTTAAAGAAATTGAAATGAATATTTTCAGAATATATTTATAGATAAAACCAAATAAATAGAGATTTTAATTGTATATAATGGAAATTTCTACCAATGTTGAGTGGAAGGTAAAAGATACAACCGTGAAAGGAAAAGAATTTATTTTTATGTTTTAAAATAGATTTATAGAAACCAAAATCAAAATAGGTATAATAAAACATCCATACAAAAATTAGTAAATAGAAATATAAAGATAAAATTAGGTATTACATATTTTAATTTCAAAATAATAAACATAGAAATATGTAGAAATAAATAATATAGACATATAAAATAAAGATCTCACCAGAGAGGAGAAAAAATATTCTTGACATGATTTTTTTTAAAAAGATATAAACAAATCAATAAAGAAGATTATAATTGGAAAATTCAAATTTCATAGGGAAAAAAAGAAGGTAACACATTATTTAACGAAATTTAAAAATATAAGAAACAAATACGAATATTGTTAAGGTATAAAAAGTACAATGGAATCAAAATGAGGATGAGTTGAAAAACCCAACAACTCTTGTAACTTTTTAATCTAAAATATATTGAAGAAGAAAACATGAAATTTATTTTAAAAACACTTCAATTTATTTATAACTAGGAAAAAAGTAAATCCATATGGATTTTTTTAAAACTGTAACATCCCCAAACCAAAATCCCCTAAACCGGTGCCCCAAGCCGAGACTCCATATAACCCCAATCCTACCTCCCTGTAATCCATAGGTTTCCAAAAAGTATAGAGGTTCTAATTAGTCATGTGGGGAGACTATACCCTCAATACTAGAGTAATTTGAAATATATAACATAATAAAACAATAAACAATGAAACATAAACATTCATTACCAACCATTACAAAATAAGGTTCATTCACAACCAAATAGTAAACATGTCATGTAATTCTAACTATGCCAAACATGAGTCAAAATACCTAAATAAATAAAAAAAATTCAATCCACAAAATAGGTCATAACATTAAGTCTAAATCGTCCCCCATGAATATACCAATCCCAACTTAACTCCCTATCATAGGTTCTTTTCCCTTATACTAACCGAAAACCATGAAATATACTCTGGTACCTAGTGCTGGCCCAAGAAGGGTGAAAGTAAAACTCAGTAGGTCACCACTAATGGTGTCTACAAAATATTCAGTCTGAACAGATAGTGTATGAAAGAATAGAATAAATGACTAAGTAAACCAAGAGACAACTTGGGTGCCATTAGTTATTGATATTCACTTCAACGATTTTTGACATCAATTACATTTCATTATTTATGACATCTTCATTGCTAGGTTCATTCAAAACACAAGTTCCAAGAGTTAAGCATTTACATCATTTATATAATGGCCAAAGCTGGTCAATTAACATAAATTACAATAATTATTGAAGTTCCCCATATCACAAGGTATAAACATTCTATAAATGATCATAACACACTTACCCTAGAGCATCAGTCTAGGTAGTCTTATCCAATGCAACTATTAGGGGCCTAGAGCATCAGTCTGACTCCTTAACTTGTGCATTATAGGGTGGGGTTTAGAGCATCAATCCAACCCAACCCATGGGAGGAGCCTTAGTCCTTTATCCCACACCCCCAAGACATCTTCACATTCTTATTTATCCATTAACCACATATATCATATCACAATCCATTCAAAAACAATACAAATAACATTTAAAATTCACATATATTCAACATGTCATGCATCCTCAAGACTTAACCCATTTGAACTTTTACTATTTACTTAGCATAGCCCATTTAATCAATTTCCCTTTCTCATGCCTCAAAACACTAATTATATTCAATAGTTCTCATACATTAACTCATATTCATAAATTACCATACATTACCCTACTTAAAATATTCATCAACTCCCCTAGAATTAAACTATTTTCACATTAATCAATTCATATGTCCTAAACCACTAACCCATTTCCATTTCAATTTCATAATACATCGAACACATTCAATTTATACCATTTAACTTATTTTTCATATTCTTCCAAACAATCCCTTATTCCATTACCAACAACCAGAAACATCCACTATTAGTGTCAATTATAATTCAAAATAGCATATCAATACATCCGTCAAGGGATATATTTAAATATAAGGCAACTCTATGCTTAACATTTCTATTTACCATGTTTGGCAAGGTTGTTGCACCCCATAGGTGGCCCTAAATTATTCAAAACATCCAAAATTCATCCCATGGGGGCATTAGGTGTTTAAATCATCATTTATATAACCATTTTAATAAATATTACTAAAGGAATCAAATACACACCAAGAGGGAGGAAATATCACAATTACACATTCAAAAATATACAAAAAAAACTATGGGATATAACTTGTAGACTGCCTACCTCAAATCAAAATAAGAATGCACCATTAACCTTATCCTTAGATCCAGATTAGAGCTCCATTTTATGCCCCACATGAATATCCTTCATAATAATAGAGTTTTAGGGTTTTAGAAGAAGAGTAAAAAATCCAAAAGACCTAATTCAGAATAGAAAAGTAAGGGAATTATTAGACTCACCTAGAGTATCTATTTTTAAGAAATGATGCAACAAACATATTAGTATTGAAGGAGAATGGATCCGTGGAAGATTACGTCAAAATAGTTAATCACTAGGGTTGAGAGGAGAAGAAATGTTGAAGAAATTGGGTATAAAACCGAAAATACTAAGGGGGGGTTTAATTTCTAAATTTTTAATGGGGGACATGGTTTGGCCACATGGTATTCCAAAACATGCACCTGCAACTGTCCAAAATGGGATTGCATTGCATGATTTCTTTTAGAGGCCCACATGGTTTGAAAAACCATATTCCAACCATATGAAATGCCTCTATCCAAGGCTACATGGGTTGGCCTTCCCCCTTTCATAGTTTACATAACTGTGTGCCTCTCATACTAGATAGTGTGGTTTGGGTACACAGTTATCTATAACCATGTGTCAACCATGAAACATTCACTAGATGGCCATTTTCTCATTTCATCCATGTCCCGAACCCCTAGAACACCCTTGAGACTCCACATACACCAAGTAACAATCCCATTAACCAAAATCAAGTTATTTAAATTATAATTTAAACAAGGACATACCTCTACAAAATATAGGATCTTAAAACCTATCTACCTTATAATTAATCGTCCTCCAGCTAAACTTCAAATCATTACTGAGATTTTGAAGATAGAATATCAGGCCACTGGGACCACACATCCAACTCTCTTTACCAAGTTTCCTCTGAAACATTTTCATGTTTCCATAAAACTTAAACCAAGGGCACTGTCATGGCCCATAAGAAATTCTCACTATGATCCACAATGTTAACTAGATGCTCCTCAAAGGAAGCATCAACATCAATATTGACATCCTCAACATCGATCATGTAATATGGGTTCTTGTGGTACTACCAAACCTATAACATAAGAATAACATAATGCATACAACTATACCGATGTGGAAGAGCTAATCAGTATGCTACCTATCCAATTCTATCTACAATATCAAATGGTCCCACATTAATGGGTAATAACCTACCCTACTTATGAATCTAATGACAAACCATCCTAGGGGAAAACCAAAGAAACACACCATCACCCAACAAAAACTCGAGAGGTCTACAACACCGATCTATATATGACTCCGACCTACTCTGAGCCATTTCCTTGTGTTTCTGAATCAACTGAATCTGTTTCAACATATCCTTCACAAGACTCATACCCAACAAATCTGATTCCATAGATTCTAATAAACACAATGGGGATCTACACGGTCTACCATAAATTTCCTCAAATGGTTCCATCTGAATCTCATCCTGGTAACTATTTTTTAAGAAAACCCAATAAGGGCTAGATGCTTTTCCCACGCCCCACCAAAATCTGAGGCACAAGACCTTAACATGTCCTCTTGTACTTGAATAGTTATCTTAGAATTCTTATCCATATATGGGTGGAAATTCATACTCAAAAACATGTGGGTACCAATCACCCACTGTAATCCCTACTATAATCATGATGTAAAATGCATACCCTGATCTAAAATTATCATAGGAGGCACCCTATGAAACTATACTATCTCATGCACATATAACTCCCCCAACTGGTTCATGTTGAAAGTATCTAAAATTATAAATAAATGAGCCACCTTATTCAACCGATCCACCACTACCCAAATGGAATCATTAATCCATGCCATCCATAGAATACCTACAAAAAATATATCATCACATCATCCCATTTCTATTTCGGATTGGGTAGTGGCTACAATGAACCACCAGGTCACTAATGTCCATCCTTCACCTAATGGAAGGTAAGACATCGTGCCACAAAGCCTACAACCTCTTTATTCATCCTTGGCTACTAATAATACCTATGAATACTGTGATACATTTTGGTCAAACAAGGATGAACTACCCACTTTGATGTGTGAAACTTGGTCATATTCTGGGTGATTTAAAGATGTTTGGAATGATCTTAATGAGTCTTTTTGTACACCAATATTTTATCACTAAGAAAAATATGAATTGATCCAGGTAGGGGTGAATGATTTGGTTTATAAGGTCTGTAAACACTTTCATCACATTGGTCAACCTAAATGAAATCATAGAGAATTCATACCACTCATACCTTATCTTGAAGTATATACATGGTATATTTCAATTACTCACCCTTAAATGATGATACCCTGATCTTTGATCAATTTTAGAAGACACTAAAGTGCCTTCAGCTGGTCAAATTGATCATCAATTTTCAGAAGAGGTATCGGTTCTTAACCATCATCTGATTCAACTTTATATTTTCAACACATAAACTCAATGATTATTCAGTGTTCATGGAAAACAAAACTGGATATACCCAAGGTGACATACTAGGATGGATAAACCCTTTATTATCCAAGTCCACCAACTGATTATTAAGCTCTAAGATTTTATATGGTTTCATTCTATATAGTGGAATGGAAACAGATTCTAGTCTTGGAAAAAAATCTACAGTGAACTCAATATCTCTCTAGAGTGGTAGCATTGAGAAGTATTTAGGAAATAATTTCTAAAATAGATCCACCACTAGAGGAAAGATAGATCGCTCTACTCACCCATCTTCAAGATTGAGAAAAGCCACTTGAGCTATAAGTTCACTAAACTACTAAAAACTGGCCCTGCACGACCTACTTGAACAACCCATTCACCATGATAAAAAAGGTGTGTCTCCCTCAAGAGATGTGAATTTTACCCTATAGTGGTAAAAGTCAATATGGTATTTTAATAACACTATCCAATGCATTCACAAAATTAGGTCAAAACCTGACATCTTGAGCACAAACAGGTCCCATAGAAAATGGTACACACCAATCTGAAGAGCACACTCCTTGCACTATCAGATATTTTATTATCTAACCCCTAATGATGTATCAATTGACATAACCTCACATATACATTCATCTGACTGGGCCAATAAAACCAAAAACATAGAAGAAATAAAATAATGTGAAGCACCTATATAAAACAAAGAACTAGAAATCATAAAATAAATAAAAATCATACCTAGAACATTCATTGATCTATCCTCGCTACCTCCAAGTGTGGACTAAACTATAGGGATTTGACCAACCCCTCTACCCTGGGCTCCAACCTGAAATACTAGAGCTACACTACCTTTTCTATATAAACACTCCTGTTATAGAGTACCACGTCTTCCACCTCTAACTATAAGGCAATTGGATCTCCAACTGCATTCCTAATATTGGGTAATGGACCCCCTTCTTGTACTCTAAACTAGACTTAGGCCTCCCACATTAGCCACCAAACAAGGGTTCCTATAGAACCCATGCACATTCCCCATTCTTCTACACACTCGGCACTCAACTTATGGTCAGGGTAATTGACTACGCACATACCCTAACCAACCACACTAATAATAGAAAACATGATCACTGTAATGAGAGGTAGGTTATTTTTATAACTATCCTTTCCACCACCTCCCTAGTGAAAATTCCTGAAATGATGCTTCATAGAATCATAATTCATGCCATTGGGCCACCTAACTAGAGCTACGCATCTAGAACTAAATGCATACTTGATATTTCCTTCTAAAATGAGGGTCTGATCTAGAACAACACTAAACCTATTTAAACTAAAAATATTCACCTAGGAGTTGATATCATATCTATATAAATCCTCAAAACATATTTTTGTAGCTTCTTTATCACCTACCAACACCGGAACTAAGTGTTGAAAATTAGTGAAGTGGCCAGCATACACCATCACCGACATAAATATCTTAGTCAACCTCATAAATTTAGTATCCATATCCTACCTCCTAATCTCAAAATAAAAATTATACAGAAACATTTCATGAAAATATTTCCAAACCATATTTTCAGCTTGTTGGGTCTGAACCAGAACATCCTACTAGCTCTTTTACTGGACTTATAGAATATAATCCACCAGCTTGTCCCTATTAAAAGGAAGAGTCTCTAAGAAATAAAAAATCATCTGGATAGACTCTATCCAGAACTTGGCTACATCCAGTGCATAGTATAGAGAAAAAATTGGCGGGTGTTACAGTTGGAATTCTTTAGTTAGCTCAAACATACTCGGTGCCACATGCCATGGGTTTCATTCCATCATTTTCATAAATTTAGTGAAGTTCCCATGGAACTTATCTTCACACATATTAAACTGATTCACCGAGTACCCTTGGTCCACCTCTAGAGGAGAATTCTCAATGAAATACTATTTTTATACAACTAGAACATGATGTTGAGGTGAAATCTTCCTACAATACAAAGCACACATCTCAGAAAATATAATACAACACATCCATATTTTCACAAAATAAGTCTCTCCACTAGCCATAAACAACTCATAATGCATAAACTACCCAAATGGATGAATCCACATGTCTATCACTAAACTCATCCATCCCTATTGTGGGTTACAGTCAATATGGGGTAAACCAAATTACTAGTCACAAGTATTTCTTTAGACAGCTCCTTAAACCATTTCTTCTTTTACAACACAAATCTTTCCTCTTAAGAACATTTTCTATTTCACAGATTGTTACAACCAACATTTTTAACTCATTTACACTATTTATTAAACAATATTCTTTAACCATTATTTAACATTCATTTTATTTACCCAATTGAATCATATTGATTATAAAAAAAATCTCAAAATTTTCAAGCAAGTGAAATGAAATCTACTTTTTAGACCCCAAAAACCCATCCCATGTGTGCCTATCATGATGTATGCCACCTATATCCCTAGGGGCCTAAAATGTTTCATTAATTCACATCCTCATATCATTCAAACCCTGATAAAAATATAAAACAATGGTCACACCACATAGTATGTGAATCACCCAATGATGAAATGTCATTCAACCATAACAACACACATCAAGAATAATAATTCACCAACCTAGATACATGGGTTCTCTCTTATACATGAGTTGGATACTCCCATGAATGAGCTCATTAGCAAGACCTGACACATCCTAATATCCCTTATACCATCCCAACTACTAATGCATAGAAAAAAAATTCTTTGATACTAATTTTTAACGTCCCTGACTTGAAATCTAGTAAACCAGTGCCCTGAGATGTGTCGCGCATGACCTCAAGCATGTCTCCCCATATGGAAGAGTTTGTTGAAAATAGTGAGGGTATAATAAGTAACATGGGGATTTTATACCCTCATTACCAGATTAATACAAAAAATATAACATAATAAATAAAGGAAACCATAAACAATATAACATAAACATGCATTACCAATCATTCCCAAATAAGGTACAAGTAAAACCAAATAGTAAACATGTCATGTCATGATAATTGTGCCAAACATGAGCAAAAAACATAGAATAAATAGAAATATATGGATCCCAAAAATGAGTCTTAACTCTATGTCTGGATCCTACTCCATGCACATCCCAATCACAACTCAACTCCCTAGAATAGGGCATTTTCCCTTTTCCAGACCTGTAACCATGAAATCTTCTTGGATACCCAATGGCAGCCCAAGTAGGGTGTGAGTACAACTCAATAGTCCACCACCAATGATATCTAAAAATTATCCAGTCTGAATAGATACTTCATGCACGTATGGAGTAAATGTAAAAATCAACAAAAAAGGCAACTTGGGTGGAATTAGTTATTGATATTCACTTAAACCATTTTCAACATCAATTCAGTTTTCATCATTTATTCAATATGTATTACTAGTTTAATTCACAACACAAGTTCCAATGTGTTATGTATTTACATCATTTAAAAAACTTCCTAATATGTTCAATTACCAGGCATAAGGGGAATGATTCAGGTTGTCTATCCCACTAGGGATAAACATTCTATAAATAATCATAACACACTTACCTTGGAGCATTGGTCTAATTAGTCTCATCTAATGAAAATTTTATAATCCTGGAGCATTATTCCAACTCCCTAACCCTTGAATTATAGGTTGGGGATTAGGGCATTAGTTCAACCCGACCCTTGGGAGGAGCCTCAATCCTTTATCCCACATTACCAAGCAATGTACACATGCTTATTTATCAATTAACCACATATATCATATCACAAATCATTCTAAAATAATACACATAACATTTAAAATTTACATTACATTCAATATTTCATGCATCATCAAGCCTTAACCCAAGTGAAAATTTACCATTTACTTACCATAGCCCATTTAATCCATTTCCTTTTCTCATGACTTAACCACTAAGTATATTCAATGGTTCTTATACATTAACTTGTATTCATTAATTACCATACATTAACCAATTTAACATATCCTTCAACTCCACAAGCATTAACCCATTTTCACATTAATAAATTCATATGTCCTAACCCACTTGCCCATTTCCATTACAGTTTCATAATCCATTTGACACATTCTCTTTAAACTATCTAACTCTATTTTTTAATTTTTACAAAAAATCCCTTCTTCTATTACCAACAAATTGAAACATCCACTATTAGTGTCCATTATAATTAAAAAACATATTAACAGATTTATCAATAGATCTATTTAAATATAAGTGAACTTTATGCTTAATATTTCCATTTATCATGATCTGGAAGGTTGGTGCACCCCATGGGTGGACCTAAATCATTCAAATAATCCCTAAGGCATCCCACATGGATCATTAGGGGTCTAAATAATCATTTAGCCAACAATTTTACCAAATATTACTAAATCAATCAAATACATGTCAAGAGGGAAGAAATATCACAACTACACATGCACAAATCTATAAAAAACCTATGCAATATAACTATTTCACCACCTACCTATAATCCAATGATGTACACACCCTTAATATTTTCCTTATATCTGAATTTATTCACCCTTTTAAGCCCCAACCTACGATCCACCAGAAAAAGATGGTTGTAGGGTTTTTGAAGAAGTAGAAGAACAATTATACAAGACCAAATCTATAAAAGAGAAGGTAGGGAAGGATTAGACTCTCCCAGATCTTTGATTCATAACTAATAGTGATCCAAACATATTAGTATCAAAGGAGAATGTTCCCTTGAATCTTGGGTCAAAACGGTTTGTCACTAGGATTGAGAGGAGAAGAAATGGGGAATAAATCATGTAAGAAACTTAAAATTTTGAGTGTTAGTTTCATAAATTAAAACTTTTTAATGGGTTGTATAGTTTGGCCACACAGTTTTCCAAATCATACAAAAACTATGTGCCTTCCACTTTCTAAAATTGGGTTGGGTCAAATGATTACCTAGGGAGGCTAGTACAGTTTGAAAAACCATGATCCAACTACACAGAATGACTTTGTCCAAGGGTACATGGTTTGGCCTTCCCCTTTCATAGTTTACTTAAATGTGCACCCATCCTTCTAGCTATCCCAGTTTATGCTCACAACTATCTCTAACCATGTGCCAATTGTGCAACATGCACTAGATGGTCATTTTCCCTTTTACTTCATGTCACAAACCCCAAAAACACCCCTAAGCCTTCTCATACACCTGATAACCATCCAATTAACTAAAGACGAGAGGTTTAAAATAAAATTTAAACAATTACCTACCCCTAAAAGCATGGTATCTTACAACACCAAAAAAACAAGTGGTGAAAATTGAGTGAGTCTCAAAGAATGAAAATTACGAAGAGAAATCTCATGCCTTTACTCTCAATTTGCATAAAAGTCCATTAACATACATCATAATAAAAATGAATATCATAATTTATTATTTCAAAATATTATTAATATATAACACCTTTTTTACTCTTCCTTTATAATTTATCTTTATATATTTCTTAGTGAGTTATTTTTAATATTCACTACCATATATTTGTGATTTAGATTGTTTACCACATGCATTGAAGCATCGATGATTATCCCCATACATTAATTCCATTTTTTTACTCCTAGATTATGTAAGATACTGAAATATAAGTTTCATAAGTATTTATAATGTTTTAATTTTATTCCACAAGATTTTTTATTTTGATTCAAAAAAATGAAAACAAGGATGAGAATATTTTGATAATTTTTATGTGTGATAGTCCATATATTAATAATGTGTTAGATATTAATATAATTAAAATTTTATCAATATAGAATATTAATCATGAAAAATATATTTTTATTCATTAATTACATAATGGTAGCATCCTTTCCTAGATTTCACTCAGTGTTTCCCTAATACGGTTGATCACAAGACCTTAAGCACGCCACTCCATATTCTAGAGGCTACTAACTTGCAAAGAGGACCTTGGGTATGTCATTGGGGGTGACTATTCCCTAATTTAATAGGGTGGAGATCAAAAATATATTAATACATATAAAATATGAAATAGAGAAAATAGAACAAAAGATAGAAGCATAAAAATATCCCTTAAAAATTCAATATAAATAAAAATAAGCATAAGATGAATAATCAGAATATACAATATGATGATCATGGTACTATATCTATACCAAAAAAGAGAATGGAAGTGGAATAGGATAAAATAATATACAACATGAAAAAAACATAAAAATTTCCAAAAACTACTATGTCAAGCATCTCAATCATTAGCTCGGTCCTCTGTACTAAACTCTATCTAAGTAATGAAATTCAGTCAACAACTAGAAGCTAGATACTTCCCTTTGTCTATACCTACAACCATAAATTCTACTTAGTTACCAAAGGTGACTAAGTAGGGTGTGGGATACAATCTCATTAGGTTGATTCCCATGGTGTCTAGTCCATTCCATTTCATGTAATATAAAATAAGCAGTGTTCTATAAGAAGTATATACATATCGGTAATAAATAATTAAATACCTTAGATAGGGTTCCACTTGGAGACCTATCCAATTTACCTACTTTGTCCTAAACCTGTATGCCATAATTGAGATATCCTAAAATGGAAATTTGAGTGGGGTAAATCATAAGAAGATGGATTTTCTCCGATCTTATTATTGGACTTGGAGGAAACATACCTATATTTTCAAAACAAAGGGATCAATTCTTTTTTGAAATCATTCATTTACCTTTTTAATTTAAATGAAACCCACTTAGAAAATATAGAGAGACACCCTAAGCTTATCCATGTAAATATGAAGAGACCTTTAAGTATCACTTGAGTGGACCATTATATGACCAATGACAAGAAGTCAATCCCAGGTGACCCAAGGATAACGTTCAATGTTTCACTCCATGCATAGTGTGATAATGTAAAATACTAACCTCCGATTCCATACCTAGTATTGTATGTAGGGAAATGAGTCTCCCTCATGGAATGGTACAATCATTGTGCCATTAATTCTATCCAAGGGGGTCTCCCCTATGAACTGATGTCACTCTTTTGGAGGTATAAATAGATAATTCTCGACGAGTCCATCCCAAGCATAGCTAGTGTCGCACCTATGATGGATACCAAACATTAACTATTTAAATGGAATGGAATGAGATTCCATCCAAGTGGTCCTTAAGTAAGAACCCGATATTTAACACTTGACACTACGGTGAACATAGTTAAACAAGAAATACATATACAGCAATATTAATTGAAAGGTAGTTCCATTTAATTCTATTCATTGGACCATATTATATATTTTTTTGCAGGGCAAGTCATTAGGAAACCCATGTTTTCCATAAGGATTAAGGATCAAGGCCTATTCCTTTAGAAAAATTAAACTAATTAAATAGGCTCAAGGTACTAATTAAGTTACAACACAATCCAGTGGGTGTTAGGACATTGAAGATCAAAGGATTATATTGTCCTTTATTGTATATCTCACCCATCAGGGTGGAAAAAATCAAGGAAAACAACCCAAGTTGTTGATTCATCACTAATATGGGTTTAAAATTAAATGTGGAATCTATAAATTTAAATAAATTAAACATTTATAGATGAAACTTGAATGTTTTAGGTCGTGGAATTGTGGAACATTTTAGGGAAACCATGCAGGATGTGAGGCACTATTTCATTTAACTATGTGGCCTAGTCTTTTCTTCCCATTATGGGGATCTAGGCTTTAAATGAGTCATAAATTCACCCAAGACATCCTTGAACTTTTTAGAAAACATTATTAGGTCCAACCAAATAAATAAATAAAATAATAGTCCGTACCTTTGGAAAATGTCATGATGTTACAACCTCCCATCCTTAAGAAAAATTGTCCTCATTTCTCCCTTCCAAGGGTAGTAGAATGTCATCTTAAAATAGTTTTGGCCACTGTGAACATACATCAGTATCCTGCTCCCATGTCTTGTCTTGCATGCATCCATGTTGTTATACCACTCGCACTAAAGGAACTAACCTAACTCATTGAACCTTCATACTATAATCAATGACACCTATCAAATGCTCCTTAAAGGATACATCCAATTCCACCTCTCTAACCTCAGGTTAAAACAAATGATATTGGTTGTGATGATACTATTGAAGCTATGATATGTGGATGACGTCGTACATGGAATGGTACCTCAAAGGTAATAAATACTAATAGTCTACCATCCTAACTCTCTCAACTATCTCAAAAGTCCATACATATCTAGCCAATTACTTTCCCTATATCTAGATTCATCTAGGACTCAATCAAGGTGATACAAGCAGAAAGACCCAATGTCCCACCTCAAACACCAGAGGGTCTATATCTATTATCAGTTTAACACTTCTTATTTAGCTGAGCTATAACCATATGATTCTAAATCAGCTGGACATTCTCTGAAGTATCCTAAAAAATTCAAGGACCCGGTAGAGATATCTCACCTACCTCTGACCAGCATAGAGGTGAAAACCATAGTCTAATGTAGTGTGTATAGTATAGAGACATCAGGATTGTTTCTTTAAAACTGTTGTTTAGAAAAACACAAAAAGAGGGATATACTTTTACCATGATCCACCAAAATCTAGTATAACGTCTCTAAACATATCCTCCAACACCTGTATTGTTCGCTCATGTTACTCATTGTTCTAAGGGTGACTTCCATGCTCAAGAGCATCATGAACCATATTCCCTCTACAACCCTTTCTAGAATTGTGAAGGGAAGCAAGAATCTTGATCTAAAATGATACTATGGGAAACACCATAATGTTTCATTATCTACAAGATATAAAGCATGCCTATCTTATCAACCAAGAAAGTATCCCATATTGATAGAAAGTTTGCGACCTTGGTTAGCCGGTTGATGATCAATCATACTGCATCACTTCCTTGATGGGATCTCTCCAATCCTATGATGAAATCCATTGTGACATCATTCCATTTCCACTCAGAAATGGATATAAGTTTTTGAAGCCCTACAGGTCACTGGTGTGCTACCATCACCTACTAACATATGGAGCACATATTCATAATGGTTTTTATCTACCTCTTCATACTTGGACGTTAATACTGATGGCATATGTATTGGTACATCTTGGTAAGACCAGGGTGAACTACCCATATAGAGGGATGATATTTCATCATCATTTCTTCCTATGTATCTAAAGTAACCCATACATGACCATAGAAGAGTCTCATTTCACTTGAATCAACAACCCAACCAGGATGCGGGTTCTCACCAGAGACACTATCCCTAAGGATAATACCTTCATAATCCAATAATTTCCTCATCTGAACCCACTCTATAAGGGATAATGTCATATATAAAGCTGCTAGGACTGGTTTCCCATGTTGTCGAACCTCAATATGATTCTCAGAGAATATAGCTATCAATTTAAACTCACTGATGGTAACCTTGACAACCTGCATCTGAATATCCCATCTTAAGGCATTATATATGACATTACCCTTTCTAAGAGTGTAGTAAACCTCAAAATAAAATTATTGAAGGTATTCCACCTACATACGCTCCCTTATATTCATGTATTTCATAATTGATATGTATTTGAGACTTCTAGGTTCTGTATAAACAATGAACTACTCACCAAAATGATAATTCCTCTGGATATATAGAGAATAGACAATAGTATCCAGCTTATGGTCGTGCATAGAATAGTTCCTCTCATGTGGTCTCAGCTGGAGGTACCTATACACTACAACTTGATCACCTAGCATCAAAACCACACTTATCCTAATCCCAGATTCATAAAAATAGGTTTTATAACTTCTTTATGGTTCCTGTAGAATCAGTATATGAGCTGAAGTAATTCTCCCCTTTAACTCTTAAAATAATCACTCACAAGCATCAGTCCAGTTTAATTTCACACCTTTCTTGGTGAAGCTCATAAGCGGCACTTCCATTCCCAAAAATTCTTGGATTAAACGCATGTAATAGCCATCCATCCTAAATAATCTTGTATGTCCATGATACACACCATATCTAGGTTATTTGATAAGCCTTCATTAGATATGATATGACCCAAATAGTGGACCTTTTTTATCCAAAAGTTGCATTTATTGACCTTCACACATAGATGGTTCTCTCTTGGATTCCATACCATGATATCATGTTTCTTGGAATTTTATTTTCTCTTGCATGATTAGAAAATGATATCATCTATGAAGAACACCACAAAGGAATCATGGTATGGGTGGAAAACCTAATTAATCAAATCTATGAAAATTATTGGCGCATTTGTTAGATGGAATGACGTGACCAAATACTCAAATAGGAAATACCTCCTCTAGAACATTGTACATGGTATATCTAATTTCCTCACTCAAACATGATGGTATCCTAACCTCAAATTAATATTGGATAAAACAATCTCTCCTCATAGTTGGTCGAAGAGGTCATTGATGCGATGATGTAGATACCTATTTTTTACAGTAACTTGTCTCAATCGGTGGTAATCCATGGAAAATTGAAGGTTTCCATTTAAATTCTTGGATAAAAGGATTGGTGTACCCTACATTGATGTGTTGGGTTAGATAAAACCCTTATCCTCAAATTATTCATATTGATTCATAAGTTTTTAGAGCATTGTAGGTGCCATCCTATATTGAGGAATGGGCATTGGTGCCATACTTGGTACAAGATCAATGGTGGACTCGATATCCCTCTCTAGTGTTAAGATGGAGAAATATTCAGGGAATTAATATTTAAAATGATCCAATGTAGGAGTAAAATCCAGAAGCTATATTCCCTAATTTCTCATAAAGAGACTACCATCAGGGCTATCACTCTTCCAATCCTAGTGTTCTTAAGTACAACTCCACTATCTTGGATATCCCATTCACACTTAAAGATAAACATTTTTCCCTTAGGTTATTTTAATTATACCATAAGATGATAACAATTCACTTAGGCTCAATAAGTCACAATCCATTCCATACTGAGAATGACGTCAAAACTGGTCATCTTGAGGATAAAGAAACTCCACAAAAAATGGTACCCACCTATTTCAAGGGGAAATCCTTTTCATGGTGTATACACACTGCTTGAACTCCCAATGGTGTGTCAAGGGCCATAACACCACTTGAGTACACTATCACTAATATCATACTTCCCATATTCACAGTATATATAAAAGAGTGTGATAAACCTGTATAAAATAGATCAGATACCAGAGTATAGGCTACCAGAATAGTACTTATAACTATAGATGGCCCTAGACTCTTATCCTATGGCATAGTCTAAACAACGTAGATATGACATGAAACATAGACCTGAGATTCTTCCTAAATAGCCTGCACAGGTCTACCCTGTTGATGGTGAGATTCTGAAGCCTGACTGTCATGGCCATAGCCACCTACTCACACTGAACATCCTATAGAAGACTAGATTATTTCTTTACAAGGAGTCAGTGATCTTGTGTCTAAAATTAGTGATAGAATGTAAAAATTACCCCTTATATCTGAATGAAAAGATCAGAAGAAATTACAGAGGTTACCCATCCTTCCACAATCCCAGTATTTCATCATGTTCCTCATACATTGGGAATTTTTTTTGTCCTGTCCTACCACACTGGTGACACACTACATTGGTGTCATTTAATTTCTCCAAGCTAGTACTTCCACCACGTGTAACCTCAAAGCATCATTTTTTGCCACTTGAGAGCCCACTACTCTTCTCAGAAGCTAAATTTCCATGTTTCACGTTGCCTGATTTCTTCAGGTACTACTTAGTGATGAGGATCTGGTTTAGTATCTCTAAAATGGTGGTCAGCCAAAATACATTCATCTCTGAGTGAACGAAATATTAAATCCCATCCTAAAAATTCCTCATGGTAGTCATATCATCACCGATTAAGGATAGGAAAAATTCTGTAATTCTATAAAGTGAGATGAGTATTCCATCACTAACATATCACCTTGCTCGAGGTGTTTCAATTATCAAATGAAATATGTTATCAGGGTTTGAGGGAAGAAATATTCAAATAAGTTTGTCTCAAAGTCTACTCAGACCATACCCTAATGTCAATCAGCCTGAGTCAAAACTTCCCACCAATGCTTGGCGGAGTCATGTAGTAGATAGTTCGCAACCTTTATCCTCCGCTCTGGAGGCATCTCGATATGCTCAAATATTGACACCATAACTTATAACCAAGCCTCAACAACCTAAGGTCCTCCATCACCCAAGAAGGTGGGAGGATTATACTGCTAGAACTCCCAAGCCATCTCTTCCATAAAAGAAACCGATTGAGTTTTACCTTTCACTGACTATATGAACTGAAGAAATATATCATAGAATTGGGCCTATACACCTATTTTAAAGCCTACAAGAGGTGCCTCTAGTGTAACTATGGGATTTATAATTGGGGGATCGGGCCCAAACACCAATGAATTGTGCTCATTACCACACTCATGGTGTATGACATGAGGTTGTTGTGGTGATATATCTCTACAAATTCCAATTACATGCCTCAAAAATGATTTATAATAGATAGGGAAAGTGATAATGAATGACATTTACAAATCTCACCTATAAGAACACTATGACCCTTAGTCTAATCTAAGAGCTAGGTTTGGGTGATTAGAATGAGGCATAGAAGAAACATTGGTGACCTGACCTATTACCCACTAATATGGTCGAGCAAGGTTCAAGGTCTCATGTTACACTTATAAAGGTCCATTTCATTTTTATGGTTGTATTCATTTTGGTTCATTAATATATTTAATTCCCTTTAAGTGATTGAATTAGATGAATAGCCATTTCCAATTTATATACACATTAAAAATTAGATAGTAGTGTCCATTTATTCCTAGCCATGACACATTCCAACCCATGTGACCGACAATCCATGGCTCAAAGTTCCAAAATTGGCCACTCAAGGCATATGATTTAAACTATATAGGAAAACACTACTAGGTTAAGGAATATTCATTAAGTTCCAACTAATTTTTATCAGTTTTTAAAGTAAATATAAACATATTTCTAGACATTTCAATCATGACATGTGAGGAATAAAAAACAAAGCACAAGAAATAATAACATGAAACACATGAAATTCACATAGAAGGTAGATATGGTATGTCATAATGCATGAAAATTTAGTCCTAAGGTTCCCAGTATGATTCTTGATTTTAATATTCCCTTATATCATCAGTATAGGGATTTAGTGACCCATTTAAATAAGATCAATATTAATAACATCACAAAAAATGAGTTTCACCCTATGGTGAAATCCATGAAACTATAAAAATGAAAGGAATAAAAAACATTTTCCCATCCCAGGTAATTAGGGTTTCCCCTGTATGTGGGGTAGCTAATACCATGAAAATTCTAATTACCAAATTCTAGTGTCCTAGTATCCTGTTTAAACCCAAACAGTGGGACCAATTGAAAATAAATGGCTCTAATACCACGTTGTAGCATCCCTCTCTAGATTCCACTAATCGGTTCCCCAAGACAGTTGACAATAAGAGCTCAAGTGAACCTCCTCAAACATTGGAGGTTGCTGACTAGCAGTAAGGACCTTAGGTAAGTCTATTGGAAGACTATTCCCTCATTGATCAAATTGCAGTATAGATATATATGTATGTATGTATGCATGTATGTATATATGTATATGTTTTGAAATAGTAGAAATAGAAAAAAAACATAGAAGTGAAAATAATATCAATTAAACATTCAATTTAAAGAAAAATAGGAACAAGATAGATAATAAAAAGATATAGTATAATGATCATGGTACTGTAACTATAAAAAAAATAAGAATATATGGGGAAGGGGATACAAGATTATACAATATTCTAACAAAATATAAAAAAATTTCAAAAAATACTACATCTATCATCTTGAGAATTAGCTTGGTCCTCTACTCCCAACTTCATCCTATTAATATAAGTAAGTCAAGCATTGGAATCTATCTATTTCCCTTTTCCTATATCTGTAACCATAAATTCTATTGGGTTCCAAAGGTACCCGATCAAGGTGTGGGATACAATCTTGGTAGTCTGACACCCATTATGTCTAAGATATTACATTTTATGTAGTATAAAATAAGTTGTGTTCCATAATATTTATATGCATATAATTAATAAATAATGAAAAACTTTGTACTGGGATCTACTTGGAGACCCATCCAATTTACCTACTTCAGCATAATCCAGTATTCTAGAATCGATACATCTTACAATGGTAAAGTGAGTGGGGTAAATCATGAGAATATGGGCTATCATAAAGCTTGTGATTGGGGTTGGAGGACACACCCCTGCATTTTAAAAACCAAAGGATCAATTATTATTTTAAATAGTTCATTTTTATTTTTAATTTAATTTAATACCAATTAGAAAATAAAGATAGACACACTGATCCCATCCATGGAAATTTGGAGAGACTTTCCACATATCGATATAGGGGTCCATCATACGACCAATGCTAAGGATTCTATACATGGTGACCTAATGATGTTATCCCATATTTCACTCCTAGTATGGTGTGAAAATGTCATGTTCTAACCTTCGAGTCCGCAGCTAGTATCACACATAGGGGCGCAATTCTCTCTCGTTTCATGGTACAACCATCATTCAATCAAGTCCATCAAAGGTTCCTCCCCTAGGTAAATAGTGTAACTCGTCTGGAGGTATAAATATATAATTAATAGATATACTATCCTATTCATAGTTGGTTCCCTCCCCCCATTCATGATTACCAAATAGTAACAATTTAAATGGAAGGGCACGAGAGTCCTTCCAATGAGTCCTTAGGTCGGAAACCCTTATTTCACACTCAACACTAATTTGAATATAGTAAAAAACTTACATGTAAAACAAGATTAATTGAAAGGTAATTTCATTTAATTATATCCATTACATCATATTATTCATTTTGGTTAAGGAATTTCATTAGGTAAACCATGTTTTTCATAAGGATTAATGCTTAAGGTCTATTCTCTTGTCCAAATTCAACAGACAAAAATATGATCAAGGTAGTAATTAAGTGACAACACACCAAAAAGGGGTGTTAGGAAATTCAATATCAAAGGATTATATGGGCCTCTAAGGTTTATATTTACCATTGTGGTGGAACAAGTTAAGGAAATAAACCCAAGGGGGTAATGGTACACTAATACAGGTTTCAAATGACATGAGGAAGGTATCAATTTATTTTAATTAAAAATTTTGAGAAGAAACTAGAAAGGTCTAGGTCATGTAACTTTGGAACATTTTATGGAACATAGAAAAATTAAGGGAATGATATTAGACCACCTACCCTAGCCTCATAGAGTTTCCCTCATCCAGTCTCAGCCTTTGATTCGAGCTAAGGTGGAGGAAAATGGAGAAATCATCAAACTCCAAAAATTGAAAATTATTTTGCATTGAGATTTCATAAAATATCCAAAAAAGAACTTAAAATAAAATCAAGAGGATTAAATAATGTACATCTATCTTTCTTATGGATCTAATACTGAGAAAAATTGAGTTCGTATGGAGGAGGAGTCTCAAAAACTAGGTGGAGGAAGAAGTTGGATTCGTGCATGTTAGGAAGAAGTTCCTATTGAAGAATGAGGATAAAATAAATAAGAGAGGGTTTAAAATAATTTAAGAGGTGAAATTTTTTAAATTCACCCACAAAAACAATTTTTCATGGTTTGGTCGCGCTGTTGGAAAAACGGTGGGCCAACCATGTGCCAATCCACTACTTTAAGAGGTCACCCCACATAGTTGGGGGCATAGATTATATAACCATGTGAAAATCATTAAAAATAGAAATATCCTAAAATATTACATCACCACATGGTCATGAACCAAAGGTTGGACAATTACATACAATCTGTGTGTCCCCTAAGTGCCCGTTGTCTCCAACCACACGGTGTAGGTAAATCATGTGGGATAGGATACATGGTTTCTTCTAACCATCTATCCTATCTTTTTCATCCTATTTTGGGGATTTGGTTTTGAACGAGCCCTGAACGCACCAGGGACCTCCTAGAACCTTTTAGTAAACATTATTAGGTCAAATAAAGGATTATAACAAAAATTAATGGTCCATACCTTTGGGAAAAGTTGGGATACTAAAATTTATAGTACTATCCATGTAAGGTGATGATTAAAAATGAAATATTTCATTCATAGTGGCGGTAGTCCAAACATAACACAAGTGACATTTTTATTTCCCATGGGATGGGATGAAAATAGTTTATAGTTATTCCATAAACATAATAATATTTTATTATAATAGTTATTTTGATTTCATTATTTTATTATGGTTATAATATGTCTAGAGGAGAAATTTATAAAAGAAAATTTAGCAACTGAAATGTACTCACGTTAAGAATATGAATATTCTTTAGGAAGTATTCTTAGAAATGGATGATATGAGACACTTTATTGAAAATAAAGGCTTCAATATGTGTAATATTGATTGAGAGAAGTTAATATTAATGGATTTTAAATTTAATTATAGAGTATAGGTGTTTCATGATGTTTGTGTAGGTGATATCCTTTTATAGGTAAAAAAGTGGGACATTTCCATTAAAAAAATTTAGTTTAGGGGTAAATATGGAATCACCTATGAGTTAAGTAAATAAATATTACTGATACACGTTTCTATGTATTTATAACCAAAATATTTCTTCTACAATGTCTAATTTTAATGTTAATTTGGAAAAATTATATCAAATTTAAGTTACCTATTTTTACCCTTATTAACTATGATTAATGTTTTACCTTGGTAATTATTATTATAATAAAAAATTATATGATAGTTCTTATGAAATTTGAAAATGATGAGTCAGGATTTTTAACTAGTTTAATCTAATACAATTTCTAAATATGATAAAATTAACTTTTAAATTAAAGGATTAAATATAGAAAAACTAATTTTATAGAAAAATTCCCTTTTATACAATAACTATTTTTATTAATATTTCCAATCAATAAAAAATTAAATGACTATTAATATATGTTTTTTACATGATTTAATATCATACTATAGACATATAAAATAGATAAATTCAATTTATTTTAAAGAAATTAAATAATGTTTATAAAAATAATTCTATGAAAATAATCCTTTTACTATAATACTTTTACTATTATAGCCACAACTAACTATAACCTTAGTAACTTATTTGGATTCCTAAAAATAAATTGTCATTACTACCTAATTTGAACTTGATGATTCCAAATTAGAAAATTAATCTATCAGATTAAACTTCTTGATGTGATAAAAAAATATTTTATTATAGTCGTACATAAGGAATAATCACATTACGTAGAAAATTTTATTTTTAACAGCAAAACAATTTTTTTTATTATTACATTCCTTTAAGTAACTATTGGATAAATGATAATTTATTTTCTTATATCTATTATCAGTACATTTAATTTTAATTCACTATTTAGTATTCATTAATTATATTAGGATTATATACTCAACACTTAAAATCAAAATTCATTAGAACATGTCACTTTTAAATAGTCTTTACCAAATAACATTAAAATTAATTATTTATATCCTAAAATTTTAATTTAATAAATCCATTAATATTAGAATATTATTTATATTTTATAAATACATCATATCATATAGTGATGATAATAAAATTTTATGCATAGAAATATTTTTATAATTAAATACTTTAGATAAATATTACGTTTTTGTTTTATAATGTAATATTTTTTTAATTACATTAATTTTAATTTTTCATAAAAATGCACAACTTCAACATACCTATCAGATATACATATATCTAATGACCTTATTGTGAATGATCATATCTCTAATAACCATATTTCCAATAACTATATAATCCTATATGAT
This sequence comes from Viscum album, assembly GCA_963277665.1. NCBI lineage: Eukaryota > Viridiplantae > Streptophyta > Magnoliopsida > Santalales > Viscaceae > Viscum > Viscum album. The sequence continues at coordinate 713,997,656 of OY728133.1, read as the reverse complement.
GACTATATATTACTCATTACATCCTATAAGTTCATTTGATGACATCTTCTTAAATAATGCTTTCCATTTCCTTAATTTTCATTTTATTTTTAATTTTTTTTCTTTTATCATGTATTTCATTCTCATTATAGGATTAATTGTAATGATGGTGATTCTCAAGGGAGAATATGGTCCAGGGGATCTCTTAGTTTTAAATTTATTATTATTTTCCATATATTATTCTATTTTAATTTATACACTTTTAATTGATGTAATCATATATGGGATGTAGTATTATGTGGTATGTAGTACATGGTTTCATATCTTTATTTTAATACTTCATTATAAATGAACAATGTGTTGTTATTTTTATTCATATCTTGTATGAATCATTTCTTAGTCAATTTTAATTCTTTTGAAATAATATAAAATTCATTATTTAATATTATAAACATGTAAATTAATGAAATATAATGTTTCCTAAAACATATGGTGTTATGTTCAACCCTAATTAAATTAATTACATCATAAAAATTTTAAATTCTTTCTCTGATAGAAATAGATTTTTGTAGTGTTTACACATACCTGAATCAAGGAATAATTTATAATGTAACATTTTCTGAAAAATAATATGTAAGACTAGAAACACATCCTTCATCTTACTATAGGAATATCCTTAATATTGAGTTTATTTCCCATTATTTGAGAAAAAATTCTGAAATTATCGGTTACAGAAACTAATATAATAGAATTAATTGAATTAGAGAGTTCATAGTTATCCTTGAACAAATTGATGATCATAAGTTGATTTTAAATTTGAAATGTGGTTTCTCTATTTAATAATTAATGTAGAGTCTATATTGGTATAGCTAATCCACCTCCAAAATACTACTAAATTCATATAATGGAAGAATAATAAGACGTATACAAAGAGCAAGGCCATAAAAGTCATCTTGGGATGTCTTAGTTGTATTACTTGTGGTTTTCATCAATAAATCAATATCAAATCACCATAGTGTTGTATTCATCTAATTAAAAAATTCCAAGATATAATAGTGTTTCTAGAAAGATAATCAATTTATAAATACACAAGTCTAGAGGAAAATATTTGTATAACATAATTATCACAATCCACTTCCATGATATTAGTTACATATGTTTTTTCTTATTCCCTTGGTATCAGAGATGTTTTATGTATATTATCATTGTTATACCTTGGGTTAGGTCAACAATTTTCATAATTCCTAAAGAATTATAGCATCAATGTTTAAGTTCTAACCTTGGAAGAACATTATTTTTCTATATTGTGTTAACAAGAATCATTATTTTTCCTCTCTAGTTGTCTATTTGATAACATCCTTTAGGAAAAATAATACATCTTATAGTTTCGTTAATACAAATCCCTAGTTGATTCTTCCAACAATGTTGACACATAATAAATTTAATCTTCTTTCCTATATAATTTTTGTCAAATTATCATTAATGAAACTCTATTTTCCTCTTATTTTTGTTTTTCGTACATTCATCATGGTTAAAATGGGTAATCATAACTCATGATAGCTAGTTAATCATAACCAAAAAAGTTTTCGCTCTACATATCTCTTATTTAGTTGATCATTAGGATAATGACAACATTTTAAATGGAACCAATTTTTAACTCATTTCCTCTGGGAATAAACTATACTTTTAAATAAATAAAATTTTATGTATGAGCATACATAATTTTATGAATTTATAAAAGGGTAACTATGGTCATAGAAAAATTTACTCACTAATGGAATGCATAACCTATAATATGAGTATCTTGGTTTCCATCTTGGTTATCCATTAGAATATTGTTATTAGGTTTTCCTACCTAACGAGTTATAAACTAAATAATCAAATTCCATTAAAATCATTCAGAATGATATTTAAATATCATGTGAATCAACCAAATAATATTCACTTGGAGTGTCAAACCAAGAGTTTAGTTAGGACCATTAGTTTATCATAAAATAAAGATGAGGTTAATACCCTACCTATAATTTTAGTTTAATTACCTCTTGTGAAATTTGAGCCAGTGAGGGCATCATTTTTTTCATATATATATGATGGTATTATTGATAGTAAATTAGACAGTCTATCCCTTTACAAAATCTTAGGGTGTTTTTATATATTTTATCTTATCCATAGGGTTTTGAAATATGTTCTATAGTACTTAAACCAATAAAAATTAAAACATACTCTAATACCAATTAATATTTCCCAAACCCATACTCTTAGGACTAGTGAAAAAATTATAGTATTTACTAAGTGGTTTCGATATGAAGTGAAATAAGCCAAGATATACTTGAAAATTTTCCACGATTATTAAACATTACATACCACAATAATTTCAAAATCCAAGAACACAAAGGATTATTGTCTTTGTATATTACCCACATAAAATTCTTATTTCACATAATTTCTTCAACATCTCTAATCATATCTCTACATAAGACTTTATTATACTTATAATCCTCTATTTAACTCCCTAGGGAAAAGGTAAATATAAGGAGGGGTGATATGAAACACTCAGGAATGGGATAATCTTATAAAATAGCTATTACACTATTAGATCAAATCATTAGAGAAAATATAACTACCCCGAACTCGCACTCACAGATCCGATACTAAAAAATTAATCATTGAATTTTTGGATTTTATACCAATAAAAATTTCTTAATTTTATCAATCCCTTAAATATAAAATCAAACAATAATATTGGATAAATTTCATATTCATAGACCTTTTATATTTATATTTTCCTATGAATTAAGATAAACTTGTACATGGAATGACCCAAGTCTTAAAGTTGTCATTTTTATATTATACCCATATTTTTTATTTCAGATTTTGTATTAAACATCACTCGTAAAATTATTTACAAATGAATCCTTTCTAGAGATTGATTATTTTTCATCCCTCTTAAATATAAGATAAATGGAAACAAAATAAGTTTGATCTCAATCCTTATTAATGGTAAACATAATCATTAAGAATTAAATTTCATTAGTCAACATATTATGAATATATGGTTATGATGACATAATATAGGTTCTTGAGAATAACATAAGAGAAATAATAAAAATGAAAACATAGATAATAAATCTTGAATCATTTCATAAATATTTAACATAAGTTATGAGTCATATAAGTCACCAATAATGAGCCATGTGAAAACAATCCTTGAATAATAGATCCATTATAAACTCATTGGAAGTATAGATAAAATGTTTCGGTGTCTTGTAGGATCATTATTATATCACTCTTACAATCACTCTTACAAATGGAATAATTGACTCGGTAAATTCTAATTAACTATTAGGAGAAACATATAATAGGTTAACCCTTCATTATACCCAATTCATTTGAGGTGTATAATAGACCCACCCATCCATGGTTTATAACATAACAACCCATAATTGGTTTATAACGGAACCAACCTTCCTTAGATTATATTAGAACCAACCATAAATCATCCATACATACTTCCATGTGTCATATAATAAGAAGAGATATTGTAATATTTCACTTTTTTAACATAACAATAACTTTTGTTCTTTCATATATTGATTTACCTGAGCAAGAAAAATGATTTCCATAAAAATCCCTTATAAATAATCAAACTTTTTCAAGAGAAATAAGAAGGGTTGTATCATTATAACATATACACAATAAAGCATAAGTAAAATAAATGGTTTTTTTCATTATTGAATAGAAATATCATTTATAGATTCTTAATAACATTATTGAGGAAAATAACCCTTCCACATTCAAAATTACTTTTAAATGACAAACATTTCAGAATATTAGGGAAAAAATTTCATTGAAAATTAACCTTGAAAAATTAAAATTATGGTTCTAATAAAAAAAATTCATATTAGAGAAAATGGGAACTTAATCTATATATGATAAAATAAAACATTCCCTTAACAATTCGGTAAAAAACTCAAAATATTTCATATGAACAAGGATATAAATTTTACTTTTAAAAACATAGTAAATAAAGTCAATGTTACTTGAAAATGAAATTGTGAAATTATTTAAGTGTAAATAAAAACATTCTTGATTTTTTTTTAAACATGTATATATAATAGAAATTTTCAAAATCTAAATTAATATATAGGAATAATATCACTTAAAACAATTTCCTGATGTTTCTTTAGTCGATAAGGGAGGAAACAGAAATTAAATATGTAAACCAAATTTATAATCAGTGGTAAAAAAAGTTATTTGGTTCAAGATAATAAAATAATATGATCCCACAAAATAGAAATTTGAATACAGATAAGCCCAAAATGAAATCATATTCAATCATAAATATCCTTACTATTTTATTAACTTTTGAATAATAATCTCGTGAATGGTATGAATTCAAATGAAAATTTTAATACCATGAATATAAGTTTATCCATGATATAATATTTATAGAGGAATTATATATACCACAAAAAATAATATAGGTTCATAACATAAACATATGTCATAAAGAAGACAAATTTGAGATGAATAACCATTAAAAAGGTCATATCATTGAATTGAGAATTATTTAATGGAGAGATTATGTATAAAAATGTAATTAATCAAAAAATTAAGTTGAAATGGATTCATAAATCATAAAACTATAATTTCACAAATAATATTTACCTTATATAATCAATGAAGATGTGATATAACCCAATGAAAGAAATTTGATTTTAGAAACCCATTTACTCATGTCTTGATTTGATATGGATGCTTTTAAAACATGTATAATAATCCAATATTAATTATTTAATTTTTTTAATAACATTATATAGGTTTATTATATCATCCATAGACAATTTATTTTATATATTTCAATGACATTTTTAATTATTTAATTGGTTATGTCCAAGATGGGTGTTTTGGGGACATTTTGTTTATAATTTAAAAATGAATTTAGCATGTTGACCTTGGTCAAAGTAGTTATTATTCTATAATATCAAAAATAATAATAATTTCATTGTAATATTTTTTATATATTATTTATAATTTTATAACCATATATGTAATTTGATTGTAAAAGAACAATTACATTACAATAAGAAGACGATAGTCCGTATGTATGCATGAGTATAGTTTCTATTTCTCAAAAAACAATATGGAAAGATTGTAAGTATAATTTTACCATTTAATAATATTTATTATATTTTATATATCATATTATATCTTTAAATACACTTATGTATACCAACCTCATGTGGGGGCGATGAAAACAAATCGTATCGCTTCGTTAAGTTGGTAATCCACAAGTACACGAACAATATTTTCATTTTTGAATTGATATAAAGGTATGTAAATAGATGATATGTCATTATTAATGAATTATAATTATTTCATGAATATCATATAAATATATTAAATCCATCCCCATAACCATATTTTATAGGTGGTGATGAAAAATTAATTACATCGTCTTGTGAGGTGGTAGTTCTCCATACATATGAATGATGGTTTCATTTTACTTTTGATAGATGAAGAGACAAATAAGGGTTGTTACATAAATATAATAACATATAATTATTTTATATATAATTATTTTATTATATTATAATTTTAAATATTTTATTTTAAGGGGACTGAAGTTGAAATAAAATAAAAACACTTAGTTAAGTTCATTACCTATTCTTCAAAAATCCTCCAAAGGTTTACACCTTTAGCCTTATAATGTAGGTATTATGATCAAAATATTTTCTCTAGGATGTGTTTAGGGATGTTAGGAATGTATTTTTTATGCATTTTCCTATCTAGAGTGGTCAAAAGGTGCGATTAAGAGATAAGAGGTGGTTTTCTTTTATAAGTGAAGGGACATAAAACATTGGAATTATTAATTTTTTTAATTAATAAAAATTAACATTCATGAAAAGGTGGATCCAAATTGATATATTTAATAGAGTTAGTATTAGTTGAAATTATTTCATCCAATAAATTCTATACAATTTTAGGTGATGTTTTATCCCTTATGCCTTAGTTTTAACACCTTGTTAACCCTTTTGACAATTACCGCAATATTACAATGGTTTACTCATTATGAGTTAATAAATTTAATATAAAAGGAAAAGTGACCCGTAAGTGGATGAAATTTATATTCAATACCATATACCATTCAATTTATAGAGTAAGGGTTTTTATTAATTAATTATATTTTACTATAAAATTATTTAACATAAATACCATTAATGTCATTTTCAAGACTGTTCAAATAATTTAACATTGCAAAATATCAAGTAAGAAGTTAAATTCATATATAAACATATAAGTCATTTATAATAAATTATATTTATATAATAAATTAATGGAGATAATAACTAACCCAATAAATATTTCTTTTGATGTTTTTGCAATCATTTACATTGATATGTATACTACTTGTACATGCATTGAGTCAAAATTGTGTAAGAATTTAATGTAACAATATGGAAACCAAAAATTAAAAATTAATTATTAATATAAAAAAAATATAAAAATGAACTTTTAGATTCATCCATAACATCTTCTTCTACAAATGTGACAAGAAAATAGAAATTAAAAATAGAGAGAGATATTTTTTGAATTTTCTTAACGTAAAATAGTATAAATGTTAATATCAAAGGAAAATGGGACTAAAATGCCATAAATTATAATTTAAGATATATATTTTCAAATTAATTTCATAAAATTAAATAATTTCATGTGTTGGGATAAATTTTAGACCTTATTTGAATGATTTAACAATAATTTTCCCATTTTACTCTTACTGAGTATAAAAATATATTCCACTATTACTATAAATATTGAGGAAAAATAAAAGGGGACTATTTTAAAAATCTAAAAAACAAGATCAAAAATATGGAATTTATTTTTCAATATTCAATTTCTATAGTTTTAGAAATTATTTTTACTATACATGTGTAAAACACAATGAAAACCCATTTTTTAAAAAATTTGTTTTTAAGCCCAAAAATTAAATTATTCCAAATTTCTGTATAATAATAATTATAATTCAATTAATTATATTATTTATAATTAAATGAGTATTATATTAATATAATATTAAATTAAAATCATAATAATAATTTTTTAATGAAAATAATTTAAATTTGTACAAAAATCGATATTTTTCTCTATTCAATGAAATATCAATATTTTTAGAAAAATCATAAAATTTTACCCAAAGATAATTTTTATGTAAATAATTAAAAAATTAAATCATTTGAATAAAATAAAATTTCTAAAATTAGAATAAAATAATTTTTATATTCACTCATAAAAATAAATAAAACCCATTTTTAAAGAAAGTATATTTTTGAAGCATAAAATTAATTTACTAAAAATAATTTTCTTTTTACATTAGAATTTATCAACACATTTTTATTGAGTATGATAATTATATATATATTTCAAAATTTAGTTTCTCTAATTTCTAGTCTCCAATTCTATGGGTTGTTCTTAATCATTACATTTAAATAATAAAAGTTAAATAATATATCACAGTTCACTTAATTCTCAATGTTGCATATCTTTTGTGCTATCAAGCATAGTTATATTTTAAAATATTAACATATTTTATTCTACTGCCATAAATAAATTTCATCTTCTCAATTTTATCTCAAGAATTAAGATTCAAGTGTTTAATTTTGAAAATATTTTTATTGAGGAATAACATCATAAAATGGGTCAATAAAACTTCCCTTTTAAAAGTGGGAAAGGGAATACGGAGGTCACTCGAAATTACACATTACTAGGATTGAACAAAAAATTTATATTAGAAGGAAGTTAAAACATGTACAAAAAATTAATACCCATTTAATATAAAATTTTACCATTGTGTTATAAAAATAAGAGACCGTGAATCTAATAGAAATGATAGTAAAAGCAAAACTTATTTATTTCAATATAATTTTCCTATAGTTAAGTAATTCAATTACTAAATAGAATAATAACATATGGAAATATAATTACTTAATTTTATTTAAATCCATATGTTCAGTTTCATCTATTTTTTTTGGGTTTCAATCAGTTTCCACCTTCACATCATTCTATATTCCAAGTGATCTGTATGCATGATGAATCTTTCTTATGTCTGGAGTAACAAAATATAATAAATCACAGGATCTGGAAAAGTATAGAAATACAATCCCCAATATTTATTAAATTCAATATGAATAAAAAAAGGTAAGATAATACCCAAATATAATATACCTTCTTATGAATAAATAATAAATTTGAATCCAAAATTTCCATTATTACACCAATGGTTCAACTTATATCATTAAAAAAATAAACTTATATCTCAATTTATCTCAATAACCTAATAGTTAAAGAATATTATATCCTAAATTTTTTCTGATGTGATATATCATACATCCCCAAAAATATAATAACATTCTTTGGAAATAATAAATCATGATAAACATAGGGGTTATATATACCTCAACTCATAACAACATCTTTAAAAATATCATTAATCACCTTCAAATCCCATCACATTAAACATAAAATGGGGTGTTTATTAATTTGAACATATGATAAAAAACATATAAACATATTTATGGTATCCATAAATATTATGTTAACCTAACATGAAAATATTATAAACTATAAAGTTATCTAAACCCTTATATTACAACAATTATAATAACCCCAAACCCTCACTCTTATATCTGGTGTTAAAAATGTAATCATTAATTTTATATCTTTTATACCAATAAAATTGACCCAAATTTTTTTATCCAAAACATATAACATTGAAATGAAATATTGGATCACTTACATACCCAAGTACATTTTTGGTTTATAGTTTTATAAAAATAGTAAAACCCTTACATTAAAATTTCCTAGTATTCAATTCATTATTTCTTATTATATACCCATATATTCTTATTTCACTATAAGTTTTAAACATCTACAAGAAAATTATTTTCACATGAAACCATTATAGGTAAAAATAATTTAACATTTTTTTTCATAACCTGTGGATAAGAAAATATGAGAATTGTGAGATCGAATGCTCTATAAGGGTAAACATAAGCATTAATAATTGAATGACATCAGTGAGTATAATGTGATCATAAGGATCTGATGACACAATCTAGTTCCATGAGTATAACATAATATAATCCATGCCCATCAAAAAAAGGATCATAAATCCTAAAACATGGCATAAAAAATTAACATATGATAAGAGTCTTATAATTCAACAATTATGGGCCATGTGAAAAAAATCCATGAATAAAGTATTCATTAGAAAATCATAGGAATCATAGAGAAAATGTGATATCATGTTATCTTGGAATATAATTATTACATCACTCATACAAATAGTCTTTCAAATGGAATTACCACCCTAGTAAATTCCAAAAATATGTTAGGGGAAACATATAATTGTTTAACATTGTTTCTTTACCTAATTAATTAGAGTGCTATAATGGACCCACACATCATTGGTTTATAACATAACAGCACATACATGAATTATAACATAACAAAAAATCCTTGGTTTATAATGGAACCACCTATCAATCATCCATAAATATGTACAACTTCCACATAATGAGAAAAAAATTAGAAACCTTCACTTTTCAATATAACAATAACCATTGTTTTTTCATAGATTTATTTAACCATGGAAATAAAATGGGTTCGATGGAAATCTCATTTATAAAAAAAATATATATTGAGAGAAAGAATACAGATGGTATCATTACATCACTTTCCCTGTGGATCATAAGTAAAATCAATGGTATTTCTTATTAATGGATATAAATACCATTAAAAAGTATTTAAAAACATTTATGAGTAAAATAAAATTTCAATATTTAAAATCACCTTTAAAAACTAATAATTTCCAATATATTATTAAAAAAATAAAATTTTAAAATAAACATGTAATCAATCATTGGAATCATTAGTTAAAATAAAATTATTATGACGAATAAAGGCAGTTAAGCTATATGAGTTAAAATAAAATATTCATTTCACAATTTGTTAATGAATTTTAAAATATTTCATATGAACTATGTTTAAACAAATAACTTTTAAAACCATTGTAAATAAATTAAAAGATATATTAAAATTAACTTAATGAATCAATGAAGTGTATGTAAGAACATTTTAATTTTTTTTATAAAACATGGGTACATAAGAGAATGATTCTTGATCTAAAAGAAGATACAAGGTTGATACCACATACAAACAACTTCCTTAATGTTTCTTTATTCAATAATAGAGGAAAGATAAATTAAACATTTAAACCACATTTATAGTAAAATGGGATGAAAATATATATGATTCAAGAAACTAATAGCATATGATCTCACCCAAAGTAATATTGATCATAGACTATCCTTAAATAATATTATATTATGTCATAAAAATCCATAATATTTTTGTAATTATTGAATATAAAGAATATGAAAGAAATTAATTCTAATGAAACATTTAAAAACATGAATATAAGTAAATACATGATATAACATGTAAATAAGTAGTACATACCCCTCATAAAATAATATAGGTTCATAAAATACACATATGTTCTCAAGAATGGAAATTTGATATGAATAACCCTTATAGAGAACATATCAATGAATTAAGAATTATTTAATAAATAAATTATATGTATCAAATGTAAATTAAAAAAATATCTAGAATTACAACATAATTAAAACAAAAGAAATTCCACACATAATATTGTTATAATATAATCAATATATAATTGATATAACCCTATGAAAGGAAATTGAGTTAAAACCCCCTTTACTCGAGTCTATATTTATATATATTCCCTTTAAAACATGTATAATAAAAAAATATTAATTATTTCCTTGTTTATGAACCTATTATAGGATTATTAAATTATCATGAAAACATTTATTTAATTTCATTCAATGAAATATTAAATTACATAATCGTTTATTCCTACATCCGGTGTTTTAAGGATGTTCATTTCATAATTTTAATATTAATTGGGTATGTCGAATGTGGTGAAAGTCTTCACTATTCCATAATCTCCAGAATAATAATAGTGAAAAAATAGTCATTTTTAAATATTTATTACTCTCTTAGAATCATTTATAAATGGTGTTTATGAAAAAACATTTATGTTACTACACGCATATGGTAGTCAGTACATACACATGAGTAAAGTTTTTTATTCTTCAAAAAACATGAGGGAAAAAATGAAAGTATAATTTTTTAATTAAAAGATTATTTTTATATCATAAATAATACATTCTATCTTTAAATAAACTTATATTACTATTCAAGTGAGGTGGATATGAAAAAATAATCACATCTCTTCATGGAGGTGGTAATCCATACATACGCACGAACGATGTTATCATTTTCCAATGGATGAAAATATAATAAAATATATGATATTTTTTCTTTCCTGAATAATAATTATTTCATTAACATCATATATATAAATTAAATATATTATCATAATAATCTGTGAGAGGTGGTGATGGAAAAGGGTTAACATTGATTCACGAGGAGGTAGTCCACCATACACATAAATGATGTTTTATTTTTATATTTGATGTAAGAGGATATATATAAAGGTTATTCCATCAAAGTAATAAAATATAATAATACTTTAGATAGATATGTTATTGCATTGGAATTGTTAAAATGGGTTTGATAAAGAAAAAATAACAAATATAATAAAACACTTACTTGAGTACATTACCTATTCTTTAGAAAACCTCCATAGGTTTACAACTTTGGCCTTATAATATGGGAATTCCAATAAAATAGGTGAATCTAGGAAAAAAGGATGGTTTCTTGGAAGGGGTTTGGTTTGGTATTACATAATCTGGTGTGCTTAAAAAGAGTGAGGAACAAATGAGAGGAGGTTCCTATTTATATGTGGGGGAGGGTCACCATTAAAATTACATAATGTTTTGAATTAATATATATTAATTTTCAGTAAAAGTAAAAAAAATTGATATATTTAGAATATAGGACGAGTATGATTATAAATTCTATCATTCAAATAATATTTATACAAGTTTAGGTGAATTTTTCACCCATTTAATCCTTTTGATGATTACTGTGATATCAAATATTTTTACTCTTTAGGGTTTATAAATTTTATTATAAATGGAAAAGTTACACATTAATGGGAAATGGTTTATATATTATAAAAACTATAAAATTAAATATTCCGAAAATAGTTTTTTGGTGAATTTTAAATCATCTAATAAAATTTAATGTAATCTAATATTGATTACTTTCTTATTCAATACTATTAACAAATTTTGAATTTTAAAAAATACAAAGATATTAGTGTAATTAAAATATTAAATTTTAAAAAATTAATAATACATTATATTTATCTAAAAAATCATGGGACATCATAAATCACCAATTAAATATTTGTTTTGATGTTTTAAAATCATTTACCTTTATTTTTCTTCTTCTTTCACAAGCAATGAGTCATGTTGTGTAAACATTTAATGTAATTATACCATCACTAAAAGATAAAAATAATTAACTATCATAATAATATATTAATGAATTTAAAAATAGTATTATATTTTTTTTATTACATTCTATCATCCCTATGTGAACACATAAGTGAAATTAACAGCAAGAGTGTGACATTTTTGAATTTTTTTACCATAAAATAATATGAATGACATTACCAACGAAAATAGAACAAAAATTCCATATATTAGAATTTATGATGGATATTTTCAAATAAATATTATAAAAGGAATGAAATTAAATGGTTGTTTTGATCTTGAGATTTATCTCATAGTTTTAACCATGTTATACCCATTTTTCTTTTCCAAGGTGATAAATGTTTACCAGAGATAGTATTCATAATGGAAAAAATAAATGTTTTATATTTTAAAAAATCATACATCTGAATTTTTAATATAAAATCCATTATTCATGATTCAATTTATTGTAGTGGAAAAAATTATTTTTAATATAAATCCATAAAAGGAACCAAAAAAGTTAATTTAGAAAAATGTGTTTCTAATCCCAAAAAATGAACTTCTACCAAAATAAAGCATATGGTTTATTTTTATGTCAATAAATATATTATATATAATTCATGGAGTCTTATGATTCTATAAGATAATATTTAAATCATAATGATATTTTTCAATCAAAGGAAGTGAATGTTTTAAAAAACAATATTTTTTATTATTCATCGAAAAAACAATCTTTTGAGAAAAATCATAAAACATTTCATGAATATAATTAAGAGATAATGATTTAAAAAATAATAATATATTTATAAAATACCATTTCTAAATGTGGAAAATATTAATTATATTATTTTTAACCAAAATTTTGTAAAACAATTTTTGAAGAAAACTTACTTCGAAAGAACAAAATTGCTATAATAAAAATATAGTTCTTGTTTCCTAAATATTTATAAATATATTTTAATTATGTATAACCATTATATAGATATTTATTAATGAGGATACTCCTATCAATACCTTAAAATTAAATTTCTAGGTTATAATAGTCAAATTTATATAATTATATTTTTATAACACAAGACAATTCACATAAAGCTCAATGTTGCATGTCTTGTACGGTATAAAACATAGTCTTCCTTTAAAATCTCAGGGTATTATAGAAAACATGGGACAAATATTGATTAGTTTGAGTTTCTTATAACTTGTAATAAATGTACATGTAACCTTGAATTCTCAACTATGTACCATAATATATGAGTTGAGAGACACAAGATTATAAATATGATCCCTAGAGCATAACATAAAGAAAAATTCACAGAATAATAAGGTGACAGATGAATAATCATCAAAATCATAATATTTATAATGGATAATTACCTAGAAAATCATATTATAATGTATTTATCATAACTACCTTTTCATATAAAATATTATATTGAGAAACACTACCTCTTTCTCATATGGGAATGATAATCACTTCTTATTTCCCAATATTATCTCATTAGATATAAAGATTTATTCATTGAATATGATTATCATGTGGGAACCAAATATAACATAATGAAAATATATACCCATGTATTCCACATGAAAAATTTCATACAACATATCTTGAAAATATTAAGGAATGAAAATGAATTTCATTTGAGTTTTCAAATTGAATTTCATAAAATGACAACAATTAGATCAATTGATACAAAAATTCAATCACCCAAAAGGAGTAATCTTACAAGATAATTTAGAGGGTGAATCAAGAAACATATCTCTATATGAAGTATTTATTTTTAATTCACATATAAAAGTTTTCATGAAATTTAAAAATATTTTTTAGAATTAATTTCTCAACATTATTCTAAAAAGATAACATGAGGAAATTTTAAGAAAACTTTGTAGTGGGTTGAAATAATTTTTAAAAAAAATATGTAGAAATATATCTTATTAAATGGACCCTAAAAAAGACAAAAAGTTTATTCTCACCAATTTATAGTGAAGTATAAATGATATAATCATGAAATGAAAAAATATATATATTTTAAAATACTTTTATTGAAATCCACATCATAAAACAAAATAATTAAACAACCTATTATAAAGGGGAAAAGATAAATATAATGACCACAAGAGATAAAATATATTTTTATTTTAAAATAATAAAGGAATTTTTTTTTGGAATGAATGTATATGGACATGGATGAGGAATAAATTTTTGTAGAGTATGATAATTACTCTTAAAAAATATTATTTTTTATTAAAGAGAGAAACACATTAATAAAGATGATTTTTATGAGAAAATATAAGTTATCTATATAGAAATATAATTTACTCTAATAATTAAATAATTTTAAGAATATAAGAAACATATAATAATATATTCACTGGAGAAAAACTATGACTCAGTGAAAAGAAAGTTGAGTTGGTAAAATCTTTATGATGTGTCAACATCTAAATAACAAAAAATTAACGAATATAAATCAAAATGGATTTGTAAACCAATTAAAATTTAGGAAATAAATGTTAAAAATCATATATATTATTTTCTCCACATAAAAGAAAATTTGTTTTCAAAATAACATATGTCTCAATAAAATAAAATTAAGATTAAAAAACCATTACCTCTAATCTTGACTTCACTAAAATGTCATAAACCACATGTATAATAAAAATAACCCTCATAATTACATATTTATTTACCTTAATCCTATCATTTATGTTTTATAATTTTTAATTATAATAATTATCTATCCATTTATCTCTTAGTCATTTTTTTTTCATCACCAGATGTTCGTGAGTTTGATTATTTCATCACAGTTTGAAATGTTAATGTTGGTTCATATACATTGATTTAAAATTATTCATTTCAATATTATTTAAAAATATCTATTTTATGTTCCATAATAAACTATAATGTTTAAATTTCATTCCATTATATTTTTAGTTTTGATTTGTGAAGTTAAAATTAGTGATGAGCTTGTTTCTATATTTTTAATAAAAAATGGTGATAAATTAATAATTGCTTTGATATTAATAGAATGGATATTTTATCTCTATATCATATTAATAATTTAATAAAAATATTTTTTATTTATTAAAAAATTCCATATAACCATCCATGTATGAAAATGAGGAAAAATAAAATAAATCATTCTTAGTGGTGGTATTTTACACATAAAACAACTGAAATTTTCACTTTATAATTAATAGGATAGAAATAGATAATGGTTATTAAATATATATAATAACATTTTCAGATACTAATTATATTGATTTAATTATTTTAGTATTATTAATATTTGTTTATAAGAGAAATAGAGAGACATAAAGGTTTAGGAGTGGATAACACACATGTTGAGGACTCACTTTTTCATTAAATACATCATAGAAATGGAGGGTGTGGGACACCTTTTTGTTACCATGGTTTTACAAGTGTGGAGGAAGGATCTTGGAGAGATTTTTTTTTCAAGGATCTTGGAGAGATAAAAAGGTAAGAATATAAATGAAATTTAAAAGGATAGGTGAAACAAGAATTTTATGTAAGTGAGATCCTTTTATATGTGAAAAGGAAGGATATTTTTTTGGAAACATATGATAGGTGAAGGGTAATTATTAAATTAGATGAGAGTTAGTTGATTCAAGTGAGGAAGGGTTGGTGAGACATCTTTGTATAAGATTATATCTTAAAAAATTTGTTCAATAATAACACACAAAATGTGTCAATTTCATGTATTTTTTTATCTACATTCATTTATTTATTCATTTTCCCTTATTTTTCAATCCTTTCATCATGAAATTTCAATGTTTTTTGAAGAAAGTTCAGATTCACATGATCAGTGCATGGTTTATAGTAAATAAGTGCTTAACATGAATCATAGGTCTATAACATGACTATTTCTTTTCACATGGTTTGATTATGGTTTATCAAACCATGTGGACCAACCATGTGAGAGACCAAATGAAGTTAAGTAACATACATATTTGGTGAATGGTTTAACAGACAATGATACCAAACCATGGATCCTACTAAAAAAATATTGGGAAATTTCCTTACTAAACTCTTTGGATGAAGAACATTCACCCCAACTATTTCTCTCACTAGACTCCCAATTCCTTCCCACTCATGTCACCCCTCTCCCATTACATTTTTAATTCAGTTTTTATGGTATTTTACCAATGGATTTCAAGAATAATTTGAGTATGTACTTACTCTCCTATGATTTTTTATTACTAATATGATTTATTTTATCTCCCTCTTCCATAAGGTCTCAAAGTCCTAGTGTTTAGGTTAATCAATATTTTTTTATTGTGTTTGGATGATGGATATTTATTATTGTCTCATTAGAATTACCTTTTTTGTATTATGCGGGGTTTCACTATAAGAGATTTTTTTAACATAGTAAAACATAGGTGTCAACTTGTGAATCTATTATTTTATGAAACATATTATCTTTATATTCATTAAAAAGGGTGTTTTGATTTATGACATAAATATATGTCATTTTTTATTAGTAATCATATGTATCACTATTGTCTTATCCATTTTCTATTGGTATGAAAAATAATGTATCTTTTAAATAATGTTTTGTTAATGTAATGACTAATAGTTTTAGAATTATTGATGGGTTTTTTTAAAATGTTATGTGATATGTTTAGATTTTACATGGAATAGTATAAGTATAGTATATAGGGTGAATAGTAGTGTTAAGTATAAATTTTTAGATTAAAACAATTTAATAACAAAAATATATCTAGAATATTATCCTAGTTTCGTGGAGTGCTGAAACCACGCCGCTAGGATAAGGAATTTACTCCTTAGTGGGTTTTTAGATGCGGTGTCATTGGACGAGTGAAAACATACTTCTAAGACACAGTATGTCCTTCATAGTGTTTTTTCACACATTTGGATTAATCATTATCACACATGTTTATACGAGGACCCTGGGTTCCTAAAAAATAGTAGATAACCCAGGCCTCTTGCATGATACATGTTTTCCTAAAAGTTTACTAATATAAGTTTGTTTTTTCATATGAAATTATCTTTTAATGTTCATTGTTTATTGTTTCATTAAGTAAAAAAATTACTTTCTTCTAATTTATTTTAAACTAACATGCTTGGTATTGTGAAATATTAGTTTTACATGGATCACTCTATGGAATCATATTGGGATTGTTTTTATCATACACCATGTACACCCAAAGGGTGTTTGTTGACCTTATTTTGGAAGGATTAGGTAAAGACAAGGATTCATTTGGAGACAACATGTATTCCATCTAGTATATCTTAGGTTGATGGATTTGAAATGATGGAGACATGATCCACCTATAATATTAATATGGGTTCAATCTTTATTTATTTTGGGTAGGTAATTTTTTATGATGTATTTACTATTCAAAATGCACACCATTATTTTTTGGTCATGTGTATTTGGTTCTCCTCTTTTTTTATTTTGTGAAAAAAAAATCTGATTCCATGGTTTATATTATATCATATATTATACATTGATCCATTTTTATATTATAGGCTAACTATTCTTTTATTCCGTTCATTGAGAATAAACATCCATGTTTTGGTAAGCTAATTCAGGGTTCATTGTCTGGATTGGTGTGTTGTTTCATTGGGAGAATCCATTCCAAAGGTATGTTCTAAAATTCCCTGAAACATTTTTACTTTTAATGGAGATTAGAAATAACCTTATAGAATTTTTAGGTGATGTGTTGAGTGCCCAGTTCAGGGGTGACTTAGGATACTTTGGGAAAAATGTATTGGAGCCCATGTCTTGATTACATAACATGGGTTGTGGGGATTGGTTGATGATCAGATTGTTAGGGATCAAGTAAGATATGAGAAGGGGTGTCTAGATGAAACTCATTGTATCATCCCATGTGTTATTGGGGGATGTTGGGAAATGTGGTTTAGTTATCAGATCTATTGTATATTTCTTATACATGTAACATTCCTAAGTTGTATACTTTGAACTCATACATTCTTTTATGATAGTTTTTGGTTTGTTATTCCATATTTATTTTATCATGGTTTGTTTTGTAATTTTATATAAGTTTATGTTTTGTATTTTTAGTTTACTAAAAAAATTGAATTTTTTCTTTCTTTTCAAGATTTTTTATATAATAATACCCTATTTTAAATATCATGTGAATCCACCAGAGGATTCTATGTATATTATTTCTTGAGAAAACACACCAATGGAGCAGACTCTCATTGAGTTAGTGGTCTGGGAATTTTTCTTTTTTGATGAAGGGATGAGTGCTAACCCTAACCCGCCAATGGAATCTATCTTAGATCTTGAGAATGATTGATTTTTAGATTTTCTAAATTATAAATATCCTCCTTTTCCATGAAGAAATTATCCTCATGAGGTAAATGATTGGATGGAAATAAATGAATGGATACTTAATTTATAAGGGGCTATAGACTATATCAAGGTGAAATGTGCTACCATTATTATAGAAATCCTTATCTAGAGGAGGTGTGACACAATCATTTATGCATAGTATCTCAAGCACCTAGAGTGGAACAACATTAAAGCAATGTTGACCCAATAGTTTTATTTATATACCATAGAATTGAACAAGTATTAGGATCTTTCTTATCTTTAATAGGGTGGGAGATCAGTCTTAGAGTAGGGAATTTGTTTTATAATATTGTTCAATTCACACCATCTCTGGTATCGAAATCTATGTTAATGTATATAAGGTTTATAATGGGCCACCTGCCTAATATTTGATCTAAATTATTCCTCTTTAAACCCCCAATTTATACTAAGGTTGTGAATCCACTACTGATGTTAAAGAACTATTAGACATATAAGTGAGGAATGATTGGTCTACCACTTTTTTATAGGGAGTAAAAAAATTATTTATATGATGAAACAATATAGTGATGATCTAAGAATTGTGGGTAATAATCTTTCTAGACATCCATTCAAATTTTTAACTTTTGTGGTATCCGGTAAGAGATCTTCTATTTGTTATCAGTATGGTACATCTGTGAACATGTGGCACTTTTTTCAAGTTTTCCTAGAGTATTTCCATTCATATGGGTGTCAATGATTCATGTAGTGGTTCTTTAAATGATTACCTATCAACAATGTGGATTTGGATATTTTTCACCAAAGGGATATGCTATTCAGTTAGATTCCTCAATAAAAGTGGGACCCTTACCATGGGGAGAATAACGATAATAAAAACTCATCATATAGTCATAGTCATTTTAGGGAAGTTATAAAAGATATTTATTGGGAATAAATTTGGGATAATAATAGGTAATTTCACACAATGTCACCAATTCCCTTATAATATATGTCAGAACATATAAAAGTGAGAGATACCATTCTTATTTCATCATATATGGATATTTATTTTATTTGATATTGATACATCTCACACATTTATATCAGCATATGTTTTAGAACTATTAAAACTTTTAAGGGAGCGTATATCATATGTTATGGAATTATTGATACCAAATGGGAAGATGAAGGCACAAAGTTTCATTTTTTCATGTTTTTTCATTCTCTTAGAAGTAGACAATGTAATGGAATTTCTAGTCTTTAATATCAACTTGATTAATCTTATTATTAAGATTTATTTTAGGGTTATATTTAAGTCTCATTTTGAATACTAAAAAAATAAGGTAACCATGACTACTCTTGATGGAAATCCTCACAAGTTGTATGAGGATTGAGTTCCTTGATCAAGTTAGGACAGACTACCCCTACTTGAATCGAGTAGTCTAGAATATTAGTTGGAATCCCTTTTAACTGATGTAAATAAAGTGAATAATAAGGATTAGATTCCTCTTATTATAATGGAATTTATAGTGGTTTTTAGATAATTTCTCAGTTTTTTCTCAAGAATGAGAAGTCATGTTTTCCATTTACTTGATGCAGGGAATAAAGCCAATTTATTTACACCCGCATCAAATGGCACCTTCAAAACCAAAAAAGTTAAAGAAAATTATCTTTGTAGTCTTTATGAAAAGGGATTTATCCACCTGAGTGTGTTTCCTTGGGACACTCTAGTTCTCTTCTCCAATATGTTTGATGGGTCCCTCTGCCTATTCGTCAACTATCAAAATCTAAATATTGAAACTATTGAGAAAAATTACCCCTTTCCTTGAATTTATGATCTCTTAGACAAGTAAAATGGGGATAGGTGGTTCTCAAAAATCAACCTCTATTTATGTTATTACAATGTAATGGTAAAGGAATATGATACTTGAAAGAAGGAAATTAGGAGCAGATATAATCACAACTAATACATGGTGTTACCATTTGGTGTCGATGAATTCTCAGACCATTTTCATGATGCTCATGATCCAAATATTCAATAAAAACTTTGATTCTTTCATTTTTTTTGTTAATGATTGATATATAGTCTACTTATAGACTAAGGAGGGCCATGACCACCACATGTGAATTTTCTTGGGGATATTATAGGAAAACATGCTCCATGATAATCATTTCAGTTGAAGATTCATTATTCATGAAGTAAAATTATTAGTGAACTTAGTGTCTGAATGAGGCATCATAATGGATACTAAAAAGGGTAAGGTCATTGTTTCATGGGAAGAGCCTATATATGTATTTTAAAATAAATATTATTGGATCTATCTTGTTAATATTAGTATTTTATTATAAATGTTTCATAATTTTCATCATCATTGACTGTGTTCACCTACAAATGAGTGGGATTATATAAAATCTAGAATTCCAAGCCTTGTTTAATGAAAAATTGAAGAATTTGAATTTTAACATAGTATTTATTCTTACTAGGTTAGAAATTTGATATTTGGTCTATTATTATGGATCTGAAATGGGTTTGGGATATGTTTTGATGTAATAAAATTATGTTATAGCCTACACCTCTCAAAAGCCTCAATCACGATAGAGGAACTACCCTATCTATGAATTTAGGATGACCACACTTATAAATTCCCCAAAATGTTAGTGGCACGTCCTCTTTTGCATGAAATTCATGGTTCATTTATTTAATAAAATACTAGGTTATGTTTTTTTCAAAGGGATCGAAATCTAAGATACAGTCATTAGATAAAATATATATAGATGTTTTATTTTTGTCCCACTAATTCACCTATCAAGGGAAATTCTATTTATAGTTTCCTTAGAATAAATCTTCTATTCTAAGTTTTGAGTGAGTCTAGTGAGGAGTATAATATCACGAGACTCATAGCTAAGTTTTACCTAGAGGTAAAGTAAAAGAAAAATGGATTTTTTTTCATACCAATGATCAATTGTCTCCTCCTATTTCCAAGGTTATTTCCTAAGAGATGATATAAGATGGTGAGTTTCATCAACATAGAGAATCTCCATATGTTGTGAAGACTGCCAGTTAATAGTATCTAGCCCGAAGTGATTCCCTTTGTTTTAATAGTAAATTTGTGGTCCTCGAGGACTGCCATAGTCTAAATGGGTTTTCCACCCCGATTCTATGAAGATTCAATATGACATGAATTGGTGGAATACATGGCTATTCATGAGGAGAGATATATCAGATCTAGTGTCTCGGGGAAGTAGATGTTAGTAGGTAATGTTTGAATGTTTGTGAAATTATTATTTTCATCATTCTCTTCACATTCCTACTTAGATATAGTATGATGTTTCCATGGTCAAAATTATTGTAATAGGTCACACCACTTAGGGAAAAACACTATTTGGTTTGTTATTAATAGGTTGACCAAGTTCACCCACTTAATACTGATCTAGGAGATGACTATGGTAGAGGGTCTATAGAGGTTGTAAGTGTAGGAGTTCATGGTAATTCATGGTGTCCCTTTTGTAATCATCTCTAACTGAGACTCGTGTTTTACATCTTGATTATGGAGGGTCCACCAAGATATAATGGGAATACAGGTGAAGCTGAACATGACTTACAAACCTAGACCAATGGGAAGATAGAATGGGACAATCATATTCTGATGGCAATACATAGGGTGTGTGTTGTCGATTTTGGTAGTTATTAGGATACCCTTCTAGTAATACTTATGTTTTATTATAATAATAGTTACTAATATTTTATTCATAAGGTGATGTTCGAGGCTCTTTATAGTCATCAAATCATTTTTTCCATTATGTTATGTAGATGTTGGTGATACCTCTTTATTAGGAATTTCTCTCAATTAGGAGATCAAAATGATAATCTGTATTATTACAAAAGGATTGATAATGGCTCAAAGTCACCAAAATTCCTATGTATATCGTCAACAATATACTTTGGAATTTTTTGCTGGGGTGAATAATTTGTTAGTGTCTCAACTCTGTTGGATCATCAATGACACATGAAATAAGGAATTATTTCCCTTATGTACATGATAACCTTTGTAAGTACCAAGAGAGACAAAAAAATGGCTTATTGGTTGGAATTTCTTCCACAGTTGATGTTAATTACTTATTTTTTATAGGGTTCATACATAAAGAAATGTAACATGGATCCCTCCCATGAGTTAAATTGGGAAGAACATGAGTTGAAACTTGATTCTTCAAAGTTTAATTAACCAGTTCAAATTTCTAACACATGAGAAAAGTTTTACATGGAAAATTAGTTTAATTGGGTCTTGTTTTATAGTTGTATATTTGTTATTAATATGAATCATAAGAGTGAAATTTTCACATGAGAGAGAAATTGGCTCACCTTTTCCTTATTTAAACTATGGGATGAATTTCTAGTGACATAAAGTGGCATGGTGGGGATTAAAATCACACACACTATGCCACATTTAGGTATTGTTTTCCTTATTCATTCATATGTTAATTTTTTCCTTTATTTATGATCCTTTTGGTTTAAAATTTCCATGTTATTAGAGAAATAGTTTGTGTTTCATGGTCAGTGTATGGTTAGTATTAACCATGAGGTAACCATGTATCTCATGTTTGAAACTTAACTATGATGTTTTACATAGTTGGTGAAAAAAAAATTAAACTATATTAACCCAAAATTTACGTTCTTGAGTGAGGTAGTTCATTCCACACTTTTGGAACATAGTGTGGAAAACCGTGTATCTAAACTATGCAGCAAACTTTGAATGTTAAAAAAATTGGGAAATTGCCTTGTTTACCTCCTTTGAATTAAATCCTTAAAACCATATTTCATTTTCCTCACTCAATTCCCAACCCCTTCCATATGTTGTCACAGTCTCCCGCTTAATCCTTTGTCTAATTTTGGGGGTAATTTTGTTGGGTTCTTAATGAATCACTCGAGTAAGTACTTCAT
Source organism: Viscum album (assembly GCA_963277665.1). Taxonomy (NCBI): domain Eukaryota; kingdom Viridiplantae; phylum Streptophyta; class Magnoliopsida; order Santalales; family Viscaceae; genus Viscum; species Viscum album. The sequence continues at coordinate 713,973,969 of OY728133.1, read as the reverse complement.
CCCCATTCTTTTTGATTAATTCCCTTTTTATGGGATCTCCTTCTTCGCCAAGGACATAGTTATAACAACCCAAATTTTACATGAAAAAATATTAAATCTTATTAGATGAATAGTAATTAAATTTCATTACGATCCATTTAATAAATCTTAAATGTTTAGTTCCTTTAGAAACATGGATACATAAACCACTTGTACATAAATTATTTTCATCATCACCCACATAGTTATTTATAACAATCATCCATCCAAGATGTATCATACATAAAACAATTCTATATGTCATAGGATAAATGAAACATAAGAAATGGTGAGAACGTCTTCTCAATAAGGGTATGTAAAGGATATATCATTTAATGATCATATGAAATCATATGATGAGAATAAGGGTATTAAAACATGATCTTTACTTTTAAAATTCATACCAAATAATTTAAATAATCATGAGGCATGTCATAAATATTGGTAGTTCATAAGACACGATTCATAAGGGAATCAAAGAACATGATCTATGATAGAAAAAATGGCATATGATCATGTTATAGTAGAATGAAAGAATGTATGTCATAATCATAATCATATAAATTTTATATTAAAGAAACCCACAAAAATATTCATCTCATTTTAGGCTTAGTCCAACCATTAGTGTAACTAATCTGGGCTTAGGAGAACCAATAATGATCTCCATTTTAGGATTTAGAACACCCTATATGTGGCCTTTGATATTAAAAAATAGTAATCATAACCCAATTCTTCGAGGTCTATAACATAACCACCAGTGACATATCATTATTCAATCATATGTATTCCATAAGATCATGAAAACATTTATCATTACGTCAATGTTTTACACAAGTAAAAAAAATAAATCTCATAACAACTTTATCGTTGTAATGTCCCGGTTCCAGAAGCCACCCAGAGGCGCCCCGTACCCGGTTGGTCACATGGCCTCAAGCGCATTTTCCCAAATGCCAGAGGCTGCCAACTAGCAGCTAGTGCCTTGGGTGTGATAGTGGGGAAACTATTCCCTCATTGGCATAGTACACAGTGGAAGATAAACAAATAAATAATAGTGGAAGCATTAAACAATCCATACACAAGTGAATAGTGGAAGACTGAAAGAGTAAACAATTGGAGCACATATATATAGATGAAATGATGCATAATACATATGTCTAGGAAAGCAGTCAAAAAGGTCACAATGCTGAAAATACAAACAGTGCTAAACCAAGTACAAAAAGAAAAATAACAGCTCCTCGGCATCGAAATCCATAGCTTGGTCCCTTGCTCTCCAGCTCCATAGCAATCAAGTACCTGAAGTAGAAGGGTGCTTGCCCTTATCTATACCTGCAACAATATAATCTGTTTGGGCCCAAAAGCATGACCCAAACAGGGTGTGAGACTAAATATCAGTAGGCAACCACCCGAAGATCTATGCCTAATAGTCAGTGAATATATGGAAGGTAAAAGTACAGAAAGCATTAAATAAGAAAGTAATAAGTAGTAGTCAATCCACATTTTCAAATCAAGAAATAATGAAAAAACATATAAACCTCAAACAGGTAACCCTCTGGAAAGTACTCGCGACCATCCCCTCTGGTCCTACCTAAAAAGTGCAAGCAACCCTCTAGGCAACACACTTGGTCTATCCCCTCTGGTTCTACATATGAATATAATAATACTCTCTAAGGAAGCGCTCACAGTCTATCCTCTTATAGTCAAAGGTAAAGCAAGACTCTCTGAGGAAGCTCACACAGTCTGTTCCCCGTATAGTCTAGGTAAATCAAGACTCTTTGAGGAAGCTCACACAGTCCATTCCCCGCATAGTCTAAGGTAGTCAAGGACTCTCTGAGGAAGCTCACTTGTCAATTCCACTTATATCCCCGAGGTATAGGACTCTCTGAGGAAGCTCACTCGGTCAATTCCCCTTATAGCCCAGGTCATTAAATTCAAACAAAGACTCTATGGGAAAGCTCATGCAGTCAATCCCCTTATAGTCTAAAGTAATCAAGGTCTCTATAAGGAAGCTCACTTGGTCAATTCCCCTTATATCCCCAGGTGGTTCTAGGCTCTCTGAGGATTCTCACTCGATCAATCCCCCCTTATAGCCTACTACACCAGGTTCTCATGGCCATGTGTAGGTCAACGAGCATAGCAGTGTAATATAGCCAAAGTAAACCTACAGAACTACTTGGTTAAACGGTCTACATCATAACAAGCATGTCAGAATACAACTCTCCACCCTACAGCAATAGTCAAGGCAGCCAAATGCTAAACAAGACCAAATGGTCGTAAACAGAACAATGCATGGGAAAAACACATCCAAAGCATAGCAATAAACCCAATTCATATCCAAATTACCTCTACACAGGCATACAAGTATGGAAGGAAAACAACAAGGGTAAAATGGTAAACACGCAATACCCCTGTAAGAACCCGGTTCTTAATCTTGAGGTACGGGTTTCTTATTTTCCCTTTTCATTAAGTGTTCTTGAGAAAATAAGGAAAATGGGAGAAAATACTAAATTTTGTGACTACACACCATGTACTTTTTCACACGCCGTGTACTTTGGCCGTGTGGAAGGAGTACATAGGGCGTGTAGGCCGGTCGACGATGATGGGTGTAAAAACCGACTACACGCTGTGTAGGGGTAATTACATGCCATGTAGTCAGTCGACAGGCAAATAGTAAGGCGGTGTCCAGCTGATTGACAGTACATTCCATGTACTCAGGTATTACACGTTGTTTACTCATGTTGACAGATGAACAGTGCCACACTGGCGAGAAGCCGCCGAAGGAACAGTTAAAAAATGAAAACTACACGCTATATACCCAATAGTATATGCCATGTAGTCTGTTTTTTTCATTTAAAATGGGAATTAGCCTCCCCTGTTCACAGGGAAGGCTTAGAACCGGAGGAGAACTTGGGACGGACGGCCGAAGCTTTGTAGATCACCCGATCGAGCACCGGGAATCTAATTCTGCTTCTATCGATCTCGTTGGAACCATACGGGTAAGCCCTCCCCACTCTTTAAACCGTTCTTACCAATTATTCCTCTAAGGGAAGTTATTTGAGTTTGAACGAGATTCCTTTTACCTTAGATTTAATTTGTTCTCAGGAATTTCGAGGAGCATCGTTCACGTATACCGATCAGGGGCGATCGAGGTAGGTGGTCTGGTGTTTAAATTGCAACTGCTATGTGTTTTTGTGTACCATTGTGATATGAACCCACGTTGGGGTGTCTTATGGTTGAGGCCTTGGCTATTTAAATACCTATAATTGCATAGGTAATTTAATTTAAGTGTAAAACTTCTGTTTGGGATCACTTCTTGGATCCAGGACCACCTGTGGTTGCGTTCCACTATTTAGTCGTTTGGCCTGGATAACCGACAGTATTCCATGTTTAAATTGAGAATTACTTTTTCCTTGAAAGTAATTGTATATATAATTTGTTTGTTATGCTTTGGGCTTTTCCCAGTATATTAGCCTGAGGGTGTGATTATACTAGCCTGAGGGCGTGATTATATTAGCCTGAGGGCGTGATTATATTAGCCTGAGGCCGTGATTATATTAGCCCAAGGGCGTGATTAAATTAGCCTGAGGGCGTGGTTATATTATCCTGAGGGCATGGTTATATTAGCCTGAGGGCGTGGTTATATTAGCCTGAGGTCATAGTTCTGAGGAACTCTGAATGTTACTAAATTGAACTTGAATATTATTAAATGGAACTGCTAAATGAATATTTAAATGGCAATGAAACTGGTAATGATAGTTACTTCTGAGTGCTTACTAGTTTACTGCTTTTATTGTACACTGTTGTTGTGCATTTTTCACTGACAGTTGGGCATGGGCCTTTGGTGGGTGCCTACTGGGATTTATTTCTCACACCCTGTTTGGGTCATGTTTTTGGCCCAAACAGACTATATTGCTACAGGTGTGGATAAGGGAAAGGGTCCCTATACAGGTACTTGAGTGTTGCTGAGGTGTAGGGGAGCATGGGACCGAGCTCAGGCTCATGATGCTACTGACTGTTCTGTTTTATTATGTTGTACCTGTACTTTCCATTGTATCGTATTGTACTGTTGTGTAACATGTTCTGACTATTTTCATAGAATAGTGACATGCTGCATCTTGATATATATATGACTGCTGGTTCTCTTTACTTCAGTTGTCCATTTCAGTTGTATATTATTTACTGCTTCCGCTATTGTATGTTATTTATCCTTTCCGTTGCACTACACTTCTAAAAATGAGGGCATAGTTTCCACACTATCAAACTCGGGCCCTCGCTGCTAGTCAGTAGCCTCTGGCGTTTGGGGAAATTCGCTTGAGGTCATGTGACCAACCGGGTTCGGGGCACCCGTTGAGTGGCACCTGGATCCAGGACGTTACAAAGTGGTATCAGAGCCAGGTTCTTTTCTTTGACTTACTATTAGGAGCTCTAGTCAGGGATAGGATGGAAACGGTAGTTAGTAATAAGCTATGCCCGAGAGTAGCTAACTCGTGTACAGGGAAAATCCAATTTACCTCGTGTTGCAATTTTTCTGATTTTGCAATCTTACGGTTGATCTGATTTTCACCGTTGGGTGACGCACTTGTGAATGTGTTGTTTATATGTTATACGTGGGTTCTATTTTAGTTGAAACCCGATGAGATGAGGGTATTTCATCTCATGCATCATTTAGGCACATGATAGAAATCACATGTCATGCATTTTTCCATGCCATATAGGTGCATTAGAAATTACATGTTGTTGTGATAGTTGTTTTTCTCAAAAATCATACTGTTGTGATAGCTGCTTAGATAGATCCTGTTATTTGATAGGATATTTTTGTATGAGGCCTTGACAGAATGGACGCCAAACTTTGGTTATTTAGGAGTATGGGCCCTCATCGACTGGAATTTGGGGGACCATTGGTTGTTTACCGTATTTATAAACACAAATAAGGTGCCAAGATTTGATTTGCGAGGAGTGTGGGCCCTCACAGATCGGAATTTGGCACTTAGGTGTTGGTTTCAGTGTTTTTTGGGCTCCGGAGTAGTTTCTGAGGAATACTGTCCAGAAAACCCAGTATACACGTCGTGTAGTTCTGTGGACACACGTCGTGTGTTCTTCTATTCAAGAAGAAATGAAAACTTTTTAAGTACACGCCGTGTGGTATCTTCCCGTTTCATAGACCGTGTGGTCAGGGACACAGGGTAGGGAATGGTTTTTGTACAAACATGATGTGTACCGTTTGTACACGCCGTGTAGTAGTGACCCGGTGTCCGCCTGTGTAACGAACAACACAGACGACGAAAACCTTAAGACATACACACCGTTTTCACTTTGAACACACCGTGTAGTCTGACCCCGGTACCCGGCAGTGTAACCAACAACACGGGTCAGTGTTATCCTTCCTAGTACACGTCATGTACTTTTGGAACACATTGTGTAGTTGTAGCTGAGTAGTCAGCCGTGTAGTGAGCAACACGGGTCGGTCTGGGGCTTTTTGTACACACCATGCCTTTTTTGAAAACACGCCATGTAGTGTGGCCTAGGTATATAGGCTGTGTCATGAATGACATGGGCATTTAGAAATTAAACCATGCACGTTGTGTAGTCTTTATACACGTCGTGTAGTCTTATTCAAATGAGCCATGTGGCTTAGCCATGTAGAAGGACTCAGGCAGGGAAAAAGGATTCGAGAACACATCATGTAGTATTTATACATTCCGTGTAGTCAAGTTTTGTAAATTTTGAAACCTTTCCTTCTCCTGTCCCCTTATTTCAGTTTTTGATAATCTTGATCTAAGGTGTGCGTTTGACCTTGTAGAGTCATGCCGCCGAGACGACCACCACTTGTACGCCAAGAGAGAGGTGACGATTATACTCTAGAGATGGTAGGCCATGGGCTACCAGTTGATCCTCCAGCAGTGTTAGATACGACGCCAGTCGTTATACCAGATGCAGGCATGGAGGCACAGTTTCGTGAAGGCTTCATGCGGTTTATGCAGACCTTCCAGGGAGCACCGCAGGCTGCCACATCTATGGACGAACTGACTCGTATATTCTAGCAGCAGCATCTGCTTACATTTTTAGGAGATGGCGGACCATAGGTTGCGGAGTCATGGTTGGATTCAATACAGAATATTTTCGAGCATCTTGAGATGCCTCCAGGGCGGAGGGTCAAGCTCGCGACCTATATGCTGCGTGATTCCTCCAAGAGGTGGTGGGATGTTACCACCCAGTCTGAGCATCACTGCGACATGGCGTGGGGATATTTTCAGATTGCTTTCTATGAATTCTTCTTCCCAAAGATTCTAAGGGCAGATCGAGCTCAAGAGTTCATGAATCTATAGAAAAGCACTATGTTAGTGATGTATTATTCTGCTCGCTTTACTGAGCTTCAGTGTTTTGCACCCGTTCTGGTGGGTGATGAGACGTTGCGGGCCAGACACTTTGAGGATGGTCTTCGATATGACATCTGAGCACTGGTGAGTGTTTTCAGGTTTCCGACTATACATGCTATTATAAACCAGGCATTGATTACTGAGAGGAACCTGTGGGAAGATAATGGTGTGGGTCAGGGCAGTTCGACACTAGTTACTGGTACTATTTCTATCGGTAAGAGGAACAGACAGATGGAGTTCTATCACGGTGGCAGTACCAGCCAGAGGAATGCTTTGGGTGGCCTGATCATTTGTTACCAATTTGGTAGAGAGGGGCATAAGAGACCGTAGTGTCCACGTGACTCAGTGGAGTGTCGAGCTTGCGGCAAGATAGGTCATCTCCAGCATTATTGCAGGGCGATTCTACCAGTGGCTAGTGAGAGGGGTTCTGTGTAGACTCCACGTGCGGGAGTAGGACCAGCAGCTTCTTACCAGTCAGGAAACTGGAATACGTCATGGCGTGCAGGCTGAGATGGTGGTCGTGGCCATGGTAGCCAGACACCAGGATCTCATAGGCAGTAGGGCGGGACAGCTCAGGGTAGCCAGGCTGTGTCACAAGGTTGTGGCACTGGGCAAGCATATGCAGTGCAACAGACCCAATAGGAGCAGGATCCCAGACCTTCTACTGTCAGAGGTACTATTCTAGTAGCTTCTGTTTTATCTTCAGTACTTTTCTATATGGGTGCTACACATAGTTTTATATCTGTTCATGTTGTGGAGAGCCTTGGGCTCTGTATTTCTTCTTCTACTTATGTTATGACGCTAGAAATTCCATTGGGGACTAGAACGGCTAGTGTGAGTCAGTGTAAGGAGTGCCCCCTTGAGGTTGGTGGGTGTCACTTTCTGTGGGACCTCTATGTCTTAGAGATGACGAGCTATGATGTCATTCTCAGAATGGACTGGTTGGTACCCTTCCGAGCCTTTGTGGATTTCTATCGTCGTTGGGTGAATTTCACGTCACCAGAGAGTGAAGAGTTCCTATACAAGGGCGAGTGGGATGTCCAGGTGAGCCGAGCTGGACCTGAGCATCGTGGGAAAGGTGGTGTGACAACCCAGATTGAGAGTTTATATCTGTATGATCAAGGGATTTTTCAGAAGTATTTCCCTCCAGTGGTTGATCATTTTAGGGATATCTTCCCGGACAACTTTTTGGGTCTACCTTTAAAGTGAGAGGTGGATTTCTTTATTGAGCTTGTTCTAGGAGATGCACTGGTGTCCATTCCTCCTTATAGGATGGATACACCAAAGTTGCAGGAGCACAAGAGACAATGAGAGGAGTTACAGTAAAAAGGTTTCATCCGACCCAGCACTTCTCCTTAGGGTTCTCCGGTCCTTTTTGCAAAGAAGGCAGATAGTACCCTTATACTCTGTGTGGATTATCAGATGCTGAACCAGTTGACGGTCAAGAACTGATATCCCTTGCCGAGGATTGATGATATTTTCGATCAACTTCTAGGAGCACGAGTGTTCTTGAATATTGACTTGAGATCCGGATATCATCAGTTACGTGTTAGACCATCTGATATACCTCTCACAGACTTCAGGAGTAGGTATGGTCTATACGAGTACTTGGTTATTCCGTTTGGACTTACGAATGCGCCAGCAGTTTTCATGGCTCTGATGAATCATGTGTTCCATCCTTATCTGGATTCTTTTGTGGTAGTCTTTGTGGATGATATCTTGGTGTACTCTCACACTCGACACGACCATGTCACCCATCTTGAGATCATTTTGAGTACACTGAGAGAGCATTGTCTATATGCTAAAATCTCAAAGTGCCACTTTTGGATGGACCAGATACACTTCCTGGGTCATATCATCTTAGAGGAAGGAGTTTCCGTGGACCCAGAGAAAGTGAGAGCAGTATTTTCCTAGGAGAATCCTAATAACGTGTTTGAAATATGGAGTTTATTGGGGCTGGCTAGTTACTACAGGTGCTTCATCTAGGACTTCTCCCACTTAGCAGTGTCTTTGACAGGTTTGACTAAGAAGGGTGTGAAGTTCGTTTGGTCAGAATCTTGCGAGACAAACTTTCAAGAGATGAAGGGAAATTTGACATCAGCACCAATCCTGATACTCCCAAAGCATGGGAAGAGCTATACAGTTTACTGTGATGCATCAGGTATTGGGCCGGAAGCTGTGTTGATGTAGGGAGATCGAGTTGTTGCGTACGGGTCTCGGTAGTTGAGGCCACATGAGAGGAATTACCTGACGCATGATCTCGAGTTGGATGCAGTTGTTCATGCATTGCACTGTTGGAGACATTATCTCTTGTGAGAGCATTTTTTGGTTTTCACTGACCACAAGAGTCTCAAATATATCTTTAATTAGTGTGAATTGAATCTGAGGCAGCGGAGGTGGGTTGAGTACCTACAGTCCTTCGATTTTGAACTTTCCTATACACCTGGTAAGGGTAATGCAGTTGTTGATGCACTGAGTGGGAAGACTCAGATACAGGCAGTTCATGAAGCCAGTGGTGAGTGGCAGCTTATGGCTTGGTTCTCTTAGATGCATATGGAGGTGCACGACAGTCAGAGGCAGACCTATCTTTATTCCTTAGTTGTGACTTCTACCCTCTTGGATAGAGTGAGGATGAGACAACTATCGGATTTAGAAGTCCTAGTTCTACGGGTGTCGGTGACAAGAGAGGACCCTCCTCCTGGTTGGGTGATAGGTAATGATGAGGTATTGTGTTTCCATGGATGAGTATGGGTTCCAGGGGACATACACGAGGAGTTGATGCAAGAGTTTCATGATTCATCTTGGGCAGTGCATCCTGAGGTTACCAAGATGTACCGTGACTTGAGACGTCAGTATTGGTGGCCGAGTATGAAAAGAGAAGTAGCTAGTTTTGTTACTAGATGTTCCACCTGTCAGCAGGTGAAGGCAGAGCATCAGAGGCCAGCCGGACTGTTACAGCAGTTACCCATTCTAGAGTGGAAATGGGATGATGTCACGATGGATTTCGTGACTGGGTTTCCAAGGTCACCTCAAGGCAATGATGTCGTGTGGGTTGTGGTGGATAGATTCACGAAGGTGGCTCACTTTTTGCCGATCAAGGAGACCTTTGGTGTTGACGAGCTCGGAAAGCTGTATATCTGAAAGGTTGTACGTCTTCATGGGGTTCCTCATTCTATCATTTCAGATAGGGATGCCCGCTTTATGTCTTGTTTCTGGTAGAGTTTTCAGAGGGAACTGGGTACACAGGTGCTTCTAAGCATAGCTTACCACCCTCAGACCGATGGCCAGTCAGAGCGTACGATACAGGTGCTAGAGGACATGCTGCATGCATGCGTCCTAGACTTTGGGGGATCTTGGGAGAATCACATACCCCTGGTCAAGTTTCCCTATAATAACATTTTTCAGGCAACTATAGAAATGACATCTTACGAGGCTTTATATGGTAGGCCATGCCGATCACCCCTATGCTGGTTGGAGACAGGTGAGATAGCTTTACTCAGACCACATCTCGTGTAGGATACATCAGAGCAGGTCCAGTTGATACAGAAGTGGATGGCTATTGCACAGTCTCATTATAAATCTTACACTGATCGCCGCAGACGACCCTTGGAGTTCGTGGTCAGGGATCAGGTGTTTTTGCGTGTCTCACCAAGGTTGGGACATAGGATAATCAGGAGACAGGGTAAACTTTCACCGAGGTGTGTGGGGCTATTTGATATTCTGTAGAGAGTCGGGTCAGTTGCCTATCAGTTGCAGTTACCGCAGAGGTACTGGGCCATGCATGATGTCTTCCATGTATCTTAGTTGCGCCGTTATCACTCAGACTCGTCTCACGTATTTCATCCCGAGGAGGTTGAGCTTCATTTTGATGCATCCTTTGAGGATCATCTAATTCGTATCGTTGATAGGAACATGAAGGTTCTTCGAGGCCGGTCAGTTCCTCTCGTACGGGTGTTATGGTAGCATGGATGAGTGCAGGACAAAACCTGGGAGTGGGAGACCGACGTACATGATCAGTGGCCAGAGTTGTTCATAGCTTTATCTTCGCCACCCTTGGAAGGCCAATTCGGGGACGAATCGCTTTAAGGGGGGAAGTTTGTAAGAACCCAGTTCTTAATCTTGAGGTATGGGTTTCTTCTTCTCCCTTTTCCTTAAGTGTTCTTGAGAAAATAAGGAAAATGGGAGAAAATCCTAAATTTTGTGACTACACGCCATGTACTTTTCCACACGGCATGTACTTTGGCCGTGTGGAAGGAGTACACAAGGCGTGTAGGTCGGTCGACGATGATGGGTGTAAAAACCGACTACACACCGTATAGGGGGTAATTACCCACCGTTTAGTCAGTCGGTAGGAAAATAGTAAGGTGGTGGCCAGCTGAGCGACAGTACACACCGTGTACTCAGGTATTACATGTTGTCTACTCATGTCGACAGATGAACAGTGCCACACTGGCGAGAAGCCGCCGAAGGAACAGTTAAAAAAATGAAAACTACACGCTGTGTACCCAATAGTACACACCGTGTAGTCTGTTTTTTCGCTTAAAATGGGCAGTATCCTCCCTTGTTCACAGGGAAGGCTTATAACTGGAGGAGAACTTGGGAGGGATGGATGGAGATTTGGAGATCACCCGATCGAGCACCGGGAATCTGATTCCACTTCCGTCAATCTCGTTGGAACCGTACGGGTAAGCCCTCCCCTCTCCTTGAACTGTTCTTAAAAATTATTCCTCTAAGGGAAGTTATTTGAGTTTGAACGAGATTTTTTTTACCTCAGATCTAAGTCGTTCTTGGGCATTTTGAGGAGCATCGTTCACGTATATCGATCAGGGTCGATCGAGGTTGGTGGTCTGGTGTTTAAATTCCAACTGATGTGTGTTTTTGTGTACCATTGTGCTACGAACCCACGTTGGGGTGTCGTATGGCTGAGGACTTGGATTTTTAAATACCTAGAATTGAATAGGTAATTTAATTTAAGTGTAAAACTGTTGTTTGGGATCACTGCTTGGATCCAGGACCACCTGTGGGTGCGTTCCTCTGTTTATCCGTTTGGCCCGGATACCCGGGGGTATGCCATGTTTAAATTGGGAATTACTTTTGCCTTGAAATGAATTGTATATATAACTTCTTGTCATTATTTGGGCTTGTCCCGGTATATTAGCCTGAGGGCGTGATTATATTAGCCTGGGAGCGTGGTTATATTAGCCTAAGGGCGTGGTTATATTAGCCTGAGGGTGTGGTTATATTAGCCTGAGGGCATAGTTATGAGGAACTCTGAATGTTACTAAATTGAACTTGAATGTTATTAAATGGAACTACTAAATGAATATTTAAATGGAAATGAAACTGGTAATGATAGTTACTTATGAGTGCTTACTAGTTTACTACTTTTATTGCACACTGTTGTTGCACATTTTTCACTGACAGTTGGGCACGGGCCTTTGATGGGTGCCTACTGGGATTTATTTCTCACACCCTGTTTGGGTCATGTTTTCAGCCCAAATAGACTATATTGTTGCAGGTGTGGATAAGGGCAAGAGTCTCTATACCGGTACTTGAGTGTTGCTGAGGTGTATGGGAGCATGGGACCGAGCTCAGGCTCGTAATGTTGTCGGCTGTTCTGTTTTGTTCTGTTGTACCTGTACTTTCCATTGTATTGTATTGTACTACTATGTAACATGTTCTAGCTGTTTTCATAGAATGGTGACATGTTGCATCTTGATATATATATGAATGCCGGTTCTATTTACTTCAGTTGTCCATTTCAGTTGTATATTGTTTACTGCTTCCGTTGTTGTATGTTATTTATCCTTTCCGCTGCACTACACTTTGACAAATGAGGGCATAGTTTCCCCACTATCAGACCTGGTCCCTCGCTTCTAGTTGGCAGTCTCTGGTGTTTGGGGAAATGCGCTTGAGGTCATGTGACCAACCGGGTTCGGGGCACCCATTGAGTGGCACCCGGATCCGGGACATTACAAACTCGTTCAAGGGTATTGGTGGAATTTGCACATAATACTCAAGGACTTTAAACAGAAAGACACAAACCACCTACCTTGGGTTTAGGAGATCAATATACTTGAACCATGAGGCTTGAATCGTCTTAGAACGCCATAGATCTAAGAAAATGCACAAAATGATCAACCCACAGTAACTCACGAAGAGGAGAAATTTGTCACGACCCGTCCTCGGGGCCCGTGCCGTGACTACCCCAAGCCCGCCTTCCATAGGCCAGGGGCTGGTGACTAGCACCAAAGGCGTAAATCCCAATAAAAGGGAAGGCATTGCCTTTATATAAGAAAACAAACACCACAGAGTACGCAAACTGAAATAAACACTAAGTAAACAGAGTACAAAAGTAAGTGTTGAAAAGTAAATGGGCCAGAATACAAACCCAACTGAAAGTACAGTACAACTGAAAAGAAAGAATAGTGTCAATAAAGTAAATCAGCAACCACCAAGTCATCCTCCGGAATTCCCACTTGAAGGGTGGGTACAGATAGTTTCGTCGACTCCTCGGGTCCGTCCGTCCGCTCCGTGTACGTCCCACCTGATAGTCCACCTCCGGGTACCGTCCCGCTCCACAAGCCTCAACAACGATCAGCGATTTCCATCGTCTGCATCCAACACAACGTAGTGCGGGCATAGCCCGTGCAGGGCTGAGTATACAATACTCAGTAGGGACCCCGAGACCCCCGAAGGTCTCCCAGAATCCACAAAGGATAAACCACAAGGAAAGATATAAACACAAAGTATCAACCAACTCTACTTAGGTACATGCCCATACATATACCTAAGTCATCAATTCCAGTTCGTCTCCAACTCACGAGCCCAAGTACAATCCATTCCACACAGGAAAGCACAACCCAATCCACACAGGAAAGCAAGACAATCATATCGATGATAATTATTGAAAATCAAGACTCATCTCACACAGGTATACTACTCACGAAGAGGGGTGGAGATGATAGATATAGCCTCTGAATCATCTCCCCTGCCGAAGCCACGTAGGATCCAAGTATATAAGTCATCGCTGTCGAACCCACGTAGGATCCAAGTACAGTAGTCATCACTGTCAAACCCACGGAGGATCCAAGTACAGTCGTCCTCGCTGCCGAACCCACTTAGGATCCAAGTAAAGTCATCATCACTGTCGAACACACGTAGGATCCAAGTACAATCGTCATCGTCATCGCAGTCGCAGCCAGCTCTAGGGTTCCCGCACACAACATACTCAATTCTGGGAGGGTCCGCTCCTCGAGTCAAAGGGGTGGATAAATCAACTGTCACGAAGACCAGAGATGATGTATCCCAACGTTTCATCCCACGTCATAGGGGAAAACCAAGAAAAACGTGCCCGAGTCACGGAGAACAAGAAGACCAAGCCATTTTTCAAAAGTACAGCGTGTAGGTAAGCGATACACGCCATGTCATCAGACACCGGGTACTGCTCGTGTGATACGACCTGTGCCTCAGGGCTGGTCATGTAGATAAGTAAATACACGGCGTGTACTATGGTTACACGCCATGTCCAAACCTCTAGGGTCTGTTCCACGTGCGTTGTCCATGTCTGGCTGTGTGGTGGAGTACATGCCCATGTACTCCACCCCGTGTCTATGTATTTCCAGAATACACACCGTGCCACTTGGCCGTATGGTTCTTCCCGTGTCTGTGTACCACCCAGATTACATGCCGAGCCTCGCGAAGCTGCTTCTGCCATGGTGGTGGTAGTACACGCTATGCCTCATGGCCGTGTGGTTCTGCATGTGTCCGTGTATCTCTCGGATTACACGCTGAGCCTCGCGAAGCCGCTTCTGCCTTTCATTTAAGATATTACACGTCGTGCCATTGTGGCCGCGTATTTCTGTCCATGCCCGTGTATTTCCCTTGAATACACGTCATGTCCATCGAAGTCTCCTCTGTCAAACTGTGTGGGCAGTACACGCCGTGTGACCGGTGTCACGCGTCATGTGTCACTTCTTCTGATGTCCGTTACTTCTGCCGCTGAACTCTTGTACTACACGGTGTGTTCTTTGGAAGTACACGCCGTGTATTCTGGAATTTTCCAGAAATGACGCCTCTGGATAGCACGCCTCCCGAGGCGTCCGTCCTTTGTTTCGATGATCCTTTTGCTACAAAACTCCCGTTCCTAGGTCGTCCCGATGTTCCGAGGCCGTTTCCGATGTTTTCGGGCCTCCGATCGGCTCTGAAAACTTTCCTTGATTCACCGCTCAAGAACGGTTGGAGAACAGCATACAATAAGAACAGCGGAGGAATCGGACCATTTTAGTTTGGTCTGGTTCCTTCCTCATTAGTTTGATAGCAAAAGGTTTAGAGAGAACCAATAACATGGAAGGGAAAACAATGTTTCTCATTCATAAACACACCCCTACCTCATAGGAAGTTCTCGGTTGTCAAGCGTCACGGATGATGGCGTTGTTCCCGTCGTCGTCGGTGTGCACCTAAGGAAACGCCATCTTCTCTTTTATCACGGAGAGAAGATGATGATTGTGCGATAGTTGCCGAGTCGTTTTTCATTGAAGATATGATGTTCTTCGCGGGAGGATGAAGTTCTTCAAAAGAAATAGAGCTCTCCCTTCCCCAATTTCCCACACAACAAAACCAACCCCCAAAATAAAATAAGCTCCTCCTATTTTATTAAAACATGTCATGGGTTCAAATTAAAAAATTCAAATACTTGATTCCATTAATTGAATAAGTGTGTGTTGGCATAATTTAATGAGGGGAAGGTGAGGAGAGGAGAAGTCACCCACTTAATGGGAGAGTTAAACATGTTAAGAAGAGTTACCAACTTTAAGAGGGGGTTAGAGGAGTTAAAGGAATGTAGAGGGGTGGGGATTGTGTGGGCCCCACCTCAAAAATATCCTAACATGGGTAGTTAGGGGCTTGTGGGTCCCACTCCAACTACCCCATGTAGGATATAACCATTAGATAAAGAAAATAAAATTGTACCACAATTTTATTTACTTCACATTTAATCCTCAATTTTTAACAACTCCTCCTGAGTAAACGCACCTTCGGGAAAGGTAATCTTATGCAATTATCGGCGTTGTGGTTTCATCGGTGCCCTCTGATTTTAATTCCGAGCACCGGTTCAAAAGATAGAAAAACCCACTCGTCCGTTCACTGAACGTACCCGAACTAAACTTTGGAAATTGATTACAGGCACACCGGGCCTCGGAATCAGGTTCCGTCAAAAACTGCGTACTCGTAAAATCCCAAAGAATTTAAGAAAAAAATTTCCTTGAAATTTACGAATATTTACATTACTCCCACCTCAGGGCTTTTTGTCCCTATAAAGCTACATCATAAACTAGGGGAACAAATGAGGGTACTGTGCACACATCTGAGCCTCCCACTCCTAAGTGTTCTCCTGGAGGTTCCCATGCTGTCACCTTATGCGCACAAGAGGAATCGAACATCCACGTAGGACCCACTCCTGTCGATCCTCGATCTCCACCGGGACCTCCGCAAATGTCACCCCGTCATCGATGTCCAGCTCCCCGTGATCAATGATATGTGTCGGGTCATGCACGTATCTCCTCAGCTGAGATGTGTGGAAGATGTCGTGCACCCGATGCAACTGAGGTGGAAAATCCAGGTGATATGCCACCTCGCCTATCCTGCTGAAAACCTGGAATGGTCCGATGAAGCGCGGAGATAACTTTCCACCCCGGCCAAATCTCCGTAATCCACTTCGAGGTGAGACCCGTAAGAAAACATGGTCACCATCATCGAACTCTAGTGGTCTCCGCCTCCTATCAGCATAGGAATTCTGTCAGCTCTGAGCAGTCCTCATCCACTCCTGGATGATTTGTACCTTCTCCGTCATGGCCTGGACCATCTCTGTTCCTACAAGTGATGACTCCCCAGGGTCTGTCCAGCACAGAGGTGATCTGCAAGGTCGGTCGTACAATGCCTTGTATGGTGCCATCCCGATGGTGGAGTGGTAGCTATTGTTGTACACAAACTCCACCAAAGGTAGGTGAACCTCACAGCTATGACCAAAGTCGAGGACACATGCACAGAGCATGTTCTCGAGAGTCTGAATGGTCCTCTCTGTCTGGCCATCCATCTGAGGGTGAAAGGCGGTGCTCAGGCGTAGCTGCATCCCAAATGCCTCCTACAACCCCTTCCAAAGTTGGGAAGTAAAGCGAGCATCTCGATCATAGACGATAGACGATGGCACACCATGAAGTCGTACGATCTCCTGAACGTAGAGGCGTCCCAAGCTCTCCACTGAGCCCTGCTCTCTGATGGGTAAGAAGTGGGCCAACTTGGTGAGTTGGTCTACGATCACCTAGATAGAGTCGTGTCCTCTGGAAGTACGTGGAAGCCTTGTCACAAAATCCATAGATATCACATCCCACTTCCACTTCGGGACCTCTAAGGGTTGTACCAAGCATGCTGGTACCTGGTGCTCCACCTTCACCTGCTGGCAGGTGAGGCATCGTGAAACGAACTCTGCCACAACCTTCTTCATACCTGACCACCAGTGCTGTTGTCTGAGATCCTAGTACATCTTTGCGACTCCAGGATGTACTGCCAAAGGGTAAATGTGAAACTCCCTTAGAACCTCCTCCTGTAATGAAACTGGTACCATGGTATATCCCCTGAAGAGGATGACGTGCTCTCCTCCTATAGAAAATCCATCAGGTGCTTGTCCTAAGGATATCTGTGCACATCGTATCTCATAGTCAACGTCCCCACGTTGTGCCTCTCTGACCCACTAAAGTAGTAGAGGAGTGATTGTGAGTGACTGTAGAAAGGTTTCTCCATCTCTATCCACAAAGGATATCTACAACGCGGCTAGCTGCTCTGTCGCCTCTCCAAGTAGTTGAATGTCTGACCTCCTGCTGAGAGCATCAGCTACTACGTTCCCCTTCCTAGGAGTATAGACTATCTCAAAGTCATAGTCCTGAAGGAACTCGAGCCATCGTTGCTGTCTCAAGTTCAGGTCCTTCTGTGAGAAGATATACCTGAGACTCTGGTGGTCAGAGTAGACTGTAAAGCACTCACCCATCAGATAGTGCCGCCACATCTTCAAGGTGAAGACCACTACTGCTAACTCCATGTCATGGGTAGCGTAGTTCTACTCATGTTGCCTCAGCTGTCATGATCCATAGGCGATCACTTCCCGATCCTGCATCAGAACACACCCGAGTCCGGACCATGATGCGTCGTAGTAAACTACGTACCCTACGCCCTCCTACGGTAGCCTCAAGATGGGTGCATTGGTCAATCTCTGTCTCAGCTCCTGGAAGCTCTGTTGACATCTATCTGACCACATGAAGGGTTTCCCCTTCTTTGTCAAAGCTGAAAGTGGTGCTGAAACTCTGGAGAAATCTGGTACAAATCTCTGATAGTATCTAGTCAGACCTTGGAAACTCCGCACCTCATTCATGCTCCTGGGTGGCTCCCAAGCTAGTACTGCCTCGATCTTCGCAGGATCCACTGCAACTCCCACCTCAGAGATGACGTGTCCCAATAAGTGGACCTCTCGAATCCAGAACTGACACTTCGAGAGCTTACCATAAAGCTGGTGCTCTCGGAGTGTGTCTAGTACAACCCGCAAGTGGTAGGCATGCTCCACCTCAATAGTCGAGTAAATAAATATGTCATCGATGAAGACTACGACAAATCGATCGAGGTAAGGCTGGAAGATCATATTCATGAGACTCATGAACACTGCTGAAGCATTGGTTACACCAAAAGGCATAACCAAGAACTCATAGTGGTCATACCGACACCTGAAGGTCGTCTTCTGCACATCCTTGTCTCGAACTCTGAGCTGATGATAGCCTGACCTGAGGTCTATCTTTGAGAACCAGCATGCTCCCTTGAGATGATCAAAGAGATCATCTATCCTTGAGAGTGGATAATTGTTCTTCACGGTCACCTGGTTCAGGAGATGGTAGTCGACACATAGTCGTAAGCTCTCATTCGCCTTCTTGGTGAACAAAATCGGGGAAGCCCAGGGTGAAACACTGGGTCAAATGAATCCCTTGCCCTGCAAGTCCTCCAGTTGTACCCGTAGCTCACGAAGCTCAGCGGGAGCCACCCGATATGCTGGAGTAGATATCAGGGTTGTCCCGGGGTACAGGTCAATATAGAAGTCTACCTATCTGCGAGGAGGTAGTCCTGGAACGTCGTTAGGAAAAACGTCTGCATACTGATCCACCACAACAGGAAAACTCGGACTCCGCACATCAACTGCTCCTAGGATGAGACTAGCCAACTGATGGGTGATCGGTTGTCCTCTCCTCTGCGTGAGTCCATCCTACGCTGCAAAGGCTCCCTTATCGCCGGTGAAGGTGAACCTACTCCCATCGGTGTGGACACACCACACCTTGCGCCTAATACAGTCGATCTGAGCGTGCACTGTAGATAACCAATCCATGACCAAGATAACGTCGTAAGGCCTCGACGCCGCTACGAGAAGATCCCAGCCGAAGCTCTCGCCTCCTAGAGTAAGCTCACACTGCCGGCACCAGTGCGTAATCATCGAGTCTGCTCCCGTTGGAGTCTCTAGCCGTAAGGATCGAGCCAACGGCTCCGTCAGAATCTCCGAGATCCGAACAAGGGCAGCGACAATAAAATAATGACTCGCTCTTGTGTCTATAAGAACTGCAGCAAGGGTGGAGTAGACACAGATAGTACCTCGAATCATCTCAGGTGCGTCGTGGTCATAGGCCTCCACTGCCTGAAGCTGAGCCTGCCTCTGTCCGCTAGCTCCCTATGGTCGGGGTGGACCTCCTGGTGGTGGTGGTGGTGGTGGTGGTGGTGGTGGTAGAGCCTCAAAGCGTCGCCCACCACCCGCTGCTCGTCCAGCTCCTCTGCCTCGTCCGCCTGCTCCCTGCGGACCGCCATGGTCGAACCTCTGCCTCTGTCTGGGTGGTCCCTCAACCGTCTGGTGCTCCTCTGCATGGCGGGTCGGGCAGTCACGAGCCATGTGGCCCTGCCCGCTGCATGCGTAGCACTGTTTGCCTCTCGTATGGCTGGCTCTGCTGCATGTGCCCCACACATCCGAACCAGTATCCTAAGGTCACCCACCTGATGGCCTGGTCCTCTTGGACCTCTGCGACATCTGTCTACTTCCGGATGCAGAAGACTCCGCCATGTGTCACCCTACGGTAGGCCTCACTGCTGGAGTAGGCTCAGCAAGGAAACTCTCTACAAGTAAGGCTCTCTCCAGTACTCCTGCCTGCGTCGGAATACTGAGGGAGATCGTTGAAGCCCTGATCTCATGCCTCAGTCCCTGCTCGAAGATCCGGGCCCGGAAGAATGGGTCTCATACGATGTCCGTGGAGTAGCGCGAGAGGTCAGTAAATCTCGCTAAGTACTGGGCTACTGTCATGCTGCCCTGCCGCAACTGTAGCAACTCCTAAATGCGCATCGCACGGAGGGTGGCTAGAATGAACTCCGAGTGGAAGAGGCTCTCGAAGTTAATCCAAAGAAGAGATGCCTCGTTGTGAACCTGGAGCATCAGGCTCCACCATCTACCTGCTGCCACGTGCAGGAGACTCGCCGCAAGGATCACCATGAGGTCAGCTAGTGTCCCTACTAATCTGAAGACTCGAACAACAGCGTCCTCGGCTGCCTGAGGGTCCATCTCCCCGTGGAACCTGGGCGGCTTCTGACGCTGAAACTCATGCAGTACACTCAGGCAACGTGCACTCTCATCTACTGGGGCTGGTGGCATCAGTGGCTCGGCGAGTAAAGGTACCGTCGGTGCCTCCCCTGTAATGGGGCCCTGCACCGAGGCCTCGTCGCTCGGTGGGCTTCCATCTCGCACAAAGCTCGGAACCCTAGCTAGATGTCGTCGTGGGGTCATCCTAAAAATAAACGGGTGTGCCATGGTCAATACAGTATACCTAGTGAGCTGAAACAAAGTAATCACAAAGAAAACTTTTAAAACACACATGCCATCAATGTTTTCGTGCATTGAGTCGGAAATCAGAAGTCAGGGTCCTGGTGTATGGATACGTCGGCCGCCACACCAACATTGGACTCCCTGGACTGATAACCACACTCAATACCCTTAACACTATTGCTTCACGTAGAAGAAATTATCAGAGTCCTGAGTTCTGCGGTAGAACTGACTCCTCTAATACCAATTTGTCACGACCCGTCCTCGGGGCCCATGCTGTGACTACCCCAAGCCCGCCTTCCATAGGCCAGAGGCTGGCGACTAGCACCAAAGGCATAAATCTTGATAAAAGGGAAGGTATTGCCTTTATATAAGAAAACAAACACCACAGAGTACGCAAGATGAAGTAAACACTAAGTAAACTGAGTACAAAAGTAAGTGCTGAAAAGTAAATGGGTCAGAATACAAACCCAACTGAAAGTACAGTACAACTGAAAAGAAAGAACAGCAGCAGTAAAGTAAATCAGCAACCACCAAGTCATCCTCTAGAATTCTCACCTGAAGGGTGGGTACAGATAGTCTCGTCGACTCCTCGGGTCCGTCCGTCTACTCTGTGTACGTCCCGCCTGATAGTCCACCTCCGGGTATCATCCCGCTCCACAAGCCTCAACAACGATCAGCGTTGTCCGTCGTCTGCATCCAACACAACGTAGTGCGGGCATAGCCCGTGCAGGGGTGAGTATACAATACTCAGTAGGGACCCCAAGACCCCCGAAGGTCTCCCAGAATCCACAAAGGATAAACCACAAGGAAAGATACAAACACAAAGTATCAACCAACTCTACTTAGGTATATGCCCATACATATACCTAAGTCATCAATTCCAGTTCGGATCCAACTCACGAGCCCAAGTACAACCTAGTCCATACAGGAAAGCACGACCCAATCCACATAGGAAAGCAAGACAATCATATTGATGATAATGACTGAAAATCAAGACTCAGCTCACACAGGTATACTACTCACGAAGAGGGGTGGAGATGATAGATGTAGCCTTTGAATCATCTCCCCTGTCGAACCAACGTAGGATCCAAGTATAGAAGTCGTCGCTGCCGGACCCACGTAGGATCCAAGTACAGTCATCATCGCTGCTGAACCCACGGAGGATCCAAGTATAGTCGTCCTCACTGCCGAACCCACGTAGGATCCAAGTACAGTCGTCCTCGCTGCCGAACACACGTAGGATCCAAGTACATTCGTCGTAGTCGCAGCCAGCTCTAGGGTTCCCGCACACAACATACTCAATTCTGGGAGGGTCCGCTCCTCGAGTCAAAGGGGTGGATAAATCAACCGTTACGAAGACCAGAGATGATGTATCCCAACGTTTCGTCCCACGTCATAGGGGAAAACCAAGCAAAACATGCCCGAGTCACGGAGAACAAGACGACCAAGCCATTTTCCAAAAGTACACAGCGTGTAGGTAAGCGATACACGCCGTGTCATCAGACACCGGGTACTGCCCGTGTGATACGGCCCGTGCCGCAGGGCTGGTCGTGTAGATAAGTAAATACACGACGTGTACTATGGTTACACGCCGTGTCCAAACCTCTAGGGTCGGTTCCATGTGTGTTGGCCATGTCTGGCTGTGTGGTGGAGTACATGCCCATGTACTCCACCCCGTGTCCGTGTATTTCCGGAATACACGCCGTGCCTCTTGGTCGTATGGTTCTGCCCGTGTTCGTGTACCACCCAGATTACACGCCGAGCCTCGCGAAGCCGCTTCTGCCATGGTGGTGGTGGTACACGTCGTGCCTCGTGGCCGTGTGGTTCTGCCTGTGTCCGTGTATCTCCCGGATTACACGCCGAGCCTCGCGAAGCTGCTTCTGCCTTTCATTGAAGATATTACACGTCGTGCCATTGTGGTCATGTATTTCTGTCTGTGTTCGTGTATTTCCCTTGAATACATGTCATGTCCATCGAAGTCTCCTCTGTCAAATTGTGTGGACAGTACACGCCGTGTGACCGGTGTCACACGTCGTGTGTCACTTCTTCTGATGTCCGTTACTTCTGCCGTTGAACGCTTGTACTACACGGCGTGTTCTTTGGAAGTACACGCCGTGTATTCTGGAATTTTCCAGAAACGACGCCTCTGGCCAGCACGCCTCCCGAGGCGTCCGTCCTTTGTTTCGATGATCCGTTTGCTACAAAACTCCCGTTCCTAGGTCGTCCCGATGTTCCGAGGCCATTTCCGATGTTTTCGGGCCTCCGATCGGCTCTGAAAACTTGCCTTGATTCACCGCTCAAGAACGGTTGGAGAACACCATACAACAAGAACGGCGGAGGAATCGGACCGTGTTAGTTTGGTCCGATTCCTTCCGCATTAGTTTGATAGAAAAAGGTTTAGAGAGAACCAATAACATGGAAGGGAAAACAACGTTGCTCATTCATAAACACACCCCTACCTCGTAGGAAGTTCGCGGTTGTCAAGCGTCGCGGATGATGGCGTCGTTCCCGTCGTCGTTGGTGTGCACCCGAGGAAACGTCGTCTTCTCTTTTATCACGGAGAGAAGATGATGATTGCGCGACAGTTGCCGAGTCGTTCTTCGTTGAAGAGATGATGTTCTTCGCGGGAGGATGAAGTTCTTCAAAAGAAACAGAGCTCTCCCTTCCCCAATTTCCCACACAACAAAACCAACCCCCAAAATAAAATAAGCTCTTATTTTATTAAAACATGTCATGGGTTCAAATTACAAAATTCAAATACTTGATTCCATTAATTGAATAAGTGTGTGTTGGCATAATTTAATGAGGGGAAGGTGAGGAGAGGAGAAGTCACCCACTTAATGGGAGAGTTAAACATGTTAAGAAGAGTTACCAACTTTAAGAGGGGGTTAGAGAGGTTAAAGGAATGTGGAGGGGTGGGGCTCATGTGAGCCCCACCTCACAAATATCCTAACATGGGTAGTTAGGGGCTTTTGGGTCCCACCCCAACTACCCCATGTAGTATATAACCATTAGATAAAGAAAATAAAATTGTACCACAATTTTATTTACTTCACATTTAATTCTCAATTTTTAAAAACTCCTCCCGAGCAAACGCACCTTCGGGAAATGTCATCTTATGCAATTACCGGCACTGTGGTTTCATCGGTGCCCTCAGATTTCAATTCCGAGCACCGGTTCAAAAGATAGAAAAACTCGTTTGTCCGTTCACTGAACGTACCCGAGCTAAATTTCGGAAATTGATTCCGGGCACATCGGGCCTCGGAATCAGGTGCCGTCAGAAACTGCGTACTCGTAAAATCCCAAAGAATTTAAGAAAAAAATTTCCTTGAAATTTAGGGGTCTTTACAAAATTGGAAAATGATGCTCTAGGAGAAGAGAGGACTCACCGATGCGATTCCAACGCAACTGACAGAATTTGATTCGGAGGACGGACGGAGGCTCGGGGGTTCGTCGAAGATCTGCAGTCGTACGGTTTCTCTCGGACGAACGGGACCTAAAAGATGATGGTTCTGTCCGTTAGGCGCGACCCCGATGCGTTTAATGAAAAAAAAAAACAAAATACACGGTGTGTACTTTTGGAGTACACGACATGTACTTACTGTTTCCGTACTCCACTTTAGGCGGCCTCCACGTCACCCCACACGACCGTGTGTGTGGCCATGACACGACCACCACACGGCCTCCTGCATCAAAGTACACGACATGTACTCATAAAGTACACGTCGTGTACTTGAAAAATTTCCAGAAACTCATCTTTTCTCAAAAACTTCAGAAAAAGGAAAAACATACCTGAACAGAATGTCCGAGTTCTTACAATCGTTATTATCATAAAACATCTACATAAAGAATAAAGATGTTAATATTGAATCATATTACGTGTAATACATATGAATCATCCAAAGATGTTTTTCTATATTAAAATACTATAAGAGATCATTGAAACATTTTTTTGTGGAAAATACCCTTTCTATTTAATATCATTATTTAGAATATAAAAAGTATCCAAAATAATTAGGAAAATATATTCCTTGAAAAGAATCATAGAAAAATGTAAATAAAAACTCAAATTAATGAGAATTCATGATAATGGGTAAATTCATTCGTGCAGTGTGCGGTAAAAAAATTACTTTCACATTTCCTATAAAAATAGTCTACCTTGTTCGGAAATTGAAAATAATATTCATTTAATTTTTTTTTATAGAAAATAATAAATGGGTATAAATGAAATTATTAAATCACATGCTAATAGTAAAAAAATTATTGGAAATATTTTAAATATATTAAGGATATGTTGTAAAAGAATCCCGACTCAAGGGAGAAATAATCTTGGTTTTACCCTAAACAATTGAGTACTAAAATTGATGAAAATGAAGTAAAAACTATTAATTTATAGACTAGAACGAGGGATTCTGCGTAGGTTGAGTTGGTTGCTTTGGTTCTTCTTCCTTCGTCTCCCTCCTCTTGTCCAGGTGCGAAGAAGCCACAACTTCTGGTCGTTGGTTGCAATTCTGGATCTCTATCTCCTCCCGGGGTTAAGCCCTTTAAGGATGCGCTTATTGGCATGCCGAGTGTGGATTTCAGGTGGGTTTACCCCAGATCCCAGAGATTCAAATGGCACCCATATGAACTGGTAGGTTGGTTGGTGACCCATCGATAGATCTTTCGGATACTGAGATTAGTAATGTAGCGGACTTTCACAAGCTGAATTTGGTGTCTCGGTTTGGTCGGGAAAAGATGCCTCTTTCTTTCTTCAGATCTTTTGTGAATTATTGGGGTCTTCAGCAGTCCGCAGCTGTCTCGATCCTATCCAGATCTGAATTCTATATTCATTTGTATTCAATGCAGGACTTTGTCAAGACGGGGTCCAGGATGGATCATCGTTGCGGTTCATCGATATTCTCGCTCACCAGATGGTTTTGGGATTCCCACTTTTGGAGGGAATCGATCAAAGTTGTGGTTTGGGTGGGGCTTCCTGGTCCGCCGCTCCCTCTTCACAACCCCTCTATCCTAAAATCTCTTGGAAATGCCTTGGGTCACTTTCTATGCTCGGATGAGGATAGTTTAAATATACAGTCCCTGAAAAACCCCCGTATTCTCCCTACTAGAGTTTTGTTCAGTGCGGGGGATAGTTTTCCTAATGGAAACACGTTTTTTATCAGCATCTTCCCCCCTTATACGTGGAAATTCATGCTTCCCATAGCTCCCCAGAGCGTATCCTATTAATTTCCATGCTTACAGAGGGCGTGACTTTAGCGTCCAGACAAAAAATGAATTAGGTTTCCAAAAAAAATTCCATGTTTGAAGTAGAAGATGAACCAGAGAAGGACTGTGTTTCTTCGAGCATGAAGGGTAAAGGTTAATGAAAACTGGTATCTCCTTCAGTAGACAACAGATGCATTCATCAATCCAAATTGATTAAAGAAGCATGCAGTTTGGCTTTAAAGGAATCCTCCAGGTCGTTTGGTAAGGGTAGATACCTCTTAATCGCTTCCATAATCATTTGGAATGCTCATGGTCTGGGCACGCGGGTGAAATCTGCCTTCCTCTTCCATGAGTCGAGACATCATCATGCATCCTTAATCATGGTTTTAGAACCCAAGAAAGTTCTTGATCGTGCTGCTATGTTCGCCAGGAGGTTGGGTCTTATGTGGTTTCTCCATGCTGTCCCCTGTAATAATCACATTTGGATTTTTTGAGGAAAGACATATCTGTGGAGTACATCAGGTCATCCTTGCAGCAAATCACAGCCAGGAATACTAAAAGGAATAATGATTCTATTTTCTTTTAATTTGTATATGCGAAATGAAAGTCCCCCGAAAGATTAGAATTATGGAAAATGATATTAGTGTTTCAACCAGGCGGCTCCTCGTGGTTTATATGGGGCGACATTAATACAATCGCAGATGCTACTGAAAAGTGAGGATATCTTATTTACTCTAGCCAATCCATGAAGGATTTCACTGAATTCACGGACTCAAAATACCTTACTGCTATGGGCTTCTTAGGGAACAGGTATACTTGGTGCAACAACAGAGAAGGTAATGGGAGATTTTGGAGTTGGCTGGATAGATGTCTCACGAACATACAAGGGTTGGATTCTTTTGCATTGGCATCAGTGACGCACATCACCAGATCCATTTCAGATCAGACCCCACTGCTGGTTGAAATAAATAAGGGAAACATGGGCAATAAATATTTCCAGTATTCTAGCAATTTGCATCGTTTCGAGGATTTCTTTCTGATGGATAGGCAGTCTTGGGATCAACCTGAAAGGAGTACAGCTTGGGTTGAGATGGCCATTCAGCTGAAATGTTTGAAATAGGATGCACAAACTTGCATGGATAGAAAAAGATATGGGGATCTAAATCTAGAAAAGCATAGTGAGGACATCCAAAGGATGGAGGAGAGGATGCAAGTTGGATGGGATGGGGATCTTTTCATATTTCTTTCTGATAAATAGAATTTCCTGGCGGAAAATCTTCTGGAGATTGAGAGAGTTTACTGGGACAAATCACGTGCCATGTGGCTCGGAGAGGGGGATCTAAACATTTCTTATTTTCAGGCATGCCTGAAGGAGATGAATTTAATTTAGAAAATCAATATTCATATATAAGATGGGTCCTTCTCCTCAGATGTTGAAGCGGTGTGGAAGTTAGCTTTAGATCACTTTGAGGAACTCCTTACTGGCCAAAGAAGATGTATGGGTGATGGTTCTATTGTGTTCCCAGGTTGATGGAAGACCGTGACAATGAGGTGTTGGTTGCCCCTCCGGGGGAATAGGAAGTTTAAAACAGGGTGTTTAGCATGAATCATGATGGTGCACTAGGTCTGGATGGATTCCCTATTGCATTTTATGTGGCTTCTTGGGACTTTGTTAAGACACAGGTATTGGAGGCAATTCATGATTTTTAAGGGTGGAGCTCTCCCAAGAACGTTATGTGCTTTAGGGGTGGTTTTGATCCAGAATGTGAAGGCACCTACCTCTTTGAATCACTATAGGAATGTTTTCTTATGAAACTTTAGCTACAAAAATTTGGCCAATTTTATAAATAGGAGGATCAGTAGTTTTATCCCAAGAATTATATCGAAGGAACAACATGGTTTTATGAAAGTAAGGAACATTCAGGGGGCCATTGGAATTGTAAAAGAGCTGGTGGAGGACCAGAACAAAAGGACCATTGGTTCAAATGTTATGATTGAGGTGGATTTGAATAAATCTTATGAAATATTAGAATGGTCATTTAATTTAAGGACCATGTGGAGGTTTGGCTACAATGAATGGTTTTTTTATTTATGTTTTAGATGTTATGCCTCTCCGTGGATCACTATGTACCTCATGGGAAGAGGCTTTGGATTCTTCAAATTGGTTCGTGGGATGAGACACGAAGATTTATTGTCTTCTAGCGTTTTTATTTTGGCTCAAGAATCTCTCACTAGAAAAAACAAAAGGGGTATCGAGACCAAGAAAATCAATCCTTTTTCAAATAGGCTGGATGTAGTATGATATCACACTTAATGTATGCTGATGATATGATATTCTTTATCAATGGAATGAAAAATTCAGTGATCGCGATCAACAAAATAATGGAAACTTATGGTAATTTAAGTGGGTAAAGTGTCAATCAGAGGAAGAGAAGCTTGTTTATCTCTATCAAATGCTCAAGATGAAGAGGCATCATCCTTTAGGAGAAACTTAGCATGGAAAGATGAAACCTTCATATGGAGTACCTCAGAGATCTAATTTCCAATAGAAGGATAAAAAATGTTCTCTTTGAGGGTATAATCAATCAGATCTTTGGGAGAATTTGCAACTGGAAGAATAAATTGTTATTGTTTGGTGAGAGAATCACTGTTGTTAATAGTACCCTTTCCTCTTTCCCAATGCATATCCGCTCTATCATCAAACCACTGAAGGGGAACATAGAAAGGATGGAGAAGATTATGAAATTCTTTTTATGGGTTGTGTATCAGGTCAGTAAGGGCCACGTAGGGCAAAATTGCATGGGATATTCTTGCAGGGAGTTATTTATGGGATAAATTTATGAGAAACCGATATGCTGAAAGATGGGAATCCTGGTCAGATCATCCTAGGAAGCTGGTCAGCATTGCTCGCTGCATGGTTGAGCATATGGAGGTATTGAATGATAAATCACGATGGGTTTTGGCCGTGGAGACATAAAGTTCTGAAAATCAAACTGGTTTAGTGAAGATCTTTTTTTCCTGGGCTGTCCAGGCCCAAATCTTTTATTCATAGAAGCCACCAAGTACCCATCCTCTCATAAATTCCATTCGTAGTAAAGATAAAAAAAGTGTTTGTGATATTATTTTCCTTAATGAAGAGCCAGAGTGTTGCATGTTCACGGATTCTGCTTTAGGATTTTTTAAAATTAAGTATTTCAGGAAAGCGATGCATTTAGAAATGGATCGGACTGTTGGGAAACATTATTGTGTTGTAAAAAAATTCCAAGCAAGCTGAATTTTCAGGTCTGGAGAATGAGGAACAAGGACGTCCCGACTAATGAGAACATTCAGAAGAATGGTATCATTTTGGCTTCCAGATGTCATTGATGTGTTGTGCCCCAATAAGAATCCCCAAACCATTTATGTTTCAGGAGTGATTGGGAAAAGGAGATATGTATATTCTTAGGTCCTAATCTAAATATCAACACAGTTGGTGACTCAATGTATGAAGGTATCTTCGATTGGTTCCATGTTAAAGACCTACAACGGGCAAAGGTGAAGGCTCGGGCAACCATTTTTTTTGTTGTTTGATGGATTCTCTATGAAGCTCGGAATAATGCTAGGGAAGGCGTTAATGAATCCCGCGTCTCCCTCCCGGTTTGTGTTAAAGTTCTCATGGTAGAGCTCAGCGCAGCCATTCCAGGCGGTCTTTCATAACCATTCATATATAGTGGTGATAAAAAATTAATTACATCACTTCATGTAAGTGATTGTTCGTAAGTGATGAGCAATGTTTTCTGCTTTTCGATGGTTGAAAGGAAATAATGGTAAATAATAAATAAACATATTTGAATCATTATAGTATGATAATATATATATATATATATATATACACACACACATGAAATATGGTGATGGTAAAGAACCTGACTCCAGTAGCTCGAAGCCAGTGATTATTTTATTACATTGGTACCAGATAAACACAATCACATCCCAATAGAAAAAATAATTTAGTACCCTTGGTAAAATGGATATATACTTGTTTCCAATATTAAATTTTAAATATAAAAAACACCACATTAGAATACATTCTTACATCCTTTATATATTTCACAATATTCCTCTCCATATCTTGCGGAAAGGGAAAAAAAGAGAGGATGAGATTAGAAACTCTGTAAGTGTTGTGTATAATGGAATATAGTCTGAGTAAATAAGGAATAATCAATATGAAAAGGTAAATAATTGGACGAACATGACATTTAATCAATAACTTGAGAATGAAGAAGAATATGGTATGAATTATTGATCAAATACTTCCATTTAAATAATCTATTGAGCTAAAATCGTACCTATGGGTATCATAACTATTCAAAAAATCTCATGGACATTAATAAAATTATTTTATAAGGATTGAATTCATTGTTATGATCATCTTAAACATACCATCGAGGCATTGTGATATGACATCTAAAAAAAGTCAAGGCCTTATGCCAATACATTTACATAAATGGGTAACTCTTGCCAAAAACCTTTCTATTTTTGTATCATGAGACCCATCGATGTATCAAGGGACTATGTAATTCTAAGCCCCACCAATCACATTATAATTCCAATGCATTCACCATATGAATAAACAATACAAATTGATCATCATTCCTTAAAAAATCAACTAATATTTGTATCGAAAGAACTACCTTACAGAATGACTATACTTCCCACAATAAAATTAATCATAAACCATCCATAAAGATATGGTGGACGATATCTTTAGATTATATCCTAGTAAATAAAATTATTCAGTAAAAGATGATTAAATACATTAAAATAGATTAAAAATTTCACTATATAATTTCTTGGGGAAAATAACAATTTTTTATTTTAAATTACTTATTTCAAATATAAATTTTTTCCAAATCTTAAGAAAAACATTTTCTTTTAAAATAACTTTGTAAAACTATAAAGTAATATTTAAATTATGGAGCGGTCATGATGGCGGGAAATTCTGTTCATTCCATATAAGATAAGAAAAACACTCCATTCACACTTTTGGACGAACAACCAAAATAACTTCAATCATAAAATGACAGGAATATTACTTTTAAACCATTTTTCTAAATTCAAGTTTTTTAAAAAAGGACTTTAATAAATCTTTAGATAATAGTAAAAAATTCTTATTGACATTCTAAGGAAAATATGGACAATGAAGAAAAATATTTCAGATATAGTAAAAGATGTTTGGTTTCTGTCAAAAACATTATTTTGATATGATTGGGTTTAATATAGAAATGTAAAATAATTCCCCCAACAGATACATAATCACAGTCATTCCCGAATAATGAGATTATGAAATAAATTCTTACCACATGGTAACTTTTGAATCATAACCCAAATTAATGGTGTAAGATCAAATGAACCTTTAAATACCATGTGTATATATTTACTCAAGATATAACATATCAAAGAGGTAGTATATACACCACATGAAAGAAGAAAGTGTTGAATATGAAATATTTCTCATGGAAACAAAAGTGAGATGAGAAAGCCTTACCTCATTTATGAATTCATTCATGTGTCCTAATCTACTATGTAATAAGTATAAATTTATTATAAATTTATTCTATAAACCCAATAAAATATATCACACCGTATAAGATTTTATTATAACACTTTATTACACATTCATTAACAACACTATCAGAATCACTATTTCAGGTGATTACTACTTCGTTCTTTATATATGTTTTGGTTTGGTAGTTTTTTTCCATGGATTTTTATCAAGTATACATCGTATATATAATATTATTAATGATATAAATATAATATATATTCATCATATACATAGTTATAATTATCCATAATAGTTATAGATAGAAAAATGAATTACACTGTTCATGGAGATGGTAGGCCTTACATATGCTGTAATACCCCCGGTTTGAGGTATGTGGCCTTTGTTTATGCATTTTTATGTGTTTAAAGTGCATGAGATGAGTTGGGAAGAGGTTGGGAGAGTTTGGAATGGTTTTGGATGAGTTTGGAGGCTTTTAAAGGGGTGCACGGTTTGAGCACGGTTAGTGGAAACCGTGCAGATTCTCCAGGAAACCGTGCATGGGAGACAGTAGGCTTCGCACGGCCAGCACACGGTTTGCCAAACCGTGCGAGGAAACCGTGCAGACCCTAGCTCTCGAGGCAGTAGAGTGCGCACTGTTTTCCAAACCGTGCGGGCTAACCATGCGACCACTTAAAAATAGGTTTATAAGTTTCAGGCTTCCTCGGGCTTAACCTATTTCACTCCAATCTTCCTCCCACTCGAGCCTCACTCAGGATTTTAGGTTCTCAGGGGTTAAGGGTGCTCTCCCACTCGATTTGGAAGCGTTTCAAAGGGGTTTCAAAGCGGTTTGAAGGTGGTTTCTCCCGGGTAAGTCTCTCCTCTTGTTTCTCTTGTGTTTTCCTCTAGATCTGCATCCCTCTCTTTCATGGTTTTCTAGATATACACTTGTTGTGTGTAGATCCAGGGTTGTGGTTGCCTTGGATGTTAATATTAAGGCTTGTGGATGTTAGGGAAAGGGGATCTAGAGAGGTTTCAGTGGTGCGTTCGCTGGATTTGAGGTGCGGTGGCTTGTGGGTCGATTTCTCGGGAACCCTAAAGGAAGGTGGCTTCTCTCTCGACTCCACTTGGTTAGAACTAGTGGTTCCTTGTTACAATTAATTGTTGTGCTGAAAATTAATTGTGCATTGTTATGCGAAATTGGTTGGAAATCCCTTAGGTGATGTTTTGGGGTTTTTTGGGAAAAAGGGTGTTTTATGGTGAAAGGCTATTCTTGTGGATTTTAAAATGAAGATTTTAAAATGGGAGGATATGGTTGATTTGTGAAAATGATTAATGGAAAGGGTTTTCAATAAAAGGGTTGTTTTATTGAAATATTGTTTGGCATGGCAAATGGTTTTCAATAAATGTGTGATTTATTGAAGTGGATTGATATGCAATGGAATTGGTTGATTGCATGTTGTTGTGACCTTGGTGGGTTTATGATTGATTTGGTTTGATTTAAATGTTGCATGGAAGTGGGCGGGAAGTCTCACTATAAAAAGGGGATGGATAGTGGTCGGAAGAACCACCATATGAGTTGTGGTCGGGAAGTATTGCTAGTTGTGAATGGGTGAACGGGTTGGGCGGAAGTCCCACCGTTTTGGTTGTTTGTTGTGCATTGCTTTTCAAGATGGAAGTTTTTGTGCTAATGTGTAAATGATGAAATGAATTGTGGCATGTTTGGTTGGCTTTCCCTTGATTGATTGGTTTGGGTGTGATGGCTTGGTAAGGGCATGTTTGGCTTATGAGAATGGTTTCACTTGTGATTTATTTTATATAAACTGTTTTATATAAATGTGCTAACAGTTTTATCCTAGTGGCGTGTGTAGAGAAGTCATTTGGGAAAATCCTACTGAGTTTTAGTACTCACCCCCTGCTTTGGCACGTTGGTGTCTTTGCAGATGTTGTGTATCGTGACGTGGGCAAAGGTAAGACATCTCCCTCCTTTAGTGGATCATTGTGATCCCTTGGTGGAACTTGGAGCTTGGAGCTTGGCGTGGAGCTATGGTGGTGTCATGACTTGTGGTGTTTGGTTGTTTAGTTTCTGTAGTGTACTCTGATGTTGTGTGGACATGTCCAGTTGTATTGGTTTTGGGTTGTATTGTGGAACAACTTGGTTGTCTTTGGGAATACATGTTTGGGTTTTTTATTGACATGCATCATATAGTGGTTGGTTTTATTTTAAGGAAAAATCGTTCCCCAATTTTTTCTAGAAGCCCTCGGCATTTATTACCAGCCTTTGGCACCTTGGGAACGTCGCTTAAGGCCAAGTAACCCTCACCACCTCCTCAAGACAATAAGGTAGGGGTGGGATGTTACAAGTGGTATCAGTTTTTTCAGTCCTTTGGAGTTGATTCTCGGATGTGGTGTTGACGTTTGTTGTGGTGCATTACTTGAGTCGGGATGGTAGCAAGGCGTAGGAATGTCGAAACTTGGAATGTATAGCATAAAAGGATGTAGCCAACCCTTTTATGCTGAAATTCAAGTTACCAGGGATTTGGGTACATAAGTGGTTTGAAGACACTTATAGGCATTGGAAATCTCAATGTTGTGGGTGCAGCTAATGAGATGAGTATGGCATGCATGATAGAAATGACTTCCCTTTAGGATGCATATTTCATTGGGGTATAATGATTTATGGTGTGATACGAATGTGTGAAACTGTAATGTGAATAAATTTGATATTTTGAAAATGGTATGATTTTCAAAATGGTGAAACATGGGAAATGTGAACTTCTAGAAAGCCTTGTTGTGATAGTGTTGTGTAATGTGATTTGAAATGGGATTTTGTGATGTCTACGGAAGTGAGACTCATGGTTGTTTGTTTTCTATTGATAGAAATGACACCGGGTAGGCGTCGTAGAGACCAACCGGAGGAGGCTGCTGAGAATGTAGTAGCACCTGAGCCACAGGTGAACCAGCAGCTAGTGCAAAGCATAGTGCAAGTTTTCCAAGCTGTGGAAAGTGGGAACAAAGTGGATGAACCAAGGCATGTAGATCATGCAGTTCAGTTTCAAAAGAAGAATCCACCCATCTTCAGGGGTGATTTAGATCCGGAAAGGGTAGAAGCATGGTTGAATAGAATGAACAAGATCTTCGAGTTCTTGGGAACACCGGTAGAGTTAAAAGTGAAGTTGGCCACGTATATGTTGGAAGATATTACCCTTTAGTGGTGGGAATTGGTAGTCCAAGCTGGGACTGACCAAGGTATGATGTGGGAATGCTTTGAGGAATTGTTTAATAAACAATTCTACCCACATATGTTCAGAATTCAGCGTACGACTGATTTCTTCAGTTTGAAGAAAGAGCTTATGTCTGTAACAGAGTATGCAGCTAAGTTTATGAACTTAGTGAGGTTTTCACCCGAGGTGGCGGGTAGCACGTTGTTGAAGGAAAAGATCTTTAAAGTAGGGTTAAGGCAAGAAATCCGTTCAAAGATAGCGGTACTGTGTATAGATGATTACACAGAAATGGTGAATAGATCCTTGGTGGCTGAGTGGGATTTGTTGGGAGCTCTGGGCAGGGGAAGCATGGTGGTACCCATGGGGAATAGTGGGAACTCTAATGCTGGGTTCAAGAGGAAGAGGGACACTTATTCCCAGGGCAGGAATATGACATATAATCTGACGGCATGATCGGTAAATCTTCCTCCGAAGCCCTAGAGCAAACCGGGATGTTTTCAGTGTGGTTCTACGAGCCACATCAAACAGGATTGTACGACACAACCTCGAGCATGTCACAATTGTAAGCAGATGGGGCATCTGCAACGTTATTGTCGGAATGCTCCAAGGTCGAGTGCGCGTGACACTCCCCAGGGATCGTAGACGTCGTATGCTTCGACGGGACGGGGATAGTAGCATACCCCTCGTCAGTAGAGTAAAGTGGGTCATGGTGATTCTCGGAATACCACGACCCCTCAGCAGAGCAATAAAGAGAAGAGTGTGGCAAGAAAACATGTGTTTGGATCTGAGCAGGTTGTGGTGGATGATCAGTCGGGACCATCCACGGTGCGAGGTACCATTCTTTTAAATTCTTCCTTGATGCAAGTGCTGTTTGATACAGGTGCTTCACACTCTTTTATTGCTGCACGTGTGGTTGATTTGCTGGATTTAAGGGTAGAAATGATGCCCTCGGTTTTGTAACTTCAAACTCCTCTGGGTCGAAGAGAGTTTCAAGCCTTCTTGTGTAGAGAATGTTGTATCGTTGTGGGTGAGGTTGAGATAGTGTGGAATTTCTCAATACTTGAGATGGATGGGTATGATGTAATCCTGGGAATGGATTGCCTGGTGGTGTTTAAGTCTCACATTGATTGTGATGCGCGAACAATGGATTTTACGACACACGATGGTGTTAGAAATCTCTTTAGAGGAGAGAAGCATGAAAGGCAGGGTGCAACAGGTTTGTTGGCACCAGCAGTGGGCATGTTATCGTATCAGTTGGTGGTTTTTTCATTGGAATCGGTAGAGGGTGTTGAGCAGAGTGTTCCTCTGGTAGTGGTGGATCATTTCATGGATGTTTTCCCTAAATAATTCTCTGGGTTACCTCCTGTAAGAGAAGTGGAGTTTATGATTGATCTCCTTCCGGGGACCAGTCTGACCTCACTTCCATATTATCGGATGGAACTAGCTGAATTATGGTAATTGAAAGTCCAGTTGGAACAATTAGAAAACAAAGGGTTTATCCGGCCTAGCACGTCTCTATGGGCAGCGCTGGTGTTGTTTGTGAAAAAGGCGGATGGAACTTTGAGGCTATGTGTTAATTATTGTCGACTTAACCAAGTTATGATAAAGAATAGATATCCACTTCCACAAATTGATGATTTTTTCGACCAGTTGAGGGGAGCCCAGTGGTTCTCCAAGATTGACCTGAGGTTGTGATATCATCAATTGCGGGTGAGGAATGAGGATATTCCTAAAACAGCTTTCAGAAGTCGATATGGCCATTTTGAATATGTGGTTATTCCCTTTGGTCTAACAAATGCACCGGTAGTGTTTATAACATTGATGAATTAGATATTTCAGTGATATCTGGATTCATTTGTGGTGGTGTTTGTAGATGATATTCTGGTGTATTCAAAGACAAGGGTGGAGCATGAGCAGCACTTGGCGACCATGCTGGGGATCTTAAGGGATAACCGGTTGTATGCCAAATTGTCAAAGTGTGACTTTTGGATATAGGAAGTTTGTTTTCTCGGCCATGTGATTTCTGAAATGGGTGTTTCAGTAGATCCAGAAAAGATAGAGGTCGTTATCTCATGGAAACCTCCAAATAATGTGTTTGAGATACGGAGTTTTCTTGGTCTAACTGGGTATTATCGAAATTTTTTTTCGTGATTTTTCACGTTTGGCCTCACCGATGACAGCTTTGACAAGGAAGAATGTTCCATTCTAGTGGAATGAATAGTGTCAGCAGTGTTTCGAAGAGCTAAAGGGTCGCCTTACATCAGCACCAATATTGGTTTTTCCAGAACCAGGAAAAGGGTACGTGGTGTATTGTGATGCATCGAGATCAGGGTTGGGGTGCATTCTCATGAAAGGGAATCATATGGTTGTGTATGGATCACGACAGTTGAGAGTGCATGAGAAGAACTACCCAACTCATGATTTGGAGTTGGCAGCAGTGGTCCATGCTTTGAAAGTTTGGCGTCATTATCTCTTTGGTGAGAAATTCACGGTATATACAAATCATAAGAGCTTGAAACACATTTTCTCACAAAGGGATTTGAACTTGAGGCAAAGGAGATGGATGGAATATCTCCAGATGTTTGATTTTGACTTGATGTACACACCGGGTAAGAGGAATTCGGTGGCGGATGCATTAAGTAGAAAGTCATATGCTCAGGTGGTGAAACAGGCATCATACTAGTGGAAGTTGATGTCAGTTATAGCTGATATGTGGTTGGAATGTGAGGACCAGGGTGATAGAGCGGTCTTCTTTCTGGTTTTTTTGATTCCTGACTTGGTTGGCCTGGTTAAAGAGGCACAGATATCCGATTCTGAGTGTGTGACCATGGGGTCAAGACTCAATGGTGGGGAGACCATTGAGGGTTAGAAACTGAATGGAGATTCAGTTTTGTGTTTTCAGAATCAGATGGTTGAACCAGTTGCTTGTCAGGAGGATCTTCTCAGGGCATATCATCATTCCAGGTTGGCTATTCATCCTGGAATTCAGAAAATATATAAAGCATTGAAAGCACAGTTCTGGTGGGCTAGTATGAAAAGAAGTGTGGCTGAGTTTGTTTTGAGATGCTTGACTTGTCAGCAGGTTAAGACAGAGCATCAGAGGCCAACATGAATGTTTCAGTCTTTACCAATCCCTATTTTGAAGTGGGAGCAGATAACGATGGATTTTGTTACAGGTCTCCCAAGAACAGTCATAAAGAATGATGCCATCTGGGTGATAGTGGATTGGCTAACGAAGTTAACCCATTTCATCCTGATTCGTGAATCTCATATGGTGGAGGATCTGTACAAAATCTATATCTGGGAGGTGGTAAAAAGGCATGGTGTTCCAGTTTCGATTGTATCAGATAGAGATCCAAGGTTTACATCTTGTTTATGTAAATCCTTGCAGCAAGCCCTTGGGAAACAGTTGACAATGAGTACAACGTATCACCCTCAGACGGATGGTCAGTCCGAGAGGATGATACAAACTCTGGAGGATATGTTGCAGGCATGTGTCATGGATTTTGGTGGATCGTGGGAGGAGCACTTGCCGTTGGTTGAGTTCTCGTACAATAAAAGTTATCAGGCGTCCATACAGATGGCTCTGTTTGAAGCATTTTATGGTCGGCCATGTCATTCTCCACTATGTTGGGTGGAAATGGGTGAGTCCTCGATGGTTGGACCGAGCCTTGTCCAGGAGACTATGGAGAAGATCAAGTTGATCAGGAAGATAATGGAGACGGCTCAAAGTCGTCAGAAATTGTATGCGGTTCATCATCGACGACCGTTGTCGTTCAAGGTGAGTGATCAAGTTTTCTTGAATATATCTCCTAGGTTGGGACATTGTCGGTTTGGAAAGCAGGGAAAGTTATCTCCAAGGTATATTGGGCCTTTTGAGATTCTTGAGCGGGTTGGTGAAGTGGCTTATCATCTGTCTTTTCCACCTAGGTTTAGTGCGGTGCATAATGTGTTTCATGTGTCGCAGTTGAAAAAGTAACAGCCGGACCGTGACCATGTGATTCGATGGGATCATGTTAAGCTAGAACCAGATGCTTCGTTGGAGCACGTTCCAGTGTGGGTTGTGGATAGGAAAGAGAAAGTCTTGTGTGGTAAAAGTATCGGTTTAGTTCGTGTTTTGTGGCAACATGGTCAAATTCAAGAGGAGACTTGGGAGTGGGAGAAAGAGATGGTCGAGCAGTGGCCCGAGCTCTTTCGGCAAAGGGCGGGTTCACTACTTTCTGAGGACGGAAAGTCTAATGGTGGGGAGAATGTAGTACCCTAGGTTTGAGGTATGTGGCCTTTTTTATGCATTTTTATGTGTTTAAAGTGCATTGGATGAGTTGGAAAGCGGTTGGGAGAGTTTGGAATGGTTTTGGTTGAGTTTGGAGGCTTTTAAAGGGGTGCACGGTTTGAGAACGGTTAGTGGAAACCATGCGGATTCTCTAGGAAACCGTGCAAGGGAGACAGTAGGCTTCACACGGCCTACGCACAGTTTTCCAAAACATGCGAGGAAATCGTGCGGACCCTAGCTCTCGAGGTAGTATAGTACGCACGGTTAGCGCACAGTTTTCAAAACCGTGCGGGCTAACCGTGCGGCCACTTAAAAATAGGGTTATAAGTTCCTGGATACCTCTAGATTAACCTATTTCACTCCAATATTCCTCCCACTCAAGCCTCACTCGGGATTTTGGGTTCTCAGGGGTTAAGAGTGCTCTCCCACTCGATTTGGAAGCGTTTAAAAGGGGTTTCAAGGCGTTTTGAAGGTGGTTTCTCCCGGGTAAGTCTCTCCTCTTGTTTCTCTTGTGTTTTCCTCTATATCTACATCCCTCTCTTTCGTGGTTTTCTAGATCTACACTTGTTGTGTGTAGATCTATGGTTGTGGTTTCCTTAGATGTTAATATTAAGGCTTGTGGATGTTAGGGAAAGGGGATCTAGAGAGGTTTCGGTGGTGCGTTCGCTGGATTTGAGGTGTGGTGGATTGTGGGTCGATTTCTCGGGAACCCTAAAGGTAGGTGGCTTCTCTCTCAACTCCACTTGGTTAGAACTAGTGGTTCCTTATTACAATTAATTGTTGTGCTGAAAATTAATTGTACATTGTTATGTGAAATTGGTTGTAAATACCTTGGGTGATGTTTTGGGGATTTTTGGGAAAAGGGTGTTTTATGGTGAAATGCTATTCTTGTGGATTTTAAAATGAAGATTTTAAAATGGGATGATATGGTTGATTTGTGAAAATGATTGATGGAAAGGGTTTTCAATAAAAGGTTTGTTTTATTGAAATGTTGTTTAGTATGGAAAATGGTTTTCAATAAATGGGTGATTTATTGAAGTGGATTGATATGCAATTGAATTGGTTGATTGCATGTTGTTGTGACCTTGGTGGGTTTATGCTTGGTTTGGTTTGATTGAAATGTTGTATGGAAGTGGGCAGGAAGTCTCACTATAAAAAGGGGATAGATAGTGGTCGGAAGAACCACCATATGAGTATTGGTCGAGAAGTAACTCTAGTTGTGAATGGGTGAATGGGTTCGGCGGAAGTCCCACCATTTTGATTGTTTTGGTGTGAATGGGTGAACGGGTTGGGCGGAAGCCCCACCGTTTTGGTTGTTTGTTGTGAATTGCTTTGCAAGATGGAAGTTGTTGTGTTAACGTGTAAATGATGAAATGACTTGTGGCATGTTTGGTTGGATTTCCCTTGATTACTTGGTTTGGGTGTGATGGCTTGGTAAGGGCATGTTTGGATTATGAGAATGGTTTCACTTGTGATTTATTTTATATAAACTGTTTTATATAAATGTGCTAACAGTTTTATCCTAGTGGTGTGTGTAGGGAAGTCATTTGGGGAAATCCTACTGAGTTTTAGTACTCAACCCCTGCTTTGGAACGTTTGTGTCTTTTTAGATGTTGTGTATCGTGACGTGGGCAAAGGTAAGGCATCTCCCTCCTTTCGTGGACCATTGTGATCCCTTGGTTGAACTTGGATCTTGGAGCTTGGTGTGGAGCTGTGGTGGTGTCATGGCTTGTGGTGTTTGGTTTTTTAGTTTCCGCAGTGTACTCTGATGTTGTGTGGACATGTCCAGTTGTATTGGTTTTGGGTTATATTGTGGAACAACTTGGTTGTCTTTGGGAATACATGTTTGGGTGTTTTATTGATATGCATCATATAGTGGTTGGTTTTATTTTAAGGGAAAACCATTACCCAATTTGTTCTAGAAGCCCTCGTCATTTATTTCCAGCCTTTGGCGCCTTGGGAATGTCACTTAAGGCCAAGTAACCCTCACTGCCTCCTTAAGCTAATGAGGTAGGGGTGGGATGATACATATGCATTAATGCAATTTTCATTTTTCAATGGATGGAATGAAGGAATAATAAATCATCTTCCCAAAAATGATTTTTTATATAAAATATATCATATGTATTCATTAAATATTTCCTTAATATCATCCAACTAATGAGGATATTAACAGTGGATCAGATCACTTCATGGAGGTTGTAGTCCACACATACCCATGAGCAACGATATCATTTTCCAATGGATTTGGCGATAAGAAAGTAGAAACTAAAATATAATTATATAGGTATAATTATGTCACAAATTTTATATAGAATCATTAAAACCAATATAATATACATCCATAAAATATGGTGAAGAAAAATGAATCGCATCACTACATGGAGATGATAAGACGTACGTATGCACTAGTTCTACTTTCACTTCACATTTGACGGAAAATAAGGTGGGTAATGGTGGACTCACAATCATCATAAAATTTTAGTATATTTAGGATAAATAATTTACTATTTAATTATACATACTATATAAAGACCCATGCTTAATATACATGGATATTACATAATTTTAGATGAATATTCAGTAAATTATAAAAATACATGTCTGAGAACCGTAATAGTTTATTTTCTTCGAAAACATGGAAAAAAATATTCTATCCTAGTGAAATATATTCAACATATCCTATAATGATATCCACCTTTATTGCTTCTATCTAAAACCTTTTTTCATAACACGGGGAAAGGAAACAAAAGAAAGTGGTGAGCTCAAATACTCAATAAGGGTAAATAAAGGAAATGTGTAAGCATAACGTGATCAAAAGGGTATGAAACTCATGAATAAAATTTGAAGATTATACTGTGCATATTAGAGATCATAATAAAGATTATATATTCATAATTCATGAATCATAAGGAAATAAAGAACATAATCCATGAAAGCATAACATAAGAATAAAACATGGAATTTGTGGCATACATATATGAATAAAAAAATTTATGTCAAGGATACCTACCAAGACCATTATAATATGTTAGGATTGGGCTATGACCCATGTACCTACTTCAGGATTGGGCTAACAACCTGCGTACCCTCTTACTTTAAGGCTTGGGATACAACCCATGTGCCTTCTTATTTTCGTTCTTGATCTACAACCCGTGTACCCACTTACTTTTAGGCTTGGACTACAACCCATGTACCTTATTGTTTTTGGGATTGGGATACAACCCATGTACCCTCTTACTTTTAGGATTGGGCTACAACCCATGTACCTTATTTTTTTTGTTCTTGGGCTATAACCCATTTACCCTCTGAGTTCATATACAACTTATCATTACCCAATGCATTGGAGAGAGATATAAGTCCCACCTATCTCATAATGAAATCATATATACATGTTCCACAAGATCATAACTAATCATATCATAACCCATAAATGAAATGGGTATTGTAAACATGTAATAATATTAGAATTCAGCCACTCGATGTCCTTCCTTTACACACTTAAAAAATTTACTAGTCACATTAAGACAATTCCTACCATGATTCTTTCCACACTTAGAGCACAAATTAAGGCCCATCTTCTTATCTCTATGGTTTTTTGATTGTCCTTTGAACTCAAACTTCCTATTCTTGTTAAAACCATGATATTGATACATATCTCTAACCTCCATTTCAAATTTTTATTCACAATGAAAAATATCTTCATATCCACCAAATTCTCTTATGTCCAACACCCTTCTAGGACTTTTATTTAAGCCACTGAAGAACCCATGAACCTTACTTTCATCTTGGATGATAATTCCAGAAGTGTACCTCACAAGCCTTATCAAATTAGCCTCATAGTCATTGACATATTCATCATCATTTTTCTTCAACTCAAGTAACTCCTTGTCTATATTCATATGAAGAACAATTGGAAATTACTTATTTATGAATATGTTCTTGATCTCATCCTAATACATGGATTCAATTTCATCTTGCTTCTTCATATTCATGATTAGATTCAACCACTGGTCCGCTTCACCTTCTAACTGATAACATCCAAAATAAAATTTTCATGATCCAAACAATGGAAAATAGAGAATATATTTTCAATGAAACTGATTTGGTGTTCTGTAACCAGTGGATTAGAATACCCGCCAAAAAAATGTAACACCCCAAGATTTTTTTGAATTAATTTAATCATTTTGATATTTTCATTTCACACAACACTAAAAATAGTTTATTTTATAATAAAGAACTATATTTGGCTTATATTCACTACATGCAACATAAATTTAGCTTATTTTACATAGAATAATGACTTTCCTTGATGGCTTGAGTAATACGAAATACAAAGTGTTACCGAAAAGTAATATATTATGAAATAATAATATTAATATAAATGACCTAGCCATTAAATTAGATTTTATGAATAGTATTGACTAACATATGTAAATATACAGTTTTCACAAAATATAAAATCAATTAATTAGTTACAAATTATTTATAAATGAATATAAGAACCAATTGAATATAAAAGGAGCATTTTTATAGAAAAGTATTATTATGCTCATAAGTTGTTTTAATCCTAATAAATTGAATTAATTACAATTATTAAGTAAATTTATATTAATACATATTATATATATATAATTAAATATTTTTTATATTCTTCTGATATATTTTATAATCATAATATAAGAACAAAACCAATTTAACACATAAAACCCAATATTTTTAATAAGGTATTTTTACCGCCTATTAATGGAGAACCCTTTTAAAATCAAATTTTAACACTTTTATAGATTAAATATGTAAAAATAAACTTCATATTTTAAAGATAAACATGAAAATTAGTTTAGAATATTTTTTTTGGTATTTTTCTATTATGTTTCAATTTTTTAATGAATAATTAAAAATAATGTATTATAATTCAAAAATATATTTTTTATAATATTAATTTATAAGGATATATTATATTTTAAATTAGTTTAATAGTTTAATTAGATAATATTTTTATAAATTAAGCCAATTTAGGACATTAGAATCAATTTCATTTTTAAATTGACTATAAAAACATAGAAAACTTTTGAACGTTTTTACTTTAAAAACCGACATTTTTGACCCGACTGTGGGATTATATTTAAATTTATTTCTTCCCGAATTTGGTAAAATAGATTCCATATTTGGAATCAGAATAATTTATAATGTATAATAAGTTCAAATTAGTTTTTGACCAAAAATATTAGTGAACTAATTAAAATTAATTTCAACGATTAATGTTAATTTAAGCTTAACTAGGGACTAAACCTTAAATTTAAGACACAAAATGATCTTTACACTTTTCTTAAATCCATTAGATGGTCATATATCGAACCTATCCTCCTTTGTATTTACTTTAGACCATTATTGAACCACTATCAATAAAAAAATGTGGTTGGGGTTCCTTTATTTTAAAATAATACAAGAGATTCCACCCCCTCCATTATAAAAGGCCTCATCTCCTCCCATTTCCACACACCTCTCAATACACTATGAATCAACCAAAATTATACCCAAATAGCTCCCAAAAATCCCTCCCTTCCTCCTTGAAGCCTCATTTTGGCAGAAATACTTCCAGGGGAACCCTTTGGTGCAAACCAAAAGGAGCTGCCCGATTAAGAGGCAATACCCCCCTCAAACTCCTTTCGTTTATTTTATTTCTCCACTCCAAAAAATATTAATATTACATGATAGTATAAAAAAAGTATTATAAATTTACTAGGATGTTGTTATTTTTAGATTCTAATCTATACTTACACACACATCCATCTTACAGGTAATAAATATATATTTTACATGTAGGTGGACTACCACCTCTCTAAACAATGATTGTTAAATTTTCATTTCCGCCTATCATGGTGGCCATTATGATGGAAATTTTATTATATATGTTATATATAATATTTATTTTTTCTTTAATATTCAGTAATTATTTTATAACACACATATTTATACTTTCCATTTGGTGTTTATTTGATAATTTTGTTTAAGGAAGTGTGGACTACCGCCCCTCAAAGTGATGTAATTCATTCATACAATACATGGAATGTATTAAGGATGGGTATAGTGAATATATATGATATAATAAATATAATTTAATAATTATATATATATATATATATGTATTTATTTTACTTACTTTCTTTCAACACAATAATTAAATTGAAACAATGTTCATGCGTATGTACGACTTACCATCTCTATGAATGATGTATTCAGTTTGATACATCTATAGTATAAGGATTATTATAGTACACATATAATTGATATAAATGATATTTATATCATGGTTTAAATTATGGAATCATTATATAAGTATAAGGACCAA
The DNA here is from genome assembly GCA_963277665.1 of Viscum album. Classification (NCBI taxonomy): domain Eukaryota; kingdom Viridiplantae; phylum Streptophyta; class Magnoliopsida; order Santalales; family Viscaceae; genus Viscum; species Viscum album. The sequence goes on along the minus strand of OY728133.1, from coordinate 713,929,108 downwards.
CGATATAACAAATTAAGACACATGTAAAGAACAAAGTTAATACTATCTGAAGTGAAACCTTAACATAGGATGGTTAACAAGCGGGTAATATAAGGTCACAATCAAACCATGTATGGTATAATATATAAGAATAAGGTTCATTAAAAGATTTATAATAAATTTATATTTATTATACATGTAGTTTGAATGAGTACGATGAGAGTCAAGACACATGGTAAGGGGATACATCTCACTTTTTATTTCCGTGAGATACAAGCTATGCTCACCAGTTGTTCTTTTGTATAGTGTATGTACTGCCCATGATTGTATTCAATGGTTATTATACTTAAATTTATGGGTATTTACATATCCATTTTACAATCTTTATTTCATGGGGTTAAAGTTTCAAAAGTTACCAAATCAGTAAAAATGTTTTGTTTCAATTTGCCTTCTTTGCGACTCATGTTTTGTTATTGCACCTAAATACTTTTTCAAGGTGTATATAATTCCATTTTACATGATATATAATGAATATGATTCTTTTCATGATATTTTATACTTTATTTAGTTTCCTTTTCTTACATGAAGTGTATGATCTCACAAATGTAAGTGGTAAGAGTTTATTGAAACAATCTCATCATTATTCAAGATTGTTAATGATTACGGGTCTTTGATGAAATATTATGATCCATATCTCATGAATATTTATGAGTTTCCTTATCCTATATTTTTTCAATATATCCTCATGAATTTGTTCCATTTTCCCACTCTTTTATACATAATACAATTAATAAAATGTTTTTAGGAAGATATGATCTTACCTATCTCTTCGGTCGAAAATATATGTTTCCCAAGAAGGGATTCCAAGAATATTCTACAAATCTCTTATGATATTTAAAAGAAATTTTTACCTTTTTGTCTTTTACCAATGTTTTTAATGGAATATTCTTGTCTTCTTATGGTTGAGAAGCTTTTCTAAACTTTTTATTGTGCAAAAGGGATATTAATTTACCTCATACGACATGTAGGGACTTACCCACCATCATTTATTTGAAGCTACCTTTTCACGTTTAAAAGGTTATTTTTTAAGAAAATATTTTAAACGCTATTTTCAAAGAAATGGGTTTCAAATCATTTTCATGCTTCTTTCACTAGTTTTTAGGTAAAAAAGTTTTTAAAATTATTTCATGCTTTATTTACATGTTCTCAAAGTGTTTTAAATGAAAAAGGTTTTAAATTTTTTTTGAAGCTTATTTTATAAGTTTTCAAGGAAAAATGTTTCCAAATTTATTTCAAGTCTTCTTTATAAATTTTCAAGATATTTTCTAAGATATTTTTTAAATGGTTTTATGTATAAAAAACCATTTTTCAAAGAAGAAATGACATTTTACTCAATAATTTTTTTAGAAATATATTTCAAAGTTTTTTTCCACCTAATATGACATCCGTTTATATTACCCATTCCATTCTAGAAAATGATATAATGGTTTGATTAATATCATTTCTATTAATGGGTTATGCTTAATGTCATGGTCTTTATGAAACCTATTTCTCTTCCATGGGTTATATATTTATGAAATCCATTTCTCTGTCATGAGTTACGTTTTGATGAAATGATTATGAAACCTATATCTTTTCCACATGTTAAGACATGATTACATGTTTATGACACCCATTTCATTTCATGGGTTATGATGTGATTGTTTTTTTTGATTTTGTGGAACATGTATGTATAATTTCATTATGATACGTGTGGGACCTATATCTACCTCCAATGAATTTTATAAATATTTATATATCATGAGATAGACATGGATGGAATGAGAGAGGAATTCAATTCAGTTTTATTGGGCTAGAATGAGAAAGGAAATCAGTTCAGTATTACAGGGATGGAATAGGAAATGAACTTGATTCAGTAATACAGTGCTAGAACGGGGTTTACCTGGTTTAGTAATGTTAGAACATAGTATATTGTTAGCCATTATCTCTAACTATAATGGTTTTAATTATCACAAATCATGTCATATATTAACATATAACTTACCTCATGACAACTTCTAAAATAATGTCAAAGCTTATCTTGTTTATCAGATCATTTCAATGATATAACTAATTTTGTGTGTTTAAGTCTAAACAAGATTACAACTGATTATCTATGAGTAATTATGGGTATTAACACTTTTTGACTTTGCAATACTATAAGACAAACAAAAAATTTAAAATTGTCTAAGTATGAGTCACTAACACTGAAAAAAGAACTGAGTCACCAACAGAAAAGAGACCTATCGATGCATATGACTCACTGACACAGATTTCCTAACAATGAATATGAATCACCGAAATAGATGAACTAACGATGAAATTGACCCACCGTCATTCCATGTGACCTACCGTTGGATAGTGCTACTGACGCAAGGACTCACCGACAATTAAAATGAGTCACTTATATAATGAGTCACCAATGTATGGAAAGACTGATAGAATGGCATACTGATGGGTTGAGTCACCGATAGAAGGAGGTACTGATAGACGACTCACCGATAGACTGACTCACCGAACTATTTAAATTTTCATTTATTAATATTATTTCTAACGGTTATATTTGAGTCATTTAGTGATATTGACATATTTAATAATCTTTTGTAGTACATTTAGTAGATAGTACGAGGTATGATGAACCTATACACATATAAGGAACATTCTCATTGTCAACCCTCAAGTATAAAAATCATTTTAGAAGAGAGAATCAATAGATATATATAATATAAGAGAAGTGTGACATGCCCGTATGTGAGACATACATAAGAACATCCGTGACTCACATGCACCCACTGTGAACTTGAGAAGAACACATGGGGTAATATAAATTGAGCTGTACACCTAATTGAAAAACTACTTCAGCATATCAAAGAAGGATAATAATATACTTGCAGAACCATACTTATACCTAGAATCCAGAATATGACACTCTATTTTTTGTGCCATCTTCCAGAAGAGGACTCAAACCTCACCTCAGCTATATATGAAGAGTCCATAGCTGCATCTCAAGACATACTGATCCTTCTAAATCCTTTCTTATATTTATTTTATATGTTGTGTTCATTTTTACATACTTCTGAGTAGTGTGTGTATCTTTATATTAAGCACATATTGTCTCCTATATCAAACTGAAGGATACAAGATATCCTTACACTCTTACCTTCTAACACCTTTTTTTTACTCCCATGGATAAGTATGGAAGAAATAATTGTATGATGTAGTGGTTTATACCTACGAATAACTGTGGTAGAGGTATTGTGACCTAGACAACTTGTGTTCTACTGTGAACCCCGATCTAGGGTGTGGATCAATCAGTTTATTATTTTAAACTGCTTGGTGGCAGGTGATCACCAAGTAAAGAGGATTAGGTCTCTACTTGAGACTGGACCTCTTATTTTATTTCTGTTGAGTTTTTTACTTTTAGTTTTACTCTATTTTATCACATATTTCATAAATCTAAATTTAACTCTGATAGTTAGCCTTAGAAAGTTTTTATAACAATATTTACTTATTAAGTTAGTTCCAAAAGTTATATTAATTATCAAATTGATATAACTGAGAACTAATCAATCTTTTGAAAAATTAATTGAATAACTAAGATCTTATAAATTCACTGCTGGCTAACTAGTTAATTGAATTTTAAATTTGGGGGAATTTCAAATTATACTTTTTAACAGAAATTTTAATAGGTACTCAATTCACCCCCCTCTTGAGTACTCCACTCCGACCAACATTTGGTATCAAAGGATTTGGAATTGTTAGTTTTCAAAGCTTTTTCAAACTTTTCAACTATGATTTTAGTTGTATTTAAAGATCTTAAAATTTCTATTAATACTAAATTTTTTATCTCTTTAAAATATTTTTCTAAAACTTTATTATAGAAAATAGGCTGGAAGGTGCTGCTATAAACAGACCTCCATTATTTAATGGAACAAATTACGCACAATGGAAAATTAAAATGAAAATGCACTTAGAAAGTATGAGTTTTGAAATTTGGTCTTCAATTGTAGATGAATATAAGATTACTACTACTGCTAGAACCACTTGGGATGACCCAAATAAGACTGATTATAATAATAATTTCTAAGCCATGAATACATTATATTATTCTTTAGGAGACTAATAATTTAACCAAATTTATGTATGTAAAACAACCCATGAAATTTGGGATACTTTATCTGTTTCACATGAAAGAACCTATAGTGTTAAGGAAATGAGACTTAACACATATAACATTAAATATGAAAACTTTAAAATAAATCATGATGAACCTATTTCTGACATGTATCTCAGGTTTAATGAAATTGTGAACACTATGATCTCTTTGGGAAGAGATGTTACTGCCAAAGATAAAATCATGAGAATTATCAAATGCTTACAAGATAGGTGGAGAGTAACTTCTATCTCCATTATAAAATCAAGTGAAATCAAAAAAATACCTGTCAAAGAAATCATCAGAAAACTGATGATGTATAAATAAGAGCTGAAAGTCAATAAGGAAGAAGAGGATCAACCTAAGAAAAAATCTGTAGCCTTCAAAACTACTACCTCTAAGAACAAGAAAAAAGAGAAGGTGCTAGCCTCTTTTGAAAGATCCAGTAATAATGACTCAACATCAGATAGTGATGGAGAGATGGATCAACTGACCAAAAGATTAAAGAAATTATCTAGGAAGAAGAAGTTCTTTAGGAAGCCTAATTATAAAGGAAGATGTGATAACAAGGAAACTGGAAAAAGGATTGGAAAAGAAATGAAAAATTAGAGGATATTGTATGCTATGAATTTAATAGGAGAGGAAATGTCAAAGATGAATGTAAAAAATTAAAATACAAAAAGAAGTATGAAAACAAAGATAAGAAGTATAAGAAATCTATGAAAACCACTTGGAGTGCCAATGAATATAACTCCAGTGAATCAGAATCATCTCATGATGAGATAGATGACATGGAAAATATGTGTTTCATGACAAACACATCTGAGGTAACCTTAGATTATCCTATACACAATTATTACTATTCTGAAGATGAAAGTGATTATGAGAATATGACAAGTGATGAACTATTTGAATGCTGCAACATGCTGGAAGAGACATGCAATGAATTGAAAGATAAATATAAATCTTTAAAGAAACAAAATGCTCTCACTGTAAATATTAAGTCTGAACTTACTACTGAAAATCACAAGAATGATCAAATTCTCAAAGAAAACAATGAATTAAAAATGTCAAATGAGAAATTGAAGAAAGATCTAGAAAATTTTAGCAATGGAAAATATACTCTTACTCAAATGCTTAGTAAATAGAGATCTCATAAGTAAACTTCTAGTATTGGATATCATCTTGGATAGAGAAACCTATTTAAAACACATTTTGTATCTAAATCTTTAAAATCTATTCTTCTACCTAAAAATAAAAATTTTTCTACTAGTTCCAGTTTTGATAAATATTTTACTACCTCTAGTTTTTCTAGACCAAATAGAGTTTATTTTTAAAATATGTTTCACAATGTTTATAAGAAACCCATAAAGAAAATGTGGGTACCTAAAGCATTAGTTACTAATGTCACTAGACCCAAACAAGACTGGGTACCAAAATCTATTTTTGTTTGATTATTATGTAGGAAAGCTATTTGAAGAGATCCTACAAGAGTTAGTGGTACTTGGACAGTGGATATTCAAGACACATGAAAATAGACTACTCAAGATTTAAAAACCTAATCAAGATTGATGGTGGATATGTCACCTTTAGTGACAATGCTAAAGGAAAAATAACTGGCTTAGGCCAGATTGGTAACTCTAACTCAGTTTTAATTTCTAAAGTAATTTTTTTGATGGATTGAAATATAATTTTCTTATTATTTAACAATTATGTGATGATATATTTCTTGTTAAATTTTAAAATGATGTTTGCAATGTTTTTAACTCTAAAAATTAATTAGTATTTTCTTCTCTTAGGAATGAAAATGTATATGCTATTAACATAGATTCTTTAGTTTATCAAAATTTTTCTTGTTTAAGTGTATTTTACAAAGAGTATTGGCTTTGGCATAGGATATTAGGAAACTGTAATGTACACTCACTTAGAAATCTTACTAGAAAAGGAATAGTCAAGGATCTACCCAAACTTGAGTTTCTAATTGATAAAGTCTGCAATCCTTTTCAAAAGGGTAAAAAACACAAGATATATTTCAAATCAAATATAGAAGTTTAAACTTATCAATCTATTGAGTTGGTTCACATGGATTTGTTCAGACCATCTAGAGTCTCTAGTTTAAATGGGAAGAACTATGTCTATGTTATTATAGATGACTATTATAGGTAAAATTGGACTTATTTCTTATCTCACAAAAGTGAATCATGTACTTACTTCACCTAGTATGCTAAAACTTTGGAAAAACTAAGTGGAATTAGAATAAAATCCTTAATAATTGATCATTTACATGAGTTTCAAAATCAATACTTTGAATCTTTTTTCTCACACAATGGATATAGTCATAACTTCTCTACCCTAAGGACACCTCAACAAAATAGAGTTGTGGAAAGAAGAAATAGAACCTTACAAGATTTATCTTGAAAAATGTTTAATGAATATGATCTACCTGTTTACTTTTGGGTTGAAGTTATAAATACAACTTGATACATTATTAAAAAATTCTTAATTAGACCTATCCTCAAAAATATTTCTTATGAGTTGTAGAATAATAGAAAACCCAAAGTTAGTTACTTCAAAGTTTTTGGTTTCAAAGTATATATCCTTAATACAAAGCACAATCTTGAAATTTTTTCATTCAAGAGTGATGAAGGAATCTTTCTAGGTTACTCAATATCTAGTAAACCCTATAGAGTCTTTAATAAAATAATCAAGTGTGTGGAAGAATCTGTGCATATAAAATTTTATGTGACACATCCTCATGAACCCAAGACCCCTCTAGAAAACCTTGAATATGATATGTAAAATAAGGAAATAAATACTAAAACATGTAATCCTCTTATCAAGCAATCTGTTAAATCAAATAGTTCTGGAAATTCTTTAGAGTATGGACATGATGAACCCAAACCTATAGATGAAACTGAAATTACTAGCCCCTCATTTTTTAGATGAACTATAACTCTCATGAACCATCATTTAGATGTTTTTTTGGATACTTAGATAAAGGGATGCAAACTAGAGTTTCTCTTATAAACTAGGTTGAACATTAAGCATTTTTGTCAAAAATTGAACCTAATAAAATTAATGACGCAATTAAAGATAAATTTTGAGTGATGGATATGCAAGAAAAACTAAATCAATTTTAAATAAATAAAGTTTGGAAACTTATAGATATTCCCAAAGATACCTTGACCATAGGCACTAAGTGGGTGTTTAGGAACAAAGTAGATGAGTATGTTAATATTGTTAGAAACAAAGCCAGATTGGTTTCATAAGGTTATAGTCAAGAAGAAGGCATTGAATATGAAGAAAATTTTACACCTATTTCTATAATTGATGCCATTAGAATATTTCTTGCTTATTCTACCCATCTTAATTTCAAGATTTATCAAATGGATGCTAAAAGTGCATTCATAAATGGGTATATAGTTGAGGATGTTTTTGTTGAGCAACCCTCCATTTTTAAAAACCCTCATTTTCAAAATCTTTTTTTCAAATTAAAAAAAGATTTATATGGTATAAAACAAGCTCCAAGATCTTGGTATGATAGACTAAGTACTTTTCTAACTATAAAAGGTTTTACAAAAGGAATTGCTGATCTTACTCTTTTTATCAAATAAATTTCTAAAGATGTTTTAGTAGTTAAAATTTAGGTAGGTGATATTATTTTTAGATCTTCAAGAAATTATTTTTGTATTGATTTTTCTAAAATGATGCAAAGTGAATTTGAAATGAGTTTGATGGGTGAACTCAAATTCTTTCTTGGATTTCAGATTTTTCAAAATAAAGAAGATATCATTTTAAATCAAAGTAAATACACAAAATACCTTTTAAAAATATTTGGATTTGATATAATTCAAAGTAGTGACACTCCAATGAGTACTAATTGTAAGTTGGATCTTGATAAAGATGGTAAATCTTTTGATCAAACCATCTATAGAGGAACAATTGGACGTTTTCTCTACTTGATTGCTAGTAGGACATATATAATGTTTAGTGTGTGTATGTGTGCCCAATTTCAAGATAATCTCAAATAATATCACTTAAATGATGTTAAAATGATTTTTAAATACCTCAAACATATTATTAATTTTGGTTTGTTTTTGCTCTAAAGGACAATCATTTGATATAGTGAGTTATTCTAATGCTGATTTTGGTGGATGAAAGTTAGATAGAAAGAGAACCTCTGGAACATGTTACTTTTTGGGAAAGTATTTGGTTTCATGGTGTAGTAAGAAACAAAATTATGTTGCATTATCTACTACCAAAGCTAAATACATAGCTTCTGGTAGCTATTGTGCTCAGATTTTGTAGATGTGACACACTCTGCTAGACTATGGATATCAATTTAGACATGTACCTATAAAATGTGACAATACAAGTGATATTAACATTTCTAAGAACCCAGTTTCTCATTCTAGAACAAAACATATTGATGTAAGACATAACTTTTTGAGAGATCATTATCAAAAGGGTGATATCACTTTAGAATTTATTGGCACTGAATATCAGTTTGCTGATATATTCACTAAGCCATTGAACTCTAAAAGAATGAATTAAATCAGACATGAGTTAGGAATGATCAATGTATAACACCTTGTGTTGCTATTACTTTGATCTTTTTAAGTGAATATGTAATGCAGACACTGATGCTATGTCATGCCGATATGGTTTTCATGCCAACACCGATGCCTTGTCATGACGTAACCGATGCTTTGTCATGCCGACACTGTTAGTGTTATGAAAAATATATCACACCAACACTGAAGAATCACTGTTTTTATACGGTTTATGTTTTTATCAAAACGACACTGTTTAATTAATTTTGTTAAACCCGGTTCACAATTTCATTATTGCGTAATTTCAAAATCCCTAAATGATATAAATTTGAATCGATCAACTCTACTCCTTTACCTCTACACTCTCTCGGCCATTGGTCTCTCTCTTTTCCCCCAACCTTTCACCTTCTAACCTTCAGACTGAATAGATTGGAATAACACGTGTGAAGAGAGATCTTGATGATGGAAAGTCTCATGCTTCTACGAAATAGAAAGGTGAATCAAGAAAATCTTCAACACATAAAAATCCTTATATGAAAAATCATGTTATAAATCCAGAAAAAGAATTTCTTACAGAATGAATGTTAGAAATCAAGCCTCTCTTTATCAAGGTACTGCAAGATCAAGGTTGTATTGAGTGGTTCTCAAATAATGAATGAACCTTTTAACCGAATCTAGTTCATGAGTTTTACATGAATATAGAGTTTTTCTTGGAAGGAAGTGATTCCACCTGGATAAAATATATAGTAAAGGGAAGAGAATCTCTTTCTCTTTGAGTCATTGGGATAAATGTATTAGAGTTCCTCATGAATGCGTATTTAATTATTATCAAGGCACCTCTCCACTTGAGAGTGATCTGTTTTTCTTTGAGATGACATTAAAAGAGCTTACTAATAATGATGAGCACAGAATACCCATTACTACAGAGTTAAATGGAGAATGTAGAATCTTGTTTAAGTTTATCCATCATCAAATATGTCATAGGAAAGGGGATTTTTCTTCTCTAAAATATCAATATGTTTACTTGGTTTATCTACTAAGAAAAGGAATCAAGGTAAATTTGTGTAGATATATTACTATTCACATGAATGAGATGATCAAACCTTCCTGAAAAACTAATTCCTTATTCTATCCAAGGTTGATCTCATCTATCCTGAAAGAAAAAGGTTGTGTAGATGAAGGTAAGAAAGCTACTTCTGAGTGAAATGATATTTTCATTAGTAAAGAAATTTATAAGAGAATGAAAATCAAATGAAATCCATGGAAGAGAGAATGGGTTGGAGATGAAGATAAGATCTATGAAAAATAAAATCCAATGGATCATCTAAATAAACCTAATAATATGGCTGATCCTGTTCTGGGACAAAATGAGGAAGCTGTTTACTCTTCAGAAGAAGAGAAGCCTATCACTCCAATTAAAGATCAGGGATCACCTATTGATGATAAGAGCGATCCTGACACAACTGGTCCTTGAAAAGGTTTTTACATTGGACCTCATAGTCCTCAACTTACCTTACCCTCTTATGAGCCCACTCTTGAAGATAATGGGGATGAGGATACATAAGTATCAAGAAGTATGGAATATGTAAGCAGATCTAGTGGTTCTAAAGAAGAAAAAGAAGAAAGTGAAAATGGTGAAAGTCACTGTGGTAGTGAAGAGAAAGAAGATGAAGAAAATGGTGATAAAAATACAAATGAAGAACATGTCTCTAGACATGATGATGATGAAAGTAATGGAAGCAGTGATGATGATCATAAGGATGATAAAGGTAAAGAAGTTGAAATGATTGAAGCTGTGGATCATGATTGGTTTGAAGAACCTCCTAAAGTTTTTGTTGAAGTGAGATAAAATCCTGAAGTTTCTACTAAAGTAGAAGATCAAGAAATTCTTGTACCTCCTTTGGTTTATGAAAGAAGAATACCTCATACTGAAGATGAGAAACCAGTAAGGAAAATTCAGATTGAGGGGAAGCCTCAAGAAAGAGAAAATCAGGCTGAAGAATACAATCAACTTGGAAGAGTAAGGCTTCAAACTCTCACTCCCTTGGATGATGATATAATGTTTTAATGGGTGAGGAATCCTGGGTATGTGGCATTGGGATTAGATTATGAAGATTCAGATGATGAAGTCTTTGTACCTGTTGAAAGATAACTAGTGGATGAGACGTTTGCTAGTGACTATGTCACTAAGGCAGATTTAGAGAAATTCAAGGAAAACATCTGTTCATAAGTAAGATATGCAGTACAATATCTGATGAGATATGAGATTGATGAATCTAGAAGAGAAAACAACAAGCTGACTGATAACTTGAAATCCATCCATTCTATGGCTGAAGGTGTAAGGCAAAATGGAATTTATAGTTCTACTCTTGCCTCAACCAGTGTATCTCAAGCTAATGGTGATTTAGTCTCCAAGATGGTGATAAATAAAATTCATCCCAATTTGATTACAACTACCAAAACCATTGTGGAATGAAACACCAAGATTGGTAATGATATGAAGAAGTTAACTACTGGCATCAATTCCTTAACTACCGAGTACTAGACTATAATGGAAAGTGTCATGAAAGGTATTACAGATCTTGTCTCTCATATTAAAGTTCATTATTTTTACAAATTGAGAAAGTAAGTAAATAAAATTGTGAAATATTCTTCAACCTCAACTATTACTGATATTCCTTACATATTTGGTCAGACCTCTCAGACTCTGGATACTAAGGAAATCAGAACTGTTGTAAAAGAGGAGATTAAAGATCTATTTGATACCTCTGGCTTGGGCAGTCTAGAAAATATTGAGAAGAATAGTGATCTTGTGCATGATATGGTCAGATTATATACCAAGGAAGAATCTACCACTCATAAAGAGATTATAAAGAGGATACATTATTATTTCTCCAAGATTTACTCCAAGCACTAGTTGACAAGTCATTTTAAGTATTTGGAAAATAATTTGACTTTACCCCCAGTTACAAAAGCATTTAAAGAAAAATCCATGAAATTAAAGGAATTCACTCCTTTGTTGACTAAATTTATAGAGAATAAGGATAACTTTGATAAAGCAATGAAATATGGTGGTGTGATTATTGAGGATTTCATCAAACTATTAAATCCATATCTCCATGTCTAGAGAGAATCCATTGTTGTTCCAGCTGCTGCTTCTCTTCACTCTACTCAACCAATGAATTCCTCTCTGATGTCAGTTGCTCAAGCCTTGACCCAAATCCATACTGTTATCACAGAACAACCTCAACCTCAGCTACTGTCCTAGCACAAACCAATCCTAGCACCAACTATTACAGCCAGAATTCCTTTGCCTCTACTAAATATCCCTTTAGATGCTCTTGTTTCTCCACAACCACCTATTGGACCTATCATTGATTCATATGATAAAGGGAATTCACCCCTTTACCCTCCAAATTAGTGTGGAGTGATTCTTTTTGATAGGGATGAGTGCTTTCAATTTTTTTCTATTAGTGTAATTTACTTATGAATGACAATTCACTGTTTCTCCTTTTTTGTTTTAGTTATTCACCTTCCACATTTTTCTAATCCCAAAATGGGGAGAATATTATTAAGAATTATTAAGAATTATTATTTTTTATGTTACCCTAATACATTTCACTTCCCAAAATTATTTTTTGAGCCTATTCACCTTTATGGGAGCTAATAATCAGATTGTTTACTTTAATTATTATCTAATGGTACTTAATAATTCCATGATTTATGATCATCAAAAAGGGGAAGGTTGTTGGCCCATATGATATTATTATCCACTATCTCTAACTATAATGGTTTTAATTATCACAAATCATGTTATATATTAACATATAACTTACCTCATGACAACTTCTAAAATTATGTCAAATCTTATCTTGTATATCAGATCATTTCAATCATATAACTAATTATATGTGTTTAAGTCTAAACAATATTATAAATGATTATCTATGAGTAATTATGGATATTAACACTTTCTGACTTTGCTGTACTATAAGATGGATAGAACATTTAAAATTGTTTAAGTATGAGTCACTGACACTGACAGAAGAACCGATTCACCGATAGACAAGTGACCTACCAATGTATATGACTCACCGAAGAAGATGACCTATCAATGCATATGAATCACCGATGAAGACGACCTACCATCAGTCCAAGTGACCTACCATTTCATGGTACTACCGATACAAGGAATCACCGATAGTTAAAACAATTCACTAATATAATGAGTCACTGATGTATAGAAAGACCGATATAATGACATACTAATGTGTTGAGTCACCGATAGAAGGAGATACCGATAGAAAACTCATCGATAGACTGACTCAATAGACTGTTAAAATTTGAATTTATTAATATTATTTCTAATAGTCATATTTGAGTCATTTAATGATATTAACATATATAATAATATTTTTTAGGACTTTTAGAAGACAATACGAAGTACGAAAAACCTATAAATGTAGAAAGAAAATTCTCCTTGTTAGCCCTCAAGTATAAAAATCATTTTAGAAGAGATAAGTAATAGATATATTGAACAGAAGAGAAGTGTGGCATGACCGTGTGTGATACATACATAAGAACATCTATGACTCGTATGCACCCACTGTGAACTTTAGAAAAACACACTGGGCAATCTAAATCGAGCTATACACCTAATTGAAAAACCAATTCTGCATATCAAAGAAGGAGAAGAATATACCTATAGAACCATACTTATACCTGGAATCCAGAATATGGAACTCTGTTTTTTATGTCAAATTTCAAAAGAGGACTCAAATCTCACCTCAGATACATCTGAAGATTCTAGAGATGCATCTCGAGACACACATAGACTTGTAAATCCTTTCTCATATTTATTTGCTATATTGTATGCATTTTTACATACTTTTGAGCAGTGTGTGTATCTGTCTATTAAGCACACACTGTCTACAATATCAAACTAAAGGATACAAGATATCCATCCACTCTTACCTTTTTACACCTTTTTTTACTCCCATGGATAAGTGTGGAAGAGGTAATTGTGTGACCTGGTGGTTTATACCCACAAAGAACTGTGGTAGAGGTCTTGTGACCTGGACAGCTTGTGTGCTGTTGTGAAACTTGATCTAGGGTTTGGATAAATCTGTTTATTAATTTAAATTTCCTGGTGGCAGGTGATCACCAAGTGAAGAGTATTAGGTCTGTGCTTGAGACTGAACCTCTTGTTTTATTTCTATTGCATTTTTACTTTTAGTTTTACTCTGTTTTATCATATATTTCATAAAACTAAATTGAACTTTGATAGTTATTCTTAACAAGTGTTTATAATAGTATTGACTTATTAGGATAATTTCAAAAGTTGTATTAATTATCAAATTGATATAACTAAGAACTAATCAATATTTTTAAAAATTAATCGAACAGTCAAGCTCTTATAAATTCACTACTGGCTAACTAGTTATTGAATTTTAAATTTGGGGGAATTTAAAATTATACTTTTTAGAAATTTTTTTATAGGTACTCAATTCACCCCCATATTGAGTACTCTAGTCTAACCAACAAGTAATATAGGGATGGAATGGGGGTTTAACTGGTTCATTAAATGACTTTTTCTACTAAGATGGCCTCATAAGTGATTCCTTTTCTACTATGGTAAATCATATTATATGCTTATGTATTTTCCACAACTCCATTTTTTATTACTATGTTTTATATTCATGGATTTTGTTCTTTAATTCATTATGATTCATGTATTATGAATTGTCATGATTTTTTCCATGATTCATGTTTATGATATTTTATATAGAGGGTATGATATTTTAATGTTATGATCACATTATCATACCCCTATTCTCATGTTTATCCTTACATACCTCTCTTGTTTACCCTTAATAAGCATATGATCTCACCCCTTTTTATGTTTCCTTCCTCATATTATAAAGATTTGTATTAAGTATGTTTTTTCTAAGAAGGGTGATAGTCAAGAAGAACCTAGAGGGAGATAATGTAGCTCACTTGTATACTGGTTTTTATGTTTCTAAGTTTAAAAAGGAAATAAACTAATATGGTCTTTGGGTGTTTATTTTTATAATGTTTTAAGTATTCTTCAAAAGTGATGTATTGAAAATTTATGTCAAGATCAGGGTTGTTATAGTTGGTATCAGAGTGAAGGTTTAGTTATCCTTTGGAAACATGGATGAGAAAACATTAGTGATAACTCTAAGGACATGTATAAGGATAAGTCTAATGATAAGAAAGTGTTTAGAAAAATGTCCTAAAATTTTGGTAAAGGATAAAGTCAGTGGTTTCCTAGAAATACATACCTCTCCGGATACTATAATTGGATGTGGATCTAGAATATATGTACCTAGGGGAAACAACTCTGAAAAGATGTCTCATACCTGACTCAGGGTAATCTGGTATACAAAAATGGGCCTTGTTTCATATGTAGTTTGACACTCCCAGGGGATAAGATTTGTAAATTCAAAAACACTTAACGAACCATGATTAAGGATTTAAATATAATTTGGCTATGAATAACCTAGGATGAACCTAGGGTTTCATAGATTAAAGAAGGTGTCAAGATTTATACATCATATATGAAATTCTTTTCATGAATATGTGGTTTTTCCCTATGATAAGTAGTGCTCATACAATGCTAATGGTTTTAGTCAATGGTAGTAATTAGAAAGAAATTGATTAATGTTGAATGTGATAGATGATTTGTTGATGGTAAGTCAAGTGGGATGAAAAATGGAGTTAAGGATGTTGTGATCATGCATAATCTATTTTCAAGTAACATGATCAACATCATATACCATAACTAACTCTTGAACTCACCAAGTAAGAGAAAGAAAGAGTTTACTAACTGTTCGGGTAATGTAGACCATGGAGAAAAGAAGATTTTGGATTCCTTTGTTTCATGAATGTGGAAGGAATCACCTAAGTGAATGTATTAAAGGAACAAGAAGATGTTTTGACTATATAAAATAAGGATATAAAACAAGTGACTTCAAGAGAAAAATGAAGAGTTTGGTTAATAAAAGGGATGATAATATTGGTCTCCCTAAGACATCATTGAAGGTTTAGTGTTTTAAGTTTGGAGTAAATGTTCATTATGAAACTCAATGTTCCAAAAGAAAAGATCCTGAAGAGGATCAACAAAGTTATATGAGCAATGGTTACATTATTGATGATGACGAGACTACAAATAAAATATAAAATGAAAGATGTATTGTGTAATAGGATGAGGTAGCCTTGTTAATGGAAAAAGGATGAAGTGAAATAATAAAAGTTTTTATGTATTTGGATTCCAAAATTATGTAACATGAATGGTGAAATATGCAGGGATTGTTTTTCACTAAGGATTTAAGAGTTTGTGTTTAATGTTCCTAATGGACTGGTGGAATTATTTAATGATAAGGTGATATTTTGACTAATTAAAGGTAACCCTTAATATGTTCTTTATGTTAAGATAATGTTGTTTGGATAAATATATGTGGGATATGGGAAAGTAAATTGGATGGTAATTATTACCTTGGAACTAATTAAGGAATTGTTTATAGGTGGATTATGATATAATTAATGAATTTTAAAACATCATGGATTTATGGAATATATCTAGTAACCTTTGGAATAAGGAAGAATGCATGCTTTCCAAAATTATTTATGGTAATTAAGTTTGTTACCATGTTTCAAGGGAATATATAATGTGGGTATTCACATGTTTGGAATATGTCAAACAAGTGGCACTTTTTGATATTTGGGGGATCATTGTTAAATAGATTTCATGTCATTGTTTCCATATCATTGAGTTTTAATATTTCAGAAAGATTATAAGGTTAACTATTTACGGAATGTTTAAGTTAAATTTAGATGAAGTCAGTAAGATTAAGGTGTTATCTCCCCAAATAAGGATTTATGCATATTGGATAGCCTATTCAAAATGCATTATGTTGATGATAACTGATGACAAATTGGACGACATATCATGGATCTCATGATCTGTTAGTATATCATGAATGAAAAATTCACATTCATTTTTAGAGAAATAGGTGAAGTGGACTAGTGAAAAACAAAGGGTGACATTGTCCTAAAATCATTCTAGTATACATTTTCCTGAAAATTATTCAAATTTAGGAAAAAAATATATTGAAAGAAAAATATTATCCTATACCTACACTTCAAATGAATCAGAAGGTCCCTTAGGTCATTGCATATTTATGGCTTTGTGATGGTTAAATTTATATAGACCTTGTTCTCAATACCTCTTGATCAAAACTTGATGGTAAGATTTCTCTTCCATGTCCATGTTTTCACTTCCCACATATGTTCTCCTATGTGGGAATCTTATTGTGAGTTACTTTGGGTGAATATTTTATTTCCAACATTACTTTTTAAAATGAAGTTTTAATGTTCATTTTTATGATGTGG
This sequence comes from Viscum album, assembly GCA_963277665.1. Classification (NCBI taxonomy): domain Eukaryota; kingdom Viridiplantae; phylum Streptophyta; class Magnoliopsida; order Santalales; family Viscaceae; genus Viscum; species Viscum album. The sequence continues at coordinate 713,911,969 of OY728133.1, read as the reverse complement.
GTTTCTTTTAAGGGGAATCTGAAGTATTAAACCATCGATAACCCAGATGGATTTCAAGGGAGAAATTCATTTTAAGGGGGGTTGAATGTAACACCCTGAGATTTTGAGAATTATTTTTTTCGAGTTAATCTAATATTTTTGATATTTTTCATTTAATACAACACTAAAAATATCTTATTTTATAATAAAGAACTCTGTTTGGATTACATGCACTACACACAACATAAATTTTATCTTTCTTTGTATGGAACACTAAGGTTAGTTTGCGTTACACACAATAACGACTTTCCTCAATGACTTGCATAACACACAAGAACAAGTGTTACCGAACAATAATATATTATAAAGAAATACAATAATATAAATAAACTAGTAGTTAAAATTAATTTTATGAATATTATTAACTAAAATATTTAAATATATAGTTTTCAAAAAATAAAAAATTAATTAATTAGTTAAAAATTATTTAGAAATGAACATAAGAACCATTTGAATATAAAGAGAACATTTTTATAGAAAACAATTATTATGCTCACAATTTGTATTAATCCTAATAAATTAAATTAATTAAAATTAGTAAGTAATTTTAATATAATATATATGTTATATATACAACTAATTTGTTTGATATTCACCCAATTGATTTTTTTTGGGAAAAAATCCCTCAAGGAAGCATTATATAATTTTTGGATTGATTGTGTTTGTTGACAAAGAGGGTTTGTTTGTTGAAAAAGAGGGTTTCCATGGTCAGTTGTTGAGTTCTATATATATTTTTGACAACCTATGTTTAAATAGAACCATGAAAAATGCATAGTCAATCTGGAGGCAGTACAGAAATAATAGACATAAGGTGGTACCGTTTTCCAGTATTTTCCAAATTTTTGGGCCTCAAAATTAGAAAATGGGGAAACTAGTTTTTGGAAAAGGAAGTTGTGCAGAATATTGAAGGTGGTTTGGAAACTTTCATGCATGGAAAGTTTTAGGATTAGAACATTGAAAAATGGAAAAGGCATGTGGTACGTGAAAGAATGGGAAATGTGTACGAAAGATGAGGTTGTGTGAAAGAAACTTGTGTGGCCAATGAGACACCAAATAGAGTTTTGTGCACTCGAAGAGGATCTTCTACGACATGTAAAATCTTCCATGCAGGGGTCAGTGACACCTATAAATAATATGTGACCCCCCTCATTCAAAGCATCTCAACATTTAGAGAGAATCCGTGTTCCGAATCGAGTAAGAATTTTAAGAAAATGGAGTTGCATGAAAGATTTTGAGTTGTGAACAAGTTAAGAAAGTTGCGTGTAAGATTTGAGTTGCACGTAAGATTAAAATTACCTATAAGGGGTGTTTCATGAAAAAGGTGGAATCTTGTGTGCATGGCATTAATGTTGTACGCAATACACAATAAGTGTTGCACAAAAGATTTGAGGTTGCCCAGTAATACTATGGTAAAGTTGTATTCATCAGCGGATGAAAGTGGGACATCGATAGACCATCTATATATAGTGGAGGATTAATTCATTAGAGATAATTAGGTGACCTAAAATTCTATAAAATGTGAGTGGATCTTCTGAAAAATTAGATAGCTCTCTTCAGTTGAGAGAGTAGTGAGCTTTCAAATTGTGATTGGTTGTAAACAAGGAGGGATAATGAGTCCACTCAGAACATTTAAACAACAGTGCACTTATAGTGGATTTGGTACATCAGCATATTTCTAGTGTATTCTCCTTGGATGTAGCCCAGTGAGGATGAACCAAGTAAAATTGTTGTGTCCTGTGCATGCTTTAAGATTTGTTCATACTCTACAATGGGAAGAAGAGAGAAGAGAGTTTTATCTAACAACAAAACAAGATAAAAAATGGACAATTGTTTTAATATGTCATACCCTGATTCAACCCCCTCTTAGGGTATCTATCCTAGTGGACCTAAGAATTTTATAAACATAATATAAGAATTAAACCAATTTAACACATAAAACCAAATATTTTTATTAAGGTAGTTTTACCACCTTTTAATGGTGAACCCTTTTTATATCAAACTTTTCAAACCATTAAAGGTTAAATATGTGAAAATAAACTTCATCTTTTATATAGAAACATAAAAATTATGTTAGGCTAAATTTTTGGTATTTTTCATGTTAAGTTTCATTTTTAATTAATAATTAAAATTATTGTTTTTTAGTTCAAAACTAATGTTTGATCTAATTTATTTATAAGGTTAATTTAAATTTTAAATTAGTTTAAAAGTTTAATTAGATAAATTTTTTATAAATTAATCCAATTTAGTTCATTGGAATTAATATTATTTTGAAATTGACTATAAAAACAAAGTAAACTTTTGAACATTTTTACTTTTAAAACCCACATTATCGACCCGACTACGATATTATATTTAAATTAATATCTTACACTTATATTATTGGAATTTGATAAAATTTATTCAATATTTGGAATCATAATAATTTAAAATTTATAATAAGTGAAACTTAGTTTTTTGCCAAAAATATTAGTGATGTAATTAAAATTAATTACAATAATTAAGGTTAAATTAGCTTAACTAAGGACTAAACATTAAATTTGAGACCCAAAAATACCTATAAACTTGTCCTAAATCCATTTGAGGTCCATATTTAGACTATATCCTCCCTTGGATATAATATTTACCATTTTGAACCACTTTTAATAAAAAATGTGGGTGGGGTTCATTTCCTTTAAAACAATATAGGAGATTCCACCCCCACCCTTATAAAAGGCCTCCTTTTCTCCCACCTCCTTTCACCTGAAAAGCCAATTTCTTTTCAACCCAAAACTCTACCCAAGTATCTCCCTATCATATCTCCCCCTCCTCTGGGTAGAAATCCTTCCAAGTAAACCCTTTGGTGTAAATCAAAAGGAGTTACCTGATTAAGATGTAACACCCTTCCTCAAACTCCTTTATTTTATTTTATTTATCCACTCCATAAAATCTTATTATTCCATGATAATATGACAAAAACAGTATCCTAAATATTCTAGTATGATTTTATGTTAAGAATTAGACCAACACTAACACACACATCAAACTAATGTGTAACAAATATACTATTTACGTGTAGGTGGACTACCATCTTGCTAAACGATGATTGTTCAATTTTAATTTACTGCCTATCATGGTGGAAATTATGATAGAAAAATTGTTTATATACGATATATATAATATTTAATATGTATTTAATCTTTTTTAATTATTTTAAAACACACATATTTATACTTTCCAGCTGATGTTAATATGAAAATTTCATTTGTTGAAGTGTGGACTACAACCCCCTCAAAGTGATGTGATTCGTTTATACACTATATGGAATGTATTTAGGATGGGTTTAATGAATATATATGATATATATGATATAATAAATCTAATATAATAATGATATATATATATATAAAAATATATATGTCTTTTACTTTCTTTATTTCAACATGACAACTAAACAGAAATAGCATTCATGCATACGTATGACTTTCCCTCTCCATGAACGGTATATTTAGTTAGATAATTTTATATTATAAAGAATATTATAATACACATATAATGGATATAAGTATAAGGACTAATGATATAACAAATTAAGACACATGTGAAGTACAAAGTGAATATTATCTGAAGTGAAACCTTAACATAGGATGATTAACAAGCAGGTAATATAATGTTATAATAAAACTATTTATGGTATAATATATAATAATATGGTTCTGTAAAATATGTATAATAAATTTATATTTATTATACAGGTGTTTTTAAGGAGTATAATGAGAGTCAAGACACAAAATAAGGGGATTTCATCTCACTTTTTATTTATGTGAGATACAAGCTATGTTCACCACTCATTATTTTATGTGGTGTATGTATTGAACATGATAGTATTCAATGGTTATTATACATAAATTTATGGGTATTTAAATATCAATTTTATGATTCTTTAATGGTTTTTTTCAAAAGTTACCAAATCAGTAAAAATGATTTTTTTTTTCAATTTACCTTCTTTGAGACTCATGTTTAATGATTCTTTATTGCACCAAAATTATTTTTCAATGTGTATATAATTCCCATTTCACATGATATATCATGAATCTAATTTATTTCATGATATTTTAATCTTCAGTTAATTTTCTTTTCTTACATTATGATTATGATCCCAAGTAAGCAAGTGGTAAGAGTTTATTGAACCAATCTCATCATTCTTTAACATTATTAAAGATTATATGTCTTTGATGAAATATTATGATCCATCTCTTAGTAATATTTATGAGTTTACTTATTCAATATTTTTTCATGATATAATAATTAATTAGTACCATTTTTACACTATTTTTTATTTAATACAATTAAGAAAACGTTTTTAAGTAAATATTATCTTACCTCTCTCTTTGGTCGGAAACCCGTGATCCTTCAAAATAATGTTTTCCAAAAAAAGATTCCAAGAATATTCTACAAATATCCTATGATCATTAAAATAATTTTTTACCTTTTTTTCATTTTACCCATGTTTTCAAAGGAATATTATTATCATATTTTGATTGAGGAATTTTGTAAAATTTTTACCGTGCAAAGGGGATATTATTTTACCTAGTATGGCTTTTACAGAGTTACCCACCGTAATTTCTTTGAATATTTCTTATCATATTTAAAAAGTTAATTTTTAAGAAAATGTTTGAAAAACTATTTTCAATGAAATTTTCTTCAAATAATTTTCAATATTCTTTTATAAGTTTTCAATAAAAATGGTTTCCAAAACATTTTCAAGCTTTATTTACATGTTTTCAAAGTGTTTTCAAAGAAAAAGGTTTTTAAAAAGTTTTGAAGCTTATTTTATATGTTTTAAAAGAAAAAGTTTTTCAAAATGATTTCAAGTATTATTTATAAGGTTTCAAGATATTTTATAGGAAATTGGGTTTTAAATGGTTTGATGTATTAAAAATCCTTTTTTGAAGAAGAAATTATATTTTCCGCAAGAAATGTTTTTGAAAGATATTTCAAAATTATTTTCCATTTAAGATTACATCCATTAATGTTACTCATTACCTTATAGGAAATTATCTAAAGGTTCATTCATATACTTTTTATGAATAGGCTATGATTAATTTCATGGTCTTTATGAAACCCTTTTCTCTTCCATGGGTTATATTTTTATAAAATCCGTATCACTTTTACGAGTTATTATTTGATGAAATGATTAAGAAACCTATATATTTTCTACAAGTTAAGATATGATTACATGTTTATGACACCCATTTCATTTCATGGGTTAGGATATGATTGTTTTTTTTTATTTTGTGAAAAATGTATGTATGATTTCATTATGAGATAAGTGGGACCTATATCTCCCTCCAATGCATTGGGTAAATATTTATATCTCATGAGATAGACAAGGATGAAATGAGAAAAGAACTCAGTTTAGTATTACAGGGAGAGAACGAAAAAGGAAATTGGTTTAGTATTATAGGTATAGAATGAGAAATGAACACTATTTAGTAATACATAGCTAGAATAGGGGTTTAATTGGTTCAGTCATACAATGCTAGAACATGGGTTTACCTAGTTCATTAATGGACTTTGTCCACTAATATGGTATTAGAAATGGCTCCTTGGCTATTATGTTAAATCATATTATATGCTTATATGTTTCCCACAATTCCAATTTTTTATTCCCATGTTATGATTTTACATCTTCTATTTTTTATTTCCTTATAACTATTAAAAAAAAATAAAAAAATGGATAATATATAGAAATATATTTATTACCATGATATTTGAACACTTATGAGTTTCATGGTTAGGGAACCATGGGACATACAATAGAAAAAATATCCAATATCCAATATTCAATATCATAACATACAGTAAAAGTAATACAAAAAGGAATGTCCTTTGAGGTATATTTTTAAGGTGTGAGTAAAATATACTCTATGGGACTTCCAAAAATTACTCTAATGAATTAATATGAATAAATAAATGAAAAAAATTGTCTAATAATTGATAAAATTTTATATCCATTATCATAATTGAATTTTAAATTAAATCTAATATAATGAGAAGTCGCAAAGATAAAAAAATCTATATCACTATAAGTAATTCAAAAAATTGATAGATAATTAAATAAATAAATAATTTAATGAAATATCTTAGGAAAAATTAATTAATATAAGTAGAAAATTTGGATTATTATTTACTTCACCCTATTAATGCAATATATAAAATAATCACATTTTCAAGACATTATATTAGGTAACCTAAATTGTATTATTTGTAACCCATAATACTATATCAATGTAAAAATCCTTAATTTCCCTTCTATAAAAGTGTCCTATTTAGGAGCATAAAATAACGAATTCCTCACAATTCAAGTAACATGGGTGAAAAAACTGAATATTCTATCATATCCAGCAGACGTTGGTATAAAATAAGTTAACAATAATAATTACACATTATTGAAATAATTAATACTACTTCATGCGATAACCTTCATTCTCTTTACTTTTTTCATAGTATAAAATTAAACCCAAATTGAATTTTGATTGTGATATACCCTATTAAGGTCTCCCCATTCCACTATTATAATTCTAGCGAACTAATAAATGACCAGAAAAGTCAAAATCTTCTAAATTATTTGATTTAATAGATTAATGTGAAACCAAAAATTACAACATGATTATTTATTTTTTATTTACTTGTGAAAAATTCATGCTAATATATGACTAAAAATAGGTAAATTTTTATTATTTTATTTACATGATATGAGAATAATGTTCTAATATAATATAGTATAGTGATAATATAAACATTATATCTCATAAATGAAACCCAATATTTGAACCCAAAGATTGAATGTTATTTCAGATTAGAAACATAAATATATTATTCCACATTTTATCTTCAACATATCTAACAAATGATTAGATAAAATTAAATCCTTCTAGATATATAATACATAGAACTAATTTTATTACACGGGGAACAAAAATCTTAGATGAACATATATCGAAAACACGTAAAGGGGAAAAATTATCCATGAGTCATGAAGTATTATAACAAAAGAAAGTTAAAATAAATTAATCATAGAGAAATATATAAAAAATAATTGAATAATAATTCAGGAATCATTAAATAAATATTTTGACATAATGTAGTTCATGAATAAATTTACAATAAAAAGTATATTTCCTAACAGATTACATTCAAATTCACATCAATAACTTATTTTTCCACTAATAATGAAATTAAATTTCTAAATATTTAGTATTTATGATTCAAAATATAAAATATATATTATTTTAATAAATTTATAATGGTTATATAAAATTAATTTAATATAATAATAGATAAATATAAAAATTATTTTTCCAAAAAAATTAATCCTAAAAAAGAATTTAATATTATTCATTATCTTGTAATAATAATTGGAGAATGGTATATTATATTATTCTATATATAATCATTGTATTTCAATAAACTATTTATTGAACAATGTTCATTATGATATATTAATTTAAAAATAAAGGAAATATAGAAAAATAATTCTTTGAATCATTGGGATTTTTAACATCCGTTGATTTTAGATCTATTTTTCAATTATAAATAACCTTGTTATGATAGTTCATTTAATTGATTATATATTTAAAAAAATCATTTCTTTAAATTTCATAATCTAAATATAATAAATTTAACTTTTAATGAAAAAATTATAATATATAATGAATTTATTATTTTTAAATTGAATTTTTTTAGACATTAATATTTTAATTATGTCCGCTTATAGTTATGTAATTATTTACTGTGATTTATTAAATAATTTTCATAATCATTCCACGAATTAAATAAATTCTTATTATTGATATAATTATATAAATGTAATAAATTATTGAAAAATATGTAATTTATAAAAATAGTTTATTTGAATGAATGGTATTTTCCTCAAATGGGTTTGAATAATTTAATTATATTACAATGTGAATTATTTTATATCAGTTTAAAATTTTATACTAAAAATGTATATTTTGTAGAGAAAAATAAATATTAGGAATAGAAACTAGAAAAATCTAGTCATAAATTTTTATAATGTTTAATCGTATTATATCAAATGACTATGTATACCTTAAGAATAAACATATAATGAATATTTTAACCTAATTACAATATTTAATTTCATGCAACACAAACATTAAAAATATATATTTTTATTCCTATAGTTTTTATTTTAGATCTCACCCCATTTTTTCCCTTTCATATTGTTTTCCTCATTATAGGTTTTGTTATACTAATAGAAATTTTAATATATAAAAATGATCGAGGAGATTTTCTAGTCATATAGGTTTTTTTTGATTTTTTATCCCATTTTAATTTATGAATTTTAAGGGATTTAATTTAACATGGTATATAAAACATTGTTTCATGTACTTTTTTTATAATGCCCCACTACCAGTGAAACAATTTTTTTATATTAACTAGTATATTATATATATTTCTTCAAAATAATGTTTAATTTTTTTTATAGAATAGAAAAACAAATTTATGACTAGAAAAAATATAGTTTATAGATAGAAAAGTTTTCCTAAAAAATGTTTTTTTTTTCATTATCAACTCTTAAATAAATGACATTCTCAAGATTTTTATTATCTTTAAGTAATAAAAATAACTATTGTTGTAATTATGGTATACATATTCAAAATATAATTTTTAATGAGATATAAAACATATGATTTAGGTGATATCTTGGACAATAACTAAGAAATTCATCAAATTATTTATTCATAACAAATGTATCCTCTATATTGAGTTTCTCTTGAATAGTTTGAGCACAATACACATCTTGATTCAATATTAAGACACATGTAATAGAAGTAATTTCCTTTGGGAGTTCACAAATATCTTTTCAGTAATAGATGATCATAGATTGATTTATAATATAAAATATTACTTACATATACTATAAATTTATATGGGAACTATATAAAGATATCTAATCTATTCCTAATACAAATCAAATCATATTAAATAGAAGTTAAAGACTTTATGTTACCCTAGAACCACAAAATTGGATACGGTTCTTAAAAAAATGACACAATTTATTTGATGACCATACATAATTACAAGATAATTCAAACATAATGTAACTTTTAAATTTCATGTACCATTCCAGGAATATATATCTAGAGATTTCATAAAAATATTTAATTAGTAGACCAAATATTTATTTTGTATCAAATGGAGGATTTTCTTATATATAATAAACAAATAAATCCATAAAAAGTCATCAATATATCCCACTAATCCTCCATATAGTATACTATTTTAGACACATATTATGTATTAAATTTATTTATAACATATGGAAATAGAAAAATAAGAATGGGGGGAGAAAAAATGATTTTTAGGGTAAACATTAGAAATAAAAATTAATGATAATTAGTGAGTATAATGTAGTATTATGTTTATAATATTGATACATAAGAAAATTATATAGAAAAAATTATATATTATAAATAAAGGCACAAGTATTGGAAAATAATAAATAATTAATCAAAGAGTATAAAAAAAGATTCAATAAACATGATTCATGACTACATAATATAAAAAATTTAAAATGTATAAAACTTCAGCATAAAAAAATTATAGAAAATAAATATCAATGATACCCACCAACACATTAACCACATGGTAATATTTGGATAACTACCCATGTAACATCTTGGGTATTGGATGATCCTCCTATGTAGCTTTGGGCTTCAAATAAAACATCATGACCAGACCATTGTCATTGGATAAGTCTTCCCATGAACCCATTTGATCTCATAATACATATACATATTCTAATGAATTGGAGGGAAATATAAAACCCCACTATTGATAATCCTTACATATGTGTTCTACATATAATAAATCAACATCATATCCAAAAGAATCCAATGAATTAAACTTGGTTTTATATACTATTCAAATGAAATCACATTAACAAAACATTAATAATTTAATCAAAAATCATAAAATGATATAACCTTTGAAAAAAATGTGAATCAAAAGATATTATATAACATTCTATAAAAATATGAGTCAATATCAATAATATGGCACATCACTATGTAGATAAAGGTTACAAAATTAAGTCAATAATTTCCCTAATAAACCAATTTATATAATCTAAGTGATTACCATTCAATCAAGAAAATGAAAAATAAGGTGTTCACATATGCCCATTCATGGGGGATACTTATTCCATAAAAATAAAATGATAGATAATTCCTCCAAAACAGAAGGACATTACACAATTCATAAGATAAATAAGTTGGATGGTTTTATTTAATGAATGTCCCCTATCAATTAATTTATCTATTAAAGATATATGAATTTTATGAAGATAAATGTTTATTAATATTTGAAAAACCTTTTTAGGAAATAATTTTTTTTCTAAATTTTGTGATATAATATCGAAGGATATATTTTATATATAAATTTTGGAATAATTTCATTGAGAAACCATGATAATGTTGGGATAAATATTCTTATGAAATTTAAATTATGGGGAAGGATGTGCTCCTATTTAAAAACCATAATAAGTGTTTTGAAACCACATACCTAAAAAGGAAATGTTAGATTTCACTTTATAAAGATATTTTGAATAAGAAGTACTATAATTTTTTGAAAAAAATAAATTTGAAAAAGGTATATCAATAATAGACTCTTCTAAAGACATAAAAGTTATTGAAAAATGTTGGGTACAATATAAAACATTTGAAACAATAGATACATTTTTAAACTATTTGAAATATCTTTATTGAATCCCAACATCCTAAAATGTGTATAAAGACATCCTTTTTAAAAAAGAAGAGGTAAATTTTATTGGTCACATGAGATGAAACATAATTACATTTCCAATTATAAAAGGCTAACATTAGTTGGAATGAAAAATATGGAAAAATATGGAAATCATAATTAAGGTGGATGGAATGTGTTATCAAAAATGATATGAATTTTTGGAATGAAATTTTATCAATGTAAAAGAACTAAATTTAATGGTAAATTTTTAATAGAGTGTAAGAGAAATTATTATTAAATAAACTATTATAGTTGAAGAAACCAATATTGGAAGAATGAAATTTAAGAGGAAGCATTATAACTCAACAGAGGGAATTGAGTTGAGAAATAAACTTACAACATTGGTATATTTAGAATCAAAATCTATTAAATATAAGAAATTATGTGGCTATTCAAACCCAATGAATAAAATTAATATGTTAAATGAAATAAATTATAGAGTAAATATAACATTCCAAATTATCCATTGTCTATTTTAGGAAATATATATCAAGTGGTTAACATTTTAGATAATAAACCCTTAACATGAATTACAGTATTATTGATCACAATATAAGATCTCTTATAATAAATGTAAATATATTAATAACCTATATAAGAACCCTATTCATATTCATAACTTTTTATAATCTCCATTTATAATTATTTATCCTATGGGTAAAAGCAAGTTATAATCTTTTTTCTATATCGTGTGAAAGTAATGTTGGTTATTTTGAACTAGTTTCATAAAAAAATATTGTTCATCATTTTTATAATAATCTATATCATTATTGGATAAAAACTGTATAAGAATTTATATTTTTTTTATAATTTATAAATATATATTTTTATTCTATGAAATGTTTTCCACATTTCTTACACATGTAATAGATAATAAGCATGTTTCTATAATCCTTAACAAATGAATGATGGTATCTTAAATAATTAGTTGAATATTAATGTTATAATTTCAGAACCAAACCAAAATATTATTTAATTTTTTTATCATATATCATCACTTATTATTATTCTCATAATATTATATAATTTTATTTTGTATCATTGTCCATGTAGTTTGTTTGACCGAACATATCTTGGGCATACAATAATTAATGTATGATAATGATTATAAGAGTGGTTTATTTTAGAATAATATCATTAATAAAGAATCATAATGATAATTTTTATATAAATTTATGTTTTTCAATAAAAATAGTTTTTATTTTTTATAACTAATAAATAAACCCTATGAAAAATCAAGATATGTTTCTTCATGTAGATGGTAGTCTATGCAACATTCAGTTAACATTTTCATTTATTTAATAATGAGTGGGAAAGAATTTTAATTATAATTTTACTTTTAATAATAATAATAATAATTATATTATATATTTTAAATTTATTCCACAATTTATTTTTTTAATCAATGAAGAGAGGTGGTGGGGAATAATGGAAGTCCTAATTTCTTGGAGGCAACAATTCGCACAACGTAAAAATGATGATTTTTCATTCTTAATAGAGAAAGAAAATGGTGGTTAAAAATAATTTCCCTATAATAATAAAAATATATAATTTTGTTATAATATAATTTTATACAAAATAGAATATTATATATTTCATGCTATAATAGAAAAGAAAATATGTTATTGAAAACAAGAACTCAAATTTAGAAGTTTAGCTATCCATTTGAAGACACTTTATAGTTAGAGGTGTGATGAAATAAACCTATCACTAGAGGCACATAGAAAAGGAATAAGTTCATAAATGAATTATTGGTTGAATATTTCCAGGTTTAAATATAATTAATTTGTGTCCCTGAAGGGGTGGTGATAGGACCATTTTAATAATGGTGAGAATGGATTTTTTTGTAAATATATCTACTAAATATAAATAGAGAACAAGATTCACTTGTAAGGTTACTCTAAAATTGGTAAATAATGGATTATTGGATTATGTAATGTCTATAATATCTTAACAACTCAATTAAAAACATATTTTTAACTTTTTTTAATACCTTTACAACTTGATTTATTACTTTTACTATTTTAAATTTTACTATAGTAACTAGTTTTTACATAAGTAATTAATATTGTTGGATATAAATCTATCTTATTAAAAAAATTGTCTTACTAATTCAAAACTATGAAATCTATTTTATTAAAAAATGATTATATATGTAATTAAAATTATCCTTACTATAAGACCTTTAATGCTTAAAACCACATTTTGAGAATAGGTGTATTTTTAAGAAAATAATTTCTTTGTGTTATAAAATTATCACATTTTTTTATTTTAGTGATTTTTTTGATTATTTTATATCTAATAAATTTTATAAGTATTTTAATGAAATTGAAAAAATATTTTTACAAAAATAATATTTAATAAAAAGTGAAGACCAAAAATCATTTTATTAGAATACAATACTTAAGTTGATTAAAAAGGTTCTCTAAATTTATAATATTATTTTTAAACATATAGTTTTATACCTTAAAAACATATTTGATCATGGAAAATGTTATACAATTTTTTATGTTTTAATTAATTCTTGGTATAATCTAAATTGATTTAATTTTAGTAAAACATTATCTTTTTTAATTATTCACAAAATAATAAATTATAGCGGGTAAAATCATAAAAAATAATAGTAGGATAATTATTATATTATAATTTTTAAATTAATTTCTTTTTAACTTATTTAAATTATAAAGTTTATATATTTATTTACTCACATGAAGAAGTTATATATATCAAAATACTTTTATTGAAAAATAAATTTTAAACATCAACTATCATTAATCACATTTCATATAAATTATTAAATAATTGAACATTAAAATAGTAGATTATAAATATAAATAATACCTAATAATATAAGAATTAAAATGTGAAAATTTTAATTTTTAATATAAATTTGAATGCAAATATTTTTAAATTTTTCTTAGAAAAGAATTATTTTTGATGTATTAAAGAAAACATAATAATATGGAACTATCATAATTTATTTTTAAAATATTATTTAATAATGATGATATTATTTTTCACCGACCACTACCACTAAAGATGATACAATGAAGGGAGAGATATAACTACCCTGAGTCCCACCTCTAATAAACCACAAGTTGGCAACTTGCATCGATGGAATAAAAATCTAAATATATGGGAGTCATTTCCACTTATTAGAAAACAAGATCAGTAGATAGGACGTATCAACTATAATCAACTCCATGATACTCACACACACACATATAATAAAACCAAAAACTATCCCATAATGAATGTGCAAATAAAAGTGATATAAAAAAGTATCTACAGTAAATACCAAAAAAAACTAGAGCAACAACACAACAACTTTACATGGGTATGACTAATAACACCCATCATGGTCCATGTAATCATCCTGGAAACTTTAAAATAGTTTTTATATATGTAGGGTGATCATACTGGTATACATAGAAAGGAAACCAATGTCTCTCGTTCACATGTGGAAGGAGCATACTAATGCATCCATGAGAAAATAGAAGAACCAAACAATGTCAAATTGGTAGAAAATCAAAAACCCCAACCTAAAAAAGATTAATACCAAATAGAACATCCAATAAATATAATATAATATAAACCACTTCGATGATAGGATACCCCACACCACATTCCCACTAATTAGCTTCACTCACACCCTAATAGAAAATTTCATGGAGATTCCACCTCTTCTGAATATATCACATCACATCCCACCCACACACACATGGGCCAAACCTCACAACACATTCTTCCCACACACATATGGTCCACACATCACATCATATCATATCACAACCCACCCACACTCACCTGGGACACACATCACATATCATCTGAAAGATGAATGAGAAAGCACATCACAAATCATCCCGAATACACCTGGGGTGACAAATCAAAAAACTAACAAAGACACAAGTGCCATTATCACTTGGAAGAGGGAGAAAGGAAGAGTGGGTTACCAACTATCCATCCCCCCACTGAGATTTTGGAAAAGACACCCCCATGTGACTACACAGATGTTGGCACATAGTGCTCGATGTGGGTTGGGTGAGTATAGAAATAACAATGAAAATATAATGTATACTTACATATATATAAATCCACACACCAAGGAGTTTACATGTCGATTTCCAACCAACTCACAAGGCCCCCCACATCCAATACCAAGACTAAATACACAACCCCAAATAAGTAAAACGTATGCCACATTTCATTTTCATCTTTAATTATTGTTTTTCCATTTTATAGATTCATTTTTAATAACCCATTACTTTAAAACATGTACGCTGATTTATAATGGAATTTCAATTTTATCACTATCCATATTAACAGGGAACCTAAAGAAAAATAACATAGTGTAAGAAATATATTGATATAGCCCAAAAACCACGTACACCGCCACCTTTCATCAGAACACCACAACTCAACCATTTATGTACTCTTCCACCAAACAAATTATATCTCACACCACAACACCACACATTTTTAGATTTTGTAAAGATAACTTTATAATTTCAATTCATTAATTAATGGTGTTATCACACAATCTATTATATATTGGGGAATTAAATTCATTATTTGACTATATATAATTATCCAATTAGATATTATGTATTTATTAATTATCAAACAACATGAATTCTACTATTCACATGATAGAGGCCCAATCATAGGCCACCAACATCCCTGATTTTCAGGGGGTAACTTTTCTCATACAATTCATAACATCAATAAATAACAATGCCTCCGTGAGATCACATATCACATTCCTATGACCCTTTATATTTAGTATAAACTAATTATTTTATCTTTCTTAGTCTAGATTAAACCATCTCTACAAGGATAAAAATTATAAATCTATCATGCATGACACACATTAGAAAAGAAATGAAGGAGAATATATATTGAAGGGTGAAGCCTTTCACCAACTCGCTACACCAAAACATGGGGTGTGCGTACAAGATGAAACTACATCTATGATAGTGATAACTCTAAAAAACTATTGTAGTACAATCTATGACTCCATGGAATAAGGATTTGGAACCCCCCGTATCAAGAGAAAAAATGAATGAACAAAGGGAAGATCTTTAACCTAGAATGATTAGATCTAAAACTAACAAGATTTGAAAAGGTTTAGTTGACCATAAAAGGTGTATCTCTTTAAAACCACATCGTTTACACATTTAAAAGGTCTCTAGAATTCATAGAAATTAATTTTATGATTAATATCATTTGAAACAACTTTAAAACCTATTAATTTAGGTATTCAACATATTTTTCATTATAGAAAATGTCAAAAAGGAAAATCTCTATTTTTTTCAAAACTAGAAAATTCTAGACAATGGAAAAATGATGAAATAAATCACTATAAAAAATGAGTCATCACCGGGATGATTCACCACCCAGATGAGTCACTACTAAAATGAGCCCTCACCAAGACGAGTCACCGTTAGGATGAGTCACTGCCAAGATGTGTCACCTCAAGGATGAGTCACCGCCATCATGAGTCACCGCTAACATGAGTCACTGCCAGGATGAGTCACCACCAAGATGAGTCATCGCTAGGATGAGTCACCTCCAGGATGAGTCACCACCTGGATGAGTCATCACCCTGATGAGTCACTGCCAGGATGGGTCATTATTGGGAAACTAGAAATTTTACAAATAGTTGTAATGACATGCTATTAGAACGAATCATGTTGGAAAACTAGAAATTTAGAAATTTGTTGGAATGAAACACGATTTGATTGAATCACCATTGGAAAAATGGAAATTTGGAACACTATTGGAGGGACACACTCTTGGAATGACTCAGAATTAAAAAACTATAAATTTGGATTTTTTTTCAATGATACACCATAAGAATGACTCACTATTAGAATATAGAAAATTTTGAAAACTCTTGGAATGACACACCATCAAAATGGCACACATGTCCCAAAATAACCCAGATCCCCCCTAGACACCTCAATTATTAGATTTTTTGTAATGTAACAGTCTAGAAGGTCTGATTCATTACATTTTATAAATATTAAACTATTATTTACCTTGAGATTTCAAAACTAACTTGGATAGAAGAAGAAAAAGTGTCCAAACAACCCTTCCATGATATACCTCTCAATGCTATCATTACACCTAAATCACTACCATCAACTAAAACATCTATCCCAAACTCCCAAAAAAATGATCAAAACATACTTACCCGAACATAGGAATCAGGGACTTCCATCCTTCATATTAAGATACTATCCTCTCTAGCTTGAACTTACTCACCCACATGGATTTAATCACATCATAGTAAGATGTGTCTTGATTTGGAATTAAGTATTCCCTTTTCCCATGTTAGAACATTATCACACATCACACATCACACATCACACATCAAATATATGGTAAAAAACATATCTTATAAAACACTAAGGTATTAATAGCACATGACAATGAAAAAGAAGAAGGGGAAACTCAAAAAAACTCTTAGTACTAGGCTTACATCTACATCTCAAGCTTCCAAGTACTATCTTCTAGGCCACCACGATTCTATATCACACAAACTAGGGGAATGGTACATCCTCACAAAACCTTTTCTTGATGGTCTTATACCTCCATTTGATGCTCTACAAAGGTCATTTCATCCTCTATATCCAAATCTACCAAGTCAATGACATGGTAGTCATCATGAAGATTCTGAAAAATATGATATACATGGACGAAATCATGGATCCAGTACAGTCAAGGAGGAAACTACAACCAATAGGTCACCTCACCAATGCACCCCAACATCGAGAAGGGCCTAAAGAAACCAAGGCAAGAGCTTAATTCCTTTATTGAACCTCCACTACCCACGTCGAGGGGAAGCCTTCAAGAACACATGGTCCCCAACATCAAACTCCAAGGACCTCCTTCTATTTTTGGTAGAATAATTTTTTTTATCATACTTTTATTTCATACTATATTGAACCAACCAAACCCTTTATCTCATTCTCTGCACCACATTGGGTCCAAGAACTTTTGTATCAACAAATTCCTTAAAACACAACTAGGAACAACACAAGCTCCCATAAAAAGCCTCAAACAGATCCATTCCAAAGGAATAGTGATTGAAATTATTATAAGAGAACTTGAACAAGTGTAGGTTTTGTGACTATGATATTCCAAAGTCCAAGACACATTCTTGAAATATATACTCTAGTGTATGAATAGTTCATTCTATCTTCCTATCCGTATGAGGGTAGAGAGTAGTTCTGAGGTGCAATTAGGTTAAAAAACCTACTACAATCCCCCCATACTCATGAGTTAAAATGTACATCTCATACTGAGACAATGAACCTCGAAAAACCATTTCGTTGCATAACTTAATCCATGTAAATCATTTCAAAAGTATACACTGTTCCTATCTACATGATTAGTATGAAGTGAGATGATTTAGTCAAATGATACATGAACACCTAGATATTATGACAACCTCCAAAGATTTTGGGTATCCCTATGGTGAAATCTATCAAGATTTCATCCCATTTCTAGCCGGGAGCATCTAAGGGATGCAACAAACAACCATGAACATGATGCTCAACCTTCACTTACGAGAAAACCAATCACTTCGCTACAAAATCCTTCCCTATCCATTTCATTATAGACCACAAAAATAGTGTATTAAATCCATGGTGCATATGTGAAACTCTTGGTTATAAAACAAAATTTGAGATATGAATCTCACATAGGACCCCATCGCACATTTATAACGAAACAAAAAAACCCCATGAAAAAATGTCTAGCTTTTACCATCCTATGACCACCCCTTCAGATCCTCACCATGGAAAACACAATCACGCAACACATCTACCTCTAAGTCTCCCTAATGAGACTCCTCCAAATTATGAATTAGGGAATAATGAACCATAATATGAAATAAAAATCCTTTACCACCATCTACCCTTGCATCTAAGTGCAGGGCTGCGAACATCTCCACCACTCTCCAAAAATATGTGGACTTTTAAACAATATCCTTTTGTGGATTTTGTCTCACTATATTATCCATGACATTCACCATTCCCAAGGTGTATGATATCTCAAAATAATAGTCCTGAGTAAATTCCATCAACCTTCACTACTGTAGAATCAGATTACATAGAGAAAAGACATACCTCAAATTATTGTGATCCATGAAGACCACAAAGTACTCCTCAATGAGGTAATGTTTCCATAACTTTAGCACAAAAAAAATGCCACTAACATTATATAATTAGTATAATATTTATTTTCGTGATAGAGAAACTACCTAGACCCATAAAAGATCACTTCATTCTACAACATCATGAAGCACCCTAACTGTAATGGCCCAGGTATTTATAGAATAATAAATTTTGATTTATATTAATACTTATGAATAAGATATTAATTTAAAGTTAAAGGGGACCCTTTTTCTGATATCTTAATCGATATGCAACAACAATTTTCTTTAAAGTCTTCCGTTTCACACAACTTTGAGTTATATCGAAAAATAATATAATAATAATATTATTTTAAATGGTAGCTAACGCCTAACCATTATATTGGAAGCAATGAAAAAAACTAACTAAAATATGTGTACAAATGTTTGTTAAATGTTTTTACTTTTATCTAATAAATTTAAGAGGCTTAAAATAAGAATGAATCCAATTTTAAGCATGAAATACTCTAATTTTCTTTAAAAGGACGATTTACCACCTTTTGATGAAAAAACCTTTTTAAATATAGTTTTTGTCAATTTTATATATTAAATTTGAAAAAATTAACTTTTTATTTAGAAGCAGGACATTAAAATATACTTTGGGTAAAAGTTTAGTATTTTTCTGATAAAGTTCATTTTTTGATGAATAGTGAAAAATACTGCATTTTAATTCAGAACTGCATTTTAATCTAATTTATTTATATGATTAGATTGTAATTTTAATTAGTTTTAAAGTGTAATTAGATTATATTTTTATCATTTAATCTAAATTTTTTCATTGAAAGTAATTTCACTTTGAAATTGGATAAAAACACATGTTAATCTTTTGATAGTTTTTTATTTCTTTAAAACATGCTTTTTGGTTTTGACAACGAGAATTAATTTTAAATTAATTTCTACAAATTCTAGGTTTTGAATTTGGAAAAATAGATTTTATATTTTTAATCAGGAATTCTAAATTTTTTCTTTTATTATTAGAGGTTATTAATAATAACTTCAGTAAATATTTTATTTACCATGGTTAAAGGGTAAATCTAGTAAATAAGGGTAAAAAATAACATTATAATAATATTAAATTACATTAACACATGTCTTAACCCTATTTTATAATACAATTATTACCATGGGAATCCTTGGGTCTATTTTGGGACCCCATGGATCCACTTATAAGTGAAAATGGAATTTTTTTAAAAATAATTTAAAGTTAAGGAAAATGTAACATAAACATATATCTTTTAGTAGAAAATTTTTTATATGGGGTTATACAAGTGATATTTCAAATATAAATAATAATCATAAATATAAAAATATTTCCTACATAATGGTATTTTATTTATAATTTTTAGACATTATATAAATAAATTTAATTATGACATAGTGGTGATGTAGTGATTGCTTTATTAATAAAAGATTCAAATAAATGATATTATAAATATTAAAATAAATATAATTGGGTCATTTTGACATCATCCAAAAATTTTCAGGATGATATTAACATGTTATATTTGTATTAATTATGTTTTTTTAAATCAATCAAGTTTTATTTGGTTTTTCAAAAAAGTCATGATATTAATAGTGTCAAAATTGACATAATTTATATTTTAAAATATAAAATATTTTATTAAATATTATAAAATTTTAAAAAATCTAATATTCATAAAAAATAATTATCATAAGTCCATAATTTTATTATTGACTCTTTAATTTGATATGTTTTCATGTTTTGGAAACTATTTTGATTCTCAAAGTGTTAAAAGCTTGATAAAACTGTAAGAGTAAAAAAGAGTTAAATAAAAAAAAAGGATTAAAAAATATACAAAACATGTAAAATTTTTATTTGATGATTTTATTTAAACTTATGATCATCCTATCTTCTAATTTAATGTTTTTTTGACCTTTTTAAACCAAAAATAATTTTATAATAAAATAATACTTTCAAACTTCCCTAAAGAGCCCCTCCTCTCTCTTATAAAAGGCCACCACCTTTAACCCATAACACACAACTCTCATGCCCCTTGGCTTGCCAAAACTCTGATTAAAGAATCTCCCAATATCATCCTATTCCTCCTAGAAGCTTTCCCGTAGGAAAAAGTTAATTCAAGAAGGCCTTTTAGCTTAAATCAAAAGGAGTTACTCGATTTAAGGTAATGTATTCTCTCAAGCTTCTTCCATTTATTTTCCTTCTCCAACCCCCTAAACTCTCTATATTCCATTATTTTATAACAAAAACATTATCTTAAATATACTAGGATGTTTTTATAAGAATTATTATAACTAAACGCATACATACCTCCATCTAATGGATTTAGAACACACTGTTTCTATGGACGACAAACTACTACCTCACAAAACGATGATTGGTCAATTATCTCCTACCTCATCTCATGGTGGCCATTATGATGGAAATATATTTATATATGGTATGTATCATATTTATATTTTATATATTATTATTTATTTATCATTTAAAACACACCTTTATTCTTTCCATAACGCGTAAATATGATAATTTCATTTGAGGAAGTGTAGACTACGACCCCCTCAAAGTGATATGAATCGTTCATTCTATACATGGAATGTATGAAGGATAAAATTAATGAAATTATATAATATATATAACATATATATTATATCAGAGTTATAATATACCTATGTATCATTTTGTTTTCATTCTTTTTAAAATGAAAAAAATAAATGAAAGTAGCGTTCATATGTACGCACGACTTACCATATCCAGGAATGGTGCATTTAATTTTCATAAATCCAAATGATATGGACTATTCTAAATAAATATATACTGGATATATATGATATATAAATCATGAATATCATTCTTGGAGATAGTGTACTTTTGACCACATGGACAATTTGTAATTATAACAAGTTCATTTTGACTCAAGTATTGAACATCGACGAAATGTACGATATGAACTCAAATAATTAACTAATTGTTATTGCAAGTTAATAAGTGATATAAATGGAATAATAAACTTGAAAACGGTTATGAGGAAATTAGAAATTAACTTAAGTTTATTATTCAAGAAATTAAAGAACGAACGAGTCAAGTCAGACACGAGGTAAGAGAACTTGTTAACCCAATTTCTATTCTTTGGGTTAAACTTATACTTCTCGATTATGCCATGCTATGATTATGTGAGAAATAACTTTTTTTTATCATATCTTGAATTTATTCTGGATTTAAGTGTACTTATAGTGAATACACATAATCAATCTATTTTATTGAAAAAATGATCTTTGTAAGGGAACTTCTTAACCCGATTTCCATTCTCTGGGATAAACTTATACTTCTTAATTATATCATTCTATGAATATGTGTTAATGACCTATGATTGTTTTAAACTTAATATCAACTTATACTGGGTGTATTTATATTTTTCACACATAATTATGTCACTGATTTATCTTTAATATAATTATGTGATCTTTTTAAGGGAACCATTCACCCTCCTCTTTTAGTCACATATATCTTTTTTTGTTATGTATTTTAATTTCTATTTTATTATATTGTGATATGTTATTATATATCCTTATTGATTTCCATTTTATGTCTGAGTGATGAGGGACTCTTTTTTTTCTCATTGACTCATTTTTTGATTTTTTATGTGACACCGTTAGTCTGCTGAATTTTCATAAGGGACTTCGTCTCAATATACATTCATTAAGGCATACTTTGATTTATACACGAATTTCATTTATATGGTGTATAACACCATGTGAATTTTAATTTCATTCAAAGGGAATATTTTTTTTCTATGAATAGATTTACTAAACCACAAAAAGAATGTTTCTTTTTAACGTACGTGGTGACAACGACCTTTCCACCACCTCGAGCATTATTTGATATTTGGATTCCTTAACAATATGTAATGTTTTTAAATAGAGAAAAATACCTTATAATATTTTTACGTATTTTGGTATTGAAAATGGTTTTGATAATGGATTGATTATGTCAATATATTGAAATGTTATATTGTAATTTCAATGTGGAAATGGTATCTTTCCTTTATGCTTGTTCATGTGTTATGATTATATTATAGTATATGGGAATTGTTTACATATACGGGTGGTTCTGTGATAAACCTAGGGCGGGTGAGCCCGAGATAACTCTCTAATAAATTTTGTAACATGACAGAGATAAACGTTAATGTTTCTTCTAAGATATTTAAGGAATATACTATGATGGTTATTCCAAATGTAACTCCCTATGTAGCTGTGAAAGCTAAAATGTAAGTTCCTTATGGATTCCACAAGTTACCTTTACAATTTATGATTTCTATGTGTTATTCATAAATCTTATGATTTCATGAGGTATGTTAAAGAGCTTATGTTTTATATGTATTGATGAACTAATTTTTTCTTTCTTTATTTTATAACTCTTACTATGTTGTTTATGCTCATCCCATGTTTTGGAAATGTTTTTCACTGGCTATAAGGAAGGGTAAGAGAAAGGAAGAATTCAAGAAGATTTATATCAAGAAAAGAATTCATGTTTTCTTTTAAGAGTTTTTATTTTATAAAAAAATTGATACTGAGTAGAAGTGTCTAATTTGTAATATTTGATATGTAATGTAAAGTTATGGCCTAATTCTCTAAAAATCTGAACCTAAAAAGATACCCAATGTGAATTATTAACTTAATTAAAGTTTATGTAATGTTTAAGGTTGGGGACTTATTTTAACCCCAGATGCGATGTGTCATAAAAAACCTCAAACAACACTGCCTCCTCTGGCAGCTGAAGCACTAGATCATTGAATAACACCCCTTTCAAAAAAATCAAATGTGGACTAACACTATTTGGTCTACAAAAAATCTCGATCGTTCTTAGTTAATGTTGTCAATGAGAATAAAACTGAGAGAATATGGGTAAAAAACTATGATAATATACTTCAAGGCAATAGAAGCTACAATGTTCTTCCATGTTTTTGGATGCTACCCAAGAAAAACCTAATTTGACCATTTATGGGTCCATAACCACTCTTTCTGAGAAAAATCATATCATATAAAATTCTCCAATTTTTTCTAAAACCTATATTTGGACAACATTCCCTAGAGATGATGGCATTGAGAAACATGAAACACTATTATTATATTCTCGACATGTTCCACATAAAAATTTGAGTAGATCATGATACAATCAATGAATATGATGATGCAATGATCCAAAAACTCATGATACATGGAGTTCATATTACCTAAGAATACATCTGGTGCATTATTTACATTGAAAAACATGACTAGAAACTCAAAGTACCCATACATGCATCTGAATTCATTCTTTGGGATATCTCCCTCTTTCACCCTCAACTGGTGATATAAAAACCACATATGGATCTTAGAAAATCCAATTGACCCCTTATAAGGTCGAAAATATCATTTATCCTTGGAAGAGGGTAATTGTTTTTAACTATCACATGATGAAACCCCCAGTAGTCTATGAACAACCTCAAACTTCCTTATGACTTATTTTAAAAAAACACTGAAGTATGCCATGATTTCACATTGGGATGGATAAAAACATTCCACAATAGATCATCTATCTCAATCCATAAATCCCTCGACACAGAAGATTATATCTAATAAGGATTCATCAAAATTGGAGAAGCACTCGAAAAAATGTCTATCCCAAACTCAATATTGCATTGAGGAGTCAGTGTAACAACCTACATGGGTAAACATCCAAGCATTGATTGACAACAGTAGGATTCTCCTCTATTCTTGTGTCAAATGATTCAACTGGAAACTCACCAACCAATTAATGAAGGGGCTCTAAATACTGATTTCCTACATAGCTATCACATTCTCCAATAAAGACCATGTGTCAGCCATCTACATCTAAGAACATGACTCTCCTCCTAAAGCAATTGATAACCAAACACATAGAATACAACCGGTTGATTACATGGATGACATTGTATGGTAGTATCTCATGTAAAACAATGTCCGTACATGACTGATGTCTCCACATCATTAGTGAAAATCCATCACACACATCAAACAAGATGGTTTGGCCTCCAAATGGCATTTCCAACACCAGGGGCATGAAAATTCATTATATGTATTGTACAATAGAATGGACTAGAGAGTTTGCAACAAAGGAGTGTGAGGCTCCTGAATCACATAGGGAACAGACAGGGGTACAAGATAAACTGAGTTTACCTCAAATGATATCAGGTCCATCTGGTGATTCTACCTCTACAACATGTAACTAACCATACCTTACTTCACCACCTATTTTATGATCAAAAGTAAAATTATAGGCTTTAACATCAGTATAACAATTTTGGTTTATAAAAAAATGATTTTAAAAACAATTAAAGTGGAGTTTTGGCATCTGTTTTCTTGAAAACCGATGCCAAAACTAGTTTGAAATAACATTTGACATTGGTTTTATTAAAAAATTATGTTTAAGATAAGGGAAACAACCTTTTGGAATAATTTTTTTTGGAAACCAATGCAAAAAATATAAATAGAATTATTTTTGGAATTTTTTTCCTTATAAAATGATGCCAAATATATTTTTTTTTACATTTACCGCATCAGTTTTAAAGAAAATTAATGCCAAAGACGTTTTAAAAAATATATTAGGACCCTAAATACCTATTTTTCTTTCACTTTAATCCCTCACTCTCAACTGGTGAAGGCTCTGAATATCTTTGAAGACCCTTGATGACCCTCGACCACCCCTTAATACCCTCTCTCTGAATTGATGATGGATCTAAACACCTTCGATGACCCTAGACCACTATCGATGGCTATCGATTAACTATTGCGGTCATTTTTGTCCATATTTTATTTTCCATTATCCTCAATCTACAATTTTTATACATATTTCTCGATAATTATGGTCTAGTGGTCGATCCACAACTACCATTTAAGGTATGTTTCAGTTTTTTATTTTAAATTTTTTTCACTCTTTCTTCTTGAATCTTGTAGGGTTCACTCTATTCACACATGCTTTTATCAAGTTTCTTGGAATTCAGGATACATTTTTGATTATTCAAATCTAAAATTTATAAATTTTTTGTTTGGAAATAATATATATATATATAATTGTTTATTATGATAATATTTTGTAAGTTATTATATGTTTTTGTGTTCAACTATATATTATATGTAATTGTTTATTATGATAACTGTGTAAGATATATTTGTATAAATGTTTCTATAATATTTTTTATAATTATTTGTATAATTGTTTTGAATTCAAGTGTTCTTTTCCATAATTTATTTGAAGTAATTTTTTTATGTTTAATTTTTATGATAATTTCTTGTTAGTTATTTTATGTTATTAATATTTTACAATTTATGTATAAGTGTGCCAGATATTGTTTTATTTGTGAAGATAAATTATGAATATTTGTTTGATGATAATTTATGTATAAATTTACATTATTTATTAAGAAAAATAATGTATAATATGAATTTATCAATATGTATAATTGTTTTTTAGGATTAAAATCATAGTTTGTTTTTTTTGAAAAATTAAATTATAAAATTAGATCACCAATCATTTTTATTAAATGTAGTCATTTTTAAAATTTATCTGTATATATATATTTAAATATTTATATGTTTTAATATATTCACCAACTATATTGTGATATAAGGTATTGAATGAATTGTAATTGGATAAATTTACAAAGTACCACTAGTGAATATAGAAAAGAGTTGGTGAATTCTTAGAATTTTTTAAATGAAATCATCAAAACATAGATTTTATTTTCTTTTTACATGTGAAGTGTTCAAAATATGAGAATGTTAAACTCTAGATAAATCAAGGATCATCACATTTGTATGGTTTTAGACTTAATTATACATGTCGAATCATTCATGGTGAATGAATAGAAAATTCAACATCTAATCTTGATGATAATATTCATAATGAGGAAGAGGATCACATTAAATAATTAATTCACAATTTAGGTGTTCAAACCATAAAAAATTGCAACTATTGAATTATTCTATGAAGATTTTAAGAAACCACTATTGCCAAGTTAATATAAATATACAGTGTTATCATCCGTTTTGAGAATAGTTTACTTGAAAGAAAGAAATGGTTGGAGTGATTAATGTTTCTCCAACTTACTTGAGCTTTTAAAAGAGCTTCTTCCAAAAGGAAATAGGCTTCCATATTCTAATTATGAGGTGAAGAAAATATTATGACCAATTGGATTGGGGTATAAAAAGATACATGATTTACCCAATTATTTTTTATTTTATAGGAAAGAATATGAATATTTTTCAAGCTATCATACATGTGGGACATCATTCTATAAGATGGATGAAAAAGTAAACTCATATTCATTATAAGGTACTGGTATTTAACCTCATGAAAAATCTATTTTTTACTTCCTAATGATATCATACAATAATTCTTTCATATATTTCTGATAATTTGACTAAGATTCATTCTTAGGTAGCAGAAGTATAACTCCTACTAAAGAAATTTGGAACATTCCAATAATTCCTTGTTTGAAGCATCTATATGAAAATTCAATTGACACAAAAGGGTTAAGATGAAATTCTGATGAGTGAATCTCTGATGGTAACTGACGTCACCCTACTAATTCACTATAATGGAAGATATTTTCAAAAAAATGTCATGATTTTGGAAGTGAATTTAGAAATCTCAGAATAGGATTGTGTACTAATGGAATGAATCCATATCAAAGTCTATGTAGAAAACATAGTTTATGGACCGTTTTTTGGTAGTTTACAACTTTTCCCAACATCTATTTATGAATAAAAAATATAGTATGATGTGCTTGATTATTTTTGGACAAAAACAACTGGGAAATGATATTGATGTGTATATTTCACCATTTATTGATGATTTGAAACTGCTATGGGAGATATGTGCTAAATTTTTTGATGCATTCATGAAATAATATTTTCTTTAGTGTGATATGATAATGTTCCCTATAAATGAATTTCCTACATATGGAAACTTATTTTGATAGAGTTTTAAGGGATATAAAGCATGTCCAATTTGTGAATAGGAGACATCATATTATCAATTGAAGAATGGAAGAAAGACATTGTACATGAGACATCCATGATTTTGGACAATTGATCATTCTTATTATAGATTGAAAGAAAAATTAAATGTTTTATAATAATATAGGCTTCCCCCTCAACCACTGTCAGTTGAATAATATTACGACAACGTGAAAAATATTGACTCAATATTTGGAATGAAAAGAAGTTATGGTCTTCAAAAAAATATCTAAAAGAAATATTCTATCTTTTTTGAACTACCTTATTAGAGATATTTATAGGTAAAACATAACATCGATGTTATAAATGTTGAGAAAAACATATGTGACAGTTTGATTGGATTTTTTAGACAAAAAAGGATAGAAAAAATATGGATTACATGCTAGATTGGACTTTACATCATTGGGAATACATTTGAAGTTAGCTCCCACTATGTGGACTTATCCCCTCTTTCACGTCGGGTTATTTTTCCACGCCATACAAATTTTTCTTTGAGATAAATTTTTTTCCTCATCCTTACCACATGACACTAAAATGTGTGGCATTTTAAGAACTAACTATGGCTTGATTCCCATCCTTATGGGATACATAGGAATTACCATTCATTTTATCCTTGGATCCAACCCTGGTTTTTATAAACCATCTCTTCCTTCAATCCTAATGGAAAAAGTTCTCTCAGGAGTATGTGGTGTGGCGTGGCCTTCATTAGTACCCATTCAAATTAGGTCTGCAATAACCATGCCACCCACCTATCTTGAGAGATCTCCATTCCATGTCCTTATTGCACGCCATTAAACTACACAACCATTAATAACTAAGTGTGGATTGATTATCATCCTTATGAGATATGAAGGAACTCCTATATATTTCTTATTTGGGTCTAGCCCTAGGTCCCTTATCTTTTCTGGCCCCTTTTCTTGAGGTTCCCCCTAGTATTGTGCATGGTGTGGTGTGGACTTTTGTACTCATTCACGCCAGGTATGCTTTATCATTCCATGAGCATTACCTTTAGAACCACATTATTCTATATGAATCCAAAAAATATGAAGTTAAACTATGGTGCCTCGTCCCACATGAATTGAAACTGTTGCAATTTTTTTACAGGATGTTAATTTGTAGGGGCTGGTCCTGTCATATGACATTAAACTAGGATACTATCGCCCTTGCCGCACGATGAAAAATAGCACCACAACGTGGTGTCCTCTCTTAAGGATACAAAATGTTTGGCATCATACATCGACCATAATATTTTTCAGGGCCTAGATATGGATTTATTCTTACGGTGATTCCTGGATTCTCAGTCCTGGGTTTGATGCTTCAAAAAACACACCCACACTAAAGGAAAAACAAGATCCATCAAATTCTGCTTCTTTTGGTTCATGGGCCAGACCTGCACGATATTATTTCCCTTTGAATTGGTATCCTATTATACCATTTTTAAGAACTGTGCGTGTCTTGATTCCTATCATAATGGGATACATAGGAATGCTTATACATTTCATCTTTAAGATTATCCTTAGGTTATTCAACCCATTTTCCACTTTCTTTTTTGGAAATCTTGACCTCTATTATGCCTCATCAACATGCCCAAATACACTATGGTTTAGGACTTAGAGTGTTGGGTTCTTCATGGAAATTATCTCATCTATTTACATGCTTCACATGTCCCTTATTTTGGGTTTCCATCACCTTTCACATTCAAAAGTACCCCTGAATGGTATGGATGCTCGTCCTTAAGGCTCTCCAACCATTTTAGGCCAACGTTCTCGAGGATTTCAAATGAAATTTCGAGACATTTTCTGTGTTTCTAATACAGTTAGGGGCCATCCGTAAAATGTTAGTTCCCATTTCAAGACACACTATATGGATGTTATGCATTGAATATGGTCAAAAGTTATCATGTATCATTTCGGAGACCCCATTAAGACCTAAATATTGGTCTCAAGATTCACATCTCATTCCATATCATCATGCTCATACATAACTTCAACACCCTAGTTGTTATCCCTCTATGCACCTTTTCACATTGGGAGGATGAACTAGTGCTGTGGGGTCACCCTTGGATCTTTACCTTCGTCCCCTACTGTGTCATTCTGTGCACTATAAAGATATTCTTTTCCCATTTTCCCACACCAAGCATGGTTCATGTAGTCTTAGGGATTCTGGAAAGGTTTGTGATTTCATGGAAGGGTCACTCTTTCTGTTTGGTCCAAACTCTATGACCTAAAACTAGGAGATTCAGTCCCCTAGTCCAGGAATATTAAATTTTAACTATGTGCATTATCATAGAAATTTTTAGGTTGTGTGGACTACCTTGTCCTTATTCACGTCAAGTTGATTTTTGGCACCATGACACATATTTTCACTTCGAGAATCTACCTATTTTGTTCTGAGCTGTATGACCATAAACTATGATCCCTAATGTACTTAACGTATAATGATAAACTATGTATTCTACACCCCGGATATCTAATGATAAAGTACCCATCCATACGATGTCTTCACTCAAGAAGATGTTGCCCCTTTTTGGTATTAGAAGACTTCCATAACACCTTAAAGAACTACATGTAGCTTGATTCCCATTATTATGAGATATGTAGTGACACCCAGAATTATGTTTGATTCCCAAACACATCACCATGAACCATCTTGTTCCATTTTGGCCTGAGTTTTCCACGAACATGCAGTGTGTTGCAGACCTCTCTAGTTCTCATTCCCGTCGAGTTATGAAAAAACCGCACATTTATCCTTTGAGGGACCCATTTCTTCGACACATGAATTTAAATTGTAGTCCTACGATGAGCATGTTCAAGATTCCACATGATATTTTGGAATGCGTCAGTTTCCTCTCCAAAGATGATTACCCCCACCTACAATGGTATCTGACTATACTATGCTCAAGAACTATGGTTGGATTGATTCTCATCCTTATGCGATACATAGTGATGCCCATGAATTTCACCTTGGTACCAACCCTAGGACTGTTAACTTTCATGATTCTTTTCCCCTAATCAAGGTCCAAACTCCACAACCATAAACTAGGGGTTCCTAGTCTATGTAACATGACTTTAAACAGTTGTGTCGGATCTAGGTAGTACGAACTTAAATTATGTACGAAATCCGGATCATACAATGTTAAACTATTCATGCATCGTTCTCACCGCATGACATGAAACTACACGCTTTTGGTCCCCATTTACATGACATAAAACTCTAGACCCCCATAGGCCCTCTCCATAGAGGTCCCTCCCAGATATAGTCCTGATCTCGATTCATACCGATATGCTCCCCCGATGCATTTTTTCCTGGTAGCGTAATTCTAAGAGTTTTAGAATCCATTCGAACAACTCAACACTCCACCCCAAGATTTTTGTGCCTCTTATTTGGATCTTCATTCCCTTTCACATCTTAAGGAACCCCCTAACGGTTAGGATGCTCGACCTTAAAAATCGCCTACCATCCTAGGCCAACATTCTGGTAAACTTCAGACGACACTTCGAGTTTGGTCCCATGTTTTCGAATGTGGTCAGTGGTCGGGCATTGTTTTTTGTTATTATTTTAGGAAAATCTGATGCAGTTTCTATGTTTCAAATTTTTTTAACAGCTATCCTCTGTCATCATGACATCTTCACTATGTTTTGAATTTTGGGTATCATAGTTCACATTCTTCCTTCCCCTTTATCTAGATTTACTTCAACACCCCTAGAATTGTCCCACTCATGTGCTTGATCATGTTGGGGGAGATCAGTTTGGATGCTTTGATAATTCTATTCTCTAACCATGGCCCACCTTTTTATTCTCAGAAATTCAGAGTGGTCATTTATACCCTATATGTATGATGATTGGTTAGCACTCTCTTATGTAGGGGAAATAATTATGTGGTCATCCATTGTTTATCACAACAGGCATATCCCACATGAGCTTAGGGATTGATAGCTAGATATTTCAAAAAAATGATTAAGATGAAGTAATCGTAGCAGATAATGAGGCTCATTCACATAACCAAAATAAACAAGAAAAATGAAAGTATGTTTGTGAGTTTGTGAAAATTACAACCCCATTGTATTAACCCCTCTGATAGATGGGTTGACCTCTTAAATGGATCATCTCAGATCCTACACTCTCTATCTTGTGACATCCAGGATTTGCTATTGCCAGTTAAGCTCTTGATTTACATCGATTGCAATGGGGCATATTCCATCGGCCCTTTGCCCGATTCTCATCAGCTCGGATAATATCCATCTTTTGGAAATATTACCTCATCTATTCATTAACCTCTATCAATTATGCCTTTAATCATAATATATGTTTTGATTGTGTATCAAGATAAGAAGAGTTTTCATTCACCTGTATCCTTAATAATTGAATATATTGAAAAAGCACTTTAATTTTCTTGATATTTACAGACGTCCTCCACTTCCAGATGACACTGAAGCTACTATCATGTTCCCATATTTTCTCTACCATGTATTCTCAAATGATCATATGAGGAAGTAAGACATCTAATCCTACAACATATAGTTCATGTAGCTGATAAAAAAGTCCCCCCATCTAGATTATCCACTCTGGTTTTGGGATGTCCATGATGAAGTTCTTGATCATCTTCCTTGAATGGATATGGGAGAACTTGATATCCTCTTCATCAGAAGAAGTCTTGTTTTGGTCTTTTGGTTCAGCAGGTTCATATGCTGGGAAGACCATAAAAAATTCATCATCAGGGTCTTATTCAGGTGTGATGTTGGATAGGTTGGGTTCCACGTCATCTAGGGGATCCTCGTCATCAGATTCTACCTTGTTAGTCTCAGGTTCTGTCCTACTAGTGGTCCTATCTGTTTCTATGATTACTTTGGTATGGTTAGCATGAGCATCTGATTCCATGATGATCATCATTACCCTCGGAAAATGAGCACCAGGATCCCCAACTATCCTTGCTAGGGCATCCCACGCCATTTGATGAACTATTCATGTAGAAGTACATAGATGTCAGTTGTCCTGGTGAAATGGAATATAGTTACAAATTTTATGATGGAGAGGACTTACATAGATAAAATACTTGGTCTCCCCCTTGAGATGATACTATTGAAATCCCAAGATGTGCCCCCCCCATATATGGTTGGGAACTCTGAGGACTCCAAGAGATCCACCCCGGGTGTCGCAGCCCTGCTAAATTCTGCAATCAGCATTGCCATAGTTGCAGAACCTAAAGCTATATATTCTATCATGTCTGAATGGATGTTACATATTAGGTTCTTCTGCATAGGGATAATGTTAGTTGAGAAATCCTAGAGTACCTAAACGAGGACCACAATGAAATGGTTAATTGTTTACCTCAAGAGCCTCAAAAAACTATTCCATCTCCATGGCTGCAACTTTTCCTTCCTCTAAAATGGATCCCTCTGCTAGCCTCTTTTCCCTAGATGGAATATTTTTATTTTCAGGTAAGGGGAATCACTCAGTGGAACTATTTGGTTAAGTAGTACTTTCACTTGATCCATCATGTACACCGAGTACCCCAAGAGTGCACAAAGTTCTCTATATTGACGATGTATTTCTATTGTTTCACATGAGACACCAGAAATCCAGCCTTGGAATGGCGGATATCAGAAGGATCTATCCCAAGATGGTTAATGTGGTGCCACATGTGGGAAGGATTGAGAAATTTTCTGTTAACATCCCAGGTTTCCAAATATTTTAGAAAAATAGCATCCTCAGGCATTTCTATGTGGTGTAGCTGCTTCCCAGGAGCGTGAGTGGATATCATACAGAAGCCCCAAGGTGGCCTCCCTTCTAACCATCTCTTCTCTTCTAAGACCACCAGATCCACTACTATCACTTTCCTCCTGCTCGGTGAAGGTCTGAGAGTTGTTTGACTCATCACTACCGTATCCCCACCATCACGGTGTGTTCTTTCCACTTTCCAGCCCTGACCTCGAGGTTGAGGAGGCACCCATCACCAACATGGGAAGTTTGTCACTTTAACATTTCCCCTAGATAGGCTGCCTCCCATATCTTGGCATATTCCTTGAATAGTCCATAGACATGTGTGGGCAGAGGAAACTCATTCATCATTTTCCCATCCTTTCATGTGAACATTAACCACATCTTCCTCATCACACACAGATGGTCCTTGTGGCGCACTTCTAAGTAGACATGCAGGGTCAACCTATGCATGCACCAGAATATCCTCCCAAAGAGGTGTGGGGTATACGTCTCGTAGATAGGATTGTGATTAATCTGTGCCACCAAAACTCCACCTAGGAAGGCCAAGAGACAAGACCAATGCTCCTAAGTTCCCTAGCCATCATTAGTGAATACATATATTGGAAAGGGAAATGGATGGAAGTTGAATTCATCCGCCTTACAGACACTGTTCAACACCATTGGTAGAGTCATCTTGGCCATAAAGATCCCCATAACATTCAAAATGGATGGTCAGAAGTCTGGTCCTGAAGGGAAAATAGGGTTCATATATTAATATATGCCCATGTGTGCTGCTATCCATCTATAAAAAAGATGGAGCGGTCCATATACCATGTATGGATTCATTCCCTTCAATGATGTGTCATAACACCTTGTATAACTTGGCCAACAATGGGATCTCCAAGTTGACATGCTCCCCCATTTCCATCACGAACACCATAATAAATGTGCTCACTTGCACAACTGTTTTTGTGCCCCTAACAGACAACATCTAGCCACAAATATGTGTAGAGATAAGCCCAGCGAGCCTAACCACCGGTTGCAGCTCAGTGTTGAAACTGTACACCCATATCATTCATTGGATTTCCTCTAGGTTTCACCAATTGGAATTCTATTTACTACTCTAGGCTCCCTTTGGATAGTTGGGAGGCTTGACCAGTAGCTTCTTGGGTGCCTCCTCCCATTCAATTACATGGTTTGGTTGGAAGTTTATAAAACATTTAAACCACAACTTGAAATGGATGTCCC
The DNA here is from genome assembly GCA_963277665.1 of Viscum album. Classification (NCBI taxonomy): domain Eukaryota; kingdom Viridiplantae; phylum Streptophyta; class Magnoliopsida; order Santalales; family Viscaceae; genus Viscum; species Viscum album. The sequence continues at coordinate 713,876,952 of OY728133.1, read as the reverse complement.
TCACCGACTTCATGTCCTAACCCAAAATCAGATCCATCAGTGGTTTTGATAGCAAAAAAATCTTCTCAAGATCCTCCCATGTTTTATCTGTGTGGAGGAAATTGTCGTACATCACCCCTAATATTGAAATCCCTAAGATCTTGTGAAGGTCTGAGAGGTTGATTCCAACCTCCCCATGGTGAATATAAAAAGTGGTGGTCATCGATGAACACATGTTCAAAAAATCTTGCATCATGTGTTTCAACTGATAAATATGGAATTGGGATGCCCAAACAACTTCATATAGCCCTACTCACTTCAACTCTTCCTCAAATTCCATGTAGGATGCACATACCCAGTAAGCTTAGGCCCAGTCCTTCGTAAAATTTCCACCTTGGCGCAGGTCCTCATAATCAGTCCACCCCTTATCTGGGTTCCCCAAATCTTCCTTGAGGATGGTATGGTACTGTGGGGAAGATACCTCTAGCTCCAGGACCTTCCCATCAACATTATTGGAATGGTTATAAAGGTAGTCATCATTGATAGGTGTGTGGTCTTCCCATGTATAACCATTAGCAGCCCTAAACCACTAGCACTAGAACATCATACTCTTGAACCAGTAAGATGGTTCATCCCTACTTCCTTTAGGGATGTAAATGTCATCCCTCAGACCAAATCCTTATAGAGGTAGTCTCTTATAGAGAGGATAGTTATTTTGGATTTCCTACAGGATCTCCACTAGGGATTCATGGTCGTAATGGATTTGCACATATTCTCGGATGCCTAGATTATCCTCCATATCTTCCCTTTTAGTAGCATCCATGAGGCCCCCCCGAGTAGCTTCTTGGATGACCATTTTCTCCCAATACTTTAGGAGTTTTTGTTCAGGTTCACAGAGCTTGATTGTAAAGCTCGGTCGAAGAGATCAATCACAGAGACCAACCGAAGAGTTCTACCGTAGAGATCATAGACACAACTCATAGAGTACACGATTGAAGAGTCTATGGACTTTCTATGAAGTGTAGAGTAAAAAGTAACCTAGTTTATAAAGAGGGATCAAAAAGTTCTCTAAGATTCTAAAATCGAGAGTTAAATCATGGAGATGTAGAGATAGGTAATGAAAAATAGTGGTCTCCATCATCTATTTTTAGGACATAAGCCTTGATCTTCACAGTGCACCCCACCATGGAAAGAATCATAGTGCTCTCAGCATACATTTTGTGCTCCCTCATCACATTTCCACTTTATGATCTTCCTAAATTATGGAGATCTTCCCTCATAATCCAAACTTCATTTTCTCCTCATCTCCAATTCTGGGGGGGGGGGCAATTTTTGGAACCAAAATATGTGAATTAAAAAAAAAGAAAAGAACTCTAAATGGAGATGATGAGGCGACATTTTGAAGCATCCTCATAGATCCCTTCACCACCGTGGCCGGCGAAAATCAGAGACTTTCTTTTTTCCAATCGTAGAGAAAAGTGATGGTCAACTCCGCAGCTACGATGAAATTGAGGGAAGTCTCCACGCTAAAGTGGGAAGAACAGTCACCTCTGCGAGTCCTTTGAAATTGACGTAAGCCTCTGCGATTTCCACAGGGAGAACGAAGGAAGCCTATGTGATGTGAAGGGGATGATAGTTGACTTCATGACTCTAAGAAACTTGATGAAATATGCCTATGATATAAGAGCTCATGTTACTTCACAGCAAGATCTCAGAGCATCACACCCCTCTATGATTATAAATGCCCGAATCCCCTCATTCCAAAGGATTATGACTCCAACCATTTATCTTCTGAATTCCCAAATCCGGAAGCAATCTTTTCTCTATGAACTAATCGAGAAAAAGAATCATCCGAGGTAATTGGGAATTGATAAAACATTCTTCCTTAGTTCAGATTTACCCCTATTTCAAAAAGGGTTTCCCTTCATGAAGCCTATAGTCCTTCTCAAAGAAAGGATACCCCTTTGGGTACACGAGACTTCTCAAAGAACCCATGCTTCCAAAATCACCCTCCAAATATATGTTTACTCTATGCATATGGTGGAAAACTGTGCTTCTCCATTTTATCCTCTTTGCGAAGTCATATCCTCTGTGATCCCCTATGCTCTATGAGCCCATGAGCTCTGTGAATCCCTGTACTCCAGAAGGACCTATGATTGCCGATCCTGTGAGCTCTATAAATCCATGTGCTATACGAGTCCCTATGCTCTATGATCCTATGAGTTCTGTGAAGACCCATGTTTTGCGATCCGAAGAGTTCTGAGAATCCATTTGCTCTCCGAGCCCATGTGCTCTGTGAGCCCATGTGCTTTTCAAATCCATGTTCTTTATGATCCCATGAGCTTTTTGAATCTATGTTCTATAATAGAACTTGTGCTATAAGATCCCCTGTGCTCTGCAAGATCTTGATATTTGAAAATCTCCTCTCTATGAGGCCTCTTACTTCGCAAATCCCTCTTCTGTACGGCCCTCAAGGCTTGTACAATGTGATTTGAAAGTCCCTTGGGTGGTGCTTCATGTTGCATTGCACTGACTCATGCCTCTTCTCAAAGGAACGCTAATGGATATTACTTATTTTCATTGACACACTGATGTGGACCCCCCAATGGATCACTCCACATCCGAATTACCACATGGAATTACCTATTCCTTCCTTCCCTCAAGAGTGGGTTGGTACAAGTTATATAATCCCTATGGGTTAAGAGTGAATCCTCATCATTCAAGATATAGGATGTTAAACTACCATGAACTCTCATTCACAACACATGATGTTAAACTATGATCATCACATAAGCAACAAGTCTTGAGAGGAACATAAAGGGGATGGGAAACAGTGCCTTGTCACTCCCCTCTCCCTCTATGATTCATCACCATGTGCACCTCAGGTAGTTTTAGTATAAGACCCAAAATGATCTGAGGGGTGTTTTAGGTACATTGGTCATATCCTCATCATAAACCTTGACACCCTCATTTCTCATTGAGCCTCCCTCCTAGAGTATGTCCCGGTCTTCCTCTCATTGGGATGTTAGCCATGCGTAAGCCCCACACCAGCTCTTGTGGGTGAAATTTTCATGACACAATCACCAGGTCTATTTTTGCCTCTTAATTCTCATACCAAGAATTAATCATGTGGGATTAGAGTAATAATTGACCATGAAATCTTATTTTGGACACCTTAGTGTGTAATCCCCATTCCCAATCCTACCAAACTACATAGAATTTGATCCTTGCCCCTTTTCAATCAAGGAATGTAGGAAGCCTCCCTGAGGATCAAACCCATTACCCATTGGTCCTGACTATTTCACATCAGTTCACCCTCATCCTGTATGACATTAAAATGTATTACCCATTCATTCTTCATGAAGTTAAACTGTGTGCATTCAAAATACATGGGTTTTGATCCCTGTCTCCTAATATAGGGTACGTAGGAAGCTTCCTTGAGGTTCAACCCCAAAAATGGTAATATTTGGAGTCCCATTTATTGGGAACCACATCCTTGGTCACCCTTTAGTGGTTTCAAATTAGTTCCTAGGAAGATTACCATGTGTACAACCCATAATTAATCCATAATCCTCCAACCATGAGTGTCCCTCTTGTGATAGTCTTATAACCATGCGTAAGGACTACCATGTCGTCAGGTTGTTGTCCTCTGTGTATACTCAAATCACATGCACCATCCTAAACTACATGGAAATTGATTCCTTTCCATGAGGATAAGTAGGAAGACTCACTAAGGTTCAAGACCACCACCCATGTTCCAGACTAGCCTCTCGCTTGAGCCTTTGTGTTTAGGAAGATCATGCATTAACCCGTTGATTCCAGCCTGTTTGGGTCCCCATCTATGCGTCCATTTTCATAATCTGCCTCCTCTGGTGACTCATTTCCCCATTCTAGAACTATGTGGAATTTGATTCCCTTCCATGGGGATATATAGGAAGCCTCTTTGAGGTTCAAGCCTAACACCATCAGCTTTGCACCAGTTCCTCAGTTCCATACCAACTCATTTCATCCTTCGACACTTCATCCTTATCTATCCTGATTTCACCTGGGCTGCCAAATCTTAGGGAAATCATGTCATCCATTCATAAACCTAACCAAGTGTAAGACCTATTCATTTCATTTCCATTTGTATCACTCAGGCCACTAACAACATGTAATCCTCATTATATCTTCATGTTTTTGTCCATTATGTACACCCCAATCCCATGATTCACCCTATCAAACTACATGGGTTTTGATCCATGTCTTCTGTCCACGAGGTTAAATCCCCTCCAATGGTAAACCTCGACATCCCCTTTGCTAGGACCTAATCATCCTATGATCTTCCCTTTGATGTGTCCAAATCAGCCTTCACGGTGTGATATCTTCCCTCTATGGGACACACTGCCTTAGATCCATCCTCATTGGGCATCTTGATCCTCCCATATAGTAAACCATCCAGGTGCTCCCCCAAGGGATGTACCTCTATGATCTGTTCTCATTAGAGTTCTCATCAGTCTGATCTTTCTCCGCCAGATGTTAAATTCATGACATACCCCATGTTAAACATGGAAAGGAAAGGGAAACCTTGGAGGCATTCCTATGGAATAAAGTTCTTCACATTCGACGTGGGATACCTCAGGATTCCACACCCTCAATAAGACTTATCATAAAGGGAATAAATATAGGTGTACTGGTTTTTCAGTGTCCATACATGCTAGTGATGCCCAATGTGACTACTCCCTTAACCGAAGCTTGTTGCCCTGACTTGACCCCATGGAATGTCCTCACAGAAGCAGTGTAATTAACTGCCATCGACAAAGATATGGCACCAGGAAGAGTTTCAAGAACAACATTTTAATCTTTAAGGGAGACCCAGACCAGGAGATGAGTTCCTAGGAAAAATCCATAGAAGGAGGAACTGTCATCACATCATCCCGTTTTGATCAAGGAGGAAACCTCACTGAATAAGCGACAGATTCCACATGCATTTGGAAAGCATGAATGCGGGGAAACAAACAACCAGTGCATCCCCACGGATAGATTCATGACTCAAAAAAACATCAAAAACAAACTTACTATATGTTTTTGATACCTTTCACAACCAGGTAGTATCCTTTGATACAATTAAGTTTTGATTATTCCATTTCTCATTACATGATTGAGCTAATGGTTGGCTAAAAATCTTTCCTACCAAGTCAATTACAGGTTGGTTTTAATTATCCAAGAAGTTCCTAGATATGTAATTATCACCCATAAAAAATTTTAAAATCAAGAATGACATCCAAAATATATCTTAGACAGATAGAGAGTCATTTTGGGAGTCCTGTGATCACATTATAGAACTTACTCGGATGTCCCCAAATCATGGAATTGATGTCTGGATTAAGGTGAAAACCTTCTACCAAAGTATCCAACAAGATATTCACATAATGGTAGATGTTTCTTTTTATGGAATTCTTATTCTAAAAAACCATAATTAGTCTAAGCACTTCTAGATGAGGTATCACATAATTCCAATATGCAGAAAAGTGATTATGGACTACCTCATCAAAAAATACTCTAATTAGATGAAAAAACCCATTTAGGTGCACAAGTTGAAGAACTAAATAAAAAGTTATAATCCTTTAATAAGTGTACTCAAAATACACCCATCCTACTATTATAATTAAGATTTAATCCCATTAAATGTGTAGTGTCCCGTGCATATACCACGACAGTAGGGGAGGAATTGAAGAAAAATAATTTCAAAATTGTAGTTACGTTAATTACAATAAAAAAGGACAATAATTATAGAAACCATAGTAGTATTATCAATAGAGGATATATCAATAGTTGACACCAAATAATCAATGGTATAATCAACTAAGTTGTTTCCAAGCTCCACCCATGAACCAAGGACCACTAGGATATCCTCCTTTGAATCCAATTCCTTGATAACCTCAAAAACTACCCCAAAACACTATCCACCCTTTGGCTAGTAGCAATTTCAATTGAATCCTATAAGACCGGCACAAATGGTTGTTCCACATAAATAAAAAATGGAAAAAATTCTCATAGAATTCATTTAAAATTTATAATAGAGGATAAAATTCCAAGATACAGAAATGGAAGATATAAGGCATCCCTCCAAAATGTTGAACACCTAATGGGTCAAATCTCAAATACAATGTCATATTGATTACAAGGTACATTATATTTTAATACTAAGACATACCTAAAAGTAGAATCCAAGGTTAGGTTACTAAAGAGGGAAAAAGTGATAGATTTTCAAAAAACCCATGGAGTATAAGTGAAGAAGCCTGATGAACCCTAGAATCATGCAATAGTAATTAAAGAGGATGATAATGAAATTTCAAATAGAACTGATCTGGGTAATAACTAGAAAACATCAACTCTTGGAAAAATTATTAGTATAAGAGTATTCTAAAGAGGAAATATATATAGAACCACTATCTAAAAAACACCCCTACCCTTCTTGGAATCAATGAGGTAAGGTAAAATCGAAGAGATGTATATGATATTTTTAGAAATGTTTAATAAATTTCATATCATCATCCCATTTTCTGAAGCTATTACCCAAATTTCAACCTATTAAAAATTATTAAAGTAACTTCTCTCCCAAAAGAGGAAGATGGATGAGCTTGGTTTCATTACCCTAAATCAATAATGTATAGTTTTTGTTTGATAAAAGGTTCCTCCAAATAAGAGATGCCCTATAAGTTTCTCAATTATGTGCATGATTTTAGAATGAAACATCGAAAGAGCCTTGCGATACTAATGAGAGAGCATTGACCTCATGCCAATGAGTGTATTACACATGTTAGAATATACGAACTAAACCTAACTAGATTGAAACATCAATTAGATGACTGATCATTAAATTATCCTCAAGGTATTATAGATAAAGTTCTATTAAAAATCGGAAAATTCAACTTACCAGTAGACTTATTCATTTTTGAAATAGAAGAAGAAGGAGGCATTATAATTATAATAGTTCTACCATTCATATAAACTAAGAAGTCACTAGTTTATTTTAATAAAAGGAGACTTATATTAATGTTGGGTGATGAACATTTTCTATTCTTTTTAGGGAATGAACCTAAAAAAACATATGATTATTTTGACTATGAATCCCTATATCTCACTTAATAGAGGAATGAATCTATGGTAATTGAATATGGGAGTAATGATCCTTGTCCTACTAAAATGTTGGATTCTAACATTGAGTAAGTTAACTACATAGTACCTTTTACAAGGAATTCCATCCCACCATTCATATCAACAGTTATCCATCCAATAATGATGGAATGAAACCTCTCCCAATCACACTCAATTAATCATTTCTAGAGACTACAGTTGAACTATCAGTATTCACCAACTCAAAACTAACACATACCCAAAAAGAAATTTTGATTAAAATCATAAAAATACATAAGAAATCAATTTCTTAGTGGGGGTGGATGATATATAATTGATTATCCCTAGATAAAGCACTCATAATATTTTAGTGGAAGAAAGTGTGAAACCCAAACTTCTTCCCCAGTGAGGAATTACCCCACCAATGAATGTTTCAGTTAATAAATAAGTACTGAAACTATGAGACAGTGGAATAATTTTTTTATATATCTGATAGTGAGTGAGTGAGTTAGAAACATGTCGTTCTAATGAAATGTGGCTCCATGATTGAAAATAATGATGAGGATGAGTTGATCCTGACTCACACCATCACTTGATTGAGAATATGAATATAATTAAAAAATATAAATTCAAAAAACCTCAATGATCACTTAACCTTTACATTCATGGATCAAATTCATGAGTGACAGGAAGGATAAAATTATACTATATTTTAGAATGATATTCAGGATACAATCGAATTGCAGTCGACCCAGATGATTACTTCTAAACAAAAATCACACATTAATTCAGTACCTTTTATTATAGATTCTTTCCATTTGGTATGTGTAATTCTCTAAAAATCATCCAATGACTCTAGAAACATATATTACATGGTACGTAAGAAGAAGTCCCGAATGATTTTATAGGGTATTTTTCTATTATTGATGATCTTTATAGGTATGCCTATGAAATCCAAAATTAGGATTATAGTGACTTGATGAAATGTTCATGGTTTTAAAATACAAAAAATGTAATTTTATTATCCAATGAGGCATATTACTCAATAAAAAAATTTTAAAAATGGAATGGAAGATCATTTATTAAATATCAATGCGATCAAAGATGTACTTGAGCTTTGAAATGTTAAATTCATAATGATTTTTTAAGACCATGAAAGATTCTACCGCCACTTCTTGAAAGATTTTGTGAATTTTTCCTACCCCCTGACACACCTATTTGAAAAGGATAAAATTTTAAAAATAAATTAAGAGTTAAATAGGGGATTCATTATTTTAATGAGAATCCTTATGGCACTCATTGTAATGTGTCTTCCAATTGGGAGAAGGACTTAGAGTTAATATGTGCAGAAAGTGATATTACTATAGGAACTTTCTTAGAAAAGAGATTCATGCACTTATTTTTACACGGTATTATGCTAGTCAGAACTTTAATAAGGCAAAGGTAAACTAAAAAACTAAAGAGAAGGAAATCTTAGTCATCGTCTATGTTTTTGAGAAATCTGACTCCAACATTATTCTTTACAAGGTGACCATTTAGATAGGTCATGATGCCATTAATAATATTTTGAGTAAAAATGATGCCAATATAAGATTGATATGGTGGATCCCACTACTAAATTAATTTTGTATCATCATAAAGGACACTAAGGGGACTTAGTATTCCATTTATGACCATCTATCATGGATCCCACTACTATTATTAAGGATTATGATAATATGGACATTGAGGTTGACTACCCCAGTGAAAATCTCTTCAATATAATCATGAAGTCATGTTTGGGGATTTTGGATTTTGAAAACCATATCTCTAGGAAAAAACTCTACCTAGACCTCATTTACCACTAAAAGATAAGATTTTTGGTTTAAGGATCACACTACTACTGGGGTGAGACACTACTTTTTAAGTACAATTCTGATGGATTAATTTGTGTTTTCATTCAAAAGGAAGTTATATAAAGTGTACTAGACATGTGAAACTTGTCACAAACTAGAAGATAATAGGAGAAAAATTAATATTGGCCAAAATATTATGAAGTGCACTATTTTCCCCCACACTATTTCAAGATGTAACATACTTTTTCAAGATCTATGATCAGTGATAACAAATTGGAACCATCGATAAAAGAAATAAAATACCACAAAACATGATCATGGAAGTAAATTTTTTATGTATGGTGATATATTTTATAGGTAAATTCCCTAATTCACATGTAAATTTATATATCTTGGTTTTCATGGACTATGTCTCCAAATGGGTAAGAGATTATGCTACCACTCATGACACGAAAAAGGTGTACATGATATTCTTTAAGAAAATTCTTTTTTCGTGATTTGGATTTCCCTAATTGCTCAATAGTGGTCATGGAACACCTTTTTCTAGAAATTATTAAAAATTATTAAAGGGGAATTAAAACATTATGTATAATACATTAACTACCTACCACCTGCTAATAAGAGGGAAAATAAAATTTTCAAACAAGGAAATAAAAAAAATCATGAAAAAGATCGTGACACAAGTCAGAATTTCTGGAGCCTAATATTAGATGATTCAATATGGTCATACCACACATCATAAAAAACACTTATAAGAACTACTTCATTTCAATTAGTGTATGATAAGACATTAAATTTACTTGTGGAACTAGAGAATCACTCATTTTTGCAAAGTTATGAAACTGAATCTTAATTATCAAAATGCTTTGGAATTTGGGATACTTCAAATGGATGAACTGGAAGAGATAAAAAAGGATGCAAATGATAAAACCCTGATTTATAATGGAAAAAACCATGAAGTGGAATAATAAGTAAATCACATGATGAATCGTTATATTAGGGAATATGGTATTGCCATTCAATTTGTTCTTAAAGCCCACCTATGAAAATATCATATCTAAATAGTCAGGACCATTGTTGTTATTCATGTATTCCCCAATAGAACCATAAAAATTATGAAATTAGAAGAAAAAAACTTCAAATTTAATGGTCAACGATTAACGGTATACCAAGAACTATTCCTTGAGGTGTGATTGATCACATTGAGAATCATCTAATTGCTACAGAGTCTATCTCCCAATGTTAATCAATGTGATGGATGAGAGGCAACATATGATAGGTCAAGTAAGATTTAATAGGATATATTATAGTTTAGTAATTCTAAGGGTCTCTTGAAATAAAATGACCACATGATTTGTTACAAAGGGTCATAAAACCCAAATTACACTTTATGTAATCTAATGCACGATATGTATGGTTCACAACCCAAAAAATAATAATTTCATGCATTACACATGGGGTAATATTACAAGGAATAAAATTTTGTAACAATTAAAAATCATGAATCATTGGTTCATGATGCTTGGCCCCTAAAATCCACATAACCATTATTTCCTGACACTCTTGTCCAGGCACACACCCACCTTCATCTAATCACTCTCCCTCAACTCTCTTTTGAAAAACCTTCTTCCTAATCATCACTAGAGATATCCAAATCATCTTCTACAATATATCATATATTTTTATTTTTAATTAGACTATACAAATACCATGTGAACTACTACTACCAAACCCACACCCGAGCACACGGATTTTTCTTTGGATAGTTGTCGAAGGGCTCCATCACCTCCATCACCTCTTGCATCAACCTAATATAGATCTATTGATACTTCTATAAACCCTTTGGACATAACAGAGTTATAGTTGACCTCTAGTGTGTCATAGGTAGTTAGAAATCCATTTTCCCACCCCATCATGCACCATTCCAAGCACAAGAACAATGACACCCTAGTTTTTTTTTGTGAATCTCATGCGATCTAACTAGACATTAGATGTAGAAAACATAACTTGTGTTAAAATATTCTAGGAATTCCTCAACATAATTTAAAAACTTGATCTCTTTCTCAACAAAAAAATTCATTAGGAGAACTTCATGGATCTGTTCCGGGAGTTATTGGAAAATTTTGATCCAGCTTTTGATACCATCAGCTTTCAACTAGGCAGAAGAAACTATGAGGTCACCATTGGTGAGTATAGAATCAATCTTGGTATTTATTCTTATGAAATCGTCACATACCTGGTGTTTTTTTAATCTCAAGATCAAACTGAGTAATTTGGATGCCGCACTCCCCTAGTGGAGGATTTCCTGGGACCCTTATATTTTCTATTGATAATAGATTATGAAATCCAATAAGTTGAGAGGTGTCCTGCTCTAGGTCACTCATCAGGCATTGAATCCTGCCTGTTTCTCTTCAATAGAGGCTTATGGGAGCATTATCTAATTGTAAATCCTCACCATAACCACTTCCATGGCTGGCCTTTTTATTAATATGAAATCATAATTATAATTTTATTTCAAGGATCATGTGTGTGGACCCTAGGCATGCTTATGGGAGGATATTTTATCATTAATTTAGCTAGAAATCTTAAAATATTTAAATCCTCCCTTCCCCTCAAATATCACAAAATGGTTGATGTGATCAAATTCCTTATACTTCAAAAATCAAAGTTGATGAGGAAGAAATAAAATTTCTATTAGTGAGAAACAGGGTACATTGGGGGTGCTAACGAGGCACCTAGAGATCATGCTATCGATCTAGCCCCTATTCCTACCACCTTTGACCTAGCCCTTGTTAAGAACCCCTATAACTTATTCCATCCATCCACTATAACCATTCCCTAACACATTCCATCTCTCATTCCATACCCTAATACTTCTCACATCTCTTTACCATAAACCATTATCTTACTCATTCCCACACCCACCCCAAAATGACATACCAACCTCTAGATCTAAAACCAATATTTTCTAGTGAACCAACACCATATCTGTCGTTACCACATTAACTAATTACTTTCCTATCTATTCATTTTTCCCTAACTTTACGCCACTTATATAGATCCCCAACCCCACCACTAACAAGACCTTCATCCTCCACCATTCCTGCATGAGTAACCACCCCGACCGACCGACCCACCGTGCTGATAGACCCTACTATCTAGAAGGAGTATTTGGAAAAAAAGGATCAATGAGGCAAGGAAATAACCCTTTATACATAAATTATGATACCATTTGACCTTTTTTAGATATATGGCCACTATTCAGGTTGGTAACTAACCTCCACCACTATCTATTATAACTGGTAGTACCACGACACCCATCACAACGATTGATCCTCCAATCCCTTCGACCATCACTGATATCAATAATAAGGGAAAACTATGGGTACCCTATATTAGAGAGAGGACTCTAGATGAATATCATTATGATATTGATTATTTTTTTTAAATCCTTCTCCCCAAATCGATTTGTGTATACTATTTGGGTGTTATCTTTTTGTACTGCTTGTATTATATTTCTAATTAATGTATAATTTTTACAACTACATGGTATTCTAAGTTTTTTCTTCTAAATTGGATGAATTATTTCCATTTCATTACTATATTACATTAGAAATGTGCATTTCTTCTTCTTCTATGGTCATCTATGTGCCATTCCATCACGATATTCCCTCATACTTTGGGCAACTTAGCATCAAGATGATTCGAGTTCTTGCTAGAGGATCACTCATAAGAGATCCAAGCTAAAAAAAGTTCCCCACCATGATGAGAAATTAATCTATTATTACCACATGATATGAATGATCTAAATTCTCTTGAGGTGGTTGACCCATCAAAGCACACCCCATGTGCTTGATGACAGAACCACCCATTCTTGTAGGAGGCAAAAAACTTCTAAGAAAATGGAAGAAACTTGATTGATAATTTTTTCCATCAATAAATATGATGAAATCATTATGAGAACCTTATGGAAGGAAAACCAAATTTTATTAGATTACATTATTATTATTCATGTGCATAGAGTTTTTTAGTTGCATTTTTGTTCATAAGATACTTTGAACTACATTGTACCCACATATCTGCATATATCTCAACTTCTTATCATTAATCTTCATTGTGTGGACTTATCCAATTCATTACTTTCAAAACGTTAAAACCCTATGGACTAATATTTTTTTTCTATTTAAGTATTTTTCTTTCTAACACATTATACATGTATCCTATTTGAACTCATAATCCACCATATTTTCCCACATCAAAAACACTCATCTAGTGAGATTTTGATTCTCTAAATTTAAATTATCCTTACCATTTATTTTTATCAATACATTATATGTGATAAAAATCTAATGATGATTTATAGGAAACTATATATACTATTTAATTTTATGTTTGGGAGATCCTTTCTTAATATTTATTATTTTTACATTGGGATTATTTCTTATTTTCACTTATCTAGGATACATTTTTCACTGTAAGAATTCTTGAAACTAGAAAACTCAAGAAGAAAATTAAAATAAAGGACAATGTAAGGTTGTAAATTGCTGATATCCATTTTTTTACACCTATTTATATTTTCAGAATGATTTATGAGTTTAGTAATTTAATTTAAAATTCAAAATTTTAATATTAGTTTTGATTGACTTATTACTTGATTTTATACCCTGATTGATAACTAGTTTTTGGTAGTTCACTCCCATTCCAGATAGAATTCTCAACCCAAAATTTCATACCATTTTATGATAATATTTATTTAGAGACACTTGAGGAATATAAACCTATCAAAACATGCATTAAGATATAATTGACTATATGAGTAAAAAAATGAAATTTTAATATGATTAAGGAAATCCTTATAGATCCTCTTTTTTGAGACCCATATTATAAATTTCCTTATTTATCCCATAGTATCCATGAATGAACTTTTTAGGATTCACCTATTTTATTCTGATTATCCTTTCTGACCCTTCTCTTTGTATTATGCATGATTATCCTTTGAACAAGTGTGGGGAAATATTAAACAAATGGATATAAGATATATTTATTAAGGACAAATTTCGTCACATTTACACCAAGATGATATGATTTGTTCCATGATTAATCATGTAATTTTAGGCCCACCCTATTCCTTTGATAAATATATAAAAATATAAATAAAGAAAAGGATTTTGTATTGTGTATTAGGATAGTCCAAAATCATCAATGTCAGACTAAAGAATCCCCTATAGAATCATATGTGGTTATATGATGGAAGTGAGATTGGACCTAAATAGGACTTTTTAATGAAAAAATAATAATAAACGGAAATTAAAAATAATGGATCAGGGTATAAATTTTTTATAATCACTTGACCTATTTATGGATCAACATTAATATGATTAGGGAATGAACACCTTTTTGATTTTAGAGGATCCACTTCATTACTTTGTTTACATTTATACTGAATTATACATTAAATTTTACCCTCCTTTTGAGATTGATTTTCATTTTCTACACACATTCCATCATCCTCAGTTTCATTTGAACCTCTTTCTTAAATCCCTCATGATTTATTTTGTATTTTTCTTTGTGAAAAGAAGATTATAGAACCAATGAAATATTATGGTTATGAACATGTATTTAGGATATGTGGATAAATATAGCTACATTTTACCTTGAGTGATGAGTGATGGTTTATTGTGAGGTAAATTTAAAAATGGGTATTTAATTTAAGAAATAGCTATGAAATTGTAATTAAAATATAAATTATCTGGATAAATAAATAAAAAATGAGGGATGGATGATTTTATCTATTGGAATAATTCTAGAGGACTAATTTTTTCTACTTACAGTTAGTTTAATTTTTCTTTTTGTAATGAATTTTTATTGTTTTCAAAAATGTTTATTTTGGAATCCCAATTGATATTTTTTTCTTAAGGACAAAAAATATTCATGTGTGGGGGAATTTGATAAGAAAAATTTGGGTATTAATTTTTTATTCATTTAATTAATGAATATTCATGTTTGATTTTATAATTCATAAGGTATATGTCGAGTTATCCAGATAATCAGAGTCTATGAATCCAAAGGAAAACCTACCAAAACCGACCAAAAGTGGACTTGTAATGGCCCGAACCTCTTCGGTCCATTCCTTTGGGAAAATGTGGTGCTTAAGGTGTTCCGAGAAGTCAAGGTGAATTGGGGGTGCATTTGGGTGGAATTTTAAGGAAAGTTAAAGTGTAATATCTTTCACACGGTTGGCGCACAGTTTGCCTCAACCGTGTGGCCAAACCGTGCAAGGCTGGTCTTGAGGGCAGTGGCTAATGCACGGTTAGCGCACAGTTTTCCTAACCGTGCGGACTAACCGTGCAAGGAGGGGTTATCGAGGCAAAAGATAATGCATGGTTATTACACGGTTTGTTAAACTGTGAGTACTAACCGTGCAGGTACTTAAAGTTAAATCCTAAAATTGTGGATCTAATGCGTTTTTCCTTTAATCACCTCGTTTAAGCCCTTAATTGATCATAACTCGGGATTACCCTTCCTTGGAGGTGGAAGAACCTCTCCCAAGCGTTTTGAAGACTATCCGGAGGCTTCTCTTCATGAATCGAAGCCAGTTTCTCGATGTAAGTGATCCTTTTTGTTTGGTTTCTTAGATATACCTAGATCTACTCCTCTTTTTCTCTCAGGATCTTAGATCTACACCCTTTATGGGTAGATCTAAGTGTGTGTATGACGTTTGTGATGAGATTTGGTCTTGGTTGTGTTAGGAGACGAGATCTAAGGGGGATTCATGGAGAATCGACCCAGTTTCTTGGGCATTCATCGACCGTTGTGGTTTTCCTCGAAAACCCTTGAGGCAGGGGATTCGTGGCCTCTCTAATTATTTAGGTGAAATCATATAGTTAGAATGATTTATACATTTGGATCACAATGAAATTGACCTAATTAAATACTTGAACTGGATTAAAAGAATTGGTTTGGTCACATGTTGTTGCTTTGTACCGTGATAACAGTTTTCCTCTTGATTTTCTAGATAAGTGTGATATATATGACTTGCTTGTTAGCATGTTTTTCTTGATGGAAATTGATAAAGAACATAAATCCAGAATTAATTGATAATTAATTGTCTAAAGATAATAAGGCATGTAAATTAATCCAGTTGTTTCCATTGTTGTAGTTGTTCTAATTTGATGTTGATCAAATTTGTCATAGTAAGCATGTTTAATCTTCGGTGATATCTTAATGAATTAGTTCATGATGTTGGAACCAACGAATTGTTTTTTTTAATTCAATATGGATTAAATAACATAATTGAGTTCCATGATGGGTTTAGAGTTACCCTCTTCTTGTGAAGTAGGGCTAAAATCCCATTTTATGTTATTGTTGGTGTTTTTTGTTTGAAGGCTGGATGCCTTGTTAAAGGGCCAAGAGCCCATTTGTTGTAATGATTGTTTTCCTGCTGCTTGTGCTGTGCTGTGACCCTGTAAGGGGTGCTGTGATATATTGTGTTGTGATGTGACCTTGGAGGGGTCTTGTGATATGTGGAGGCAGGGAGGCCTTGTGGTTGTGGCAGCGGATGACGCCTAGAGTGGTGAGATGCATCGGTTTATGCATGTGGGTGTCAGGGAGAACACCGAGGATGATGGAATATGATGGTTGTGATTTTTGGATGTTGTTGATACTTGGTTGTTTATCTGCTTTACTTTTCCCCACTACTCAAGGCAGCTGGTCTTGCTTACCCTTCTTCCGAAGGAGGCGAAGACATGCGGGGTATGCCACGTGCCTTCCGTGTTTAGCCTCTCAAGGGAGAATGGGTCTACACTCTTGCTATAGGCGAAAAAGACTCGACGGGTAGTATGTATACTCACCATGTTGACCCCCCTTGTGTTTAGTAGCATAGGTTTCTTTTCTAGAATGCCTGGGAATATGGGAAAGTAATTATGTAAATAATGATTGAATAAATGATGTTAACCCATGGGGTTGGAGTTTGTTGGAACTTAATGATGAGATTGAAAACTTTTGAAGGGACATTGGTTTTTGAATGTGATGACAAGAAAGTTAATGTGGGTTGATCATGGTTAATTAATTATGGAAGAATTAATTAACGTATAGTGGAATTGATGAAAAAGGGAATGAAGTAACCTAATGAAGTTCTTTAATTGGTTGTGTGCTTATAGGATACCTAGTCTTAGAAATTGTAGCCCGGAGTCCGAGAGACGTTATCTGGAGTTGAGGCTAAGACTAGGTTATGCCCATAGTGTGGTTGTGAGTTATAATATGTTCTATACTTTTTATGTTTCTATACGCTACTCCACCCTGTCAGTAAGGGAAACTGACACCCCGGGGATTCTGAGCCCTGGGGGGGGGGGTGTTTTCCCCAACATTCCGGTGGGAGGATGAATGGATGACTACCCCCTTTGACCCCACTCTCTTCTCTTGGTAGATACTAGTACCATTGGCACAACGGTTAATTTTCCCCATATATGTGTGTAGAGGGATATAATGGCTTGTGGTTATTTCCACACATATATTCTAGATGTAGTATCCTATGGACTACTATAGGTGTAATGTGTATAGGCAGTGATGGCTTGAGGATCCATACGCGGTGTATGGGCTGTAATGGCTTGAGGTACAATACCCGATGTATGATACACGTTATACGGGTTATGGTGGATCTCAGAACCTACCTGGTTACTTTTGGTTGTGAGGATGGTGTGGACCTTATCCCAGGTGTCTGCAGGCAAGCCTTTGTGGTGCACGTGGTGCAGATTGTGGAGCTTAGCCCAAGTTTATATGGGCAAGCCTTTGGAGAGAGATGAACATGATGTATGTCGTTCGGGAAAAGCGGAAAACCAGTGGGGAAGTAGTAGTGGGGTACCCTTTATATCCTTTATTATATGATATATTCTTGTATGCGTTACTTGGTGAGAGTATCCATGGTGAGGTTGGGAACTTAGTATACCCATTTAGGTGACGTGTTAGTTTCACTTGTTGTTCACTGTGCTTTATCATGCTTTCTTTACTTTTTCACGAGAGGCTTCAGGGAGGATCCTACTAAGTATTCTATTATACTCACCCTACGTATATATAAACTGTTTTTCAGGTCACTTGGATGAGGTTGGAGATCAAGATGGTTACTACTAACTTATGGTTGGAGGAGCTGTTTGGTCTTGTGTTCACTGCCATTTTCCTTTCTTTTGGGTACTTGTAGTTTTCCCTTTCAGTTGTAGTACTTTTTCATGACATTTCATATATGTAATTGGGTTTCTTTTATATTTCAGTTCTGAGTTGGAGTTGGTTGGTGTCTATCTTATCTCTCTCTTCCTCATGTGTTCTCTTAGAGGGTAATGCCTCCCATTTGTGTGTTTACTATACCCTCGGTGCTAGTCTCCAACCCGGGGCCTACTGGAGGCGGGACTCAGGGGTCATTATCTCCCTTCTCACATTGTAGACCCAGGAGGGGTACACTTTGTGGGGAGGGGGTCGTGACAGAGTGGTATCATAGCTCTGGTTGAGGGATAGGATGGAGTTTGGAGCTAGGCACATGTGAGGATGCATGGGTTGGTAGGGAAACTATGTCATTCATGTTTAGAAAGTGGTGTAAACACTGAAGATCGGAAGATATATATGCATTTAGGGACCCATATGATCTATTGTACGAACCTTTAAGTTTACAATGGCTGCTAAACAAGGTGATACTGGTTGCAGGGTAGAGACCTAGGAAAGGATCATGCATCATTCTTCTTTGTGCCTATGTTTGAATGGGTAAACCTTGGGATAGGTTAACCTAAAATGAATAAAAGAAAACAATAAATTAATTAATGTTGAGTCTTCCATATTCCAAGCTTAGGAGATCTAACGGTTTTTTATTTTACAGGTATGGCTCCAGGTTGACATCCTCGTCAGGTTTGCGTAGAAGATGTCCAACAGGCTGTCCCAGCAAATCGATACAGGGTGGAGGTTGACGACGAAGACACTTGGAGGAAGAAACTCCGAGAGTTTCAGCGCCATAATCTGCAGAAGTATGAGGGCTTCATTTCAGATGTAGTCATGGAAGACTAGTTAGAGGAGGTCAAGATAGGATTCAGTTCGATCCGTGCTCAGAAGGAGCACTCGGTGTCCTTGGTTGTGACGATGCTGCATGGAGTAGCGAGGAAGTGGTGGCTCTTATTCCTCGGGGATTGTGAGGAGTAAGCGATCTCATGGGAGGAGTTCTGAGACAAGTTTAGAGTTGAGTTCCTTTCTTCAACTGCGAAGGCGTCCAGTCGTCAGGAGCTTATTACCCTTTGGCAGGGGAGCTCTAGTGTTCGAGAGTTTGGAATCCATTTATAGAACCTTCTACGATATGCTTTGGACCTGTTACCAGATGAGGAGACCAGGGCGAGGCATTTCGAGGAGGCTTTGCGTCCAGAGATCCAGTACCAGGTCACCCCATTTATGCTGAAGTCATATCTTAAGGTGTTGGAAAGGGAAAAGGTTGTTGAGAGGACATTGGCTAGGACCGGATCATCACGAGAAGGGAATCATCATGATTCCTCACGAAGCAGAGCTGTTGTCTGGGGTTCCCAGTTTTCAAGGCATAAGAGTTTCCATTCATCCGGGGGTAGGTCCCAGCCCTTCACATCTCATTTCTCCAGAGGTAGTGGCTCTCAGGCCTATGACAAGGGATCAGGTGCTTGTTTTTCTTGTGGTGGTCATGGTCATAAGTAGCGGGAGTTCCTGACTTTTCAGAGCAGTCATCGTGCACCGGGCGCTCTGCTCTAGGTTCCTCCATTGAGGCAGTTTCCGCCAAGGCATCAGCAGCCAGTTCCACCAGCTTTAGATCAGCAGAGGGTAGATGGGGCAGGCAGAGGACATCCCCATGATGCTCCCCATCCTCAAAGAGCAGAGCGCAGCCGTGGTGGTGGTCTTCATCAGGGACAAAGAGGCTGTGGAGGAGGTCGTGGTTAGCTTCATGCTCTAGCGTTGCCAGCATCGGACGAGCCTTATGACGTTCGAGGTACCCTTTTCTTATTTTCTACCTTGGTGTATGCCTTGTTTGATTTAGGAGTGACACACTCCTTCATATCACCTACTCTGGTCCATGCTTTAGGACTTGAGGTAGCGAGGCTTCCAGTTCCCTTGGCGTTGACTACGCCAGTTAGAGGTCGAGCCGAGATGTTTGAATTATGTAGAGATTGTGAGCTAGTGTTGGGGAAACATCGCTCTTGGGGAGATTTCCTATGTTTATGGATACAACCATATTATTTCATCCTCAGAATGGATTGGTTGTATTCGGTGCAGGCTATCGTGGATTGCTTCAGGAAGAAGGTCATCTTCATCAGTATGGATGGAGAGTAGGTGGTGTTTGTTGGTGAGCGAGATCCTCGGATGGGTCACAGGTGAGTTCCATACTTATCAACCATGGTAGCTAAGATGATGCTGAGTTCTTCAGAGGTTTGGCAGTTGGCGTTTCCTAGGGTCGTAGAGGAGTACCCTGATGTTTTTCCAAAAGAGGTTGTAGCCTTACCCCCTTGATGAGAGATCGAGTTTGGGATCGAGCTACAGCCATGAGTGTCTCCTATATCTATGTCTCTATATAGGATGTCCCTTTCTAAGTTATGAGAGCTACGTATACATCTTTATGGTCTGTTGCAGTGCGGTTTTGTTCAGCCAAGTGTGTCACCATGGGGTGCACCAGTCTTGTTCGTAAAGAAGGCTGATGGCAGTTTGCGGTTGTGTGTCGATTATCATCGCTTAAACAAAGTGAAAATAAATAATCATTATCCTCTTATGTGGATTGATGAATTATTCGATCAACTGAAGGGTGAAATTTGGTTCTCAAAGATTGACTTGCGGTCAGGATATCATTAGATGCGTGTGAAGGATGAGGATATCCCGAAGTCTGCTTTTCGTTGTCGTCATGGGCATTATGAGTTCTTTGTAATGCCATTTGGTGTGATGAATTCTCTAGCTCTGTTCATGGGTTTGATGAATTCTGTGTTCCATGAGTTCCTAGACATGTTCGTGGTAGTTTTCATCAATGACATCCTTGTGTACTCCACATCTGAAGAGGAGCATGCAGAGCAACTACGAGCCATCTTGGGAGTTCTTCGTCAACATCAGCTGTTTGGGAAGTTGTCGAAGTGTGAGTTTTGGGCTCAAGAAGCCCATTTCTTGGGGCATGTTGTGTCCCAACAGGGAGTAGCTGTGGATCCATCGAAGATAGAAGCAGTGGTGTCTTAGGAAGCCCCCAAGACAGTGTCAGAGGTGCGAAGTTTCCTTGGTCTCGCAAGCTATTACAAAAGGTTCATAAACAATTAATCATGGGTTGAGACTCCTCTAACAGCTCTGAACAGGAAGGATCAGGCCTTCGAATGGACTGATCAGTGCCAGATAGCCTTCGAGTATCTAAAGGAGAGGTTAGTAAGTGCTCCCGTTCTTTGTCTTCCAGCTGAGGGAGTCCAATTTGATTTTTTATGCAATGCTTCACATATGGGGTTAGGCTGTGTTTT
The DNA here is from genome assembly GCA_963277665.1 of Viscum album. Lineage (NCBI taxonomy): Eukaryota > Viridiplantae > Streptophyta > Magnoliopsida > Santalales > Viscaceae > Viscum > Viscum album. The sequence goes on along the minus strand of OY728133.1, from coordinate 713,855,543 downwards.
CATGTAGTGGAGGTCAGTTGTTTCTTATGGTTCTCGGTATTTGCGTCCCCATGAACACAACTATGCCACCCATGATCTTGAGTTGGCAGCCATGGTGTTTGCTCTGAAGTTGTGGAGACATTACCTCATTGGTGAGCGCTTTGTGGTCTTCACCGACCATAAGAGTTTGAGGTATGTTTTCTCCCAGAATGACTTGAACTTGCGGAAGCGTCCGTGGATAGAGTTATTGTAGGAATAAAACTTCAAAATATCATATACACCTGGAAAGGGGAATTTTGTAGCTGATGCGCTGAGCCGAAAGTCACGTAGTGATGCTGTGTGTGAATCTGGTGATTCCTAGAGAGTAATGGAGGAACTGTTAGCTTTGCATCTTGACATGGGAGAAGTTATGGGAAGAGGTTGTCTTTTCCAAATGACGGTACAATCATCCCTAATGTAGAGGGTGGAAGAGTCCCAGTTGGGGGATCTTGAGGTGGAGGTCTGGAGAGACCGAGTTGTTTGTGGTGAGGCCCCTAATGGTTGGTCCGAGGATGAACAACACAGAGTGTTGTATCAAGGAAGGATTTTTGTTCCCTTGAAGATGCACGAGATGGTTCTCAGAGAGTTATATAGTTTGCCTCTAGCAATACATCCTGGCATGAAAAAGATGTACCGAGCTTTGAGTATTCAGATTTGGGGGCCTGGGCTGAAGCGTGCGGTTTCAGAGTTTGTGTCTCGATGTTTAGTCTTCCAGAAGGTGAAGTTCGAACACCGTGTTCCTGGTGTCCTTCTCCATCCATTAGAGATTCCTTAGTGGAAGTGGGAGGACATCTCAATGGAATTTTTTACAGGTTTACCTTGAGCTCCGGGAGAACATGATGCTATATGGGTGGTATTGGATTGTTTAACAAAATTGGCCCACTTCATAGCGATCAAGGAGTCGATCTCAGTGGAAGTTTTTTCGAGGAAGTGTCTAGAGGAGGTGGTGAGACTTCATGGAGTGCCAAGGACGATCATTTCTGATCGAGATCCTAGTTTGACCTCCAGGGTGTGGGGAGGTCTCCAACATACTTTCAGTTATCAACTATGCCTTAACATTGCTTTTTATCCTCAAACGGATGGTCAGACAGAGCGAACCATCCAGACTCTTGAAGACATGTTTCGCTCTTTTGTTCTTGACTTTGGAGGGTCATGGATGAGGTACTTACCATTGGTAGAGTTCACTTACAATAATAATTTTCACTCCACCATTGGTATGGTGCCGTTTTAAGCCTTGTATGGACGACCTTTCCGTTCTCCGTTGTGCTGGACTGGGGTTGGAGAGTCATCAATTCTCGAACCGTAACTAGTGCAGAATAAAATAGAGATGGTTCAGGTGATTCGTGAGAGGATGAAGGCAACGAAAGATCATCAGAAATCATATGCTGATCAAAGCAGGAGACCCTTAGAGTTTAATTTTTGGGATCATGTGTTTCTAAAGGTGACTCCCTGTTGTGGGCAGTGAAGGTTTGGTCATGGGAGTAAGCTTTCTCCCTATTTTGTTGGGCCTTTCAAGGTGTTAGCTCATGTTTGAGCTGTGGCGTACCGAGTGGCACTTCCCCCTCAGATGAGCCGGATACATGATGTTTTCCATGTATCATAGCTTCGTCGTTATCTTCATGACGACTCCCACATCATCAATTGGGGGTAGATTTATGTTGATGATGATGCCACCTTTGAGGAGCGACCCGTGGAGATCCAAGACCGCAAGGAGAAAGTGTTACATGGATGTTCCATCCCCTTAGTTCGTGTCTTGTTGCAACACAGTGGCATGGAGGAGAGTACTTGGGAATGTGAGTCACAGATACGTGCTCAGTACCCAGAGTTGTTTGATGTTTAACTCTTTTCATGTATCGTTGTAACTTTTGTGGTTATGAAACTTTCATGTTTATGAGATGGATCCCTTTGTTGCTTTGGTGTCTTGCTCTCTTTTTAGAGGTATCTCGAGGGGTGGTTGTTCAGACCATGTTTTGTTTTTCTCTTTAGGTGGGTTTTGGATTCTCGGGGATGAGAATGTTTTGAGAGGTATCTGATGTAATGGCCCGGACCTCTCTGGTCCATTACTTTGTGAAAATGTGGTGTTGGAGGTGTTCTGGGAAGTCAATGTGACTTGGGGGGTGCGTTTGGGTGGACTTTTGAGGAAAGTTAACGGGTAATAGATTTCACATGGTTGGCGCACTGTTTGCCTAAACCGTGAGGCCAAACCATGGAAGGTTGGTCTTGAGGGTAGTGGCTAACGCACGGTTAGTGCATAGTTTGCCTAACCATGCAAGGAGGGGTTGTCGAGGCAGAAGCTAACGGATGGTTAGCGCACAGTTTGTTAAACCGTGCAGACTAACTGTGTAGGAACTTAAAGTTAGATCCTAAAATTGTGGATCTAACTTGTTTTTCCTTTAATCACCTCGTTTAAGCCTCTAATCGGCCATAACTCAGGATTACCCTTCCTTGGAGGTGGAAAAACCTCTCCCAAGCATTTTAGAGGTGATTCAAAGGCTTATCTTCACGAATTAAAGCTGGTTTCTCGAGGTAAGTGATCCTTTTTGTTTGGTTTCTTAGATATACCTAGATATACTCCTCCTTTTCTCTCAGGATCTTAGATCTACACCTGTTATGGGTAGATCTAAGTGTGTGGATGATGTTTATGATGATCTTTGGACTTGGTTGTGTTAGGAGAGGAGATATAAGGGGGATTCTTGGAGAATCGACCCGGTTTCTTGGGCATTCATCGACCGTAGTGGTTTTACTCGAAAACCCTTGAGGTAGGGGATTCGTGGCTTCTCTAATTGTTTATGTGAAATCGTATAGTTAGCATGACTTAACCCTTTGGATCACAATGGAATTGACCTAATTAAATACTTTAACTAGATTGAATGAATTGGTTTGGTCGCATGTTGTTGCTTTGTACCGTGATAACAGTTTGCCTCTTGATTTTCAAGATAAGTGTGATATATATGCCTTGCTTGTTAGCATGTTGTTCTTGATGGAAATTGATAAAGAACTTAAACCTGAAATTAATTGATAATTAATTGGATAAAGATAAGGAGGAATGTAAATGAATCTGGTTCTTTCCATTTTTGTAGTTGTTCTAATTTGATGTTGTTCAAATTTGGCATAGTAAGCATGTTTAATCTTCAGTGATAGATTAATGAATTGGTTCATGATGTTGGAACCAACGAATTGAATTTTTTTAATTAAATATGGATTAAATAACTTTATTGAGTTCTATGAAGGGGTTGGAGTTTCCCTCTTGTTGTGAATTAGGGCTAAAATCCCATTTGATGTGATTGTTGGTGTTTGTTGTTTGAAGGTCGGATGCCTTGTTAAAGGGCCAAGAGCCCATTTTTTGTAATGATTGTTTTCCTGCTTCTTGTGTTGTGCTGTGACCTTGGAAGGGGTTCTATGATATCTTGTGTTGTGATGTGACCCTGGAGGGGTCTTGTGATATGTGGAGGCAGGGAGGCCTTGTGGTTGTGGTAGCGGATGACGCCTAGAGTGGCGAGATGCATCGGTTTATGCATGTGGGTGTCAGAGAGGACACTGGGGATGATGGAATGGTATGGTTGTGATTGTTGGATGTTGTTGATCCTTGGTTGTTTATATAATTTACTTTTCCCCACTACTCAAGGAAACTGGTCTTGCTTACCCTTCTTCCGAAGGAGGCGAAGACACGTCACATGCTTTCCGTGTTTAGCCTCTCAAGGGAGAATGGGTCTACGCTCTTGCTATAGGCAGTAAAGACCCGATGGGTAGTATATATAATCATCATGTTGAGCCCCCTTGTATTTAGTAGCATAGGTTGATTTTCTAGAATGCCTGGGAATATGGGAAAGTAATTCTGTAATGAATGTTTGAATAAATGATGTTAACTCATGGGGTTGGAGTTTGTTGGAACTTAATGATGAGATTGAGAACTTTTGAAGGGACAATGGTTTTTGAATGTGATGCCAAGAAAGTTAATGTGGGTTGATCATGGTTAATTAATGATGGAAGACTTAGTTAATGTGCAATGGAATTGATGAAAAAGGGAATGAAGTAACCTAATGAAGTTCTTTAATTGGTTGTGTGATTATAGGATACCTAGTCTTAGAAATAGCAGCCCGGAGTCCAAAAGATGTTAGCTGCAGTTGAGGTTAAGACTAGGTTATTCCCATAGTGTGGTTATGATTTATAATATATTCTGTACTTTTTGTGTTTCTATATGCTACTTCACCCTGTCAGTAAGGGAAACTGACACCCTGGGGATTCTGATCCCTGAGGGGGTGTTTTCCCCAACATTCTGGTGGGAGGATGAATGGCTGACTACCCCTTTGACCCTTCTCTCTTTTCTTGGTAGATACTAGTGCCGTTGGAACAACAGTTAGTTTTCCTCATATATGTGTGTAGAGGGATGTAATGTCTTGTGGTTATTTACACACATATATTCTGGATTTAGTATCCTATGGACTACTATCAGTGTAATGTGTATAGGCTGTTATGTCTTGAGGATCCTTACGGGGTGTATGGGATGTAATGGCTTGAGGTACAATACCCAACGTATGATACACGTTATGCGGGCTGTGGTGGCTCCCAAAACCTACCTGGTTACTTTTGTTTGTGAGGATGGTGTGAAGCTTATCCCAGGTGTCTGCAGGAAAGCCTTTGTGGTGCACATGGTGCAGATTGTGGAGCTTTGCCCAAGTTTATACGGTCAAGCCTTTGGAGAGAGATGCACATGATGTATGTCGTTGGGGAAAAGTGGAAAACCAGTGGGGAAGTAGTAGTGGGGTAACCTTGATACCCTTTATTATATGATATATTCTTGTATGCATTACTTGGTCAAAGTATCCATGGTGAGGTTGGGAACTTAGTATACCCGTTTAGGTGATGAGTTAGTTCCACTTGTTGTTCACTGTGCTTTAGCATGCTTTCATTACTTTTGTGTGAGAGGCTTCAGGGAGGATCCTACTGAGTATACTATTATACTCACCCTACGTATATATAAACTATTTTTCAGGTCACTTGGAGTAGGTTGGAGATCAAGCTGGTTACTACTAACGTGTGGTTGGAGGAGCTATTCGGGCTTGTGGTCGCTGCCGTTTTCCTTTCTTTTGGGTACTTGTAGTTTTCCCTTTCAGTTGTAGTACTTTTTCATGGAATTTCATATATGTACTTGGGTTTCTTTTATATTTCGGTTCTGAGTTGGAGTTGGTTAGTTTCTATCTTATCTCTCTCTTCCGCATGTGTTCTCTTAGAGGGTAATTCCTTCTATTTGTGTGTTTACTATACCCTCGGTGCTAGTCGCCAACCCGAGGCCTACTAGAGGTAGGACTCGGGGGTCATTATCTCCCTTCTCACATTTCCGGCCCAGGAGGTGTATACTTTGTGGGGAGGGGGTCGTGACAGGACTCTACACATCATGAAACAAAAAAAAGTATAAATCACCCATATCATGTCTAATTTTATTTAACATAAGTTTTGAAGAAATAATATTTCATGAAAAATACACAATGTGAATCTCTAATACTCATCATGTATAATTTGAAGGGCACTTCATACTTAATGGACAAGTTGTTAGAAGAATAATTTCATGAGTTCCCATTACACATTCTAGATGATTCGTATATCTAAATCCCAATGATCCATGTCACGAAAGGAGAAAGATAAAAAATAATAAATGAAAAATATTGAGTCAGATTACACGATGTGTGAAAGATAAATATTGTGTAAATTTACATCTATTTCTTTATATGATGTAGATAACTAAACACCACTTTTTTAGTAGAAAAATCTCCCTCATTTTCCTTTAATTTCTCCTTATATTTCTCTTCCAATTCATGTTTAAACATTTTCTTTTTCTTTTTTATTAAATACACATGTCGTTGATAAATCTTCAAGCACTCTTCATTTCTTTTGTCACTTTTTACCTTTCTAAAAATCGTTTTTGATTATTATATCCACCCGATAGTAGATACACACCAAATTCTTTCTTGTTTAACATTTCAAGAAAGTGTTTGGTTGATTAATCAATTATTTGGAATGATAAAGTACTGATTCATAATCCACAAACTATAAAATATATTATTTCAACTATTTTATTAATATTCAAATCATATATATAATTATTTCTTTGGTCTTGATTAATACCACCATGAATAGAAAACCTGCTTAGGTTAAGGGTCAAGCATAAGGTTGTTTCTTAACTTAATGAACCTCTAAAATGAATCTTTGTAACCCTAAGGCCTATAATAATGTTAATCAATAATATTTCATTCAATTCCTTCATAAAACCCTTATAATGGTATGTTTAAATGAATGAAACAGACATGATAGGAGTAGAGTAGGCTATGATTATTAGCCTTTGACACTTTCTTCCAAAGATTTTATGTATAATGCATCTAAGTTGTTATCTATATCCAAACCAAGGAATAGTTTAATTTTATATGGATGTAGTTGGTTTTACCATAATAAACTAGTTCTCTTTGCACCGCTTCCAACCTAATTCCATATACTATTCTATGTTATAACTTAGATTACCATTATTATATAAACCCTAAAATTGGTTATGATCCCTATTTCCTTCCAAAATATTTAATCCCTTATCAATAGAATTAAGTAAATCCCAAACTCATAAGAACTTGTGGGCACTACTATATAATGAGTTAAAATTATTTGGTTTGATATCTTCCATTCCTTCCCCAAGGTTTCAACCAATCACTACTACTTTATTATACCATAATAGCAAGTGTAGTTTGGGGTACAAATAACTTATAATATAATAAACATCTATGAGAATTCAACGATGCATAAAATAGTGAAAATATCCCTAATATCATGGGAGGTGGAGTTCCAAACATCATAGAAATAATTTTCCATTTTCCATAAGTTATGAATAATAACCTAAACCATGTAGAAGGTCCACCTTCACACAATGATAAATGATCCATTAATTTATGTGACGATGACCACTGATATTTAGTGGATCTTTTGATCCACTTATTAAGGAATATTTGATTAATTCAATGGAGAATATCTTTTCTATCCTTTAAAATTTTTAGAAGTAGATGTTGACAATATCCCATCTATCGTTTAGATAGAGAAGTCGATCAATAGTGGGATTAATAAATAATAGTCAACTGAAGTATGGAATATAAGATATGGAGTGGGAAGAATATAAGAAAATATTTCTTAACAAGTATTTCCCTCAAACTCTTTATACAAATATAGAGTTCTAATTTATAGAGCTAAAGAAGAAGGGAGGTGAATCTATCATGGATTATAAAGAAAAAATGAAAAGTCTTACACGATATACCTCTGTTTTTGTTATCAATAATGATAGTAAAATAGATAAATTCTATTTTAGTTTTAACCCACCATATAGAATGTCTCAATCTATCCAATAATTTGGGAGTTATTAAGATGTGGTTTGATGTTATCTCATTGTATATATAGTGTTTAAAGAATAGTCCCAGGGTTATGAAGATTGGAAGAGAATAATTTAGATTCAAACATATGGGTTAAATAAAAATGGATGAATGTGGATCCAACAACCAACATGTCAAAAATGTAGTAATAATCATCATGGGAACTTCCTAAATGAATCGAGAAATACTTCAAGTGTACAAGATAAGAACACCAAGATCATGAATGTTAAAAAATTTTGAAGAAGCTAAATAACACATAGAGGAATAAAGGGAATCTTCTAATGAACCACCTATGGTTAAATGATTCTAACATAGGGAGAAAGGGAACTATGAAATCTAGTGCACTAAAACTATAGTATTTGAAGATAATTAATGTTACTTTCCACCAATGGAAAAGAAGAAAGATAAAGATTTTTTCATCACTACTACTAATGCGGATCAAGAAAATGAATTCGTAGAATTTACAATTTCTATTCACTCAATAATTGAAAAATTATTATTTTATTATGGTTCTATACATTGATTTATATCCAAAGAGTTTTTAAGAACCACTGAATCAAATCCCTGATGCCTTGAACAAAAGATATCCATAAAAACACACATTCGTGTGATCATTTCATCCCAAGTGTTGGACTCTACTCATATTGAAGTATGTGTGAAGATTATTCAATTTATTCTTGTAATACTTCCATTTTTGTAACTCAATGCAATAACATGGATATATTGGACCTTATTATATAGATAACACATCAACTTTTTGGAAAAGGAAATATTTTTTCATATTCTTAACCATCCCATGATCCTATAAAAATAGAAGGAATAACATGAATCTAATTTGGAAAATCCATCAATGGTGTGGGCGTTGAAGCCCTATAAAGAAGTATAACTTGCTATAACAGGTTTTTCAAATGATGGTATCAACCTGAAATTAATTCCCATTTTGGGAAAATACACTAATGTATTCCTTGAAAAGTTACAAGAACTTGTCCTATAATATGAGGTAGAGTTATCAAATGAAATTATTCCCAGATATACTCCTATATATAAATTACCCTATGGGATGGCCCTGATAGAACTGGAAGAGTTAAAGAAATAGATGCAAGAGAATCAGGAAAAAAGGGTTCATATTCCATAGTTAATCACCTTAGTTTGGACCAATACTCTTCTTAAAGAAAAAGGATGGGTCAATGCAATTGTGTATGATTACCAAGAGCTCAATAATATCATCTTGAAGAACAAGAATCCTATTCCAATGATTGATGACCTTTTTGATCAACAATGAGATGCTTAGTGTATCTCAAAGGAAAATATTTGTTCTAGATATCATCAACCAAATTTGAAAAAGGAATATATTTAGAAGAATGATTTCTAGACAAGTTATAGGCATTATGAGTTCCCATTGATGCACTTTGGACTTACTAATTCCCCTAGAATCTTCATATATATGATTAATTGAGTCATTATAGAATACCATGCATATTTTTTCAAAGTGTTTATCGATGATATTATTATCCAATCAAATATAAGTAATCAACATCATGAACATTTAAGTATTGTGTTGGACACACTATATAATAAGAAATTGTACTCCAAGTTCATCTTGTCGAACTTTTTGATGAGATAGGTCACATTCTTGGGGAACATGATCACAACTAGTCGAATTTTTTGGGACCCTTAAAAAAAAAGGAAATTGATGATTGTCCCAGACCCACTAGTGTAATGGAAATCTATAGTTATATGGGATAAATAGGGTAATACCAATTTTTTGTGAGAAATAAGTCCCGATTTTCTATCCAGCTAATAATGTTAACACTACTAGGGGAAAGTATGTCTTAATTGAATAATTTTAGGAGTTCTTTAAGAAGCTCAAGAAGAGGATATTCATTGTACTTTTCTCATACTACCAACAAGTGGAGAAAGTTTAGTGCTATATAGTGATTCTTCAAAAAATCCTTCAGTTTTGTACTATTTAAAATGATTAAGTGATATCCTATTACCAAAAATTGTTGAATATTCATGAGAAGAAATGCTTTATGCATGATCTATAGCTAGAATATGTAATATTTTCTATGAAAATCTATTAGAATTACCTCTATTGTAATATGTGTGAAATATATACTAATCGAAAGTGATTAAATTATATTTTAACAAAGAATAAACTCAAAATTTTTCAATGAATATGGTTAGATATAATCAGGGAATATGATATCTCAACTCATTACCATATGGGTAAGGAGAACAGGGTCACTGATTCTTTATGAATAAAATAAACTACTACCATATGCGTGTTATGATTTGTGAAATACACTATCTTCAAGGATATGAAAAGGATGGATTTGGAAATCATAACATAAGAAAACACATCATACTATTACAAAGTGATTTCCTAACCATCTATCTAAGAAAATATCAATGAGTCACAAAGTGATGATCTGGAACTAAAATATAGGGTGAAATAATTAATTGTAAGCTGCACGAGTTCCACATCGATGATGTTGTTGTGATTTAGTTTGGAACTAGGATTTTTTATTCCCTTTTCTCTTAAGATAAATAAGGATATATTTTAGAGTGCACATAGCTAATCTTTCTCTATACATACTAGAAGTACCAATATGTACCATGATCTTCATGAGAACTTGTGGTCAAACAACATAAAGATGGATATTATAGAGTATATATCAAGATGTTTAGTATATTATAAAATTAAATAAGAGTAAAATAATTCCAAAGGAATTATAAAACAATTTCCTATACCCACATGGAAATGAGAGAATAATAGTATAGAATTATTCACTGGTCCCTCCAAAACAACCGAAGGAGAAAATAAAATATGGGTTAAACTGGATTGGCTCACCAAGACCACACAATTCATTTTTATTAGGTAATAATTATAACATGAAAACCATATCATGATATATGTTAAAAAATTAGTGAGGATCTATGGGGTTCTCATTTTTATCATATTTGATTATGATCCAATGCCTGCATAGAAATTATGGAGAATCCATCAACAAGATCTGAGTACTGAATTAAATTTCAGTATGGCCTATCACCCCCAAAATGATTTCCAATATAAAAGGACTATTCAGATGCTCACAGATATGGTAAGATCCTATTCAATAAAAGTCATAAAATGATGTGATAATCATCTCTCATTAATAGAGTTCTCATATAAAAACATCTTCAACTCAAGATTTTAAATGGATCCAAATGAAGCACTATATGGGAAGAAATGTACAACAACAATATTTTGGGATGAAATTAGAGAATGAAAGTGACTTGAACCTAATCATGTGCAATAGATGGCTAAGAATGATTAATCCATCTAACAATAATATCATCATAAGATATTTACCAACAATTATTGAAGGAATGATGAATATGAAGTTGGAAACAAATATAGCCTTCAAATATCACCCTAGAAGATATTTATGTGGTTTGGAATGAAATTTAAGTTTATCTTGAGGTAAATTATCTCCTTTAAAAACCTTGAACTCATAAGAGAAGTATCCTATCTTTGTACAATTCCACCAACCATGTCTAATGTGCATGATGAATTCCATGTCTCCCTCTCAAGGAAGTACATAAAATATTCCACACATGTACTGATCTCAGAGGTGGTACCACTAGAAAACGATCTCTCTTAAAAGCAAAATACATTGAAGATTTTGGATTGGAGAGACAAGGTTCTACGTAACAATACCACTAACATTTTCAAGGTAATATAGAGAAACCATATTTATTAAGAAGCGACATGGGAACCATAGGAAGCAATGAAAGAGAAATACCCTCACCCATTTTCTTCTTAGTGTATAAATATAAATTTCAAGGATGAAATTTTATAAGGGGGTATGAATGTTACAACCCATTATTTTATCAATAGAATTAAACTTTAAATAATTATGTTATCAAAAACATTAATAACATTGAGAACACAATAAAAAAATTATTCTCTTATATTAAAAATGAAATATCTGGTATTTATAGAAATAAAGGAAACTTTTCCAATGGAATAATTTATTGACCATTTGAATAGTTACATGACCAATATGATTAGTAACCAGTCATTTGAATAGTATCCATTCCAATGAAAGTATAAATAATATCTAGGGATCTTATAAATGAAAAAAATGATATAATTATATCATGATATAATTATATCATGATATAATTAAAGATTTTTTAATTATCATAAATTATGTGTTGGAATTTCAGTAAAATGTAAATATTTATTTAGAATTTTATAATAAATTGAATGAATTAAAAGAAAATTTAATTTTAAAAAATATATTCCAAAATTGATATTATGTTGTATTATAATTAAATAACAATTTTATGAGACCAGAATTAATTTTTCAATAGGTCATAAAATATATTAAAATATTAAAATCAATATTTTTTTAATAAAATATGAATTTATTTAAAATTTAAAATTATTTTAACTTGATTTTTTTCATCATAAAATGGATTCCATTTTGGCAATATTCACATTGAAAAATGGTTAGGGTTAATTTTTTTCGATTTTTCTAAAATAGTTGATTTTTTAATAAATAGTGAAAAACAATAATTTATGATTTAAGCTAAATATAATAATTTTTGATTCATGGATGATATGTGGATGACCCATTATCTCAAAAATTAATTCACTGTTTAATGTATTTAGTAGTAATTAATAACATTATTTATTGTCATAATCCAAAATAAAAAACTAATGAATATAAGAATAATAAATACCCATATCCCACCTATAAATACCACCCCTTATCCTCACACCTTCTACGAAATTCATCTTTGATAAAATATAACCAATACAATTCCCCACATCCTAGAGATGCTGGTCTGAACAAAAGACCAAGCAAAAGTTCCTTAAGGAGGTTCTATAGTAGAATACATTCAAGAGGTAAAATCCTCAATCTATCTCTTTAAATTTCTTTTATTTTATTATTCTATCCTCACCTACTATATCCAATGTGTAATGGTAAATCTAGTAACTTATATATTGTATAATTTTACTATGTTAATGAAATATCATTCAATAAATCAAACCTCTAGTCCATTTATTCTGAAAATGAAAACATATTCTGTGATATGTTGGTTCACCGTCTTCATGGAAGATGAGTTTTAATTTTCCAATAATGACTTCAAGGATGGTAATAAATTCATTTTAATGGTTAAAAAATAATTTAAAATTTAAATTATAACTAATTTAATATCCTAGAACTAATTTATAGACATCATATTATATAAAATGAAACAGATTTTTGATGTTTGTAACAATCACCAAAATAAACTAAACATTTATCATTAACATTTTATCAAATGATTCATCATAAAATATGAATAAAAAATGATATATGATTCTATTTTAACTTCTTGAAGTTAATTAATAACATATAATTTCTTTTTTAGTTATCTATTCCCATTTGAAAAGAACTTCCATAATTATACATAAGTAAACTGACCATAAAACCATGAAAACGAAAGCTCTCGTAATGAGGAAATTAAACAATATAATTCATCAAATTTCCATAAATGAATAAATGCGATTATAATAAATAATATAATTTCATATTATGTTATGAATTATTTATTTAATAAATCTAATTTTATTATCTTTGATGTTGAGTGAGTTTGTAAAATGCATTCAAGTATAAGGTAAGTGGATTATCAAATAAAACAACCTCTCTTTTAGTTATTCCTCTTTCATTACAAATTTTTGTATAGATATTACATTGATGTTACTTATAATTATAATTACACTATTATTGACTTTTCCTTCTGGTAATATATGTGTTTCCAACTTGATTTTATGAAAAATATAGATTTTCCAAAATAACTCTCTTTTCAAAAACAAATATTGACCCCTCGTGAGTTGTTTCTTCATTGATCAAGAATGATTATTCATATTCCAAATATGATTTTCTATTTTCATTTTGGAACCCCATGTTTGTGCATGAAATATTTAAATCCTTATGAAACCCATTCTTATGGGTTATTTAAAAATTATGATTGTTATATGTCACGTGTGGAATGTATGATTATATAAATGCTATGATGTGATGGGTGGGACCATAATTATATATCCCTCTAATTCATTATGTAATGTGATGTATCTCATGAGATAATTTATAATATTAATTAACATGAATCTAGATATTTTCATAATGATTATTTTATGATTATGAAATGTTATGTGTAAACATGACTCTATCTTTGTTCACAACTTTTTGTTGTATATGACCACTAAGATGTGATGTTTTATTTTTATGAATTTACATGTTACATGTTTTAATCCAATATTTCCCTCCTGATGATGATGAAGATCCTATAATTATGTTATAATGATGATGATTATGCTCAATCATCTTATATTGGTTCATCCACATTATTTATCATATTATTGGGCTCTTAGCTGACCCATTTCATTGATGTCTCCAAGATAATAATTGTACAAAAGATAATGTTGGATTTATAAGGATATAGAATAATGTTTAAAAAAATGCTTATGTTGTATTATTTACAAGTTATATATGTGCCTAATTTTCCCAATACAATAAACCTTTGATCTTAGATTATAACACCATTATGTATTTTATCATATAAATGATTTAAAAGTCATATAAGAATAAAAAATCCAGGTCTCTATATTATAATATTAATTTCATGATATATCTCAGTCAATGGGTTTTAATTTAAATTCTACCCTACCCATAACTGTTTTCAGAGATCAAACCCATTCTCCACGAGTTATAAGTTACCTAACATTAATTTCTTGATGGAATACCTTCTAAAAAAATTGATATTGTAAAGAATAAGTCTTTATTTATAATAGATCACTTAACATGTTCCCTTATTTAATTTCCTTCCAAAATTCATCATTATAATTAGTAATATAATTATGTGTTATCTCATGTGACCATGAAATTTATCATATCATATTTTAAAAATTATTTTTTACTCTTTTATTGATGTGGGGTTTCGAAATTTTTTTTAACGAATTAAGTTTTTTTCCATCCCTTCAAAATAGAAATTTTTATATTTCACCCCATATTTATTTTTATAACCATTATTTTCTTTTAAGGACTTTATTATTGATGTTTCATATTGAAAATTAAAAATTTTCAATGTTTTGATTTCACCATTTTGAAAATATCTTTTTTAATTTGACCCATAACTTTATAGTTTTAAGATAATAATATTTTTTATAAAATCCATTTGTATGTTTTCTCTATATTAATAAAACATTAAACCATATTTATATCCTCATTGAAACTTATTATTTACTATTTCATGATTTATAAATGAAAGTTTTACTCTCTTAGTTTTAGGGAATAATTTATTTCAAAATATTAAGGATATTTCATATTTCAAATATTATTTTTTCTAAAACTCAAAAAAGTGTTTCTCATCCAAGTATTTTTCCTTACATATATTATTTTTTATTGAGTAAATTCTTAAAATAATACTATATAACTTATTTCTATGTATTTCTTATGTAATGTTCTATTATGTCGATGAAATTATTTATCATTTACTTTTTTTTCTTTGTAGTGAATCATTTTTTATATGCATGATTCAGTTTCCATTGACCTTCCACTATAAAAACTATATATTTACTTCCCCTGATTGAAGGGTGTTCACCTAAATTCAATAATTTGATTAATTTGGGAAATAATTTATATATAATTATATATTTAACTCTATATGGTGTTAGATTCAATTATCCTTTCCTAGAAAGCTATTAAACATTCTTACTGGGGAAATATTGATATTATGTACATTTTTCCTTCCTTTATAGATTTTAATTGTTTAATAATGAATATTATTTATTTATTTTAGTTTTTATTATTCCCTTTATATGATAAATTAATTGTAATAATTAGTGATTTTTTGGACCTCATGTAGTAAGACCCTCAATGAATCAAATTTTATGATGAGAAAAATAGGTGTTGGTATTTTTTTTAATGCTTGAAAAGAATTAAAAATTCCCTAGAATTTAGGCCTTTATGGTTATATCATGATAATAGAATCTTTTATTGGTGATTGGAATTATCTCTATGGGATCATGATGCTCATCTCAAAGTAACAAATTATTTTTATCCATGTGATCTTTTCATTTCCATTTTTATCCACGAAAATAGTGTTATTTCAATTTCATTAAATTATTGAATTATATTTGGATATCTATAAATTAAATATTATTTATTATTCCTTTATTCTAAATGACTATATTTTATTTCTATCATGTATGTTTACCCATATAGATAATTTTACCGCACCCATATTATGATTCCATTTCTACAAGTCATGAAGAATTTTATTAATCATGAGTTATTCAATAATATAACTTTTGTGGGTAATTTTTGGATTATTTTGTATAATTATTATGAATTATGTGGTTTATTTTATAGTGGAATAAATATAAATTAGTTCAATAAAAAATGATATTTATAAATTAATGTTTTTTCCTAAGTCTCTAATTATGTAATCCTGAATGGTCTTGTGAATTCATGAAATGAAATATTTTCTTTAGGCCATGTATTCATTAGATTATTATATTTTGGAATGTATATTTGGTGTCAAAGAAAGTATATAATTATTGTGTTTTTATCACAAAATCTATGAGTGTGGGTCTAGTTCCCCCAAAGTACGACTCTAAACAGTTCAATTTTGTCACTATCAGCTCAATATGTTTTGGGCATAAAATCTTCCATTTAGATACTTTTCTTAACAAGTTGGTGTACACAATATTTTCAGATACCATGATAGAAGTTGTTCCACTTGAATTGTTTAATTAAATCTAGTATTATATGGAAATTGAACCACATGTAAATATTATCCCCATATATATTGAATTAAATTTGAGCACAACCTCATCATGTCATTGCATGTTTGAATGTCCCTTTTAAACATTTAATCTTTTTGAGGATAATATGCAGTGCTAAAATATTTCTATGTTTGATGGACCTTCTTAAAACATTTCCAATATTTTGATGTAGATCAGTAGTAATTTTCATAAATAGTAAAAACTGTTTCACCAATAAATCTCACAACTTTATTGACATAGAGCTGTGTTAGGTTCACAATACATATATCATTCGTTGTAGTTAGAAAAATTTGTATATTTAGTTTTGTGATCAATAATAACCCATATAGAATCATTTATTTTTAGAATTTTTGGAAAATATATTGAAAATTATTATAGTAACACTATCCCACTACCATATTGGTATATGGAGAGGATTCATGACCCATTTTGAGTGTTCTCTTTCCTCCATTATCAATTTAAAAACTAGATCTCATTATCCATATTCCTCAATTATCCAAATCATATTATTCCATAATAATGTTCTCTTATATCCCTATATATCTTGTTTATACCGAGGTGTATATAGATATTATATCTTTTGTATTCATTATGTAATACCCTCTTCTAATATATATTGATAGACCATATAACCAATTTCTGAATTTCGATACACAATCTTAAAAACAATGTCTTCAAGAAACCCATCATTAATGACAATAAGATGCTATTATAAACTCTTATCATCAAACTGGGACCCTTTTATCTTCTATATTATATATGTTTTGGAAATGATTATGAATGGGGGTATTTCCCCCCTTCCTTAATGGTTCTCATATTTTACTATACCCAATCCAAGAATATATGATCTTTTTCAATGAATATTTATGAATAAATCCATGATAATTCCTTCTTAACACATTTTAAACCTTATTTTCCTTCACAGAATAGTTATGTATTGAGAAATAATAGTCCTTGAGTAGCACAATTGGTATCCGTTGTCTCATATTGATCTATATTTCATGAATATATGTATTTAAAACTTTTATAATTTTTATATATCTCACATATTTCAAAATGGAGAAAATTACATATTATCTTCTTAGAAAATATTAATAATTCCAAATAAATATGACGTGTTATATAATTATACTCATGAATTATTGACAATATTTATGAAAAAATAATAAATCTGTCATGTTCAATAAGGACACATAAAATTCCTCTTTTTGAAACAAAACCATATATAAAAAATCCCTAATATCCTAATGGTGATTTTAAAAATGGTGCATTGAATAATATATGATTTAGTTATTCAAAATATTTGTTCAATTCCTCAAACCATATGTATGTAACCTAATTATGTGTCAACATGGTAAAAGGGTTAGCTAATTAGTCAATATTTTAAACAATTCCCTTATAGTTATATGATAATCCAAAGAATATATATATCTTATTTATCTTCATTGGTGTAGTATATTATTTAATGTCCCCCATCTTTGAGATATCAATTAATATTTCATATTTAGAGATTATATTTATGTGAAAATAAACTTCTACATGAAAGAACAAACAAATACTAAATTTCACAAATAATATATTTCTATTGAGTGTCTCAATAATTATCCTCAAAGTTATTTTAGTCTATTCACATATTTTTGAGTATAAAATGATATCATAGAGATATTCCAAAATGGAATTATTAGGAAAATATTTTAATATTTTTTTACCAAATCCATAAACATAGGGGAAGAATTAGTCAATCCAAATTGAAAAACTGCAATCTTATATTGTCCATTCCATATAAAAAAATAATCCTTTGTAATATATTCCACTAATACTCAAAATTGATGACACATAGAATAAAGATAAATCCATTTTAGATATTGATATCAGTGAAGTAGATCAAATATGTTATCAGTTAATGGTAGATGAAACATATTTATCAACGTAGGGCATTGATTTCCTAAAAATCAATGGACAAGGACATGACCACATCCGTCTTCTTAACAAAATCAATTGGGTCTACCCAAGGTGAATCACATGGATGTATAAATCCCAAGAAAAGTAACATATGTAGTTATATCATTAGTTCCACTACTTCTACTTTTCTCATTTTTTAGGGTGTTAGAGATATTAGTTTTTTATCCATGATGTATTTGTTAGAAACTCAACATCATTTTTGGATGGATTTGTATGTCACCATTCAGAAAACACATTAATTTTTTAATTAAAAATATTTATATATGTTATTATATGGTTAATTTTATTATCCATAGTATGAATCTACTCTATTACTCACAAAATTTCATAATGGTGAGATACAAAATGTGTACCCACACAAGATTCAGATGTTTATGTCTCCCCTATCAATATATGGGAAACCACACATCTGTAAATAATCATAATATCCTTTTCATCAAAATAATTTTTTATATTATACTTTAAAATCCAATACATATAAAGTGTTATATTAATGTCATATGTAGTAAAAATAATTCTTTTTGAAAATGTGGTATGCAGATGCATCATAATTAGGACATACTGAAATATTATTCTTGTAATTAGATTTCAAATATGTGTCTTTATTGATTAATCCCTACCCATGTTTCAAGGAAATTATTCAATGTCACTTGAAAAAATGGAATATATAAAAATGTGAATGGACTTTGAACCCAATAAATTATTAGGAAAATTGGATTTTATAATATATCTACTTTCCAACACATATTTTGGAATTTCAACTTTAGATGTAGTAATCTCTTAAGTATGGTTATCCCCACATGACCTCTTCTATTGCAGGATCCCTTTAAGACTAGGATATTGTTTTGAAAAATGACCTCACTCTATAATGTTTAATTAATAGATAATAGTATATTTTTTATGTAATTAATATTCATGATCCCGATAGAAATTATCTCAACCTTTGTAAAGAAATGCCAACTACCTTTATGAAATTTCTATTATTATTCATTATGTAATTAACACATTGTAGAAATTACATTTCTCTTTCTACTTATTTGAAAAAGTTAGTTTTTTCCCTGGTGATCAACCAAAATATAATTTTTTATGTTGTTATTTAATATATAATAAATAGGTTCTTATTTCTTCATCATGAAAGTGATTGATACTATATCATAATATGTTGAAAAAATTTGAGAGGCCAATTCCATTAAATGGTTTGGTTAAATCCCCTTAAAAATGATAAATATTTCTTTATGAATTATTCATGTTACCCATTAGATAAAATTCTAATAATTTGAATCTAGCTACATATTCAACAACATATTCATATTCCTTTGGGTATAGGTTGTGGTTCTTTCTACCCATTTCTATGTTTTTCCTTGAAAAAAATATTTCATGTATAATATCACATTAAAATCATTTTGTTCCTTAAATTTTATTTCATAAAAATATTATAGATTAATAACCACTACTAATATGCATCTACCTTTAAAAAAATATACTTCTAGAATAATATATTCCAATTAATTATTTCCCAATCTAGGAATATGTTTCTAATGGACATGATACATTGTACAGTCCCAATGGATTAGTTGTTCCCTTAAATGATGTAAGTTTTTATCATATAAAGTGATCCAACATTGTTCCATAGTTCTATATAAAAAAGGGTTCTCTAAATATAAAATGGGTTTTTTTATAACCTAGGTCAGGTTCCCCAATATGAATATTATATTATCATCTTTAATACCAACATTATTAACTTTGACATAAGGAGAACCCATAAATTAACAAGAAGTGGTGATAAAATGTCGAATTCCATCAATAGGAACCATCTCAATATAATAGAACATGCATAACTATCTAATAAAATCATTATTATTAGGCAAAGAAATCATAAATATTTATTGAACAATTTTGGGTTTTATCTTAATCCTCATGAATGATATGTTTAACTAAAATCTAGTTCCCAAGAATCATAATAAACTTTCTTAGATAAAAACTATATTTACACTAACTCTAATAACCCAGATTCGGTGTTTGAATTATTTAAATACAAATTGATATAAGGGATCAGTATATAATAAATTCACCACTTTAAATTTCATTTAAATCTTGATAAAAGCATGATTTACATATTATGGTGGAAAAACAAAACATTAGCTAAAAGAATTATTTACTACTTGAATATCATTCAATGATTCCTTCTTCATATCTTGGGGAATAAAATAAAAAAAAACTATGAGATTAGATGCTAATTAATAGTTGTATATTATTGAATATATATTGCGTAGAAAAGGACAAAAAAATATGAGAGTGGATAATCAATATATATGGATTTTTTTCAATAATTTGATCTTCAATGTATATCAATGGAACACATAATAATAAAATGGATAATAAAAACTATAATATTAAAGAATCAAATACATAATTATATATTTTAGATATTTCCATAAAATCACCAGTCTATGTCACTATGAACCTTATCATCAATGTCTTATTCCCAAACATTTCAAAGTACGTATAGGTGTTTACACAATACCTATCTAATATGGTTAGGTATTTTTTAATGAGACCTATTTATACATCTAGGGTATATAGATAACTAGAACCAACCCATCTGTTACATTTGTGAAATAAATTCTTCACATATTGAATCATTAATACATGATCAAAATGCATTATCGATCAAAAAACAATAGTATTGAATTTGGAATATAGATGATCAATATTTCCCTAGTTAGTGACATTAAAATTTTAATCAACTTATTTTAAATAACACCTTATATTCTAATTGTATATGGTAAAAAAATATTGGAATTATAAATATATACATGATATAAAATAATATGGATATGAGGAAAATAAATAATTTCTAATAAATATTCAAGAGTGATTGAGAATATGATAATAATAAAGTGAACAATCATAAAATAAAGTACATTATATAAATAAATAAAGGGTTATGTAAGAGAATTAATTAATTATAAATTAATGTTTTTAAGTAAATAAATATATTTTTAGAATTAATGTGGAAATATTAAGACTTTTTTTTAAAATAACATTACTTAAAAGATATATAACTTTGTTATCATAATGAAGTTATAAATTATATCCAAAATGTTATTCAATCATTTTGAAAATAATATTTTTAAAATTTAACATAATAAATAAAAGATCAAAGAATAATATAAAATGATTCTCATTTGAAATTTTTTAAAACATAATGAAGATAATTGGTTGAGAATAAGGTTCATGGTGGTGGGAAATACTATTCATGTTGTATATATTAAAAATAATATAAACTTATCATTTTTTTAAAAATCCAAAATAATTTATAAAAAATTTAAATAGATTTCATTTAAAAAAATGAAAAAATTAAAAAATATTTTAATAATTCTTTTACCAATCATTTATAATTTGAAAATAACATCTATAAAAAAATTTAAATAATATTTATTTGGAAGGGAAGTATTTCCAATTAAAAAATTTAAATAAGGACCATTTTCATGAAAAAACATCCTTATGTTGTTTCCACCATTAAGGAGATGAAAATATGGATGAAAATATAAAATATTTATCAATAACTATAGTAAAATAATATAAATTGTGTTTAGGAAAATAAAAAAAATATTTTTTAACATAAAATTATATATGAACAATCTTAAATCAGAGTGATATTGTAAAAAATAACCCTTACAACATTAATTTTTTTGAACCAAAACCATTAACAGAGAATAAGATAATTAAAACATTAAATTTAATAATTATGGAGGTATTAATTATACCATATTTTAATGATGAATTATATAATACCTATAAAAAATGAAAATCATGTTATAAATTGTGTCAATTGAATTGAATTGAGATGAAAAACAATTACCTAATAATCCTACCTGGATGGATTCATTTCATCCTCTTGAATAATCAATGTAAATTTAAAAAATACATGACTATGAATTTATTCATAATTATTCAATTTTTATTCCCTTTTATAATCACATTACATTTATTCCAAATATAGTTACTTTTTTGATAACAAATTAATGTTTCTAAGTAAATTTCTCCTATAGTAGTGCGGTATATTGACCATAGTGAAGGATGTTTCAAAATTTTTCCATCATATATAAAATTCTAATAATGTCCTAGATATCATATTTATTAATTTTGTATAATTTTAAAACCAACCATGAAAGGTGGTTATATGAGAACAAAACATGTCATTCATGGATGAAATAGTACATACGTTCGTATGATAAAGTATTCATTTTCCGAACATTTGAACCCTAAAGAATGATTTTAATAATTAATAATTAAAAAATAATATTTATATTATAAATATTATATATATTCATTATATCAATCTGTATGATCATATACGTAAAGAGGATATAAAAATCGAATCATATTAGTTCATGGAGGTGGTAGTCTACATGTAATCATGAATGCAATTATCATTTTCCAATGGATATGTGGGTTTATAGTTAAATTTAATATTATCCTTATATATTAATACTTCTTTATATAAATTTTTATATATTAATTTAATATTTATTTATTAATTCCATATTAATTACTTTCCATGTGAGGTGGTGATGAAAAAAAATTACACAACTATATGGATACAATAGACCGTATGTAATCTTGAGTGATGTTTTCAGTTTCTATATGATAGAAATAAGAAATGAAATTAATTCATCCTTTACATAAAAAAATAATATTGTAGTAAATATACTAATATTATTATTTTGAGATGATTATTTAATATTTTATATTTTTTTAAGAGGAAATAAACATCAAATAGCCTATTAAGAACATATAACTCTTCCATTTTTAATATTATTTGGGTTACACCTTAATTTGGAATAAAGTTTCTTTTTGGTGATACATAGAACACTATACAGAGATAAATATATTTGATATGGTATTTGGGTATGTATGAGTTGAGATATATGGTTTATGAAGTGAAAATAATTCAGGGTAATTGGTTCCCTTTTATAAGTGATGTGGATGTCAAACTTATAAATATTTAATAACTTATTATATAATATATTCCTTACTCAAGTAAAGTGGCTCAAAATTTTCATATTCTTTAAGATAGGAAGGTAAAGGAATAAATAAACCAGTGAATTATATTTAAGAGAGTTTTATATGTTATGTTGAAAGCTTTCCAATTTATTTTAACCAATTTATCTCATTTTACCCTCAACCGAGCTGATAAATATTTACAATGGTTAGTTTTCAATATGAAATAAAATAAATTTGATAATATATACCAATATTAATTATTTTTATTTTGAATATGGAATATATTTTACAAGATTGAATTCCTATAAGATATAGAAATTGTATTTAATATAAGTTGGAAAAAAGAAACGAAAAACCATTTATAGAAAAATACTAGTTTAACCATTAAAATGAATTTATAACAAAATAAAAATTAATTATATTTTATTTTGAAAAAGGGGATTTATTTTAATTTCAAACCAATAAAAAACTATAATGAACTATTTAAAAGTTTTATTACTATATATCAATCAAAATTAGTTTTTATTTGAACTAAAAAATTACATAGAATTTCAAATGTCGAACACATATTTCTACGTTCAACATTGTGTTTTTAAATTTATGATAATAATTATAAAATGAATATTTTTTCAAAAAAAAAAAAAAACGTTTCTATATACATTTGTGCCATTCTTGTTGCAATATAATTAAAAAAACATTACTGTAAAGAAATATATTAATATTATCCAAAAATCATTTATTTCTGAAAAATCTTAATAAATCATCATACAAAAATATCAAAATGATAATTTTAACAATGAAATTAATTTCATCAAATTTAAATCATAAAATTTTGTATGATATCTTTTAATCATATTTAGGGATAATTCTCTGTATATTATATTATAGTGTCAATAAATTAAAATATTTACCACCAGTAATTGATGATTGTATATTATAGACCATCCCATGACTAATCTCAAGTAAGAAAAAATAATTTTTTATAAAGGTGTAATTTAACTATATGGGTTGTAGAAATAATGACCCATAATTTACATAAAATACTTATTCATAAGACCTCTACATTGTGTCCCACTTATTCCTTCATAACTAGACCTATTTTTGACATATCTTACTAATAACCTTCTTCATAACCCTGGGAGAAGATATAAAAGAAAGGGTGTGCTCAGATACTCAATAAGGGTAATCAATGAATATATAAATCATATCATAATTATAAGTCATAAGAACATAACATTTTAAAATCATATATTATATATGAGAGATCACGATATCATGTCATGAGATTAATCATAAAAGTTAAAAAAAAATCAATGAATATATTCCAAAAAGTCATAACATAAGACATGGAATTTGTGGCATAAACATAAGCATATAAAATAATTTATTATTAGTCAAGGATCATTTATATGACCATAATAGTTAAAAAATTCCTTTGTTAAACTGAGTTCACTCCTTGTTCTAGACCTCTTTTATTGAACCGAGTTTACTTCCTATTATAGATATGTCAATCCCATGAGATATAAATATTTAACCAATGAATTAGAGGTAGATATAGGACCATCCCATTTAAAAATTAAATCATTCTTACATGTTACACCAAAATATAGATCATTCATCATATCATAACATAAGGAACAAAATATACTTCTTAAACATCATCCCATCATAACATAATCCATGTAAAAGAAATGGATTTTATAAACAGATTATGAATATAAAAAAAATAAAACCATAGTAATAATAGGGATAGTATACTTAGAACATATTCCTATCATATAATTCCATATTATATGGAAAATAATTTTGATAGAAACTTGAAATTAATTCTTGAGGAAAATATCCTTTCCTCTTCAATTTTTTTTCTTTTCTCAAAATGACTTGAAAATTTAAAAGAAAATAATTTATTTGCAAATAAACATGAAATATTATAAATCAATATTATTGTAAATATGGTCCTATTAAAATATAAAAATCCATTCATGCCATATAAGTTAAAACAAAACTTTCTTCTTATACTGTTTTCGTATATGTCATAAAGTGCCTCATATGAAAAATGACTTAAGATTCCATTCCTACAATTTAATAAAATTAAAAAATGACTAAAAATTACTTTTAATAATTGTATAATAATATAAAGAATATTTTTGTATACATATCTATGAGACATATACTTGGATGATAAATATACTTCAATAAATACTTAAGTATAAACAATCTCAAATAATAATGAGATTGTAAAATTATTCCTTACCTTAGGTATTACATCCTTTATATGTATATGATCCTATAGTACAATGATTTAAATAATGTTATTGAATTATTAAATAATCATACTAATTTTTATGATAACATATATGATCATATTTTTTCCGTTTGTTAATAACATTTCATTATTACTTTTTTTTTTCGAGTATAAATGAAATCATTTTCTTATTCATGTTTTTTTGAACAAGTTCAGATTATCCTTCATAGATGACATTTATATAATTTCCAAAATTTAATTAATATAATATATATAATATATATGCATTTTATACATTTATAAAATCATTATTTAATAGATATCATGTAGAATGAATTGCATCACACCGTCTAGATGGTAGGTCGTGCATACACATGAGAGATGATATCATTCTGATAATTGTGAAATAGTATGTACGTGGATGGTATATATTTTATTACATAATAAATATAATGTTATAATAATAATATATAGTAATTATTTACATCATTATACACATCCAAATAAGGCGGGGGTGAAAAATAGATTACACCATGGCATGGAGATGGTAAGCCGTATGTACCCACACATGGTGATTTTATTTTTAATAGGATGGATAAAAGGTGGGATATGGTTTTTAAATAAAAATAATAAAATATAAGTTTAAAAATTATACTGGTGTTATTAATTTATAATGGAAAAATTAATTAATAGAAAGTAGAAGAAGAAATAAGTTTGAGAGAATCGGTAGAGAAGATTACCTCTTCTTCGACGTGCTCCCTTCAGATCTCCTCTTAAAACCCTAGAGTTGGTCTTTAAAGAAGACAAGAACCTCTAAAATGTGTCTAGGAAAGTTTATAATGGAAATAATTATGTTTTGGATGATATATCTGGCTCAAATTGAATTTAACAAGTTAGGGAGGATGTGCCATTTTATAATGGAGGTGAGGGGCCCTTTTCGAATCTCAAAAAAATTAATTTATAATAAAATAAAAACCAATAAAAAACCTCCAAAATTACCTATTTAAGAAAATTATATGATTTAAAGTTGTAATATAATTAAATAATATATTTTATACAATTTTTTGTATCAATTTAAATAGTATCATTTTAATTAACACTTAGATATTCTATTTAATTTTAACTAAGTTAACAAATGTTTCAATATTACAAGGGTAAAATATTTACTTATATGATGTCAATAAGACACAAAATGAATAATTTTAAACATTTTAGATAATATAATAATTACTCAATATTTTTTTAAAAATTATTATTTTTAAAAAATTTAATAATACATTATTTTGATAAACAAACAATAATTTCAGTTTTGACAATATTTAATTCATTGATTATAAAAATATATGTATAACTAGTTAGCTTTTAACCAAATATTTTTTTTATATTCTTAATATGTAAAGT
Source organism: Viscum album (assembly GCA_963277665.1). Taxonomy (NCBI): domain Eukaryota; kingdom Viridiplantae; phylum Streptophyta; class Magnoliopsida; order Santalales; family Viscaceae; genus Viscum; species Viscum album. Next base: position 713,828,680 of record OY728133.1, on the reverse strand, counting down.
AAATAAATAAAATTCATTTTATATAGTAATTATTCAAAATTATATTTAATTTAATATTTTATTAACATTTATTTGTTATCTCCACTAATAAAATAATTATAACATGAGCATTGTTTAATTATTTAATATCCTTATTTGATGAATGAAAATTACAATTAAAATTATATGATGAATATAAATCCTATATATTTCATAAGAATACTTATTGTTGAATATATATTCTAGAAAATATTACATTAATAGTGTTATATTTATTAAAACATGAATGTGACAACATTAACATCACTTTAAATAAAATATTATATGTGCCATAATATTTTCAATATGGATCCAAATGGTATATAACTAGACCCTTGGATAATTATGGTTGATATATACACTAAAAATAATATTTTTTCTATTTTTTCTATCTTTTTATTCTTATTATAATTTTAATAAAAAAATTATTTATTTTTCATCAATTGAATAATTTTTCCATCTTCAATGTATAAGATTTTAAGTTAATTATTTATTTCCCAAAAACTAAAAATAAATTACCATGATAATGAAAAAAATTATATTTCATATGAGTATTTTTAGTTGAATATATCTTATGTATAACATTATATTAAAAATGATATAGTTATTAAAATTTGAGTAAGACATATTTAACCTTTCTTTAAATAAAATAAATTAAGTGTCCTAATATAATAAAAGTGGCATAAAAAGCATTCCACTTAGACCTAAGGATGAATTATTTCTAAAAACACTCATTTAATGATATTAGGATAAGTTTTAGGTTAATTTGATAATATTATTTTTCCCTTTAATTATATGATTTACACTTTTACCATATTAATAAAAAAATTACCAATGTTACTATTCATGATGACAAAAAATAAAATAAATAAATTTAAACAATTTGGACCTACTCGTTCAAAATATGGAATCCATTTTTCAAAATTCAAATCAAATAAGTTCATTAATTAATATAAAATTAATCTCATTTTCATAATGCGAAAACTAGTAATAAAAGTTAAAACATTGAAAAAGATTGAAATGTTGCTACATTTAAATTCAATGTAAAATTCGTTCCAATGACCTAAATTATATTAACTGATAAAAATATAAAATATTTATACTTTAAAACCATTTAATATTATAATTTAACAATATAAATTATTTCGGTAAAAATAGTTTTTTTTTTCAATTAAGATTTAATATATTATTAATATTCATCAACACATGAATGTTATTAGAAAAATATCAAACATTCATCCAAAGTAAAATTTTAAATCCTTATTCTAATGAAATTTTTTATGTTTTCACATAAAAATTATTAATGTGTCAAAATTTTAATTGAAAAATGGGTTCTCTATTAAAAGGTGGTAAAAATACAATTATGAAAATATAGGTTTTTAATCATAAATTAGGGTTTATTCATATGCTTTGACTAAATTATACATTGGATGGATATCAATAATATTATGATAAATATATCAAATATATATTTCATTAATTTCATTTACTAATTGTAATTCACTTAATTTATCAATACAAAAATAAAAATATTTACTTTTCATTTATTTGGTTTATATTTTTCAAAAATACTTGGTAGACAAAGAATTCACAATACATTTTAATAAGTAATTATATTTATTACCTATAACATAACAACTAGGTTATAATGGTAATTTTATTATAATAGTGTATTGTAGTTCATTTAAACTCACAACTGGGTGTAATGTAAGCTATTGAAGAATTAATATTATTTGAAAAAAATATTTCATAAAAACATCAGGGTGTTACATTGTACCCACCTTAAACTGAATTTAACCCTTGAAATTAATCACTTAGATAAAAATATATGTGGATAACTCTACCTTATCACATCCTCAAGTTCTCACATATATTCCTAAAATTAGTTATTTCTCCATAAAACATTAAGGAAGTGAGTAGTCTTTCTTCATATAACTTTTTCACTATGATCCAGTGTCTCTATTCGTTGTTCTTCGTATTAAAGAGCTTTCTCCTATGGTATGACTTCTGAGTTTAGTACATATGAAGGATCATGTATGTATGTACTCAAGAGAGATATATGGAACACATTATGAATTTGAGAGACATTCGGCAGAAGCACCAATATATAATCTACTTTCCCAGCATGATCAATAATTAAAAAATGACCGATGTACATAGGGATTAATATTCTCTTCATTTTAAATCTCATTACTCTCTTCTAGGGAGATATTTTCAGAAAAAACTTATCACCCACTTCACACTCTAGGCCTTTTATTTGGTTTTAAGTATAAATTTTTTGTCTACTCTAATATGATCTTATGTGTTGTTCTATAGATCTTACATTCTCTTCTATTTCATAAACAAGATCAAGCACTAATAGCTTTCTTTCCCCAACATCATCCCAAAAAGTTCATGTTCTGCACTTCTTTACATATATGGATTCATAAGGATCTATTTAAATACTAGAGTGAAAGATATTATTGTATGAAAATTCTAATAAAGATATCTGTTGATACCAACCACCTTTGAAATCCTTAGAAAAATATCTCAAAATTTCTTCTAGAGTTTGAATTGTCCTCTCAGGATAACCGTCTTTCTAAAGATGTTAAGTAGTGATGACACTTAACTATATATCTAGGGCCTTATAAAGACTTCTCCATAACATTGAGGTAAAACTTGGATCCTGATCAGATATAATGAAAGTGGTACTCCCTGAAATATAACCACTTCCTTTATATATATTATTTAAAGATGATCAAGAGATAAATCCTCTCTAATATCAATGAAGTGTGAAAAATTTATAAGGGGGTCATCTATAATCCATATTTCATTATGTACATTACATGTTTTGGGATGTTCGATGAAAATGTCAAAAGTGATGTTTTCCCATTTCATTTCTCGTATGGGTAATGTTTGTAACATCCCCTTAGACATCTGTCTCTCAACCGTAACTTACTGAAAAACCCAGCACCGAGAGACATATTAAAAAACATCACTTTTCATGCAATCCCACCAGAAATACTCTTTCATGTCCCTATATATTTTTATGATTATAGGATGAATAGAGAATAGAGAACTATGATCTTTATAAAATAACACCTTTAATTCTGGTATTAGAGGAATACCAACCTAGTTCTTGATCATTGTTATTCCATCATAATCAAGGTTGAATTTTGAAACATTTCACACCATATTTTCTAGATCTACATTTTTCTTCTGCACCTCCCGGGTCTTCACTTGTATAGATTGTTGAAAATTCATTTGAAATAACGTATATTGGATCTTTTTTGATGCCCATAATGGATATGCTAGCATAGTCCTTTTGACTCAAAGCATCTACCACAATTTTCACTTTCCCAGAGTGGTAACTTATTGAGAAGTAGTAATCCTTAATCAACTACAACCATCTTCCTTAAAGACTATTCAGATCCTTTTGGGTGGAAATATATTTTAATCTTTTATGATCAGTATAAATATCACACCTTTCACCATAAAGATAATTCCTCTATATCATTAATTAAAATATTACCGTATCTAACTCCAAACCAAGAGTTAGGTAAATTTTATCATGAATTTTCAATTACCATGAGGCTTAATCCATCACTATATCATTATGAATGAGAGAACATATTAGCCCCTTATTAGATACATCATTGTAGATTAGAAACCCTTCTCCACTATAAGAAATTGTGAGCATAGGTGCACTGGATAACCTTACTTTTATCCCTTTGAAATTTTCATCACTTTATTCCATCCAAATGAACTTAACTCCTTTATGATTTAATGTTTTTAGTGGATTAAATAGTCATGAAAAATCATTCACAAAATGTCTATAATATCCATAAATACTAAGAAAATGTTAGATCTCATTCACCATTGTTGGTCTATGACAAAATTCAAATGAATTTGTTTTTTCTAGATCCATATATACCCCATCCATTGAGATTATGTGACACAAAAATGAAACTTATTAAAGAAAAAATTCACACTTGGTAAATTTATCATCAATATTCTCATTTTTCAGTGTATTTAATACAATTATAAAGTTATTTTCATGTTCTGTCTTTCTCTTAAAATATATATCATTTATAAAGACTACCACAAACTAATCAAGACAGTGTATAAAGACTCTTTTAATTATATCCATAAAGATAGTGGGGGAATTAGGGATACCAAAAGGAATAAATTTAAATTCACAGTGTCCTTACCTTATAAAAAATACCTTCTTTGTTATATCCTTCTTAATGAAGTATAATTAAAGATATCATGGATAAAGATATATCTTGGAAAATTATTGATCTCTGCGTAGTTGGTTGAATAAGTCATCAGTGTAGAGAAGAGGATATTTTTTCTTGAAAATGATCTTGTTAACTTCCCAATAATCAATAGAGTGTCTCTTTGAACCATATTTCTTCTGAAAAAATAAAATAGGTACACCCCAAGGTTACACACTTGTGTGTTTTAATACATTTTAAATATTCTCTTAGAATTGCTTCTTAAATTCATACAACTCTATTGGGGTCATTCTATAAGGTGTATTTGAAATAGGCATAACCCAGAATGAGTTTTATTAAAAACTCAACTTCATGATTTGGTGGAAGACCAAGAAATTCTTTTGGAAATACGTCAAAAAATTCCTGTAAAATATTTTTATTCTTAATATTGAATTTATCCACATCCATTTGAGAGAGAAAAACTTCATTTATAGGAACCAAGAACCATTTGATGGAAGAAATTTATTTTGGAAGGTCATATTCATCATTACATAGATAGATTATTATAGATTGATCTGGAATATGAAATGTGACTTCCCTTCCATGGAAATTTATATGAGATCCATATATAGAAACTTGATCCAGGCCAAGAATCACATAAAATTACACTAAATAAAGTATCACAAGATTTTATGAAATGAAATTCCTACAAACATCAATTAGAGAGAAGTAAAAAATTTTCTTTCAACTGTTATTCCATTAGGAGTTTTCATACCTTACTCAAAATCTAATTATTGAGGTAATATAACGATACCCTTATAAAATTATACATAAATTAAAGTGTGGATGGATATGGAATTAAATAAAACATTTTCTACTTTAGAGTGGAGGGTAAGTGTATCATTCCCCACTTCATTATGATACTCCACATCACTAATAGCGATCACATGTGACATGAATTTATCTCTGGAATTAAGATTTTGATGACATTGATTATCACCGATAACCCTTTGATTAGGGAATTGGTTGAAATAATGCCTAATTTACTTTCACTTATATAATTTAAGTATAGGAGGAGAATCCTGTGTAGATTTTTCTCTATTCACATCATTAGACATCATTTTCCCATCACTTCAGCATTCAACTTCTTGATGACCTTATCTCCCACACTTAAAACATTTTATAGTCCTTTTAATAAAAATTCCTCCTTGTTTCCTTACACAATTTGAGCATAAGGGAAAAATCATATTCTTTTCATTGTGGACTTTATATTTTCCCTTGAATTCCATTTTTTTTCTGTTCCCAAACCTATAGGACTGATGGGTTACACCAATATCCATATCACCCTTGAGATAACAACATACAATTACCTCAAATCTATTAAAGCTATTATGGATAATGCAATTTGGATATATGGTTTTAATCCACTAAAGAGTTGATCAATTTTACTGTCAAGTTCAATAATAATTCTAGAAGCCTAACTTTCAAATCTAGAAAGTTTATTTTCGTAGGTACCAATATATTCATCATCTCTTTTCTTAAGCTCAAGGAACTATTTATCTATCATATTTTGAAGAATACATTGAAATTAATTATTGAAAAATATGTTCTTGAACTTTTCTCATTAAATGGATTTAATTTCATCTTTTTACCTCAAATTATAGATAAGGATCCACCATTGATTAGCTTCACCTTCCAAATGATAGACTACCTAGATGAATTTATCATGATTTAAACATTAGAAATAGAGAATATCTTTTCCAGGGTACTGATCCATTGTTCATCCAATAGTGTATTAAAAGACTGACTGAAAGAAGGTGGATACTACCTCATGAAGGAATCAAAAGAATGTTGTTCCATTTTTTTCTCATTTAGAGATCCTATAAGATTCATAGCTTGAGAAATTTTTCAGAGCATATATAAACAGTTTTTAAATTCAATCACCTATAACATTTGGCTGATCAGGCAGAAAGTCAATTTATTTCCCCTCACATTTAGCATTAACACGGTTCTTATAGGATCCAATTATTGAGTAAAACCAAAAATCATAGTGTGTTAAACACTAATCATAATGGGAAATATACATAATCAAGAATAATATCTAAATTTTGGACACTTTATGTTTTATCCTAGTTTATTCATGATCATTTTAAAACAGTGGGATTGTAACCTATACTTCGACATATCCTTAGGGTTTTACTAAGGATTTATCAACCTAGTTCTTAAAGGTTAACTATGCATTTTATCTGAAACAAACTATAGTGAACCATACTTTACATACATAGATATTACATAAAAATTGAATAATATTCCTTAAAATAGAGAAAAAATTACACTAGGACCGTGTAGGTTTTGTATCTTTAGAAACAAGTAAAAATAAACAAATGGTTCATAAGGCATATATATTTTCTCCTACTTATTCCTTAATAACTATACCTCTTTTTGGAATATCTTACTAATAACCTTATTCAAAACTAGGGAAAAAGAAACATAATAAAGGGTGAGATGAGATATCCAGTAAGGGTAAACAAGGGAGATATCTATCATATAATAATCATAATATATAAGAACATAACATTTAAAAATCATATCTTTCATATGAAATATCATGATATCATGTCATGGGATAAATCATAGATGTTCATAATGAATCAACAAACATATTTCCAAAATTCATAACATTAGACATGGAACATGTGGCATAAAAAAAAACATAGAAAATCATTTCATATTATTCATGGATCATTTCCATGATAATCATGGCAGAAAACGTCCATTACTAAATTAAGTTCACTCCTCATTTCATCACAGTATTGCTGAACTGAGTTTATATCACATTCTATCCCTATCTATCTCACGGGATATTATTCTTCAAAAATGAATTGAAGGGTAAAATGGTTCTCACCCATCTCATAATGAAATAATACTTATATGTGCCACAAAAACATAAATAATTCATCATAGTGTAACACAAGGAGTAAAATGGTTTTCTTAAACTTCAATCCATCATAACTTAATCTATTAAAAACAAATAGATTTACTAAATATAATTATAGAATAAAAATAATCAATTCATATGAATAATAGGGATATTATACTTGAAAAATAAACCTATTAAATAATTCCAACTTAGATGGAAAATAATTTTGATATAACACTTGAAATTAATTCTTGAGGAAAATATCCTTTTTTCCTCAAAACATTTTATTTTCTCAAAATGCCATAAAATTTTAAAAGAAAATGATTTCATTGAAAATAAAATTGAAATAATGTAAATGAATATTAATGTAAATATGTTATTATGAAGACATAAAAATCCATTCATGCTCTATAAGTTAAAATAAAACATTCTTCTGGTATTTTTTTCTTCAGAAAAGTCAAAAGTACCTTATATCAAAAATTACAAAAGATTCATTTCATATAGTTTAATAAAATTAATCAATGGGTAAAATAGACTTTATAAATTTTTATAGGAGTATAAATGATATTTAGGGATACATATTTAGGAATCAAGGACATGGATGATAAATATACCCCAATAAATACTAATGTATAAACAATCTCGGATAATAATGAGATTGTGAAATTATCCCTTACCTTAGGTTTGATAACCTTTATTTGTATATGAATCTTCTATATACTGATTTAAATAATTTCACTAACTTTTGATGAAATTATATCCATTTTTATGTATCATATATTATCATATGATCATTAATTTGTTAATAACATTTCATTATTACTCATAATTATGGTATAAATGACTTCATTTTCTTATGCATGTTTTGTCGAATATGTTCTTATTCTCATTTTTAGTTTATAGTTATATCCTTTACCAAATTACAGAAAATTATAATATTTATAATATTTATTCATTTTATACATTCATATAATCATTCTTTAATGGATATCATGTGGAATGAATCAGATCGCATCGCGGAGATGGTGGGTTGTATGTACACATGAGCGATGATATCATTCCAATAATTGTGAAATGGTATAGAATTTGATGGTATATTTTTTTATAGAATCCATATCATGTTATAATAATAATAATAATATATATATATATATTATTCCATCATTATATAAATCCAAATAATGTGGTGGTGAAAACTTGATTACACCATAGCGTGGAGATGGTAAGCCGTACATATGCACGTGTGATGATTTTGTTTTTCATATGATGTATAAAAGGTGGAATACGGTAGTTACATAATCACAATAAATTATCAGTATATAATTCATACCGATATCATTTCTTTATAATGGAAACATCTTATGAAGTTGAAGTATAGGAACAAATATGTTTGAAAGTGTTGGTTGAGAAGATTACATCTACTTTGACGTGATACCTCAAGGTCTCCTCTTAAAGCACTAGAGTTGGTATTTGGAGATAATAAGAACCTATAGAATATGAATAGGGAAGTTGAGAATGGAAATAGGTAGGTTATGGTTGATCTTTAAGGCTCAAAGTGAAGTGAATAAGTGAGGGAGGTTGTGACCTTTTATAATTGAGGTGAGAGGCACTTTTGGAATCTCCAAAAATATAAAGTTATAACAAAAAAAACCCATAAAAAACACTCCAAAATGACCCAGTTTAAAAGATTAGTTGATAATATCATAAAAAAATAAATTTTAGATGTGTTTTTATATCAATTTAAACCTTATCATTTTCATTAACACTTAGTTATCCTATTTAATTTTAACTAAGGTAACTAATATTTCAATATTATAAGGGTAAAATATTTACTTATTTGATGTCAATAAAAAAAATAAATGAACAACTTAATTTATTTCTAAAATATCATGATTATTATACATTTTAAAAATTATTTTAATATTTTTAAATAATTTAACAATACATTATTTTGATAAACAAACAAAAGTGTCAATTTTGACACTATTCAATTCATTGATGGTTAAAAATTTAAGAACAACTAGATAACTTCAAACGAAATATTTTATTATATTCATAAGAGTTCAAGGTTATCCAAAAAATTAATTGGATATATTAATTATCACAAATTATATATATTTTAATATTTTTAATAAAATTTATTTATTATCTCCAATAATAAAATAATTACAAAATTAGTTTTGTGTAATTATCTCATATAATTTTTTATTGAAAAAAACTAAAAATAAAAAACTATTATAAAGTTAAATCCTCCAGATTCCATAATATTACTTATTGTCGAATATATCTTTTGTAAAATCCTACAATTTTTTTATATTCATTAAAACATGAATGTGACACATTTTACATCACTTTAAATATAATATTATTTGTGTCATAATCTATTTCATATTGTTCCAAATGGTAAATAAAATAACCATTGGATGATTTTGGTCTTCATATACTCTACCAATATGATTTGATTAGTTGTTTTTAATGGTTATTACAATTTTAATAAAAATTATTTTATTGTTTTTTCATCAATTAAATAATTTATGTATCATTAATGTATAAATTTTTAAAGTATATATTTCATAAAAAGTAAAAATAAAGTTTCATGATAAAGAAACCAATTTTATATTTCAAATGAGTATTTATAGTTGAATTTATCTTCTGTTTAACCTTATAATATAAATTATTATTTATTAAAATTTGATTAATACATATTAATGTTTTCATTAAATAAAACAAATTAAATGATCTAATCTCATCCAAGTGGCTCCCAAAGGATACCATTTATACCCAAGAAAGATTTAGGTAGAAACACACCCATCCAATTATATAAGGAAAAATATTGTGGTTATTTTATAATATTATATTTACCCTTAATTACCTGATTTACCATTTTACCATATAATTTTTTTTTATCAAAGTTACTATTCAAAATGTCTAAATATAAAGCAAATATAATTAAATAATTTCGACCTAATAATTCCAAATATAGAATATATTTTCCAAAATTAAAAAAGCATAATTCTCAGAAATTGATTTGAAAACAATCTCATTATTTAAATGAGAAATTTTTTTTAAAAAGATAAAACATTACAAAAGATTGAAATGTTTTTACATTTAAATTAAATGTAAAATTAATGTCAATGACCTAAATTATATTAAATGATAAAAAATAATCTATTAATAATTTTAAAACATTCAACAATATAATATAACCATATAAATTATTTCGATGAAAAATTTTGTTTTTAATTAAAATTTAGTAGATTTTTACTATTCCTTAAAACATGAATCTTATCATAAAAATATCAAAAATTTATCCAAAGTAGATTTTTATATACCACATCCAATGAAGAATTTTTTTAATACAAAAATTATTAATGTGTCAAAATTTTAATTTCAAATGGGTTTTCCATTAAATGGAGGTAAAATTACACTTTTGAAAATTATAGGTATGTAAACATAAAATTGGGTTTATTCATATACTATGACTAAAATTTCTATTCTAGGAATATCAAAGTATTTTTTAAAATATATAACATATATATTTAATTAATTTCATTTAAAAATTTTAATTCACTTACATTATTAATACAAAAATATAAATATCTCCTTTACATTTAATTAGTTTATATTTTTCAAAAATTATTTGTTTCCAAGGAATTCATCATACATTTTCATAAGTTATTTATATTTATTCTTGTTAACTTAACATCTAGGTTACAATGGTCATTTTATACTAATGGTGTCTTGTGGTTCGTTCAAACTCACAGTTGTGTGCAATGCAATCATTGAAGAATTAAAATTATTTAAAGAAATAATTTCGTAAAAAAATCTAGGGTGTTATAGTACCCATTCCAAAATGGATCTAAAGAATATTAATTCATGAAAAACAACATATTAGTGTTTTTATATATCGAAATAACTAAATATTATGGATTATATATTACTAATAGGTCAGTCATTGATGATTTTTTCCATTCATAAAGGACTAAGTTTTCTCCTATAAAGAAAATGATGTAAAATATGTGTATTGTCATTGAAATTGATTTTCAAACCTTGGATGGAAGAACATTCCATGATTTAAAATATTTATTTCTTTTTTACTATTTTTCGACAGAGTTAATGTCAGATTTTGATCCTAAAAAATCCCATGTGTTGTCTTTTTGGAGTGTGTTTTAAAATTTTTGGGGTGAAAATATTTGTATATTTTACATAATTGAATGTTTCTATTTTTAGGGATATTTTTTTCATGAATTGTGCACGGTTAAATATAAATTAATGTGGTGTTATGAATTAATATTTTCATTACTATAAATGAATATTGATGATGAAATAAAGTTTAAAAAATAGAGATTCTCTCAAGGGTGTATAGATATCATTCTTTATAAATAGAATGTATGATTATTTAATAATTAGTTGAAATATTATGTATGTTTTAGGAATAAATAGACAAAAAATGAGGGTTATACATAAATCTATGTTAATTAATGATTATGGAGTTTCATAATGTGGATGAAGGAGTATATGATTGATACACAATTACTAGTTTAGTCAAATTATTTGTTCCCGATGAGAGAAAACATATATCTTCTAGGATCAATGAACTATTTTTATGAGTGAGAAAATTAATATTTTTATTCTATGATGCTTATAAACCAACTGTTATAGTATATCTTATTTAAAATATAATTATACTAAAAACAAACTCACTATTTCTAGTACATTGATATATCTTCATTGTATTGTACATATATTATCATTGTTTAATTAATTAATGTCAAAAAAAATTTGCGTCCCTCTTTAATTTTTTTAACACTTCATAGTTTTCATGAGGGAGGGTGGTGTTCCAAGTAATAGTGAAAAAATATCATTGAAAATGTTTTTTGAAGAAATTTACATACCAAAATTAACCACCCTATCAGGGTACAATCATTTTCCTAGACCCATACATTTTTCATAGCATATACCATTTTCCTCAATAACTGGAATCATCATAATCCATTTATGAGATACACTACATCCACCTGAAATGAAGACTTTGTTAAATCTTAAATAAATCTCTCTTTGTCAACATATAGTTGGTGAAATTCTAAAACACTTATTTATCTATGAGGATTTAGAAATAATTAAATAATTCTATTCTATTATAATAATATAAATTTGATAAATTAATTTTTTCATAATCAATGATAAATCTCAATCAAAACACAATTGATATGTTATGCAAGAGATCCTAGAAAATATATTACATAGTCAAACAACCATAATGAATCAACCCACACAATCATTATAAGAGATATCATCTCTCATACCCACATATCACATTCGTTTTATTTATTAATATAAAAATAAATTACAAACAAATAAGAGGATGTGTATATCTCTCATCCTATACATAATAAAATAAACAATTCTATATAAAATAACACCTGAGTTACATCAAACATATGAATTAATAAAATTAAGAAAAAATTAACATATAAAAATTAGAAAAACTAATCAATATGAATCATATCATATCATAAAAAAAATAATCACCCATTAGCCTAGTGGGTGTCACTATCACTAGCTTACAAATATATCATTTCACCCATGTATTTATATATAATTACATCATCCTAAAATTTATGTATTATTTCATAATTATGAAAGTACATTTAGTGGCTATTATTAAGAGTTTAATTATATTACGGACCGATTCCTTTTTAGAAACATTACACAAATCATCAATAATAATTATAATCTTTTTCGATAGAAAATATTTCTCATCAAAATTAAAAGAATTAACCACCCTTATCTCACCTATTTTACTTGATTCTCCTATGATATTTTATATCAATGTGGATTGATTATTCAATATATATTTCTCGAATGATATTTATCTATTTTACTTCTTAATTTTTTTCCTTGTTATATTTCTAATATGGATATGGAAACCAATGGATTCATCATTAAAGATTTTTTCTATGTATTTATTCATTTTTTTGGTTTTCTTATCTTTCTATAGACTCAATATACAACCCTATCATGGAATAACATCATTTATCATTTATTCATTTGATTTTAGATATATAGATATATTCAAAGCTATTTATTTTTTGAGCTATGAGTGATTAAATGTTTTTAATAGTGTAATAATTAAGGAAATATAAATTTTATATAATTATAAGAATTTTTAGATAATGAAATTATGTTTTTATTGATTATCTCATGACATTTATGGTAGTTTACATGAAATATAAATGTTTTAATTGAAATAAAGAATCACATAAAAGTGGGTGATTAAATGAATAATTTTTTTAATTATAAAAAAATTGAATTAACTTTTGTATAATTATAAATTATAAATTATAAATGTTTTGAGATTTATTTAATTCTTTTTTTTTGTAATTATTTTTGATTTTGTTTTAGGAAAACCTCACTAGATTCCCTTGGAATCTAAGGGTGTTCCAATGACAATTAAGCTTATATGTAAATATTATTCCACATATATAATATTCCCATTGTTAGATTAGGATGTGGATAAATTTTATTTTAATAATAATATTCTATAACAATTTTATTTGGGATATTCTCATTAGTTCATGATAAAGATCTAATTAATGGATTCACCACCAATTCGGGATTATGCTCTAACTAGTATCCTTTATGCAACTGATGGTGATGAGGAATAGGGATCCCATGTACTCTTTTTATCTTGATGATAATTTTACCTTGGGTATTTTTATTTCAGTTACATGATGACATTATTGTTTTTAAATTATTTAATATATTCCATTAAATTGTTTTAAATTAAATTTGGGAATATATAATTATTTAATAAAATAAATATATAAATGTTATCCCTACTTGTTATTTGTGACATGACCGAACCCACTCAAACCCCTCATGTTATAGTAGTAAGATAATTATTATACAACATTTTTTTATTAACTAGGCAAGGGGCTGGTGACTAACACTAAGTAATCGTATCACAAAATACTTGTGTTTTATGATGAATGAACCTTTACAGAAGCTGATATATTGAAATTTGATATAATAATAAAAGTGATAAAAAAAAATGTTGACGTATATAAGGAATGTTAAAATGAAAATATCCATAAAATGATTAGTGATATGAAATAACATAATATAAAAGGGGTGAAATAGAGATCCAATATGCCAAAGGTAATTACCAACCTAATAGAAACAAAAGGTGAAAATGAATCATTGATGCCAAACTCCTATATCAAAATCTATATACACATGCCACATTCATTACTACAAAACTCTAATTTAACCAACACTATTAATTCCAAGGGGACTACCAAACTATCCAAAATCAATAAGAAAAATGTGGGTGAACCCACATATAATGGGGAGTATATATATATATATATTGTTCAAAACCAAAAAATAAAAAAAAAGGATATATAGGGACTTTAATTGTATCAAAATTGAATAGAATAAAATAAAAACCTAGACATTCTTATAAGAATATGTCACAAAACATCCTGTACACCTCGGTACCCCAATAACCAGGCTGGTCTAGACATACCCTGAAGGGAATTTCCAATCCCCATAGGTTGGTGAAAAGAACATGGCATCAAACAATATGAATGTGGGAATAAATATTATGGAAACACAATAGGTTAAAGTGATAGATGTCAGTAATCAAAAAAGATAACTCATAGGGGGAACTATACCAGACATTAAACTAGTAAAAAACCCCAAATTCCATCATCAAAGTACCAAAAAATTGAAAAAAAACTTAAGTCTTAATAGAATCAACTATAGAAGTGCGTGGATAAAAAACAAGAACCACCTACATGTTTCACTATTCCCTTGATCAGAATTGGTTGAATATAATATAAAAACACCAAAAAAGGTAAGGTGTGAACAAAAAATCCTAATAGGATCTCATCAAAGATTACATAATAAGATTCAACAATTAATAAACTAAATAAAGATTTCAATTTTAAATAAATATGAAATGAATTTCACAAGAACACTTAAAATAAATCATGTTATACATTTCAACTGATATAAATACATTAATAAAATGGATTAATAAACATTTTATATATAATAGTTTATATAAATTCATAAGTAATGTACAAAATAGTGTACAAATAATGGAATATATATCACAAAATTAAAAATGATAAACATGGTCATCTTCTAAGTGGTATGATTGTTCAAGGTTATGGGATCCCACACACTCAAAAAAGTGATCATGAATATATGTTTACGCACATCCCTCGGATAGTGGTCAAAGAGGACTCATCACTATCCCATCGAGGATATGACCTGCTCCATATGTTTTGTTAGAGTTGTAAAGTATAAAAAGGGTGATGCCCTGAATAACTCACTAAATACCAAGTCTTTCATGTGCTCTAACAACATTCAATAAAGGGTAACTTAATTTTAAATTGTTAAAACTAATTCTAACCCATTTTTACCAAATTCGGCATTCCAATTTCCATTTAAAACCAAAAACGATTTTAATCAAATCATGTTGTTTTCTTGGATACAACCACCATGTTTCTATTAAAACAAATTTTAGAATTTTTTTTAAATTGAAAACATGTAATCATTTTAAAAAATCAATTTCAAAATTAAATTTCACATTTTAAAATCCAAAATTTAAACTCCAAAATTAAATTTATGAAATTTTACATTAATTTCCACAAACACACCCCAATTCATTGGAATTGAGGCATTTTCCCTAATTTTATGCCAATTAAAATTCGAATCAATAGTTTACAAAAAATAAGGTTTTCAAAATATAATTAACAAAATTAATCTAAATCTAGAAATTCATGGGTAAATAAATTGTCCAATCATCAATAGAACCACCTACCTCAAGATCATGGGATCCTAAAATAAAAATCCCTAAACTAAAAACTCCAATGAAGGATATTTACAATTATGATATGAGAATAAAACCTAGATTCGAGATCTAAAAAAATATAGATTTTATTCTCCAATAACATGGACATCTAATAAATCCTATATAAGAGAGAACAATACATCATGAGAGAAGAAATGTGGATTGAAAACTAAATTGAAAAGGATCAAACAATGATATCCACACTTTTATTTTATTCAGAAGGGGTTTGGAGGAGCCAACGATGGATCTTGGGAGACCTAAAGCCTTAAGAAAAAGTTCTAGGTTGAGTTTATCTAGATTTGGAGATAAAAAGAGGGTTGAGTAAATTATAAACAATTTTTTTAATTAATTAACAGATGTGCACACATTTTCCTGGGTACAGACCCATGTTTTTTCAACCTGTTACCACTATCCATGCACCCCTACTATTATTGATGAATGGATTCTCCTTGTCATGCGAATGGTTTTTTCAAACCATGCACCAACCATGGAAGGTCCCAGTACTTTTGTTTATATTGTTTTCATAACCATGAATAACAGTTTAGGAAAACTGATTTCCAACCATGCACAACCTAAAGGCCTTCCAAAATTACTAAAAATCCACCTAATGTGCCCCTATAAGAGACCCCACCATGGAATGGTAAAAAATGGGTTGAAGAGTACTAGAAAATAGTAGCAGGATGTTACAATATCACCATTATAGAAATATTATGTACCCATAAATCCTGTTTATAAGATTCCATGCCAAAAAGATGTGTAAACTATTCTATCATAAGTGTACCTTTATCCCATGTATCATTAGCATCAGAACCATGATTCTATATCACTCGAACCAATGGTATTTTCCTTAAAATAATAACTTTGTTTTCAAAATCAACTATCCATAATGGATGTTCAGTCACTAATAAATCAGGCTCAACATCAAGATCACTACATCTCAAAACACGATTGGGATCATAATGATTTTTCCATAGCAGAGATATAAGAAACATGTTATGTATCATTCTCATCTATGGTAGAAGTTTTAAATAGTAAGTCACATTCCCCACCTTCTCAAAAACTATAAAAGGTCACACAAAAAAGGATCAATATTTTCTTGACTCCTAAGAAATCTATGACCCAAGTAGGTGAAATATTCAAGATCACCAAATCACTAATTGAAAATTACAATAATTTATGACGATGATCATCATAAGACTTATACCGAATAGGTTACATCAAAATTATTTGATGAATTAAATGAATCATTTCTATCTTCTATTTAAAAAATCTCAGTCCCACAAATAAACTTTTACTAATCTATGACCAACCCAATATATATTTTCAAAGACATCCTTATAAGGACTCAAAAGGATCCATTATGATCATAAAATAGTAGCTGTTGATATAAAAAAATACAAACTAAAACCATATGGTCATCCCAAGTTCCAAAAAATTCAATAATTTAGGTGAAAAACATATGCTTAAGATTCTAAAGATATCCTTTTCTCTATCCACCCAAGTTGAGATGTTATACCTTGCTCAAATGGGCCTAAAATCGCAATGAATCTTAAAGGCCTATTCAAAAATGATATGTGAAATAAGGATCCCTATTAGAGGTTATATAATATAGAACTATGGGAATATGAACATTCTCTTTCACATAGATATTTCCATTATCTTTAACATCATTTGTATCAATGAAGGTTATAAAGTGATATGATTTATTCATCCAATCAGAAAAAACCATATCCAATTATTCTTTGTTTGGGCATGCAGAAAGACAACATAAATTTTCTTAGAGATTTCATACGACTTTTATTCTATAATTGGATGTGGCGGAGGCAAACCCAAAGGTCTCTAGAGTATGACCTTGACCTGCTGATGAATATTACAATGAGAGACAAAATAAGTAATGCCTAATCTCACACATGGATACCAGATTCTTTGTATTATCTCACAGAACATCTCTAGGGTACCTAGGTTCACTACCCCTAAGGATTATTTGAATCCCCCATTATGTCATTCTTGACTGATAACATCACAACAAAATTATTTGGATCACATATAATACCATCTATGGAGAACTAACATTCACCAACGGTCTCCCCACAATAAAGGGAGTCCCTAAATCTATAAGATTCATAATCAAGCTATTGTTCCTGAATAATTATATTGAGATGTTTGTAGGTAAAATAAACATTGTACATGGAAACCTGGGCCCCTAATTCATGAACTCCAATATGAAACTATTCAAAAAGTTCCATCAAGTTACACTCTTTCAAAAATTATTTCATAATCTAGGTAGAATGTTTTCTATTCAAAGAATATGTGACAACATTAACTTTACTCAGGGTATATGAAATTTAAATACTAATATATTGAAGGTATTACACCCAATTCCACTATGGGATATTCAATTATCATTTAGATAACATATAACTCTAGATCATGTGGTTGGAATAGATGAATACCCTTTCTACGTAAAGGTAATGCTAGAAACTCTTAAGTGAAAGAATTAGAGCCATGAATTCAAGGTCATGGTATGGGTAATTAATTTTATGTGGAATAATATCATGAGATTCATAGGTAAGGACTTGATTACCATTTATAATAACACATCCCAAACATCTACCTGACGCATCACAGAAGACCACATATCCAGGCCCAGCCTCTGGAATAGTCAACATTGGTGTAATAGTAAGTAGTTGTTTTATCTCAAAAAAAGTAGTTTTAAATTTCTTATGAATAAAAATAATTAAACCCTTTCGAGTTAGATTAGTTATTAGAGAAGTCATCTTTGAGGAGTCCTTTACAAACCAGTGATAATAACCAGCTAAACCCAAGAAGCTATGATTCTTGAAAACATTTCATGGTAGATCTCATGTCATAAATACATTAAAAATTTTAGGTTCAAAAGAAATATGTTTTTCGAACACCCAGTGTCCCAAAACATAACTTATCAAATCCTAAAATCACATGTTGATATCTTTACAGAATGTTGACAATTTTTCAAAATTTCTAAAACTTCTCTTAGATGACACACATGCACCTTCTTGGACAAATTGTAAATGAGGATGTCACCAATAAAGACCACTATGAATGTATCTTGGTACACATGGAAAATACTATTACATAAATTCATAAATACCTCATGAGAATTGGTTCAACCAAATGGAATGATAATGTACTCATCATGGTCATACCTTCTTATAAAGGTAGTTTTTAGAATGTCTGGTTCTTTAATTTTGAACTGATGGTATATATATCAAAGAAAACTTTTCTAAAACCACTTCAGCCCTTTAAAATGGTAAAAAATATCATTAATCCATGGAAATAAGTACATATTATTTACCATAACTCGATTGTGTTTTTAGTAATAAACACAGAGGTGAAGTGACCCATCAGCAATGTTAGCAAAGAAAACTGGTGCCGCCCAAGGAGAAAAACATAGGGATATAAATAATTTCACTAAAATACCATCCATTTGGGTTTAATATATTTCATTTCATCTAGTTCCATACAGTATAAATGAATAAATACTATTTGAGTACCATGTACTAAATCGATAAAAAATTCTACCACCCATACTAGTGGAAAACTAGAGAATTCAAAAGAAAATACACTAGGAAACTCGGTGAAAACAGTAGAGAGATAATCACATAATGATTCTCACTTTAGATCAAAATAAAACACTGATGTTACTTTACCCAACTTTGGATAAGATGTTCTATCTCAACTTGACCTCAGGTCATATTCTCTTTGAATGATATGTCACACCCAATCAGGCACAAAAAGGATACCCATCAATGTTAGAAATCAATATGGGCTTTATAGTAAATGATCAAATCAATCATGAATATGATGTTAATATGTTTCACTTTTAGAACTATAAAATCCTAACGAATCTCAATATTTGATAATAATATGACACAAGTAGTACTACAAAGTCCCTACTCTCTCTTTGTTCTGAGGGGTGTGGAAATAATAATCACATAAGATAAAAGATCTATATAATGATTTAGTGGATTGAAAGTGAATGTTCAAAAAAATTTCTGAGTTTATCCATCATCAAATTAAGTATCCACTAATGATGAAACTATAGTGATGGTACCTCTCATAGTTATTAGACCTGTATCTGCTTCCTCTGGAGACTCTTTCACTATATGAAGAATCTTTGTTCCAGATACCTATTTTTGGAATCCTATTTTCCATGAATAATCTGATTGAAATTTAATTTTATTGGGTGTTAATGATCTCGTGCCACAATGAGGAGAAGAATAGACATGGAATAACTTTTTCAAGTGACCCTAGCTTCTTAAGGAGGCACATATCATAGGTTACTCTATGAATACTCTATTATAATGCCTAGTTTTTTCACACTGGTAGAAAATCAAAGGGACTCTATAAGGCACTGTACAAGTTCTTGAAGACCCCTTCTCTTGAGAACCACCACAAGAATCATCACACTAAATATTCCCTTTATGATAACACAAGGAACATATAAATGGATAAAATGGATCCCCCATAAACACTGAATTACTAGCTAGGTCTATTTCAATCATCAACACTCTATCAAGCATATCAAAATAATGAGGAATGTTCATCAAGAAAACCTGAGAATAAATATCAGATAAAAGTATCATCTCAAACCTCCATGTATTCATCTTCTCATTTTATAAAATATCTGTTGAAAGTTTGAAAAGATTAGGAAAACAATTTGTATATTTGGCCACAGTCTTTTCAACTTTCTCATGTTTGAAGAACCCCAAATCCTTTGTAAGCACTATAGACTGCAGAAAGAACTATCCAGTGAAAATATCATTAATGTCATTCCTCTCTAAGACATATCACATCTTTGCAGTCACCATCATGTCCCACTATCTCCTACTAGGTCCCTCTAGCTTGAAGTTTTCACATTTCACCTTGATTTTTTTAGATGTTTCCAAGAACTGAAATAGAATATTGATATCTCTCAACCAATCCTTGGCTGGTTGAGGATTATTAGAGCATTGAAACAATGGTGGATTATAGTGAAGGTACTCTTGTGCATGATACCATAAAATATACCATTTATGTTCAATAGCTGGTGCCTGAATGGGAATATATGTATGTGCCTATCCCAGACCTCAATAGAACACACTATATCTTATACAAGATTCTAGTCCATGATAAGATTTTCTCGCTGACTTTTATTAGTAGCTTCCTCCTAGATTTTATTTTCACATCTTCTTTGAGGAATGATGCTACACAACATTATTGTAAAATATTATATATGTCATATTAACATTCAAACAGATAAATAGGAGAAATTAATCCCAATAGATAGATAACTATGATTTGGATTTCAATCTATCCAAATAAAAATATTGTAAAAGACTATAACTAATCTAAAAGACACCTTTCGCAAACCCCTTATAGTGAATTACATCTCATTTTGGTTATTGATATATAGACAAAACATTTTAACTAACTCATAAGTCCTGAAAAGATTACTCAACTCCATATTGATAATAAGGAAACATGCTTAACCTATACCTCTGATACCACTTTTTCACGAGCCAATCCAAAAACCTTGGTTCCCTAATAACTAGGATGGTCTTGCCATAGATTAAAGAGAATTACTGATCCCCATGGGTTGGCGACAAGGACCTAAGATCAAACATTAGGAAATGGGAACAAATTTTCCACAAACACAATAGAATCAGGAGATACAATTTAGTATGCACAAAAGAAAAATCTGTTGGGAGAATTCTAATAGAAATCATATAGGTAAAAGACTAGAGTACATTATCAAAGTAACTGAAAATAATAATACTATCCGAATCTGAACAGGAACCACTCTCCAAGCCCATCGATCAATAACCAGAACCACCTACAAGTGGAACATTACCCTTTCAGTAACATAGAAGAAGCTAGTCTGAAAATCCCTGATGGAATAGGTAGGTTATGAGGTAATATAGCATTATGGTCTTATTAAGGATTCCGTAATAACATTCCATGTTTAATTAAACAAATTAAGACTAAAATTTTGAATAATATGGCATGTAAGTTCAAAAACATATATAAAACAAATCATGATTTACATTTCAATTATTGGAAGTACATTAAACAAATATATTAATAAATATTTTCAATAAGATAGTTTATATAAATTGACAAGGCTTTAGTAAAACATTTTACAAACAATTGAATATATATCAAAACATTAATAATGATAAAAACAGTCATCTTCCAAGAGGTAAGATAATTCCTAGTTATGGGATCCCAACACAATCAAATTAGTGATCATTATAAAATGTGTACACACATCCCTCACACACTGGTTAAAGAGGAATACATTTTCTCCACTAATATTAATTAATGGTAGATCTATTTTAAATATATTCAAATTATAATTAACCTATTTTTATCCATTTCAATATGACCATTTTCATTTAAAACCCAAAATAAGTTTTTAATTAAATTATTCTTTTTCCCAGATAAAACAATCAGGTTTCTATAAAAACCAGTTAATCCATTTTTCTAAAATAAAAGTTTAAAATCAATTTCATCATTTAAATTACAAAATTTAAATTCCACAATTCAATTTCAATTTTTTTTCATAAAATTCTACAAACACATCGCAATTCAATAAAATTAGTGGTTTTACAAAATTTAATAGAAATTCAAATTTAAATCACCCATTTACAGTAAATTAGGTATTCAAAATATAATTAAAATGTGTTCAATTTAAATAAAGAATTTTAGGGTTAAATAAACTGTCCAATCATAAATGGAACAATCTACATTGGAATAAAGAGATCACAAAACAAAAATCCCTTAATGGGAAACTCCAATAAAGGGTGTTGATAATGAATATCCTAGAATTAAACCCAGACTCAAGATATAAAACCATAGGGATTATATTCTCTAAAAACATGGAGATCTAATAAACCACAGGGAGGATAGAAGAAGAGATATGGAGAGAATGAAGATGGATTTAAAACTTATCGAAAAAATATTGAAAAAAATTACCACACTCTGATTCACTTTAGAAGGGGTTTGGAGGATAAAATGTTTGATCTTGGGATCCCTAAATAAGTAAAAATACATTCTATGTCATTTATGGCCTGAAAAGGGAATACAAGTGGTTTCAAGAATTTTTAAACAATTTTTGGATTAATTAAAAGGAACACACACAATTTTTATGGAAGGGTTGCACAAATTTCAAAATTGTGCACCTTATCCATGAACCCATACAGATGGGGTTTCAATGTTTATCCTTGGGGGAACATAATTTTTTAAACCATGAACCAACTATGAAAACCACCACTGCATGGGGTTTCATGGTTTTCACTACCTGGGCATATGGTTTAGGAAAATGATGAGCCAACCTTTCACATCCCAAAATTCCTTCCAAACATCCAAAAATTTCACATGATCACCCCTACATGATACTCTACCAAAGAATGGTAAAAAGAGGAGTCGAAGATTACATCAAAATAGTAATAGGATGTTATAGTAGAATAAAAAGAAAATTAAACATAATCCATCTCTACGCAGCCTAGATACAAAGGAATTGGATTCTTTAATAAATTGATAAATCTAAACAACTTATTTCTCTAACAGACATCACCATTAATAATATTTTATGAGGAAACCATGATTATCTATGGGATGTGTTAGAGGAGGGTGTTACAAAACCCATTAATGGGAATTTAGTTGGTAAGGTTGAAAATTTCAAATGAGTGTGTACTTGGTTCTATTGATCCAGTAATTATACCACATATAATTATGGATATCCCAAATCTCTCAACTGTGTGGGTGAATTACACCATGAAAGGATTAAGGGAGTACCAAATACTTACTGATTATGGAGAACCAATTCATTATTTAGGTGGGTAGTACCAAATTTCAGGTTGAATAAGTGGGACCCATAAACTACCAAATATACCAAATATGGTATTATTATACCAATAACTACTCTTATTATCATTACTCATCCCATTCATCGAACCTATATATATATATAAGGGAATAATAGAAACTAAATCACATTAGATATCTCCTTTCATGTCAAATAGGGATGTACCATCTCCTCTTATATAGAAAAATTCTCTATAAGGACCATTTATGTTCCTCAACCCATGTACTGCTGATGAATATTAAAAATTTATAATGGATAAATAAAGTACATGGAATTTTATTTTTTTTGGTGAAAAATGTGTAGACCTTCAGGAGACCCATCTCACTATAATTCCACAAAAAATTCCATTTATGGGTTGAAAAACATGATGTGTATAATGATGTACATGATGTTTGGTGCATTCTAGGGTACTAAACATGTTTCTTCTAAACCCGAGTCATGTGTGGCCCATTACACATCACATCCTTGAGGATGGGTATATGTTTTAAATGTCCATTTAGTTTAATCAGCATGTACTACTTGAATCACTATTCATTCATAGGTTAAAAAAAAGACATGTTTTTCAAGAACAACACACTCTGTGATCATAGAAATAGAACATTAAAACTCTCGATTCATCGAAATCAATCCTCCATTTGCATTATTGGATTTTATGATACAAAAAATTACTTCTATATTCATTTTTTATCACATTCGTACCATTATTTATCCATTTCCATCCATCCAACAATAGATATACTACCCATAACTACTTTTCTTTGAACTTGTAGCACCCTTCAAAATAATTCCATTTTAAATATAGTGAATTCACACATCCTGAGGTTCTTCAATCACATATAAATATTCTCCATTCCATGTTTGATGTATACATGTCTAAAACATCTCTTTACAAACTCAAATACCACTTTTTGATCGATGTGGTCAAAATTTTTCTGAAATTCCAGTCATTAAGAAGGATGACAATGAATACATAAAGAAAAATAAGAGTAATAATGGAGTGAAAATAATATAAATATTATATTGGTTGTCTATTAGAATGAATAGCAAACATTTTTAAGAAAACAATTTGTAGAAAAATAACATGTTAAAAATCCATTCTGTAAGAAGATAATCAACTTTTTTTTTGATTTTTGATAGATTTACAGAAGTCTTTCAACATAAAAAAAATGAAAATAAAATTTGATTAAATGAAGAAATAGTAAAAACTAAAATAGAAATTCATACATATTTATAGGATTTATCTTTTTTGGTGATCTTATATATACCATGTTTCATTGGCATCCTTTTCTAGAAGAACTTGTTAGTCAACATAAAATTAATAATTCCACTAAATATTCCTTAATGAAATATAGGGTTTGTGGTCTATGAAACTATTTTTAGAGTTTAATTATTGATTAATTAGGAGAACTCTTATATCATTTATAATTAATTATTTGTTTTTCTTAAATAATTCACCCTTTGTGGGTCAAACCTAGACTGAAAATGTGAATCAAAATTAAAAATGCCCTAGGGAAACCCAACTATTCTAGATATAATCGTAATGTAATTTTTTAAATGATACTCTTTTTAGGAAGAAATAATTTTTTATAATGATAATTCATATAAAATAATTAAAATATATAAATTTAAATGCATTATATTCTTTCATACACAATCATAGTTAATTGAAAATAGATTATCATCCCATCTGTAAAATATTATTTACAACACTCTAATGGGCTTCACATTAAAAATCAATGTTTCAAAATATTCACCACCATAAATGGTTTTAAACTGTTAAATAATGACATAGTCAAATATGTGAGAGTACTGATCCAACATTCAACTCTAATAATAAAAAATTCACTCTTTAAGGTTCTCATGTTGACACAATACTTGTACAAGAAGTATCATCATATCTTGAAGGGGAAAATAATATTTCCCTACGGGAAAACAATCTTTTGCGATGAGATTAATTCCCATCACAAATGGTCCATCCCATGGGTTATTTGAGACGGGGGGGGGGGGGGGTTCCCTTATAAAATAACATGATTTGGGGTCCCATCGCAAAAGGTAATGTGGACTTTGACGTGGGAAAGTTATTTGCGATGGGGGGCCCCCATCGCATATAGTGTGCCGGTCAGAGGGTATTTGTGATGGGTCCCATCGCAAATACTGGTGGTGGTAAATGAGTTTTTGCGACGGGATGTTGTCCCCTCGCAAAAAAATGTGCTGGCAGGTCACATTTTGTGATGGGACCCGTCATAAATAACCTTTTAACCGTAGCCCGTAATTAATGCGGTCGAAGGTATTTGCGACGGGTCCCGTCGTAAAAAGTATTATTAGCGACAAGATTCACGTCGCTAATAGACCCTTCATAACTAATGTAACCTGTATATACCCCGCTCCATTTTTCTTTCCCTTTCTCTCATTTCTCACTTCCTCTCTCTCACTAAACTCGAATTTTAGAGTGAAAATTTCTCTCTTTTAAATTTTTTTACGGAGAAGTTGTGAAGGTGCTTACATCAATAGGAAATCAAGTTTAAAGGTATTTATATTTTATTTAATTTTTTATGTTACTTTTAATTATTGTTGATTAGTTGTAATTAAATTAGATTTAAATTATTTTGTTATCTGCATTTTTGTAATAGATAGTAAAAATTAGTAAATAGTAGTAATTAGTAATAAATAGTAATAATTAGGAATAAATAAGAATAAATAAGAATAAATAGGAATAAATAGGAATAAATAGGAATAAATAGGAATAAATAGGAATAAATAGGAATAAATAGGAATAAATAGGAATAAATAGGAATAAATAGGAATAAATAGGAATAAATAGGAATAAATAGGAATAAATAGGAATAAATAGTAATAAATAGGAATAATTAGTAATAAATAAGAATAAATAGTAATAAATAGGAATAAATAGTAATAAATAGTAATAAATAGTAATAAATAGGAATAAATAGGAGTAATAAGTAATAAATAGGAATAAATAGGAATAATTAGTAATAAATAGTAATAATTAGTAATAAATAGTAATAAATAGTAATAAATAGTAATAATTAGTAATAATTTGTAACAATTAGTAATAATTAGAAATAATAAGTAATAATTAGTAAAAATTTGTAAAAATTAGTAATAATTAGTAATAATTAGTAATAAATAGGAATAAATAGGAATAAATAGGAATAAATAGGAATAAATATGAATAAATAGGAATAAATAGGAGTAAATAGTAATAAATAGTAATAAATAGTAATAAATAGAAATAAATAGGAATAATTTGTAATAAATAGGAATAATTATTAATAATTAGTAATAAATAGAAATAAATAAGAATAAATAGGAATAAATAGGAATGAATAGGAATAAATAGGAATAATTAGTAATAATTAGTAATAATTTGGAATAATTTGGAATAATTAGGTATAAATAGGAATAAATAGGAATAAATAGGGATAAATAGGGATAATTATGAATAAATTGGAATGAATAGGAATAATTAGTAATAATTAGGAATAATTTTGAATAAATAAGAATAAATAGAAATAAATAGGAATAAATAGGAATAAATAGGAATAAATAGGAATAAATAGGAATAAATAGGAATAAATAGGAATAAATAGGAATAAATAGGAATTAATAGAAATAAATAGGTATAAATAGGAATAAATAGAAATAAATAGGAATAAATCGGAATAAATAAGAAAAATTAGCAATAATTAGTAATAATTAGAAATAATTAGTAATAATTAATAATAATTATGAATAATTAGGAATAATTTATAATAAATATGAATAAATAGAAATAAATAGGAATAAATAGGAATAAATAGGAATAAATAGAAATAAATAGTAATAAATAGGAATAAATATGAATACATAGGAATACATAGGAATGAATAGGAATAAATAAAAATAAATAGGAATAAATATGAATAAATAATAATAAATAGGATTAAATAGAAATAAATCACAATAAATAACAATAAATAGCAATAAATAGGAATAAATAACAATAAATAGCATTAAATAAGAATAAATAGAAATAAATAACAATAAATAGTAAATAGTAAAAAGAAAATCAATTGTAATAAATTGCAATAACTTGTAATAACTTGGCACAATTTCCAGTGGATTGATGGCACTCCTTTTACTCGATGACACTTCTCCTTTCAACTTTCACCGACTCAGAACATTTTGAAAAGTCTACTTATACATATGCATATCCAATGTCGTATGCACATGTTTGATTATGTATTCATAGGACCACATTTTTCATAATTTTTTCAAGTGGTGATAGTTGAAAGAAGATGATTAATTGACCAAAATGGGGATCTTTTGTCCGACGGCTCATTTACATGCAAGTTTCTCACACAAAAATCACAATAAAGAATCTGCTTGGAGGTACGCTTATACATTCTTCTATGCATGAGAATTAATATGCGTACCTATGAGAAAATTCTTCATTGTGATTTTAGTGACATAAATTTGCAGGTAAATGAGCCGTCAGACAAAAGAGAAGCCATAAATCCACTAAAAATTGTTTCGCCCAAAATTAGTATTTCTGATGGGACCTGTTTCGATGGGAGCCCATCAAAAATAATATAAATATAAAATTTTATTAATAATATTTGAGACGGGCACGTTACAAAAGGTTTATATATATATAATGTATATAATCGAAGGCTTAATTGCGACGAGGCAGTTTCCCGTCTCAAATACTATTTATGAAAACCCGTCACAGAAGGTTTATTTTATATATAATGTATATAATCGGAGGGTTATTTGTAACGACGACCTTTCTCGTTGCAAATAATTTTTTTTGTGACGGTCCCATCACCAAAAATAATATTTGCGACACCGTTTTCCGAAACATTCTATTTGCGACGGGATCCCGTCGCAAATAGATCTTCACAAATACCTCTAATTCGAGTAGTGTTCAATATAAATCCCTAATGGATACTCCAAAAATGTAGAAACCCCAATAATTTCCACATCACCCCAGATAATAAAACATGATGGGTTCTACATGAATATCCTCAGTTGTGTTTCACAAAATATGTTTTCCACCCAATATAAATAAGGGTAAATACTATGATGTAAATGACCACATCAAACCTATTCATTATTTATAAAAGATCAATGAATAAAGGGGATAGTTCTCACAGACTATAAATACACCCATAATCAATGCCACAATGATACCCTTATGAATACATGTTACCCCTCCTAGAACTCCTTGCTTCACACTCAAAAGTTCATGTAATAATTGTGATATATGTAAGCTGTCCTAATTCCCTCCTAGATCTCTTGATCCTTCTTCATTATATACTACACTATCTTTAACCCCAGTTCTTATGTGTCTTTATCCTTTATCTACCAGAGGGGTGAGATATAGTATCTCTTGTATTAGTCTCCAAGAGGATTAAAAATGATAAATGGATTTTCATTGTTATTCTATAAATAATAAACTAATTATAATTTATCCTCCTATATTTTTTTGAAATCCTAAAAAAATCCTCTAATATTTCCTCACGAACATGAATGGTTAACTCAGTTTTTACATTGGTCTGAGAGTGTAAGTTTGATGTCAACTGAACCTCAACTAGGAATAACTACAATATTGCACACCAAAACAAGGATGTTAATTGGGTATCATAATTATAATTTTTTTAATGGTGTCCAATGTAGCTACGAAATATCTTATGTGTATTATAATCCTCAATTATCTACTGAATTATCTTCATAATTTAAATTTAAGTGTAATAGCATGGTTTTTTCGGTTAGTGATCACACAACAGAATTGTGAACACTCACTAATCATGCATTATACATCATGAAATCCATTGTTATAAAATTACACTTCAACTAAAAAACCTAAAGGGTGTGGGAAAAATACACTTAAAAAGGGTTCCTTATAATAAAAATTTCATAGGTGATACACAACAAAATAATCTCAACAATAATCATCTCTATTAGTGGAAAGAAGAATTAATGCATGAGATATTGTAATATCATTACAAAAACTATATGTATAACTAATTGGGATGTGTGGAAATAAATTAATAATTCATCTAGAAGAATGAATTAGATAACTATAATCCCCAAAAGAGGATGACATGCTTTCCATAATAGGGAAATAAATCAACTTCATTTCATTAGGATATTTGATCGACTAGGACCTTAGAATTAGTGTATCCCTAACATGGAATCCATTATTTTTGTATAAAAGGAAGGGACCCCGAAAATAAATAAATAATATGTTAACTTTCCCACATCCATTGAGGATAATTATATTACAACAAAATTCATATATTTCTTCTCCAAAATATAATCCCAACAAAATTTTCTCAGTTCATTAAGAATCATATTTCTAATCCTTAAATTATATTCCAATAAAATTTTATGGTCTTATAGAAACTCCAACTATAAAATATAACTCATGTTTATATTACTCTAGATGATTATGTATAATATTATTTTATGGTGGTTGTAGACTATGACCATCTCACTATAATGTTAATACCTCTAGGTATTCAAGAAAAACTCCACTACGAACAGATCAAAATCATGGATCATATAAATCATCTCATGATGTACAAACAATAGATATATATATTCAATAATTATTTAACTCTATATGAATTCAAAATAATGACAAAAAATAATGAATTCATTGAAAAACATGAACTCTATACTTTTTACTGAATTATTTAGAATAGTATTGAGCCTGAATATCTTCTTTAACTCCTTATAAGATACATAGTGTCACTAAATCCAAAAGTATTGCAGCCTTGTCTGGGTAAGGGAAGTATTATGAAATAAAATCCTATAAAAGTAATCCATAAATATTCACTGGTTTCATACCACACTAATGAATGTATATATAAAAAACATATGCGTGTATTTATTATAAGATTCACATAAATTTTCACTAGGTCGGATGATGATATACTCTATGATATGAAATTCTAAAAGAATTAGACCTTTTGAATTAAGAAAAACACAACGAGAGATTACAATTTTCTTTTTAGTCTCAAAGAATATCATGGAAAATTCTGAAATTTGCATTGTTCTCATATTTTATAGATAAATAAATGATAATTTCATTAGTGAATACAATAATGAACTAATCTAAGAGAGGCTGAAACATTCAATTCATGAATACTAGGAATATAATTGGGGTATTCAACATGGAGAAAGGATCACCAAAAAATCATAATCTATATTAAAAAACCTAAATAAAAATTTAAGATATCCACCTAATACACCTAAATTTAGTTATATCAAGTTATAATATTAATATTTTTAAACCATTCTTCTACTTTAATTTTGTCTAACTAGCATTTGTTTTTTGGAAAAGGGTATTTTTCCTTTAATATATACAGATTTAAGTGGATATTGTTAATAAAGATCCATAATATATCATCCTAATTATTAATAAAAAACACTAAACATTCCTTTATAGTACACTAGATTAGATAAAATAGTTTTTAAGTTAATTTGACATTTTCATGCCATACAACAAACCAACATGTACTATTTATTTTCCTCATTCAATATAATATCTGGACATTATTATCTTCATTGTGGTGTTTTAGATTTATTCACTCTCTATTTCCTATTCACTTAAACTATATATATTATTTATTTATTATCTTATTGAATGTGTGAATAAAAATTAACATAATGAAAATATAAACTATCATAACATAAAATGAAAAATGATGTTAGAGAAGAAATTAAATCACCCAATATCTTTTTCTAGGTTGTTTTATTATTCATATTTTTTTAAATATAAAATGATAAATTGATCATCAAATATCAATAATGAAATAAAATTCATAAATTTATTGAGAGAGAAATCTTGAATTCCTAGGAAAAATAAATTCCACCAACTATTACAATCATGGTTGATGACACACCTCAATTAATATTATGAAATCTTTTAGGATTCAGATCCATCTTATGATGTTTCATAAATTTAACAACTAAAATACATTGTGTGAAGAGTTTTCATTCAATGGTAGGTTGGGAAAATAAATAAATTAATGAATATAAGTGAGTTTGAAATCCATTAAATGTAACATAATCAAAAAACATGTGCTCAACACCCTAATTTCCTAGAAATTGAATAAAAACATTTAAGATTTAAGATAAGAATTAAAGAACATCAATAATCTCCCAAAAGGACAATCCTTAGGCTAGTCACTAATTTTCAATTGAAAGTGGTCATGTTAGATGAAATGATAGAGATAGGGGGAGAGAATTTGAGATAGAGATGGAGAGGATGAAAATATATGAACACAAATTATTGAAATAGAATGCATGGTTTGCATACTAGAAACTAAACAACTGCATAGGAAAATAAATTTTAACCGAGTAGAAGAATCTACATTGTCAATCAAACAATACTTTAATTATTGAAAAAAACTACCCCTAATATTTATATATGAAGGATTGGACATATATATTTATTTTAATCATCCATATCATCCTTTATCTTGGTAAATATATCAATAGTTTGTTTTGGAACTCAAATGTCTGAATTTTACTCAGATATCAGGTATTTAATATTTTAATATAGACCCATACTACTGCATGGGGAAATTTCTTTAGTGTGTCCTTTATTTAATTATGAATTATTATTCTTGGCTACTATATATCATACTCTTCCACAACCATATCTCCTATCTTTCCCTTTTTTCTTCAAATATTTCCTAATGACCATATGGATGTTCCCATGTTGTATATTAAAAAATATGGTGTAGAATACAATAGGGAAATTTCCTAAAATAACTATAAACTACCTATTTTGGAACCCCTATAACATATAAATAATAACACAAAATGATATCTTTATTTCATACTCGAACTATTCTATTTTTGGTTATTCAACGGAACTCCTTTATTCAAACTCCAAAAACTTGCCTCTACCAAAAATGAAATCTCCATAGTGATGTGTAGATAATTACATAGCATCATCCATATAAACATCCTTGTACACACCTAGTGTAGGGTTCCTCCACAAATAATCTATCATTTACAATGGATGGATAAAGATCCTCATAAAAATAAAAACCAATAGTCTTCATCAATGTGATCTTCACCAACATCACCCGAGCATACAGATGTGATTCAAAATGATCATTGGCCTCAAAATTTGTTATCAATCAATATCTAATATTCCATAGGGGATACCATGTCATTTTTTATCCATATTAGGCAGTGTTCTGGTCACTATGTGCATTTATGGTAGTTTTTCAATCGTGGATGTTGTGTTAGAGTGTGTGGTGAAGAGTATAGGCTTGAAACAACACCATTTTTTGTTAATTAAGTATCAGCTTGAGAATAAATCATATAACAACTTATATCTTTAGTTATTTGATCACACCCACATATTATAATCAAGGGATTCCTTAGTTCAGAGTCCTTCTACAAGGATGGTATCCTATATACCCTATGCAAAAAATGAAAAACGGGTCACACTAACATGTGTTGACCCGCCAGCCTTAGACCACATGCTGTGTGAAATCCTATATTTATGTCCTCCTATCCTACACAATTCCCATGTGTGACACACTAATAGATTTATTGAACACATGGCGCACCTAGGATATCTATATGCCATATAACCAAAGTGTTGGGACTATCTTGGTATGGGGAATTTATTACCTATAAAAATCAAATCAACTATTAAGTAATATTTGAAATATAAATTCATAATTAAATTTAAACTTATCTAATGAAACAATTTATTTATTTTCTTCCACACTATTTATTCTATTTTAGTTTCCCATATTTTATTAAAAAAATTAATTACATAGGAATATTAGTTAAAAAAATCAATAGAAAATGTAAAGATTTTTGCATAAAAAATGAGTTCATCATCTTTTAATTGAATCTCAAATTCCCTTAGAATATTCAGGACCATATGTTAATATGTAGTATATATGATTATGTAATAAATGTATATTTCAATGAAAAATTCAACATCTTAATTAATATTATTACCATTACATCCTCTATAATGACATCTCTATAATCCCCCACTACACTATTTGGATGATCATTTGATGTTTATATCCAATTTATAGCCATACATGGAAATTAATGTCTACATCACAATAGCATTCAATTCACAAGAATAAATAATCCTAAATAAAGACACCTCTTACCAAAAAATTAAAACCCAATCTATATACTCCATAAAAAACCCTATTTCAATGGTAACCATTTATCCATGCATAGAATGAGGATAACTATACCGTACTAAGAATATTGAATTTTAGATATATCCTTGAGATTGTGAGGTCCCATGAAACCAACTCATTACTGTGTGTGATCTCACTTGATTTGTATATCTAGGTGATCATGTTATTACCACCAATATGAGTATATAGTAATAGAGGTCATGTGTGGGGATCTAATATGATGTATAGGTCTCAAAAAATGGGGAGTATCATTAAAATAATGGATCAAACAAATATATATGGTAATATTTAGCATTCTAGAGATGACATAGACTGTACCAATGACAATATTGGGAACTAATTAGTCATATCACTCTATAACCTACATCTAAAAGCATCTATGTATTCCATCTCATTGATCAAGGTGTGGACCACCAAGGGGAAACAATTGTGGAATAATATTTCAACACAATACACAATATTATTATAATCCTTGTGTATAGATAAATACATTGATAGAGTTACCTCCCAATGGAAAGCCAATCATATTTAAGTATATCAATTATTTTGTTTCTTCCTATGATGTGTAGGATGATCCACCACCTGAATGAATTTTAGTGAATGTCGGGTTGGGTAGTTGGGAGACATATAACCATACGATAAATGTTTTATCAAATCATTACTCTTGGATGAATGGATCCTATACTCAAAACATGTTCTAGTGAGCCTCAAAAATGGGATCATGAATATGAAAAAATACAACATTACATCATTGATGATTTTTATTAGTTTTCAAAAAATGATGAATTTTATCTTATATGAAAACCACCAACTCCTTCTTGTTTCTCTTACTATATAAAAATATATTGATCATAATATCTTTCTCCAAAAATGAAGTATATATAGGGATGGGGAGGGGTAAAATAACACCTTAGATATATTTATAGATAACATGGTAAAACATCTATAAATGATGGCATCCATAAAAAATCATGTCAAAATAGTGTCTCATGATACTAGTAATCTATGATACATAGATTGAGAAAAACATAATACAAAATTATAAGTTCATAAGATACTACATACAAACCATCATCATCATAATAGGATAATATTAATTGAAAATTAGTTATTGGATCTATGTCTATAGAAGAATTATATCTTTTTGGGTATGAAAGATAAAGGTACACAAGATACTCATAGTGTAATGGAGTATGAAGTATACACACACTACCATTTTATTGGTAGATGTATTAATCAAGAGAACAACTAAGTCACTTATTCAAGATAATCCTTTGCAACCCATGGGTTGGATTGACTTGGTAGAAGGGTAATCACTACTGCTGAAATGAATGATTCTTACATGGGATATGGGAATCCTAAACCTATACCATTAGAATAATCCACATAATTAATGGTGGAGTATTATTTGGCTTGACCACTAGAATAGGGTCTACATGCTATACATCATGAATAGGTACTATGTACTACATTCCCGGTGGGGGAATATCTTGAGATAATCCATGAATGGAATCCAAGCCCCTAAGTTGGTCTATAGTAACTGTCTTAATTGATGGAATAAGAATGAAATTATCCTAGAAAATATACCCATGTTAGATATATTAATGGTGAAATCCAAAATTTTATAAGATAAACTATGATTATTAATGAGTTTCAAGTGATGTGACCAAAAAAGGACAAATAAATCTCAAAGAAATTATATTTTTCATGTATCATTAACTTGATTACTAAAATTAGTTACATAGATATATAAAGTCTAAAAATAGTTTATCACACTCTTAGGGAATATATATTTTAGTTAAAATTCCAAATTTGGTTATCTTGGGTTGAAAATAAAACTCAAGAAACCATGAAAAAAATTAAATTATGTTTTTAAAATAATTTTCTTATATTAAAACACCATATATAGGAATTTTTTTAATACCACTTGAACATGATCTATCCCACTAGGACACTACTAAGGATTTAATTATGATTAATGTACCGAGAAAATCCCTCCTTTAATAGGTCAAGGGTTCATGAAAAATTACATGAAACCATATCTCATTAAATGGTATGAATTTACCAAATCCACCAATACATGACCCAATAGTTCCTATAGGATATAATAATTTCATATAGATAACAAAAAATACTAAAATATATAATACAAATGAAAAATGATAAATATCTACAAAGTGTATTACAATGAAAAAAACTAATATAAATGAGTATAAAAAAGGACCATCATTGCAAATTTAAGATCCAACCTAAAATAACTAGAATGTGTAGATAACATCAAACCACACAACAAATGAAGTGAACTAGTCATATTACCATTATCCCCAGGTACACCTAAATACCTTCTATATAAAAAAAGTGTCAAATGTGATTATCATGAAATAGTTCAGTGATTAGATAATATGTGACACATGTAGTAAAAATGAACATTTCGGGGTGAGTATATACATACCAATATGAATAATTCAAAAACTACAATTGATAGATAAGAATTTTATGTTGATGAAAAAATAGGCTAAAATAAATCCATATATATTATTTAATTTAAAATGTCATTGATAAAAAATATACTCCATATATGCATAATATAAGAGTGATTGTGGGGGACCCCCTCCCCTCAACATTAGGAATCCAAACAATTCAAAATATTGATTTTTTCAACACATCTAACTTCTAAAAAACTATTATGGGGTACCCCCTCCTTTTCAAGGTATATGTTTGTGAACCACGTTAACAACCTATGTAGACGATCCATGCTTTACCAATATGAAATATTTATAAGAGTGATTGT
The DNA here is from genome assembly GCA_963277665.1 of Viscum album. Classification (NCBI taxonomy): domain Eukaryota; kingdom Viridiplantae; phylum Streptophyta; class Magnoliopsida; order Santalales; family Viscaceae; genus Viscum; species Viscum album. The sequence continues at coordinate 713,791,799 of OY728133.1, read as the reverse complement.
ATGATTCCATGTATAGAGGTTCTTCACCTAACATATGTGGGAGAGTCCCCAAATATATTAGTTGAATGGGAAATTAGTGACATGTCAGGTGCTGATAGAGTGCCAACCCCTTTCTTGATCTAAAGGACCCATGTTCCATGTAAGTGGGGGTTTATAGAACTACTTTATGAATGCAGGGGGACCGATTCCCAATTAATAGTTCACTACTAGGGTTGTTCAATAACATGTTTTCGGCATGATTATCCATCCAGAACCTAGTCGTAGGTCTGAAAGATATTATGAAAATATATTACCAAAATACATTTACTTATAAAAAAGTAAATAAATTATGGATATACCATCACATTTTTCACATCCTGACCATTATTTTATAAAAAATTTAATTATTTATTTATCTATGTCATGTCCTCTATTTTCAGGATAAACCTATTTAAAAATATAAAAAACACTATGTCAGTGTGGGAAACATTGTTCACTAACATGGTTAGTACTAGTCATAAATATACCCTGAGGAATTACTATAGATTTTAATTTAATAGATTCATATATTTAGGTCATGGTTAGTTAAACCATAATGAAAAACTATTTAGCATCTTGGTTTGTCTCTTGAAGGGAAAAGTGTTTATTAAAACATATAAAAACCATTTGGGAATCCCATGTTTTAAAATATTATAGTTAAATTAAAATAATAGAATAAGGTGAACCTAACTTCTCTCCCTCTTACATGATCACATGCCCAGCCCCACCCTTCCTTGCACAAACACCACACTTGCTCCCCATATCTCCATTATTCATCAATTTATCTTGGTTCCTTATTTTCTTCTGTACAAATATACTTGGTATGATGTACACATCATTATTTTTCCTATTTTATTCCTTTCATATCCAGTACCCCCACTATGTGATCCATAAGATAAACCCTAGGTAAGATTTTGTGAGGAATTTTCTAGAAGCCTAATTTTAATGAGGGATCTTCTTTGTTTTGGGTTTGTCCTAGCCTTTTGAGGTTGTGTAGACTTTTTGTGGCGGTTTTAAGGATTGTTTATAAAATAATATTATGGGAATGATTCCAATTTTATTTAACTTTATATTTAATATCAATTTTTTATTTTTTTTTTTAAAATTAATATTTGGAATACCTAATGTTGGTATTAAATATTATTAATGGGTATTTTGTGGAAAAATAAAGGATCACTTTCTTTTCTGATAAATACCATTGGATTTTCTCAAATTTAATAATGGGATATACCTATTTTAATTAATTTAAAATCAATTAATTTTTTTAATTTAAAAAATTGTTTTTGGGAATGGTTTTTTTGGGCTTCAAAGTATATTTGCTTTTCAAAGTTTGTTCTCAAGTGTCTCTTTATGTATTCAATGAATTTCAAGTAATTATTGAAATTATATGTAAGAATAACATGTTTTAAAATAGGTTTTTATTAAAAATAAAAGGGTTTTAAATGAATTGGATTCCTTCGAAATTATTCACATATTGATGGAAAAGAATATATATATATATATATATACGTTTGTGTGTGGGTGCATGCATGTGTATGTGTATATCTATGTAAAGATTAACTTGAGTATTTGTGAGTTTGTGAAATAATAGTCATATGTGTATATATATTTTAAAAATTTTATATGGTTATAATGATAAATGAAATGTTTTCATTTTATGTCAATATTCAAACATGGCGTTCAAGAATGTTTTATTTAGATTCCTAAAAATTAAATTGGAGTAACAGTTGACACATTTAATGATGGAAATTTAATAATTCTATATGGTGTATGTATTAAATTAACATTCCTTTATTACTACATATATTTTAAAATTGTTCCACTGTAACACCCCAAGCTTCCACGTTACGCTTCCTTTTGAATAATACAATAGCCTGTATTGTACGCAACTTCAAGTTCTAACACAACACAACTAATCAAACTAGCCATTATGAATTGTAATACCCAATTTTTAAAATTTTATAAATTTTACCTTTCAAAATTAACTTCATTTTTGGATTCGGAATATCGAAATTAGCTTAGAGAGAATTTTTGTTATTTTTTGGAAAACTTTCAATTTTTGATGAAGAGTGAAAAACACTGAGTTATTGGTTAAAACCAAATTTTTATTTAAATAATTACTTATTTTATTTAAATTTATTTTAGGTCAAAATATACACATAATACCTATATAATTTCAATGTAATTCATTGGAGTCATTTTATAATAAGTTTAGATATATAAAAATTTTATTGAACTTTTCACTATTTTTTACCCACCTCCTAGGAGAATTTTAAAATTCATATAAAACTTAATTTTACCACTTCTATGAGTGGAATTTCAAAAATCTGAGAGACATGGTTGATATCAGTAAGTAAAATGTGGTTCAATGAGATGAAAATAATTTTTGGGGAATAGTAACTTTTTACTTTTATTTACCACGATTAAAAGTAAATTGGGTAATTAAGGGTAAAAATGATATTATTATTACCATAACACATGTCCTAATTCTATTGGATAAGTATAATTCGACCAAAAACAACCTTAGGAATAAAATATGAACCTCTTTGGTCCACTTGGATCAGATTAGGATATTTATTATTATTTAATTCAAAGAAGAGTTAAAAGAGTTAAAATCAATGTTTAATAACTAATTTTTTTAATATAGGTTTATACATAAGATAAATTCGACTATAAATATTCATTATAAATATAAAAATATTTCCTACATAATGGTATTTTATTTATAGTTTTTAGGCATTAAATAATTTAAATTATTTTTGACACAATGATGATGCAGTAATTACCTAATTAATGAAATATTAAAATAATTGACATTATAAATGTCCAAATAAATGTAATTTGAGACTTTTTATGAATTAAAATAATTTCATAGGTTAATATGACATATTAGGGTTGGTTAAGTGAATTTTATTTGAAGTAATTATGATTTTATGAATTTAGAAAAAACAAAATACCAAATAGTGTCAAAATTGACATAAAAGAGTTTTTAAACAAATATTATATTATTAATTAATATTCTATTCCTAAAAATCTGAGGTTCAGCCAAAGGACTTATATAATGATATTTTTATCATTAATTAACCACTTGGGGTTCTATTGGAAGTATATAGTAAGTTTATTAACCATATAATATAAAAATACAAAGAGACATGGTAAATGTCAAACTATTTAACTAAGAGTTAAATCTAAAAGATAAAGTTAATATAGTAACCCAAACCTGTATAATACCTATTGGTTTTGTGGTTTTTGACTCATACCCACCTTATACTTTAAAAAATACACTTTTCATCCATTAGAAACCGAAAATTATTTTATTATAAAATAATATTTCTAGCTTTTCCTAAGGTGCCCCTCACCCCTCTTATAAAAGTGCACTCCCCCTTCTCTCAAATTCACACCTTCAAAGCCTTTTGGATCAACCAAAACCTGCCCAAATATCCTCTAAAATTACCTCACTTTATACTAGAGGCATTCCTTTAGTCATAAATCCAACTTAAAGAGCTCTTTTTATCAAATCAATAGGAAGAACCCGAAGAATAGGTAAATATTTCATCACCTCTTTCAAGTTCCTTTCTTCTTCCACTTCCTTTTTCTTTGTTGTTTCCATTATAAAATAATAAATCCATTATCTTATATATACTGTGATTTTATTATAAATATGGTACAACCAAATTCATTATTCTATCCATCCTTTGAATGACATGTCACCATACGTGCGTATGTACGGCTTACCGTCTCCACGTAGTGGTGTATTGTTATTCAATACATTATTATTTGGATGGGTATAATAATGATGTGAAATTGATGTAAATAATAAATATAACATGATAATGATTCTGTATATATGATATAACATCCAATTATATATTATTTTAATATCAAAAGAATGATATTGTCGCTCGTGCGTACGTACGGATTACCGTCTCCACGAACGCAATGAGATTCATTTCCCATTGTATCCATTCAAGTATAATTTTAATTAGATGATTAAAAATAATGTTTGAAGACTTGATATAATTTTGTATATGAATAAGATAAATCCCATACAAAACAAATATGACTCACATAACAAGGAATATAAAGGAAAATAAATCCATTAACACCCGAAACAATCTCTTTATTATCCGAGGTTGTTTTTACGTAAGTATCTACTGGGACCTATTTATCATCCACATCCACGTTTCCTAAAAATGTACTTCAAAACATTCTAAATATTTTATAGACTATGGGTTAAAGTCATTTATACCCTTGTTTTACTTTTATAAGATTTTTATAAAGTAATCTTTCTGTCGTTTTCCAATCAAGGTCCTTTTTATTCTTTTCGACAAAATTCAGGTAAGAATGTATTTTTTTTAACTTATACGGAGGGTGTATCTATTTTCTACCATTATAAAATCATTTAGGATTCCTTTACATGCTTATAAGAATATTTTCAAAGTAAATGTTTTCTTTTATAATAATGCGACTTTTAAATGGTTTCAAAAAATAGATATTTCTCTCAAATAGTTTTGATTTCATCTATGTCAACATCCTTCAATGGATTTTAAGCTTATTTGAAGTTAATTTATTATGATTCAAAAATTAAATATTTTATTTAAGGTTTTGTGATATGTTTGACTGTGAATGTGTTATTTTTATCCCATTCATGGTTTATGGAGAAAGTTTTGACATTTTGTATGCTAGTTTTAATATGAATGTTTATGTTATGTTTAAACCTGTTTATATGAGGAATGCATTGGACTTAGTAAGTGACGGGTGGAACCTGCTATAGCTCCTTGATGCATTAGTAGGTCTCATGAGACAAACTAGTGTCTTAGAAGAAGGCCTTGACAAAATCTTATTTTGTAGTCTTGGCATAAGGCCTTGACTATGTGGTTATGAAAGTCTCGCATTATGAATTCCATCATTATAAAAGTATCTATTGATATTGAATGTGATTATTCGACTAGTAGAATATCCATGCGAGTAAGTATATGGAATTATTTGATTTTATCTTTTCCATATTATACTGATGTTCAAGTTTAAAATTCTTTTATTTTAGTCTTATACACTTCATTAAATGTCTATGCTTATTTATAATAGTTTCTGATATAATGTTATCCTTACTGAGCATCTGAGCTCACCCCTTTATATGATTTATTTTTCCCAAGATGTAAATAAGTATATTATGACTGACCTGCAAGGATAGTCTATGGGATATCAGTGTTGTCTATGGAAAAAATGTTGTTGTAGTTTTCCATTTTATGATGTAATGTAAACCTTATGAATTTATCTAGTACTTCCATATCTACTAAACTAATCGTTCTTTAGAGACTTGATATTTTGTGATCATGCCAATGTTATGTAATAATACACCGAATATGGGTAACTGGGGTCGGGGCATTAGAGTTGGTATCAGTGGAATTTTAGTACAATCCTTGGAAGCTAGATTTAGATAAACTCTGATTAGAGCACATTACCCTAAGATAGAATTTGGGGATTAGTATAGAATAACTTCTTAGAGTTTTAGTATTGTAGATATTTTTTGAGTTTTCCAAGAAATACATCCCTGTCTGGATATGAGCAGGTAGAGGTGGATCTGGCATAGATGTACCTAGGGGTAAAACTTGAAAACACCACTTTGAGCTAGACTCAAATGGGAAATGGTGCACGACAACGGGCCTTGCTGCACTCTTGGTTACGACACTCCTGGGGGATATGTTTAGGATAATTATCATTTTATTTAAAACCATTATGAAGGGTTTATGAGTATATACTTCCTCAAAAAAAAACATTTGTATGATTATGGATTATATCCATAAATTGTTCAGTTTATGTTAAGTGTTTTACAAGTTGGGATTTATGTATTTAGATTCATAAACTAATCTAGTTTATTCCATTGTCTAGAAATGGAGCCTAGTGGAAGGAATGGAAACCGTATCAATGAACACACTCTTTGTAGGGATAGCCATCCTAATCAAGATAATTTTAGTGGAGCTGGTGATACAACTGGTGCTGATCAGATTATCACTATATTGGGACAACTCACTCAGGTTATGAATAATAACCTTACCCGTATGGATCACCCTGATATGAAACGTGGAGGATAAATTTTAGATCACTTCATGAGGAAACAACCACCAAAATTAAATGGGAGTAAAAATCCACTAGTATATGAGCAATGGATAAATTCCTTAGAGAAAATATTTCAGGCTTTGGGGAGTAGTAAAAGAGAAAAAGTTGTCATGACAGTTTATCGCCTCACTGGAGATGCTGATCAATGGTGGTCATTGATAAAAAACACAAAGGAAGAATAATAAGTACCAAGTATGGAATGGATGGAGTTTAAAGATATTTTCTTATAAAAATACATTCTTGATGACCATCGAGCAGATATGGAAAGAAAATTTCTAAGTTTGAGGAAAAAGGAGGACGATAATGTTGCAAAGTATGAGTCTAACTTTACAAGGTTAGCAAGGCATGCTGCAGATTATATATGTAACCCAAGATGTAATATTGATAGTTTATTTGATGGGTTAAAACCCTTTCTCCATTGAGCATTAGTCTCACAATCCTTCTTGTCATACAACGAAATTGTCTCATGTGCTATCAGGATAGAAAAGGAATTATCTAAGTCTTACGACTTTAAAAGAAAAGCAAGAGAAGAAGAGATCTGCTGATGAATCTAGAAATGGAAATAAGGGGAATAAGGGAAAAGATGAATATCCATCCTGCAATAAATGTGGTAAGAAACACCCCAATAATTTTCTGAAGGGAATGGGAGTCTGTTACAAATGTGGTGAAAAAGTCCACCAAGATCATGATTGCAAGATGAAGAAATAATCTATCGATGTTCAATTATAAAATTGTAGGGAGAAGAGACATTATGAAAATAAATGTCCTAAGAGCCAGGGAAACTTACCTTAGAAAAGGCCAAGTGATCAAGGCTAAGCTTATGCGATCACTACTACTGAGGTTGAAGCTCCAAGAGACCTGGTGGTAGGTAATTTAATGGTTTCCTGAAGTTCAACCAATGCTTTATTTGATTATGGATCATCACATTGTTTCATATCTTCCCAGTTTTCTAAGAAAATTAGATATTTCCAATTTTATCTAACAAGGGAGTTGTCAGTCAAAACTTTTAAGGGAAGTATCATCGCAACAAAGTTTTGTGAATCAGTTCCCATTAGAGAATATAAATATTCTTTATCTTCTGATCTCATATTAATACCCATGATTGAATTTGATATAATCTTTGGTATGGATTTGTTTTAAGACCATGATGAAAAATTTTATTTTAAGAATAAGGAGGTTACAATTTTCGATGATGATTATAAAGAACACCATATCTTTAGAGCAGAATCGTTACCACCTAATTCTTATCTAGATCCACCCTCGGTAGCTCAAGTAAATTCAATTATTGGGGAGGAAGAGAATGAAATAACTATGGGTGAGGAAAGGAATGTTCAAATAGAAGATGTACCCATTGTAAAAGAATATGTTGATGTGTTTCTAGAAGATTTACCTGAACATCCTCCAAAACGATAATGTGAGTTTCCCATTGATTTAATTATGGGTTTAAGGACCATATCTAAGACCCTTTATAGAATGGCCACTATGGAATTAGTGGAACTAAAGAAACAACTATAGGAATTGAGTAATAAGGGATTTATTCTCCCTAGTGTTTATCCATGGGGATCCCCTATCCTTTTTGTTAAGAAGAAAGATGGATCTATGAGGTTGTGCATTGACTAAAGAGAGATCAATGATATAATAATAAAGAAAAAGTATCCCCTATATCGCATTGATGATTTATTTGACCAACTGCATGGAGATCAATATTTTTCAAAGATTGACCTTGAATCTAGATACCATTAGTTGTGCATGAATAAGGAAGACATTCCGAAGACAACATTTTTAACTAGGTACGGGCATTACGAGTTTACAGTAATGCCTTTTGGGTTGACTAATGCACCCTCTATCTTCATGGATATAATGAATAGAGTTTTTAATGAATATCTTGATGAATTTGTAGTGGTATTTATCAATGATATCTTGGTATACTCCAAAAGCTATGAAGATCATGAAAATCACTTGCGCGTTATCCTGAAGACTCTTAGAGGACATGAATTATATGGGAATTTTAGAAAGTGTGAATTCTGTCTTCAATAGATTTCATTTTAGGGCCATATTATCTCTAAGGATGAAATATCTATTTATCCTTCTAAGACAATACCAATCCAAGAATGGCCATCACCAATGAGTATAACCTAGGTACACTATTTTATTGGTTTACCATGTTATTATGGACGTTTCATCCAGAATTTTTCCAGATTGGCTAACCCACTAACAAAGCTCACACGTAAATGGGTTAAATTTATTTTGAAAAAAAGAGTGTTATGAATGTTTCGAAGAACTGAATATAATATTAGTCAATGCTCCTATATTGACTCTACCATCGGGGAATGATGGGTTTGTTATTTATAGTGATGCTTTAAAGAGAGGTCTTGGTTGTATCCTTATGCAGAATGATAGGGTTATTTCCTATGCATCACAACAACTAAAAATCCATGATCAAAACTATCCTACTCATGATATTGAGTTAGAAGCTGCAATATTTTCTTTGAAGATATGGAGACATTATCTCTATGGTGAAAAATGTGAGATATATACCAATCACAAGAGTTTGAAGTATATTTTCTCACAGAAAGAACTCAACATGAGGCAAAAGATATGGATGGAACTACTCAAGGATTATGATTGCACGATACACTACCACCAAGGAAAGGGAAATATGGTGGCATATGCTTTGATTAGAAAATATCATGGAGTTTTTAACAAGATGATAGTTGAAAAGGATCCTATATACATGGATCCAGTAAAGATGGATATGGGAATAACCATGGAAGGTGAAACATCAGTGCTTTTTCAAATGGATTCCAAGCCATATTTACTAGAAAGGATAAAGAGTTCCCATAATGGTGATGAAGAGTTTCAAAAGAAGATTAAAGCTATGAATGATGGGAGATTGAGTGACTTTGTGTATGAAGATGGAATTTTGAAATTTGGGAAGAGACTTTGTGTTCCTGATATACCAGATCTAAAAAGGGAATTATGGGATGATGCTCATAGTTCCAATTTCTCTATACATCCTGGTATAACTTATATTTATAGATATTTGAAGGAACATTTTTGGTGGGACAACATGAAGAAGGAGATTGATGATTTTGTGTCAAGATGTTTGGTTTGTCAACAAGTGAAAGCTGGAAGGAAACTTTTGGAGGAGTCATGCAACCTCTTCCCATACCTGAGTGGAAATGGGATAATATTACGATGGACATTGTCATGGGTCTACCAAAGACTCTTAGAAGGAATGTTGTAATATGGGTCATTGTTGATCATCTTACCAAGTCAGCAAATTTTCTTTCTATAAGAGAAGATTTACCACTTGAACTTATAGCAAGACTATATATTAATGAAGTTGTGAGACTTCATGGAGTACCCCTATCGATTTTTTCTGATCGTGATCCCCATTTAACTTCAAGATTCTGGAAAAGTATTCAGAAAGCCCTGGATACTGAACTTCATTTGAGTACTACCTACCACCCTCAAACTGATGGACAATCAGGATGAACTATTTAAACCTTAGAAGACATGTTGAGATCATGCTCACTCGAATTTCAAGGTATGCGGGATCAATATTTACCTCTAGTAGAATTTTCCTATAACAATAGATTCTATTCAAGTATTCAGATGGCACCATATGATGCGTTATATGGAATGAGATGTCGCACACCAACCTGTTGGGGTGATGTTGGTGAAAGAAAACTCATAGGCCCAGAACTTGTATAGGAAACAATGGAAAAGGTGAAGATAATCCAAACCCACATCAAAGCAGCTCAAAGTAGGTAGAAGATCTATGATGATAATCGAAGGAAGGATTTGGAATTTCAGGTTGGAGATCATGTTTTCTTGAAGGTATCTCCATGGAAGGGTGTTATACATTTTGGTAAGAAGGGTAAATTGAGTCCCAGGTACATCATACCTTTCTAAATTCTAGAATGAATTAGGGTTGTATCTTACCATTTGGAAATGCCGCCAAGTGTCTCCAAAGTACATGATGTGTTCCATGTATCACTTTTGAGAAAATACATGCTTGACCCAACGCATGTACTAACCTATGAGGAATTAGAACTGGAACTCGATCTGTCTTATTGCGAAGAGCCTATCATTGTTCTTGATACAAGAGAACAAGTGTTGAGAAACCGAACGACTTGTTTGGTAAAAGTTCTATGGAGAAACCATAAGATGGAAGAGGCAACGTGGGAACCCAAAGAACTTATGATGAAGAACCACCCGAATATTTTTATGCAGTAATATTCTAGAAATTTCAAGGACAAAATTATTTGAAATTGGGGAGAACGTAACACCCCAAGCTTCCATGGTACTTTGAATAATACAATAGCATGTGTTGTACGCAAATTCGAGTTCTAACACCCCAAAACCAATCAAATTAGCTGTTATGAATAGTAATACCCAATTTTTAAATTTTTATAAATTTTATCTTTCAAAATGGAATTCATTTTTGGATTTGGAATATCGAAATTATATTAGGGTGAATTTTTGGTATTTTTCTGAAAACTTTCAATTTTTGATAAATAGTGAAAAACACTTAGTTATGGGTTAAAACCAAATTTTTATTTAAATAATTAGTTATTTTATTTAATTTTTTTAGTTCAAAATATATACATAATATCTATATAAGTTCAATTTAATTCATTAGAGTCATTTTATAATAACTTTAGATATATAAAAATTTTATTGAACTTTTCACCATCTCATACCCACCTCCTAGGAGAATTTGAAAATTCACATAAAACTTAATTTTACCACTTCTATGAGTGGAATTTCAAAAATCCGAGAGACACGGTTGATATCAGTAAGTAAAATTTGGTTCAATGAGAAGAAAATAATTTTTGGTTAATAGTAACTTTTTACTTTTATTTACCACGGTCAAAGGTAAATAGGGTAATTAAGGGTAAAAATGATATTATTATTACCCTAACACATGTCCTGATTCTATTGGATAAGTATAATTCGACTAGAAACAACCTTAGGAATAAAATATTAACATTTTATGTCCACATGGATTAGATTAGGACATTTATTATTATTTAATTCAAAGAAGAGTTAAAAGAGTTAAAATCAAAGTTTAAAAACTATTTTTTTTAATATAGGGTTATACATAAGATAAATTCTACTATAAATATTCATTAGAAATATAAAAATATTTCCTACATAGTGGTATTTTATTTATAGTTTTTAGAAGTTAAATAATTTAAATTATTAATGAAACAATGATGATGCAGCAATTACCTAATTAATGAAATATTAAACTAATTGACATTATAAATATCCAAATAAATATAATTTGAGACTTTTTATGAATTAAAATAATTTCATAGGTTAATATGACATATTTTGGATGGTTATATGAATTGTATTTTAAGTAATAATTCTGTTATAAATTTATAAAAAACAAAATACCAAATAGTGTCAAAATTGACATAAAAGAGTTTTTAAAACAAATATTATATTATTAATTGATATTATTTTCCTAAAAATATAATATTTGGAAAAAGGAATTATATAATTATAGGAGTATCATTAATTAACCACTTGGGGTTATCTTGGAAGTATATAGTAAGTTTATTAACCATATAATATAAAAATACAAAGAGACATGGTAAATGTCCACCAATTTAACTAAGAGTTAAATCTAAAAGATAAAGTTAATATAGTAACCCAAACCTGTCTAAAACCTATTGGTTGTGTGTTTTTCTACCAATACCTGTATTATCCTTTAAATAATCCACTTTGGAGCCATTAGAAACCGAAAATTATTTTATTATAAAATAATATTTCTAGCTTTTCCTAAGGTGCCCCTCACCCCTCTTATAAAAGGGAACCCCCTTCTCTAAAATTCACACCTTCAAAGCCTTTTGGTTCGGCCTAACTTGGCCCAAATATCCTATAAGATTCCCTCAATTCATCCTAGAGGCCTTAATTTAGTCATAAATCCAACCTAAGGAGCTTTTTCGATCAAATCAAAAGGAATAATCCGAAGAAGAGGTAAATATTTCATCACCTCTTTCAAGTTCCTTTCTTCTTCCACTTCCTTTTTCTTTGTTGTTTCCATTATAAAATAATGAGTCCAGTATCTTCTATTTACTGTGATGTTATTATAAATATGGTAAAACCAAATTCATTATTCTATCCATACTTTGAATGACATGTCACCATACGTGCGCACGTACGACTTATCGTCTCCATATTGTGGTGTAATTGTTATTCAATACATTATTATATGGATGGGTATAATAATGATGTTAAATTGATTTAAATAATAAATATAACATGATAATTATTCTGTATATATGATATAACATCCAATTATATATTATTTTAATATCAAAAGAATTATATTATCGCTCGTGCATACGTACAGATTACCGTCTCCACGAACACGATGAGATTCATTCCCCATCGTATCCATTCAAGACTAATTTTCATTAGATGATTAAAAATAATGTTTAAATACTTGATATCATTCTGGATATGAATAAGATACATCTCATCCAAAAAAAATGACTCATATAACAAAGAATATAAAGGAAAACAAATCCGTTAACACCCGAAACAATGACAATACTAAGATATTATTAATAAATCAATGTTAAAAGATCATATATGATATCATATTAATGTATATGATTATTGTATAACTTAATAACAATTATTTCACCATTATACAGGAGGTTAATCTACCCTCGACCACAAAAAATTACAAGGTAATGGTTAATTTCACAATCTCTTTATCATCAGAGGTTGTTTTTACGTAAGTATCTACTTGGACCTCTTTATCATCCACATCCATGTTTCTTAAAAATGTATTTCAAAACATTCTTATTATTTTATAGACTATGGGTTAAAGTCATTTATAACCTTTTTTTTTACTTTTATAAGATGTTTATAAAGTAATCTTTCCATTGTTTTCCAACAAGGTCCTTTTAACCTTTTCGACAATATTAAGGTAAGAATGTCTTTTTTTAACTTATACGGCTGGTGCGGCATTTTTCCACCTTTATAAAATCATTGAAGCTTACCTTACAAGCTTATAAGAGTATTTTCAAAGCAAATGTTTTCTTTTATTATTATGTTACTTTTAAATTATTTAAATAAATAGATAGTTTTCTCAAATAGTTTTTATTTCATCTATGTCAATATCCTTTGATGGATTTTAAGTTTATTTGAAGTTGATTTATTATGATACAAAACTTTCATATTGTATTGAAGGTTTTGTGATATGTTTGACTGTGGATGTATTATTTTTATACCATTCATATTTTATGGAGAAATTATTGACATTTCATATGCTATTTTTAATACGAATGTTTATGTTATGTTTAAACTTGTTCACATGAGGAATGCATTGGATTTAGTAAGTGACGGGTGGAGCCCACCATAACTCCTCGATGAATCGGTAGGTATCATGAGACAAACTAGTGTCTTGGCACAAGGCCTTGACAAAATCTTATTTTGTAGTCTTGGCACAAGGCCTTGACTATGTGGTTATGAAAGTCTAGAATTATGCATTCCATCATTATGAAAGTGACTATTGATATTGCATGTGATTATTCTACTAGTAGAATATCCATGTGAGTAATTAATTGGAATTATTTCATTTTATAATTTCCATATTATGTTGAAGTTAATGTTTAAAAGGCTTTTGTTTTAGTCTTATATACTGCCTGAAATGTCTATGCTTATTTATAAAAGTTTTCGCTATAATGTTTTTCTTACTGAGTATCTGAGCTCACCCCTTTCTATGTTTTATTTTTCCTAGTATGCAACAAAGTATATTATGACTGACCTACAGGTATAGTCTATGAGATCTCATCATAGTCTATGGAAACAATGGTTTTGTAGTTTTCCATTTTATGATGTAATGTAATCCTTATAAATGTATCTAGTACTTCTATGGATACTAAAGTAATCGGTCTTTTGAGACTTGATCTTTTGTGATCATGCCAATGTTATGTAATAATGCACCGACTCTGGGTAACTGGGGTCGGGGCATTACATCCACTATTTAAAATACGTTTTATTGGATATATTTTGTGTTAGTAATGCATTTGAATTATTTTCACCCTTCATGTAAAATATGATATAATTATTTTGGGATAGTTTGACATGGGATGATATTGGTAATTTTGTTACAGTAGGGGAACATATCATGGGAATCCAAGATACTTAATTGGGTCGACTAGGGAAATTAAGTTAGGAAATGATACACCGTCTATAGACCTTGTACTATTCTATATTACAAATTAAACACTATTTTCTGTGGATGTCATTACCCTTGGAAATTTTAATTATTATAATCTAGTGTATCATGCTTGGGAATGAAATTGTATAATTTAATAATTTAGAGTTTTAGGATACTTGTGTTAGGCCTTAACTTAGTATCCTAGGAATGAAAATTTTACATGTTTATCTACTTTTTGATAATTCACCTCTATATCAAATTATGTCAGCATGTATTTACTAAAATTATATTTTAATTGTTTTTTAAAAAATGTCTTTGAAGGGGATTAAAAAGATAATTCATAATGAATATTTGAAAAAGAGAGGGTTATTTTAAGTAACTATTTTTTTTCAAATAAAATTTCATTTAAAAATCAGTATAATGTTTTGTAAACAAGTTTCATTGATATGTTCTTTTCCTTTAAGGACCTAATCATAGAAAACCTACTTTATAATTATATTTAAAACTAATATGTCATGGAACATTAATTTAAAGAGGTTATTATGGGAGTGGATTCATTTGGAATTCACACCATGATTATGAGATGAAGTGCATCAAAAATTTGATGTTTAGGTTTTGATTACTCAAGGATCATGTTTAGTTAAGGGTGAAAAGTAAATCATAATGTCATGTGTATGTACATTGTTATATTTATTATAGTTTGTTTCCTTTTTCACATTATACATATAGTCTGTTTTACTTTATACTATTGTTTAAGGCGTACATGTGTTACAGTGTCCAAAGATTGGAATATGATTGGTGTATTTTATATATTTGAGGGTGAATATGGTGAACAAGGGCATTAGTTTGTTTTATTTGTTTACTTATTTTTTATTATATTATTTGTTATTAATTTCTTCTTACAATTTTATTTATTATAGATGTTTGAATACAAGATGGGTCATTCAAAAAATTTTATTAAAATTTTGTTTCTTGGTTTCATGATTACTTATTTGGGGAAATCTTTCCAAAAATGTTCAGATTGATTGTTGGTAAATGTTTCTAGATCTTTGGTAATAGAAATTACCATTATGATGTTACATAGACCACATCAAGTGTGAAACAGTGGAAAAACTCAAGTTGTCTCATTAAAAAATGTTATCAGGGTGCCCTTGGTTATCTAGGTTGAAATAGTATATTATAGAGAGGACTGTTAGTGGTGTTGAGGTAGTTCATGGGTGGGGGACTGATAACCATCACTCATGTAAAAACCTAATCTACAATGGGGTTTTTTGTGATTATTCTTTTGATAATGATTTTTTCATTTTATATATTCTATTGAAATTTGGTTCAGACTGATCGTTATTTGTTTTATGATGGTATTATATGAATTTGACAAATAATTTCATAGTTTTTAGTGAGAAATGGGAGTATAAATGATCGTAACTTATAATATTTAATGACCTCAAAAACCATGCAATGCTTGAGCACATTGTTTAAAATAACTTTGTGTTGTGATGGTATGATTAGAAAAAGTCATTCCAAGCCACATAAGCTAGTCATATTTTCCACTATACCTATTTATAAATCATTTTTAGATATCCCTTTGATCCAAATTCCATTATGTTATGTTTTTTTGTAATTTGGATTGGTTTTTATGTGATTACACAATATGAGTTCAAATTTTTAACGGTGTGGATTAGTTATGAAAATGATTATAAAACATTGATTATCATTAAATGAATTAATTTGACTTTGGATTATGGGATGATAAATTTAATGGTAAAAATTAGAGGTTTGGATTTTCACAATATATATTATTAAAATAATAGAAGTGGAATTGGTGTTTAAAATTGTGTGATTTTTTTAGAAAAGAACAAGATTTTTTAAATTAGTTATTAAAGTAGAAGCATATGATTTAATAAAAAAGTGTGTAAAATTTAAAATTAATTTAGAAAATAAATTTTTTATTTCTTTTTGTTTCACTTAACTTGTGCTTTGGTAAATAATTCTCCCACTTGACCATTAAATTTAATGTGAGTGTATTAGGGTTCAGTATATGAGAAGATGGTAATTTTTTATAAATAAATCAATTAGATTTTAATTTTTTTTAATTTTATATAGTTTTTACTAATTTTTGGGGTTTGAAAAGTTATTTTTTTGTTTCTTGAAAATTTAAAGTTACAAAATTTAAAATTTTTAAAGGGTTAGAAAGATGAATTTTTACTCTTCTTTTGGGACTGTGAATATTTCTTTAGATTTTTTTGTGTTATGTGAAATTTATTATCAGGTTTGATGGATATATTTTATAATAATTATTATTTTTATTTTCTTGTTAGTATTTTAGTGGCTCAAATAAATGTCGCAAGTATTTTCAGGTTTAAGATATCATCACTTGTTATATGGTTGTGTCTCTTGAGATTTTTTATGGTTATTGTTTCTATGTGTTTTCATTTAGGTTTGTTGGGAATGGGAAAAAATTTCTTATTTTCTCTGGTGTTTAGTATAGATATTGAACCTATTAGGGTTTTACACTATGTGGTAGTAGATGATTTGATGGGTTCAGTTTGATAGTTTTTTCATGTATGAGGTCCATAGTTACACATGTTCGTTTACCCAAGGTTGGATCCATGTGTTTTTATTGTACATACTCATGGTTAATGGCTCCATGCCTTATATTCCTAATTAGAGAGTATAATTGAGTTGCCTAATGGTTTAGGCTTTAAGATTTTTGATATTCTCTTGAGTTTATTTTCTTTTGAAAAAAAAAACATCTTTCACACACTAGGAGCATAAGATATACCATTTTATGATTTTTTTCATAGTATCTCGAATAAATTATAAATTGGTTATGGAAGTTTTAGGGATTATAAATTCATTATTTTTTATTTGATTATCATTATATCATTACTATTTTATTTTGATATTCCTTTTTGGTGTTTCTTTTATTAGAAGAGTGACCCTATATAGATCCCCGTAAAATAATATTTTTTATAATTAGTCATGTGGGAGTTTCATTTTGGGCCCTAATTTATTTTTAATTTTTCAATGTTAGAAGTTTTTTTGAGTAATTAATAGTATCTTAATTGAATGAATAGATAGATATATTTTATTAGGAATCTCATGTCATTCTTATAGAAATGTTTCTTTTTCTTTTCAACTACCATTACAATGGTTTTTTTAAATGGTGTGAAGGCCCATTTCACGTATAAACACTTTAGTTATTCATTTTGTTTTATCAGTGTTATAAGTGGAGTTAATATTTAATTTGATATTATTAGTTTAATTGGTATGATTTATAATTGGGATGGTTTGAAGTTTATGTTTTGGTTTTTTCATCCCAAATCAATTGAACTCCGTTGGCCCATCCCTCATATAGCATTGGGTAATCCTGATATCCATTGTACTAAGTGACTTATTGGGGGTGTAAAATGTTATTGTGTGGATATTTTTCAACCCACAAACTTATTTTTTTAATAATTTAATTAATTATTTTACTCTATCCATGTTCTCAATTTCGGGTCCATTCTATTCTAAAATTTTGATATATTTGAGGTTTAGTGTAGGCTGCATGGTTAGTCCACATGATTAAAGCTATCTATGAGGAACCCATTTGGATGACCACTAATATTTAATAGATTATTTTCATATGGATGATAATTTTTTTGTCAAACAACGCAAACTGGACATAAAACCATCATGTATGTATTTTTAGAGGTGCATGGTTAGAGAATGATTTATTAAAACTTTTGGAAAGAATGTGGGTAACATGAGTTTGAAAAAAAACTAAAATTAATGAAAAAATTAAATATACCTCACCCTCCCACAAACCTTATTATGTGACCATACCCTATCCCCATCATGTTCATGCCTCATCCCCTACCCAAATATCCATTCTTCATCGATTTCCTCCAATTTTATCATGGTTTATGTTTGAATATCCATGGTATGATCTCTCATTCCCTCTATTTACTCTTTTCTACCTTTCTTCTCCCATCCTAGTACAACATGAATTATAGGATAATTCCTATGTAGGGTTTATTCTAGGTTATTCAGGTGGCCTAATTTTAATTTGTAAATTTTATTGTTTATAATTACTCTCAGTTTTGTGAGGTTACTTGGACTTTTTTATAGTGGTTTTATGCAATGATTTTTGAAATTAACAAATTGTAGGAAGGTTTCTCCATACATTTATCAATAAATTAAAAAATATTATTGATTTTTTTAAAAATTTTATTGGGAATAACTAATAGTAGGATTGAATATATATAAGGGGTATTTTAATGGATTATAATTGTTTAATTAATTTTTATTTCAATTACAAGGGTTTTTCTCAATAGAAATCATGAAACTATAACATTTTTATTAATTTCACACATCTAATTTTTTTTAATTTCACAAAATATTTTTGTAATGGTGTTTTTTGTTATAAATGTATATTTGGTTTTCTACGTAGGTTCTCAATTTTCTATTTATTTTTTCAAATAATTCCATGTAATACATGAATTATTAAGTATCAAAAACATTTTTTAATTTTTTTTTCTCAAAAATAGTTCATGGTTTATAAATGTATATGATTTTTTGGATGTTATACACATATACTTGGGTGCGAAAATATAGATATGTGTATGTATTTATGTAAAAATTCACTTGTGGATTTGTGAATTTTTTATATTAAACATATTATTACATATATTTTTCAGTGTATATTGGAATAAATATAGGTGGAATATTTTAAATTTAATTTGATATTAAGAAATTATTTTCAATCATTTTTATGTGGATTCTTAAAATTTAATTACGAGGTCTTGTTGGAACTTTTGAAGTTGTTAATTTCACGATTCCCCAGGGTTGATGAATTAAATGTTATTTATTTTATTCCTAATGAATTTTTAAAATTAATTTAATATGTTAATGGTTATTTGAAGTATTTTTTCATGTTTGTAATTAATTGGAAATATTTCACCCTACATATTAAAAATTTTATAAATTTTTTTGTTGATTTGGACATGGGGTGAAATCAGTAATTATTTTCTATAAGGGAAAGAGCACATGGGTATATGATTATATGGATTTTGTTACAACTGGACCTTTATCTTTTCTCCTCTAGTGGATTATGAATGAGAACAATATTTTATGGGTTGGTCATTTAGTTAATGAGGATCGTAGGTTGATCCCTAATATTAATATCCAAATAACATCCATTTTATTTGTTTTTATACCTTTTATTCATGATATTTTTTATTAACAAAATGTTTTAACGTATCTAAAAAATGGCTATATTCAAAAGTGTTTTAAATCTAGAGAATTAAAAGTGATTTTAAAAATTTCATTCATAATGGATATACTAAAACATTAATCTTAGATGAGGTGAATGTTTTCTGTTAAGTTATTGTTTTAAATTAACAAAAATAAATAAACCATTTTTGTAAAATGATGATACTTTTTGTAGTTATTTTTGAGATCATATTAAAAAAATAATAATATATATTTTCTATTTTATATTTAATTAATGTTTTTAACATAATGATTTTGTTTTAGGTGTTTTTACATATTTTATTCTTATTATGATTTTGAACTCATGAATATATAAAATTTATATTTTAGTTTTTGATTACTCATGGTGCTTCTTTATTTATTTTTGGAAGGTTACTTTTAATGTCAAATTGTGATTCATGTTTTTTTATTTTGTGTTAGTTTCTTTTATTTCATAGGCTATGTAGGAATTTTTATATATTTTTATGGTTTTAGGTGTAGTAAAATTGTAGTGTCCTAGGATAAGAATATCAAAGAAACCATTTATATAGGGGAAGATGATTGGGGTGAGCAAATAGTTATTTTATTTTATTTTTTACTAAATTTATATTACATTTAAGTTACATTTTTATATGTTTCTGTTACTTATTTGATTGGGTATTGGAATCCGAATTATTGATATGTCATTAGGAAATTTTATATTATATTTTGTTATTAATTTCTTAATTATTTATTAGTTAAAATCTATCTCCCTTTGTTCTCCATGTTGTTCGATAGTAATTGGTAGCCTATGGGGATTGGGAATAAATTTCCGGCCTTAATGTAGATCAGATTAGACTAATAATGGAAGGAAATCTTAGGATTCTTCCTAACACATTATATTTGAGGAAATTTTTAGAATAAACTATAATTTCAAGAAAATATTCATCTTAGGAGAGTAAATATGAAATTCAATTAGGATAGAAAATTACATGGTCTACATAATAATAGTTTATGTAATGTTAATCCATAAGAGTGTATCAATGTCATACAGTCTCAAATTATATACATGGGTCAATATACTTGACATATATTATGATATTCATGGAATGTGGGACCTATGGGGATACTTCTAATGTATTATCACAACCCAATTTATGTGTGTCCAATTAAAAAAATAATGTGCGAGTATGGGTGCACAATGTGTATAGATAACCACATTAGTAGATGTATACCTCCTATTAACCTAGTCATATATGTCCTAAGGTTAATGACATGTGGCCCAATCCCACATGTCTTGTATAACTATATATTCTTCATTATTACTACTCCTATTACATGCTGAGTTAGAACCCATATGAACACATGTAGTTTTTACCATGGGTACGGTCCATGTGATATATAACTCTGAACAAAACCCTAGACACCACCTGATGGTTTTACATGAAATGAGTTATAAGAACTACACAATTTGAGATCATCTAACATATCATATATACTACAACTTCTATTGAATCTAATTTTTTCGATATAGTTACATCTAATTACACTTACATAACCTATAAGATCCTCATATTTCACATTAAAACCCTTAGTGACACTTTTTCAACCACTCTTTTCTATAAAAAAATGTAACTGATTCACAATACACCTCTAGGGATTTATACATTGCGTCCCTTCCAATGAATGTTTTATCTTACCTCTTGATTATCCTCCATCAACCATTGAACATTTCACATGACATATTCTTTTCTTGTGTTCCTACATCTTCTCTTGATAAACCTATATAATTCATGTTTTTTTCTATGGGAAGAAACATGAAACCACTACCCATGGTGAAGGATTGTTGGGAGTATGTGAAGGAAAAGGGAGAACCACTGAGGGGTAAAATCATATGTTAAATATTTTAGTTGGTGATAAGAATGTCCACACATAATTAATCAGGGCATGATATACTAATGTTGAATAAAATGTGAAGAACCATGTGATGGAAAATTAATAAAATAAAAATATTACGTGGATACACATTTAATTCTATTTGATTACAAACAAATAATTAAATAAGTAAATTTAAATGAGAATCAAATAATAAAGTGGACATAATTGAAATAAAGAGTCCTACCTCTTAATCAGATCACTCGTTGGGGATGGACACACCCACACTGAGAACCCTTGGTGATATTGTAATGAATAAAACAAAGAAATATTAATGCCTTAGTGTTTTGGTATATGGTTCAATTTACAGGTATAAGAGGTATATTACTTCATGGTAAAATAATATTTTTATTCTAGGTACATTTCCAGTGTAGAGGAGACATCCATATGATTTGGTAATGAATATCATTGCTTTTCCACTAGTGGCATACTCTCCTTGATAGTTTATAATCAAAAATAATTTCAGGGGGGGTGAATGAAATTTTGGGGGGAATTTTAATATAGAAACCCTACTTTTTCTAACATGAATATTACATCATTTTAAAGGCAAACCATATAAAAGAATTACAAAACAAGGATCAAAAGGGTTAGTGTATTGGAAAAATTAGGACCATACATAACATTTACATAATAAATTATAAAAACTATTTAATTCCTTATTATTTAACTTTATAGTGGACCCCATGTTTTCCTTAGTATAATTAATCGGCTGAGGTTATACATCAAAGAAATAGGTGAGATAAGATCCAAGTTAGATGATTGGTAAGAACATGAATCAATATAAAATGGGTGAGAATAATCATTAGAATCATAACATAATCATGGTATAATAATCATAATCATTAAAGGATGCATTTGATAAAGTCACATAATGTGGCAATTCATATAAATGAAATATCATGTCTTAGTAGTCAAATGCCAAACATAGTTGTGAGAAAATAAAATATTATGATCATGCACAACATATGTGTATAATAATAAAATAATCATCATTTTGAACAAATTTATATTCATGTTCATTAATATTTCATAGTATCCCATTATATACATCACATTACCCAGTGCATTAGAGTGCTATATAATTATAGGAGGGTCAACTCCATCATAACATTTACCTAATCTTGCATTCTACATAGAACGTCTTAAAATCATTGTCATAAATAATTGAAAGAAAATATATTTAATGATAATTTCATAAATTATGTATTCATTAATAAAAATTATGCTTCACAATTGAAAAAGGGAACAACATAGTTGGTATAAGAATAATAAATCTAGATTTAAGAAGTAAGAATCTCAAGAGAAGTAAAACATGTGTTTTTAGAAAGAAAAAGTAGTTTTAAAAAATATTTTCATTTTTTATAAAATCATATTAAAAGAGTGTATATCCCAGAAATTAAAATGGAAGGAAAATGAAATTATATTTTTGGAATTATAAAAGAACAACCATACTGAAATTTTCCATGAATGAGGAATAACAAAAATAAAGGATATCGGGTTTGAGAATCCCCTTACATTAAGTTTGAATGCTTTGTTCACATTAATATCTTGGATAATCATATTAGATTCATCAATTAAAAAATAAAGACACACTTTTACATGTATTTGATTTATTATAATTTTATTAAGTTAATTTTTGGCCATTATGATTTGTTATAGAGTTCAATTCCATTATTCCAAGGTGTTCATTTTCTTGGTTTTTGTGATCAGTTTGCTTGTATACATGTATGGAAGTTCATGTAAAATGAGGTTAATTCTATAGAATTTATACAATATGTTATTAATAAACATCCATAATATTAAAAAAAATTATATATCATTTGGTTATATGGTATGAGGATGAATCATTAGATAAATTTTTAATTATAATTAATTTAGATTAATTTTGGCAGATTCCTTTAACAATGAACTCATTTTGTTTTTTATTTAATATTATCCATATATATTATTAAAAGAATTTTAAAAAGTTTAAACATAAATTTTACAGTCTTTTTCAACCACTATAATTGTTTTATGACCAGACTTGAAGTCATTAAAGGAAAATGAGACCTTGTAATCCTTGAAGGCGATAAAACCACACATCACAAAAGATGTTTCCAATTTTAAAGTAAAAGGGAGAACAGAATAGGTTTGATGATGAATTATTACATTAAGATAACAAAATTACAATATATAAATGATAATGAAGTCATCCTTCCACTTGAATGAGGGGAGGTGATGATAGAACAAGAAAAGAAAAAAGCTTGAAAATAAATTAAAAGAAAATAATGAATATTTTACCTCATGAATCATTATTTATTATAACCTCCTTAGGGATATTGGTTTTGGTCTTTTATTGTGAAAAAAATCTCATGTACATGTGGGAGGGGGGTGGGGAGAGGATTAGGCATAAATTAGACTGGTTTCATGGCTCTAGAGGTGTCAAGGGAAGGGGTGGTAAGGGGTGGTATTGATAGTGTAGGAGAGGGGTGTTTTTTTGATTATTTTATTCATTAGTTTATTATTTTGAAGCAAGAATATAAATTTTTTAATAAATATCACAAAATATATTAAAATAATGAATTATTTTTTGATACAGTGGTCTTACATCAGCTACACATCATCTATGATTCAATAATTCATGTATTTGTCAAATGATTTCAATTATCATATTTCACATTTCAAAACAATTTCAAATATTTTATAAAAATTCCAAAAAGTTCACCATAACCATATTTCAATTTGTAGAATTTTTAAAATAGAATCTATTTTATAAAAATAATTTTCTAAATATAAAAAATTATATTTTGAATAAAATCATCATTTATTAAAAAAATACTTATTATAAAATTATAACTACTTTTATGACACTTTGAAAAATTAATTAAGGTGTAAAAAATTAATGTTATAATAATATAAAAAAAAATAATTTATAAATACATTTTATGAAAATAATTTTTTAAAATAATTAGTTTAATTATAAATTTTAATTAAATATTTATAACTTATAAAAATACTAGCACTTAATTTATCATTTCAATGATGTTTATTTACTTATTCCATGAAATAAATATATAACATTTCTATTCATAAGATACCTTATTTTTTTTATAATTTCTTAGGTGAACTTACTATTATATTTTCCAAATTGCTATTCCTATTTGTCACATTACTATTAAAAATATCGAGTTACTATTACATTGGTATAGGTTCCTCAACTTCTAAAAATACATATTATTTCATTAATTATTTATTTATAAAGTTTGTATTGTGTCCTCTATATTATATTACGTGATTTACACTATATGTACTAATTATAAGAAGGGAGTTTCTATTGATAAAGTTTTGGATTATTACATTCTCCCCCCATTATGAAATTTCAATATCAAAATTTCATTTTACATACTATGATGAAAACTAGTGAGGGTACATATCCTTCATCACTTCACCTAGTTCCCATGTTGACCCCTCGTACTTATAGTTCTGTAATAGTACTTTGACCAGGTGAGTAGTCTTGTTTCATAAAAGATTATCTATACAATCCAAGATCTTCAATGGATTCTCATCTTAAGATAGATCAATATCTAAATATACCACATTTGGAGTTAGTAATTGTGTTGGATTTGGTATATATTTCCTCAAGAGGGATACATTGAAAACATTATGTACTTGAGACATAATAGGTGTTAGTTCCATTTGATATTCCACAACTCCGACATGATCAAGAATCTTAAAGGGGACGATGTACCTGGGGATAAACATTCATTTCTTCCCAAATATCATGATCTTATTCCATGGATATATGAAGAGGAATACCATGTCTCAAACATCAAACTCTAGGTCTCATCGAATATTGTATAATAGCTCTTCTATTGACATTAGGAAGCCTTGATTTTCTACGAAATGGTTTTAAACATTCCACCATTTCTTCAACCATTTCAAATCCTAGTAGCTTAACTTTAATGACCTAATCCAAATATTCCAATGTTTGTCATCTTATCACATTAGGGTATTCATATGGTGCCATTTTAATTATAGTTTGGAAACTATTGTTGTATGAGAACTCAACTAGATGTATATGTTGGTATCATCCTCCTATAAAGTCCAAAAAACATACTCTCAACATTTCATATGGTGTCTAAGTAGTCCACTCACATTGGCCATCAACCTGGTGATGAAAGGTCATAGTGAATCTCAACTCAGTGTTTAGAGCATGATGGATACTTTTCCCAAACATGGAAGTGAATCTCAGATCTCGATCAGATGCAATCAATAGTGGTACTCCACAAAACATTACCACTTCTCTAATGTATGTTTGTATAAGTTGTTCTAGTGATAATATCTATAAAATTATCATAATGTAATTTATCTTTGTAATACAATCCACAAAAACCCATATTAATTTTTTTCCTTTGGATATCTTTAGAAATCTTATCACAATTTCCTTGGTTATGTTTTACCATTTCCATGTTGGTATGGGTAATGGTTGCATCATCACCTTAGACTTTTTTCCTTTCATATTTCTCTTTCTAACCGTATAAGAAATTTGAAGTATATTTACAGATAACCTTCTTCAAATTGTCATAACAATAGTTATCTCAGATATCTCGATACATTTCTATGCTCCTTGGGTTAATATAGAATGTTGAGCTATCTACGTCACTCAAAATATCTTTCTTTATCGATGGATTTTATAGTACACAAAGCAATGACCCAAATATTACAACTCTTCCTCATCAAATTTACACACTGAGGATATCCTCTTTCTCATGGTCTCCAACTTATTCAGAGTTTCCATATCATTTATTTTGGAATAATTTATTTTCTTCTTGAGGGATAATAGAGAAATCATTTGAAAAAGTATTTATGATGTTACTTCCTCAATGAATCCCATGTATATCTATTTAAAATATAATAATATTGGATCCTTATAAATTTACATCACTAATAATGTTTCCAGATCCTTTCTACTTAGAGAAAATTCAACCTTATTCAATTTTCTAGGATGGTAGTCGATTGAGCAGTCATAATTCTTAATGAGAACTATAAATAATCATTGGTGTATATTAAGATCCTTTTATGTGAATATATATTTGAGGCTCTTATGATTAGTATACATTTCACACTTCAACCAATTGAGATAATGCTGCAAGATTTTAAACGTGAATATCACAACTTCCTACTCCATATCATGTATGTGATATTTTTCTCATGAATTTTAAACTAGATTAAGGTTTAGGATATCCGTTTATCATTTTCCCTCAGTATATAGCCTAATATCTTCTTTTATGCATCATTTTATACCATAAATAATCCCCCACTTATCGAAAGTATGAGTACGGAAATGGTGTTGAGCCTCTTTTTTTATATCTTTGAACAAGTATTCATATTCACTAGTCCATAAAAACTTTTCTCCTTTATGAGTCATCTTTGTTAGTGGATTTGAAAATCATCATATGTTCTTAAAAAATCACCAGTAATGCACAACAAAACCATAGAAACTATAGATCTCTATTACATATTTTTTCCTAGGACACTATTTAACTATCTTTGTCTTGGAAGGATCTACATATATTCTATTACTGGTGAAAACATTCCCCAATAATGATACTTCCTCCATCAAAAACTCAAATTTACTATACTTTACATAATTTTTATATCTTTTCAATGTCTTCCACATAGTATTCAATTATCCTCATGTTCCTCCTCTCCCTGGGAGTATATTAGTATATCATTAAAAAAACTACCATAAATTTGTTGAGGTAATATATAAAGACACTATTAATTAAATATTTTAATATGTGAAGATAATTAGTGTGTTTGAAAGGAATAAATTTGAACTTATAGATTCCATTCTTTTTCTGAAACACAGTGTTGGAAAATATTCATTCCTCACCTTTAATTGGTGATATCTCTACTAAAGGTCCACCTTAGAGAAATAATTAGCTCTATGTAGCTCATCACACAAGCAATCTATCCAGGGAAGGGGATAATTGTTCTTTATCATGATTTTCATGAGATCATGATAATCAATGCATAAGTGCATTGATCCATCTATCTTATTGATGAATAGGATTAGTCCACCCCATGGTGAATCACTTTGGCATTTAAAAACCTTGTCCAAATTATCTTATACCAGCTTTTTCAGTTACTCCAACTCAATGGTGGACATTATATAAGGTGTTTTTCATATAGGAATGGATCCAAGAAAACATTAAATTGATAAATCCATATATTATACAAGAGGAAGAGCAAGGAATTATTCTGGGAACACATCGGTGTAGCCCCTTACAATGGGAATTCCCACAAGCACGGTTTTATCCTTCATCTCAATTTATTGAATAGAAACGCTTTCTCATAAGGAATTTTTTTTCATAATTTAGATGATTATTGTGAAGGATATTAATACTCCTCCCTATGCTTGTACAATATAGTAGGTTTCTTCAAGATGTGAAGATTCATCTCCTTTTCCCAATAGTTGATGTTGGATTTGTATAAATATAGACAATCCATGGCCAAAATACCATCAAAATACACCAAAGGATGTAAGACAAGATTTAATGGTAGGTTAAGTCTACAAAAATTAACCAGGGATGTGTTATATATTTTGGATGCAATAATTTTCCCATTTTATATTATCACAGATAAGTCAAACTCTATATTTTTTAGTGGTGTTTGAATAGTTATACTAAACTTTTAAGATATGAATGAATGCATATAACCAAAATCAAATAGAATGTTCACTATTCTTGAATGAATAACCAGGGTACCTATCACCACATCATTATTGGGATATATATAATTAGTAGTAATGGAATAAGCCTTTCTTTTCACCTTTGGAATTTTTGGCTTCAAATATTTATTACCCTCAAGGATTCAAGGTTTAGCACACTGGCCTGCATAGTGTCCTTGCTCCCTATAATTGAAGCATTGAACCATTGGTGGTGCTCCCCTTTCCTACACCACATTTTCCAACTTCCCCATGTATCTTTTACATTTATGATCTTAGTGGAATTCTCTCACACACTTGAAACATTTCCCCACCCCTTTGATAAAATTCCTATGATTCTTATTCACACTTTATTGAAATTTGTGGGGTTTTGTTTTCTTTTTAACTTTTTCATTGGATTATCTTTCTTAAAACCCCATATTTTGTTAATTATCTCTATATACATGATATAATTATCCAAAAACCATCCCCACTTTGAGATCACATCAAAAAACATCTACATACCACAAAATGTCATGAATTGATAAATCCTTTCAAAGGTGTGGTTTTAAACAACTTAATAATCTATCTATTTTTCATCATTTCTGATAACAAAACCAAGGAATAAATTTTAATCCTTATGATGTTTGATTCATAATACATTGTAGATTCACCTTTTTCTACTTCATCTCTATAAATTATGTTACCATCTACAGACAAAGAGTTTGAGGGAAATATTAGTTATGACATATTTTCTTAAAGTCATCCCACTCCATATCTTCAATTTCATCATTCAGATTGGTGTTCTTAATAAACACCCACCATTGATCAGACTCTCTATCCAAAAGGTAAATAACTAGAGTAACCTTATCCATATAAGAATAGTGAAGCATAGAAAATACATCCTCTATTGAGTTGACCCCCTGTCCCATGACTAGTGGATCGAAAAATCCACCAAAAATTAGTGTTCATTGTCATATAATGGAATTGATAGACATTTTATCCCGCTTAGGTGAAAGAGGAAGTTTTACATTCTTCAAGTTATAGTTCATAGCCTAAGATAGATACATAAGAATCAACATGAAATTTTGAACTCCACCTACCAAGACATTGGTGATATAGTTTGGGAAATCACTACATTATACCCTATATGAGGTTTTTCCTAGTTTTCTTTTATTTCCCACTATTTTATAAAGTATAATATGTTTGAAAAAAAGAAAACAAGTTATGAATAAATTATTTATTACTTTGTGAAATTAACATTAAAGGAATATATTGTGGGATCCCTATTTTTATAAAATATTCTTGAGTGCTTATATATACTTGGTCTCATACTAATGGATTTCACTAATGTTATCTTATCCATATTACCAAGTTACATAAACAATTTTTTAATACCAACTATAGTTACCCTAATTTTTCTTACATGACCATTAAATCATTTTAAATATAAAAAACTTAAATTAATTATTAAACAATGATATAAAGGATTAATTTATTGGGTAAATTAGGATCATACATGACATTTACATAATAAATGATAAAAATTATTTAATTCCTTCTTCTCTAACTTCTTAGTGACCCTCATTTTATCCTTAGTATAAGTAATCACCTAAGGATATAAAAAAAGAAAGGGGTGATATAAAATCCCAGTAAGAGGATATATATTAAAATGAATAAGTATAACATGGGTGAGAATAAAACTATTAGAAATCAGACCTATACTAATGGTTTAGCCAAAACCATTGGTATATGTCATTAATTTTGACCTATACCAATGGTTTGGCCAAGGTCAATTATATGGACCTATAAAAAATATTTGGTCAAAAATGTTGGTATAAGTACTTAATTTTTTCATATACCAATAGTTTGTCCAAAACCGTTGGTATAGGTACACCTTTTGTATAGCTCAAAAAATCAAATAACCTATACCAACAGTTCATAAAGACATTGGTATAGGTCTATACCTAAGGTTTTGAAAACCATTGGTATATGTACACATATTTTTTATGGAATCTTTTGTCAAATGAAATTAATTAAATAAAAATTTAAAATAATTATGAATATAAACATATATATTTATTAAATTAAGTTCACAAAGTTCATGTTAGATTAGTGGTTTGTTTTTTAGATTATAAACGGGAGGTGCTGGGATCCAAACCAAGCTGATTTTTTTTTTGAAATACCTATTCCAATGGTTTTATGAAACCATTGGTATTGGTTTTTCATATGAAATATAATAAAAATTTTAAAAAACCATTGGTTTTGGTCTATACCAATGGTTTTCCCAAAACCATTGGTATAGACCTATCCCAATTCCAAACTAGCCAACAGTCCTCCAAACTATTGGTATATGATATTTTTATATTAGCATAATAAAAATCATAATAAAATAATCATGTGATCATCATAATAATCTTGAGATGAAGAATTATATAAAATAATTGAATGTGAAAATTCATAAAAATGAATAATCATGTCTTAGTGTTCAAATTCCACACATAGTTATAAACAAATCTAGCATCACGTTCACACATGACATATGTGAATAATCATAAAATCATAATAATTATGAAGAAATATAGAATAATTTTCATGAAAATTTCATATTATCTCATGAGATATATCACTTTAACCAATTAATTAGAGTATTATATAATTCTGGGAACACCCGTCACATTATAAAATTTACATCGTAATGCATTTCACATAGAACATATACAAATATTAGTCATAACCCATGAAAAGGAAATGGATTTCATGAGAATTTCATAATGAATATAATCCTAAATAAACCTTTTGGTTCAAAAAATAAAAATGGCATAAAATAATTGGTATAATAAACATCAATCTTTATTGAAGAAGAAACAATCTCAAGGGAACAAAAACATATGTTTTTTTTGAAAGAAGATTTCTTTGGGAAAAATAATTGCATTTTTCAAAAAATCAGATTTAAAGCATATATTTTCTATAAATGAAAATATAATTACAATGAAATTATGTTTTAGGAATATTAAAATAAATTCACAACAAAAATTTGGTAAAAAATAGGAATTACCCAAATAAAGGATATTGGGTTTGAGAATCCCCTTCCCATAAGTATGCAGGTTTTTTCCCTTTAATATCCTAAATAATAAAATTATATTAATTAATTACAAAATCAATAACCACTTTTATAGGTATTTTATTTATTATAATTTTATTAAGATCAATTATGGACATTATTATGTGTTATAAAGTTCACTTCCATCGTTTCAAGAGTGTTCTTTTTCTTGGTTTTCATGATCAGTTCGCTAGAATACATGTATGGAAGTTCATGTATAATGAGGATGATTACCCAAAATTTAGATTACATGTTATTAACGAAATTTTAGAATATTTTATGATCTTATATATCATTTGGATATATGTTATGATTCCAAATCATTACCTAAATATTTAATGAAAACCATTTAGATAAATTCTTACGACTTTTGATCACAACGAACTCGTTTTGTTTTATTATTTAATATTATTTATATATTATTGTTCTAGAACATAAAAATTGTTTTAACATACATTTTACATTTTTATCAATAATTAAAATTGTTTTATGAATATCTTTAAGGCAGTACAGTAAAATAAAAACTTTTCATCCTTGAAGGTGATAAAACAACACCTCACGGATAATGTTTCCATTTTTAGAATAAAAGGGAGAGGAGAAGAGGTTTGAGGATGGATTAATTAATTAACATAATAAAATTCTAGTATATATAAGATACTGGATTTATCATTCAACATTCCTTAGGGTAGGCGAGGATATAATGAGAAAATAAAAGAGCATGAAAAAAATTAAAAGAAAAGATAGAGGATTTTACCACTTGAATCATTCTCTTTGGGAACCTCTATAGGGAGAATGGTTTTGGTTTATGTTGAAAAATTTGTCCATAGGTTTATGGAAGGTATTGGTAAGGGTATTGGGAAGAATCTTTATAAACCTAATTTTTTTGGAGGTGTGAGGAGAATAAGTTATATTTATAGTGGAGGAGAGGGGTGTTTTTTGATTATTTTATACATTGGATTATTATTTTGGATCAATAATATGAATAGTTTAGACCATATCAATAAATATATTAAAATAATGAAAAAGAGTTCAATATTATGGGATTAACACATCCATACATCATCTATGTCTCAATAATTCATGTATTCATTAAATAACGTAAATTATTGTATTTCACTATTCACTAAAAAATCAACTATTTTGAAAAAATACAAAAAAAATCACCTTAACCATTTTTTGAAATGTAGAATTAAAAAAATGGACTCCATTATATTGAAATAATTTTATAAATTTTATAAATTTAATTTTTAAATAAAATCCCCATTTATTTAAAAAAATAATTTAAAATTATATATAATTTTATTAGAATTTGAAAAATTCCTTAATGGATCATAAAATTATCTTATAATCATAAGAAAACAAAATAGTAATTTTTGAATAAATATTATAAACATTAATTTTTTGAAATAATTTTATAAAATATAAAAATTTAATTAAATTTACAATTTCTAAAACAATTTTTTTTCATATATAATCAAATAAATATATAATATTTTCATTCATAATATACCTATATTTTATTTATACATTCATAGGTGTGGTTTCTAATAAAATGGTCAGATTACAAATCCTAATGGTCACATTACTATTCCAAGGGTCAAATTACTATTCCATTTTTATAGAATCATTAATTTCTAAAAATATATCTTATATCATTCATTAATTATTCATTTATAATTTCTGTATCGTGTCCTCTATGTGATTTTATGTTATTTTCACTATATGGAATAATACTTTGAATGGAGTTTCCACTAATACAATTCTGCATTGTTACATTTAATATACTTTTTATTATATTAATCTCCTGTTTAAAATAATAAAATACCCTTTTGGAATTAATTTTCTATGTACTTTGAGTTTAAATAAACAAATTTAACCCGATTTTTATCATTATGAATGGCATAGGCAATGTGTAAAGATAATCCCCCTCTACCCTTATGTAGGGTAGTTTTTTGGAGTCATGCACGGGTAACACTTCTTTTACATAATTTTAATATGATAAGGGAGGTTATTATATGGGATGTGTTAGGGTATGAAGTTATTTAATAGTGACATATAAATGAAATTACTTTTCAAATGGGTTGCGTAAGGGTATCATATGAGTTCTGTAATGGTAAGACTAATGTACTATGCACTATGGAAGGGTACCAGTGGTGTTGTCTAAAGGTTTGGTAAGGTTTATATGGGTGATTATTATATTTTATAAGGGTTTCCTAGTTGTGTATGGGTAGCCCTAACCCACTGAATAATTTATACCTAGATTATCTAAAGGTTATGTATGGGTAAACTCTATTTCTGTAAGGCTAGACTTGCCCATACATTAGAAAAATCATTATATTTTAAGACTTCTGTATAGATAATCTAGAGCTGAAAACATTTAAGTAATCCCATTAAATAGTTACATACAAGTAACTCAGTACACTTACAGGATAACTCTATGGTGTGAAAGGTTAAAAAAAAGTAACCCTTATGCCCCTCTTTTAGGGAGAAAAACAAATAGTTTTTTCTTTGCATTTTAGCTTTTTCATATTGACTTTATAATTCCTCTATTCATTTTGATGATGGAAAATAATGGAGACATAATTTTTTTCTAACATAATGTGTTTTAACTCATTTTTTAGAGTCTTAACAATATATAATTATGTAGTGATAAAAAGAAAATTGAAATGATAAAATTTATTTTCGGTTTTAAATGATGTGAAATAGTTCATCGACTTTTTTATTAATAAATGTCCAAACTTTCATTATAATAAATTTTATGACATGCACATGATGAGATTTTTTTTTCTCCTACTATATTGGACATTGGATTTGAGTCACTTGAAATAATTTTCCCACATTTCATAATAAATGGAAGAGGAATTGAGGTTTTATCTCCATGGATGTTGTGTACAGACCATCCAATGGTGGTATATGTTCCTCTTACACACCTTTGGTGGATTACTTATGGGTATTTTGATATATGTTTCTAAATAAATTGATGCTAGACCATGAAATACAATGATTTCTTTTGAAACACATTTAAATATTTGTTTATTTAATTTAAGGGTAGTGTATTATTTTTAAAATTTTCAGATAAATTTGTTACTTAAAGTGAGGGATGTTTTTAAAATACTATCATGGAAGGATGGATAATGATTTTAAATGTATTTTTCCTAAAATTAAAAAAATTCATGTAATTTAATATAACTCCAAGATAATGGATTTTTTACTAAAATGAATTTTGAAAGAACTTGGGTGTTGATTCTTCAATTTTCAAAATTTTATAAATAGATTGGTTTCATTTCAAAATGGGATTTTCAGATAATATGATAGGTGATACCTTACATATCCATTATTTTATTAAATTGTGTGTATGATTTATGTATTTCTTTTTTAAAACAAGGAACTAGGGAATATTTGGTAACCTTAGTCTTAGAAATAAATATACCATAAGAAATATTATATAGGTGTTCATGAGGAATTGTTAGTAAATTTCATATCCTGATACTGATATAATATGATAGGAATTGATATCATAATTATTCAATTTTTAGACTAGGTTCCTTGTTTTTATAGTTATTTATTCTTATATACTAGTTCCCACGTATATCTCATGCAATATGGTTTGACTAAATTATCATGTTTTATATAATCACATGTTTATCTTATTTCATTTACCTCATGGACATCTAGGTTGGACTATATTATCATGGTTACCATTTTTACCATTCTTATTATTCTTAATATTTTTTCATTATAAATACATTTTTTTGTTATTTCCTTCTATTTTTCATTCTAGATTATTTTAATATTCTGATATAAATGAATATGGAATGTCTTGAAAAAACAAAAAGATTTTCTTTAAATTGTTTTCATTTTTTAATGGATTTATAAATAGGTTATTTTTTAAACCCAGAACTAATATATTTATGGTGATATACATTTTATAGATTCATTAGTGTTGTATTACTGAGAAATAGTGTTCACACAAAATTTTTTATATTTTCTTTTTATAGCATTAATCTTTTGGTAAAATTTAATGAGAATGGTGTCATTATTAATGAATGATTTTGTTATATAGTATTTCATTATATATTTTTTATAATAGTGGGGATTTACAATCACATGGATACACAGCTTTCCATATCTTGTTTTACATTTTTGTGCAGCCTTTTTGGATTGACATTTTATATCTCATGGACATGTACTTTAATTCTTCATTTAACTCTAATATTTTTACATATTTATGGTATTAGTGAGAGTTTTTTTAACTATTTGGTTGATATTAACCTTGTGGTGTAAATATCAGTTAATGTATCTAGTTATACCATGTTGGTTCATTAAAAATTTGTTTCAGAGCCATTACCAACCTGAAGTGTTATAATAGTACTTGTGTTTAGTCTGCGGTTGGTATATTGTAGAAATAACATTTCATTGGTCAACATGTAGATGGATAGTAGCTATTTGGTCACAAAATTTTATAATTCCACTTGATTAACCATGGGTAGTCATGTTTTATTTTATGTTTATTGTTTTTGATGTGTTATTGTATTATCTAATGACTTAAGATCATAATTGGCATGTTTTTTATTCATAGGGGGTTATCCTAGATTTGGTGAGTAAATTAAAATAGTTTCCATGTTTTGAAGTCAACATGGACATTTTGATAAACCATTCAGAAACTTTATATTTGTTTCTAGAATCCTAAAAGGGTTTATGGAATTCTTGGAACATGACCATCAACTATATGGATAGGCCAATCATGATAATGAATCCCTCTATTTTTTTGAGATCCCATTGCTCATAGATTTTTTGGTTGAATCTCATTTTTTTGAAACAAATCATGATGTTTCTTAGGATAGTTTTATATAAAGACTCATTATTTCTAATAGTTGTGAAATAATAATTTTTTGGAGGGATAATACAACTGATAATTTCTTAAATATTTATTTCTTAAAAAATTATATTTTTAAAATTTATTCATCATCTCATGCCTATTAAAATATTTTTGGTTTCTAAATAATATTTTTTGAAATGGTTGTTTATTTAAGAAAACATAGAAAAATATTTTGGTTTAAAAATCATTAAATATTTAAAATGAAATAATATTATGCCCTTGATATAAATTTTCTATAAGATATAAATTTTTTTGAATGAAATGTTTGTTGACCATGAGGTTTTAATGGTATGATTCTTGGTTGTTATAAAATTTTAATCTAGAAGAGTAAATTACTTTTGAAATTGAAATTATAAACATGATTACGAATCTTAAGGAAAAATTAGTTATTATATAATTGAAATGGTGGTTTATATTTAAGGAAATCCAATCAAAGAATTTGTGATTCAAGATGTAAATGAATCCATGTTTAAATTCTTCAGATTTAAAAGGTTGTGTTGTTTCATTTTATAAAAGTGGAATTGTGAAATTTTTCTCTTTTTTGAAAACATTTATAATGAAATTAATAAATCTTAGTTTTGAAACTAAAAACATGTAAAACTATTTTTTAATAGGTGTTTGGATTCATTTTAATAAAAAAAATTTGAGACAAATTTTTTCTATTTTTGGGGTTTTTTTGAATCCTATCTTAATATTTTTACTTTATTTGATGGATTATATTTTTTCCTAACCCTTTATTATGTTTCGGGGTTATGTAATGTTCTTTAAAGGATATAATAAGTTAATACTCACCTACTATGTGGTTTGAGTGATTCTTTAAGTTATCCATTAGGGTGGTGAGAGTTTTCTCCCCATTTTCTCTTTTAATAATAAAAGTTCATTTAGTAAGTAAAGGAGATTTCCTTTTGTGTCATGAACAAAATATATAGGACTTTAAGGAATTAGTTTCTGTAAAATTTTATATCCCATTTTGAATATTGGAATCTAGAGTGTATCTTTTAATTTCTATATCAATCCCTTTTATTTTCACACTGTTGTTTTTACATGATGATGTATTTGGAAAACCATATTTATTTATGATGTTTTATTTATTCCTTGGGTTACTTTATTCATATAATTGATCATTCATATTTTCATCATGCCTCACTATTTTTTTCACTATGTAAAAATTTTCCATAATCAAGCTTTGTATGGAAATATATTCCATGTCTTTTGGATACCTTCCATAGACATTGTTAACAATGGGTATGTGAATGGGTTATGAGATATAGATTAAATATTTTTCTAGATAAGAGATACATTAGTGATATGTCATTATATATTAGAATATATATACCACTAGGTTCTGATGTATAAACATTGTTAAAATTGGAGGATATTTATAACCCCAAACTAGGGGAAGTTAATTTATTTTAATTTCAAGATTTTTTTGTACTCCCCCTATTTATGTGAGAAAGGTTATATCTGGTGTTATAAATTGTTACTTTCTAATGATTTTTGGTGTTGATCTATTATATATTTATCTATAATATTTATATTTTAAAAGGTTCGACTTGTTTTCCCTTGATCTAATACACCCTTTGAGATTTGGTTTTTCTTCCTTGGTGATATGTTGAAATAACATGGGTTTATTCAGTTTGATATATGAAAACATTGACTTTTTTTATTGATGATATATTGTTTTTTATAGTATCCTATTGTTTTACTATTTTAGATTAAATTATAACTGAGGGAAGTATTATGTTAGGTCTGGATTTTACGTAGAGCCTCAAGAGGTTTGACCTGGAACCCATAACATCATTGGAATGCTGTATGTGAGGATTTATTTTTAGTCCATCATTTAATTATCCTATTCCTTGTTAGGCCTTGATAATTTCACTATGAATACTTAGATATGGAGTTAAGATATTTCTTGATGAGGGAAAATGGGTGATGTATTAAGGATTTACCCATGTATGCACTCATATAAAAAGTATATCCCAATATTAACTTTAGTTGACTATGATTGTACATGTTCATGGAACATTGTGACGTTGGTCCATCAAAGAGAAGTCTAAGATGTATTCCTATCATAAGACTCTAATTTTTACTTTTACCTAGTGAAATATGTTCCTATTAATTACTTGTCATCTAATTTATGACCATTGATGTTGATATTGGTTGAAGTATTAGTATAGTGGGTGTGGTCAGAGAAACATTGAGATAGGTTCTTAACAACATGGGCTATGATGATTAAAAGAGACATGATCATTATAGAATGATTTTTTTGAAATGGACATGGTTGTGTTTAAGAATCAAGTTTACATTTTTTCTTATCTTGTGAGAAATTTGGTTCTTCCAGGCATAATTAGATTTGTTGGAGAAAGTATTAGATATCCATTGGCCGTGTTGTAAAGTATCCTTTAATGGTAGAGAGTCATCAGGTCTGAAGATTAAAATTTTCAATGGTACTTTGTGTCTTTATATGTAGATGACTGGTTTGGTTAATCATTGGTATGAATTTATAGGTTAGGAAAATAGGTATTTATCATGAAATTTGGGGTAAAGAGGATGTGTCATGATTTGGGATATAAATGTTTGTGTCCAGTGTGAGACATTTAATTTCAGTCATTATGTCATGATTACCATCTAGAAGGAAATGTATAACGGAACATCACATATCTACCATTTTAACATATCCTTATCTATTCAGTTATAGAGTTTTCATAATGATTACATTAGCTTTGTATTTGGACCACAATATACTTCTATATATAAAGGATATATGATACGAGTAGTCATTAATTGATTCATGAAATTGGATCATATATTGATGAAAAAAAATATTGTTATGGAACAAACTAATGATATATATTTTTGAATGGTTGTGAATCTCCATGGTGTAATTTTTTTGAAAAGAAATTCCCATTTCATTTTATCCCTTCTTTATAATTAAGTATAGGCACCCTAATGTTTTAGTTGGGTGGATTTATTAATCTTATTGATGTTGGGAAAGGGTAGGATGAATTTTATCTTGAAGGTATGAGTTTTTTATAGGGGTGAGAGTGATTCTGTGGTTATCTATGTAAATTTTGGATGCATTTTAAAGGCACCTAAGGTGTTATGAAAACTACTCTCATTTCTTGTTGAAGGATGGTGATATTGGATGAGTATACCAATAATTACTTTTGAATATCATCATTAAATAAGTAGGTTATTTCCTAATTTTTTTTCTTCCCCTTCTATATATTTTTAAATTTTGGAAAGTAATCCATTTGGTTCAACTTGTCATCTTCCTTCACATCGGTTCACAATGGGCTGTTGTTTCCAAATTATTGAGGTATAAACATGGAAATTTAAAAGTGTTTAAATGAGAGGATTTAAATATTAAACCATACACCTCAGGTTTTTTAGTTCGTGGATTTTATAGATTTCCAAGATAAGCAACTACTTGGTAAAATAATTATTTTATCCAATGTTCTATGGTAGTGAAAATAGGATATCCCCATGATGTGGGAATGGTAATAATCATTTATGTGAAAGTGGGGATCTATATTTTCATATTTAGAATACTAAATAACTTTTTGGGTCTTAAATCTATTATCCTATGGAGAAATGTAATAACTTATTTATTTTATTAATTTTTTTTAATAATTACATTCCACATTTGTTTTATTCCTTCTGTTCTTTAAGTTCAATTCAAATATATTTTAATTTTTTTTAAAAATATGCATTAGATAAGTTATGATTAATGGTATGTATATTATACCTTGGCATAGGGTTATTTTCGAGAGTCATGTAAGGGAAAATAATCTTTTACATAAATTGTGTATCGGTAGGGAGGAGATTTAATGGGAATTATAATGGTAAGCCTTTATTTCAGAACAGTGCATAATGGAAGCTCATGTATAAGTTTATGCATAAGGGTAATATATTATTTTCTTAATTTCATACCGTTACTCTATGAAATTCATAAGGTTATTAAGGGATCTTCATAAAGGTAGGGTAAACTGAATAAGATCCAAGATTAATATGGGTAAATAGAATATCATTTTTTAAGTGTAATCAGGGTGTACTGCTTAAAGGTAGTCCAACTTTTCTAAAGGTTTTAAAAGGGTAAACACAAACCGAGTAATTTTTTATAGCCCCTTCATAAGGGTAATATCTCCTTTTCCAGACTAGTGAACATGTAATGTATATATGAAAAATGATATTTTATTCCATTCTATTTTTATGTAAGGGAAATCGATAACCTCACATGAAAGCTACGAGTTTTTTAAGGATAAAACCAAGTTACCATTACTCAATTATCTTATTGGTATAAAAAAATAGGTTTTTTCATTTATTATTGTCCAGATCGACTCGGTAATACATCTAATACTTTTAAAAAATTGGAAAATCAGGGGATAATAATTTTTCACTCATTTAATATCTTGTAAATTTATTATTAAAGTTTTAGAAACTATGAAATTATGAGGAGATTAAATTTAAAATTTAAAGATAAATTTACATTGTTTTTTAATGATTACAACTAGTAAATATGGTATTTTTCTTTTGAAATATCCATTCTTTTCCAACCCATGAATTTTTCTTATCCTCTTTAGAAGAGTTTTTGGTATTGAGAATCTTTGCAATGGGGGTCTATGTTCTTTGACCGCTTTCTTCCTCATTTTAAAATTATTAGAATATGGTTAGGGGGTTTTTACCTAGAAATTATGTATGGACCTTCACATTATATTTTCAGTTCCTCTTATTCAAAAATGGTGGTTTTCATGTGAGTATTTTGAGGTAGGTGTCATAAATCCAAAGACTTAATCATTACAAAATCCCAATTTTATATAAATAATATTTCATTATTTCACATTGATGATCATGTTAGGTGTATAGTTTTAAATAATTATGTCCTAAGTTGTATATAAAAGAAGCATAAAATAAAATATGGAAACATCCTATCAATATCAATTATTCAAATAAAATAAATCTTTTAAAATAAATCATTAATTATTTTCATATAAAATCGACACCACTTTAAACATGACTTCTTACTTTACCTTACCCATCCATAAATTATGTCAATTTTTTTAAAATTTTTTTATGAGAACAAATTCTCATCAAGGGATATAAAGAAATAAACAAAATTATAAGTTTAATAAAAACATAAAAAACCATACAAAATTTACCTTTATCTTAAATTCTCATTAATAATATGAAAAAATAGTTCAAATTAAAAAAAAACAAATTTAACATAAAAATAATAATTGAATCCCATAGAAAAATATTATATTCTATTTTAGTGAATTAGAGAATCATATGCCTTAAAGCCTTTTATATCCATATTAATTAGAATAACCATAAGACTAATTTCCAACATTATCATTACCCAATTCATTGGAAATCTATAATGGGGATCTCCCATTATATAATCTATATTTGTCTCACATATGAGCTATAATGAGGCTCATCCCTTTGTATAAGCTATATCAGGCTCACCATTTTCTCATTAGCTATATTGGGGATCAACCGTGCATATAAGCTATATTAGGCTGACCTATGATCTATATTGGACATCAATCCTTTGTATAAGATATATAAGGCTCACCCATGATCTATAATGGGATTAAACCTTTAATATAATCTTTATCAATCTATCCAACTTCATATAATTCACAGTTACTGAGAGTAAAATACTCTCATCATAAACCCCTTTGAAAAACTATTTTTAAAGCCATAGGAAAAACAAATTTGAATTAAAATACCCTTTTATCTTAGGAAACCATTATAAATACCAAAATACTGAAAAGATAAAAATTGGTTTCCATTTTAGTAAACATGAAATATACTAAAGTAATCAAATAATAAAATAATGGCCACAGTGGTTGAAAATTCATTTTTATCATGTATGTTAAAAATACAATATTCCTTTTGAAGTTTGTAAAAAAATTATTTATAAAACACATAATAATATTACATTATGAAAACATTTGAAATAAATAAAAAATAAAAAAAATCCTTTATAATATTTTTTATAAATAAACATATAAAATAATATCAAATATATTTACATGGAGGAAAATATTTTAAAATTAAACCATTCAACATTAAAAAAGTGATTTTTTA
The DNA here is from genome assembly GCA_963277665.1 of Viscum album. Classification (NCBI taxonomy): domain Eukaryota; kingdom Viridiplantae; phylum Streptophyta; class Magnoliopsida; order Santalales; family Viscaceae; genus Viscum; species Viscum album. The sequence continues at coordinate 713,749,555 of OY728133.1, read as the reverse complement.
ATCAAAGTGTCCCATATCACATTTAATCATTTGAATCATCATCCACATGAAGGATTAAAATGTGAAAACACATTAAATAACATGGGAATAAATAAATTCATGATATTATATGTCATATTGGCTGTATATAAACCCTATAAAAGAATAAATATGCACAACATTAAGATATAACTCAATGAAAGGCGATTGAGAAGAAGTACATTACCTTGACTCTAACTTGTAAAGTGTACTATTGTCTTTCTGAATAATAAAATTATGTAAATTATTTAACTTTTTCATAACCCTTTTCAAGATTATAATTACTGTTATTTCACTTATTACAATGTTGTATACAAGTACTTAAACAATTAAGTTTATATCGGGTGTTTGAACTATATTCAGATTGTGTATCAAAAACGAATTTGGTAGGTCGACTAATGGAACCTTTTTATCATATTTACCCATCTATTATACTTTAAAAACCAACACTAAATAATTTTTATGAAAAATTAACCAATATTTAAGTCATGGAGATGATAGGTCATACATACGCATTAGTAGAGTTCTCATTTCCCAATGATCATTATGGAAAGAAGATAAGTAAATTTTATATTTATATAATTAAAATTATATCATAAATATTATATTATTTAATAATATATATATATAAGTAATCACATCAAATCAAGGATGCAATATTCCACATACCCACAAACGACGTTATCACTTTTTCATTGAGTGAATATGTAATAATGAAAAATGATATATTATATTTTCTTAATGTAAATTATTTCATGAATTTAGTATAGATGAAATTTATTCCACATATTTTTATTAAGACCATCCATAATAAATTCCATGTAATGTGTAAACATATCACATCACCTTGGGGAGGCTATAGCCCATATGTCCACAAATGATATTAACATATTCCCACAAAATGGAATGATAGAAGGTATGTGTTATATAAAAATTTCAGAATTATTAATACATTATAAATATCATATATATCATTCAAAAATATTATTTTTATGATATTTATAATCAATAATAAGTCGTAAATTAAAAAATGAATGATATAGTTTCATGTGTTGGTAGTCCGTCATACACACGAATGGTTACTTCATTACTCATTTAATGGAATTGTGTGTATTTTTAGGTAAAAAACTAAAAAAATATTAGTATATTTATTATACTTAGGTTACTATATAACCATGTAATAATAATAATTTAATGGTTATATAAATAAATAATAAAAAAGTGACCATTAAATAATGTTACCTTTTCATTGGGTGACTAATTTTGTTTTTCACCAAAGGACTTCCTAGGATAAAGTTTTCCCAAAGTGAGGTTTTTAGAATTAGATGAGTTATTTTTTCAAACTATTTAAGAATGTTTTTAAGATAAAAATTCTTAAGAGTTGTGATGTAGTGGGGATAGTGGGTGCCTTTTTTAGTTGATGGGAAATGAAATTATTTTGAATATAAAAATATATAAACTATTTGGAGGTATCCCTTATATAATGTGACTTAAATAATGAAACAAATTATAGAAATTTAAGAATATGGTTTAAATATGTTCATTAAATGGGGTTTTTTACATGTATATAGGTCATTTGGTCCAATAAAATTAAAGATTCACCACCAAGTAAACTCATTTAAACATTAATCGATGTAACTAATTTTAATTTCATTCTCTGATATTTTTGGTAAAAATATAAGTTTACCTTAATATAAATTATTAATTATATTGATGAAAAAAATAAAATCCATTTTTATAAATTAAAACAATAAAAGTGGAAGAATATAATTTAAAATAATCCCTCGAATGGAACAAGAAATCCCGTTTTTAACGTAAAAAAGTTCAAAATATTAAAATGTTTTTATATACAATTTCAATGTGAAATCGACTAAAGTGAACTATATTAAATTAAATTATATAAAATTTATATAATTATATGCTAAAAAAAATTAATAATATTATTGATCACAGTAAATTATTCAGAATACAAATTAGTTTTTAGTAAAATGCCAGTATTTTTCACTAGTAATCAAAACAAAACACTTTTCATAAAAATACAAAAAATTAACCCAAAGAATATATTTATATTAAATTTTAAAAAAATAGTTTATTTTTTCAAATATAATTTACAATTTGTTCAATTTTTTTTAAAACAAGTGCACCATTAAAATGTGGGAAAAAGTCTTTTAAAAACTATAACGTTTTATGCGTAATATTGGATTTATTCTTATATTAAACATGTAAATATTATTATATGTATTTAATTTTTTTTATTAAATATATAACATATATATTTCATTAATATATTTCACTAATAGTAATTAATTTATATTATTAAGATAAAATTCCATTATTGGCATAATTGTTTTTATAAAAACACATCCCTTGTATTTAATTGGATGTTATTTTCATTTCTTATTAATTGGTAACAAATCAATTCATTTTATAAAAATGTGTAAAATATAATTTAATAATTATTTTTATCTCATTCATTCTCCCCATTTGAATAGCTACCTGATAACTATCATAATAATTTTAATAGTATAGAGTTTTATAATAAGACTCCGGCTTGTGTGTAACATAAGTCATCAAAGGAACACAATATTGAGTTAAACTAAAGATAAACATGTTGTTTCCTGGGATTAAAGATAAACTATGTATTTTCTGTAATGAAATCTATCAAATAATTTAAATGTAAATAAAATAATATATTTTATAAAATATCCGAATGTTACATCCTACTGCCATAAAACAAAGTTCACCACCAAAATTCATCTTTGTTATTAGCTGAATTTTTTTAGAATTACTTTATTGAATTCCACATAGTATTAATGATTCATAAAACATACTGTTAAAAATGGAATGTTAGAAACATAAAGTTCATTGAAAATTCAGAATAACAAGAATTCCACAATGGGAGAACATTTTTAGAAAATTAAAAGATGGGTTTAGTATATAATAGTATTTCCCATGGACTAATAGAGTGTGATAGAGAACATGATCAATATGAATTAAATGATGGAAACAAATCCAAATAGGTTTGTAAAATGTTACCAATATCATTAGAAAATATAGTGATAAGATAACATTTTATTTCAATATAATTTTCCAATACTTGAAGGATTACTTCACCAGAGATAGTAAGATCATAAGGAAATATACTTGATGAGTGGAGATTAATCATTTAATCAATTTACACCATAGAATCATCTCATTATCCAAAAAATGATTTTGCAAGATGACTTTTCATTCTTCAAGAACTAGAATAAATGTAACAGATTAATTAATCATTAAAATAATGAAATGATATTCATCATATATTTATATATTAATCAATACCAAAATGTTTATCACATATTAAGATAATTGAAAGATTCATGGGATAAGATAATATATTAATCTCTAAAGTTCAATAGTAATACATAGAGTTATAACTAAATCATTCCATATATATATGACCCCAATGGTTGCTAATACCATTAAAAATAATCCCTCATAGGTAGTATTCTTTATCTTAAGAAAATATTTAAACATATAACTAGTACTTCTATAGAAACTCAATAAATTTCTCCCAAGTATTTTTCGTTATTTGAAAATTTAAAAGAGGGGTTCTTTTGAAATTGATCTTATGATAAAACATTAATAATTTCAGATCCCCTAGTGTTATAACTGCTTCAAAATATGTCCCAACATAATAATTATAAGTATAAAATGATTTCTTAATACGTTTTTGTTCTGATTGTGATTATTTCATCTCTGTGTAAGTTTATTTGGACACACATTAGCATAAATCTCCAACATATTGTAGCTAAAGCATCTATGTATTGTCTATCTATCTATTAACTAATATTTGGATTATTCTAGGCTCTTTTATTAGTCACAGACCTTGTGAAAAAACTCACCACAATAGTAACACTTTATATATCTAGAAATATATTCCCGAAAATGGATCTTCCACACTTGGAGCATATATTATGATTACCTCCATAATTCTTAGCTTGTTTTTTCAATGTATTGAATAAACTCAGGCACATACCAAAATTTTTTTTTGTTGTTTTATTCATATGTAGCCATTGAATTTTCAATTTTTTTCATAAATTCCAATATTTATTTCTCTATTATTAGTTAATATACCTTAGGTAAATATTTCTTAAGGAATATATCCTTGAATGTTTCCCATTCCATGGAATAAATATAACATTTCTCTCTATTATTCTTGAAAAAATACACCATTAATTAGAATCAACTTCAAAATTATTAATGGAAAGAGTAACCTTTTGATTATTCCAATATGACATGACTTGAAATATCATCTATATGGAATTGATCCCTAATTATGATACCACTTGGTTAGTTTATAAATTTAATGATGGGGGATTATGGCTCATGAATTATTCCATTATAGACATGTTCCTTCATGGTAGTTTGAGTTCCTCTCTAGCAAGGATTCCCTCACAATTTATAGCTTCTGTAAACTAATCCATCATAAAAAAACATTCCTATTATAATTGAAACCATCTTGAGATTCTGTTTTGGAAGGATATTTCCCTCTTGATGCCCTCCCCCTACAACTTCTTTGTTTCCTATGTGAAAAAAGGTATAAAAACATACTTTAAGTGAAGAAACAAAGAAATCTTAAAATTCTATGTCATTTCAACAAATACATAATGTAAAATAATCTAATGGAATGTTATTATAACTGTACTAACATATAAAATTTTCTAAACCGAACTTTGATACCAACTATAAATACCCAGCCTTAATCATTACATAATCATTAATTTTAAAAAAAATATTTTACATCCATTTATATTGATGATATTTTTAGGTTTATATTTTTAGAGAATTAATCCATAACATGTTCATAGAAAGAAATAAACTAGAAAGTGGAAAATTATGATTAGTATCCACTTTTCCCGTAATATATAACTTTTATAATAAATCAGTATTTTTAGGAAAAATATCTGTGAATTTCAACATGACTTATTCTATTCCATTACCCATCCTTATTCCTTGGGAATTATTTTTTAAAAATCATGAGATGAGAAAAAAATATCAGCTAGGGATATTAAATTAGAGGTTAATGTCATATCAGTAAAAAAATATAAAATCATATAATTATTTTTATTATATTAAATGTTTATTAAAAATATGAAATAAATCATTTTTACATGGAAAACTTAAATTTTGTGTAAAGACCTCAACCCCTGTATCCCGGATACAGTGCCTTACTTTATTACATTGGTACTAAGAGTAAGGATTTGCATCGTGAAGTAATGAATTGTTTAGTAGCTTTGGAAAATGAAATACATACATAATTGGTACATTAAAATGTGAAAGAAAAATAAAATAACTATATATGATACATCTATAAACTCTTAGATTATCTATTCAGGTCATTCATAACATACATCTTCGCATCCTGGGGAAAAAATAAAACATAAGATATGGGTGAGCTTAGACACTCTATAAGGGTAAATAATACAGTGGAAGATATCATAAAAAACAATAAGGAAATTTGAATAACTAAAAAACATGCCAATACAATATAATCTTGACCATAATATGGTAGTAATAATAGAAAAATAAATGATTCTATATAAATAATCACATGAAACTTAACCATATATATTTTACTAGTCGAATAATTACATGACTTATCAATTAATATTATCACAATTAGGTAATGAATAATTAAAAACATAATAAACATAAAATTCATTCCTCAGAAAATAATTCTACATAAATTTGTAAGGCCTCTACCTAAACCAGTTCTAGTTTTCCTCATAATATATATTAATCCATCGAGGGGATATAACATACCCCTCCCATCACATACTATGATTAATAAATTATTCATATTTATAATAAAAAAATATTTAAATCAAAGTTTCCCATAAGACATTGAAATATTTGAATCATATCATAGATGAACATACTTTAATAAAATCTTTGATAAATTCTTGAGGGAAATTCATTTTTTACATTGTAAAGAAGAGTTCTCTTGGAAAATCATTTATATTTGTTATAAAATTAGATTTAAAAAATGTATGTACCCAAAAATAAAATATATGGACAATGAAATTATTTTTGATCAATAAATGAGATCCACATGAAGTAGAAACATGTAAAAAGAGTTTTTAATAATCTTTAGAAATGATCCTCTTTAGAGAGGTTTAAGGGAAAATATTAACGATACTTAAAATGAACAAAAGATTAATTATTTAAAAAACCAGAAATTAAATCTGAGAGTTTCTAACGATAAAAGTGTTAATTTTGAAAACTATTTGTGGCATAAAATAGACTATAGAGTATACTTGATATTGAGTATGATATTGGAAAGTTCCCCTAAATCGGGATTCCTTTTAAGGATAATCAAATGGGAACATTATAAAACATGTATTCTCCCATAAAAGAAAGCTAAAATGATTTAGATATATGAATATTTAAAAATTAAAAATAATTTATATTTTATATATAAAATTAATGTGGAATTAATTTGGCGTAAAGGGATATGTAGCGTAACACAAATGAAAAACAGACATTCGAGAAGAATCCCTTTCCCCTTTGTAATCAATCAAATCGTATTTCCAATAAAAATAATTACAATAAAAATAAAAATTCAATACCATTAATGTGAATAGAGTTTTGAAATTATACATCAAATTTTAGTATACATACACCAAACATAAGATATAATGGTGAATAAGTCATATCTCATAGAAATAAACAGGGTATGAGAAATCCCTTACCTTAAGTTCAAAAGCGTTCTGAACTTGTACATAATATCCTAAATAGTAAAATTAGATTAATTAATAATTTAATTTAGAACATATTAAACATTTAATTAATTTATTAAAACTTTATTAAGTTCATTTATTTTATTTTTGATGAGTTATAAGATTCAATTTCCTCGTTCGGAAGTGTTGGTTTCCATGGTTTTCATGATTGGTTCACTTGTATACATGTATGAAAGATCATTTAAAATAGGAATAGATATAAAAAATTTCTGTTATATCTAATTTTTGAACATCAAAAATAATTAATTGTTATATAATTCGTTGGGTTATTTGGGGTGAGTATGAACCATTATAAAAGATGTTAGTGTTAATCATTTAGATTTTTTCGCACTTTTTTAATTATCTCAAACCAATTTTGTTTCATTAATTAATATCGTGTAGATATTATGTTTTAAAAAAATTAAATAGGATTTAAAACCTATATTATAAACTTTTTTAACAATAAAAATGTTTTTATGAACCACATTGAAGAAGTATTAAAAAAAACTCATTATTTGTGAAGGTGGTAAATCAGCACCCCACAGATGATGTTTTTATATATAGAAAAAAATAAAGAGGAGAAGAGAATTGATGATGGATTATTATTTCTAAAAGATGATGTTATACTACATACAATAAAATATATTTATAATTTCACTTTGGGAGAGGTGTGTGAGGATAATATATGAAAATTAAAGAACAAGAAAAGAAATTAAATGAAAATGGAAGAGGGTTTTACTTCTTGAACTTCTTCTTCATGAGAACATCCTTATGGAAAAGGGATTGGTCATTTAATGAGACCAAAGACACTTTGACATATGGGATCTATTTTTCAGAGGATTTTATTGAAATTGGACATTCTTAATGGCTTTGGTGGTGTGAGGAGAAGGGGTGGTGAGTGGAGGTATCTATAGTAGAGGGGAATAATTTTTTTAATATTTTAATATTTTGATTATTATTTTGGCTCATGAATATGAATATTTTTAGAATTATCACTAAATATTTTAAAATAATTAATATTTATTCAATATTATGGTATTACATCATCTATACATCATCTATGTCACAATAATTCAGGTATTTATTAAATACCATAAATCAACGTATTTTACTTTTCACAAAAAAATCATCTTTTTTAGAATAACACAAAAAATTAACATAAATATATTTCAATGTTTAGAATTTTAAAATGAACTCCATTTTATGAAAATAATTTTCTAATTATGATAAATTTAATTTTTAAATAATATCATCATTTACTTGAAGAATATAGATTTCAAAATTAAAACTGATTTTTTGACAGTTTTAAAAATTTATTAAGGTGTCATAAAATTATATTATAACCATAAGAAATAAAATATTAACTTATGAAAATATTTCCTGAAAATAATTTTTCTTTAAAATAATTAATTTAATTATAAAATAGTGAATGAACATTTTTGTTTCACAGAAATATCAATATACAATTTATCATTTTCAAAACATTCATTTACTTATTCAATGATATAAATATATTATATTTTCATTCATAAGATACCTAAATTTTATTTATAATTTCATAGAAGAGTTTACTATTTAATCATAATATTAATTATAAAAAATACATTTTTATAAAAATCATGACTTTTCTCTATTCACTGGAAAATAAATACTTTCAAAAAAATACAAAAAATTCTCCCTCCGCAAATTTTGACATTATGATTTTTAAAATGTATTTTATTTTGATTAATATAATTTATAATAGTTTCAAAATTTATATTTAAAATAGATTCACCATTTAAAGGTGTCAAATATTATTTTATAAAAATATATCCTTTCAATGAGTGAAATTGGATTCATTATTATCTTATGCCAATTGAAACATTTAGATTTGTTTTAAAACATTTTATTAAATATATAAAAGAAAAATTTCATAATTTTGATAATATTATTCATTCCCATAAATTTAACAGCTAGGTTATAATAGTCATTTTAAAATAATTACATTTAATTGTAAAAGAATTTTTAATGAAGAATGGTGTTGTATGAAACCTATTCTATCGAAGAAATTAAATTTTAAAAAAGGTCAATCCATAAAATCATGGGGTTTTAAATTCTCCTATCCTTAAATAAATTTCACCCTCTCGATTTGAAACGGAACCATGAAAATTAAAGGTTGATACTTGAAAATTTCCTTCATGGGAAATGCACATCAGAAATAGGGATAATAAAATATCATCTCAATAAGAGGAAAAGGGAACATGTGATGGTCTCCAAAAAACTATTATTTTATGTTGGATATCACTAGTGTAAAAAGGTAACATAGAAATAGAAATAAATCTAACCACCACTTTCATATAAATAGTGATAGAGAACACGATCATTAGAAAGTTTACCATCAGAACATAGTAAATCATGTGATTAGTTAAAAGATCATTGATTTCTTAGAAGGAAAATTAAACAAATAATTTTTTTCTTCTAAAATTATTTTCCAATAGGTGATTTATTCTTTTAATATGAATATATGCACATGAGAAAATATATTTACCTTATTACATTCCATTTCATAAGCATAATATCATCCTTTGGTTCTGATTCGATCTATTTTCCCATCATCCATTACACCTAGAAATGAATGATAAAGATGATCCTTTCACAACTGAAGGACATTTAATGAATTCTATGGTCCCTAAGTCTTTCATTTTAAATTTAAATTATTAATTAAACAAATAATTTTATCACATGTTTTCACTGAAAATTATTTTTTAAAGATTAATTGGATCCATTCCACAAGTAGTTAATCTTAAGACTCATCTAAAACATATAATTCCACATTTAGTGACCAAAATAATTTTTAATGAAGGTCACTATATTTCTTAAATCAACTTTAGACATGATTCACCAAGTAATGTAGCTCTTAATATCACATAACATATATATAATTACCTTGATCACCTTAAAACATTAATGAAATCATGTTTGCTTTCAAATATGTAATGAAGATGTTCTACACTACAATCCTTATATATCTCATGATTCTTTTTACCAGATAATTATTGATATAATACTAAAATTACATAAATCATTATTCCAAACACAAGTATATTAGTCATTATTCTTCATCTATGGTAGTAGCCTAATATTGGCCGTGATACATTATCCCATTTTTGTGTATACTCATTTGGAACAAGAGACATTGATTTGTGTAGTGTCCCATCTCATTGCTGTTGAACAAATAAACATTGGAAAATTATTTCATTTCCATACAATCATTAGAATGGTGAATTTTTTCTTTACACATGAAGCAAATTACATTTCCTCTTATGAATATACCAAGGTGTTTCCTTCCACAATTATTACATGTGGGAAAATACTCATTTACCATCACACCTTTATCTATCTTTTTTCTCTATTTCCTTTTATTATATTAATTAAATTTGAATCTATAATAATTGGATAATTCATTCCATATATTTTTTAGAACATGATATTATTTTTTCATATGATGAGAATATTTGGGATACTACTTCCCTTCAAAATATTGGATTATACCCATCGAATAATTGATCATACTTACTATTTGGATCACATGTATTGATGTAGTTATCATTCCTTAAAATAGGAACCACTTCTGGACAATGTAATAAACTATATTAGATTATATCATTATGAAACATAATGTATAATCCCAAAACTAGTGAAATACTTAACATAAATTAAATTTTTTTGTATAGTTATTGTCGTAATCATAAATATGGTTTCTTTGTGGACATATTGACTATTAAATCCTTCATAATAATTTATAATGAATATTTGAATTATCCAAATAATATCCTTTAGTATTGTCAAAATAGTTGTGAAATAAGGCTCATTGTCATGTACTAGGTTACACCAAGTCAGGTCTAAAGCTCCTTGTCAGAGTTGTTACCCCTAGTTACATTTGTGATGGAGCCATATCTACTTGTATTATCCAGACATGTATGTATTTATAGGAAAAACCAAATAATATATACCTTACCCAAATTCTAGGATGTTATTATATGTTTATATTCAATGTCTGTGTTATATATTTATTCCATAATCTATGTTTTCTAAATCTAGTTTCAATTTTTTTTAATAATGTTCCTATCATAACAACTGTAAATACCCTGACTGTAGTAGCCTAGATCCGCTGCCTTAGTTTATTACATTGGTACTATGAAAAAGAGTTCGCATCCCAGTGGATTGAATATTTTATTTTCTTTGGAAACCTAGAAACACACATAATTATTACATTACAACATGAAAAAAATCAATAGAGACACTCTATAGGAAACATCCATAAACTGCAAGATTATTATGGAAAGTCATTCATAATATACATCATTGAATCCATGGGAAAAATAAATAATGAGAAAGGGGTGAGATCATATGCTCTATAAGGATAAAAAATACATAATAATCTATCATAAAAAATAATAAAAAAGGTGAATAACTGAAACACATGACAATAAAACATAATCTTAACAATAATATGGGAGGAATAAGATATGAATAAATAGTTGAATTTAAATAATAACATGAAAATTAACCATGGATATTCTACTAGTCAACTGATCACTAGATTTATCCATTACTATTATCAAAATGAGGCAATTTATAATGTAGAACATCATTAATATAATATGAATTCCTTATCCAAGAAGTCTACCTAAATGGTAAGGTGCTGGCCAAAACCCGTTCTAGTTTGCCTCATGAGACCCACAGATACATCGGGGAGAAATAGTGGGCCCCACCAATCACTTACTAAGTAAAATTCAATCCCCATATATATAATAAAAATATATATTTAAATTAAAGTTTACTATAAAACATTATAATATTTTAATCATAATCATATATGAAAATACTCAAATAAAATCATTAATAAATTCTTTTGAGAAATGCCCATTTACTTTAGAAAGAAGTGTCCTTTTGGAAAATCATTTTTATTTTTCACAAGATATGATTGTAAAAATTAATATCCTAGAAAATAAAATATAAGTAAAATGAAAATATTTTTGAGGCATAAATTATGTCCGAATTTAGTGAAAACAAGTAAAAAGAGTTTTTCAAAAACATAAAAAATGAGCCTCTTTAGTGTTGTTTAAAGGAAAATAATAGAGAGTGTCTAATATAGAAAAAAGATTAGTTTTTTTCATAAAACATGAAATTAAATTACATAGCATTCCCTTAAAAAATATTTATTTTAGAAAAAATTTTCTGACTTGAAACATATTATGGTGTGTACTTGAAAATCGGTATGAAATTGGAAAGTTCACTTAAATATTGCATGGCTATCGGGTGGAATTGAAAAGGGATACTTTTAAAACATATATTCTCTAACAAAATAAAGTTAAAATTATATGAATATATTATTTTTGAACATATTCACTTAAATTATAAGATTTATATAAAAACAATTAAGAATTATATTGGGGTAAAGGGAGAGATAGATTAACTCGAATGATAAATAGATGGCCAGAGAGAGTCCCTTACCACTTTCTTATCAATCAAACCATATGTCCCATAAAATTAATGATCATATAATGTAACATTTAATACTATTAATATAAAATATTCATGATATTATACGTCAATGTTCAGTATACATACACTATACATAATAAATATAGGTAAATAATCCATATCTATAATGACCCACACTTTACATACATTGTTAATACTTCAAAATTGAAGCACACTTATTACAACATATGACAAAACCACAAAGGACCGTATAGGTATAGTGTCTTTAGAAACTGGGAAACATAAACAACTGGTTCATAAATCTTCTACAGTGTCTCCCATTTATTTCATCATATCTAGGGTCCCTTTTAGCATATTCTACTTAATATCCATCTTCCTGACCTGGGGAAAAGAAAACATAAAAGGGTGAGCTCAAATGCTCAGCAAGGGCAAATAAAGGAAATAAAAATCATATCATATCTTTTTGAAAATCAAAACCTGCAAAAGAGATCATACTATCTTAACATGGAATAAATCATAGAAGTGAAAATGATATCCCCATAATCATAACATAAAACTTGAAACTTTGTGGCATGCACACATAATCATGGAAAATCATTTCTTGTTAGTCATGACTCATTGCCAAGACTATCTTAGTGGACAAAGTCCCTTTCTGAACCGAGTTCACTCCTCGTTTCAGTCCTGTATCACTGAACCGAAATAACCTTCCGTTCCAGCCATGTCTATCTCATGAGATATAAAGTCTTTACCCAATGCATTGGAGGGAGATATAGGTCCCACCCATCTTATAATGAATCCTTTCTTATGTGTGCCACATAATCATAAAACATACATCATCGCATAACACAAGTAACAAAAATGGGATTCTTGAAACATCATGACATCATAAATCAATTCATATAAGATAAAGGAATTCATAAAAATAATTCCATCACAACATGATCAAATCAATGTAATAATAGGGATAAAAATATAACCCTTTATTATCTTAGATGGAAAATAATTTTGATAAAACACTTGAACTCCATTCTTGAGGAAAATATCCTTTCTTCTTCAAAAACATTTTTCCTTTCATAACATGTCATACAACTTTAAAACAAAAGAAGTTGATTAAAAATAAACTTGAAAACTTGTAAAGGAAGCTTCTTTGAAGTAATGTTTTAAAAATCCATTCATGCCGTATAAGTTAAAAAAAAACATTCTTCGTACTTTTGTCGGAAAAGTCAAAAAGTACCTCGTACGGAAAAACGACAAAAGATTCCTTTCATATTCTTTACTAAAAACTCACCTAAGGGTAAAATTGGATTTAAACTATTGCAAGTGGATGGAAACAATATTACATATTGAGGGAACATGGATGTGGATGATAAAATACACCCCAGTAAATACTTACGAATAAACAATCTCGGATAAAAATGAGATTGTGATATTTCCCTTACCTTAGGTCCGATTTGCTTTGTTCGTGTCCGAAGCTCCTGTATAATGGTTTAAATAATGTTATTGACTTATTCCAGAATCATAAATATTGATATGATATCATATATGGTCATATTATTAGCTTCTTGTTAGTAATATTTCATTGTTACTTGTTACTCGGGTCTTTATAACTTTTTGTTCTTATGCGTGTTTTGTCGAATAAATTCTTATTATTATCTTTAGGTTATAGATAATTCATTTCTAGAATGGTATTAGTGTATTATATACCATATTCATTCATTCAATTCATTTATATAATCATTATGAAATGAAGATCATGTAGAACGAGTCGCATCACATCGTGGAGACGGTATTCCGTACGTACGCACGAGTGATGATATCGTTCCTATGATCGTGGAATTGTATTGGAGTATATATATATTATTTCAGTATCAATATTACTTCATAATAATCATATATAGTTACTCATTACACCATTATACCCATCCTTGTAAAGTGATGGTGGACAATAGATTACACCACGGCGTGGAGACGGTATTCCGTACGTACGCACGCGCGGTGATTTCATTTTTCCGTAGGATGGATAGAAGGTGAATTAGAGTTGTTTCATATTTATAATAACATATCAGTATGTAAGTGATACTGATGTTATTACTTTATCATGAAACAACTAAAGAAGAAGAAGTTGAAGAAGAAAGAAATTGAAAAGATCGGTAATGGATATTACCTCTTCTTTGGAACACCTCTTTGAATCCTCCACTTAGGGAACTAAGATTGGTCTTTGAAGAAGACCATGACCTCTAGGATTATTCTAGGGAAGTGGAGAGGAGAAAATGGCAGGGGTTGGCCGAGCTTGAGTGCTCAATTTGGTGTGAGGAGGAGGGGGAAGAGGTGCCCTTTTATAAGGGAGGAGAGGGGCACCTTAGGAATATCTCAAAATATTATTTTATATTAAAGTCAAAATCGGTTTATAATGGTTCCAAAGGGTCTTATTTAGAAGCTAAAGTGGGTATGGGTCGAAATCCTATCAACCAATAGGATTTAGACAAGTTTAGGGTATTATTTTAACCTTATCAATTAGATTTAACTCTAAGTTAATTAATTTAACTTTTACCGTGTCTTTTTGTTTTCTTTCACTATATGGTTAATACACTTACTATAACATGCAAAACGAACCCCAAATTGTTTATTATTAATATATATACCCTTATCTAAGTCATTTGGCCTATCCTTAGATTTTTAGGAATAAAATAACAATTAGTAATATAATATTTGATTTAAAAACTATTTTGTGTCAATTTTGACACTATTTGATATATGATTTTTGTGAAAGTCATAACAGAATTATATGTTCGAACCAAGTTTATTAAATCAACACTAATATATCATAGTAACCTAGAAAATTAGTTTAATTCACAAAAAGTCTCAAATTACATTTATTTTGGTGTTTATAACATCAATTATGTCAATATTTCATTAACAAGATAATTACTGCATCATCTTTGTGTCATAAATAAATTAAATTATTTGATGTCTAAAAATTACAAATAAAATACCATCATGTAGTAAATCTTTTTAGCTTTCTAATGAATATTTAAAATCGAATTTATCTTATGTATAACCCCATATTAGAAATGCTTTACTTATTAAACCTTGATTTTAACTATTTTAACCCTTCTTTAAATAAATTAATAATAAATGTCCTAATCTAATCCAAGTGGGCCTAAATTGTCATATTATATTAATAAGGTTGTTTTTGGTCGAATTACACTTATCCAATAGAATTAGGACATGTGTTAGGGTAATAGTAATATCATATTTACCCTTAGTTACCCTATTTACTATTAACCGCGGTAAAAAAAAGTAAAAAGTTACTATTCACCAAAAAATTATTTTCATTTCATTGAACCACATTTTAGTCCTTGATATTAACCGTGTCTCTCGGATTTTCGAAATTCCATTCACAGAAGCGGTAAAATTAAGTTTTATGCAAAATTCAGTTTTTTAACCTACCACTTAGTGGTTTCACTATTCATCAAAAATTGAAAGTTTTCAGAAAAATACCAAAATTTCACCCTAGGCTAATTTCGATATTCTGAGTCCAAAAATGAAGTCCATTTTGAAAAATAAAATTTATAAAATTTCAAAAAGTGGTTATTACTATTCATAACGGCTAGTTTTAATAGCATATTGTTGTTTTAGTGAAACTCGGTATTGCGTACGACGAAAGCTATCGAGGAAGGTCGCGATTGCGTGTAAAGAAAGCCAAGCAAGTGTTGTGTAGAAAAAGATTCCTTTGATGATTTATATAACATAAAAGTCTCGGGTGTTACAATATCTCACAGAAATAAAGGAGAGATGAGAAATCCCATAATATAAGTCTGAAAAGAATTATTCAATTGGACTTAATATCCTGGATAATTAAATTAGATTCATTAATAATATAATTCAGAATCTATTTATAATTTATTTGGTTTATTATAATTTATTATGTTTATTTATGTCATTCTTGATGAGTTATAAGATTCAATTTCACCATTCAGAAGTATCTATTTCATTGGTTTCATGATTGGTTCACATGTATACAAGTATGAATGATCAAGTGAAATAGTAATATATATCTAGAATTGAAGATATATTTTATTTATGAACATATATAAGATTAAATTTTTATATAATTCATTTGGTTATTTTGGGTGAGAATGAATCATTAGATAAGACATTAGTGATAAACGTTTAGATTATTTTTTCAGTTTTGGATCATCAAAAAATAGTTTTTTAATAAATTTATATAATATATTTATAGTGGTTTAATAACATTAAATAGTATGTAATACATATATTATAATCTGGTTAACTAAAAAATGGTTCAATGACTAGCATTGAAGGTGGAATTGAAAAATGAAAACTCGTCATCCACGAAGGCGGTAAATCAGCACCACATAGATTATGATTTCATAATTAGAATAAAAGGAAGAGTAAAAGATAATTTGTGATGGATTATTCCATAAACCCAATAAAATTATAGTATATAAAATATAATTTATTTATCAGGTTACTTTGGGATAGTTAGGTGATGAAAAGATAAGAATATGAAAGAACATGAAATGAAATTATCAGAAAATAGAAGATGGTTTTCTCTTAAACATCTTCTCTTTGAGAACCTCCTTAGGGGAATGGGATTCAAATTTTATAAATACCAAAGGTTTCTAGATGTGAGGGAGAGTTTTGGATGATTATTTGGAGGAGATTGTAAAATTATCAAGGCTTTAGAGGTGTGATGAGAAGGGGTGGTGAGAGATTGTATTTATAGTGGAAGAGAGGGGTGTTTTTTTAATATTTTATCCATTTTTTTTTATTTTTTTTGGATCAAGAAAATTAATATTATTTTTCAAATAAAGTAAATAATGTGGGGGTGAATTTAGTTCCCAATAAAAATTTCTATAAAAATAATGTGAATATAAAATACCCTTAATTAAAACAACTTACCACTTAATCAAAATAGTTGATTGATATAAGATCTTTCCTTTTAAAAAGTTTTTCAAAGAGTGATTAAGTCTCAATTAAAATAATTTGGAAATTATAAATTTTATTTTAAATAATGTTAATTTGAAAAAAATATAAACACTAATTAATATTTAGAATCAATGTATTAGGTTTTAATATATTAAAAAATCAATGTTTTGGTAATAAAAACAAAACAAAACAACATAGTAGAATAAACAAGTTGTTCAATCCCAAGTTGATACTTAATACACTATAATTGAAAATAACCTAATTCTAAGAAGATTATAATAATATTAATGTAGAACCACAACCTGGATTAGGTAAACAAAAAACAACAACAAGTCTTTCATGAAACAAAATCCCCATCTACAATATATATGGGCACTAAAATAGTACATTTGAAACAAGGATCTCTTAAAAAAATCACGGGTAAATAGATATAATATAAAAAAGTGAAGAGAAAGTATTCCTTAGTTTGGTTGTATATGAATTTGTGAGTTTGAAAAAAAAGTAACAACACACTTCTTAAAAGATAAAAATAATAAACAAAAAGATAAATAAAAAGAGAATAGTAATGCTCAGCCTATTTTGATCAGAATGATCAAAATCCTCAGATCAACTTGGTGAGGTGTTTGAGATTACTTTTATAATGTTGTAGAAAAAGTAGAGGATCATAGGAATTTTTTAGAAATTTTCTAATTGACCTCTGTGAATGTATTAATAAATATGTATAATGGATATTGTGCTTCTGTGTCGATGATATTTCAAGTAGAAGAATTAGTGATCATGTATAGGTACACAGATTCAATTGCTAATTTTTCTATATATTTGTCATAGATATATCATAATACATATAGATAGATGGTACTTAATATAGATATTGCACTATCAGTTTAAGGAGATCCACAATTTTCACATATATAATTATGCCTTTTATGATTTGGTTAAAAGACTAATCATATAGTCCTTAGATCATTAATAAAAAATAATTGAATTATAATGGTGGAATAAACCTGGAAGTGAATCACCATCCAAAATACCTTAGAATGGAGATAACTCAGGATATCAGTGACTCAATGTATAGTGGTGACTCGAAGTCTAGTCGTAATAGGCCTTGATGGTAGCTCGTTCTCAGTGGTGACTTGACAGGCAGTAATAGGCTAGGAAATGACTCTGCTGGTGGCATCTTATCCTTATTGGTAGCTTATTAGTGATGGTGACTCACCTCAATAATTATCTAATTTACTATAAAAACCATATTATCAAATAAAATGATACCATACAATAGAAAACATATTTTTAATAAAGTATTTTTTTGTGTTTATTAAAATAAGTAAATTCCAAACACTCTCCTCACAAGAAGGTTCAGACAGTCTCACCCTTTTAATGATCACAAAACATGTAATTATATAAGTCATGTACTAAAAAAATCATAGATAATCATATATTTATTTAATTTAAAATGATATGCTTAAATTTTTAAAATATATATGTGTTATATAAAAAACTATCATATCAAAGAAATTTTAAGGCTTTATCTGAGGTAAAACATTTCGTAGATATCCCTAAAATAAAATTTCAAATAAATTTCCATATTTTCACCCCATTTGTGATTAACCTAAAGAGATAAAATAAAATGTACATAAGAAGATGAACAAAAAATGTGAAATTTTATTACAGTGAGTGAAAAAAGGTGCATTACATTATGGAAAAAAATGTAAAGCACAATATCCCCATGAAATACATCATCTAATTATATTATCATAATATTTGTCTGAGTTAGGTATAGATGATCCTATCTCTTTCCCATTTACCTTGTATATTACTTGGGGGATTGAAGCAGTAATAGTGATAGTAGGAGAATATGTTGTGATTGAAGGGATTTTTTTTGAAGGGTGAAGAGGGTCATGGTAAAGAATAGGCTGCAAGTATCTGATGGCGTCAGCTGGTGATAACATCAAAGGTTGATATAGTGAAGGAAGAAGGACATATGATTGTGTAATCCCTACTGGTTAGTATATAACTAGATTTATAGTTGTTGAGAAATTAATAGAAGCCACTATGATGGCCTATCTTGAAATTACAGTCATTATGGTGGTAGATCCTTAAGTTTAATCACGTCTTCATTGAAATAACTTATGATTGGTGGAATTCTCATGTTCTATTCCGGGATTTTGAAGTGATTATTCATCTCATTTTTTGTATAAATCCATGAAAAATAATATCTTATAACATTCTTAATGATGTCCGTATTTTTCTGAAGATCAATATAATAATTATCTTTACCTTCATTATTTTTATTTATTAAGCCCTTAACATCCAAGATGGAAGATATCATCTTTGGGTGTATCATCGACTTCATCAGTCTACTTTTATTTCACATTTCATACATATGGATCATCATAAATCAAAAAATAGAGATTATTTGTCCTTATTTCAGCACAAATACAAAGTAAACATCTTGATATAATGTAGTATTAAAATCTGTATTTCTAGGACACAAAAAATATTGCACACATTTTAATAACTACTTACACTCACCATCGAGTTTGGAATTTGTAGGTCTCCAAAGAGTATGATCTCCTATTAAATATAATATATCTTATTTGTAATTAAAAATACCACATTCATTGGGAATAATGATTTTTGAATCAACTTATACCCTTTTACAAGGTACTCTTTGGAACCTAGCCCATTCATTTTAAGAGAAAGAGATATCTTCTCCAATAGCACAACATCTTATAACTTAAAAATTATCAATGAAGATGAAATATGCATTATGAAAATAATCAAAAAACAACACAGGATAGTAAAAATGGTTATTCATTACAATGAAACCCATCTATTTTTTATTTTCAATAACTTATAGTACTAGATTTTTTTAGAAGGAATCAATTTCCCAAATATTTCCTTTTCTATTTAGATAACCTGATTCTCCATATTCTAGTTAAGTAAAAAAAATAGAATAGCTTTTATATCTTTTTGTTTAACGTATGTGTAACACCCCGGGTAAATAAAAAGTATGACATTTTCACATTTATCCATATTTGTGAATAAAATATTAATATAACTTTAAAGGGGATGCTATGTTCGATGGCATACCCAAAACGCAACAACAAGTTTCTTTGGAATCTTACGTTGCACTCTAATAATAAAATAATATTATTTTAAATGGTAGTTAATGCCTAGCTGTTGTGATGGAGAGAATGAATAGAACTCACTACAAAATGATTATATATGTTTGTCAAATATTTTTACTTTTTACAATAAATGTTAGAGGATTAAAAAATGCGAATGAATCGAATTTTAAGCGTAAACATTCTAATATTCTTTAAAAGGTCGATTAACCGCCTTTTGATGGTGAACCTCTTTTAAATCAACTTTTTGATAATTTTATGTGTTATATTTGACAAAATAAAATTCTTATTTAGAATCAAGACATCAAAATTTACTTTGTGTAAATTTTTGGTATTTTTCCGATAAAGTACATTTTTTAATGAATAGTGAAAAATGTTGTATTTTAATTCAAAACCTCTTTTTAATCTAATTTATTTATATGATTAGATTATCTTTTAAATTGGTTTTAAAGTGAAATTAGAATATATTTTTACCATTAAATTCAATGGTGGTCATTGGAATTAATTTCACTTTGAAATTGGACTTAAACTGGTGTCAATCATTTAATAGATATTGTTTCTTAAAAACACACTGTTTATTTTGATAGCGGGAATTAATTATTAAATTAATTAATGAAACTTATATGTTTTTAATTTTGTAAAATAGACATCATTTTTGAATTCGGAATATCAAATATAGCCTAGGGTGAATTTTTGGTAATTTTCTGAAAAACTTCAATTTTTGATGAATAGTGAAACCACTAAGTGGTACTTATAAAAACTGATTTTCCGTTTAAATGAAAATTTTCCACCTTTGTGTTTTGAATTTTAAAAATCCTACATACATGGTTGTAATTAAGAAGTAAAATGTGGTTCAATGGGATTAAAATAATTTTTTGGTGAATAGTAATTTATTAAGTTTTTAATCGCGATTAGAGGTAATTAGTGTAATTTAAGGAAAAAAATGATATTATAATAAAATCAAAATACCTAGAAACATGTCCTACCCTTATTGGATGTGTTATGACCGACCAAGACAAGCCATGGGTCAACTTGGGGACCCCATGGAGCCACTTTGGTTGGAAAATGACATTAATATCTTTTTATTTAATGTTAAAATTAAAATGACACAAACATGAGTTGTTTTACTAAAACAATTTTTAAATGTGGTTATAAATGTCAGATATTTGACTATAAATAGTCATTGGAAAGATAAAAAGATTTCCTACATCATAGTATTTTTTTTATAATTTTTAGACATTAAATAAATTAAATTATTTATGACATTATGATGATGCTGCGATGACCTCATTATTTAACGATTTAAATAAAATGGAAAGATAATGTAAAATCTAAGACCTACACATGTCCAAAACCTATTTTATGGGTGGATTTAGAACCCGTATCACCTTATCATCGAAAAACATCAATTTGGGACCATTAAAATCCGAAACTCATTCTAAAATAAAGTAACATTTCTTTACTTTCCAAGAGTGCCCCTCCCCTCCTCTTATAAAAGGACCCCACCTCTACCTACTTACCCACACTTCAAAATCCTTTGGCTCGGCCAAACCCTGCCAATGTTGTCTCTCCACATCCCTCTATTACTCCTTGAAGCCTAACTTTGGGCACAAGTCTTCCCAAGGAAGCCTTTGAGCTCAAACTAAAGGGAGTTACCCGATTTTAAGGTAATGTCTTCTCTTGAGTCCTTTTGTTTTATTTTGCTTCTACAACCCCCTAAACTCTTTTTATTATTTTATTTTTTAACAACACCAGTATCTTAATTATACTAGGATGTTATTATGTGAAGGATTAGAGCTACACTTACACACACCTTCGTCTAATGGTTAAAGAACATATTGTTTCTCTGGTTGGCGATTTTCTGCCTCACAAAACGATGATTGTTCAATATTCTTTTAACACCTCTAAAGGTGGCCATTATTAAGTCACTATATTTTATATATTATATATAATATGTTTATGTTTTCTTTAAGTTTCTGTATTTTTCATTTATGGCATACCTTTATGGCTTCCATTATGGGTATACGTGATATCTTCATTTTAGGAAGTACGGACTACCGCCCCCTCAAAGTGATTTGATTCGTTAATACAATATGTGGTATGTATAAAGGATATATTTAATGATATTATATATGATACCATACTGGAATTAAAATAATATTATGTATATTTATGTTTTAATTCCATTAAATATGAAATAGAAATGGAAGTAGCATTCACGCATACGTACGACTTACCGTCTCCATGAACGGTGCATTTCATTTCTTAACTCTAAATGTTATGTAATATTATAAATGCATGAATATAATGGATATATATGATATATATGATATCTACATCATTAATATAATTCTGTATATAATGGATATTTTACCACATGAACAACTTGTAATTATAAAGAGTTTATTTTTTTGACTCAAGTACCAATGATCGTTAAAATGACCATTATTAACTTAAATAATAACATATTATTCATGGCATGGTAATAAGTGATATAAAAGGAATAATGAACTTGAAAAAGGTTATTAAGGAAGTAGAAATTAACTCAAGTTTATTATTCAGGAGATTAAAGAACGATCGAGTCAAGTCAGACCCGATGTAAGGGATCCTACTCCTCTCTTTCTTTTTAAGTACACTCTTTTATGTCATTCCTTTTAAGCTCATCTTTATTATGATTGGAATGTTATTTTATATTAATCCTACTTTAATTCTTATGTTCATATGATTAGAGACCCTATTTTCTCTCATCAATCCATTTTGGAAGTTTTGAGTGGCGCCGTTAGGCTGCCAAATTTTCGTAAGAGATCTAACCTCTCTCTTTCTTTTTTAAGTACTCTCCTTTATGTTAATTCTTTTAAGATCCTATTTGTTATGATGGGGGATGTTATTTTATATTCATTTTTCTGTAAATTTTATTGTAATATGATGAGAGACCATGTTTGATCTCATCAATCCATTTTTGGAAGTTTTTAGTGGCACCGTTAGGCTGCCGAGTTTTCGTAAGGGATTTTTCATCTCACTTTTATTCCCATGGGATTTATGCTACATATGCCACAATTTCATTTGAGTGGTGTATGTACTGACCATTATTTTAATAATTATGTAATATACTTTCATTTATGATTATTTACATCAATGTTGTATTGTCTTTCTTTCACGGGGTGTATGTTTCGAAAGTTACCCATGTCGGTAAGGGAACCTTTCACCATCATCTTTTTAAAAGACTTATTTTTTTATGTATTTTAATTTATATACTATTATGTTGGGATATGTTCTTCTATATCCTTATTGATGTAAATTTTGTGCCCAAGTTATGAGATACCCTTTTTATCTCTCATCAACTCTTTTTCCGAATTTTGAAGTGACGCTGTTAGGCTGTCGAATTTTTGCAAGGGAACTTCTTAACCCAATTTTGATTCTTTGGGATAAACTAGTACTCCTTGAATATGTCATTCTATAAATATGTGTGAATGTCCTATGATTGTTTTACACTTAATATCCACTTATATTTTGTGTATTCGTTTGTCACACATAATTATGTAATTGATTTATCCTTAATCCAAGGATACCGTCTTTGTATGGGACTTCATCTCAATCTCCATTCAGTGAGGAATATTTTTGTTTTATACACATCCTTCTTTTATACGGTGTATAAACCCCTTTTACTTTTATGTTTATCCAAGAGTAATCTTCTTTATATGAAGCGTTTTAATAAATGACAAAAGGGAATGTTTTTGTCGTACATATGCGGTGACAATGACTTCTCCGCTGCCATGACCATTATTTGAGTTTCGGCTTCCTCTACAAGCCATACCTTTTTTTTAAAGAAAAATAAATACCATGTTTTACTTTTCTCTTATTTTGGTATTGAAAATGGTTTTAATAATGTTTTTATATCAATGTGTTGTATTGATATCTTGTGATTGAAAATTGGAAATGTTATGTTTCCTTTATGCATGTTTTATGTGATACGATTATGTTATGGTTCTTGGGAATTATTATAAAGACGGGTGGTTACATAAAAAAATAAGGACGGGTGAGCCCGATATAGCTCTCCAATGCATTGGGTAACGTGAAGGAGTGAAACCTTAAGGTTTCTCCGGAGAGATTTAGGGAATATACTACGGTGGGTATTCCAAACGTAACCAAGAGGGTTACTCCCTACGTAAGAATGTTATGAATGCCTCAAGTTACCTTTTATGTATTATGATTTCTATGATTTATTCAGGATTTGATATGCCTATGTTTTATGGGTAAAGTATGATTTCATTCTTATGTATATATGAACTCATGTTTCCTTTCCACATTTTTGTAACCCTTACTGAGCTTTTTATGCTCATCCCAAGTTTTTTTTGAAATGTTTTTCACAGGTCAAGGGAAAGGTACATGATATGATGATAAGTGTCAAGGAAGTGTCAAGAAAGAATCCATGCTTTATTTTTAAATATGTTTCCGTTGATGGGAAAAAATGAATACTATCTTTTATGTAACCACTTTGTTTAAATGTGGAATGTAATGCATGTTTTATGATCTAATTATCTAAAACTTTAAACCTGAAAAGATCCTCAATGTGTAATTTTGAAATAACTCAAGATTAAGTAAGGTTTAAGGCTGGGGCCTTATAGTTGGTATCAGAGGTCGGTTTAGATAACTTTAGAGGTTAGGGTATTCTCTAAGTATAAGTGACATTACCATAATGGTTAGGATTTCATAAATAATCCTAGTTTTAGATAAAGTGAACGAGTAAGTATATCTTAGTGTTTATCTTCCTCATTAGTACATGATGTTTTTTTTTGATATACTCAGACTGAAATTTCTATTTTTAGTGAATGGATAGATCAAGCAAGAACCAAAGTGACAATAGGTTTAAAGGAAACAGTGGTGGTTCTCTGATTAAGAGACTGGATGAAATAGGGGATTTAATGAGGAAACTCATGGTTGTTCTAAACCAACTATCAAGGAGTCATGATAAACCACTTGTACCTTGGTATGTTCTATAATGCATCATGTATGAGATGACCAATCGATGTGGAAGTTCAGGTAATAATTATAAAGGTAACCATTAGGGTTTATATGATCCTTACTTTTGAGGTAATTATGGGTTATTATAGATTATGATGGAAAATGAAAGGCATGAGATAAAATTGAGGTTAAAATATGTTATGATTATTTGTGAATATTTTATCTCTTTTTGTGGAATGTTTTAAGAATTATATAGTTTTGGAAAATGGATAACACACAGACCGTGTGACAACCCGTCGCGTCAGACAAGCTGTGGGAATCGAACCCACAACCAAAGTGCAATTGGTATTTATCACCTACCACTGGACTTCGTGAAGTCCCTGGTTAGTATGAATTATTCTTTTTAGTTATGTGACTTTATGAATTAAGAGTAAGTTGATTTTGGGTTATTTATGAGAATGATTAACCTATCATGGAGGATATGTTATTAGGTTAATTACTTTTCAATACGAGACTTTAGGAGCAACTGATGTTGTTTGGAGATAAATGTTACAATTTAACTTGGAAGACTATGTGACTAAATCCTTCAAATATTTGGGTTTCAATCTTAGTTTGGTTTAATTTGAAGAATTTTAAGGACAAATTTTTTATCGAATGGTCCTCGTTGAACTTTGGGTTTTGTTGGAAAAGTTTTGGAGATTAAGAATAGATTATCTTTTTATAAAGGGTTATCCTTTTCTGGATTATCTGATCTTGTACTAACCTTTTTGGTTTTGGTTTTTGTTAGATTCTAAAGACATGGGAAGTATATAGTTCTCTTTCTTGGATTAGGTGATTCTCTAGAAATTGATTATAGTACTCTTAATGCGAACAAGTCTTCCTAAATACTCGTCTTTTGGAGAAAATATGTGTTTGATTAAGGAATCTAGTAAAAGTTTAAAGTCTACAAGACAAGTAAGTATGTTTCTTTATGATTTATTTAAGCTCAAAAATAAATTCCTCAATGAAGAGTAACTTAAAACAAAAATGTTGTCTGTTAACTTTTCCTACTGGGGAATCGAATACTATTTAACCCATCACAAGTTTGTGATTTTCTTATGGTTAACTTTCTCATAGACATGTTTACTATCACTCTCCATCAGAACATGACCCTCTGTTTTCTCCTCCATGTCCATATTTTCATACTTGGAATCCAAGTATGGGTTAACACAGGTAACCTTTGTACTTATCTTTATTTATTTTAAAGTGATTGTTTTACTGACTCTTGTTCTGATGTGGGATTTTCAATGAAGTTTCCAAGCCCAATTTTAAATTTGTTAGGACGCAATTACCAAAAGGGGGGAAGGATGTAACACCCCAGGTAAATAAAGAGTATGACATTTTCACATTTATCCATATTTGTGAATAAAATATTAATATAACTTTAAAGGGGATTCTATGCTCGATGGCGTACCCAACACACAACAACAAGTTTCTTGGGAATCTTACGTTGCACTCTAATAATAAAATAATATTATTTTAAATGGTAGTTAATGCCTAGCTTTTGTGATGGTGAGAATAAATAGAACTAACTACAAAATGATTATATATGTTTGTTAAATATTTTTACTTTTTACAATAAATGTTAGAGGATTAAAAAAAGCGAATGAATCAAATTTTAAGCGTAAACATTCTAATATTCTTTAAAAGGTCGATTAACCACCTTTTGATGGCAAACCTATTTTAAATCCACTTTTTATAATTTTATGTGTTATATTTGACAAAATAAAATTCTTCTTTAGAATCGGGATATCAAAATTTACTTTGTGTAAATTTTTGGTATTTTTCCGATAAAGTACATTTTTTTAATGAATAGTGAAAAATGTTGTATTTTAATTCAAAACCTCTTTTTAATCTAATTTATTTATATGATTATATTATCTTTTAAATTGGTTTTAAAGTGAAATTAGAATATATTTTTACCATTAAATCCAATGGTGGTCATTAGAATTAATTTCACTTTGAAATTGGACTTAAACTAGTGTCAATCATTTAATAGATATTGTTTCTTAAAAACACGCTGTTTGTTTTGACAGCGGGAATTAATTACTAAATTAATTAATGCAACTTATATATTTTGAATTTTGTAAAATAGACATCATTTTTGAATTCGGAATATCAAATATGGCCTAGGGTGAATTTTTGGTAATTTTCTGAAAAACTTCAATTTTTGATGAATAGTGAAACCACTAAGTGGTACTTATAAAAACTGATTTTCCGTTTAAATGAAATTTTTCCACCTTTGTGTTTTGAATTTCAAAAATCCGAAATACATGGTTGTCATTAAGAAGTAAAATGTGGTTCAATGGGATTAAAATAATTTTTTGGTGAATAGTAACTTATTAAGTTTTTAATCGCGATTAGAGGTAATTAATGCAATTTAAGGAAACAAATGATATTATAATAAAATGAAAATACCTAGACACATGTCCTAACCTTATTGTATGTGTCATGAACGACCTAGACAAGCCATGGGTCAACTTGGGGACCCCATGGAGCCACTTTGGTAGGAAAATGACATCAATATCTTTTTACTTAATGTTAAAATTAAAATGACACAAACATGAGTTGTTTTACTAAAACAATTTTTAAATATGGTTATAAAAGTCAGATATTTGACTATAAATAGTAATTGGAAAGATAAAAAGATTTCCTACATCATAGTATTTTATTTATAATTTTTAGACATTAAATAAATTAAATTATTTATGACATTATGATGATGCAGCGATGACCTCATTATTTAACGATTTAAATAAAATGGAAAGATAATGTAAAATCTAAGATCTAAACATGTAAAAAACCTATTGGAAGGGTGGATTTCGAACCCTTATCACCTTATCCTTGAAAAAAATCAATGTGGGATCATTAAAATCCTAAACGCATTCTAAAATAAAGTAACATTTCTTTACTTTCCAAGAGTGCCCCTCCCCTCCTCTTATAAAAGGCCCCCACCTCTACATACTTACCCACACTTCCAAAGACTTTGGCTAGGCCAAACCCTGCCCATATTGTCTCTCCACATCCCTCTCTTACTCCTTGAAGCCTCACTTTGGGCATAAGTCTTCCCAAGTAAGCCTTTGAGCTCAAACCAAAGGGAGTTACCCGATTTTAAGGTAATGTCTTCTCTTGAGTCCTTTTGTTTTATTTTGATTCTCCAACCCCCTAAAATCTTTTTATTATTTTATTTTGTAACAACACCAGTATCTTAATTATACTAGGATGTTTTTATGTGAAGTATTCTAGCTACACTTACACACACCTTCGTCTAATGGTTAAAGAACATACTGTTTCTGTGGTTGGTGATTTTCTGCCTCACGAAACGATGATTGTTCAATATTATTTTAACACCTTTAAAGGTGGCCATTATGAAGTCACTATATTTTATATATAATATATAATATTTTTATTTTTTCCTTAATCTTATGTATTTTTCATTTATGGCATACCTTTATGGCTTCCATTATGGGTATACACGATATCTTCATTTTAGGAAGTGCGGACTACCGCCCCCTCAAAGTGATTTGATTCGTTAATACAATATGTGGTACGTATAAAGGATATATTTAATGATATTATATATGATACCATACTGTAATTAAAATACTATTATGTATCATTATGTTTTAATTCCATTAAATATGAATTAGAAATGGAAGTAGCGTTCATGCGTACGTACGACTTACCGTCTCCATGAACGGTGCATTTCATTTCTTAACTCTAAATGTTATGTAATATTATAAATGCATGAATATACTGGATATATATGATATATATTATATCTACATCATTAATAAAATTCTGGATATAATGGATATTTTACCACATGAACAACTTGTAATTATAAAGAGTTTATTTTTTTTGACTCAAGTACCAATGATCGTTAAAATGACCATTATTAACTTAAATAATAACATAGTGTTCATGACATGGTAATAAGTGATATAAAAGGAATAATGAACTTGAAAAAGGTTCTTAAGGAAGTAGAAATTAACTCAAGTTAATTATTCAGGAGATTAAAGAACGATCGAGTCAAGTCGGACCCGAGGTAAGGGATCCTACTCCTCTCTTTATTTTTAAGTACACTCTTTTATGTAATTCATTTTAAGCTCATCTTTCTTATGATTGGGATGTTATTTTATATTAATACTACTTTAATTCTTATGTTCATATGATTAGAGACCCTATTTTCTCTCATCAATCCATTTTGGAAGTTTTGAGTGGCGCCGTTAGGCTGCCAAATTTTCGTAAGAGATCTAACCTCTCTCTTTCTTTTTAAGTACTCTCCTTTATGTTACTTCTTTTAAGATCCTCTTTGTTATGATGGGGGATGTTATTTTATATTCCATTTTCTGTAAATGTTATTATAATATGATGAGGGACCTGTTTGATCTCATCAATCCATTTTTGGATGTTTTTAGTGGCACCGTTAGGCTGCCGAGTTTTCGTAAGGGATTTTTCATCTCACTTTTTTTCCCATGGGATTTATTCTACATTTTCCACAATTTCATTTGAGTGGTGTATGTACAGCCCATTATTTTACTCATTGTGTAATATACTTTCATTTATGAGTATTTACATCAATTTTGTATTGTCTTTCTTTCACGGGGTGTATGTTTCGAAAGTTACCCAAGTTGGTAAGGGAACCTTTCACCCTACTCTTTTTAAAATAATTCTTTTGTTATGTCTTTTAATTCACATACTATTATGTTGGGATATGTTCTTCTATATCCTTATTGATGTAAATTTTATGCCCAAGTGATGAGATACCCTTTTTATCTCTCATCAACTCTTTTTCCGAATTTTGAAGTGACGCTGTTAGGCTGTCGAATTTTTGCAAGGGAACTTCTTAACCCAATTTTGATTATTTGGGAAAAACTGGTACTCCTTGAATATGTCATTCTATAAATATGTGTGAATGTCCTATGATTGTTTTAAACTTAATATCCACTTATATTTGGTGTATTCATTTGTCACACATAATTATGTAATTGATTTATCCTTAATCCAAGGATACCGTCTTTGTATGGGACTTCATCTCAATCTCCATTTATTGAGGCATATTTTTGTTTTATACACATCATTCTTTTATACGGTGTATAAACCCCTTTTAATTTTACATTTATCCAAAAATAATCTTCTTTATACGAAGCGTTTTACTAAACGACAAAAGGGAATATTTTTGTCGTACGTATGCGGTGACAATGACTTCTCCGCCGCCGTGACCATTATTTGAGTTTCGGCTTCCTCTACAAGCCATACCTTTTTTTTAAAGAAAAATAAATACCATGTTTTACTTTTCTTTTATTTTGGTATTGAAAATGTTTTTCATAATGTTTTTATAGCAATGTGTTGTATTGATGTCTTGTGATTGAAAAGTGGAAATGTTATGTTTCCTTTATACATGTTTTATGTGATACGATTATGTTATGGTTCTTGGGAATTATTATGAAGACGGGTGGTTTCGTGAAAAACTAAGGGCGGGTGAGCCCGATATAGCTCTCCAATGCATTGGGTAACTCGAAGGAGTGAAACCTTAAGGTTTCTCCGAAGAGATTTAGGGAATATACTATGGTGGGTATTCCAAACGTAACCAAGAGGGTTACTCCCTACGTAAGAATGTTATGAATGCCACAAGTTACCTTTTATGTCTTATGATTTCTATGATTTATTCAGGATTTGATATGCCTATGTTTTATGGGTAAAGTATGATTTCATTTTTATGTATATATGAACCCATGTTTCCTTTCTATATTTTGATAACCCTTACTGAGCTTTTTATGCTCATCCCAAGTTTTTTTTGAAATGTTTTTCACAGGTCAAGGGAAAGGTACATGATATGATGATAAGTGTCAAGGAAGTGTCAAGAAAGAATCCATGCTTTATTTTTAAATATGTTTCCATTGATGGGAAAAAATGAATACTATCTTTTATGTAACCACTTTGTTTAAATGTGGAATGTAATGCAAGTTTTATGATCTAATTCTCTAAAACTCTAAACCTGAAAAGATCCTCAATGTGTAATCTTGAAATAACTCAAGATTAAGTAAGGTTTAAGGCTAGGGCCTTATAGTTGGTATCAGAGGTCGGTTTAGATAACTTTAGTGGTTAGAGTATTCTCTAAGCATAAGTGACATAACATAATGGTTAGGATTTCAGAAAGAGTCCTAGTTTTAGATAAAGTGAATGAGTAAGTATATCTTAATGTTTATCTTCCTCATTAGTACATGATGGTTTTGTTGATATACTCAGACTGACATTTCTGTTTTTAGTGAATGGATAGATCAAGCAGGCACCAAAGTGACAATAGGTTTAAAGGAAACAGTGGTGGTTCTCTGATTAAGAGACTAGATGAAATGGGGGATTCAATGAGGAAACTCATGGTTGTTCTAAACCAACTATCAAGGAGTCATGATAAAACACATGTACCATGGTATGTTCTGTAATACATCATGTACAATATGACCAATCGATGTGGAAGTTCAGGTAATAATTATAAAGGTAACCATTAGGGTTTATATGATCCTTAATTTTGAGGTAATTATGGGTTATTATATATTATGATGGAAAATGAAAGGTATGAGATAAAATTGAGGTTAAAATATGTTATGATTATTTGTGAAGATTTTATCTCATTTTGGGGAATGTTTTAAGAATTATATAGTTTTGGAAAAAGGACAACACACAGACCGTGTGACAACCCGTCGCGTCAGACAAGCTACGGGAATCGAACCCACAACCAAAGTGCAACTGGTATTTATCGCCTACCACTGGACTACGTGAAGTCCCTGGTTAGTATGAAATATTCTTTTTAGTTAGGTGACTTTATGAATTAAGAGTAAGTTGATTTTGGTTTATTTATGAAAATGATTAACCTATCATGGAGGATATGTTATTAGGTTAATTACTTTTCAATAAGAGACTTTAGGAGCAACTGATGTTGTTTGGAGAAAAATGTTACAATTTAACTTGGAAGACTATGTGACTAAATCCTTTAAATATTTTGGTTTCAATCTTAGTTTGGTTTACTTTGATTAATTTTAAGGACAAATTGTTTATCGAATGGTCCTCGTTGAACTTTGGGTTTTGTTGGACAAATTTTGGAGATTAAGAATAGATTATCTTTTTATAAAGGGTTATCCTTTTCTGGATTATCTGATCTTGTAATAACCTTTTTGGTTTTGGTTTTGGTTAGAGTCTAAAGACATGGGAAGTATATAGTTCTCTTTTTTGGATTAGGTGATTCTCTAGAAATTGATTATAGTACTCTTAATGCGAACAAGTCTTCCTAAATATTCATCTTTTGGAGAAAATATGAGTTTGATTAAGGAATCTAGTAAAAGTTGAAAGTCTACAAGACAAGTAAGTATGTTTCTTTATGATTTAGTTAAGATCAAAAATAAATTCCTCAATGAAGAGTAACTTAAAACAAAAATGTTGTCTGTTAACTTTTCCTACTGGGAATCGAATTCCGTTTAACCCATCACATGTTTGTGATTTTCTTATGGCTAACTTTCTCCTAGACATGTTTAATATCACTCTCCATCAGAACATGACCCTTTTTTTTCTCCTCCATGTCCATATTTTCATACTTGGAATCCAAGTATGGGTTAACATGGGTAACCTTTGTACTTATATTTCTTTATTTTAAAGTGATTGTTTTACTGACTCTTGTTCCGATGTGGTATTTTCAATGAAGTTTCCAAGCCCAATTTTAAAATTGTGAGGACGCAATTCCCAAAAGGGGAAAAGGATGTAACACACCAGGTAAATAAAGAGTATGAAATTTTCACATTTATCCATATTTGTGAATAAAATATTAATATAACTTTAAAGGGGATGCTATGCTCGATGGCGTACCCAACACGCAACAACAAGTTTCTTTGGAATCTTACGTTGCACTCTAATAATAAAATAATATTATTTTAAATGGTAGTTAATGCCTAGCTGTTGTGATGGAGAGAATGAATAGAACTAACTACAAAATGATTATATATGTTAGTCAAATATTTTTACTTTTTACAATAAATGTTAGAGGATTAAAAAATGCGAATGAATCCAATTTTAAGCGTAAACATTCTAATATTCTTTAAAAGGTCGATTAACCACCTTTTGATGATGAACCTCTTTTAAATCCACTTTTTGATAATTTGATGTGTTATATTTGACAAAATAAAATTCTTCTTTAGAATCGGGACATCGAAATTTACTTTGTGTAAATATTTGGTATTTTTCCGATAAAGTACATTTTTTTTAATGAATAGTGAAAAATGTTGTATTTTAATTCAAAACCTCTTTTTAATCTAATTTATTTATATGATTAGATTATCTTTTAAATTGGTTTTAAAGTGAAATTAGAATATATTTTTACCATTAAATCCAATGGTGGTCATTGGAATTAATTTCACTTTGAAATTGGACTTAAACTAGTGTCAATCATTTAATAGATATTGTTTCTTAAAAACACGCTGTTTGTTTTGACAGCGGGAATTAATTATTAAATTAATTAATGCAACTTATATGTTTTAAATTTTGTAAAATAGACATCATTTTTTAATTCGGAATATCAAATATATCCTTGAGTGAATTTTTGGTAATTTTCTGAAAAACTTCAATTTTTGATGAATAGTGAAACCACTAAGTGGTACTTATAAAAACTGATTTTCCGTTTAAATGAAATTTTTCCACCTTTGTGTTTTGAATTTCAAAAATCCGACATAAATGGTTGTCATTAAGAAGTAAAATGTGGTTCAATGGGATTAAAATAATTTTTTGGTGAATAGTAACTTATTAAGTTTTTAATCGCGATTAGAGGTAATTAGTGAAATTTAAGGAAAAAATGATATTATAACAAAATTAAAATACCTAGAAACTTGTCCTACCCTTATTGGAGGTGTCATGACCGACCAAGAAAAGCCATGGGTCAACTTGGGGACCCCATGGAGCCACTTTGGTAGGAAAATGACATTAATATATTTTTACTTAATGTTAAAATTAAAATGACACAAACATGAGTTGTTTTACTAAAACAATTTTTAAATGTGGTTATAAAATTCAGATATTTGACTATAAATAATCATTTAAAATATAAAAATATTTCTTACATCATAGTATTTTATTTATAATTTTTAGACATTAAATAAATTAAATTATTTATGACATTATGATGATGCAGCGATGACCTCATTATTTAACGATTTAAATAAAATGGAAAGATAATGTAAAATCTAAGACCTACACATGTACAAAACCTATTTTATGGGTGGATTTAGAACCCTTATCACCTTATCCTAGAAACACATCAATATGGGACCATTAAAATCCGAAACTCATTCTAAAATAAAGTAACATTTCTTTACCTTCCAAGATTGCCCCTCCCCTCCTCTTATAAAAGGCCCCCACCTCTACCTACTTACCTACACTTCCAAAGCATTTGTCTCAGACAAACCCTGCCCATTTTGTCTCTCCACATCCCTCTCTTACTCCTTGAAGCCTCACTTTGGGTATAATTCTTCCCAAGTAAGCCTTTGAGCTCAAACCAAAGGGAGTTACCCGATTTTAAGGTAATGTCTTCTCTTGAGTCCTTTTGTTTTATTTTGCTTCTCCAACCCCATAAACTCTTTTTATTATTTTATTTTGTAACAACACCAGTATCTTAATTATACTAGGATGTTGTTATGTGAAGGATTCGAGCTACACTTACACACAACTTCGTCTAATGGTTAAAAAACATACTGTTTCTGTGGTTGGCGATTTTCTGCCTCACGAAACGATGATTGTTCAATATTATTTTAACACCTTTAAAGGTGGCCATTATGAAGTCACTATATTTTATATATGATATATAATATGTTTATGTTTTCCTTAAGCTTCTTTATTTTTCATTTATGGCATACATTTATGGCTTCCATTATGGGTATACGCGATATCTTCATTTTAGGAAGTGCGGACTACCGCCCCCTCAAAGTGATTTGATTAATTAATACAATATGTGGTACGTATAAAGGATATATTTAATGATATTATATATGATACCATACTGTAATTAAAATACTATTATGTATCATTATGTTTTAATTCCATTAAATATGAAATAGAAATGGAAGTAGCGTTCATACGTACGTACGGCTTACCGTCTCCCTGATTGGTGCATTTCATTTCTTAACTCAAAATGTTATGTAATATTATAAATGCATGAATATACTGGATATATATGATATATATGATATCTACATCATTAATACAATTCTGGATATAATGGATATTTTACCACATGAACAACTTGTAATTATAAAGAGTTTATTTTTTTGACTCAAGTACCAATGATCGTTAAAATGACCATTATTAACTTAAATAATAACATAGTGTTCATGACATAGTAATAAGTGATATAAAATGAATAATGAACTTGAAAAAGGTTATTAAGGAAGTAGAAATTAACTCAAGTTTATTATTCAGGAGATTAATGAATGATCGAGTCAAGTCGGACCCAAGGTAAGGGATCCTACTCCTCTTTTTCTTTTTAAGTACACTCTTTTATGTCATTCCTTTTAAGCTCATCTTTCTTATGATTGGGATGCTCTTTTATATTAATCCTACTGTAATTATTTTTTTCATATGATTAGAGACCCTATTTTCTCTCATCAATCCATTTTGGAAGTTTTGAGTGGTGCCGTTAGGCTGCCAAATTTTCGTAAGAGATCTAACCTCTCTCTTTCTTTTTAAGTACTCTCCTTTATGTTACTTCTTTTAAGATACTCTTTGTTATGATGGGGATGTTATTTTATATTCCTTTTTCTGTAAATTTTATTGTAATATGATGGGATACCCCGTTTGATCTCATCAATCCATTTTTGGATGTTTTTAGTGGCACCGTTAGACTGCCGAGTTTTCGTAAGGGATTTTTTATCTCACTTTTATTCCCATGGGATTTATGCTATATTTGCCACAATTTCATTTGAGTGGTGTATGTACTTCCCATTATTTTACTCATTGTTTAATATACTTTCATTTATGATTATTTACATCAATGTTGTATTGTCTTTCTTTCACGGGGTGTATGTTTCGAAAGTTACCCAAGTCGGTAAGGGAACCTTTCACTCTCCTCTTTTTAAATGACTTCTTTTGTTATGTCTTTTAATTCACATACTATTATGTTGGGATATGTTCTTCTATATCCTTACTGATGTAAATTTTATGCCCAAGTGATGAGATACCCTTTTTATCTCTCATCAACTCTTTTTCCGAATTTTGAAGTGACGCTGTTAGGCTGTCGAATTTTTGCAAGGGAACTTCTTAACCCAATTTTGATTCTTTGGGATAAACTGGTACTCCTTGAATATGTCATTCTATAAATATGTGTGAATGTCCTATGATTTTTTTTACACTTAATATCCACTTATATTTGGTGTATTCGTTTGTCACACATAATTATGTAATTGATTTATCCTTAATCCAAGGATACCGTCTTTGTATGGGACTTCATCTCAATCTCCATTCATTGAGGAATATTTTTGTTTTATACACATCCTTGTTTTATACAGTGTATAAACCCCTTTTACTTTTACATTTATCCAAAAGGAATATTCTTTATACGAAGCGTTTTACTAAATGATAAAAGGGAATGTTTTTGTCGTACGTATGCGGTGACAATGACTTCTCTGCCGCCGTGACCATTATTTGAGTTTCAGATTTCTCTACAAGCCATACCTTTTTTTAAAGAAAAATAAATACCATGTTTTACTTTTCTTTTAT
Organism: Viscum album; assembly: GCA_963277665.1. Classification (NCBI taxonomy): domain Eukaryota; kingdom Viridiplantae; phylum Streptophyta; class Magnoliopsida; order Santalales; family Viscaceae; genus Viscum; species Viscum album. Next base: position 713,712,453 of record OY728133.1, on the reverse strand, counting down.
TTTGGTATTTAAAATGGTTTTCATAATGTTTTTATATCAATGTTTTGTATTGATATCTTGTGATTGGAAAGTAGAAATGTTATGTTTCCTTTATGCATGTTTTATGGGATATGATTATGTTATGGTTCTTGGGCATTATTATGAAGACGGGTGGTTCCGTCAAAAACTAAGGGTAGGTGAGCCCGATATATCTCTCTAATGCATTGGGTAATACGAAGGAGTGAATCCTTAAGGTTTCTCTGAAGAGATTTAGGGAATATACCATGGTGGGTATTCCAAACGTAACCAAGAGGGTTACTCCCTACGTAAGAATGTTATGAATGCCTCAAGTTACCTTTTATGTCTTATGATTTCTATGATTTATTCAGGATTTGATATGCCTATGTTTTATGGGTAAAGTATGATTTCATTCTTATGTATATATGAACTCATGTTTCCTTTCCATATTTTTATAACCCTTACTGAGCTTTTTATGATCATCCCAAGTTTTTTGAAATGTTTTTCACAGGTCAAGGGAAAGGTACATGATATGATGATATGTGTCAAGGAAGTGTCAAGAAAGAATCCATGCTTTATTTTTAAATAATTTTCCGTTGATGGGAAAAAATGAATACTATCTTTTATGTAACCACTTTGTTTAAATGTGGAATGTAATGCAATTTTTATGATCTAATTCTCTAAAACTCTAAACCTGAAAAGATCCTCAATGTGTAATCTTGAAATAACTCAAGATTAAGTAAGGTTTAAGGCTGGGGCCTTATAGTTGGTATCAGAGGTCGGTTTAGATAACTTTAGAGGTTAGAGTATTCTCTAAGCGTAAGTGACATTACCATAATGGTTAGGATTTCAGAAAGAGTCCTAGTTTTAGATAAAGTGAATGAGTAAGTATATCTTAGTGTTTATCTTCCTCATTAGTACATGATGGTTTTGTTGATATACTCAGACTGAAATTTCTGTTTTTAGTGAATGGATAGATCAAGCAGGCACCAAAGTGACAATAGGTTTAAAGGAAACAGTGGTGGTTCTCTGATTAAGAGACTGGATGAAATGGGGGATTCAATGAGGAAACTCATGGTTGTTCTAAACCAACTATCAAGGAGTCATGATAAACCACTTGTACCTTGGTATGTTCTGTAATGCATCATGTACGAGATGACCAATCGATGTGGAAGTTCAGGTAATAATTATAAAGGTAACCATTAGGGTTTATATGATCCTTACTTTTGAGGTAATTATGGGTTATTATATATTATGATGGAAAATGAAAGGCATGAGATAAAATTGAGGTTAAAATATGTTATGATTATTTGTGATGATTTTATCTCATTTTGGGGAATGTTTTAAGAATTATATAGTTTTGGAAAAATGATAACACGTAGACCGTGTGACAACCCGTCGCGTCAGACAAGCTGCGGGAATCGAACCCACAACCAAAGTGAAACTGGTATTTACCACCTACCACTGGACTACGTGAAGTCCCTGGTTAGTATGAATTATTCTTTTTAGTTAGGTGACTTTATGAATTAAGAGTAAGTTTATTTTGGGTTATTTATGAAAATGATTAACCTATCATGGAGGATATGTTATTAGGTTAATTACTTTTCAATACGAGACTTTAGGAGCAACTGATGTTGTTTGGAGATAAATGTTACGATTTAACTTGGAAGACTATGTGACTAATTCCTTCAAATATTTTGGTTTCAATCTTAGTTTGGTTTACTTTGAAGAATTTTAAGGACAAATTGTTTATCGAATGGTCCTTATTGAACTTTGGGTTTTGTTGGACAAATTTTGGAGATTAAGAATAGATTATTTTTTTATAAAGGGTTATCCTTTTATGGATTATCTGATCTTGTACTAACCTTTTTGGTTTTGGTTTTGGTTAGAGTCTAAAGGCATGGGAAGTATATAGTTATCTTTTTTGTATTAGGTGATTCTCTAGAAATTGATTATAGTACTCTTAATGCGAACAAGTCTTCCTAAATACTCGTCTTTTGGAGAAAATATGTGTTTGATTAAGGAATCTAGTAAAAGTTGAAAGTCTACAAGACAAGTAAGTATGTTTCTTTATGATTTAGTTAAGCTCAAAAATAAATTCCTCAATGAAGAGTAACTTAAAACAAAAATGTTGTCTGTTAACTTTTCCTACTGGGGAATCGAATACCGTTTAACCCATCACAAGTTTGTGATTTTCTTATGGTTAACTTTCTCCTAGACATGTTTACTATCACTCTCCATCAGAACATGACCCTTTGTTTTCTCCTCCATGTCCATATTTTCATACTTGTAATACAAGTATGGGTTAACACGGGCAATCTTTGTACTTATATTTCTTTATTTTGAAGTGATTGTTTTTCTGACTCTTGTTACGATGTGGGATTTTCAATGAAGTTTCCAAGACCAATTTTAAAATTGTGAGGACGCAATTCCCAAAAGGGGGGAAGGATGTAACACCCCAGGTAAATAAATAGTATTACATTTTCACATTTATCCATATTTGTGAATAAAATATTAATATAACTTTAAAGGGGATGCTATGCTCGATGGAGTACCCAACACGCAACAACAAGTTTCTTGAGAATCTTGCGTTGCACTCTAATAATAAAATAATATTATTTTAAATGGTAGTTAATGCCTAGCTGTTGTGATGGAGAGAATGAATAGAACTAACTACAAAATGATTATATATCTTTTTCAAATATTTTTACTTTTTAAAATAAATGTTAGAGGATTAAAAAATGCGAATGAATCCAATTTTAAGCGTAAACATTCTAATATTCTTTAAAAGGTCGATTAACCGCCTTTTGATGGTGAACCTCTTTTAAATCCACTTTTTGAAAATTTTATGTGTTATATTTTAAAAAATAAAAGTCTTCTTTAGAATCGGGACATCAAAATTTACTTTGTGTAAAATTTTGGTATTTTTCTGATAAAGTACATTTTTTTAATGAATAGTGAAAAATGTTGTATTTTAATTCAAAACCTCTTTTTAATCTAATTTATTTATATGATTAGATTATCTTTTAAATTGGTTTTAAAGTGAAATTAGAATATATTTTTACCATTAAATCCAATGGTGGTCATTGGAATTAATTTCACTTTGAAATTGGACTTAAACTAGTTTTAATCATTTAATAGATATTGTTTCTTAAAAACACGCTGTTTGTTTTGACAGCGGGAATTAATTATTAAATTAATTAATGAAACTTATATGTTTTGAATTTTGTAAAATAGACATCATTTTTGAATTCGGAATATCAAATATATCCTAGGGTGAATTTTTGGTAATTTTCTGAAAAACTTCAATTTTTGATGAATAGTGAAACCACTAAGTGGTACTTATAAAAACTGATTTTCCGTTTAAATGAAATTTTGCCACCTTTGTGTTTTGAATTTAAAAAATCCGAAATACATGGTTTTCATTAAGAAGTAAAATGTGGTTCAATGGGATTAAAATAATTTTTTGGTGAATAGTAACTTATTAAGTTTTTAATCGCGATTAGAGGTAATTAGTGCAATTTAAGGAAACAAATGATATTATAATAAAATGAAAATACCTATACACATGTCCTAACCTTATTGGATGTGTCATGACCGACCAAGATAATCCATGGGTCAACTTGGGGACCCCATGGAGCCACTTTGTTAGGAAAATGACATTAATATCTTTTTATTTAATGTTAAAATTAAAATGACACAAACATTAGTTGTTTTACTAATTTTTTTTAAATGGGGTTATAAAAGTCATATATTTAACTATAAATAGTAATTGGAAAGATAAAAAGATTTCCTAAATCATAGTATTTTTTTTATAATTTTTAGACATTAAATAAATTAAATTATTTATGAAATTATGATGATGCAGCGATGACCTCATTATTTAACGATTTAATTAAAATGGAAAGATAATGTAAAATCTAAGACCTACACATCTCCAAAAACTATTGTATGGGTTGATTTAGAACCCTTATAATCTTATCCTCGAAACACATCAATGTGGGACCATTAAAATCCGAAACTCATTCTAAAATAAAGTAACATTTCTTTACTTTCCAAGAGTGCCCCTCCCCTCCTCCTATAAAAGGCCCCCACCTCTACCTCCATAAACACACTTCCAAAGCCTTTGGCTCGGCCAAACCCTGCCAATTTTGTCTCTCCACATCCCTATCTTACTCCTTGAAGCCTCACTTTGGGCAGAAGTCTTCCCAAGGAAGCCTTTGAGCTCAAACCAAAGGGAGTTACCCGATTTTAAGGTAATGTCTTCTCTTGAGTCCTTTTGTTTTATTTTGCTTCTCCAACCCCCTAAACTCTTTTTATTATTTTATTTTGTAACAAAACCAGTATATTCATTATAATAGGATGTTGTTATGTGAAGTATTCGAGCTACACTTACACACACCTTTGTCTAATGGTTAAAGAACATACTGTTTCTATGGTTGGCGATTTTCTGCCTCACGAAACGATGATTGTTCAATTTTCTTTTAACACCTTTAAAGGTGGCCATTATGATGTAAATGTATTTTATATATGATATATAATATGTTTATGTTTTCCTTAAGCTTCTGTATTTTTCATTTATGGAATACCTTTATGGCTTCCATTATTGGTATACACGATATCTTCATTTTAGGAAGTGCGGACTACCGCCCCCTCAAAGTGATTTGATTCGTTAATACAATATGTGGTATGTATAAAGGATATATTTAATGATATTCTATATGATACCATACTGGAATTAAAATACTATTATGTATTATTATGTTTTAATTCCATTAAATATGAAATAGAAATGGAAGTAGCGTTCATGCGTACGTACGGCTTACCGTCTCCATGAACGGTGCATTTCATTTCTTAACTCTAAATGTTATGTAATATTATAAATGTGTGAATATACTAGATATATATGATATATATGATATATACATCATGAATACAATTCTGGATATAATGTATATTTTTCCACATGAACAACTTGTAACTATAAAGAGTTTATTTTTTTGACTCAAGTACCAATGATCGTTAAAACGACCATTATTAACTTAAATAATAACATAGTGCTCATGACATGGTAATAAGTGATATAAAAGGAATAATGAACTTAAAAAATGTTCTTAAGGAAGTATGAATTAACTCAATTTTATTATTCAGGATATTAAAGAACGATCGAGTCAAGTCGGACCCGAGGTAAGGGATCCTACTCCTCTCTTTCTTTTTAAGTACACTCTTTTATGTCATTCCTTTTAAGCTCATCTTTCTTATGATTGGGATGTTATTTTATATTAATACTACTGTAATTCTTATGTTCATATGATTAGAGACCCTATTTTCTCTCATCAATCCATTTTGGAAGTTTTGAGTGGCGCCGTTAGGTTGCCGAATTTTCGTAAGAGATCTAACCTCTCTCTTTCTTTTTAAGTACTCTCCTTTATGTTACTTCTTTTAAGATCCTCTTTGTTATGATGTGAGATGTTCTTTTATATTCCTTTTGCTGTAAATTTTATTTTAATATGATGAGAGACCCTGTTTGATCTCATCAATCCATTTTTGGAAGTTTTAAGTGGCACCGTTAGGCTGCCGAGTTTTCGTAAGGGATTTTTCATCTCACTTTTATTCCCATGGGATTTAAGCTACATTTTCCACAATTTCATTTGAGTGGTGTATGTACTGCCCATTATTTTACTAATTGTGTAATATAATTTCATTTATGAGTATTTACATCAATGTTGTATTGTCTTTCTTTCACGGGGTGTATGTTTCGAAAGTTACCCAAGTCGGTAAGGGAACCTTTCACCCTCCTCTTTTTAAAAGACTTCTTTTGTTATGTCTTTTAATTCACATACTATTATGTTGGGATATGTTCTTATATATCCTTATTGATGTAAATTTTATGCCCAAGTGATGAGATACCCTCTTTATCTCTCGTCAACTCTTTTTCCGAATTTTGAAGAGACGCGTTAGGCTGTCGAATTTTTGCAAGGGAACTTCTTAACCCAATTTTGATTCTTTGGGATAAACTGGTACTCCTTGAATATGTCATTCTATAAATATGTGTGAATGTTCTCTGATTGTTTTACACTTAATATCCACTTATATTTGTTGTATTCATTTGTCACACATAATTATGTAATTGATTTATCCTTAATCCAAAGATACCGTCTTTGTATGGGACTTAGTCTCAATCTCCATTCATTGAGGCATATTTTTGTTTTATACACATACTTCTTTTATATGGTGTATAAACCCCTTTGACTTTTACGTTTATCCAAAAGGAATCTTCTTTATATGAAGCATTTTACTAAATGACAAAAGGGAAAGTTTTTGTCGTACGTATGCGGTGACAATGACTTCTCCGCCACCGTGACCATTATTTGAGTTTCAGCTTCCTATACAAGCCATAACTTTTTTTAAAGAAAAATAAATACCATGTTTTACTTTTCATTTATTTTGGTATTTAAAATGGTTTTCATAATGTTTTTATATCAATGTGTTGTATTGATATCTTGTGATTGAAAAGTGGAAATGTTATGTTTCCTTTATGCTTGTTTTATGTGATATGATTATGTTATGGTTCTTGGGTATTATTATGAAGATGGGTGGTTCCGTGAAAAACTAAGGGCGGGTGAGCCCGATATAACTCTCCAATGCATTGGGTAATGGGAAGGAGTGAAACGTTAAGGTTTCTCCGAAGAGATTTAGGGAATATACTGTGGTGGGTATTCCAAACGTAACCAAGAGGGTTACTCCCTACGTAAGAATGTTATGAATACCTCAAGTTACCTTTTATGTCTTATGATTTCTATGATTTATTCAGGATTTGATATGCCTATGTTTTATGGGTAAAGTATGATTTCATTCTTATGTATATATGAACTCATGTTTCCTTTACATATTTTTATAACCCTTACTGAGCTTTTTATGCTCATCCCAAGTTTTTTTTGAAATGTTTTTCACAGGTCAAGGGAAAGGTACATAATATGATGATAAGTGTCAAGGAAGTGTCAAGAAAGAATCCATGCTTTATTTTTAAATATGTTTCCATTTATGGGAAAAAATGAATACTATCTTTTATGTAACCACTTTGTTTAAATGTGGAATGTAATGCAAGTTTTATGATCTAATTCTCTAAAACTCTAAACCTGAAAAGATCCTCAATGTGTAATCTTGAAATAACTCCAGATTAAGTAAGGTTTAAGGCTGGGGCCTTATAGTATGACCATATATAATCCAAATATGATTCTTATGGTCAAATAACATGGGCTATCCTGAGCAGTTTAAGGTTTATGTGGAATAAGAGATGTTGAAAAAAATGATCGATCAAAGAGGATGAGAAGGATTCATGAGCACAAAGTTTTAAGAGATAAGTGAATCTATTAGACATAATCCATGAGTCATATCATTTTAGTATTTTGAGAAAATAATATAATATAACGAAATTAAAAAATTAATCAGAAATAGAAAGTAACGGTAACAAATAAATGATAACAATGGAATGGTGACTTGTTCATAATGGTGACTTGAAAACAGTGACTCCTTAATGGTGACTCATCAATGGTGATTCTTCAATGTTGGATCATCAATAGTGACTCATCAATGATGAATCCTAAACTATGACTCATCAACCAAGGATTATCATTCCTAATCCATTTTTAATTTAATTCAATCTTTCAGAATTCAAGGTTTTTGTGAGGATATCATCAAAATGATATTCAGTTCTAGTAAATTCTGAAGTTATTCCACCTTTTCGATAAATTTCTCTTAAAAAGTGATGTATCACATCAATTTAATTTGTTTTAGAGAGAGATACTCTAATATTAGAAATTTTTATAGTACTTTCATATAAAAAATTTATAATCACAAGTCTAAATTGATATCCAATGTCATGTAAAATATGTTTCATCTAAAAATTGTGCATAGAAACTTCCTACAGTTATGTATTTATCTTCATAAGTAGAAAATACAACATAATTTGGCTTCTTACTACACCATGATACTTGATATGTTTCTAATAAATGACATGTTTCTAACGTGATTCTTCTTTCTAAATTACAACCACTAAAATCAACATTTGAATAAATTATCAAGTCAAATGATTGTCCTCAAGGGTTGAAAAATCTAAAATTAGTCTTGTATTTTAGGTATTTAAAAATTATTATATTTTATAATAATATTTACTCTTTGGGGTTTTTTGAAAGAGAGAATATATAAAAACATTAAACATAATTTCCGATTGACTAACAGTTAGATATAACATACATTCAATCATACATTTGTAACTAGTTTGATATTTTGATTTATCAACTTCATCAAGGTCCAGTTTACATGTGGTAGTAATGGGAGTATCACTAATTTTATGATTTTCTATGAACAAACGTTTTAAAATGTTTTTAGAATATTTAATTTGATTTAAAATTATTCATTTAGTATTTTCAAAAATATTAAATCGAATAATGCATTTGAGTTCAACCATTAAATTCATTTAAATTTCATTTTGAAATAGTTTTAAAAATTCAGTACATAATAAATCTCTTATAGATCCCAAAATATGTAAGTATACATATACTTGTAGTATTAAAACATCTTTTGAATTTTTTTATAAAAATATTTGGATCAGTTATACCTTTTAAAAAATGTTTTGAAATAAAAAAGAGGAAATCATATCATACCGATCTCTATGATCCCATTTTAAAGAATATAAATCTTTTGTTAGTTTAACAACATGATTTGGAATATGTGTATTTATAAATACCATGGTTTGTTCAAAAAAAAATCCTAAAATATAAAACCATTTAATAAAGTTCATTTAACTTCCTATTTATATAGTTAAAAATCTAAATGTGCTGCATAGGAAAGTAGTATCCGGATGGCTTCATGTATTGCTACAGGTGAAAAATTTTATTCTTAATCAATACCTTCTTATTGATTATAAACTTATGCAACTAATCTGGTCTTATTTCTAAATATAGTTCCTTACTCATATACCTTATTTCTAAACATCCATTTAGTTCAAATAGTATATTTGTATATAGGTCAGTCAACAAGTTCCCAAATATTATTTTTTTCATATCGATTCTGTTCTTATTGAATAGATATCACATAAAATTCATCATTAATAGAATCATTTATTTTCTTTTGATTAAGATGTGATATAAAATATTGGTGTTCAATTTGATTCCTAATAGAAGCTCTAGTTTGTGTATCACTACCTTGGTCTCCCAAAATAATTTCTAAGGGATGATATATATGATTCCTATTAACTCATTAAAAATATGGGTTTTTTTTCACAAGATTTTCTTCAGGTTAAGGTTTTGGAAGTTCACTAGATTAATTTTCTTTTTGATTAACAGAACATTAATAAGGTATAAAAATAATACTTGGATTTGAAAGATCATCCTCTTTGTTTTCTAATATAGTCTCAAGTTTATTAAGATTAGTTTGATAAATTTCATCTGAATATTTTATTCCATTGTTTTAGTTCTATTATTAAACACTGTATAAGATTTTATGGAAGTTTAATATCCATGAAAAATTCTTTCATCACTATTGGAAGAAATGTTTTCTAGTATATTCTTATTATTTAGAAAAAAACACTACAAACAAAAACTCTGAAGTAATTTACCTTTGTATTTCTATTATTACACAAATCATAATGTTTCATTTTTAAGACTGGTCTAATTATAACACTGTTTACTATAGAAAAGGATGTATTAACATTCACTACCCAAAATTATTTAAGAAATTCCTATTCATTTAGAATATTGCAGTCTATCTCTTGAAGAGTTTGATTTCCTTTTTCTATAACACAATTTTTTTGTGGTGTCCAAGGAGAATAAAATTTTCGACTTTAACAATTCTGAGAACAAAATGATTCAAATTATGAATTTTCAAATTCTCGACCATGATCAATTTTTATGGTCTTAAACTTGATTCCAGTTAGATTTTATATATATTTGGAATACATAATAAAATTAAAAAAATATTCACTATTGCGAGATAAAAATAATATCCAAGAGTACCTAGAGAAGTCATCTACAAGAAGATAGACATAATGTTTTCCATTTAAAATTGAAACTCTATAAGGTCCAAAAAGTTCCATAGGATGTAACTCTAGAGGTTGAGAGGATGAAACATCTTTTTTATATTTAAAATGAATCTTAGGTTGTTTCCTTTTTGATAATGATCAGAAACATTATTATTTGGGAATTCAAGATTTGATAGATCATTTATTAACCCTTTTATAGTTATCTTTCTAAGTGAATGAATGTTCTAATGGGCTAGTAACATATTATAGATCCACAAATCATTTTGAAAGACACTTAATAAAAAAATAGAAGATAAAAAATTTTAATCAATAGAATAAATGTTTTTTATTTCATAAAGAAGAAAAAATATTAAAAACATTATCATAAAAAACATAATAGGAATTGTATTAAAATTTTCCATAAACTCCACCATCACATAATTGAGTGATGTTAAAATGATTATATTTTAAACCATATTCATATAAAACATTAGAAATTAACACTAAATTTAAATTATTGATTTTCCCAAGGCCTATGCCAAAATAGCCCAAAGGCCTTATTCTTTATTGATTTTTGATAAACACCCTTTTAAGGGATGAGGGGGAACACTTAAAAGGCTCTTAGCCATAGAGATTACATAACTGGTAGGTATTAGGAAATATATAGGCTATAAGTACATGGATATTCTCCTCCCTATATTAAAAAATGTGTAAGGGTAACGCTTTCCTCCCATTGGGGGTCCCGCCCTGCCCAAAGCACACTGCATGTTCCCTGGCTAGGCAAATGGATTTTAATCACCCTGTGCGTAATACACACAGTGTCCGAGTCTAGAAAGACTCAAGCCTGGGCCAGTTCCCATAAATATTAAGGGGTAAAACTAGCGGGTACCACTCATCTAACACCCCATGGGATTTCCCAAGGCATATAATTTTCCCTTTTTCATTGTCACTAAAAGGAAAATAGACACCATCAACATCGATCAATTTGTTTGTAATTTTAATAATCACTATAAATATGTCTAGAACACCCATTTTCATGATACCATAGGTATTTTATGGTTGTTTTCAAATAGTTTTCCTAGAAAACAATGTTTATTCCAAAATTGATTTTGGTACACAAATACTTTTGGGTCCAGTTATGTTAGTAATAAAAGATGTTGTCACCAACAATTTCATAGTTGGTTTTCTAGAAATATATTGTAATATTATATAAATAAACAATTTATTTGGTCCATTTGAGTAACTATTGTAAATGAATGTTTTTTTAGAACTATTACCAGACATAAATATGTTTTTTATAATTTTCTCTTCCCAGGTTCCTAACACATGCCAGTTTTATTGTTGGGAGCTATTTTCATTCCAAGTGACTCTATTATAGTTTTAATTAAATTTATGAACCTTTGTAAACCATTTTTAAAAATTTTATTATAAAATTTCAGTTCATTATTCTCTTTTAAAAATTTATCATTTTTTTTCAATAGTAGGGTTAGTTTTAATATTTATTATCAAATCATATTCTTTTTTAAGTAACAAGTATTTATCTTTCAATTCTTGAAAGGTATCTTCAAACATGTTACAATATTCATAGACGTATTTCTTATTAGTTATTTTCTCAATATCATCAATATGTTCATTTTAAAAATGTCTTGTAATTTTTGTAGGAGAATCAAGAAGAATATTTGGTACATATGATGTTTTTTGAAAAAATCACATATTTTCCCTATCAAACATATCTCCTTGATTAGTGTCTAAATCACATGATACATCTTTGGAGGAACTCTAAGTATATTCCATGGATTTCTTGAACATTTGTTCCTTATCTACATTTTTCTTTTTTTATTTCAATTTTGGATAGTCAGTATTAACATGTCATTTCCTCTTACATTCATAGTAGATGATCTAATTTTGAATATCATCCTTTTTCTAATCATTTTTATACTTTCCCTTATTTTCATAATTTCATTTGAAATTTGATTTCTTGATAAAATTATTTTTCCTATAGATTTTTTTAAATCTTCTAGACATGTGAGCTATAAGAACCCGGGTTTTTAGAACAGGTCAAAATCTGGACCCTATTTGAATTTTTGACTTGTTTATGAAAAAACTTGACAAACTGGGTAGTTTTTGAAAAACTCCAGATTACACGCTATGTACCTTCAGTACACGTCATGCACTACTAACTATGTATGAAGGCCATACATGGGGTGTAGGCCTATTGGCTAGGTTGAAGGATTTTATCAAATACACGATGTGTACTATTTATAAATGCCGTGTAGAGGGGCCGTGTATTGGTATATACATGGCGTGTTGGGGAGGTCGTCTGAGTAGAGAGGTGCACACTGTGTACCCTAAGTACACTCTACGTAGTCAATCGACAAGTCCTCAGAAAAATATAAGCCATTATATGAATAGTAAAATGATACACATGGTATGTAGTACTAAGTACACACGGTGTATTTTATTGTTTTCACTAAAATGGGCAGTAGCCTCGTTTTGAGGCAGAAACCCAAAACCTCGATGGGTTTGAGTGCGGAGAGCCTATCGGAGTTCATTTTTTCTCCCAGATCTTCATTTGAACTCTATTTTCATCGCCATTGGATGCGTCTGAAGCCCCTTGCTAAGCCTTGATTCTTCTTGATCCATTTTTATTGATTTCTATTCTAAAATATGTTATAAGGGTTTGATATTTTTTTATTATTTTGTAAATATACCCTGTTTTAGACCAAATTGGAGGCAGTTATCGGAGGAGTATCATCGTACTAGTATGAGGTAGGTTGTGCATACCTTCTTTCATGTTTTTTGGAATTTTGTTTGGCATGACCATTGGTGTATATTTGGGTATTTTGAAAAATACCATTTCATTCCTTCTTTAATATGTTAAATTGATTATGAGACCCGTGGGATGCCTTTTTGTAAGAAATTTACCTGTTTTTCTTGAGTGGGGCTGGGCAAGGGGTTGTTGCTCAAATGGGGAATTTTGGATGGCTATGCCAAAATGGTTTTAAATTAAATTTTGATGATTAAACTTCTGAATTTTGATTTTTAAGGATTATTAAATGTACGAGAGGATTTCAAGACCTCAGTACTGGTATGGGACAACACCAGCCTAGTGCAATTCAACTGTTTAATTTGGTTGCCTATTTTAAGTATTTATTTTGATTATATATATATATGTGTGTGTGATGTGTGATATTGCATATATTAGAACCTTCATGTTTTGTTGAGCATGGCCTGGATATTCTTGGGTGATGTTGATCATTGGTTGGGCTTGGCCTGGGTCACATTTGCTGGTTCTGACCACATGATTGGGCGTCATGGATGTCCACTTGAGGTAGTGTGACTGTCAGGTTGGGCATGGCCCAAGTTACTTGGATGATGAGACCATCAGACTTAGGCAACATGGTCATAAGGACACGAGGTGTCAGAGAAGTTGTGGCTTGTGTACTATTTTGGTGATTAATGCTCACCCGAATACTTTAAATAGTGTGCACACAGAGAGACTCTGTGATGAGGTAGTCCCCTATTAGTTAAGTTTTAGGTACTATTGGTTTGGGGTGCCTACCACAGGAAGCCACATAGAAGGTGAGGAGCCTTCATGGGATAACACCGAGGCTATTGGGTTGGGGGAAGAGGCTCGGTGTGATTTGAGGGCAGACATCACTATCCCTCAAGTTATTTACTTGAGGGCAGACATTGCAGTCCCTCTGGATACATATTTGAGGAAATAAACCATTCTTTATCTGCCTTACTACTTATTGGGAATTTCTTCAGGATGCCAGTACCTTGATACATGAGGAGTCAGGAGGAAAATGGTTCCTGGTCACATGGTAGAGATTTCGGTGTTGGCTGAAGCAGGTGATACTTCATGGGAGATTTTGAGCACCTGTGGAATCTATGTTTATTTGTACATTATAATCTTCACTACTTTCCTTATAAGTGAATTTCTTCTTAAACACTTATATTAGGTACGCACTGTTTGGTTGAATCCTACTGAGATTCGTCTCACACCTTGCATGAGCCCTTCGGGACGTGTGTAGACTTTATGGATTTACATGGAGGACAGAGATCAGCTTTAGGATCCAGATTATATTAGTTGTTGCTTGGAGATGGTATGGACCTTGAGGTCTTTCCTAGCGAGAGTTTAATTGTTTTGATTTATTTCCTGTACCAGCAATATTTCCTTTTTTATTGTATCTAATGTTGGTTATCCATTGATACCCATTTATATATTTAATTTATATGGATGCATGATTTGTCTAATCTATTAGTTGTTACAGGTGTTTCTAAATTCTGTTGTGTTTCCTTTCGGTAACTATTTTTTAATACTTCCAATGTTTATTTCTATTGATTGTTCTTATACTATGCAGGTCTGGTTCAAGTCTACAGAGTCTTCTAATTTTATATTATTCTCGGACCCATATCATTATTATCCTCAGAGAGGGTATAACATCCCCATTATACCTATAAGACTCTTGTATCTAGTCGGAAGCCTTTGGTGATCAGGGAGGTGTGTCTAAGGTATTAACACCTGACCCATTTTGCACTATTCGAGTGTCTTATCGGGTCCGAGACATTAAAAAGTGGTATCAAAGGAGTTATTGATAGGGATTTGGTAGCAGTGTTTTGCTGTATACTAATGATATTGATAATTCTCTTTTTTATTTCTACTAGTTTTACTATTTGGGATATGGTTTTCTGAAGATAGGTTGTTACTAGAATTGGGTTTCTAGCTTGTACTTGGGTGCCTGCTGCCCCATGTACAAGGGATGGACCATGTTGCCATGGGTGGGAATTTATATTTTATTTTTTCTTAAATTATAGTTTATATGATTTCCACCTCAGTGGATCACATGGTGTGTGGTGTTATTGGTTGTGATATATGACCCTTCACCCTGTGAAGTGAGGGAAAATTGGACCTTAGTTCAGTATGGAAAGGCGTGATTATTTGTCTTTTGATAGAAATGTTTTAGGGTATTTTAATTTCATAACTGAACGCATGCTTTCTGAAGTGATAATTCCATGTGAATAAATTCAATTTACATTTTTTTATGCTTTGAAATATGAAAATGGAAAATTATCGATAAAATTTCTAGTTTATGGAAATGTAACATTCCATTCTTATTATATATTGTAAATTGCTTGTGGAAGTAGATTTTGGGCCTGGATATTATATGAGAGTGGAGGTACTATAGTTGAGGTGATTTTGATCATCAGGATTGGACATCCTAGACGTTAGTTTGAGGTAGTATAACTATCAGGATTGGGCGACTCAATCATCGGTTTGAGGCATCATTGGTTGTCATGATGGTCATGGCCCGAGGTACTTTGATACTTGGATCTATTGAGGGTAGGTAAGGAGGCCATGGGGCTGGGATGCCGTGGGAATGGGTTTCCATGGGGGGAGAGTAAGGGCAGTTGTTATAAATTTCATTTTTTTACTTCATTCCTTATCTGCGTGATATATATATTGTTATATATGTGGGTTGTCTGACCAATATGGTATTCAGTGGGTTCCTTCAAGACGATTCTAATGAAGCATCACGTGAGTGATGGTACAATGACACAAGTGCATGATCAGGTTCCGAAACCTGAGGGACAAGTAGATCATGAGCCATAAGTATAGGCTTAGGAGAAAGATTAGGTTCAGAATCCAGTGCAGGGAGGGAACCAGCCAGGTTTGGAAGCATTCAGGTCGTGGCTTGATGAGAAGCTCTGGTCTAGTCTGGTACATGTCCTGAAGAGGATTGAAAGAGGCACGTTGGGTACAAATCTATCTATGGAAAATCAGATGTGGGAGTTCCAGTCAGAGCACCCACCATTTTTTAGGGTGAGGGTTGTCCATAGGTGTTAGAGAGCTATATAGAGAGCATACATATGATCTTTGAGCATCTCAAGATTCCTTTTGGGTGGAGGGTCAAGCTAGCAACATACATACTAAGAGGACTGACAAAGCGTTAGTGGGATGTGTAGGTTCAGGTTCGTAGACACAAAGTACTGGAATGGAAGGACTTCAAGGACATGTTCTTAGAGCACTTTTATGAAAGAAACTAAGGGTTGAGAGTGCTTGGGAGTTTTTGATCATTCGACAAGGAGACATGTCTATCATCGACTATGTAGCTAATTTTACTAATCTACCACCCTTTCCACCTCGTATGGTAAGTGATGACTTGGAAAGGGTGAGGCACTTTGAGGATGGCTTGTAACACACCATTCAGATCAAGGTAAATATCTTTAGGCTGGTTCTTTCTCAAAGGCGGAGAATCAGGCACTCTTAGAAGAGGGAGACCAGAGGGATATGCCCCAGATAAGCCAGACGACAGCTTCAGTTGATGGTTTAGATAGTAGGAAGCGATGATGGGATGAGTTTCAGCTGGGCAGTCAGGCCAAGGACTCAGTTATACCACTTCGTAGCAGTTCTTCAGTTGTTTTCTTTCAGTGTGGACAACCAAGGAATGTTCAGACTCAGTGTGATAGGCCTCCAAAGGAGTGTCGTGCATGTGGGAAGGTTAAGAATCTCAAGAGGTTCTACAGGAATCCTTCCAAAAAAACTCACATATAGGGACCCAAACAGATGGTAGCATATAGAGTTGGTTTAAATTCAGTAGTAGGTGAAGGTAACTAAGGTTTAGCTACATGCGGTGGATATGGCAGATATAGAGGGACCCAACTGAGCGGTCAGTGACTGGTGACTAGAGCAACACCACAGGGAGGTCAGGAATTAGGCAGTCGTACTTCAGGTGAGGTGAACACCATGGAGCTACTATGAGATTAGCAGGCTGGTGAGCCGATGACATTAGAGGTACACCAAGGGTGTTTCCTGGATCAGTTTTGTTTTTGATTATTTTGGCTTTGCCTATTGGGGCATGCCCGCTTTGAGTGCACGAGGAGCACATGATTTATGAGGACTGAACAGATGCTGGCTAGTGGGATTGGAACCATATCAGGTGCATGATATATTAATATATATGTATGAGATGAGTAGCATCAGGAGCATCGAGGATGTGGGTTACTTGAGGTTCCATGGGAATCAGGGCATTGAGGATGCAGGTTACATAAGGTTCTAGGAATGAGGTTCTTTTTTAGCATCCATGGGATGCAGGACCTCATGGATTTGGGAACCGATACGGTGTGGGATACGTTTGGCTTTCAGAAACAACACAGGAGCACCAATGAGGTGCAGTGGCTGATAATGCATCACAAGAGGACAATGAGTTAGAAAATAGGTTAGTGAACCTTTTCTTTGTTGTGTTTTGTAGGGTTGAGACAGAGTTAGGAAATTCCTAAGGTGGGGGCCCCTTAAAGAATTTAGCAAGAACCTTTAAGACCAGGATAGTTTGGGTTACTTTGATCAGAGTGGTGTGTTTGGTGCAATCACCTGGTTTTGTTTGATAGCTTGGGGATGAGCTATGTTAAGGTGGGGAGATTTACAGAACCTAGTATTTTGGAACGGGTCAAAATCCGAACCCTATTTGAATTTTTGAGTTGTTTATGAGAAAACTAGTGAAATTGGGTAGTTTTTTTGGAAAATTGTAGATTAAATGTCATGTACCATCAGTACACATTGTGAACTCATGACCATGTGTGAAGGCCAAACACGGTGTGTTGGCATGTTGTCCAGGTAAAAGGATTTTAGAATGTACATGATGTGTACTATTTATACATGCCATGTAGAGGGGATTTTTATAGGGATATAAATGGCGTGTTGGGGAGGTCGGTCGGGTAGCCTAGTACACACCATATAGTCATTTGTGAAGTCCTCGACGAAATATCAACCTTCATATGAATAATAAAATGATACACACGGTGTGTAGTCCTAATTACAGGGAGTGTATTTTTATTTTTTCCACTAAAACAGGATGTAGCCTCGTTTTGAGCAAGAAACCCAATCCCTCGATGGGTTTGAGAGAGGAGAGCCGAATGGAGCACATTTTTGCTCCCAGATCTTTATCCGAACACCATTTTGATTTCCATCCCATGCATTCGAACCCCTCGGTAAGGCCTTGATTTTTCTTGACCCGTTCTTCTGGATTTATGTTCTAAACCGAGATATAGGGGTCTGAGAATTTTTGATTATTTTATTGATCTACCTTGTTTTAGACCTAATTGGATACTGTTATCAGAGGAGTATCATCATACTAATATGAGGAAGTTGGTACATACCATCTTTTGTGTTTTTGCGGACTTTTTGGGTGGCACGACTATTGGTGTGTATTTGGGTATTTTGAGAAATACCTTTTCATACATGCTTTAATATGTTAAATTGATTATGAGACCCATGGGATGCCTTTGGGTAAGTCATTAACCTATTTTTCTTGAGCAGGGTCCGGTGAGGGTTTGTTGCTCAAATGGGGCATTTTGGCCGGGTATTCCAAAATGGATTTAATATAAATTTTGATGATTAAACTACTGAGTTTAGATTTTTTAAGAATGATAAAATTCATCAAAGGCTTTCAAGACCTCAGTGCTGGTATAAGAGAGTAGTTGACTTGTGTAATTCAACAGTTTAGTTTGGTTTCTTATTCTAAGTATTTCTTTTGATTATATATATATATATATGTGATGTGTGGTATTACGTATTCTAGAACCTTTGGGTTGTGTTGGGTGTGGCCTAGATATTATTGAATCATGCTGATCACAGGTTGGGCTTTTCAAGAGTTACATTGGGTGGTTCTAACTAATAGATTGGGCGTCATGGACGTCTGCTTGAGGAATTATGACTTTCAGGTTAGGAATGGCATGGGTTACATGGGTGCCGATGCCATAGGACTTGAGCGACATGGTCGCAGGGACACAAGGTGTTAGAGATGTTGTGGCATGGGTACTATTTTGGTGATTACTACTCACTCAGAAGCATTGAGTTGTGTGAACACAGAGAGACTCTGCGATGAGGTGGTTTTGACCACTCGTATGGGTGTAGGCCCCGGTTAGTTGTGGTTTAGGAACTATTGTATTGGGGGTGCCTACCGTAGGAGGCCACATGGAAGGCGAGGAGCCTTTAGAGGGTAGAGTTGAGGCTATCTGGGTGGGGGAAGAGGCTCACCATTATTTTAGTGATGAAATTACTGTCCCCCCAGTTATTTACATGAGGGCTGACATTGTTGTCCCTCTGGTTACTTATTTGAGGATAAACAATGTCATTCCTCTAGTTTACTACTTCTTGGGGGTGCTTTCAGGACTTCGGTACCTTGAGACATGAGGTTTCAGGAGGCACATGGTGCTGGGTAAGATGAAAGATATTCTGGCATTGGCCGAAGTAGGTGACACTCCATGGTGGCTGCTGAGCACTAGTGGAGTCTATGTTTATTTGTGCATTGTACTATTTACTTCTTTCCTTATAAGTGCATGCCTGATTAAACACTTATATTAGGTATGCACTATTGGGTGGAATCCTATTGAGATTCTTCTCACACCCTGCACATGCCCTTTAGGATGTGTGTAGACTTTATAGATTTACATGCAGGAAAGAAATCGGCTTTATGAGCTAGATTGTATTAGCTGTTTCATGGAGATGGTATGGACCTTGATGTCTTGCCTAGATGGAGTTTACTTATTTTTCTTTCTTTCCTATACCATCATGATTACATTGTTTATTGTAGATAATTTTGGTTATCCATTAGAGCCCTTTTATATATTGACTTATTATGGATGCATGATTTGTTTGATCTAGTAGTTGTTAAAAGTGGTTCAACATGCTATTGTGTTTACTTTCCACTATTGTTTCTTATATTTATTACTTCCACTGTTTATTTCTATTGACTGTGCTTCCACTATATAGGTCTGGCTCGATTCTCTAGAGTCTTATAATTTTATATTATTCTTTGACCAGTACCATTATTATCCTCCAAGAGGGTAAAATCTCCCCACTATACCTATAAGACCCTCGTAGCTAGTCGGAAACCTTTGGCATTCGGGTAGGTGTGCCTAAGGTAGTAACACCCAACCCTTTTAGAACTTTTCAGGTGGATTATCAGGTCTATGATGTTACATTATCCATATCACCATCACTATCCTCAGAATAATCTTTTTTAATTGTACTTTTAGATTTCTCATTTTCTTTGGGTGGAGTTAGTATAATTAAAGGCTATTGATTTTTTTAATCTTCATCGATCTCCTTGACGACTTTATTCCCTTATTCATGCATAATTAGTATTACTATAAATTCCTTGAAAAGTTGTTTACATAAAATACAAGATTCTCAAATTGGCACAGATTTTCCCCTCTATCTATCTAGTAGACATCTGAGTAGTCTCATCACCTGATGTTTTTTATCACCTGTTTCCCAATTGAAGGCATGTTATTTAATATTTCATTGAACCAGAGATACATTCCAAAAATACGTCTATAGTACTTCATTTCAAAAGTATCATATTTAATTGTATATGTTTTTATGCCCATTTACTTAAAATTTTATTTTACTTCATGAGAAGCAGATAAGTTATTCCATATTTGGAAAACATATTTTCAAGTAGATATTATATTAAATTCATCATCACCCAAGGAGTAAAATAATTAATTCATCGATTTATAGTTATTATTATAATAATTTTTTGTTCCATCACTCCATGTAATTCTTGTAGTTTTTGTTAATTCATAATGATACTCTATTATATTCCAAATATCAAAACCCATTATTTCTAAATGCATTTTTCATTTTGATTTTATATTTAGAATAATTTATACCATTAAAATAAGGTGGTATTTTTTATATAACATCCATATTTTCTATTATCTATAAAGAAATAAAATTTATAATTGATACAAATTTAATATCTTTAGTATATAACTAGAATTATAGTTGAAAAGATGCATCAAAATAATTTGATACCAAATGTTGGATGGAGTGACTAACTTACGAGTGGGTGAATTGTGTTCCCAATAAAAATTTCTATTAAAAATAAAGTTAAAATAATATACCCTTAATAAAGTAAATTGATTAGGTAATCAAAATTGTATATCTACCTAAGATCTTTCATTTTAAAAGATTTCTCAATGAATGATTATGTATCAGTTAAAATAATGATGAAAATATATTAGATTTTGAATTTAATTTACTTATAAAAAAACATATATAAACACTAATTAAGATTAACTATCAATGTAATATTTTTTATAGATTAAAAATAATCTATGTTTTGGTAAAAAAACAAAAAAAAACAACCCAGTTTAATAAACAAGTGGTTTGGACTCGAGATGATACATAATACCTTAAAAATGAAAATAACATGATCCCAAGAAGATGATAATAATAATCAATAAAATATACGACCTAGATCAGGTAAAAAAATAACAACAATAATATGTCAAAGATAAATATTCTCTTCCCCAATTATACATGGAATGTGAAATAGTACAGGCTATAGAAGGACCTCTTCCACAAACACCATGGGTAAATAAATGTAAAGTAAAAGAGGTAATACCAATTATTATCTATTTTAGGTGTGGGAGATAATGTTTATTTCAAAATAGAGTAAAAACACACTTCTCAATCGATAAAAACAATAAATAAAATGAAAAAAATGAAGAAAATAGTAATTCTCATTTTGTTAGTATCAGAATGTTAGAAATCCTCAGACCAGCTTTGGTGAGTAGTTTGATCTTCCTTTATGAGAATTTCAAAAAAAATTGAGGATCATGGGAATTTTCTTAAATGATATAGTTGATATATGTTAATGTCTTAATAAATCTCTATAATGGATATTGTGCATCTGTGTTGATAATATTTATAGAAGAAGAATCAGTAAGCTTTTATAGGTACACAAATTCAATAACACAATTTTCAAATAGACTTGTTAGATCGATATCATCAATCATAGAGAGAGGTAGACCTTCTCATAGATATAGTAGTATTAGTTGAAGGAGATCCATAATCCATATAGCTTTATCCATTTCTTTTATGACTAAGTCAAAAGACTTATCATATAGTCATTGGATCATTATAGAAAAAATCATCGATTATTTAATGTGGTTTAAAGATGGTAGTTACTTAGAATCTAATAGTAGCTCAGACTGGTAGTACCTCAAGATGAAGATGACTCAGAGTCTAGTAGTGACTCGGATTTTTGTGGTAACTGGCCCTAGTGGTAGCTTGTTTTCAATGGTTTCTCATCTTTAGCAGTGACTTGGCTGGCGGTAACAAGCCTGGTGGTGACTCCACTAGTGGTGTCTCAACCATAGTGGTAGCTCTTGGATAGTGGTAAATCACCTAAATACTCATATAATTTATCATAAAAATTATCTTATCCTATAAAATTCTATCATTCAACATAAAAATTATTTTCACTAAAAGAAACATGTATTATGGTCAACAAAATAAGAAAGTGGAAAACATTATCCTCACATGGAGGTGTCAAAAAATACTTTGAGAATTATCACTAAATATATTTAATCTATTAAGAATATTTTGAGATTAATTTATTACATCATCTATGAATCAATAATTCATATATTTGAAAAATATTGTAAATTACCACATTTCACTACTCACAAAAAATTCAACTATTTAAGAATAATCCAAAAAATTCACCATAACCATTTTTCAGTGTGAAGAATTCAAAACTGAACTCTATTTTTTAAAAATGATTTTATAAACATGATAACTTTAATTTTTAAGTAAAATCATCATTTACTCAAAAAATAAATATTTTTAAATTATAACTTATTTTATAACACTTTCAAAAATTAATTATGGTCTCATAAAATTATCTTATAACCATTAGAAAAAAAAATTAATTTTTGGATCTATATCATTGAAATAATTTTTTTTGAAATAATTATTTTAATAATTATTTTGAATAAACATTTATTTTTCACAAAACATCAATACATAAATTATCATTTTTAAAACACTAATTTACTTATTATTTGATATAAATATATTATATTTTCATCCATAATATTAAAAAAATTATTTTTATTTTTTTAGGATAGTTTATTATTCAAATATACTAATAATTATAACGAAAAATACAGTTTTATAAAAATTGGGGTTCTCACTATTCAGTGGAAAATAAATATTTTAAAAAAAATCGAAAACATGAACGTAAGATATTTTTAACATTCATCTTTTAAAAATGGAGTTTATTTTGAACTATAGAATTTATAAATGTGTCAAAATTTATTTTTAAAACAAATTCATCTTTTAATGGCTATAAAACTTCCATCAGAAAAATATACATTTTAATGTATGAAATTGGAGTCATTCTTATCTTATGCCAAAAAAATAATTTTGTTGAATATCAAAAAATATTATTTAATATATAAAATATAAATTTTATAATTTGGTTAATAGTATTAATTCCCACAAATTTAATGTCTAAGTTATAACAGTAATTTTTAAATAATGATATTTAATAGTATATCATTGTTTGTTTGAGATTGGGGTTGTGTGAAACCTATTATATTAAAGAATTTAAATTAATAAAAACATATCAAAAAATCTTTTGGAATTACAATTTTATCAATGAAAATAATTAAATCAGATATAAAGTTATTTAAATCTATTTTGGGGACTTAGAGCATCATATACATAATAAACTTTCAGAACCCTTTTTATCAGAATAACCAAAAGGCTGACTTCTAAAATTATTATTTCCCAATGCATTGGAGATATATATTGGGGTAACCCATTATATAAGCTATATTAGGCTCATATATGTTCTATAATGGGGCACAAACCCTCGTACATTCTATATCGGGCTCACCCATTTCTTATGAGAAATAATGGGGATGAACACTTCATATAGGCTATATCGAACTCACCCATTAGGTATAATGAAGATTAACCCTTTTTATAAACTATATTTGGCTCACCCATGAGATATAATGGAGCTAAAAATTTAATATATTATTTTTTTAAAACTTTCCATATAAAATAAATAAAAATATTTCATTTAGAAAACCATTTAATTAAATAAAAAATAGGAATTAAATTCCCTTTATAATTATTTTATATAAATAATAATATAAAATAATATTAGGAATTTTTGATATGCAGTAATTTTTTTTGAAATTAAATCTTCAAACATTAAATTGGATATTTTTATGTCAACATATTCTATACCACTTTTAAAAATTTAAATCATAAGACCCATGAAGTAAGAAAATTTTAAAAAAATTAAATAATATAAGAGTAAATAAATAAATTATATGATATGTCATGGGGATGTATATATACCATATAAAATAATAAAGGTTCATAATATCATGATATGCCTCAATGAAAAGAGATTGAGACGAAGTCCCATACCTGGTGTCTAACTTGTCATGTGAGTATTTATCTTCCTGAATAATAAACTCATGTTAACTATTTACATTATTTTTAAACCATTTCATTATTTCCATTAATTTTAATTTACTTATTTCAATTTTGTATACAACCAAT
Source organism: Viscum album (assembly GCA_963277665.1). Classification (NCBI taxonomy): domain Eukaryota; kingdom Viridiplantae; phylum Streptophyta; class Magnoliopsida; order Santalales; family Viscaceae; genus Viscum; species Viscum album. The sequence continues at coordinate 713,688,055 of OY728133.1, read as the reverse complement.
TAAACAATTATATTTACATTGTGTGTTTTGACTATATTCGGTTTATCTATAAAAAGTGAATTTGGTAGGTTGGGGTTATTATTAAAACATATAAAAATTATCATCACGAATCTATCAAAATATTTATACTTAAATTATACATTTAAAACCAATCTTGAAATATTTTAATGATAAAATAACTGACTCTACAATCCTGGAGACGATAGATCGTATGTACACATGAGTATGGCTCTTATTTTTTCAATGAACATTATGGAAAAACTATGAGAAATTTTTTTATATAAATAAATATCATTACATAATAAATACCATATTATTTAATCATTTATACTTATATATAGAATTATTGTGATGTAAAAGGAATCACATAGCTTTGAGTTGGTTGAAGTTAACCCGATAATGATGATATCACTTTTTATGTTTGTGAAAAATTAATAAACAAACTGATATATTATATTTATCAAAAGTTAATTATGTCATTAATGTCACATATATTTAATTTTTATCACATATTGTTATTAAACCATACTTAATACATTCCAAGTAAATTTTTAACGTGTCACATCGCTTTGAGGAGGTGATAACCCAAACTTCAACAAACTATGTTAATGCATTCACACCAAATGAAAAGAATGAAGGTACGTTTTATATAAAAAATTAATAAGTTTTAATAAATTATTAATATAATATATATAATATAAAAAAATTATTTCCATCATAATTCCGAATCACAATAGGTGATAATGTAAAAATGAGACACATCGTTTCGTGAGGCGGTAGTCCTCTGTACACATGAATGGTGATTTCATTTCCTATATAATGGAAGTGTGTGTAGGTGTATTTATAACCCTTAACGGAAAAAAATATAAGAATATTGATGATATTTTTGGTATTATATAATCATGTAATAATAAAAATTTAATGGGTTGAGAAATGAATAACACAAAAGTTCTTATTTAAGAATGTTTCCTCTCCTTCGGGTAGCTCCTTTTAGATTACAACACATAGCTTCCATGGTTTGATTTATGATAAAACTGAGGCCTCTAGGATTAGAATAGTGATATTTGGAGATTATTTTTAAAGGTTTATTATGATCCAAAAGGATTTATCGGTGAAAATAAGTGGGTAGTGAGTTTATTTTTATAGTGGAGTGAGAGTGTCATTCTTATAAAAATGAAATGATAAACACTATTTGGAGGGCTCCCTTACATAATATAGCTAAAATAATGAAAACTATTCAATAAAAGTGGGTATATTATAAATATATGTATATGAAATTGGGGGTTTTCACGTTTCTAGGTTATTTGGACCATTAATATTAAGGATTAACCACTAAGTACACTCATTTTTATCTTATTCACTATAATTAATTTTAATTAATTTCACTAATATTATTTGTGAAAATATAACATTAAGTTACTATAAATAAGAAATTATTATTATTATAAATATGAAATCCATTTTTTAAATTTCCATTCATATATGTGAATGAATTTAATTTAAAAATAATCCCACAAATAGAATGAGAAAGCAAGTTTTAAAGAAAAAAAGTTCTAAAATTTTAAATGTTTTTATATTCAAATTCAATGTGAAATTAATTCCAATGACCTATATTGGATTAAATTATATAAATTTTACATAATTATACTTTAAAACTAATTTAAAATATAATTTGACACAGTAAATTATTTAGATTAAAAATTAATTTTCAATTAAAATCCAGTATTTTCACTATTCATCAAAATAAAAATTTATGAGAAAAATAAAACAATTAAACCACTATAGAATTTGATATTTATATTTCAAAATTGAATTTTATTTTTTAAATTATAATATATTAATTTTTCATAATGTTGTTTTAAAAAACGTCCATCATTATAGGGTGGTAAAGCTGCTTTTAAAAAATATTCAGCTATTTATGCTTAATAATGGATTTATTGTTATCAGAAGTTTTTCAAGATTATTGGATGAATTTTAAAAAAATATTAGATATATAATATATAAATTTCATTAACATCTTTAACATATATTGGTTATTTTAATTTTATATGATAAAATTCTATTCTGTTCTTAAAAATAGTTTTTTTCATAAAAACACATTACTTATATTCAATTAGTTTTTATTTTAATTTATAATTAATTGATAAAAAATTAATTAATATAATAAATATATGTAAATTATTGTTTCATAATTTATTTAATCTAAATAATTTCTTCCAGTCCAATCACTTGGTTATAACTATCATAACAATATTAATATTATATTGTTTCCTAGTAAAAATCAATCTTATAGGTGACAAAAGTCATCAAAGGTACACAATGTTGCGTTAAATGAAAGATTAAATTAATTTTAAATAATATATTTCCTAAAATCTAATGATTCTATAGGTGTGTCCATATATCGAATATAAAAACCTTTGGATGATTTATAATTATATGAGAGGGAAGTGTCTTTCTGTGAATCCTTCCCCATAAATTTGTTATTTTATGTGAGGATCATTCCTAAAATTCAATCTCAGGTGGTTGAAAAAAAATTTTAATAGTTTTTTTTCATTAAAATTAATATATTCATTCTTTTAAGTATGATTATAAACCAATAATAATGGATTTTTTATAGAAATTATTTTAAGAATGATATTGGTGAATCTCTTATTTTGAATATTATACTAGGAAATTATTTATATGTTAAAATGGGGGTTTCACATCAAGAGAATGGTGATACATACCTTGTGATTTTTTTAGTAAATTTTGAGTATGATATATGTACTGTTCAGTGAAAACATGGAACATGGGTGCAATTGGGATCCTTGGAATTTATCCTAAAAAAACATAGTGTGTGTAACACATCTAAGGAAATATATATATCTTCATGATGTGGTGGAATAAAATTGGATGACTTGATATTGAAAGACATTGATAGGACTTAGTATCATGAGGATTCACATTCCATTGTAGTTTCTTTATTATCAAATTTATTTATTCCCGTAAGATACATACCAATTATGTTTTATTCACAATTGTTTAACTTATATCTCATGTTTTATATACTCATATGTTTATCTTATAGAGTTGGGAATGTGGACATATGGACTTTATTTTTTTATCTTTGTTACCTATTTAAAAATTCTTATTAAGATTACCATGTTATCATTCAAAATACAATTTTATTTATTAATGTTCTATGTTTATTATTTTTTATTATTTTCAAATTCTGGTAGCTTTGAATAGTTAATGTTTTGATGTAAATAGAAAGTATGTTCAGCAAAATATTTTTCATTAGGAAAAATCATTATAATTTTTAAAAAAAATCAATGTCCAATAAATTCAGGTTAATAAAAAAATGTATATTTTTTTTGGTGGAATCCTACTGAGATTTGGTGCACACCACCTATTTTTTAAATTTTTAATATGGAACATTGGTTTTTCAAGTTGAATGTAGTGTTTAATGTGCCATGAAAACATATCTTGGTAATTATTACCCTACATGTGTTATGGGATGGGGTTGATAGACGGTCACATGGAGACTCGGGTTGTTTTATATTGTTTTACTTTAAGGTTTTTCCTTTATAGTTTGAGGTTTGATGTCTCATGGAGATGTAATTCACTTCCATGTTATACTATAATTCTTAACATATATTTTTTATCTATTAGAACTTGTTTGGATATTTGGTTTATCACTACAATGTGGAATTCCAAATCATGTGACGTGTTAGGTTATCTTTGTTACAAATATCTTCTTGAAGAATATGTTGCTTAACTCCAGATATCATGTTACTTACAATATTTCTATCCCCCTCACAAATCCAGGGTTTATCGAAGTGAACACTATATGTAGGGGTTAAATATTGATTTATCAGGATAAATAAGGTAGTGAATATTAGATATAATTTTATCAATTATATATTTTCATTAAACAATTTCTCAAGCGATGAGATTTTTCTGGTACCAAAAATGTTAATAAGAATTATACCTCCCATAGGGTAAACCCCTGGTCTATATGAAAGAACAATTTCAAAAAGAAATTTCATAGAATGAAATTCCATTTTTTTCATTTTCTAGTCGGTATAGTATAAAAATGATATAATATATTTATTATATAATCTTTTGGCATCTAATATGCTAACTTTTTAAAAAAAATCTAAAAAACCCATACAAAAAATAATATTTGAAATATTCTAAATGTATTCATCATAATAATTCAAGTAGCTACATATTATATTCATAAAATTATATGATTTATTAATAATTTAAAAATTAAAATTATCATGTCATACATTATTTTCGAAAATATTTTTTAGAACCATGTTAAAATTATATATAGATCAATCATCGCAAACAATAAATTCCCTTTATATATATCCACATAATCTCATCCAATGTATTTAATTTTACTAATTTTATATGATTTCATATTCATACCTATGTTTAGGAATAGGGGTGGTGAAATGTGGAGTGTCGTCACCTACCTATTGGTAATAGGTTGTCTTTTAAAACATTTATGGACTAATTTATGTATATATATATATATATTTAAATCTACTTTAGCTTACCATAAATTTATTTAATATATTGGGACTTATTTTATATTTTTATGTATTGTATATATGTTTAAAATAAATTATTATTATCATAACATTTAATAATTACATGCCATAAAATTTCATTTATATTTTTCATCAATGTTAGGTCATGTTAGGTTGTCCTTATTTCAAATGGGGTAATTATATATGTATGATTCCTCTAATATATGGGGTGTTCATGCTATATTTAGAGATTTTAATCCTATTTCATTCTATCAATTATGAGGTGAAATTATTCTTAATTTGTATGTTGACTCCTAGGGAACTTGTTTCCAACCAATGATGATGCAATGCATGCTACGAGACCTGTAGTGAGAAAACATAGTATCATGATTTTGTAGTCGTATTTGTTTTTCAGAAAGTAGTATTAGAGTACATATGATTTATATTATTTCGTAAATATTGTTTTTATGATATACAATTAATAAATCATGTGGGTAATTTATGAAGAATAGGATGTAAAACAATTTTTCATATGATCCTTGAGCTACTAAGGGTTTTTATATTTACATTTTTTTGTAGTGCTTATTAATTATATATGAAATAATTTGGCCTTGAGATCTTATTATTTATAATTTTAATGAAGTTTATCATTTTTAAATAAATTAATAATACATTAAATGATTGTATGGTACAATTTTATGGGATTTTAACCCCAAAAAATGAAAATATATTTCATTTGGAGTGTCTACATGTGTTCCATATTTAGAAACTTGATTTGAGTTACTTTAGAATTAGAGTGTTCCTCATGAAAAAGGTTATATTTTATATAATTTCTCCACTAGCAGTTTTATATTTTTAATTGTGATTATGAAACATTTTTTTATCCCAGTTAATTTTTAAAATATATATTTCCTAAAATTAATGGGTTTGATGTAATTTTCATTATTTAAAGTTTATTATAGATTTAAGCCTCCGTTATAATACCTTTTACACCATCATGTGGGAGAGAAATATAATTATATATACATTAATCCTCTAGATAATGATGGCCCAATCAAGATAGTTTTTTGAGCTATCAATTACTTGTAAAGGGAATAATATCATGGATCATATATATCTAGGTACATAGCTAAATAATTCCAATGGAAAAATATTCAGGTTTTTTAAGGTAAAAAATATCCTTTATAAGCATGGGATTTACAAGTAAATATTTTATTTCTTTTTAAATTTTCTAATTCTAAAACATCATTTAAGGTGAATTGTTTCATGCTTATGCTAGAGATCCCCAATATAAAGTAATTAGAGTCTTTGTTACTTGTTATAATGACCTTGAACATATCATATAAAGACATCCAAATAAGGTTAACTTATTACTAGTTCAATGAGACAATGATTTAGAAAGTGTGCTATGGAGAAATTTATCTATAATAGTTTAAATGGATAATATTAAACTATTTAACATGATTCCTAAATCGAGTGAGTTTTAGATAAGGTTTTTTCAATTATGAAACATTAAAATATCAATGATTTGAAATGGATATTTTTCTATATATCAGGATGAAATTATTTTTGATCAAACCAACCTCTTATAATGAAGAGGTGGACAAATAATTGATAGTAGAGATATATCTAGTCATATTAACCTGTATGAGTGATGGTTATTTTTTTCAAATTGAAAATAATTGTGCATTCCTTTAGAAAATTAATATGTCGTGTGATATAATATCAGGATATAGTTCTTGTTATATCTCACTATCATAGTTAGTGAAGCACATATTAGTACTTTTTATATAATGAATTTTATAGAAATGAAGGATTTAATTATTCATATAGAATATTGAAAATGGAAATGATTCCTTCATAAATTTTTTTCCATTGGAAGATCCTTTAACATTGGAAAGGGGAGATCATTGATTCTTGGTCTTTTCTATCAAACATGGAATGTTAAATCATATGGCTATGAAGAAATACTAACTTTTTACATAAATTAAATATTTTTTATCATTAAATTGAGAGAGGTGGTTTTAAATGATTGATCTTAGATCAAGGAATTATAATCTCACAGATAAAAAAGATAAAATTTCCAATAATTTCTTCCAACACATGTATAATAATTCTTTTAACAACGTCTAAGTTCATTTATCTTGATAAAGTACTCATCTGTTTTAAAGGAACTTATGAATTGTATCTTCCATAAATATCTCTATTATTTTTAATTGTATTTTTAGGTGATATGTATTTATATATTATCAGAGGAGGATAATGAAACTAACATAAGGGTTATATTTATATTTTGTTAAGATGATGGATTCTACACAAGTTTTCAATGATAAATTTCTAGATCATTGAATTGATGTTATATGGAAATATTTTTTCTAAATGTGGTATTTTTTTCATCCTATTTTTTTTAATATTATTATTTGATGGTATTTATTAAATAGTTTCACTAATAAACAAAAAGTTTAATGTTTTTCATAGTATTATTAAGGCTTTATAGGGTATTTTTCAAATAAAGAATTATTTTTGATGGATATCATTCATAAAATAGATAAAATTTTATGGAATATTTTACATCATGAAACAATTAATGATATAATATGTAAGTTAAAATTTATCTAGTTTTAATTTAGCCTAAATTTAAATAATGATATGTAATCTATTTCTACTTATCTATTATATGTATTTTTTGTACTTATTATGAATGATCATTTCTATGAATATAGTTTCAAACAGTTACACCAACATTATAATAGCTTGAAAAACTATAACCTTTAATTGGATATAGTTATTCATAGTAAAATGTATTAGTGGATCTATATATTCAGTGATATGTTTATGGTCTATAGTGACTATATAAATTGAAGAAATATCTTTTCCCCATAGGTTCTATATCTCTGGTAAAATGATTTGGTAAAACATCATGTATTATTTTATTTTCAACATCCATTTACTCTTAACAATTTTTATATTTCCATTGAATCTATTAGTATAAATTAATATAGTAAATAATTAAATTATTACAGTGATGAATATAAAATTATGTGTCCCTTTGTTAATTAGTTTTATGGACTGAAAAATTAGATTTAGTTCATTACATTATCATATATATATATATATGTGTGTGTATTAAACTATGGTGTCTTGAATTTATTCATAAATAAAATCCACATGATTAAAATTTGAATGAAATAAAATTAAAAATGGACAGGACACCATTAGTAAATGGACCATTTCCTATAGTGATATGGATTTATTTAAGAAACATTATGTGTTGAATCTTTCATTGAGATAGAAATCAATGATATAATTCCATCATTATCAATATGATATTCATCTCTATGTGAATAAAATGTATTATGATATGAAGTCTCAGTATATAGGGAATGTTATTTGAAGGAATATTATTCATTATATGTATCAATGGTTCACTTATCTAGAAGTGGATATGGATTATTTAATTCCAATAATAATGATCAATCCTTTACCCATTCTTAAGAATAACTAGGATTCCAAATTCATGGATTTCATTATTGAATTTCATCAAACAACTCTAGGTAAGGATAATATTTAGGTTATCTTTGGATGTCTAAATAAATTACAAAAAAAATCCTAATTTAAGATAATATTAAGGTTGTACGTCTTTGAAAGTTTCACATATAATATATTTTTAAATTTTCCTTAGTACCCTCTGGACTAATTTTATGAAGATATTCCCATTTTTCTTCTATATTTTAGAGATAATGTTCATAGTCAAAGATAACACAATAGAAAATTAATATGACATTTCAATATACAAATTATGGTGAGAAAAAAGGGTGATTTACATCATGGATGACATGTTTCGTGCATCTTTATTATATTTTGGAGTGTCATGGGATAACGTTATATCACTTGTTTAATTTTTATATAATAATTATTACCAAAATTGGATAATGATAAACCCCTTAATTATTTTAAATAGTTTACCTTTCCCATGTACAATTTTTTTTACAAGTGGTTTGTGAGACTTTTTTAGTTGGAGTAGGTACTATAAAAGATATAATAGAAATAATTCAACTAATTTAGAAATAGTTATTGTTGGCATAACATCTCAAGAGATAATATAATGATCATAGTTATAATGCTATCATGATTTTTGTATTTGATATGGGGATTATAAAACATTCAACATGAATGGGTCATATATAGTTGGGAATAATGTTAATATTACATTGAGATATATTGACCTATTTGAGACTCTGGAAAATATTTTAATTTTTTCCTAAAAGATAGTATTACCTTTCAAAATCCCATATATTAAAAATAATTTTCCCATCTCACATTTAAAGAATTATTATTTTGATAGCCCTCATGTTTTGAGTTAGGAATTATTTGGATTTGGGAGCGACGCTTCATTATAATGATGACATGTTTCATTTATTGATCATATATATATTGTAATATATTGGATATTGATTCCCCTAGTTCATATTTTATGGATTAATTAAAATGAATGTAATGAAAAAAGCGAGTGAAATTTCAAATGAAAAGGAAAAAATGCATCACTATTTCGGTAATAAATTACATTAACGATGACATTCACGGTGAAAAATACTGCATGCTAGGGATATTTTCTACACTTGTGATGTCACTACTAGGAATGTATTTTTCTATATAATTATATTATTATATTTTGAGGTGTTAACATAAAATCTAAATATTTTGAGGGATATTTAATAAAGTATTGTTTGGGTGATAAGTATCCTAACATGTCAAAATGGTCCATATATCGAATAGAATATTTCTAATAACTCAACATGGATAGATGAAAAAAATATAACCATTCATATAGAATGTGTAACAACTTAATATTTTACATGTTTTTTTAAATGATGATTAAACTAGAGAATACATTATTTTTATTCCCACTCACTCAATAATATTAAAGTCTTAAAACCCCTTATCTATCCAATCTTCCTTGCATACATTTATTTATTTATCATCTATGTTAAGTGATCCTTTATGTTATATACTTTAATATCACTTTATTTATTCACCGTTCATTTTATTATTATTTTTTCTTTACACAATATTGATAGGGTAGAATGGGGTTCCATATTTAATGAATTTTTCTAATGGAATATATGTTCAAGGTATTGAATTATTCTTCTAATTACTCAATATACACTGATTTAGTGAAATAATGAAACATTGAAATAATTAAATTGAGTCATGATATGTGATTGTACTCTCCTACATTGATACACTGATTCATTGAAAGAAGGATGTTTTAAATAGTGTTTTGAAGGGTGTAAAATTTATGTTTAAGAATTATAATATATTTATGAAAATGATGTATATTTTAAACATGATTATCTCTTAATGTTGAAGGAGGTTTCTGTGAAATTTATAGATTTTGGTTTGTTGAATGTGCTTCACAATATGATTTTCATTAAATTAAAAATATGTTTTATAATATAATTATTTTAATTATTTTCAAAAAATTAATTATAATTATTTATAAAGGATATATACACTATTTTTAATGATGATATAATATAATAATGGGAATTTTTCAGTGTATAGTGCGTTATCTAGGTTGTTTCCTCCATGATATTATACCCATATTTGTTTTATAAGTAGGATTATCATAGTGTAGATGATTTATATTGAATAAAAGGGTTATTTCATTAAATAAGATTCAATGTGAAAATTGGAATATTATTTAATAATTCTTATTGGATTGATTGATGATATTTTTCAGAAAAAACTCATATAATGTTTGTTGTGGCTATAGGGGTTCCGACGATAAGTAAACTTTCGATATTAGATACTACACTACCAGGTACTACATAATTTTTTAGATTATACCTAGAATATGATATATTTTTTCAAGACATTACACATACTAGTTCCAATTGGTAAATTATAACATGGTGAGGATTATTCTATTACTTTTTATGTGAATACTAGTTTAAGATTTAAGTTGGAATAGTGGCCTAAATATAATTCATGGTGATCGGGTGTACATATTTTAGATAATTTCTATAATCATTTTGTTAGCCTCCAATAATTTGTTAGTATTTGAGTTACCTATTAATATTGTTCTCATCATAGATTTTAAACATATTGTTGATTTATTTTTAGTTAAATAATATGAATTATGTTTAAAAAAAACATGTTATAAATATTGTCATTACTTGTGGTTTTTCTTTATCAATTTAGATTATTAATTATATAAAATTATTTTAGTCTCTCAAGTCATTGTATATTTTCTAAATAAATATTTATATAATTGTGGTGGTATCCTTTTGGGCTCTATGCTCACACTTTATTGGCACTCGGTGTGTTTACAGACTAGATTTCCATTGATAAAGGAAAAAGGCCCATCAATGATCTAATGGGTAATCAATATATATGTTTTGATTCAGGTTTAATTAAGGTTAATAGTTCTATCTATTATCTTTGATGTGGGTAGATTGGAATATTTTTTAGTCAATTATTTTTAGTACTATTATGTTTTTGACCACTTTATAGTCTAATAATTTTATTCCAAATTTTAGCTTCAATTTAGATATTCTATTTATGGTACATATTTTTTAAAGGTGAAATGAGAATTATTACATTTGATAATTGAAATTTAATTAATTATTAATGATTCAATTTTATTTTATGAATTATTTTTATGTTTTTAATTTCCAAAAAGTTAATTCCATTAAAGTGATTACTATAATATATATATTTTTCATTCCAGAATTTTACTTGCAGATCCTATTTTTTTCATTTATTTAGGTTATATCATTTATAATGTATATAAGTGACTCCCCATCTAAATTTTTCCTCCAAAGGATATACGGAATGTGGTTTGGTTTTTATAGTGATCCAATGTGAGAATATATATAGGGTTTATTGGGTTCATTCATTATTTATAATTTTTATTTAACATTAATATTAATAAAACAAGATACACTAATTTTAGTCCTCTAAAATTCTTCCAATTCCCATGTTACACTTGAAAATAACCTATGATTAAAAAAAATGTAAAATTATTAATTCATAATCTTGACACATCCATTAAGTATCTTGTTTATGAAGTTATTAGATAAAAATATATATCATGTCAAATGTGATAATATCAAAAACCCAATATATAAATTAAGAAACCTGAAAAATGGTAGGAAAATAAACTTACATTGAAACAATTAGTCTAATCTTTACATTTGTGATATGAACTCACTCCTAGAAATAGTTATTTAATACCAAACCCAATTGACATATAATTAATGTGAAAATGATGAAGGATGAGAGGTAAAGGGATAGATTATCAATCACATGAAGTTACTTGACAAAACAACCCCAATTTTCTTTTATAAAAACAAATTATGCTTGGTGAAACTAACCCTATATTATAAAATTTTTTAATACCTCCTCAGGTGACTGATTTTACCTTAATATCAACCCAATGGCATGCATATAGTCACCCAAAATCCTTATGTTATGATAATCATTCACTTTTAAGGGAAATTTATTCCCAAATACATCTTATCTTACAAAAACATATATCCATATTTCAGTCCACTATTTAATGTACCTGAATGTAAAACTAATATCATCCTATTAATTAAAAACCTAAAATTTAATCATAACTATATTATATCTATAAGAAATGTAAAAATTAAATTTATATAAGAAAACATAGTAATGTGGGGAATAAAGAAATACCCACCATTTGGATTCTCATTCCTAAAGAAATTTCTATTGGTATCTCTAATGATACAACATTTTCAAATACAATGTATTTATATATGGTGTTGAGTTATCACACCAAAAAAATGATAAAATTATTAAAAAATACTAATAATATCACATCCATTTCCTTCCCACTACATATATACTAAATATAATTAAATTAATTACATGCCTAATGTGGATGGTTCTTCACATCATCAAACTTCTTCATTCTAATCCAAAAGTGGTTATGTGACACTAAATATTTAAGGAAATCCCCAATCACCCAATATGATTATAAATGGATTCCAAATTAATTTAAATCAACAAGGATTACATAATATGTTTTTAAACATAGATATAAATCATGTTTTTAATAAAATATTTGAGTAGTTATCTAATTGATCACTCTTATCAAAACAGGGATTTGTAATCCTTTATTTTTGAGGTATGAAAAAAATATTCTAGATATACTTATAAATATAAATCCTTATATAATACCTTATTATAAAAATATACTTCATATATTATTTACAATTCAAAATAATCTTTTAAGTACTTCTATTATTCTAATGGTACCATCCCCATATACTAATCACATTTCTCTTATCCCATTTGTAGGAACACACTATTTTTATGTAGATGTGAAAAATTATCATGAAAATAACCCCATATATATTATTCCCTAACAACTCATAATTTCATAAAATAAAAATTTACATGACGAAATATTGGATAAATTTAGTTACATCTAATAAAAAACTCATGCTTTTCAAATTTCAATGAAAAAACATTGACACAGTTTTGTGAAACAATCACATAAAACCTAATTTTTCCTTATAATTCATCATTTTATTTTAAGGGTGTGAAATTAATTTACAAAATAATTTATTATATAATGAATAATTAAAATAAATAACTATTTCATTCATAAAATAACTATTGTTTCCATCTAATGCACTTAGATTATATTTTCTACCAAATACTAATAATTTTTTTAATAAAAATATACGAAGAAATATTCCATTGCAAAACCATGCCAATATTGAACATAATTTGATGATGAAATCCTTTTTTCACATTACATTTGAACCATTTGAAAATTAATTACCTTAATGTCATTTGTTCTAAATGAAGGATTTATCCCATCAAAATATATATCTGAAAAAATTACCCTATATATTCTAATCAATTGGATATAATCCTAATGAATCATCCTTCACTAATAGTTTCCCTAAATACTTATCCCCCATAAATGGTTTAGTATATAATCTATCTCACAGATAAATAGGTAAATAATCATCCATACTAAATTCATTCCATATGTTTTACATATAGGATGAGATTTGAAATAATTATTGTTATTAAAATATCCAAGATTACATTTCAACAGTTGAAATCCATTACACAAATACATTTTTCTATATTTAATTGTTTTTTCAATTAAAACATAGAAATTATTGATGGGTTTTTAAGGAATAAAAAATATTCTTCAAGATATTGACTACTTAAAAAAAACCGAAACCCAAGATTAACATGATATGAAATTAAAATCAGGTTATATACAAAGGATGATCATGTGTGTACATTACACTACAGTTAGATGATTGTAATTTATTTAAAAATATATTTGATTAAGATCCCTTAGATGCATCCAAAGAACCATTTTAACTATGTTTTATCAATGAGATGACCAAAATGACTCAAAAATTGATTTTAATCAAATATGTTTTCTAATTATGATTGTATCCCTTGAAAGAATTAAAAAATTATAAAAGTGACTTCAAGTGAATCAATAATGATGACATATAATATTTTAAGTAAAACCAATACAATTTCTTCATCGTTATATGGATTACTTATGGACACTCCCCAAGAAACCCATTCATTTACAATTAAAAACATAAAAATTTAGAAAATTAAATATAGTAAAAATACTTATAAACATAGGTATATATATACATATTCATTTTAAATTAAAATTAATTCAATTTAATTCTACAATACAATTTATCCTAATAAAGATATATGTTTAGTGATATATGTTTATGGTTGAAAATTTGAAGGTCAATATTTATAATTTTTCTTATATAATTAATTATAAGATATGATTTGCACATATTATAATAATTATATTATGCACATATTAGATAATATGATATGGGACAAAAAAACATGTCATATGTTAAATAATTCTATATGATGTATCTAACAACCCAACATACATTATTCCATTAATTTATCCTTAAAGTACCATATGAAATACTAAAATAATCTTATATGATATTTATAAACCCATTACATGAATTTAATTGAATTTAATTTCAAATTAAACTGTTTTCAACCAAATAAATGTAGTATAGAAAATACTATAGGCCTTCCCTAAAATAAAATTAAATATTTAATGTGTGGATTCAAAATATGATTTTTTAAAGTGAATAATAGGTAGAGTTTTTTTGATCAAGATTAAAAAAAGAAAAAAATAAAGGCATATTAATATTTTTATAGTTTATAAAAAATGGGGTTTGATGCAATATGTGTGGTGGTAATAAAAACATTTTCACTATAAAATTTCTTCTTCATTATTCATTAAAAAATTAGGTTTTATAAAATTCATTTGTATAATATTTTCCAATACATTATATATTTTAAAAACCTTTAAACAGATGCACATAAAACATTACCTTGATAAAATAATTGTGAATTCATGGTCCAAACCATTATCATGGAATAAGTGATTCTGAAGAACTCTGGTACCAAAGATATTTTTGAAATAATTTTTTTGTTGTATTGTCTAATATGATCATGCCATGTAGCATACTTAAACTAAAAAAAAATGAATTATAAAAAAGATTCTTCCACTCAATCACATCATAAAAAGGAAGTGAAATATGATACAATGTAATATGTAACTAAATGATATGTTTTCAAACCAAAATTACTCCAAATGTGTAGATAATAAGTGTTCCAAATCACACCGGTCAATTATATATCTCTAATGAAATAATGGATCATATTTTATCTTGTCTTCTATATAAGATCGAGGATCTAATAGATTTACATTTTCGTAAATTTATATTCAAGGCAATATGGATATATATAACCCAAATTTTAATCATTGAAACCATAAATATATCTAATATTATAAATTATTAACCACATTATGAACATAAATAATACGTACACATGTTGTAAATTTATTAAAAAACTTTTCGACGATTTTTTCAAACAAATTTCAAAATAACATTATGTGTTAGTTATAGTCTATATAATATCCCTTTGTCAACATTTAAGAAACTATACAGTTATTTTCCAAACTATTTATTTTATCACTATTTACAAAAATTTTCATTGGAGTCCTATAATGAGGTATATTTTCAAAATAAAAAAATTCTTTGGATTATGTACAATGTTGTTTTTCAAAAACAAAAACATAATTTTGAAATCCAAATGAAAAAAATAATATTAGTTTTGTTAAAATGAGTTTTATATATTTTTCGATCCACATATTAAATTTTAATACATTGTATTTTTAATATTTTTTAAAATTTGAATAATAATTACCATGTGTCCTTGGGACACCATTCAATTTTGCGCATTTCACTTCAACATTATATTGGTTCTCCAAATTAGCTACACCTACAATGTAATGATGAAAATAAGTGATATTTAATTGGTATTTTTTAATAATAATTAATTTAATCATATGAGAAGATTAATTTATTATTATTAATGTATCTAAATATATAATTATAAATAGTGTCACATTTTTGATATTTATTTTCAATATGTCAATATTTCAATATGAATTAATGTAAATAATTTATGAGGGGATTGAATATTTCTCTATAGTTTTTTATAAACATGTAATTTCTATGATCCATGTACAATATTTTCAATGATTTTGTAATGAATAATAATTGTTATTTTGGTAATAGATATTGAATCAAGATATTATCATACTTCCAAAAAAACATATTTGAAAATAATTTTTCGATTATTCTTGCTACATTGGGAGAAGAATTACATTTAATGATATTTTATCTTGAATTTATTTGAATAAATAACAACTAATATTATATATATAGATCATTATTTACAACCTATTCATTAAATGGTTGAGAAGACATATATAGATGAATTTAGTGAATCAATAAAAAATTTATAGAGACAACCCAACCGAATGTAATAAATATAAAATGATATTAGATTAATTCATTAACAAACTCAAATGATGGTTATAGAATTATGAGTTTGATGATAAATGTTGTTAAGGATGTAATGTATCCAGAGAATACTGATACAATTCCTTAATTTACTAAAAAATGCTTCATAATTTTTTATGATGATATTTTAGAGTGTTTGGTATTTATTAAATGATAATTATATTTTATTGAGATGTATTGGAGTTATTAGATAATTATACAGAGTGTTCCAAGATGTTTTGAGCTGATTTGAATATATACTAGAACTATATGAAGATGATATAATTTAGACAATGTTCGGTAGACATAAGTATTTCTTAAAAGTAGAGTAATCCAAAAATAGTAAATCTCTTTATGATGTATAACATTCTTTGAGTGAGATATATAAAAATACATGTGTAATAGCATGATATGGAATGTATTTGAAATGATACATAAGGATTTCATCCTGAAACACAATATATACTAGTGTATTTAGATAATATTTTTTAACATTTCAACTGACATATAGGAAAGGGAAAAAATATATAACACTTGAAAATCCAAGGTAGGAACATTGTATTCAATAAAGTGTAAAAAAAACACCAAGCAAATATAGGGATATAATATCATGATAATTTATAATATATTAACTATTTTAATGAAATTAAATATAATTTATAGCATTCAATGTAGGATACACTGAGTAAGCGTACGTCGCATGCCACATTAATTTTCGTCAATTACATACATTAAACGCAAAACCATGTTTTGCTGAACAATGATATAATAATAAAATATTATTATTTAATATAATAATACATAACCTAGTTGTTATATTAGAGGTTATGAATAGTAATATTTAGATTTTCAAAATCTATGTTTTATTCAAAAATAGAATGGATTCATTAGAAACAAATTAATTTAAAATGTATATAAGATGCAATTGATTATAAATGGAATATTTTTATAGAAAATTATTTTTATGCTAACGAAGCAATTTTATCCCGATAAATTATATCAATTAAAATTAGTTATTGATATTAATGTAATATATATTATATATTAAATAAAATATTTTTGATATTTATCCAATACATTTGATAGGCGTGAGATAAGAAATACTCCAATATTGCTCATAAAAACCTATATTGTTATTAATACACTTTTACTCTCTTTTAATGGAGAATATATTTTAAATAAAATTATTGAAAATTTTAGAGGTAATATATTTTATAATAAACAAAATAATTAAAATTTAAACATAAAAATGTTGTTATAGTGAATTTTGGGTATTCTTCTTTGGAATGTCATTTTCTAATGAATTGTGAAAAATAATGAATTTTAGTTCCAAAATTTATTTTCATATAATTTATGTATAAGGAAAAATTTAATTTTGAATTTTTTTAATGCTTAATTATATTTTTCAATTAATGTAGTGTAGGCTATTTTAATCAATTTTAATTTCAAATTTACTATAAAAACAAAGCAAACATTCAAACATTTTTACGTAAAAACCTAGAATTTTCATCCTGTCTGTGGGAGTAAATTTAAATTCATTTATGAAACTTATATGATTAGAATTTCAAAAAATAGATTCTATATTTTTAATCATTATAATTTATAATATATAAAAATGATAAATTATTTTTTTTATCAAAATGTTTACTAAAAGTAATTAATAATAATTACAATGATTAAGGAAAAATTAATCTTAATATGGGGTTAAACAATAAACCAAAGGGTCCAAATAACCTATGAACTTTTAATTGATCCATTTTATTGCAATATTTATATCATATCCTCCCTTGTATAGAAATGAGACCATTATTGGATTCACATTCAAAGATAAAAATGTGGGCGGGTCTCCCTTTTCCAAAATTTACAAAAGTTCCATTCCTCCTCCATTATAAAAGGCCTTCTCTCCTCCCACTTCCTCACTACTATAGCATCCTTCCTTTTTATAACATAAACTTTCATTACATTACACAAAACTGAGGATCTTTAAGGTTTAGTGTCTTGGAAACCAGGTATATAATACATGAAAACAACATAAAACATTCTTCTTAAACACTTGAAAGGCTTCTCCTTAAGTTAATCCTAGGTTCATTACTGCATCTCATAACCTGGGGACATACATCAAAAGAAAGGGTGAGCAGAAGGCCCAATAATGGAAATAAGGGAAACATTTAACATGTGAACTTGAGATACATCAACTATGTCATGAAAAAGAACTTTAAGGCACGAGAAAGAAATCATGTGGCATATCATAATAAAAATAACATTTTTCATAACTTTAAGATGTGGCAACATCATTTAACATAGAAAATCATGAACATATCACCAAGGTCCATCCCCAAGGGGTCATTTGAAAATTACCAAGGTTATTCACCAAGATATCGTGAAAATTGTAATCTCTAGTGGTCACATCATTACCCAATGCATTGGGGCGCTATCAGGGAGCACCCTTAAATTTTCCTTTATTATCATGTGATCAACACATATCATCATAAAAAATTTCATAAATAACCCATATAGCATAAAATAAATGGGTTTCATTTCATAATCATAACGTTTTAAAAACTGCTTTAAAGACATGATCTTTACGTCACTTTAAACCCACGGAAGGGGAGAGAGGGTTTCATGTATGTAAATCACAGAATTTAAAATAGAAAATTTTGGTATATATGTGAATACCCCTGTAGAAATAAGATCTTTGATTATTCACTTTATAACATAAAACAATTTTGAGAAAAGAGAGAGGCATTTTGAGATGAAAATTCTGCAGCATAACAGCTATGTTTCGGGGTTTTAGAAAACATTGAAAAGAGAGGGGACATGGGTCAAACAATAATAAATGACCCATAAAACAGTATAGGGATAGAATAAGAAGGATATATGAAAATTTTAATGAAATTTCAGGGACATACCATTTGAAATGAAAAACATGGAAGTAAGACAAAAATAACATTTCTCTTATAAAAATTCGGCATCCTAACGACGTCACTTAAACTTCAATAAAAAAAAGAATTGACGAGATCAAATAGGATCTCTCATAATATGATCATAAACGATCAGTATGATATATATAGACATCATACCCCAACATAATAAGTAGGAACTTGAAAGACTTGACATGAAAGTAGAACTTTGAAAAGTGAGAAGGGTGAAAGAACCACTTAAAAATTCGGCAGCCTAATGGCGTCACTTAAACATCAACAAAAATGAATTGATGAGATAAAATAGGGTCTCTCATCATATTAACATAAAAGTTAAATATTATAGATATATATATCATACCCCAACATAATAATAAGTAACTTTAAAGACTTTACATGAAAGTAGAACTTGAAAATGTGAAAGGTGAAAGAACAACTTAAAATTTCGGCATCCTAACGACGTCACTTAAAACTTCAAAATATTGAATTGAAGAGATCAAATGGGGTCTCTCATCATATGATCATAAAATATCAGTATGATAAATATAGAGATCATAACCCAAAATAATAAAAAGGAACTTGAAAGACTTGACATGAAAGTAGAACTTTGAAAAGAATGAGAAGGGTGAAAGAATCCCCTTAAAAATTCGGCAGCATGATGACGCCACTTAAACATTCATAAAAGGAATTGATGAGATAAATATGGGGTCTCTCATCATATGAACATGAAAAGGGAAGTAATATTAATATATAAGAATATCCTCCAACATAAGAACAAGGAGTATAAAAGAAATGACATAAAAGAGATTACTTGAAAAGAAGAGAGAGGTCGGATCCCTTACCTTAAAATGTAACTATTAAAACTCAAATATTTGGGCCATTAGGGCTTGGGGGAACCTTGGGAGGACTCCATGGGAGGTAAGGAGACCCAAAATTCGTTGAGGATGGTTTTGGAGTCGAATGGATAAGAGGAGGGCTTGGTATTTTTAGGGAAATTGAGAGGATAAGGCATTAATGGCCAAGGGACACCTCATTAGTGGTTTTGGCAAAACCATGGGCTTGCCCATGGTATTTTCCCATGCTATTTGACACTTGGGACACCTCACACAATAATTAATCCCCTTTAGTCGACCATACCTTAAAATATCTCATGACATCATCATGACATAGTTATGATGTCATTAAACATACCGAAACCCTAAAACTGTATTTTTATTATTCACTGAAAATTCAACTTTCTCAGAAAAATCCCAAAATTTCACATTAACCAAATATAAATGCTCTGATTTAAAAAATGAACTCCATTTTATAAAAATAATTTTCTAAATATTTTTAATTTTATTTTTAAATAAATACACTATTCACCGAAAATTCATTTTTTTCAGAAAAAACCCCAAAAATTACATTAACATAATATAGATGCTCTGAGTTAAAAAATGAAATCCATTTTATAAAAATAATTTTCTATATATTTTTAATTTAAATTTTAATTAAAAAACACTATTCACCTGAAAAAACTAATACTTGAATAATAATTTATGAAACCGTTATTTAACCATTTTATTGAATCACATTACTTAGTCAAGGTGCCTAGATTATTTTAATACTTTCTTTAAGTGAGATTACTAATCTATTTGGTCAAATTACTAATCCTAATCATAAAATAACTATTCATAATTTACTATTCATCAAAAATCAAGTTGATCTTATTAGACTCTATATTTCATACTGAACATAATTGTAGAAGACCTTTTTTTTTGAAAATCATTACACATTTTTAATTATTTAAGGTTTACATAAACATTTTTTAAAATATCCTTTCTCTAAAATTCACCAAAAATATGCATACTATATTTATCCAGACATTTGAAAAGTCATAAACATCATCAAAGGAAGAAATCCCAATTTTTATTTAAAACAAAGGATTACACAAGGCAGTTACGGTCTCCTTACATAGCCCCTTATCACAGCATCATAGGACCTAAGTATAAGGTGTGCTAAGGTGAGAGAATCCGAGGGAGGCTTGGCCAACATCACACGAGTTGTAATTTATATCAGTTTGAACTTCTCATGAAGGTGATTCCGTTCTAGCTTCACACGATGAAGTTCGGCTTGGGTTTGGTCCAGAGCAAAGCCCGGTGGTGCTACCTCCTTCCCAAGTTCTGTTAGATGGGCTTCGATCGGTCCAAGACTACTGGGTGAGGCCATCAAATCTTCTTTCTATAATAATTAACCAATATTACTTGTATTTAGAGACAATACTCAAAACATTTAGTTTCCAGTGGTCATATTGACCAATGGTCATATAACAGTCAAAACCCAACAGTCTCATTTTAATTATACTCATGTTATCAAATGAAACAGTTTTTTTGAGTATAAAAATAAAAAAACACACAAAATTAGGAAACAAGATTTATTCAAAATTTCGGGTTGTTACAATTTTACCCCCTTAAGAAATTGCGTCCTCGCAATTTTTAAAATTGGGTTTTGAAATTTCATTGAAGGTCCCACATCAGAAAAGGAGTCAGTAAAACTATTACTTGAAAAGAAAGAAAGGGATGTACAAAGGTCACCTGAGTTAACCCACACTAGGATTCCATGTAGGAAAACATGGACTTGGAGGAGAAAACAAAGGGTCAAGTTCTGAGGGAGAGTGATAGAAAACATGATTAGGAGAAATTTAACCACGAGAAAATCCCAAAATTATGATGTGTGTAAATGGACTTTGATTACCTAGTAGGAAACGTAAACCAACAAAATTTTTGTTTTACGTTCCTTTTCATAATTTTGAGGAATTCATTTACAACATAGAACAAAAACATAAGGAAATATACCTACCTTCAAGTAGAGTTTCATCCTTTAATAAGTCTCTACCAAAACTAATCTTTTCTCCAAATGATGAGAATTCAAAAACACTTGGTCTCATCAAAAGCACAAGAATCATCTTCTAGAGAGTCACATAATCCACAAGAGATTAATTATCTATTTCTTCTATCTTTAAACATTATCCCAAAAAACAGAAAGGGTAAGGTAAAAAAACTCTTCAAAAAGAAATAATCCCATAAGAATGGAAACTACTTTTAAATCTTCAAACTTCCAAGGTACTACCCAAAGTTCATCATAGACCATTCCATAAATAACGATCCTTAAAATTCCCCCAAATAAATCAAACTAAGATTGAAACCCAAATACAAGAAGGATTTGATAACATAGTCTTCCAAAATAAACTTCATTGTTCATCTCCAAACAACATCAACATCAACCACACCTAACATCTTATAACAAATGTAGCTAACCTAAAAATATTTTACCCAAGATAGGTTAATCATTACCATAAGTAACCTAAATTACTGTAAGTCCACCTTAAATTCATTGATTCTTTAAAATATAAGTCAACCTTACTCCTCAATGAAAATACCGTAGTAATCTATTAACCTCGATCATATAGGGTTCCCAAAATAGTGAATGTCTTCCAAAAT
Source organism: Viscum album (assembly GCA_963277665.1). Classification (NCBI taxonomy): domain Eukaryota; kingdom Viridiplantae; phylum Streptophyta; class Magnoliopsida; order Santalales; family Viscaceae; genus Viscum; species Viscum album. The sequence goes on along the minus strand of OY728133.1, from coordinate 713,665,223 downwards.
AATAATCATCTTTTAATCCCATAATCATCTCTGTCATATTAATATGGAAATCATCGCATTTCCTATCACATTGGTTGTTGGGATATGTTCTTCCTTTTCCAGCCATTAACCAAGAAAAGAAACTATAATTAGGGGCTTTAATACTTATCCAAATAATCATGAAAAGGAAACTGTAAGCATAAAAGGATAAACTTGTAGAATAAAGTATATCCTAACTTTTGATCCACTAGGTTGCAATATAAGTTATCCATGATCGTATATTCTTATTTGAATCTTTATTTTATTTTATCCTTGTTCCTTTAATAATGGTTCATACTAATCTTATGAATTTACCAATTAATATCCCCCGGGAGTGTCGTAACCAAGAGTGCAGCAAGGCCCATTGTCCTGTACCAGTTCCCGTTTGAGTCTATCTCAAAGCAGTGTTTTCAGATTTTACCCCTATGTACATTTGTTCTAGAGCCACCTCTACCTTCTCGTATCCAGACATGGATGTATTTTCTTGGCAACCCATTACTCAATACTCACCAAAATACCAGGAATATTTACTATAAATAAACTTTTCTATAGGAATCTTCCTAATATTTTCATATCTTAATTTCCACAAATAACTAAACCATCCTTTGATACCAACCATAGAATCCTGCCTTTTTATAACATAAACTTTCATTACATTATACAAAACTGAGGATCTTTAAGGTTTAGTGTCTTGGAAACCAGGAACATAATACATGAAAACAACATAATTTTTTTTTCTTAAACACTTGAAAGGATTCTCCTTAAGTTCATCTTTGGTTCATTACTGCATCTCATAACCTGGGGACATACATCAAAAGAAAGGGTTAGCAGAAGGCCCAGTAAGGGAAACAAGGGAAACATTTAACATGTGAACTTGAGATACATCAACTATATCATGAAAAAGAACTTTAAGGCAATAGAAAGAAATCATGTGGCATATCATAATAAAAATAACATTTTTCATAACTTTAAGATGTGGCTACATAATTTAACATAGAAAATAATTAACATATCACCAAAGTCCATCCCCAAGGTTTCATTTGAAAATTACCAAGGTTATTCACCAAGATATCGTGAAAATTGTAATATCTAGTGGTTACATCATTACCCAATGCATTGGAGCGCTATCAGGGTGCACCCTTAAATTTTCCTTTATTATCATATGAGCCACATATATCATCATCAAACATTTCATAAATAACCCATATAGTATAAAATAAATGGGTTTCATTTCATAATCATAAAGTTTTAAAAACTGCTTTAAAGACATGATCTTTACGTCACTTTAAACCCACGGAAGGGGAGAGCGGGTTTCATGTATGTAAATCCCAGAATTTAAAATATAACATTTTGGTATATATGTGAATACCCCGGTAGAAATAAGAGATTTGAGTATTCACTTTATAACATAAAATAATTTTGAGAAAAGAGAGAGGCATTTTGAGATGAAAATTCTGCAGCATAAAGGCTATGTTTTGGGGTTTTAGAAAACATTGAAAAGAGAGGGGACATGGGTCAAACAATCATAAATGACCCATAAAATAGTAGAACGACAGAATTAGAAGGATATATGAAAATTTTAATGAAATTTCAAGGATATACCATTTGAAATGAAAAACATGAAATTAAGACAAAAATAAGTTTTCTCTTACAAAAATTTGGCAGCCTAACGGTGTCACTTAGACTTCAATAAAAAAAGAATTGAAGAGATCAAATAGGGTATCTCATAATATGATCATAAAATATCAGTATGATAGATATATATATCATACCCCAACATAATAAATAGGAACTTGAAATACTTGACATGAAAGTAGAACTTTGAAAAGTTAGAAGGGTGAAAGTACCACTTAAAAATTTGGCAGCCTAACGGCGTCACTTAAACTTCAATAAAAATGAATTGATGAGATCAAATAGGGTATCTCATCATATGAAAATAAAAGTTCAGTATGATAGATATATAGATCATAACCCAAAATAATAAAAAGGAACATGAAATACTTGACATGAAAGTAGAACTTGAAAACGAGAAGGGTGAAAGAACCAATTAAAAATTCGGCAGCCTAATGACGTCACTTAAAACTTCAAAATACTGAATTGAAGAGATAAAATGGGGTCTCTAATAATATGATCATAAAATATCAGTATGATAGATATAGAGATCGTACCCCAACATAATAAAAAGGAATTTTAAAGACTTGACATGAAATTAGAACTTTGAAAAGAATGACAAGGGTGAAAGAATCCCCTTAAAAATTCGGCAGCCTAACAGCGCCACTTAAACATTCTTTAAAGGAATTGATGAGAGACAGATGGGGTATCTCATTATATTAACATGAAAAGGGAATTAATATGAATATATAAGAACATCCTCCAACATAATAACAAGGAGTAGAAAAGAAATGACATAAAAGAGATTACTTGAAAAGAAGAGAGAGGTCTGATCCCTTACCTTAAAACATAACTATTAAAACTCAAAGGTTTGGACCTTGAGGTCTTGGGAGAATCTTGGGAGGACTCCTTGGGAGGTAAGGAGACCTGAAATTCGTTGAGTATGGTTTTGGAGTCGAATGGATGAGAGGAGGGCTTGGTATTTATAGGGAAAGTGAGGGGACAAGGCATTAATGGCCAAAGGACACCTCATTAGTGGTTTTGGAAAAACCATGGGCTTGCCCATGGTATTTGCCCATGGTATTGGACACTTGGGACACGTCACAAAATAATTCATCCCCTTTAGTAGACCATCCCTTAAAATATCTCATGAAATCATCATGACACAGTTATGATGTCATTAAACATACCAAAACCCTAAAACTGTATTTTTACTATTCACTGAAAATTCAACTTTCTCAGAAAAATCCCAAAATATCACATTAACCAAATATCAATGATCTGATTTCAAAAATGAACTCCATTTTATAAAAATAATTTTCTAAATATTTTTAATTTTATTTTTAAATAAATACACTATTCACCGAAAATTCATTTTTTTCAGAAAAAACCCCAAAAATTACCTTAACATAATATTGATGCTCTGAGTTCAAAAATAAAATAAATTTTATAGAAATAATGTTCTAAATATTTTTAATTTAATTTTTAATTAAAAAAAACTATTCACCCAAAAAAAATAATACCTGAATAATAATTTATGAAACCGTTATTAAACAATTTTATTGAATCACATTACTTAATCAAGGTGCCAAGATTATTTTAATACTTTCTTTAAGTGAGATTACTAATCTATTTGATCACATTACTAATCCTAAGCATAAAATCACTATTCATAATTTACTATTAATCAAAAATCAAGTTGATCTTATTATAATCTAAATTTTGTACTGAACATAATTGTAGAAGACCTTTTTTTGAAAATCATTACACATTTTTAATTATTTAAGGTTTACATAACATTTTTTAAAATATCCTTTCTCAAAAATTCACCAAAAATATGCATACTATATTTATCCAGACATTTGAAAAGTCATAACCATCATCATAGGAAGAAATCCAAATTTTTATTTAAAACAAAGGATTACACAAGGCAGTTACGGTCTCCTTACATAGCCCCTTATCACACCAGCATAGGACCTAAGTGTAAGGTGTGCTAAGGTGAGAGAATCTGAGGGAAGCTCGACCAACATCGCACGAGTAGTAATTTCTATCAGTTTGAACTTCTCATGAAGGCGATTCCGTTCTAGCTTCACATGATGAAGTTTGGCTTGGGTTTGGTCCAGAGCAAAACCCAGTGGTGCTACCTCCTTCCCAAGTTCTATTAGATGGGCTTCGATCGGTCCAAGACTACTGGGTGAGGCCATCAAATCTTCTTTCTATAATAATTAACCAAGATTAGTTGTATTTAGAGACAATAATCAAAACATTTAGTTTCCAGAGGTCATATTGACCAATGGTCATATAACAGTCAAAACCCAACGGTCTCATTTTAATTATATTCATGTTATCAAATGAAACAGTTTTGTTGAGTATAAAAATAAAATAACACACAAAATTAGGAAACAAGATTTATTCAAGATTTCGAGTTGTTACAATTTTACCCCCTTAAGAAATTACGTCCTCGTAATTATTAAAATTGGGTTTTGAAATTTCATTGAAAGTCCCACATCGGAAAAGGAGTCAGTAAAACTATTACTTTAAAAGAAAGAAAGGGATGTACAAAGGTCACCCGAGTTAACCCACACTAGGATTCCATGTAGTAAATCATGGACATGGAGGAGAAAACAAAGGGTCAATTCTGAGGGAGAGTGATATAAAATATGATTAGAAGAAATTTAACCATGAGAAAATCCCAAAATTATGATGTGTGTAAATGGTCTTTGATTACCTAATAGGACACATAAACCAATAATGTTTTTGTTTTACGTTCCTTTTTATAATTTTGAGGAATTCATTTACAACATAGAACAAAAACATAAGGAAATATACCTACTATCAAGTAGAGTTTCATCCTTTAATAAGTCTCTACCAAAACTAATCTTTTCTCCAAATCATGAGAATTAAAAACCACTTGGTCTCATCAAAAGCACAAGAATCATCTTCTAGAGAGTCACATAATCTACAAGAGATTAACTATCTATTTCTTCTATCTTTAAACATTATCCCAAAAACATAAAGGGTAAGGTAAAACAACTCTTCAAAAAGAAATAATCCCATAGGAATGGAAACTACTTTTAAATCTTCAAAGTTCCAAGGTACTACCCAAAGTTCATCCTAGAACATTCCATAAATAAAGGTCCTTAAAATTCCTCAAAATAAACCAAACTAAGATTGAAACCCAAATACAAGAAGGATTTGATAACATAGTCTTCCAAAATAAACATCATTGTTCATCTCCAAACATCATCAACCACACCTAACATCTTATAACAAAAGTAGATAACCTAAACATATTTTACAAAAGATAGGTTAATCATTACCATAAGTAACCTAAATTACTATAAGTCCACCTTAAATTCATTGATTCTTCAAAATATAAGTCACCCTTACTCCTCAATGAAAATACCGTAGTAATCTATTAACCTCGATCATATAGGGTCCCCCAAATAGTGAATGTCTTCCAAAATAATAATCATCTTTTAATTCCCTAATAATATCTGTCATATTAATATGGCACTCGTTGCATTTCCTATCACATTGGTTGTGGGGACATGTTCTTCCTTTTCCCGCCATTAACTAAGAAAAGAAACTATAATTAGGGGCTTAAATACTTAGCCAATAATCATGAATAGGAAAATTTAAGCATAAAAGGATAGACTTGTAAAATAAAAGTATATCCTAACTTGTGATCCCCTAGGTTCCAATCTAGGTTATCCATGATCATTTATTCTTATGTGAATCTTTATTTTATTTTATCTTTGTTCCTTTAATAATGGTTCATACTAATCTTATAAATTTACCAAAGAATATCCCCCCGAGAGTGTCTTAACCAAGAGTGCAGCAAGGCCCGTTGTCATGTACCAGTTCCCGTTTGAGTCTAGCTGAAAGTGGTGTTTTCACATTTTACCCCTATGTACATCTCTTCCAGAGCCACCTCTACCTGCTCGTATCCAGACAGGGATGTATTTTCTTGGCAACCCATTACTCAATACTCCCCAAAATGCCAAGAAGATTTCCTATATATAAACTTTTCTATAGGAATTTTCCTAAAGTTTTCATATCCTAATTTCCACATATAACTAAACCATCCTTTGATACCAACCATAACATCCTTCCTTTTTATAACATAAAATTTCATTACATTATAAAAAACTGAGGATCTTTAAGGTTTAGTGTCTTGGAAACCAGGAACATAATACATGAAAACAAGATAAAAAATTCTTCTTAAACACTTGAAAGGCTTATCTTTAAGTTCATCCTAGGTTCATTACTACATCTCATAACCTGGGGACATACATCAAAAGAGAGGGTGAGCAGAAGGCCCAGTAAGGGAAAGAAGGAAAACATTTAACATGTGAACTTGAGATACATCAACTATGTCATGAAAAAGAACTTTAAGGCAGGAGAAAGAAATCATGTGGCATATAATAATAAAAATAACATTTTTCATAACTTTAAGATGTGGCTACATCATTTAACATAGACAATCATGAACATATAACCAAGGTCCATCCCCAAGGTTTCATTTGAAAATTACCAAGGTTATTCACCAAGATATCGTGAAAATTGTAATCTCTAGTGGTTACATCATTACCCAATGCATTGGAGTGATATCAAAGAACACCCTTAAATTTAACTTTATTATCATGTGATACACATATATCATCATAAAAAATTTAATAAATAACCCATATAGCATAAAATAAATTGGTTTTATTTCATAATAATAACGTTTTAAAAACTACTTTAAAGACATGATCTTTATGTCACTTTAAACCCACAGAAGGGGAGAGAGGGATTCATGTATATAAATCCCAGAATTTAAAATATAAAATTTTGGTATATATGTGAATATCCATGTAGAAATAAGAGATTTGAGTATTTAATTTATAACATAAAATAATTTTGAGAAAAGAGAGAGGTATTTCGAGATGAAAATTCTGCAGCATAACGGCTATGTTTCGGGGTTTTAGAAAACATTGAAAAGAGAGGGGACATGGGTCAAACAATAATAAATGACCCATAAAACAGTAGAGGGACAGAATTATAAGGATATATGAAAATGTTAATGAAATTTCAAGGACATACCATTTTAAATGAAAAACATGGAAGTAAGAAAAAAAATAAGATTTCTCTTATAAAAATTCGACAGCCTAACGGCGTCACTTAAACTTCAATAAAAAAAAGAATTGACGAGATCAAATAGGGTATCTCATAATATGATAATAAAATATCAGTATTATAGATATATAGATCATACCCAACATAATAAACAGGAACTTGAAAGACTTGACATGAAAGTAGAACTTTGAAAAGTGAGAAGGGTGAACGAACCACTTAAAAATTCGGCAGCCTAACGGCATCACTTAAACTTCAACAAAAATGAATTGATGAGATAAAATAGGGTCTCTCATCATATGAATATAAAATTTCAGTATGATAGATATAAATATCATACCCAAAATAGTAAAAAGGAACTTGAAAGACTTGACATGAAAGTAGAACTTGAAAACGAGAAGGGTGAAAGAACCACTTAAACATTTAGCAGCCTAACGTCGTCACTTAAAACTTCAAAATACTGAATTGAAGAGATCAAATGGGGTCTCTAATCATATGATCATAAAATATCAGTATGATAGATATATATATCATACTCCAATATAATAAAAAGGAACTTGAAAGACTTGACATGAAAGTAGAACTTTGAAAAGAATGAGAAGGGTGAAAGAATCCCCTAAAAAATTCGGCAGCCTAACGACGCCACTTAAACATTCTTAAAACGAATTGATGAGAGAAAGATGGGGTATCTAATCATATGAACATGAAAATGGTAGTAATATGAATATAGAAGAACATACTACAACATAAGAACATGGAGTATAAAAGAAATGACATAAAATAGATTACTTGAAAAGAAGAGAGAGGTCAGATCCCTTACCTTAAAACATAACTCTTAAAACTCAAAGGTTTGGACCTTGAGGGCTTGGGGGAACCTTGGGAGGACTCCTTGGGAGGTAAGAAGACCAGAACGTCGTTGAGGATGGTTTTGGAGTCGAATGTATGAGAGGAGGGCTTGGTATGTATAGGGAATGTGAGGGGACAAGGCATTAATGGCCAAGGGACACCTCATTAGTGGTTTTGGCAAAACCATGGGCTTCCCCATGGTATTTGCCCATGGTATTGTCCACTTGGGACACCTCACACAATAATTCATCCCCTTTAGTCGACCATCCCTTAAAATATCTCATGACATAATCATGACATAGTTATGATGTCATTAAACATACTGAAACCCTAAAACTGTATTTTTACTATTCACTGAAAATTCAACTTTCTCAGAAAAATCCCAAAATTTCACATTAACCAAATATCAATTATCTGATTTCAAAAATGAACTCCATTTTATAAAAGTAATTTTCTAAATATTTTTAATTTTATTTTTAAATAAATACACTATTCACCGAAAATTCATTTTTTTCAGAAAAAACCCCAAAAATTACCTTAACATAATATCGATGCTCTGAGTTCAAAAATGAAATCCATTTTATAAAAATAATTTTCTAAATATTTTTAATTTAATTTTTAATTAAAAAACACTATTCACCTGAAAAAACTAATACTTGAATAATAATTTATAAAACCGCTATTTAACCATTTTATTGAATCACATTACTTAATCAAAGTGCCTAGATTATTTTAATAATTTCTTTAAGTGAGATTACTAATCTATTTGGTCACATTACTAATCCTAAGCATAAAATCACTATTCATAATTTACTATTCCTCAAAAATCAAGTTGATCTTATTAGAATCTAAATTTCGTACTGAACATAATTGTAGAAGACCCTTTTTTTGAAAATCATAACACATTTTTAATTATTTAAGGTTTACATAAACATTTTTTAAAATATCCTTTCTCTAAAATTCACGAAAAATATGCATACTATATTTATCCAGACATTTGAAAAGTCATAAACATCATCATAGGAAGAAATCCCAATTTTTATTTAAAATAAAGGATTACACAAGGCAGTTACGGTCTCCATACATAGCCCCTTATCACACCAGCATAAGACCTAAGTGTAAGGTGTGCTAAGGTGAGAGAATATGAGGGAGGATCGACAAACATCGCATGAGTAGTAATTTCTATCAGTTTGAACTTCTCGCGAATTCGATTCCATTCTAGCTTCAAACTATGAAGTTTGGCTTGGGTTTGGTCTAGAGCAAAGCCCAATGGTGCTACCTCCTTCCCAAGTTATGTTATGTGGGCTTCAATTGGTCTAAGACTACTGGGTGAGGCCATCACATATTCTTTCTATAATAATTAACAAAGATTACTTATATTTAGATACAATAATCAAAACATTTAGTTTCCAGTGGTCATATTGACCAATGGTCATATAACAGTCAAAACCCAATGGTCTCATTTTAATTATACTCATGTTATCAAATGAAACAGTTTTGTTGAGTATAAAAATAAAATAACACACAAAATTAGGAAACAAGATTTATTCAAAATTTCGGGTTGTTACAATTTTAACCCCTTAAGAAATTGTGTCCTCGCAATTTTTAAAATTGGGTTTTGAAATTTCATTGAAAGTACCACATTGGAAAAGGAGTTAGTAAAACTATTACTTTAAAATAAAGGGATGTACAAAGGTCACCCGAGTTAACCCACACTAGGATTCCATGTAGGAAAACATGGACATGGAGGAGAAAACAAAGGGTCAAGTTCTAAGGGAGAGTGATAGAAAACATGATTAGGAGAAAGTTAACCACAAGAAAATCCCAAAATTATGATGTGTGTAAATGGTCTTTGATTACCTAGTAGGAAACGTAAACCAACAACGTTTTTGTTTTACGTTTCTTTTCATAATTTTGAGGAATTCATTTACAACATAGAACAAAAACATAAGGAAATATACCTACCTTCAAGTAGAGTTTCATCCTTTAATAAGTCTCTACCATAAATAATCTTTCCTCCAAATGATGAGAATTCAAAAACACTTGGTCTCATAAAAAGAACAAGAATCATCTTCTAGAGAGTCACATAATTTACAAGAGATTAACTATCTATTTCTTCTATATTTAAACATTATCCCAAAAACAGAAAGGGTAAGGTAAAACAACTCTTCAAAAATAAAGAATCCCATAATAATGGAAACTACTTTTAAATCTTCAAAGTTCCAAGGTACTACCCAAAGTTCATCATAGACCATTCCATAAATATCAGTCCTTAAAATTCCTCAAAATAAACCAAACGAAGATTGAAACCCAAATATAAGAAGTATTTGATAACATAGTCTTCCAAAATAAAATTCATTGTTCATCTCAAAACAACATCAGCCACACCTAACATCTTATAACAAAATTAGCTAACCTAAACATATTTTAACCAAGATAGGTTAATCATTCCCAAAAGTAACCTAAATTACTATAAGTCCACCTTAAATTCATTGATTCTTCAAAATATAAGTCAACCTTACTCCTCAATGAAAATACCGTAGTAATCTATTAACATCAATCATATAGGGTCCCAAAAATACTGAATGTCTTCCAAAATAATAATCATCTTTTAATCCCCTAAACATCTCTGTCATATTAATATGGAAATCGTCGCATTTCCTATGACATTGGTTGTTGGGACATGTTCTTCCCTTTCCCGCCATTAACTAAGAAAAGAAACTATAATTAGGGGCTTAAATACTTAGCCAATAATCATGAAAAGCAAACTTTAAGCATAAAAGGATAAACTTGTAGAATAAAGGTATATCCTAACTTGTGATCCCCTAGGTTCCAATATAGGTTATCCATGATCATATATTCTTATGTGAATCTTTATTTTATTTTATCTTTGTTCCTTTAATAATGGTTCATACTAATCTTATGAATTTACCAAAGCATATCCCCCGGGAGTGTCGTAACCTAGAGTGCAACAAGGTCCGTTGTCGTGTACCAGTTCCCGTTTGAGTCTATCTCAAAGTGGTATTTTCCGGTTTTACCCCTATGTACATCTGTGCCAGAGCCACCTCTACCTGCTCATATCCAGACAAGGATGTATTTTCTTGGCAACCCATTACTCAATACTTACCAAAATATCAGGAATATTTCCTATATATAAACTTTTATATAGGCTTCTTTCTAAAGTTTTCATATACTAATTTCCACATATAACTAAACCATCCTTTGATACCAACCATAACATCCCACCTTTTTATAACATAAACTTTCATTACATTACACAAAACTGAGGATCTTTAAGGTTTAGTGTCTTGGAAACCAGGAACATAATAAATGATAACAACATAAAACATTACTCTTAAACACTTGAAAGGATTCTCCTTAAGTTCATCCTAGGTTCATTACCGCATCTCATAACCTGGGGACATACATCAAAAGAAAGGGTGAGAAGAATTCCTAGTAATGTAAACAAGGGAAACATTTAACATGTGAACTTGAGATACATCAACTATGTCATGAAAAAGAACTTTAAGGCATGAGAAATAAATCATGTGGCATATAATAATAAAAATAAAATTTTTCATAACTTTAAGATGTGGCTACATAATTTAACATATACAATCATGAACATATCACCAAGGTCCATCCCCAAAGTGTCATTTAAAAATTACCAAGGTTATTCACCAAGATATCGTGAAAATTGTAATCTCTAGTGGTGACATCATTACCCAATGCATTGGAGTGGTATCAGGGCGCACCTTTAAATTTTAATTTATTATCATGTGAGACACATATATAATCATCAAAAATTTCATAAATAACCCATATAGCATAAAATAAATGGGTTTCATTTCAAAATCATAACATTTTAAAAACTGCTTTAAAGACATGATCTTAACGTCACTTTAAACCCACAGAAGGGGAGAGCGGGTTTCATGTATGTAAATCCCAGAATTGAAAATAGAAAATTTTGGTATATATGTGCATACCCCTATAGAAATAAGAGCTTTGAGTATTCACTTTATAACATAAAATAATTTTGAGAAAAGAGAGAGGCATTTTGAGATGAAAATTCTAAAGCATAACGACTATGTTTCGGGGTTTTAGAAAACATTTAAAAGAGAGGGTACATGGGTAAAACAATCATAAATGACCCATAAAACAGTATAGGGAAATAATTAGAAGGATATATGAAAATTTTATTGAAATTTCAAGGACATACCATTTTAAATGAAAAACATGGAAGTAAGACAAAAATAAGATTTCTCTTATAAAAATTCGGCAGCCTAACGATGTCACTTAAACCTCAATAAAAAAAAATAATTGAAGAGATCAAATAGGGTATCTCATCATATGATCATAAAATATCAGTATGATAGATATAGAGATCATACCCCAACATAATAAATACTAAATTTAAAGACTTGACATGAAAGTAGAACTTTGAAAAGTGAGAAGTGTGAAAGAACCACTTAAAAATTCGACAGCCTAACAACATCACTTAAACTTCAACAAAAATAAATTGATGAGATGAAATAGGGTCTCTAATAATATGAAAATAAAAGTTCAGTATGATAGATATAGAGATCATACCCCAGAATAATAAAAAGGAACTTGAAATACTTGACATGAAAGTAGAACTTGAAAACGAGAAGGGTGAAAGAACCACTTTAAAATTCGGCAGCCTAACGGCGTCACTTAAAACTTAAAAATACTGAATTGAAGAGATAAAATGGGGTCTCTAATAATATTATCATAAAAGATCATTATGATTTATATAGATATAATACCCCAACATAATAAAAAGTAACTTGAAAGACTTGACATGAAAGTAGAACTTTGAAAAGAATGAGAAGGGTGGAAGAATCCCCTTAAATATTCGGCAGCCTAACGGCGCCACTTAAACATTCTAAAAACGAATTGATGAGAGAAAGATGAGGTCTCTCATCATATTAAAATGAAAAGGGAATTAATATAAATATATAATAACATAATCCAACATAATAACATGAAGTATAAAAGAAATGACATAAAAGAGATTACTTGAAAAGAAGAGAGAGGTCGGATCCCTTACCTTAAAATGTAACTCATAAAACTCAAAGGTTTGGACCTTGAGGGCTTGGGGGAACCTTGGGAGGACTCCTTGGGAGGACTCCTTGGGAGGTAAGGAGACCATAAATTCATTGAGTATGGTTTTGGAGTCGAATGGATGAGAGGAGGGCTTGGTATTTATAGGGAAAGTGAGGGGACAAGGCATTATTGGCCAAGGGACACCTCATTAGTGGTTTTGGAAAAACCATGGGCTTGCCCATGGTATTTGCCCATGGTATTGGCCACTTGGGACACCTCACAAAATAATTCATCCCCTTTAGTCTACCATACCTTAAAATATCTCATGACATCATCATGACACCGTTATGATGTCATTAAACATACCGAAACCCTAAAACTGTATTTTTACTATTCACTGAAAATTCAACATTCTCAGAAAAATCCCAAAATTTCACATTAACCAAATATCAATTATCTGATTTCAAAAATGAACTCCATTTTATAAAAATAATTTTCTAAATATTTTTAATTTTATTTTTAAATAAATACACTATTCACCAAAAATTCATTTTTTTCAGAAAAAACCCCAAAAACTTACCTTAACATAATATCAATGATCTGAGTTCAAAAATGAAATCCATTTTATAAAAATAATTTTCTAAATATTTTTATTTTAGTTTTTAATTAAAAAACACTATTCACCTGAAGAAATTAATACTTGAATAATAATTTATGAAACCGTTATTTAACAATTTTATTGAATCACATTACTTAATCCAGGTGCCTAGATTATTTTAATACTTTCTTTAAGTGAGATTACTAATTTATTTGGTCACATTACTAATCCTAAGCATAAAATCACTATTCATAATTTACTATTCATCAAAAATCAAGTTGATCTTATTAGAATCTAAATTTCATATTGAACATAATTGTAGAAGACCTTTTTTTTGAAAATCATTACACATTTTTAATTATTTAAGGTTTACATAAACATTTTTTAAAATATCCTTTCTCTAAAATTCACCAAAATATGCATACTATATTTATCCAGACATTTGAAAAGTCATAAACATAATGATAGGAAGAAATCCCAATTTTTATTTAAAACAAAGGATTACACAAGGCAATTACGGTCTCCTTACATAGCCCCTTATCACACCAGCATAGGACCTAAGTGTAAGGTGTGCTAAGGTGAGAGAATATGAGGGAGGCTCGACCAACATCGCACGAGTATTAATTTCTATCAGTTTTAACTTCTTGCGAAGGTGATTTCGTTTTAGCTTCACACGATGAAGTTCGGCTTGGGTTTGGTCCAGAGAAAAGCCCAGTGGTGCTACCTCCTTCCCAAGTTCGGCTTGTTTATTTTTCTTTTACTACCTATCATGGTGGAAATTATGATGGATAATGTATTTATATATGTTATATTTAATATATAATATATATTTAATCATATTTAATTATTTTAGAACACAAATAATTATACATTCCAGTTTTTGTAAATACGATAACATCGTTTGTGGAAGTATGGATTGCCGCCCCTCAAAGAGATGCGATTCATTCACACAATACATGGAACATATAAGGGATGGTTTTAAAATAAATTATGTGATATTTTAAACCTATATATGATACTATTGAAATTATTATTATTTTTAAATAATATATATATCATTTTTTTATTACCCTTCCACACACATAGAAAATGATAACGTTGTTCAGGGATGTGTGGACTACCACCTCCTCTATGACGCCCCGACCCCGGTAGCCCGGTGCCGGTGCTTCGGTTATGGTGTGCAATTTATTTCGTACAAATGAAACAAATAAGTCACACATCATAACCCATCAGGAGGAACTTTATGGTTTAGATCCTGGAGAATCAGAGACAACAGCTTTGCTTCTTTATTTCTGATCTAAGAACAAACATCCAAGTCCAGGAAAGGCTCTATCAACCTGAAAAAAATTTAACATAAAACATAGGGTGAGCATTGAAATACTCAGTAAGGGGTTTTTGAAAATACTTAAATACAACTTTTGAATACTACGTTGAAAAATACTTTTCCATACTTAGAAAGTTTTCCTAAAAGAAAAACTTCAAGACTAAACAAAGGTTGATACATCAGAGTTAAAGTACTTCATACGTATGCACTAAAACACTTAGCGGTAACTCACTTAGCAAACAAGATAAGCATAATAATAAAAAGGCATGGGTTGCACGAAGTAAAGTGTCCATAAACAAGAAAAGTGTGTATGATCAATAAGATGAAAAAGTCATCAGAGTCGCGCACAAGCGCATCATCTACACAAAATATACACATTATGACATGATAATTGAAATAAAACATTTGAAATGAAGTTCTGGAAAAGAAATTGGTCATGCATCAACATTGCCTTATCATATGTCTTGTGTTTCTTTTTTTTTATCTGATACTCATAGGTAAGGTTCTATAACCAAGGTTATTCCTCTAATCGTAATAAACACTAGGTTGGTCATAAACAAAGAAATGTATGCTGAAGGACTCATGGTCTCTGTGTCAAGGCCTTGTGCCATGACCTAAGGGTAAAAACCCAATCTGACTGTCTCGAGAACTATCGATGCATCGAGGAGCTTACTTTTACCGGTCTCCAACCCGGAGGGCTTACTTTAACCAGTCCCCAACCTGGAGGGTTTTCTTCTTACCAGACCCCATTCCGGGTAGTCCCATACATTTCTCACATGTTGATAAGGTCAAATATTCAAGGTGTCCCATACCACTTTGAATATTAAATTTTCATTTCATATTACCCAAGGTGTCCCATACCACATTGGGTAATACCATTTTCATTTCTCATTACCCAAGGTGTCCCATACCACTTTGGGTAATTAGTTCTTATTTCCTCTTCATGTTGAGTCATATGCATGAATAATATTAATAAGGTAACAATTACATAAATGGTTTACAAATACATGATATGACAAATAAACATGATAATATGGAATAGAAGAAGGCATGGTTAAGCAAGCATACTATGTGTGTAGAACAATTATTTAAGCACATAAAATGATGAATGTGAGAGACTTGCTCCCAAGGGTTATTAAATGATGAGTTTCTAAAATTCCAGTGCATGGAAAAGAACTACTTGGCATTAAATATTGTACTTCACAAGTCATAGTACTTGCAACAAATCTCCATCCGCTAAGAATTACCACGGCATGCTTGGTATAAAAATAATAAACACTTCCAATCTTTAAAATTCCGACACTTGGAAATAAACCACTTTAAAAATAATATCTTTCATTAATTATTATTATTCTATGGTCATAGAATTTGATGTTACACTCTGCCCACTAAAAATCATTGTAACGAGTTTGGTATAAAAATAATAGAGGATTTCTACACATTAACATAACCCTTAAATCCATATCCTTTTAATGCAAGATTAAAACAGTCAAGGGCATATCCTTTTGAAAAAAACACAAATCATTTCAAGGGAGACTTTAATCAAGTTCATTGGAGTACCCTTAGTCATAGAAATATAAAACAGCATAGACAAGTTCTAAAATTCTACATGCATAGAAATATTAATAACCATTTCTTGAAACTAGGGTTTTCAGATGTTAATCTTAAAAACACATACATACATAGGGATATATATACACAAAGTATATATATATATATATATGGGGTTTCTCATAAATTAAACATGGTTCACTTGAAATTTAAAACCTCTGACAATCTATAATTTATTCAGTTTAAAAAAAAACAAAACCTTATGGGTTTTAAATGTTCATGAAACTATAAATATATAAAACTTCAATTTCAACTATAACATGTTTTCTCCCAAACCAAAGACCTAGTTCGCATAAAAAAATATTTTTTCAAGAATAATTATTCATCTCTTAAACATCAAAACTGATTTCCATTCCGATACATTACCTTACATAAAAATATAGTTATATAAATATATACGGCTTACATAAAATCCAACCTGTTAGGAATTGATTTTAGAAAAACCCTTTTCAAAAGCATAATTCTTGGTTTAAAAATAATGAATAATCTTGGATACCCTAAAAAAAATGGGTTTGAGTGATGTATATACATATGTATATACTTATATATATATATTCAAAACCATAAAAACACCATACACTTGAGTTTTAGGTTTGTAGGGTCATTAAAACAAACTTAAAAGTGATATCCCTTTTTATATCACGAAGGAAACACCCCTTGAAAAATTGTTCAAAACCGAAGAGTATGAGTTATATATACATATATATATATATTGTATATAATGTGGGTATAATAGTATAGGTTTCCATAAAACATGAAAACACCCTTAGAGTGGAGTACTCTTCTTAAACCGAGGGGTTTGCATGTTGAATATATTCGTATAACAATAAATCGGATATGTATATACATATATATATATATAAACCGAGTGTATATAACGTTTTATCTTAAACCGAAAAAACACTAAAACACCCTTACCTCGCTTGAGGATGAAGCTCGAGACATGGGTATGCTCGCTGGTTTGCTGGGAATTTAGGGGAGATGAGGTGGAGGAGAAACCGCCCAAAGTTTTATGTGGCAGGGGTGAGGTTTATGTAGAGGTTTTCAGCACAACTAGGTGGCTCGACCCAAGGTTTAGCCCGGTGTAGAGGAGATGAAGGTACAACGCCCTAGTAGGTGGGGGTGTGCGAGGTCAACGTGAGCAGTGGGGGGAGGCGTCTCGGGCAAACCATGTCTGGTTCACGGGTCCCTGGCACGAGGTAGAAGAAGACGCCGAGGAGAAAAAAAAACGGACGAGATTCGGCCTTGGCATGATCGGACGGCTGCGGTGCATTGAATGTTTTTAAAACACATCAACGGCAGGGATCGACCAGGGCGTGATCGAACGGTTGAGGCAAAAAAATGCAGGGTCGGGATGGCCTGGGTTGCATGTTTTTTTAAAAAAAAAACAGTTTTAATAACCGTTTAAATTATACTCCTTCACAATATATATATATATAATCAGTACATTATAATTTGGAATTTTTATAAAACATAATAAGTACTTTTAACTCATAATTTTTCAAATCCAAAAATCCCATTTTAGTTTAAGTAAACAAATGATACCATTTGATATATCTATTATTTTCTTTAAAAAAAAAATATATATTTTTAATACAACACTGTTATAACTACTATGATCTTATAACCATTAAAATCCAATTTATAACTTACTTCACTTGTTTATTTATTATGTTGAAAAGACCCGTAGTTTTTCTCTAATTCAAAACACATAGTTTTAGAGGTCCGAAAAGATACATTTTTCAATTATTGCTGATACCCCGTTCGACACATTTTAAAATACCACGTTTTCCACCATATCAGGATCAAAATAGATTCATTTGTAAGAATAATATTTTATTTTTAATACTTGAAGATATAATTCTAATATTTTGTATAAAAGAAAATTGAAATACCATAATATTATAAAAGCGTTATAAGGACAAAATAAAAAAAAGAACTTAATCCCTTGGAACCCAACGGTCAAAAAAAAAACGGTCATATTCCTTTTAGAGGTCCATTATAAAAGCAAGGGGGTAGGATGTTTTATATTTTTCAAAACACCGGACTCTTGGCGTATGGATCTCCTCATACCTCTGGTGCTGAGTGCGTGCGCGGTGATTCTGGCGGTTGTACTTTTCACCCTGATGGATCCTGAAGACGACGACTATCCGATTGCCTGTGTTGTGGTTCTTTGTAGTCTTGCTGTGGCCGTGTTAGGTCTTGTGCAGGGTACTTTCAATTAGACGGGTCTTGTTGTAATGTATCTTTTAAATATATAACAGTTTATCGTATTCTTCATGTTTGATTTCTACTCGAATTCTTTATCAGCACACAAACCATAAAATAAAATAAAACAAGGGACAACATTGTTTACTTGAACCAGTTTATAAAACCTGGGGCGTTACATTATCCCCCTCTTAAAAGAATTGCGTCCCCGCAATTCGATCGGCGTACAAACACTGACTTACTCACACAGCTTCTCTATCACCCTTGGTGGTGTCTCTTTACCTCCAAGTCCCATGGAAGAAGTTACTATTCAACTCAATCCCCAGGGCTGAACAGAGCTTGTGGGTCTCCTCTTCCCAAATACATTTCTGTCAAAGTGGATCGTGGTTGAAGCCAAGCTCCTGCTTGATACAGGTGGTTTTCCAGAGGTGAGAATGAGTGACATCAAGCTTCGCGACATCCTCTTGGATTTGGTTCCTAAAGATCTCTCGAACCATTTCATAATTGAAGGATTCTAGGAAAGATCCAAAATCGCAGAGCTCACCAAGCATGCTGAAGCACAGGATTTGGTACATAAAGACTGCGTGGAAGTCCAACTGCTTTGCAGCTTCTCCAAATGCCGGGAAGGCCAACCATTTATTGTTCATGGTGAAACACAGGAAGAGTCCCTCATAGTACTTCCCTTTCTTTTTATAATTCTCAAACAACGCACTAGCCATTAGGTTATACACAACTTCTGACCCTCGGAAGATTCGAAGGACATTCGAGCTTTTCGATATTTCATAGAGGGTTTTG
Organism: Viscum album; assembly: GCA_963277665.1. Lineage (NCBI taxonomy): Eukaryota > Viridiplantae > Streptophyta > Magnoliopsida > Santalales > Viscaceae > Viscum > Viscum album. Next base: position 713,646,027 of record OY728133.1, on the reverse strand, counting down.
CATGTGAGTCGTAAGTTAACAAAAGGTTGGTAACATGTTGAGAAGGATCTTGCTACAATAGTCTCTTGGATTTCTGTAGGGAGAGTCAAGAGTCTAGGCGTGGTTCGCTGTCTTGCCATCTGAGAAGTTTAAGAACAAACCCTACTTAGTAAAACATTATTAATGTTTTTGTGTTGTCCTAATTTTCCAAGGTTGCCTAAACCATTCCTCTGATACCAACTATGACGCCCCGACCCCGGTATCCCGGTGCCGGTGCTTCGGTTATGGTGTGCAATTTATTTCGTACAAACGAAACAAATAAGTCACACATCATAACCCATCAGGAGGAACTTTCTGGTTTAGATCCTGGAGAATCTGAGACAACAGCTTTGCTTCTTTATTTCTGAGCTAAGAACAAACATCCAAGTCCAGGAAAGGCTCTATCAACCTGAAAAAAATTTAACATAAAACATAGGGCGATCATTGAAATACTCAGTAAGGGGTTTTTGAAAATACTTAAATACAACTTTTGAATACTACGTTGAAAAATACTTTTCCATACTTAGATAGTTTTCCTAAAAGAAAAACTTCAAGACTAAATAAAGGTTGATACATCAGAGTTAAAGTACTTCATACGTATGCACTAAAACACTTAGCGGTAACTCACTTAGAAAACAAGATAAGCATAATAATAAAAAGGCATGGGTTGCACAAAGTAAAGTGTCCATAAACAAGAAAAGTGTGTATGATCAATAAGATGAAAAAGTCATCAGAGTCGCGCACAAGCGCATCATCTACACAAAATATGAACATTATGACAGGATAATTGAAATACAACATTTGAAATGAAGTTTTGGAAAATAAATTGGTCATGCATCAACATTGCCTTATCATATGTCTTGTGTTTCTTTTTTTTATCTGATACTCATAGGTAAGGTTCTATAACCAAGGTTATTTCTCTAATCGGAATAAACACTAGGTTGGTCATAAACAAAGAAATGTATGCTGAAGGACTCATGGTCTCTGTGTCAAGGCCTTGTGCCATGACCTAAGGGTAAAAACCCAATCTGACTGTCTCGAGAACTATCGATGCATCGAGGAGCTTACTTTTACCGGTCTCCAACCCGGAGGGCTTACTTTAACCAGTCCCCAACCTGGAGGGTTTTCTTCTTACCAGACCCCATTCCGAGTAGTCCCATACATTTCTCACATGTTGATAAGGTCAAATATTAAAGGTGTCCCATACCACTTTGAATATTAAATTTTCATTTCATATTACCCAAGGTGTCCCATACCACTTTGGGTAATACCATTTTCATTTCTCATTACCCAAGGTGTCCCATACCACTTTGGGTAATTAGTTCTTATTTCCTCTTCATGTTGAGTCATATGCATGAATAATATTAATAAGGTAACAATTACATAACTGGTTTACAAATACATGATATGACAGATAAACATGAAAATATGGAATAGAAGAAGGCATGGTTAAGCAAGCATACTATGTTTGTAGAACAATTATTTAAGCACATAAAATGATGAATGTGAGAGACTTGCTCCCAAGGGTTATTAAATGATGAGTTTCTAAAATTCCAGTGCATGGAAAAGAACTACTTGGCATTAAATATTGTACTTCACAGGTCATAGTACTTGCAACAAATCTCCATCTGCTAAGAATTACCGCGGCATGCTTGGTATAAAAATAATAAACACTTGCAATCTTTAAAATTCCGACACTTGGAAATAAACCACTTTAAAAATAATATCTTTCATTAATTATTATTCTTCTCTGGTCATAGAATTTGATGTTACACTCTGCCCACTAAAAATCATTGCAACGAGTTTGGTATAAAAATAATAGAGTATTTCTACACATTAACATAACCCTTAAATCCATATCCTTTTAATGCAAGTTTAAAACAGTCAAGGGCATATCCTTTTGAAAAAAACACAAATCATTTCAAGGGATACTTTAATCAAGTTCATTGGAGTACCCTTAGTCACAGAAATATAAAACAGCATAGACAAGTACTAAAATTCTACATGCATAGAAATATTAATAACCATTTCTTGAAACTAGGGTTTTCAGATGTTAATCTTAAAAACACATACATACATAGGGATATATATACACAAAGTATATATATATATATATGGGGTTTCTCATAAATTAAACATGGTTCACTTGAAATCTAAAACCTCTGACAATATATAATTTATTCAGTTTAAAAAAAAACAAAACCTTATGGGTTTTAAATGTTCATGAAACTATAAATATATAAAACTTCAATTTCAACTATAACATGTTTGCTCCCAAACCAAAGACCTAGTTCGCATAAAAAAATATTTTTTCAAGAATAATTATTCATCTCTTAAACATCAAAACTGATTTACATTCCGATACATTACCTTACATAAAAATATAGTTATATGAATATATACGGCTTACATAAAATCCAACCTGTTAGGAATTGATTTTAGAAAAACCCTTTTCAAAAGCATAATTCTTGGTTTAAAAATAATGAATAATCTTGGATACCCTAAAAAAATGGGTTTGAGTGATGTATACACATATGTATATACTTATATATATATATTCAAAACCATAAAAACACCATACACTTGAGTTTTAGGTTTGTAGGGTCATTAAAACAAACTTAAAAGTGATATCCCTTTTTATATCACGAAGGAAACACCCCTTGAAAAATTGTTCAAAACCAAAGAGTATGAGTTGTATATACATATATATATATATATTGTATATAATGTGGGTATAATAGTATAGGTTTCCATAAAACATGAAAACACCCTTAGAGTGGAGTACTCTTCTTAAACCGAGGGGTTTGCATGTTGAATATATTCGTATAACAATAAATCGGATATGTATATACATATATATATATATAAACCGAGTGTATATAACGTTTTATCTTAAACTGAAAAAACACTAAAACACCCTTACCTCGCTTGAGGATGAAGCTCGAGACATGGGTATGCTCGCTGGTTTGCTGGGAATTTAGGGGAGATGAGGAGGAGGAGAAACCGCCCGAAGTTTTATGTGGCAGGGGTGAGGTTTATGTAGAGGTTTTCAGCACAACTAGGTGGCTCGACCCAAGGGTTAGCCCGGTGAAGAGGAGACAAAGGTACAACGCCCTAGTAGGTGGGGGTGTACGAGGTCAACGTGAGCAGTGGGGGGAGGCGTCTCGGGCAAACCATGTCTGGTTCGCGGGTCCCTGGCGCGAGGTAGAAGAAGACGCGGAGGAGAAAAAAAAACGGACGAGATTCGGCCTTGGCATGATCGGACGGCTGCGGTGCATTGAACGTTTTTAAAACACATCAACGGCAGGGATCGACCAGGGCGTGATCGAACGGTCGAGGCAAAAAAATGCAGGGTCGGGATGGCCTGGGTTGCATGTTTTTTAAAAAAAAAACAGTTTTAATAACCGTTTAAATTATACTCCTTCACAATATATATATATATAATCGGTACATTATAATTTGGAATTTTTATAAAACATAATAAGTACTTTTAACTCATAATTTTTCAAATCCAAAAATCCCATTTTAGTTTAAGTAAACAAATGATACCATTTGATATATCTATTATTTTCTTTTAAAAAAAATATATATATTTTTAATACAACACTGTTATAACTACTATGATCTTATAACCATTAAAATCCAATTTATAACTTACTTCACTTGTTTATTTATTATGTTGAAAAGACCCGTAGTTTTTCTCTAATTCAAAACACATAGTTTTAGAGGTCCGAAAAGATACATTTTTCAATTATTGCTGATACCCCGTTCGACACATTTTAAAATACCACGTTTTCCACCATATCAGGATCAAAATAGATTCATTTGCAAGAATAATATTTTATTTTTAATACTTGAAGATATAATTCTAATATTTTGTATAAAAGAAAATTGAAATACCATAATATTATAAAAGCGTTATAAGGAAAAAATAAAAAAAAAAGCACTTAATCCCTTGGAACCCAACGGTAAAAAAAAGCGGTCATATTCCTTTTAGAGGTCCATTATAAAAGCAAGGGGGTATGATGTTTTATATTTTTCAAAACACCGGACCCTTGGCGGATGGCTCTCCTCATACCTCTGGTGCTGAGTGCGTGCACGGTGATTCTGGCGGTTGTACTTTTCACACTGATGGATCCTGAAGACGACGACTATCCGATTGCCCGTGTTGTGGTTCTTTGTAGTCTTGCTGTGACCGTGTTAGGTCTTGTGCAGGGTACTTTCAATTAGACGGGTCTTGTTGTAATGTATCTTTTAAATATATAACAGTTTATCGTATTCTTCATGTTTGATTTCTACTCAAATTCTTTATCAGCACACAAACCATAAAATAAAATAAAACAAGGGACAACATTGTTTACTTGAACCAGTTTATAAAACCTGGGGCGTTACATCCTCGACACGATGTAATTAAATTTATATAATAAGAATACAATAAATAATTAAATTTGATTAAATATAATTATATTTATGATACAATTATCATTATGTAGTTATATATTGTTACTTACCTTCTGTCCAAAATGATCATTGAAAAATGGGAACATTACTCATGGATGTGTACATCCTATCCATCTCAATGATTGTAAAGTTGGTTCATTTTCCACAATAATATTTAAGTATTGTTTTTTAAAAATATAATTTATGTATTAATATGATTATTAGGTCCTGATTTTAATTCTATAGATGTTATATAATGACCCCTTTGACATAGTTGACATACCAAAGTTGTTTTTGACATATAAACCGAATTTGGTCAAAACAACCAATGTATACATAAATATTTATGTAGTTGTATACAAAATGGTAATAAGTGAATGAAAAGTAATGATTAAAATGAAAAATGTTATCAACAAAGTAAATAATTAAAATTTGTTCATTATTTTGTAATATAAAGAAACATTGGATATGTCAGACTCAAGGCAAGGGATTTTCATCTCCCTTTTTATATTTGTGAGATAAATTTCATATTCACTAATTTCTTCTTCTATGTGATGTATCTACTACCAATATTGATATATTATATAAATAATTATTTTTCATAATGGTAACTAAAACATTTATTTAATGTGATTCATTCATGAGAAAAATGATTTAAAATGTTTCAAAGGGGTATTAGGCACTTTTTAATGTTTAATGGTTGTTCTCCTCAACAATAATTTTTATAATATTTCATTCCCAATTATGGAAATTTATGAAATTTGTTAAATTCACCCTTTCCTTTTTTTAATCTGGTTATTCTTGGCCTTTTTTTGATAATTAATACAATTTTATCACTCTTTGGTGGTCAAAATGTTTTAATTTTTTTTAAGAAAACCCAACATCATTTCTCTCTATAATCGGGGAACTTGTTTTCTTAAAAAACCATGTTTTATTAAATGTTTTTTAAAAAATATTTTTTCCATTTTAAATTTATTTACTGATTAAATTTTTAATTTTTTTTCATTTACAAATGTTTTCAAAGGAATATTCTTATTGGTTCCTGAATAAGGAATTTTTCTAAACTTTTACCATGGAAAATTAAATCTCATTTACCACATATAACATATATAAATTTACGCTTAATAATTTATTTGAAGATTTATTTTAATTTTTAAATTGTTACTTTTTAAAAGAAATGTTTTCAAAAATTATTTTCAAAGGAAAGGTTTTTCAAAATATGGGGATGTTTTCCTTAAGAATAATTTTTAAATGATCTTTTTTAGTATTTATATTAATAAATGAAAAGAACCCTTTTATTTTACACTAATTGGGATATGTTGTATTGATACCATCCTTATTCTTACGATGGATGGTTTATGATTGAATTGGGAAAGGATATTATTCACATTTACCTCTTTGATTCCATTTATTCCCCTTGAAATATTTATTTTCTTATTACCATTGAACATTGAATTTCCCTTTAATATCCACATAAATTTCATAAAAATGGTTATTTCAAGAACCAAATACCATTTTCATATGGTGTTTACATTGAATTTTGTTTGATTATTTGGGGAAATATTGATAGATTTTTATTCTTTATTCAATATGCATATTTGATATAACATTTTGTTTATTAGAATTGAGGAATGATTTGGATATGTAAGACATGGGTTGGGGACCATTTAAGGTAAGGAATATGAGTTAGGGAGTAGTTAATGAATTCCCCTCGATGCATTTGTTGTCAAATGGGGTAAAATTTGGTTGAAAAAACCCTTCATGTTTGTAACTGATTTGGTATAAACTGTCATGTGAAAGTTCTTGGAAATAGATATAAGGTTGGCCAAACCAAATCCAATTATTACCATTATGATATTTACTTTACTGTGAAAGGTCTTGAATGTACTGGTTCCATGTACTAGGGAAACATGTAATCCAACAATTAACCATTTCCCTCATATATATTCATTTTTTATTTGTCCATGTGATTTTTTAACGAAATATTTATTTATCCATTTCATTTTCAGTTCATTGACTAAATGTAACATGTTTTAACTTTTTACCTTTCCATATTTATATTACCTTACCTAGTTATTTTAATGGAATGTGTTTTCATTTACGTTGCATTTTTTTATTCATTTCATGTTCTTCCTGTTGATTACCTGGCATGAATTTTCAATTATTTACCATTCCATATTGATTTATTCCTATTGATCCATTATTAATTTCAGTATGTGTTACCCTTACTTAGCATTTTATCACACCCTTATTATATTTCCTTTCTCTTAGAACCCAAGAACCATACAATTAAATATAAACAGTGATATACTAGAAGAAATAAAGTTATCTTTGAGGTTATTTAGAAAATAATAATTATGTTTTAATTAGTGTATTTATTTTTAATACAAGACTCATGTATGTATCTAATTTACCAAGGAAACTGAACTCTCTATCCTTCAGGATTTTATTCCTTGTAATAATGTTAATATAATTGATATTAAGCATCGGATTCGAGCTTACTAAGGCCGGGTCATTACAGAAGGTATGAAAGGAAGTTTGTAAAAACCATTGAGAACTATATTTAGGAAAACAATGACTAGGGAACATATCCTTATAGTAGAATTTGAGGATATGTATTGAACAATATCCTAATGTTTTATTTAGATAAATATTATGTGTTTTTCTTAGAAATACATCATTGTATGTATAATAAATATTGATTTGGTTTTGATACAGATGTACTTAGTAGTAACAACTCTGAAAAGGTGTGTCAGTTATGACTTAGTGTAACATGGTATGCAATAATAGGACTTACTATGTAACTTTTTTGACACTACCAGGGGATACACATTAGATAATTCACACATTATTTATAAAGCATTATGATGGATTATAATAGATATTGATAGTGAATGAACAAGGTTAAACCTAAGGTGTTTTAGGTTGAATATATGATTTCATGATTTAGAAATACAACTAATGATATTATGGTTAAATCATAGATCAAGGAATGGCCTATATGGATAAAATTAGTTTATCTATTTATGTGTTAGGGTTTTATTGAAAACTATAGTTAAATGACTGTTTACTGATTAACCTTTCTTAAAAAAGTTCCATCATATTTACTTTTTAAATTATATTAATATTCATTTAGAAAATGAAAACAAGCATTTTGAGTGAAAACCAATTGAATCTAGTAAGGCTGTAATACATGAACCCATTATGGAAGGAGAATAAGGTTTTAATGATAGTCCCTGATGCACCCAATTTCTTGGTTAATATGTCATTGTTTTTAGTTAAACAATTTGATAAATAAATATTAATAATGAACCATTTGTGTTTCTTTTAGGGATAAAGATTAATTTAGTGACCATAATGGATATGTAGAATATTTAGAGAAAGATATTTATACATTTCACTATTTTATGGGCCTTACAATCCATTAAATATTTATTTTAGTGCTTATGGAATCAAATGGTACTTTTAGGGTATCTGTTTCTTGAAGTAATGGATGAATTGGAAATTGATCGAAGCACAAAAAAAATATGAAATTGTGTTTATAGAAATGCATTAAGTATGTATATTTCCTTATATTACTAGCTAGTAAAATAATTACCCAACATTAAGAAAATGACATAGATATAAATTTATGTCCTAGTCCTTAATTTTTGTTGAATCACTAGTCTTCTAAATCATTTTAGATTTAAGGATTTGAGGCCCTTAACATTCCATTGATCATTCAATTGTTTTTGATTGATTAAATAAATCACTCTCAATAAATATTTATTCCCTTTCTCCATGTACATATCTCCCCCTTCCCCAAATGTTTTCTTATATAAAAATATAGTTACATGTTAGTCCATGTGGATATTTTACTTCCCATTTTATCCTTTATAGTGGATTCCATAAGAACTATTCTCAAGATGTGGGATTTAAAACATAATAAGTATCAAATAATATACCTCCAAAATTGAGTTTATCTTGCGAGAAAAAATTTAATTTAGGTGGGGATAATATAACACCCCTGAAAATTCAAGGTAGTAACAATGTATTTGATAGTGTGTAAGAAACAAAACACCAAACACATAAGGGAATATAATATCTATAGAATTTATAATATCTTAAATTTTTTAAATAAATTAAATATATTTTATAGCTTGAAATTCACTCAACATTGAGTTAGCATATATATCTTTCCATGTTGAGTTTCGTAAATAGATTTCATTACAAGAAAACCAAGTTTTACCAAAAAATAATATATTATTAATATATTATTATTTAATATAATATGACTGAACCAATCCATTAGATTAGTGGTTATGAATTGGATTGACTAAAATTTTAAAGTCTTTGGTTTAAAAAGATATAAAATGAATTCATTTTCCACAATTTATTATAAATTAATAGAAGCGTCAATTTAATATAAAGGGAATATTTTTATATAAAACTTTTTTATTGCTTATGAAGTAGATTTATCCTAATTAATTAAATTATTTAAAATTATTGAGTGATTTTAATATAATATATATATATATATATATATTATATATAGAAAAATATTTTCAACACTCATTGAATATATTTGTTAGGTGTGAGATAAGAACAAACTCAATATTACACATAAAACCATATGTTTTTATTAAGACACTTTTACCACCTTTTAATGGACAACCTATTTTAAATAAAAATTTTGGAAAAATTGTAGGTTATTTATTTCAAAATAAACTTCATCATTGAATTATAAACATATAAATTAGGTTATAGTTTTTTTATTTTTCTATGATGTTTCATTTTTTAATAAATAGTGAAAAATACTGAATTTTAGTTCAAAATACCTTTTTCATATACATTATATATAAGGTTAAATTAAATTTTAATTTATTTTTACTGTTTAGTTAGATCAAAAGAAATTCAATTAATCCAATTTAGACTATTTTTATTAATTTCACTTTGAAATAGACAGTAAAAACAAAGTAAACTATAAGACACTTTAACTTTAAAAACCCGTATTTTCATCCCACCTACAAGAGTAAATTTAAATTAATTACTATCCACTTATTAACTAGAATTCAGAAAAATGGATTATATATTTGGAATCCAAATAATATATAATTTATAATATGTTCAACTTATTTTTTTACAACTTATTCAATGGAATTTGAAAAAAAGGGATTAAACCTTAATCCAAAGGGCTAAAATGACCTAGAAACATTTTTAAGTGATATTTTATAGTCATAATTAAACCCTATCTAAAGTAACCTAGAACATCCTCCAAGGGTAGGGGTGAATGAGTGTGTAAAATATTTCTTTTGAACAGAAGTATCTTGTTCCCACGTTGTTAGGAACCTTTTAAACCTGTCTGAAGATAAAGTGTAGAAAACAAAAAATCACATGAAAAGAAAAGACACATCAATTTTACATGGTTTACCATAAAGGGATATGTCCAATGAGAATATACCGATAGGTTTTCAGTTGTACTAAATTCCACTAATCTCTATATGTTGTGGAGTAAACATGTTAAGAATAGTCACTCTATGCGAAACACACTACCTTTACAAGGTTTTAGGGATAACACACTAAGTCCCTCAGATCACATCTGTTGAATCCCCCTTACTCACTATGTTAGGAAGAATACGAAATTAGTTTATTGACTTGAATACCACTTCAATGGATTGAAATTAAATCATTCATCCTCTACTGTAGAGAGAAGCTATGTTGAAGTTCAGTTTTTACCCACAGATGAAATCCACTTTTTCACATACTGACAGTTTTTAAAATTTTCCTCAATGAACTTATTATTTTTGAAATAACCTTTTTCCTCCACATATTTTGTTCCTTATTCCATGAACATCCCATTTTCCCATACTACCCTTCTCTACTATGCACTACCCCGCTCCACGTACTGCCCCACTTCGAATACTATGAATACTTTGCAAACCGTGCTGCTCCATGAATTTTCACCACTTCTTCTCTAAATACTGCAAGAAATATGTAGACTGAGTTCTTCCTATGTGTACTAGATATATTATTCAGAGATTTATTCCCACAAACAGGCCTTCTTCCACTGTGTGCTGTCTTACATGAATTGGTTTGGATTTCACTGAATCCATTTTAGATTTTTAATTAATGTCATTGTGGGGTATTATTCCTATGAACTAATTCCATATTTTTTCAAATTTCACTCAGATTTTGATCTCATATCTGCACACGAATCATGGGATTAGTTCTCCTTATGTAGGAAAATAGATCAGCATTATCCGCTAAACTCAGATTTACCAGATCTTCATTGTAGCACCACATTCACCCCATACCTCACATTTCCCTATGCAGCGACACAAATCAGCTCCTTGTTTCCACAAACGATACCATTTTTGGTTTATCAAAACTCCAAATAAATTTTTTAAATGACACAAAATCCCATGAACTATCATATCTTCCACGTACAGTGAGCCTTCTTGCAAACCACTAGTCTTCACAACAATCTGTTCATCCTATGTGGTCCACAAACTGTTCCCACTTCAGGTTTTGTAATTCACTATTCTACATAACAAATTTTTTGATCTGTGAACTATTCCTAGAAAATGGACCACAATCAATGATTCTGTTTCTAAAACTCTTCCTTTTCCAAACAAAAAAACTACTGACTTTGAGACTAAAAAATTTGGAAACACCGGAAAACTGTGCCACCATCAGTACTGCTTTTAGCCTCAATCATAAGACAAAATTCCTTGAAAAATCATTTAACAAACCAATGCTGACTGAAAATAAACAAAAACCATACTCCATTTACAGTATAGAATGGACTTTTTTACAATAATATCTCCATTTGGGTTTGTTGGAAATCCACAAATAAATTCAATGAAGCACATGCAATAATCAAAACCTAATACATAAGAAACAACTCAGCCAACAAAACTCTAAGTCTATGTGAGGAATGATCATTGTAGAAAAACATGATGATAATCATGAAATGGATTTTCATGTCTTGGAATGCTTTAAATATATCCAATTAAGCTCCAATTAATTTCTCAAAACACTGAATTTATTTTTATCATTCTCATTCTACTCCATTATAACTCAATAAATTTCTCTAGTAATCAGAATAACATTTCATTCTTCTCCTATTCATTCTCCATTATCTATACTATTGAATTCTATAAGATATTGAATATATACATTCCCCCCATTGGAAATAAATCCATAGAACCAAATATTGACTTGTAGAGATCAAATAACACTCCCCCTAGATTGTATCTACCCCATAAACCTACATCACTTTTACAAGAATATTATAAGGGTTAAAAAAACTAGGGAGAGGGGACGTTCATATCCTCTTCATACATGGGGAGGTGGCTAAGCATAGAGGTTAAAATGATGCTTCTCAAACACATTTTCTGAAAATGTCATGATCACTATGTCATCCACATGATTATCAGTCCAAACGTAATCCATTTTAATCAGTCCTTGTTATACATTTTCCTTATTGAAGTGATATCTCTTTTCAATGTGTTTCGTACGAGAATGATAAACATGATTCTTCATAATTTCAATCAAACAAGTATTATCTTATTGAATCACCAATAAATTATTTCACCTCATCAACAATATCAGTTAGTTTTTTCTTCATCCAAATAAGTAGAGTGCAAGCATTTATAGCATAGATATATTCATCTTCAACAGTATAAAGAGAAGTGTTTTACTATTTATTACTCAACTAACCCACAAATTTCGTGTTGATGAAGAATTATCAAGTACCTGTGGATTTTTTATCCACCAGATCTCTAGCCCAGTAAGCATAATAAAAAGTAGAAAGTTTATTATATTTTCTTGAATAAAATTATAATCCATAATTGTGAGTACCTTGAATGTAACTCATAACTCTTTTCACTACAACCATATATTATTCCTTTAGACTACATTAAAAGTGAGCCAATAAACTAGTTTCAAACACAATATCTAGCTGTTTCCTAGTCAAGTATAATAATATTTTAATGATTCTCTTGTACATTGTGGGATCTATATATGTCCCAACATCCTGATTTCTTATTTTTTTTTCCTAACTTCAATCAGAGTCAACATTGGTTTGGAATCATGAATATTTAATTTCTTTATCAACTCCCTTGAATAATTTTCATCATAAATGATAGTTTATTTTTTTCCATTGAATCCATTTTTACCCTAAGAAGTAAGTGAGTTCACCAATCATTGACATTTCAAAATTTGATTTCATGTGATTGGGAAATTCATCCACTGATCCCTATTTTCTTTCTCCAAATATAATATCATCTATATAAAACAGAACCATGAACAAATATTTCTGAGAATTATTCACATAAATAATATTATCCATTCCTCCACTTTTAAATTCACGCTTCTTCAGATATGAATCTATCCATGAGTACTATTCCTGTGGTGCCTGTTTCAGACCATATAGAGCCTTATTTAATATTCAAACCTTAATTTCTTTATTAACAATAAGAATTACCATTTTTTATTCAATATATATTTATTCTTCATGAAAAAAATTTAAGAAATATATCTTTACATCCATTTGATACACTTTTTATCCTCTTTGAATTACCATTGCAAGAAATAGTCTGATTGACTCCAGTATAGCCACCAAAAAAAGGTTTCTTTAATATCAACACCTTTAATCTTTGAATAGCCTTTACACACCATCCATTCCTTATTTTTTACAACATTTTCAAGATCATCAAATTTATTTTTGAAAATACACTTCATAACAATCACATTGTAGGGTTCAAATCTCTTAACTAAATCCCATGTTTTTTTCTTATTGATCTGATCTAATTATTCATTAATGGCCTTAATCCATGATTCATCCTTTGTAGAAACTTCAAATGGATATAGTTCTACAACTGAAAGGAATTTGTATTATGCATTAATCCTCATTAATCTTTTCTCCATGGGTGAAATTAAATCCCCAACCATGTTGAATTGATCAACTTCTAATATTTTATTTTTTCATTGGGGTTTAGAATAATTTTTTTCAGTTATGGTTTCATCTTCTAATTATTTATATGACTAAATATCATTATATAATTCCTGAGTTTTTTTCATGATTTACTCTACTTAAATGTTTGAATCCTTTCCATGTCCACATTCTTCATCATAATCAACCACATCAGTAGATGAATTTCTTTAAACATTTGTAGTTATATCTATGATGATATTCACATCATTAATTTCCAATTTTTTTAATATGTATTTTGAAACATTTGTAGGATTTTTTATTCCATGAATATCCTTGGAATATAACTTCATCTGCAACATCACCATACATTCCTTTATTTTACACATTGTTTCGTTTAAAGCATTTACTTATGAAAACATGAAAATACTTCAAAGAGGGAATCATTCCATGTCATAACTCATAGGGTGTATTGGATTTCCCCATATGAAGACTTTTTTGGTTTTTAATATAGATTATAGGTTGAACAACCTATTTCCCATAATGGTGAGGGAAACGACTCTCAATTAGCATAGATCTATCTAGACTAATCTCCTATCTATTTTAGTGCTCAACAACTCCATTTTTCTGTGGGTTTATCCGAGATGAAACTTGATGTTGTATTCTATGTTTCTCTAGGAAAATTTCCAATTAAATGGATATTATTTACCATCTATTATTAGACCAATGATATTTTATTATCTGTCCAATATCATTCTCATCTATTCTATGATAAGTATTCATGTAATCAATCAGTTGTAGTTTCCTATGTATAACCATCACACAAGCCATTATACTATAATAATCAATGAAAACAATGAATTAACTTTCTACATATGTTCCAGGAACAATTATTAGACCACATATATCTATATGAATGAGATCAAGATGATTTGATGCTCGTTTCTTCTTTGGATGATATGAACTGCATACTATCTTTCCTCACATTCAAGCATGTACTACCCCTAGATTGAGGTATGTAGCTTTTTTTATGCTTCTTTATGTGTTTAAAGTGTATGAGATGAGTTGGGAAGAGTTTGTGAGAGTTTGGAATTGTTTTTAATGAGTTTGGAGGCTTTTTATAGGGAGCACGGTTTGAGCATGGTTAGTGGAAACCATGTAGATTCTCTAGGAAACGGTGTAGGGGGAGATAGTAGGCTTTGCACGGCCTGCACGTAGTTTTCCAAACTGTGTGAGGAAATTGTGCATACCCTTGCTCTTGAGGAATTAACATGCACATATTTAGTGCACGGTTTTCCAAACCATGTGGACTAACCGTGCGACCACTTAAAAGCAGGGCTTTAAAAACCGAGTTCACTCGGGATTGCCTCATTACTCTCCAAATACTCTCCCACTCGAGCCTCACTTGGTATTTTGGGTTCTCAAGGGTTGAAGGTGATCTCCCACTTATTCTTGAAGTGATTCAAAGGGGTTTCTTGGCAGTTTGAAGGTTGTTTCTCCTGATTAAGTCTCTCCTCTTGGTTTCCTTGTGGTTTCCTCTAGATCTACATCTCCATCTCTCTCAGTTTTCTATATCTACATCTGTTGCATGTATATCTAGGGTTTTGGTTTCCTTGGATGTTGATTTTAAGGCTTGTGGATGTTAGGGAACGAGATCTAGAGAGGTTTCGGTGGTGCGTTTACTGATTTTGAGGTGCGGTTGTTTGTCGGTCGATTTCTGGGAAACCCTAAAGGTAGGTGGCTTCTCTCTCGACTCCATCTGGTTAGAGCTAGTGGTTCTTCATTACAATTATTATTTTGTGCTGAAAATTAACTGTGTTTTGATGTGAGAATTTGGTTGGAAATCCCTGTGGTAATGTTTTGGGGATTTTTGGGAAAAAAGGGTTTTATGGTGAAAGGCTCTTGTTATTGATTATAAAATAAAGATTTTAAAATGGGTTATTGAGATTGATTTGGGAAAATTGTTAATGAAAAATAGTTTTCAATAAAGATGTTTTTTTATTGAAATGTGGTTTGGCATGGAAAATGGTTTTCAATAAATGGATGATTTATTAAAGTGGATTGGTATGCGATATAATTGGTTGATTGCGTGTTCTCGTGACATTGGTGGGTTATATTCTTGATTTTGATTGATTGGAATGTTGTGTGGAAGTGGTGAGAAGTACCACTATAAAAAGGGGATGGATAGTGGATGGAAGGGCCACCATCAAAGGATAAGTGGACGAGAAGTGCCACTAGGTGTAAATGGGTGAACAGGTTAGACGGAATCTCAACCATTTGGTTGTGGTCATTAAGTACCACTAGGTGTGAATGGGTGAACAGGTTGGATGGAAGCTCCACTGTTTGGTTGTTTTGGTTAGTTGTTGGTCATTGCTTTGCAAGTTGGAAATTGATGTTCTAGTGTGTGAATGATGAAATGGATTGTTTCATGTTTGTTGGATTTCCCTTGGTTGCTGGGTTTGGGTTAGATGGCTTGGTAAGGGTATGATGGCTTATGGTAATGGTTGCACTTGTGATTATTTTATATAATTTTTTATATAAATGTGCTAATGATTTTATCCTAGTGGCGTGTGTAGGGATGTTATTTGGGGAAAACCTACTGAGTTTTAGTACTCACCCCCTGCTTTTTCACTTTGGTGTCCTTGCAGATGTTGTGTATCGTGATATTGGAAAATGTAAGGCATCACCCTCCTTTAGTGGAGCATTGTGATTTCTTGGTAGAACATGAAGCTTGGAGCTTGGTGTGGAGCTGTGGTGGTGTCATAGATTGTGGTGTTTGGTTTTTTAGTTTCCACTTTGTACACTGATGTGGTGTGGACATGTCTTTTTGTGTTGGTTTTGGGTTGTAGATATCTCATTATAATGGGTGTAGCCAATGAGATGAGCATGACATCAATGGTAGAAATGACTTCCCACTAGGACGCATATTTCATTGAGGTATAATGATTTATGCTGTGATATGGATGTGTGAAATTGTAATGTGAATAAATTTGGTATTTTAAAGATGGTTTGGTTTTCAAAATGGTGAAACATGGAAAATTTGAACTTGTGGAAATCCTTATGCGATAGTGTTGTGTAATGTGATTAGAAATGGTAATTCCTGATGTCTACAGAAGTGAGACTCATGGTTGTTTGTTTTCTGTTTATAGAAATGGCACTGAATAGGCGTCATAGAGACCATCCAGATGTGGCTGATGAGAACATCGTTGCACCTGAGTCTCAGGTGAAACAAAAGTTAGTGAAGAGTATAGAGGAAGCTTTCCAAGCTGTGGAAATTGGAAACAAAGTGGATGAGCCAAGGCATGTGGATCATGTGGTTCGGTTTCAAAAGCAAAATCCACCCATCTTCAGGGGTGATTTAGAGCCCGAGAGGGAAAAAGAATAGTTGAATAGAATGAAAAAGATCTTTGAGTTCTTGGGAATTCCGGTAGAATTAGAAGTGAAGTTGACCATGTATATGTTGTAATATATTTCCCTTCACTGGTGGGAGTTGGCAGTCCAAGCAGGGACGGACCATGGTATGATGTGGGAAGGCTTTGAGGAATTGTCTAATAAACAATTCTACCCACATACGTTATGGATTTAGTGTATGACTAATTTATTCAGTTTGAAGCAAGATCATATGTCTGTGATGGAGTATGCAGCTAAGTTTATGAACTTATTGAGGTTTTCACCTGAGGTGGAAGGTAGAACGTCATTGAAGGTAAGTATATTTGAAGCGGGGTTAAGGTAAGAAATCCATTCAAAGATAACAGTGTTGTGTTAAGATGATTACATAGAGATGGTGAATAGAGCCTCGGGGGCTGATCGGGATCTGTTGGGCGCTCCAGGCGGAGGAAGCATGGTGGTACGCATGGGGAATAGTGGTAACTCTAATGCTAGGTTCATGCGAAGGAGGGAAACATATTCATAGGGTGGGAATATAGAATATAATCTAATAGTTGGATCGGTATATCTTCCACCGAAGCCCCAGAGCAAACCAGGATGTTTTCCATGTGGTTCGACGAGCCACATCAAGAAGGATTGTATGCCACAACCTCGAGCATGTCATAATTGTAAGAGGATGGGGCATATTCTATGTTATTGTTAGAAATCTCCAAGGTCGGGTGCGTATGACACTCCTCAGGGATCGCAGACGTCATATGCTTCGACGGGATGGGGGCAACAACATACCCCTAGGAAGTAGAGTAAAGTGGGTCATGGTGATTCTCAGAATACCACGACACCTTAGCAGGGCAATAAAGAGAAGATCATGGCAAGAAAACATTTGTTCGGAACTGAGTAGGTTGTTGTGGATGATTAGTCAGGACCATCCACGGTGTGAGGTACAATTCTTTTAAATTCTACCTTGATGCAAGTGACGTTTGATACAGGTGCTTCACACTCTTTATTTCTCCATGTATGGTTGAGTTTCTGGGTTTAAGGGCAGAAATGATTCCTTCGGTTTTGATACTTCAAACTCCTCTGGGTCGAAGAGAGCATTGAGCCTTCTTGTGTAGAGCATGTTGTATCGTTGTGGGCGAGGTGGAGCCAATGTGGAATTTTTCAGTGCTTGAGATGGATGGGTATGATGTAATCTTGGGAATGGATTTCCTAGTGGATTTTAAGTCCCACATCGACAATGATATGCAAACAATTTATTTTACAACACACTATGGCATTAGACATCTCTTTAGAGGATAGAGGCATAAAATGCAGGGTTCAACGGGTTTTTTGGAACTAGTAGTGGTCACATTACCATATCGGTTGGTGGTATTGTCATTGGAATTGGTAATGGGTGTTGAGAAGAGTGTTATTTAGGTAGTGGTGGATCAGTTCATGGATGGTTTTTGAATAATTATCTAGGTTACCTCTCATAAGAGAAGTGGAATTTACGATTGATCTCCTTCCGGGGACCAGTCCTATCTCACTTACATCTTATCAGATGGGCCCTACTGAATTGCGAGAATTGAAAGTCCAGTTGGAAGAGTTAGAAAACAAAGGTTTTATCTATCCTAGCACGTCACCATGAGAAGTGCCGGGGTTGTTGGTGAAAAAGGCGGATGGAACATTGAGTCTATGTGTTGATTATCGTAGACTTAACCGAGTTACGATAAAGAACATATATTCACTTCCACGAATTGATGATTTGTTTGACCAGTTGAGGGGAGCCTAGTGGTTCTCTAAGATCAACCTGAGGTCAGGATATCATCAATTACAGGCGAGGAAGGATGATATTCCTAAATTATCTTTCTGAAGTAGATATGGCCATTATGAATATGTGGTTATGCCCTTTGGTCTAACGAATGCGCCAGCGGTGTTTATGGCCTTGATGAATCAGATATTTTAGAGATATCTAGATTCATTTGTGGTGGTTTTTTTAGATGATATTCTGGTGTATTCAAAGACAAGGGTGGAGCATGAGAAGCACTTGGAGAGAGTGCTAGGGATCTTGAGGTATCCTCAATTGTATGCCAAATTGTCAAAGTGTGACTTTTGGATACATGAAGTTTGTTTTCTTGGCCATGTGATTTCTGAAAGGGGTGTTTTATTTGATCTAGAAATGATATAGGCTGTTATCTCGTGGAAACCTCCAAATAATGTGTTTTAGGTACAACGTTTTTACGGTCTAGCTATGTATTATCAGCATTTTGTTCATGATTTATCACGTTTGGCTTCACTGATGACATATTTGGCAAGAAATAATGTTCAAATCTAGTGGAATGAAAAGTGTCAACAGTGTTTCAAAGAGCTAAAGGGTTTCCTTACATCAGCACCAATCTTGGTTTTTCCAGAACCAGGAAAAGGGTATGTGGTGTATTGCGATGCATTAGGATCAGGGTTGCGGTGCGTTCTCATGCAAGGGAATCATGTGGTTGTGTATGGCTCACAACAGTTGAGGGTGCATGAGAAGAACTACCCAACTCATGATTTGGAATTGGTAGCAGTGGTTCATACATTCAATGTTTGGAACCATTATCTCTTCAGTGAGAAATTCCTGATATATACAGATCATAAGAGCTTGAAACACATTTTCTCACAGAGGGATTTGAATTTGAGGCAAAAGAGATAGATGGAATATCTACAGATGTTTGATTTTTACTTAATGTACACACCGGGTAAGGGAATTTCAGTGGCGGATGCATTAAGTAGATAATCATATGCTCATGTGGTAAAATAGGCATCAGACTAGTGGTAGTTGATATTGGTTATAGCTGACATACGGTTGGAATGTGATGACCAGGGTGATAGAGTGGTCTTATTTCCAGTTTCGTTGATTCCTGACTTAGATAGCTTGGTTAAAGAGGCACAAATATCTGATTCTAAGTGTGTGACCATGGGTTCGAGACTCAATGGTGGGGAGATCATTGAGGGTTGGCAACTGAATGGAGATTCAATTTTCTGTTTTCGGAATTGGATGGTTGTACCAGTTTCTTTTCAGGAGGATCTTCTTAGGGCGTACCATCATTACAGGTGGGTTGTTAATCATGGAACTCAGAAAATGCATAAAGCGTTGAAATCACAGTTCTAGTGGGATGATATGAAAAGAAGAGTGGCTGAGTTTGTTTTGAGATGCTTGACTTGCAAGAAGGTTAAGGCAGAGCATCAGAGGCCAGCAGGAATGTTGCATTCTTTACCAATCCCTATTTGGATGTGGGAGAAAATAAAAATGGATTTTGTCACATGCCTCCCAAGAATAGTCAGAAAGCACAATTCCATTTGGGTGATAGTGGATCAACTAACGAATTCAGCCCATTTGATTTCGATTCATGAATCTCATACAATGTAGGATCTTTCCAAAATCTATATCCGGGAGGTGGTAAATAGGCATGGCGTTCCGGTTTCAATTTTATCAGATTGAGATCCTAGGGTTACATGTTGTTTTTGGAAGTCCTACATTAAGCCCTTGGGACACAGTTGATGATGAGCACGACGTATCACCCTCAGACAGATGGTCAATCCGAGAGGAGGATACAAACATTGGAGGATATGTTGCAGGCTTGTGTCATAGATTTTGGTGGCTCGTGGGAGGAGCACATATACTTGGTTGAGTTTTCATACAATAATAATTATCAGGAATCCATAAATATGTCTCCATTTGAAGCGTTTTATGGGCAGCTGTGTCATTCTCCACTATGTTGGGTGGAAATAGGTGAGTCCTCGATGGTTGGACCGAGCCTTGTCTAGGAGACTACAGAGAAGATCAAGTTAATCCGGAAGAGAATGGAGATGGATTAGAGTCTTCAGAAATCGTATGTGGATCATCATCGACGACCATTGTCATTCGAGGTGAGTGGTCATGTTTTCTTAAGGATCTCTCCTCAGTTGGGACATCGTCAGTTTGGGAAGCAGGGAAAGTTATCACCGAGGTATATTAGACCTTTTGAGATTCTTAAGCGGGTTGGTGAGGTGGCTTATCATTTGGATTTTCCACCTAGGATCAGTGTGGTTCACAATGTGTTTCTTATGTCATAGTTGAAAAAGTATCAACCGGATCATTACCATGTGATTCGATGGGATCACATTGAGCTAGAACTGGATGCTTCGTTGGTTCATGTGCCAGTGTGGGTTGTAGATAGGAAAGATAAAGTCTTTCATGGTAAAAACATCAGTTTAGTTTATGTTTTGTGGTTTCATGGTTAGATTCAAGAAAATACTTGGGAGCGGGAGAATGAGATGGTCGAGCAGTGACCCGAGCTCTTTCTGCAAAGGGCGGGTTCACTACTTTCCGGGGACAGAAATTCCAATGGTGGGGAGAATGTAGTACCCCCAGTTTGAGGTATGTAGCATTTTTTATAATTTTTATG
The DNA here is from genome assembly GCA_963277665.1 of Viscum album. Classification (NCBI taxonomy): domain Eukaryota; kingdom Viridiplantae; phylum Streptophyta; class Magnoliopsida; order Santalales; family Viscaceae; genus Viscum; species Viscum album. The sequence goes on along the minus strand of OY728133.1, from coordinate 713,624,868 downwards.
TGTTTAAAGTGCATGGGATGAGTTGGTAAGAGGTTGGGAGAGTTTTGAATGGTTTTGAATTAGTTTGAAGGCTTTACATAGGGAGCACGGTTTGAGCACAGTTAGTGGAAACTGTGTGGATTCTCCAGGAAACCATGCAGGGGGAGATAGTAGGCTTTGCATGGCCAATGCATGGTTTTCCAAACATGTGAGGCAACCGTAAAGACCCTTTCTCTCGAGGCACCAGCGTACACATTGTTAGCACACCGTTTTCCAAACCGTGCGGACTAAACATGTGGCCACTTAAAAGTAGGGTTTTAAAACCCAATTTCACTTGGGATCGCCTCATTCCTATCCAAATCCTCTCCCACTTTGTCCTCACTTGGGATTTTGGGTTCTCAGGGGTTTAAGGTGATCTCCCATAGATTTATTAAGTGATTCAAAGTGGTTTCTTGGCGGTTTGAAGGTGATTTTTCTTGGTAAGTCTCTCCTCTTAGTTTACTTCTGGTTTCCTCTAGATCTATATCTCCCTCTCCCTCGGTTTTCGAGATCTACATCTGTTTCATGTAGATCTAGGGTTGTGGTTTCCTTGTATGTTTATTTTAAGGCTTTTGGATGTTATGGAAAGAGATCTATATTAGTTTTGGTGGTGCGTTTTCTGGTTTTGAGGTGCATTTTCTTGTGGGTCAATTTCTCAGAAACCCTAAAGGTAGGTGGATTCTCTCTCAACTCTACTTGGTTAGAGCTAGTGGTTCTTCATTAAAATTAATTTGTTGTGCTGAAAATTAATTGTGTTTGGATGTATGAATTTGGTTGTAAATCCCTGTGGTAATGTTTGCGGGATTTTTGAGAAAAAGAGATTTTATGGTGAAAGGCTCTTATTGTGGATTTTAAAATAGAGATTTTAAAATGGGTTGTTGAGATTGATTTGGGAAAATGGTTGATGAAAAATGGTTTCCAATAAAGATGTTGTTTTTATTTAAATGTGGTTTGGTAGGGAAAATGATTTTCAATAAATGGATGATTTATTGAAGTGGATTGGTATGCGATGGAGTTGGTTGATTTCATGTTGTTTTGACATTAGTGGGTTATATGCTTGGTTGTAATTGATTTGAATGTTGTGTGGAAGTGGGGAGAAGTACCATAATAAAAAGGGGATGGATAGTGGATGGAAGGGCCTCCATAAAAGGATAAGTGGATGAGAAGTGACACTAGGTGTGAATGGGTGAACGGGTTGAATGGAAGCTCCGCCATTTGGTTGTGGTCGAGAAGTACCACTAGGTGTGAATGGGTGAACATGTTGGATGGCTCCACTGTTTGGTTGTTTTGGTTATTTGTTGTGCAATTCTTTGCAAGTTGGAAATTTTTGTTCTAGTGTGTGAATGATGAAATGGATTGTGACATGTTTGTTGGATTTCCCTTGGTTTCTTGGTTTGGGTGAGATGGCTTGGTAAGGGTATGATGGCTTATGGTAATAATTTCACTTGGGATTATTTTATATTAATTTTTTTATATAAACGTGATAACAGTTTTATCCTAGTGGTGTGTGTAGGGAATTCATTTGGGGAAAACCTACTGAGTTGTAGTACTCACCCCCTACTTTGGAACTTTGGTGTCCTTACAGATGTTGTGTATCATGATGTGGGAAAAGGTAAGGCATCACCCTCCTTAAGTGGAGCATTGTTATTTCTTGGTGGAGCTTGGAGCATGGAGCTTGGTGTGGAGCTGTGGTGGTGTCATGACTTCTGGTGTTTGGTTGTTTAGTTTCTGCTTTGTACTCTGATGTGGTGTGGACATGTCTGGTTGTGTTGGTTTTGGGTTGTATTATGGAACAACTTGGTTGTCTTTTGGGAATACATGTTTGGGTGTTTTATTGACATGAATCATATAGTGGTTGGTTTTTTCATAAGGGAAAATTGTTCCCCAAATTTTTCTCAGAGCCCTCGGCACTTATTGCTAGCCTTTGGCACCTTGGGAATGTCATTTAAGGCCAAATATCCCTCACCACCTCCTCAAGCATATGAGGTAGGGGTGGGGTGTTACAAAGAATCACAAGTCTTCTCAGGTTCATGAATTAAATTTGGGATATCCATGAAAATATTTACTTTAGAAACCTTTTTCTTATCTTTTTGACTGTTGTGACCCAACCTCTAATGCCACAAGTTATTCCCTTCTTCAACTGTCATGAAACAAATGTTATTTTTACTATCAACCTGATATAAGTTTCCACATGTTATACATCCCTTAATGAGCTAATTTCTTATTATTCTTTTTATAGGGAACCCATTTTGATTGAATTTCACCATAATTCATGATTCACAGAGTTGGATCACACTCACGAAATTGTGATGCAACCCATACACATAAAGAACATTGGTCTTCTTCAGCTCACCATTGGCTAGTTTAGTAGTTCCACTTCCTTTGATCTTAAAATAATCTTTATTACCAAATCATAATATTCCATTGATATTTTCCTTAATACTTGTTAATAGTTATGTATTTCCTGTCATATGGGTTGAGCATCCAATATCAAGAATCTATGTGATACTATTCTTTTTAGCTTTGAGAGCTACTTCTGCAAGGTTTGATTTTTCAATTTTATTATTTTCCTTCGAGGAAATATTAGTTTGAGTGAAGAAAAAAGAGAACCTTTCAAATATATTTTACCTTTGTGTAGCTTTTTTATAGTCAAGTATTCTTCTAGTGGAGAAAACATGTTTGTAAGAGCAGAAATATCAGGTATGTGATTATTTACTTGTCTCTAAGTTCTGTATGAATTATTGTTACTATTACTCTAGCTAAAATAAATAGTTTTATGGGAAAATTTGTTACACTAAAAAAAATATCCATAGAAACTATTTCTTCTTTAGGAATTAGTATATGAATTCATTATCCTCTATAGACTTTATATATCTTCCCCATTCAATTACCTTTATTCCTCTTCATAGTCTGACATGGTGTGTCTCATATAGAAACAGAATTCACATTTCATATGTGGGAATATCTTTTCACTAATAGTACTTCACATGTAAATTTCTATAGGAGGGTAGTTTGACTAACTGTCATCTCAGGATGCTTGGGAATAGTTTTTAATTCCCAATTTAGTTTTAATTGAGAGTGTCTTCTTCAGAACTTCTGGTGAATTTTCAACCCATCCAACTGTCATCATACCTTTATTTTGACTCATTTTATTTTCATCATTCGATGATTCAGCATCATAATTGATTCCAATATTACCCATGCATGCAACAATTTGGTTATTCAAAATCTTTCCAACTCTATCAAAACCACCCCTTGATCTCTCCAACAACTCACCATCTGACAATTTTATGAATTGTATTTTATTCTTTGTTTCATTTGTGATTGATTTACTTTCGAGTTTACTCCTTAAAGAAATAAGTTCTTCCTCTATACCTTCAATAGTTCTGGACCTCCCTTCTAGTTTGGGGGTAAGGCGATAGATAAACATTCACTATTCTTCAATTATGAGTTTTATTCCCACTAAATTCTCTATGATCTATATGATTGATGAATGTGATTTCATAGATTCTTCATGTCATTCAATTTAAACTTCATGATATTAACATATTTTGACGATTATTCCAAAATTATTCAACTGTTATTGCATCTCGAACATTGATTCTCAAGCTTACCAAAAGAATCCTTAAGTTACAACTTGGGATTGACATTAGGGGTCAACTGATTATCTCAATAATTATCTTTTTATGTTTCTATTTTTTGAATTATATCTATAATGGAAGAAAGGTTTCAAGACATAAATTCTGCTTCTTTTTCCTTAGAAAATTCCTTATTATCATCTTCTTCATCAAAGAAAAAACTATTTCACTGTAATTTTATTCTAGATTTGACGTCTCTATTTTTGAAAAACCATTTCTGAGACTTCTGAATGTATCCAATTTTTTCCTCTTCATCATCGAACATTTTTCGGAACTGAGAGGTAATATGACCAACTCTTCAATAGTGAAAACCAGACATAAGTATCTTGACATCGAAATTCCCACATCCCTTCTTGAATTTCATAGCAACATGAGAAATAATTTATTTTTCCTCACTATCTTCATCAACACTATGTCCTAAAATTTCTATTTCTTACATGGATTTTAATTCCATTTCCTTGCTAACTCGAGTAGTTACATCTTTAGGTTTGACTCTCATTACATAAGACACCACACTACTCAACAAATCATCCAAAGAATGTTTAGAGATATCCCTCTCCTCAAGGGATGGAACATTTTCATTGTAAAGAGGTGGAAGTATTATTAGGATTTATTTTCAATATCATTGTCTTTTATTTCGTCACAATGTCCTCATATCACTCTAATAACTTTAGTAATTCGATTATAAAATGCATTGGTATTTTCATATGGATGAATATTCAGATCATCGATCCTGTTGAAAAAAACATAGAGTTTCACCTCCTTCATTTTGTTGTATCCATCATATATATTCTCCAGTTTTTCCACATAAAATTTACTGATATATAACTCATCAATTTTAGATATATATGATCAGAAAGAGCTATAGTGAGGGAATTCAATGCTTTGTCATCAAAATCAATCATTTTCCCATCTGTATCATTCATATATTTCGCTGTGGGATCGGTAAAATATATTCCTTATTTAGTGGAAAATATGGCATTTATTACAAAGAGATATTAGATGAGATCTGGTCCTACTCTTCAAGATATGAATGTTTCTTTCATCATAGAGTGATACTCTCCTGAAATCTATTGTATTCTCCATTGTATAAATGAATAGAATATTTAACACTAGAAACATTTTTCTCTCTGACACCACATGAAGAACCACATAACACCTTAAGAGTGGAGGGGTGAGTTAGGGTGTCAGATTTTTACTTTCAAATAAAGGATCTTGTTTTGACATTGGTAGGAACTTATTAATCCTATTTGAAGAGCAATTGAAGAAAATAAAAAATCACATGCAATGAAAAGGAATTTTTTCAAAAGTTTCACCACAAAGGGGTATATACAACGAGCATACACTGACAAGTTGTCGGTCGTACTGAAGTCCACTAATCTTCACAAGTTGTAGAGTAAATATATATAGCATAATCACTCAATTCTAGGTATACTATCTTTAAAAGGTTTTTGGGATAGCATGTTGCGTCCCATGGATCAATTACATTGACTCCCCCTTGCTCAATGTGTTAGGAAGAATCTGAAATCAGTTTATCGAAGTAAAGGTTGATTATATGAATTGGCATTTAATCATGCATCATCAACTATAAGTGGATGCTTTATTAATGTTCTATTTTTACCGATAGATTAAGTCCACTTTTGTGAATACTGATAGCTTGTGAACTGCTCCGCGGTGAATTGCTCCTCCATGAACTGACCTTGTTGCTCTATGTATTTCACTCCTTCCTCAACAAAAATCCCTACATTGTGTACTTCCGTACTATATTGGGAAGTACCCTACTCCGCATACTTCCTTTCTCTACATAGTGTGAATGCTTCCATCATGAACCATGCTACTCCGAATACTATCTTGACCTCCTATCTGAATATAATAAAAAATCTACAGACCGAGTTCTTCCTATGTGTACTGAAACTCCTATGTAGACATGTATTCCTGTAAATTTTCCTTCTTCCTCTGTGTACTATATTCCATGATCTATTCTGGATTTCAGTGAAATTGTTTTATATTTTTAATTAAAGTCTTGGTGGGGTTTTCTTTTTGCAAAATACTTCCATATTTTGTTTAATTCCACTTGTATTTTGGTTCTCATATCCACACACTACTGAAGGGGCTAGTTCTCCTTATATAGGAAAATATACCTTCATAATCTGATAAACTGTGATATACTAAATCATCTTTGTAGCACTGCCTTCACTGTGTACCACACACCTCCCTATGTAGCGACACAAATCACCACCTCATTTCCTCAAATAACACACTTCACCGTTTCTTAAATCATCGTGATTTTTCAAATGACATTGTATCTCGTGAACTGTCATACCTTCCTCGTGTAAAGAGCCTTTCTGAAAATTGCATGTCTTCACCGCAAACAATTACTCCTGCATGGTCCACATACCGTTCCCACTCCATGGTTCGCAGTGCGCCATTCCACGTAACAAAATTCTTGATATATGAACTATTCCCAGAACCTGGATTGAAATCCATGATTCCTTTTCCAAAACTCTTACTTTGATATAGAAACAAACAACATCCCAATTTTGAGGCACAAAAACTTGACAAACACTGGGAAAATGCACCACCTTCAATACTATATTCAGCCTCAATCGAAATACCACAATCTTTGCGAACCCCTTGATCAACCCAATGTGAATTGACAACAAATACAAACTATAATCCCTTTCCAGATAATAATAGCCTTTTTTCCAACACTATCATCCCATTTCTTGAACTTTTACAATTACAATATACACATTCAAAGAGAAATATGTGGGTGGAATTCACCTTTCAAAACATTACAAAAGTGCCACTCCTCCTCTACTATAAAATGGCCTCCTCTCCTCCCACTTCCACACACCACTCAATCCACATTGTCTTGGCCAACCTATTTCCAAAATGCACTTAAAAATATCTACCCTCATCCATGAAACCCCAAATTGGGCATAAAGAAATCCCTGGATTCCCTTTGGTGCAAACCAAAAGGTGTATCACGAATAAGAGGTAACATTCTCCATCAAGTTATTTTATTTTATTTTAGTTCTCCACAACATAAAATATTCTCATTCAAGAATTACATTACAAAAATAATATCCTTATTATACTATTTTTTTATTATATGGTTTTTACCTACACTCACACACAATTCCATCTAATGGGTAACCAACATACTGTTTACGTCTACAGTGAACTACCACCTCACGAAATAATGACTGTTCATTTTTAATTTAATGCCTCTCATGGTGGAAATTATAAGGGAAACCATTTTCATATTATATATATATATATATATATTATTTATTATCTATTTAAACATATGAATTATTTTACAACCCATATCTTTATACTTTCCATTTTGTGTAAATTCGATAACATCATTTGTGGAAGTTTAGACTACCGCCACCTTAAAGACATGTGATTCGTTCACATTGTACATGGAATTTTTAAAGGATGGGTTTAATTAAAAATAAGTGAAATAAAAAAACACAATATTTTATTAGTGACAGAATTAAATTCCTATTAATATATATATATATATCATTTTCTTTATTACCCTTTCACACATGTAAAAAGTGATAACGTTGTTCATGGACTTATAGACTTCCACCTCCTCAACATGACGTGATTCCATTTACATCATAAGAATCCAATATATAAGTATATATGATTAAATAAAATTTTAATTATGATATAATTATCATTATTTAATGATATGGGGTTACTCTCCTTATTTCCAAAATGATCATTGATACATGGTAATGTTACTCATGCATACGTACGACCTACCGTTTCAATGATTGTAACGTTGGTTAATTTTTCATAACCATATCTAATTATTGGTTTTAAAATTATTATTTATTTATAAATATGATAATTATGTAATGCTAATTATTCTTGATATGTTATATAATTACACCTTCGACCATAGTTTACATTCCAAATTTTTTGATGTATAAACCAAATTTGGTCAAAACACCCAATGTAACACTACTATAAAATTAGGCTATAGCCATAATTTAGAACCATGGCTATAAGCCCAAAAACCATGTCTATAAGACCAAAAACCATGGCTGGTATTGGCGTGGCTATAGTTCCAAACCTATAGCCACGGTTTCAAACCCTGGCTATAGCCTTATAGCCACGGTTTCAAACCCTGTCTATAGCCTTATAGACACAGTTGGAACCGTGGCTATATGTTTGTCCCTATAGCCACGCCAATACCAGCCACAGTTCAATGAACCGTGGATAAATCCCTTCCCATTTCATCAAAAAACTATCCCCCAAATCCTTTTCACCCCTTGCACACACCCGCCTTGCACACCCCCATTGCACCCCCTGCTGAACCCCCTTGGACAGCAGCCCCCCACCCCCCCTGATGGACCCCCTAGACAGCACCCCCCTTGTTGGACCACCTGAACAGTAGCCCCCCCCCCCCCACCGAATCCCCCTAGACAGAAGGCCCCCCTGCTGGACCCTCTGGACAAAAGCCCCCCCCCCTCTTGGACCCCCCAGAACAGAAGCCCCTTCTACTAGACTCCCATGGACAACAACCCCCTACACATCCCTTTCACACCCCTTCCCCCTTGCACCCCCTGGACAAAAACCACCCACCACACATCCCTTTCACCCCTTACACACACCCCTTTCACCCCCTTACACCCACCTACACACCCCTTTCCCCCCTGCTGGACCCCCCTGGACAACAGCCCTCCCTACCCCCTGTTGGACCCCCTGGGCATCATCCCCAGCCCCCCTGGACAACACCCCCCACTGGACACCCTTGGACAGTAGCCCCCACTACTGGACCCCCTGGATAGCACCCCCCATTCTGGACCCCCTTAGACAGAATCCCCCCTACTAGACCCCCCTAGACAGCAGCCCCCTGCTGGACCCCCTGGATAGCAGCCCCCCTACACATCCATTTCACACCCCTTGCCCCTACTATACCCCCCTTGAACCACCCCTGTTGGACACCCCCTGCTGGACCCCCCTTTCACCCCTTTCCCCCACCCCTTTCCACCTCCCCCAGCACACCCCCACAACGGACCCCCCCACCCTCCCTCCTGGACAAACCCCCCCTCCTTCTTGCATACCCCCTTGCACCCCCTCCCCACACCTGCAGACCCACCTTGTACCCTCCCCCCGACCTACAGACCCACATTGCACCCCCTCCCCCCACCTACAGACCAGCTTGCACCCCCCTCTTGGACAGCCCCTTGGACATCCCCCCACCCTCCTGGACAGTACCCCATCCTGGAAAGACCCCCTCTTTCTTGGACAGACCCCCACCCACTAAACAGACCCCCAACTTTCTGGACAGATTGTCAAATCTATTAGGAGGTTTGGTTTTATTGAATGGTCTTGTCAATTGTCAGTTTTATGCTACTATATGGTATTATAATATTTTCATTATAGATAAGGTTGCTGCAGGGATATAGAGTTGAGATAGTCATGTATTAATTATTCAAACTGTTATCCCTCCCTAGCACAAAATGACTTGGTTGAAATATCGACAACCATATAGTACAACATAAACATAAATCTAGAAATAAATTAATGTTATTGTATAACAAAAGAAATAAGGAACATTGAATGTTTCAAGATACCGTAATATGTGACGCTCTTTTCAGGATCAATAAGCTCCCTTGAAAGTTGTTCCTACATTGAAAACATGACATCATGTTATTTTTAGTAAAATAATAATCCCAAAAGTGGTTGTTTATTGTTCAGAGTTTACGTAAATGTAGAAGAAAGCAATATCTATTTACAAATTCTTGATGAAATGTGGTGTGTTTGGATATATCTAATGTAATTTAAATTATCATATTGAATCTAGCTATGAAAGGGTTATTCAACCTTATCTAAGATTAAAGAATTTTATAGAGATTAACTACACCCCTGCCCCACCCCTTGCACCCCCTCCCCCTCCCCCTTCCCTACAGACCCCCTGCAGACCACCCCCTGCCCCTGTCCTGCAGACCTCCCCACTCCACCCTGCCCCCTCCACCCACCCCTCCACCTCCCCCTGCCCTGAAGACCTCTCCCCTACCCCCTGCTCGACAGACCTCCCCCACTCCCCCTCCCCTACCCTGCAGACCTCCCCCTTCCCCCTGCCCCCTCCACCCTGCCCCCTGCCCCCTGTCCCCTGCTGCTGCCCCCTCCACCCAACCCTGCCCCTACCCCTGCCCACCTGCCTAGTAGACCTCCCCCTTTCCCCCTCCACACTCCCCCTACCCCCTGCCCTACAGACCTCCCCCATCCCCCCAGCCACCCGCCCCCTACCCTGTGCCCCATTCCACCTCCAGCTTCACCCCTACCCCCTGCCCTGCAAACCTCCCCCCTACCCCTACCCCTGCCCCTACCCCCCTCCACCCTCCCCCTATCCCCTACCCCCATCCCCATTCCCCCTTCCACCTGCCCACTGCCCCATCCCCCTTCACCCTGTCCCCTGGACCCTACCCACCTCCACTTACCCCTCCCCCTGCCCCCTGCCCCCTTCCCCCTACCCCTACCCCCTAGACCCTCCCCCCTCGACCCTCCCCCCTGCCCCTACCCCCTACCCCCTGCCCCCTCCACACACCCCATGCCCTCTTCCCAGAAGACAATGTGGAATATCCTATATTACCAAAATTTTCAATGCCAGTGGCATGAAAAATCAATGCAATAACTATTTTTGACTTAAGCTAACCGTATATTATGATTTCATTAAATGATGAATGGAATGGTATGGAATCTCATTCTATTCCTACTTTATGACTACCCCAATCATGCTTTATGATTGTGATGGAAGTGGTATGAAAATAAAATTTTCTTACCCCTTTCTATATCCCATAATCATTTGATATGATATATACATTTATCACATACAAGATATGATTTATATGCCTTTATGATTCCATCAATAATTAAAAATGATCACCCATTTTTATTGTATAAAAATTAGATTTAGGTTATATATCTCTTTTATAAATACATTGTGGGATAGGGGGTCACACCATGATGTGTTTATAGAGAGAGTCATGTCATTATCTAGGGGTCACTCCCTGATGTTCTTATTCCCAGCTTTTTTAAATTAACTAAATCATTAAATTAAATATAAAATTCTATTTTGGCTAGTGAGGTTTACACACATCTATCCCAAATTATACCTCATTGTATTTTAGATGAATAACATGGGTTTGTGAATGGAAGGAAAATCCAGGGTGCACCCCCCCCAAACCACCCCTAGCTTGCACCAGCCCCCTTGCACCCCCCGTCCCCCAAACCAGTCCCCCCCCCCCCAAACTAGTTCCCTCCCCCTCCCCTCTGACCCTTTACCCCTCCACCCTCCCCCTCGCCCCTGCCCTGCAGACCTCCCCCCAGCCCCTACCCCTTCCCCCTACCCTGCTATGTTTTATTACTAGTTATCTGCATAACATGATTCCCTATCCACACACACAACTGATAATGTGAAATCATACACACAAGAAATCCAGTTCTTGTGAAGACATTGAATCAAATAAAATATTATAAAGATATATTCAAAATGAGTTATAATAATAAAAGGGATGAGAATAATGCCTGGGGAGGAAGCTGTTTCAAAAGGACCTTCAGCGTTTGATAAATAATATTGAAAAAATGAGGTCCAATGGTAATGTACTCTGAAAGCCTGTTCTAAAAAGAACAACACAGTGGTTATCGAACGAAAGGACCAAAAGTAGTATTGTGTTGAAATTTATTTCAATTACCTCTCAATTTCATCAAGGATTATGATGATTAATTTTGACTTATAAGAATCCTCAAATACCAAAAAATAAGAGGTGTAAAAAATGACTAAAAGTATTTAGTATAAAAGTTGAAAATTCAATAAGCATAAACAAATGGAAAACTAGATGATTTTAAACCTTGACAATTTGTGTACATTTACTGGCCTCACTCACCCCAATCATTGAGTCAGCTAAAACCTGGCCGTATAGAACCCAGAAAAAGTTGAAAACACAAATATATGCTAGTGAATGCATGCGAGAATGAAGTCTGACAGAAGGGAAGGAAATAATGAGAATTATTGAAATGCACTTACAATCTTAACATATTTAAAATCACTCTCAATAAAAATGGTGCCTACACAGCCCCTGCCCCTTGCACAACCCTCGACTCCCACTTCCCCCTTTCACACCCCCTCCCACCCCCTGTACAACACCCCGTCTCCCTCCCCCCTTCCCCCTTGCACACCCCCTGCACACCCCACCCCTGCCCTCACCCTGTATAGCCCCTACCCCCTTTCACCCCCTACACACCCCCTTCCCCCCTTCTCCCCCTGCACACCCCACCCCTACCCCCCACACCCTACACAACCCCTTACCCATTGCACAACCCCCTTACCCCTTGCACAACCAACCTCTATTATAATGATTAATATGGTGTGAGAACTATAAATTACAAAGTACAGAAAAAGGACACATTGTACATGCTCTAGGTAATTATACCAATTTTCCAAAGATTATATCATATTAAAAAATAATGGAAAATGGGTTCTTGAAGCTAATTGATTGAATAGACTGCAATTACAAGACATACCTAACTATAGAGACTTCGAGAGAGCTTCCCAAGCAAGATTTGGAGCATTAAAAATAATAGGGACCATCCTCAATTAGAAACGTTCCTAAAACCGATGACGTGTGTAGCCCTTCACTTATGAAATACCATAAACTACATAATAACTAGACAATTCATTACTAAATATTAGAATAATACATGAATGATTGAAGAAAGGGATGTAAAAAATGAGGCATAAACACTTACATAACACTGTTTGTTTCTAAGTGTAGAAGTAAAGAAAATAGATGACATGAGAACTCATCCAGCCATTCAAGAAATTTGGATTATTGACATGAATGATGAACAATCATTGTCATGTTCTAGGGAAGCTATCTTCAACAATGCTCAAATGAAACAAAAGTTTTCTTCTCCATGTAAATGAACATATATCACGTTTTTTAAGAAAGCCAGTTCTTACATTGGAAAATATGGAACTAATCAATTTCGTGGTCACGAATGTTTTAGGAGGATCATTGGAGTCTATACCAAGAAAGGAATTGGATAATGAAATTTTCAAGAGATCAATTTATGCATCAGCAATAGCATAATAATCTAACTTTGCAAATGAATTTGACAAGATAAGAAATGTGATCTCCCAGAAAAGGCCACTGATGTTACATGAGTTTTCAACTAGTGAGTGGTTCTAATATGTGAGAAGCTACATGGATATGATTTCCAACACATGGTTTTAAAATAACATGAATTTTTTTTAACTCTACGATAATTGAATATGGAAGAAATATTACTAATCTACTCAAGATCCATATGGAAGCTAGATGCTAAAATTGGAAGAACCAAAGAGGGCTCCACATGAGAAAAATTTGAAAAACAAAACAAGAAGTGCTATAGAACTTTCTTAGAATGTACTAATGATCAAAGAAACATACCTATAGAAAAGGATAAGGGGATAATATAGGATAGGTATTTCTAAATTTAGAGCAACCAAAAAATAATAAAGTTCTATATTGTTAGACTCCAATAAATTCGACCATCTTGAGCAACAATTTCAAAAAACGATAGCATGGCTTGCCACTAATGTTGTATGCATAGAACCAAACCAGCACTAAAAAAGTAGTAGCACTAATGGTGAAAAAATAAATAATTAATGGGATCTAGAGGCCTAATAAATAATTTTAAAAATGGGGGTGACAACAATGATCAGTAAATCTGATAAAAAAGTACCAATAACAGTCTTCCAAAAAATAGTCTCTACAGTAGTGCCTCCATCTGGTAATTGGTAACTGTTAGGGTAATTTAATTCAATTCTTTATCATGAATAAATAATGGTATAATTTTTTTTTTCATGTCGTATCCATATAATTTTAGAGAATAATTGATCATGGACAGTTTTATGAAATTTATTCTTAGGGAGCTGAGTTCACCTGGACCAGATACACTGTTAATAGAAGGAAGTCTAGTAAGATTGATAAGGACTTTATTTCCCTTAATGTCCTTGATATGGATTCTATCTTATCCTGTATAAAACTTCACAATTTTTACTCAGATCACCACCCACTTCTATTGTGTTTATCCACTAATGAAATGATACATGCTATCCCTTTTAAATTCAATAATGCTTGGCTCCATTTTAAGGAATGCACTGAAATTTTACAATAGAAATGGATGAGGAGATTTTAAGGAAATGCTTTCCAAAGGCTTATGTTAAATATTAAAGCTACTAAATATTCTCTCAAAGGATGTACTTGGGATAAATTCACAAAATTGAATGAGGAAATCAAGTAGTTTGTGGATGCTATTTTGAAATGTCAAAACAATTCTTCTAACATTGATACCCCCTCATATATTAGAATTTATACTGAAATTTGAGATTAACGAGCTCATTATTACACATAAGAGGATTATTATAAAGTAAATTGATTTAATATGGTTCAAATAGGGTGATATAAAACCTCAATTTTTTCACATAATGAATAATAAAATAAGGAATATAAAAATGTTCACCAACATTAAGGTGAATAAAGAGACTCTTAATTATTAGGGGAGTATATCCAATGCCTTGTTCAGTCACTTTGATCCTTTATTTAATATTGTAAGTCTTGAGTAAGAATTCCTTTCTCACTGCCATACCTGCTAAGGATGAAATTAAATAGGTACTTTTATCTCATAATATGGATAGTGCAGCTAAATTGGATAGATTATCTAATCACTACTTAATTCAATTTTGGGATGTGACTCATTTAAAAGTTGTACAGGTTGTTCAATAATTTTTTAGACTATAATTTCTTCCGTTAGGTAACAAATCTCAATTAATAACCATCACTCCAAAGGTTTAACATTGACTTGATGTTGGAGACTATAAGCATATCACTGTGAAAAATAATCTTCATAAGCTCATCAATAAGGTGACTATTATAAGTTTGGGGGTTATTGTAAGTTCCATTATTTATCTAAATTAGTTGCTGATTATACATGGAAGTGAAGGATTATTTATATAATAACTTTGAATGTGAGAAAATATTATAGAGGATATCCAAGCCTAAAAATATTGATTTAAATATTGACATCTCTAAAGCTTTCGACACTCTTAGCTAGGATTTCAATTTTTAAGTACTTGAAAGTTTTGGCTTCTCAACCAGATTTATTAAGCTTATTCAAGACCTTATATATAGATCAATAATCTCTTTCATTATTAATGGGTCTCTCAAAAGATACTTTGGTCATACCCAATGGGTGAGATAGGCGGATCCTCCCTCAACTTTTTTATTTGGATTTCTCATGGATTAAAATATAAAATGCCTCTTAAAAGCTATATATTATGGGGCTTTATCACCCGTTAAGGCCACTAGAAAGATATAAGCACCCACATACTTGTTTTTTGTTGTTGAAATTCTCATTTTTGGTCAATATGATGACAGGTCAATTTCTTTAATCTAGGGGATTTTTGAGCATTATGAATCTATCTAAAGATAATCCATTAGTTTGAGGGAATCTAAGCTTTATTGTAGCAAGGACTTGCATGTTTCTAGGAAGAATCCTATTTCTAAATTCTTTAGAGTTATATTTGGAATAATTCCTTTCAGCTAGCTAGCTTAACAAGTCTACAAATAACTTCATCTTGTCATCAAAATTTATTTTAATATGGACGATATTGAAAAACTTTATTTCTATGGATGATCAAATTTCCAAATTTTATCATCATATTACCTCAATTTTCTTTATCTATATGAATCCTGAGGATGATTTTCATCATTTCTTTCCAAAATGTCACATATGAAATGACGATGTCCCGAGAATGCATGAATTCAATAAGATGAGGTATAGTGAATTGCAATGTTCTTCACCTCCATATGTTCCACCAAACATCATCTCCCTACCCATAAATTGTCCCATTCTCACCTAAAACTCAAAAAGGTAATTAACCTAAATCTGGGAGGAGTGGGGGAGGTGAAAGATACGGAAAGAACAGATTTTTCATGCATCATCATGTGTTAACATCAAATATATGACATCCCATTTAAATTGAGCTTGGTAAAACTTATTGAAAATCACTTCTATCACTTATCACTTATGGTACATGCTTCTGTATAAGTGTTTCTAGATTACTTACTAAAAAATTATTTTACATCGCTTATTTTAGGCTATATTTGAGAAAAAATCTGAAACTGTTTACAACACTTATTACTTGTGATTAACATTTTGTGAAATAGAACAAACACCACTTATTATTTTAAACTACTTATCATAAGTGGTGTGTTGTAATAACTCTATCACACAACCTTAAATAAGTGTACAAGATGTACCCTTGTTCGTGAATAACACACCATATAGAAGGGATGATGATGATACCCACCAAATAGTTGACTAAAATTCAAGGGAAGAGTTATGTGATACTTGAATATATTTATTTACCCTAAACCCCACCCCAAAGAATCATATATTGGTTTGGATTTATTCTTTTATGGTGTAGTGAAGATATCGTGTTCAAATAATGATCAAAGATGAGAATAAAATGATTTCCTAACATTATTTTATCTTGAGGCAATTGAATGTTCAAGGATTCTGTCTGTACTCACTAGTAATTATCACATCCTCAACTTTTATTGCATAGATAAAGCTCATGAACCTCTCTATGGAAATCTCTCTCCCTCTTCCATATGATAGTAATGGTGAAATTAAAGGACAAATCCTTTCATCCTTTAGCATCAAGAGACCAGGAAATTTAGAACACAATAAAAATGAAATTATATGTTCATTAGGATGTAAATGAATGTTACCATAAATACCATTCATAATAAACAAAGAAATAGAACTGTAGATCATTTTCATGAGAACAAAATTTGGACCCATGATAATAAGAACCAGTTACTACATTTCACATTGATTAATTAATGAATAGCGAATCACTTTCATGGGTTTGAAATTAGAATATATCATAGACATATTTTAATTGATGAGATACTTCAACAAAAAAGGTATTTATATCTGTGATCAATAATACTAGAAAATAGGGGAATTCACCAACATAAGTGGTTGTTGTTGGTGAAAAATGTGTTTAGTGTATAAATATAGTAATATGATCAATAGCCAATCTAAACATAAAATGCAATAATGTTTTTCTCTTCAATATGAATACAAAACACAGTAAGAGAATTATTGACCTATGTGTAAAAAAATACCATAAGGTTTAATTTACAAGACTTACCCATTCAAACCCAAGGAATTGAATAGCAGTGTGAGTGACAATGGAAAAGAAATACCTATATAAGAAAACATGAACACAATTATGTATATGAAATAAATGTATTTTTAGCAATGGAAACGTCCATAGTAGGGGGAAGAACCTTGAAAATTACCATCGACTACAGAGGTATGGCTAAACGATCACTGGAGATAGTATGAATTTCTATGAAAACAAGTTGTCATGAATGAGTAACCGCAGTAATCTTCACATAAAGTGTAGAGGTCGACTTGCATGGATCCCACTCAAGGAAGGTGTCGGTTTGGCCGATGCACCAATTAGAGGAAGAATTCCAAACCAAGGTAGTGGAGGAGAGGGACTCGTGATGAAGGGGATAGAAGGGATCACACGAGGGATGGAGGAATCGAATGGAGAATCCGGTGAGGATCGGCCGAGGGAGAACTGATCAGTCGACGAAGAGGGAGGAGGGTTTCAAGGGTGGGAGATGAGTCATAATGAGTGAGGGGATTGTGGGTGGGATATGAGATGAGTCACGATGAGTGAGGGGATTGCGGGTGGGATATGAGTTGGGACGAGGGAGATGAGTGGAGATGAGTCACGATGAGGGAGATGAGTCGCGACAAGGGAGGAATCAATGTCTCCATGAGATATTTTTTATCATGGAATTATCTATTCTAAAACCATGGGTTTCTATGAATCTTGGGTATATCATAACATATATCCATGATACAAATAAATTATGTCTATAAGTCCGTGGCTATAGGTTATTTTTCTAGTAGTGTAAACACAATTTTTTATGTGGTTGTATAAAAAATTTTAATAAGTGAAATAAAAATAATTATAGACCTGAAAAATATTATCTTAGAAGTAAATAATTTATATAAGTTTATTATTCAATAATATAAAGACAAAACAGACAAGTTGAACTCAGGGTAAAGTATTTTCATCTCACTTTTTACATCTGTGAGATAAATGTCATCTTCAACACTTACATCTTTTATGTGGTGTATCTACTACCCATTGTGATAAATTATATCATTAATAATTTTTCTTTATGGTACATAAATCATTAATTTAATGTTATTCTTTCAAGAGGATTATGATTTAAAATATTTCAAAGTGGGATGGGACACTTTGAAATGTTTACTGATTATTGCACTCAAGAATAATTTTTAATAATATTTCATTTTCCTTCTAGGAAATAATATAACCATGGTAAGTAAAACATTTATATTTCTTCCAGTCTGTTTTTTGGGGACCTTTTTTAAGTATTAGTACAATTTTCTACTCTTTGATACTCAAAATATTTTTAAGAAAACCTATCCTCATTTCTCTCTACAGTCAATGAACCTGTTTTATTAAAAAAACACATTTTTTATGAAAATGATTTCCACATTTTTTAACGTTTTGAAAATGATTTAGTAAATATATTTTTACACCTTTTTTTATTTTACCAATGTTTTCAAAGGAATATTCTTTTCTCTTTTTGATTAAGTCATTTTTATTAACTTTTTTAGTTCTAAAGTAATATTGTTTTACCTAGTATGAAATGTATGGATTTACCCATATTCATTTCATTGAAGATTCCTTTTCATGATTAAATGGTTAATTTCCAATAAGTTTTTTTTCCTGAAAATGTGATTTTCAAAGAATTGGTTTTTGAAGACGAAAGGATATTTTCATTAAGAGTGTTTTTAAAAGATATTTTTATAATATTTTTATTCATCAATGAAAACATCCCTTCATTTTACTATACATGAGATATTTTGTATTGATACCATCATTATTCCTCTTGTGGATGGTTTTTGACTTATTTGGCTAAGGATAGTATTCACATTCAATTATATGATTCCTTTTAGTCCCCTTAAAAAATTAAATTTCCTATGATCATTGAACATTGAATTTACCATAAATATGAAAATCATTTGCATGAATATGATTATTTCCTAAACTATATACCATTTTCATATAGTGTTTACTTTGAATGTTATTTTTTTCTTAGGGAAATACTATCGACATTTATTATTTACTCAATATAGATATTTGTTATGGAATATTATTTATTCGATACAAGGAATTCTTTGGATAGGTAAGACACAGGTTGGAGACCATTTATGGAAAGCCCTATGTGTTGGGGACCAGTTAATGAAAGAACTCAGATGAATCAGTAGTCTCATTGGATGAACTTCGGTATAGAAAATCCTTTATGTATGCAACCAGTATGTTATAAATTATCTTGTGAACGTTCTTGATAATAGAGATAAGTTTGTCCCAAATAGATCGATTTTTACTATGTATGTAATAAATTTTATAGTGAAAGGTCATTATGGTACTAGTTCTGTGTACCTAGGAATTATGGCATCCAATAATTAAGAGTTTTCCTCATTGAGATTCATTTATTATTTATCCTTGCAATTCTTCTTTGACATATCTGTCAATTAATTTCATTTTTAGTTCATTGATTAAATGTCATGTGTTTTTTATTCTTTCCCTATCATATTTATTTTTACTTATCAAATTATTTGAATGGAATGTGTTCTCATTCACCTTGTCTTATTTTTTATTCATTTACTTTTTATCCTTTTGATTACATGGTATGTGTGTTCTGTTATTTACCTTTACATGTTGATTTATTCATATTCATTAATTATTTCCTTGGATAAACATTACCCTTACTTAGAATTTGAGCTCAACCTTATTATGTTTTTCCCCAAGAATCCAAGAAACGTACTATGAAAGATATGTAGGGATATATTTGATGTAATTAATTTATCCTTGAATTTATTTAGAAAATAATTATGTTGTAAATAGTGTATGAATTTTTAATGAAAGATTTATGTATGTATCTAGTTTGACAAGACTACTAAACTACCAGCCCTTCGGGATTTGATTCTTTGTAATCATGCCAATGTAATTGATAGTAGACACCATCTTCGGGCTTACTAGGGTTAGGTATCTACAGAATATACCCTGATAAAGATGATAATATAAGTATACGGATAGTTATTATTGTATATAAAATATATCATAGTTTGTTAATAAAATCTTATAGATTAAAAAATTAAAGAAATATTACTATATAATATATTTTGTCTACAATAGATGTAATCAAAGGGATGTGTAAAAAATTATTCAAAATATAATATATTCTCAATAAAATACAAAATATATTCTCAAACCTGAAAAAAATATTGTATATTGGTAAAATTATATGTTTCATAATCCATTTCATAGATAAGGTTAATCAATTATAGAAATATTATAATTTAAAAGATTTAAATAGAAAAATGAGGACTTATTTTTTGTGGATTTAATATCACGTAGTTAATGATTTCTCCATGATTATAGTTGACTCAAAAGAATAATTAAATAATATTAATGTTATGATTGTGATGGGATAATAATTTTCAGGAATCGGGTTTGTGTTCCTCCCATCCCCGAATTAAAGAAGGAGCTGCTGGATGAGGCTTATAGTTCTTCATTCTCTATTCATCCTGGAAGCACGAAGATGTATAGGGACCTGAAAGAGTACTTATGGTGGGATGACATGAAAAGAGATGTTGCTGAATATGTCTCTTGATGCTTGGTTTGTCAGCAAGTTAAAGCTGAGAGACAGAAGTCTAAGGGGATGTTACAACCATTACCGATACCCGAATGGAAATGGGAAAACATCACTATGGACTTTGTCACAGGACTTCCTAAAACATCCAAAGGCAATAATGCTATCTGGGTCATAGTTGATCGTCTTACAAAGTCCGCACACTTCATTGCTACTAGAGAGGATTTCTCTCTGGATCAACTTGTCAGGATATATGTGAAGGAAGTGATAAGATTGCATGGAGTACCACTTTCTATTATATCTGATCAGGATCCAAGATTTATCTCAAAGTTCTGGCAAAGTCTTCAGCATACTCTGGATACAGAGTTGAGTTTCAGCACTGCTTATCATCCTCAGACAGACGGTCAGTCTGAGAGAACAATTCAAACTCTAGAAGATATGTTGAGAGCTTTCTCTATGGATTTCGAAGGTGGTTGGGATCAACACCTACCTTTGGTAGAATTTTCTTATAATAATATCTTTCACTCCAGTCTTCAGATGGATCCTTATGAATCTCTTTATGGAAAGAAATGTAGGACTCCAACTTGCTGGGATGAAGTTGGGGAAAGAAAGCTATTAGGACCTGATCTCGTTGATGAAATGGCAGAAAAGGTCAGATCTATTCAACAACACATAAGAGCAGATCAGAGTCGACAGAAAAGTTATGCCGACAACCGAAGAAAAGACCTAGAGTTTGAAGTGGGTGATAAAGTGTTCCTAAGAATATCTCCCTGGAAGAGGGTCATGAGATTTGGAAAGAAGGGGAAGTTGAGCCCTAGATATATCGGTTCTTTCGAAATACTGGATCGTGTTGGAAAGGTAGCTTACCGGTCGGTGCTTCCACCAAATCTCTATTAAGTTCACGATGTGTTCCATGTATCTCTCTTGAGAAAGTACATACCTGATCCTTCATATGTACTCAGCTCAGAAGTTGTACCACTGGAGCAAGATCTTTCTTATGAAGAACAGCCGATAGAGATTCTGGATCGTAGCGAAAAAGTCCTACAAAACAAGACCACTCGATTGGTGAAAGTTTTATGGAGGAACCACCAATTAGAAGAATCTACATGGGAGCTTGAGGATATGATGAGGGAGAGGTATCCCCATCTTTTTGTTACAAAGTGACGAATTTCGAGGTCGAAATTCATTTTAAGGGGGGTAGAATGTAACGCCCGAGACTTTTATGAGAAATATTTTTTTTTTATAAAAATAATATTTCACTACACACAACACAAGCTTGACATTCTTTACACGCAACCGCGACCTTCCTCAATAGCTTGCGTCATACGCAATACCGAGTTTCACTAAACAAAGATATGCTATTAAAATATTATTAAAACTAGCCGTTATGAATAGTAATAACCACTTTTTGAAATTTTATAAATTTTATTTTTCAAAATGGAATTCATTTTTGGATCTGTAATATTGAAATTAGCCTAGGGTGAAATTTTGGTATTTTTCTGAAAACTTTCAATTTTTGATGAATAGTGTAACCACTAAGTGGTAGTTAAAAAAACTGAATTTTTCATAAAACTTAATTTTACCGCTTCTGTGAGTGGAATTTCAAAAATCCGGGAGACATGGTTAATATCAAGGACTAAAATGTGGTTCAATGAGATGAAAATAATTTTTGGTGAATAGTAACTTTTTACTTTTTTTACCACGGTTAAAAGTAAATAGGGTAATTAAGGGTAAAAGTGTTATTAATATTACCCTAAAACATGTCCTAATTCTATTGGATAAGTGTAATTAGACCAAAAAAAACCTTAGGAATAAAATATGACCATTTAGGCCCACTTGGATTAGATTAGGAAATTTATTATTAATTTATTTAAAGAAGGGTTAAAATAGTTAAAATCAAAGTTTAATAAGTAAATAATTTTTAATATAGGGTTATATATAAGATAAATTCGACTACAAATATTCATTATAAATATAAAAACATTTCCTACATAATGGTATTTTATTTGTAAATTTTATACATTAAATAAGTTAATTTATTTATGACACAACGATGATGTAGTAATTATCTTATTAATGAAATATTGACATAATTGATGTTATAAATACCCAAATAAATGTAATTTGAGACTTTTTATGAATTACACTAATTTTATAGGTTAATATGACATGTTAGTATTGATTTAATTAACTTTTTTTGAACTAATCATTCTGTTATGATTTTCACAAAAATCAATTACAAAATAGTGTCAAAATTGACATAAAATAGTTTTTAAAACAAATATTATATTATTAATTGTTATTTTATTCCTAAAAATCTAAGGTTTGGAAAAATGACTTAGATAAGGTTATATATATTAATAATAAACAACTTGGGGTTCGTTTGTCTTGATATAGTATGTTTATTAACCTTATAGTGTAAGAAAACAAGAAGACACGGTAAAAGTTAAATTATCTAACTTAAAGTTAAATCTAAATGATAAGGTTAAAATTGATACCTAAACTTGTCTAAATTCTATTGTATGAGAGGATTTAGACCCATACCCACCTTATCTTCGAAATATATCAATTTGGAGCTATTAAAAACCAAATTTTACTTTATAATAAAATAATATGTTTAGTTATTCCAAAGGTGCCCCTCTCCTCCCTTATAAAAGGGCACCTCCTCCCCCTCTTCCTCACACCACTTTGAGACTTCAAGATCGACCAAACCCTGCCCATTTCTCCTCTCCACTTCCCTAGAGACATCCTAGAGGTCCTGGTCTTCTTCAAAGACCAATTTTAGTGCCCTAAAAGGAAGTCTCAAAGAAGCGCTTCAAAGAAGAGGTAATGTCCATTACCGATTCTTTCATCTTTATTTCTTCTTCCACTTCATCTTATTTAGTTGTTTCATTATGAAGTAATTACATCAGTATCACTAATATACTGATATGTTATTATAATTATGAAACAACACTATTTCATCATCTATCCATCCTACGGAAAATGAAATCACCGCGCGTGCGTACGTACGGAATACCGTCTCCATGCCGTGGTGTAATCTATTTTCCACCACCACCTTACTTGGATGGGTATAATGGTGTAAATAATTACTATATATGATTATTTTAAAGTGATATTTATTCTTAAATAGTATATATACACTCCAATACAATTCCACGATCATAGGAACCATATCATCGCTCGTGCGTATGTACGGAATACCGTCTCCACGATGTGATGCGACTCGTTGTACATGATCTTCATTGCATAATGATTATATAAATGGATTGAATGAATGAATATGATATATATTACACTAATAACATTCTGGAAATGAGGTATCTATAACCTAAAAAGAAGAATAAGAATTTATTCAACAAAACACGCATAAGAACAAAATGTAATAAACACCCCAATAACAAGTAGCAATGAAATATTACTAATAATAATCAAAGAATATGACCATATATGATATCATAAAAATAAGTATGATTATGGAATAAGTCAATAACATTATTTAAATCATTATACATGAGGTTCAGACACTTACGAAGCAAATTGGACCTAAGGTAAGGGAAAATATCACAATCTCATTTTTGTCTGAGATTGTTTATACTTTGGTATTTATTGGGGTGTATTTTATCATCCACGTTCATGTTACCTCAATGTGTAATATTGTTCAAATCCACCTAAAATTGTTTAAATCCAATTTTACCCTTTCGGTGAGTTTTTAGTAAAGGATATGAAGGGAATCTTTTGTCGTTTTTCGTACGAGGTAATTTTTGACTTTTCCGATAAAAGTACGAGAAGAATGTTTTTTTAACTTATAAGGCATGAATGGATTTTTAAAACTTTATTTCTAAGAAGCTTACTTTACAAGTTTTCAAGTTTATTTTTAATCAACTTCTTTTAGTTTAGAATTGTATGACATGTTAATAAAGGAAAACTGTTTTGAAGTAGAAAGGATATTTTCCTCAATAATGGAGTTCAAGTGTTTTATCAAATTTATTTTCCATATAAGAGCATATAGGGTTCTGTTTCTATCCCTATTATTACATTGATTTGATTATGTTGTGATGGAATTATTTTTATGAATTCCTTTATCTTATATGAATTGTTTTATGATGTCATTATGTTTAAGAATCCCATTTTTATTACATGGGTTATGCAATGATGTATGATTTTTTTAATTTTGTGGCACACATAAGAATGGTATCATTATGAGATGGGTGGGACCTATATATCCCTC
The DNA here is from genome assembly GCA_963277665.1 of Viscum album. Lineage (NCBI taxonomy): Eukaryota > Viridiplantae > Streptophyta > Magnoliopsida > Santalales > Viscaceae > Viscum > Viscum album. The sequence continues at coordinate 713,600,188 of OY728133.1, read as the reverse complement.
CAATGCATTGGGTAAATATTTTATATCTCATGAGATATACATGGCTGGAATGGCAGGTTAAATTGGTTCAGTGAAACAAGACTGAAATGAGGAGTGAACTCGGTTCAGCAATGGAATTTGTCCACTAAGATAGTCTTGGCCATGAGTCTTGACTAATAATAAATGATTCTTTATGATTATGTGTGTATTCCATAAAGTTTCATGTTTTAAGTTATGATTATTGGGATTACATTTCAGTACTATGATTGATCCCATGTTATGAAATTATGATCTCTTTTGCAAGTTAAGATTTCCAAAAGTTATGTTCTTATGAATATGATGTGATGATATTTCTTTTGTTTACCCTTACTGAGCATTTGAGATCACCCTTTTGTATGTTTTATTTCCCTAAGTCAGGAAGAAGGTTATTAAGTAATATATGCCAAAAGGGACTATAGATATGATGAAATAAATGGGAGACAGTGTAGACACTTTATGAACCATCTGTTTATGTTTCCCAGTTTTTAAAGACACTATACCTATACGGTCCTTTCCTGGTTTTGTTATATGTTGTAATAAGTGTGCTTTAATTTTAAAGTAATAACAATGTATGTAAAGTATGGGTTGTTATATTTGGTTTACTTATATACATGTAAGGATTAATATGTAAGACGAGAATGGTTGTCTAGAATTTTAGTTTTATGTTATTATCAAACATATATATAATTACATTGTTATAAAATTTATTTTGTTATTTGTAGTGAAGATGAATCATTATATAAAACTTTAATGATAACCGTTTTGATTAAATGGATGTTTTTAATCACATCATTCAAAATGTTCATTATAAATTAATATCATGGGAACAAAATATTATATAACCTTAAAATAGAAAGAATACATTTATTATATTCTGGTTCAACCATCAAAATGGATTCATGACTAGAATTGAAGGTGATGATATAAATTGAAAACCAATCTTCCTTGAATGTGATTAATTAACACATCTCAGATGGTTTTTTAATTTCGAGTATAAAAGGAGATGAAATTAGAAATGATGATGAATTATTACAATATGTTAAAACAATTCCAGTACATGTAAGGTACTAGAGTTATCGTAACATTTGGATGAAATGAGCTGATGGAAAAAAAATAAAGTGAGGAACTTGAAAGAAAAAAATGGATTGAAAGAGGAGTTTACCTCTTGAATATAACATCCTTGAGAACCTATTTAGGGGAGTGGATTTGGTATTTTGAAGATAAAAGGGATGATGGACATAAAATAAGATGTTAGAGAGATATTTCATCAGAACTTTGAAAAGGCACAAGGCTTGGGAGGAGTGATGAGTATTGGTAAAGAGATGTGGTATTTATAGTGGATGAGGGCAATGTTTTCTCTATATTTTAGTCAATATTTTATTATTTTAATCTAGAAAAGAAATATTAAAGATTATTGTGAACAAAAATAGTAATATGTGCATGTGAGTTTGAACCAATGGTGCTTACCACATCATATAATCATCCATTACTCAAAATAACATGTATTTAAATTATTCGGTGAATTATTGTATTTTACTATTCCCAAATAATTCAAGTATTTCAGAAAAATCTCAAAAATTCACCCCAACCATTTTTGGACAAGTATATTTCAAAAATAAGCTCTATTTTATGAAAATAATTTTACAATTATGTGAAATTTAATTTTTAATTAAAATCTATATTTTACTTGAAAAAATACAAATTTTAAAATTAAAACATCTTTTCTAACACTTTGAAAAACTATTTAAGGATTCATTAAATTATATTAGGATAATAAGGCATAAAAATAATAATTTATGATTTAATTTGATGAAAATAAAATTTCCTTTAATTTATTAAATTAATCATAATATTGTAATTGAATATATAGGACTCACAAAAATACCAACAACTTATTAATAATTTTTTAAAACTTTATTTAATTACACTATGATCTAATTACATTCATAGTGTCACATATAATATTGATAAATTTTATTTATACCTTTGTTGGTGGTTTTACTAATTCATTGGCTGGTTTACTATTCATAAGGGTTATATTACTATTCCAAAGGTCATGTGACTATTTCATCAGTATGTGTTCTTTAACTTCTAGAGATACCTTTTATTTCACTCATTATTCATTTATATGTTTTGTATTTAATTCTATATGCAATATTATATGATAAAAAAATAATAAATAGTTATAATAAGGTAATTACATTGATAAAACATTAGGTCATTACATTCTTCTCCCCTTATGAATTTTCTCCCTTGAAATTTCATTTTACAGTCTAAGCCTTAAATAAGTGCAGATACTTTTCCTTCATTTATTCCTCCTATTCCCATGTTTCCTTTTAGTAATTATGGCTATCTCATATTAATTTTACCAGGTGATTAGTCTTGTTATATAGAACATTATCTCTACGATCCCAGATCTACACGACTGCTCCTCATAAGAATGATAATTCTCTAACTATACCACCTCTAGAGAAAGTATATGTGAAGGATCCGGTATGTACTTCCGTAATAGGGATACATGGAAGACATCGTGTACATTATATATGGTAAGATGAATTGCTAGTTTATAAGCCACAAATATAACGCGATCAATAATCTTGAAGGGGTATATGTACCTCATACTTAGCTTTCCATTCTTCCCAAACCTCATTACATTCTTCCATGAAGATATGTGGAGGAAGACCATGTCTCCAACTTTGAACTCAATGTCTAGTTAGAAATTGTCTACATAACTCTTCTATGAACTTTGGGCTTCCTTGATATTATACTAAATGTTTTTTACCTTCTCGACCATTTCTTCGACTATTTTAGGTCCTAGCAGCTTATGCTCACTGACTTCATCCCAACATGTTAGTGTTCTGCAGCTTTTCTTGTAATGGGCTTCCTATGGTTCCATTTAGATGCCCAAGTGGAAACTATTCTTTTAGAAGAATTTTAATAGTGGAATATGTTGGTCCCACCCTCCTTTGAAGTCCATATAACACGCTCTCAACATTTCTTCTAGTTTCTTAATAAATTTCTCTGATTAGCTGTCTATTTGAGGATTATAGGGTGTACTAATGTTTAGTTTAGTTCTTAGAGCATGATGACAACTTTTCCGGAACATCATGGTGAATCTATGATCTCAATCAGATACAATAGATAGTGGTACTCCATGCATCCTTGACCCCTCTTTGATATATATCCATCCAAGTTAAACCAATGATAATTCATATCGAATTTTGAGAAAGGCAACTACTTCGTAAGATGATCTACAATGACCCATATATCATTGTTTACTCTGGATTTCCTGGGATGTCTAGTGACAATGTCCATGGTGATATTCTCCGACTTCCCCTTTGGTATGGGTTGTGGTGGGATCATCCTCGTATACATATATCTTTTAGCCTTCACTTGTTAACATACAAGGCAGTTTGATGTATATTCCGCAATCTCCTTTTCAAATTATCCCACCAAAAGTTCTCTCAGATATCCTGATACATATTTGTGCTCCCTAGGTGAATAGAGAAGGTTGAGCTATGTGTATCACATAGAAGCTCATTATTTATCTCTATATTAGACGATACACATAATCATGACACAAATATTACAAATCCTTCCTCATCAATCTTATCCTCAAAGGATTTCCCATTTCTAATAGTTTCTTACCTTTTCAGAATTTACACATATTTTCTTTGAGATTCCCTTATTTTATCCATGAGGAAGGGTTGAGAAATAATTTGAGAAAGGATTGATGATGTTCTTCCCTTAATGATTCCCAGGTCCATCCTCTAAAAATATAAGAAGATTAGATCCCTTTTAATTCTCATGATTGATAAAGTTGTAGGATCCTTTTTACATAGAGAATATTCCACCTTATTTGCTTAATTAGGATGGTAGTGGATTGAGTAGTCAAAATACTTGATGAGATCAAACCATCTTCACTAGTGAATATTAATCTCTTTCTATGTTAATATATATTTGAGATTATTTTGATCAGTATATATCTCACAATTCTCCCTATAAAGATATTGCCACAATATTTTCAATGAAAAGATTATAGCCTCTAACTCCAGATCATGCGCCTGATAGTTTTGCTCATGGATTTTTAGGTACCCTGAGGCATAGGCTATAACCTTTTCATTTTTCATCCAAACATAGTGTAATACCTTCTTTGAAGAATCATTCTACACCATAAAGAGTTCCCAACTTGTTGGTAGTGTGTGTACTATTGTAGTGATAAGCATTTTTGAGCTCCCTCAATCATTCCTCACTTATTGAGTCCAAAAAAACCTCACCCCCTTCCATGTTTTCTTTTTCATTGGGTTTTAAAATTGTGAATATTTATTCAAAAATCATCAACAGTACCCAGATAGACCCCGTAAGCTATGGATATCCATTACAAATGTTGGCCTGGGACACTTTTCAATTGACATTGTCTTGAAATTGTCCACAAATATTCCTTTTTGAGTGATTACATTCCCCTAGAATGATACTTACCTTATCCAGAACTCACATTTACTGCACTTTTCATAAATTTTCCCCCTTTGCAAAGTCATCAGAATGATATTCAAATACTCCTCACATTGCTACTTGCTGTTGGAGTATTTCCGAATATCATTGATCAAGACTACCAGAAATTATTTGAGGTAATCTATAAATACTATATTCATTAAATCCATGAATATTTCTAGAGAATTAGTGATTATGAAGGGCATCAATATGAACTTATAGAGTCCAAACCTTGTTCATAAAGGATTCTTTGGAATATCTTTTTTCCTCACCTTTAATTGGAGAAATCCTGACCGAAGGTCCACCTTAGAGGAATAACTCACCCACAAAGCTAATCGAACAAGTCATCTATCTATAGAAGGGGATACTTGTTATTTATGATGATTTTATACAGATCATGATAATTAATGTTCAGGCGCATTGATCTATCCTTATTCTTGATGAATAGGACTGACTCACCCCATGGTGAAGCACTCGGGCATATAAAACCCTTATCTAGATTCTCCTATATCTGTTTATTCATCTCTTCCTGATCTATGGTGGCGATTCTATAAAGTGTCTTTAGTATAAAGGGATATCTAGGAATAAGTTCAATTGAGAAATCAACCTCTTGACCAGGTGGAAGACAAAACAATTCTTCAAGAAATACAATAGTGTAGTCCCTTACAATGGGTATGTCGTTGAGCATGATTCTATCCTTTGTCTCAATCATTTGAGCGAGATATGATTTCTAATAAGGCAATAATATCCAAACATTATACAATGATTCAAAATGTGATTCATCTTCTTTCTTACACTTGTAAGGAATTAGAGGATGTTTTGGGATGTGAATAGTGATATCCCTTTCCCAAAATTGATGTTGGATTTGTAAAAAGATAACAAATCCATGCCCAAGAAAACACCTAACTACACTAAAGGAATTATGGAGAGATTTTTTGGGAGGTTCAGTCTATAAACGTTAATTGGAGAGGAGTTATATTCTTTGTATGGAATAATTAACCCATTTTTAATCCCATAGATGACTCAATCTCTATATTTTGAAGAGTTTTTTAAATAACTATACTAAACATGAAAGATATTAAAGAATACATAGAATCAAAATCAAATAGTACATTTTCTATTCCTGAATGAATAACTAGCTTACCTGTCAACACATCATTACCTAGCTCCACCTTAGTAGTAGTGGTAGAATATGCCCTTCCTTGTAGCCTTGGAGGTTGTTATTGTTTTCCTCCGACAACCCTTGTCTTAGTGAATTTTTTTGAATAATTCCAATTCTCCTTGTAGTGGTAACACTTCACTACATGCTGAGTTTTGATCTAAACCATCCTTTATTCTTCCATGTTAGTGGAATCCTTCATATCTATTTAGAATTTTTTATCCAGATGTCCCATTATTCAACATTTAAATCAATTCCTGGTTCCATTTACATAGTTCCCCAGGATGTTTCGTCCCACAAATTTAACACATGGGGTTTTTGATCTTCTTTCCATAATGTGACTTATTTTATGATCCACCCATATTAGAATCTATTTTGCGCTTTTTTCCCTAGGCCCACAAGACCATTAGTATTCTCCGATCTCTATTTCAACCTTGAGGGCCCAAAAAACAATCTTCTTATATTTGTTGAAGAAATGAACCACCAAAACATTTCATAGACTAAGATTTATCCCACTAAATACAAGAACCACATTTCTCTTGGTGTTCATGACAAAGCTGGAGGTTTATCTTGCAAGACTTATGATGTTTTCTCCATACACCTTGACAGACTCATCTTCCTTATACTTGTGTCTTAAGAACTCTCTTTCCATCTTGAGGCAGAGGGTTTGATGAAAATATTTATTGAAAATTATTTTCATGAATTCCTCCCAATACATGGAATCAATTTCTTCTTGGGACTTCATATTCTTGATCAGTGTCCAACATTGATATGCTTCCCCATCAGAACTATGGGCCACCAATACAAATTTCTCTTATTCTGAGCACTAGACGATAGAGAATATCTTTTTTAATGGAGTTAAACCACTGTTCAGTGAGGAGGGGATAAGGATATCCACAATACATGGGAGGAAATTTCCACATAAAGGATTCAATGGAATCTTTCTCTTTCCTTGGAGTAGGAGAGAATTCCACATGATTCAAGTTATTATTCATAACTTGAACCGGCTAAGAAAATACTGTCATAATGTTTTGAGCTCCCATTATCTTCATGTTAGGAATATCATTAGGGAAATCATCACATTTCCTATCACATTGATTGTTGTCATGTGTTATTCTATTTCATTCCATTATATATAATAAAGAACATACAATTAGGGGTATTTAATACTTAGTTAATAAGTATAAAAAATAAATTTCAATGATAAAATGATAAACTTATAAAGGAAAAGTATATCGTAACATGTGATTCCATAGGTTTAAATCATGGTTATCCTTGATAAATTTCTTATCATCTATTCATATGGGATTTTTTGTTCCCTTAATAATGGTTTATACCAAGCTTATGAATTTACCAATGCATATTTCCCAAGATTGTCAAACTAATAGTGTAGAAAGGCCCATTGTTGTGCACCAATTCACATTCGAGTCTAGCTTAAAGATTTGTGTTCATGATTTTCCTCAAGATACATCTGTGATAGAGCCACATCCACTTGTTCGTATCTATACAGTGACATATTTTTAAGATAAACCACTTATTCTTTACTTACATAAATTTAGGGATGTTTTCTTATACTTATTCTCATCCCTAAGGTTGTTTCTAAAGTTCTATATTCATAAACTCCAAAAAAAATTATAATATTCTATGATACCAAATATAGTGACTCTATCCCATTACACATATAATTACACGATTTTAAGCATAAATAATCATCTTATTACAAGACATGTATCATAAAGTCTAGTGTCTTGGTAGACTAGGTAGAAAAGATGAGAACATGGGACTTAATAAAACATTTCTTTTTGTAATCCACATAAATAGATTTTAAATTCCATTTTTCTCATATATCCTCATAGGATTACCTAGGGATAATATGCACAAAGGTATGAGCAACAATTCCCAGCTTGGAAATAAACATAAAAATAATGCTTTAGCACAAGGGTTAGAAGGCATCACATAATGATATAAAAAGGCATGGAACATAAAGAATCATAACATATAAACATGGTATAATATAAAAAATGGTATCATGGTAATGTTGACACAATATAAAACATGAATTTAGCATGAGTAAATTCTCGTTTCACATATAGTAGCACAAGTCAAGGTTAACCACCAAGACTATTTCACATGGTAGCACGAGTCTAGGCTAACTGCCAAGACCATTGCACATAACGTCTCTAGAGAATCATCTTTACCCAATGATTTGAGGAACTATCTGGGAACACCCATCATAACATGTTCATGAATATTCTTTCCACATAAATAATCATACAAAATCAATCATACCTAAACATAAGGGTACCCATGGAATGAAATGGATATCCTAATAAGGTCATAAAGCATAATGAATGGGTGTATCATATAAGTGTCCATTAAAGAAAATAATTAAAATATACATGGGAATTCATCATATAAAACAATTATATATCTTAATAAGTGATGTAAAATATAAGTGAAAACATGTAATAAGAGTACCTAATAAATTATTGATTAAAAAAAATTTAGTACTATTTTACGAAAAATACTAAAGAGAGTTTAAAATAGAAGAGGGAATAATCTTTTATATATAACCAAATGTTAACCAAGAAGGTTTTCATTATCAAAATATTTGTTTTAAAAATGTAATGGTGGATTAGAAACATGTAATATAGTGTACTTGAAAATGGTAAGAATTCAGGAAGTTCCCATAAACAGGTTTGCTTATCGGGAGGTATTGAGGAGGGAAAAAACATGTATATATATAAAAGAGAATGATGAATAAAACTTGAGAAATGATTTTTGAGAAATTAAAACTAATTTATAATATTTACATATATATAAAAGATATGTTCATATGGGTAAAAATTAATATAGAGTAACCCGAAGGAATAATGGAGGTTTGGGTAGAATCCCATACCTAATGTCTAATAATGTCCTTCACATGATCATAATGACCAGGATAACCAAATTAAATTCATTAATTAATATTTAAAGAACCACTACTTTATGTAAATTATTTATTATAACCTTATTAAGTTCATTCATGGTCATTTTTATTGGTGAAGATGTCCAATTCCATTATTTGGGAGTAATTGGTTCCTTGATTTTCAGGATTGTTTACTTATATACATGTAAGGATAAACATGTAAGATGATAATGGTTGTTTATAATTGATGTTTTATGTTATTAGTGAACATACAAAAGATTATATTGTCCTAAAAGTCATTTTTTTATTTGTAGTGACGTTGAATCCTTATATAAAACATTAATGATAACTGTTTTGGTTAAATGGCAGTTTTTGATCACATTGAACATATTTTTCATTATAAATTAATATAATGTGAAAAAAGATTGCATAACCTTAAATTAGACACAATAAATATATTTTAGTCTATTTTAATCATTTAAATGGTTTAATGACCATAATTTAAGATAGTAATAGAACGTGTAAACTTGTCCTCCTTGAAGGTGATAAATTAACACATCTCAGATGGTGTTTTAATTTCTGGTATAAAAGGAGGGGGAATGAGATATGATGATGAATTATTCCATTATCATAACAAAATTATAGTACATGTAAGGTACTGGAGATATCATTACAGTTGGATGAAAGGAGGTGAAGAAAGAAAAAGGAACAAAGGAACTTTAAGGAAAATAGAAGGAATGAAAAGAGGAGTATATCTCTTGAATATAACTTCCATGAGAACCTATTTAGGGGAGAGTATTTGGTCTTTTTAATAGAACAAGGGGATTATGGAGATATTTTAGAATAATTTAGGCAAGGAACAAGGATTTAGAGGACTGATGAGACGAGGTAAGGAGAGGTGGTATTTATAGTGGAGGAGAGGAGGGGTTTCTGAACATTTTGTTCTTTATTATATTATTTTTCTGAATACACATAATAGTATTGATTCTTGTGACCAAAAATAGTAATATATGACTATGATTTCTAACACATGTTTCTTAACTTAGCATAACATGATCTATGTCTCAAGAAATCATGTATTTAGATTATTCTATAAATTATCGTATTTTATTATTCGCCAAAAATTCATGTATTTCTGGAAAATCCCCAAAATTCACCCCAACCATTTCTCAATGTTAAAATTCAAAAATTAACTCCATTTAATTACATTTATTTTCTAAACATTTGAAATTAAATTTTTATTTAAAATCATAATTTACATGAAAATATACAAATTCTAAAATTAAAACAGCTTTTCTAACACATTGAAATGTTAATTAAGTCCTCATAAAATTATATTATGATAATAATACGAAAAAATAATAATTTATGAATTACTTTTATGAAAATAAATTTTCTTTTAATTTATAAAATTAATTATTACATTGAAATTAAATATATATGAGTTACAAAAATAAAAACATATTATTAATAATCTTTTAAAAATTTATTTACATATAATATGATATAATTACATCATAGTATCACTTATAAGATAGATAAATTTTAATTATACTTTCATTGGTGGTGTTACTATTAAATTGGTTAGTTTACTATTTATAAGGGTCGTATTACAATTTCAAAGGTAAAATTTTTATTTCATCGGTATATGTTCCTTAACGTCTAGATATACATTTTATTTCAGTCATTATTTATTTATAAGGTTTTATTGTTTTTATATTCAGTATTATATGATTATACTATAAGACATAATTATAAGAAGGTAATTCTATTAATAAAACATTGGGTCATTACAAGGATGAATCAAGGGAATAGAACCTAAGGAAACTGGTCCACACTAAAGAGAATAAGGGAATCATTCTACTATATAAAAGGATCAAGACATGTACTAGTTGTACATAACATGTATTTCCTATTAATGTTATTCTCGTACACTCGATCTCATTCCCATGGACTCATTGTCATTCCTCGGCACAACTAACAATTTCCTAGATCCACAAGTCTTGTCTATGTAGTTGGTTGTGACCATGTACATTACATAGACCAAGTGCTCTATCCAAGACAATGTACACGACCTTACCTATTCACTCTTTCCATTCCCTTGTACCTAAGACCCTAAGGAGAGTTTCCAGGTTATGTCACATGATGTGTGACACATGTCACATGGTGTATGATCTTGTCTTCTCTATGGAAACACTAGAGCCACATCCAAGTCCCCACATGATGTCTATATCTATATTAAATTCAATGTATGGTGGATTTTTTCATTAAAATATAGATATTCATTGGTATACCTCCTCCAAAAATTATGATCATGATTTTCTCTAATAATCTCAATATGGATCATATATCTCATCTAGGTGATCCTTTTTATCACCAAACATATTATTTCAGATATCTGACTCACACAAAAAACCATATGTCCCTGATTCGCTCCATTTCCACATGTCTATAACACATACAAACGTACCAAAACATGAACCCAATAAACTATTATCACTACACACATCAACATCATTTTTAATGTCATTCATGAAACCATAGTGATGATCATTTTCTTTAGGTATCGAATGTGCAATGATCATCGTCAATGTATTTGTCAAAACATAACCAAAATAGGGTTTCAATAATTAATTCATGATGAAAATAGAGTGAAAATACTAAAAACATAAATGGGGAATGAAACTTGGTTGTGTTTCCATTGGTCTCGAAACATTTCCTTAGAACGCTGAATGAAGAAGCTAACAAATAAAAAATTAATGTCTATTGTAATTTATCATTGATCCATGAACAAATTTTTTTAGGGAAATTGGTTTATGTTTTGAATGGTGATAATCAAGATGGATGAATCCAAATAAATAAATGTCTGACCCCAATATTTGATTGATCATTGATGAAGACCGGGGTTTGGCCATTGTCATTGATGAGATCCATAGGTTTCATTGGTGCAATGACCACCAAAGAATGATACGTCAATGATCATCCATGAAAGATCCTCCACCAGTTCATCTAACAAATTCTAGGATTATGTGGTCGACCCTAATAATTTGTTTTATGTAGGTTTATATAAATATTATTTTTTTAATATATCATAACATAATGAATAATTTATTTATTATTTTAACCTATAATGAATTTTTAACAAACAACTAAAGTTGAAAAATATAATTTCATTCTAAGGGTAAATCCAACATTCTATACTGAAAAATGCTATTAGATTCCTAATTTGTGCCCCAATATGATTGTTTTTTAAATATTTTATAAATCAATGGGCATTTGATGTTAATATATTTAATGATTTTCAAGATCACTAGGCCTCAGAACCACACACCGTCTTAGTGACTGAATATGAAAATATTATGAGATATATTTTAGATAATTACATGGAAAATCTAAACACAAACTCAATATCTAGCTCACACTAGTAGATAACATGCTGTGGTTCAAGAACATACCTCCTCATCTACAATATATGGAAGACATCATATACCTAGTCTATCTATAGTAGTAGATCCAAATAGTTTTCCACCTAACTAAATCTACATAATATCTAAAAAGAGCCAATGAACCTAGGATATTTGTTTCCACCCCAAAAAATAACCAAAAAACACTTTGACTTGATACATTTTGGAACATGTGGGCACCCTCCATGAACTCCATGGGTCTATATTGTTAGTTAAAATAAGACATATGATGACTCTATGCAGTCTTTATCTCCTCTTAGATGACCTTAACATTCCTTATCATAGAACATAAAATTCCTCAAATCATTCCATATCGATGGTAGAATAGAAGAAATTGTTGCATGAAAAATATAAAATGGTAGATAATCCACCCAAATATGTCCAAATTCCATTATGAAAGTACATTACATGTAATCAATGTCCTGAACGATCCACTCTATATAGATTTCAGTCTGGGGATGAAAGACCACATTAAATCATAACTGAGTGCCAAATTATTCTTGAAATACTATCTATTTTAATGATATGAAGCTTTCATAACCTTATAAAATTATTTTCTATATAACTACATGAATCTAGACTATCTACTTCATTTAATGGTGTCCCAAGATCTATATTAAACTATAATCTCATATAAACATGATGTTGGCCCACATGGTGAGTCATTCTATGATCACCTAGTTGGAATTACATACTCTAAATATATGTGGTAACCCCATCACCATTTCCATAGATACACCATCCCAAATCCACTCTTTCACCTTAATAAGTATTCACAAACCCTTAATAACCATGTTCTTAGTATTCAAAAATTGACATGTGAGTGATTGAGAGATATACTATACTACTATGTTATTCATGGTTAGCCTATAGATCTGACACCAAAGGTCCTGGTACATTATTTCTGCACCTGGATAAACTTCCAAAGGGGTTTTATGGATATCCCTCATTAACTCCTCTAGAAAAGTCATTATTACCATCAACCATCTTCTGAAAATGATTATGTTATCCTTACCTTCCTAAAATCAATCTGAGGTGTGTTGAGTGGATATTTGTGTACACAACATCTCAGAGTCAGTATCCCCAAAAAATATTACATAACATGTTATAGAAAATTTAGGGTAACAACCACCGAATATAGATATGAACGACTATCCTTGTCCACTAAGGAAAACTACTATGAGGGTAAATATTCAATTTTCTTAGCCAAAAAATAAGAACGTGATCTCAAACTGAGATAATTTGGCACAAAATTAACCTTCTCAAGATTATATATCATTTCAATTTTAATTTAGGTATGCTCAGGATGTTTCATCTTCCTAGATCTATAATAAATCACTACATAACATAACATCTAAATATAACTATGTTTTATCCCTAAAGAATCATATAATACTACATATTCAACACCCTCCTCTAGAAATTTCAAGATAGGGGATCCCATGAACTACAACCACCACTCCAAAAAAGACTATTGGAAAATTTTCTTATTCACAAAAGGCTACCTCTTTAGGTTAAGATTTTTCAAGGGGTCCAATATCTAGGATAAATATTGAACGAATCTCTAATAGTAGAATAACAGTTAAGTATGGTTTGATGTCACGACCCGTCCTCGGGGCCCGTGCCGTGACTACCCCAAGCCCGCCTTCCATAGGCCAGGGGCTGGCGACTAGCACCAAAGGCGTAAAATCCCGATAACTGGGAAGGCATTGCCTTTATAAAAGAAAACAAGCACCACAGAGTACAAGCGGAAGTAAAACACTAAGTACAAAAAGAAGAGCTGAAAAAAAAGGGGCCGGAAATACAAGCCCAACTGTAAAGTACAACTCGAAAGGGAAAACAGCGACTAAAAAGTAAAGCTGCTACGCTGAGATGTCCACTGGAAATCCCACCTGAAGGGTGGGTACAGATAGCTCCTCTGCTCCTCGGGTCCCACCATCCTCTCCGAGTATGTCCTGCCCAGTGGTCCACCTCCGGGTACCGCCTCGTCGTATAGTCCACCTCCAGGTACCGTCCAGTCCTTGAATCCTCGGCTTCTGTCAGCACTGTCCGTCGTCTGCAACCAACACAACGAGGTGCGGGCATAGCCCGTGCAGGGGTGAGTATAACGATACTCAGTAGGGACCCTGAGACCCTCAAGGTCTCACTAAAACCAACAAGGATAAACACAAGAATATCTACACAGATAAACTCTACTTAGGTATATGCCCATACATATACCTAAGTTATCAAGTAACCCATCTCAATCATGAGGAAACACAAGGATTGTGAAAACGACGGATAACCACTACCCGGGTATATGCCCATACATATACCAAAGTTAGCAAGTGACCCATCTCAATCATGAGGTAAACACAAGGTCAAAAGTCTCAGCTCAAACCAGGATTTTCATTATCGAAACCGTAACTGCTGAAGAGCTCCGTCTCTGGAGTGTGCAGTGGTCCTGTCACGACTCCGAGGTACTGCTCACTAACCTAAGACTGCTGAAGTACTCCTCCTGTCGAGTACTGCGAGCCAGCCACCCAAACACAGTAGTGCTTCCCGCCGAGGTATGTCACCCAAACTCCGTAGTGCACACCCCCTAGTAGCCTGCTGAGGTACTCTCAGGACGAGCACCGCGGGTCTGCACTGTCACACAGGTAGTGCTCCGTCCGCCATGGGTCTGCACCTCAGAAAGTAGTGCTCCGTCCACTGGGCTAGTCGACTCACTCCAAGTCGAGTCGGTCAAGCAGTCGTCAGGTCTCAGCCAGCTACACGGTCTCCGTACATCGCATGCTCGTCACTGGGAGGGTCCGCTCCACGAGCTACAGGTCGATACTCCAAGTATCTCAAAGTCCCACAAAGAAGTGTCTCAAAGGTCCGTCTCGTCACAGGGGTCTCAACGCAACAGACGGCGCGTCGATCGGACGCCCGGTCTGTGAGTTATTAGCCTTTTCGTCCCAGGGGCCCGGTTGGTTTCGAGTGCGAACCAATCCCGGCCGTATCTCAACTGTACCCCGAACTCCCATAGGGTATACTCATAGGGACCGTTACTAAACGTAACTACCAACGCCGCTGACGGCTCGTCAAGCGGACGTCCTGTCTGAAAGATATCAGCTTTCCCGTTCCAGGGGCCCGGTTGGATTTCGGGTACAATCCAACCCGGCCATACTCCGACTGCATCCAAAACTCGGGCGGAGTATGTCAAAAGTTCCGTCTCATCAAGAGGAAGTCAACGAAACAGACGGCGCGTCAATCGGACGCCCGGTCTGTGAGTTATTGGCATTTTCGTCTCCGGGGCCCGGTTGGTTTTTATGGAAAAACCATCCCGACCGTACTCCACCTGCGTCCAAACCTCTGGCGGATTATGCCAAAAGATCCGTCTCACTAAAAGGAACACAACGCGACTGACGGCACGTCAATCGGACGTCCGTAGCTCAAGATATGAGCGTTTCCGCTCCGAAGGCCCGGTTGGTTTCGTGAACGAACCAACCCGGCCGAACTCAAAGTAATCCAAAACCTTGAGTGTGATATACCGAAACGACCGTCTCGATCCAAGGATCGCGTTGCCGCTGACGGTTCGTCGATCGGAGGTCCGAGGCTCAAGTTATGAGCCAAAAACCGAATCTGGTTCGAAACGGGGGGGGTCCGGGTCCGGGCCGACCCGGCCCGACCCCCCCCCCCCCCCCCCGGGGGCGGCGCGGCGGTGCGGCGGCGGCGACGCGGCGGTGCGGCGGCGGCGGCGGCGGCGGCGGGCCGCGACGGCTGGCGCTGGCGCCCCACGGGGAGCCGCACGCGGGGGGCTCAGCCCCCGCTGTTCTTCAAGTGGCGCGGCCTTGTGCCGCGCCTTTTTCAACAATCGGCCCCCACGTGGGGGCCGGTTTGATTCAAGGGAACCGGGGGGCTGCTGCCCCCCTTTCATGGAACCGCCCCCCTCATTAAGAGGGGGGTTTTGCTGAACGGTCCGGCGGATTTATTCCCCCGGTTTTTAGTCATCCGGCCGGCCAGCTGGCCGGCCGGTTTTTACCAAAGGGACCGGAAATTCCGGTCCCGCCTTCGACTACCGACGCCGGCGGCCCGGCCGCCGGACTTCTCTTCCGCCGCGGCCCAGAACCGGCCGCGGTCTCTTCGTCCCGCCGCGGCCCGGAACCGGCCGCGACGTTCGTCGTCCGGCGCGGTGCGACGGCACCGCGCCCCTCGGCCGCACTTTAAGTTCTTTCAACGCGGCGTGACGGCGTCGCGTTCTTGATGTTTCTTCCATGGTGTGCGCGCGACGGCGTTGCGTAAAATAAACGCACGATCAACCGCGTGGTGCGACGGCACTACGCCACTTGCTTCCACCCGCAAGAACAAACAAGATCGTTGGAGGGGGTTCGTCCGTGTTCGTGCGGTCCGACCCCCTCACGTTAAAATAATAACACAACTTTAAATAATCAACATCCTCACGTTAGTCATACGATCCACGAGCAAGAATGAGATAATTAAATATTAAACAACATCCCCTACCTCGGGTATAAGTTCGAGGATTTGACTATGTCCGCGGAAGTCGACGTCGCGGAGATCGGGCGTCGCGGTAGTCGTTCGTCAATTCTGTTGACGAAGAGACACGTCCGAAGAGGTACGTCGTTGGCGAATCCTTGTACGCCGACGAAGGTTGTCCGAGGAAGGTGCGGTGTTCTCTCTCGTTGACACCGAAGACGAAGAAGAGCGGAGCGGCGTTCTTCGTCGGAAACTTGAGCGTTCTACGTCAAGTCTTGAGGAAAGTCAAATAAAAAGGAAACAACGAACTCAAGAACCCCTACCTTGATAGTCGCACGTTGACGGAGTCGTGGAATATCGGTGTCGATTCCTTTGACGTCGGAGGAAGAGTCGTTGTCGAATCTTCGTATGCCGACGAAGAAGGTCCGAAGAGGAAGCGGCGTTTCCTCTTGTTGACACCGAGGACGAAGAAGAGAGGCGTCGTTCTTCGTCGGAGTTTGAGCGTTCTTCGTTCTTCGTCAGAGCTTGAAGATGAAGAGGAAGCTCTCAAAAAGCTCTCAAGGGGACAATCCAACAACCCATAATAAAATAAGATAACATCTTATTTTATTATTACAAAACATAAAAGAATTTCAAAAGTTTGAAATTCAAAAGAGTTAACCCCCAAAATTAATTAAGAGTAACTTAAGCCAATTAAGAGGGGGGTTAAGGGGACTTGAAAAGTCTTGGGTTTCGTGTGGGCCCCACCACACTTAATCCTCCCAAGGGAGGTTAAGTGGGTGTGGGTCCCACTTCCAACCCCCTTAGGTAGGTTTTTAACAAACTAAAAATAACATTTGTCTTACACACATTTTATTTAACTCAACTGAAAACCCCAAAACTTAACTTTCAACCCGCAACAAACGCAACTCCCGAAAAGGTCTTTTTAAGCGAATATCGGCGCTGCGAGTTCATCAGTGCCCTCGGATTTCAATTCCGAGCACCGGATCAAAAGTTAGGAAAATCCCGCTCGTTCGTTCACTGAACGTACCCGAGCCAAACTTCGGAAATTAATTCCGGGCACTCCGGGCCTCGGAATCAGGTGCCGTCTGAAACCGCGCTCTTGTAAAATTCTAAAGAAAATTAAGAAAAAATTTTCCTTGAATTTTACGGGTCTTTACATTACTCCCACATCAGGGCTTTACGTCCCCGTAAAGCTACATCAAAAACTAGGGAAACAAAAGAGGGTACTGAGCACGCATCTGAGCCTCCCGCTCCCATGTGCTCTCCTGGAGATTCCCGTGCCGCCATCTGTTGCGCACAAGAGGAATCGATCGCCCATGTAGGACCCGCTCCTGTCGGTCCTCTATCTCCACCGGGACCTCCGTAAAAGTCGCCCCATCGTCAACGTCAAGCTCCTCAGCTGGAATACGTGGAAGATGTCGTGCACCCGGTGCAACTGAGGTGGTAGAGTCAGGCGATAAGCCACCTCGCCAACCTTGCTGAGGACCTGGAAGGGTCTGATGAAGCGCGGAGATATCTTGTCGCCTCGACCAAATCTCCGAATACCACGTCGAGGTGAGACCCGCAAGAAGACGTGGTCGCCATCCTCGAACTCCAGTGGCCTCCGCCTCCTGTCAGCGTATGACTTCTGCCAGCTCTGTGCTGTCCTCATCCGCTCCTGGATGACATGGACCTCTTCTGACGTGGCCCGGACCATCTCTGGTCCCACAAGAGCTGCGAGATTTCTTCTTTGCCGATAAGAGAAACCTGGTCTCATCCCCTGGATGAACCACATTCTTTGCCTAAAACAGTCAATCCTAACATGGATGATATTAATCCATACCAAGGATGACGTCGTAAGGCCTCGACGCTACTACTAAGAGATCCAACCGTTACTCTCGCCTCCAAGGGTTGAGTCACACTGTCGGCATCAGTGTGTGGTAACTGGTCTCCTCCAGTAGATGTCTCACAAGTGAGGGTCAAGTCAACAGTCAACTGGAACCTCTTAGTAACATCACAAAAGAGGACAGGAATGAAAACATCACAAAGGTATGCGTCTTTTATTATTGCAGCTCATAATACAAGACGCTACACAAAAGCAACATCAACATGGAACTAGAAGTACAAAAGACGTATCCACTAGTTCCTCCCCTGTCCACCTGCTCCCAGAGCTCCAGCATTTGTCGCTGCCTCAACCTCGGTGGCTCCTCAAAAGCCTATGGATCAACTGTACGAGGAGTCGGACAGTCACGTGCCAGGTGCCCCTTTCCGCGGCATGAGTAACACAACCTGCTCCTCGCACGGCTAGCTCTGTTCCCACTCCGGGTGCCCTGCACCACTGGTCCTAAAACCCGAGATCGCCCAACTGCTGGTCTGGTCCTCCTGGACCTCTGCATCATCTGTCTACTGCCCACAGATGACTCGGCTTCTGTTCGAAAAACACGCGGCAAAGGCAGAATCTACTGTACACGCTCGGGGTGTAGAGATACTGGCACAAACTCCACCCTGAAGAAGGTCTCGAAGTCTTCCCATGCGAAGTTCATCTCATCGCAAAACTGAAACAAGTGGCTCCACCACCTACCTGCTGCTGCGTGTAGTAGGCTCGCAGCGAGGATCACCATGAGGTCTGCTGGTGTCCTCACTAGCCTAAACACTCGTATCACTGCCTCCAGCCAGTCCTCTGCAGCCTGGGGATCCGTCTCCCCGCGAAACCTCGGCGGTCGCTGGCGCTGGAACTCGTGCAGTGCGCTGAGGCGACGTGCATCGTCAGCGGCTGCTGCTGGAAGCATCGGGGGCTCGGCGGGTAGAGCTACCGCCGGTGCCACTGCTGACAAAGGGCCCTGCACCGAGGCCTCGTCGCTCGGTGGGCTGTCGTCACGTTCGATTCTCGGAACCCTAGATGGCTGCCGTCGTGGGGCCATCCTGAAAGAAACAACGTAACACGATCAAACGATTATACCTGGTGAGCTGACCTGGTTTGAGCTGTTTTAAGGGGAAAAACCTTTGAAAACACACACGCAATCAGTGTTTTCGTGCACAAAGTCGGAAATCAGTTGTCAGGGTCCTGGTGTATGGATACGTCGGCCGCCCGCACCAACACTGGACTCCCTGAACTGAAAACCACACTCGGTACCTTTAACACTATTGCTTCACAGAAAGAAAGATCAGAGTCTGCGGTAGAACCGACCACCTCTGATACCAATTTGTCACGATCCGTCCTCGGGGCCCGTGCCGTGACTACCCCAAGCCCGCCTTCCATAGGCCAGGGGCTGGCGACTAGCACCAAAGGCGTAAAATCCCGATAACTGGGAAGGCATTGCCTTTATAAAAGAAAACAAGCACCACAGAGTACAAGCGGAAGTAAAACACTAAGTACAAAAAGAAGAGCTGAAAAAAAAGGGGCCGGAAATACAAGCCCAACTGTAAAGTACAACTCGAAAGGGAAAACAGCGACTAAAAAGTAAAGCTGCTACGCTGAGATGTCCACTGGAAATCCCACCTGAAGGGTGGGTACAGATAGCTCCTCTGCTCCTCGGGTCCCACCATCCGCTCCGAGTATGTCCCGCCCAGTGGTCCACCTCCTGGTACCGCCTCGTCGTATAGTCCACCTCCAGGTACCGTCCAGTCCTCGAATCCTCGGCTTCTGTCAGCACTGTCCGTCGTCTGCAACCAACACAACGAGGTGCGGGCATAGCCCGTGCAGGGGTTAGTATAACGATACTCAGTAGGGACCCCGAGACCCTCAAGGTCTCACTAAAACCAACAAGGATAAACACAAGAAGATCTCCACAGATAAACTCTACTTAGGTATATGCCCATACATATACCTAAGTTATCAAGTAAC
The DNA here is from genome assembly GCA_963277665.1 of Viscum album. Lineage (NCBI taxonomy): Eukaryota > Viridiplantae > Streptophyta > Magnoliopsida > Santalales > Viscaceae > Viscum > Viscum album. Next base: position 713,579,864 of record OY728133.1, on the reverse strand, counting down.
CCATCTCAATCATGAGGAAACACAAGGATTGTGAAAACGACGGATAACCACTACCCGGGTATATGCCCATACATATACCAAAGTTAGCAAGTGACCCATCTCAATCATGAGGTAAACACAAGGTCAAAAGTCTCAGCTCAAACCAGGATTTTCATTATCGAAACCGTAACTGCTGAAGAGCTCCGTCTCTGGAGTGTGCAGTGGTCCTGTCACGACTCCGAGGTACTGCTCACTAACCTAAGACTGCTGAAGTACTCCTCCTGTCGAGTACTGCGGGCCAGCCACCCAAACACAGTAGTGCTTCCCGCCGAGGTATGTCACCCAAACTCCGTAGTGCACACCCCCTAGTAGCCTGCTGAGGTACTCTCCGGACGAGCACCGCGGGTCTGCACTGTCACACAGGTAGTGCTCCGTCCGCCATGGGTCTGCACCTCAGAAAGTAGTGCTCCGTCCACTGGGCTAGTCGACTCACTCCAAGTCGAGTCGGTCAAGCAGTCGTCAGGTCTCAGCCAGCTACACGGTCTCCGTACATCGCATGCTCGTTACTGGGAGGGTCCGCTCCACGAGCTACAGGTCGATACTCCAAGTATCTCAAAGTCCCACGAAGAAGTGTCTCAAAGGTCCGTCTCGTCACAGGGGTCTCAACGCAACAGACGGCGCGTCGATCAGACGCCCGGTCTGTGAGTTATTAGCCTTTTCGTCCCAGGGGCCCGGTTGGTTTCGAGTGCGAACCAATCCCGGCCGTATCTCAACTGTACCCCGAACTCCCATAGGGTATACTCATAGGGACCGTTACTAAACGTAACTACCAACGCCGCTGACGGCTCGTCAAGCGGACGTCCTGTCTGAAAGATATCAGCTTTCCCGTTCCAGGGGCCCGGTTGGATTTCGGGTACAATCCAACCCGGCCATACTCCGACTGCATCCAAAACTCGGGCGGAGTATGTCAAAAGTTCCGTCTCATCAAGAGGAAGTCAACGAAACAGACGGCGCGTCAATCGGACGCCCGGTCTGTGAGTTATTGGCATTTTCGTCTCCGGGGCCCGGTTGGTTTTTATGGAAAAACCATCCCGACCGTACTCCACCTGCGTCCAAACCTCGGGCGGAGTATGCCAAAAGATCTGTCTCACTAAAAGGAACACAACGCGACTGACGGCACGTCAATCGGACGTCCGTAGCTCAAGATATGAGCGTTTCCGCTCCGAAGGCCCGGTTGGTTTCGTGAACGAACCAACCCGGCCGAACTCAAAGTAATCCGAAACCTTGAGTGCGATATACCGAAACGACCGTCTCGATCCAAGGATCGCGTTGCCGCTGACGGTTCGTCGATCGGAGGTCCGAGGCTCAAGTTATGAGCCAAAAACCGAATCTGGTTCGAAACGGGGGGGTCCGGGTCCGGGCCGACCCGGCCCGACCCCCCCCCCCCCCCCCCCCCCCCCCGGGGGCGGCGCGGCGGCGGCGGCGGCGGGCCGCGGTGGCGGCGGCGGCGGGCCGCGGTGGCGGTGGCGGCGGGCCGCGGCGGCTGGCGCTGGCGCCCCACGGGGAGCCGCACGCGGGGGGCTCAGCCCCCGCTGTTCTTCAAGTGGCGCGGCCTTGTGCCGCTCCTTTTTCAACAATCGGCCCCCACGTGGGGGCCGGTTTGATTCAAGGGAACCGGGGGGCTGCTGCCCCCCTTTCATGGAACCGCCCCCCTCATTAAGAGGGGGGTTTTGCTGAACGGTCCGCGGGATTTATTCCCCCGGTTTTTAGTCATCCGGCCGGCCAGCTGGCCGGCCGGTTTTTACCAAAGGGACCGGAAATTCCGGTCCCGCCTTCGACTACCGACGCCGGCGGCCCGGCCGCCAGCCTTCTCTTCCGCCGCGGCCCGGAACCGGCCGCGGTCTCTTCGTCCCGCCGCGGCCCGGAACCGGCCGCGGCGTTCGTCGTCCGGCGCGGTGCGACGGCACCGCGCCCCTCCGCCGCACTTTAAGTTCTTTCAACGCGGCGCGACGGCGTCGCGTTCTTGATGTTTCTTCCATGGTGTGCGCGCGACGGCGTTGCGTAAAATAAACGCACGATCAACCGCGTGGTGCGACGGCACTACGCCACTTGCTTCCACCCGCAAGAACAAACAAGATCGTTGGAGGGGGTTCGTCCGTGTTCGTGCGGTCCGGCCCCCTCACGTTAAAATAATAACACAACTTTAAATAATCAACATCCTCACGTTAGTCATACGATCCACGAGCAAGAATGAGATAATTAAATATTAAACAACATCCCCTACCTCGGGTATAAGTTCGAGGATTTGACTATGTCCGCAGAAGTCGACGTCGCGGAGATCGGGCGTCGCGGTAGTCGTTCGTCAATTCCGTTGACGAAGAGACGCGTCCGAAGAGGCACGTCATTGGCGAATCCTTGTACGCCGACGAAGGTTGTCCGAGGAAGGTGCGGTGTTCTCTCTCGTTGACACCGAAGACGAAGAAGAGCGGAGCGGCGTTCTTCGTCGGAAACTTGAGCGTTCTACGTCAAGTCTTGAGGAAAGTCAAATAAAAAGGAAACAACGAACTCAAGAACCCCTACCTTGATAGTCGCACGTTGACGGAGTCGTGGAATATCGGTGTCGATTCCTTTGACGTCGGAGGAAGAGTCGTTGTCGAATCTTCGTATGCCGACGAAGAAGGTCCGAAGAGGAAGCGGCGTTTCCTCTTGTTGACACCGAGGACGAAGAAGAGAGGCGTCGTTCTTCGTCGGAGTTTGAGCGTTCTTCGTTCTTCGTCAGAGCTTGAAGATGAAGAGGAATCTCTCAAAAAGCTCTCAAGGGGACAATCCAACAACCCATAATAAAATAAGATAACATCTTATTTTATTATTACAAAACATAAAAGAATTTCAAAAGTTTGAAATTCAAAAGAGTTAACCCCCAAAATTAATTAAGAGTAACTTAAGCCAATTAAGAGGGGGGTTAAGGGGACTTGAAAAGTCTAGGGTTTCGTGTGGGCCCCACCACACTTAATCCTCCCAAGGGAGGTTAAGTGGGTGTGGGTCCCACTTCCAACCCCCTTAGGTAGGTTTTTAACAAACTAAAAATAAAATTTGTCTTACACACATTTTATTTAACTCAACTGAAAACCCCAAAACTTAACTTTCAACCCGCAACAAACGCAACTCCTGAAAAGGTCTCTTTAAGCGAATATCGGCGCTGCGAGTTCATCGGTGCCCTCAGATTTCAATTCCGAGCACCGGATCAAAAGTTAGGAAAATCCCGCTCGTTCGTTCACTGAACGTACCCGAGCCAAACTTTGGAAATTAATTCCGGGCACTCCGGGCCTCGGAATCAGGTGCTGTCTGAAACCGCGCTCTTGTAAAATTCTAAAGAAAATTAAGAAAAAATTTTCCTTGAATTTTACGGGTCTTTACATTTGAACCTCTATCATAATCTTGAGTGGATTGCAAGATAACACCATATCTCCCATAATGGGTCCACTACTACTACCCATTTTGATGTGAAATTCCCTAGAATGTGGAACTCTTGAATCAATAATGTAAACATGAAGAGATTCCTATAAAGTTATTTCTATCCGAGTATGTCCTGAAGAATACTCAAGTGTCTTGCATATTCCTCATCAGCAGATGAGTATACTAATATATCATCCACACAGACTACTAAAAACTTGTCAATGAAAAGCTTAATTCTCTAATTATCGAGTCCCATAAACACTTCTAGGTCATTATTCATTCAAAAAGGATTCATCATGTACTTATAATTTACATAAAAACATATGAATATAGATTTTATTGTTTGGTGATAGCCTAATCAGAAGCCAAATTCAAGAATAATTTCTCCCCTATCAACTTTTAGAATAGGTCATCGATCCTAGGAACTAGATACTTATTATTTATATTGATCTATTTAAAGTTCTGATAATCTATATATAACCTCAAGCTCCTTTTCGCAATCCTGGTGAACAATACTGTTGTTTCTTACAGGGAAATACTGGGTCTAACAAACCTCATCCTCTATAAGTCCTACAACGGTACCCTGAACTCTTGAATACATTTTAGAGCCTTCTGATATACTACATTAGATATTGGGGTCTTCTATAGGTTTAATTCAATGCAAAATTCTATCTCTAATTACGAAGGTTTTCTAGGAATGTCATCAAGAAAGAAATCTACATACTCAGCCACCAAAGAAAGAAACTCATAACACCTAAGTTTTTGTGATCCTTATTTAAAATGAATTATTTTTAATTTATGTATTTTATTACACTGAGTTAGACATTCAATTCACATGGTAAAATATTTTTGTCTACTACACACAACATCGACATGGCATGCGTTACACAACACTGAGTTTTCATGAAATATGAATTAATTTTTTAATTATTCAATTGAATGATTATAACCAATCTGTTAAACATAAAAATAGTTATATGAATAAAAAAATTATAATTGTAATATATATATATAACATAAAGATAATGAAAATTATTATTTTTTGTAAAGTATTTATATGCTTAATAATATGATTTTCTCAAATGAACTACTTTCCATGTTCTCAAATGAAAAATAATAAAATAAAATTTTAAACAATTTTGAAATATAATTTTATAGTATAAAATTAATTTTTTAATTTCGAATGTCAAAATTATCTTAGGGTGATTTTTTGGTATTATTCCAAGAAACAACATTTTTTGATGAATAATGAATAATATAGAATTTTAATTCAAAAACCCTTCTTCATATAATTAATTAGTAGAGAAAATTATATTTTTAAATTGTTTTAAATATAAATTAGTTTAAATTTTTATCTATTAATCAAATTTTTGTCATTTTAACCAATTTCTTATAGAAATTGGATATAATAATATAACAAAATTTTGATCATTTGTACTATAAAAACCCAAAGTGTCATCCCATCTGTGAGATTAAATTTAAAACAATTTCCACCACTTTTTTTGGAATTTGGAAAAATTGATTCCATGTTTTTAATAATAATAATATATAATTTATAATTAGGTAAAATTAGTTTATAAAAAAATATTAGTGATGGTGACTACAATAAATTATAACAACTAAGAGAAAAATTAGTTCAACAAATGACTAAACCTGAATCTTATGATCCAAAATGACATAGAAAATTTTCAAAATTCAATTTATGGGGATATTTACACCCTGAAATAAATTTTATCTACATTGGAAATTTATTTGATCCACTTGATATGGGATAAACACAGGTTTAATTGCTTTCCAAAAAATTTACAAGAGTGCCACTCATCATCCACTATAAAAAAGCCTACGCCCTCTTACTTATTAACACCTCTAAAAAACATAGGTTCACCCAATATCAACCCAATTTACTTCCCAAAAACCCTACCTTCATCCTTTAATCCTACTTGTTGGCATCATTCCAAATATGGAAGCCCTTTGGTGAAACCAAAAGGGGTTACCCAAAGAAGAGGTAACATCCTTCCACAAGCACTTTTTTTAATTTTTTTTATCCAAGACCTCAAGTATAATTATTGCGTGAGTATATAATTTCACCAGAATATTTAATAAACTTATATTTTTATATTAATTTATTTACCTAAACATGAACACACTTCTATCGAATTTGTAACGAACATACCGTTGTTGTGTACGGTGCACTACTGCCTAACGAAATGTTGCAGTTTGTTTTAAATTTTACACCTTACATGGTTGGAGATTATGATGAAAATACTATTAATATATGATATATATATTATTTAATATTTATTTGTTCCTTTTTAATTTTTTATAACACATTCCTGTATACTTTATATATTGTGTAAATACACAAACATTTTTTGTGGAAGTGTTGACTATCGCCTCCTCAAAACAATGTGACTCATTCACACTCTTCATAGAATATTTTAAGGATGGTTTTAGTTAAATTATATGATATATATATATATATATTATAATAATTAAAATTTAATAATTATATATATATGTTACATTTACTATCATTCATTTAATTTGATAATAAAATGGAAACAACATTCATGCATTTGTACAACCTACAGTCACCACGAACAGTGTATTCCATTTTATACTTTTATATTTTGTAGATTATTATAATAAAAAATTATGTAATATACATTATATTTATATAATGGCTTAAATTATATTAATAATTACATAAGTATAAGTACTAATGATATAATAAATTGAGACTCATGCGAAGAACAATACAGGTATTACACGAAGCCTGGAATTTCTAATAAGAGGGTAATATAAATTCATTATAAAATAATTTATAGTATTATATATAATAATATTCCTATTTATAAGTATTTAAAATAAACTTTAATTCATTATATATTATTATTTTATGAGTACAAAGAGATTGAAGATATAATGTGTGTGAAATTTCATCTAACTTTTTATTTTTGTGAGATGCAAGACTTATACAACACACTTTATTTAGCATGGGGTATATAATTACCAGGAATGTGTTCCATTTTTATTATTAATAAATTTATGGGTATTTACATGTCCATTAAATTATCTTTATTTCATGGGGTTAATGTTTCAAAAGTTACTAAATTGGTAAGAGAGTTTTCTCTCAATTTTCTTTCGTTGAGACATGTGCTTTTTATGCACCTACATTAATTTTTGAGGAGTATATACTTTCATTTTAAATTATATGTCATGAATATCCTTATTTAAATTATATTTTCAGCTCTATATAATTTTATTTTCTTATATAGGGAGTATTATTCAACGGTACCAAGTGTTAAGAGTTTCTTGAAACAATCTCATAGTTTATAGATATTGTTTATGATTAGTATTTCATTAATGAAATGTTATGATTCATATCTCAATAACACAAATTAGTTTTGTTCTACTATGTTTATTCAATATAATCCTTGTTTTAGCAATATTTTCCCACTCATTGGAACATTACACAATTAATAAAATCTTTTTAAGAAAAATATGATTGTAATACTCTATTTTGTCAAAAAAATATTTTATTTTGAAAAAATGTTTTCAAAAATGTTTTCAAATAATATTTGAAGGCCATTTTCAAGGGAAAAATATTTTAAAAATGAATAATGGTTTTGAAATCTTTCATTATATGTTTTAAAAACTCTTCTCCATGAAAAATATTTTAAACAATGTCTTATGTTCTAAAAATGATTTATCAAATTATGAAAACCTATTTTTTCTCAATAAATGTTATTAATAGATCATTGAAAATTATTTCCCATCATCGATGAAATATATTGGTTCCACTCATGCCTTTATGGGGAAATAATTAAATTTTACAATTCATATTCTTTCTCTATATGGTTTAAGTTTGAATGGATTCATGTTTATAAAACTTGTTTCTCTTTCAGGGGTTATATTATTTTAAATCCCACTTCATTTCATGGGTTATTATTTGATAAAATGATTACGAAACCTATCTATTATCCATAGGTTATAATATGATTACATGTTTATGAAACCCACATGATTTCAAGAGTTATGAAATTAATTTCTATCATATTGTGTTAAATGTATATTTTATTTCATTAGGAGATGGGTGGGACCTATATATCTCTCCAATGCATTGGGTAAATATTTTTATCTCATGAGATAGAAAAAGATAGACATGAGAGTGAAACTTGACTACTAATTTTTCTATGGGAGTGATAATGAATACCAACATGGTATGAGTAGTGAAATAAAACTAAAAATATGGCCATGGGAGTAAACCATGACAAAAAATATGGTGTGGGGAGTGAATCCATACTATGAAGATGGCCTTGGTAGTGTCTCCTTGAAAACTATGGAAATTATTTTACATGGCTATGTCTTCCACAATTCTATATATTATTACATTGTTATTATTTCATTTATTATGTTCTTTATTTAGTTATTATTAATTTTTTTATGAATATAAAATCCTTATTCAATGATTCATGTATATGATCATTGATATATATGGTATGATATTCTATTTTCATGATCATGTTCTCATACCATTTTGATCATGAGTATGATTATATATCTTCATTATTTACCCTTATTGAGAATCTAAGATCACTTCTTTTTATGTTTCCTTCCTCAGGCTACGAAGATATGTATTCTATTTGATGTGTCTAAAAATGATATCCATAAAGAAGAAATTAGAGGGAGATAATGTAGCTCACTTATGTACTAGTGTTTATGTTTCCATGTTTCCAATGCCAATAGACTGTTATAGTATTTGGGAATCTGTTTGTATATTTTTTTTTCATTCCAAAAAATGTATGGTATGTTAATGTATGAAAATTTAGGATCCCTGTTGTTGGTATCCAACCAAAGAATTAGTTAACCTTTGGAAACTAGGATGAGAAAACCATAATCAAAACCCTATGTACATGTCTATGGATAAGCCTAAGGATAAGGAAAAGTATAGAATAATGTCCTATAATAGTGGTAAATTATAGAGTGAGTGGTTTTCTAGAAATACATCTATTTCTGGATACTACAAATGGATATGTCCCTAGATTGGATTTACCTTGGGGTAATAAATTTAATAATGTGTATTGGGATTGAGTTGGCGTAACCTGGTACATAATAATAAGGCTTACTACACACTTGGCTAGAAACTTTTGGGGGATATGATTTGAGAAATGAAAAGATCATCTCAAAAAATAATGAAGGATTTAAATTGAAGTTGCTATGAATAACCCAGGATAAATCTATGGTGTCATAAATTAATAATGGTGTCATACTTTAGACATCAAATAAGTGACTTTTCATGATTATGAGTTTCTTCATTATTATAATAATTTATTACTCTATGATTTTTGTTTTAGTCAATGTTCGGAACCCAACGTAACATCATTAGTGATGATTATGATGGGAAATGAAATGATATTCCTCCAAATAAACTGAATGATATGGAAGATGGATTGAAAAACATAATTTATATGATCACACAACTTTCTCAAGCTATAAATAATGGTGGAATTCCAACTGAGAAAAGGATGGAACCAAATTATGTTGAATAATTCATGAGGAAAAACCCACCTTATTTTAGAGGTTATTCTTATACACTTATTTCTAAACAATGGAATAGTTCTACTGAAAAGTTATTCTTCTTTCTTCCATGTTTAGAGATTGAGAATGACATTCTTATTATTTATCAGTTAGAAGGTGAAGAAGACCAGTGGTGGGGTCTAATTAAGAATACGATGCAATAAGATGAAATTGAATCCTTAGATTGGGATGAGTTCAAGAACGTATTTTTTAATAAGTTCTATCCATAGATTCATGTACAAATATGGGGAAATAGTTTCTCAAGATGAAAAAAAGGATAATTAATCTATTGGTACCTGTGCACCTAATTTCATAAGGCATGAAATGCACGATTCATGAAGTATCATCCTCCCTAAAAGTAAAGAGGATATGTTCTTTAGTGGATTAAAAACAAGTATAAAAATCATTTTTTCCATAAGATACTTTAGTAGCTGTGAAGAGATTGTTCATTTTGTAATCATGGTTGAAATAGAGGTTGGAGTTACGTACCAATATCATGGTTCTGACAAGAAATAGAAGACAAAGATTAAAGGGAAATCTAAAAACCACGAAGTGAAAAACATGATCTTTTATTTTATGCTATAAGTGGGGGAATAAGTATGGAGGTAATTTCATTAATGGGTCTAGTAAAACTTTTATGTTTTAAATGAAATGAAATCAGGAATTTTATTTATGAAGTGATGTAATGAAGTTATCTAATAGTGAAAATGCAGAAAAATATATACAGAATGAACACCCCACACTTGAGTGATACATGTGAAAGGATAATGGTAATTATGATAACTAGTTCCCAAAACAGAGGTTTAGTGATGATGATCATTATTAGTATCATTTTATGTGGTGATACAAGGGGGAATCTCATTTAATCGCCATTTTTTATGAGGGTTGTGGTAATGATGTTGTCAAATTTACACTTATAATTCACTCTAGAAATTATTATGTATTTTTTTATCCTAGATCTACCCACTATTTAATATCTAAATAATTTTCCAATGGTGTTATGATTCCACCAAATTGATTAGATGTGGAATTTGTAGTGAAAACCCCTAATTTTATGATGATTTAATCCCAAGTATATGGTTAATCTTTGGTTGAAATTTGTAGGAATGTGATTCCAGCCAATCATTTCATTCTTCCATTGTTTGAATTTGATGTCATATTAGGCATGAATTGGCTTTATCTTCATAAATAACAAATCAATTTTCATGGAAGGGAAGATACATTGGATATTTTTAAACCTCTTATGATCATCCATTAATATGATGAGAATTATGAAATTCCTATAAATATATCAAACATTGTATGGTAAATAATTATCATTAATAAGGCCTATTTATCTCAAATGGTTGGGGAGAGAATTGACATTGATGATATTCCTATTGTTCGATAATTTGTGGATGTCTTCCCAAAAGAGTTTTCTAGCCTTCCACCAATGTGTGAAGTTGATTTCTCAATAAAACTCATATCTAGTTCCACAAAAATTTCAAATACTCCCTATAGAATGGTCCCAATTGATTTGTAGGAATTTAGGAAGCAACTTTATCAAAACATTGATAAGTGATTCATTTAGACATGTGTGTCACCATGGGGTGAAAATTTTATTTTTATGAAAAAAGAAATATGGATTAATGTGACCCTACATTAATTATCAAGAGTTGAACAAGATAATGATTATAAATAAGTACCGTCTTCCCCATATTGATGAGTTTTTTATGGAATGATTCGAGATCAATACTTTTTAAAGATCGAACTTCATTCTAAATATCATCAATTGAGGGTCAAGAAAAAGGATATACACAAGAAACATTTTGTACACAGTATGGATACTATGAATATATACTTATTACAATTATTCTTACTAATTACCCTTTTATCATCATGTAATTGATGAATATAGTCTTTTGAGATTTACTTGATTTGTTTGCGATAGTTTTTATAGATTATATTCTTATCTATTCAAAGAGAAAGGAATAACAGAAAGATCACATGGGAACCTTACTAAAGTACCTATGGAAGGAGAAACTATATGTATAATTTAAATATTGTGGACTGTAGTTGCAAAAGGTATAATATTTGGGTCAAACAATCTCAATATATGGTATAACAATATATCCATCAAAGAGGGAAGCTATTGAATGTTGTACAAGAACTAACAGGGTGACTAAGATATTTAGTTTTCTTGGTTTATCTAGATATTATCGATGGGTTGGGGAAAATTACTCATGACTAACTAATCCCTTGAACAATTTTACTTGGAAGGATTTCATGTTACTCTATACAGATGAATGTGAGGATAATTTCAAGAAACTAAAGATAAGGTTAGTCAATGCACCTACGTTTACATTAATTTATAATGGATAAGGTTTTGTAATCTATAATGATGAATCTAGGAAAGGATTGGTATATTTCTCATATGGAGAACAACATGGTTATAGCCTTTGACTCAAGAAAATTGATGATTCATTAGAAAAATTACCCAACTAATGATTTTGAGTTAGAAGTCGTAATTGTTTCATTAAATGTATGGATGAATTATCTTTATGTAGAAAAGTGTTATATATATTTTGATCATAAAAGTATGAAATACATATATTCACATAGAATGAGTTTAACATGCTCAAAAGTTGATGGTTAGAGGTGATAAAATATTATGACTGATCAATAAATTACCACCATAGGAAAGCAAACATGGTTCCTGATGCTTTGAGTCGAACAGATCATGCTAGCTTATCAATGACAAGGATTTCAAAAGATCAAATATTTCTATATTTTCAAAGGATATAACTATAAATAATTATGGAAAGGGAACACATAATCATTCTCAAAATGAATGATCAACCCACTATCCATTTGATGGTTAAATAGGTGCAGAAAGAAGATGTAGAGCTGTAAAAAAAGTTATAAATGTTCCAATTATCGACCATGATCATGTGTTCAATGTTTGAAAATTTGGTTTCTCTTGTATTATTTCTCTATAACATTAGTCTAGGGGGTCTTGTATTGTATTTGGACTCCTCTTTTTTCAAGGGTATGGTTTGAGGTTGTGGTGTTTTGGAGTTGTGTTAGTGACACTCCTAGTGGATCCACTTGTGGGGTAAGTTGTGGAGGTGGATTTTACCCAATAGTTGGATGCGTTTTGGGTTGGTAAGAGTGATTTGTTTTGGGAAATGTTCTAAACTATCCTTGGAATATCACCCCCCTTTGATTTCCCCTATTTTACCCCATAAAATTAGAGGATAATAAATTATTTTTGGATGGATAAACATGCTACATAGTTTACTAAACCGTGCATCCAAACCCTACAGGGTGTCCAGATCATTAAAATTTTGAGTGTTTTGACCGTTTTACCCTTCCCAAAATAAACCAAATCCACCCCATATCTCCTCCATTTTGTGACCTACCTCGATGGACAACCTACAATATCTCTAACACTCCCTTGGAACTTAATCTTTAAGGGATTTTTGATGGGGGAAACATCAAAATAATGCAAGTAAGTCTTTCAATATTTGATTTATTCATTCACTTTAGGGTTTCTTGCACCATTTCATGATTTTAATCTTGTCCAAAACTAGTGATTTTTACCTAGGATTTTTCATTGTATTTCTTGGTCTAATATAGAAGTTATAGGTTTCTTTTCACTTCCTTGTGGTGTGGCGGTGGTGTGGTTTATGTTTCAAACCAAGATTTGTGGGTTTTGACACAAAAGGTAGGTGATTCCATGTGTAAGTAATTACTGATGAGTTAGCATTCATTATTTATTAATTTAGTATGTTCCTAATGTGTTTTTTTGGTGAAAAAATTCGTCTTTGGTAGCAACAATAATTCATTTTGTATTAAAGTTTCATTTTGGTTTAAAGTGTGTATTCTTCAAATGTAACTCATGTGATATCTCTTGTGGTTGTTTTAAAAAATGTGAAAGGGATTTATTAGTTATAGAAAGAAGATGAAAATTCTTATTTTTCTATGTTTTAGTGTCATGTGGGCCTCAAAAGGGGTTTTTGAATAAGTGTTATGTGTAAAACCTTGTTTTACTCATTGACAGTGTTTTATGAAATTTTTTATTTTCATGTGTAAATTTTGTGATTTTATTTGAGATAAATTTATTTCACTTGGGAGTGCTTTAATAAATGTTTCAAGGGCTTCCAATTATGTTTTGGAGTGGTATTGGTGTGATTTTGGCCTTGAAATGGGGTTTTGATATGTGATTTGTGTGAAAAACATAGGTATACACCTTGGGATTGTTTTATGAAGAATTTAAATGTTTTATTGGGTTAATCAAAGTGGGAAAAGGATTCATATGTCCTGTTTTGGTGAATTTTCTCACATAATAAGGGTTTTTTAAATGTAAATATGTGATTTAATTTGTCAATCATTTTAGAATGTTTTATAAATTGTTGTAGTGTTTTTATTAAATTGTGATGCAGGTGAAAAAAATGTTTGTGGGCTCTTTCATGTGAGATTGATGATAAAATTAATTTGAAGGTGAAAAGGGAATTATGTGAAATGTGTGTGGAATTTTATGTGATTTGGACTATTATGTAATGGTTTTATAAATTTTTTTAAAGGATTTGTTGAAGTGTTAACGATATTTGAAAAGTGTTGTTGGATTTTTTTTGTGAGTTTGATTTCAAAATGCAATTGAATGAAAAACTGGATTGTGTGGCTTGTGTGATATACATGTGGGACATTTCGTGAATGTGTCATGTGGTAGTGGTATTTTCATGTGAAAATTATATTTCATGGCTTTTTGAACTACTTTGAGCACAAGAGGGAAACCTAGGTATCTAGATGAGTCGATGTGTACTAGTATGCTAGTGATCACGTTGGGTTTGAGCTAAGCTTCACGTAGCAAGATTAATGATGAAAAAACTAACTAAACTATGATGATGATCATGTTGGGGGAACACTAGAATATGGGTATGATACCTACTAGTGGATCATGTGCATGATACCAGATATTGTGATGGTTACTATCACCGAGATACGAGGTACCTGGGACCCACATAGAGCTGGTCCCTAGGGGTTATTTTCCCTTTGCTTATGCTCACTAGTCACTTTGTGCATACCGTTGGCATACAGTATGGTTGGCTAGGAAATTCAGTAAAATTGGAAATATTTTAAAAAGAGTTTATTCTTTAAAATATCCTACTTGAAAACTGTTTTTATTTAAAGCTTCATCTCTTAGAAATTATTACTAGCACTCCATGTTTTTGAAAAAAAGAATTCATTTCATCTTTGAATGTTTATCACATAGAATATCTTAGTGATGGTATCCTACTAGGAATTGTCTCACACCCTACCTACACCTTTGGGTGTATGTAGGCTTAGTGTATTTATTGTATCTGGTTTGCGTACAACTTTTGTTCCAACGGTTCGGGTTTCTAGCAGTCCTTCATAATGCTATGTTGTGAAGATAGCCTCTGGGTGGTGCCTCTTTCCATGAGGATGGTTCTTGGGCTATTATTTGGGTTTTGTTTCTTATTTTTAGTATTTGAGTAATGTTTTAAATTATATGATTCAATTATGAAATTTGGTAAATGGTGGTTTTGTTTAAGAAATACAAATTTTTTGTATTTAAATTGTTTGTTGTTTTATGATTATAAACTCAGGTAAATCATTACCAAACATTATTTTTTCATACACATTCACTTGTTCCAGCTCCTGAGGATCAAGAAAACCCTTCAAGTCTTTCCACGGGCCGGGTTTTGTGCCGGTTTTGATAGAGACCAGATTCGGTATGTAATTTTTTTTTATCAAAGGCATGTTCATGTTAACTCTTTTGGTTATGTTATTTGGGGAAGAGTCAGGATAGTATGAAGCTAGGATTGTTGGGAATTGAAATTCTGGTTATGGGTAGTGTTCTGGACATCACACCTCATGACGGGATTCAAGTCACCAGGGGATGTTGGGATTTATCTGAGTCCTTTGGTTTTCTTGGTTTGACGATGATTAGCTAAAATCCCAAGGTCGTTCAAACCCTTGTACAAAGTCCCATCCTCAGTATTAAAGATAGTAAGAGTTTAAACCTCTAGTTAAGTCATTTTTCTTTTTTTTCCTATTTGACGGGAAGAGGTGGAGGGCCTCGTGCCCATGTTATCACCCAATGTTATTATTTCCCTATTTGTTATCCATTGAGTTTTTGGAGTATGGTTGGGAATTTGGCTAGACAGGTGGAGCACATGGTTTGTGCATGATTAGTAGTGACTGTGTTCTAGGAAGCCATGCATCTAGAAGGATACCCATGGTTAGTTCAAGGTTTACCCAACCATGTGGAATAACTATGCGGCCTTACCAACTCTTTAAATTGTGGGCTCGTTTTGTGCTGGCCCGTTCTGGTTGGTTAAGATGGTTGGTTTTTATGGTGGGGTGCCCATTTGTGTGCCCCCATACTAGCAACTCAGATTTTTCCTTGGTCCTGGCTTGGTGGTAGGTAGTCTCGTTTGGGGCTATCTAACTACCACCATCTTTCATAGGTAAACATTGGGATCGCAGTGCACCAAATGGTTTGGTTAAAGTAAGGTAAGTGTAACCTTGTTCGACGTTGTTGTTTGTTTGGGTAAATTGCATGAGTCTTGTTCGATTATTGTTTGAGAAGTTTTCTTTTGGGATAAAGTCTGAATGTTCTTGATTATTTTAGGAAAGTGGTGTAAGTTTTGGTGTGTGAGAGTATTCCTTTCTTAATTGATCATTGGAGGTGTTTTTGCCTTTGAGGCTGGATGAAGCTTAGAAAGGGAGTCCATATTGGTTTTTTGATTGGGTTTGGTTTTTTATTTGTCCTTTCCTATGGCTTTCTAGGTGAGGAAATATATCTGGTGGGAATAATTATTTCACATAGATTTTCAATTCCATTCTTTATTTAAAATCCTCTTTTGGGTCTTATCTTTCTCTTAGTTTCTGGGAATTCCGGGTATGAAATTTTGGTGCCTCTTGTGTTATTAATCTATGACCTTCACCATGGGGGTCTTGGATGGTATTTTTCCAACAATTTTTTTAAGGGGATGGTGTGAGGTTGTGGTGTTTTTTATTTGTGTTAGTGACACTCCTACTGGCACCACTTGTGGGGTATGTTGTGGAGGTGGTTTGTACCCAAGAGTTGGATGAGTTTTGGGTTGGTAAGAGTTATTTGTTTTGGAAATATTTCTCCCATATCCTTGTCCTATCTTTCCCCCTTAGTTTCCCCCCTTGTACCCCTCTAATATTGGAGGAAAATAGAGGCAGTTTGGGTTTCCCAAATGGGCCACACGGTTTTGTTGCACGTTTTACTAAACCGTGCAGCCAAATCATGTAGGGTGTCAAGGTCATCAAAATTTTGAGTGTTTTGACCCTTTTCCCTTACGTAAATAAACCAAATATTCATCTATCTTCTAAATTTCTTTCCCTACCTCCTTGGAAATCCTCCAATCTCTCTCACCATCCCTTGGAACTCAATCTTGAATGGAGATTTGATGGGGGGAAAACATCAAAATTGTGCAAGTAAGCATTTATCTATTTAATTTATTACTTAGCCTTAGAATTTATTCCACCATTTCATGATGTTTTTCTTCTACATAATCTATATATTCTTACCTAGGGTTTTTATTTTGGTTTCATGGTCTAATATTTAGGTTTTTGGTTTCTTTTCACTTCTTTGTGGTGCGGTGGTGGTGCAGTTGATGTTTCACACCATGATTTGAGGGGTTTTGAAACAAAAGGTAGGTGATTCAATGTGTAATGAATTATTGATGAATTAAATTTCTTGGTTTAGTAATTTAGAATGTTCCTAATCAGTTTTGTGTGGTGAAAAAAATCATTTCTAGTAGCAATAGTAAATCATTTAATATTAAAGTTACATTTTTGTTTGAAGTGTGTATTTTTCAAATGTATCTCATATGATATCCCTTGTGGTAGTTTTATAAAATGTGAAAAGAATTTATTAGTTGTTGAAATGGGATGTAAATTCTATTTCGGTAATGTTTTAGTGTCATGTGGGCCTCAAAAGGGGTTTTTGAATGGGTATTATTTGTAAAAGCTTGTTTTACTCCTTGAAAGTGTTTTATAGAAATGCGTTTTTTTCATGTGTACCTTTTGTGGTATTATTTGAGGTAATTTTATAGCACTTGAGAGTGGATTAATTTTTTTTTAATGGGATTAATTTTTTTTTTGTAGTGGTATTGGTTTTATTTTTTCCTTGAAAGGGAGTTTTGAAATGCGTTTTGTGCGGAAAACACAGTTATACCCCTTCAGACTGTTTTATGAAAATTGTTAATGTTTTATTAGGTTAATAAAAGTGGGAAAAGGATGTATTTTTATAGTATTGGTGAGTGTTATCACCTAATATGGGGGTTTTAAAGGTAAAGAGGTGATTTAATATTTCAAATAGTTTTAGAATGTTTTATAAATTCCTGAAGTATTTTTATGAAATTGTGGTGTGGGTGCGTAACATGTTTGTGGGATGTTTTGTGTGAGTATGATGATAAAATGAATTTTATGGTTAAAATGGTATTATGTGAAATTTTTGTGGTATTTTATGTGATTTGGACTTTCAAGGAAAGGTTTTCGAAAAATTTTATAAAGGATTTGTTGAAGTGTTAAAGTGATTTGAAAAGTGTTGTGGGATTTTTTTGTGTGAGTTTGATTTCAAAATGAATTTGAATGGGAAAGTGGATTATGTGACTTCTGTGATATACATGTGGGATGTTTTGTGAATGTGTGATGTGTAAGTGGTATTTTCATGTTCAAATTAGGTTTCATGACTTGTTGAACTTTTTTGAGAACAAGAGGGAAACCTGGGTATCTGGGTGGGTGGACATATACTAGAATGCTAGTGATCCCGTGGGGTTTGGCCTCAGTTTCACGTAAAAAGATTAACAATGAAAACACTAACTAAAATATGATGAGTATGTTTTTGGGGGAAAAATAGTTTATGGGTATGATCCCTACTAGTGGCTCGTGTGCACGAGAACAAATATTACAATGGTTACCTTCACCGAGATACGAGGTACCTGCAACCCACAATGAGCTAGTGCCTAGGGGTTATTTTCCCATTGCTAGTGCTCATTAGATACATTGTGCTTACTATCAGAATACAGTTTTTTTGGATGGATAATTCAGCAGTTTTGTAATTATTTTTAAAAGTATTTGTTTTTAAAAATATCCCACTTGAAAACTGTTTTTATTTAAAGTTGCTTCTTTTAGAAATTGTTACTAGCATTACATGTTTATAAAAACATAAAAGATTTTCATATTTGAATGTTTATCACAAGGAATATATTTGGGGTGGTATCCTAATAGGATTTTTATCACACCCTACATACACTTTTGGGTGTAAGAAGACTTGGTTATTTTTTTGTCACAGGATTGGATAAAGGTTTTGTGCCAATAGTTTGGGTTTCTAGCTGTCCTTCATAATCATGTGTTGTGAAGATGGATTGAGGGGGGTGCCTCTTTCCATGTGGATGGTTCTTGGGATTTTCTTTGGATTTTTCCATTTTAAGTCTTTGAGTAATGTTTTAAATTGTACAATTCAATTATTATTTTTTTAAATCTTATTTTTGTTTAAAAAATCCAGATTTGTTGTATTGGATTTGTTTGTTCATCATCATCATCATCATTTCAATTTTTATTAACGAAAAATGAAAATAAACCACAACCTCAACCCTACAACCCCTCAATAAGAAGGGGCCTAAGGAGGTCTAAAATAGCGAAGGCCTAGGGCATCCCCCCTGATAACATTCACCCCTTTGGGTTTGAGAGTATGGAAATTATGTAAACAAACCGGATCTGAGCCAATGACCTCTAAAGAAGGAAGATAGTCCACCACTTGTTTCCCTTTCCTCCACTTGTTCCATCCTGTGGGGATCGAGAAATCCCATTGAGTCTTTCCACGGGTTGGGTTTTGTGACAGTTTCGTTGGAGACCAGATTCAGTTCATGACATTCATGAATCTTGCTTGTGTTCCCTCCTTACTAGATTTGAAGAACTATTAATTATAGGAATCTCATAGTTATTTATCCTATATTCATATTGGAATTATGAATATGTTTAGGTACTTGAATGAATACTTCCAGTGGGATGAAATGAAGAGAGATATCACAAATTTTGTATATTAGTGCTTGGTATTCTATTATGTTAAGTATAAAAGACAAAATTCTAAGTGTATGTTGCATACATTACCTGTACCATAATGTAAATGGGAGAACATCACTATGGATTTTGTTGTTGGACTACCCAAATCATCTGAAGTGTTTAATTATATATGGGTGGTAGTTTATTTCATTACTATGCAATCACACTTGATCTCTATCAGAGAATACTTATCTTGGGATCAAGTTTCGAGGATATAGATTAAGGAAGTTGTAAGGTTACATGGAGTACCCCATTAAATTGTATTAGATCAGGATATGAGGTTTAGATCTACGTTCAAGTGAAGTATTCTCCAAAAACTTGATACTGAATTGAGTTTCAGTAATACTTATCATCCTCGAATGGACGATCAATATAAAAGAAAAATTCAAACTCTAGAGGATATGTTGAGATCTTGTTCATTAGATTTCAAAGGTGGTTGGGTTCAACACCTTCCTCTAGTTGAGTTTTCTTACAATAATATCTTTCACTATAGCATTGGGATGCACCTTATAAATCCCACTATGTGACAAAATGTAGAGCAATGATGTTCTAGGATGTAGTTGTAGAATGAAATCTATCTGGACCTGAGACCATAAAGGACCTGATTGAAAAAGTAAGAACCATTCAGCTTCATGTCAAGGTAGCTCAAAGTAGGTGGAAATTATATGATGATAATCATCTGTGTGATCTAGAATTGTACCTTGGTGGAAAGGTTTTTCTATGAATATCTCCCTAGAATAAGGTTATTATGTTTGACAATAAAGGAAAACTAAACCCTAGGTTTATCGAACCCTTTTAAATTCATCATTATATCGAGATGGTAGCCTTTCGAATTGAACATCCCCAAAATATCTCTCAATTCAATGATGTGTTCCATGTATCTATCCTGAGGAATTACAAACTCAAACATTCAAATATACTAAACTCATTTTTCATACCATAAGAGAAGGATATTCCTTACGAGGTATAACCAGTTGAAATTTTGGATCATACTGAAACATTCTATCAAACAAGACCACTCACCTGGTCAATTTTTTTGGAGAAATCACCACTTGGAGGAATATACATAACACCATTTGGATATTATGCAGTACAATAATTCTTATTTTTTTGTTGAGTGATGAATTTCATGAGAGAAATTCCTTTTAAGGGGGTAGAATTTAACACCCTGTCTTTTTATGAACCATTTTTTGAATAAATTATAATTTTATGATATCTTTAATTATTCTAAGTCAATCATTACTTTAAAAAAGAATCTACTGGGCTTGTGCTACACACAACCCCAACATGGTGTGCATTACATGCAGCAATGATTATGAATGAAAAATGAATTTATTATTTAAATTATTTAAATGAGTTAATTATAACCATGACCTAAAAAATATTAATATAAATAGTAAAAAATACTTTCTATATATTATTTATAATGTGTTTATATAAATAAAACAAAACTATAATGAAAAGTATGATTTTTCATAAATTCATTAAATGTCTAAAATACTATATTATCAAATGAATTTATTTTCACGTTCTTCTATGAAAAGTAATAAAATTAATCTTAGACACATCTAAAAACTGAATTTTTATAAAGAATATTTATTTTTAAATTTATAATGTAAAAATCAACGTAGGGTGAATTTTTGAGATTTTTCTGAGAAACATCATTATTTTCGTAAATAATGAAAAATACTAAATTTTAATTAAAAATGATTTTTTAAAATTTATTTAAAAGGGATAATTATATTTTCAAAATAATTAAAAGTTTAATTAGATTATTTTTTTATCAATTAATCCAATTTAGGTCATTGGAACCAATTTCATATTGAAATTAGATATAAAAACTTAGCGAATTTTGACCATTTTTACAATAAAACCCTATAGTGTTATCCCATCTGTGGGATTAAATTTAAAATAATTTCATCCAATTTTATGTGTGTAATTTGAATAAATTTATTCTATAATTGGAATTATAATAATTAGAAGTTTTTAACAATTTAAAATTAGTATTTTATCATTAATATAAGTGAAAGTGATTAAAATTAATCACCACGATTGATGGAATAATTAACTTAACATGTGGAAAAACCAAAATCCCAAGACATAAAGAAAACCTAGATTCTTGTCCGAAATCCATTTTATGCATATATTTCCACCATATAATCCCTTTTGTAAAATATTTTCCATTATTGGATCCACTTTACATGGGATTAAATTGGGTGGAATTACTTCTCTAAAAATTTACAGGAGTTCCACTTGTCCTCCACTATAAAACTACATCCTCCCCTCCCACTTCTTCACACCTATCAAACCGCATAGTTTTTTAAAAAATTAACCCAATTCACTACCCAAAAAACCTCCTTTCTTCATTTATGCCTCCATTTGGTCATAAATTCATCCATGTTATCCCATTTGGTGCAAACAAAATGGAGTTACCCAAATAAGAGGTTACATACTTCCCCAAGGTCCTTCCATTTATTTTTATTCTCCAAAAAACCAAATATTTTTATTCCATGATTATATATTAAAATTAATATATATAATATTATTATATGTTATTATATTAAAGTTTCTACATACACTTACAAACTCTTCCATCTAATTGGAAACGAACTTAGCGCTCTTATGTATGAAAAACTACCCCCTCACGAAATGATGCTATTCATTTTACCTTTACCACCATTCATGGTTGGAAATTATGATTAAAATGTTGTTTATATATAATATAAATTATATTTTTATTTATTTATGCCTATGTAATTAGTTTATGAAACATTAATTTTTAATTTCCATCTAGATAAACATGATAACATCGTTTGTGTAAGTGTGGACTACTGCCATCTCAAAGTAATGTGATTCAATCACAGTTTACATGGAATATATTAAGTATGAGTTTAGTGATATTATATGATATATATATATATATATATATGATATATTCATTCCAATTGAATAATTATATATATAAAAATATATTCATGTATGACATTTATATTATTTCATTCAATTCAATAATAAAACGTAAATGACATCCATGCGTACGTACAACCTAAAATCTCCATCAACGGTTTATTACATTTCATAATTATATATTATATTGTTTATTATAATACACATATAATGAATATAAATTATATTTATATCATGATTTATATTTTCAAATCACTATATATGTATCATGACCAAATATATAACAAATCAAGACACATGAAATGAACAAAGAGGATATTATCAAAAGCATGGAATTTTTAATAAGAGTGTAATATAAAGTCTTAAAAAATAATATATGGTATTATATATAAGAATATTCAATTATAAAAGATTTATAATAATATTATTCTCATTATTCAAGAATATTTTATGTGCACGAAGATATTCAAGACATGCTGAAAGGGAAATTTAATCTCACTTTTTAGTTCAGTGAGATACATCCCTTAGACACCACCCTTTTCTTATACCTGGTTTTTATATATATAAAATGAATTTATTTCATTATTATTATTATTAAATTTATGGGTATTAAATTATCTATTATATTATCTTTTAATCATGGGGTTAATATTTCAAGAGTTACCAAATCGGTAAGATGGTTTTGTCTCAATTTGACTTATTTGAGACATATGTTTGGTTATGCACCTACATTTTTTTCTAAGGTGTATATAATCCCATTTTTCATGTTATATCATGAGTATCCTTATTCTATAGAAATTTTAAGCTCCATGTTATTTCATTTTCTTACATAGGGACTATGGTTCAATGTAACCCTATAGTTAGAGTTTATTAAAACAATCCCATCATTTATCGAGATAATTTATGATTATGATTTCATTGATGAAATCATATGATAAATCTCCCTAGTAAAATAATGAGTTTAATTATCCTCTATTTATTCAAGATATATCCATGTCATAGGGTGTTTTTTACACACTTTGATACTGAATATAATTATTAAAAAAAATTAATAAAAATTTGACCATATTTCTCTCTTCGATCAGAAATCTGTTTTATTTTAAAAACCATATTTAAATTTTTTTTTTTTCATAATTTCTCTAAATGACTTTTGAATATCATTTTCATGTAAAAAATATTGAAATTTTTTATCCTAGTCGTGGATTCCTTTATAAGTGTTTAAAAATTATTTCTAGGAAAAATAGTTTCAAAAATGTATTATGATTAACAAATTCAATGCATAATAGACATTTTCCTTAATAAATGTTTTTAAAAGATCAATAAAAATTATTTTCCAACTAAAATGACATATTTTGATTTTACACATGTGTTTTTGGGGAAATTATTCAATGTTTCCATTCCTTTTATTTCTCTAAATGGTTTATGTTTTGATGACATGATGTTTATGAAACCCATTTCTCTTTTATGGGTCATATTTTTTTAAAACCCATTTCATTGAATGGTTTATTCTTGTGTGAAATTATTTTGAATCATTTTTCTTTTCCATAGGCTATGATATGATTACATGGTTATGGTACCCACTTTATTTCGTGGGTTGTGGTATTATTTCATATGATCTAGTGGAACAATTATTCTTGATTTCATTATGGTTGGGGAAACTATCTCCCACCAATGCGTTTGGTATAGATTTATTTCTCATGAGATAGACTAAGATGGTCTTGGGAGTGAACATTGGATTCTAAGATGTACATGGGATTGAACCACTATTACTAAGATGGTACGAGGATGATCTCTTACTACTACGATGGCGATTGGAGTGAATTATTACTATAAATATGGTATAATGAGGGAACCCATAGTCATATGATGGACTTGGCAGAGAATCCTTTAATAATATGTAAATAATTGTATAAGATTATGTGTCTATCATAATTATTTGACTTATTCCTATATTTTTCATGTATTATGTTCTTTATTTCCTTTTGGTTCATGTCTTATGAACTACGAATCCTTATTTTAGGATTATTGTATATGATCATTAATATGTAGGGTATAATATTATATTTTCATTATCATGTTATCATACCCTTATGAACATGATTATAATTAGATATCTCCCTTATCTACCCTTAGTGAGCAATATATATCACCCATTTTTATATTTTCTTCCCCAGGTTATGTAGATATGTATTATGTTTGATGTGTAAAAGAAGGGTGCTGGTCATGAAGAACCTAGTGAGAGATAATGTTGCTCAATTATGAACTAGTGCTTATGTTCACATATTTCCAAAGAAACTAGACTACTACAGTCTTTGGGAATCTCTTTGTATAATATTTTTACATATTATAAAAAAATGTTATGAAATGTTAATGTATGAAAATATAGGATCCCTATAAAAGTGATATCCCAAAGAATCAAATTATCCAAGGTTCATTATACAAAATTTGTTAGTAATAGGATTTAACCTTTTATATATGAGCCTTTCCTACTCCTCATGGGTCTTCTTCTCACAATAAAATAAAAAACTCATTCGATCAACTTGGACACACCATATCCTCTTCATAAAAAAGTTTTGAAATACACGAGCTCTTTATATTATGTATATTTCTAAGATCAATATTAAGGCCTCCTCACCTTTTCAAAGTGATATAATGATAAAATATTTATTCCAAGCATGATATCACAATGTTAGAAACAATCTGTGATCATTATGTCATCATCAGTAGGATCCTCCATGTGTACAAGTCAAGCTAAGGGATCAACCCAAACCTCTAGGTCTCAAACAAGGGATATAAAAAATGAAAGAGTATCTAATGAATATGTTTATTAAAACTAAATATATGGTATAAAAAACAAATAATACATATAATAATCATCATATCTTGTAGATAATATTCCACTACTTATGGAAGCTTCCATTTCCCATGCCCCCCATCTCCCTATTCCTAGTAGGGAACTCCAAGGGGTGTTGGTTAAAACAAGTAGAACCATCTGCCACCTTTATATTCTCAACCTTATCCTGTACCACATCTTATATCTTTATAAAATCCCTAATCCTATCACTACCTCTATGTAGGTGGACCATCCACTTTTTCTTGAATATATATACAATGGGTTAGAAATTCCTATGTGAGATTTTCCCAACCATCACAAGAGTAGAATATCCACTCCCTAGGATTACAAGATCCATCCAAAGTTACCTGAACGGTAGACCCTAAATCCTTTTTCCTCCTAAAAGATATCAAAAATCAAGATCCCTTCATCTTTCATTAACTACCATCTAATAAAGTATCATACACTATGTTACAACCACAAACACCCTCTCATTATGACCACACTTTTAGAATTATATATATCACTAAGGAAAACCCCAAGACCATAATATATGTGGGAATTAATAGAGGTATAACACTAGAGAAAAATTAACTATTTATAACTTTTAAAAAGTCTAGTTCTAGATAGAATGAATCCATAACAATATCCATTGAGTATTGTGAGAGGCTAATAAACCTTCATGAATACTAAGAAAAAATCATGATGCCATACTATAGTTTTAAAATATCTATGATATAAACTACTATCATCCTATATAGATAGAACTCTTCTTTGAAGAGGTGATAAAACTCTATCAATGAATTATTCACATCTTCATATGACAGAACAAAAATTATTCACCAACTTCATATGAAAAAATGATGAAGGCTCTCCTATATGACCACTGTATGGTATACGTGGATCTTGAAGTGACTTTAGACTCACTTAACCACCTCATGAATATATTTAGCTACATATGGGTTTGGATCTCCACTAAAAATGATAGGTCACTACTGGTAAAACATGTGACATGCTCTTAGTATTTGTAACTTATCTTCTAGTACTTTCAATTAAATATTCTTTTAAAAAGATGAAGGTATGATAAGAAAAACACTCATAGGAACTACCTCTAGAATTGGTCCCTGTAATGAAGGATTATCATTAAGGTTATCATCCTCGAGTTATTTTTGCTATATTTTAGCAAGAAATAATCCTAAAGGTATCCTAAAATAAAAAATAAGTACATGTGATAATGAGTATATCTGGGGAGCTCGCTCAAGAAGGAAATGGAACACCACCCACTCATATATGATGTATATAAAAATGTTTTCTCTACAACCAATTTCTACATGTACTGGGTTAAAAGTTTGGTTGGCAGAATCATTGTGTATAGATGTATTGTCTATCACACCAACACTGGAGCCTCTAACATAAAATATAAACTCAAATAACATAACGCTATTTAAATAAAACCCAAACCAATATTACTAGTTGAAAATACTCTAAACATTGGTACTCATATGATAACAATTTTATAACACCATATCAAGACCCAACCCATTGGTACCTACCTAAACAGTGATAAAATTATTGTTACTACACAATCCCACCTCAAATAGGCAAGGGACGGGAAACTAGAACCAATCATGTATATCACTTACATGGGAGGCCTTAGTCTAACGTTCTTTGAAGCACATACACATCAGTGATCCCGTACAAAATTTAAATGTAAACCAACTGATACTAGTGCATGTATACATATAAATCCCAAAATTAGTGGATAAAAATAATATTGGGAAATATAAAGGGAAAAATAAAAACACACCAAAAACTATAAATATGTAAAACCTTCTAGTCAGAGGGGACAAAAATCATATGTGACACCAGATAAAAAAACATTTTTTGTCTATCCCAATCGTTGATTCCAATTCCCTCAATCCAATAAAAACTCTATTGAATGAATAGTTGTCTACATAAGATAGGAAACACATGGGAAGATCCTGTTTATAGGTGAGTATAACAATACTGTGTACGATACCACAAAACCACTAGGAATAGTTAATCAAGTGTATTCCACACATTATAGGGATATGGAAATCATAATATGAGATGTATAATAAAAAATGTAGATATAATCATAGTAGAAACTAAGTATCAAGGTAATGTCACAACTGTATTACCATCCTATGATTCTACTTGAGTGTTCATTGTAACACTCACAGTGAATGAAACACTCCATAAATCTAATAGAACTAATGGGATCCATATGAGTTTTCAGGATCCTGGGTTCTCACCAAAAGGATTCACATGTTGGATAATTGAAGATATTGATACACAGATGAGGATCACACATAAGGCCATGAAGTATACCAACAAAAAAAATCTCATCTAACCTGCTATATGGGGATCAATGATTATATAATATTGGTCACACCGATTCTGAGAACCCCACTTAGAGATTAACACAATTTAGGGTTCCACCCATGGTTATGGGTGAGACAAATAACTCTATCAATGTTAAATCCATTAAAGAGGATCAAAATCCTTTATCCAATAGATAATGTGAAACAATACCCTAATTGGGATAGATCAATGGAATCCACCATAACATGACTGGTCAATACTATAGAGAATATGGGCCTCAAAAATCTCTATAAAAAATAAATAACATGTACTAGTAGTGCATGGGATGTATTTCCATTCCTAGGCCTACCCATGGGCTCCATCCCCTACATGTGTGCTGCACTTATGTACAACAAGCCATGTCCACATACCCCTGGTCACACCTGAATACTAGGCCATGTCCATATACATGACTCACACAATGTATTTTATCCTGGTTTGTTTACACAGATTAGAACTTGTACTCTGGCCATGCCCATGTACTCAATGACACATAGAGAGATTCCGAGATGGTTCACATGTTGTGTGACATGTGTGAAAAAGTGTTTCATCCTTTTTTCTCCATAAAAATCCTAGAAACTATATTAAGGTTCCCACATGGCATGTATCACTAGATTACACACTATGTAATATAGGTTATTTTTCTAGAAATATTTGATCTTCACATTTTTTCCTCTTATGCTACTATCACCTTTGGTTTTTATAACTAATCTAACTGGGGATCATAAATGTCATCTGGATGAGCCTCACCATCACCATAGAGCCAATTCTATCATCCCGAATCAGAAGGAAAACCACCGCCAATTGATTCATTCTATCACCACATATAAAACTACAATTGGAGGATACAAAATTTATAATAGATATACTTCCATCACTATGAATGACTGTCACATTTCAAAGAATGATCCCAAAACCATGATGATGAGTTGTTGTTCCATGAATTGAATTTTAAATGATCATAATTGGGTACTTGTCAAATTTTTTTCTAAATGGGGTGCTGAAGTTGAATGCATAATATAAAGGGATAAAAAATTCCCAAACCACAAATTAAAAATGAACGTCTATAATGTTTTTTTGGTCTCTCCCAATATTCATATGAACTACGAACAAATAATGGAATAAAAAAATATTCCCATCATAATCAACCATTGAACCTTGATTTTTTAGGAAACTTTGATCATGTTCAACATATGATAATAAAATGGGATACATCAAAATAAGAAAATATCCAACCTAAATATTGGATTTCTCCATAAGGAATATTGGTTCCATGCCATTGTATTTGACTAGATCCATTGGTTTCATTGGCACACTGATCACCAAAGCTTGATCTGTCAATTATACCCATTAAATATCATCAACATGTTCCTATATTAAATTTTCAAATTATGAACCCAACCTTAAAATTTGGATAAAACTAGGATTATATATATTTCATTTTGTCAATACATATTCATCTAATAAATAAATAAATAAATTTATTTTTTTTATTATTTTCAACTCTAATAACATTTTAACAAATTCTAGATGCTAATAATGATTATGACACACATATAGTGAATCATAATTTATACACCCAATAATGGTATTATAGATTTTATCCTTGAAACTATTTGAGTAATAATACACATTTTTAGGAAAACTAAATAATATTTATATTAATATATTTTATATTTTTAAAAAATATATTTTAGGCTCCCTAGGCCTCAAAATCTTAGGTCTTCTAAATGCTTCCCATGAAAAATAATACTAGATATATTTAAAATTTTAACAGTGAAGAAAAAAAACATTAAAATTATTTTCATATATGACACTTATTAGAAATATCCTACTTAATGGCTTAATTTAAAATTTTTGGAAAAATAGAAATAATGGAAAGGGATAAATCAAATTCTTAGTAAGGGTAGACATGCGATACATAGATTAAATATCATAAGATAGAATAAGATAAAAAAGGGTATTTTACTTTGAAAAAAACTTAATAAAACATACCTAAAAATTATTAGACCATAAATTATGAGTCATGAAAAAATGATTTGTCATAGAAAAATTCATGAATCAGAAAAGTGTAGAATCTTAGTTAATTAATCATGATATTTTAGAGAATATCAAAATCATATACTTTTTCATAGGAATGTTGCATGATAATAAGAACATAAAATCATTTATTTTCCTGTGTCCCACTGATAATTCCATCTCAACATAGTGGAAAATGTTCAATAGTGGATTGAGTTCACTACATATTTCTATTTTATTTATGGTGGTCGTTGGTCTGTATAGGATTCAGCTCACTCCTCATTCCCATTAATGTTATCGTTATAGATATCAATATTTACCCAATGTATCAGAGGGACATATAATTCTTGGAATACCTGAAACATCATTAAAACTATATATAAGAGTACCAAAAGACCACAATAACATTGATCATTTAATCCTAGTATAATTAGCCCATGTGATATAAATAGGTTTCACAAAAATTTCTTTCACAACCCAAACAGATGGGCCCCAAACCAAAACCACCCACATCCAATAGGCTCTAGGATGAAATCCAGCACTTATTTGGAATATACCACAAACGGGATGACTTATTATGATGTAATAGTACACGCATAGACATCTCCAAGCCTGTACAATATGGAAATGTAAAACAACTAGAACCAAAGAATGCATACATATATAA
This sequence comes from Viscum album, assembly GCA_963277665.1. Lineage (NCBI taxonomy): Eukaryota > Viridiplantae > Streptophyta > Magnoliopsida > Santalales > Viscaceae > Viscum > Viscum album. The sequence continues at coordinate 713,549,934 of OY728133.1, read as the reverse complement.
TCACAAAACTCTATGTATGAAAGTAAAGTAATTAATGTGATAAAGGGAAAAATAAAAAACAAACCAAAAATTGAATATATTCAACCTTCTCTATGTGTAAGTGATATAAACAAATAAAAGCACCCAAAAAACCATTTTCTATCTTGATAAAGCTATGATCCACAAGATCCTTGACCTCCTAAGAACATTTTAAATGGGCCATTTTTTCATACGAAACATCACATAAATGCAGAGCCCATGTAGTGGTGAGTATAAAAATGACTAGTAGGATACCTTAAAAACAATAAATTCATATCATCTTGAAAACTTATCTCATAACAATGATATGGTAATCACTACATAAAATTAGGGCATATATAAACTCCGGAAGGACACCACGCCTCTAACTGATCAAAACCAAACTTCCATACACATGGTTGTAATAAAAGAAATAATAATTTTAGGATAATCCAGTACATGATCAATTCCATCATTTGAGAAGCTCATCCAGGAGCTCAGGATCATTGTGCCCCACTCGAGAAATCTCACTGGTCTCGGAAGACTAGATACTCATATAGAGGATCATACACATGACCATTGGGTGAAACCACAAACCCATTCTAGATCAATACTATATATAGGGTATTTTACTACAATGATATCACAAAATTTTCATAAATGGACTATTAGTTGGAGGATCAACACCCTACTAAAGGAGGTCATGTTGATTCGATAAACCCTAACTAGGGTATAATGTGACAGAGGATCACACTCCGGTCTTAGGGAGGGACATCAAAAATTCTATCTAAAAGTCCTTCTCTATAAGGGATCACAATCCCGAGATGAAAAATATTGCATCAATGTACACTCTAGGGTATGGGAAAAGGAATCATGCCCAACTAATACTGGTCCAAAATAAAGAAATGAAGGGGTTGAAACACCTTCAAAGGGGGAATATGGTACGTACTGGATGTATATGACATGTCGAACAAACCCATTATCAAACTATGTGGTGATTCCTTACAAGAAATTTAAATATTCATATAAAAGACACAGAGAAATAGTTTCTGGTCTATAGAGATCAGTCGTCACTATACCCATGCCATCTCATTATGCGAATGTACATTGGAATCTTTCGTTGTACTTTGGCAGTGTCCGTGTAATTTGGCTCGACCCTCCCCACATAACCTTCATGTTACATTTCATGCCACCTAGAAAGATTCACATGAAAAGTGACAAATTTACACTATGTGTGAAATTTTAATGATGCAGAAACCCTAGAATCACAACCAGGGGGTCCCATACGGTATGTGATACTTGATGAAAGGCCATGTAACCAATTTATGTATAAAAACATTGGGTTATTCTTAGGTAATCTATGTATTCTTCATATTAATTATTGTAGTTGTAAATCATAGAGATTAGTCTATCCACCCCTTTATGTTTCTGATCATCAAGATTAAAGATTATATTTTATCAAAAAACACCAACATCCATCCAAATTATCCACCAACTCAAGCCACTATCACATAACCCTTGGGAATATTGGATTCCATTATATAATTTGGTCTTATTCATCATAAAATCAACTATTATCTTTCTCTATTCTAAAATTGTAACCTAAAAAATTATTGTCACCTGCGAAAACGATCCATTTCACCAAATAACATTTCTGAAATGATTGAATACTAGTTAATCATTGAACCACATGCTAAATAAAATGACCGAAATGAATGTGTGAAGAAATAGGGGAGAGATTAATAATCCAAAAGATATGAGGAATTAACCATGAAATTTTTTCATTCTTCCTCAACCCATTGTCATAGATTTAGATGTACAAAGTGGTATTTTAAAACAACAAACAAAAATATCAACCTTAAAAAAAATCATCCATCAATACATCAATAAATACTTGTTTATGGAATTGATCCATGTTCTAAATGGGATAAATGATAGGATGTAAATTAAAAATTTTAAAATCTATCCTAGAGTTGGGATAGATCATTGATGAAGAATGGTTCTTTATAGTCGTTGATGGTCTGATCAATGAAATCCGTTGACTTAGAATCCACAATCAGATCTAATCTTAGGTCTTCTACCAAAGATCCTCCAATGTCTCCTCTATAATAGTTCCTCTCAATATCTTGACTATACAACTAACCATAGAGTTGATTTATATCCATGTTTAGATATATGATGCAGGTTTAATTGTCAATTAATATAAAACAAATAATTATTTCTTTTATTTAATTAATTTCCTGTCCATGAAAACTTTTACACAAAATTACGGTTCCAAAAAGGGTACTTTTTGACTTGGTTAAATCCCATGTTCAGAACTCAATGTTTCTCTTGAATTTTTGATTTAGGTCACCATTCAGCTCTTAGTTCACTTTTTATGGAAAACTACATGGTCACCTTCAGTTGAAAAATTTGTTATGGGTGATCTACCGTTCTATAATTTGTTATGGGTGCACAGTCGTTCTATGATCACCCAGTTGGTATCGTGTCCCATGGATGTATGTGGTAACCCCATCACAAATTATATGTATATCCCACTTAACCATTACTATAGCTCTTTAATGGGTTGAGATAGATCAACTAGAACTTGGTTCTCAGTCATTAAATGATGAAAAGTTATACATTGAGAGAATAAATCACCAATACAGGTCTTCTTTCCTAGCCACTAAAACTGATGTTGGTGGTCCTATTATATCTTTTTCACACATGAATATACCTATAATGGGGACATATGGAACTCCCATGTCTCATACTCCCTAAATTTCAATGGTAACAACATCCATCCTCTAAAAAAATTATATTCTTATCCCCACATTCAGAATACAATTAGAGGCATTTCTAGTAGATATTTTTGTACATAGGGTATTATGGTCAAATATACCCATTTTTTCCTCCCAAACTCACATTAAAATCATTGGGGTAATAACCATCGATTGGAGGTAAGTTTCTCCATCCCCATTGACCATGGAAAACTATAAAGAGGCTAACTTCTCTAATGCATCATCCAATAACTAAGAACATGATATCTTTTTAAGAGTTCATTCAACCATGTTCCCCTTCCAAAGAGTATAGAAAATCACAAAGTCATGGTCCTAGTGGAATTATAGCCATCAACCCTGTATCAAGTTGAGATACTTATAAATGGAAATATACATGATACTTTTTTGGTCATACTAGATGATAATATACTCACCCATTAGGTAGTTTCTCCATATCTTCATTGAAAAGTCTATCATTTATAGATCACGATCATGGGTAATTTACTTCTTATCATGTGGTCTCAACTGGTGTGAACTGTAGGAAATAAACACCTTCATCTTTATCAATACACAACCTATCTCATTCCATTATGAGTCATAAATACTATGTACTTGACACCCTCCTCTTGAAATCTCATGATGGGATCGCCCATTAGCCTCTACCTTAACTGTTGAAAATACTACAAGAACCATTCGATCCACATGAATGGTTAACCATTTTATGTAAAAACTATCAAGGGTGATCCCACTATATATAAATAGGTTATAAACCTCATAGTTTACCCTTCCATCCCAAAGAATCTATGGACCTTAGTAATGATCTTGGGTGGCCCGTAAGCCAGTACAACCTCAACCTTCATTGGGTTCACTACCAATCCTTCTGTTACTATGACTTGTCCTTGGATGTGGACCTCTCGAAACCATAAATGAAACATTGAGAGATTCATATAAACATATTTCACTTGGAGTTTGTCAATGAAATTCCTCATGTGTATGGTGTAGTCCCCATCAGATGCCGAGCACAATAGGATATTATTTATGAAGACCACTAAAAACTAGTTTATTAATGAATGAATGATTATTTCATAAGTCCCACAAAAAAAGCATGGATTTCAATCATTACTATATTCATCACCAAGTACAAATAGTGGAAATAGAAACATATTAATACCATCTTTTATTTGTGCTCATCTTGTACACATATCCAGTGATATCCTGACTTATGGTTTATCATGGAGAACGATCATGCCCATATCAAAATATATATGAGGTCATTGTTCTACTGTAGTGAATAATTAATATTAACGTTCCCCTGGTTCATGAATTGGTAATCAAAACATAACCTAAATGTCCAATCTTCATTCCTAGAAAATAAAACCGGGGATACCAAGTTGAATCACTGGGTCTCAAAAAGCCCTTATCCAACTCCTCCTACAACTATACCCTCATCTCATGAATCACTTTGGGAGAAAATGGATTTTCTAGTTTAGATATTTGATTCATACTAATTTTTAAATAAATGTATAAATCCAACTCTCAATGGTGAGGTAAAAATTGAAGAACCTCTAGAAAGATGTCCTCGTACTCTACCACCGCTACAGGGAACTTGTATCCATAGAAGAAACCACTCCAAAAGTAATACTAGCTAACTGGTGAGTAATTGGATGATATCTCCTATTCTAGAGCCCATGCTACTATGAAAAGGTTTCATTTTCACAAAAAAGGAATACTTTGTTCCATCACTATGAACACCATGTATCCTCCACCTTAGATAATCAATATGGGGATGAACTGTGGATATACAATCCATACCTAAGATGAAATATATAAGGCATCATCCCTATTAAAAAGAAGACACATAAAAAATCACTCCTCCATCTGTCAGATTGAGTTTCCGATAGATGTGTGAAACCATTGATTCAGCTACTATACGAGTCTCTAACTGACAGGTTTGATCTAATGAATCAACTGGAATATCGTAGTCACAAACTATAGTCACAGAAGAAAAGTAATGGATATCTCATTTGTCGATCAATAACCCATAAATTGTAAAAATACACATAGCCTACCTCTTATCATCCATATATCCCCAGGGACATAGGAAACCATATCCTGTAGTTGTCCTCATCCCAGACCACCATCTCTCTGAGCATGGCGTAGAGTACCTGTGGGTGGTTGTGGTACTATGTCAATCCTTTGACCACCTCTTTCCTGTCTACCAGACCCTATTATTTTCCCTATAACTATCATTACACATTAATTATACCTTTTTATTTTACTCATAGGTCCCCCTACCATATCTCAATTAGTTTTACAATGCATTAGACAATCCCAGGAAATATTTCCCCAACAGTCACAAAAGAAACATAGACTATCCCTCTGCTGATTTTAGCCATCTTGAGAGCCCGATGCTGCTGATCCTTTTCCTATGATCATCTCAGGATGTTTGTAACATGCTTGAATACCTGAAAATATATTATGTTACCTACCACCAAGGTCTCATATCTTGGGTTTTGATAACCAATTGTCACTATTTCTACCTATAGATTGAAAATTAACTTTTTTTATTAAGAAATACTTTTATGGAAAAAGTGAGAAACCAAGAAACATGAATTCAATGACTTAAGACATCAAACCGTGCTCCAATGGTCCAAAATTACAAAAAAAGGATAATAAAACAATGAAAATCCCCTACATAGCATAAATAACATTAAAGTCCCATTTCCATCATTCCAACATGCACGAAAAGCTGTCTCATACAAAGACAGGCCGGTACCGATGGCCAAGTCCATACCCTCTCAAACATCCAAAACCGAGACACATAAGTCTGGTGGAAACTTGCAGCTCGAAACCTCATCTGGAGCATTCTCTGAGGATAATATAGAATCAAGAACCTTTGAACTGCAGGAAGCTGGAAAACAACAATCACAGTGAGAAGAACCACCCAGATAGAAATCCACCATCATTTCAACACAATCAACACAACAATCACAGAAAGGATAACACACCCCCAAGAAATGCACAAATTCCGCCACAATTTCACTGCAATAAAATGATAAAAATACCAAAGGAAGACCCTCAGGGAGAGCCGCATGGAACCGGAAGCCCGAAAATAGAGATTCTCCCCCCTCCGTGTAATACTAGGGCCAACACCAAGCCACACCTCGAATGAATCCAGCCCAGCCGAAGCCAACGCCCACCGACTTCAAACTGAGGTCTAAAGAAAAAATGCCTGAAACTCGCTAAGAAGGATAGGAAAGGCTAGATCCCTGCCGCCAGACCCTTCACAAGGCCATATCCATGCTTCCATACCCTTCACAAGGGCAGACGAAGCCACGTCCGATACGCCGCAGAGGCGCCACTTCGGGAAGAAAGCTGATGCGTCACCTTAACACTCGTCGATCTGAGATGGGAGAATCAATCCTCACCAGCCCTCACTGGAGTCCACCGGTGCCAAGACGAGGACATCGACACCGACCCGTCCAGAACCACGCCAGAGGAGGGAAGGGAATGAAACCGAAAGAAAAACCCTAGCGAGTGAGAGAGAAAAGATTCCGCCAATAAGGATCACTCCAATAGTCATGTATTAGTTGGAATACATTGAGATATAACTGAAGCCTTGATATACAATAATATATCCTTATAAATGTTAATAAATATGAAAAATTAATTCAAATATTTATCTATGGATTATCATGATATATTAGTAAACCACACTAAATTCTGTAATAAAACCATATGGCTCAACTATAGATTCCAAATCTCATTGATGGGAAGTAATCATAACATGGATTGTAAAGAACTAGAATTTTCAATGTATTTTTTAATTATATGGGAATATTATGAGTCCAAAAAAATTGACAGCATGTGATTAAAAGGCCCGGTGTGTCCGGAATGAATTATTGTTATTTTTTTCGGGTACGTTCAGTAAACACATGAGAAGCATTTTGTATCTTTTTAACTGGTGCTCAGAATTTAAATCTAAGGGCATCGTTAAACAAGCAGTGCCGATATTCTCTTAAGGTGACCTTCACCTTGACCGAAGTAGGTTGAGGGTGGAAATTAGTTTTTAGACTTTTCATGGGACAAAATAAAATAAACATGCTTTATTTTATTTTTGAAATTGAAACCACCAATTTTGAATCTTGAAGGTGGGGACCAAATGAGGATGGTCAGACATTTAATGATGGGTATTAAATGCCCTATTTCACAAAAGGCGAAACTACTTTACTATTTAATTAATAGGATTCATTAATTCTGAATTAATGAATCAACTTCTCAACTCTTGGGATCTCCCCATTGATGTGCCAATATTAAACCATAATAAATTAATTTGGAACCACATCTCTTGCGGGGAGACTGGTTTGGAAAAGGAGAGCCTTTGGAGAAACATCTTCTAGACAATGAACCTCTCCAACAAAGAAATCTCTCCAGAACAAGAACCTGGAACTTTCTTTTGAGCATGTTGCAGGAGTGACAGACGTCGACGAATTCATATTCTTTATCTCCTTCCTCTCACCGTATCCAACAAGCTATAAGGCAGGGGATTTATTTTTAATTATGATTGAATTTATTTGATAATCCCTTATATTCTGGATTCACAATGATGATGTGAATACTTACATGTCCATCATCTCGCACTTAAACCTTACCCCTTTTTCTTTTGTTCATAGCACGTTATTCATGCGTTCATCAATGCCAAATATTTAATGACACTAGAAACACCACGTTTTGATGAGCATGATATATGGACGCAGATCCCTCAACAAGAGGATCGAGAATATGTGAAAGAAATAATTTTCAGGCTTGGAATGAAGTCGCGATGGCTCGCAGAAGAATGTGGCGGCCGACACTCGTCCAGCCGCGAGGAAGGTGGGGCGGCGCGCGTCCTCGCCCCTGGTTGAGAAAGAGGTCGTGGAGGAGTAAGGGGTGGCATCCGGTACTCTATTAGGTCACATGGAAAAGCGGTGGAGCGTGTCCGCACAGACGGAGCAAGAGGCTATGACCTCTTGGTTGCGACAGAGGCCAGAGGGCGGCCGACACCCAACCGACCATAGAGGAGCAGCGGTGCACAACCACTCTGCTTGGAGGAGGGACTGCCAGAGCACCGACCAACCGTAGCAGTTCTGCGGGACTTTCTCAGGTCCTGTAGTGATATAGAAGTGCCTAAGGCACTACCCTTTATGGTTCCAAATGGAAGGAGGTCTGATTCCTCTTTAATTCCAGCTCAGGCGAACCGCAGCCAGCGGCCGCGCTAGTTGGCCGTGTCACGCGTGGGTCAGGACGCACCCAGTGGGCCGAGCAGGACGTTATCTTCATGGGCTAGGCCATACCGCGGACTAGCGGGCCGGGCCCACCATCGCCCAGGCCTTCCAGGACGGACCCGGGTGGGGTCAGGTTGGTCCGACCGGGTCGGACCAGACCCGGGCCCAACCAGATCTAGTTTTTCCTTTTTGGCCGTAACATGAGAACCTAGTGTCTGTTTGATGAACCATCTGTGGAACCCGAATCCATGGATAAAGATGGTCCTTTTGGTATACTTCACTAGAGTTTTTGATAATGTTGGTGTACATATGGGTTGGATCGAACCCCAAATCCAAACGGACCCTTGGAGCAGAAACACTAATAACTTACAGACCGAGTGTCCGATTGACGCGCCGTCTGTTTATTTGGGTCCCTTATGATGTGAAAACCCTTTGGTATACTTCTTTGTGGGAATTTGGGGTGGTTGAGGTATGACCTATGGCTTGAGGAGTGGTTCTCCCAAATGTGTTATGAGTTGGAACCCTATGGATGGCAGTGAGGCGGAGGTTGGAGACAGATAATACGGAGGTTAGTTACATATTGAATCTAGGCTCGTTGGATCCGTTGTGGGTCATTGCGTGGGTTAGTACCAATCAATACTATGTGGGTCAACACTTAGAGATCCTATGTGAGTCAGCACAAACCGATCCTGTGTGGGTCTGATCATGTGTGGGTCAACACTCAATGATCTTGTGTGGGTCAGCGCATACTAATCTTATGTGGGTCATATACTGTGTGGAACACTGCAGGGGTTAGTACCTATCGATCCTGTGTGGGTCCGACTCTGTATAATCAGCAATAGTGCCTATTGATAGAATATGTTGATCTAGATTCACGACCAATCATCGGTACTTTTATACTTCACTTATACCTGTGTGAGATGAGTCTTATATCTTCATGGTGTACCTGTGTGGTACAGTATCTTCATGGTGTACCTGTGTGGTACTTTATCTTTGTGGTTTTACATGTGTGGAACTCCCACATTATTAGTGTTACCTGTGTGGTATTCTTCCCTCTTGTGTGAGGTGAGTATATCCAGATAACATAGGTATATGTATGGGAATATACCTAAGTAAAGTTGAATGTTGTTTCCATGTTTTGTGGTTTATCCTTTGTGGATTGGAGAGACCTTCGGGGGCATTGAGGTCCCTACAAAGTATTGTTATTATCACCCCTTCATGGGGTATGCCCACAACTTGTTGTGTCCTGTTCAAACGACAGACATTGCTGACTGAGGACGAGGGTACCAGGACTGGAGACTTCTCAGAGGTGGACCTTAAACGAGGTGTACCATAGAGACGACCGTATGAGAGTTGTGCCTAGCCATCTGGTAGGATCATTGGAGGGTGTTTATAGAAGATGTTTTCAGTTTTACTTGTACTTCAAGTTTTACTTGTACTTTCTAGTTATACTTTTATTCCGACCCCTTTACTTTCTGTACAAACCCTAATTACTATATAGTTTACTTTGGGCTTGTATCTTGCTGTGTGTTTGGTTTGTGTGAGTTTATAATTTATAAAGTCAATGGCTTCCTGTTTTAGGGAATACTTTTTTTGGTGCTTTTCGCCAACCCCTAGCCTATGGAAGGAGGGCTTGGGGTAGTCACGACACGAGCCTCAAGGGTCGGGTCGTAAAAAATTGGTATCAGAGGAGTTCGGTTCTACCAAAAACTAGGACTCTGATATTTTATGTGTGGAGAAATAGTGTTAAGTTTTTTGAGTGCAGTTTTTAGTTCGGGGAGTCCAGTGTTGGTGAAGTGGCCAATGTATCCATACACCAGGACCCTAACTTATGATTTTCAAACCAGTGCACAAAAACACCGATTGAGTGTGTGTTTTTGAAGTGTTTTCTTTGTGATCTCTTTGAGTCAGCTCACCAGGTATAAACATAATGTCATTGAAACACCTATTTCTTTTCAGGATGCCTCCACTCAGCCAACCAGCCAAGGTTCCGGGTAGAATATGTGATGACATCTCACTGAGTGACAAGGATTTGGTGTAGGGCCCCCATATGGTATTTATACCATGGGGTGGTGTACCAGCTGAACCACTACCCGTCGGGCAATAGATTCCACCATCCACAACAGCAGAGGGTGAATGCTGATTGAGTGCACTGTACGAGTTCCAACACTAGATACCACTGAGGTTCCAGGGTTAGACAGATCCATAGGCGGCTAAGGACTGGCTAAAGGCTGTGGTTAGAGTTTCTTGAATGGTAGGGACACCAGCTGATTTCATGGTGATCCTTGATGTTAGTCTTCTTCATACAGTAGTGAGCATACGAGGGATCTTGATGATCCAGGTTCATGACGAGGTGACACTTATCTAGGCGTACATAGAGAGCCTTTTTAGGGAATATTTCTTCCCAACGACCTTACGCTCAATGCATATACATGAGCTTCTTTACTTACAGTAGGGTAGCATGACTGTGCCTTAGTATTCAACAAGGTTCAACGACCTCTCATGCTACTCCACTGATATGGTGCAAGACCATTTCATCAGGGTCCAGACCTTTGCGCAGGGGCTTAGATGAGAGATCAGAGCTTTGATGGTTTATCTCAGCATCCCGATGCAGGCGGGGGTATTAGAGCAAACACTCTTAGTGGAGTGCTTCCATGATGAGTAGTCACTGGCAGTGAGACCCACCACCGGACGACACGTAGTAGAGTCATCAGTATCTGGCAGTAGAAATATGATGCAGAGGTCCAAGAGGACTAGAAATACAGGTACATGACCACGTGATACATGGTCGGTGCTGCGGGGCTCTCGAGACAGAGCATGATAGGTAGGGAACAAGCAATGTTTTTCGTACGCTGGGCAGGGTCACATGGCTTGCAACTGTCCGAACCACTGTACATATGACCAGTAGATGGTTGAAGGACCGCCTAGGTCAAGGTGAATATTCGACTAAGGAGGTCCGTAAGCAGGATGCGGAAATGGTAGAGGAGCAGGCCGTGCAACAGGCATTGGGTGGCGATTCCAGGTTTTACTGCCACCACTACCAGGTGGTCCACCCCGACCATATGGAGCAGGTGGACAGGGACGAGCTCAGCTTCAGGCAGCTAAGGCCTACGACCATGGCGCTCCAGAGATGATACGAGGTATGATATGTGTCTAATCCACCCTATATGAATTACTTATAGACACAGGTTCCTGTCTCTCTTTTATTTCCACGACCCTCATTCGATGATCGGAGATTCCAGTGGAGCAGTTGGCTCGATCCTCACAGCTAGAGACTCTTATGGGAGATGATTCGACGATTACACACTTGTTTCGGTTATGTGAGCATACTCTAGGAGGTGAGAAATTTGTCTGGGATACGCTAGTAGTGGCATCGAGGTCTTACAACGTCATCTTGGGTATTGATAGTTTATCCATAGTCCATGCTCAGATTGACTGTATTAGGAATAAAGTGCGGTGTGTCCACACTGATGGGACCAGGTTATTCCTTCACTGGAAATAAGGGATCCTTTGCAACACAGGATGGACTTACTCAGAGGAGGGTGCATCCAATCAAACATCAATTGGATAGCATTACCCTCGGAGCAGTTGATGTTGAGAGTCCAAGCTATCTGGTAGTGGTGGACCAGTATGCTGATGTTTTCCCTGATGATGTTCTAGGTCTACCTCCTCGCAAATAGGTGGAATTTTACATTGACTTATACCCCAGGACGACATCAACATCTACACCACTATATCTGATGGCTCCAATGGAGCTACGAGAATTGCGGGTACATTTGGAGGACATAAAGAGAAAGGGATTCAATAGGCCCAATGTTTCTCCTTGGGCAGGCCCAATTGTTTTCTCCAAGAAGGTAGATGAGAGTTTGAGACTATGTGTGGAAAATCGGTGCCCGAACCAGGTGACCGTGAAGAACAAGTACCCACTCCCAAGGATTGGGGATCTCTTTTTTAGGATGAAGGGAGAACAATGTTTTTCGAAGATAGGCCTCAGTTCATCCTATCACTAGCTCAGAGTACAAGACAAAGATGTGAAGAAGATGGGATTAAAATGTTGGTATGACCATTATGAGTTCTTGGTTATGCCTTTTGGCATGACGAATGCCCTAGTAGTGTTCATGGGACTCATGAACTAGATATTCTAGCCATACCTTGATCTCTTTATGGTAGTCTTTATCAAAGACATCCTGATATACTCAGCGAAATAGGAGGAGAATGCCTATCACTTGCAGATAGTTTTGGACACACTCCAAGAGCACTACATTTATGGTAAATCTCTAAGTGCCAGTTCTGGATCTAATAGATTCTCATCTTGGGACATGTCAACTCAGAGGATGGAGGTGTGGTGGATCCATCGAAGATTGAGGCTGTGCTTGCTTGGGAGCCCCCCAGGAGCGTGACAAAGGTGCAGAGTTTCCTAGGTTTGGCCGGTTACTACTGGAGATTTGTGCATGACCTTTCGAGAGTTGTGGCACCCTTATCAGTTTTTAAGAAGAAGGGGAAACCCTTTGTGTGGTCAGAGAGATGCCAGCGGAGTATTCAGGAGCTAAGGCAGACACTGACAAGTGCCCCAATCTTGAGGCTACCAGAGGAGGTAATTGGGTATGTAGTCTACTACGATTAATCAGGGTCCGGATTTGGATGTGTCTGGATGGAGGAGCAAGTAGTGATCACGTATGGTTCTTGACAGCTGATACAGAATGAGTAGAACTAAGATACCCATGACCTAGAGTTAGAAGTAGTGTTATATGCCTTGAAGATGTGGCGACATTACTTGATGGGTGAACATTTTAAAGTCTACCATGATCACAAGAGTCTTAGGTATATCTTTACTTAGAAGGACCTAAACCCGAGACAATGACATTGGCTTGAGTTCCTCTAGGATTATGACTTCGAGATAGTCTATACTCCTGGGAAGGAGAATATAGTAACAGATACACTCAGTAGAAGATTTCCTATATAGTTGCTAAGTGAGGAACAAAGCAGCTAGCTGCTTTATGGATATCCTATGTGGATCGAGATGGAGAATCTTATCTTCAGTCCTTGATAGTCACTACCCCACTTCTTCAGCTAGTCAGGGAGGAAAAGCTTGGAGATGCTGATTGCGAGGCTCGACGTGCTTAGATATCCATAAGATAGGCACCTGAATTATTTTCTGATGGTGGGGAGCACGTCATCCTTTTTAGAGGACGTACTATGGTACTAGTGGTGCTATGGGAGGAAGTGTTGAAAAATTTCTATAAATCCTCTCTAGTGGTACATACAGGAGTGGTTAAGATGTATAGGGACCTTTAGCATCATCACTGGGGTCTAGGAATGAATAAAGATATAGCAGAGTTTGTCTCTTAGTGCCTCACTTGTCAGCAGGTGAAGGAAAAGTATCAGGTTCCAGTAGGATTAGTTCAACCACTAGAGGTGCCAGAGTGGAAGTGGGATGGAATTTTCATGGACTTCATGACAGGAATTCCACGCCCGTATAAGATTCATGATTCTATCTGGGTGATCGTTGAATGAATCACCAAGTCAGCCCACTTCCTACCTATCTGAGAGTAAGGATCAGTAGAGAGCTTGGGATGCCTGTACGTACAAGCGATTTTAGGTTTTTATGGAGTGTCGTCATTGATTTTATCGGATTGGGATACCCATTTTACTTTTTGGCTATTTAAGGGGTTACGGGAGGTGTTTGGAACACAACTTTGGTTGAGCACCTCCTTCCATCCTCCGACAGATGGTCAGACCAAGCGGACCATTCAGATCCTTGACGACATACTGCGTGCTTGCATCCTAGATTTATCCTACTACTAGGATGATAAATTTCCCATGGTGTAGTTCATGTATAACAACATCTTCCACTCCAATATCAGTATGACACCATTTGACGCATTGTATAGATGACCTTGCAGATCACCCCTGTGCTGGACTGACCCAGGGGAGTCAGAACTTGTAGGAACAAAGATAGTACGGGCTACCACAGAGAAGGTGCAGATCATCCAAGAGCAGATAAAGACTGCACATAGAAGGCAGAAATCCTATGCTAATAAGAGATGAAGACCTCTTGAGTTCAAGAATGTTGATCATGTATTTCTACAGGTCTCACCTCGACAAGGTTTGCTGAGATTTGGAAGAGGTGGCAAGTTATCTCCGAGGCTTATCAGAACCTTTCAGGTCCTCAGCCAAGTTGGCAAGGTGGCTTACCACTTAGCTCTTCTACCTTAGTTTCAATGGGTGCATGATGGTTTCCACATATTCCATCAGACGAGATACGTACAAGATCTTTTGCAAATCATTGACTGGGGTGAGCTAGAAATCAATGATGGGGAGACATTTTCTGAGGTTCTATTGCATATTGAGGATCAACAAGAGCAGGTCCTTCGTGGGTAGTTGATAACTCTGGTGTGCATACGCTGGTAGCACAGGAACCTCCAGGAGAGAAAATGGGACCAGGAGGCTCAATTACATACAATGTACCTCCACATGTTTCCCTAATTTATGTTGTGGATTTTAGGGATGCAAAGCCCTGAGATGGGGAGAATGTAAAGACCCGGAATTTTCCATGTAAATTTTTTAGTTATATGAGAATATTACATGTCTGAAAAAATTTTCTGCGTGTGATTCCAAGGCCTGGTGTGCCCAAAATTAATTCCTGAATTTTTTTTAGGTACATTCAGTAAAGGCATGAACAACGTTTTGTAAATTTTGAACTGGTGCACAGAATTGAAATATTAGGGCACCATTAAACTTGTTGCACTGATAATCTCTTAATAAGACCTTCACATTGACCACAGTAGGTCGAGAGTGGATGTTAGTTTTCATACATTTCATGGGAGAGAATAAAATAAAAATGGTTTATTTTATTTTTGAAATTTAAACCTCCCATTTTGAATCATGAAGGTGGGGACCACACGAGGATGGTCGGGTATTTAATTTTGGGCCTTAAATGCCCGATTACAGAAAAGGTGAAGCCACTTTATACTTTATTTAATAGGAATCATTAATTTTGAATTAATTAATCAACTTGTTAACTCTTGGGATCTTTCCATTGATGTGCCAATATTAAGCTTTAATCTATTAATTTGGAACCACATCTCCCGCGGTGAAAAAGGTTTGGAAAAGGAGAGACTTTGAAGAAACATCCTCCAGATCAAGAAACTCTCTAATGAAGAACGCTCTATAGAACAAGAATGTGGAACCGACTTTGGAGCTTGTTGTGGGAGCGACGGATGTCGGCGACTTCATCTTCTTCATCTCCTTCCTCGTGCAGTCTCCAACGAGCAACAAGGTAGGGGATTCATTTTGAATTATGATTTAATTTATTTGATAATTATTTATATTCTGGTTTCACAACAATGATGGCTATACTAACATGGCCATTGTCCTACAGTTAAACCTTTCCCCTTTTTCTTTTGTCCTTCACATGTTCTTTGTGCGTTCATTAATGCCAAATATTTAATGATGCTAAAACTACATGTTTTTCTGCACGTGATATATGGACTGAGATCCCTAGACCCGAGGATCATGAATATGCGAAAAAAATAATTTTTAGGCTTAGAATGATGCCATGATGGCTCGTGGAAGAAGGAGGTGACCTGCACCCGGTAGACCATGAGGAAGGTGGGACGGCGCGCATCCGCACCGCCGGTTGAGCAGGATGTCATGGCCCATCGACCGTGATAGATCAATGGGTGGCAGCTAACACTCCAGCCGACCATGTGGTGGATGGGAAGAATGCATTCACGCCGCTAGAGCTGGAGGCCGCGACTGCTCGGCCGTAATGGAGGCCAGAGGGCAGCCTACACCTGGCCGACCGTAGAGGAGCAGCAGTGCGTGACCGCGCCGTAGGGAGGAGGCCCGCTGGAGCACCGGCCGACCGTAGATATTTGGTGGGACCCGCTAGAGTCCCGCAGTGACATGGAAATGCCTAAGGTGCTGCCCTATGCGGTTCCGAACAGAAGGGGGTCTGCTCCCCCTTTGGTAGCATCTCGGGCGGACCGCACCCATTGGGCCGGGTCGGGCCATCCCCTTCACTGGTAGGGTTGGACCACGACCTAGCGATGGGGCCTGCTATGAACTAGGCCATCCAGGCCAGAACTAGGTTAGGCCGGGTCAACCAAAACTGGGTCGGGATAGCCCAGGCTGGGTCAGGCAGGGTCTGTCTGACAGGGTCAGACCGGACCCGGGCTCATCCAAACCCAGTTTCGCCTTTCTGGTAGTAACTTGAGAACTAAGAATCCATTTGAAAAACCTTCTATGGCACTGGATTACTTGGATCAGGTAAGTCCTTTTGTTATACTCCACTTATGTTTGTGACAAATTTTGCGTACGACTGGGATGGATCAATCCCAGAATCCAACTAGGCCCTCGGAGCAGAAACACTAAAAACATACAGACTGGGTGTCTGATTGACGCACCATCTGTTGCATTGGGTCCCTTATGACATGACAAAACTTTGGGATATTTTTTTATGGGACATCAGCGTGGTTGAGGTATTAAAAATGGCTTGAGGAGAGGTTCTCCCAAATGTAATATGAGCAGGAACCCAATGGTTGGCAGTGAGGCGGAGGTTGGAGACGGATAATACGGAGGTTAGTTACTTATTGAATATGGGCAGGTTGGATCTCGTGTGGGTTATTGAGGGGGTTAGAACCTATCGATCTTGTGTGGTTCAGCACTCAGAAATCCTATGTGGGTTAGGGCATACCGATCCTGTGTGGGTCAGATCCCGTGTGGGTCAGTGCTCAGTGATCTTGTGTGGGTCAGCACATACCAATCCTGTGTGGGTCAGATCCTGTGTTGGTCATTGTAGGGGTTAGTACTTATCGATCCTATGTGGGCCAGACTCCTTATAATCAGCAGCAGTGCCTCTTGATAGAATAAGATGATCTACCTTCATGACTAATCATATTTACTTCTATACTTCACTTATACCTATGTGAGACGAGTCTTATATCTTCATGGTGTACCTGTGAAGTACTATATCTTCATGCTGTAACTATGTGGTACATTATCCTCGTGGTGGTACCTATGTGTTAGTCCTACCTTCATGGTGTTACCTGTGTGGTATTCATCTCTTATGTTTGAGGTTAGTATATCTTGTTAACTTAGGTATATATATGGGCATATTCAAAAGTAGGGTTGACTGTTGTTTCCTAGTTTTTTGGTTTATCCTTTGTGTATTTGAGAAACCTTCAGGGGTATCAAGGTCCCTACTAAGTATTGTTATACTCACCCTTGCATGGGCTATGCCCTCCCCTTGTTGTGTCTTGTGTAAACGATGGACATCACTTGCTGAAGATGAGGGTATCGAGATTAGAGACTGCTCAGAGGTGGACAATAGACAAGGCGTACTTTAGAGACAATCATTTGAGAGCTGTACCTACCCTTCAGGTAGGATCCTTGGTGGGTGTTTACATGATTTGTTTTCAGTTTTACTTGTAATTTCAAGTTAGGATTGTATTCCAGCCCCTTTACTTTCTGTACACACACTATTTACTATGTAGTTTACTTTGTGCTTGTATATTGTTGTGTGTTCGGTTTGTGTGAGTTTACAGTTTATAAAGGAAATTCCTTCCTATTATAGACAATATGCCTTTCGGTGCTTGTTGAAAGACCCTGGACTATGGATGGTGGGCATGGGATAGTCACGGTAGGGGCCCCGAGGGTTAGGTCATGACATGGATGGAAAAAAATTCCTACATCAAGAGATGCTCAATGTATGATCATTGGAGAGATTTATCATTGTCTCAATGAGTCACAAATCTTCACAATCTCCTAGGTGAGCCCAAAAGAACACTGGCCTTGAGCACTAACATTTTATCTAATGATTTACTCACCCATAAAACTCTACTGAAAACCTATAGCTAGTCCTCATCCACCATGGGGTATAGGTATCCCTTAATCATGGGATGTCACTACCTATAACACTAATTTAGCACACTCATCCTATGATAATCTTTAGTTGGCAGTGCCAGTGCGAGATACTTATCAATAGGTTGTGTTATTTCTAAAAAACCACACATAGATGCTATATCTTGTTTAAGAAATTTTACTGAAACCTCATCACTCAGTGGATCATCCTCATGATCACACAGTTGATTAATTCTTATCTATATTCATAGAAGAATCCCTAAATTAACAATATGTACCATAATTAAAGAGTATATCTACAAAATCTATCTCAATAAGGACATGAAAACCACATCCCATTTATATATGATCCATGTAACACATTATTACATACAAAAAATTCATATATGTACTGATTTTAGAGGAAGGTGAATAGACACCTAGAGTATTAATATGTCGACTGCCACACCAACACATGATTCCATAACATGAATGAATAATTTGACACACTTAACATTATTTCCAGAAATCCCAAATCAATATAAAAAACTATGGTCTTAAGGTATATATGAATGCTCTGATACCCCAATTTCACGATATAGACTCACGGGGCCTTTACTACCACTACCCCAATACCTCTTCATGTAGGAAAGAGGCTAGAAAATGTTTTTGAATAGGCATATCACACACATGGGATGCCTTCACCTAATGTAACTGTACAACCACACATGTCTTAAATACCATAATATTCTAAAATGTAAAAGAACTGAAACCAATACATTCTTACAAATATGATCCAATGACTCAGTGTATGATAATATAGTAATTAATGTGAAAAAGGTTCTAGTATAATACCAACAAAAAACATTTGGGAGTCCAACCTGATCTAAGGGATAAGACTATGATCAAATGTAAGCACCTGAGAAGCACCTCAGTCATTCTAGATCAACCTTTTCTCCACCATATCCCTATCCTATCAAAACACCATAAAATAGTCATCTATCTGTATAAGACATGATACATGACAGAAGATCCCATGCATGTATGATTATAACAGTACTTAGTTAGAAACCTGTAAAACACATTTCATCATGAATAGTCCACTCATGAAAAATCTACTCTCAAAATAGATATTCAAACCCCCTAAATAAAAAAATTTAATATGGTTATCCTATATTATTACATTACAATTTAAATTAATAATTTAATGTTTTAAGTAATTATTTCAAGGTTTTCATATTTAGAACCACAAAAAGACATTATTATTCATACCATCCCATGAAATTCCTTCTGTAGAGCAGCACTAGGAGAATATTTCTAACGCACTTCACCCAAACATGTCAAGTTGATAAACTTCTATATGTTCTTTAGATAAAACTCCTCACATTCTCATACTTCATGAATAATTCATGTTCTTAAACATCAATCCTGAGAAAGGGAACTAAATTTTGTCCTTTAGTTTTCAATGGATCTTGATTTGTTGTGGTTTCAATTAATAAATTCCTCAGTTCTCTATCTAGACCATACCACACCCATCTATAGAACTAAGAGGAATCACCATATGATTTAATTGTTTGAACCATTTTATATAGTTATCGCAAATGACTGATAATTACTAAACCAAAGGACCCTTTTGGAGGGTCACCAACCCCATGACAATCTGGGGTGAGACACTTCCATAAATCTGTGTGATTAATATTTCTTCATCTATTGAAATTATTGTCTCTCTATAATTTGATAGTCATCAAAGAAACCAAATTGGGAATGGAATCAATGACTTTATCATGTTCAATATTTCAGTTTTTAATATTTTTTTGGTGATGTTTTCTGTGATGAAGATGCATCATCCCACCACTGATGGTGGGTTCTATGGAACCATAGTCATATGGATGATCAGGGATCAATAATTTCTATAAACTAAGATCCCACCTAAGCCCTTCCTTGACTGACCACACCTCACTAGTGGACACTAATATATCAATGTCCCTTCTATACTCCATAAATCAAAGCACCATGATGGAAACAAATCCCTCGTCAATAGTAATGTATTTTATTGATCCACTAATTATTTTTTATGGTGACAAATTTCCATAAAAATATATATTAATCATGTAATAATAAAAGGAACTTAGATACACTCAAGGACACAACACCTCTGGAAAGTCACAACCAAACATCAATCAATGGGATTCTACATGAATAAATTCATAAAATAGTATAATACACTACATGATCAATGAAATCACTGAAGACACCCATCTTAGGGGTCATGATTATTAGGGCTCACCCAAGAAATCACCCTAGTCTCTAAGGACCCTAATACTAACATAGGAGGCCACACCTAGGAGAACTAGATAACATTAAAAACCTAATATGGACCAATTCTCTATGTTGCATATCATTCTCCAACAACACCACAAACCCTATTGATATATCCTTCCAAACAGAGGATCTACACACTGCTCATGTAGGTCACAATGATTCCAAAAAATCGATGTGGTTATAAAATGATAGGGGATCACACCCTGGTCTAACAAAGGGACACCAAAAAATCTGTCTGAGACTCATCCTACTTAGGTATAATAATATAAATTTTTGGTCATAATTTGACACTATACCCACAAGGGTATGGACAAAGGGAACACACTCAACTAATACGGGTCAAATCTAAATAAATAAAGGAGTCCAAAAACCCTCAAAGGCAGTACATGGTGTGTACTGGGGGTACACATTGTGTCCATCTAACCTTTGGTATTCCTAGGTGGAATTGCCTCAGATGTCCTAAAAATATACATATACAAAGTGGATGAATATTACATGATGTGTAGATATCATTCTGTAATCTACCATTTCCACCAAGTCATGCATGTGTACGCTGGATGGTGTGTGTGTACTATGGTCGTGTTTGTGTACTTTGGACATCTCATACCCATGTAACCACTTGTTTACAACCCAGGACACCTAGCATGAGTCACATGTAATTTTACTTGATCACATCGCATCTGATATTTAACTATATTAGAAACCCTAGCACCACATCCAAGGGTTTCCAAATGGCATTTGATCCAAGATGACACACTGTATAACCCAGAATTTATTTGAACAATCCCAACCTATCTTTATAAATAGTAAACACTCATATTTTAGTCAAGAATCATGGATGAAAATCTAGTCACCCTTTTTTCATCACCAATTTTTGGCATATAGGTTCTAATCATTTAAAAAAACCCCTATGTCAAACCAAATAATCCACCACCCTAATACAATATCTCCTACTAATCATAGAAAGAGGATTACTATTTCTGATCAAGTCTTGTTCATCCATGAATCATCCAATATCATCTTTGATTTGAAATCATAAACTCAATCACAATATACACCCCTTGTAACAATCCATCATGTCGAAGAATGATCATGCAACGATTGGATACCGTATAATAATTGATCCATGGGATAAAGAAACTTCCAAGAATAAACCTGTGATGAAACTATGGAGAAATAGATAATCCAAAAAATGTGAGGAATGAACCTCATACGTTATTTTTTAGCCCATGTCTACTATCATAGATTTAGATGAATGAGTAGGGATTTCAAAATAGTAAATTAAATATTCTATATAAACAAATCAATAATTTATGGATGAATGAATTCATGTTTGTGGAATTGATCCATATTTGACATGAGATAAATAAGGGGATGTATATAAAAAATCTAAAATCCTAACTAGAGTTAAGATTTATCGCTGATGAATAACAGTTCTGTGTTTCTATTATGGATGAGATACATGAATTTTATTGGAGCATAATAATCTATATGATCTAATCTAATATCACCAGCCATCAATCTAGAAATGGTTCCTTTCAACTAGTTCTTACAAATCCTTAGGTTATATGACTAACACTATGGTTTAAGAATAAAATTGTTTAAAAAGTGTAATCATATTTATGTGTGAATTATAATAAAATAAATCTATTGATTGATTTATTTTATAAATTCCTTTCTAATGATTTATTTGAGAAATTCCCAACATTGAAATTTTGGTTATTTCTAGATGTGTAAAACCCACATTCTGAACTCAATGGTGCCCTTAGATTTTTGATTTGAGACTTATTCAACATTTAATAACCTTTTTTGGGCTAACTATAAAAATTTGATATTAATATATTTAATATATTTTAAAATTTAATTTTTTCCATGTTGGGCCTTGGAATCTCATGTCTTCTCATCGACAAACTATGAAAATAACCAATATGATATTTTAAGAAAAGGAATTAAAATATTAGAGTCCTTACAATATTCTTGAACCATAATAATCACAAGACAACCATAGAAAAAAAATTCCGATGCCTTATTGAATATCTCCAATGAATCATAATATCTCATAAAGGATATTTAAATTGAAAACTTACTTTTTCAAAATTATTATAAATATGTTCTATACAAAGAAGAGAAAATATACTTTAATTTTGATAATATTTAAAAAAACATAAATAATAAATTAAAATAGGATTTTATGAACAAAACCATTGAAACATGTAAATTCTTTGGATAAAAAAATAATATCCATGGTTATTAGAAATATCATTCATTTGGTAAAAGTAAAATAATATTATTTTCACATTTTGTAAAATTTTAGTTATACCAGATTTGGAAAAGATGATAAATATTCATTTTTAATACAATGGAAAGAATGTAAAACATGGTTTATGATCACTTTACAAAATCACTAAAGAGTGATGAAAATTGTGGAAATGTTTTAATGATTATGTACTTGGAAGAAAAAACTTATCTAACTAAAATATGAATTAATGCCAATTTTTTTAAAAAAAATTCATTGTGGTTTAAGAGAGTGATTTCACTCAATTTCCCCAATAATGTTTGAAACATGGGAAAACCTGAATAATAATGATATTGCAATATATACCCTTACTTAATGTCCTAAATTTCAATATATGCAATATGAAAAATAGTATAATAAATTTATATTTATTAAAAAACAATAACAAAACAATATTAGTATTTATCTAATTAAATTTCATTTCTCTATAATTTTAAAATAATAATTTAGTAAATTTTTTACAATGAAGTCTAGTATTATGTTTTCATGACATGTTTTTGTTTGACAATTTTTGTACATGAATCTTGATATGGGATTTATAATATATGTAATAAAATTAATTTAATAAATATAATATTTATTCATTATATATAATTACTTAAAAATTCATTTTAGGTGGTCATGAGAAATGAATTTCATCACTTCATAGAGGCGGTACTCTTCACATACACACATGTGATGTTTTTATTTTTCAAAGGATAAAATGAAAGTAAGGAAAATAATAATGTAATTTCATATAATAAAAATTGTATCAAAATATTATATATATTTATTAAAATATTTATTATAAACCTCCTTGTATGTAAGTGAAGGAAAATTAAACTAGTTACTTCATAGTGATTTTAGTATGTACATAGGCATGTGAAATGATTTCATTTTCTAAAATATGGTTGAGAAATAAATAAAATTTATTCTATTAGAATAATAATAATTTAGTATATTTATTATTTTTATGATAGTATATTTTTATGGATACAATAAATTTAAAATAGGGTAATTGAGAAATAAATTTGAATTAACCCGGTTAAGATAAATACATCTCCCTTGAGTGTCTTACTTTTGATTACATCTTTTTACTCTATAGAATATACATATAGAAAGAAAATTAAATCTAGGACATGGGGAATAATATAGGGGATATTTTTGGGAAATTTTTAACCAACTTAGAGTTTTATATGTTGGTGAATAAGTGGTGATATGATATATTCTTTTATAAGTAACGAAAGTGGAACCGTGTTAATAATTAAGTTTTAAAAAAAATGTAATACCCTTTTAAATTGGAACCAATATAGTTCAATTATGAATATGTGATATGTTAAATTTTAAATATAAGCATAAAGTTAAATTTATATAAGTTTTACAGACATACCAAGCATTATCTTTTATTTGGACCTCCTCATTAACTCTTTTAACCCTTTCCATGCTGACATGTTTTTTACCATGGTAACTATTCATTATTGATAAAAAAATATGTTTAAATTTTCACCAAATATAAATTACAATGATTATAAACATGGAATATATATTTTAGGATTCATTTCATATGATTGACTTGAAATAATTCTGATATACGTGTATAAAAGTAAAATGTCCATTTTTTTGGAAAATATATATTTTTAACCATAAGAAGGATTTAATTCACAATCCTTTCCATGTAAAAATAATTAGTTAATTTTTAATTTTTAATTTATTTTATTATCTAGAAATTTTATTAAAATAATTAGTCAACCTTTTTTATTTAAATTTTTTGTTATAAAAATCAACATGCTTATAAAAAATGTTTTCGAAAAAACTAGTCTTTTTTACATTCAAATGATTTTTTATTTTCATCAAAAAAATTTATAAAAAATGTAAGAATGAAAATTTGTTTTTCTATAGTTGTAGAAAAAACATTTCAATTAGTTTTTAACTAAAAATAAAATTAAATAACTATTAAATAAAACATATAAATTCAATATTATGTTTTCGGAATAAATAAAGCTGTTTAGAAAAAAAATACTAAAATAAAATACCAAATCATTTATCTACTATTTCATGAATTTAGTTTAACTATATTATCAGTTTATTTTTAATAATAACACAAACTTATTCTATTTCATAATGGCATAAATAATATTATAATATAATAAAATGGATAAGAACAGTTTATTTAGGAACAACCGTTTTTCTTTAAGTGAATTTGACCATTTTTACAGAATAATTTACATCTATAATTTAATAATTAAATTTTATGTTTGTAATAATCCATTATTTACTTTTTATCATTTATTCATTCTTTAAAAAGTTTTCATCAACAAATTTTCATAGATTGAAATATATTTTAAAATTATCTTTTTATTACATTTTATCCCTTATAATAATTAAACACTAAAACTACATTACTATGAAGATAATAAATGATGAAATTTATTCATTTTTTAATCCTATATTTTAAAGATAGCTATATCAAATTTATGGTTTAATCCTAAACAATTATCCATAATAGTCTTCCTATTATGCATCATTTTATCTCTTAAATTATAAAAATATACTAGTTAATCCTTATAAGAATTATCATGATCTAGTTGTACAACCACTGAGTTTAGTACATGTCAGGCGGAAGGTCTATATATCCTCAATAGTTATATGTGAAAAACATTGTGAAAATAATTTGGTTTGGTGGAAGCTCTAAAAAATTTCTGCCATCCCTAGTTGATCATGAATTTTGAAGGGACCTATGTATATAGGGAAGAACATTATATTCCATTAAAATATCATAACCTAATTAAAAAGAGATATTTGAATGAATAAATTCTCTCCATCATTAATCACTACATCCCATTGTTGGGTATTAACATAGATATTTTTTCAATACATAGATTCCCTAATGTATTGTTAAATATACAAAACATATCTTTTATTTTATCTACTAGCAAACATTTTGTTGAATTTTAATCTATAAATTCATCTTACCATATTGGAGTTATCAACATATTTCAATTGAGTTCCTCAGAAGGATTCTTATGAATCCTCGCATTAAATATATTATTTTATGAAAATATAATTAGTGGAATGTTTTTACCCAAATAATTATTATATATCTATTGAATAAACTCTTAGTATTTATTCAATAGTTTGGATTTCTATCACTATTTCACCATCTAATCTATGATGATATATAGGATTAAATTCTAACACTATATTCAATGTATGTCGAATAATTTTCTAGAAAAATAATCTAAAAATTTGAGCTTAATTGGTTAAAATTGTGAGTATTTCTCAATTGAAACATAAAAATTAATTAATATATATTCTAATACGTTGTTTAGGTGGAGAATATTTCTTAATATCAGAAAATTCACTACATTGATAATGTGATCAACTTTATCCCAAATTTTATTATGAAATTTGCATATCTTGGTTAACCCTATGAAAAATTCCATAGAGAATGTATCCCATTTCTATATAGGTGTGGGTAATGGTTTTATATTAATGTTAGTATTCTCTTGTATAGAATAAACATGTTGATATATTAGGAATTAATATATATAAAAATTAATATCACTTTTCCTAATATCCCACAAAAAATATCATTGAGATATAAATACATCATTCTACTATTAGGTTGGATTGAGAATAATGAGAAATGTTCTTTATAAAATACCAGGAAAGCTCAGCCAGAGACAATATCCCTGACCATTTATTAAAATAAAAGAAAATTACACCAAGAAAGAAACACAAGCCATAAAAGAAACTACATATCATAGAAATCAAACCCGTCCCCATAACCATGATCTATTGCTTCATCCACAGTATCCAACTCCCACTCTGAGCTTTCATATTGTGCCAGAGTCTTGACATACTTCCTTATAAGATTTAACTTTTCGAAATGTTCTTTATAAAATAGATCCTTGTTCAATTATTATATTTACAAGATATATATTTTATTTCTAAACCACATCATTCCATTAATATCCTATAAGAACTCATAGAATTAAATTAACTTATTTTGTATATTCAAATCATCCTACTTTAGGACTTTAATCATCATATATTTGGATGGTTGAAGATTCACTAGATTGTGACAGGACCTATCCCAATCTATCATAATTTCAATATTCATACACATTAAATCCATAAATTTTGAATCTCTTTTAATCCTCATCATCGAAAATATGGCATGGTCCTTCTGACTATATTCATTAACCACCATGTTTTCCTTCCCATTTTTATATTTTATTGAAAAATAATTATCATTAATCAAATACAACCATATTCATTAGTGTCTACTGAAATATTTATATGTTATTATATAATTTAATATTTTATTAACACTATATATATATGATGTATTTAACCATAAATATAATTCCTTGAAATCATCAAAGAAAAAAATATTGTTGTTAGCTCGAAATCGTGAGGCAGTAATGTTTCTCATTGACCATAAATTTTCATGAGGAATACACTACAACCAATTCACTATTCATGAAGCCACATCCTACTCCCATTTTTTTTACATCATTAAAAATCACAACACCTTCACTACTTTCAGGTAGAGTGATTATAGACATAATAACCAATATTCTCTTAAGTTCCTTGAAATTTTATTCACATTCATTAGTAAAATTAAACATGAATTCTATCCATATCAACTTGGCTATTGTAAGTTAGTATCCATGAAAAATTATATAAAATCTTGTATATAATCCATCCCATCCAAGAAATAAATAGATATATATATAACCATAGTCTATCTCTAACAATGTTCAATAACTATCATTTTTTAAGGATACAATAATATATCATATCTTATTATTAAATGAACCAAGAATGTAACATTATATAGCTATAATTAAATGTTAAAAAAATGGAATATAGGTTTTCCATTCCAATGGACATCAACACATGCCTTAATTATTTTTATTTTTCTTTCTTTTTCTTAAATAAGGCAAGAATATAATCTATACTGAAAATAAAAATATGATTAAGGAAATCCTTAAACCTCATATTCATTAGATATATATAGATAAAATGGTAATAAGTAAGTATAAATGTAATCACTATAAATTTATAGTGTATAAAAAATACATAAGTCTTTCTAGGAAAACTCTTCTATTTTAGCTCATAACTAATAATAACCTGATCAAAGATCAATATTTTAAAATAATTGAGATCCTCATAAATATGGGTAGTGGATATGTGTTCTTGATAATGATATTTTTATGTTATCAATAATCAATGAAAAGTAACATAGACCAATCTTTTTTCCTTAAAAGGAGAACATTTTCCCCCATGGTGAAACACCGAGATGAATGATTCTCATATCTAGAATCTCAGGGAATTACTTTATCAATTCCAATTTCTCTATAAAGTCAATTTTATATGGTGTAATTGGAATAGGTGTAACATCAGTTATGATATTTGTTGAACCCCAAATTTCTAAATAAGAAACTCATCATGAAATGCAATGGAATATTAATTTGTAAAATATATGTTATCAATGTTTAGTTTCTCTATTAATATTAGAAGTTAATAACCGCCATGAATAACATTAAGATCCATGTAATGGATGTTATTTTCAATTTTTGTTCATTTTCATTCTCGCACTAATTGATGAGAAGATATTGATTCATAATATCAAATGTGACTTACCTTTATCAAAAACCAACATAGACTATATATATATATCCAAAGTCAACTATTGAGCAAATATAAAATATTATAGGATGCACATTCCCACATATATTTATCTATGAAAAGATATATACATGATATAAAATCATCATTCTATTAAAGTTTTCCATAAAAAATTCATTATCTAATTACTTAGTTGGTGATGTGATACTCTTAGAAAAATATTTCAATATAAATGTGTTAATAGATCCTAAATCATATATGATATTTGAAATTTCAGATGGGATGGTAACTATATTTTTTACCAAATTGTTCTCAGAACCCACTTTAGTATCATATTATTGATGTAATTATTTTTCACACTTAAATATTTTACCAGTCCCCTTAGTAAATTTTCTAGATTCATCATTCAATAATTTTTTCATTTTGTAGATTATTTTGCTTTAAAATTTGTGGTTTTTATTATAATTATTCCTAAACTCAATCATTTTCCCCTTATCCCCAAAACCATGTTAATAATTATAGTATCTAGTATCTATTTATTCATTGAGGTAATATCGTGAAATTTATTCTTATCCACATAAATATCTAATAACTAACTTCTTTAAGTGGTTTGTTTCTATAAAAATAATGAATCAAAAATGTTTTCTTTCAGGGTCATAGGAAATAACTGAGTCATAACTACCATGTCCTATAAAATTTACTTTAATTTACAACTAGTTTCTTTACACTTCAACTTTTGGGTAATGAATTCATAATCATTTTTTTCTAAAGTTTTTTTAGTACATTCATTCTAAAAAACCACATATACTCATATAATTCCATAGAGCCAATTTCATAATCATTCCTTATATTAATAATAATATACATCTATTTTTTTTATTCTCTATTAAAATAATAAATGGTTATGAAATATTATTCATCAACTAAACACTATATAAGGGAAAATACAATTTTATTGCTATTGATCCACTAATTGAAAATTATTGTATCATGGGAACTAGTAATGGAATTTGATTTTTTCCATGTGAATGAACAAATTGTGTGTTTCCCCTTCATTTGGTTATTTTTAATCTTATTATGATATATATATTGATAGTGTTGTGTAAGAATGAAAACAGATATTTTTATTACGGATCTCATGCAATTTAGTTGATCCTATTGATTATCATTTTATTTATTAACACATTTATTTCCAACAGGATTCGTCCTAGTTCTAGACATTAAATAAAACTGATAATATTATATTAATCATTGATAATTACCAATTAGACTAGAAAATCATGAAAATAAATTATAATATGTACTATATTATTAAACTATCTTATCAACAAATAATACTATAGATTCAACCTATATAACAATTATTTAAAATAGGTTTTTATAGATAATAACCACTCATTATTCGTAAATTAACATAAAAAATAATTATAACATTCCTTTATTTTAACTAAGGAATCTTGATAATAACTTGCATATATGTTTTTTCATTTAATATGAAAACCTAATATATTACATAATAATTCACACCCTATAACCAAAATAGTTTAATATCAATAGATAATTGATATATAATCATCTTATTTGATGAATTATATTAAATATATCCCAAAAGTTACCTCTCATATAATACCCCTCTTACACATATCCATATTAATACCATTTATTCTTGACAAAGGAAAGTTGAAACTTACGAAAGGGTAGCCTCAGATAATCATTAATGTTAAAAACTAGATTCATCAATCAAATATTATAAGTTGTAATAATATATGAATAATGGTATTAGATTATGATTATAAATTAAAAAAATATCCCAAAAATATAATAAAAAATATACCATGAGTCGTGGAAGAAATAATTTTCATAACCAAATACAGAAGTCTTAAAAATGTAGAATAAGATATAATCAATCATTGGTGAAAAAATAATATCATAATTATTATATCATGTCATATGAGTTTGTAACTACTATATTAAAAAAATAAATTTAATATTGAATCATAACTACTAGTACCACCACAAAAGATAGGATAGAGTCCCATTACAGATTGGATACACTCACTATACCATTTTCAATCATAGTGGAAAAATTCCCATAATAGACTATTCAGTCCCCATTAACATTTATATAATCTCATGTGGTATTAGTATTTTCATAATGCATTTATAAGATATATAATAATGGACCTGCACATCTCATAATGAAAACCATACATATGTGTATCAAAAGATCACAATAAGATTTATCATTTCATCATAACATAATTAATCCATGGGAATGGAAGGACTTTCCTGATAATAACAATTAATCATCATCATAATAAGATATCTAGAAAGGTAATGTCTCTAGAATCATTTTTTAATATTCTTAGTAATGTATACGATTTCTGAAATATGTTTACATACATGAAAAATACTTTTCAAAATAAATTAGATTTATAGATAAAAAACAAGAAAAAATTTAATTTTCTATTTTGTAAAATTTAAATACTAAAAATTAATAGAAAATTAGGAATTTTAGTTTTATTGTAAAATGATATAAATAATGTAATGAATTCCTGATAACAAATAATCTTCATAATAGAGGAAACATCCATTAATTCCAAAAATGATACAAAATATTCTTTTCACACATATATAATAATTTCAAATATAAATTATATGGAAAAATTATAAATATTACATTATAAACCTTAATAAAATAAATTATATTTTTAAATATAGTTAAAAAATAATTTTATATTAGTAAATTACATTTATAAGACATTTTAATGAATATCATAATTGAAGAAAAATATTCCTCATCTAAGATAAGAAATATGTTCAGCAAATATTTAAAACATTCATTAAATATATTGAGTAATGAAGAAAATAAATTGGTAATAATACCTGAAATATTGATAAATCACTCATAGAGAAGAAAATAAATAGGTTTCAATGGAGTGATAGGATATATAGTTTCTCCAAGGGATATTTCAACACTAACAGTCCCAATTAAAAATAATATTTCAACATAAAACGTTAACTCTAATATTGAATTTCATCATACGCAATGTAAAAAAATTTCTTTTATAACAAATACATACTAGAACCATTTTAATATTTATATCATTACATACCATTTATTTAGAATCTCTAGTTATGAATTTTTTAATATTTCTTCATTAAAATCAATATTTGGGTATTAACAATTATGTTTTCCATGAATTTTTTAGATTGATGTTTCCTTCACTTAAACCTTGGTCATGGATTAATCATATAATGAATCATAATCAAGAAATAAATGTCATTTTTATTCATTATATAAACTTTATAATAATCCATTTTACTTGGTGATGAAATATGAATTACATCACTCAATGGATGTAGTAGTTTACACATATGGACAGGTAGTCTTTAAATTTTACAAGGGAATGAATAATGGGAAAAATAATTTTAGATTATAAAACAATTATATAATATATATATAATATTAATTAAATACATTAGTAAAATTATCATTGTGATGTGGTGAAACATTAGGAAACGCATCACTTCATGATGATAGTGGTATGTACATATGCCTGAGAATTAATTTTATTTTCCCTTAGATGGATATGATAATGAGTAAACTATAGTTCAACGAGACAAATAATATTATTTCATATGTATATAATTATTTAATTATATTAGAATAGATATGACAAAATTTTTGGATGTGGAAGATTAAATAAAATTTAAATAACTTTGTTAATATGTTTACCTCTTCTACGAGAATCTCTATTTGGATTAATCCTTGATCCTTATTAGGATGGAATTTTTATGTATAAATGATATCTAGGATTTGTGGAATAATTATGGATGAGGATTTTAATATGTAATGGTTGATATATTGTGATCAATGGATGAGAAGAAGTAAAGAGATGAGGTTCCCTTTTAAAATTAATAGGAGTGTCATCCATGTAAATATTAATATACTTAAAATATGTTAAATTTCATACCTAGGTAAATGGATCCAATGTAGTCCATGTGCTATGATAGTATAATTTATGATCTTTATCCAAAAAACTGAATAAATTTTCACATGTTTTTAAAACATTAAAATCCTTATATATAAATTTTCCCTCTATTTTTCTCTTTTAACCCTAATTATAGTGAAAAAATGTTTATCATGATAACCATTAATTATGTATAAAAATTTAATTTTTCTTATTTAATATTATTTTTAATGACAATTCAAAACATTGATAACTTTTTTAATAATAAAAACATATAAGTGTTAGTAAATAATTCTAATATCCCCACACAAAATGTGTAAAATCAATTTTTTTGAAACAATGTATTTTTATACATAAAAATTATTTTTTACATTAAAAAGATAATAATAACTATTAGACGAATTCGAATTTATTTTATGTAATATATTATATATAACTTTTATTATATTTATTAATCCATATTTATAAATTATATTTTTTTAAAAGATACATTTCCAAAAAATTGTTTTATGTAATATGACTATTTTTACCATCAATTGATATTATATGTATTAATACTGAACTAATGAGTAATATAAAAATTATCATAATTGTTTTCTACATGTTTAAACCATATAATTCCATTGGTTTATTTCTGAAGATAAAAAAATAACTCTGATAAAATGTATATATAATAACAATATTTTTTTAAATAAAACAATTCAATTTATCAAAGATTTACTTGACATTCATTACATATCATTTCTCAACTATTTCATGAATTTAATTACATGGTTTTATATAATTAATTAAAAAAATTATTATTATTTTCATCATTCATAAAACTTATTATATTAAACTTAAATACATATTTATTAAAAAATGATCAAAATAAATTCTATTAGATCAATGGTATTTCATTTAGTGAATTTGACCATTATCCAATTTTTTTATTTTATAAAATAAGGGATTTTATTTTTTTATTTTTAATAAATCAATATTGACATAATATTAACTTTTTTTATTTAATTTCAAACATAAAATCAAATTTCTTAATGGATTTGTATTCTAACATATCTAGGTGTTACATCTGCTGTCTTTATTAGAGTTGAGTATCTATTGTACTTATTTCTTGTAATATGTTATATACCTTCATTGTTCTCAAGAAATTATTCTTAGCCTTAATTTATATGTTCAGTTGAGATAATTGTTTTTTTCATTTCAATTTTTATCGCGAATATATTCATGGTAATATATATGTATGAAACATGACCTAAATACAAAAAGGTGTTGATAAACACAATGAGATCAATACTTGTTGTGCTTTATTTTCAATATGGATTTCTGATAGTGTGATTATGTTCCTAATCATTTGATTTCCAATCATCCAAGATGTTGGGTAGAATTTAATACCAAAAGTAGATTTATGTTTATTTTATCAAATTTTAAAACGTATTGTTCAAATCTACTCACCCCTTATTAGTGTTATTATATGATCTTATTAGGTACAAAAACAAGAATTTATACTAACTTAAGTTTCTTATGATTGGATAAGTATTTCAATCCTAGTTTATTTATCTATTATAGATGAATTTAATATTTAAATAAGGAATTTAGTTTCTCGAGATGTAATGAAGAGTTTCCATACCTTGAAAAATGGAGGTTCTTGACAAAACCTAGAGGAATATAAAGATAATTGGTGTTAATAATTAATGAAGCATTTCAGTAGAGAATGAAAATCCACCACTACATCAAGTTGAATACCAATATAATTATATTAAGTATTACATAAATAAAATCATTTAATTTATATATTTAAATATTTTAGGGAACTACATAATAGGAAAACATAGCAACAAATGATTGTTAAAGAAATAAAAAAATTATTAATTTTGATGTTATAATAGAATAAAACTCCACCAACATTATTGATGGTAATGAAGAAACTATTCTAATTTATAAGAAAAAATCATCACCTGATGAAGAATAATTTAAATGTAATTTTCTATTAATGAGAAGTTATGGACCATATAAGGCGAAGAGTATGATTCAATAAAAGACACACACAAAGAAACTATGAATGTTAATGATGTTCATTTAGAAATAATTGCAATCTGGGAAAAACTATATTGAATATTCTTCATTGGAGAAGATTAATATTCCAGAGGAATAGATTGAGAATTTAAAATAGGATTTGAATGAAATTATATTAATAAAAAGTTTGATAAAAATACCCTCAAAATGAAGTTACTTGAATTTTATGTCAAATTGAGATACAAAATAGTGAAAAATATGAATCTACCTAATATTCTATGAAAACATATTCTTATGAAAATTTTCATGATAATACTCTTACATTAAAAATAACCATATTAGTAGAAATATGTGGGAATGTAATAATAAATATATCTACTATAATCTCATAATAGATGATAACCTATGTTATGTAAAATTAAATTTCTACTAAAACTATTTAATTTCATAATATATTTCAAAAATTAAATTATAAAAAAATATGGGTAGTTCCAAATAATGATAATCTATCCATTATATAAATTTTTCATTTTTTAATGTGAAGGAAGTGATTTTCGGAAAACAGTGTCCAAAATTATTGCGTATTTACTAAAAATATATGAGGTTTCTGATATCCGTATTAGTGAAAAAATGCAATTAATGAGTTTTATTGTTCATTTTTTTGGTTTTATGATCGATTCTTCTACAATTTCATAAATTATGGTATATTTTTTCAATCTATATGAGAAGAAAAGTTTTTATACCTTGTGGGATAAGGCATAATTTTAAGTTGAATCCTTCCAATATATGTTTATGTAATCATTAATGGGAAAATTTTTCAATCTTTAATATATACGAATTTCATAGAAATTTATATAAAAATTTATTTCTAGGTGTTAATAATGATTTTTATAGTTGGATAAAGTGTACCACATAACATTCAATTTATATTAAATAAACTAAAAAATCAGAAAATTAATGATAGAAATAATGATGTGATAACCTTGGGCTGAAATAAATAACTGTTTAAATAGAAAAATACCATGATTAACATGAAAAATTATACTAAACCATATATGAGATTCTTTGGATTTGGCTGAAAAGGCTATATTGTGGACCTTTTTTAATATGATTTAAATATTAAAATTTTATGAAGCATGTTGTAGAAAAAATTGGAATACATGATTTAAAGAAATAAGGGAATTGGTTTCGTGGAATGTATCTTGAAAAAGGATCACGTGAGTTTGTCCAAATATAGTAACTTGAATACATGTGGGAATCTTTATTGAAGAAGAATATATATTAATAATCCTAAAAAAACATGAAAATTTTCATGAAATAAGATGATATGCTGGTTACGAATGATAAATAACCTCTAACTCAATGTTCACAGAATATTGTAGTGAAAAAATGTCACCACAATATGAGAAATAAAAGAATGTTATTAAGGAATTCATGTTCTTATGTATAATCAAGTTTGTAATGTAATGGATGTTGTGGAAAACACATAATAGTGTATTTTCCTGGGAAGAAATTTTATAAATTCTAATTCTATTTTGTGAAGATATTTTTTTAATATAAGATGACTGTTTAACTTATGAATATAAAATTATATAAAATAAAATAAAAAGGAAGCATATATAATTATTTTAAATTAATAGTTTTAAAGGAATTGGTTTCTAGGTTGCGAATCCATGTTTTATTCTTTTTCTCTCATTAAGAAGCAATTGGGGGGTCTATATTTTTTACATATCAGCTTCTCTTCTATTTCCCTAATGGGAACTGATAGTGGTTTATATAATGGAAATACATTATGAATGATCCATATAATTTAAATCTATATCAAGATATACATCATGAAATTATTTAATGGATATTTTTATCTCTCCTTAAAAATTTCATATTATATTAATATATTTTACAAGTTATATTTATTAAATACCCATCATGTCATAGAATAATGGTGTGTCTCTTATATACAAGAATTTACTTGATAACATGGAAGAATAAATATATTTTATAACGTGTACATGGAATTTATAGAGAAATATTGAGTTTTGTTATGTTAATCACTTTATAATATGTGTTTTGATTTAAATTTAATCATATTATTAATGTTGAGGGAATTTTGTTCTGAAAGGTAATTTGATTTGTGATACACCTAATTCCATATGAATATTTTTTTCTATTTCTTTTGAGTCGGTTGATGTGGAAAATTATATGTAAATTCTTAATGAAAAACCTATGGAAGAAAATTGAGTTGGTATCATAGGATGTACCATTTTATGGATGAATTTTTTGTCTACGTTATTTACATTTTTTCTATAATGGTATTACCCATAATGAATTAATATTTACTAAATATTTATCTCATTGAATATAGACATGTGATTCCACACTTTTTTGAAGTCGATAAATATTTACTAAGGGGTTGAGTATTAAATTTCAATTATGGAACATTAATTAAATGAATAGAACATTCCCCAACAATTACATCTTTCGAATTTACATTCATAAAACCCTGAAATGATTTACTAGGTCATAGAAAAATTTCCAAATGACCACATATATGCCTCCCCATATGCAAGACGTTTTTGAATGACATCGACATTCTAAGGATGACCAGTGTAGAGTATACCTTCATTAGTAATAGTCGTACATATGAATATAGAAACATATTAAAAGTACAAATAAACATCACATAATAAATATAAAATATTTATGATTTTATAATAGATTGGATTTTATTTTTCATAATAATTAATCAAATTGAATGCTAATTTATAATTTAAATATTCATTAGTATCCAAACTAGAAATAAAAAAAATAAGTTATCGTGGAAGCTATCTAGAGTGCGTCCAACTACTAAAAGTATCACATAACTCCATGATCTTCAGTAACCTTCTATTGGTCCAATGAAAATCACTAGATATCTAAACATAAATATTGAAAACATGCAAATATTCCCATTTAGGGTTTCATTAGAAACTCATAAGAACAACAATGATGGGTCTTTACCAAATGTTCACACACACATATATATAAATATAGATGTTTAAATCATCATATAAAATTAAAAGATCATATCAGAATACAACCAATCATATATTGAGTTAAAATTTTCCAAGAAAGCTACCACATACCCCAATTTTACCTACTTTGGTTCCACGATGGAAGTATTTAATAAGAAGAAAGAACATGATACAAAATATATTGTATTATTTTGTGCCTCCATTATGGTTAATTCACGTCCAACCAACAAGGATGAATTACAAACCCAATTTTATATTCATGTTTAATTAAATTAACAAGACATAATTTTTACCTATGATAACATGAACTACAAATAAAACTAGATAATTTAAATCAATACATAAAAAAGGATGTTCACCAACAACCAATCATAACAAATTACATTCTATATTCAAAGGGAGGATGATGTTATCCTACCATGGGATAATCACATTACCTGATCAATTAATAACCATATAACATAGTTCCACCTCCAAATATATAGCTTAGAATCCCCCTAAAAGGATTTGGTTAAGTCTATATACTCTATCTATAAAACTGATCATTTAGACACTATTTCACCATATAGAAACAAATCCACATCTAAGAATGTAATAGAAGGGAGCTCATAATACTTTAATTTTTCCACATTCCATGAATTTTACATATGTAAAAAACTACATATAATGGAATAAACCTAACATATAAAACATTCCATGTCTATCAAATATTACTTGACTAATACATGACATAGTAAGGAACATAAAATCCATTCTATAAAAATGTCTTATAGTCTCCCTACCCATGTGATCATAACATATCCTGATATTGTCAAAACACTAGGACCATATACACTATCCAATAATTTCGAAAACCCCAAAAGGACAATGATTTAAATTAAATCCTAATTTTATCATGTTGATTCCAAAATAAAAAGTTTTTTGTGGAATACAGTATGCCTAATAGACTACCAACATTGTTGTCTAAATGAAAACCCAACCTATAAGCATAGAAAAATAGGATTTTAAATTTAGTATGGAATTATTATAAGGAAAGAGATACCTATCAATATACTAAAATGGATTCACCATCATAGGCAGATCTAAGATCTATCAAGAAGTGTGCACAAAATCCCATGATCTAACTCCAATAATTCAATAAGGAAAGAGTTCTCCAATATATCTTGGTGGATATAAATATATCTAGATGATATGGATTGGATCATAAATAAATTATAAAAAATAAAGATAATATGTCTTATAATAGATAAATATTTCCACAAATAATTCATTAGATCTTTGTACACATCAACCATCCAAGAGGATAGGTAGGGGATGCCCAATGGAGAAATGGAGAGCGATCTGGGATGTTCTTGTGAAATTTAGAAAATATTTGGGTGAAGTTTAGATTAATAATTGAGTTAGTGTAAAAATAAGAGCACATATATTTTGAGGCCATAATATTGGTGCCGCTGGTAGTTCTATCAGATCTATATTTCTTTTAGACCAACATCTAGCACCACCAGTTGGCTGGTGCACCCCACCATCTTACTAGTGTCTTTGTTGTATCCTCAATGTTTCTCATGTAAGTCTCCAACCACTACAAAGAAATATAATATAACTCTTAACTATAATTTTAACCCTAATGTAAAAAATATAACAATATAGTTTGAAACATATAATCAATATACATTGAAAAGATGAGGAAATTACAACTCTCTTGCTTTAATTAATTCTAAACATCATGTAGTGAAACTAGAGGTCCAGATCATGGAAATTGATAAAGTATGCTTGAAAATATGCCTCTCACTCCCAAGTATCTACAAAAATCCAGCCAGGAAACCATATAACTATGATTAGTGACACCATCTTCTCATGTTACACCTTTTCACTCTAGTGTACTATACTCACCTTTCTATCCAAAAACAATTTGACATGATCTAACTCAATGTACTTATATTAGATCCCATTTGTAGGAATGGGAACATACATTTTAAGCTATGATAAATGGAACAAAAGATGCATAAAATAATATTACAGATGAATATATAAAATGTAGGAGACTATCTCAGGACACTTGTCAATCTTAAACTATCTAACTAATATCTATGTTGGAATCACTTTATCCTATAACAAAAATACCCTAGTATAGAAGTCACCTAAAGGAATAATCGATCACCCGTATATCTTCCAATGGTCACCTCATCATATTTTCTAAAAATAACCTTATACACTATGTGGTGAATAAATACTTTCAGATCATTTATAATCTATTTTAGGTCAACATGATTCTCCCTTCAATTCATTCCTCACCGACTTCATTCTAATTGAGTGGTGTGTGATATGAGAAATAATAAATATCCTCAAAAGATTTTACCAGAATCTAATCCATGAAGCAGTTATTGTATTTGAACTGAAAAAAAATCTAAGGGATCATACCAAACCAAACCAAAGTCCAAAAAACATTCCTACAATATAAACAATAAAATTAGGATCATCCTCTCTGATGATCCATCCATATGGGGATAATACACTGAAATCAGTTTCTACTTGGTAACCGAAGCCTTCTATAATTCCTAAAAAAAATACTGAAATAAAACCACCATCTTTTTTCTGATATGATGCTCAAATTAACTCCATGAGGGAATAAAATCTCATATTAATTCCCAACTCATCCATACAATGGGTATCCGAAATCAGTTAGAAATTATCCACTTCTATCAGTTCAACAAGTATCACCAAAATAGAATCATAACTCCTCTGTGTATTGGGGAACCCCATAAAGAATCCCATATTCTCTTTATACAACATCCACATAGGTTCTATATGAAATTTAAGACGACCACCAGTATAATTACCATCAAATGTTACCTTTAGAAAGGTATAAAATTGTTAAAAAAACATGTGATGCTTCCCTTCATACCTTTCAAAAAAAAAACTAAAATTGAATATCATGTAATATATTTTTCGACCTTGGATGCCATTACCACATCAAATCATGAGAGTCTATCATCAACTACTCCCAGATGGAATATGGTAGTACTAACCTTCAATTAATGTATGTTATGATTTTATCATAAAGAAGAATTACTTGGGACTAAATCATCACCTTCAATATGATCCTACATCACTATACACTCTAGATCCACTAACTAGATAACAGTATCCTAATCCCCTAATGTTAAATATAATACCATAGAAAAACATGTAATAAATCCATGAACCTAAACTATAAAAAATATCTATTAATCCATATAACTCACCAGACTCTCTTCATCCTATGAATGCCTCAATCCAAGACCCTACATCTTCAACATTTTCCTGTTGAGGGAATATAAAATATAATTTCCTTTCCTCAGAGAAAAGGAAATCTCAATTTAAGATATATATATATTCTACCCAATGAATCTATATGAAATTAATATCCTTATTATATAAAGAATATTATGGGATCCTATGGTCAATGTAGATGATAAACCTCTCTCCAAAAATATTATGCCCCCACCACCTCATATAATGGACCATAAATTCCAAATATATGTCATTCATTGATTAGTTCATCTTGTGATGATGCATATAAAGTGACCCATAAGAGACTATCTAATCCTTATGAATTAACACAGAGCCTAATCTGATGCCAGAGGAATAAAAAAACTCTATGCATCAAATCCTAGGAATTGTGAAGATTATAACTAGAGAAATCATCAATCTCTTATTAAATACTAGGAAAGAATCTTCATGGAGATTAAACTAGTAAAACATTTCCCCTATTTGGTTCAACATATCACTGGTTTTATGGAATTGGGAAATAATGGATGAAAATTTAATAGTAACCAATAACAGTAAGGATCCTTATTATCATAAAGATGCCCCTACAACATTCATACAACATCACAACCTCTACGTTCACTTGGTCACTTTAAAATACCAACTAATAAATTTCATTCATGAAGAACTAAACCTCCCAAATCCAAATGTGACACTTGAATATCTTGGTATAATGCATATGTGATTGAGGTGTACTGAATACAATTTTATGGTTCCTAAATGCACATATTGTGTCTTATAATATGAATGGATATTGTCTATATATAAAATGATACACGAGTTAATGTATGGATTGAATATCATATTTAAGAGATACATGTACAAAAATTGAAACTTTTTTAATAATAATGGAATTAAATTATAATTATATAGTTTGTATCCACTATAAAATTATTCTTTAGGATGTCCTCCCCTGACATGCAGCTAACAGTAAACTTAAAAAGGTCAATCATGGAAAACCAATGGTGTACCCTTAACTAAAAAAATATTATCAATCCATGGTAAATGTATCTTTTTCTTGATTATTTTCATGTTTTATTTATTTGTGTACACAGTAGGAAAAGGAATGATATCATCCTTCTTTTTGAATAACACTGGTGTAGCCAAATGAGAATT
This sequence comes from Viscum album, assembly GCA_963277665.1. Classification (NCBI taxonomy): domain Eukaryota; kingdom Viridiplantae; phylum Streptophyta; class Magnoliopsida; order Santalales; family Viscaceae; genus Viscum; species Viscum album. Next base: position 713,508,417 of record OY728133.1, on the reverse strand, counting down.
AGATAGTGAAATAAATACATTAAACTCAAAATCCCATAACATTAACATTACCTCTCTCATATCAGGTATAACTATGTGATACGAAATAGTCAATATTTCTTATACTCCGAATATAAGATATTCCTCAAAATCAATACTTCCATCTGGATTAATACATGATAATAAAACACAAAGGAAATCCAAAAAACAATCTCATACTAGATGGAACATGGAGGGAACTAATAGTGACTTTGATGTGAGAGTTAGACTAATAAATGTACCCTGATATATCCAATATATAATAGATCTAGTCTCACCCAACTTTCTCTATGATCCCACTCATTGGTCAACATAAACCTCTCACCTCTGGCCATGGTAAAAGATACACATATATGGTAATAGTGGATATAAGCCTGATAACTGGTAAACCAATCCATTAAAAATATCACATTGAAACATTTCATCTCTATGATCATGAATTCCCACATATATATAAATCTAGTAAAAACTATGGGACCTTTAGGAAAACATTAGAGATGATAAAATTTATTCCCCAAATAAATATAATGCAATGAAAACCCAACAGATAACGTTACTGGTAAATCTTGGATAACAACAATATGAGAAGATAAGAAAAAAGATAAATGTTGTATATGAAAAAAATAAATAGAAAACATATATGTAATCAAGAACATACCTATAATGATAGAAGTTATCTCTCCACTAATGGCTAGAACATCATCTATCACATATATCATATGTACCACTAGAGAATGACCCTACCTTTATGTCAAATGACTCACTTAAGACTACAACATGTGTGGTGCCTATGTCTGCTTCAAAGGATCCCATCCCATAACATAATTCAAGATCTATGAATCTAAACCCGGATTCTTAGAACAAAAACACCGGATATGACCCATCATTCCATATAGAGGATATTTCCAGGACTGATTCATGTTAAATAAAATTAAATATACCATGTTTCATGAATTTTATACTTATTCAAGACCCACCCCCATACCCATAGAAGGATTTGATGTTTTCAAACTCTTATCTGCATTTATTTCACCCTTTTGTACCTCCATTGAAATAATTTTACTTCTATTAGAGTATTTAATCAATATATCATTGGAATGTTAAGTCATTGGTGCACTATTATCTTGATGAAAATTTTCAAGACTATCCTTCCCTATTCACTTCTCAAATGATAAGGATTTTGAAAGTACATTTGAATACATCATGTGGTTAATGAACCTAACATTAAGACTTAGGTATAAATGAATTCCATTATCAAAATTTCTATTATTCTTGGACTCGTTTTCTAAAAAATAAATAGAAATTCATATATTATCTATGAATTGTTCTGAGTAATAATAAACTGACATCATCACATACTGATTCCCCCATATAAATCTATGCATGGTCCCTATTCATGGATTCTGAAAATAACTCATTTAAGAACACCTTTTAGATGAACTCCCATATAAGACCCTCACTATTTCCATCCACTCCCATAATTTCCCACCACCACCTAGAGGGCCACTAAACCATAATTTCATCAGACTTCACCCATATATTCCCATTAAAATAAAATATTCCCTCAATGATTTCAATCCACTCCACAGTGTCATAAGTACGACATATTCCTAATAACGATGAAAGATGTTGGAGATAAATGTCTCTGGAATTCTCAACAATATTATTCTGCACCCTCTTCAATAGGATAGTGAATTATTTAAGATTTTTATGTAGATTTTATTTATCTCTAGAACCACTAAAGAAAGTGCAGTGGCGTACTCATGTGAATCATTAGGCATATAATATGGTGGAACATGTGTTTCCTCACAAGAAAGAGCATTTTGGCATCATATAAATATTATTTTGAGTAAATTTCAAATGAAGGTTTTGAAAAAAAAATAAAAGCATTCATATGAAATCATCTTATGAGGTTATAAAGAACAATTGTGATATTTATAGGGGATCATCTATCCTATGAAATATTCTCACACATGGGATATCCCTTAATTTATACTCATGGTTGAATCACATACCTTCATACATACACATCACTTATAATCATGTATATAAATTAAAATAGCATGCCCACATTTGATGATGTAATTCCAGACTAAATATATTACAGAAGAAGAGAACATAGATATAACACCAAATCTTATCATAAATCAAGGAATTTATTTTAGATAACCAAAATGTAGAAAATAATACTTTTATAATTGAAATTTGATCCTATGTGCTAACACATGATGTATGGAGACAAAAATCCCATAAAACTACAAAAAAAATCCCAATTTCAGTAATTTAGAGGATTATTACATATGATATTGTAAGGCACAAGACAACTATATTAACCAAGTCCCACATAGCCTAGGTACTCTATAATATGTTCTAGGGTATCTAGGATGAAATTAATGGAATCTTGGGATGAGAAACCATTTTGTAACATCCAAACTGATTGGACTAGTCTAAGATAATGTACCACATGACCTCATTCATAAATCCCCATATAAATGACGTTAATAACAAAAGGTGAGTTTATAGAGATGAAATGGGGTGAATATACCATAAATAATAATAGAAAACACTAAAATATAGTAAAATATTCAATATATGACTATACATAAAAATAGAAATATAAAATAATTATTATTTTATAACTCCTCTATTTTCATGGTATTTAATAATAAATAAAAAATATCCCAAATATGATATTTCAATAAACATAATAAATATAAAAAGAAATTGATAAAGAAAACACTATGGATGATGTTTGGAGTCCATCTTAGTACTAAAATGGTATCCCAATGTAATTCTCCTCAGAGACCTACATTTGGCCTCATTTCCTGATCAAGATATTTGATCAAGAAGTCTACACATGTACTATGATTCCCATGAAGGGTGTGAGTATAAACCCAACAAAACACCACTATATAAATTTCATCTAATTTTCCAACACATATAAAAAAATATTTTTCATTATGGAATATTAAATTCGCATAAAATATCATAATAAACCATGTAATGAGTGATCATGCACTTACTATGTAGTCATAGACCCAAGTCATAGCTTTTTCAGTGCCAATCGAGAAAAATGTCATATATAGTCACAACATGATGTACATATTCCAATATGATTTTGTTTCACATTTATAGAAAATCCACATCCTTCTTTTAGGGAACAAGTAAATTACCAACTTAAAAATATTTCCAACAATGTGTCTTATGATTACCTACTATCCTTTGATGTCATATTCTTGAAATTCCAAATCAATAGAAATTTACACATTGGCTAGGAAAATCCCTAATTTAAAATCATATAGAAAAATATTCCTTCTAAAAAATGAATATAGAATTATTCCCCCATGTATAATCACTTGGAATACATATAAATTAATTTTACTTCATATAACCATGTACAAACACTACGGTTTCTTTAACACCACCTCTATGGTGCCAATTATGTCCATTTTAGAAATATGTCAATCTAAACATGGATAAATGGATACACCATCGACTAAAAAACACCCATATAATAATTAAATATCAAAGAACAAGTTATTTCAAAAAATATTCCATATACTATGAATATACAATCTAAAATTAAAACATATCATTGAATAAACATCACATATGAAACATTCAGGGGATATAAAATATTACTCAGATAATACCCAACCTAGAATGGAACATAAAATCCATAAAAAATGTCTCCTGGGATACCAATGCATGAAAACATAACATTTCATGAAAGGGTCCGTACACTATGCACATACACACAATCTATGAATGTAAAAACCCCCATATAAAGTCCCAGTACGGTATCAGCTTCATACATTTAAGGCAAGGATCAAAAAATCCATTATCTATTGAGGAATGAAATCCAGATCATGCACATGCACCAATGGTACTTTAAAAAAATACTCAATCCAACAATTTATATCTTCTAGGCATAGAATTCAATGAAGGCATCATTCAATGAGAAAAAACTATATAAAATTTAAAAAATAGATTCATCATCGCTTGTAGATCTTGGATTGATCAATGAGAGGAAACCAAATCCCATGATCCAACATTTATATTTTAATCAATCATGATTCCTCTACAATATTATAAGGACCAAGCCTTAAAACATTACATAATCTTGAATTAAATGTATAATATAAATTGAGGATCTTTTCTGGTTTAGAGTTTTAAAGAATTAGGGCATAACTATTACATCTCAATGATTAAAAAGTAGACACATATACTCAGTTTCCATTTTTTCACAAAATAAAAACTCGTGAACAAAAGAGTCATGTCTAGTTCCATGTTTTAGATAGCATGTAATTTCCTTGATCCCATCCTTGACCCTATTACACTTTATGTCCAGTGAAAAACATTTCAAAAATATGGAATGAGCATAAAAAGCTGAGTAAGGGAAACAAAAAGAAAGAAAACATTAGATAATCAATTTATACATAAAATAATCTTTTTAACAAATCCCATAAAATCATAAGATTTGTTAAATACACATAGAAATCATAATACATAAATGTAAATTGAGGCATTCATATCATTCTTACATAGAGAGTGACCCTCATTGTTATGTTTGGAATACCCATCACTATATATTTCCTAAATCTCCTCGGAGAAACCTTAGTGCTTAACTCCTTCATGTTACCCAATACATTAGAGATCTATATCGGGCTCACCCTCCCTTAGTTTATCATAGAACCACCCGACTTCATAAACAATACCCAAGAACCATAACATAATCGTATCACATAAAACATATGTAAAGAAAACATAAAATTTCCACATTTCAATCACAAGATATCAATACAACAAATTGATATAATCTATACATTATCCAAAACATTTTCAATACCAAAATAAAAGAAAATTAAAACATGGTATTTATTTTTTTATAAAAGTTATGGCTTGTATAGGAAGCCGAAACTCAAATAATGGTCACGGTGGCAGAGAAGTCGTTGTCGCCGCATACGTAAGAAAAAAACTTTCCTTTTTTCATTTAGTAAATTGATTTGTGTAAAAAGATTCCTTTTGAATGAAATTAAAAGTCAAAAGGGTTTATTATAAATCTAATAAAAAAAGGTCATATATAAATTGAAGTTTGCCTCAATGAAACGAGATTGAGATGAAGTCCCGTACAAAGACGATATCCTTAGATTAAGGATAAATCAATTACATAATTATGTGTGGCAAATATAAATACACCCAATGTAAGTGGATATTAAGTGTAAAACAATAAGAGGTCATCCAAACATATTAATAGTACGACATAATCAAGATGTAGAGGTTTAACCCAAAGAATTGAAATTCGGTTAAGAAGTTCCCTTACAGAAATTTGACAGCCTAACGACGTCACTTTAAAATTCAGAAAATTAGTTGATGAAAGATAGAAAGTGTATCTCATAACTAGGACATAAAATTTACAGAAATAAGGATATATAATAACATATCCCAACATTAAGAATATGTAAATTAAAAGACCCAACAAAAAGAAGTCTTTTAAAAAGAGGAGGGTGAAATGTTCCCTTACCAATTTGGGTAAGTTTCGAAATGTACACCCCATGAAAAAAGGGTCATACAATGAAGATGTAAATACACATAAATTAAATCATATTACACAAAGAATACAATCATGGGCAGTACATACACCACACAAAAGTAAATAGTGGAAAATTTAGCATGAATCTCAAGGGAATAAAGAGTGAGATAAAACCCCTTACCTTGTTGTAACCAATCGAGTCGTATGACCAAAAGATAATATACACCATATGAATCACATAATACCATGAATATAAATAGAATCATGATAATATATATGAAATATAAGTACAAAATACACCACATGCAACAAATAAGTGGTGAATAATGGAAATCTCACAGAATTAAAAGTGAGATAAGAAATCCCTTACCTCAAGTTCGACTTGTCTTGTTCGTTTATTTATATTACAGAATAATAAACCTTGGTAAATTAATAATTGTTTAAGGACATACTTTAATGTTTATTATTCAATTAATATCACATATTATCATGTTATAATAATCAGTTAATTATGTGAGTTCATATCATACGTTTTGTAGATGTTTGGTACATGAGTCAAAAATGAACTTGTTTGAAGAGAATTGTCCATGTAGTTATAATTTCATCATCTCCAAAATGGTATTAATGATTTAAATATCATATATATCCATTATATATTCATTTTATACTATTACATAATATTTGGAGATAAAAAATGAAATTCACCGTTCATGGAGATGGTAGGTCGTACGTACGCATGAACACTACTTTCATTTCGTTGTCATATTAATGGACTTTAAAACTAAATTAGACATAGATATATTATAATTCCAGTATAATATATATGTTATATAGGTAACATAAGTTCATTAATTACATTATTTATAAATTCAATGTTTGGCATGAACGAGTCACATCACTTGAGGGGGCGGTTGTCCACACTTCCTCATATGACATTATCGTATTTGCACTACATGTAAAGCATATAGAAATGTTTAAAATATAAAATACAGAAGAATATATAGGAAATAAATATAATATGTATCATATATAAATATATTTCCCTCATAATATACTCCATGAAAGGTGTTAAATAAATATTGAACAATAATCACTTCGTGAGGCAGTAATTCGCCTCCCACAGAAACAGTATATTCTTTAACCATTAGACGGGGGTGTGTCTAAGTGTAGGTATAATACTTATCATAACAACATCATAGTATATTTAGGATAATGGTTTCATTATGGGATCAAATAATAAGAAGATATTGGTGAGTCAATGGGTAAAATAAATGAAAGAAACTTTAGAGAAGACATTACCTCTAAATCGGGTAACTCTTTTTGATTTGAGCCAAAGGCTTCCTTGTAAAGACTTCTGCCCAAAGTTAGGCTTATGAGAGTGAGATAGGGATTTGGAGAGATAATATAGGCAGAGGTTGGATGAGCCATGGTCTTGAGAGGTGTGGGTAAGGGGGTATAGGTGGGGGCCTTTTATAAGAGGGAGGAGGGTCACTTTTGAAAAGTCTTGAAATGTTACTTTATTATAAAATGGTTTTCAGATTTTAAAGGTCCTACAATGATATATTTCTAGGATAAGGTGATAAGGGTTCGAAATACACCCATAAAATAAGTCTTCAACAAGTGTATGTATTATATTTTACTTTATCTTTTCATTTTATTTAAATTGTTCAATAATGAGGTAATCACTGCATCATCATGGTGTCATCAATAAATTTATTTATTTAATGTCTAAAAATTATAAAAAAATACCATGATGTAGGAAATATTTTTATCTTTCCAATTACTATTTATAGTCTAAGATATAATTTATGTAAACAAAATTAAATTTTTTTTACTTAGGATATACAATCCTTTGTTATATTTCTCTTCTTTTAAAAAAATAATGTCACAAATGTCACTATTACACCCATGTGACTCCATGGTCCCTCGAGTTTGGTAAAAAGATTTCGATGGTCAGACATGACTCAAAAAAGAGGATTTGGACAAATTTTGGGTTCATTTTATATTATTATGATATTATTTTAGTACCCTTAACTATCCGATTACTAATTAATCACGATAATTAAAGATAATTACCGTCATTACTATTCATAATGTTCAAAAACAAAAGAGTAGTAATTACATAATTTGGAGCTTATGATTCAAAATATGGAATCCATTTTACCAAAGTCCAAACACAGAAATCACAGTAATTAATTTAAAAATAATTCATGTTATCACAACCAAAGGCGAGTTTTGAAGAAGTAAAAATTTATCAAAAGATTTACTTGTTTTGACATCCAATTGAAAAGTGAAACTACTTCCAATGAATAGAATTGTATTAAGTGATAAAAAAATAATTAAAATAAAATTTAAAACTAATTAAAAGGACTATATAACTATATAATTTAATTAGATGGAATAGCTGTTTTGAAATAAAATGCACTATTTTTCACTATTCATTAATAATGAACATATGTCAGAAAAATACCAAAAATTTATCCAAAGGAAATTTGATATTACAAAATAAAAACATTAATTACATTTTACCAAATTCAAAACATAGAAGTTTCATTAATTAAATTTATAATTAATTCCCGCAGTCAAAACAAATAGCGTGTTTTTATGAAACAATATCTATCAAAAGATTGACTTCTGTTTATGTCCAATTTCAAAGTGAAATTAATTCCAATTACCACCATTGTATTAAGTGGTAAAAATATATTTCAACTAAAATTTAAACCTAATTAAAAATATAATCTAAATATATAAATAAATTATATTAAATTAAGGTTTTGAATTAAAATACAAAATTTTCACTATTCATTAAAATGAGCTTTATCAGAAAAATAACAAAAATTTACACAAAGTAAATTTTGATGTCCCAATTCTAATGAAGTATTTTATTTTGTCAAATATAACATATAAAATTGACAAAAAGTAGTTTTAAAAAAATGTTTTCCATCAAAATGTGGTTAATCGACCTTTTAATGAACATTTGAATATTTATGCTTAAAATCAAATTCTTTTCTTATTTTAAGCCTCTAAATTTTATTGGATAAATGTAAAAATATTTAAAAAACATATATAATAATTTTCTAGTTAGTTCTATTCATTCCCGCCATTACAACGGCTAGGAGTTAACTACCATTTAAAATAATATTCTTATACTATTAGTGTGCAATGTAAGATTTCAAAGAAACTCATTGTTGCGTACTGGGTATGCCATCGAACATAGAATTCCATTTAAATTAATATTATCATTTTATTCACAAATATTAATAAATATGAAAATTTTATATTCTTTATTTACCCGGGATGTTACATCCTTTCCCCCTTTTTGGGAATTGTGTCCTCACAATTTTAAAATTTGGCTGAGAAACTTCATTGAAAGCCCCAAATTCGAAAAAATAAAATTAAACTATAAATTTAAAAGAAAGAAAGAAAAGTACAAATGTCACCTAAGAAAACAGATACTAGGATTCCATGAAAACATGGATATGGAAGAGAAAGAAAGGGTCCAGTTCTGATGAAGAGTGACAGAAAAATGTTTAGGAGAAAGTTAACAACCAGAAAATCACAAACTTGTGATGGGTTAAACGGTATTGGTTTCCCTAGTAAGAAAAATTAACAGAAAACATTTTTGTTTTAAGTTAATTTTCATTGAGATATTTATTTATGAACTTAACTAAATCATAATGAAACATTTTTACTTGTCATGTAGACTTTCATCTCTTACTATATTTCTTACACAAACTCATATTTTCTCCAAAAGATGAGTATTTAGATGAACTGTTCACATTAAGAGCACTATAATCAACTTCTTGAGAATCACCTAATCCCAAAAATATGAACTATATATTTACCATGTCTTTAGACATTATCCAAAACAAAATTGTTAGTACAAGATTAGATAATCCCCAAAAAGGATAATCTTTTAAAAAAGAAAAACTACTCTTAATCTCCAAAATTCAACAAAAGAACCCATGGTTCAGAAAATACCATTAAATAAATAGCTATCCATAAAATTATTCAATGTAATCCAAACTTATATTGAAACCCAAATCATTGGAAGATTTAATCACATAGTCTTCCAAGGTATATCTTAAAATTTATCTCCAAATAACATCAGTTACTCTTAAAGTCTCATACTGAAAAGTAATTAACCTTATCACATATCCTCCATGATAGGTTAATCATTTCCCAAAAACCAAATTATTCATGATTCATAAGATCATCTAACTAAAAATAATTAGTCATACCAACCAGGGACTTCATGTAGTCCAGTGGTAGGAGATAAATACCAGTCACACTTTTATTGTGGGTTCGATTCCCACAGGTTCGTCTGACACGACAGGTTTCCACATAGTTTGCGAGTTTTCCCTTTTAAAAAACTACATAATTTTATAATATTCCCAAAAAGAGATAAATTCATCAAAAATAACCATAACATATTTTAACCAGAAAGGTTATCTAATAACTTTTGTTTGGCATCCCAAAATGTATTAACAGGTAATTACCACAAATTCAAGGATCATATAAACCAAAATGGTTCCTTATAAATATATCCACAAAAGAAAAGATAATTATTCCTTGAATAAATTTTTTACATATCAAACATTAGGGTTACACATAACATAAAAATTGACTAATGTAATCCCATAATCAAAAGAGACTTAATACTTTTATGAATATCACCATCCTAAAATCCACCATAACTCTTGAATCCCTTATATGTTAACTTCTGACTCATTCAATCTTCTTCATGGTCCATTAACTATTCCTTTCCAAATTATTCTGAAATACTTCTTTCCTACAAACAAAATCATGAATCATATCCTATGATTTCAGTAATAGGAAAACATATGTTAAGAAATAATCCATACCTTTCATTGGTCATTGTCAGTTTCTTCATCCTCAATCGGAATGGCATTAGGTATTGGTAAATGAATATTTTTACGGTCTGGGTGATCCCATTACCGAAACCTCTTCTTAGGACAGGTGTTTTCATAATTAAAATGCACACCGCATTTTAAAACATTCAATTGATCCTTTAGAAAGAACTTCTTTCCCTTTCCTAGAGTCAATTGGATGCTTCCTTTTTCCATGGAAGGTTGTTGATTTATGACCTTCATTTCCACATCTATAGAATATTTCTGTCCCTTTGAAACATTTTCCTAGGTGTTTATTTCCACATCTTTGACACATAGGTTTTTGAACACACTTACCTTTATGATTATTACCTAAAATTACATAGGTATTTGTTTCTCTCATATATGATGCCTTATAAGAATCAATAATGTTCAGGTGGTAAATAATGACTCTAGATAGTTGGTTGAGAATACCCACAAGAGTTCTCATTGCATCTCCCATATCATTCAGTTGCTCGATTAGAAAACTATCACGGTTTTCTTCAAATCCACTGTTACTTTGGTGCCTTCTAGGTCCAGATATTTACTAAAACCAAAAAGGTTAGTGTGAGTATATCAATAAAATCATCATATAATATCTTATGAGGAGGGTAAATACTAATATATAATTATTCATGTTATCTTAAACTCATTCACTTTATAAAAATAACTATGAATCTTTCTAAAATCCTAACCATTATGGTAATGTCACTTGTTCTTAAAGAATACCCTAACCTCTAAGGTTATCTAAACTGACCTTTAATACCAAATATAAGGACCCGACCTTAAAAAATTACATAATATTGAATTAAATGAATAATTCACATTGAGGATCTTTTCAGGTTTAGAGTTTTAGAGAATTAAGACATAACTATTACATATCAATGATTAAAAAGTATACACATCTACTCAGTTTCCATTTTTTCACAAAATAAAAACTCGTGAACAAAAGAGTCATGTCTAGTTACATGTTTTAGATAGCATGACATTTACCTGATCCCATCCTTGACCCATTTCCACATTATGTCCCATGAAAAACTTTTCAAAAACATGGGATGAGCATAAAAAGCTCAGTAAGGGATACACAAAGAAAGAAAACATTAGATAATCAATATATACATAACATAAGCTTTTTAACATATCCCATGAAATCATAAGATTTTTGAAATACACATATAAATCATAAGACATAAAGGTAACCTGAGGAATTCATAACATTCTTACGTAGGGAGTAACCCTCATGGTTATGTTTGGAATACCCATCACCGTATATTCCCTAAACATCTTCAGAGAAACCTTAGAGTTTAACTCCTTCATGTTACCGAATGCATTAGAGAGCTATCTCAGGCTCACCCGCCCGTAGTTTTTCACGGAACCACCCGACTTCATAAACAATTCCCAAGAACCATAACATAATCATATCCCATAAAACATGCATAAAGGAAACATAACATTTCCCCATTTCATTCACAAGATATCAATACAACACATTGATATAATCCAAACATTATCAAAACCATTTTCAATAACAAAATAAATTAAAAGTAAAACATGGTATTTATTTTTCTTTTAAAAAGATATGGCTTGTAGAGGAATCCAAAACTCAAATAATGGTCACGGCGGCGGAGAAGTCGTTGTCGCCGCATACGTAAGACAAAAACATTACATTTGTCATTTAGTAAAATGCTTCGAGTAAAAATATTCCATTTGAATGAAATTAAAAGTCAAAATGGTTTATTATACAACTAATAAAAGAAGGTCGTATATAAATTTAAGTATGCCTCAACAAAAGGATATTGAGATGAAGTCCCGTACAAAGGTGGTATCCTTATATTAAGGATAAATGAATTACAAAATTATGTGTAAAAATATAAATACACAAAATTTAATTAGATATTAAGTGTAAAAAAATCAGAGGTCATCCACACACATTCATAGTACGACATAATCAAGAAGTAGAGGTTTAACCCAAAGAATTGAAATTGGGTCAAGAAGTTCCCTTACAGAAATTCGTCAGCCTAACGACGTAACATTAAAAATAATAAAATGAGTTTATGAGTGATAGACAGGGTATATCATCACTTAGACATAAAATTTATAGTAATAAGGATATATAAGAACATATCCTAACATTAAGAAGATTTAAATTAAATGACCTAACAAAAATAAGTCTTTTAAAAAGTGGTGGGTGAAAGGTTTCCTTACCGATTTGGGTAACTTTTGAAACGTACACCCCATGATAGAAGGGTTATACAATGAATATGTAAATACCCATAAATTAAAGAATATTACAAAAATAATACAATAATGGGAATTATATACACCACAAAAAAAGGAAATAGCGGCAAATGTAGCATGATTCTCACGGGAATACAAAGTGAGATAAAAACCCCTTACCTCGTTGTTATCAATCGAGTCATATGACCAAAAGATAATATCCACCAAATTAATCACATAATACCATGAATATAAATATAATAATAATTATATATATGAACTGGAAGTACACAATACACCACATGCAACAAATAAGTGGCGAACAATGTAAATCTCACAGAATTAAAAGTGAGATAAGAAATCCCTTACCTCAAGTCCGACTTGTCTTGTTAGTTTCTTCATATTCCTGAATAATAAAACTTGGTCAATTTATAAATTATTAAGGAAATCCTTTAAAGTTAATTATTCAATTCATATAACATATTATCATGTTATAATAATTAGTTAATTATGTGAGTTCATATCATACATTTTGTTGATGTTTGGTACATGAGTCAAAAATGATCTTTTTTGAAGAGAATTGTCCATGTAGTTTTAAGTACATCATCTAAATAATGGTATTAATGATTTAAATATCATATATATCCATTATATATTCATTTTATACTATTTCATTACATTTGGAGATAAAAAATGGAATTCACCGTTCATGGAGATGGTAGGCCGTACATACGCATGAACGTTACTTTCATTTTTTGTCATATTAATGGACTTTAAAACTAAATTAGACATAGATATATTATAATTAATGTATAATATATATGTTATATAGGTAAAATAAGTTTATTAATTACATTATTTATAAATTCCATGTTCGGACTGAACAAGTCACATCACATGATGGGGTGGTAGTCCACACTTACTCATATGACATTATCGCATTTGCACAACATGCAATGCATAAAGGTATGTTTTAAATATAAAATATAGAAGAATATAGAGTAAATAAATATAATAAATATAATATATATCATATATAAATATATTTCTATAATAATGGCCACCATTAAAGGTATTAAAAGAAGATTGAACAATCATTGTTTTGTGAGGAAGTAATTCGCCACCAACAGAAAGAGTATGTTCTTTAAACAATAGAGGGGGGGGGGTGTAAGTGTAGGTATAATAATTATCATAACTAAATCATATTATTTTGAGGATACTGGTGTTATTATGGGATCAAAAAATAAGAAGATAGTGGTGAGTGAATAAGGAAAATAAAAGAAAGAAACTCGAGAGAAGACATTACCTCTAAATCGGGTAACTCTTTTTGATTTGAGCCAAAGGCTTCCTTGGGAAGAATTATGCCAAAAGTGAGGCTTCTAGGAGTGATAGAGGGATTTGGAGAGATAATATGAGTTGATTTTGAATGATCCAAGGGCTTGAGAAGTGTGAGTAAGGGGGTAGAGGTGGAGGCCTTTTATAAGAGGGAGGAGGGTCACTTTTGGAATGTCTTGAAATGTTACATTATTATAAAATGGTTTTCTGATTTTAAAGGTCCCAAAATAATATATTTCTAGAATAAGGTGATAAGGGTTAGAAATCCACACATCAAAAAGGTTTTATAAAAGTGTATGTCTTAGATTTTGCCTTATCTTTTCATTTTATTTAAATCGTTCATTAATGATGTAATCACTGCATCATCATGGTGTCATAAATAAATTTATTTATTTAATGTCTGAAAATTATAAAAAAATACCATGATTTAGTAAATATTCTTATATTTCCAATTAATTCTTATATCTTAATATATAATTTATGTAAACAAAATTAAATTTTTTTACTTATGATATACAAACCTTTGTTATATTTCTCTTTTTAAAAAAAATAATGTCCTAAATGTCACTATTACACCCTTGTGACTCCATGGGCCCTCATGTTCGGTAAAAATCATCCCATGGTCGGAAATGACTCAAAAAGTGTATTTGAACACATTTTGGGGTCATTTTATATTATTATGATATTATTTTATTACCCTTCACTACCCGATTACTAATTAGTCACGATAATTAAAGATAATTACCGTAGTTACTATTCATAATTTCCAAAAACAAAAGAGTCTTAATTACATAATTTAGATATTATGATTCCAAATATGGAATCCATTTTACCAAATTATAAATACAGAAATTATAGTAATTAATTTAAAAATAATCCCCGTTGTCACAACCAAAGACGGGTTTTTAAGAAGTAATTTTTTTCAAAAGATTGACTTGTTTTTACATCAAATTGAAAAGTAAAATTAATTCTAATGAACAAAATAGTATTTAGTGATAAAAAAATAAGTCAATTAAACTTTAAAACAAATTAAAAGGACAATCTAACTATATAATTAAATTAGATGAAAAAGCAGTTTTGAAGTAAAATGCATTACTTTTCACTATTCATTAAAAATGAACATTTATCAGAAAAATACCAAAAAATTTATCCAAAGTAAATTTGATATTACAAATTAAAAAATGATGTCCATTTTACTGAATTAAAAACATAGAAGTTTCATTAATTAATTTTATAATTAATTCCTGCTATCAAAACAAATAACATGTTTTTATGAAATAATATCTATCAAAAGGTTGATACATGTTTATATCCAATTTCAAAGTGAAATTAATACCAATGACCACAATTGGATTAAATGGTAAAAATATATTTCAACTAAACTTTAAAACCAATTAAAAAGATAATCTATCCATATAAATAAATTAGATTAAAAGGAGGTTTTGAATTAAAATACAACATTTTCACTATTCATTAAAAAATGAACTTTATCGGAAAACAAAAAAAATTTACACAAAGTAAATTTTGAGGTCCCAATTATAAAGAAGGATTTAATTTTGTCACATATAACATATGAAATTGACAAAAAGTAGTTTTAAAAAAGGTTTTCCATCAGAAGGTGGTTAATCGACCTTTTAAAGAACATTAGTATATTTATGCTTAAAATCTAAATTTTTCTTATTTTAAGCCTCTAAATTTTATTGGATAAATTTAAAAATGTTTAAAAAACATATATAATCATTTTTAGTCATTTTTTTTCATTCCCTCTATTACAACGGTTAGGCGTTAACTACTATTTAAAATAATATTTTTTTATTATTAGTGTGCAACATAAGATTTCAAAGAAACTCGTTGTTGCGTACTGGGTACGCCATAGAAAATAAAATTCCCTTTAAATTAATATTAACATTTTATTCACAAATATTAATAAATATGAAAATGTCATATTCTTTATTTACCCGAGATGTTACAAATATTTATTTGAATATACCTGAATATAGACAACATCGCTCAGATATATGATAAAATTATTGATAATTATAGAGAATTAGGATTACAAGAGTTAAATATAAGATCATGAGTTGAATCAGGTTGATCTTGACTTCATCTATCCCATAAGAGGGGATGATTATTACTAAAGCACCAAGGGACATATATTAGTGATTTTATGGTCACAATACTGAAAAATTGTGTGAATATCACATTAATAATAAAATATCAGTAAAAATAAAAGAACACCCATAATGAGGACAAAATCTGAGAAGGCCGGGTTGGCCAGTGGCACTAAATTCATGAATGTGAGAGGCATATGATGTAAATGTGAGTTTTATATTTCTTTAGGTCCCAATTCTAGATTCATTGTATGAACAGTGGTCATGTTTTATCCACCAAGAAGGCCACCTAATTCACAAACCTCTATAACCTAACTCTAAGGATATTTTACCAATAAAGAACCCCAAAAGAAGAAAAAAAACAATATAAATCAAAATCTGTATATAGTGTTCCTTGAAAAGTTTAGGAAATTGGATTACCAGGACAATGATAACAATATTAAAAATGAAATTTGTCAAATAGAAATGGGCATTGAATAAAAATATAATGATAGTGATTTAGGTGACTAAATGTATTGTGATGATGATTTTTGTATTTTTTATATTATTCTGCAAATATGAATTGAGGAATAAAGTCAATATGTGTTGGAAAAAATGAAAAGATAAATATATATTTTTTTACATATAGATAGTTTTCCTATAATCCATGTTAAATTTCATTATATCATTGTGCTCACAAGTTCTATTCATAAGTGAAAAAAGGTATTAAGTTAAAAGATATTAATGCTACAATTAAATAAAATAATAGTGAAACATGGTTTTATTCATTTTGTTTTTATATAGCATTAATATATTATGATTCATGAGATACAATTTATGTGAATCAATGACAATTGTTATTGGATGAATAATGAGAAGTATTTTATATGGCACATATGAATTTGTGAAGTTAGGTGATAGTTGAATCAAGAAAATGTATATATGAATTGAAGTAAAAAAAGAAGAATATGTTATCAAGAATAATGATTTTTAGATATATGGATTAATATAATCAAAATATATTTAGAGTTTTATTAGTTTTAATATAAATATTAATTAGGAAAAGAAGATTCAAAGGAATGAATCAAATGAAATTAAAATATGATATACGATGCAT
The DNA here is from genome assembly GCA_963277665.1 of Viscum album. Taxonomy (NCBI): domain Eukaryota; kingdom Viridiplantae; phylum Streptophyta; class Magnoliopsida; order Santalales; family Viscaceae; genus Viscum; species Viscum album. Next base: position 713,491,218 of record OY728133.1, on the reverse strand, counting down.
TATAAAATTAGTTCATTATACTTAAATATGTTTTATGTATTAATAAATCTGTTTTATCTATTTTACATGTATTTTAGTGACTCGTAAAGCTTTGAGAATTTAAAAATGAATTCATGGTTGATTTTAATGTGTTTTTAAATTTTTAGTTGATTTTAAAAACTAAGAAAGGCATTCAAAATATCTGATATTCATAGAATAATAATATTGGGAATAATATACATATCTCTATGATATGTGTCAATATCTACATGAGACAAAAGGAAATCATGGAGTTTTATTTTTATACATAAATTATTATAATGTTACATAAGGTTTTCATTATAACACATAACATAACAAAGCCTACAAAGAAGATATATTATTGAGTTCCTATTGTAATGTATAAAATAAAAATATCAAACATTGATAAATATTATATTTAGTGTATATATAATTTTTTCAATTTATATGTAATATATCAAATTTTCTATATAATATTATTCAAAGTGGATAATTTTCAATGTGTCAAACCCACTATGATATATTTGATGTTGTACTTGATAAGGTATGTGGTTTATGGAATTAATATAATGTTCACGAGAATATATAAGATTCTCATTAGCATAAATTATATATTATGGATATTTTATTGAATATCGGGGCCCACTAAATTCATATATATGATACTAATTTTCATATTTTAAGTTCATTAGTTTAAAAAATGTGATATTTCTAAATATTAAAATAATGTGATTATTATCTGTTCTTTATGCATTTAATATCAATATTCTTGAGACTGAAACATGATTATATCCAAGTTAAATAGAGAATTAAATATGAGGAAATTGAGACTATGGTAACATGATTATTATCTATGGTTAGAAAATCAATAATGGTGATTAATGATGAATAATTATAAGTTATTTATTAATTAGAATATTTAATAAAATAAGGTTTTTTTATTATTATGGGGGGAATAATTATATTTTAAATATTCAAAATATTTTACATGATTTGATAAAAAAAAGATAATAAATAGTAAAATATGATGACATGAACAGTAGTGGGAGAATGTGAGATACTATTATAGAAATATTATTGTCATTGAAGATGAAATATAAGTATAAGTGAATCAATTCCCTAATACAAACTTATATCCTAGAAATCTAAAAAAATATAGACAATTGATTATGGATGACACAACTACTAAACATGTATATATTCTAAATATTGGGTCACATGATCTAATATAGGAAGTAAGATAGATGAGAGCCAACTATGATTGATTTCCATATATAAAGATGAATGATAATTCAGGATATTAACAATAAAAGGAATTCATTTGACGAGAAATAATGAAACATTTCACAACATGTTCTAATCAATTAAATGATTATTTTTAATGATCAAGACAATAGGACTAATCTTCATGGAGTTGGTATTGATCATCCAATGGCTTTAGAAGACCTCCCAGTGAAAAAGATGATACATTTTACTATTTTAGTAAAATCCTGTAGTAGAGAAATTATCATTTTTAAGAATGTATGTTGGATCAAAATTTTAAACTTCAAGGATATAGTTTAAATAATTAATATAGATATTGTAATATAATTCAAGAGACCATAGTGTCTATGATAGATTAAGATTTTCCTTAGATTTACACATAAGAGTATTGGATGACTTATTAACTTCTCATACTCTCCCAACATGTGTCAGAGATATATTTTTATGTTCTATGATAATCGTTTAGACAGCATCATTAGAGTCTATGATATATTCTCCCCTTCCCCAACATAGATAACATGATTCAATGATATATTACTACATTATGTTGTAATAAAATAAATATTGGTGATACATTCTAGTTCTCAAACTCGACTCGAGAATAGTAAGGATAAGATACAAATATCAAAATTGAACCCAAAAAATAATATAGTGTGTTGTTCTATATTAAATTTTTTTCACTCATGTAGTGTGAGTGTGTTAGTCCACATTTAAGAAAAATTCATCCTACCATGTTTATATGTTGAAATATAAAATAATGGAAATTATTATAAATAAAAACTTAGTAAAACATAATCAAATTGATTTATACCCATCTCAGGGTAACATATGAATCCTACTATGTAAAATAATTATTTCGGGCAATTATAATATAATTTTAATAAAAGTTTTACAAATGTGGAATAGAATAGTTAATCGTGTTGTGATCACACCCAAAACAAAGACATTTACCATCCCCATATTTTTTATACTTCATTATTTTTATAAAACAATGGTGATATGTACAAAATAAAATTTTTGGGTCCTTAAATATTTGAAAAAAAATTAAATTCACCATAAAAATATGAAAAACACTTAAACCACATCATTGATCCAATATTACTATGTGTGGCTATGAGTGTGTCATAACATTTACTAGAAAGAAGCGGATACAAAATATTAACTAGAAAACAGAAATAACTGATTCAATAATTCTGGTAAATCACTACATGTGTTTGAGTGTGAAAACTAGGTTATAGCTCTTATCACATATTCTATTGGGTTAATATAAGAAATTATAATAAATTATAGACTATGTGGTTCTTTTCCACAAAACCATCTCTTTAAATTTATTTTTTGTAAAACCCACACAATTTTCAATTCATTGATGTAATTTTTTTCCTTCATCTAAATGTTTTTTTAATAATTATATTTAATTATATTTTTATATTTTTTAAATTATTTAATGATTTTTACTTATGTCTATATTAGGTATGAAAAATATTTTATTTTGGTAAATTAATAAAAGTTATTATATAATATTTGAACAAATTGTTTTGATAACTAATGTACCATTATCTAACTTACATTTTCCTTAAATTAATTATAAAGTATTAATATTTCTACATTATTTGAAAGGATACATTTTGATATTAATTAGAAAAAAATTATCATAATAAAATAAAGTATATAATAACAACATTAAAAATATTTCATATATATACAAACATTTATAACATTTAAAAAAAACTAATTTATCTAAAAAAACATCACTATAAAAAATATCTTATACTCTCATGGTAATAGTGAAATATATTTTCCTTGAATGTAAATAAGACATGGAATAGTGAAGTTCATAATGGATTTTAAAAAACATCAATGTTGATAATGGTATTTAATATATATATATATTTCTTCAATTAATGAAAATGGGTGTTATGTTGAAGATAAAGAAGAGACATAATAATTATTTAGAGTAATAAATATTGATAAAAATTAAGAATTTCTAATGAAAAATAAAAATACCATTCATCAAGACAAATAGATAAGAATAAAATAAATTGATGATACCATTAAAAATAAACTAATTAAATTACAAACTAAATTGGAATACATCACTTAAACACATCAAATTTTCACTATCCTCTCTATAATGATAATTGCAGAACATGTGTATAGGATGTATATATTCTCAGGGGTGAAACCAGTAGATAGAATCTAGGAGGTGGTGTTCCTTAAAAGTAGACTTAATAAGGGTCTCATGGATTTCTTTTATCCACATACCACTAATAGTGATTTTTTTCTTCATTCTTAACCTACATAAAATATAATGGTTGTCATTAATAAAAGTATGTGGTTCGATCTTGTGTCAATGATATTTATTTTGGTGAACCATAAAACATAAATTTTACAGATAGAATTTATCACCAATTTGAAACTAAAAGTTTTAATACCCTAATCTAAATGACATGGTTTTCTTCATAGTGATACATGACCTCAAGTGAAACTCCCTATATGAAATTGGATGTGAACTAGCAGTGATGGATAAAAGTGAATTCATGGGTAGACTATAATCTATATCAGAGTGTAAAAAAACTTATAATTAAGAAAATAGTTATTAATAAACAATCAATGTACTGATATTCTAAAAACATGTCATCAGTAATAAATTAATTAAAAAACAACTGACCCAAATTATTATACGAAAAATTGAGGACAGAAATCACCCTCTGTGCTAATAATGTATATTAATAGAAAAAAATAAAATTACAAGAGGGTCTATTAAACTAAAATTAAACACATCCTTGTCACTAGACTTATATAGAGACATCCCACTAAATGATCACACCCGAGACTCGCTATTTGAAATACCTAAAAAAATTTGACGGATTCTCAGGAACCCATTTTCCATGGTCCCCAGAAAAGTGCATGATTGCAACTCAAAAGGATACCCCCAATGTTTTTAAGTACCTAATCATTAAATAATGTTAAAATTCTTGTGATAATATCATTGGAACGTAAACATAAAAAAATAATAGAAGAAATATTACGTGCAATCAATGACGCACCCATTAGAAGTCATTCATCTTAATGTCTAGTAGTCATGTTCTAACCAAGACACCATGATACCTATTCATACCCATTTTGGATCCATCAAAGAAGGATAATCATATCAGATATGGGGAGTAGTTGATAACTAGCCCCATGGATTATGGGCACGTGAAATAGTAACCTCAAGGCACTATGTTTTTTGTTAGTCTGTAAGGCCGACTCTTGGACTTTTTAGTCGATATCCTCAATGTATTTGGTTCTATTTAAGTGCATATGTTTATTATGACCATATTATATAATCATGGCTTTTCCCTTGAGTTGTTCATTCCCTTTTTCTGCATCTAAGTCCATATTCAACATCCCAAGTCATGTGCTCCCCCATATAAGCTGTAGTTATGAAACGATAGTCCCCCCAATAATAATTTCATAAAAAATACCTCCAAAGATAATATAATCTTTCATAATATAGGGAAGAGAACCCATATAGATAGAACATCACATATCATCATCAGTCAGAGAAGCTATCCGTACCCAGATGTTAGCATCTAGTCAAACATGATATATTAGTCTATCTATATGCACTCATGACATGATTCATCCTATTATATATATATAACAGGGGCCTATATCCATGCACAAAGGATCATAAGACACATATTATAAAAATATAAAATCATGAATGAGAGTCGAAATCCATGAAACATAGACACAAGTGATCAATATAAATGTAGTCGCATAGGAAAAATACACAAACACACCAATGAAAAAGAAATCAATCAGGGTCTCACGAGTTACATATTTCCACATGCGTGATCAAGTCATAAAACATGCTATATTGAAATAAACAAACACACACCCAAATGGGTCCTTTCAATTGGAATAATACATTAGTGGTCAAACCTTGACCATTTCTAGATAATATCAAGCTAGCGCACATGGGTCATTCGTGACCCTTTTACCTAAAATAAATTACACATGGAATTGTTCCTTGGATTAAATAAAACATAAATAGAATTAATTAATTATTCATTAATTTTTATTCATAACACATTATGAATATAATGACCATTAACCCAAGGTGTAAAATTTCAGTACACATGCCAATAAACAATGCAAAAGACCATAGGGTAGGGTACGGATGACCACTTACCTCAAACATATAAATCTCCCTAACAAGAAAGGTTGAGTATATTTTTATGATTCCATCAAAGTCTATTTCCCTATCATTGATCACCATGAGGAACCAGTGATGGCCAAAAAATCCAAATTAATTAATTATAAATAATTATAGTAAATTAATTATTTATGAAGAAATTCATATTCAATTAATAAAATAACACATTCTAAAAGTCATATAAGATATCACAACCTTTCTGGAGCCATGACCACCTAATCATAGAGGGTTCATCTCAAAAATATGATATTACTATATGTAAAATAACTAACTCACATTTAATGGATAATTTTATAGAATTTGATTTGATTCACTGGAAAAAATTAACATTGTGATGTAAATTTCCAGAACATCATCCAACAGAGATCAAGAAACTCCATCCATAGTGTAAAATTTTTATAGTGGAAAATACCCAAATCAGATCAATGATATAATATAAAATTTAAAAAATAAAACTTAAAACCAAATAATTTATCACCAAGGGAAATACAATAGAAAATCATTTCAATGACCCACAATAATCATCATATGAAATCCCTTAACCATATTCATCTAAGATCCCATCATTCATGGAAAATTCTATAAAGAATTTATGAAGATTTCCTCAAATTATCTAGTTAAGATCACATAAAGAACCCATCATTATTGAATGTCATCAAGTGGAATATAATTCATGGATGAGAATGTGAAATTATTATTAATATTTGATAAATTAAAATTAATATTTAATTATTCATGATAGATCTACCTCTGGTCAAATGAATGTGATTGACACATCAAAAATAACCAATGTTGTAGTATGGCCTTATTATTCAATGTTAAATAAAATTTTAAACCATATATCAATAAATGTAATGTCATAGATATGATTCATCTCAAAGGAATACATATTGATGTAGAAGAAACCCAAATAATGAGTTTTTTTATCTCGTACCTCTATTCGTGATCATCAAATCCATTGGATCTTTAATAATCAAACATGGGATGATAGAAAATAGTCAAATTAGGAAAGAATGGTTTAATCATTTTAGGGGGCTTCTTATAGATATAAAACTGAGTCAATATAATCCTTATTTGGTTTTAAATATGTTTTTAATATCATTAAATTCTGGTGTATATAGTTTGGCCCAATGGGTTTTGAAACCTTTCACCAATTCTTTCAGACATTCATGCTCTCCCAATAACTCATATAGCTTAGAAATATTGTTTTTCAAAATGTGATCCAACAATGATTTTGGAAATATAGGATTCATTATATAATTTCTAACATGGATTCATTTTTTTCAAACTATGTAGCTCCACTGTGCAACACCCCATATGGTACATTCACAAGGTCTATAATTTTTGGTATACAACCACATAGTTTCATCCAACCTTGGTAAAAAAATTCACTCATTTAAAAGTGAACCAATATTCTCCAAAAAACAATAATTAAAAAAATTTTCTTAAACAAATAAAACTAAAAATTACTATACAAATAAATTTTTTTCTATAAATTCTAACACACCAAAACATAGGCCATAAAAATATCCCCATAATAGTGCTTCCCATCTTCAATAAGTTCTAATAGTATGTTAAAAATCATACTCGGTCATCCTTGATCTTTGATCCAAATGACTTTTGAAAGTTCTTTCCCCAAATTACAACTAAATACATAAATTTTGATCTCATTCTTTGAGTCCCATCACACTCTTATGTTGAGTGAATATATGTATAAACATCATCAGCTAAGACAAAACCTCACTATCATCCAACATTGAGTTTACAGTCATCACTAAAATTTATGTTGACATGCCATGGTGTCATGATGTGGGACCTCTTAAAGCATACTGATACTTACCATCATAGAAATAATTGTATGGAATCTTATTTTGGTTGTTCCATGAAATTCTTGATGCAGTTGTATTTCATATACCTTGATTAAATGCAAGTAACATGTTAAAGTTGATACCAATACCACTTCCCATGTTTTGAGTTATCCCATGATTCTTTAATAACCAAAAAACCTTGAAAATTCAATCATATCTAGAAACTCCCATACCAATTATTAACTAACTTATTTTAATCTAAAATTATTTTCATGATGTTCTTCCAATGACTATATTCTAGATTACATGGAACACCAATCGATAATTTTCCACCCACTTACAATAAAATATTCCTAAATGAAGTAAAAGAGGCACCATTGAGCAAATAAACATGAATCATAAAGAATTAGATTCATTATTAAATAAATTATACATCCTTAGTGAATCTCAAAAAACATTGAAGGTGAAAATCGACTGATTCACTAGTCATTTTTTACCTACCTCAGGGATCTAAGATGTACACTAACACGACAAAGATTTGACACCCTATATGTTCATATAAATGTTTCCTTTATTTTTAAGCCCTTATTTAGTCTACCATAAATAATACATATGATTGGAAATCAATAATTCTTTATAGAATAAGAAATTCTGTGGTATACTACACATTAGTTTTCTTGAGAGACCATACTCTTTTAAAAGTTGGTATTATGAAAGTCCAATACCTTCCCACTAGATAGGTCGTTGGACAGTAGACTAACTCAATAGTCCCAAGAATAGGAGTATCATTATTTTTACCTCATGTTTCCTTCATACGTTTACCCAGTTGACATCTAGTTCATCAAATAAGGATATAACTATGTGTATCCATCCTTTCATACCTCTATGTAATTCTTGATCCACACCATTACCAAATATGGATACCTAGAACATAGTTCACAATATTCAATGATCAAATAATTATTTCAAAAAGGTTCTTCAATAGCCTATGTATTTTTTACTAGTTACAAACTATAGTGATCTCATCCCTTTATGAATGATGCTACACTAATCCATGGTACGTCCATGGGAGATAACATCAGGTTGGCTACACAATGGAAACACAATACATTTTTGATGTCATCTCTAGGAACAAAGAAATATCCATACACAAAAATCAATGGGAATATAATAGTTGATAGATTAATGATACGAAATAGGTTGATAACAAGATGGGTGACTGTAAACTACATTGGTTAGTGACTTAAGTCCAATATCACATCTAGTTTCATAAACATAAAAAGAAACATTTTATACTGTCATCTCTCCACCACAATTTTACCGATCAATTTGAACCCATGTGTAACAACATCATAAATTATTTTTCATTAAGGGTTCAGTAGTGAGGAAAAAAACCAATATTTACTACAAAATTGTTTATTTCCACATGATTTTACAACCACAAGGTCATGAGTCACACACATATTCAGTTTCTAACACTCCGTAAGGTGCCAACTTCTCCAAACTTACTAACTCTCAGTGATTATGATTATAATTGGCATCCCATTTCTATAAAAGTTAAAAATAAACCACTAATTAATGGTTTGTATTATCAAGCCACTGATCATCCACCCATACTCTAACCCTATAATGTCTTAACACTTATTATTTTCACACAATAACTAATGAGAGTTTGAATCTGAACTAACATTTCATGTAAAAACCTTGATTCCAAAATAATTTATGATCATTAAAATTAAACATTTTATCATGAGTTATATCAATTAAGTAAATATATACTCTCAATTTATAAGGAAACATACAATATCATCATTTATATACTTTTTTGGTTACTCACATCTAAAGGGGATTTGCGTCCACATAAAATACCAAGGATGTATTAACCATGAATTTCCCCTCCCATAGAATATCCTCAATCAAGATAAATTTAAACAAAATGACAAAAAAAACTACCAAGTAACTAGTTTCACATTTCAAAATCTCAATGTTCATAAAAAACCCTAGAAAATGATTCACTATGGGTCACAAGTCATGGAATGTCATATGGGTACTTTTGAAAGGACATGAAATGATGACATTTTCCTTATACTAACCACATTAAATTCCATATATTCTAGGATTTAGAAAACAAAAAACCACTATTTGTGACACTGATAACCTAATATAAGCTATCATTGACACCTTAATAATATAGAACCAACTAATTTCTACTCACATTGTAGAATCATAGATGGACCACATCATCACCACCACCATCATTATCACAGAGGATCACCATATGATAGTGTTACAAGGCCTACAATAAGATGTATAAATTTTTAGGGTCTGATTTGAATAGAATGTTATAAAAAAATATATATGTGAAAATACAATGACATTTTTTGATACTATTTTTCTTAGTCATCTATAATTAGTACAATAACATATAATAATCATAAAAATCAATAGAAACATACATGATTAACATGGTTCATGAAATTCCTCTTGTCATTATGACCATGATTCAAATACATATGAAATGAAAAACCTAATATTCCATGTGCATTCCATAATGTTAAATAACAATGATATAATATAAAATAATAATAATTTCAATGTTATACCATAGAAAAATGTTTTTTCCTTGAGAAATGTGTCCACGATGACCTAGTCCATTTTTCATCAGATAACCCAACCTATTATTATTATTATTGTCTAAAAACTCCTTGAAATAACAAAGTTAGGAAGCTAAAATTACATTTATGTACATACCAACCTAGACCATAGGGTTCAAGTTGGAGTGTCATGTAACAATAAGCTTGATTCCCTATATTGAGGTGCCACCGACTAGTGACAAGAGTTTAGATAAAATTATTTAGGAGACTATGAAATCATTTAGATTATATAATAAATGGAAAATAACTAAACATATAATTGTAATCAAACAGATTATATAGAAACCAATAATATATCATCTGTAATGATTGAATTTAGTAAGAAAATAGACCTGATTGGTTACACTAAAATACAAGAACACCGATTTCCCATTAAGATGGTCATGTATAAAAGTTGAAAATAATATAGGTATAAGGGTCCCTAAAAAACCCGGACTCAAAACATCAAACTATCTATACTCATAGAAAACTATCCCACTCAATTATCGAACCCAAAAACCCATCCACTCATATACCTGCAACATGCAGGGGATACTCAATTACCAATGTAAAATCGATACCTCAGAAAGGTGTTAGTATACCTTAGTATGTCACCAAAAACTTGGTCAAGTATACAATGATTATATGTAGTTTGTGTGCATGTTTCATGATCATAGAAAAGTAAACAGGTAATCCATCACTGTTAAAATGATACATATAATAACCCTTGCCTGATTATGGATTCAAACAAACAAATTATTAGTAGTTATACACCTATAAATCCACCATGAACCTTAACCATAATTTTTTTGATTCATTTAAAAAGGATAATAATATAACATAATTGGATTAATGAGGATCTAGTTATAAGGAAGATGTGAATATTATATGAAATCCTTAAGGGTTTTAGTTTTAGGGTGGGCCATAAGGATAACTGGTGAATATGATACCCAACATCTTTATGAAATCAAGATATATTTAATGATATAAATACATTATGTTCCATTTTTCTTTTTGTCAGTTTGGGATCAAGGTTTTTGTTCCTATACCCTTTTTCCTAATCCATCATCACTGTCACACCCAATGAGTACTCCCATATATCATCATTACCTGGAAAAGACATCAATATGAAATATGATATATCATATGATAGGGTTGATAATATATATATATATATATAAAATAGAATATCACCATGATTCAATGTGGAAGGAAGTACACACATGTGATCTTCAAGTAAAACATGCTCTATTAGGAAAATAAGAACATTCAGGGAATTAATAATCAAATATATCACATAAATCTGTTTATGTTGGGGAATATATCTTTTGAAACTATTAAATAACTCATATAGGAAAAAAATAAATCATCAACAATGAGTAACAATATCCATGACACACACAACAAATGTGAAACTGATCATCTTTTGCATTATCTCATGGGATACACATGAACATACCTATGATGAAGGCCTCATTAATGATCATGCATGATACACATGCACACACATGTGAATAAATTATCCAACATGGTTTCACATACAACACACAAAAAACAAAAATTGTCCATATAGTTCAAGGAATTCATTTCTGATCAATCCTATAATATTAGTTACTGAAATAATGAAATTTTACTTGGGACTATCATAGCCCTTAGTTCATTATTTAGCTACACTAGAAATTGATTCTTTAATTTATTAAGACATTTAGATCATAAATTAATTAACAAGTTCATATATTACATATCACATTATGATCTTATGGGTCATTAACTGATGGTTTAGGACCTCACTCCACATAAAAATAAAGTTTGATAAAACCATAGGGTAGTGTATATGAGACTACCAACCTTAAATGGATTCAACCTTCCATTAAGAATAGATTATCAATTTTTTATATGTCCATCCACATGGATTCATCATCTATTGTTCACTATGAGGTCCTAAAAATGGAAATTTATTAAAAATTAATTAATTATAAATAAATTAAAATTAATTAATTATTTACATGGAAACTCACTTTTAAAAGTGAAAGTCACCCATATTGAAGGACTTACTAGTATCTCACATAGAAATAGGCATAAAAAAATGACCAGGGAAGGTCTATCTCAATATTTCTAAACTACATATAGAAAATACCAATTGAAAGGATAAAAATAATGTCCAATATAAATAAATTTGAACCTGGAGTTGAAATTAACCATTCTATATACAATATTTTCAGTATCTTCCAACATAGATTGATCTACTCCAAACACACATCCAACTCAAAGAAAAAGAAAATAACCAAATAAAATACATTATATGATGTTCAATTTAACTCATTTAGACCATATTAAAAATAATATATCACAAATGGACATACATTAAACAAAAAAAATATTATAAAAACACATTCATTATCCCAATCATCCTCTAGCCAAGATGATTCAAATTAAAAGCATTCATGGATAATTCTTTTAAGAACCATTGGATTAGTTGTATGATTGTCTTTTATATAACATGATACAACCAAGATTTGATTAATGTTAGGGATGTGAATTTAATTCAGGGGGATGATGTTATCATGATAATAGATATATTTAAGAATTCCATGACTTTTCAACTCTTCCTTAGAGATCTATCTCTGGAAAAAAGGATTTCATCTACATGTTAGAACCCACCTTTTTTCTAGAAATGATAAATGTATTATTTGATAGATGTAATTTAAATACATGTATTACTAAATTGAATACTAGATATATGTTTTTATTATGTGAATGTATGTATATCTTTAAAGAACATAATGAATGCTGTTTTTTCATCACGTACCACAATTCCTAATAAAAAAACTCAAAATAAAATACCAAAATAAATCATAAAAGGAGAAAAAATTATCAAGGATGTAAAAAAAAGTCTCTAGGAACTAGAGTGATTCCCATAGAAAGAATAAAATGTAAAATGGGGCTATATATGGATGTAAAATGGGAATTTTTGATCATTAAATTCTCACTCTTGTTGTTTGACCACATGGATTTTCATAACATCTTGCATAAGTTTGAGTCATTTTTCTTCTATAGGGTTCTCATATGGTTTGGGAGAATGGGTTTTAAAATTTTATTCTAATCATGTAATTGTAATTAAATGTTTTTATAAGTCTTGGTTGAGAAAGGTTTTTTAATTGTTTACTTTAACCATGCTCAATTATTGCAGCTTCTATCACAAGGTGCACAATTTCATGGAAAAAAATATGTTCTTTCCAATTTACACACTAAAACCATTAATTCATTAAAAATTTCATCAAAATAATCCAAAACACCTCATATTTACAACAACTAAATTTCCAAACCACCATATCTCTATATAAAATGTTTTAAAGCTCAAAATTTCCCTCCAAATTTCCACACATAAAAACATGACTCATTACAATAGTGAAAGATGAGGTGCCCGTTTGAATCATATGTTGTGTTCTTATAGAATAAACTATTCTTTTATGCATCTCATCATATTTCCTATAGCCCCAAAATATGTAATTTTACTTGACCAGTTACACCTGAAATACTATATTTATATTATTTTATTTCCTAATGGGTTTTGTGTTCAATATCAACTGATAATTGAAAACACAATTGAAATACATAAAGATTGTGATACTCCATTATTTTCTTTTAACATATTATTGTTGGCCCATAAATAATTTTTTAGTCCGTTACTATAATATATTTTTTTGTCATTTTAGACTTTTCATTAATGTATTTTTTTGATTCTATGTCATATATATATTCTCTCTCAACATATTGGGGTGAAATTCTGTTGAAACACTATTCTTTACCCAATATCAATGGAATTTTTCTCTAATTATGTAGTACTATAAATAATATTTCAATTCACTAATTATAAACCTAAGTATTCTAAATATAAAATATGATTGGTTTTCAAAAAATTCTATAATTATGTTAGAGTTATTTGTCCTTATCTCTCATCTTTCTAAGAATTTAGATACATAATTCACCATAAAAATTTTATACAAGTTCATAAATGAAAGTGAAAATGGTATCATAAAGAAAATTCCAAAAACATCATGAATATTATATTACGAAATGTGATTTTTGGAACTCAAAATAATTTATTACCATTCACTATCAATTTAATATTTGCAATTTATCATTAAAAATCCTAGTCATTCTGAAATGTGATTGGATGAAATTTTGAAACATCTAGAAACTTGTTTGTTGTCTATTGAGGTACCAAGTGAAACCTGTATAAAAGAATATGACAACACCTATAATTGGAATGTTAGGAACAAAAAACCTTATGAATTAATCATTACATGTGAATAATGCTATGGGTTATCCCAACATTTTTAAATATGACTCATGTTTTATCCCCTCATATAGGTATTTTTAAAGTCAAAATGAATTCAATATATTACCAAATAATTTATAGTGATAGAATACCATAAATAAGATTATCTACTTAGTAGAGTTTCTCATTTTCTAAATAATCATTCATAGTAATACATGGTGAAGAAAAAATTTCCATAGATAAAGGGATCCTTATTATACAGTTGACCACCAAATTATTACCCCCTTTGATATATATAATTTCTAAATTAAATTATTGTATGAGGAGTACCAAATGAATATGAAATAGATTGGATATTGTATTCATATGTAGTTACATGAATGTTGTATGGTGAGAGTATGTTATAACATTTTCCATAAAAAGTTTGAACTAAATTTAACTAAGGAGAATAATTTTTTTTGAAATTTTCATTTAGTTTTGGTATAATTTTTTTCGAAATTTCATGTGTTTATGTATCACATGTAATTATATATGGATCATCAATAGGATGATATTGGAAGACTTCCTCACACTTAGAATTATAATAATCACACTTGATGAAAAATTATAACATCCTTCGAGTTAGTTATATAATTGGGAAAAACATAAGAATCTATATAAATTTATTAATCTCATCCCCATAATTTTTTTTGAATAATGATTATTCCCTTTTTGTTTTGAACAACATAGGGGAAGTGAAATTCTATTCAACACAATAATGAAATAATGATAAAATATAATGTGATCAATGAATGTCTCCTCATCCTATAAAATTATACATAATTAGGGGGAGGAATAGATATCCACATTTAAATTTTTGACTTAGATATTGTCAAATCAAATGACATTCAAAACTAATATCATTTTCTATAAGTTGGAATTTCATTTCTCATAGTTCAATACATAATTATTCTCTATACAATTATGGTGTAAAACAAAAAGTCTATTGAAACAATTATATAGAGGGAAACTATAGATAGTAAAATTATTCATGAATACTTAAATGGAATTTTCTATAAATTATAAACAAATACAAACTATAAATGAACTAATGATTATATAAAGCATTGAAAAAATTAGTAATTTTATATTGAAAAATGTCTAAAAATCTTATGTTAGTGCCATCTATTTAACTTTTCATAATCGGAAATATGTATACAAAAATATCCAAAATACTTATCTAGGAATATATTGTTCTCCCTCTCCACTGACACCATTATAATTTGGACATTTAATTTAATACAAAGTGGAATATTCTAGTTTTATTCTTTAATTGATGAAATTTTATACATATATTCCAACAATTATGAACATGGTTTTATACCAATCCTTTATATTAAATTTTAACTAATTCTATACTAGAATACTTCAGAACCACCAATATTGGATTGTCCAATTGGATATTATATATAGGATAATTGATACTAATGGCTAAAATAACAATTATAAGCATTAAAATAACGTTAATGATGTTTGGGTTTAGCTGTTGTCATGCCTACCTCAAATGTTAAGCCTTTCTATTTAGTTATAGAAGATGCATACACATTGTTCACTAAAAATGTAAATCTAGAGTGTTTCAATCCAAGTGCATTTTTAAAATCACTTAAAAATGTAGTAATATAAATAAATTAAATGTATTTATTCAACTAATAATGGTTAAATATAATGTACTTAAATTCTTAAGAAACAACTAGAATAAATTTTGGGGTAGTTGTTTAAATAAAAAAATACAGAGTATTGTGGATTTATTGGATGGAAAATAATGGGGGAGATTTTTGGTATCATATAATTTCTCAATTTTAACATATTTAGATAAGTAATACACATTTAAAATTTATAAAGAATAATTATTTCTAATTTTTTACTCCCTGCACAAGAAATTTTAATTAATACACATTCATGCCATTTTCCAAAATCATTAAAACATTCCACAAATTAATTGGTATCTATCATGTATAAAAATGATTATATCAATGAATATGTATTAGGGTATGTAAATTTTGTTTTTTATATTGGTAGAGTATATACCCATTTATGTGATTGTGTGTAATGTTTTTCCATGAGGTTTATCTTTTAATTAATGATGTTAAGGTGGTCTATTCCCCTAAAAAATTATATAGATAATTGGATATTATTTACATTACATAATTTCTGGTAGTTTTTAAAAATTTTATTTCCTATATAATTGGGGAATATTCTCTCACACTCTCTAATTGAATTTTTATCACATCCAATGAAAAGTGAGAATTTTGATTTTTGAACCTCACTGAAACATCATCTAAAACCCCAACAAGGTTTTTAGTCCTTCAATTTTATAGCTAAATAATCATTCTAGTAGGTTTCATATATCAAATATATAAATAATAGAATTTATATTGGGGCATAGTTTTTTTATATGGACCCACATGTATAATAAAATATAAAATTAAATACTCCCCAAATGTGTATGAAATCGAGAACAAAACTATATTCCTATATTTGTGGGAAGAAATGGTTAATTCAATGATAAAACATTATTCTCTAGTATCACTCATTCAGACAAAAAAATTCACTTTTATTGTCTTAATATTTCCTTAATGAATATATCATATCATTTAAATTTATTTAAATAATTATTCAATGCAATGTTGACCAGTTTTAATGAATGTTTAAATTTTTACATGCTAATTTCTTTTATATTTATTAGTTAGATGGATTTTTTGGTTATATATATACAATATATAGTCTAGTGGTTTTACATTTGATACACTCTTTCCCTTATTTGGACTCCATTTTAGTGATTATTTTTCCCAATTAATTGTTTTTGATGTTTTCAATCACGTATTATTTTGAAAAAGATGACTATAAGGGATAGATAAATCCAATTTTTGATAAGGAACCTCTATGATGGGTGATATAACTAATTATTATCTTATCAAATTTTATGACCAATGGTTAATAAATTTTTTTTCACCAACCTTGACATTGAATTTTATTCACTGATTTTTATAGTTAGCTCAATTTAGTTCATAGATATTGGATGGAAACTAGGCTCATTTTATGGGAGAAAACTATTTTTTAAAACAATTTATTTCAATATGTATTATAGGATATTAATTGGGATTGATGTGTTTATTATAAATGCCTTTGTGTTTTTTGTGTATTTTTCAGTGGTATTGGAGGTTAATTACCCCCTCAGGTGGATGAATAATAGTTTAGGTCAGTTGGAATACCCATATTTAGATATCCATGGATGTATATTAAATTAAAAATGGATGAGTAGAATAGTTGATTATTATTTGGTTGTTTTTATTAGAATCCATTGGAAATTTAATAAAGATGCATTAAAATTTACACTCAATTGATAAAAATTTTCAGAATACTTTATCATCGTGGAATAGATGCCATAATAAATCGGAGGAAGTGGTTTGGATATCCCATGAAAATGTTGATGTATTGGGAGAATGGTACCTACCACTTAAAACTTCTTGTTCATCATCTACTGGAAATCAAAACTCTAACACGTTGAAATACTTTAATGTGGAAAACAGAATATAAATATAACTGATGAGTGCTTTTCTAATGCTTGAAGTTAGTGTACTCACCATGGAAATATTATTTTTCTCCCAGGGACACACTAATATAGTACCAGTCATACAAAGATTAATGGTGAATGAGGATATATAAAAATATTATTCCATTAGTTGATGATTTTAAGATTATGTGGACAGATTAAACATAAACATTTTCAATTTTAATGGAATTGATGAGTTATTTTACTTTGGTATTGTTTTATTCCAAAATGATCATTTATTCTGGTGGATGGGGATAATTTTAAAATGAAAAATATTTTACTATTTTTATATCAACTAATTAGGGTGTTAAAATTCTATAACTAGTCTTTGTAGAATAAAATACAAATAATAGGAAAGAATTATGTACTTAAAATTATTCAGTCGCTCTCCCATATTTTATTCTTGTGATTATTTTGGGAATTACCCAAATTTAATAGGTGGATCTTTTATTTCATGTAGATGAGATGTTGATAGTTTATTAATTCAAAAAGAATTGTAGTTTATGTTAGATATTATGACTTATAGTTTTAACAGTCCCGTTAGTATGAAATATTAATTAATATCTATTCTTATAATTTTTTGTGTTTGTATCCATGTTGTATACATTATCATTTTAGTTAGCATTAAGAGATAAAGTATAATTTTTTATAAGTGTTTTTATATTTTTATGTCATCCTTTAATAATTCCAACTATTTTTTTGATTTAAAGCTCCTTTTAATGACTCCAATATGGATTTTAAGCATTGAATCCCCAGAGAGTAAAAAACAGCAGACTGAAGACCTATATAACATTGATGTTATATAAAATATTTATCAAAGAAAATTGTATGATTGAAAAGAAATAAATAGTTATTTATGAACTTCATAATATCTCCTTGAAAAATATGACAAAATTTTATAGAATTATTGTGATGGATCAATTAAATTTTGGATTAAAATGATTTCATATATTATAGGTAATTCCCTAAGTCACCACTCATGTAGATTTATTTTTTTTTAAGTGTCAATTTTAAATATTTCATGAAAAATAGAAATATGAGAGTGGGTGGGTTTTTGATTATGATTAAAAAATAGGGATACAAATCAACACAAATTAATAGATTCTTGAGTATCTATTAATACATTTTGTTTCATGATTGGAATAAGGACCTGTTAATTATAACTTAGCTACATAAAAAACAAATTAATTTTTATTAAAAATTATTATTAGGTTTGGTAATATTATTTTTTTGAATTAATTAAAAATAGTTATTATCTTATATTTCATTAAACTGATGTACATAGAAATAAATATTAAAATAATAATTTTACATCATCATCTATGACCTATTCATTAATTTTCATCCTTAGAAGAAATATTATATATATAATATGTTGAAAATTAAATTATTGCTTCATTTTGAAATTGGAAAAGGAATGGTTTTTCATTTGAAGAAATAAAACAATCATTTAGAAAATAGACCTAAATTAACTCATATCAAAATGGAGAAACCATGTAGAATGATATGTAACACAAAACCGAATTAAATATTTTCAAACCAAAATTACAAGAATTATGTGGCCATTTGGTTTTTTGTTACTCCTTTAAAAAGTGTATATCTCTACCATAATGGAATAATAGGCCCTAGTGGATAACATTAATTATTTCATCTTTCACCATGAGAATATAGGTTAATAAAACATAGAAATTCTGATAAGAACCCTTAATCATTCCAAAATGATAAAGCCTTTCCCCTTTGAGGTGCTTACATTTTTTTCTCATGGTTATAATTTATATGACATTTTTTATTGCAATTCATGCACATTGAATTAATAGTAACCCTTACATTATATTTTTTGGGACTATAAAAGGAATTTTAGAGACATCAAAAAATAGTTATTTGATGGATTCAACAATATCTCACCATAATATTGGGTATTCATATATATAATAGAATGTAAAATATTTTCAATCAAAAAATAAGCACTCTTGATACAATTTATTTTTTATTTTCTATATAAATATCTTCATTTGGGGATACAAATGGATGGATATGAATATGAATTTTATAATAAGTCGTAGAATATATAGCTATGTTTTTACCCATAAGATTATATCTCAATTTGGTAGAAATATTTTTAATAATTTCAATATAATTTTCCATGTGTGCTTGGGATTTCATGTAACATGACCATTTTGTGTCAATTTCATCTTTGGCACTTGAAATGACCTCCTCTAAAAAAACAGATTAAAAAATAATTATATTTTCCATTTTAAAATTATTTTAAATTAATTAATTAAACCATATAAGAGGTCAATTTGTTATTATATTGGGAAATAACTGATCAACACAAGTTTAAAACAATGGTATAATGTCTAGATAAAATAGTGAAGCGTAATGTTCTCACACACCTACACAGAAGAATTTTAACATTCAGAAAATGACTCATTTCATTATATCTAAAATATTATTATGATGTGTTTAAATATTTTACCTATAATATTATGATTTAACATTAAAAGGTAAGTCAATATATTTTATTAATGTGATCAAATCAATAATCACACCATGTAGTCAATCACAATAAGCATGTAAATGTTTTTCATGTGAATCTTATTGAAAAAAATATCAATAAAATGCTTAATATTAATCCAAAAAATGAAATACAAGAGTATATCATACCAATAAATACCACTATTTTTTAGAACCCCATTTTATTCTTATATTAAAATTTTTAGTAGAAAATAAACGTCATTTTAATTTTATTTATCAAATATAATTATTTTTCACTAAACCTAATATTGACCATTTATAATTAAAACTCATACCCAAATTAATTATGCATTCCCAAAAGCAAAACGTTTTGTTTTCATTCATACTTGTTTCATTGTATCTCAATTATTATGTAAAATTATGATAGTTTTTAAATAATTATTTTTTAAAACAATACAACTTGGTACAATTTTTTTATATTATACGATATTGAATTGAATCAAATAAGAAATAATCATAAGAAAAAATCTATTTTTTATATTCTGAAAAAGTGAAAAATTCATTTTATACCCTTGGTTAAGTATAAAATATTTAAATTTCTAGATTATGTGAACTGTTATGTGGAGATTTTATAGGAAACAATGTTCCCCTAAAATGTATCATTGATAGAGCCAACAACTAAAAGGTTTCATAAATATAAAATTTCTTATATCATTTTAAAAAACTAATTTGGAAAAAAGCTACTAGTCAATTTGTGATCATTAGTCATGATCTAATTGTAATAATGATATAATGTTTCATTATAATATAAAAATAATGAAATAATGAAATAATGAAATTTAACTATTGTTTTTATAGCTTTATTGGCCAGCTAATTAGTTATTATGAATATTCTACAACAAAACTCAAAAAAAGAGATATAATAATGAAGAATAATGAACACTGAAAAAAACACTTATAATAATCATAAATGTTAAAAAGGAAGAATTCTGAATGAAATTGTAAAAAACCAAAAAAACCAAAAAAGGGAAAAAGGAGAAAGAGAAATAAATAAGAAATGCAATCTTATTATTTTCCTAATGAAATACGCAACGTATCCACCCCCATACTAAGATTTTTTTGTATCCACACTAAATTAAAAATTATAGATTATGTGAGAACTAAGTATATAAACTAGTATTTGTCACTAATAAGAGTATTTTTGTAGCTGAATTTCTACAATGTGGGATTACAAAACTATTTGAAAGAAATTTTTTAGTTTTTTATCATTAATACTGACTATTTATTTTGTATCATTATTTATAAATAACACCCACCAAAAAAATAAACATTAGTGAAATTTTATGGGATGAACTAGTGGGAAAGTAGTGTACCTCAGTAAATATTCCATATTAAATTAAAAAAAATGATATTATCAATAATTTGGACTTGCTCAAGAAGTATGAGATAGTTATAGACAACCAAGGTATTTTCTAGTTTGAATATCTAAATATCATATGAATGTCCACGTATTTCCTTTAAACCCAGAATATTTATTATATTTTAGATATTGACTTTATTTTTTAGAATTATAATATTTCATATACTCAATCCCCAATTCATGACTATATTATATTGGGTGATCTACATTAAAAATATAATATGGCAACGAGAAATTTCAAGGAGGTTTTAAATGTAGTACAATAGACCCAAATAGCAACATCGAATATTAACCTTTAGTATTTTATTGTACAAGAACCTAATTTCATGTATTTGATCCACTTTTATGTCAGATAAATTAGATTTTCCATTGTTTTTTATTGTTATATTTATAAACTCAATTAACTACTACACATCAATATAAATTTTCATTCATTGTATAGTTATAGAAACAAAAAAACATGGTCATAGATAGTGAACCTATGAATTTAAAACAATTTAAATTATTTTTTGTTCAGAAAAGTTCCCAAAATACATTAGATTTAGTATTCCATGTGTAATTTTCCTCTATAAATTTTTATTTTCAATCCATTATATGAATAATTAACTAGTTTCTAAATGAAATTGGATATTTTACAATAATTTCCATTCCCCAAACAACAAATGAGTCATTGAATAAAAAGTGGGTCTTTCAGAATTTTACTTATTTTATTGTTATTTCAAATCATTTTAAAACATGTAAAAGATCTATAAAAATCATTTTTATCAAAACATAATGTGGTTTTATCTATCTATTTTTCAACAAACACATTAGCAGCATGTTGGGGACTAATATTTTACCCACATGTGGGAGTGAAAAAACCTATATATATAATAACATTCACACTTGAGGAAACAATTCCTTAGGAAGTGGTGTTTATATTTAATATGTGGTAATCATAATCCCAAATGTACCAATGATATTCATGTTTTTGGTTAAACACATGTTTTCCAATTATATCAGTATGAATTCATGATATTATGGAAAAATTTACAATGTCAATTGTAGTATAGTAACATATTTGAATTTTTATAATTTCTCTTTAAGAAACATATCATTTATTAGAATACATTGATAGAATTAAATGTAAAATTGTGAAATTATCTTAAACTTATATCTAACATTATAATACATTTTTTACTTAATATACAAATTTCTAATTCAAATTTCTAATGTAGAGAATCTTATAAAGGAAACAAGGTTTGACATATGGTTTCATAAAAAGATATCAAAAAGATATATGTTTAAAATAAAAAATCACATTATAACCTACAATATATAAACTGAATTTATATAATGAAATAACAATTATATGAAAATGTTAATTTAAGATGTATCTTTTTTAGTCACGGACCTATGTTCTTGTGTAATATTTCAGGACATGTGGGGATCATAGGAAATATTGTGACATGGAAACCCTATGTTTATAGGTGGATTAATCACACCTGATATATCATAGTAAAATCCTATAAGGTGGTAAAAATATAAAGGGTTATATGAGACTTCATTTCAAATTATTAAAAGTGTCAACAATAATTTATTAAACACCATATCTTGAATTCTTTCATAATAAATACAGAGGATGTAGAAACTCCCAAAATTCATTTATTAGACATCAATGATATCCAAATTGGTCTTATATATACTTCCTATTATGAAATTTTTTCTAGAATGAGATTGAATAAAATATATTCAATTTTTATTTATTTACATATATACCTTCATAAGAAATTATGTTCCCATATTATAACCTTTATCATATTATGAAAGAAAATTTCTTTTATTTTGAAATGAGGTTCTTTTGAACACAAGGATGATAGATACCCAAAATTCAACTCAAACACTCATATATATATATATATATATATTTTAATAACATAGATTTATATCATTATTGATTTTATCATTTATATTCTCCATATAATATAAAAATTATTAACCATGAATCGTTGGAAAATAAATTTAGCATTAAATAAAAAAATGTTTTTATCTTATATGAAAATATATCAAATGCTCATTTAATGATTTAATATTCTGGATTTTCAATGATAAAATGGATATCAGATTATATAGATTACAATCTAGTGAAATTGTATTGGGACATCCCAACTAATAACACTAGTTTTTGGTAATTGAATGTTAATAAGATATGGTCCTTTCAGGTGTGATGGTTTACTCAGTGACAAGCTACATAGATACACCAACTATTCTCCACCCAGGTTAGATAAAGATATTATTTTCATTTTTTAATTATATTTAAACAAATTATCATTGCATATATATACCCTAAAATCTTCTAATATATATAATATATTGTATAAGTGGTTTGACTAATAAATTATTTTTTTAAATCCTTTTTATTTTGATAAAAGTTGTCCATCT
Organism: Viscum album; assembly: GCA_963277665.1. NCBI lineage: Eukaryota > Viridiplantae > Streptophyta > Magnoliopsida > Santalales > Viscaceae > Viscum > Viscum album. The sequence continues at coordinate 713,467,120 of OY728133.1, read as the reverse complement.
TGAGTTAATATAATGCCTCTCACACTTATTTAGAGCATAATTTAATAATATATGATGTATAAAAATTTATAGGATATCACTATACATGTAAAGAATTGTCAATCCCATTATTATTGAATAGAATCTCAAATTATTAAGAATTCATTATTAATACTTTAGGTGGAGTGAGCTAGATATGATGATAGGAAAGATTTTAATAATATGAAAATATGATTATATAAAATATAAATGTCTTAGTTTATGTTTAATTTTGTGAATTTTTTTATTTATGTTAGTCAAATAAAAATTTCAAGGTTTATGTTCTCATTAACTAATCAATGCTAATATTTATATATGGAGGATAATCATTTAGATTCTGATTAGGGTAATTTATTTTCATTCAATCCATAGTATCTATGAAATTATCAGTTAATATAAATTGTTGATTTTTTTTGAAAAAAATTTATATTTATCGCACGAATAAATTCCTAATGTTACAAAAAAATGAATTTCTAAATAGGGTTTATGGGAAAATAATATTTGATATGGATTCATATATTATCAAAATAAATTTAAAAAACATAAATAAATGTTCTTATAATGGTTTCTTCATGATATTAAAGATGATAATATAGAAAATACCACCACCAATTTCCATGTACCATGTATCATTGGGTTCAAGAATATTCATTTTTAAGGATTTTTAGAAATATTACAATAATATAATTTGCATATGTTAATTTATCTTACCATATTTTAATTTAATGATATTAAAACTATGAGTAAAATTAGATGTCTAACACTTATAAGTATATATTGTAGACACCATTGGGGAATAAAGAGCTTTAGTTATTGATTTGAACAAAACAAATCAAGTATTACTTTGGTCCCCAACCATTAAATAAGAAATAGTAGACTCTGGAATCACATTTGTAAAAGAACAAAAATAGATCCATGAATTTGAAAAAAAAATACTTCCAAAGGGTGCGTGAAATATTTATTATCCATGGATACATCAATTTGGTGAGATTTGAAGGTTAGGGAATACTAGATATGTTTCTCTACAAACTCAATCAGTCACCCTAAAAAAGATATCATTATTTTTTAAAAATTCCAAATTGGAATATAGTATATATTGATATTTTCTTCACAACATCAATCAGAAGGATTTTAATGTGATTTTTTTGAATGATTCAATTATTTCCTTATCAATTTATATTTCGTTTTGTTTCCTTGTTGTAAATTATTTTGGGGGAATTGTTTTGAAATGACCCATATGGGGAGTTCATCAAATGAAACACTCTATAAGATTATTGGATCCTCTTCAAGTATGTCTATTCCACATTGATGTTATTAAGGATGGCTAAAATTATTGATTCCTTAAGAAATGATAATTATAATAGAAGGTCCATTTATAATTTTATTATTCCCTATAAATAATATTTTATATAGGCTATGAATAATTTTTACCCAACAGTTAAGGTATAATCCCCCCATAAAGTTGGCATGATTGGAAAATTGAGCTTTTAGGTAATGTAGAATATCTTATATTGTTATTTGGAAATTATTGTTCATATCCATTTATTTAATTAGTAATATCATGAAATTTCTTATGTTATACCAAACATAGTACCTTAAATGGTAATTGACATGGAATGAAGGGCATTCTAATATCCATGGCCTAGTAACGAGGGCACGAGTTTTAAGAATGCACATGTGATTCCTTGAATATCTAAAGTAGGAACCTTGTATTCAATAGCTTGTATGACACATGACACAAAGTGCGTAAGGTAATATAATATCCCAATTCATTATAATATATTTTATATTTAAAATGTATTCAATATATTCCAATTCATGAAAAATTCATATAGTGTGTGATACACAAAAGAGAGACCTTTTTTGATGAGTTTTGTTACATGAAAGACCGATATATACGGAACAATAATATATTATTAGAATATTATTATTGAATATAATATGATATATTCTATATGATATGTTAGTGGTTATTAATATTATTAAATAAATCATAAAAAATTATTTATATATATATTTAAAATGAATTCATGGGTTACCTATTAAAGAACAACAAAAATAAGACCAATTGGATATAAGAAGAAATATTTTTATTTTATGGATTGCAATGGAGTTTTATTTTATTAAAAATAATTAATTAATATTATTTATTGATTTTATCAAAAAATTTGTGTGTTATATTTAATAAAATATTTTTTATATTCTTATATTAGGTTTGATAGACAAAATATAAGAACAAACTCGATTTTACACATAAAAACCTATATTTTTATTAAGGTAATTTTACCACTATTTAATGGAGAACTGATTTTAAATATGAATTTTTACAATTTAATTGATTTAATAATTAAAAATAATCTTCATATTTTAGATAGAAACATTTTAATTAGGTTAGGGTGATATTTTGATATTTTTCTAAAAAATTTCATTTTTTAATGAAAAGTTAAGAATACTGAATGTTAGTTCAAAAACTTATTTTCAAATACTTTATTTATGAGGATAAAATATATATTAGACTATTTATAAAGATTAATTAGAAAATATTTTTATCAATTTAAAATATTTACTTAATTGGAATCAATTTCACATTTATATTGATTATAAAAACATAAAAAACATTTTAGTGTTTTTAATTTAAAAACCAGCACTATCGACCCACCTGCGAGATTTAATTTCAATCAATTTATTCCAATTATGTGATTGGAATTTGAAATTTTATTTCCACTTTTGAATCATAATAATTTATAATTTATAATAATATCAAAATTTTTGACAGAAAATATTAGGGAATGTGATTAAAATTAATTAAAAAGATTAAGGTTAAGTTAATTTTACTAAGGGAAAAGCATTACATTAATGCCAAAAATGACCAATATAATTTCTCAGGACCTATTGGATGGAAATATTTAGAAATTATCCCCCATTTTATATAAATTTTACCATTATTTGATCCACTTTAAACCTAAAAATCATGCATGTAATTCCTATTTACAAAAATTACATCAATGCCACTCACCCCCAATAAAAGGACCTCTTCTCCTAATATATTCTAACACCTATCAAGCCACTTTGGATCAACCAAGATCATCCCAATTAACTCTTTAAAGGATCTCTACTCATCCAATATTATTACCCTTGGTAAAATAATCCAATCAATTTTTTGTTTCAAACTAAAAGGATTTACCTGATTCAGACCTAACATCTTTCCTTAGGTTTTTTAGTTTTATTTACATTTTCCATCCACTAAAACCTTCTTATTCTACAATTATATAACAACACAAGTATAATAAATATATTATTTTGTTTTTATTATAATTTTAAAACCTACAATTATAAACAATTCCATCTAATGGGTAACGAATATACTGTTTTGGTGTAAGGAGAACTACAACCTTAGGGAACAATAATTGTTCATTTTTTCCTTTACCAACTCTCATGGTGGACATTATTTTTTAAAATATGTTTATATATTATAAATTTATTCTTATTAAATTATTTTATAACACATATCTTTATACTCTCCATTTTTTGTAAAAATGATAACATCGTTTGTGGTAGTGGACTACCATCCCCTCAAAGCGATGTGATTCATTCACATGATACGTGGGATGTAAAAAATAATGGTTTTATGTAAAAATATGTTACATATAAAAAATATATTATATTCATGACATTATTATGTTTTTGAAAATATAATTTATATATCATGTTATTTATTACTCATTCACACACTTAAAAAGTGATATCATCATTCATGGACGTGTGGACTACCACCTTGTCGACATGATGTCATTCCTTTTACATCACAAGAATTATTTATATAAGTATATATGATTAAATAAAATGGTATTTATTATATAATTATCATTTTTATTGATATTTTATTACTTACCTTCTTTCTATAATGATCATTGAAAAATGGGAATGTTACACAAGCGCATGTGCGTCCTATCTTCTCTAGGATTGAGTTGTTGGATCATTTTTCATAACTATATTTAAATATTGATTTCAAAAATATAATTTATGTATAAATAAAATAATTATCTCATGATTTTTAATCTGGATATGTTATATAATTACCCCCCTTGACCATTTTTGACCTACCAAAGTCGTTTTTGACACATAAATCAAATTTTTTCAAAACACATGATGTAAACTTAATTGTTTAATTATTTGGAAAAAATTGTAACAAATAAAATAAAATTAATGAAAAACATGAAGAAAGTTATGAGGAATGTTGAATATTAACATAATTATATTATATATGATGTTAATGGTTATTCCCCTGAAAGGAAATACAAGGTAGTTGATTCTCATCTAACATTTTACATCATTGAGATAAATGTCATGTTCACCACATAATTTTTTTGTGTAGTTTATATACCTCACATCATGATGTATTATATCATAAATTATTCTATGTTCATGGTATTTGAAACATTCATTCAATATTATTCCTTCATGAGGCAAATGATTTAAAATGTTTCAATGTTGTATGGGACACTTTGGGATATTTAAATATAACATTAATCAAGACTATAACTAATGATCATTCAATGGAATTTACATTCAAGGAAATTATATAACCAATTATCCATAAAATATTTCTTTATTATGTAGTTATTCATGACCATTTTCATGTTTTAGTACTATTTCCCCACTTTTTGATAGTCAAAATGTTATATAAATTTGTTAAGAAAACATGACTTTATTTCTCTCTTTTGTTAGAGATCCTATTTTCTTCAAAATAAAATATTTTCTTAAAATGATTTCAAAAATGTTTTTAAATTATGCAGAAAATAAATTTTTACCATTTTATGCTAATTATTTCAAATTAATGTTCTTTTCTCTTTCTGAAAAATTCATTTTTCTATTTTTTTACAGTGTAAAAGGAAATTGTTTACCTAATATGACATGTATGGATTTACTCACCTTCATTTCATTGAATATTCCTTTTCATTTTTGAAAGGTTAATTTCTAGAGAAATGTTTTTCAAAAAAAAGTTTTAAAAGAAAATTTTTTTAAAAGTTTTTTCATTATAAAATGATTATTTCCTCAATTAAAGATTAAAATACTCATTTTATTGTTTTTATATTCATCCACAACAGCTTCACTTAATTTTAGTCCACTTGGGATTTCCTTTATTAATAATATACTTATTCTTCCTCTAGATGGTTAATTATTTCTTTGGGCATGTATAGTATTAACATTCAATTATGTGATTCATTTTTAGTCCCTTTGAAATATTAAATCTCATATTATCATTGAACACTAAATTTTACCATAATTATCAATTTCACTCATCGTGTATATTTCTATTTACAAAACAATATACGATTTCGTATATGCATTCTAATTTGAGATATATTTGAATATTTTTGGAAAATATTGATAATTTTGTATTCTTCATTCAGTATGGGTATTTTATATGTCATGTTATTTATTTTAACTATTCGATATGATGAATGCTTTGGACATGTAATAATGGGTGGTGCCCAGAATTTAGAAAGCTTCTCACTGCATCTATGGGTTCTCACAAGACAAATAAGTTTCAAAAATTAAATAGAATTGTATCCATAATATTTAACTATCTAGAGGATAGATCTTAATAGTATTGGTTTTCAGGTTCCTGAGATATGACATCCAATAATTATGAATTAACTTCATATTGATTAATTACTTATTATCCATGAAATTTTCACTTGGTAAAATATATGGATGCATTTAATTATAAGTTTATTAATCAAATGTCATGTGTTTTTAGTTTCTTCCCTTTCCATATTTATTTTTCACAATATAGTTATTAGAATCACATGAGTTTCCATTTATCACCTTTCTATATACATTTTTCCTTATTAAGTTTTTTGAATGGAACCTGTTTCAATTTATTACCTTGCCATACTGATTTTCCATACCTAGTTATTTGAACAGATTGTGTTTACATTTATTACTTTTCCATATTGTTTATGCAACACAATTAAGTTTATTGATTACATAGAATTTGTGTTTAGTTATATAACATTCCATATATAATATTATCATTTATTCATTATTTCTTCTGTTACAATTTACACTTACTAAGAATTTGAGATCTCCCTTATTATGCTTATTTCCCTAGGAGTACAAAAATCATAATATGAATGATATGCAGTGATTTACAAGATGGATTAGAGTTTTTTTCAAAGTTATTTATTTAAAAAGATGAAAAAATATGTTGTCATTGGTGTATTATTTTGTAAAAAATACTAATATATATATCTCGTTTACCATGACAACTAAACTCTCATTCCTTCAAGATTTGATACTGTGTAATCATGACAATGTAATAGTGACTCACAATATCTCTGATCCTTATGGGGCTAGTTCTCTATAGTTGGTATCATAATATGTCTATTAGAAACCTTGGTAAGTTTATTTAGAAAAAAATTGGTTAGAGAGCATAACCCTATGGAATAATTGTTGAATAATTATATAAGAACAACCTAGAATATTGGTAAGGTAGAGATTTTTTTGGTCTTTCTATCCATGAATACCTATCTTTATACTACAAGAAGACACGTTTTTGGAACAAATATACCTAAGAGTAATAAATCTGACATGTTGTTTTGATCCTAACTTGGGGTAACCTCGTACATGATAGTGGGCCTTACTGCTCGCCTGGTTTGACACAACTGTGGGATTTTCCTAGTATATTCCACATATTCTATACAAACCATTATCAAGGATTTGAATAGATATTGAAAATGAATATCCTAGGTTAAATATAAGGTAAGTAAGATTGAAAATAATTTTTCATTGTATAGAAATCCAAGAAATGATATTATTGATAAACATTAGACCACAACAGAACCTTTGTAGGAAAAAAATTAATAAAATATTAATGTGTTAAGAATGTATTGAAACCCACATTTATGAGTCTATTTATTGATTAAATTTCATTGATGTACATTATATTTATTTTGAAAATTATAAAAATATGGTTTTAGAAAAGGATAATGTGTAAGCTAGGTGACAACCAATCATATATGGAAAGGCCACTGTCTAGAACCCATCACTAAAAAATGATAAGGGTTTCATTCCAATCACTAACCTACAAAACTTCATGGTTAAATTTTCATTGTTTTTAGATAAAAATTTTGATAAATAAATATTAATGATGAAAGAGTTAAATCATTTTTGAGGATTAGTTATTACTCTATTAAGCATATTGTTTTCTGAAGATAGTTAGAGACAAATAGTTATACTAGTCACTCTTTTATTATCCTTACTATGCTTTAGAAGTTCTTTTATTTCATTGGGAATAAAAGAATCATCACTAACAATTTATCTCTGGGATTAAAGAGTTAAATTAGAATTAGATAAAAGGACAACCCAAAGATAGGATCATACATATGAAATTGACACCAATCAATTAAGAATATTTCTTTATATTCTCAGCCCATAAAATAATTAACAAACATTAAGAAAATGACATAGAAATAAAATTCTGTCATAATAAAATAATATCTATCAAACCGATGGTCTTTTAATTCACAAAATATTTGTGGCTTTGAGTCCCTATAAATTATATTTATTATTAAATATTTTGTTATTGATGAACTCATTCACTCTCTATAATTATTTACATTTTCCCTCCATGTATGTATCTCTACTTTTCATAGATTTTCTCCAACTTAGAGACCTAGTTACATGGTAGTCCATGTGACCTTTTTAATTCCCATTCTCTATTTTATAGAGGCTGACTTATGAACCCTTATCACGATGTGGGATTTAAAACATAGTAATAATCAAATTATATATCACTATGATTGAGATTAAATTGTGAGGACGTAATACAAATAAGGTGGGGAGAATGTGACACCCCAAAAATCTAAAGTAAGAACATTGTATTTGATAGTGTATATTACATGTGATACTAAGCACATAAGGTACTAAAATATCAAGATTATTTATAATATATTTACTATTTAAAATACAATCTATATAATTCAATGCCTGAAACACTAATTTAATGTTTTTTGCAGTCAAGAAAGAACTTCTTCGATGGTTTGCGTTACACACCCAAGAATGTTTTACCGAACAATAATATATTATTAAAATATTAATATTTAATATAATATAATATAAAAAATATTATATATTAGTGGTTATGAATTGAATTATCTAACTTATGAAAAATATTGTTTATATAAATATAAAATTAATTCATGGGTTTCAAATTAATGAGAAATGAAAACAAGAACCAATTGGATATAAATTGAGTTATTTTAAATTTTATGCTTCCAAAAAAGTATTTATTAATAGACATAAATAATTAAAATTAGTTATTGATTTTAACTAAATATATATGTTACATATTTTATAAAATATTTTTTATATTCATCCTTTAGGTCTGATAAACATAATATACGAACAAACTCTACTTTACACATAAACCCAATATTTTTATAATGGTAATTTTACACTCTTTTAATGGAGAACCCATTTAAAATATTAATTTTTAAAATTTAATCAATTTAATATGTAAAAATAAAATTGTATTTTTAATCGAAATAGATTATTTATTTTAGGGTGAATTTGGGATGTTTTTCAAAAACATTTTATTTTTTAATAAATAGTTAAAAATAATGAATTTTAGTTCAAAAATTATTTTTCATCTAATTTATTTATAATGTTAAATTATATTATTAATTTATTTGAAATTTTACATTGATAATATTTTTATCTATTATTACAAATTATTTCATTTTATTCAATTTTGATATGAAGTTTACGAAAAAAACATAGCAAACTTTCAGACGATTTTACATTAAAAACCTACATTGTCATTCCGCCTATGAGTTTAAATTTAAATAAATTTCTCCCACTTATATGAATGGAATTTGGTAAACAAATTCCATATTTTTAATTATAATAATATCTAATTTTTAATAAGATTTACTATTTTGACAACAAATATTAGTGAATTTGATTAAAACTAATTACAATGATTATGGTTAAATTCAGCTTATTAAGGGAAAAAACCATAACCCTAAGGCCCCAAATTTGCTATTTAAATGTACATGAACTATTTTATGGAAATATATATACCCTATCATATATTTTATACAAGTCTTTTATAATTTTATCAAAAAGAACCATGAAAAACATGCATGGAATTATTTTGTAGTAATATTACAAGAGTGTCACTCCTCCTCACATATAAAAGAACATCCACTCCTATAACTTCCTCACACCTCTGAAGCCTCTTTGTATCAACCGTGATTTGAAAATATAGATCCAAAAATACCTCCCCTTATACTAGAGTCTTGTTTTTAGCGATAAAATAATCCACATAATATTTTGTTTTAAACCAAAAAGAGATTCCTGATTCAGAGACAACATCTTTCCTTAAGCTTATTAGTAATATTTCCATTCTCTACCCCATGAAACAATCTTACTAAATGGTTGTTTAAAAAACAGAATTCTCAATATGATAGGATGTTTTAATCTATTTTATCTAATTACACATACACATAATTCCATATAATGTGTAACAAACATACTGTTTCTGTGTACGGAGTACTACTGCTTCACAAAATGACGACTATTCATTTTTCCATTACCACCTTTCATAGTGAATATTATGAGGGAAACTATATTTATATATTTTATATATTAAATTTATTCAGTATTGATTCTTTATCAATTATTTTACAACTCATATATTTATACTTTCCTTTTTTTTAAATGATAACATCATTTATCGAAGTATGGACTACTGCCCCCTTTATGTGATGTGATTCATTCGCACGATACACGACATGTAAAAAAATAGTCTCAATTAAACAAATTTGTCCTAGAAAAAATCAATATGATATTCATGAGATAATTAAATTTATAGAAATATAATATATATCTTTTTCAATATTACCCTTTCACACAATTAAAAAGTGATAATGATGTTCATAGACATGTGGACTACCACCTACTTGACAGGATGTGATTAATATTAAATAAAAATAATTATATATATATAAGTATATATGATTGAATAACATGTTATTTATGATATAATCATAATTATTTAAAGATATAGTGTTATTTACCTTCATCATATAACATTATCTCTTCATTGAACTATGAAGGACTCCATTTTTGATCTAGTAATGATTCAAAATTATTCTATTACATCCTCATCCTCTCTGGGATAGACTACACCTTTCATAAACCTTTCTCGTAAATATTATAGACCCACTATCACTCTCTCTTACTCACTCCCAATAGTGTAGTAGTAACTTGAAGGGTCCCTCACTCATGTTCTCAAAAGTATATATATCTTTAATTGAGTGGTAACTGTTATTATTCCCAAAATTGATTATTGTTTGATGATATCTTTTATATGTCCCAGAACTAACATGTCAAACTGAATCATGTCCACTAGAACCTAAGTGGCCCCCTAAACCTGGTCATCTATCTATGGTAGAAACACTGTGATTAAAAGATAATGTGTTATAAAACTCCCCCATACTCTACTAAATATATATATATATGTGAAGTGAGAATCCTAACCAACATTGATAATAAAAGAAATTCCATTTGGAAAAAAACTATATTCTACTAGAATTGGAATACCATTCTAACTTCTAAGATATGCTCTCAGATTGTTATGAAGTGGTCCATCTTGGTTTGTCCTTCCACAATCAATAGATAGTGTGGTAAAGTCTCATTGATCATTGAGTAAACATCATTAAAACCATAATGATACCTCCCTATTTACACTTATGCCTATAAAAATTATCTACCACATATTAATAGGTTATGTACCAATATTTTATCTTTATAGTGTTCTATAACATCATTTTCCACCAAACCCAATACCAAAAGATCATGGTTCAACCACACTTCTCTTAGTTGTACTACAAATGGAATGAAACATACTAAAACATATTTTCTATGAATGAATGACACCATCATCCATCCTTTATTAAGGGTTATAAGATCCTCACATTCATAAAATACACTAATAACATTCATAGTGGATATATATTCTTTAATGATCTGGCAATGAATATCTTCATGTCATTCCTCTTAGACTATTTGATGAAGTGGAGGGGAAATAATCATAGATGGTGGTATACTACACCATCTTCATCATAAAGGGCCGAAAGAAAAGATATAAACTTCAACATATCCTCACTCAATAATAGAAAATTAATATTTTTGTTGGAATATAGTACTAATACCATAACCTTGAGTGGAAATTTAGATAAAATTACCACATCCTTTACTGGGTCCACCATCTATCCTATGACTAAGAAGATACATCCTAAGATATAGACCCTCTAAATCTAGAATCAATACCTCAAGATATTCTCATAAATCTCATACTATAAAATCATGTCCATAACTATCATAAGTAACATTTAATACTTTACCTCTAATTACAAGAACACTTAGAGGTTAATGAATTATTTTACCATGAACCAACCAAAAAATTTATTAAAGGACATGGTTAATAAGATTATCAAGAACAATAGGGAGTCCAATGTCTCTAATTATATCACCATAAACATAAAGCACCAATAGTGGATATATAAGGAAATATTAGATATATCATATTCTAAAACCTTGAATTGGGGATAAACCATAATAAATTCTATCTCTATTGACCAAATTAACTCACAATACTAGCTGAAAAAGTCTTAGATTCTCTTGAGTGGACACTCTTATTTGAATATAAATTGGTTCTTATAGTGTCAATCCACGCATTACATGAAATAGTTTTTTTCCTCTTAGGAAAACAACAATTTTATACCCTAGAATACACTAGGTATTACAATTACCTAAATTAACAATTCCTTAAACAATATCATCAACTATAAAATCTGTACAGGTTTATCATATATGATTGCACAAATATCAGACAATCCATGTTCATGTCTATGTAGTAAAAAATCTTTTTATGGGGTAGTAATTAAGAAAAATTCTTAGGTAAGGATTTTATATATGTTATGAATTTATTCTTATTAAATTATTTTAAAACACATATCTTTATACTCTCCATTTTTTGTAAAAATGATAACATCGTTTGTGGTAGTGGACTACCGTCCCCTCAAAGCGATGTGATTCATTCACACGATACGTGGGATGTAAAAAATAATGGTTTTATGTAAAACTATGTAAAATATAAAAAATATATTATATTCATGACCTAATTATGTTTTTGAAAATATAATTTATATATCATGTTATTTATTACTCATTCACACACTTAAAAAGTGATATCATCATTCGTGAACGTGTGGACTACCACCTAGTCGACATGATGTCATTCCTTTTACATCACAAGAATTATTTATATAAGTATATATGATTAAATAAAATGGTATTTATTATATAATGATCATTTTTAATGATATTTTATTACTTACCTTCTTTCTATAATGATCATTGAAAAATGGGAATGTTACACAAGCGCATGTGCGACCTCTCTTCTTTAGGATTGCGTTGTTGGTTCATTTTTCATAACTATATTTAACGATATATTTAAAAATATAATTGATGTATAAATAAAATAACTATCTCATGATTTTTAATCTGGATATGTTATATAATTACCCCCTTGACCATTTTTGACCTACCAAAGTCGTTTTTGACACATAAATCAAATTTTTTCAAAACACATGATGTAAACTTAATTGTTTAATTAGTTGGAAAAAATTGTAACAAATAAAATAAAATTAATGAAAAACATGAAGAAAGTCATGAAGAATAATGAATATTAACATAATTATATTATATATGATGTTAATGTTTATTCCCCTGAAAGGAAATACAAGGTAGTGGATTCTCATCTAACATTTTACATCATTGAGATAAATGACATGTTCACCACATACTTGTTTTGTGTAGTTTATATACCTCACATCATGATGTATTATATCATGAATTATTCTATGTTCATGGTATTTGAAACATTCATTCAATATTATTCCTTCATGAGGGAAATGATTTAAAATGTTTCAATGTTGTATGGGACACTTTGGGATGTTTAAATATAACATTAATCAAGACTAGAACTAATGATCATTCAATGGAATTTACATTCAAGGAAATTATATAACCAATTATCCATAAAATATTTCTTTATTATGTAGTTATTCATGACTATTTTCATGTTTTAGTACTATTTTCCCACTTTTTGATAGTCAAAATGTTATATAAATTTGTGAAGAAAACATGACTTTATTTCTCTATTTTGTTAGAGATCCTATTTTCTTCAAAAAAAATATTTTCTTAAAATGATTTCAAAAATGTTTTTCAAATTATGAAGAAAATAATTTTTTACCATTTTTTGCTAATTATTTCAAATTAATGTTCTTTTCTCTTTCTGAAAAATTCATTTTTCTATTTTTTTACAGTGTAAAAGGAAATGTTTTACCTAATATCACATGTACGGATTTAATCACCTTAATTTCATTGAATATTCATTTTCATTTTTGAAAGGTTAATTTCTAGAGAAATTTTTTTCAAAAGAAATTTTTAAAATAAATTTTTTTAAAAGTTTTTTCATAATAAAATGATTATTTCCTCAATTAAAGTTTAAAATACTCATTTTATTGTATTTATATTCATCCACAACAGCTTCACTTAATTTTAGTCCACTTGGGATTTCTTTTATTAATAATATACTTATTCTTCCTCTAGATGGTCAATTATTTCTTTGGGCATGTATAGTATTAACATTCAATTCTGTGATTCATTTTTAGTCCCCTTGAAATATTAAATCTCATATTATCATTGAACACTAAATTTTACCGTAATTATCAATTTCACTCATCATGTATATTTCTATTTACAAAACCATATACCATTTCATATATGCATTCTAATTTAAGAGATATTTGAATATTTTTGGAAAATATTGATAATTTTGTACTCTTCATTCCGTATGGGTATTTTATATGTCATGTTATTTATTTCAACTATTCGATATGATGAATGATTTGGACATGTAATAATGGGTGGTTACCAGAATTTAGAAATCTCCTCACTGCGTCGATAGGTTATCACAAGACAAATAAGTTTCAAAAATTAAATAGAATTATATCCATAATATTTAACTATCTAGAGGATAGATCTTAATAGTATCAGTTTTCAGGTTCCTGAGATATGACATCCAATAATTATGAATTAACTTCATTTTGATTAATTACTTATTATCCATGAAATTTTTACTTGGTAAAATATATGGATGCATTTAATTATAAGTTTATTAATCAAATGTCATGTGTTTTTAGTTTCTTCCCTTTCCATATTTATTTTTCACAATATAGTTATTAGAATCACATGAGTTTCCATTTATTACCTTTCTATATATATTTTTCCTTATTAAGTTTTTTGAATTGAACCAGTTTCAATTTATTACCTTGCCATACTGATTTTCCATACCTAGTTATTTGAACAGATTGTGTTTACATTTATTACTTTTCCATATTGTTTATGCAACACAATTAAGTTTATTGATTACATAGAATTTGTGTTTAGTTATATAACATTCCATATATACAATTATCATTGATTCATTATTTCTTCTGTTACAATTTACACTTACTAAGAATTTGAGCTCTCCCTTATTATGCTTATTTCCCTAGGAATACACAAATCATAATATGAATGATATGCAGTGATTTACAAGATGGATTAGAGTTTTCTTCAAAGTTATTTATTTAAAAAGATGAAAAAATATGTTGGCATTAGTGTATTCTTTTGTAAAAATACTAATATATGTATCTCGTTTACCATGACAACTAAACTCTCATTCCTTCAAGATTTGATACTGTATAATCATGATAATGTAATAGTGACTCACACTAGCTCTGATCCTTATGGGGCTGGTTCGCTACAGTTGGTATCATAGTATGTCTATTAGAAACCTTGGTAAGTTTATTTAGAAAACAATTGGTTAGAGAACATAACCCTATGGAATAATTGTTGAATAATTATATAAGAACAACCTAGAATATTGGTAAGGTAGAGATTTCTTTGGTCTTTCTAGCCATGAATACCTATCTTTATACTACAAGAAGACATGTTTTTGGAACAAATATACCTAAGAGTAATAAATCAGACATGTTGTTTTGATCCTAACTTGGGGTAACCTCGTACATGATAGTGGGCCTTACTGCTCACCTGGTTTGACACAACTGTGGTATTTTCCTAGTATATTCCACATATTCTATACAAACCATTATCAAGGATTTGAATAGATATTTAAAACGAATATCCTAGGTTTAATATAAGGTAAGTAAGATTGAAAATAATTTTTCATTGTATAGAAATCCAATAAATGATATTATTGATAAACATTAGACCACAGCAGAACCTTTGTAGGAAAAAAATTAATAAAATATTAATGTGTTAAGAATTTATTGAAACCCACATTTATGAGTCTATTTATTGATTAAATTTCATTGATGTAAATTATATTTATTTTGAAAATTATAAAAATATGGTTTTAGAAAAGGACAATGTGTAAGCTAGGTGACAACTAATCATATATGGAAAGGCCACTTTCTTGAACCCATCACTGAAAAATGATAAGGGTTTAATTCCAATCACAACCTACAAAACTTCATGGTTAAATTTTCATTGTTTTTAGATAAAAAATTTGATAAATAAATATTAATGATGAAAGAGTTAAATCATTTTTGAGGATTAGTGATTACTCTATTAAGCATATTGTTTTTTGAAGATAGTTAGAGACAAATAGTTATACTAGTCACTCTTTTATTATCCTTACTATGCTTTAGAAGTTCTTTTATTGCATTGGGCATAAAAAAATCATCACTAACAATTTATTTCTGGGATTAAAGAGTTAAATTAGAATTAGATAAAAGGAAAACCCAAAGATAGGATCATACATATGAAATTGACACCAATAAATTAAGAATATTTCTTTATATTCTCAGCCCATAAAATAATTACCAAATATTAAGAAAATGACATAGAAATAAAATTCTGTCATAATAAAATAATATCTATCAAACCGATGGTCTTATAAGTCACAAAATATTTATGGCTTTGAGTCCCTATAAATTCTATTGATTATTAAATATTTTTTGATTGATGAACTCATTCACTCTCTATAATTATTTACATTTTCCCTCCATGTATGTATCTCTACTTTTCATAGATTTTCTCCAACTTAGAGACTTAGTTACATGGTATTCCATGTGACCTTTTTAATTCCCATTCTCTATTTTATAGAGGCTGACTTATGAACCCTTATCACGATGTGGGATTTCAAACATAGTAATAATCAAAGCATATATCACTATTATTGAGATTAAATTGTGAGGACGTAATGCAAATAAGGTGGGGAGAATGTGACGCCCCAAAAATCTAAAGTAAGAACATTGTATTTGATAGTGTATATTACATGTGATACTAAGCACGTAAGGTACTAAAATATCAAGATTATTTATAATATATTTACTATTTAAAATACATTCTATATATTTCAATGCCTGAAACACTAATTTAATGTGTGTTGAAGTCAAGAAAGAACTTCTTCGATGGTTTGCGTTACACACCCAAGAATGTTTTACCGAACAATAATATATTATTAAAATATTAATATTTAATATAATATAATATAAAAAATATTATATATTAGTGGTTATGAATTGAATTATCTAACTTATGAAAAATATTGTTTATATAAATATAAAATTAATTCATGGGTTCCAAATTAATGAGAAATGAAAACAAGAACCAATTGCATATAAATTGAGTTATTTTAAATTTTATGCTTCCAAAAAAGTTTTTATTAATAGGCATAAATAATTAAAATTTGTTATTGATTTTAAATAAATATATATGTTACATATTTTATAAAATATTTTTTATATTCATCCTTTAGGTCAGATAAACATAATATATGAACAAACTCTACTTAACACATAAACCCTATATTTTTATAATGGTAATTTTACACTCTTTTAATGGAGAACCCATTTAAAATATTAATTTTGAAAATTTAATCAATTTAATATGTAAAAATAAACTTCTATTTTTAATCGAAACAGATTATTTATTTTAGGGTGAATTTAAATGTTTTTCAAAAACATTTTATTTTTTAATAAATAGTTAAAAATAACGAATTTTAGTTCAAAAATGATTTTTCATCTAATTTATTTATAATGTTAAATTATATTTTTAATTTGTTTAAAATTTTACATTGATAATATTTTTATCTATTATTACAAATTATTTCATTTTATTCAATTTTGATATGATGTTTACTAAAAAAACATAGAAAACTTTCAGACAATTTTACATTAAAAACATACATTGTCATTCCGCCTATGAGTTTAAATTTAAATAAATTTCTCCCACTTATATGAATGGAATTTGGTAAACAAATTCCATATTTTTAATTATAATAATATCTAATTTCTAATAAGATTTAATATTTTGACCACAAAGATTAGTGAATTTGATTAAAACTAATTACAATGATTATGGTTAAATTCAGCTTATTAAGGGAAAAACCATAACCCTAAGGCCCCAAATTACCTATAAAAATGTACATGAACTATTTTATGGAAATATATATACCCTATCATATATTTTATACAATTATTTTATAATTTTATCAAATAGAACCATGAAAAACATGCATGGAATTATTTTGTAGTAATATTACAAGAGTGTCACTCCTCCTCACCTATAAAAGAACATCCAATCCTACCACTTTCTCAAACCTCTGAAGCCTCTTTTTATCAACCGTGATTTGAAAATATAGATAAAAAAAATACCTCCCCTTATACTAGAGTCTTGTTTTTAGCGATAAAGTAATCCACATAATATTTTGTTTTAAACCAAAAAGAGTTTCCTGATTCAGAGACAACATCTTTCCTTAAGCTTATTAGTAATATTTCCATTCTCTACCCCATGAAACCATCTTACTAAATGGTTGTTTAAAAAACAGAATTATCAATATGATAGGATGTTTTACTCTATTTTATCTAATTACACATACACATAATTCCATATAATGTGTAACAAACATACTATTTCTCTGTACGGAGTACTACTGCTTCACAAAATGATGACTGTTCAGTTTTCCATTACCACCTTTCATAGTGAATATTATGAGGGAAACTATATTTATATATTTTATATATTAAATTTATTCAGTATTGATTCTTCATCAATTATTTTACAACTCATATATTTATAATTTCCTTTTTTTAAATGATAACATCATTTATCGAAGTATGGGCTACTGCCCCCTCAATGTGATGTGATTCATTCGCATGATACACGGCATGTAAAAAAATAGTCTCAATTAAACATATTTGTCCTAGAAAAAATCAATATGATATTCATGACATAATTGAATTTATAGAAATATAATATATATCTTTTTCAATATTACCCTTTCACAAAATTAAAAATTGATAATGATGTTCATAGACATGTGGACTACCACCTACTTGACAGGATGTGATTCCTTTTAAATAAAAATAATTATATATATATAGATAAGTATATATGATTGAATAACAAGTAATTTATGATATAATCATAATTATTTAAATATATAGTGTTATTTACCTTCATCATATGACATTATCTCTTCAATAAACTATTAAGGACTCCATTTTTGATCTAGTAATGATTAAAAATTATTCTATTACATCCTCATCCTCCCTGGGATAGACTACACCTTTCATAAACTTTTCTTGTAAATATTATAGACCCAATATCACTGTCTCTTACTCACTCCCAATAGTGTAGTAGTAACTTGAAGGGTCCCTCAGTCATGTTCTCAAAAGTATCTATATCATTAATTGAGTGGTAACTGTTATTATTCCCAAAATTGATTATTGTTTGATGACATCTTTTATATGTCCCCGAACTAACATGTCAAACTGAATCATGTCCACTAGAACCTAAGTGTCCCCCTAAACCTGGTCACCTATCTACGATAGAAACACTGTGATTAAAAGATAATGTGTTAGAAAACTCCCCCATACTCTACTATATATATATATATATGTGAAGTGAGAATCCTAACCAACATTGATAATAAAATAAATTCCATTTGAAAAAAAACTATATTCTACTTGAATTGGAATACCGTTCTAACTTCTATGATATGCTCTTAGATTGTTATGAAGTGGTCCATCTTGGTTAGTCCTTCCACAATCAATATATAGTTTGGTAACCTCTCATTGATCGTTGAGTAAACATCATTAAAACCATAATGATACCTCCATATTTACACTTATGCCTATAAAAATTATCTACCACATATTAATAGGTGATGTACCAATATTTTATCTTTATAGTGTTCTATAACATCATTTTCCACCAAACCCAATACCAAAAGATCATGGTTTAACCACACTTCTCTTAGTTGTACTGCAAATGGAATGAAACATCCTAAAACATCTTTTCTATGCATGAATAACACCATCATCCATCCTTTATTAAGGGTTATAAGATCCTCACATTCATAAAATCCTCTAATAACATTCATAGTGGATATCTATTCTTTAATGATCTGGCAATGAATATCTTCATGTCATTCTTCTTAGACTATTTGGAGAAGTGGAGGGGAAATAATCATAGATGGTGGTATACCACACCATCTTCATCATAAAGGGCCGAAATAAAAGATATAAACTTCAACATATCCTCACTCAATAATAGAAAATTAATATTTTTGTTGGAATATAGAACTAATACCACAACCTTGAGTGGAAATTTAGATAAAATTACCTCATCCTTTACTGGGTCAACCATCTATCCTATGACTAAGAAGATACATCCGAAGATATAGACCCTCTAAATCTGGAATCAATACCTCAAGAGCTTCCCATAAATCTCATACTATAAAATCATGTCCATAACTATCATAAGTTACTTTTAATACTTTACCCCTAATTACAAGAACACTAGGAGGTTAATGAATTATTTTACCATGAACCAACAAAAAAATTTATTAAAGGACATGGTTAATAAGATTATCAAGAACAATAGGGAGTCCAATGTCTCTAATGATATCACCATAAACATAAAGCACCAATAGTTGATATATAAGGAAATATTAGATATATCATATTCTAAAACCTTGAATTTGGGATAAACTATAATAAATTCTATCTCTATTGACCAAATTAACTCACAATACTAGTTGAAAAAGTCATCGATTTTCTTGAGTGGACACTCTTATCTGACTGTAACTTGGTTCTTATAGTGTCAATCCACACATTACATGAAATAGTTGTTTTCCTCCTAGGAAAAAAACACTTTTATACCCTGGAAGACACTAGGTATTACAATTACCTAAATTCACAAGTCCTTAAACAATATCATCAACTATAAAATCTGTACAGGTTTATCATATATGATTGCACAAATATCAGACAATCCATGTTCTTGTCTATGTAGTAAAAAATATTTTTATGGGGCAGTAATTAAGAAAAATTCTTAGGTAAGGATTTCATATACTCCTCCAACTCCATAGGGAATTGAAAGATAATATAAACTTATTATATAAGGGTTATACCAGCCAATAGACAGGAATTTGACTGTATCCTCAAATACATGAGCTCGTCCTTTTTTTTCCACGAAAATCTCCTAACCAAAAGAGAAGAAAAATAATTTTTCAAACTCAGATTATTTGAAACCCTTTATTGTAAGATCCAAAAAATCATGGAACGTATAAAAGTATTTTATTCTAAGGAGAGATTTCATAGGGTCCCACTTCTATAAGGAAATGTTTCCTTTTGATAATATCTCCACAATTGTCAAGTTACACTTTCAAAAGAAGCATATGATCACCTATTCTATATGTAGGAACATGTTAACACAAGGTTGAAGAAAATATGGATATTCTAGTATTTATAGGACTTGAAAAAAGATATATCTAGGTAAATGAATCCACAGTTTCTATTCCAAAAGAGTAGATTGACTAGCTAATGGACATGTTGCACCTAAAACCATAGTCTAAGATTCTGGGTCACAACTCCAACCTTACAATGATATCATTTCGTTATGCTTACTAGTCTTCTCATCTTAGGATTTCCCTGAAACCTTATCAAATAATAAAACTAAAACACTAAATTCAAATGAAACATCCTATACACCTCAACACTATTCCTTTTGGGTATTACTGTCAAACCTTTATGGTTCTGAATCACATCACAATAATGTGTTTCCATAGAGGAAGAATCCATATTTGTTTCAATCCTGAAGGAACATAAAAAGTCAATATAATTGGGTTCCATTTCAACCCGACATCATCTTGGATAAGAATAGGAAAATAATGGAAAAATGAGTGGCTCTCAATATTGTTTATGAAAATGAAAACACAAATTTATCTATTAAAGAAAAACCCACAAATCACTCTCAGATTTTTAGGACAGAATCCTCCCCAGAACATTTTCTCACAGGTCAAATTCCACCATCTCTACTAACATAGCATAGACCACCTTGGGGTGGTGATGGAAATATATCAAATATCTATCCAGCATTTGTTACTCTACAAGCTTCTCATCAATTCCAGCCATCTTACAAAATTTCCTTATTTATTTACTACCTCTTCTTATGAGATACATTGGAAATTTCATTATCCATGGTAAAATGTGTTAGAAAGTCTCGTAAGTGATATTAATTTATATCACAACCATAAAAAATCATATCCCTCGATAGATAGAGCTTTCCTTGAGGTCTTGGTGCAGGATAAAGCCTCTTGTTCAATGACCAATGTATCATGTCAACTGAAAATAGATCATACTCACATTATATCAAAAGATATCAGTATCACTAAAGCTCATGAAACACACTTGACCCATGCAAGTCATCATCTAACACAATGATAACAATCCATGGTTCATTCTCTATGATGCATCAAACTAAACAAGAAGAGTTGGCCAATGAAAATATCATCAAGCAGATGAACCACACACTATCCACCCAGAAGTAGAACCTCATCATGAACAAGACCCTTCATGGATACTTCATAACTCATTAGGTCATGAACAAGACCCTTCATGGACCCTTCATGGATCCTCTTAAGACATCTAGGGTGATGACTCCTGAAGGATGTATAAACCACAAACCAATCCAATGGGACACATGTACAAATATTTACATAGAAAATTGTAAATGAATGATCCATATAAAAAAGGATTAAAAATTATGGTGAATGGATACATTATTCACTTCCCTAACACTAGATTGATTTTACTAGGAACTGAACATAACACAATTTAACATTATTAACCTTATTCCGAAGCCAATCTTGACATCTAGATAATCTTCAAAATACATTCATATGTTATAACTGTATCAATTGATACTACAATGACATGATTAAAACCACTATGGACCACATGAATTCAAATAATATGATCATGAAAACCTAATCCTGGTATTAATAGGACAAGGGATGGTGACATGTACTTAGTAGACTCTTCTCCCAGATGGGGGGAATTATCAGAATGTACCTACATAGATTTACACATAACCAAATCAAGATGAATGATAAAACAATATATTTTATAATGTAATTCATACATAAAATATATCCCACTCTCAGTGTTTGATAAATGTACTATAAAAAATTAATAGAAATATAAATTTCTACCATAAGATAGATTTTTACCTACTCAGAAAGAGGTGACTACTATAAAATGTTACACTAGAATATACATCCTTCTATTTAGTATAATACTAAGAGTTTCATACTATAGATCCTCTTAAGACATCATGAAATATCTTATAATCTTTATAAGATATGAAAATTATGAGAAGAGATCATCTATGGGTGTGTATAACAAAAACCAACTAAAGCACCAAGAGATCACTAAACATAATGTATAATGATTATTTATATCAACAATGAATCAGTATTTTTAATAGGTTTTGAGAAAAGTTATAAATAGATAAGAACCATTATATACTCAAGGTATACTCCAATTATCAATGTGGTCCCATACATACTTTCAGCCACAAGATTATGATAGAGGCTTTAAGGTAACACTCAACCTAGAGAATCCACTCCAAGAGATATGTTTTGCATGAGTATTCTTAACAAATAGGTTGTTCTCAATGGGAATTTAAAATTAATATACACACAAGGACACATATGATCTCAACACATGGATAAGAGATCACACCCAAGACCATTGGGGGATACCATAAACCCTAATAGAAATAACATTCTATGTTGGGGTTCATATGGATGATAATATGAGGAACTCTACTAGACCAAACTCTTATATAGGGTATCCAAAACCAATTCATCTTGTTTAAAAAAATATTTTATTTCTCATGTAAGTTATATGAATTGATGATAGTGAATCATAGAACAAGACAAATAGAGGAACACTGTGTAATATATTTGAGACTCATCTCGTAGAGAGGATCAAAATCCTATGTTGAAGATGTAATTTCAAAATATATCATCATATACATATATGAAAGGAACAAAATAAACTAATATTAGTCCAAACCAATGTTGTGAAAGGCCTCCACATTCTCAATAGAATGTAAACGATGTGTTCAAATATTATGTAATGTGTCTTTATTTCCACGGTCTCCATGTGTTTTGATTGTCTATAATACATGTATTCAATTATATGAACATTGTTTTCCCTATGGTACATGATGTATAGAGGTGATCTGACATCCTATACATGCCATATTCTCATTCTTATATACACCATTACATTGGAATACACTTCTTTTCATTCCCACACACAAGGCCATATCTATGTATTGGGTTATTCACATGTACTCTATCGCTTCCCATGTGCGTCACTATGTCCATTCGTTTTTTTCATTTGAGATACACTTAAAGACACTAGAAATGGGTAAAATGGAATATAAAAATGTCACACGACATGAAATTTTTTATTTCAATGGAAACTATAGCACCACCACCTAGGACCACAAACTGTGTGTTTTCATAGGGTTACATGTAGTGTAACATGGAATCTAAAAAAATCTCATGGTAATTTTTCATTTTTATAATTCTTTTTCCACTGGTATAAATCAGTCCAAGTTATTTTGGATTGGGGGTTAACCAGCCTTTTCAACACCATCTTTTTTATTTTGGCCTTCAATCTGCTTTAGAATCATCTACCACCACATTGTGTCATCATTTTTCATCAATCCAAGAAGAACTAAAATCATGATTATGATCTGATCCACCTATGATCATCCTCTATCATCACTACTTATTCATTCCATCACTACTCATGTTTTATTAAATTATTTCTGTAATACTTCATGAATGGTATGTTAATATTTTTAATATTTATGTAATATCAATACTTATCATTTTTGGGAATCAGAATCTCATGGCTCCTCAACTCCAAGATATAAAATTATTTCTATATATATTCAATGTCTCAATAGGAAAAAATTGGCATGTTAAAATGGAAATCTAATTAGTGCTCATTATTGAGGGTTATATGTGTTTTAGATGAGCAAATTTACCTATACATTTATGAAACACATTATTCAATTCCTTCGATTTGGGTGCCTCTCTATAACTTATATAAATGAGGATTGTTCACTAGATATACAAGTAATTTTATATCCATGCATCTAACTGACTACCCCTAATTATCTCTTATTCCAGTCCTCCTTATTATATCAAGATCATCCATATCATGAAGGTATAAAAGTCCTTCGTAAACTATTTTTGTTAATTGGTATTGAATATAGATACATAATTGAAGAAAGATTTGTAATTATGTTTATTATTATGAATATAAATAATAGATTGAAAGTAGTTGTAGATAACTGTGATGCAAGTTACACATTTTTTCTTTTTAGTTTATTGGGTTTTAATTTGAAATTTATGGTGATCATGGGTTTTTTATTTTTAACTATTTTCACAGCATTATTTAATTGTTAATCGATCCCTATAATTCTATTAGTGGTATTAGATCAATACCATTTGATTAATTAAATCATACTGAAAGTGAACGTTTTTTTTAAATGATACAATATTTTATATTTTATATAATTATATATTAAATGTTATTTGCACATTAGCCTATAATACTATATTGTTAATCATAGGTTGTAAATGTTTCATAGATTATGGTATATGATAACATATTCTATGGAATAATGTAATTATTTAGTATTTAGTGTTTCATGGAATAAAATTTGCCCAAATTTGAATTTTTTTAATATTGATATATAGTAATTGAAAAAAATGATTATTACGTCACATAAGTATTACTGATTCCAATTATTGAATATGATTTCCCCATGAATAATTTTTTGACCATTATATAGGACCCCATCGTTTATTGTGTATTCCAAATGAATATCGATTTAATCATACATTGAATATTTTCATGGGTTACAATTACCAGAAATAGAGTTATCAATCAAAGAATATTACTAAAAAGGATTATTGGTTTGACACACCACATCCATATATATCACATCCAAATATACATGTTTACTCTAAATCCATTTTTTCATTTTCTTAATAAACCACTTTATGGTTAGTGGGAACTTCACAGTAACCGATATGAAATTTAAAACACCCCAAACATTGACACATAGAAGATTTAAATTCCCCCACAAAATATCAAAATTCATCTTGAAAATTCATATAAAAAACAGGAAAAATCATTCAAAAAACAAACATATCAATACCTTGGGTTGCGATCCACCTTGAGCAATGACACCTGAATCTCAACCCTGATTCGCAATCAACCCATCATTGAATCAACATCTCTAGGAAATAGAAGCCAACAAAAGTAGATCATAATCATTATGGGAACAAAATATAAACATTAGAAATGTGTAGGGTGAAATTTATTTCAAAAACTTATTGGTCACTTTTAGAATTAATTCACCAATGAAATTCAATTGCTATGGCTAAAAATATAATAAGATCATTTATGGTTAAAT
The DNA here is from genome assembly GCA_963277665.1 of Viscum album. NCBI lineage: Eukaryota > Viridiplantae > Streptophyta > Magnoliopsida > Santalales > Viscaceae > Viscum > Viscum album. The sequence goes on along the minus strand of OY728133.1, from coordinate 713,441,158 downwards.
TCTATTTTTCTAAAATTTGATTTTTATGCACATTATTTTTAGAAACATGACATATTATTGGTGAAATAGATTGATAAATTGAATAATACACCAATATTTCTTTAATTTTTTAATAGTAAAAAAAGACAAGGAGAATAATGAATATTTTAAAAAGATTTTTCCATTTGAAAAATAATATAATTATTTTTTACATTTTTAATTATATATTAAATTCTCAAAATTTTGATTTTGAATTTGAAAAAATTAAATTGATTTTTTATTTATAATAAAAATATCTTATCATAAAATAATTTTGGTTATTCTTTAAAAAAAATTGATGTTATGTGAATAATAAAAATATGATTTTTACAAGTATTATAATAATTTTACAATTATTACAAATTAATTATTACATAAAATCATATAAAAATTATAATTAGAATGAAAAATATATTTTATTAATAAAATGATTCATTTAAATATAATTTGTTCAATTTATAAAACCTGTGATTAACATTTTGAAATACTAAGAAATATTTTACATTAATATTTTTTATTCACTTTTATGAAAAAAATCATCAATAGTAGATATGAAATCAAGAAAATATATTTCATAATTTATTTTATAATGTAATTATAATATAAAAATAATAAATATTTTTTGAGAATAAAATTTGGATTAATAAGATTAATTCTAATGACCATGATACTAGTGAAAATATTATCCTCAAAGAATTATTTTATTAATGTTGGGTAATATTTATATAAAGCATAATAATTTACCAATTTTATGTAATTAATATAATTTTCCAATTACATTTAATACAAAAAAATAAATACACACATATGTTTTATTAATTTTTTTAAAATAAAAAAATGAATATTATATATATTTAGTACAAATAATAGTATTACATTACATTACAAATAATTTTTATTCTTATAAAATAAATTTATTTATATACACAGACACAAACATACACAAAACAAACACAAACAAACACAAACACATACACATATAGGCATAGATATATACTAATAGAAATAACCAAACACATGTTCAAATATAATTACACTTATATTAGAAGAAATAATTAAATGAACATTAATTATTAATGACATATGATATTAGGGAATATGTGATAATATTACAAAATAAAAATTACATATATATAATTTAATGAATGTTTCTGTTAATATATAAATATATAAATTATTAATAATGTACAAATATATTCACACATATATATAATATAAATTTCCATGTATAATTTTATTAATTTATAAAAAAATAGAAATATTAATTCCTTTTATACATATTTATTAATTTATATTTATATATAATGAAAATAAATATATATTTATATAAAGATAAACCACTAACTTAAATAGTAGAAAAAATTCCCTTATATAAAAGAAAAGGTTTTGTGGTTTGTGGGATGTGTGTCTTCCCATGAATGGTAGGTGAGGTATGTGATGGGAGGGTATAAGGCCTACACTCTTCAATGATGGTTGTATATAGGTTTGTTTTGTTGGAAGAGGTGTGAGACCACACATCCATTCATTGTGGTGGGGACAGGTGAAGCAGTGTTGCTGGTAATTTGAATAATATTTATGTTTAAAATATTTTTAATGATGTTAAAAAAATAATTAATAAATTTTATGGCAATTAATGATGTTTTATTGAATCATTGTTAAATGGAAGAAAATACTTCTATTTTGTTGATATCTCATTTAATTTATTTTTTTAATAAAGTTGGGAAAATTTATTACATATGTTTATCAATGCAGTTAATGTAATAAAAATCTTCTTATAGTAAGATATTATGTAGTTTCTATATATCATAGTGTAGCATACATAATGTTTCTTATGATCATTTCAAGTTGGAAAATCAATTAATAATGTTTGAATTACTATTCACTTAAGTTATCATGGATTATAAATGTATTAGAGGTTGGATGTCATAATTCAAACCACCAGAGACTGCTTGGCCTTGAAGAGCCAAATTTGACACACCAAGACCATCTCCAATAGGGTAGCAGCTGGGGACCAACACCGAGTAGGCATATCACAATCATGGGAGGAATTATCCTAATATCCTACACAAATGCACTTATTTCCAAAAAAATCCTTGTGATTAAACAATATATAGTATACCATAATGCATGCATTAAATATATACCATTCTTAGAGTAAAAATAATGTACTAGAAACAAAATAAAGGGATTAATACAAGCTCACCATGAGATAGAGTCTAACCTACATAGGTATATGGGACTACTGTCAAGTGTAATATTAAAAAAACCATCATCTATCTATCCCAAAACTAACCTCCATCTAATCTAATTCCTCTTAGGACATCATCAAATACACCATCTTCGGTTAATATAAGCCAATTGGGGGTAGATCCCATACGAGGGTGAAAATAATAAATCCCAGTAAAACCCCCTGAGTTTACTATGCATAAAGAATCAAGATTAGTCAGATCTTCAATACATTTTTATGTCAATAATGATATGATACATAATGATAAATAGAGATAAACACAAATATAATCAAGATAGACTTCTAGAATCAATGAGCTCTCAAACATATTGTTAGCTACCTGATTTCGGAAAAGGCTTTAAAGTAATGCCTGCCTAAAATAACTCACTCTATAAGACAAAAAATCACTAATGTAGATTAACTGAGGGGTCATTAATGTAAGGTATTTCTAAATATGAAATAAAATGAGTGTTATAAGATCTAAACTCCCATATAAGGGATCACACCCAAAATCATTTAGGGATATCGTAAACCCAAATAGAAATAAACCACTAAGTAGGGGATTGTACGGATGAAGATACCCTATGCCATACTGGACTGAATGGTTTGGTATGGGATCGATTTGTTTTGAATGGCTGTCAAACCAATAATGAAAACCACACCTTGGATACATGAAATAACCATCGATGATCTCACCTCAATGAAATCAAAGGAACCCCATGAACTCTATCTAATATTCATCGTGTATAGGATCGAAATCCCATATTTAGAATACAATTTGAAACTATATCCTCTTAGGGATAGACCATGGGAAATAAATTAACTTATAATATTACAAAATGATGTGAAGGAGAGCCTCCATATTCCTTATAAAATGTATTTGGAATGTACTTGTAGTATATGTCATGTCATTCCTACCATGATCTAGCTATAACCTATTGTTCTACAAAAAATGTATTCCTCTATATATATGCTATCTCCATGTTATTAATGACATGTACGGGTCTTTTAAGACCCTTCCTGTGTTTTATCCCCTATACCGTTTAAACAAGGATGCTCCTTTGTACGACTGTCGGTTCCCATGTACATGTATGTGTCTTAGTAATGATTTTTACCCATGTAGTGATCCTGTACCCATTTTCTGGTTGTCCATGTATTTTTGTCATCTAGGATACATGCCAAACATCTGGAACTGGGTCACACATTGTGTACATGTTTCACATGGTCTTCGATATTTTATTTCATGTGAAATCCTAGTTCCACATCTATATACCACACACAACCTGTGTTCTTCATGGTACATATTTTAAAAAGATGGATTTTCAAGAATTGTGTGGTTCTTCTCATGTTATTACCATTCTTACACATCCTCAAAAAATCATTCCCAAGTATTGTGAATTTGGGGTTTACTAAACTTTCTATAATAAATTCCAAATTCCAATCTTAGATTCGCACAAGAGCCTCAGCCCAGTTGGTGAGGAATTTCTAGGTGCATCCAAGATACCAAAGATCAAATCTAGGTAGAGGAATATTTCCAGGGGCACTGTAGCAATGCTATAGCAGGCACTATAGCAGGTACTGTTTAGTACTTTAGCAGCCGAAACTATTCATCCTTATGGGCCTTCGGGCCACCGGTTTGGTCCTCAGGTCCTACAAGGCCTTCAGGCCACCCAAGGCCTTCGGGCCAGTTGATTCTCAAGTTCTTCGGGCCACCTTAAGGCCTTAGGGCTACCCCAAGGCCATCGGGCCTCATGAATGTAGGCCCGAGACACACTACAACAAAGGAGAAGCCCTAGAAGAGGATTCAGAGAAGGTGCACTCACCAGAGCAGAGACAAATGGATTGTTAGAATGGGAGGGTATGGATATGCCATCGGTACCAGCCTGTGCTTACACGGGAATCCTATCCAGAAGGTCATGCAAAGGTTGAGAGCTACTATCAAGATGCTTATGCTGGGGAGGGGCAGTTCCTTGTAGATAGTCTGGTTGAATTCCCTAAGACCTTCGGGTCATGTAATCTCCTAAGACTATGGGCTATGTAATTGCTAAGCCTACGGGCCTTGTAAGGGTTCCCCTCATCCCTTGAAAGGGGGGTTATCAGAAATCAATAAAAATGAAGGCCTTCGAGACATTCAGGAAATCTTCGATCCACTTGAATATCAACCACATTCATATTAAATGATCATCATTAGTCTTACCAAGAAGAAAACGAATCACTAATCTGACCTAATAAACCTCTAATTTTCATCAACCATTACACCAATATCGAAATATCAATAAAAATAATACATGAGGTATTGATCTATTTCCTTGAGGAATGATAACACAATAATTGCTTACTGGGTATTTATTGAAATGTTTTCCACAAAACCTAATAACAATGAACCATGTAGAGAAACATGGGAGATATTCAATGGCTAAAAAATGAGTATTGAACATTGGACATGTTTTGGTTGGATTAAATTTATTTCTATTAGAATGATTAATGACGAGATATGATAATAAACAATAAATCCCTAATCTGAGGACAAATAAGCCACATCTTGCAAGCATGATCAAAAAGAAAATAAGCCTTTTATTTTATTTCATTTTCATTTTTCTTTGGATAATCAATGGGGGAATAAATCATAAATAATTTAAATCCTTGGGTATTTATTGATCATAGATCAAGAAAAAACATTCCTAGTCATCATTCATAGGATCCTTGATCCCCTCTAGAGAATGGATCCTTAGGTAATCTACCATGATTCTTGATCCACCATCCTTCAAAATCTCTCCTCTGTTGGCCTCCTATAACAATTATTAGTTATGTAGATTACCATTCAAAATGGCCATAACCATGATTAATTAAAGATATGGTTAGGTCATTATGCTAAAATTAATAAAAAAAATTTAAATAAATATTTAGTTGTTTATTCCAGTGACAATACATTAAAGAAATTACCAATTACGACTAAATTTATGTTGCACCTATAGTAAACAGTGCATTCTGAATTCAATGGTTGTATTGTACATATGCTCTTAGAATCCATTCAGGAGTTATTCAATGATTTCAGGAAAAGTACATATGAAATATATTTATATATTTTGTATTTATATATTATAAATATTAACCCTCCCCATGCCTCAAAACATCACTCTAACTCAACACCTTAGTAAGAAAATATTCTAAAATATATTTCACTTCCATGTAAGGAAAATATAGGTAATTGATATTACACCATGATTCAAGGCCTTCCATCCCAATAATGATAAAACTACTCACTGCTAAGGATGCCAAGTTCCCAAATGGGTTTCCCACCCCCATGATCTCCCCTGAAGGATCATATTCTATGAAAAACCACACACCCAAGGGAAACAATTTCCCATGATGTATCTTATTTTTCAGCAATCCAACACCACTAGACTCCCCAAACCATTCAAAAAAATTACTCTACCCTCAGTGCACTTCTCATAATTTTCAACATCCTACTACCTGTCATGAGCTTGTTGTCTCTTCTTGAATTTTTTAAAACAACAAGAACCCAGTCTAACTTGCATTATAGGGTTATATAGTACACCAAATCTCAAACCATATGTTGTATAAAGAACAAGGGCTTATGAACCTTAGAGATAACATAACACCTTGACTAATAATCCGTTGTCCTTAATTAAGTGAGATATCTTAGAACATTATCTATTAATTGAACATTTAAGGCCACCATTTTTTATCCACAAAGGATTCCGAATGGTTCTACGATGTCTCCAACCTCCCATGGATAAACTACACCTTTTATACACCTTTCTAGTTTAAAACTTGTACCCACTATCACTCTCTCATACCGACTCCTACTAGTGTAGTTTTTACCTATAGGGTCCCTCACTCATGTCCTCAGAAGGATCAAAATATATAATGGGGTGGTATTGTTCTGATTCCCAAAATCCATTATTGTAATATGATCCTCTTTTTTATGTCCCATAATTGACATGCCAGCTTTAAGCATATCCACTAGAACCAATGTGGTCCCCTAAACCTGTCCATCTATCTAGGGTAGAAACATTCTATTCAATATATAATGAGTTAAAACAACTCTTCCATACTTTTCTAAATAATTATGTTAAGTGAAAATCCTAGTCTAAAATGATCATCAAGGAAATTACATCTAGAAAAACTACATCCTACATGCATTGGAATCCCAAACTCTTTTAGATGATATTATCATGAATAATTAAAAAGGAGTCTACATAGGTAGGTTTTTTCATAATTAATAGGTAGTGTGGTAACCTCTCATTTATCATTGAATCTTCATCATTAAAACCATAATGATACCATCCCATTTCCTCTTCCATCTCTGAAAATTATCTATCACCTATTGATAGATAAGGCACAAATGTTTTATCTTTATAGAAATTTACAACATCATTGGAAAGAAAACCTAATACAAAAATATCATGGTTCAAACACCCTTCTCCTAGGTGTACAAGTAATGGAATGAAACCACATCATATCTTCCAATAAGTGCATGAATGTCATCATAATTCATTTTCTATTAAGGGTTATATGATCCCCACCATTATAAAATCCAATAATAACATTCATAGTGAATATCTAGTCATTCTAGATCTGTAAATAAATATCACCATGTTGTTCCTCTTAGACTATTTTAATAAGTGGAGGGGAAATAATCATCGACTAGAGGTATACCCCACCATCCTCAACATCAAGCGTTGAATAAAATGATATAAATATCCACATATCCTCAAAAAAAAATAGCTGATTAAAAATTTTGTTTCTTGGAATCCATTACTACAACCAAAACCTTGAGTGGAAATCAATCTAAAATTACCTCATCCTTTACTAGGATCACTATCACTCTTATGAATAAGAAGATTCATCCTATGAAATAGACCACTTTTATCTGGAATCAATACATTTAGAGCATCCCATAAATTCCATACTACTTAAGAATGGCTATAAATATCCTAAAGTGTCTTGAATTCTTTACCCCTAATTCCATGAACACTAGGATGTCACGAAATTATTCTACCTTGAACCAGCCAAGAAATGGATTAAAGGAAAAGGATCAAAAGTTTCTCAAGAACCCTAGGGAGTCTATTCTGTCAAATGGTATCACAATAAAAATAAAGCACCAATAGTGGCTCTAGAAGGACACCTTTGATATATCATATACTCAAACATAGACCTGGGGATAAATTGGACTGAATTATATATCTGTTGACCAAATTGACTCTAAATACTAGTTGAAAATGTCATCGATTTTCTGGGGTGGACACTCTTCTCCGATTATCACTTGGTTCCTTCAGTTTCAATCCAAAAATTTCATGAAACTCTTGTTAGACTGATAGAAAAAAAAGTATTATACCAAAGAAGACACTAGGTATTACAAATCCTTACCTTTATAGATATTCAAACTATACAATCAACTATCCCAGCTGCATAGGTTCATCATTTATGATGGTAGACGTATCAGATCATCCATGTTCATGCCAATGAAGTAAAAAAATTATGGGGTTATAATTAAGAAAAATCCTTAGGTTATGCCTTTATATACTACTCTCTATCCAAGGGTAATTAAAAGATCATATAACCTTATTTTCCAAGGTTTATACCATCTAATAGAAAATAATTTTACTATATCCTAAAATCCATGAGCTCATCAATATTTTCTTAGAAAATATCCTTCCCAAAAGAGAAGAAAAATCCTTTTGTAAAGTGAGATTATTTAAAACCCTTACTACTAAGATCCAAATAATAATTGTTGGTATAAAAGAAGTCCATAATGAGGAGAGACATCACAGGGACCGACTTCCTCTAGAAAAGTTTTCCTCTTGAGACTCTCCCTCACAAGAGTCAAGTCACACTGTCAGTAGAAGTGTATGATCATCTATCCTTTCTCTTTGAACTTCTGAACACGAGGTTCAAGCTAATGGGTATCTGAAAGTATTTATAGGACTCAAAAATAGATATATCTTGGTAAATGTGGCACATGTGTCTATTCTAAAATTTTATATAGAGTGGTGAAAAAATATGTTTCACCTAGAACCATACTCGAAGATTTCAGGTCATAACTCCAACCACCCAATGATATCATTTCCCTATGTTTACTACTCGTATAATCTAGGAATTTATCCAACACCTTATCAAGTCAATACAACTGAAAAACAAAAGTAAAATGAACTCATCCTCTACACTTTAACACTATCCTATTTGGGTAGTAGTGTCACACCTATATGATTTTTAATCACATCAAAATAATACATCTCTATGGGTGAATCATACCTCTTTATTTAAATTCTAAATTAACTGAAAACATCACTAGAATAGAGTTCTAGTAAAACTATATATCACTATAGAGAAGAATAGAAAATAAGGGAAAATGAGTGTCTCTTGGTAGTGTCTTTAAGAACAACATAAAAATAGATATTAATAATAAAAAACCTCAAATATCTCTAAGAGTCTCGAGGATAGAATCCTCCTCTGCCCATTTTTTCACAAGTCACTATCCACAAGCTCACTGAGAATAGCATGGACCTCCTTGGGGTGGTGATGGAAATAGATCAATGCTCCATCCACCTCATAATACTCTATAAGGTTATCTTCTAATCCCATCATCTTGAAAAAATTTCCTTATTTATATACTACCTCTCTTTAGAAGGTACATCGACCAACTATTTATCCATGTTACAATGGGTTGGACAATCACATAAGTTATGTTTATGTCTATCAAAAAAAAAATTTATATGCCTCTATAGGTAGAGTTTTCCTTCTGTATGATGGATACTCTTATTCTATGAACCATGTATCACGCCAACTTCCAAGGGATCCTACTAACCCTAGGTCCCAAGAGATCATTATCACTAAATCTCATGAAAGACATTTGACCCATGCAAGTCATCATCCAACCCTGAAAGAGGAATAAATGGTTTATTTTTTATTATGAATCTACATAAACCACATGAGTATGTTAAATGAATTTATCATCAAGTAAGAGGACCACTTTCTATCCAACTAGAAGTAAAACCTCTTCCTGACCATGCCCTTACATAGAAGCTTAATTACTCATCAGGTCATATTAATGAATCTTCTATAGAATCTTCATATGTTTTCATTATTGGATCATCCTGAAAAAAATCATGATGTGATATATTTCATTATTATATCTGGGGATATGACTCAATAAGGACATAGATACAACAAACCATTCTTATGGGATGCATGTACCAATATTTTGATTGAAAATAGTAAATTTATGACCCAATTAAAAAATGTTTTTAAAAGATCTTGTAAATGGATACATCAGCCACCAAACTAAAACCAAAGTTATAATACTGGTAGATGAACTTTATATAATCTAACATTTTTAACCTTGTTCCGAAACCAATCCCCACATCCAAATAATCTTCCCACTCCATTCCTGTGTGATAACTTACTCAATTGATACAACTCTATCAGGACTCGAACAACTTGGGCCCGCCTATCCTAAAACATAATGATCATGAAAACCCAATACCATCTTTAATAGGATAAGGGATTGTGACCTACACATAGTAGACTCATCTACCATATGGGGGGAATTTTCCAAATATACCTAAACACATGAACACAACAATAAATCAGGTTGAAAGACAAAATAATAAATTTTATATTGTGATTAATGTATAATATATATTCCACTCTCAGTGTTTAATTAATGTACTAGAATGAAATAAATGAAAAAATGTATTCCTTCCACAAGATCGAGTCCAACCTAATTAGATAGCGGGGAATTATAACAAATGTAGCACTAAAATGTACACCCTATTATTTAGTATAATATTAAGATTTTCTAACTCCTGATCCTCTTAGGACATCATCAAATATCTTATGACATTTATAAGACATGACATGTATGTGAAGAGATGTCTAAGGGTGTGTATAATAAAACCCACTAGAACATGAACATAATACTAAACATAATGAATATTGATTATTCATATCATGAATACATTAGTATGCCCAATTGGTTTTGATTATAATTATAAATAGAGAAGATCCACTATATAATCAAGATATACTCCAAATATCAATGTGGTCTCAAGAATACTTCTGGCGACTGGATTCTACTAGAGGATTTAAGGTAACACTCAACCTTGAGAATCCACTCCAATATCTATGCTGTATATGAGGTTTATTTAACAATAGGTCATTATAACTATGTATTTCCAATTAAGAAACACATTGGGAAACATAAGATAACAACAACATGATAAAGTATTATACCCAAGACTTTGGGGAGATTCGAAAAACTCAAATGGAATTAACATCCTATATAGGTGTTTATATGGAAGATAATACCATGAAACCTAATACACTTAACTACTAGATAGGGGATCCAAACCCCTAGAATCTTATTCACACAAATAATTTAATTACCATATAGGTTAGAAGAAGTAATAATAGTGAATCATACCACAAGGCACTCAGAGGGACACCGTGAAATCTCTATGAGACTCATCCTGTAGAGAAGCTCAAAATACTACACTAACAATGTAATTTCAAACCATATCATCATAATGTTTTACCAATTGAACACACTAAACTAATACTTTTCCAAACCAAATATATGGATGGAATCCACATTCCACATAGGATGTATATGATGTGTTCACATACTAAATAAAGTGAATTTATTTATATGATCTTCATTTGTTTCACATTTCCAAAAGGCATTTATTCCATTATATGCATGATGTTTTCTCTCTGGAACATGATGTATAGAGTTCATATGTCACCCTATCCATGCCATAATCCCATTCTCTTTTACACCATTACATGGTAATGTACTTCTTTTTCATTCCCATATAAGTGGCCATATCCAAGTACTATGTCATGCCTCTATACTCTACCTATTCCCATATGGGTCCCTTTTCCCATTCATTTTTATCATTTGAGAAACACACAGAGTCAATAGAAATATGTAAAATGGAATATGAAAAATGTCACATGGAATGATATGTTTTATTTCACTGGAAACCATAGCCACACATCCTATGACTGCACACTATGTGTGTTCTTAGGGATACAAGTCGTGTAACTTGGGATCTTACAAAATCTCATGGTTCTTCTAGAATTTTTAAAATTTTTCTTCTATTTCTGTAAATCAATAATGTTTATTCTAGATCAGGGGTAAACTAACATTTTCATCACCATTTTATATATTTTTTCTTTCAGTCTTCTTAAAAATCAACTACCACCACATTGTGAATCAGTTTTCATAAAACCAGGATAAATGGGAATCACAAGTATGATCTGATCCACCTATGATCATACTCCATCATCACACCTCAATCACACCATCGATCATGAAGCGATCCTAATATATCAATCCATTAATTCAATTAATGGTAACATAATGATCTGATACCTCATATTTATCCATCCATTTTTCAAATAAAATAATGATGATGAATTGTGTGTTGAAATAGGGGGGAAGACCAAAACAAAAAATGAGGAATGAACATCATCCTTCTTTGGGATGTCCTTGAATCATTGTCATTGGATGGCCAAATGAATACAACCAATAAACAAAAAAATCCCCATTAACATGAGAAACAAACTCAATACCACAATCATTATCGACTTGAAAATAAATCAGTTGAATGATTTTATTTGATTTCATCATGGGAAAAGCAATAAAGAAATTTACCATGGAAAAACTATTTCTAGACGAGGATTGGAATTATCAGTAAGAGAGAAAATTCAGTGTCATAATCAATAGAGACATCCAGGAACTCCTATAACGAAATGTTACTCCGAGAATCAATCATGATCTGATATTTTACAACATTATCCTTTAATTATTATAATATTATCCTTCGAAATTCTCAGGGTTTTTTGGATAGCCTTGAGAAATGGACATATTCATGTTTAAAAAAGGAATGGGTAGGATTTTGGCATTGAAAATAAAAATTAAATTAATTAAAATAATTATTTTAATTATTTTGTCCCACAATGAGAGTTTAATTAAATACCCAATGAAAACTCAGGATAGTCCACACCTAGGGTAAACTCAATAATCCTAATTCAACAAAGACCCCATATTTTCATTACATGAATCCAATATAGTGTTATTAAATTATTTCATTAAAAATGAATTCATGTTATATTAATAATTTTAAAATTAATGTAATATCTATACAAACTATATTTGGGAATCATAATCTCATGTCATCTCAGTTCTATGATATATATATATATATATATATATTTCAAAGTCTCAATAGGAAAAAATAGGTATGTTGAAATGGAAATTTAATTAGAGCTCATTATAGAGGGTTATATGTGTTTTAGTTCATCAAATTTATCTATACATTTACAAATCATATGGTAAATTCCTGTGATTTGGGTGCCTCCCCATATCCTATATAAATGAGTCTTGTTCATGAGACTTGCAAGTTACCTTCCAAACATGCATCTAGCTGACTCCCCCCCCCCAACCGAATGAAATCTTAGTCCAGCACTCCTTAGTATCTCAGGGTACTACCATATCATGAGAGTATAAGAGTCCATCCTAAACTATTTGGGTGATTTATTATATAAAATAGATACCTCATGGAGGAATGATTCATAGTTATGTTCATTATGAACAATATTAAGAATAGATTGAACGTAGTTGTAGATAACTGTAATACAAGTTACATATTTTTCATTTTTAGTTTATTGGGTTTTGATTTAAATATTACAGAGATCATGTGTATTATGCTAATTAACTATTTTCACAGCAATATTTAATTATTATTCAATCTCCATAATTCTATTACTCGTATTAGATCCATACAATATTTTTCATTAAATCATACTGAAAATGATTTTTTAAAATGACAGATCATGTAATATTCTATATCATTATTTATTAAATGTTAATTGAACATTGGACTATAATAATATATTATTAATCATAGGTATTGAATGTTTCATATATTATGTTATAAGATATTTTATTATATGACATAATATAATTCATTAGTTTTTAATATATCATGGAATAAAATATGTTCGAATTTTCATTTTATAATGATAATTTATATAAATAGAAAAAATGAGGATTGTGTCAAAAATTTATTACTGATTCAAATTATAGAATACGACTTCCCCATGCATAAAATGTTTTACAATTATCTGGGGCCCCTTTAGATGATGTTTCTTCCAAATGAGTATCGATTTAATCATACACAAAGGATTTCCACGGGTTATAGTTACTAGACGTAGAGTTATCAATCGTAGAATATAAGAGAAAAGGATTAATGGTTTGACACACCACATCCTTATATATCACACCCAAAGATATATGCTTACTCTAAATCCATTTTTTCCATTTTTTGAATAAACCACTTTATGAATAGTGGTAACTTCACAATACTCGATTCCAAATTTAAAAACCCTCAAAGATTAATGAATTCCAGAATCAAATTCAACCCCAAAACATCAAAATTGAACACCTAATTGCAGATTCAAAAAATAGGACCCCTAATTAAAATCCCACACATATCAATACCTTGGGATTTGATCATCCTTTATCCATACTTACCAAATCGAAACCCTGATTTGTAATCAACCCATCATTGAATCAACATCACCATGAAATAGAAACCAATGGAGCATATCATTACCATTGTGGGCATGAACTGAAATCCATCGAAATGTGTAGGAGGAATTTATTTAAAAAAAGTATTGGTCACTTTTAGTACCAATGCCTTGATTAAATTGAATTAAAATGGATAAAAATAATAATAATATTATATTTGTCTTAAAATGTATTTTTCTAAAATTTCATTTTTATGCACATGAATTTTAGAAACATGGTATATTTTTTATTAAATGCATAATTATTTTTAATAATACACCAATAACTATTTAATTTATTAATAATAAGAAACAAAAATGAGAAATGTAATTATTTTAAAAAGAATTTTCCATTTGAAAAATATTATAATTATTTTTTTTCAATTAAATTTTATATTCTAAAAATAAAAGATTTGAATTTGAAAATATTAAACAAATTTTATTATTTAGAATAAAAATATTTTATCATGAATGAACATTGGATATTATTCCAAAATAATTGATGTTTTATGAATAACAAAAATACAATTTTTACTAATATTATAATGATTTTAACATAATTATAAATTAAATTTTACATTAAATCATATATAAAATTTAATTACAAAGAAAATATATTTTCGATGTAAAATGAGTCATTAAAATATAATATTTTAAAATTTTAAAACCTATGTATAAAATTTTGAAATAATAATAAATATTTTACTTTTATTTTTTTCACTTATATGAAAAAATATCATCACTTGTTGGTATAAAATAAAATAAAAATATGTTTCATAATTTCTATCAGAATGTAATTATAATATAAAAATAAAAAATAATTTTTGGGAATAAAAATAAGATTAATAAGATTAATTTTAATGACCATGATAATAGGGAAATTATTATCCTCAAAGAATTATTTTACTAATGTTGGTAATATATATATATAACATAAAAACATATCTATTTTATGCATTGAACTTTATTTTTTCATATATTCCCCAATATATTTTCATTCATTTAATTATAAATTATTTTTTCATATGATAAAAAATTAATAGGGAAAATGATATTTTTATTCAAAATGGGGTTACCATATATTTTCACTTTTATCATAAAATTAAATTTCCTATTATTTAGCAAATAATGATGATTATATGGAGCAGAAATTTTGGATTATAACATAAAAAATTGGTATGATGGGCTACCTTATACTTTTAATAAGATAAAAAAATATAAATTAAATATTATTTATCAAGATAAAAAATATAAATTTTAAAAAGGTAACTAAAAAATAGTAAAAAAATAATTTTAAAACATAGAACCATATGAATGGTTTGAAGGTTTTTATTCATTAACATCTAGAAAAATCATCCTCCAATAATTTTTTTTCCATTTTGGATCCTTTCACAATAGAGAAGTGTCATAAAATTATTGTAAAGTAATGATTAATTAAAAAATAAAATTTTATTCACTTATTAAAGGAGATCACTTCAAACATAATTATAAAATAATTTAAGACCATTAAATTGACCGAAAATATTCCCTAGTTTCTCCAAATCCATTTTCCTAAGTACTGGAATCCACTAAATTTGAAAAAGACCATGATAAGGAGCCTAATGTTGCTATCTAAGGGAGAACATCCAAAGAGATAGGTAATTTTATCATCGAAGATATCATAATTATTTAATTAATTTTATAATGAAATATTTTTTAACTATGAATTTATTTTAAATTAATTATTAATAATTAATTAAATTTTTTCATACTAATATAATACTAGTTTTCTACCTTACATTAGAAAATATTTTAAAAATAAATATCTTATCTAGTGTCTATGAAGACAATCACCTCTTTGAATGATGTGTTCAATTTTTCACAACCTCATTATAGGTATGTTTGAAAATAGTTATTAAATGAAAACATTTCAAAATTTAAAAATTATTAAAATTCTAAAATTATAAATTATTTTATTCTCTAGAACCATCTAATTCTATGAAATATTAGTGCATCGTCTATGTTTTCATGAAAATTATAACCTCTATTGAACACTATATTTATTTTAGATTATTTTATAACATTAATTACATTTAAAATATATTTAATGTTTATGAATGATATTAATGAAAATATTAATTATCAAAAAATAATATAGTGGAAATTAAATAAGGGATATTAACAATATACAATCATAGTAATCCTAACAACTTTTAATGAACATATTGAGGATCCATTATTTTTTTTGTTAATTTAGGTAGAAAATATTAAACTCTTTGAATTTTATGATAATGTTATAATATATTAAATAAACATTTTTAATTATATAAATAATTTATTGGTTTTAACATAGATTTGAATAAAATCAATATATCTAGGAAGTATGAGTGTAAACGACCGAACAACCTCAAAATCACATTTTTTTAATTTTTCTAAAAACTAAATTTTGGTTTAGCATTAACATAACATAAAAATTTTAAAAAAATAAAAAATATTAAAGAATTAATATTAATAATTAAATCTAGATCCACTCATCAATAACTCAATCACATGACATACTCCTGCAAATTAATAATCAAAACAAATCCCATACCAAATTCCATTAATGAGATGACATCACTCTAAAGTTGAGTGGAACCTCTAGGATAACTATCATGCATGAATACAAGAACCTATATCCACTCCAATGGGGAATATCCTGAGGTGAACTCCATCCAAATCCTCTTTGATACCTCCACCATCGCTTCCAAAAGATATGATGAATCAACCAAACCAATACTAAATGATTCCATATCTAATGATGACAATGTACATATAGAAAAACCATCATATAAATGGATAAAAATGAATAAAATCAAGACAAGGGGAATCATCATGGAAAAACCAAATCCATCCCAAATGTGGTACTATTTCACATTATGAATCACAATGATATGAAGACAAATCCTAGTATTATGATTCGTTATCATCTTATTCAATAGTCAACAACCCAAACAACTAAACAAATTATATAGCATGACTAATATATGTTTATGATTGCTGGGATAGATATAAATTGAATCCAAAAGTATATTAATATTTCTTCATTTATAAGAAGTGATTTAGTACTATAAACATCCTTATAGAACAAGAACCAATCACTAGTATTCTTTTGGTGTTTGGCCGTATGAACATGACCCATTTTAAATATATGTTTGATGAAATAAAACCATGTATGAATTAAGGGAACCTAAAAGTATATAAAGGCTTCTATGACACTATATCTTTCATGGTGACTGTGAAAAATAAATTCATTCTTTGATAAATCTATGAGGAGAGGAAAATTTTACAGTAAGTTAAATTCCATTACTAATAGATATCCCCAAGACTGAATAGATTCCAAATCTCCTTCTATGTGGATTCATGAATTCTTGTTAAGAATGTGTATGTGATGGTTGTTCTAGACTTCTTTTAATGATGATCTATTCCCAGAATGACTAACACAAATTCCATTAATCTCATACTAAATGTGAAATACTCATAATATTTGAGAAAATTTAAACCCATTTGGATGATAAATTTATTATACATGGTCCTTAATATTGTTTTCAACGTGAGAATTTAAGTTACCCCCCATGAATGGGTTTTAAAAAAGTTGCATGGCTTAATAAATGGAAGACAAGTTCAAAGTACCATAGTAAAATACCATGGAATGATTTGAAAAATTAATAAGAAGGATACAGGCTCCAACATTTCCATCAAATTTGACATGGACAAACAATATGGTAGGATGTAGTGTAATATCATTCTCAATGTTATGAAATGCATTGGATTGTTCCAAAGGGTTATCAACTTATTTTTAGGAAAAAATACTTCCCCCTTGATCTCTATTACCAATATAAGCTGGAAATGTAAATTAATGAATTCAGTGATGACTCGGGCTAGGGGAACCACTATCACCTAATCTATTCATCTTTTTCTAGTATTTCTATAGTAGTTATCATTGACACAACTTCAATAACGGAATTATTCTTCCACATTGAGGGACGGGTATATTCATTACAGTTCCTCACCTCCTATGATTTGATGATATGGATTCCTTTGTTAATTGAAGTATAATATCACTAAGAGGCATAAAAAATTTCATATATTACTATAAAAAATATAGTATCAAAATAATTAATCATGAAAAGAGTAGTATATAATTTTATAATAATTTTTGGATAGATTTGAAAATATTATTGAAAATTCATTCATAGTTAATAGGTGGTGATTCCCCATTTTTTACTTGAGATACCAAATATTTTCTAGAGGGGTGTGGATACAAATCATTGATTGGGAGGTCGATAGGATTTCTGACCATATAAAAAACTGAGAAAACTACTTCCTAAAATTTAGGGGAAGGATCACCCTTATTAATTGATTCATCACCTTAATTCTTATTATTGTATTTTATGTATCAATGGTTTCAATGGTTTTTATCATTGATGTTGAGAATGTCATGTTAGCCATCATCTTTGATTTCCACAATGATGTGGTATTTCAATAGGAATTATTAGAAAGGATAGATTGAACAATAGTTGAAAAAGGTTTTTACCTGAGAAGCATCTTAGGTAATATGCACATGTTTTAAGATAAGTTATACCATGAATTTAATAAATGTTAGATCCTCTAGGCCATGATCATAATACAAAATTATGGGAAGTACATGAGATAACCTATTGTAAGGGCATCTAGTTTATTGAACACACTCTAATCGAACATCTTTGTCCTACTGGACCTCTCACACTAGATCGTGGGATGTTCTTTCATCAATTTCTATATCCATAATTAGGTGGGATCCACAATAAATTTCATGGTGTTCTACATTTTGGATATTTAATTTAGGAAAGATTACAATTATCATTTTTCCAACAATGTCTCATTGAACCAGGATCAACATGATATTTTTGATGGTATCAAAATGAGAGATGACATGTTTAATGGGTGTCCAAAGAAACCTCGATAGGGGATTTCTCTATGAAGGGATACAAAAATGTTTTTCATGGGAACTAGGTTCATGATTATTTGTGTTATATTTTATTGTGTAATAATAACCCTTGAATGTTCTTCTTTTTAATATGGTGTTACTAGAATCATGAAATTTCCAGAGATGAGACGATAAAACACAAGGTGGTCAAGTTCGCTTCGAGATGCCTCTTTTGTTGGAATTTTATTGACGAATCTACCACTAGATTATTTTTTCAATGTGAATAGTTAGTTATAGTGTGGTGGTTGTTTAGTGAGTTCTCATGACTCACATATTAGGACCCAATAAACTTATATTTTTTTATAGTTATGATTTTTGGGGTATGAAAAAAAAATCATGAAAGAATGTGAGGGTTTCTCCCCTCATGGAAATATTTTGGTGTCTATGGGAGGTGAAGTATAATTCCTAACATAATAGTTACATCACATAACAACTAGAATTGATATTTTTAGATATGATTCCTAGATGCAGAATAATATTCACATCTTAAATATTGTGAGATTAGTATAACATCTTATCCTTGGTTCCAAACACCAGTGCCCTGAGTCGATCGATCACATGCCTCATGGAATCCTCCTCATATGTCGGAGGCTCCCAATAACCAATAATGGCTGAATTTCAATCATGGGGAAACTATTCCCTCTTTATCAACATAATACACCATGAAAAATAAAAAATTAGTAAAAAAATGTATAACCAGAACCATAATTATACTGGTGTCCCAAGATGTTAAATATTAAAAATACAATAACAAACCTAAAAAATAGATATTTTATGCCAATGTACGTGACACTTTTCATTATGAAAAATCCAAAATAAATAAATACACAAAAAAAATTCCAAGTGGGTCCTAAACAATGTTCAGATTCCTTCATCTATTCCCCCTATAAAATAATTCATATGACACATGGCCTTTTCCCTTATCCTATCTAGAAACCAAGAAATATATTTGGGTAACGATCTGGCATCCCGATTAGGGTGTGAGTATAACTCAGTAGGCCACCACCAATGGTGTCTAAAACAATATCCACCAAATATGTTGTATTTATTTTTATAATGATAAAAACAAAATATATAAATTAAAAAATATTACATTAATTGAATTACTCTTTATTTAACCACATAACCCTTAGGTCCCCATGGACACTAGAATGCCCAATACCTTTTTTGGCTCATGTCAGGGTCTGAACCATAACATATAAATTATTAAAATCATTACATCACATGGGATTTCATTATCCATTCCAATTCAATTTAATATAGAGTCCAATTAAAACCATAGTCCAATGCTAACTAATGGGTGTATAACATAATGTATAGAACATTTTGGGTATTTAGAGTGTCAATCACTATCTGAAACCACATGGGTATTTTAATCACTAGTCATTGTTCTATAAAATAATGTTTGAATAAATTTCTTGTGTCTTTGAATGTCATGTCTAGGGACCCATGGGTATTTGGAGCATTAGTCTTTGTCCCACACCTAATATTTCAATCATTATCATAGGAATATTTGGATTATCGATACATTTCCCATAATATAATATCAATCATTCACATGTATTAAAATATCATATGTATCATTATACCACATAAATCATATTATCGTAGCAATAATGATTAATCAACATTAATCCTTTAATAATATTTAATTATCTCAAAATCCATTAATTAATTCAACAATTAATTAATAAATTAAATCCATTAATTAATTAAATAACTAATTAATAAAATTTCTACAATTATAATATTCCAATAATTAACTCAACAATTAATTATTCAAAACATCACAACTTCAATGTTCTGATAATTAATTCATCAATTATTTATTCCCAATTCCCAATTCAATATTCTAATAATTAATTCAGAATTTAACGATTGCTTAAATCCAATAATTTCAATATTGTAATAATCAATTCAAAAATTAATTATCCCCAATTCCTTAATTAATTTAAATAATTAATTTAACTAATTAATTAATTCAATAGGAAATTAAATTTCTAAACAAACCAAAGAAATTATACAATCACATACGTGAAATTATGATCATGATTTCTAGATTTGGATAATAGACCCCTAACTCAAAGTTGATGAAGAACATTCATCAATGGAAATCCCAAATTTTATTGAAACAATAACAAATAAAGAGATATTAATTCAATTTAAAGTTCCAAAAATTATATGAATCCAAATCTAAGGAATATATATCTAGATCTAGGTCTAATTAAAGATAAACAACCTCTTTTTATCCTGGGAGAGGAGCAATAGAGATATATAATTGAAAAAAACCACATACCTAGGTGGTGAAGATCATCAATCTTGAATTAAAAACATGAATAATGTTGGTAATAAGGGATTGTAATCTGTCTAGGAACCTCCAAAAACATGATAAAACTAGTCGTTCTGAGTGGGGGATGATATTAAGTTGATATGGGGGATTGAGTATTTTAAAAACTAAAATTTATATTAACTAAAACTACTCAAATGGTTTGTAGGGAAGAGGTGCATGGTTTTCCAAACCATGGACCTTAACTGTGAACCTATTCTCTTGGGGGTGGGAGGGTGCCTAGTTTGTCCTTTTAGGGTTCATACTTTGAAAAACCATGTGCTAGCTGTGAAAACCCCCTTTGTCCAGGGTTGCATGGTTTTCCAGTCAAGGGAGCACATTTTGGGAAAACCATGCACAAATCATTCACATGACCGCCTCCTTAAAAAATTCCCAATTATCACCCAAAAAACCATATTGAAAAACAAAAATGAAATGTAATCAAACAAATACATTAGAGATCATTTAAATGAGACTAATGCATCTCCAAAAAAGTCTAGGATCTTAAAATATCCCACCATATAAAGGATCATCCTTGAGATGAACTCCCTAAGATTAAATGTCAAAAAATCAAGACACTAAGCCCTTATATATACTTATCTCCCCAATGTTTCCAACTACACATACCCCTGTTTACACAAACACAAAAAATGGAACTATATTTCCCCTCAACTCTTTTTCACTGTGATCCAACACATGTATCAGACAGTCCTCAATGGAACCATCTATCCCAAGATCAATATCCACCACATTTACTGCATGAGTGGTGATGGGGTGATATCAATAATGTTTTGACACATGGAATTTGTCATGTATAACACTGTATATTTTTATTGGATCCCATCTATATGTCCTCAAACTGATTCTCTCTAAAACCTAAAATGATACAACTAACTTAGGTGGAAACTTCCATGTCTTTGTATCATGTGGTGATCCAACCTTGGTGACACCCGAAGGAATTCATGGCCACCCTCGGTAAACTCTATGGGATGTCTAACTCTACCAAAATTTGACTTCTTTGTACTCGGATTCATACCCATATGACTCTATATCAACTAAACATGTTCTTGATGTCTCCTTTATGAGTCTCAGTCCCAATAACTCTGACTCACCTACCACCATCAATAATAGTGGTTATTTTCATGGCCTACAATAAAAATACACTTATAGTAACATTTTAATAGTTTAATGATTACAATTGTGAGAAGAAAATTCCAAAAGATCTATGTGTTTCTCCCAAGGACAATAAAAGCCTATAACACATTCAGTTTAGCACATCCTTAAGCACCTGTATAGTATTCTATAACCTCACATATGTTTCTCGGTGTAATTTAATACTCAGTAAAACTTGTATACCAAGAACCCTCTATAATCCCTTCTAGAAGCACTAAGTAAAACATGAGTCATAGTAAAAAAATTGTCTGTGGAACCATATACAGACTGACTTTCTCTCTGAACGTAATACTCTTCCATCAACTCAACTAAGATAATATGTCATTCTTATACAAAATGTCCCACCTTTTTTAGATGGTCAAGATTCAACCAAATATTTTCATTCTTCATTGGGGTTCTCAGAATACCCACAAACAATTACCTAACAATTTCTTCCCACATACCTTTACAAAAATGAAATAGTTTTAGTAAACCATCAAGTCATTGGTGGTCTGCCTTTATCTATTGGATGATGAAACACTATGTCAAGAACCTTACCATCTCTTTTTTTCATTCCCATAATCAAAAAATATTTATATATGACATGGCACATTTTTGTCACCCCAAGATGCACTTCCCACTTTTAGACATGAAATTCACACATAAAATCCTCCCACATACTTGTTAGCACACCAAGTCTATTCCAAACACAAATGAATTCATCCTCACCTATGCTATAAAATAAATGTGTATCCCAATCATCAAGGATTTTCCTCATGTTCAGGAATTTGGGATCCTCAAACAACTTTTCCCTAGTAAATTTCAAAAGTTTATTCCATACTAAAATATATATGAGTGCCACCTTCTATATACCCTCCTAAACCACTACAAGCATCTCATCTAGTAAAACCATCATATTCAACTCAGCACTAGACTCTTTTACAACATGATCCTAAGTTTTTCTTCATAGAGCATCAGAAACACTTTTTACATTCACAAGAATATTTGATAGACCAAAATAAAATGATTACATATAATCAACCCATCTCTTTTATCAGATATTTAAAACCCATTTTGAAAATAAGTAATTCAATCTCTTCTGATCCATATACACAGTTAAATTTTCACTTAATAGATAAGGATTCCGAAACAATAATTCATAAACAATTATTTCTAACTTGATGTTGTATAAGGGGTTGTTCCACTCATGTGTCCTCAAATCCAAAACTTGTACACCACAAATCGTTCTCCATACATCTACACTTATAAAAGACATATTCTATAAGTATCACAAAATAGTGTATACTCTTTACCTGGACTGGGTAGGTCAAGGTTGGTGCTGATATTAATCTCTTCTTCATCTCCTAAATATATTCCTCACATTCCTATGATGATTCAAACATTACTCACTTCTTGTTCAACCCCTAAAATGGTGCTTCCAATCGAGAATAGTCCACGATTAATCTCTGATAATATGTAGCTAATCCAAAAATGATATGTATATCAAAACCATTCTTTGTATCTTCAAAATAAACAATTACATGAACCTTATCTGGTTCCATAGACACACATTCCTACAAGATAATGTTACTTATGAATTATTCATTATCAATACAAAACTAACACAAATATATCTTGGTGTATAATCGATTCTCTCCAAGTATACACAAGATGATGCGAAGATGTTGGGAATGATCATCATTATACTTGGAGTAAATCATGATGTTATCCAAAAACACCCCCAAAATTTTATCAATGTATGTATGGAAGATTATAATCATCAAGGACATTATTATTACTGGTTAGTTTGTCAACCCAAATCAAATTATGATGAAATCAGTTAGGCAATACTGACTTACGATAGAATTTCTATGTATAGAAGAAGTTTTAACTCTCATCTGATGATACCATATTCTCAAGTTGTTATTGGAGAATAGAGAAGCTACTCTCAACTAATCAATCAAATTATTGATACATAGAAGAAGATCATGGTTATTTGTTGTTATATAGATTAACATCTATTAAAAGACACACAATTAAAGATTCCCATTATCCTTCTCAGAAAACAATAATGGGGAACCACAGGTAGATGTCTTGGTAAGATAAACCACTTATCCTCCAACTCCTCCTATAGATTCTTTACTCTTGAACCTTTGTCAATGCCATTTTGTAAGGTGGAATTGAAACCGACTCACCTCCTAGTATGATCTCAATAGTAAATTACATGTCTCTATCAGGTAGAACCACTTATAAGTCCTCAAGAAAGATATCATGAAAGCTTTCCACTATTGGTAGAATCCCAACATTATTTTCCCCCATCATCCAGTAACAGACTATAAACCTAGGTTGTGAGCTCTCCCAGTTGTTTATAAACTATCCCTACATGGCCTGCTTGGATATCCCAATCTCTAGGATGGATGTAATTGCCACACTTAGGATATGTAAAACTCACTCTCCTATGATAAAAATATGTTTGGTCATGGTATGATACTAACAAATCCACACCCAAAATATTGTAAAATCCTGACATGTAAAGGATTTCAATATCGAATAGAAAACGATATTTCCCAAGATCGGAAGAATAACCCATACACAAACATATGTCTCATGATCTTACTCCCAATAGTAAATATATTTTAATAACCCCGATCAGAAACTCCACCTCTAGTTTAAAAAAATATCAATTTATGCATATATGAATGAATGAGAGGCATCTGTATCAAATAAGGCACTATGTATTATAGAATCCATGAGAATAGTTCCTATTATTATCGATGGTCTATCCTCACTATCCACAAGTATATGTTGTACCACATGAAATTATCCTACCCGTTTTCCCAATGATGCATTTTGATTTTCTTATGAGCACCACATTGGTTATATGGGCACTCATTCATAGAAGTACCAAGTGCAGTGCCTCTACAACCACAACTAGTAGAACTCTAGCTTCAAAATTGATATGGTGTGGAAGATCCCTTTACCACACTAGAATTATTCCTATCTTCTCATTCATTTCTCATCTGTTGAAGGTTCCTATAGAACCTTATTAGATATCCTATCTTTCTGTAATATCAACACTCCACTAGTGGTCGAGAATAATTGTTATGAAAGTGATTTATCCTAGAACACTGGTGGAAAAGAACTCAGGTAATATCTAGAATAACTGATCATTCCCCCTAACCACTATTCTTCACGCATCTATGGAGGACACATTAATAGTGAAAATTCCTACCCAAAGAAGATGTACCTTCTGATCAACTAGGGGAACAACATATCACCCAATAAAATTTTCATCCAGGTTCCCCTCATATATGAGATCATGATTCACTGGTCCTAGAATCTTCCTCATCCCAAAGGTATTCACTTAGGACTTAACTTCACACTTAATTCCTTCCTAAAACCATTTTGACAATGTAGCATCATCCACTAACAATGTAGGAGAAAAGAAATGGAAATCTTTAAAGTCTCTAACATAGTCTATTATGAACATACTCCCATGAGTCAATGTCATGAATTCAACTTCTTTTTCCTACCTAAGAATATTAGGGTAAAAGTTCTCTATGAAATTCCCCTGGAATTCCTTCCACTAAATTATCTCCAGATGTCTATTCCGAGTTTTGATCTCCCACCAATTCTTTGGTTGACCATGCAACATGTATGCAACCAATTTGACTCTCTTCTCTGCAGAAGTCTCTAAGTGGTCAAGTATCTTTTGGAGCGACTCAATCAAGAAATATCCCCCCTTAAGTTCACCCTCTCTACTAAATTATAATGGGTGTTTAAACTGAAAATACCATATAATATCATGAATGGTTTTTAAAACAATGTCTAGGTATCTTTACAGAAATTTCAGGAACTGATAAATGTTCTCAAGGAACTTTTGTCCCACTTTTTAATCCAGCACAATCAGTGCCTCAATTTACACCATTAGAGATTCATCCCTAAACATTTCCTCATTCTCCCCCTCTCAATAAGCATCTACGTGGAGGAATAATCTAACATTCTAAATATGCACCTTAGGACACATTTCATAACAATAACAAATTTATGAGAAACACAATATGCCACAATAAGGAATTTCACTAAACCCTGCCACATTTTCATAACTACAGTGCTATCACTTCCCTTAACCCTCTTAAATTTAGTTCATGGATAATAAAAGAAACCCATTTTCATATTCAATTTTATCATTTAGACAACCAATTAATAAAATTTGGAATAATTTTATCACATTAAATTTTGTACTATGAAACTTTATCAATTCAAATACACAAGAGAGGAAAAACATTTCATGTTCAAAAACTCTCCCCAAATCCATTTTCCCATGGATGACAAAAATGATACATGTCACAAAATAATGCTATGTTCTAAAAATGATGATTGCATACTCAAATCTCAATCCATTTGGAGTCACAAATCCCATCTCATTTTTTTTTCCAGAAATTACAGTCATATCACACAACTATTGAATCACACAATGTGAAATTACAACCAACAATAAAAACACAAATCAATAATAGTAATATCATTATAAGAACATGGGATTTTCACCCATACATGGGTTTAAAATTGTCATGCACATGATCATATACAATTCTTGACTCTTCCTAGAATCCATTCTGGCATGATGAAATATCTAGTCAAAATAAAATAAAATAAAACATGATTTTATACCAATTTGTAACATCTTGGCCAGAGATCCACATGATGATACCCCAAGTTGGTCTGTAACATGACCTTATGTTCACCTAACCATAAAAAAAGGCTTCCAACAAGTAGCAAGGTTTTAATATCAATCATGTGGAGGATATACCCTCTTTATCAGAATAATACACCATTAGAAATAAATAAACAACAAAAAAACATGTATAACCATAACTATAATGATACAAGTATGACAAGATGACCAAAAAAGAAAATAAAATAGCAAAAACAAATAGTAGATATTTTATTCCAATGTACATGTATATAGTAAATATAAAAACCCAAAAATAAAAAATTACACTGAAAACTCCCAAGAGGGTCCCAAACTACTTTTTGGTTCCATCATTCATCCATTATCCCCAATTATCCATCAGATAGAGGGTCTTTTCCCTTATCATATCTTACAATAAAGAAATTTATTCGGGTACCAATCAGGCAGCCCGAGTAGGGTGTGATTACAACTCAGTAGGCCACTACTAATGATGTATATAGAAATACCCATTCAAGATAGTGTTTTGAGTTTTATAAATAATAAAACAACATAAATAATGTAAATAGACTAAATTTATTCAATTACTCATTATTTAACCACCTAACCCATGTGAACCTATTCACACACAAACTATTAGTACCTACTTTTTACCATGCCGGAGTCTGAACTGTATAACATGAACAATTCAAAATCAATATATCACATGGTATTTCGTTATCCATTACAATTAAATTCTATATAGTAGCCAATTATAACCATAGTCCAATGCTATCTAAGGTGTGTAGAACATAATGTATTGCACCATGCGGGTATTTAGAGCATAAATCCTTATCTGAATCCTTATGGCTATTTGGATCATGAGTCCTTATGCCATGAAATAATATTTTCATTCATATATTGGGCCCTATAAGGTAATGGTTTGGAACCCATGGGTATTTGGTGCATAAGTACATGTCCAAAACACCATATATAAATTATTCACACATGGATATTTGGAGCATTAGTCCGTGTTCCACACTATAAAATCAATCATTCACATGTATTAGAATATCACATGTATCACTATATAAAATACATCACAATATCACATCAATCAGGATTAATAAACATTAATCCTTTTATCACATTTCATAATACCAACACTTATTAATTACTTCAAAAATTAATTAATCAAATCATTCAATTAATTAATTCAAAAATTAATTCATACAATTTACACAATTTCAATATTCATAAAATTAACTCAAAAATTAATTATTCAAAAAATCTAAAATATCAGTGTTTATTTAATTAATTAAACAATTAATCACTGAAAATCCAAAATATTATATTCCAATAATTAAATCAATAATTAATGATTACTAAAATACAAGAATTTAAATTTTACAATAATTTATTCAATAATTAAATATCCTTCATTCCCTAATTCAAATAATTAATTAATTTACCAAATTAATTAATTGTATAAGAATTTCAATTAAAAAAAACTAACTATTCCAAAATAACATAAAAAGAATTTTTATCATGAATGTATGATTTTAATAATAAACCAACATCCTCAATATTGATGAAGAACAATCGCTAATGAAAATCCCCTATTTGAGCAGATCAGTGATGATGAAAACAGTCTTGATTCAATTCTTAGATCCAATTTTTTTCTCGAATCAAAATTTGAAAAAGAAAGATCTAAATCCGACAACATATAAACATCAATATTTTATCTGAAAATAGGATATGGTGAGAAAGATATATATAATCTAAAAGAAACCACATAAATGGGTGGCGCATATCTTCAATATGGGATTTGAATCGTAATGAATGATGGTTAGAAGGGATTGAAATTTGTCCGGGAACCTCCAAAATTATAGAAAATAAAATTTTCTAACTAGGGTAAAATTTTGGGTTGATAATGGGGTTCATTTATTTTAAAAAATAGGATTTATATTAATTATACACCGTACATAGTTTTCAAGGTAGAGAAGCATTATTTTTTGAATAATCTTCCTAAACTATGTGCCACATCTAGGTAGTTCATAGTTTCTCAACATAGGGTGCACATTTTGACAAACCATGATCTAGTCATGAAAATATTCTCAGTGCATAGTTTCATGGTTTTCTGGGAATGGGAACGTAGTTTGTGAAAACTATGCGCCAACTATGCACATAGCCTCCTCTTTCCAAAATTCACAGTTTTCACCCAATTTCACCCCATGGTAAATACAAATTGAAAAGTACTCAATAGAAGGAAAAATATTACCTTTAAAATAAGTTGAGAGATCTATTTAAAACATCATCACTATTTGATGTTCCCCTAATTATATTTAGAGTGATAATCCCCATGTCTACAAGATTCATTGGTTCTCTTTTCCCAATAGACATACACTCAATATTAATGGGGCATAAAATTTTGGTTTAATATTTGGGGTCAAACTATTCTTTCCTAAAGGGGTATAATTGTCATCACATTTTGATCTTTCTATAGAAATGTGGATATCTAATTACTAATACTTGCACCAGGAAGAATGGTATAGTTCTCTATCAAGAAAATAACATTCTATTGGATTTAGTTAAAACTAACATGATTTCTATCCACAAATCAATATAAGTCATTATTGAAATTCCATAGTCCATAAAAAATTAGATTCACTAATCCAAGGCTCTGATAAATAATAAGATGGACCTATTCCACAAATGGAATGATGGGAAAAAAGATATATATATTCTGTATTTTAGGGCTAATCAAGATGTTATGTGTAACAAATTTACTAGTATTATCTCCCTTACCCACTATTTTTTTGATATAACATGAGAATATTCCCTCAGGTTACACCTCTATAGACACCCCACCCCCTTAATCCCCTTTATCTTGTAAAAATTACTATATTGATTTGTAGTAGTTTTATAAAAATAAACCTAATAATATAAACCCCCCCTCCACTACGTGTGAAATAAACTTGCTCAATCATTGGGGCATCGACTAGCCAGTGGTAAACATAGTGTAACCTCTTTGGGAAGGAATTTCCACTACTAAGACATGAAAGAAAAACTAAGCATGCCATAATAGAAGGCCCAGATATGAATCCTACTCAAAGAATTTCCACCAAAATAGGAATCAAATTGAAAGTATGAATCCAATTGATGCATTCCATGACACATATCCATCTAGTGAGAATGTTGGTCTAGATTTTAATATGAATCAGATAAATTGGAATTGGTTGGAATAAAATAAGTATAAAAAAATGTTGAACATGAGGAAAAGAAAAATTGAGAAGGAAGTAAAGAAATATTGATAATTAATAAAAAATAAGAATAAGAATAATTTACCAAGGGATGTGAGATTGAGGAGAGAAACCCTATAAGTGAGGCATCATGAGAGGGGTGGGAGAGAATGGGCTCATTATGCCTTACAAACCCCCACCCTTGAACAACCTCAAGTAAAAAACATAACATTTTTCTAATAAATGAGTAAAATATGTTAACAAATAAACATTATATTGTGACATATTAATGAATATAATTATTAACAGTTTTTTGAGTAAATATCATTTTATTTTTCAAGATCTTATTTACATGGTCATGGTGAATTAGAAGTTAATCTCTAGTTTTTGGTATCTCAATTTATCTTCATTGTGATATGATGTTTATTGAAAGCATTTTTCATTTATCATGAATATATAAATTGGACATGAAATTATTTTAACCTAAATTTTTATAAAATATAATGGATTTAAGAACCATTTATTTTTATACATTTTATGGGTTTCAATTTAAAAGATAATGATGTTGTAAAGTAATTTTTACTAATCGTGTTTTTATGTTTAACAATCATTCCTCATTCATGGTGATTATAAATAATTTTTTTTATATTATATGATGATATTACAAGTAAGTTTATTCTTATTCATAGGGAGTAACATTGATCGACTTATTTCTTCATAAAATTTTATTATGTTATAAAAAATTATAATCCCCTCAAAATAAACATGTTTTCATCCATATACTTATAAAATCTTTAGAATGATGTTATTTTTTCAAATATCAAAATTAATATATGTTTCATTTCTTGTTTTTATAAAAATTTTATTTACCTCTTTTGTAATGAAATTATTATTAGACTTTTTACAATATACGGATTCAATAACTTTATTATAAAATATTAAAAATGATTTCCTTCCACGATTTTATATATTATCAACCACTCCATATTTATTTTAATAAAATCCCCTATATATTTTTCATGGTTCCATTATTGATAATTTGATTTAATTTTATGTGTTTTTAAAAGATCCACCATCACCATTTTGAACATTATATTTTAATGTAACAAAAAACATCATTGTTTTGGATAACAACAATATTGTTTTCTAAAAACTATTTTATTGTTTTTTTACATTTTTAGAATTCTTCATTATGATTCATACATCACATTTTTTAAATTAATTCCCCATTATTTTAATTATTAGTTATTTTGAAATGTAAAGGAATTTATTTTATATTTCTCAAGGGTAAAATTTTAATTATAAAAGGAAATCATGATCATACAAAATATATTTAGGGATTTTATTTATAAGAATGATGTATTTAATATTTTTAAATCCTTTAATAGATGGGTTTTTAATGAATATTTTTTATATATAGTTTTTTTGAAATCCCTTAATATCTTAAATAAAAAATTAGATATGTTTTATCATGATAAATGTTCTTCATTTTAAGGGAGTTTTAATAATTTCAGAAAAATTATGTTTATTAATGTAACATTGAATGTGAATTATCCAATAATATAAAAATAATTTTTTTTCATTTATGTAATAATATATTGATTTTTTAGGTCAAACATGTTATATTTTCATGTGATAATATATACATTTTTTCACTCGATGACTTATGATTATTATGTTTTAATGAATTGTCCATACAATTCATTTATTTATTAGGTGTCAATTAGGATATGATGAAATGTTGAATAAACAATGATCTTCTAGGTAAATTATGTTATTTTTGAAATTTATTTGGTATAAACGAATCGTAAATAGGTATTGGGTAAGTATTGTGTAACTAATTCATTTGTAAAGGTTTTATACCACATGTGAAATTGATGTTGAGTGTAGAAAACAAATATATGTATGCATAGAAATCTAATTAATGTTTTACCATTGACTCTATATCCCCAATGAAATCTCCTTCAACCCTAATCTATGGAAGGATTTTTGTTCGAGAGGATTTTCATATAGAAACAACCTTAAACATTCTTTTATTATAGAAGACCTATACACGTCCATGCATGAATTCATTATATTCTATGAATGTTAAAACTGGAATAAAATTATTTATAAGAATGAGAATTATGTATCAAATAGAAATTCATGTTAATGGATGAGTTCAAGTGTTTAGAACATTTATAAATGTCACATTCATCACATCTCTATGAGTAGATTACCATGAATATAAAACAAAAACTTGTGTAACATGAGTTGCCTTGTATTTGTAAATAAGAAAAATTGAGGTTCACTAAATTCATTGTTTAATCTAATTATGAAGTAAATTAATTTTTTTATATTAAAATTATCCAAGATAGAACATAATTATCAGAGCTTTATTATTGTGAGGAAATGGTATTATGCCTATAAATAGTGGTCACCTAGCCAAGGAGTACTTATTAACATATCGAGATGATAATTTTTTTCTAAATAAAATCATAGAAAAGTGATATCATTGTTTCATGAAGAGAATATTTTTGACTCTTAGGTTAAAATGAATATAGAGATCTCAGGGGACGTTGAATTCTTTTATAGACCTGACTCTCATTTCATAGTGCCGATAACTAATTTTATTACATCGACATATTACAATAAGTTGTATCTCTAAGGAATGAAAATTTTAGCGGCATTGGAAATCCAGATACATTTATTACAACTTGAAATGAAATACATCATATCAAATTCTTTTGAATCACACATAAACACCTAGATTATTCCATCAGTTCATTCATAATTCAGATCATCGCATCTTGGGGAAAAGTAAAACATAATAAAGGGGTGATCTTGGATGCTATGTAAGAGAATGTATATCAATAAGAGCATAAATAATATGTCATAATGAATAACTAAATATAAACATGCCTTTAAAACATAATCCCAAGCATAGTATGGAAGAAATAAACGTTGATCAAATAATTCCATACTAAAACATAACCATAGATATTATAATAGTTTAATAATCATATGGAATATAAATTAATATATTCATATTGAGGGAATGCATAATGCAAGACATCATAACCATTATACCATGTCCTTGTGCCAAGAACATACATAAACATGTAAAATCCAAAATTATTTTGTCTGGTGGGACCTTCTAATGCATAGAGGGGATATAGAGGGGCCTAAATAACACATAATAGTCCAATTCATTCCTCACATGAAAGGGATGAAACATAATTAACATATAAATTCATAATAAAACTAACATATGGAATGTAAATAGTGTCACCAATCATTATTCATAAACACTAACCATTCAGAGTTATACGAGGAATGGAATCAAGATAGTATATCCATATTCAAACTAATCATAACCCATTAAATAAAATATTTTAGATGATATCATAAATGATTAATACAATAATAATGAATAAGTGAGTTGAAATAGATTAAAATAATATTATAAAATCATCGATTAATTCTTGAGAGAAATACACTTTTACAATAAAGAAGAGTTATTTTACACAAATAATTGTATAAAACTAGAATTGCACTCTGAGAGTTTTTTCATAAATAAATATTTTATTTTAGAAAAATAATGATGTCTTAAAACAGATAATAGTCTACAACTTAAAATAGTTAAAAATTTGAGAAGTTCCATTTAATCAGGCTTCTTTCTTGGGAAGAATTTTAGAAAGATACTTTTAAAACATGTAACTCCCCATAAAAGAGAGAATGATTCAGATTGGTTCACATATATATAACATACAAACATAATTTATGAATATTTAATTAGAATAATTAAGAATTTCATTGTGGTTAAGAGAGAAATATAGTAACTCCAATGAAAATGGAGGTTTGGGTAGAAATCCTTACCTTTAGTCTGAATGTTTTCCTCACTTGACCAAAACATACAAGATAATGATATTATATCCATTAATTAATTTACTCTGAACCCTATATACATGTATTTTATTTATAGTTTCATTAAGCTTATTTATGTAATTATTTAAAAGTTATGTGATTGGATTTCATTGATATAGAGTGTTCATAATCATGATTTCAGAACTTGTTCTCTTGATTATAAGTAATTATGTTCATGTAAAATAGGTATAATTCTCATGAATTTTAATTTAATGTTATTAATGAAAAACTAGATGTGAAATTGGTGTTTTTTAGTATTTTTTTCCATATATGAGGATGATTTTTTGGAAAACATATTAATTACAATCATTTAGCATAATTTTAGCAGTTTTCGATCATAATTTACTAGTTTTGATCTATTATTTAATATAATGTATATAAAATTGCTATAGAACCTTAGATAGGATATAATACATATTTTTTAATCTGGTTTAACAATATAAATGGTTTCATTATCAGCCTTTTAAGTTAAATTATAGAAAGAAAGGTCATCATCCACGAAGGTTGTAAATCTTCACTTCCTAGATGATGATTTTATTTTTAAAATAAAACAGTGAAAGTGTAGAGATTGATGATGGATGTTCCATTAACAAGATATAATTATATTATATAGATTATACTATATTTATCATGATAATTTTCAAATAGGATATGAGGATAGGAAACGAAAATAAATTGAAATAAAATAAAATGAAATGGGATGTGGATTTACCTCTTCAATTAACCTCCTTGAGAACCTCATTAGGTGAGGGGGTTTTGGTATTATGGAAAGATAAAGGATATTGGACATGGGGAGAGACTTGGAAATAGGATTTGGGAAGACATTTGACAAGATTCAATGCATAAAAGAGTAATGAGAAGAGGGGCTTAGTGGGGGTTTTAATAGTGGATGAGACATGTGTTTTCCCAATATTATATTCATTATTTTATTATTTTGCATAAGAAAACCCATAGTATTGATTAATGTGATTATACACAGTAATAAGTTAATCTGAATTCTAACTAAGGCTGATTAATCAAACCAAACACCTCATATGAGTCAATAAATTAGGTATTTATCATTTATCATAAATTATCATATTTTACTATTCACCAAAAATTCATGTATTTTTTAAAAATCCGAAAAATTTACCATAACCATTTTTTGACATGTGAAATTTAAAAATGAACTCCATTTTATGAAAATAATTTTTGAAATATATGAAATTAAATTTTAAATAAAATCACTATTTACTGGAAAAATAAAATTTTCAATTTATAACTGATTTTATAACCCATTCAAAAATTAACTAAGGTCTCATAAAATTATCCTAAAATTATAGGAAAAATAAACATTTTTTTATTAATACATTTTATGAAAATCATTTTAATAATTATTAAATATTTTTAATTCATAAAAATACCGTCACTTATTTATTGAATTTTCAAATATTCACTTACTTGTAGTGTGATATAATTATATCATACTTTGATTTATAAGGTACATAAATTTTATTTATAATCTCATGGGTGTGTTTAATATTAATTAGGATTATTTACAATTCGTAAGTATCATATTAATCATCTTCAGGTCATTTTACTATTCACCTAAAAAGTATGTTGATTCTATCAAATTCTAAATATCTTATAGATTATAACAAAATATGTCCTCTTTTTAATTCATATCACTAAGGTGGAAAAATTATATTTAATAGATAGGTTAATATGGGAATTATTTTGTTTCACAACAACTCAGTGTTGTGTGCAATACATTTTTTATTAAATATATTTCTAAATCCTTGGGGTGTTACATTCTACACACCATCAAAAATTTCATCCTCAAAATTACAAAAATGTAACCTCTTTAAAATATATGTGTAGTTATTCATCATATGTTCCTCAAGATCCCATGTTTCCTCTTCAATTTTATGATTCTTACAAATTACATTTACTAGACTTATTGTCTGACTCTTCAACAACTTTTCATTAGTGTCTAGAATATTGATAGGATCATCATAATAAGTTATGTCAGGTTCTAATTAAATACCTTCATAAGTAAGTAAATGTGTTGGGTCTGGCATGTACTTACCTAAAAGTGAGAGATGGAACACATTTTGTACTTTATAATTTTTAGGTGGAATCACCAAATGATAAACCACAACTCCAACTCTCTCTAGAATTTCAAAAGGACAAATGTATCTAGGGCTCAGTTTCCCTTTCATTCCAAATATTATTACAACCTTGCATAGAGATAATTTAAAGAAAAATTAATCTAATTATTGAAATTCCAAATCATGTCATTGATTATCAGTATAGATATTTTTCCTACTTTGAGAATCTTTGATATAAGTTTGAATAGTTTTTACCTTCAATGTTGTTTCCTCCATAATCTCTGGGCCCACAAGCTTTCCTTCACCAAATACATCCCAACATGTTGATGTACAACATCTATTTTCATACATTACATCATATGGTTCCATGTGAATAATTGAATGGAAGCTATTATTATAATGAAAATATACCAAAGATAAATAAAGATCCCACATACCTTGGAAAGCATGTTACCATGATCTCAACATGTTTTCTAATTTCTAGATCACTCTTTCAATATTCCCATCAGTTTGACGGTGATAACCAGTACTAAAATGATGAACAACATCCAAATATTTATGAATAAATTTCTATAATTTCTATGTGTGTAAGGCCCCGACCTTAAACCTTACTTAATCTTGAGTTAATACAAGATTACACATTGAGGATATTTTCAGGTTTAGAGTTTTAGAGAATTAGATCATAAACTTGCATTACATTCCACATTTAAACAAAGTGGTTACATAAAAGATAATATTCATTTTTTCCTATCAACGGAAACATATTTAAAATAAAACATGGATTCTTTCTTAACACATCCTTGACACTATCATCATATCATGTACCTTTCCCTTGACCTATGAAAAACATTTCAAAAACTTGGGATGAGCATAAAAAGCTCAGAAAGGGATATTAAAATATATGGAAAGGAAACATGAGTACATGTACACATAAGAATCAATAAAATCATACTTTTCTCACAAAACATAAGCACTTTAACATACCTCATCAAATCATGAATAAATCATAAGACATAAAGGTAACTTGAGGCATTCATAACATTCTTTCGTAGAGAGTAACCCTCTTGGTTACGTTTGGAATACCCATCACAGTATATTCCATAAATCTCTTCGGAGAAACCATAACGTTTCACTCCTTCCTATTACACAATGAATTGGAGAGCTATAACGGGCTCACCTGCCCTTAGTTTATCACGGAACCACCCATCTTCATAATAATGCCCAAGAACCATAACATAATCGTATCACATAAAACATGCATAAAGGAAACCTAACATTTCCACTTTTCAATTACAAGATATCAATACAACACATTGATATAAAATTATTATTAAAACCATTTTCAATACCAAAATAAAAGAAATGTAAAACATGGTATTTATTTTTCTTTTAAAAAGAAGGTATGGCTTTTTGAGGAAGCCGAAACTCAAATAATGGTCACGGCGGCGGAGAAGTCATTATCGCCGCATACGTATGACAAAAACATTCCATTTTGTCGTTTTGTAAAATTTTTCATATAACAAAGATTCCTTTTGGATAAACGTAAAAGTAAAAGGGGTTTATACAACTTATAAAAGGAAGTTGTGTATAAAACAAAATATTCCTCAATGAAAGGAGATTGAGACGTAGTCCCTTACAAAGACGGTATCCTTGGTTTAAGGAAAAATCAATTACATAATTATGTGTGACAAATGAATACACCAAATATAAGTGGATATTAATTGTAAAACAATCAGAGGTTATTCACACATATTCATAGAACATAATATTCAAGGAGTACATGTTTATCCCAAAGAATCAAATTTGGGTTAAGAAGTTCCCTTGCAAAAATTTGATAGCCTAACGACGTCACTAAAAAATTCAGAAAATGAGTTGATGGGAGATAAAAATTTTATCTCATCACATGGAAATAAAATTTAAAACAATAAGGATATAGAATAACATATCCCAAAATAATAGTATGTGAATTAAAAGACAACAAAAGAAGTCTTTTAAAAATAGGAGGGTGAAAGGTTCCCTTACCGACATGGGTATCTTTCGAAACATACGCCCCGTGAAAGAAGGACAATACAAAATTGATGTAAATACTCATAAATGATAGTATATTACACAATAAGAAAAATAATGGGCAGTACATACACCACTCAATGGAAATTGTGGCAAATTTAGCATAAATTTCACGGGAATAAAAGTGAGATGAAAAATCCCTTACGAAAACTCGGCAGCCTAATGGCGCCACTTAAAACTTCCAAAATGGATTGATGAGAGGAAATAGGGTATCTCATAATATCAACAGAAAGTTTACATAAATAGGAATATAAAAGAACATCCCCCAACATAACAAAGAGGAGCTTAAAAGAAGTTACATAAAGGAGAGTACTTAAAAAGAAAGAGAGAGGTTGGATCTCTTACGAAAATTTGGCAGCCAAATGACGCCACTCAAAACTTCCAAAATGGATTGATGAGAGAGAATAGGGTCTCTCATCATATGAACATACAAATTACAGTAAGATTAATACAAAAGAAAATCCCAATCATAATAAAGATGAGCTTAAAAGGAATGACATAAAAGAGTGTACTTAAAAAGAAAGAGAGGAGTAGGATCCCTTACCTCAAGTCCAACTTGTCTTGTTCGTTTCTTTATATTCCTGAATAATAAACTTTGGTCAATTTTATAATTTCTTAAGGACATCCTATAAAGATTATTATTCAGTTCATATCACATATTTTAATGTTATAATAATTGGTTAATAATATGAGTTCATATCAGATGTTTTTGTCGATGTTTGGTACATGAGTCAAAAATTGAACTTTTTGGAAAATAATTTTCCATGTAGTTATAGGTACATCATATCCAGAATAGTATTGGTGTTTTAAATATCATATATATCCAGTATATATTCATTTTATACTATTACACAGCATTTGGAGATAAAAATTATAAGCACCGTTCATGGAGACGGTAGGTCGTACGTACGAATGAACGCTACATTCATTTTTTGTCATATTAATGGAATTAAAACAAAATGAGATATATATATATATATGCTATAATTCCAGAATGATATCCATAATTTATATGTAATATATTACATATATATACATTATATATATGTACTTATAATAGTACATAACATTTTGAGATAAGAAATGAAATGTACCGTTCATGGAGACGATAAGCCGTACGTACGCATGAACGCTACTTCCATTTCTATTTCATATTTAATGGAATTAAAACATAATGATACATAATAGTATTTTAATTCCAGTATGGTATCATATATAATATCATTAAATATATCCTTTATACATACCACCTATGGTATTAAAGAATCAAATCACTTTGAGGGGGCGGTAGTCCGCACTTCCTTAAATGAAGATATCGCGTTTACCCATAATGGAAACCATAAAGGCACGCCATAAATGAAAAATACAGAATCTTAAGTAAAACATAAACATATTATATATCATATATAAATATTTTTTCATCTTAATGGACACATTTTAAGGTGTTAGAAGAACGTTGAACAATCATCGTTTCGTGAGGCAGAAAATCGCCATCAACAGAAACAGTAATTTCTTTAACCATTAGATGTAGGTGTGTGTAAGTGTAGCTTGAATAATTATTATAAAAACATCCTAGTATATTTAAGATACTGGATTTGTTACAAAAGAAATGAATAAAAAGAGTTTCGGGGGTTGGAGAAGCAAAATAAAACAAAAGGACACAAGTGAAGACATTACTTTAAAATCGGGTAACTCCCTTTGGTTTGAGCTCAAAGGCTTCCTTGGGAATACTTATGCTCAATGTGAGGCTCCAAGGAGTTATAGAGGTATGTGGAGAGACAAAATGGGCAGGGTTTGGCCGAGCCAAAGGCTTTGAAAGTGTGGGTAAGGAGGCAGAGGTGGGGGCCTTTTATAAGAGGAGAGGAGGGGCACTCTTGGAAAGTAAGAAATGTTAATTTATTTTAGAATGAGTTTCGGATTTTAATGGTCCCACATTGATTTGTTTCGAGGTTAAGATGATAAGGGTTCTAAATCCACCAATACAATAGGATTTGGACATGTTTAGGTCTTAGATTGTACATTATCTTTCCATTTTATTTAAATCGTTAAATAATGAGTTCATCGCTGCATCATCATGATGTCATAAATAATTTAATTTATTTAATGTCTAAAAATTATAAAAAAACTATAATGATGTAGGAAATCTTTTTATCTTTCTAAAGAATATTTATAGTCAAAAATCTGACTTGTATAACCCCATGTAAAAATTGTTTTAGTAAAACATCGCATGTTTGTGTCATTTTTTACTTTAACATTAAATAAAAAGATATATATATGTCATTTTCCAACCAAAGTGGCTCCATGGGGTCCCCAAGTTGACCCATGGATTTTCTTGGTCTGCCATGACACATCCAATGAGGGTAGGACATGTTTATAGGTCATTTCATTTTATTAAAACATTATTCTTACCTTAAACTAAACAAATTACCTCTAATCGCGATTAAAAACTTAATAAGTTACTATTCACCAAAAAATTATTTTAATCCCATTGAACCACATTTTACTTCTCAATGACAACCATTTATTTCGGATTTTTGAAATTCAAAACACAAATGTGGCAAAAATTCATTTAAACAGAAAATCAGTTTTTATAAGTACCACTTAGTGGTTTCACTATTCACAAAAAATTGAAGTTTTTCAGAAAATTACCAACAATTCACCCGAATCTATATTTGATATTCCAAATTCAAAAATTATGTCTATTTTAAAAAATTAAAAACATATAAGTTGCATAAATTAATTTAATAATTAATTCCCACTGTCAAAACAAATAGCGTGTTTTTATGAAACAAAAATTATCAAAAGATTGGTACTAGTTTAAGTCCGGTTTCAAAGTGAAATTAATTCCAATGACCACTATTGGATTAAATGGTAAAAATATATTCTAATTTAACTTTAAAACCAATTTAAAATATAATATAATTATATAAATAGATTAGGTTAAAAAGAGGTTTTGAATTAAAATACAACATTTTCACTATTCATTAAAAATTGAACATTTCCAAAAAAATACCAAAAATTTACACAAAGTAAATTTTGATGTCAGGATTCTAAAGAAGAATTTTATTTTGTCAAATATAACACATAAATTTGTAAAAAAGTGGATTTAAAAGAGGTTCACCATCAAAAGGCGGTTAATCGACCTTTTAAAGTATATTAGAATATTTACACTTAAAAATTGGATTCATTCACATTTTTAATCCTCTAACATTTATTGTAAAAAGTAAAAATATTTGACAATCATATATAATAATTTTGTAGTTAGTTCTGTTCATTCCCACCATTACAATGACCAGGCGTTAACTACCATTTAAAATAATATTATTTTATTGTTAGAGTGCAACGTAAGATTCCCAAGAAACTCGTTGTTGTGTGTTGGGTACGCCATCGAGCATAGCATCCCATTTAAATTAATATTAATATTTTATTCAAAAATATGGATAAATATAAAAATGTCATATTCTTTATTTACCTAGGGTGTTACATCCTTCCCCCCTTTAGGGAATTGCGTCCTCGCAATTTTAAAATTGATCTTGGAAATATCCTTGAAAGACCCACATCGGAACAAGAGTCGGTAAAACAATCACTTTAAAATAAAGAAAGATAAGTACAGAGGTTACCCGAGTTAACCCATACTAGGATTCCATGTATGAAAACATGGAAATGGAGGAGAAAACATAGGGTCTTGTTCTGATGAAGAGTGATAGAAAACATGTTTAGCAGAAAGTTAACCACAAGAAAATCACAAACTTGTGATGGGTTAAACGGTATTCGATTCCCCTGTAGGAAAAGTTAATAGACAACATTTTTGTATTAAGTTACTTTTTATTGAGGAATTTATTCATAAGGAAACATAATCACTTATCATGTTGACTTTCAACTTTTATTAGATTCCTTACAGAAACTCATATTTTCTCCAAAAGACGAGTATTTAGGAAGACTTGTTCACATTAAGAGTACTATAATCAACTTCTAGAGAATCACCTAATCCACAAAAGAGAACTATATACATCCCATGTCTTTAGAATTTAACCAAAACCAAAACCAAAAAGGATAGTACAAGATCAGATAATCCAGAAAAGGATAACCCTTTATAAAAAGAAAATCTATTCTTTATCTACAAAATTTGTCCAACAAAACCCAAAGTTCAACGAGGACCATTCAATAAACAATTTGCCCATAAAATTCTTCAAAGTAAACCAAACTAAGATTGAAACCCAAATATTTGAAGGATTTAGTCACATAGTCTTCCATGTTAAATCGTAACATTTATCTCTAAACAACATCAGTTGCTCTTAATGTCTCGTATTGATAAGTAATTAACCTAATCACATATCCTCCTTGATAGGCTAATAAATTTCCATAGATAACCCAAAATCAACTTACTCTTAATTCATAAAATCATCTAACTAAAAATAATCAGTCAAAATAACCAGGGACTTCACGTAGTCCAGTGGTAGGCGATAAATACCAGTCACACTTTGGTTGTGGGTTCGATTCCCGCAGCTTTGTCCGACGGGACGGGTTGTCACACGGTATGCGTGTTGTACTTTTTCAAAAACTATATAATTCTTAAAAAAATTCCCCAAAACGAGATAAAATCTTCAAAAAAAAAAATCATAAAATATTTTAACCTCAAGTTTATCTCATGCCTTTCGTTTTCCATCATAACATATAATAACCCATAATTACCTCAAAAGTAAGGATCATATAAACCCTAATGGTTACCTTTATAATTATTACCTGAACTTCCACATCGATTGGTCATCTCATACAGGATGCATTACAGAACATACCAAGGTTCAAGTGGATGATCATGACTCCTTGATAGTTGGTTTAGAACAACCACAAGTTTCCTCATTGAATACCCCATTTCATCCAATCTCTTAATCAGAGAACAAACACAGTTTCCTTAAAACCTATTGTCACTTTGGTGCCTGCTAGATCCATCCAATCACTAAAAACAGAAATGTCAGTGTTAGTATATCAACAAAACCATCATGTACCAATGAGGAAGATAAACAGTAAGATATACTTACTTATTCACTTTATCTAAAACTAGTACTCTTTCTGAAATCCTATCCATTATGGTACTGTCACTTATGCTTAGAGAATACCTTAACCTCTAAAGTTATCTAAACTGACCTTTGATACCAACTATAAGGCCCCAGCCTTAAACCATACTTAATCTTGAGTAAATACAAGATTACACATTGAGGATCTTTTCAGGTTTAGAGTTTTAGAGAATTAGATCATA
Source organism: Viscum album (assembly GCA_963277665.1). Taxonomy (NCBI): domain Eukaryota; kingdom Viridiplantae; phylum Streptophyta; class Magnoliopsida; order Santalales; family Viscaceae; genus Viscum; species Viscum album. The sequence continues at coordinate 713,397,613 of OY728133.1, read as the reverse complement.
AACTTGCATTACATTCCACATTTAAACAAAGTGGTTACATAAAAGATTGTATTCATTTTTTCCCATCAACGGAAACATATTTAAAATAAAACATGGATTCTTTCTTGACACTTCCTTGACACTATCATCATATCATGTACCTTTCCCTTGACCTATGAAATTTTTTTCAAAAACTTGGTATTAGCATAAAAAGCTCAGCAAAGGATATAAAAATATATGGAAAGGAAACATGAGTACATGTACACATAAGAATCAATGAAATCATACTTTACTCATAAAACATAAGCAATTTAACATACCTCATCAAATCATGAATAAATCATAATCCATAAAGGTAACTTGAGGCATTCATAACATTCTTACGTAGGGAGTAACCCTCTTGGTTACGTTTGGAATACCCATCACAGTATATTCCCTAAATCTATTCGGAGAAACCATAACATTTCACTCATTCACTTTACCCAATGAATTGGAGAGCTATAACGGGCTCACCCGCCCTTAGTTTACCACGGAACCACCCGTCTTTATAAAAATGCCCAAGAACCATAACATAATCGTATCATATAAAACATGCATAAAGGAAACATAACATTTCCACTTTTCAATCACAAGATATCAATACAACACATTGATATAAAATTATTATTAAAACCATTTTCAATACCAAATTAAAAGAAATTAAAAACATGGTATTTATTTTTCTTTTAAAAAGAAGGTATGACTTGTAGAGGAAGCCGAAACTCAAATAATGGTCACGGCGGCGGAGAAGTCATTGTCACCGCATACGTATGACAAAAACATTCTCTTTTGTCATTTTGTAAACTGCTTCGTATAACAAAGATTCCTTTTGGATAAACGTAAAAGTCAAAGGGGTTTATACAACGTATAAAAGGAAGTTGTGTATAAAACAAAATATGCCTCAATGAAAGGAGATTGAGACGAAGTCCCCTACAAAGACGATATCCTTGGTTTAAGGACAAATCAATTACATAATTATGTGTGACAAACGAATACACCAAATATAAGAGGATATTAAGTGTAAAACAATCAGAGGTTATTCACACATATTCATAGAACTTCATATTCAAGGAGTACATGTTTATCCCAAAGAATCAAATCTGGGTTAAGAAGTTCCCTTGCAAAAATTTGACAGCCTAACGACGTCACTACAAAATTCATAAAATGAGTTGATGGGAGATAAAAATGGTATCTCATCACATGGACATAAAATTTAAATCAATAAGGATATAGAAGAACATATCCCAACATAATATTATGTGAATTAAAAGACAACAAAAGAAGTCTTTTAAAAAGAGGAGGGTGAAAGGTTCCCTTACCGACATGGGTATCTTTCGAAACATACGCCCCGTGAAAGAAGGACAATACAACATTGATGTAAATACTCATAAATGAAAGTATATTACACAATCAGTAAAATAATGGGAAGTACATACACCACTCAAAGGAAATTGTGGAAAATGTAGCATAAATATCATGGGAATAAAAGTGAGATGAAAAATCCATTACGAAAACTCGGCAGCCTAACAGCGCCACTTAAAACTTCCAAAATGGATTGATGAGAGGAAATAGGGTCTCTCATCATATCAACATAAAGTTTACAGAAAGAGGAATATAAAAGAACATCCCCCAACATAACAAAGAGGAGCTTAAAAGAAGTTACATAAAGGAGAGTACTTAAAAAGAGAGAGAGAGGTTGGATCTCTTACGAAAATTCGGCAGCCTAACGGTGCCACTCAAAACTTCTAAAATGGATTGATGAGAGAGAATAGGGTCTCTCATCATATGAACATAAAAATTACAGTAAGAGTAATATAAAATAACATCCCAATCACAAGAAATATGAGCTTAAAAGTAATGACATAAAAGACTGTAGTTAAAAATAAAGAGAGGAGTAGGATCCCTTACCTCAAGTCCAACTTGTCTTGTTCGTTTCTTTATATTCCTGAATAATAAACTTTGGTCAATTTTATAATTGATTAAGGACATCCTATAAATATTATTATTAAGTTCATATCACATATTTTAATGTTATAATAATTGGTTAATAATATGAGTTCATATCAGACGTTCTTGTCGATGTTTGGTACAAGAGTCAAAAATTGAAATTGTTGGAAAATAATTTTCCATGTAGTTATAGGTACATCATATAAAGAATAGTATTGATGTTTTAAATATCATATATATCCAGTATATATTCATTTTATACTATTCCATAGCATTTGGAGACAAAAATTAAAAGCACCGTTCATGGAGACGGTAGGCCGTACGTACGCATGAACGCTACTTTCATTTTTTGTCATATTAATGGAATTAAAACAAAATGGGAGATATATATATATGTTATAATTCCAGAATGATATCCATAATTTATATGTAATATATTAAATATATATCCATTATATATATGTACTTATAATAGTACATAACATTTTGAGATAACAAATGAAATGTACCGTTCATGGAGACCGTAATCCGTACGTACGCATGAACGCTACTTCCATTTATATTTCATATTTAATGGAATTAAAACATAATGATACATAATATTATTTTAATTCCAGTATGGTATCATATATAATATCATTAAATATATCCTTTATACGTACCCCATATGGTATTAACGAATCAAATCACTTTGAGGGGGCGGTAGTCCGCACTTCCTTAAATGAAGATATCACGTTTACCCATAATGGAAACCATAAAGGTATTCCATAAATGAAAAATACAGAAGCTTAAGTAAACCATAAACATATTATATATCATGTATAAATATAGTTTCATCTTAATGGCCACCTTTTAAGGTGTTAGAATAATGTTGAACAATCATCGTTTTGTGAGGCAGAAAATCGCCATCCACAGAAACAGTAAGTTCTTTAACCATTAGATGTAGGTGTGTGTAAGTGTAGCTCGAATACTTCTTATAAAAACATCCTAGTATATTTAAGATACTGGATTTGTTACAAAATAAATGAATAAATAGATTTTAGGGGGTTGGAGAAGCAAAATAAAACAAAAGGACACAAGTGAAGACATTACCTTAAAACCGGGTAACTCCCTTTGGTTTGAGATCAAAGGCTTCCTTGGGAATAGTTCTGCCCAAAGTGAGGCTCCAAGGAGTTATAGAGGGATGTGGAGAGACAAAATGGGCAGGGGTTGGCCAATACAAAGGCTTTGAAATTATGGGTAAAGAGGTAGAGGTGGGGGCCTTTTGTAAGAGGAGAGGAGGGGCACTCTTGGAAAGTAAGAAACATTACTTTATTTTAGAATGAGTTTAGGTTTTTAATGGTCCCACATTGATGTGTTTCGAGGATAAGGTGATAAGGGTTCTAAATCCACCCATAAAATAGGTTTTGGAAATGTGTAGGTCTTAGATTATACATTATCTTTACATTTTATTTAAATCAGCAAATAATGAATTCATCGCTGCATCATCGTGATGTCATAAATAATTTAATTTATTTAATATCTAAAAATTATAAAAAAAATATCATGATGTAGGAAATATTTTTATATTTCTAATGAATATATATAGTCAAAAATCTGCCTTGTATAACCCCATGTAAAAATTGTTTTAGTAAAACATCTCATGTTTGTGTCATTTTTACTTTAACATTAAATAAAAAGATATATATGTCATTTTCCAACCAATGTGGCTCCATGGGGTCCCCAAGTTGACCCATGGATTTTCATGGTTGGCCATGACACATCCAATGAGGGTAGGACATGTGTCTAGGTCATTTAATTTTATTAAAACATTATTCTTACCTTAAACTACACAAATTACATCTAATCGCGATTAAAAACTTAATAAGTTACTATTCACCAAAAAATTATTTTAATCCCATTGAAACACATTTTACTTCTTAATGAAAACCATGTATGTCGGATTTTTGAAATTCAAAACAAAAAGGTGGAAAAATTTCATTTAAACAGAAAATCAGTTTTTATAAGTACCACTTAGTGGTTTCACTATTCATTAAAAATTGAAGTTTTTCAGAAAATTACCGAAAATTCACCCGAAGCTATATTTGATATTCTGAATTAAAAAATGACGCCTATTTTAAAAAATTCAAAACATATAAGTTGCTTTAATTAATATAATAATTAATTCCCACTGTCAAAACAAATAGCGTGTTTTTATGAAACAAAAAGTATCAAAAGATTGGGACTAGTTTAAGTCCGATTTCAAAGTGAAATTAATTCCAATGACCACTATTGGATTAAATGGTAAAAATATATTCTAATTTAACTTTAAAACAAATTGAAAAGTTAATATAATCATATAAATAAATTAGGTTAAAAAGTGGTTTTGAATTAAAATACAACATTTTTCACTATTCATTAAAAATTAAACTTTTCCGGAAAAATATCAAAAATTTACACAAAGTAAATTTTGATGTCCCGATTCTAAATAAGAATTTTATTTTGTCAAATATAACACATAAAATTGTCAAAAAGTGTATTTAAAAGAGCTTTGCCATCAAAAGGCGGTTAATCGACCTTTTAAAGTATATTAGAATGTTTACGCTTAAAAATTGGATTCATTCGCATTTTTAATCCTCTATCATTTATTGTAAAAATTAAAAATATTTGACAATCATATATAATAATTTTGTAGTTAGTTCTGTTCATTCCCGCCATTACAATGACTAGGCATTAACTACCATTTAAAATAATATTATTTTATTATTAGAGTGCAACGTAAGATTCCCAAGAAACTCGTTGTTGTGTGTTGGGTACGCCATCGAGCATAGCATCCCCTTTAAAGTAATGTTAATATTTTATTCAAAAATATGTATAAATATAAAAATTTAATATTCTTTATTTACCTAGGGTGTTACATCCTTCCCCCCTTTTGGGAATTACGTCCTCGCAATTTTAAAATTGAGCTTGGAAACATCCTTGAAAGTCCCACATCGGAACAAGAGTCGGTAAAACAATCATATTAAAATAAAGAAAGATAAGTACAGAGGTCACCCGAGTTAACCCATACTAGGATTCCATGTATGAAAACATGGAAATGGAGGAGAAAACATAGGGTCATGTTCTGATGGAGAGTGATATAAAACATGTTTAACAGAAAGTTAACCACAAGAAAATCACAAACTTGTGATGGCTTAAACGGTATTCGATTCCCCAGTAGGAAAAGTTAATAGAAAACATTTTTGTATTAAGTTACTTTTTATTGAGGAATTTATTCATAAGGAAACATAATCACTTATCATGTTGACTTTCAACTTTTATTAGATTCCTTACAGAAACTCATATTTTCTCCAAAAGACGAGTATTTAGGAAGACTTGTTCACATTAAGAGTACTATAATTAACTTCTAGAGAATCACCTAATCCACAAAAGAGAACTATATACTTCCCATGTCTTTAGAATTTAACCAAAACGAAAACGAAAAAGGTTAGTACAAGATCAGATATTCCAGAAAAGGATAACCCTTTATAAAAAGAAAATCTATTCTTTATCTACAAAATTTGTCCAACAAAACCCAAAGTTCCACGAGGACCATTCAATAAACAATTTTTCCATAAAATATTTCAAAGTAAACCAAACTAAGATTGAAACCCAAATATTTGAAGGATTTAGTCACATAGTCTTCCAAGTTAAATCGTAACATTTATCTCTAAACAACATCAGTTGCTCTTAATGTCTCGTATTGATAAGTAATTAACCTAATCACATATCCTCCATGATAGGCTAATAAATTTCCATAGATAACCCAAAATCAACTTACTCTTAATTCATAAAATCATCTAACTAAGAATAATCAGTAAAAATCACCAGGGACTTCACGTAGTCCAGTGGTAGGCGATAAATACCAGTCGCACTTTGGTTGTGGGTTCGATTCCCGCAGCTTTGTCCGACGTGACGGGTTGTCACACGGTCTGCGTGTTGTCCTTTTTCCAAAACTATATAATTCTTAAAAAAATTCCCCAAAACGAGATAAAATCTTCAAAAAAAAATCATAAAATATTTTAACCTCAAGTTTATCTCATGCCTTTCATTTTCCATCATAACATATAATAACCCATAATTACCTCAATAGTAAGGATCATATAAACCCTAATGGTTACCTTTATAATTATTACCTGAACTACCACATCGATTGGTCATCTCGTACATGATGAATTACAGAACATACCAAGGTTCAAGTGGATGATCATGACTCTTTGATAGTTGGTTTAGAACAACCATGAGTTTCTTCATTGAATACCCCATTTCATCCAGTCTCTTAATCAGAGAACCACCACTGTTTCCCTAAAACCTATTGTCACTTTGGTGCCTGCTAGATCCATCCAATCACTAAAAATAGAAATGTCAATGTGAGTATATCAACAAAACCATCATGTACTAATGAGGAAGATAAAGAGTAAGATATATTTACTTATTCAGTTTATCTAAAACTACTAGTCTTTCTAAAATCCTATCTATTATGGTACTGTCACTTATGCATAGAGAATACCCTAACCTCTAAAGTTATCTAAACCGACCTTTGATACCAACTATAAGGCCCCAGCCTTAAACCTTACTTAATCTTGAGTTAATACATGATTACACATTGAGGATCTTTTCAGGTTTAGAGTTTTAGAGAATTAGATCATAAACTTGCATTACATTCCACATTTAAACAAAGTGGTTACATAAAAGAATGTATTCATTTTTTCCCATCAACGGAAACATATTTAAAATAAAACATGGATTCTTTCTTGACACTTCCTTGACACTATCATCATATCATGTACCTTTCCCTTGACCTGTGAAAAACATTTCAAAAACTTGGGATGAGCATAAAAAGCTCAGTAAGGGATATAAAAATATATGGAATGGAAACATGAGTACATGTACACATAAGAATCAATGAAATCATACATTACTCATAAAACATAAGAACATTAACATACCTCATCAAATCATGAATAAATCATAAGACATAAAGGTAACTTGAATCATTCATAACATTCTTACGTAGGGAGTAACCCTCTTGGTTACGTTTGGAATACCCATAACAGTATATTACTTAAATATATTTGGAGAAACCTTAACGTTTCACTCCTTCATGTTACCCAATGCATTGGAGAGCTATAACGGGATCACCCGCCCTTAGTTTATCACGGAACCACCCGTCTTCATAATAATGCCCAAGAACCATAACATAATCGTATCACATAAAACATGCATAAAGGAAGCATAACATTTCCACTTTTCAATCACAAGATATCAATACAACACATTGATATAAAATTATTATGAAAACCATTTTCAATACAAAAATAAAAGAAATGTAAAACATGGTATTTATTTTTCTTTTAAAAAGAAGGTATGGCTTGTAGAGGAAGCCGAAACTCAAATAATGGTCACGGCGGCGGAGAAGTCATTGTCGCCGCATACGTATGACAAAAACATTCCCTTTTTTCGTTTTGTAAAATGCTTCATATAACAAAGATTCCTTTTGGATAAACGTAAAATTCAAAGGGGTTTGTACACTGTATAAAAGGAAGTTGTGTATAAAACAAAATATGCCTCAATGAAAGGAGATTGAGATGAAGTCCCTTACAAAGACGGTATCCTTGGTTTAAGGACAAATCAATTACATAATTATGTGTGACAAACGAATACACCAAATATAAGTGGATATTAAGTGTAAAAAAATCAGAGGTTATTCAAACATATTCATAGAACGTCATATTCAAGGAGTACATGTTTATCCCAAAGATTCAAATTTGGTTTAAGAAGTTCCCTTGCAAAAATTTGACAGCCTAACGGCGTCACTACAAAATTCAGAAAATGAGTTGATGAGAGATAAAAAGGGTATCTCATCACATGGACATAAAATTTAAATCAATAAGGATATATAATAACATATCCCAACATAATAGTATGTGAATTAAATGTCAACAAAAGAATTCTTTTAAAATGAGGAGGGTGAAAGGTTCCCATACCGACATGGGTATCTTTCGAAACATACGCCCAGTGAATGAAGGACAATACAAAATTAATGTAAATACTCATAAATGAAAGTATATTACACAATCAGTAAAATAATGGGCAGTACATACACCACTCAAAGGAAATTTTGGAAAATTTAGCATAAATCACATGGGAATAAAAGTGAGATGAAAAATCCCTTACGAAAACTCGGCAGCCTAACGGCGCCACTTAAAACTTCCAAAATGGATTGATGGGAGGAAATAGGGTCACTCATCATATCAAAATAAAGTTTACAGAAAGTGGAATATAAAATAACATCCGCCAACATAACAAATAGGATCTTAAAATAAGTGACATAAAGGAGAGTACTTAAAAAGAAAGAGATAGGTTGGATCTCTTACGAAAATTCGGCAGCCTAACGGCGCCACTCAAAACTTCCAAAATGGATTGATGAGAGAGAATAGGGTCTCTCATCATATGAACATAAAAATTAAAGTAAGAGTAATATAAAATAACATCCCAATCACAAGAAATATGAGCTTAAAAGGAATGACATAAAAGAGTGTACTTAAAAAGAAAGAGAGGAGTAGGATCCCTTACCTCAAGTCCAACTTGTCTTGTTCGTTTCTTTATATTCCTGAATAATAAAATTTGGTCAATTTTATAATTTCTTAAGGACCTCCTATAAAGATTATTATTCAGTTCATGTCACATATTTTAATGTTATAATAATTGGTTAATAATATGAGTTCATATTAGATGTTTTTGTTGATGTTTGGTACATGAGTCAAAAATTGAACTTGTTGGAAAATAATTTTCCATGTAGTTATAGGTACATCATATCCAGAATAGTATTTATGTTCTAAATATCATATATATACATTATATATTCATTTTATACTATTCCATATCATTTGGAGAAAAAAATTTAAAGCACCGTTCATGGAGACGGTAGGCTGTACGTACGCATGAACGCTACTTTCATTTTTTGTCATATTAATGGAATTAAAACAAAATGAGAGGTATATATATATATTTTATAATTCCAGAATGATATCCATAATTTATATGTAATATATTACATATATATCCATTATATATATGTACTTATAATAGTACATAACATTTTGAGATAAGAAATTAAATGTACCGTTCATGGAGACGGTAAGCCGTACGTACGCATGAACGCTACTTCCATTTCTATTTCATATTTAATGGAATTAAAACATAATGATACATAATAGTATTTTAATTCCAGTATGGTATCATATATAATATCATTAAATATATCCTTTATACGTACCACAAATGATATTAACGAATCAAATCACTTTGAGGGGGCGGTAGTCCACACTTCTTTAAATGAAGATATCACGTTTACCCATAATGGAAACCATAAAGGTATGCCATAAATAAAAAATACAGAAGCTTAAGTAAAACATAAACATATTATATATCATATATAAATATAGTGTCTTCTTAATGGCCACCTTTTAAGGTATTAGAAGAATGTTGAACAATCATCGTTTCGTGAGGCAGAAAATCGCCATCCACAGAAATAGTATGTTCTTTAACCATTAGATGTAGGTGTGTGTAAGTGTAGCTCGAATAAATATTATAAAAACATCCTAGTATATTGAAGATACTGTATTTGTTATAAAATAAATTAATAAAAAGTGTTTAGGGGGTTGGAGAAGCAAAATAAAACAAAAGGACACAAGTGAAGACATTACCTTAAAATCGGGTAACTCCCTTTGGTTTGAGCTCAAAGGCTTCCTTGGGAATACTTCTGCCCAAAGTGAGGCTTAAAGAAGTTATATAGGGATGTGGAGAGACAAAATGGGTAGGGTTTGGCTGAGCCAAAGGCTTTGAAAGTGTGGGTAAGGAGGTAGAGGTGGGGGCCTTTTATAAGAGGAGAGGAGGGGCACTCTTGGAAAGTAAGAAATGTAAATTTATTTTAGAATGATTTTCGGATTTTAATGGTCCCACATTGATGTGTTTAGAGGATAAGGTGATAAGGGTTCTAAATCCACCCATCCAATAGGTTTTGGACATGTGTAGGTCTTAATTGTACATTATCTTTCCATTTTATTGAAATCGTTAAATAATGTGGTCATCACTGCATCATCATGATGTCATAAATAATTTAATTTATTTATTGTCTAAAAATTATAACAAAAATATCATGATGTAGTAAATCTTTTTATCTTTATAATGAATATTTATAGTCAAAAATTGGACTTGTATCACACCATTTAAAAATTGTTTTAGTAAAACATTTCATGTTTGTGTCATTTTTACTTTAAAACTAAATAAAAAGATATATATGTCATTTTACAACCAAAGTGGCTCCATGGGGTCCTCAAGTTGACCCATGTATTTTCTTGGTCGTCCATGACACATCTAATGAGGGTAGGACATGTTTATAGGACATTTCATTTTATTAAAACATTATTCTTACCTTAAACTACACTAATTACCTCTAATTGCGATTAAAAACTTAATAAGTTACTATTCACCAAAAAATTATTTTAATCCCATTGAACCACATTTTACTTCTCAATGACAACCATGTATTTCAGATTTTTGAAATTCAAAACACAAAGGTGGCAAAAATTCATTTAAACAGAAAATCAGTTTTTATAAGTACCACTTAATGGTTTCACTATTCATAAAATATTGAAGTTTTTCAGAAAATTACCAAAAATTCACCCGAATCTATATTTGATATTCCAAATTCAAAAATGATGTCTATTTTAAAAAATTAAAAACATATAAGTTGCATAAATTAATTTAATAATTAATTCCCGCTGTCAAAACAAATAGCGTGTTTTTATGAAACAAAAAGTATCAAAAGATTGGCACTAGTTTAAGTCCGATTTCAAAGTGAAATTAATTCCAATGACCACTATTGGATTAAATGGTAAAAATATATTCTAATTTCAATTTAAAAAAAATTCAAAAGATAATATAATTATATAAATAAATTAGGTTAAAAAGAGGTTTTGAATTAAAATACAACATTTTCACTATTCATTAAAAATTGAACTTTTCCAGAAAAATACCAAAAATTTACACAAAGTAAATTTTTTATGTCAGGATTATAAACAAGAATTTTATTTTGTCAAATATAACAAATAAATTTCTAAAAAAGTGGATTTAAAAGAGGTTCTCCATCGAAAGGCGGTTAGTCGACCTTTTAAAGTATATTACAATGTTTACGCTTAAAAATTGGATTCATTCGCATTTTTAATCCTCTAACATTTATTGTAAAAGTAAAAATATTTGACAATCATATATAATAATTTTGTAGTTAGTTCTGTTCATTCCCGCCATTACAACGACCAGGCTTTAACTACCATTTAAAATAATATTATTTTATTATTAGAGTGCAACGTAAGATTCCCAAGAAACTCGTTGTTGTGTGTTGGGTATGCCATTGAGCATAGCATCCCATTTAAAGTAATATTAATATTTTATTCAAAAATATGGATAAATATAAAAATTTCATATTCTTTATTTACCTAGGGTGTTACATCCTTCCCCCCTTTTGGGAATTGCGTCCTCGCAATTTTAAAATTGAGCTTGGAAACATCCTTGAAAGACCCACATCGGAACAAGAGTCGGTAAAACAATCACTTTAAAATAATGAAAGATAAGTACAGAGGTCACCCGAGTTAACCCATACTAGGATTCCATGTATGAAAACATGGAAATGGAGGAGAAAACATAGGGTCATGTTCTGATGGAGAGTGATATAAAACATGTTTAACAGAAAGTTAACCACAAGAAAATCACAAACTTGTGATGGCTTAAACGGTATTCGATTCCCCAGTAGGAAAAGTTAATAGAAAACATTTTTGTATTAAGTTACTTTTTATTGAGGAATTTATTCATAAGGAAACATAATCACTTATCATGTTGACTTTCAACTTTTATTAGATTCCTTACAGAAACTCATATTTTCTCCAAAAGACGAGTATTTAGGAAGACTTGTTCACATTAAGAGTACTATAATTAACTTCTAGAGAATCACCTAATCCACAAAAGAGAACTATATACTTCCCATGTCTTTAGAATTTAACCAAAACGAAAACGAAAAAGGTTAGTACAAGATCAGATATTCCAGAAAAGGATAACCCTTTATAAAAAGAAAATCTATTCTTTATCTACAAAATTTGTCCAACAAAACCCAAAGTTCCACTAGGACCATTCAATAAACAATTTTTCCATAAAATATTTCAAAGTAAACCAAACTAAGATTGAAACCCAAATATTTGAAGGATTTAGTCACATAGTCTTCCAAGTTAAATCGTAACATTTATCTCTAAACAACATCAGTTGCTCTTAATGTCTCGTATTGATAAGTAATTAACCTAATCACATATCCTCCATGATAGGCTAATAAATTTCCATAGATAACCCAAAATCAACTTACTCTTAATTCATAAAATCATCTAACTAAAAATAATCAGTCAAAATAACCAGGGACTTCACGTAGTCCAATGGTAGGTGATAAATACCAGTCGCACTTTGGTTGTGGGTTCGATTCCCGCAGCTTTGTCCGACGTGACAGGTTGTCACACGGTCTGCGTGTTGTCCTTTTTCCAAAACTATATAATTCTTAAAAAAATTCCCCAAAACGAGATAAAATCTTCAAAAAAAAAATCATAAAATATTTTAACCTCAAGTTTATCTCATGCCTTTCATTTTCTATCATAACATATAATAACCCATAATTACCTCAAAAGTAAGGATCATATAAACCCTAATGGTTACCTTTATAATTATTACCTGAACTTCCACATCGATTGGTCATCTCGTACATGATGCATTACATAACATACCAAGGTTCAAGTGGATGATCATGACTCCTTGATAGTTGGTTTAGAACAACCACGAGTTTCCTCATTGAATAACCCATTTCATCCAGTCTCTTAATCAGAGAACCACCACTGTTTCCCTAAAACCTATTGTCACTTTGGTGCCTGCTAGATCCATCCAATCACTAAAAATAGAAATGTCAATGTGAGTATATCAACAAAACCATCTTGTACTAATGAGGAAGATAAACAGTAAGATATATTTACTTATTCACTTTATCTAAAACTAGTACTCTTTCTGAAATCCTATCCATTATGGTACTGTCACTTATGATTAGAGAATACCCTAATCTCTAAAGTTATCTAAACCGACCTTTGATACCAACTATAAGGCCCCGACCTTAAACCTTACTTAATCTTGAGTTAATACAAGATTACACATTGAGGATCTTTTCTGGTTTAGAGTTTTAGAGAATTAGATCATAAACTTGCATTACATTCCACATTTAAACAAAGTGGTTACATAAAAGATTGTATTCATTTTTCCCATCAACGGAAACATATTTAAAATAAAACATGGAATCTTTCTTGACACTTCCTTGACACTATCATCATATCATGTACCTTTCCCTTGACCTGTGAAAAACATTTCAAAAACTTGGGATGAGCATAAAAGGCTCAGTAAGGGATATAAAAATATATGGAATGGAAACATGAGTACATTTACACATAAGAATCAATGAAATCATAATTTACTCATAAAACATAATAACATTAACATACCTCATCAAATCATGAATAAATCATAAGACATAAAGGTAACATGAGACATTCATAACATTCTTACGTAGGGAGTAACCCTCTTAGTTACATTTGGAATACCCATAACAGTATATTACCTAAATCTATTCGGAGAAACCTTAACGTTTCACTCCTTCACGTTACCCAATGCATTGGAGAGCTATAACAGGCTCACCCGCCCTTAGTTTATCACGGAACCACCCGTCTTCATAATAATTCCCAAGAACCATAACATAATCGTATCACATAAAACATGCATAAAGGAAACATAACATTTCCACTTTTCAATCACCAGATATCAATACAACACATTGATATATAAATATTATGAAAACCATTTTCAATACCAAAATAAAAGAAATGTAAAACATGGTATTTATTTTTCTTTTAAAAAGAAGGTATGGCTTGTAGAGGAAGCCGAAACTCAAATAATGGTCACGGCGGCGGAGAAGTCATTGTCGCTGCATACGTATGACAAAAACATTCCCTTTTTTCGTTTTGTAAAATGATTCATATAACAAAGATTCCTTTTGGATAAACGTAAAAGTCAAAGGGGTTTATACACTATATAAAAGGAAGTTGTGTATAAAACAAAATATGCCTCAATGAAAGGAGATTGATATGAAGTCCCTTACAAAGACGATATCTTTGGTTTAAGGACAAATCAATTACATAATTATGCGTGAAAAAAGAATACACAAAATATAAGTGGATATTAAGTGTAAAAAAATCAGAGGTTATTCAAACATATTCATAGAACGTCATATTCAAGGAGTACATGTTTATCCCAAAGAATCAAATTTGGTTTAAGAAGTTCCCTTGCAAAAAATTTGACAGCCTAACGGCGTCACTACAAAATTCAGAAAATGAGTTGATGAGAGATAAAAAGGGTATCTCATCACATGGACATAAAATTTAAATCAATAAGGATATATAATAACATATCCCAACATAATAGTATGTGAATTAAAATACAACAAAAGAAGTCTTTTAAAAAGAGGAGGGTGAAAGGTTCCCTTACCGACATGGGTATCTTTCGAAACATACGCCCAGTGAATGAAGGAAAATACAAAATTGATATAAATACTCATAAATGAAAGTATATTACACAATTAGTAAAATAATGGGAAGTACATACACCACTCAAAGGAAATTGTGGCAAATTTAGCATAAATCTCACGGGAATAAAAGTGAGATGAAAAATCCCTTACGAAAACTCGGCAGCCTAACGACGCCACTTAAAACTTCCAAAGTGGATTGATGGGAGGAAATAGGGTCTCTCATCATATCAAAATAAATTTTACAGAAAGTGGAATATAAAAGAACATCCCCCAACATAACAAAGAGGATCTTAAAATAAGTGACATAAATGAGAGTACTTAAAAAGAAAGAGATAGGTTGGATCTCTTACGAAAATTCGGCAGCCTAACGGCGCCACTCAAAACTTCCAAAATGGATTGATGAGAGAGAATAGGGTCTCTCATCATATGAACATAAAAATTAAAGTAATAGTAATATAAAATAACATCCCAATCACAATAAATATGAGCTTAAAAGGAATGACATAAAAGAGTGTACTTAAAAAGAAAGAGAGGAGTAGGATCCCTTACGTCAAGTCCAACTTGTCTTGTTCGTTTCTTTATATTCCAGAATAATAAACTTTGGTCAATTTTATAATTTCTTAAGGACCGCCTATAAAGATTATTATTCAGTTCATATCACATATTTTAATTTTATAATAATTGGTTAATAATATGAGTCCATATTAGATGTTTTTGTCGATGTTTGGTACATGAGTCAAAAATTGAACTTGTTGGAAAATAATTTTCCATGTAGTTATAGGTACATCATATCCAGAATAGTATTTATGTTCTAAATATCATATATATCCATTATATATTCATTTTATACTATTCCATATCATTTGGAGAAAAAAATTAAAAGCACCGTTCATGGAGACGGTAGGCCGTACGTACGCATGAACGCTACTTTCATTTTTTTTCATATTAATGGAATTAAAACAAAATTAGAGATATATATATATATATGTTATAATTCCAGAATGATATCCATAATTTATATGTAATATATTACATATATATACATTATATATATGTACTTATAATAGTACATAACATTTTGAGATAAGAAATTAAATTTACCGTTCATGGAGACGATAAGCCGTACGTACGCATGAACGCTACTTCCATTTATATTTCATATTTAATGGAATTAAAACATAATGATACATAATAGTATTTTAATTCCAGTATGGTATCATATATAATATCATTAAATATATCCTTTATACGTACCACGTATGGTATTAACGAATCAAATCACTTTGAGGGGGCGGTAGTCCACACTTCCTTAAATGAAGATATCGCGTTTACCAATAATGGAAACCATAAAGGTATGCCATAAATGAAAAATACAGAAGCTTAAGTAAAACATAAACATATTATATATCATATATAAATATAGTGTCATCTTAATGTCCACCTTTTAAGGTGTTAGAAGAATGATGAACAATCATTGTTTCGTGAGGCAGATAATCGCCATCCACAGAAATAGTATGTTCTTTAACCATTAGATATTGGTGTGTGTAAGTGTAGAAAGAATACATCTTATAAAAACATCCTAGTATATTTAAGATACTGTATTTGTTACAAAATAAATGAATAAAAAGAGTTTAGGGGGTTGGAGAAGCAAAATAAAACAAAAGGACACAAGTGAAGACATTACCTTAAAATCGGGTAACTCCCTTTGGTTTGAGCTCAAAGGCTTCCTTGGGAATACTTCTGCCCAAAGTGAGGCATCAAGAAGTTATATAGGGATTTGGAGAGACAAAATGGGTAGGGTTTGGCTGAGCCAAAGGCTTTGAAAGTGTGGGTAAGGAGGTAGAGGTGGGGGCCTTTTATAAGAGGAGAGGAGGGGCACTCTTGGAAAGTAAGAAATGTAACTTTATTTTAGAATGAGTTTCGGATTTTAATGGTCCCACATTTATGTTTTTAGAGGATAAGGTGATAAGGGTTCGAAATCCACCCATAAAATAGGTTTTGGACATGTGTAGGTCTTAATTGTACATTATCTTTCCATTTTATTTAAATCGTTAAATAATGTGGTCATCACTGCATCATCATGATGTCATAAATAATTTAATTTATTTAATGTCTAAAAATTATAAAAAAATATAATGTTGTATTAAATCATTTTATCTTTCTAATGAATATTTATAGTCAAAAATTGGACTTGTATAACACCATTTAAAAATTGATTTAGTAAAACATCTCATGTTTGTGTCATTTTTACTTTAACACTAAATAAAAAGATATATATGTCATTTTCCAACCAAAGTGGCTCCATGAGGTCCCCAAATTGACCCATGGATTTTCTTGGTCGGCCATGACACATACAATGAGGGTAGGACATGTGTCTAGGTCATTTTATTTTATTAAAACATTATTCTTACCTTAAACTACACTAATTACCTCTAATTGCGATTAAAAACTTAATAAGTTACTATTCACAAAAAAATTATTTTAATCCCATTGAACCACATTTTACTTCTTAATGACAACCATGTATGTCGGATTTTTGAAATTAAAAACACAAAGGCGGCAAAATTTCATTTAAACGGAAAATCAGTTTTTATAAGTACCACTTAGTGGTTTCACTATTCATCAAAAATTGAAGTTTTTCAGAAAATTACCCAAAATTCACCCGAAGCTATATTTGATATTCCAAATTCAAAAATGATGTCTATTTTAAAAAATTCAAAACATATAAGTTGCATTAATTAATTTAATAATTAATTTCCACTGTCAAAATAAATAGCATGTTTTTATGAAACAAAAAGTATCAAAAGATTGGCACTAGTTTAAGTCCGATTTCAAAGTGAAATTAATTTCAATGACCACTATTGGATTAAATTGTAAAAATATATTCTAATTTCACTTTAAAACCAATTAAAAATATAATATAATCATATAAATAAATTAGGTTAAAAAGAGGTTTTGAATTTAAATACAAAATTTTTCACTATTCATTAAAAATTGAACTTTTCTGGAAAAATACCAAAAATTTACCGAAAGTAAATTTTGATGTCCCGATTCTAAAGAAAATTTTATTTTGTCAAATATAACACATAAAATTGTCAAAAAGTGGATTTAGAAGAGGTTCCCCATCAAAAGGCGGTTAATCGACCTTTTAAAGTATATTAGAATGTTTACGCTTAAAAATTGGATTCATTTGCATTTTTAATCCTTTAACATTTATTGTAAAAAGTAAAAATATTTGACAATCATATATAATCATTTTTTAGTTAGTTCTATTCATTCCCGCCATTAAAACGACTAGTCATTAACTACCATTTAAAATAATGTTATTTTTTTATTAGAGTGCAACGTAAGATTCCCAAGAAACACGTTGTTGTGCGTTGGGTATGCCATCGAGCATAGCATCCCATTTAAAGTAATATTAATATTTTATTCAAAAATATGGATAAATATAAAAATGTCATATTCTTTATTTACCTGGGGTGTTACATCCTTCCCCCCTTTTGGGAATTGCATCCTCGCAATTTTAAAATTGAGCTTGGAAACATCCTTGAAAGTCCCACATCGGAACAAGAGTCGGTAAAACAATCACTTTAAAATAAAGAAAGATAAGTACAGAGGTCACCCGAGTTAACCCATACTAGGATTCCATGTAGGAAAACATGGAAATGGAGGAGAAAACATAGGGTCATTTTCTAATGGAGAGTGATAGAAAACATGTTTAGGAGAAAGTTAACCACAAGAAAATCACAAACTGGTGATGGGTTAAACGGTATTCGATTCCCCAGTAGGAAAAGTCAATAGACAACAGTTTTGTATTAAGTTACTTTTTATTGAGGAATTTATTCATAATGAAACATAATCACTTATCATGTTGACTTTCAACTTTTATTAGATTCCTTACAAAAACTCATATTTTCTCCAAAAGACGAGTATTTAGGAAGACTTGTTCACATTAAGAGTACTGTAATCAACTTCTAGAGAATCAACTAATCCACAAAAGAGAACTATATACTTCCCATGTCTTTAGACTTTAACCAAAAAAAAACCAAAAAGGTTAGTACAAGATCAGATAATCCAAAAAAGGATAACCCTTTATAAAAAGAAAATCTATTCTTAATCTCCAAAATTTGTCCAACAAAACCCAAAGTTCAACGAGGACCATTCAATAAACAATTTGTCCATAAAATTCTTCAAAGTTAACCAAACTAAGATTGAAACCCAAATATTTGAAGGATTTAGTCACATAGTATTCCAAGTTAAATCGTAACATTTATCTCCAAACAACATCAGTTGCTCTTAATGTCTCGTATTGATAAGTAATTAACCTAATCACATATCCTCCATGATAGGATAATAAATTTCCATAGATAACGCAAAATCAACTTACTCTTAATTCATAAAATCATCTAACTAAAAATAATCAGTCAAAATAACCAGGGACTTCACGTAGTCTAGTGGTAGGTGATAAATACCAGTCACACTTTGGTTGTGGGTTCGATTCCCGCATCTTTGTCCAATGCGACGGGTTATCACACGGTATGCGTGTTGTCCTTTTTCCAAAACTATATAATTCTTAAAAATATTCCCCAAAACGAGATAAAATCTTCAAAAAAAAAATCATAAAATATTTTAACCTCAAGTTTATCTCATGCCTTTCATTTTCCATCATAACATATAATAACCCTTAATTAACTCAAAAGTAAGGATCATATAAACCCTAATGGTTACCTTTATAATTATTACCTGAACTTCCACATCGATTGTTCATCTCGTACATGATGCATTACAGAACATACCAAGGTTCAAGTGGATGATCATGACTCCTTGATAGTTGGTTTAGAACAACCACGAGTTTCCTCATTGAATACCCCATTTCATCCAGTCTCTTAATCATAGAACCACCACTGTTTCCTTCAAACCTATTGTCACTTTGGTGCCTGCTAGATCCATCCAATCACTAAAAATAGAAATGTTAGTGTGAGTATATCAACAAAACCATCATGTACTAATGAGGAAGATAAACAGTAAGATATACATACTCATTCACTTTATCTAAAACTAGTACTCTTCCTGAAATCTTATCCATTATGGTACTGTCACTTATGCTTAGAGAATACCCTAACCTCTAAAGTTATATAAACCGACCTTTGATACCAACTCTAAGGCCCCGGCCTTAAACCTTACTTAATCTTGAGTTAATAAAAGATTAAACATTGTGGATCTGTTCAGGTTTAGAGTTTTAGAGAATTAGATCATAAACTTGCATTACATTCCACATTTAAACAAAGTGGTTACATAAAAGATAGTATTCATTTTTTTCCAATCAATGAAAACATATTTAAAATAAAACATGTATTCTTTCTTTACACTTCCTTGACACTATCATCATATCATGTATATTTCCCTTGACTTGTGAAAAACAGTTCAAAAACATGGGATGAGCATAAAAAGCTTAGTAAGGGATATAAAAATATATGGAAAGGAAACATGAGTACATGTACACATAAGAATCAATGAAATCATACATTACTCATAAAACATATTCACTTTAACATACCTCACCAAATCATGAATAAATCATAAGACATAAAGGTAACTTGAGGCATTCATAACATTCTTACGTAGGGAGTAACCCTCTTGGTTATGTTTGGAATACCCATCACAGTATATTCCCTAAATCTATTTGGAGAAACCTTAACGTTTCACTCCTTCACGTTACCCAATGCATTGGAGAGCTATAACGGGATCACCCACCCTTAGTTTATCACGGAACCACCCTTCTTCATAATAATTCCCAAGAACCATAACATAATCGTATCAATAAAACATGCATAAAGGAAACATAACATTTCCACTTTTCAATCACAAGATATCAATACAACACATTGATATAAAATTATTATGAAAACCATTTTCAATACCAAAATAAAATAAATGTAAAACATGGTATTTATTTTTCTTTTAAAAAGAAGGTTTGGCTTGTAGAGGAAGCTGAAACTCAAATAATGGTCACGGCGACAGAGAAGTCATTGTCGCCGCATACGTATGACAAAAACATTCCCTTTTTTCGTTTTGTAAAATGCTTCGTATAACAAAGATTCCTTTTGGATAAACGTAAAAGTAAGAGGGGTTTATCCACCATATTAAAGGAATTTGTGTATAAAACAAAATATGCCTCAATGAAAGGAGATTGAGACGAAGTCCCTTACAAAGACAGTATCCTTGGTTTAAGGACAAATCAATTACATAATTATGTGTGACAAACGAATACACCAAATATAAGTGGACATTAAGTGTAAAACAATCAGATGTTATTCACACATATTCATAGAACTTCATATTCAAGGAGTACATGTTTATCCCAAAGAATCAAATTTGGGTTAAGAAGTTCTCTTGCAAAAATTTGACAGCCTAACGGTGTCAATACAAAATTCAGAAAATGAGTTGATGAGAGATAAAAAGGGTATCTCATCACATGGACATAAAATTTAAATCAATAAGGATATAGAAGAACATATCCCAATATAATATTATGTTAATTAAAAGACAACAAAAGAAGTCTTTTAAAAAGAGGAGGGTGAAAGGTTCCCTTACCGACATGGGTATCTTTCGAAACATACGCCCCGTGAAAGAAAGACAATACAACATTGATGTAAATACTAATAAATGAAAGTATATTACACAATAAGTAAAATAATGGGCAGTACATACACCACTCAAATGAAATTGTGGCAAATGTAGCATAAATCTCACGGGAATACAAGTGAGATGAAAAACCCCTTACGAAAACTCGGCAGCCTAACAACGCCACTTAAAACTTCCAAAATGAATTGATGAGAGGAAATAGGGTCTCTCATCATATCAAAATAAAGTTTACAGAAAGTGGAATATAAAAGAACACCCCCCAACATAACAAAGATTATCTTAAAAGAAGTGACATAAAGGAGAGTACTTAAAAAGAAAGAGAGAGGTTGGATCTCTTACGAAAATTCAGTAGCCTAACGACGCCACTCAAAATGTCCAAAATGGATTGATGAGAAAGAATTGGGTCTCTCATCATATGAACATAGAAATTACAGTAAGAGTAATATAAAAGAAATCCCAATCACAATAAATATGAGCTTAAAAGTAATGACATAAAAGAGTGTACTTAAAAAGAAAGAGAGGAGTAGGATCCCTTACCTCAAGTCCAACTTGTCTTGTTCGTTTCATTATATTCCTGAATAATAAACTTTGGTCAATTTTATAATTGCTTAAGGACCTTCTATAAAGATTATTATACAGTTCATATCACATATTTTAATGTTATAATAATTGGATAATAATATGAGTACATATCAGACGTTTTTGTCGATGTTTGGTATATGAGTCAAAAATTGAACTTTTCGGAAAATAATTTTCCATGTAGTTATAGGTACATCATATCAAGAATAGTATTGATGTTTTGAATATCATATATATCCATTATATATTCATTTTATACTATCCCATATCATTTGGAGATAAATATTAAAAGCACCGTTTATGGAGACGGTAGGCCGTACGTACGCATGAACGCTACTTTCATTTTTGTCATATTAATGGAATTAAAACAAAATGAGATATATATATATATATGTTATAATTACAGAATGATATCTATAATTTATATGTAATATATTACATATATATCCATTATATATATGTACTTATAATAGTACATAACATTTTGAGATAAGAAATGAAATGTACCGTTCATGGAGACGATAAGCCGTACGTACGCATGAACGCTACTTCCATTTCTATTTCATATTTAATGGAATTAAAACATAATGATACATAATAGTATTATAATTCCAGTATGGTATCATATATAATATCATTAAATATATCCTTTATACATACCACATATGGTATTAACGAATCAAATCACTTTGAGGGGGCGGTAGTCCGCACTTCCTTAAATGAAGATATCTCGTTTACCCAAATGGAAACCATAAAGGTATTACATAAATGAAATTAAAGAAGCTTAAGTAAAACATAAAAATATTATATATAAATATAGTGTCATCTTAATGGCCACCTTTTAAGGTGTTATAAGAATGTTGAACAATCATCATTTCGTGAGGCAGAAAATCGCCATCCACAGAAACACTATGTTCTTTAACCATTAGATGTAAATGTGTGTAAGTGTAGCTCTAATAATTCTTATAAAAACATCCTAGTATATTGAATATACTGGATTTGTTACAAAATAAATTAATAAAAAGAGTTTAGTGGTTGGAGAATCAAGATAAAACAAAAGGACACAAGTGAAGACATTACCTTAAAATAGGGTAACTCCCATTGGTTTGAGCTCAACGGCTTCCTTGGGAATACTTCTGCCCAAATTGAGGCTTCAAGGAGTTAGAGATGGATGTGGAGAGACAAAATGTGCAGGTCTTGGCCGAGCCAAAGGCTTTGAAAGTGTGGGTAAGGAGGTAGAGGTGTGGGCCTTTTATAAGAGGAGAGGAGGGGCACTCTTGGAAAGTAACAAACACTACTTTATTTTAGAATGATTTTCGGATTTTAATGGTCCCACATTGATTTTTTTCGAGGATAAGGTGATAAGGGTTCTAAATAAACCCATAAAATAGGTTTTGGACATGTGTAGGACTTAGATTGTACATTATCTTTCCATTTATTTAAATCGATAAATAATGAGGTCATCGCTGCATCATCATGATGTCATAAATAATTTAATTTATTTAATGTATAAAAATTATAAAAAAAATATCATGATATATGAATTCTTTTTAGATTTATAATTAATATTTATAGTCAAAAATATGACCTTTATTACCCCATGTAAAAATTGTTTTAGTAAAACATCTCATGTTTGTGTCATTTTTACTTTAACATTAAATAAAAAGATATATATGTCATTTTCCAACCAAAGTGGCTCCATGGGGTCCCCAAGTTGACCCATGGATTTAATTGGTCGGCAATGACACATAAAATGAGGGTAGGACATGTGTCTAGGTCATTTCATTTTATTAAAACATTATTCTTACCTTAAACTACACTAATTACCACTAATCACGATTAAAAACTTAATAAGTTACTATTCACCAAAAAATTATTTTAATCCCATTGAACCACATTTTACTTCCTAATGACAACCATTTATGTCGGATTTTTGAAATTCAAAACACAAAGGTGGAAAAATTTCATTTAAATGGAAAATCAGTTTTTATAAGTACCACTTAGTGGTTTCACTATTTATCAAAAAATGAAGTTTTTCAAAAAATTATCAAAAATTCACCCGAAACTATATTTGATATTCCAAATTCAAAAATGATGTATATTTTAAAAAATTAAAAACATATAAGTTACATTAATTAATTTAATAATTAATTCCCGCTGTCAAAACAAATAGCGTGTTTTTATGAAACAAAAAATATCAAAAGATTGGCACTAGTTTAAGTCCGATTTCAAAGTGAAATTAATTCCAACGACCACTATTATATTAAATGGTAAAAATATATTCTAATTTCACTTTAAAAACAATTCAAAAGATAATATAATCATATAAATAAATTAGGGTAAAAAGAGGTTTTGAATTAAAATACAACATTTTCACTATTCATTAAAAATTGATCTTTTCTGGAAAAATACCAAAAATTTACACAAAGTAAATTTTGATGTCCCGATTCTAAAGAAGAATTTTATCTTGTCAAATATAACACATAAAATTGTCAAAAATTGGATTTAAAAGAGATTCTCCATCAAAAGGCGGTTAATCGACCTTTTAAAGTATATTAGAATGTTTACGCTTAAAAATTGGATTCATTCGCATTTTTAATCCTCTAACATTTATTGTAAAAAGTAAAAATATTTAACAATCATATATAATCATTTTGTAGTTAGTTCTATTCATTCCTGCCATTACAATGACTATGCGTTAACTACCATTTAAAATAATATTATTTTATTATTAGAGTGCAACGTAAGATTCCCAAGAAACTCGTTGTTGTGTGTTGGGTACGCCATCGAGCATAGAATCCCCTTTAAAGTAATATTAATATTTTATTCAAAAATATGGATAAATATAAAAATTTCATATTCTTTATTTACCTGGGGTGTTATAATGTGAATCAAGGATCATGATTAGATACAATTGATAGTGATGCACCTTGATGTTTTACAAGTTCATAAATATAGATCCATGTAAGGTGATCTAGTGGAAAATACTCCCTTGTAGAAAGGAAATGAGATGATTTGGTAAGTCGATCAACAATCACACATATTGCATCATTCCATCTTTCATTTTCTGGTAATACAGTGAAAAAAACCATAGTGATTATTTCCCATATCCATGTAGGAATAGGAATAGGTTACAAGACTCTTTTAGGTCGTTGCCTTTCAGCCTTCACTTATTGAGAGACTAAATATCTTGACACATAATATGTAATATCCCTCTTCATGTTATCACACCAAAAATATTTATTTAAATCTCTATACATATAAGTGATATATGGGTGTATTCAAAAATAAGATCTACAAACATAATCCAATAACTCCCTTTTAAGCTCGGGTATAGAGGGAACACAAAGAATCTCCCCAAATTTCATAATTCCATCCTCACAGATGAAGTCATCCAACTTCCCATCAGTCACACCTTAAATTTTCTTCTGAATATTCTCATCATCAAATTGATAACTTTTAATACTTTCCAATAAAGATGGTTGGGAAAAAAATTGAAAAAGTAATGATATTTTACGTCCCTTCATAATTTATGTATCAATATTTTCTAGATCCATATACATAGGATCTATTTCAATCTTCATTTGGTTTAGAACTCCTTGATCATTCATACTTAATGAATTGTCTACCTTATTTTCCTTTCATGGATGATAATTTATTGATTAATCATAATCCTTGAATAGTTCTATCCACCTCCTTTGTCTCATGTTGAGTTATTTTTATGAGAAGATATATTTAAAGGCATTGGGATCTATATATATCTCACATATTTCACTATAGAAAAAATATATGCATATCATCAGAGGAGATATTATATCCTCTAAATCAAGATCATGAGTTTTATAGTTCTATTCATGAGTTTTTAAGAACCTTTATGCATAGGTAATTACTCTATAATTCTACAGAAGGATGCCTCCAAGTATCTTCTTTGTTTCACTATTATAAATAAAAATCCACATGTTCTCAAAGGTAGAGTTAAGATTAGACAATACATTAACATTTTTCTCAATTATCTGAATCATTATTCATATTCTATTTTCCATACCAACTTAACCCCTTTACCTATAAGCATATTTAATGGGTTAGTTAATCAAGAAAAGTTATAAACAAAACACTGATAAAAATATTCTAAAACTATACAAAAATATACCTAGGTTATGTTTATTGGTGTAGGAAATTCATGAAATTCCTTTATCTTTACTGGGTCAACTAAGATTCCTTCCTTAGAGACAGTATGACCAAGAAAATAAATTGTTTGAAGCCCGAAATCAAAATTTATAAACATCCTAGATAACTCAATTAATAAAACATTTTTATGATTAATTCACATTTTTTTCTCGTGATATTTAGAGATTTTAAATTATTCAAAGATATAATCAATAAATACCACAAAAAATTCATCATGATTTACCTTGGAAAAAATATTGATTAGATCCATGAAAACAGATGGTATATTAGTCATTCCAAAAGGAATTATTGTAAACTCATAATGTCTATACCTAGTTTGAAAGGTTTTCCTTGGTATATATTTCATCATCACAAAGAACTTATGAAATCTAGATCGAAGGTAAATCTTCAAAAAATATTTTTCACTATGAATTTGGTCATATAATTCACCAATATAAGGTAGAATATACCTGTTATTTATCATAATAACATTGATCTCCCTGTTGTCAATGCAAAAATTCATAGATACATATTTCTTCTTAATGAAAATAATTGGATCTCCACATGGAGAAACACTAGATAAAATAAATACCATAATTCTCAAATCCTATTGTTATTTTTTTTATCTCCACTAATTCTACTTTGGCCATTGTATAAGGATTCTTTGATGTAGGTCATGCACTAGGAATTGAATCAATAGAAAAAAAATTTCCCGATCCATAGGATGTCAAGTTAAATCCTATGTAAATACATCACTGTATTCATGAAAAATAAATAAATCCTAAATTTTTTCATTTCATTCCTCAGCCATAGAAATTTTTCCCTTCATCTCCAAGAATTGAATTCAATATAGCTAATTGGGGTGGATCATTATAAGAATCAGATAGTGAGGTTTCTACTCTAAATATTATGGACTCTACATCATTCTAAAATTTTATAACATACTTATTATTCAAATAGATCTTCACATCATAAATTTAAATCCAATTAATACCAATAATTATATCAATTTAAATCATAGGTATGATGATAAGTCCAATAACTAAATCATGTTAATGTTTTATAAGGGGGACTGAGAAACACAACTTTTTTTCAATGATACTTTCCTTAAGATTTTTTACTGACAACAAATTTATTAAATATGTTTAAAAATGTATAATTTTCTTCAAAAACAAGGAATATATGATTTAATTTGATGATACAAAATCAAATAAAGCATTAGATATGTTTTAGAAAAGGATTAATGTACCTTCCTCCATGTCTTTTAGAACTTTAACCTCAATAGTGTGGTAGTATAAGATTGGCCTTGATCCCTTGGTCATGTTTGGGGAAATTTTCCTTGAGACATAGGATATTCCTATTAATAATGACCCATCTCATTAGAATTATATCATTGAACATTGGAATCTTATTTATTTCCATTAAAATCATGAGATTTGTCACCTTTTTCACCACACTAGTAATGAACACCCATTCCCTTCAGGCATGTATCAGGGTGTTTCTTACCACAATTAATATAGGGTGGAAAGAAAACTCTTTAATTATTCCAAATTCCTTATTTTCTTTTCCATTTTTTTTATTATCCCTCTTCTTCTATTTTGTTCCTTTAAATTCATAAGACTTAGTGAATTCCTTCTCTATCATGATTTCACATGCGACTATATCTTCTTATGATGAAAAATATTGGTAAACCAATTCCCATTAGAGGAATATAATGAAACCATCATATAATTGATCAATTATACTCCTTGTGTTTTGTATGTAATCCTTAGAATGCCTTGATAACCTTGTGAAGTTAGATTCAAACATTGTAACATTCTCATCCTCTTTTTTCAAAATGCTCAAAACTGCCTTTCCATATCTTCTTGATGTCCAAAAAAAATAATTTTTCTAATAAAATATCACTAAATTCATTCCATTCCATTTTTTCAATTTATTCTTCTTCTTTATTGTTTTGACTCAATGAACACCATTGATATTCATCTCTCAAATGATGATAAATTACCATAACAACCTTCTCACATTCATTACTTTATAAAGTGAGAAATATTTTATCTTGGGAATTTCTCCACTTTTTAACTACAAATGGGTTTTTATTCCAATTTAATGATGGAGATTTTTGTTTCATAAGGTAGTCTAACATTAATCCTCTATGTTGTGCTCTATAATTCTTTATATGGTTAAGGTTGTTATTCAAAACATAAGTCTGTTGTCTAAGAATAGTTACAAGTTGTTCATCACCAGTCACAACTCCAGAACCATCACCATTATCTTTCATAGGTGGTAAATCCATACATGGGATACACATGTTCATAATGATTCCAGCCTTTACACTAGGCACCATTTTTAAATAATCACATAAAATAAATTAGGCTATGAATTGTAATGTATAATGTCGTACTCATAAAATAAATAACATGAATTGAAATAATATGCTTGTCTAATATCAAAATAATAAGCATGGTTTTTTTGGGGACATAATAACAATTAAATCCTTTATAATGATTAGTAAAAAAAGTGAATTATCCTAAAACATATTCCCTAGGTGTTTCAAACAAGGTGCGCAGAAAGGCCCATTGTTATGTATTAGGTTACCCTAGGTCAGGGCTCTAATACCTTTTGGAGTTGTTATTCCTAGGTACATCTATAAAATAACCACTTTAAATTTTAGTATCCTAAAAGGGATAAATTTTCTATAAATATCTACATAATCTTTAGCTTACCAAAATTCTATTATGTTCTTGTATGCATATCCTCAAAGTCTATCACAGGGTATGTTCCCTAATATATGTTTTATAAATATAGTATCCTTATTTTCAACTAATCTTCCTATGATACAAATTATAAGGAACCAACCCCAACCACCTAGAGACAATGCCTTATTTTATTACATTGGAAAATAGAAAAGAAGTAGTTTCCCAGATGAATGAATAGTTTAGTAGTATTGAAAAAATAGATACATTCATTACTGCATGAGATAAAATACAACATTTCAACTCTTTTGAATCACACATAAACTCTTATATTATCCCTATAGGTCATTCATAATTTGAATTTTTTCATACTAGGGAAAAATATAACATAATAAAGGTGTGATATCAGATTCTCAGTAAGGGTAAGTATATCAACAAAAACATAAATAATATGGCACATTGAATAACTAAAGTTACACAAGCCATTAAAACATAATTGTGTGAATAAAATAGATGTAATAAAATATAATTCAATAATTCAATAATAAAACATAACCCTTGATATTATACTAGTCAAATTATCACATGGACTATAAATTAATAGTTTCATAATTAGGGAATTCCAAATGCAGTACTTAAAAACAATTCTTTCACGTCCTCATTCCAAGACCATACGTAAATGAGTAAAAACAAACACGTTTTTGTCCCTTGAGACATACTGATACACTGATGGGCTATAACGGGCCCCACCCAACACATACTATTTCTAATGGATTCCTCACATTGAAGGGGAAAAAATAATTAAAATATACATTTATACTAAAATTCGAATATTAAATGTATATAACATTACTCAATAATTACACATTAACATATCTAAGGATCTTCCTTCTCAAATTTGGATGAAAAATGAATATTATGGATTCTCTTTGGAGGTTGTGTATGAATGTATTCTGGATATTATGACCTTTTCTCTAAGCTTGGTCATGCCTTAAATGTATGTTGTCAAAAAAATTCTAGTCCTATGGTAAAGAAAACCACCTAGATTGTGAGGGGAAACCAAAATCATAGACTTGATGGAATGAATGTTACCGCTATCCCATCTAGATCTAGTGGGGTGCCAATGAATGATGTGAATAAAGATGGTTATACCTCCTAAGATCAATGAATTGTCAGGAATTATGAACGCTGGTCTTCCTATCACTGATATTAGTAGTGTCACACCATCCATGGGGGAGGATCAATATAATATGATTGATTTGCTTGATTAATGGGAAAAGGAAAAAGGTTACCTCTCTGATGACTCTATTTAGGGAGATGAAGTCCCACCAGATAGAATTGAGGATGAGTATCTCAAATTAAGCCCTCGAAAAGGGAAAAAACCGATGGTGGATATAGATTGATACATTAACCCAAACCCCTAGAAGACTCGGAAAGGTAGACACTATTCTGATTTTCAAATAAAAATTGTTACAAGATCACTTCAAGCTTTTAATAAATATAATGAGCCTTCTAAACAACCAGTTGAACATGTTGCAATCTCTTATAAGGAGGATTAAAACAAATATCTTATGTTCAGAGATGCTTATCAGATTGGGGAGGATGATGATGTGAGTGGTGAGGTTATTGCATGGATAGAGGAGAAATATGAAAAAACTCATCAAAAATATTTGTATCATTAGTTTTTGATTGAAACATACCTTGAAATCAGAAAAATAATTCACACAATGATGGTTGATGAATAAAAGAAGAATCCTAAAATCATCTTCAGAGACATACCATGAGTTAGATATTCTTTAGGAACTGCTTCATGGTCGATGTATTTTTTTCCTAATGTTATCTCTTATTATTTCTAACAAGATAGAAGATTATATTTATGGAATATTTTTATGATATCGTTCAATATTAATGAATTTTTTTTTGTTAGTGATGCCACTTCTGAAGATTCTTGTCAGTGTAAGAAACCAAGAATATTGATGTCATACTACCTTGTTTGTAATCATAGGCCATGTTGGATGATGTTTCTCAGTAAAGGATTACCAAGACATCAATACTGCACCAAGACTGCACCTTGAAACCTTAGAGCTTACTCGAATTTGCAGAACTTTGGTATGAGGTGATTTCTTATTTAAAGGCATGCTGTTTTTGTTAGATTGATTCATTGTGGGTTGTTTTTTTGAGGATTATTGATATATATTCTTGTATTTATCTTATTTTTTTTAAAAACATTACACCTCTATCATGTATTATAGCATTGTGTTTTAAAATAAATTTCTTAGGGGCATGAATTGGGTGACCAATTCATGTCCATGTTTGTCTTAAAAAAAGCAATATGGTAAATGATATCAAGACAACATATCCAGAATAAAACTAATTATAAAAAATTAAATAAAATATGGTAGATGATATCATAAAATTTTAATCCCATATAAATAAACATGTGTGTTGAAATAAATGAAAATAATATTATAAAATCATCGAGTAATTCTTGAGAGAAATACTCTTTTACATAGAAAGAAGAGTTATTTTTGAAAAATATATTCCTAAAACTAGAAGTAAACTAAGATAGTTTTCTAATAATAAAAATAGTGATTTTATAAATATAATTATTGCTTAAAATATATTATAGAGCATAATTTAAAATAGGTATGAATTTGAGAAGTTCCCTTGGATCATGATTCTTTATTTAGAAAAAATGTGATAAAGATCATTTTAAAATAAGTAACTCCCCACATAAGAAAGAAATATTCTAATATGGTTCACATATTAATAACATACAGACATAATTTATGAGTTTTAAATAAAAATAATTAATTATTTTAATGGGGTAAAGGGATAAATATAGTAACTAGAATGAAAATTGTGGGTTGGTAAGAAATCCGTTCCTTTAGTACGATTGTGTTCCAAACTTGACCTTTATGTAATGGAAAATCAAATTAAATACATTAATTAATTAATTTAGAACCTTATAAACATATTTTTCATTTATTATAATTTTATTAACATCTTTTTGGTTTTCTTTATATGTTCTAAGATTGAATTTCATCATTCTGGAATGTTCATTTCCTTGATTTCATGATTGTATCACTTAATCATAAGTAATAATGTTCATGTAAAATTGGTATAATTATCAAAAATTGGAATTTTATGTCATTAATAGAAAATGTGAAATATGTTTTTTGTACTAATTTTTTTCATATATGAGGTTGAATCAGTATATAACATATTAAGGATAATCACTTAGCATAATTTTAGCGGCTTTTCGATCATAATGAACTAGTTTTGTTCTATTATATAACATCATTTATATAAAATGGTTCCAAAACCTTACATAAGATATAATATATTTTTTAATCTGGTTCAACCATAAAAATGATTTTATGATCCATGTTGAAGGATAAATTAAAGAATAATATTTCATCATCCACATAGGTTGTAAATCAGCACTTCCCAGATGATGATTTCATTTTCAAAATAATCTGGAGGGAGTTAGGAGATTAATGATGGATCATCCATTAAAATGATATCATTATAGAATATATATTATACTATATATATCATGATAATTTGTATATTGGAGGTGATGAGTGAAGAAGAAAATAAATTGAAATGAAATGAGAATAGGAATATGATTTTCCCCATGAATTATCCTCCTTGGGAACATCCTTTAGGGATGGGGTTCAGGTCTTTCGGAAAGCCCAAAATCTCTTGAAAATGGGGAGAGACTAGGTAAGAGTATTTTGGAATAACTTTTAAAGGATTCAAGTATTATAATGTGAGTATAAGATGGGGTTAGGGGTAGTCTTTATAGTGAAGGAGATGGTTTATTTCTCATTATTTTATTCATTATGGTTATTATTTTATAGAAGACAACCAATAATGTTGATTATTCAGACTCTATACAGAAATAAGTGCATGTTAGTTCTAACCAAGGGTTATTACATCATAAAAAAATTACATATGACTCAATAAATCACGTATTTATCATATATCATAAATTTTTGTATTTTAAGATAAGAATAATCACGTATATTTGAAAAATTCATAAAATTTACCGTAACAATTTTTTTGTTATGAATAATTAAAAAATGAACTCCATTTTTGAAAACAATTTTATAAATATGTGAAATATAATTTTTATTTAAAATCATTATTTACTCGAATGAAGTACTTTTAAATTTCAACAAAATTTATAACCTTTTCAGAAATTAACATAGGTATAATAAAATTTTCCCCAAATCATCGGAAAAAAATATTGATTTATGATTTTTTTGGAAAATCAATTTATTAAATATTAACTATTTGTTAGTCAAAAAAATACTATCACTTAATTATTAATTTCTAAAATATCCACTTATATGTATGGTGATATAATAATCTCATACTTTCATTTATAAGGTTCCTAAATTTTATTTATACATTCATGCAAACATTTACTATTAAATAGGCTGATTAACAATTCATAAAAATCATATTACTATTTCTATTGTCAACTTTCAATTCACAATAATTGTATGTTGATTGTATTAGATTCAAAATATCTTACTTATTGCACTTGGGTATGTCTGTTTTATTGAAATTAAAATCACAGAGGTGGAAAAATTATATTTAACAGCTATGTTATAATAATAAGTTTTCATTCATAGAAACTCAGTGTAGTGTGAATTAAATTATATATTAAATTTATTTGGTAAACCCTTGGGGTATTACACTTCTTTTTATCATACGTGAATTGGTTCAAAATGAACTAGTTTCGTGAAGCACTTTAGTTTTCCCTGAAATATTTGAGAAACGTCATACCAATAAATTCCAATAGATTATTATATAAATGATAAATAATTATATAATCCACTTACCTGGGAAAAGTTCATGAGTTAAACATTTTTTAGCGATATACCAAAATTAAAAATTATTTTGTGCAAGAAGGAAGATGTTTGGAAAATAATTATGTACACTAATTTGGGTTTATGTGAAGAAAAATAATGGATGCATGCTTCAAAAAACTAGTGAAAATAATATAATTTGATATAATTGATACATGATAATTTCCACGTATTTTGTAGATTTATTTAATATTGAAAAAACTTCCAATAATTATAGTTCCATATATAATATGTAATTTGGTTTCAAATTTGAAATTCCTCGAAATATTGAACTATGTAGTGCAAGATTATTCTTCCAGAAAATAATACAATATGAATTTTTCTGCACCACTTGCACAAATATTAATTAAGTCTATAAAAAACATCATAATGAAGAATTATCCAATCATTTTTTCATTAAATAATCTAATTAGTTATATTGATCAAAATTGATTGAGAAAGAATAGAAAACATGATGAGTTGTAGTTGACAAAACAAGAATTATACATTATATTATGTGATTCTTAAAGCTCAGGGTGTAAGAAAAAAATATTATACTTTAGTATATCATGTCATGAAGAAATATATACATCTCACAATTGGATCTAGGAGTAGATGATTACTTTTAGTTGGTTTTGGAAGCAGAATAAGTCTATTAGTGGGATCTTGGAGTAAGAGTTGACTATATGGGGAATAAAAAATAGAATTAGAGGAGATGGATTACATAAGAGAATAACTTGGATTGAATAGTGGATTCACTTTTTAGGTATATAATCATTTTTTATCCAAACTACTATAATTGACGATAATGTTATAGTAGAGAATACATGTTGGGAATATACCCAATACGTTATGTAATAATTCTTTAAATCAGTCCTTTTATATAACATGTTATTCTCCCAATATTATTTTTACATCACATTAGGTAAGATTAAGATATATCATATATAAAATTGGGAACTATAACAATTTGATGAAGATGAATTCAAAATTTTAAGTATTCATAAAAAAGAGTGTTTGATGAATTCACCCCCTCCCAGTGGTAGCTAAACCTTAATGGGGAAATATTATGGATTATATGAGCATGTGATCCCTCTAAAGATAGAAGATATATATTATGAAGTGAATAATTCATTAAATGAGTGATATGACTTAGAAATAGAAAACTTAAGCTACTTATGAGGATACAATCGGGAGAAATGTTTCAAGACTCATGACAATCGAAATAACTGGTATGAAAGGAAGTAGAAGAATAATATTTTTGAAAAAGGGGAAACACCTCTAACTAAAGGTAATATGAAATTTATAATTTATAAAAATTATATTTTTTATTATTCAACTAAAAAAATACTTCTGAATCAGTGATGATTCTATATCACTTAGTGATTTTATATTTTAATTCATAAAACATTAGAAGAACATACCCAAAAACGTGGTATAATCTGTTTTTGAAGTTATCAAGTGTCTTGAGTGTGAATATTTTTAGTTGTAGTTAGAGGTAATGTTATTAAATAGACATTTGATTATAGGGTTGGAATAATCGATACTCTTAGAAAATGGATGAGAGAAATGGATGGAACAAATTATCTTTTAAAGAATAAAATACCTAAGCATTTAAAAATATGAAAATAAATGTAACACCTCGAGATTTTATAAGATATATTCTTATTAATTTCTTTCATATCTTCTATTGTACGCTACACCACTATTATCTTCTGCTATACGCAACACTGTATTAGATTGCATTATTCACAACACTAATCTTGGATCGTGTTACACACAATTTCAAGTTTGTTTGATAGAAGTTATTTTACGCAACATTGAGAGTATATATATATATATATTAAATGTATAAAAGAAATATGGTTGGATTATATTATATGAAATAAAAAATGAATCTTTAACTACAAACAACCCTGACTTGGCTTTCATTACACGCAATCACAACCTTCCATGATAGCGTGTGTTGTACACAATACCGAGTTTCACTAAACAATGATATGTTATAAAAATATTATATAAACTAGCCATTATGAATAGTAATACCCGATTTTTGAAATTTTATAAATTTTATCCTTCAAAATGGATTTCATTTTTAGATTT
This sequence comes from Viscum album, assembly GCA_963277665.1. Taxonomy (NCBI): domain Eukaryota; kingdom Viridiplantae; phylum Streptophyta; class Magnoliopsida; order Santalales; family Viscaceae; genus Viscum; species Viscum album. The sequence continues at coordinate 713,361,920 of OY728133.1, read as the reverse complement.
GGAATATCGAAATTAACCTAGGGTGAATTTTTGGTATTTTTTGAAAACATTAAATTTTTGATGAATAGAGAGAAACATTGAGTTATAGTTTAAAACCAAATTTTTATTTAAATAATTATTTATTTTATTTAAATTTAATTTAGGTCAAAATAGATACATAATACCCTTATAAGTTCAATGTATTTAATTGGAGCCATTTTATAATAATTTTATATATATATAAATTTTTTTGAACTTTTCACCGTCGTTTACCCACCTCCTAGGAGAATTTGAAAATTCACATAAAACATAATTTTACCGCTTCTGTGAGTTGAATTTTTAAAATCTGAGAGACACGATTAATATCAAGTAGTAAAATGTGGTTCAATAAAATAAAAATATTTTTTGTTGAATTGTATGTTTTTAGTTTTATTTACCACGATTAAAAGTAAATATGGTAATTAAGGGTAAAAATGGTATTATTATTACCCTATCACATGTCCTAATTCTATTGGATAATTTTAATTTGGCCAAAAACAACCTTAGGAATAAAATATGACCATTTAGGTCCACTTGTATTAGATTCGGAAACTTATTATTATTTTATTTAAAGAAGAGTTAAAAGAGTTAAAATCAAAGTATAATAACAAAAACATTTTTAATATAAGGTTATACATAAGAAACATTTGACTATAAATATTAATTAGAAAGATAAAAATATTTAACACATAATAGTATTTTATTTATAATTTTTAAATATTAAATAATTTAATTTATTTGTGACACAATGATGATGCAGTAATTACCTTATTAATGAGATATTAACATAATTGATGTTATAAATACCCAAATAAATGTAATTTGGGACTTTTTATGAACTTCAATAATTTTATAGGTTAATATGACATGTTATTATTGATTTAATTAACGTTTTTTGAACTAATCATGTTGTTATGATTTTAAAAAAAATCAATTACCTAATATTGTCAAAATTGACATAAAATAGTTTTTAAAACAAATATTATATTATTAATTGTTATTTTATTCCTAAAAATATAAGGTTCGTCCAAATGACTTAGATAAGGTTATATATATTAATAATGAACAACTTGGGGTTCTTTTGACTTATTACAGTAAGTTTATTAGCCATGTAGTGTAAGAAAACAAGAAGAGATGGTAAAAGTTAAATTATTTAACTTAGAGTTAAATCTAAATGATAAGGTTAAAATAGTAACCTAAAATTTTATAAAACCTATTGGTTGAGAGTATTTAGACCCATCCCCACTTTATCTTCGAAATAAATCAATTTGGAGCTATTATAAACTGAATATTACTTTATTATAAAATAATATTTTAAGTTTTCCCTAAGGTGCCCCTCTTCTCTTTACACAATTTTGAGCCTTCAAGCTCAGAAAAACCCTTCCCATTTACCTTATCAATTTCCATATAAACATTATAGAGGTTCTATTCTCATCAAAAGACCAACTATAGTGCCATAAGAGGAAGATTAAAAGAGGTACGTCAAAGAAGAGGTAATCTCTTCTACCGATTCTTTCAAATTTTTTCTTCTCCAACTTCTTCTTCTTTAGTTGTTTCATTATAAAGTAATAACATCAGTATCACTAATATACTGATATTTTATTATAAATAGAAAACAACCCCATTTTACCTTTTATCCATCCTATGGAAAATGAAATCACCGCATGTACGTACATACGGAATACCGTCTCCACGCCGTGGTGTAATCTGTTTTTCCTCCACCACCATACTCGGATGGGTATAATGGTGTAAATAATAACTATATATAGTTATTATAACATCATACTGATTATTATATATTATATCATCCAATCCAATTAAATTTAATAATTATGGGAATGATATCATCGCTCGTGCGTATGTACGGATTACCGTCTCCACAACGCGATGAGATTCATTCTCCATGTTAACCATTCAAGAATTATTATAAATTATATATAATGAATAATAATGAAATATATGACATGATAAAGCTACTAGATTTATTTATATATATATATTTCATCTACTTACTTCCATTCAAGTCAATAAGGAAAGGAAAACAACGTTCATGGGTACGTATGGCCTACCGTCTCCATGAACGGTGTATTTCATTTCATTTACCTATCTATTATATATATATATATATATATACTGAATATATATGATACATAAATCATGATTTAAATTCTGGAAGTAAGTAAATCATGATATAATTAATAATAATATCAAGAACAACAAGTCCAAACACGTACGATAAATAAAATGATTTTACCCAAAACGCTGCTTTAACATGGAATTTACAAAAGAATGGGAAATATAAAGTCATAAGTGAACCATATATGATATCATAATAATAAAAAATAATCTGTAATAAGTCAATGAAATTATTTAAATCATTATACAGGAGGTTCAGATACATACAAATCATATCAAACTTATGGTAATGGATAATTTTTCCATCTCATTTTTATCCGAGATTGCTTATACGTAAGTTTTTACTTGGGTTATATTTATCATCAATGTACCCATTTTATAAAAATGGTTTCATGTGTGTTTAAAGTCCATTTTACCCATTTTTTACTTTTACAACATGATATGTAAGGAATCGTTTTTTATCATATGAGGTACTTTTTGTCTTTTCCGGCAAAAGTACGAGATGAATATTTTTTTAACTTATATGAAATGAACAAATTTTTACGGTTTCATAACACCTTATTTTAATGAAGCTTACTCTACAAGATTTCATGATTAATTTTAACAAAATACATTTCTTTTAAAATTTCATGTCATTTTTTGAAATGAAAATGATTTTAAAGAAGAAATAATATTTTGCTCAAGAATTTATTTCACGTGTTTTATCAAAACCATTTTCCATCTAAGATGACAGTATTTAGAATAATTATGTTTCAAGTATAATGTCTCTATTATTTACATGGTTTGATTTTTATTATGATAAAATTCTATCCATTTGTTTTATATGGATTATGTTATGATGGGATGATGTTTATGAAACCAATTTTATTCTTTGGGTTATGATGAATGATTTATTTTTATTTTGTGGCACAAGTATGAATGATTTCATTATGATATGGGTGTGACCAATATATCTCTCCAATGAATTGGGTAAATATTTATATCTCATGAGATTGACATGGCTGTAATGGTAAGTTAATCTGGTTTAGTGATACAGGACTGGAATGAGGAGTGAACTCAATTCAGAAAGGGACTTTTTCCACTAAGATGGTCTTGGCAGGAATGCCTTGGCTACTATGGAAATCATATAATGTGCTTAATGGTTTTCCACAATTACATGTCTTATTCCCATACTATTTTATCATGATTGATGTTCAATTATGATCTATACCTTATGTACTGCTATGATTTATGTCATGTTCATGTTTTTACATTAAAATGTTTATGGGTTGTGTTATGTTCTCCATGTTTACCCTTACTGAGCATTTGAGCTAATTCCTTTTATGTTTCTTTTCGCAAGGATATAAAGAAAGGTTTTAGGTAAGAAAACAAAAGGGGAAGATCTGTATGGGAGATGTTGAAGATCATTCACAATTATTAGAAGATCATGTTCCGAGTTTCTAAAGACACTAAACTATTACAGTCCATGGGTGTTTGTTTTTGTTATGTATTATGTATTCCGCAAAAGTAAGGTAATGTCCATGTACGTCAATCTTTGGGTATCTATAATAATATTTTGTGCGAAATATTATTTTAAATTTTAATTTTAGAATAATTCTATGAATTTGACAAAATTAACAGTGTTTCCATGGATTTTAAATGTAGTCTAATAATGAAATAATAAAATAAGGTTAAAGTGCTTGAAAATTATACGAATCAATCAAGGAAATTACATGAAGATCTAATAAGAAATATGAAGGTGATTTTGGTAGACAAGATTTGAATTATTGAGGATGATAAGAACTCCTAAAAATGACGTGTTTAAAAGTAGAGGTGATATTAAATAATTCGGAATCCTTACATGCTAAAACATTTCAATTTCATAGAAAAATATATTATTCCAATCATTTTTGAAATGAAGATCAGTATTCCAAAATCAGTATGAGATCATCCTCTAATAAAATGGAAACATCTTCTAAGATGATGTAATCTCTTAACAACGAAACAATTTTATGTAGTTATGTGATTTTATGGGCTGTTACAGTTTTTGATCTAATCTTGGCGAAAATAGGTTCAATGAGAGTTCAGATAACTGCACATAATTGAGGGTGTATAAGAAAATATTTATTAATATATTTTCCCCATTAAGTATCAAAAATATTATGGGATCCACTTAAAAATAGTATTTTTCACAATATATGAAGTATAAAAACAATACATAATAAAAGGAGATAAGTATGTTCATACTTTATTGTTGGTATAATTGGACATTTGGGAATAATTCCTTAATATGTCGGCATACTATAATAGTCCATGAAAATAATAGAATTTAAATTCTTTAGAAGAGAAATTATGAAGATAAGATATTTAATGAATATTTTACAATGTCTACTAAAGATAATAGTTAATCTTCAAATACTAGTGAAATTAAGGGTACAAATATTCATGCTAAGGGTACAAATATTCATGCTAGATCAGTACCAAATATTTCTCAAAGGAAATAGGCATGGATAAAGGGTATCTCATGTTGAATATATGGGTACACATTATCATTTAATGAATTCTATGACTAGAAATACATCTAATATTACAATTCAATAAAGATATGAATTATTTTAATATTTTTGTTGATTATGTAGGAATAAGGGTGACATATAAGTAAATTAAATGTTATTAAATTCATATGATATTACATATGTTGTTAAAGGATATATTCTTCGATAGGAAAAATTGGAAATTAAACTTATTATTCTATGAATGTAGTGAATGTTAACAAATTGTTTCTTGTTTTTTGGATAAATAAATTGGGATTTGATAAAAAATTGAAGAAAAAATTTCTAATGCTAATGTAAATAAATTTTCTATATAAAGTAAGGTGTAAATCGGTATTACACACACTGATGATAGGAATTTTACTCAGATTGAGTGAATTTAATGGCACTAGGTGAGATATAGTTCTCAACATGAATTTTTCTCATGAGGAATTATAAGGTTCATTTTTCCCCATATATACATATATATATATATCTGTGTGTGTGTGTGTTTTTTTCACTAACATGTATGAAATATTAATAAATGGATGCATCCATTGAGTGGGAGGATTGAAGAGATCAAAATGTTATATCTATACTGTATAGTGAATGTGGATCATCTGAAACATTTTATAAAACTAGAAGATGAGATATGCCAATCACTCCCTTGTGATTACATTGATTAAATTAAATCTAATTATCCGGTGGGAGTTGTTGACCTATGAATACCATGTTATATATTTTTCACGTAAACATTCCCATGTGTTTTTTGATGTATGTGTAGGATTTTGAATTTAGTTATTATGTATTATTACTTGTATCCCATAAAATGAGAATTGAGAGTTCCATGGCATCATTTCTTAAGAATCATAGTTTATGGACATAATGGAAAATTTTGGGTGTGCTCCAATTGTTTTATACATAGGTTTATCCTGTATAAATTTATTGTTTATTAAATAATGGTTCATTTCTAATATAATGACTTCATATCACCCTCTCTAAAATGTGATTAAAAAATAATCATTTAAGGGATAATAGATTGTTTTTATTGAAATAAATAGATATGAGATGAGATTATCTACACTTATAAATTTCATTTCATTATCAATAATTTGTGAAAAATATTTGAGTACACCAGCTGAAATTTATAATGTGATGTGATATTTAAAAAAAAAATAAAAAAGTGGGGAATTTTTGGAACAATGTGATGCATTTATTGTCAAAAATATTTCAATATGTTATTGGTGATTTGAATATAGAGTGGCGATGTATGTATAATTGGTATGAATTCATTTAATGACATTAGATTCAAGGATTTATAAATTCACAATGTTAATTATGACAATTACTAATCATGTATTTAATATAAATGATATGTGCCAATCATCCTATGGATGGAATATCGATTAGTAAAATATTTAGAGAAGATGATAAATAAAAAAAGACCATGTAAAATTTATTTAAATTTTATATGAAGAAAATTTTAGGATGTATTAGAATTCAATTTGGTATAACGAATTTTTTGAAAGATATGATTGTTCCTTCATAAAAAATATGGTGGACCCTTAGCTATCCATAAATTCCCCAAGATAACTATGGGTAACCATGGGTGGAAGGTTTGGGGTTAAACTGGCATAATATCCAATTGGAGGAGCATAGTTGATATGTTACATAGGAAGGATAAGTTGAAGGAGGAAATAGGGAACTGTGCATGGTTTTACGTTGACATGTGGCAAGGTTCGTGTAGTGAATTTGGGTATCATCACTGATTCTAGATCAAATTAATGTCATGTATAGACTTTCATACACATAAGTTCTCTAATATGGGGTCGAATGAATCGGGATAGTGAAATTTTTCATACTATTACTATTATTTATAAGATATAGACATAAGATTGATCATCTGATCAATACAGTTCCAATGAATCTATGACCTTCATGAATAATTCTTTATCCTACGAATCTTGAATGGTTTCCACAATGGAGGATTTTTATACAATGATTAACATGATCAAGCATTACTAAAATGACCAATCATTTGAGACAATGAGGTTTTGGGCCTCTATAAATGAAATATCTATCTTTGATTCATCAAATATATCAAATTACATGCACCAATTAAATGTATACCATATCAAAAAAGCCCATTTATGTGAATGGATGGGTTTGGAGCTTTGAAATTTTAATGCATTTTACCTCCATCAAATCTAGGTGAGTATATCCCCACAATTAATGTTGGGAGTATGAATGATGGTTACAGTGTATAAACATCCATGGAAGAAGTGTTTGATTAATATATGGTATAACCATGATTAATTTGAGGATTGAATACTAGGGTGTACAAAAATTTCTCTATGAACTACTACAATTTATGACAACATTATAGTGGAGAATCTATATTGGGGTATAAAAAATAAGGAATGAAGTAGGTATTCTTTATGAACCATATTCATACCATGTATTGGTCTCACTATTATTACTACAACACCTATGGTTACATTGATAAATATGACAGAGTTTATTAGAAACTATAATAAGTTCATCAGTTTGAATTCAAAATAGGTTTAATTCATAAAATGAGTGTGCCACTGAATTTACCCTCTTAGTGGCACCAAATCTAACCTGTGGACCTATATAATACTACACATTATTCGAACATATCGTTAAAAAATGATTCCAATTATTTTTATGGTAATAATATTTTTTAAAAACCTCAATTTTTCAAGGGAATTATATTTTATATACCCTACTTCTTCCTCGATGATTTTATTTATGTTTATATAAAACTACAATGAATAATTCTTATAAATTCTCATGAATAATTCATTTCAATGTCTATATATTCTCTTTTTTTAAAAATCTTCCTAATTATTTTGAAATTAACTATGTTTTATCTCTTGTGTCCCTCATGTAACTCATTTTCCCTTTTAATATGATGTTTTACCAACTAGTAAAATACATATGATTTCATGAAAAGTAAAAAAATGTTATCAATTGATTTTAATTTTGACGTATTATATATTATTTTCTACTATAATTTTTTTACACAAAAATGTTCATTCAATATATTTTTTTGACAGATAATGTTTCAAAATGTCGTTGATAATTTAATAAAATTATTTTGAAAAATATTTTAATATATTTTTTACTAACAATTATGAAGGAATAATTCTTTAAATGTTTTGTTTTTAATTTCTTATCGGTCTATATAAGATTTATCACAAATGAAGTTGTGTTTCATTTTTCACCACCTCAATTCTCATATAAATTATTATTATTGGGTGATCATGTTTTTATATTAATTTAATTTATTTACATATCTATTTTATGTGATGAATTTCAATAATGTCATGAAAGCCATTTTTACTCATTTCCCTAGTATAACATATATAACATCAAAGGATTTCATATAAGATAGAAAATTATTTTAAAAGATAACTCCAAAAATTTACTAAGTAAGGTAAAATTTATTTGATAATAAAAATTAAATTATAAAAAATGATAAATTATTTTGGTAAACCACTTCTTTAGAAATAACATTAAAAACATATAAAGTATTATTTAAAGATCATTTAATACATTTTATTAGGAAAATAAAAATTATTAGAATTTTTTTTAAAAATAAAAATTAATCAACCTTTTTATAAAAATAATTAATTGAATATAATATTTTAATCATATATAGTTATTTTAAAAATAATGAGTTTTTCATGATATTAAACAGTAACATTCATGTTGTAGAGGTTTAAACAAGTATTCCTTCAAATTTTTGGTAAAATAAAAATAGGTATTTTCTAAAAAACCACATAAAGATTAAAATCAATAAATTTAATAATAATTAAAAATTGGGTAAATATCAATTTATTAAATTATTTGGGTAAATTATAAAACAATTATAGAAAATATAGATATTGGAAAAAAGTGATTATTAACCGAAAAAGATAAATAAAGAATATTTTTCTTAAAAAAATTCGTTAGAACTATTGAGAACATAAATTGCATAAAATGAAGGAAAAAATTATTTATCATTAAATTAATAGAGGTGAATAACATTAAGCAGTTTCTTTGATATATGGATCATAACAATTCATCATTGGAAGAGTAAATATAAACAATCCTCCTAAATAATGACATTATATCTTAAACCCTTATTACTTTTATAATATTGAATTATAATCCCAATGAAATAATAACATTAAATGAAACATAAAATATCATGACAAAAGATATGTTTGTTGTATTAAATATCAATTCTGGTGTATACACACCTCATCAATGAAGATAGATTCAAAACATAATGTATGTCCCAAAGAAGTTAAATTGAGAGAAAAATCCTTTGTCACATTGATTAAATTTGAATAAAAAACGCAATGAATGTGAGATCCTAAAAAGGATGTGTAAATAAAAATAATATTTATTATAATGATAATAAAAAACATTCATGTAAATTATATAAAATACATAAAATAAATACATGGTGAATATGGGATTTGTCTTGTGGAAGTAAATAATGAGACATAAATTCCATACCATAAGTCAAAATATCATTCATACATGTTATAAAATAATATATAAAAAATATTTTTTTACTATAAATTTATTAAAAAACCATAATTATATATATAATACAATATATATTTTACTTATTCATTTTTATTAACCTTTTATTAACAATTCCATGTTCAAGTCTCGTTTCAGGCAATAATTGCTTTTTTTTCATTTATGTTTTGACTTGTTATTTTTTTGTACTCTAACCTTGATCATAGTTCAATAATATCTATAATTTTAATAATTATATAAATATCACATATTTTCTAAAGATATTTACTCATAGTGATTCATAATATTTATAGATAGTAATTGAAATACATTATTAATGGAGACATTGGGCAGTATGTATAAATGAACGTTGTGTTCATGTTCAAAAAAAAAAAGAAATAATGAATGGAAAATATTATATTACCATTAAATAATAATATAATTTTATATATGCCACATATGTTCATTAAAACCATTCTTATTACCATCCATGTAAATAATGAATGAATCAAAATTCTTCGTGAGGCGATTATCTCTCAAACACATGAACAATGTTACTGTATTACCAAAGAATGTAATTAAGAAGTAACATGTGATATAATGATTTAATAAAAATAACAATATAATAAATATCATATATAAACTATAAATACATAATTATATTAGTCTGTGAGAGATGCTGATGGAAAACAAATAACATCGATTTTCAAGGCGGTACATCATCAAACCCACAAATGGTGATTCAGTAACCCATTTGATGGAAGAGGATAATTATTTAGGTTATGAAATTAACATAATAAAATATAATTGTATTTTAGATACTATTAATATCTCATATTCATGGTTAAATAAGATTTTAAGGAGTTGGAGGAAGAGATTTAACAAAACACTTGATTAGGGACGTTTCTTATTTCTCAGACATTTTGCTTTTGGTTTAAACAGAAAATCATCATAAGACTGTTTTATGAACAAAAAAAGGATAATAAGAGGAGAGGAGGTATATAATGAAGTGTTATGTTAATTTATTTTCCAAACCAAATGGATTTTCAAGTGTGAATAGGAGATTAGGATGACCTTCTATAATTGAGTTGACTGGAACACATGTAATTTTTGAAATGAAAAATGTTTAACAACGTTTTTCACTTGTTATAATGAAAAAATATAAATAATTGTCAAAAATATAATATAATGTAAAACTATGGCCTAAAAATGGGCGTTTGAAAACATTTTGTGTCATTTTTAACTGATATCTTTTTAGATTTCCACTTGGTAAACCAATTTTTACCATAACAATGGTAAATAAATATTTCTACTTTTACTATTAATTATGGTTAAAAATTATGTTAAACATGTAGGGAAATATAAATTATTATTATTAACATTTTGAAATCCATTCTTCAAAATTCATTTTATAGATTTAGAAAAAATTATGTCCAAATTATTCTCACAGGTGCGACATGAAAGATGTTTTCCAATGAGAAAGTATTCATATGTTAAAAAAGTGTTTAAATCAAAAATCAATAAAAAATTTATTTTAGTGACCTATATTTTTTTATTAGATATATATATGTGAAATAATTTTTCCTTTAAACCCATATTTTTTTATATTTCATTAATTTAAATAAGAATTATTAATAAAAGCCATTATTTTTCACTATTCATATAAAAATTTAGTTTCTTATATAAATCACAAAAATTCAGTAATACAGTTATGAATTTGTGATTTCAAAAACTTATTTTAGTTTATAAAATATTTTTTCTAAAATTTTCAAAAATTAATTTTAAAATATGTGTGAAAAAGGAGAAAAACATATAATTAGAAATATATAGTTTTTCTTGTAAAATTGGATTTATTCATACATCATTTAAATAAAAAAATTGTCAATTTTAAAATATTTTTTAAATTTATAATACATATAATTTCATTTAAATAATTCACCAAATGTTATTTATTTAATTTGCTGATATAAAACATGTTTGTGAGCATAAAAATATTTTTCTAGAAAAACATTCCATTCATTTTCAGATGGTTTTTATTTTGATATCTATTTGATTCTATAATAAGGAATTAATTTTATATAAATGTTTAAACCATATATTTTTATTATATATTAAATCCTTTTCATCCCCACCATTCCTATTGTTTGATGATAACAATCATATTAAATAATTATATTTCCTAGTATGTAACATTTTATTTAACCTCAATGTTTTGTGTATGATAGGAAAAATTATATGTTTCATATAACATAAGCTAAACTAAGTGATACATGTAACTTAGTCTAAACATGGTGTTGTGTGTAATGTAATATAAACTCAGAGTTACATGTAAAGAAAATAATTGAAATGATTAAATATATAATGTAAAATAAATTTTTTCAAACTCTTTGGGTATTATAGGAAACCATCATAAATAATTGAAAATTGTTTTATCCCCATTACTTTTATTATAGTACACGTTATGTGATTTTGTAAGGGAATTAGAGGTGATATGTCTTTATTATAATCTATTATATGATTATTCATATCAATATCTCTTGATCGATGATTAGACCGATCTATTGGCTTTCAAGAGGTATGATTCATCCATTCAAGCTAAATCTATTTATTCTTATTGAATTATACATAGATATATGCAATGTTTTTCAAATATAAAAATTTTAATTAGGACCTGGTTAATGATTCATGGTCCTTTGAAAGTTCATAATTGGATCTAGGTAATTTTCAACACCACCATTATACTAGATCAATAATGTCCATTGATTGTTGTTATTTTTATGTATGATTCCATTTTTATAATACTATGTCATTATATCCTTCTTGAATAATATTATAAAATTCATTTTTGACAAAACATAAATGGATCTAAGGATTGATGGTATTCTGATTTAATCTAGTTTTGTGAGAGTATAATTTGGGTATCAAAAATTAATATTCGTCACATTTGGATCCAAAACATCTATGGTGTGATGATTTGTTATATTTAGATTCAAATAAAAAAAATTCTCAGATATTGATCACATGTGGGTGTGTTCCACATAAGAACCATGATAGTTATTGATTTTATGTGTGTTCTTGTATATCCTATGAGATAGAGTTTCATTATAATGTCATGTGTGATTTTCTGGCTTCCATGAATCATGTTTGATATGATATGTTGTGGCTGCATATGTCATTCCATGTTATATGGGAATATGTGGGATGTGGAGGTTCTACCTCCTGTATTAGCAGACTAGTGTATAGTCATGAATTTGATAGTCCTGAGAGAGGGAGCACATGTGAGATGCATTATTCATGATGATGGAATGCGACAAAGGGAAGGGGTGTGGAAAAATTATATCTAACCTAAATGAAAGGTAAAATACAATGGCCTTATGGCCTAAAATTTGATAGGGAAGGGATATTATGGCCTTTAGAATGACCTGTGATAGGTATAGGTCTCAATGGGATTGATTAACGATATGAGGAAAAGTTAGGGTATGATGGACATATGAATCATCCAATGATAGAAATGGGGATTGATCAATTTGTAGGTTAACGTAAGAGTAGTTTCCCATTAGGTTTCCTAGGGCCTTATGTGTAACACCCCAGGTAAATAAAGAGTATGACATTTTCACATTTATCCATATTATGAGTAAAATATTAATATAACTTTAAAGGGGACGCTATGCTCGATGGCGTACCCAACACGCAATAATGAGTTTCATGGGAATCTTATGTTGCACTCTGATAATAAAATAATATTATTTTAAATGGAAGTTAACGCCTAGCTGTTGTGATGGCGGGAATGAATATAACTAACTACAAAATGATTATATATGTTTTTCAAATATTTTTACTTTTTACAATAAATGTTAGAGGATTAAAAATACGAATGAATCCAATTTTAAGCGTAAACATTCTAATATTCTTTAAAAGGTCAATTAACCACCTTTTGATGGAGAACATCTTTTAAATCCACTTTTTGACAATTTTATGTGTTATATTTGACAAAATAAAATTCTTCTTTAGAATCGGGACATCACAATTTACTTTGTGTAATTTTTTGGTATTTTTCCGAAAAAGTACAATTTTTAATGAGTAGTGAAAAATGTTGTATTTTAATTCAAAACCTATTTTCAATATAATTTATTTATATGATTAGATTACCTTTTGAATTGGGTTTAAAGTTAAATTAGAATATATTTTTACAATTTAATCAAATAGTGGTCATAGTAATTAATTTCACTTTGAAATTTGACTTAAACTAGTGTCAATCTTTTGATATATATTGTTTCATAAAAACACGCTATTTGTTCTGACAGCAGGAATTAATTATTAAATTAATTAATGTAACTTATATGTTATGAATTTTTTAAAATAGACATCATTTTTGAATTCAGAATATCAAATATAGCTTAGGGTGAATTTTTGGTAATTTTCTGAAAAACTTCAATCTTTGATGAATAGTGAAACCACTAAGTGGTACTTATAAAAACGGATTTTCCGTTTAAATGAAATTTTTCCACCTTTGTGTTTTGAATTTCAAAAATCCAACATACATGGTTGTCATTAAGAAGTAAAATGTGGTTCAATGGGATTAAAATAATTTTTTTTGGTGAATAGTAACGTATTAAGTTTTTAATCGCGATTAGAGGTAATCAGTGTAGTTTAAGGTAAGAATAATGTTTTAATAAAATGAAATGAACTAGAAACATGTCCTACCCTCACTGGATGAGTCATGGCCGACCAAAAAAATCCATGGGTCAACTTGAGGACCCCATGGAGCCACTTTTGTTGGGAAATGACATAAATAACTTTTTATTTAATGTTAAAGTAAAAATGACACAAACATGAGATGTTTTACTAAAACAATTTTTACATGGGGTTATACAATTCATATTTTTGACTATAAATATTCATTAGAAAGATAAAATTATTTCCTACATCATGATATTTTCTTTTTAATTTTAGACATTAAATAAATTAAATTATTTATGACATCATGATGATGCAACGATTACCTCATTAATAAAGGATTTAAATAAAATAAAAAGATAATGTAACATATATGACCTAAACTTGTCCAAAACCTATTGGATGGGTTGATTTCGAACCCTTATAACCTTATCCTAGAAACACACCAATTTGGGACTGTTAAAATCTGAAACTCATTCTAAAATAATGTAACATTTCTTTACGTTCCAAGAGTGCCCCTCCTCTCCTCTTATAAACGGCCCCCACCTCTACCTCCTTACCCACACTTCCAAAGCCTTTGGGTCATCCAACCCCTGCCCATTTTGTCTCTCCACATCCCTCTCTAACTCTTAGAAGCCTCACTTTGTTCAGAAGTCTTCCCAAGGAAGCCTTTTAGCTCAAACCAAAGATAGTTACCCGATTTTAAGGTAATGTCTTCACTTGAGTCCTTTTGTTTTATTTTTCTTCTCCAACCCACTAAACTCTTTTTATTAATTTATTTTGTAACAACTACATTATCTTCAATATACTATTATGTTGTTATAAGAATTATTCGAGCTACACTGACACACACCTACACTTAATGGTTAAAGAACATACTGTTTCCGTGGATGGCGAATTTCTTCCTCACGAAACGATGATAGTTCAACACTCATATAACACCTTTAAAGGTGACCATTAAGATGTCACTATATTTATATATGATATATAATATGTTTATTTTTTTACTTAAGCTTCTGTATTTTTCTTTTTTGGCATAGCTTTATGGTTTCCATTGTGGGTAAACACGATAATTTCATTTTAGGAAGTGCAGACTACCGCCCCCTCAAAGTGATTTGATTCGTTAATGCCATATGTGGGATGTATAAAGGATGGATTTAAAGTTATTATATATGATTTATGTTAAATATAAATTATTAATATAATTCTGGAATTAAAATATACATACCTCTCATTTAGTTTTAATTCCATTAATATGACATAGAAATGAAAGTAGCGTTCATGCGTACGTACGGCTTACCGTCTCCATGAACGGTGCATTTCATTTATTACCTCTAAATGATTCTGTAATATTATAAATACATGTATATTCTGGATATATATGATATATATGATATAAAAATCATGAATATCATTCTGGATATAATGAACCTTTGACCACATGAACAACATGTAATTGTAAGAAGTCCACTTTCGACTTAAGAACCAAATATCGACAAAACAAACATTATTAACTTAAATGATTAAATAATGTTTATAACATGTCAATAAGTGATATAAAAGGAATAATGAACTTGAAAAAGGTTCTTAAGAATGTATAAATTAACTCATGTTCATTATTCAGGACGTTAAAGAACGATCGAGTCAAGTCGGACCCGATGTAAGGGATCCTACTCCTCTCTTTCTTTTTAAGTACACTCTTTTATGTAATTCCTTTTAAGCTCATCTTTATTATGATTGGGATGTTATTTTATATTAATCCTACTTTACTTTTTGTGTTCATATGATGAGAAAGCCTATTTTCTCTCATCAATCCATTTTGGATGTTTTGAGTGGCGCCGTTAGGCTGCTGAATTTTCGTAAGAGATCTAACCTCTCTCTTTTTTTAAGTAATCTCCTTTATGTCACCTCTTTTAAGCTCCTATTTTTTATGATGGGGGATGTTCTTTTATATTCCTCTTGCTTTAAATTTTATTGTAATATGATGAGATACCCTATTTGATCTCATCAATCCATTTTTTGAAGTTTTAAGTGGCGCCGTTAGGCTGCAGAGTTTTCTTAAGGGATTTTTCATCTCACTTTTATTCCCGTGGGATTTATGCTAAATTTTCCACAATTTCCTTTGAGTGGTTTATGTAATTCCCATTATTTTACTCATTGTGTAATATAAATTCATTTATGAGTATTTACATCAATGTTGTATTGTCTTTCTTTCACGGGGTTTATGTTTCGAAAGTTACCCAAGTCGGTAACGGAACCTTTCACCCTCCTCTTTTTAAAAGACTTCTTTTGTTATTTCTTTTAATTAACATAATATTATGTTGGGATATGTTCTTCTATATCCTTATTGATGTAAATTTTATGTCCAAGTGATGAGATACCCTTTTTATCTCTCATCTACTCTTTTTCTGAATTTTGAAGTGACGCCGTTAGGCTGTCAAATTTTTGCAAGGGACCTTCTTAACCCAATTTTGATTCTTTGGGATAAACTTATACTCCTTGAATATGTCATTATATGAATATGTGTGAATGTCCTATGATTGTTTTACACTTAATATCCACTTATATTTGGTGTATTCATTTTTCACACATAATTATGTAGTTGATTTATCCTTAATCCAAGGATACCGTCTTTGTATGGGACTTCATCTTAATCTCCATTCATTGAGGTATATTTTTGTTTTATACACAACCTTATTTTATATGGTGTATAAACCCCTTTGACTTTTACTTTTATCCAAAATTAATATTCTTTATACGAATCGTTTTACTAAATGAAAAAAGGGAGTATTTTTGTCGTATGTATGCGGCGACAATGACTTCTCTGCCGCTGTGACCATTATTTGAGTTTCGGCTTCCTCTACAAGTCATACCTTTTTTAAAGAAAACTAAATACCATGTTTTACTTTTATTTTATTTTTGTATTTAAAATGGTTTTCATAATTTTTTTATATCAATGTGTTGTATTGATATCTTGTGATTGAAAAGTGGAAATGTTATGTTTTCTTTATGGATGTTTTATGTGATACGATTATGTTATGGTTCTTGGGAATTATTATGAAGATGGGTGGTTCCGTGAAAAACTATGGGCGGGTGAGCCCGATATAGCTCTCCAATGCATTGGGTAACACGAAGGAGTGAAACGTTAAGGTTTCTACGAAGATATTTAGGGAATATACTGTGGTGGGTATTCCAAACGTAACCAAGAGGATTACTCCCTACGTAAGAATGTTATGAATGCCTCAAGTTACCTTTTTGTCTTATGATTTCTATGATTTATTCATGTTTTTATGAGGTATGTTAAAGTTCTTATGTTTTATGGGTGAAGTATGATTTCATTCTTATTTATATATGAACTCATGTTTCTTTTCCATATTTTTATAACCCTTACTGAGCTTTTTATGCTCATGCCAAGTTTTTGAAATGTTTTTCACAGGTCATGGGAAGGGTACATGATATGATGATAGTTTCAAGGAAGTGTTAAGAAAGAATCCATGTTTTATTTTAAATATGTTTCTGTTGATGGGAAAAAATGAATTCTATCTTTTATGTAACCACTTTGTTTAAATGTAGAATGTAATGCAAGTTTCATGATCTAATTCTCTAAAACTATAAACCCGAAAAGATCCTCAATGTGTAATCTTGTAATAACTCACGATTAAGTAAGGTTTAAGGCTAGGGCCTTATAGTTGGTATCAGAGGTCGGTTTAGATAACTTTAGAGGTTTGGGGATTCTTTAAGCATAAGTGACATTACCATAATGGTTAGGATTTCAGAAAGAGTCATAGTTTTAGATAAAGTGAATGAGTAAGTATATCTTAGTGTTTATCTTCCTCATTAGTACATGATGGTTTTGTTGATATACTCACACTGAACTTTTTGGTTTTAGTAAATGGCTGGATCTAGAAGGCACCAAAGTGACAATAGGTTTGAAGGAAACTATGCTGGTTCTCTGATTAAGAGACTGGATGAAATGGGGGATTCAATGAGGAAACTCATGGTTGTTCTAAACTAACTATCCAGGAGTCATGATCAACAACTTGTACCCTGGTTTGTTCTGTAATGCATCATGTACGAGATGACCAATCGATGTGGATGTTCAGGTAATAATTATAAAGGTAACCATTAGGGTTTATATGATCCTTACTTTTGAGGTAATTATGGGTTATTATATGTTATGATGGAAAATTAAAGGCATGAGATAAACTTGAGGTTAAAATATGTTATGATTATTTTTGAAGATTTTATCTCATTTTGGGGAATGTTTTAAGAATTATATTGTTTGGGAAAAAGGATAACATGCAGACCGTGTGACAACCCGTCGCGTCGGACAAAGCTGCGGGAATCAAACCCACAACCAAAGTGCGACTGGTATTTATCGTCTACCACTGGACTATGTGAAGTCCCTGGTTAGTTTGACTAATTATTTTTAGTTAGATGATTTTAGGAATCACGAGTAAGTTTATTTTGGGTTATCTATGGAAATGATTAACCTATCTTAGAGGATATGCGATTTGGTTAATTACTTTTCTGTATGAGAATTTAAGAGAAACTGATGTTATTTGGAGATAAAAGTTAATTTGTACCTTGAAAGACTATGTGACTAAATCCTTCAAATATTTGGGTTTCAATCTTAGTTTGGTTTACTTTGAAGAATTTTATGGACAAATTTTTTATCGAATGGTCCTCGTTGAACTTTGGGTTTTGTTGGACAAATTTTGGAGATTAAGAATAGATTTTCTTTTTATAAAGGGTTATCATTTTCTGGATTATCTGATCTTGTACTAACATTTTTGGTTTTGGTTTTGGTTAGAGTCTAAAGACATGGGAAGTATATAGTTCTCTTTTGTGGATTAGGTGATTCTCTATAAATTGATTATAGTACTCTTACTGCGAAGAAGTCTTCCTAAATACTCGTCTTTTGGAGAAAATATGAGTTTGATTAAGGAATCTAGTAAAAGTTGAAAGTCAACAGGATAAGTAATTATGTTTCCTTATGAATAAATTCCTCAATAAAAATTAACTTAAAACAAAAATGTTGTCTGTTAACTTTTCCTACTAGGGAATCAAAAACCGTTTAACCCATCACAAGTTTGTGATTTTCTTATGGTTAACTTTCTCTTAGACATGTTTTCTATCTCTCTCCATCAGAACATGACCCTTTGTTTTTTCCTCCATGTCCATATTTTCATAATTGGAATCCTAGTATGGGTTAACTCGGGTGACCTTTGTATTTATCTTTCTTTATTTTAAAGTGATTGTTTTACTGACTCTTGTTCTGATGTGGTATTTTCAATGAAGTTTCCACGCCCAATTTTAAAATTGCTAGGACACAATTCCCAAAAGGGGGGAAGGATGTAACACCCCGGGTAAATAAAGAGTATGACATTTTCACATTTATCCATATTTGTGAATAAATTATTAATATAACATTAAAGGGGACGCTATGCTCGATGGCGTACACAACACGTAACAACGAGTTTCATGGGAATCTTACGTTGCACTCTAATAATAAAATAATATTATTTTAAATGGTAGTTAACACCTAGCTGTTGTGATGGAGGGAATGAATATAACTAACTACAAAATTATTATATATGTTTGTCAAATATTTTTACTTTTTAAAATAAATGTTAGAGGATTAAAAATGCGAATGAATCCAATTTTAAGCGTAAACATTCTAATATTCATTAAAAGGCCGATTAACCACCTTTTGATGGAAAAAATCTTTTAAATACACTTTTTGACAATTTTATGTGTTATATCTGACAAAATAAAATTCTTCTTTAGAATAGGGACATCAAAATTTACTTTGTTTAAATTTTTGGTATTTTTCCGAAAAAGTTCAATTTTTAATGAATAGTGAAAAATGTTGTATTTTAATTCAAAACCTCTTTTTAATCTAATTTATTTATATGATTAGATTATCTTCTGAATTGGTATTAAAGATAAATTAGAATATATTTTTACAATTTAATCAAATAGTGGTCATTGTAATTAATTTCACTTTGAAATTTGACTTAAACTAGTGTCAATCTTTTGATATATATTGTTTCATAAAAACACGCTATTTGTTCTGACAGCGGGAATTAATTATTAAATTAATTAACGTAACTTATATGTTATGAATTTTTTAAAATAGAAATCATTTTTGAATTCAGAATATCAAATATAGATTAGGGTGAATTTTTGGTAATTTTCTGAAAAACTCAAATCTTTGATGAATAGTGAAACCACTAAGTGGTACTTATAAAAACTGATTTTCCGTTTAAATGAAATTTTGCCATCTTTGTGTTTTGAATTTAAAAAATCCGACATACATGGTTTTCATTAAGAAGTAAAATGTGGTTCAATGGGATTAAAATAAATTTTTTGGTGAATAATAACTTATTAAGTTTTTAATCGCGATTAGAGGTAATTAGTGTAGTTTAAGGTAAGAATAATGTTTTAATAAAATGAAATGACCTAGAAACATGTCCTACCCTCATTGGATGAGTCATGGACGACCAATAAAATCCATGAGTCAACTTGAGGACCCCATGGAGCCACTTCTGTTGGGAAATGACATAAGTAACTTTTTATTTAATGTTAAAGTAAAAATGACACAAACATGAGATGTTTTATTAAAACAATTTTTACACGGGGTTATACAATTCAGATTTTTGACTATAAATATTAATTAGAAAGCTAAAAATATTTCCTACATCATGATATTTTCTTTTTTATTTTTAGAAATTAAATAAATTAAATTATTTATGACATAATGATGATGCAGTGATTACCTCATTAATAAAGGATTTAAATAAAATAAAAATATAATGTAAACTCTATGAATTAAACTTGTCCAAAACCTATTTTATGGGTGGATTTCGAAAAATTATCACCTTATAATAGAAACACATCAATTTGAGACCCTTAAAATCCGAAAATCATTCTAAAATAATGTAACATTTCTTTACTTTCCAAAAGTGCCCCTCCTCTCCTCTTATAAAAGGCCCCCACCTCTACCTCTTTAACCACACTTCCAAAGCCTTTGTATCGGCCAAACCCAGCCCATTTTGTCTATCCACATCCCTGTTTAACTCTTAGAAGCCTCAATTTGGTCATAAGTCTTCCCAAGGAAGCCTTTGAGCTCAAACCAAAGATAGTTACCTGATTTTAAGGTAATGTCCTCACTTGAGCCCTTTTGTTTTATTTTGCTTCTCCAACCCCCTAAACTCTTTTTATTCATTTATTTTGTAACAAATCCAGTATCTTAAATATACTAGGATGTTGTTATGAGAAGGATTTGAGCTACACATACACACACCTACATATAATGGTTAAAGAACATACTGTTTCCGTGGATGGTGAATTTCTGCCTCACGAAACGATGATTGTTCAACACTCATATAACACCTTAAAAGGTGGCCATTAAGATGTCACTATATTTATATATGATATATAATATGTTTATGTTTTACTTAATCTTTTGTATTTTTCTTTTGTGTAATAACTTTATGGTTTCCATTGTGGGTAAACACGATAATTTCATTTTAGGAAGTGCGGACTACCGCCCCCTCAAAGTGATTTGATTCGTTAATGCCATATGTGGGATGTATAAAGGATGGATTTTAAGTTATTATATATGATTTATGTTACATATAAATTATTAATATAATTCTGGAATTAAAATATACATACCTCTCATTTAGTTTTAATTCCATTAATATGACATAGAAATGAAAGTAGCGTTCCTGCGTACGTACAGCTTACCGTCTCCATGAACGGTGCATTTCATTTATTAACTCTAAATGATTACATAATATTATAAATAAATGTATATTCTGGATATATATGATATATATGATATTCAAATCATGAATATCATTGTGGATATAATGATCCTTTGACCACATGAACAACATGTAATTGTAAGAAGTCCACTTTCGACTTAAGAAAAAAATATCGACAAAACAAACATTATTAACTTAAATGACTACATAATGTTTATAACATGGCAATAAGTGATATAAAAGGAATAATGAACTTGAAAAATGTTCTTAAGAAATTAGAAATTAACTCAAGTTTATTATTCAGGACGTTAAAGAACGATCGAGTCAAGTCGGACCCGAGGTAAGGGATCCTACTCCTCTCTTTCTTTTTAAGTACACTCTTTTATGTCATTACTTTTAAGCTCATATTTCGTATGATTGGGATGTTATTTTATATTAATCCTAATGTACTTATTGTGTTCATATGATGAGAGACCCTATTTTCTCTCATCAATCCATTTTGGAAGTTTTGAGTGGTGCCGTTAGGCTGCTGAATTTTCGTAAGAGATCTAACCTCTCTCTTTCTTTTTAAGTACTCTCCTTTATGTGACCTCTTTAAAGATCCTCTTTGTTATGACGGGGGATGTTCTTTTATATTACTCTTTCTGTACATTTTATTTTAATATGATGAGATACCCTATTTTATCTCATCAATCCATTTTTGGAAGTTTTAAGTGGCGCCGTTAGGCTACCAAGTTTTCGTAAGGGATTTTTCATCTCACTTTTATTCCCGTGGAATTTATGATACATTTTCCAAAATTTCCATTGAGTTGTTTATGTAATGCCCATTATTTTACTCATTGTGTAATATACATTCATTTATGAGTATTTACATCAATGTTGTATTGTCTTTCTTTCACGGGGTGTATGTTTCGAAAGTTACCCAAGTCGGCAAGGGAACCTTTCACCCTCCTCTTTTTAAAAGACTTATTTTGTTATGTATTTTAATTCACATACTATTATGTTGGGATATGTTATTATATATCCTTATTGATGTAAATTTTATGTCCAAGTGATGAGATACCCTTTTTATCTCTCATCAACTCTTTTTCTGAATTTTGAAGTGACGCCGTTAGACTGTCGAATTTTTGCAAGGGAAATTCTTAACCCAATTTTGATTCTTTGGGATAAACTTATACTCCTTGAATATATCATTATATGAATATGTGTGAATGTCCTATGATTTTTTTATACTTAATATCCACTTATATTTGGTGTATTCGTTTGTCACACATAATTATGTAATTGATTTATCCTTAATCTAAGGATACCGTCTTTTAATGGGACTTCGTCTCAATCTCCATTCATTGAGGCATATTTTTGTTTTATACACAACCTTATTTTATATGTTGTATAAACCCCTTTTAATTTTACGTTTATCCAAAAGGAATCTTCTTTATACGAAGCATTTTACTAAATGACAAAAGGGAGTGTTTTTGTCATACGTATGCGGCAACAATGACTTCTCCACCGCCGTGACCATTATTTGAGTTTCAGCTTCCTCTACAAGTCATACCCTTTTTTTAAAGAAAAATAAATACCATGTTTTAATTTTATTTTATTTTAGTATTTAAAATGGTTTTCATAATGTATTTATATCAATGTGTTGTATTGATATCTTGTGATTGAGAAGTGGAAATGTTATGTTTCCTTTATACATGTTTTATGTGATACGATTATGTTATGGTTCTTGGGCATTATTATGAAGATGGGTGGTTCCGTGAAAAACTAAGGGCATGTGAGCCCGATATAGCTCTACAATGCATTGGGTAACGCGATGGAGTGAAACGTTAAGGTTTCTCTGAAGAGATTTAGGGAATATATTGTGGTGGGTATTCCAAACGTAACCAAGAGGGTTACTCCCTACGTAAGAAGGTTATGAATGCCTCAAGTTACCTTTATGTCTTATGATTTCTATGATTTATTCATGTTTTGATGAGGTATATTAAAGTGCTTATGTTTTATGGGTGAAGTATGATTTCATTCTTATATATATATGAACTCATGTTTCTTTTCCATATTTTTATAACCCTTACTGAGCTTTTTATTCTCATCCCATGTTTTTGAAATGTTTTTCACAGGCCAGGGGAAGGGTACATGATATGATGATAGTGTCAAGGAAGTGTCAAGAAATAATCCATGTTTTATTTTAAATATGTTTCCGTTGATGGGAAAAAATTAATGCTGTATTTTATGTAACCACTTTGTTTAAATGTGGAATGTAATGCAATTTTTATGATCTAATTCTCTAAAACTCTAAACCTGAAAAGATCCTTAATGTGAAATATTGTAATAACTCAATATTAAGTAAGGTTTAAGGCTGGGGACTTATATTTTGCGTGGGTATTATTATTGACCAAGGATAATGATTTTCTCAATTAATTTCCTTCAATCATAGAGATTAAGAAGTTATTTGTGGGGTTTATAGAGTCTGGTTTATCCCACGACTACATAGTAAATGATTAAATTTTATTTCCTCATGGTGTTACATTTTATGGTATACCCAACTTATGTATTTTAACTTATGTTAAGTATTAATTAGTGGTGTCCTACATTGCTTATTCTTACCCAATACAAGGGAATCTTGATGCATGTACATATATATCATTATTTTGGATCTGGTAAATATTATGGGACCAATGATAGAGAGTTGAGGAGATAATGATTAAATTTATAAGGAGGTACATTGATAGACTCCATTATAAGGACAATTTTTTTAATTGTTTTATTATTTCATTACAAATTCTATAGGTTTACCTTCCACAATGATGATCCTTGGTTTATTGAATTGTTAAAATTTGATGTACACATCATGTAATTTGTTATCACATCGTTACTATTTTATCTATTTTTCATATTTAAGTTATTATTCACATTCTATCTATGTTTTAGATATATATCTTTTGATACATAGGATATAATCACTCTACTGCAAATTCAAAATGTCTCTACATATCAAAATCTTGTTGAAAACATGGTGGTACACATGAGGACATGTTCAAATCTGGCCTCAGATGGATTATTCAGGTTGGGGTGTAATAATGTTGTATCAGAAGTGGTTTTTCTTTTCATTATTTCTATAAATTTTGGGGAATGGTATAAAGGATATATTCTATGTAGAACCTGGGTGGGGTAGTTAAATGAGTGCATGCTAAAATCTTATGTTCTTAACTTATATGTTACTAGAGATAAAAATACTATTATATTAATGGATTCAAGGTTCCCTGATGATCATAAATATGATGTAAGATTATAGTTTAAGGGACTTGGTTGTATTCACTAATCCTGAATAAGCATATTGGATCCCATTTCATATATTTTTATTTCTTGAATTCAATTTTTTTTAATTTAAATAAATATCATGACATTTTCTGTGTGCCTATGTGATATTTTTTATTTAAATTTGGATTATTTGAATCTAAGAATGAATTTTTATATGTATGTGGATTTGAATAACTTCTAGATATATAGTACTATTATTGAGCACCGGGTACTTCATAGAGGATTATGACTTACCGTTATGGGTAGCCTCTTCAGATTTATCTCCTATAAAATTACCATGAGTGTATCTATAAACAAAATAGGTTATTTTATAATGTAAATCGATATTGTTTTTATGATTAAACAATGTAAATTTTGATATTATATAAATAATTCATATGATATGACCACCTGACCAACTAAGGTAGAATTCTTTCGTTAGGGAGAATAACCTAGTTCCACCACCAGATGAAATAAGTATATGGCATTGGTTGACCATGTACCTACTTAGTATGTCAGGTGGTAGAACCACTATAGACTTTGGTCTTCTATGTTTTTATTTTTTATAATAAATGGATCTCATTATAATGTATGATCACACATGGGACATCCAACATAAGTATCCCCCAATTTTCCTAGGGACTTAAGGCCCTCAGGAAGTTGAGGAAAACATTGATATCATTTAGGGGATCTTTGATCTAGTGGAAAATCAAAAGGATTAATAAGTAATATTGTAGAAATTTATAAATACATCCCCCTGGAGGAGGTGGGGTTTTATGAACTAGGAAGAAAGACATTAGGGTCTTACATGGGTGACAATCAATGATCATTTATTCGATGAATTCATAAAAAATATGTAACATTTTTACTTTGATCTTGTGTTTATGGAGCTTCACTAGGGACCATTTTCAATGTCTTTATTCTATACTTTATTATCATAGTTCCTTTATTGTGATCCTCTCTAGGATATAAACATGTTTGAAGGCATGCATATTTGATAATGTAATTCATTAATAAATGAGGCATCAATAAAATATATTTTCTCTCACATCATATCCAATGGATCTTTGTAAGAATACAATGAATGATAATGGTTTGGAGGGAGACAGAGTTATAGGGCTTTTAAAAGATCATTGTCGATCATCTAGTAAAATTATTAGTGCAGTAGTGGGTTCCTCATCAAGGGGAAGTATGATCAGTTATAAGAGTGCATTTCTTGGTAATCAATGTTGGGAAAGCTATCTTCATCACTAATTATAAGAGAATGAGATCCCTATTGTTTCAACTATTGAAAAAGAGAAAACTATAGAATATTTGGCCTAGGAAACCCGAATAACTACTTTCAATATGGCTAGAAGAGGTATTATCAACAGTTAAATTTGTGGGAGCTAAGGAATGGCTCTCATAGGTTTTCCTGGAAGGTATAGAATGTGGCTAAAGGATATGTAAAGAGTAATCAATTATATACTCATACCCCACAATCATCAATTAACAATATGAGTTAAGTACCACCAGGGTATGGTTAGGGATCTAATGTAGAAAGAGAATATAGAGTAGAAAATATCCTAGCTGAAGGTAGAAAGGGACGATAAAATTCTTGAGACACATTCATGACCATATATGTGTTATATTAAAACTTGTTTGATACATGAGTTTCCCATTCATTTATATCTGCTCATGTTTTTCCTTTTCTTGATATTCTTGTCATGTTATCATTGGATTTATTTTATATTGACACACCATTCAGAATGTATGTGTATCATCATCAATTTATTTCATAACTTACTATATTATTTTCCAACTAAAAATATTTTGGAGACATAAATATTATTTATATGAAAGTTTTTGATATAATTTCTATCATAGACGTGTTTTAAAGTAACCGAGTACACATCAACATTGACAAAGGATAAGTATTCATGAATACCTATAATGAGGAGAATACTTTTTTCTCTGGTGAAGGTGATGTAAGAGTAGGTAGAACATGTTTTCACAGTAGTCATTTGGAATTTAATACAATATATGTATCGTTCGTGGTTCCTGTGGTAGACTAGGTCGTATCTCTCTCCTCTTTTCCTCTAGTAGTGAAAAATTATTTCAGATTCCTTTTGGGATTTTTTTGTTGAAATTATTATAATAAATTGGTTAAATTTGATATAGAACTTGTCCATGAATAAAAAAAATAAACTTCTCCATATAATACAAAACCTTCCTCATTGAAGGAACTCAATGTGTAGCTCATGGGTTTGAAAGAGAAGGGATATATAAATCCAATCACATCAACCTAGGGTGGTCTAGGGTTCTTCAGAGGGATGGGAGATGGTAGTAATTAGTTGTGTGTGGAATACATGAAGCTGAACTAGGTGACTATGATGAATAAAGAGTAATTTCTATTGATCAATGACATGTGTGTTCAGTTTCAAAAAACATGGTGGTTCTGTATGATTGAAATATGGTTAGGATATAACTAAGATTAGGTTAAATATTATGATATTACTACTATATAATTCAAGAATAGATAAATATGTATATGTATATTTTCATGAATTTTGGGATAATAAATTCACTTGTGGTGTTCATTACTCTCAAAATGAGTATCTTGTATCATTATCATGACTCTTTCATTGGGTTTTTTTAAAATATATCCTCAAATACTCATATGTCTTGATGACTAATTATAGGAACCTGGAGATTTTATGGGGTAAAATTTTGTAACATTGTCTCAATTAAAAGATATTGAATTTTAAATTACATATCCATGGGGTTAAATTTCTTGATTATGTGATCTCTAATGTGGGAATTTCTATTGTATAAGATAAAATAGTGGTTATGATATATAGGTTGTACCCGATAAATTTGATTTATAATATGAGTTCCCTTAGGATGGAAGAAAATTAAAAATGGTATTTTTAGGTATTTTCCAACTTTGAAGCAATGAAGACTAGGCACTTTATGAATGAGGTGCCATTTGAATGTATTCTTCTATGAAATAATAATTTCCATGAACTTGATAAGAGTTTAATGTAAGCTGAAATTCTCACACTACTGAGGACAGGGATGGGATATATAGTTTACTATAATTTATATGGTGTTATATTATGTTATTTACAAACAAAAATGGATTATATTATAGTTTATTGGTCTTTCCATATATGATCTCATTATTAGAACTTCACTATTAATTATTTGGAGTTGGTAATAATTGTGAATGATCTAAAATGTTACCCCAAATATCTCTTTAGTGAATGATTTTCATATGAACATACCACTATAGTTTGTGTTAGATTTTCTCTTTGTGATATTAGAATCTATAATATAATTTTTTTTCATAGAGAATATGTATACCTTCTCATTGAGTTGTATTATGTGATGGGAAAAGGTATTATTGTTACATATTCTCACAAGAGGAAAATGAAGTTCTTCTAGAGGGACCTTTAGAGGAGGAATGGATGCTGATATTTTCGTTGGATAAATGGATTGTCTATACATTTTTAGACTAAGGAGTAATTAAAGGTGATCCATTCCTAACCTTTTTAAAGTTGGTATACTAGGTAAAGATCAACTTGGGGTTAGATCCTAAATGCATAGTAATGTAGGAACAATTTTTTGTGAGTGACATGATTGTAATACTCTCAATGGGTAGTGTTAATGTGATCTTTATACATTATAGTGTTGTGGTTTCTTCATCCATGATGGAATAATTAATGTGGTAAAATCATTCCTCTTAGTTGTATGTACGCAAAGATTCATCAAATATGTATTAGGATATCAGGAAACATTTCAATAACTTAGGATTTGAGAGAGATATCACAAGGTTTGTATCTATTTTTTTGATATGATCAAGGATAAAGGTTGATTATTATAAACTAGGATGACTACTTTTTCAATATGTTGATATTTTTGAAAATATTTCTCCTTAAATAATTTAATTTCTTCAATATCTTTCATTACATGCATCACTGAACTAAACAACCTATAATATAATATTAAACTAGTATTATTTAATGTTCCAGTTATAACCTAGCTATTACATTTGTTTTAGTAAACATGATTAACTAATTTTCTAAATATATATACATTTCAAACTCATTATAAATATATTGATAAATTCTGAGTAAATAATCAGTCATGTCTTAGTAGTGTTAGTTTATGTTCCAGAAATACATCATCTTCATAAATGATTTTACTATATTTTTTAGATAATATTATAAAAAAATTCTGGAATCCTTTTGAATTTTATTTAATAAAAAAATAACATTTCTGAAATAAACATGTCAAAATTATCCTTCTATGATTGTTTTTTGATTTTTTTGAATACAATTATTTCTTACAAAATAGTGAAAAATAAATAATTTTATTGAAAGATATATATTTGTTTCAAACATTTATATAGTACAACCTTTTAATAAAATTTAACAGTAAAAATAGTTCTATAATATTATTATAAATAAATTATGTTCAAAATAATCAATTTTATTTTTTAATTTGGAATAAAATATTTTTTATACTTAAATAGGATTTTTTCTAGTATTCAATTCATATTGTGTGTTTTTAAACTATATAGAATTTAATTTCAATCACTTATAGGTATTTAATTTGATGAAATTGAATTTTTTTTGGATTCCTCAAGTTAAATGTTTGTTGAATAGTAAAAAGTGTTGATTTATTGAAAAACAAAATCTATTAATATATTGGAAGAACATAAAAATATTTTATATAAGTTTATGAAATTTATGAAAACAATCTACGAAAATCTATAAAAAATATAACAAATAACAAATTAATAAATATCAAATTTGAAATTATTCCTTGCTAAATGTGAAAAATAATTTTCATTACTGACGTAGAGCATACACTACACTAGAAAAGTCAAATTCGGTACCCTTAGTATTATATTTGATATGGAATAATTGAAGTCTTATCCAAATGATTTTTTAAATATTGTTATTAAAATTAAAATTATTATATATTATAGTTATTTCTAGAAATGGATTTTAGTGTTTTATGAAAAGTGGCTTATCTAGATTATTGTACAATGCTTGATGAGGTCAGAATAGTATAAGTAACGTATTAAATAATTTTTGATGACATAGGTTTGAATAAAAATATATATTTTCAGAATATAAATGTATATTTTTATAAAAATAAACTTATTTTATTTTTGGTAATTTATTTATATTTTTTAAAAATTAATAAAACCTTAAATTCATATACATTGTTGACACATTTTAATTAAATTAATGTGAAAATTATATAAATGGAATTAAAATTATTACATTTTTTTTAATTTGAGATAATTAATGTGATAAAAATATGTATTGTTTAATATGAAATATTAGTGATGTATTGAAATATTTTGTTTCATATTTTACTTTTTTCTTGATGTTATTAATGTTAATGTAAATAATAGTTCTAAAAATTAACATTAATGATATTTAAAAAATATATTTTATAAAATGAGATAAAATTCCTCAAAATCATTGTTTTGAAGAAAATTTTAGGATATAGTTTCTAATATCCACAATCATCAATACAAGGGAAATTTGCCTATATATAGTAAATCTATTGACCCTGATTGAGTAAAAAAATATTTCCAATATATGTTTTAAAAGTGTTTATGAATGTTTAAAACCAAAAAAATAGTAAAAATCATAGTCCAAATCATGTATATTTTTTATTGGGTGAATTTAATTCAACATCCATAACCATAGGCTCAAAGATTATTTATTTAATAGTCACTATTCCATAAAAATGACTTATATATTTTTGAATCAATGAATGATGAAAAATATGAATCTCTTTTTTTCAATATATCTAATGTGTTCACATAAAGAAAATAATAATTTTGAAAAAATATTAATATAAATCATTCCTATAATGAAATTAATTTCTTAATAGGAATTTATTTCTAAAATATAGTAATTATTTAATTACTATAAATTCCTTATACAACACCGATGCAATAATTATTCAGTTAAAAAAAAATATTAAAAAATATTTCAAAAATACTGAAAAAATATAAAAATAGCAAGTCGATATTTAATTTGAAAATTAATTGTTAATATAACATATTAATTTTGTTATAAATTATTTTTTGATAATTTAAAATTTGTTTCTGAAATTAAAATCAAAATAAATAAATAGTTTCTAAATTTAAAATAATGTTATTTTATGATAAAAATATTTCAATAAATAAAATAAAAATCATAAAAATAGTAAATCAAGATAAATGGGATAATAAATAGTCGAAAATATCATCCATGTTCCATTTATTGTTCATTTGGAACCATTATCATTGAGAATTAATTTTTTATTATTTAATATTTTTTGAAATCCCAAAAGTGCTTCTCACCACGATTATAAATTAGAACATCCTTCCCGACTTATATAAGGAACATTGGTCCATATAACATGAAAAAATCATCCAATTTATCTTATCAACTCCCCTGGTCACATTTTAGTGTTTCTGGATTTTCCAAAATATCATCCTTAAATATCATTGGAGGAAATATAAAGTATTTTTTTCCCAAGAAGAGGTTATCCCTTAAACCAATATATTTCTTTTCTATAAAAATTTACATCCTATATATACATGTTTTCCTCTATATAATGATAAATTCGGTATTCTTAATATTATTAAATATTATTTTGATTATTTAAACTCCATTATAGACACTATTTTTACAAAACAATAAGTGAAAGTATCACTCAGGCATACCTTCGACATAGCATCTCCATATACAGATTCAATTCATTTCTCATTATTATCATTTAGGGATTGGTAAAATGATTTGTGTAATGTTTACATATAATACATAAGAAATAATTCCACTTCTTGAATTATGATATAACATATAGATTCATACATTCCAAACCATTGGAAAATGATAATGATGCTTGTGTGTTTGTGTGGACTACGACTACCACAAAGCGATGTGATTCTTTTTTTTATTTCCCTTTTACATGGATGGTAATAATGAAAAATTTTATTAATAGATACATTATATATATAACATGATAATTATTATGTAAAATGGGAATTATAATTTACAATTCCTTAATTCCATCTTTTAAAAAATGAAAATAGTATTCATGTGTATGTTCTTCCTACCATATCTATAAATGGTATAGTTAATTTTTATATATCTATGTTCATAGAAAAAAATAATTATTTATATAAATAATATATATAATATTTATATCATTATTAATACTCTTGACATGATGGGAAAAAGATAAATGTACAATTATCAGAACCACATAAATGAAATACTCTTGATAAATGAAAATTATAACACCCAGAAAAAATAATTTATTTATAAAAGGAGTAATGAAATATTATAAAGGGATTATATATGATATTTTATGTATGAAAATGACTATATTATAGAATTATATTAAACTTAAAATTATTATACAGGAGTTTAGAGAACATTTAATGAATGATTATCATATAGTAAGGGATTTTCATCTCACATTTATTTCTACGGGACATATTCATTATACCCTAATTATTTATTTAGTATGGTGTATGTAGTTATCATGAATACATTTTATAATTATTATCATGAATATTATTTTATATATATATCAATCTAAGGTTATTTATTTTTCGAGTCTTATAATTTAATATTTAAGAAAGTGGAATGATTTTATTTCAAAATCTCATCAATAGTACAAATTTTTTATGTTTAAGTTTACACTAGAGAATGTTTCTCTCCAATATGACTGTTTTAAAAATAAATTATATTTTTTTATTTTTTTATTATTTTTATATTTTAATTTTACCCATATTTTACAATTTACATTACAGTTTCTATGGAATATTTTTTCATTTTCTTAAACAATGTATATGTTGACTTTTTCAACAAAAATATGTTATGATTTTTTTAACAAATGTTGAATAAAATTATTTTCCTTCCATCATGAATAAAATTTTTACTGAAATGTTTATGAAACAAATTTTCTTATATTATTACATTATTTCATGTTATTTTTCTATAATTAAGTTATGATCAAAGGATAATATCTTTATTCATTATCTATATGGTTTATATTTATTATAAAAAATTGAAATATTTATGGAACCAATTTATTTTCCATGGGTTATATTATGATGAAATTTTATAAAATAAATTTCTTTTCGATGGGTTATGTTATAATGAATTATTTATGAGACCCATTTCATTTCATGGGATTCCATATGATTAATGATCAATGATCTTTTAGTACACACAAATATCATTTTCATTCATTGATAGGTGGGACATATATCTACCACCGATATATTGGGTAATGATTGATCACTCATGATATAATCATGCATGAAATTAGCAGTGAACAGAGTTCAGTAAGAGTCTTTTTCCAATTTAATATAGTTGGGAGTAAACCTTGACTATACTTATGGTTTTGGGAGAGAAAAAATTCCAATATGTTTTTGTGAGAAAAGAGCTTCGACTACTAACTAAAATATTTTCTATTATTATTTGTAAGAAAAAAATATATGTTTTGTGCCTATGTTATGCTGTCATAGATCATGTACATTATTTCATTTATGATTCATGTGTTATGAACTATCAAGATTTTTTACAAGACTTGTGATTATGGTATTTAATTAGTTGGGTATGTGATTAAAATGATAATCTCATGTTATCACACCCTTTTTCTGATTTTATACTCATAGGATCACCGATATATCCCTTATTCACCACTTAATGAGAATCAGAGTCCACCCATTATTAAAGTTTCCATTTCCCCTAGTTACGAAGAATTCTATTAAATATGATGTGTCAAATAAGGGATTTACATATTATTCTCTATCTGAGTGTTAATGTAGATCATTTTATAACCATTATATATGTGTTAGAGTCTCCCAATATAATTTTTCAATATGACTCTCTTATGGATTTAAATGTTATATAATGTCCATTCACCATTTTAGATGTGATATCTATTTAAAAAAAATGGTTCGATATTGAGAGTATCATAGAAGGGATTATGTTACTGTTTTAAACTAGGATGAGAATATTTTTGAGAACTGTATGGATATATCTAATTATTTGATTACATATAAATGTTTTGGAAGTAATCATGGATGACTTTGGTTAAACCTAATGTTTCATAAATTTATAAGGATCTTCCATGATTTAGTAAAACTATATATATAATTTTTCATGATTCCTCTTTATGACCATTATTTACCAAACTATTATTATTTTTAGTTAATGAGTGGAACCAAAAGAAATATTATCAACACTGATGTATAATGTAATTACCGACCTCATGAGAAATCAAATGAAACATGATCTAGAATTTGAAACTTTTTTATTATGCCTAATCATCTATCATGTTATATGATTAAAATTGTTAACATTTGTGAGTTTCCTGACACACCTATATAGAGATAGATACAATTTCATAAAACTATACATGCATGATGATTCAAATTATAATATGTCCATATTGTGGGAATAATCACATAATTGAATGTCTGAGAGGAACAGAAAGATATTTTGAGTGTGGAATTGGACATAATGAGAGTAATTATCAATGAATAATCACAATTTTGGTTAACAAAAATGGAAATGAATAATTTTCTCCCTAAGGATTCCCCGATGGTTTATTGTTTTTATTTTTGAAAGTATGGGAATTATGAAAATTAATGACATAAGGTAAAAATAATGAGAAAATAACTAGGAAGGTTGTACAGGTAATTATTTTAAAAATGATGATGATTCTAAAAATGGTTTCTAAATGGTATAGGTTACTCTAATAGTATTTATTATATTAAAATGAAGAATCATGAATAAATGGAGGTTGAGAAATATTATGAAATTTTTCATATTTCATATTGTAGGAATGATATTTTAGGGAATAAGATAGTGAATCCCAATCATTGGTTTATAATGAAAGTGGAATGATCAATGTGTTTATGTTTTTTGATTAAAAAATTATATTGTATAATTGTTATACTAATGATATTATATTAAAAAAATGAAAAATCATAGGATTGTACAACAATAATGTTTATTTATGGATTGGAAAACAGATTTTTAAAAGAACTGATAACCATAAAAAGTGATTTAGTTGTAAGATGATACTTTTAGAGAACACATGATCAAGGGAAAATATAAACCTTAATATATATTCTGGTATTGAGTTAATATTATTTAGTTTGAATAATGATATTATTAATACCAATAGTATTGGTAACCAAGAAAATAGTTTATGATTTAATATAAAGTGATTTAGGTCATCCTGGATGAATTTTATTCCATTTGTAGATTATTTTAAAGTATTCAATAGTTTTGATCAAATAAAAGGAATAAGGACTGCTTAAATTTAATAAGAATATATGTTTTCATCCAAGGAGAACTTCAATTTTATGGATTCCATGATGGGTTTATTTGTGAAAGTTGATCTTATGTCTAAAGGAATAAACACTCTATTTTAATGTTTCAAGTGATGTGAATTTTATACTCTATTGAGGTATAAATACCTCTATAGTTGGTATATAATTTTATAATAATTAAAATTTTAACTACAATGTAGTTTCATATATATAATATTAAAGGATAAAAATTTATTCTTTGACAATGTGATATTTGTAGAGATATTGTTTGGTCCGGAGAAGGACAACCTTTCAGGTTAGTAACTAAATTATGTTAATGATATTTTCGTGAGTACAACAACATTAAATGATTATATAGATATTTTGTTTTCATTTCGGATAATTTCTTACAATATGAATAAGATATTAAAATACTCATTTATCTATTAGAATTTTATTTTATTACTTTAGGATTAAAAATTAATCTCAAAAACTAATCATTTGGAGAAATAGATTAGATTCTGTTAAAAAAATTCATGAATATAATTATACATGTAAAGTAAGTATATTTCCTTATGTTAGTTTCCATGAAATTAAATTAATTCACAACTCTAGGAAAATGATCATAAGTTAACAATTATTTTCGATAATATTCAATTCTTATTAGTTTATGGTCTTCTAACCACTCAAAGATTCATTATTTTTAGTTGTTCATTTTCCAATTAAAATTTTATCTATAAATCTCTATTAGTCCTTAGGAATATTTTTCTCTTCCATGTCTATGTTTTCAATTCCCATTTATTTCCACTAATATGGAAACCCAGTTTTTTAGTAACATTCATACTTCCCCTTCCATCTCTTTAAAGGGATTTTTTATAAAGCCTTTTTACGATGAGGGATTTCAATAATGGATTTTTCAAATAGTAAACAATCGATTACTGAGGAATAGATCTAATTCTATGGTTAAATTTCATTAATGTGGGAATAATGTATGAATATGATATTTTAGAAAAAATTTATCTATAAATATTTTGTTTTCTCCAATAGCTTGTGTTACACACAACACCAAGTTTAAACCATCTTTGATACAATACTAATGTAATATTATATATCGTGATAGTTATGAATGAGAAATTAAATTTTAGGTTATAAAAATGATTAATTAATATATGAGATATATATAAAGTTCAAACTTAATACATATATATATTAAAAAATTCCGAGTAAATTTTCACTCGATTTTTAGTAATTTTTTTATGCACCAGAAATATGTCATCTTTGAAAATTATTTTATTATTTTTTTTGTGAAAATATTATATTAAATTTATATAAATTTTTTAAATTATATTTTACAAAAATTATATAAATTTATAAATAAATATAATAACATTATCTTTGGGTAAATATTTATGATTTTCTTGAAAATATTTCTTTTTTGTCAATGGTGAAAAATAAAAAATGTTTTTGAAAACTATATTTTAGTCATACATTTATAAAGAACCAAATTATTTTTAAATATTATTAAAATTAAATTTATTTCTACTATATTATGAATAATAAAATTACATACATTGGAATCAATTTTATCATTAGATATGGTAAAAAACATTTTTTACAGTAAAATTGGCATTTTTCATAAAAACAATTTCAATAGTTTTATGGATATATATTAAAATAAATTTTTTTATAACATATAAGAATTTAGTTTGATGAAAATTACTTTTTTTTCGTACTCATAATTTTAAAATTATCCTAATATTTTATTCTTTTTTATGAAAAGGCTAAATAATTTGTGAATAATAATAAATAATGTTTTTATAAAATATAATATCTTTTCTAGTATCACCATAAAATAAAAATTATATAAATAAGTAATGAAATTTATGGAGATAATAAATAATTTAAAAGTAATGGAAAACAAAACATTTTAAATTCAATAAAAAAAATTTATAATTTATTTCATGATAAATATGAAAATCATTTTCAGTGTTGATGCAGAGTTTGCGCAACGCTTGAAACGTAAAATTTGGAACACAATTATAATATTTCGTATGGAATAATTACTTCCACAATATGGTTATTAAATTATTTGTATTATAGATTATTTTTATTCTTAATAATTTATTATTGAATTATATAACATGTGTCTTATCGAAATTTTTGTGCAAAGCTCGTGCAAGGATAGAAAATTCCAAATAATATATTAAATATGTTTTCAGGACATATTATTATTTAAAAAACATATTTAATGAAATTAAAAATAAATATTTAAAATAATAATATTATTTTCATTACGATAATTTATTTATAATTTTCAGATATTAAATGTATAAATTAATTTATTATACAACTGTAAGAGAGTAATTTATAAATTAATGGGAAAAAAATAAATGATACTAAAAATATTACTTGTTTTATAATATGAGATGATTTATGTGATAAAATAATTTTATATATGAATATGACATATTAGGTATGTATCGAAATATTTGGTTTAAATTATAATTTTTTTCTTAATTTTATGAAATTAAATGTAATGAATTAATCTAAATGAAATTTTTTTAAAAATATTATTTTTTGAAATTATATAAATTTTCTAAAAATATTAAATTCATACATGTTACTATGATAAGGTTTATAACATCAACTGT
Source organism: Viscum album (assembly GCA_963277665.1). Lineage (NCBI taxonomy): Eukaryota > Viridiplantae > Streptophyta > Magnoliopsida > Santalales > Viscaceae > Viscum > Viscum album. The sequence continues at coordinate 713,323,984 of OY728133.1, read as the reverse complement.
GATCCATTAATGGACTATTTATCATTTTATAGTAACTATGTTTTCCCTTAATGAGTTAAAAACCTATCGTCATAATAAGTTTGAAATGTTTTAATGATGGTCTAAAACCAAATAATAAGAATAAAAACCTATTATTTTTCTCTCAATTTTATTGGGTGAAGGTAACTTTAGATTTAAAATATTAAGTTAGAAAATGAGTTGTTTAATGGTAATGTTTCTTTAAAAATGACCTATATATAATTTAAATTAGTTAATTTTATAAAATTTAATTCTACTTTTTTAATATATATTATGTCATCACACAAAGAAAAAATAATTATGAATTAATATTAATATTTATTTTATTCATAATTAAATTATTTTCATGGTGTAAATTTATTTCTAATTTTTATTACATTTTTAAATTTCCATAAATTTATATAAAACCCCAATTTAATATTTATTGAATTAATAAAAAAATAAAATAAAATGTTTTTAAATTAATTAAAAGAAATATACGTTTATTATGTTAATATTTCAAAAAAACATTATAGATTAATATAACTTAGTAGTATTGTATTAAATTATTATATTCAAATTTAAACTTTATATTTATGTCATTCTTGTCAAAATAAGAGAATAGTGTTTAAAAAGAAATTAATGTTATTTTTTTAAGAAAAATATTATATTAAATAACATAAAATTAATAAAAATTTCAAAATAGTAAAAATTGTATATCTTATTGTAAAAATGATATCCCATTTATATTTATAGTTTTTTTTGGAATCAATCAGATTGAAAATGTATTTATTATATTATATTTTATTTATAAATTATAAAATGTTTCCTCACTTCAATTATAAAATATAACCCCCTACCAGACATATTTACACTACACAAATCATTCAAACCTTTCCAAACTCTACCAAAATGACTTCTCAACATCCCTAGAAACATTATATAGGTGTTTTTATTTATAAATGATTAACCCTAGAGAAATTTTGTGGAGATCAAAATGAGTCCTTTCTAGGTAGGGTTTATATTGTAAAATGATATATATATTTTTTACAATTCTTTATCTCATATAAATCAATGGTATTTTTATGAAAATACAATCACTAATATACTAATTATTCTGAAACATTATTTTTGTTGTGACCCAATTTTTCCCTTGGAGGACATTGAAATATTTAAAAAAAAATTTAGAACAAGAAAGTAAGATTGTGTGTGATTTTAAGGTATAGTGGCTCTAGAAAAGATACTATAAAAAATTTAAACATAACAATATCATGTGTGTTTAGTTTTACATAAATAATGGAATATATTATGAACAAAGTCTGAAATCAAGAATCCAAACAATGGTTGATTCCAGAATGCGTTTTTTACCCTATGCATGACCTAATTTTTGTTGGAACCAGATGTTCGGATGTGGTAACCATTATATGTTATGTTAAATGAAAAAATTAATGAATTTACATAATAAAAAATTTTAGTAAAAAAATGAAACACATATTTAAATATCCTATTTTTGGAATTATCAAGGGTTTTCCACATAAACCAAATAGATTGTGGAGGATCCTGGAGAATTCTTCATTGGAAGATCAAGATCGAATGATGATTTTTGATCAGATCGAGTTGGATCGAGTGGAGATGAACATAGTGGGACTCATCCACCACTAGTGAAGGAATTATTCACCAACTATCAATCTAAAATCGATGCCGGACTCATTGATTTTTGACTACCAACCTTTTGATTAAAATATTAAGAATTGTCTAATTATCAGTTGTCTATTATCTGACTACATTCTATTCACATGATACCCATATACTAATGAATTTATTAAATTATTCTATTTGCCTATCCCAATTTCCCCGATATTTTTTTTCTATGAATGATTTTCTAAGTAAATTTTTACAATTTTTCTTATTAGATTACCCTTCTTGTTCATCAAGTTCATCATTATTGCCCCTCAAGGTTGTGTTTGGCATTTTTGGTGTGGGTTCAATCATGAATCAACTCCCATATTCATATAGTATTAGATAACGATGATCAAATCAATGTTTTTATAGTGGGTTAAGATGGATTATGCTTCTTAATATGTGGTTATGGGATCCATGAATGGAGATTGGTGATTGAATGTGAATGGGATGCATGATAGGCTTCATAAAGATTAAAAAAAATCTCTTTTCCGGTCATCAGATTCTAAGAAATGATGGTTGGAGGATTTCCTCTATAGTTTCATGTGGTTTGTAGGTGAGAACCATGGCAGTGAAGTCAGATCTAAAAACCACAAGAGGAATATGAAGTTTATGTGAGAAATATGACTACAAGGTTTGTAGCTTGAAATACACATGGTGTGTAGCCCCTGGTTGAAGCACTATTATTTTAGGTAAAATATAAGGACTTCTAGCCATATAGGTAGACCCAAATAACACATGACTATCTAGAGTGTCTATTCTATGTCTCATTAAGTAGACACCCGGGACCTGTTGTTGTTGAAAACACCATATACTCTTGGAGTACATGGGCATGTGAAAAACAATTGTGCACTAGAAGGTACAAAGATAGTTGTAGGGGTATATCCTGAAATACGTGGGAACATATTGGAGGACTCAAGAATGGACTGAGTGGAAAACATACACCATTTACCACTAATACACGTAATGTATGATACCATGAATTCTATATTGTGTCTAATGGAGAACACAAACAAGGGATGAGATGGGTCCACAAATAGTGTGGAACCCTTAAATTCCATATACTTCCCTCAAAAAAATCTTCCCCTTATATTTCCTTTGTTTGGACATAAATTTTTTCCCATGATTAACCAATATAGAATTTTTTTCAACATAAAATTGAATGGTGGCCATAGTGATGGTATATGAGATGTTATGTGGCATTTTTTAGAATCACTATTTTTTAGGTGTAGCTTGAAGATGGTGGTGAAAATGGTTAGATTAAGAGAGATTTACCAGGGTTAACACTACCCTATCATACCAGGGTATGGGTTCCCCATACTATTTATATATAAATAGGCTTTACTCCAATAAACTAAGTGCATGGATTCTATCTATGAAGTTATACTTCCATATCTTCATGCTTTAGTGGCATATGTGTCCACCATGAGAATTTTTTCACCATTAACTGTAGAAAATAATAGCGGTGGAATTTCCCCCACTACATATTTTTTAGTGAGGTTGCATTTGATACTGGGAATTGGTGATGTAATATTAGAGTTTTAGGGTCAGAAACAAAATTTAGATGGGCTGTGAGATACATATGACCCTTCTCTCTCATCTAGTATTATTTATGATCATATATATTTGTATCCATTTGGCTTCTTTACACCCTTACAATGGGTTGTGCTACCTATTGTTGTATCATATTGTGACCCCCTTTCATTTATCAGGGAGTACTACTGGGTTTTTATATACTCACCCATATAAGGGATTTTCCCACACATGTTGTGTCTTATGTATATGACAGATAGATCTATGGTGACATTAGTTGAGCACAAGGACACCCAGATACATTGAACATGTACAGTGGTTGAGGGTGGGGTCAAGAGTAGAGCTCTCTCAGCATTATTTATTTCCAGTAACTATTTGGTGGGGTCTTTATTTATATTTCGGTGTTTATATTTCCCATTTTTTACTTTGGTTTTATTTTATCACACTCTGATGTATCCATAAAGTTTATTGAATTCATGGTTTCACACAAGATGCTCAAATAGTTTTATAATTCCACTACACTATTACATTGGAGATGGTTTTTTTGTGTTCATACATGTACATTTGGAAAATTCCTCCTATTAAATTTATTTCATTGTGATGATTTTTACTAGTCCATGAATTATTGGAGTTGGCCATAAAGTTGTGATAGGTTTTCCATCTTCGGGCCAAAAGGGACCCATTGGGTTAGGTAATTATTGAGTGTTATTTGATTTGATCACTCCTTAGGATAGTGGTCAGAGTTTTATCATTACAAGGATTTGACGAGACATAATGAAAACGTGTCAATGTGTCTTGAGTGTGGATTTTGGGCTTGGGAACCTAGTTTTGGTGTGGAATTTGACGTATCTATAAATATGACTTGAATTACATATATTTACACTTAGAATATAAATGGACTAGTAATAGGTAACAATGGTCTATGCATCATATGGGATTGAGTAATTTTACTATCCTTATTGAGTTAGCTACACACATTTATATATCCTCATCTATCTATAGTAAATTTTGATCACATTTAAGAAACCTCATTGATTAAATACATCTAGGTTACATATTTAAGATTGATAAGGTGACCCCGTGAGTGATGGGGCCTCATTTCAAGGGCTATATTTCATTATGTTTCTTTTAGGTGGGTTGTCAGTAGCCCCCCCTTCTCGTCGAATAGGTTATAGCACATATATGGATGGTTGAGTGGGATATGTAATTTCTAGTTCTAGAGATCGCTTAGGTTATATAAAAATCTATATTCCCATGAAATTTATGATTGTGTAGAGTTGATTGATTGAGTCTTGCTGATGGTCTGGACCCCTATAGATCATATTGTTTCACTAGTATACAGTTTTTTTCCATGGTATAGTTGGGTGCTGGTAGAGTTTGGTTATGTAGACCCATTATGACATGAATCTTTCATTATATAACATAGAGAAGTTTTTTCTTGAGGAGTGTTACCAATATTTCTTTCTCTCATTTTAGATCCACAATCTTCTTTTGATACAACATAGTGATATGATAGTACTAGAGGATGTCGTATTTTTTACATAACTAACATGATAATTCCATGATATGGTATGGTATTGGTTCATGCACTTGAGGATATTCAAAAAAGGGAGTTTTAGATAAATTTGGGACATTTTTTTCTTTATATATCCCTAAATATGCATTAGTACAAGATTGTGCACTAGTTAAGGAGTGCTACAATCCTGAGATTCATCAGGTGAATGATACAATCATTGTCTAACAACTCTGCTATTTATTTCACATTTAAACATGATTTATTATATAAAATTACATTTTATATAAACCATGATAATAAGAGTTCTTGTTTTTTTGGAAATTAGGTACATTAAATGACAAATTAAAACATGAAAATCAATATCTTTATTGAAAAATTCTTTAACATGACCAAACTGTTCCTTCATACATAACACTTCATGTGATAACCTGAGGACGTACATAAGAGTGGGGTGAGGTATAAAGCTCAGTAGTGGAATAAACACGGCATAACATGAATAATACAATACATTCTAGACAATAGTCATATCAATGGATCATAAAAGCAACATGGATAATAATGCATGATATAACACGATAATCATAACAGGGGAATCGTGGAAACAACATCAAACACTCATCATAAGGAAAGGTAAAGGATTAACCCACCAAGAAGTCATGGTGGATAATTTACCATAATGGAATACGGTAAACTCCTTGTCCCAACATCAAATATCATTATACTATAAATTACCCAATGCATTGGAGTGTGAATAGGGTTCCCCCTTCATAATCATTTCATTATCATGCTTTAGTGTTCCACATAGATTCATTAAACATCATAATTTATTGAATGATAAAGGAATGTATAATAAAGTCACATTTGTCTGAAATAAATAATTATATTTATATAAATGTTAATACTCTTGAAAGGAAAATGTGTATGGTATTAACAAACAAATTATTTTGGAATGGAAAATCATGGTGAAATTTCCGCAACATGACAACATCTCATAAAAATTCATAAAATGAGTTGATGAGAGAGAACATGTCTCTAATAATTTATAAATGATATAGATATTAATGTTTAATGGAATCAAATATCCCAACATATGGAATTAGATATAAAAGGGTGACATAATAAAGAAACTTGAAAGAAGAAAACAAAGGAATGAACCTTTACCAAATCTTGACATGGAAATAGGCATCAATAAAAGTTCATAGGAGGGATAAATGAGAGTGAAAGGGTAAATAATAATTTATATCTAAAATGAAATGTAATTTTATGTGAAATAACATATCCCAACATAATAAAATTGAAATTAAAATATATAACTTTAAAAAGAGTTCTTTATAAAATAAGAGAGTGTAAGATCCCTTACAAGAATGTGTGACTCCAGAGGCATGGGAGGGGCTTCTTGAGAGCTTGGAAAAAATGTGGGAGGAATCTAAGAAGTTAAGGTAATATTATGGACCTGATCCAAGGAGTTTGTATGAAGAGGAATGTGGGTTGGGTTCGTTTATATAAAAATAGAAAGGGATTTTATTATTAATTTGGTTTTAGACTCTATGTAATAAAATATCCTAAACCAAAATCCATGCCATAGTATTTCTAATGGTTTCTTCTAAATGGGAGTGGAATATATTATTTTATATGTAAAAGGGTCGAATTTTTTAAAATATTACCATTGGTGACGTGGAGGTGAGTCACACTCTTAAAGATATTTTTTAAAAATATTAAAATATATCATATGTCTTGGAAGATTTATAATGGAATTAAAAAATAAAAATAATAATATTAAAATAAAATTATATTAAATGGAAAAAATATATTTGTTTTTTGATACTATTTATAGTACTTATTATATCACTTTTGTGTCATTATGATGTCATAAAACATTAGTTATATTTATATTCTATTTAATTTATACCCAAAAATACAACAAATCAGAAAATAATGAAATATTCACCATTGTATAATTTTGTCTTTTTGATTCTAGAAAATAATATTCATTTTATCTTAATAATTTTTTAAATATGTGAATTTTCACTTTTAAAATAAAAAATGGATTTTTTTTAAAAAGTCTACTTTTTGACAATAACATTTTTCTGAACCCTTATAAAAATTAAATTTGACTCCATAAAAATTATACGACAATTTATATTTAATAAATAATATTTAATAATAATATTACTTTGAAATATTATTTATATAAAAATTTTTTAATTCAAAAAATCATTAATTGAATTTTAATATTAATGAAAAATACAAATTTAGCTTTCAAAATCACATAAAAATTAATAATAATAGGATTATAACCTTATCATTATTTTCAACAAAATAATATACATATTCCTATTCATTGTCTCTTGATACATATCCACTTAATATTCTAGCGTATACCCTAAGAGTAAGGTGTGCGATGGTGGGGCTTTAATGGGGTTGTTTGACGAACATGTTTTGGTTCGTGATCTCGATGAGTTTGAAATTTTCCCATAAATGGATTCACTTATGCTTATGTCGTTGGATATTAGCTTGGGATTGGTCTAGGAAAAATCCCAGAAAGTCTACCTCCCTTGGAATACCAGATAAATGGGCTTTGTAGGGTACGATCCTGCTGGTTGAGGCCATCACATCCTTTTTTTGTGACAAATATATTTGTTAAAACCCTATCTTTATACTAGTCATGTGATCGCTATAAAATGGCAATATTATCAATAGTAATGATACTTAGTGGACACTTAAATTCAGCTAGAAATAATACAAAAAAACAATTGTATGTGTTTTCAATAACCATAAGTCATTTAATAAAAACTAAAAGGGGAATTTCATTCATAAGAGTTTGGGTCGTTACACAACATGTATCCTGGGGCTAAGTCATTTGGAGAATCAAGCGAGAATTTCACATCAAGGCCTCAACATAGCACACATACTCATGGTTATACTTTCCCAAGTTGGTATGAAGAACAGTTATCACAAATAGGGTCTAGTTATTCAATATATCAATGGTGTTATGATTGTGAAGAGAGACGTCACATGGCCTAGGATTTCTTGACCCATCATGTTGAGTAGAGAAGATAAGTAGTGGATGGACCCCATGGTAATGGAAATTCAATGATATTGGATCTCCCATGAATGTCCATGGATGTCCACGTACTGGAATTATATGAATAGGAGTAGGATAAGCAACGAAGGGTGGAGCATTTGGTGGAGGACGACGTTATAAGATCCTACCACCACCACTACTAATTGCACCATTTTAGGATCTGGGAGCTGGCAGTTGATACCGTAGAATGTTGTAGGACACATAAGGATTTGAATGGGATACACATGAGATTTTTTAAGTTAATATTTGTTATTATACCACTATTTCCCAAATACTAGTAGAAAATTATGTGATTCATTTCTTCATACCATTATTTGTATTTTGAGAGCCAGAGTTCCCAATTGATATATTATCCCATCAACTGTGGATCTAGGTTACTATAGGGGAAAATTATTTAATATCACTTATTTTCTAATTGTATGAGAAATATATTTGTGTAGAGAGTTCCACATGGGTCCTTTTGGCCAGCACGATGATAAATTATGATATCATAATTGGTATGGACTGGTTGTATAGGGTTTTCTCTCAGATTTACTATCATCACATGCGAGTTAGATGCATTTAGACTGATGGGAGCTGATTCCCTATTTTGGGTTAATGAGACCTCATGAACGAGCTAGTGGTCCATTAAATATGGTGTTTAAAAACCAACACTCAGCAGTTAGTTTATTTAGAACTTCATTGAGTTTGTTCTTCAAGAATTTGGATTCCCTATGTAGTGGATGACTATATGGTCATCTTCACCGAGGTTGTTCCAGGAATACATCCACAACAAGATACAAGATTGTACATTGAGGTTCAACCTCATACCATGATAATATTTTCAGGGGAATTTCATATGGAACTTTTAAATCTATAGGATTTGAGGGTGTAGTTAGAGAATATTTGAGAGAATGGTTTCATCAAACCCATTGTGTCCCCCAAGGTATCTAATATTTCATTCATGAAAAATTAAGAAGGATCTATGAGGAATTTTCTTGATTATCATCACCTTAATTAGGTAATGATGAATAACATTTCCCCTAATAAGGATTGACGACCTATATTATTAGTTATGATCCACAAGTTATCCCTTAAAGATCAATCTCAATTCATTCTAATACCATATGATTTTTTCTGAGGTTGATGTTATAAATATGTAATTTTGGTATCACTATGAACACAATGTGTTTATGGTGATTCCTTTTGGTATTTTAATTAAATATCATTTCTTTATAGCTTTGATGAACTGAATATTTCATCCCTAATAGGTATTATTATATGTTATCATCATTAATGACATACTAATTTACTCTGTATCAGAGGAGGGTCATGAAGAGCATATATAGATGGTCCTAGAATTACTCCAGGAGCACCAGATATATGATAATATCTTGAAGTTCTTGTTTTTAAGATATAAGGTTCACTTTATAGAGAGTTTCATTCCATGCATTGTTTATCTATGTTCCCAATGACAAATGACTAAGTAATTTATTCTGGGAGATTGAAGTGTATGTCGAAGGTGCAGACATTTATTTGCATGAATGAGTAATATATAAGGTATTTTCCAGATGTTTATAGAGAAGAAACCCCTTTGAATTCCATTACATGAAATAGGTAGTCATTTATCTGGACTGATTAGTGTTAGGGAGTCTTCATATAGTTTAAGCCGAGGTATACCCCTACTCATTTTTTCAGAATACTGGGGGAGGCATGGAGTACATAGTCTTTTGTGACTCCTTTGGAGTTGGAATAAAATATGTATTGATATAGAGGAAGTAAGTGATTAAATATTTTTCATATTAGTTTTACCATTTATGATGAACTTAACTACTCATGAAGAAAATTTGGTAGTGATATTCTACACTACGAAGATGTAGAGGTACTATCTTTTTTAATATATTTTTTTACATAGAGAATAGAAATCTAAGGTATATTTTTACATTGTCAAATATTAACCTATGATAGAGTAACTATTTGGGGTTCTTGTAGGAAAATGAATTTGAGAATTTCTATACTCTGTGAAATGAAAATGTTGTGACTGATGCCCTTAGTAGGTAGTCCCATTCATGCCTAGTAGAGGTCGTTTCTATGTTGTTGGTTTATTTACATCTAACCATTTTTTAAGATAGGGGTTCATATTTTTTTCAATCGATGGTGTTTTTTCTGTCAATTATCCAGAATGTCAGAGAGTCCTAGTTAGGGGACATTGTATGTGTGGTTCTTCTTGAATATTTATTCTTCAGGGAAGCACTAGTTGGATTTTCAAAAGGAGGGGATCACACTATCTTTTTTGGGAATGGAGAGTGCTTCCTTCCTTGATGCGAGGTTATGTAATAAGGGAGTTCATAGTTCCCATTTGGTGGTAAATCCTAGAGTGGTGAAGATTTATGTAGTCCTTAAATAATAGTTTTGTTGGGATTTAAATAGGCGAAGTATAGTAGAGTTCATCTCTTGGTGTCTCATTTGCTAGTATGAGAAGGATGAGGGTAATGTTCCAAAAGGTTTGATATGACCACACAATATCTCAAAGAGGAAATTAGATATCATATATGTATGTACATTTTAGTAGGGTTTCCATAGACATCTCAAATCCACGATTCCATATAGGTGATTGTTGACCGATATACCAAGGTGGGGCACTTTCTTTTTATCCTGGAGTAGATTTCAGTGGAGATTTTGCGGATGTTTTTTATGTAGTATATCATTTGAATCCATGGGGTATCCATGATGATTATATCTACACATGATATTAAATTTATTAACTTTGTTTTAGATAGTCCTATAGGATGTAATTAGGTCTTAGTTGAGGATGAGAATAGAATTTCATCCCCACAAGGAACGAGAAGAACAAGCTCATTATCCATGTGTTAGTGGATACGGTGAGTGCCCGTGTGTTGGACTTATACGAGAGTCTGGTGAATAAAATTACATTGGAGGATATTACCTATATTAACAAATATCACACTAATAACAACATGAAAAATTTATAGGACATGCATGAGTGCCACTATATGTCACTCTTATTCTATACTGTGATTATAGAGACATATCTTGTTGGGTTAGTGATAGTCAAGGAGATGATATAAAAGGTTTAGGTGATCCATAACCATATAAAGATATCCTAATGTTGATATAAATCTTAGTTAGATCAATTTAATTGGACCTTAGAGTTTATCAAGGATACTATGTTTTCCTGAGAGTCTCTCCATGGTGAGGTTTGTAGAGATTTGGCTGGGGTGGGGATGGTAGTGGGAAAGTTGTCCCCAAGGTTTTTCGGGCTAGTCATGATGCATATGTTTTGTGATGTTCCTTACCACCAAGATATATCTCATAGATGGAGAATGTGAATGACTTCATACATCTGTCATGACTAAAGAGATGTGTGCATGATCAAAGTCATTTTATTAATGGGGAGAGCTTGAAATCGAGGATGGGGACACCTTCATTTAGTAACTAGTGGGGAATAAAGATAGGAAAGAGGGGATCCTTTAAAGATGGAACATACCCTTAGTTTCTGTTTTTTGGAAACATGGGACCATAAAAGAGAGATCATGAAAGGAAGAAAGCTTGATGGGGGATCAATATCCCCACACATTTTTTATCTTATGCTATATAGGGAAAAAATAATTGATGTAGGGAAAAATATAACGACACTATTTTTTTCTTATAATAATTAGAAATATATTATGGAATATTTTTGAAGCTAAGATCTATGATAATATGATTTTCTGAGGTACAGTGAGCCTATAATTTATATTATAAATATTATAAATATATTAATATCACCTATATGTTTTTTTGAGAAATAATGAAATATATTTTGAACAGATTCTCAGATTATAAATCCAAGAAAATATTTGATTTCAGAATGTGGGGTTTAGGTGAGGCCTGAAATGATGTAGGCCAGCGCCTGACATTATGATGAGGAATTGTAACATAATGATACCTTGATCGGGATAGATTTTCCCTCTGTCTAAGTTCCCTTTAGGTTCAATGTCCTTAGAATCTATTTTTAGGATTTTTTTTTCATGTTGCAGAGCATCTACACACCGTTTAAGAAAGTTACACACTGTGTAATGGATGTTGGAGGCATGTCATGACAAAATACACCATGTCATGGAAGGGTAAACATTTTGACCAATGATTATAAGATATGACTTGTTAAAATATCATTTTTTACCTTGAGGGGATGGGGTTTTTGACATACTTGACTAGCGTGGAGTTCACAACCTGACTTGGAGTTACACATCGTGACTCGACCTGCATCTAGTTTTAAAAACTACCAAATGAATATTTCTTAGTGGATCCTTCTCAAAAACTTTTTGATCTTGAATTGTGACTCAACCTAGTAATTTTTTAGAGGCACCATTCCCCCTAGATTGATCTATTCTACATTAAAAATCTATTACGTTATGTTGCCTCTCTTCGTGTAAGTTATTTTTTTGTTCTTCATTGTTGTTGATCTCGGTAGCACCCTATCCTTGTGGTACCAAATCCATTGATCTGAGTTGTATGTTCTTTCATGTATTATTCTAGATCTATTGTGATATCTCAATGAGAATGCCTTTTTCTTTTATTGGTCCTGGTGTGGTGGGCGTTCTTCCTTGAGGTATGTGGGTTTCCTCTCTTCTACTGTTTTCTTGTTTTTAGATTTGTATTAATCCTATGATGTGGGGATTTGATGCCAGGACCTTTATTGATGTTTTTGGATTTTTTTTATTTTATATTCCATTGTATGTGTTGAAAACCATGTTTTAAGGTAGGTGGTTCCATCTCTAGCTTGTGATAATGTATCTTGTTGGTTTTCATTACAAATGATCCATATTGAAATTATAATGATTGTTTTGTGTGTTTTAAAAAGGGTTTTTAATGAATAATATTTATCCCTGGTTATTGACAAATAGAATAAAAATCGGTGTTCTCGATGCATTGAAATGAAGCTATGAAATGGTATTGAAATGGCTTCCAAAGCATTGAAATTATTTTTGAAAAATAGAACATGGGTTGTCTTGGGTACTTAAGTGGAATGTTTAGCATGGGGTCATCATCTATTATTTTATGATTATTAAAAAGGTTTTTCTTTTGGGTTTCTGATATTTCCTGGGCCTATTGTTATATGGGAGCGATATTTACATTTTATGGGGTTTACTCATGGAGTATTCCTATGTTTCTTATCCCCATTATTCTTGGATGATATTTGTTCAATTGATCAATAGTGGTACAAATACTCTATAGCAAATACCTATAGTATTTCTTGGTATCGTGACACCTATGCTTCTATTTTTTATTTCTACTCATTATAAGTTATCATTGATATGCATTTTTATACTTGTGTAAAATGATATAGAAAACGTACTTTGAAATTAATATACCTTCTTTTTTTAAAACTATGGAAAAAGGGAAATGTTTAGAATGATTTATTTTAAAAACTAATTTACGACTTATCATGCTATGCTTTTATTTAAAATGAGCATATAGTGATTATTATACAGGTACTGGTTATGGAAGACTTGGGTGGGATCTTGTTTAGCTTGTTAGCTCACACCCTGAACACCTCTTCGGTGATGCGTAGACCTTTATTTGTCTTCTAGTGAAGGGAAAGGAAAGACATTGTAGTGAGGCGGTGGGGTTCATGCCATCCAGTTGGGTAGATAGTAGTGCGATGGTTGGAGATCGTCCATACCATCATTTGGAGTAGTGGTGTGGTTTTAGTCCTTACTATTCGACTTATCCTGGGGTTTTTGGAAACTTTTTTTGATTTGTGTTTATGTTTTTTATTTAATGTTATAGAATATATATTCTCTAGTCTTCTACTAATTATTTATTGCATTATAATTGTATGTCAAGTGGTTATTCAGGTTGAGTGGAATCATACCCTCTATTGTGTTGTTCGATTTCTAGGTGATTATCACTAGCCCGTAGGGTTTGGGAACACAATAAGGGTATGTGATGGAATGGGTATGGTGTCAGGATTTAGGGAAACCTCAGTCGGTTCGTCATAGTTTTGTATCAGAGGTGGTCTGTCCTTAAGAGTCTGTGACTTGGGACATCTGTTAGACTGGAGATATGATTGTCCGGACATTAGAGGTATGTTTCAATAAGTGTTTGGAAAGCTCATATGGTAATGAGACTCATGTTTTCATGGGACTTGGTATGTGTGTCTCTAGTATTGGTTTTTGATATAAAAATATCAGTTTTTTTCTTTTGGGTTTTCTAGTTTGAGCTGAGATTTGTTATGAAATATGATCATTCTTGTGTTTTAGTGTGCAATAGTATGCCTCTGAGACGTCTTCCATGAGTTTATCAGGAAGGTGAAGTTGGTGCTCCTCAAGCGAACCCACCTATAGATCCGAATCTTTTTGTATCTATCGTACATGTATTCTATGATGTTGATCAGGATGTTCCACCAGTTCAAAATTCAGTGGTTGAGGTTCAACTAAGAACTAGAGGAGAGAAGGATCGATCGTGAGAGTTCATGTGTAAGAAGCCATTGAATTTTAAAGGAAAAACTAATCCTTAATAGGTAGATGATTGGCTGGACATAATCAATCAAATCATAAAATTCTTATAGACACCTGATAATATTAGGGTGAAGTGTGCAGCATTCACACTTCATGGATCCAACAAGCGATGGGGGATTCTATGGTTCAAGTAGATAGGCACATGGGCCTAGATTGGAAGGGTTTTAAAATCCTATTCATTTAGCAGGTTTTTCAAGAGTCTCTAATTCTAGAGATGTCTATAGAATTACTATGTTTACAAAAATGATAGCATTCGGTGTTAGCGTACACAAACCGATTTGCTGAGCATGTCCATTTTTCTCTAAATATGATAAAAAATAACCTGATGAATGTACATAAGTACCTGCAAGGATTGTGACTGGAAATCAAATCACATGTCTTTGTGATAAAACATTCTATATATGGGGTGATGGTAGATAGATATATTATAATAGAAATTAATATAGAAGACATGGTTGTATTGTCCACCTCTTCTATTCCATCAGGAAAAAGAATTAGTGGAATGTATGTGAAGAAGATGAAGTGGAAGGATCATCAAAGAAGTGGTGGAGATGGGTCTCTGCAGTGAGCCTCCTATTCATCATCCCACACAGTTGGTAGTGTTCCTATATATTGTCATCAGGGTGGTAAGTGTAGACATACCAGACATTCTTTCCTTATTTCTGCAAAGACGTGTAATAGCTGTGGACCCTTTGGTCACATATATCACTTTTTTATGTCTATGATTACACCTCAGTATGGTCAGGTTTCGTCATCTCCAAAGGTTACTATGGGGTAGTCAAAAGATTCAAAGAATATATAGCTCCATCCATGGGCCTTAGTAGTGAATCTTTTTCTAGTAGTAGATGAGTGTCCAATGGAAGTTAATGTAATTCCATCAACAGTGAGAGCTACTATCCTAATTTCATCTTTAGGAGAAATTTTATTTATTTGATACCGGTACCTCCCACTTATTTATATCTTCACATTTTTTTGATGTTATTAAACTTCCAATGGAATATATGCATTTTAAAATAGAATTAGTGACCCCTCTTGGAACAAGGAAAGAGAAAGGGTTTCAATGACCTTGTTTGTTAAAGATAACTGATACAGAGTTGGTTTGGGATTTTCTCATTCTTTAACCAGATCTATTTGACATTATAATTGGTATGTATTATCTTGTTTCTCCTCGAGATGAGGTTGATTTTTATCATCATAAAAAAAATTTCTTGATTCTGATGGGATATATCGTGTGTTTTAGGGGGAGTGGGACCGAAGGTCAGGTCGTGGAGGACCTTCCTATCTGGATCTTAGATGTTTGTTGGTTTCTGATTCATATAAGATCAATGAAATTTATTTTGATGATGATTTCTACATTTTTGTTCTATAATTTACTAATTTTTTCATTGACAACTTATGTAGTGTTTCTCTAAAGAGAAGAAGGTTCACTTCTTTTAGGTGTGGACTATCAGAAGATGAACTAGGTAACCGTTAAGAACAAATATCTTTTTCCTTGTGTGGATGATCTGTTTCATTGGTTAAAGGGGAAAAGTGGTTTTCTAATATCGATATTTAGTTAGATTATCATCAACTCAAAGTTAGGGTGTCAGATATACCAAACATATCCTCTAGAAGAAAGTAAGTCTCTTATAAATATCTTGTTATTCCTTTTGGTCTAACTAACGCTCATGCAGATTTTATGGTTTTGATAAATTATATATTCCACCAAAATCTCGACTCTCTTTTGGTTGTTTTCATGGATTATACTCTTGTTGGTTTGAAAATGGATAGTGAGCATAGGGACCATCTAATTTTGGTTATGGAAATTTGGAGAAGTCACTATTTGTATGAAAGTATTTCAAAATGTAGTCGTTGGATTCTATAAGTGAAGTTATTTGGGGAACCGAATTTATGAGCATGGATTATTAGTTGATCTAGAGAAGGTAAAAGTTGTTTTTTATGGAGGAACACTTGAAAATTATTTGAGAGATGGATATTCCTTGGCCTTGTTGGATACTTCCGATGGGTATTCAAGGAATTCCCTAAGTAGGTGTCACCTTGGACTGACCTTAATGGGAAAGTGGTGAAATTGACCTAGGATGTGAAATTTCATAATTCTTTGGATGAACTGAAAATGATTCTGAAATCAGATCCAACTCTATTTTTACTAGATCCCAGTAAAAGGTATGTGGTTTTTAGGATGCTTTAGGTTCTGGTTTGGGATTCATACTTATGAAGGATGATCATGTGGTGTCTTATGACTCTCATCAGCACTAACTGCATGAGAAGAATTACCCTAATCATTTTTTAGAGTTTTCAGTGGTCATACATGAGCTTAAGTTGTAATGACCCGACCCCAGTTACCTAGAGTCGGTGCATTATTATATAACATTGGCATGATCACAAGGACGATAAAATCTTGAAAGACTGATTGGTTTAGTAGCCCTGGAAACACTAGATATATTCATAAAGTTTTACATTACATCATAAAGTGGAAAACTAATAAAACAACATAGTGTCCATATTCCACACCCATATCCCCACATAAAATCCATGCAGGTCATTCATAACTTACTTCTTCACATCCTGGGAAAAATAAAACATAAAAAAGGGGTGAGCTCAAATGCCCAGTAAGGATAACAATATAGAGGAAACGTTCAAAAATAAGCATAAACATTTAAGGCAATTCATGACTAAAACAAAAGCCTTTTAAGCTTGAACTTCAACATAGTATGGAAAAAGTAAAATGAAATAATGCCATTTACTTATTCACATGGATATTCTACTAATCGAATAATCACATGCAATATCAATAACCACTTTCATAATGATGGAATGCATAATGCCAGACTATCATAACCACATAGCCAAGGACTCGTTCCAAGACTACACATAAGATTTTTCCAAGGCCTTATGCCAAGACACTAGTTTGTCTCATGAGGCCTACCGATGCATCGAGGAGCTATAGCGGGCTGCACCCGTCACATATTAAGTCCAATGCATTCCCATATGAAAAGGTTTAAACATAACATAAACATTTGTATTGAAACTAGCATACGAAATGTCAATACTTTCATCATAAACTATGAATGGTATAAAAATAGCACATCCACAGCCAAACATATCACAAAACCTTCAATACAATATATAAGTTTTGTATCATAATAAATCAACTTCAAATAAGCGTAAAATCCATCAAAGGATGTTGACATAAATGAAATCAAAACTCTTTTTAGAGAAATATCTCTTTATATTTTTGAAATAATTTAATAAAACATTTTCTTTGAAAATATTCTTATAAGCTTGTAATGGATGCTTCGACGATTTTATAACAGCGGAAAATTACCGCACCCGCCGTATAAGTTACAAAAACATTCTTACCTTAATTCTGTCGAAAAGGTTAAAAGAACCTTGTTTGGAAAAGGACCGAAAGATTCCTTTACAAAACTCTTATAAAAGTAAAACAAGGGTATAAATGACTTTAAACCATATTCTTTTAAATAGAAAGAATGTTTTGAAATACATTTTTAAGAAACATGGATGTGGATGATAAAGAGATCCCAGTAGATTATTGCGTATAAACAACCTCGGATAATGAAAAGATTGTGAAATAACCCTTACCTTGTACTTTTCGTTGGTTGGGGTAGGTTAACCTCCTGTATAAGAGTGAAATAATTTTTATTAAATTATACAAGAATAATATACATTCATATGATATCATATATGATCTTTTAACATTGTTTTGTTAATAATATCTTTGTATTATCGTTGTTTCGGGTGTTAACTTACTCGTTTTCTTTTATATGTTTTGTTACGTAAGACATTTTTGTAATGGATAGGTTCTATATTATTCATATCCAGAATGATATCAAGTCCTTAAACATTATTTTTAAATCATGAAATGATAATTATACTTGAATGGATATGATGGAGAATGAATCTCATCGCGTTCGTGGAGACGGTAGTCCGTACGTATCCACGAGCGACAATATCATTCTTTTGATATTAAAATAATATATAAATGGATGTTATATCATATATAAAGAATAATTAACATGTTATATTTATTATTTACTTGAGTTACCCATCATTATTATACCCATCCAAATAATAATATATTGAATAACAATTACACCACGACGTGGAGACGGTAAGCCGTACGTACGCACGTATGGTGACATGTTATTGAAAGGGTGGATAGAATAATGATTATGGTTGTACCATATTTATAATAACATCACAGTATATATATGATACTGGAGTTATTATTTGAAAATGGTAACAACAAAGGAAGAATAAGTGGAAGAAGAAAGGATCTTGGAAAAGGGTGGTGAAATCATTACCTCTTATTCAGTTTCTTCCTTTTTATTTGATCAAAAGGGCTCCTTAGGTTGGCTTTCTGATCAAACTAAGGCCTCTAGGTTGTAGTACGAGAAGTTGGGAGAGTATTTGGGTAGATTTTGACCGAACAAAAAGGCTTTGAAAGTGTGAAGAAATGAGAAGGAGGAGTGCCCTTTTATAAGAGGGGTGAGGGGCACCTTTGGAAAAGCTAGAAATATTAATTTGTAATAAATTCATATTCGGTTTCTAATGGCTCTAAAGTTTATTATTTAAATTTTAAGATGGGGATGGGTCGGAAACCACTGAACCAATAGAATTTAGACAGGTTTGGGTACTCATATTAACCTTATCTTTAAGTATTAACTCTTAGTTAATTAGTTTCACTTTTACAATGTCTCTTTGTATTTTTATATAATATGGTTAATAAACTTACTATATACATCCAAGAGTCCCCCAAGTGGTCCATTAATGATACACCTATCATGATATAAGTATCTTGGATGAACCTTAGATTTTTAGGAATTTAATATCAATTAATAATATAATATTTGTTTTAAAAACTCTTTTAGGTCTATTTTGACACTATTCAATAGTTGATTTTTGTGAAACTCATAACATAATTATTACTTATAAAAAATTTAATTAAATCATTCCTAACATGTCATATTAAGTTATAAAATTAGTTTAATTCATAAAAAGTCTCAAATTCTATTTATTTGTGTATTTATAATATCAATTATTTTATTTTTTCACTATTATGGTAATTACTGCATCATCATTGTGTCATAAATAAATTAAATTATTTAATGTCTAAAAATTATAAATAAAATATCAATATGTAGTAAATCTTCTTATCTTTCTAATGAATTTTTATAGTCGAAAATAAAACATATATAACCCTATGTAACAATTGTTTTTCTAAAAGATATATGCTTGTGTCATTTTTGTATTCATTTTAACTTAATTAAAATAAAGTGTCCCTATCACCTACAAGTGGCTCCATGGGGTCCCGAAATCGACCCAAAGATGCCTATAGTCGAAAATGTATCAACCAATAAGGTTAGGAAACGTTTTAGGGTAATTTAGTATTATTATAATATTATTTTTTAACCCTTATTTACCGGATTTACCCTTAATCATGGTAAATAAAATATTTACCACATTAATTATTCAAAATGTCTAAAAGTAAATGTTACCTATTTACACAATTTGAACATCCTGATTCCAAATATGGAATCCATTTTTTCAAATTCAAAACATAGAAGTGGCAGAAATTAATTTAAAATTAATTCCCGTTGTTAAAACAAAAAGCGTGTTTTTAAGAGATAATAACTATCAAAAGATTGACACTTGTTTATGTCCGTTTTAATTGTAAAAGTATGTCCAATGACGGGTAATTTAGCGTGCAGGGTTTTTTTTAGTTTAATGGGTTAGGTTTTTTTTAATTTGGGAAATGGGTTTGTTCAACACCACTTCAAGTGGCGATGAACAAAATTGGGTTAAAGCGCCACTTGAAGTGGCGCTTTGACCCCACACCACCCCAACCCCCATTTATATATATATATATATATATATAATTATATATTTATAAATATAAGAAATTTATTTATTTATAATAAATACATGAATAAATAAATTATAATAAATTATATTTTTTATAATAAATTTATTTATTTATATTTATTATAAATATAACACATACATTAATTATAATATATTAATTATAATTGTATATTTATTCTATTTATAAATATACATTTATTATAATTCTATATTTATTAAATTTATAATTATGTAATTATTATAACTAAAATTATGGAATTATAATAAATTTATAATGATAAAAATAATAACTATAATACATATATAATTATGATAAAAATATAATAGTACTAAATAAATAAATATAATAAATATACAATTATAATAATTAGAGAAATATAAATATAATAAATACAAAAAATATAATAATTATATAATTATAGTAAATATTAATTATAATAAATATTTAATTATAATAAATGTATAATAAAATAAATAAAATAAATATATAATTATATTTATTATTAATTATACATTTATTTAATAAATGTATACATTGTTAAATGGATTGTATTTATTAAATAAATGTATATTTATTAAATTTATACATTATATTTAATAAATGTATTGTATTTATAATAAATTTATATTATATTTATCAAATACATTTATTTAAATATATTGTATTTGTAATAAATGTATATTTAATAAATGTATATTTAATAAATGTATATTTATATTTAATAAATGTATTGTATTTATAATAAATTTATATTATATTTATCAAATACATTTATTTAAATATATTGTATTTGTAATAAATGTATATGTAATAAATGTATTATATTTATTAAATACACTTATTATAATAAATGTATATTTATTATATGTATTGTATTTATAAAAAAGTATATTTATTAAATGTATTATATTGTATTTATAATAAGTGTATATTTATTAAATGTATTATATTTATTAAATAAAATTATTAAATGTATTGTATTTATAATAAATGTATATTTATTAAATATATTTATAAATATAGTTCATTTATTAAATAAATGTATTTAGTAAGTGTATTTTATAAATGCATTATAATAAATTTATTTAATAAATTTATTTTTTATAATAAATGTATATTTATTAAATGTATTTCAATACATTTATTATTATATTTATAAATGTAATACAATTATTATAAATATACATTTATTAAATATATTTATAAATACAATACACTTTATAAATATATATTTATTAATTTATATTTATAATAAATGTATTATATTCATGAATATTTATTTATAAATAAATTTAAATTATATTCATATAATTATATTTATTTATAATTATAAATATAAATATATTTATTAATATAAATATATATATATAAATAATGAATATATTTATAAATAAATATAATTATATGATTATATTTATAAATATATTTAAATAAATATATTTATTTATATAAATATATATATATAAATAATGAATATATTTATAAATATTATATTTTTAAAGGTATAATAAATTCAAAATATATATTTATAAATTTATATAAATATATATATATAAATAATGAATATATTTATAAATAAATATAATTAGATGAATATATTTATAAATATTATATTTTTAAAGGTATAATAAATTCAAAATATATATTTATAAATTTAATTATAAATATAAATATAAATAAACATATTTTAATAAATATATTCATTAATTATAAATATTATAATTATAAATATACATTTATTAATAATATTTATTTATTATAATAAATGTATAAAATAAATGTAGATTTATTATAATAAATAAATATATATTTATTATAAATATTAATATAAATGTATTATAAATATTTATTATAAATTTGTTATAATAAATATTATAATAATATTTATTATAATAATATTTATATAAATGTATATTTATTATAATAAATAAATGTATATTACATTTATAAATAATTACCTATTTATTATAATAAATAAATGTATATTTATAATTATATAATTATAGTATATAATTATTTATAGATATGATAATTATACAATAAAGATACATAATTACATATTACATTTAATATATTATAATTAAAAAATAAATTTATTGTAATATTTATTATACATTTATTATACGTATTTATTATAATAAATGTATAAAATAAATGTAGATTTATTATAATAAATAAATATATATTCATTATAAATATTAATATATATTTATATTTATTATAATTAAATATTATAATATTTATTATAATAAATATACATTTATAATAAATTTATCATAAATATTTATTATAATTTATTATAATAAATATTATAATAATATTTATTATAATAATATTCATTATACATTTATTAGATATTTATTATTATAAATATTATTATATTTAATTATAATAAGCATTTATTATAAATATAAATGTATTATAAATATTTATTATACATTTATTATACATTTTTGTGCATTTATTATAATAGTATTTATTAAAACATTTATTAGATATTTATTATAATGAATATTATAATATTATAACATTATAATATTTGTAATAAATGTATAATAAATGTATAAAAAATGTATATTTATTATAATAATATTATAATATTTATTAGTTATTTATTATAAATAAGTAAATTTATAATAATTTTTGTATTTATTATAAAAAACATCATTATGTATTTTTTGTATTTTTTTATATTTATTATAATAAATATATATATATATATATATATATATATATATATATATATATATATATATCGGGTTTGGGGGGAGTGGGGTCAAAGCGCCACTTCATGTGGCGCTTTTCCCTTTTTTTTTCCAGCGCCACTTCATTTGGCGCTGGACAACCCCATTTCCCCAATTATTTTATAACCTACCCCATAAAACTAAAAAAAAACCGCTACGCCTAAAATACCCGTCCAATGAACAACTTTGTATTAAATGGTAAAAATATATTCTAAATATAATTTAAAACCTCTCAAATTCATAATTTATCTCTATTAATTATTTTGATTAAAAAAGTTGTTTTTAATTAAAATTTAGTAATTTTCACTATTCATCAAAATATTAAAATTATCCGAAAAGTACCAAAATTTCACCTTAGGATAAATTCGATATTCCGAATCCAAAAATGAAGTCCATTTTGAAATATAAAATATATATAATTTCAAAAAGTAGGTATTACTATTCATAACGGCTAGTTTGATTGGTTATGGTGTGTTAGAACTCAGTGTTGCGTACAACACACGCTATCACATTATTCAAAGAGAAGCATACTGTAGAAGCTTGGGGTGTTACATTCTCCCCTCCTTCAAATAATTTCATCCTCAAAATTTCTAGAATAATTATCACATGAAAAGACTCGGGTGGTTCTTCATCATAAGTTCCTCAGGTTCCCACGTTGCCTCTTCCATCTTATGGTTTCTCCACAAGTCTTTTACCAGACGCGTCGTACGGTATCTCCGTACTTGTTCTCTCGTATCAAGAATCCTGACGGGCTCTTCGCAATAAGAAAGATTGGGTTCCAGTTCTAATTCCTCATAGGTTAGTACATGCGTTGGGTTAGGCATGTATTTCCTTAACAGATATACGTGGAACACATCGTGAACTTTGGAGAGACTTGGAAGCATTGCCAATCGATAAGCTACAGCCCCAATTCGTTCTAGAATTTCGAAAGGTTCGATGTACCTGGGACTCAATTTACCTTTCTTACCAAAACGTATGACTCCCTTCCATGGAGATACCTTTAGAAAAACATGATCACTGACTTGAAATTCCAAATCCTTCGATTATCGGCAAAGCTCTTCTTCCTACTTTGAGCTACATTGATGTGATTTTGGATTACCTTCACCTTTTCCATCGTTTCCTCCACTAGTTCTTGGCCTACAAGTTTTTTTTCACCAACATCATCCCAACAGGTTGGTGTATGACATCTCTTTCCGTATATTGCTTCATATGGTGCCATCTGAATACTCGAATGGAAGCTATTGTTATAGGAAAATTCTACCAGAGGTAAATATTGATCCGACATAACCTGAAAGTCAAGTGAGCAAGATCTCAACATGTCTTCTAAGGTTTGAATAGTTCGTTCTGATTGTCCATCTGTCTGAGGGTGGTAAGCAGTGCTCAAATGAAGTTCAGTATCCAGGGATTTCTGAAGACTTTTCCAGAATCTTGAAGTAAAATGGGGATCACGATCAGAAACAATCGATAGGGGTACCCCATGAAGTCTCACAACTTCATTAATATATAGCCTTGCTAGACGTTCCAGGGGTAGATCTTCTCTTATAGCAAGAAAATGTGTTGACTTGGTAAGACGATCAACAATAACCCATATTGCATCGTTCCTTCTAGGAGTCTTTGGTAGCCCCATGACAAAGTCCATCGTAATATTGTCCCATTTCCACTCCGGTATGGGAAGAGGTTGCATGACTCCTCCAGGCTATTGCCTTCCAGCTTTCACTTGTTGACAAACCATACATCTTGACACAAAATCAGAAATCTCCCTCTTCATGTGGTCCCACCAAAAATGTTCCTTCAAATATCTATACATTTTGGTGCTCCCAGGGTGTATAGAGAAATTGGAACTATGAGCATCATCCAGCAATTCCCTTTTTAGATTAGGTATATCGGGAACACAAATCCTCTTTCCGAATTTCAAAATTTCATTTTCATACACAAAATCTCTCAATCTCCCATCATTCACAGCTTTAATCTTCTTTTGAAATTCTTCATCATCGGTCTGAGAACTCTTAATCCTTTCTAGTAAAGATGGTTTGGCAACCATTTGAAAAAGAATTGATGTTTCTCCTTCCCTGGTTATTCCCCTGTCCATCTTCACTAGATCCATGAAAATTGGATCCCTTTCAATTCTCATATTGTTCAAAACTCCATGATCATTTATGCTCAAAGCATCTGCCACCTTGTTTGCCTTCCCCCGGTAGTAGTATATCGTGCAATCATAATCCTTGAGTAATTCAAGCCATCTCCTTTGCCTCATGTTAAGTTCTTTTTTTGAGAAAATATACTTCAAACTCTTGTGATCAGTATAAATCTCACATTTTTCACCATAGAGGTAGTGCCTCCATATCTTCAAAGCAAAGATCACAGCTTCTAACTCGAGATCATGAGTAGGATAGTTTTTCTCATGAATTTTCAACTGTTGTGATGCATAGGCAATAACTCTATCATTCTGCAAAAGGACACAACCAAGTCCATTCTTCGATGCATCACTGTAAATAACGAACCCATCATTCCCCGATGGTAGAGTCAATATAGGAGCATTGACTAATCTTCTCTTCAGTTCTTCGAAACAATATTCACACTCTTTTGTCCAAACAAATTTAACCCCTTTACATGTGAGCTTCGTTAATGGGTTAGCCAATCAGGAAAAATTCTGGACAAATCGTCGATAATAACCTGCCAAACCAATAAAACCACATACCTCAGTTATACTCGTCGGTGTTGGCCATTCTTGGATTGCCTTAGTCTTAGAAGGATCAACAGAGATTCCATCTTTAGAGACAATATGGACAAGAAAAGAAATCTCATGAAGCCAGAACTCACACTTGCTAAACTTCCCATATAATTCATGTCTTCTCAGAGTCTTCAGGATAATGCGCAAGTGATTTTCATGATCTTCATAGCTTTTGGAGTATACCAAGATATCATCAATAAATACCACCACAAATTCATCAAGAAACTCCTTGAAAATTCTATTCATCAGATCCATGAATACAGAGGGTGCATTAGTCAAACCAAAAGGCATTACAGTAAACTCATAATGCCCGTACCTGGTTCGAAATGCTGTCTTCAGAATGTATTCCTTCTTTACACACAACTGATGGTATCCAGATCGAAGTTCAATCTTTGAAATGTATTGAGCTCCATGAAGTTGGTCAAATAAATCATCAATGCGATGTAGGGGATACATGTTCTTTATCGTTATAGCATTGATCTCCCTGTAGTCGATACATAACCTCATAGATCCATCTTTCTTTTTAACAAAAAGAACAGGGGCTACCCATGGAGAAACACTAGGGCGAATAAATCCTTTATTACTCAATTACTCTAGTTGTTTATTTAGTTCGACTAACTCTACAGTGGCCATTCTATAAGGGGTCTTTGATATAGGCCTTGATCCAGAAATTAAATCAATGCAAAACTCAACTTCTCATTCTGGAGGATGTCCAGGTAAATCTTCTGGAAATACATCTACAAATTCTTTCACAACAGGTACATCCTCTATTTGAACATTCCTTTCCTCACCCACAGTTATTTAATTCTCTTCCTCCCCAATAATTGAATTTAGTTGAGCTATTGGGGGTGGATCTAAATAAGAATTAGGTGGTGATGATTCTTCTCTAAAGATAGGGTGTTCCTTATCATTATTATCAAGAATCATAACCTCTTTATTATTAAAATAAATCTTCGCATCATAGTCCAGAAGCCAGTCCATAACGAGGATTAAATCAAACTCAATCATAGGTTTGATGATGAGATCAGCAGATAAAGAACATTTATGTGCTCTAATGGGGATTAATCCACAAAACTTTGTTGCAATGATACTTCCCTTAGGAGATTTAACTGACAACTCCATTGTTAAATCAACTTGTAAATATCTAATTTTCTTAGCAAACTGGGAAGATATGAAACAATGTGATGATCCAGAATCAAATAATGCATTTTCTAAACTTGAGGAAACCATTAAATTACCTGCCACCACGTCTTTCGGAGCTTCTACCTCAGCAGTAGTGATAGCATAAGCTTGGCCTTGATCCCTTGGCCTTTTCTGAGATAAGTTCACCTGATGCTTAGGACATTCATTTGCATAATTCCCCATCTCCCTACAATTATAGCACTGAACGTTGGTGGCTTCCTTCTTCCCCTTGCAATCATGAGCTTGGTGGCCTTTTTCACCACACTTGTAACATACTCTTGTTCCCTTGAAGCAAATACCAGGGTGTTTCTTCCCATATTTACCATAGGATGGATATTCAACCTTTCCCTTCTCCCCCTTATTTCCATTCCTAGATTGATCAGTAGGCCTCTTCTCATCTTGCATTGCTTTAAAGTCATAAGACTTAGAGAATTCCTTTTCGGTCTTGATAGCACATGAGACAATGTCTTCGTACAAAGAAAAGGATTTTGAGACTAATGCTCGATGGAGAAATGGTTTTAACCCATCAAAGAAACGATCAATATTACTTCTTGGGTTACGTATATAATCTCCAGAATACCTTGCTAACCTTGTAAAGTTAGCCTCATACTTTGCGACATTCTCATCCTCCTTTTGTCTCAGACTCAAAAATTGCCTTTCCATATCTGCTCGATGGTCGCGAGGAAAGTATTTTTCTAAAAAAAGATCTTTGAAATCCCTCCATTCCATATTTGGTACTTCATCATCTTCCTTGGTGTTTTGAATCAATGACCACCATTGATCAGCATCTCCAGTGAGGTGGTAAACTGCCATGATAACTTTTTCCCTTTCACTACTCCCCAAAGCCTGAAATATTTTCTCCAGGGAATTTATCCATTGCTCAGCTACTAATGGATTTGTACTCCCATTGAACGTTGGTGGTTGTTGCCTCATGAATCGATCTAACATTGATCCTCCACACTGCGGATCAGGGTGCTCCATACGGGTAAGGTTATTATTCATAACCTGAGTGAGTTCTCCCAGTATGGTGATTAGCTGATCGGCACCAGTTGCATCACCAGCTCCACTATAATTATCTTGACCAGGAGGGAAATCCCTACATGGAGTGCGTGCATTGATACGGTTTCCTTTTCTTCCACTAGGCGCCATTTCTAAATAATGGCATAAACTAGATCAGTTTATGAATCAAAATACATAATTCCATACTTATAAAACACTTAACATAAATTGAACTATTTATGGATATAATCCATAATCATAAAAATGTTTTCTTTGAGGAAGTATATACTCATAAACCCTTCATAATGATTTGTAAAGAAAATAAGAGTTATCCTAAGCATATCCCCCAGGAGTGTCGTAACCAAGAGTGCAGCAAGGCCCGTTGTCATGCACCAGTTCCCGTTCGAGTCTAGCTCAAAGCGGTGTTTTTGGGTTTTACCCCTAGGTACATCTGTGCTAGAGCTGCCTATACCTTCTCGTATCCAAACAGGGATGTATTGCTCGGAAAACTCACAAAATCTCTACAATACCAAAATTCTAGAAAGTTCTTCTATACTAATCCTCAATGTTCATCTTAGGTCTACGTGATCTAATCAGAGTTTATCTAAATCTAGCTTCCATGGTTTGTACTAAACTTCCTCTGATACCAACTGTAACGCCCCGACCCCAGTTACCTAGAGTCGGTGCATTATTATATAACATTGGCATGATCACAAGAAAGATCAAATCTCAAAAGACCGATTGGTTTAGTATCCTTGGAAACACTAGATATATTCATAAAGTTTTACATTACATCATAAAGTGAAAAACTACTAAAACAACATAGTCTCCATATTCCACACTCATATCCCCACATAAAATCCCTACAGGTCATTCATAACTTACTTCTTCACATCCTGGGAAAAATAAAATATAAAAAAGGGGTGAAATCAAATGCCCAATAAGGATAACAATATAGCGGAAACTTTCAAAAATAAGCATAAAAATTTAAGGCAATTCATTACTAAAACAAAAGCCTTTTAAGCTTGAACTTCAACATAGTATGACAAAAGTAAAATGAAATAATTCCATTTACTTATTCGCATGGATATTCTACTAATCAAATAATCACATGCAATATCAATAACCCCTTTCATAATGATGGAATGCATAATGCCAGACTATCATAACCACATAGCCAAGGCCTCGTGCCAAGACTACAAATAAGATTTTGCCAAGGCCTTGTGCCAAGACACTAGTTTGTCTCATGAGACCTACCAATGCATCGAGGAGCTATAGCGGGCTCCACCCGTCACATATTAAGTCCAATGCATTCCCATATGAAAAGGTTTAAACATAACATAGACATTCGTATTAAAACTAGCATACGAAATGTCAATACTTTCATCAAAAACTATGAATGGTATAAAAATAGAACATCCACAACCAAACATATAACAAAACCTTCAATACAATAAAGAAGTTTTGTATCATAATAAATCAACTTCAAATAAGAGTAAAATCCATCAAAGGATGTTGACATAAATGAAATCAAAACTCTTTTTAGATAAATATATCTTTATATTTTTGATATAATTTAATAAAAAATTTTCTTTGAAAATATTCTTATAAGCTTGTAATGGAAGCTTCGACGATTTTAAAACAGCGGAAAATTACCGCACCCTCTGTATAAGTTAAAAAAACATTCTTACCTTAATTCGGTCGAAAAGGTTAAAAGTACCTTGTTTGGAAAACGACGGAAAGATTCCTTTACAAAACTCTTATAAAAGTTAAACAAGGGTATAAATTACATTAACCCATATTCTTTTAAATAGTAAGAATGTTTTGAAATACATTTTTAAGAAACTTGGATGTGGATGATAAAGAGATCCCAGTAGATTATTACGTATAAACAACCTCGGATAATGAAGAGATTGTGAAATAACCCTTACCTTGTACTTTTCCTTGGTTGGGGTAGGTTAACCTCCTGTATAATAGTGAAATAATTGTTATTAAATTATACAAGAATAATATACATTCATATGATATCATATATGATCTTTTAACATTTCTTTGTTAATAATATATTAGTATTATCATTGTTTCGGGTGTTAACTTACTCGTTTTATTTTATATGTTTTGTTACGTAAGACATTTTAGTAACGGATAAGTTGTATATTATTCATATCCAGAATGATATCAAGTCCTTAAAAATTATTTTTAAATCATGAAATGATAATTATACTTGAATGGATATGATGGAGACTGAATCTCATCGCGTTCGTGGAGACGGTAGTCCGTACGTATGCACGAGCGACAATATCATTCTTTTGATATTAAAATAATATATAAATGGATGTTATATCATATATATAGAATCATTAACATGTTATATTTATAATTCACATGAGTTACACATCATTATTATACCCATCCAAATAATAATATATTGAATAACAATTACACCATGACGTGGAGACGGTAAGCCGTACGTACGCACGTATGGTGACATGTTATTCAAATGGTGGATAGAATACTGATTACGGTTGTACCATATTTATAATAACATCATAGTATATATATGATACTGGAGTTATTATTTTACAATGGTAACAACAAAGGAAGAAGAAGTGGAAGAAGAAAGGAACATGGAAAAGGGTGGTGAAATCATTACCTCTTCTTCGGTTTCTTCCTTTTGATTTGATCAAAAGGGATCCATAGGTTGGCTTTCTGATCAAAATACGGCCTCTAGGTTTTAGTGAGGGAACTTCGAAGAGTATTTGGGTAGAGTTTGGCCGAACCAAAAGGCTTTGAAGGTGTGAAAAAATGAGAAGGAGAGTTCCCTTTTATAAGAGGGGTGAGGGGAACCTTTGGAAAAGCTAGAAATATTAATTTATAATAAATTCATATTCGGTTTCTAATGGATCCAAAGTCGATTATTTAAATTTTAAGGTGGGTATGGGTCGAAAACCACTCAATCAATAGAATTTAGACAGGTTTGGGTACTTATATTAACCTTATCTTTAAGTATTAACTCTTAGTTAATTAGTTTCACTTTTACAATGCCTCTTTATATTTTTATATAATATTGTTAATAAACTTACTATATACATCCAAGAGACCCCCAAGTGGTCCATTAATGATACCCCTATCATGATATAAGTCTCTTGGCCGAACCTTAGATTTTTAAGAATTTAATATCAATTAATAAGATAATATTTGTTTTAGAAACTCTTTTATGTCAATTTTGACACTATTCAATAGTTGATTTTTGTGAAACTCATAACAGATTGATTACTTCGAAAAAATTTAATTAAAGAATTCCTAACATGTCATATTAACTTATAAAATTAGTTTAATTCATAAATATTCTCAAATTCTATTTATTTGTGTATTTATAATATCAATTATTTAAATTTTTCACTATTATGGTAATTACTGCATCATCATTGTGTCATAAATAAATTTAATTATTTAATGTCAAAAAATTATAAATAAAATATCATTATGTAGTAAATCTTTTTAACATTCTAATGAATATTTATAGTCTAAAATAAAACATATATAACCCTATGTAACAATTGTTTTGATAAAAGATATATGCTTGTGTCATTTTTGTATTCATTTTAACTTAATTAAAATAAAGTGTGCCTATCACCTACAAGTGGCACCATGGGGTCCCAAAATCGACCAAAATATTCCTATGGTCGAAAATGTATCAAATAATAAGGTTAGGACACGTTTTAGGGTAATTTAGTATTATTATAATATTATTTGTTAACCCTTATTTACCGGATTTACCCTTAACCATGGTAAATAAAATATTTACCACAGTAATTATTCAAAATGTCTAAAAATAAATGTTACCTATTTACACAATTTGAACATCCTGATTCCAAATATGGAATCCATTTTTCCAAATTCAAAATACATAAGTGGCAGAAATTAATTTAAAATTAATTCCCGTTGTTAAAACAAAAAGCGTGTTTTTAAGAGATAATAACTATCAAA
The DNA here is from genome assembly GCA_963277665.1 of Viscum album. Taxonomy (NCBI): domain Eukaryota; kingdom Viridiplantae; phylum Streptophyta; class Magnoliopsida; order Santalales; family Viscaceae; genus Viscum; species Viscum album. The sequence continues at coordinate 713,292,140 of OY728133.1, read as the reverse complement.
AGATTAACACTTGTTTATGTCCGGTTTAATTGTAAAAGTATGTCCAATGACCAAAATTGTATTAAATGGTAAAAATATATTCTAAATATACTTTAAAACCTCTCAAATTCATAATTTATCACTATTAATTATTTTGATTAAAAAATTGTTTTTAATTAAAATTTAGTAATTTTCACTATTCATCAAAATATTAAAGTTATCCGAAAAGTACCAAAATTTCACCTTAGGATAAATTCGATATTCCGAATCCAAAAATGAAGTCCATTTTGAAATATAAAATATATATAATTTCAAAAAGTAGGTATTACTATTCATAATGGCTAGTTTGATTGGTTATGGTGTGTTAGAACTCGGTGTTGCGTACAAAACACGCTATCACATTATTCAAAGAGAAGCGTACTGTAGAAGCTTGGGGTGTTAAATAAGTGTTGGTGGCACAAAATTTTTGGGGAAAGTTTCACAATATTCTCTAATCATAATAATCTGAGTTATATCATTTAATAAAAGGACATAAATATTAGGCATAGAGGATTGGTAGAATACCTTCATATGTTTGACATCTATATCGTCTACACCCGAGGGAAGAGAAATGTCATTACAGATACTCATAGTAGGGATGTAACATCGTAGGCTATTATAGAATCTAAGGAAGTGGAACCTCATGAATATTTTCTCATAGTTACATCTGGATGTCCAGGAGTATGTTTTAGGAATGGTCCTGACCAGTGTTCAGCTATCATCATCTCTCCTTGATTCAATTGTGCAGATACATTAGTAGGATGATGATTTTCAGAAGACTATAGAAATAATTTATAGCAGGGAGATGATTTTGGGTTGGTATCTCTATTTAGATGGTATGCTTCACATCAGGAAAAGGAATGTCATCCCTACGCCATTAAAGAGTTAAATCTTGATTGATTGTCACAAATCTTGTGGATCGTACATCCAGGAACTATGAAAATGTATTATGATTTGGGAAGAATATTTTGGTGGTCAGGTATGAAGTGTGAGATTAAATATTATGTGTTTAGATGTTACACCTTCCAATTGATAAATGTATAGCACTTAAAACACTCTTTTCTTATTCAATCTATTCTGGTTCAGATTTGGAAATGGGATGAAGTATCCATGGATTTTTTTGTTTGATTTCCACAGACACCCTAATGGATGAATGCTATCTATGTGATTTTTTATTGGTTAACGATGTCTTCTAATTTAATTTTGATAAAATTCACTACTAAGGTTTAAGAAATGGGTAAGATATATAGGTAGTAGATCATGAAGTTACATGGGAGTCCTTATACCATTGTTTCATACATGGATCTGAGGTTTACCTCATTGTTCTAGAGGACTCTTCAAGAAGAAATGAGAACGTAGATCAAATTGACCATATCTTACCATCCATAGATATATGGTCAGATCGAGAATGTAATTTATATCCTATAGAATTTTATTTGTTCCTATGTCTTAGATTTTGGTCGGTCATGGGATAGAGATATGGGCCTAGTTTAGTTCATCTACATCAACAGTTATCAGTTGTCAATAAAAATGGCTCCTTTTGAGGCATTGTATGATCGCTCATGCAGATCACCTATTTGTTGGGAAGAGGTGGGTGAATTATCTTTAGTTGGACCATGTTTGGTTTAGGAAACGTCCAAAAAGATTCAAGATGTACATCGATGAATGGTTACATTCCAGAGTTGACATAAATCATATGCAGATCGCATACATCATACATTGGAGTTTTTAGTAGGTGACTGGGTGTTCTATAATATATCTCCTTTTTGGATCATCGTCAACTGGGAAGATATGGAATGTTGGATATGATATATGTTGGACATTTTGAGATCACTAAATGGATCATACAATTTTCTTATCGGTTAACATTCCCGATTTAGTTGACAAACATTCATGATTGATTCCACATATCTCAGCTCAGAATTAATCATACTGATCTTGCACACATTCTATGTTGGGGAGAAATTGAGATGGAGTAAGATGATTCTATTTTGGAGGAACCTAATAGGGTCGTTGACTCTCAGATGAATGTATTTCATGGGAAGTCGATTTTGTTGGTCATAGTTCTATGGAAACATGGATCAGATTCTCATGAGACATGGGAACGTGAATTATTGGTGAGGGAGAAGTCGAATTATCTTTTTACAGGGATTAAATGATCCACATGAATTCTCGAGGGAAAAAATTCTTTATGATGGGGAGTTTGTAACACCCCGTTACCTCGATCAGGTACGATTCCCCCTCTCTCGAGGTTCCCTTTTGGATCAATGACCTAAGAAGCTGTTATCAAAATTTTCTGCAGGCTGCAGAGTAGTCAAATGTCATGTAACCATGTTACACATTGTGTGACCATGTTACTCACCATGTAACCATGTTACATTCTATTTAATGAATGTTGGAGGCATGTCGTGATATACCACACCATGTTGTGAAAGGGAACACGTCATGACAAGGGCTTACACAACATGACTTGTATAAAATGTTATTTTTTTACTCAAGGTGATAGGTTTTTATGCATACCTGTTTAGCGTGAATTTAATGACATGACTAAGAATTACACTTCATGACACTACTCACATTCAGTCTTAAAAATAGCTGAGTGACTATTTTGTCATAAATTCTTCTCCAAAACTCTTGGATCTCTAAGTGGAACTCATCATATGAAATTTTCTGAGGATTGTTCCCCCATAGATTGATCCATTCTTCATTTGAACTCTGTTGTGTTGTTGTTCACCTCTATGGGTAAGTAATATTTACCATTATTCATTACGGTTAATCACAGTAACACCCTAACCTTGTTGTACTGGATCCATTGATCTATGTTGGATATTCCTTCTTGCATTCTTTTTGGTCCGTTATGAGATATCATTCTACAGGCCTTTTCCCATTGTTGGTCATGGTGTGACGGGTGTTCATCCTTAACGTATGTGGGTTCCCTATCTTCAAATGACCTGTTTTTTTAGATTTGGATCCATCCTAAAATGTGGGGATTCAATTCCAGGTCCACATTGATATTTTTAGGTTTTGATGATATTGGATTCCACTATGGGCATGTACAACTCATTTTTTATAGATGGTGGTTCTGTATATATCCTAAAATAATTGATCTAGCTATTTTTCTTTACAAACATATTCATATTGAAATTTTCATGCTAATTTTTGTGTGTGTTAAAAAGCGGTTTTAATGAAAAATGGGTTTTCCCTAGTTATTGATAAATAGAATAGAAAATAGATATCTCAAATCATTGACATTAAATTATGAAATGGGTTTGAAATGGTCTTCAAAGCATTGAAATGATTTGGAAAAAATAGAACATGGGTAACCATGGGTACTTAGGTGGAAGTTTTTTCTTTGTTACATCATTCATTGTTATATTATTATCAAGGAGGTTAGTCTTGTGGCTTGCCTCTATTTCTAAGGCACATTGTTCTATGGGACCGATATTGACATTTTGGGGGGTTTACTCATAGGGTATTTCCTTTCTTCCATGGCTTGTTCATCTGGGATCATATTTGTACACATCGTTGATTGTGGTATGAGTACTATGTGTCCTAAACTTATTTTATTACCTTGTGTTGTCAAATCTATGATTATATTTTTCATTTCATGGATTTATGAGTATTCTTTGACATTCATGGTTATGCTTATGGATAATGATATGGAAAATTTTCTTTGAAATTCATATACCTGGTTTTGATTAGAACTGTGGGAAAAGGGAAATATTTACCATGTCCTCAATTAAAACAACTTTACTACTTATCATGCAATTTTTTATATTTAAAATGAGAATATAATGATGTTTATAAAGAGAATAGTTATAGAACATCTAGGTGGGATCCTGCTATGTTTGTTATCTCATACCACGCACACTTGTTCGGTGGTACGTAGACCATTGTTTTTCTTCTAGTACAAGGAAAGGCAAGGCATTGTAGTGAGGCAACATGCTTCATGCTAGCTGGTGGTGAGATGGTGGGAGTTTTTCCATACCATTGTTTTGAGTGGTTGTGTGGTTTTTTGTCCTTGTTATTGGACATATCTTGGAGTTTTTTTCTACTTTTTCTATTGTTTGTCTCCACTATTTCATTATAGTTATGGCATATATATTCACTAGCCTTCCACTGTTTCTTTCTTTCCTTATTTTTTCATGCCATGTGGTTGTTCAGGTTGGGAGAAATAATTCCCTCTATTGTGTTATTTGATGCCTAAGTGCTTCTTTCAAGACCATAGGGATCAAAAACACCTTTTGAATATGTGACGGAATGGGTTAGGTGTTGGTTTTGAGGGAAACCTGGGTCGGTTTGTCATAAGAATCTGTTGGTGGGTACGTTAAGTGGAATAATTAAGTAATTAATTTAATTATTTAATTTCATACAAAAAACCTAATTTACTATATAAATAGCCAATTTTTGGAATACTATAGGGTTATCTGTATAACACTAAGAGATTGGAGAGGTTCCTCTGAAGTCCTATAAGGGTGGATTTAGATAGTATAACAACAATTGATCCGATCGAGGTGGATCAAGAAGAAGTGAATAAGAAGATACTTATTTTACACAAGTGAACATGTTTTTCACCAATAAAAGATCCCAAATCATTAAAATACGCATCATTTGTGGATTTCCACCATTATACATGAAACTATTTCTCACTAATTTGTAATTTTCATTTGATTATGTGAACGAACAAACATCACATGACTTATGTAGGCATGTTTAATTAGTTAATTATTTTTATTAATGAAATATTCCACATTCTCACCAATTTTTCCCCAATATATGATATCTATCCAATAATGATTGTAAAAATTTATTTTAACCATTTTACTTGTTTCCTTTCCCCACCCGTTCTTCACGTTCATCATTATTGGCCCATGATTTCACAACATGACATTTCTAGGGTGGGATCAAGCCTGATTGAACCCTAAAATTAATGGTGGTTTAGTGAATGATGAAAATATTTGTGTTTTACAGTGGATCATGATTGATATCATATGATACTTCATTGTTTCTAGATCCCTAAATAGTGATGGGTGAATAGATTAACACATGATGCATGTGTGACATCAGATGGATTGTTTCGTTCCATTTTCCATCAATCAGAGTCCATAAAATGACGATAAAAGAATTTCCCATTTAGATTTAAGTGGTAAACTGTAGATATATATTATGGTGGCACTAGATATAGAAACCACATTAAGAATTGGAGGATTATGTGAGATTATCAACTAAGTACCATATCTCTTATAAGACCACAAGAAGAATAACCCCTACCTATGACATTATTGTTTTGGTAAAAACTAAAGAATCACATGCCATGTGTTGGGACCCATATGTTATGTGACCTTTTTAGGAAACAAAGACCTATTCCAAATTCTACAAACCCTGGACCCCATGCGGTTGGACACTACATGTACTCCCTGAGTGAGCATGAATAGTTTGGAACCCAGGCATGGCATGGTATAAATACAAGTAAATGGATTTGTCCTAAAATACATGGGAACACCCTAGAACATATGGGCAGACACAGAATGTCCAAGTAACAGATATATATATATATATATATATACCATTAATAGTGAAATATATTTCATTCCCTATCTAGAAGAGAACATGACCATGTGAGGAGATGGGGTTACCCACTTTGTTGACCCCTAACATGTTGTGTACTTACCTCTATAACTTATACCTCTTGTATCTACATCATTTGGACTATGATTTTGGCCCCAATTATCTTGTCTAGAGTAGTTTCACACATAGAATGCAACATTTGTATTAGTTATGACATGTAGGATATAATACAATTTGTTATAACCATGATTCTTCTTTAGGTAGTGCTATAAAATGGTATTGATTAATGTATGATCTTCGGAGAGTTTCCAAGGATGATTCTCCCCGATCACACTAGAGTGATAGTTCACTATATATTTATATTGATAGATGTGGTTCTCCCCTACCCTAGAAGTGGGTCCTCACTCTATGGTGTGGTAGTCCCCTATCCTTGATCTCTATTTGAGTGTGAGTACTCCACTGGTGTTGTGGCTCACATGACAATGAATTACCTTAGTGTGGGGTAGAAAAACTAACATATTTCTATGAGATTGTGTTTGATTCTGGGCAATAGTGACATACTATTTGAGCTACATGCTATGAAATCAACATTGGATGGGCTGTGAGATGGATATACCTTTCTTATTTAATATTTTATTCTATATTAGCATATATATATATATATATATATATATCTGGTTTTTATTCCCTATTTCTTTAGGTTGATATGACTGTTTTTTATCATTCTATCACTCTATTTCATTTTTCAGTGAATTATACTTGGTATGTATATACTCACCCCTACATAAGATTTTTCTATACTTTTCATTTTTTATATAGATTAAAGATAGATCGGCAGTGACATTGGGGGATCATAGTGATACTGGGGTTTATTGGATAGGAATGTGGATATAGCATAGAGATTCAGATTCATGAAGTCTCATATTTCATTATTTCATGTTGTAATTAGTGTTGGGAAAACACCCCTCAAGGTTTCCTCTCGGTATGTTTTGGGTGTGTTGTATTTGTTTACAAGGTTATATGAACATGAATGAGTATGTTTTGTGTTTTTTGAAGCATGTGTTTTAGGTGGTGTAGTTTCCAGTGTTTGCCATATTTTTGGGCCTAAAAATAGGGATTTTGGTTTTTTGAAAAGGAAGATTTCCGTGTATGAGTAAAAAGAATGTAGACCATGATGTACAGTAAGAAGATTGAAAAAGAGGTATGAAAAATGGTTTGTAGAAGACAAAATGATTAATAGAAGGAAAAATATTTTGTGGGGAGGCTCTCCATTCACGTAAGGTGAAGAGTTCATTGAAGTGGTTCACAGGAAGGCATGCATATCACAGTGAAGGCATGTGGTATGAAAAAGGCCTATAGTATGAGGAAGGCTTGTGGTGTATGGGATAACTTTCCATTCGTGGAAATGAGGTAGTGATTTGAGAAACCATGAAAGGCGTCGTTATAGAAAACATGATGTTGATTTAGGCCGATGTGAAGAAAAATAGGTGGTACACAAACCATGTAGGGAAGATGGTTCTTGGGATGAGTGTAATTTGAAAAAGATGCATGGTATGTGGTGAGGGATATATCATGATAATGATCTAGTAAATCTTGAATTAACGGATTTTATGGATCTATTTTTCTATATATTGAATGAAAATCTTATTATTATGTAGAGTTATTTTCAAAGAAAATATATTTTCATTGGGAATTAGATGAATTATAAATGTGGTTTCTAAGGTAGAATTCCTCAAAGGGTGAATTGGTTCGCGTAGAAGAAATTCCATTGAAGTCTTTTTTTAAGAACTATATCCATAAAAGAGTGCGGTATGTGGAGGGGGAAGATGTGGTACAAAGGGGAGGATGACCTGGTACATAGAAGAGATATGGTCCGTAGAAGCAGAGGTTGTCTGTAGATGAGTGATAGTTCACGAAAGCAGAGTCAGTCTATGAAGAAAGTAAGGCATGTGGAGAAGATACGGTTCGTATAGGAGAAGAGATCCATGAACCATACCCGCTACACAGTATTCTGATGAAGCAATGTGGTACATAGAGGAATATAGGTGGATCGTGGAGGACTCACGGAACCTCATGATATCTCAAAAACAGTTCAAAAAATAAATTTCTACTAACATAACAATACCCTAAAAAGTGGATTACATCTACGGGTGAAAAAATGAATTCAATATATTATCTAACAATAATTGAGGACTCATGATTTCATGAAAATTAAGGGACATAAAAGTTTATAAATTGATAGGAGATTCCTTCAAAGAGGATTGAACGAAGGAAGAGGAATATAGTGATCATTCCCACCAACAGTGATCTATTGGAAGATACATAGGGAGTGACCCTTAGAAATTTAGTGAACATACCTTAATCCTTGTGAATGTTGTGATCCTGTGCATAGATGTTCTAGCCCGTACCTTGTCATTAGAAGTGATGTTCTGTAGGTTTGGTAGATCGGAACGTCATCATTGTATGCTCCTTAGACATAGGCCAGTTGGGGTGAACCTAGTAAAATTGCAGTGTCATATGCATGATTTCATTTCTGTTCATACACTAATATAAGATAAATAGAAAATTGTGTTTTATTTAATAATGAAACCAGATCTGAATTGGAAATAGTATTAATCTATCATACCTTGACTCCCCCCTATTAGGGTATTGGACCTGGGTGGCCTATCAATTGGTATTATAGGGAATGTTTAAAAGTCAATGAATATCTCTTGGTAAATGAAATAGAGGTGGTATATCATAATGTAATTTCGATCATCGACGAGAACAATTTCCAAAAATGGAAGAATCAGATACAACACTACTTGTGATCGTTAGGAATGGATGTATTCATAGCAGCTATTCATTGAATATCATTTGATATCAATAGTGGTGCTTTATCAAAATTTGAAAGAATGGAAATAGATGCTGATAAAAAAGTGACTAATGCTTTAGGGAGATCCCAAAAAAATTCAATTAATTTGAAGGTTATATCACATAAAACATCAAATATTACGTAGGAAAAATTGATGAATATTTATGAGGGTGACTCAAAAGTGAGAAAAGCAAAGCTGCAGGTTCCATGGAATAAGAATGAGGATCTTAGAATGAACCCTAATGAGTCCGTTGATGCACATGATCCTCAGTCCAGTGGGTGAGCACTCGCTAGGTGCATCCAACAGACCTGAGATCAAATCCAGGTGGAGGCATATATCCGGTACTATAGCATCACTATAGTAGGCACTATTCGGTACTGTAGTAGCTAGAACTATTCATCCATCTGGGCCTTCAGGCCACCGGTTTGGTCCTCGGGTCCTGCAAGGCTTTCGGGCCACCCAAGGCCTTCAGGCCAGTTGATTATCAAGGCCTTCGGGCCACCTTATGGCCTTAGGGCCACCCCAAGGCCTTTAGGCCACATGAATGCAGTCCCCAGGCACACTACAAAAAAGGAGCAGCCCTAGATTAGGATTCAGAGCTGGTGCACTCACCAGAGCAGAGCCAAATAGATTATCCGAATGAGAGGGTATGGCTATGTAATCGGTACCAGCCTGTGCTTGCACGGGAATCCTAGCCAGATGGTCATGCAAAGGTGGAGAGCTACTAGCAAGAAACATATGGTGGGGAGGGGCAGTTCAATGTAGATAGTCTGGTTGAATTCCCTAAGACATTCGGGTCATGTAATCTCCTAAGCCTACAGGCCATGTATTCCTTGAGCCTACGGGGCTTGTAAGGTTTCTCCCTTATCCCTTGAAAGGGGGGTTATCAAAAATCAATAAAAATGAAGGCCTTCGGTCCATTTAGGTAATGAGTTTGTTGATGCATTATTTTATAGGGTAAATGTTGTTGTGGAAGACAAGCAGGGTATTGGAGAATTCATTGAAGATATAAAGATTGTGAAGCATATATTAAGGAAACTTACTGCTCAATTCAATCTGATTGTTTCAGTATTAGAAGATAACAATCTAAAAAATATTACATTGGATAATAAGGAATGTACCCTTGTAGAATATGAAATGATAAATAATGATAACGAAGTATTAGAAATGAGGAAGTATAAAGAAGTGTAATTCAGGGCCATGAAGAACTTCTCTATTGAAGATAGTTAGGAGGAAGATAGTTTGGATGATGTCAAGCAATTTCCCTATTCAAATCTGAAAAGAGGAGGAGAATAGTTCAACAGTAAACTTCTACTTAAATGCTTCAAATGTGGAATGATTATAATTTTTTAGTAATGTGTCCTATCATATTTGAAGATGATGATGATGTCAATAATAAAATTCCCCAAATTATGTATTCATCCAATGTTAATGGTAACAGAAATTCTAATAGAAATTTCTTAAAAAATAAGAATCTTCTTTCAGAAGAAGATGAAAGTTCAGATGAATCTAAGGAAAAAGAGTTAGAGGATTATAGGGATCATAATGTAGATTCTTTACTGGTACTTGTTAGAAATTATTTAGAATGAGAAGAAAGAGATAATGAAGAAGGATAAATTGAAGGAAGAGTTGATCTTCAGGCAGAATTAGAAGCTTCTCTTGAAGAGATATATGTTTGGAGAGCCCAAAAAATTAAAGCTAACAAAGTTGTTCAGGATGTCAAAATCTATATACAACACTAGGAAGAAGAAAATTCTTAGCTGAATAAAGAAATTTAAAAAGTAAAGTCTTCAATGACAGAAAGATATGAAAATGTAATAGAGTACAAACTCAAAATTAAAGAACATAGAAGAGAGATAAATTGTTTGACTGAAACATAACAATGAACATGAAAAGGATTTTTTTTTGACTATTTGATAATGAATAGGAAAATTTTTGAATCATAGGAGAACATTAGGAAAATAGATAACACATGTACTGGGATAGATTAAAGTGGATCATAGTTTTCCATTACAATAGAAGGAATAGTCCAATAAAAATTATAATTTTTATGTGTGGCATGATCAAAAACTGAATATTTTAATGTTTGATGTCAAACTATAAGAACTCAATCGAAGAGTAAAGATTTATCTGGATATGAAGAAGAATTATAAGATTCAGAGAACCCAAGGGACAACCAGTGGTGTAGTATTTCCACACAGAAATGTACCCCACATAATATGTTTTTGTTGTGGAAATATGGGACACTCAAAAATATCTGTTCCATAATAAAGAGTTATCAAAAGTAACATGACCAATACAAAAAATTATATAGAGATCAATTTTCTAAGTCATCATTTGTTGCTCACTATTTTAGTTGTAGAGGATTTAGACACATTTAAAGATATTGTTCATCAAGAATACAGAGGAATGTGATAAAGCAGACTGATACTGGTTATAAGTAGAAAACAAATGTATCATCAAATGATCTAGAAAATAAAAAATATATTTTCAATTCCACAAGATGAAGTTGGTCCATCACATTCTGAGTAATTTCAATAGTATCAATCCATACCGGGTATGAAGTCAAAAAATGGATCAAAAAGAAAATATTTGGGCATGTAGTGGTCATCGAAATTGTATTCAAGGAATCAGATTACACTAGAATATGGATCATTGATAGTGGATACACCTCTTATATGATAAGAAACAAGGATCTAGGGATGTAAATTAGGTATGATAAATTAATATACCATAACATTTGACAATAATTATGGGTTAAAATTACTGACTCTAGGAATGACAATTTTGGGGGGAAAGACATGATATGTGAAGATGTATTGGTTGTTGTAGGTCTTATTGAAGTCTTATTATGTGTAAGACAATTTTGTGACTCAGGACATGACATATAATTTTAAAATAAATTATGTTCCATTAATGAAAAATATGGTGCTCTTGCATTTCATGGAAATCATACAAAAGGGAATATCTACATCATGAGTGGAGAAGGAGAAAAGTTATTTCTGTCTAAGGAAGAAGAAAATAAGTATTTTCATAATCACCATGGCTATGTGAGCCAAACATCCATGTTAGATATAGTGAAATATGATTATTCTCGAGATCTCCCTAGATTATCACATGATAGTACACATATAGGCAATGTCTGCCAACAAGGGAAAATCATTTAGAAGGCATATAAGGTAAAATATAAACGGTTAACAAGATTATTTGAGTTGATGCATATTGATGTGTGTGGATCAATTTCACCAATATCTCTTGATGAGAGGAGGTATTATGTTATTTTCATTGATCATTACAAAAAAATGGCATGTGTTTTAATAATCACCCAAAAATCATAGGTATTCAGTTCCATAAAAAAAATCAATGGGAAGTTGAAATGATGTTGTGTCAAAAAATATGGTAGATCCTAAAATATAATGTAATAGAGTTCTCAAATAGGCAAGTAGTGGATTATCATGAGAAAATGGGATAAAGGATCAAGTCTCGGTACTAGGAACTCCAAAGTAGTATAGTTCAATTGAGAGAAGAAATCTGATTTTCAACAAAATTGACAAAAAAATGCTCAATGAGAAAGACCTTCCAAATAAATTTTTGAATGAAGTAGTGATGAAAGATGTGTACACATCAAATAAAGCATTACTATGTCTGAAAAAAGAGAAGACTACATATGATATATGGTATGGAAATAATCCATAATTGAAGTACTTTCAAATATTCAAAAGTAAGTGATTCATTATCAACAAAGAGAAATATAGGAATTCTAAACCCTATAGAGACGATGTAATATTTCATGGATACTCAAAGCAAAGAAAAGCATAGAAATTATTCAACAAGAGGATAAGAAATATTATTGAAAGAAATGATGTAACCATAGTGGAGAATGATTATAATCTTTAGAAAATACATGATCAGTCTTAGGAAAACAACGTTGAAGAAATAAGAAGATCAGGGGATGATCATGTTCTAAAGGTTGATTCAGAAGAAGATTCAAATGATGAAAAGGATGAGCAAAACACAGTATCTACACAAATACATAAGAGAAGATCCAAAATTTATTGATAGAACATAATTGGTTATAAGACAGTGCCAGTGCAGACAAGGAGGATAAATACTCTACAACATGCATCATACTTATCATTGGTAGAGTTTAAATGTTTCTGTGAAGCATTTTGTGATGAGAATTAGGTTCAAGATATGAATGAAGTGCTTGAACAAACAGAGAATAATCAGATATGGGATAATTTTTTGAGGCCAACAGATAAGAATGACATTATGAAAAAATGGGCTTTCACAATAAAATGAATAATGATGTTATTTTGAAAATAAAAAAAATCATAACTACAGTGAAAGTATACTCCCAGATAGAGGGTATCGATATTTATGAGAAATTTTTACCTATTACAAGGCTGGATACAATAGTATATTTTTGGCCATAGTAGTGTAATGAAAGTTCACTATTTTCTAGATGGATTTCAATTCATCATTTATAATTTGGTTTCTGAAAAAAAGATTGTATTGAGTATCCAGATGGTTTTCTCATTCATAAAGATGAGAATAGAGTTTTCCAGTTAAAGGAGGCTTTATATTGTTTGATTCAATCCCCAAGATAATGGTATTCAAAGTAAGATATTTTTTTTGAAAAACATTAGTTTTTAGTGTGATAGAGTTGATTAAAATATTTATTGCAAAAATGACAGTAATAAAAGGATGATGTTGCTGGTATATGTCAATGACAAAATCCTTTTAGGATTAGATGATTCCCAATTTATATTGTTTTTTGAATTCATGAAAATTTAATTCGAAATGGAAATGATTGTTGAACTGACATTTTCCCTCAATTTACAGATAACATAAGGAAAGAATGGAAAATTTATTTATTAATCAAAACATGAAAATGATGTTCTGAGATAGTTTGTAATGGATAATTAAAAAGAGATAAATACTTCGGTGGCTACCCAGAATGAAACTTCCATGGGATAATGAAGTTTGCATTGTTAATATCATTGAATACTAGAAAATTATTGGAAGATTATTTTACCTGATATCGACAACACCTAATATTCTTTTTTGCATCATTCCAAGAATAGATATAACAAAGAAATCCAATAGAATTATACGTGACTGTAATAAAAAAAACACTTTGGTATATCTAGGTTACATTGGACTTCAGTTTGATATACAATGATAAATCTAAATAAGAGTTTTTTTGGATAAACATATTCCAATTGGGCTGGATTAGCAGATGATAGAAAATTTATGTCTGGAGGTGCTTTCTGTCGTGGTTGGTTGTGTTGAGCTAATAAGGTTTACTTATGAATTTTCCATTCCTTCATGTTTAAGGAGATTGATTGAGTAAATGAGGTTTACTTATGAATTTACCATTTCTTCTTGTTTTGAAAATTACAAACACCTTATCTAAAGACAAATTTCATTTACCCTATGTTTTACTTTCATAAGGAAAATTATTCTTCCATAAATAAATTTATCCTTACCATGTTTTTCATTATTTATTTTGTCTAAGTATAAAATTAGGTTTCATATACAAAACCTAGGAATCATATAATACTAAGATATAGATAATTCTGTTTTTAGGATCCGAATTTAGGTTCCGAGTTCTCTGAATTTAGACTATGAACATTTTCTTTGTTTTGACTATGTGTTTTCTGAATTCAGACACCGAATTTTTTTTGAGTTCAAACTCCGAGTTCTCTGAATTTAGACTCCAAACTTTTATAAGTATAGACTCCAAACTCTTATTAATTTAGACTTAAAACTTTTTAAGATCAGACTATGAAGTCTTATGAATTTAGAATCCGAACTTTTATAAGTTCAGACTCTGAACTATTATGAATTCATACTCTGAATTCTACAGAATTCATGGCTTCGATTTTTTTTGAAATTTAGACTATGGAATTCTATATAATTCTAACTCCAAATTCCTCTGATAAACAAAATCTGAATATCCTTGTATTTTAGACTCTGAATTGTTTTTGGTTAGACTCCGAACTATTTTTTTCCTAACATTCTGAATAATTGAATTTTCTTACGTAACCATATTTTTTCTTACTCATGTTTCAGTTATAAAACTATGGTGTGCATTCAGTTAATAATTAACTATTTTTTGAGTGAAACGTGTACATGTCCTTCCAAAATAAAAGGAAAAATATGACCGTTGGAGGAGGGAGCCGACTGTTCAAGCTATTCCTATAAATAGGAGCTCATTTAAATGAGCTCAAAAGGGGTTTTCAGGAATCTAGAGATTGCTTTCTATTGAAGTGATTTCAAGAGAGAGAATATCATGATTTGTGAATACTAAACACCTTGTTAAGAATTTCTTCATGTGACTCTGAATGTTGCTGAGTACATTTGAGGGCTTCTGGGGATAAGAAGACAGAGGTGTCGACTACCTTAAAGTTTGAGGACTACCTTGATGTGAAAGACAGAGGTGCTGGCTACCTTAAAGTTGAGGGCTTGTGGGGATAGAAAGAAAGACTTCGATCTTCATATCGAGGGCTTACCTAGGTGTGGGTAAGGCAGACTTTCTTGAAAGTATAAATCAAGGGACCTTCATCCAAGGTTGTTGGATACCATTCTCCTTGGGTTTAATGATTTACTACTTATTACTTGTTTGATTCAATTTTTCGGATACATTTTGTTTGTTAAGAAAAGTATTACTATATTATATTTCCTTAAACTTGTACACTCTAATTTGTTAAGATTCTATACGCTTTAAGGTATAATATTTATCTTTGTAATCTTTTGTTATGTTTTATTTCAGGATTCACTTTTCTGGAATTGCATTCTTGGATTCATATTTCTAGATTCAAGAAAGTGTGTAGAACTAGAGGTTTGGTGAATTACTTTGGTTAACCTTATTAAACAATAGAATTTTTTCTTACCAACTTTAAAAGTTCCAAAAGAATTTTTAATGTATACTATTCACCCCATCTTGTATATTGAGTATCTACATTATTATTTCAATCCTACTTTTGGTATCTTAGGAGAATATCATTCTCCATACCATCTCACCAATTGGTATCAGAGGATTGGCTCAATCTGAATTAATCTCATGATTAGACTCAAAAGAGAATTCTTCTTCTTCTTCTTATTTTCAGAATCAGTTTTTTCAGATTCACATGTCCGGACTCATTTTTTAAATATACTCTTGTTCAATATTTACTTTGTTTACAAACATTACTAATAACAAAGTTTGTGTGGAACGTTTTTTCTTTAAGATGGAAGGAATAAATGTCGGTTCCATAGACAACCTAAATCTTATTAGACCACCTATTTTTGATGGGAATGATTACGAATATTAGAGAGATCATATGAAGACATTCATTATCAATACTTGAGTAGATAATTGTGTTATGCTTACTATAGGATATAAAATCCCTGATAAGGAAATTAGTTCTTTCACCAACCAAGAAAAGTGTGAATATCATCTGAATTATAAGGTATGAAATAAATTTATTTGTTCCATGACTAGTAATATATATACCCAAATTTCATCTTTTATGTAGAAAATTTTATATGGAAGAAGCTTGAAGTTAAGTACTTTGTAAATTCCAAAGTTATTGAAACTAGAAGAGCCATGCTCAGAGTTGAATATCATGGTTTCCACTTCCCTTATGGATAATTCATATGTAAGGTGCAACAATGATTAATGACTGTTGATAATATTTTAAAATCTATGTGTGAGAAAGGATTAGATGATTAAGCTCTTGTGGATAAAATCATAGACATAATGCCCAATGAAAGGGAATCCAAGAGAAAAGCTATAGATGAGAATAGAAATGTTACTCAGATTTCTGTTGAAGAACTTTTGGGAACGCTTCTTCAACATGAGACTAGAATAAAGAGATATGCTGACATCATTAAGAAAAATATTGGTAATGGAAGTGTTTCTTTTACTACAACTTCAAATCATCTAAATTACAAGACTCATGAGAGAGTTAATAGATCTAAATCTAAGAACATTTTTATACAATATGAATCTTGTGGAAGTGAATCTTCAGAAAATGAACTTTCTAATCTTTCTTGAAGGATGAACATGATTACTGGCCAGAAGAAATTTCAATCCAAATAAAAGAATAATGAAAGGAAAGATAAGAAAGACTCAGAAGACACATGTTATGAATGCAAGAGAGCTGGACATATAAGACCTGATTGTCCTATGCATAAGAAAAAGGAAATAAAGGAAAAGAATTCTGAGATAAAAAGAAGGAAGGACTAAAAATATAAATCTAAGAATGTTTTGAAATCTAATGACACTTGGAGTTCCAGTGGTAGAGACTCGTCAGAAGAATCATCAGGTTATTAATCTTCTAGACAGAAGAATCTTGGTCTAATTGGAAGACTACCTATTGAAAATCATTGCTTAATGGCTAAGTTACACAATGTTGAATCCATGAACAATTTATCTTTGAATGCTAACTATAGTGACAATAAATATTATAACTCTACTGATGAAGAATATTTTTCTGATGAGGATAATACTTTACCTACCTATGAAGAAGTTTCTAGGTTTTCTATGCTTCTTGAGAATGAGAATTCAAAACTCAGGAAAAACATTGATAAGGGGAATTCTTGGAATACTATTCTTACTAAAGAAATATCAAATCTTTATAATGATCCTGATAAGACAATTCATTATTTTTTAAGTATTTCAAAAAACAATGAGTAAGTAAATTCTGAGAAGGATAAACATTATAAGGAACTAGAAAAAGTAATTTATAAGAAAATTGTTATCGAGACTAACTCTAGTACTAATGTTTTATATGATAAGAAATTTTTTATCATACTAATGTCAGACATATTTTCCTTAAGGAAGTGTTTTTCAAACTTTACCTTAGGTAAAGAAAATTTTGATAAGATGTATTCTCAAATCTGACCTCTAAGGAATAATTATGGTTTTGGTTATACTAGTTCTAAACTGATTTTTAGTAACAATTATTTTGTTCCTCAAAGTGCTTATTTCTGTACTAAGTTTCAGCGCGCTAGGAATTGGGCACGATATTTATCCTTAAACAAAACCCAATCTTTAGGATTTCATAAAGCCTATTCTTCTAAGAAAATGTGGGTGCCTAAAATTTTTCTTTCTGAAATTTCTAGATCCAACAAAGTCTGTGTTCTGATAGTCTAACACTCTTATTTTTAGTAAAATAAAGAAATTACCAACAACAATACTTGGTATATGGATAGTGGATGTTCCTGACATATCAATGGTAACAAAAACATCTTTGAAAATATTATCAAGACAAAAGGAGGGAAAGAAACTTTTGGGGATAATGATAAGGGAGAAATTATTAGTATAGATAATATTTTTATTCTTGGGAAATCATTGATTTCAAATGTTTTATTTTTTATGGTTCTTAAGCACAACCTCATTAGAAAAAGTAAATTATGTGATTAAGGATACCTTGTGAATTTTAGGAATGACAAGTGTATAGTAAAAAATTATAAGGAAGAGTTTACTCTTTCTGCCAATAGGCAAGAGAATATTTACACACTAAACATTGAAGACCTTAGTAGCCAAGACCTACCTTGCCTTAGTGTAATGAAAGATCATTCTTAGTTTTGGCATAGAAGGTTAGGACACTGTAACCTTATAAACCTATGAAAACTCTATAAGAAAAGACTAGTTAAGGATCTACCGGATCATAGATTTGATTCTTTAAAAGATTGTGATCCTTTTAAATATGGAAAGAAACATTAATAGAGTTTTAAATAGGTTGGTGAAGTCTCAACTACTAATTCATTACAGTTTGTGATCCTTGTCAATAGGGAATACCATTCTTGGTTGTGGCGTATAAGGTTAGGACACTGTAACCTTAGACAACTATGCAAACTCTCTACGAAAAGACTAGTTAAGGATCAACTAGAGTATAGATTTGATTCTTTAAGATTTTTTTATTCTTGTCAATAGGGAAAGAAACATAAATGAAGTTTTAAATTAGTTAGTGAAGTCTGAACCACTGATGCATTATAGTTAGTGCATATGGATCTTTTTAGACCAACACAAACTGGAAGCATTGGAGAAAATATTATGTATTTTTTCTAGTTGATGATTACACTAGATTTACATGGGTCTATTTTCTAGAAAAGAAATCTGAAGATTTTTCTTATTTAAAAAATTTTAGAGCCCAAGTCAAAAATGAGAAAAACCATCCATTGATAAATATTCATAGTGATCATGGAGGAGAATCTCAAAATTCTAATTTTGAACCTTTTTGTAGTAGAAAAGGCATTACTCATAACATCCCAGCACCCAGAAAACCTCAAAAAATGATATTGTTTAAAGAAGAAATAGAATCCTTCAATAGATAACCAGAACCATGTTGATTGAGTATTCTGTAGCCAAACAGTTTTGGGCTAAAGCTATAAGTTCTGCCTCTTATAATATAAATCGAGTTTTGATTAGACCTTTTCTTAATGAAACTATTTATGAGTTATGGAATGGTATAAAACCTAGACTTTCCTACTTCCAGGTTTTTGGTTGTAATGTATTCATTCTGAATACTGAAGATAATTTACACAAAGTCATACCAAATTCTGATGAAAGAATTTTCTTAGGATACTCCACAACTTCTTAGGATTATAGAGTTTTTAAATAAAAAAACTTGTACTATTAAAGAAATAGTGCATGTCAAATTTGATGAAACTGATCCTTTTTGTTTTTAAAGAACCTCAAACTACATCATAAGATGTATTTTAAAAAACTAATTGTCAAACTTTGTTAGAAGTTTCTTATGATAAGGAAAATGTCTAAGAAGATTTTTCTGAAGAAATTACCCCAGAAGATTTCATACCCTATATTGATGAACATGTTTTAAAAAACCCAAATCATTTGTTTCTAAATAGTCATCCTAGTGATAGTATCATTGGTGATGTAAATAAACCTTTAAGAACTAGAAGTTCCTTAAGGAATGAAGTAGAACATCTAGAATTCCTTTCCCAATTAGAACCAAAAAGCATATATGAAGCTTTAGGTGATGATGATTGGATAAAATATATGCTAGATTATTTAAATGAATTGGAAAGGAATAAATTTGGGTCCTTTGTTGAAAGACCTATGGAAACTTATATTATTGGAGTAAAATGGGTCTTCAGAAATAAATGTGATGAAAATGGAATCGTAGTAAGAAATAAAGCTATATTGGTTGGTAAAGGATATAATCAACAAGTAGGAATAGACTATGAATAAACCTATGCTCCAGTAGCTAGACTTGAATATATTCATATTATTCTTGCCTTTCCAGTATTCTTTAACTTCAAACATTTTCAAATGGATGTGAAATGTGCTTTCCTTAATGGTTATGTTCAAGATGTTGTTTTTGTTGAACAACCTCCTAGTTTTGAAGATACCAAACATCCTGAAAATGTTTTTAAACTTACCAAAGCTTTGTATGGACTTAATCCAGCCCCTTGATCTTGGTATGATAAACCTACATGTTTTTTTCTTTAAAATAATTATGTTAAGGGAATTGTAGATCGAACCCTTTTTATAAAGAAAGACATGAACAATGTTTTGATTGTTTAATTTTTTGTCGATGACATTATATTTGGTTCAACTCATCAATATTTAACTAATTCCTTTACGGATCTAATGAAATCTGAGTTTGAAATGAGTATGATGGGTGAGATAACATTTTTCCTTGGTTTTCAAATTTTTTTAAAACTAGAAGTAATCTATATATCCCAACATAATTATATTAAAGATAATATAAAAAATTATGTATATGACAACACTTAGAGTATTAGTACTCCCATTGGTACCTCAAACACCCTTCATCCTGATGAAACTGGGAAACCAGTAGATTAAAAATCTTTTAGAGGTATGCTAGGAAGTTTACTTTACTTGACAGCTAGTCTTTCAGACTTAATGTTTTCAGTATTCTTATGTGAAAGATATCAACCCAATCATAAGGAATATTATTTAATGGCAGTGAAAAGAATTTTTCACTACTTAAAGGGAACCCTGGATCATGGAATCCTTTATACTTCCTGAAATTAGTTTGTTCTAAAATGTTTTTTGGATTCTGATTTTGGTGGATGTAGAATGGATAGAAAGAGTACATCCGGAACTTGTCATTTCATAGGAGATTCATTATATTCTTGGTCGTGCAAGAAGAAACACTTAGAAGAAATTTCAACTACTGAATCTGAATATGTAGTAGCTGGAAGTTGTTGGGCTCAAGTTATGTGGATGCAACACACACTCACAAACTATGGTATTAGTTTTAACAAAACACAAATTTTTTGTGATAATACTAGTGTCATTGCTCTTAGTAAAAACCATGCACTTAACTCTCGTGCAAAACACATAGATATTAGGAATCACTTTTTTTAGGGATCACACACAAAAAGGAGATATCATTCTCCAATTTATCAGAACACAAGATCAACTTGCTGGTATTTTCATAAAATCATTACCCTCCGATAGATTTGAATACATTAAACAGAACATTGGAATGATAATCATAAGGTAATATTTTTTTTAACTTTCTTTTGAAACCAATATCTTTACAGTAATAAACTCTTTTTCATAGGGGGAGTACATTTGTTTGTTAGATTTCTAAAATTTTTTCTTAGTCTGGAATTTTTTCATAATTAGTTTTTCAAAAATTTTATAATGAATTTTTTTTAAGCTTTCATAATGGAAAATTTCATTTTAATATTTTCCAAATCTTTCGTAATGAAATTTTTTGTAGATTTCCATAATGAATATTTCCGTAATAATGATTTTCCTAATGGATATTTTTGTAATTAAGATTTTTGTAATGAAGATTTTTGTGTTTATATTTTCGTAATGAATATTTTTGTACTCCAAATTTTCATGATGATGATTTTTGTAATTAAATGTTTGTAATGAAGATTTTCTAAAAATTTTCATAGTCAGTTTTTCAAAAAAAATCGTAATAGAATTTTTGGAATATGAAGTTCTTCAAGAATAATTTTCCTCAATACAAATAATCTTTCTAGCAATCTGAAAGGTATGATTCCTTTCATGAGTTTTTGTAATCATCCTGCACTTGCTGGTAGATTATTTTGTATTTAAATTTTTCAGATTCTATTTTCCTTAAATCCGATTGTTTTTATTAAAAAAACTCAAAATATTGGATCTAAGATTTCCTTACGGATATCATATCAACCGTCAGATCTGAACAAAAGGATTTTTAGCCATTGGATTGGGTTTGGTAGATGAACTGTTGCATCAAAAACCTATATAAAAGACCCCCGATGGTTGTCCCACATCGATTCTCATGTTCTTGCGTGTTGAAGTTATTTCCTTCTACATAATATCATACTGTATTTTCAAGGGTTTCTCAATTCTGAATGTCTGTAGAAGAATCTTCTCAGAAAGATATGTCTACTGTCAAGCTTACTTCGGAGTGGAAGGTCTATAGGGATAGGTTGTTGCATCCTAACCTCTTCAACAAGTATGATTCGATTTTCCCGAAAAACATTAAGTTGAATGGATGAGAGAGAATTTCTGTATCGAAGCCAGGGGCTCAAGATTTAATTTATCCAGATTTTCTTATTGAGTTTTATGAATCAGCAAGTTTCTTTAAAGAAGAACGTAGAGAGAAGTTTTCTTTCAAAATCTATAAAAAGACTTATTCTATTTCATATACTAAGGCAGCAAATTTTGTTGGTATACCATATGAAGGGGAAGTTAAGTTATATTCGCATAAGTTTCCTGATGTCAAAGGAGGTTTTATTATTGAGAAGGCTATGGAATGTCTTGGAATTTTTGATGTGAAGACTCTTAAGATTGCCCACTTGTCTACAAATTATTGTATTCTTAAATTATGGGTTTAGGGATTCATCATTTCAAGAAAAGGTGAGAAGGATACATTAAAGAATAATTTCATGTATTTTTTAGAATTTTTGGTAAATCTATGGAATATCAACTTAATTAAGAATATTCTCATTACAATTGAGAATACTATGAATGGAAACTTGAAGGCTCAGATAATCATGTATCCAGCCATTCTCTCTAAGTTAATTATTCGGTGTATAGAATCTTTCAAAATCCCTTGCATCTCGAAGGCAAGGAATTGTAAAGTTTTGATAGTCTATGATGATACCCTTAAGAGGATGAACAATGGTTTTTATACAGACTCAAGAGAATTTTATGACCTACCTGAAGAAAAATATGAAGCTGTTCTGAAAAAACAAGAAGTGGCCGAGCCATAAAAAATGGTTGGAAAGAAGAGGAAGTTAAATGAATTATAAGAAGAAGAAAAATACCCAAAAGATAAGGAATATCAATTTTCACCTCTAAAACCTAAGAAGATAAAACAATATTCGAATGAGGTAGAAGATAAGTAGAGGGAAGATTATAAGAACTGAAAATAAGGGGAGACCATGTTCGGACTAGACCCTGTTGAAGAAAAATTTCTCAACGAGAAGACAACTGAGTATCTGGAAAGGGAACAAAAGGAAACGAAGAAAAATAAGAAGATGAGTGAAGCAAATATTGTCTAATATCTTTTGATGGAAACTGAGAAAGCATCAGAAAATATCCCAGTACTAGAATCCTTTCTGGTAGAAGCCTTACCAGAAACTATGGGGAAGAAGTTTGTCAGTCTGAAAAAATTGAAAGAATGAGAAGAGTAAGAAGTAGTACAAGAAGTTGAAGAAGAAGAAAGCAAGGGAGATACCGAAGATCTGATTAAGCAAACGGAAGACTTTCATGAGAAGGAATGTACATCCTAGAAGTTCTCAATCCAAACTTCTGAGGCAGAATCATCAAATCTAGATACCCCTGGAAAATAGGAAAAAGGATAAGATGACAAGTCTGAAGATTAAGTGAATATGATCTCCGAGGAATAAATTTATAATCATGACTTAATTCATCATGAGGATGTTGAGGCAAGAGTTGAGAAAGAAAAGATAGATGAAGATAAAATCATTGAGCTTTCTGATAGTGAACATAAATCTCAGGATGAGGAAGTCATTCCAAGAAGTGATAAGAGAAAATAGTTGTTTGTTGATACACCTGGTAAAGTTGTTGTGAAGATGAAGAAAGCTGGTGGATCTTTTATAAGGAAACTTGCTGAGCTAGAGAAAGATACTTCACCATGAAAAGTTTCATATTCTGAATCATCATCCCTTGGACATGATTTCATTGTTAAATCATTGATGAAGATTGTTGGGACTATTCCGATATTTCCAAGCATTGACTTGAGATGTCAGATTCTTCAACACACATTGAATCTGAATGCGGATTCAATATCCATTGTGAAGGATAAATGGGTAAATCTTCAGGCTGATTTCAATACTTTTTTCATTAACTATGAATCGCACAAGAGATCCTACAATAATATGACCACTTGGTCTAATAAAACCATAGAAGATATGCTGATTCTTGATGAATTTCAAGAAAGTGTCAAGGATGCTTTTGACATTGAAGATGGTAAGATCAAGGATCTCGTGAATAACTTTGAAGAAAAGCTAACTCTTGAGAAAAGTTCTCGGACTCAAGAAGTGAAGGATTTGAATGGTAAACTATAATTAGTGGCTCAAATATGGAAGAGAGAAATAGATATCTTTAATGAGATAGAAGAAAATCTTTTCAAGGAATAGCAAGTCTTAAAGGATCAGGCATAGGCTCTTAAGACTCGGGATGATAGAATCAATGCTTTAGAGAAGAAAGCTGAGGATCGGGATGAGATTCTAAAGAGAGTAGAAGAAGATGAAAAGGAGCTCATGAATCTCAAAACCATTTTCATGAAGTTGATTCCCAAGGAAAAGGAAGGATTATTAGACCCAATCTGATCTTTTGTTGTATTTTCCTTCCTTGTATAATTTTTTCCTATCATAATGAAATTTTTGGTTGTTCATTTTTGTTTGTATTTTTTGTACTAATATTTTAGGTACAATATTTACTTTTCCATTCCCTGAATTTATTTCTGAAAATCACAAAGGGGGAGAAAGGAAAAATAATTCTATTTAAAGAAGAAACTATCCTATATAAGGGGTTGTGGTCATCTAAGGTGGAGTTTTTCATTACAAATATTTCCGAATTCAAAATAATAAAAATCTCATTCTGGAAATCTAGAATACGATCCTAAGTGTTTCAATGCCTAAGGGGAGTTAGTCGTATTCATTCTTTCCCACGTGTTAAGGGAGATAATTTTTATGTTCAAAGTCTAGAAAAATATTTTCTAAGTCCTTATATTATTTTTCATAAGGATTTTTGTGCTTTCCAAAAATGAGGATATTGTTGAGTCAATAAGGATTCCTTATGAATTTTTCATTCCTTCATGTTTGGGGATATTGATTGGGTCAATAAAGTTTTCTAATGACTTTACCTTTTCTTCATGTTTTGAAAATCACAAACACATTATCTTAAGGAAAATTTTATTTACCGTATGTTTTACTTTCATAAGGAAAATTTTTCTTCCCCAAGGAAATTTATCCTTACCATGATTTTCATTATTTATTTTGTCTATTTATAAAATTCGGTATCATATCGAAAACCTCAGAATCATATAATACTTAGATATAGAGAATTTCGTTTTTAGGATACAAATTTAGGTTCTTGATTTCTCTAAATTCAGTCTCTGAACTTTTTCTGAGTTCTGAATCCGAGTTCTATGAGTTCAGGGTCAAAACTTTTTCTGAGTTCTAACTCTGAGTTCTATGAATTCAGACTCCGAACTTTTATATGTTCAGACTCTGAACTCTTAGGAATTCAGACTCCGAACATTGTAAGTTCAGACTCCGAAGTCTTAGGATTTCAGACTTCGAACATTTATAAGTTCAGAATCCGAACTCTTATTAATTCAGACTCCGAATTTTTCTGAATTCAAGACTCTAATTTCATTAAAATTTAGACTATGGAATTCTATATAATTCTATGTCCATATTCTTCGGATAAATAGAATCCAAAAATCCTTATATTATAGACTCCAAATTGTTTTTTGTTAGACTTTGAAGTATTTTATTCCTTACATTCCGAATAATTGAATTTTCTTAAGTAACCATATTTTTGTTTACTCATGTTTTTGTAAAAAAATGATGTCGTGCATTTAGTTACTAACTAACCATTTTTGAGTGACATGTGTATAGCTCCCTCCGAAATTCAAGGACAAATATGACTGTTGGATGGGGGAGCCGATCGTTGAAGTTGTGCCTACAAATAGGAGCTCATTTGAACGATCTCAAAAGAGTTTTTCATGACTCAAGAGATTACATGCTATTGAAGAGATTTATAGAGAGAGACTCTCATGCTTTGTGCATACTAAACAACTTGTTCAGAATTTCTTCATGCAACTCTGAATGTTGCTGAGTACATTCGAGGGATTTTGGGGATAGAAAGACAGAGGTGCCGACTACCCTAAAGTTTGAGGACGTTCTTGCTGAGAAAGATAGAGGTGTTGACTACCTCGATGTTGAGGGATTGCAGAGATAGAAATACAGACTCTGATCTTCGTATCGAGGGCTTACCCAGGTGTGGGTAAGACATACATTATTGAATGTATAAATCAAGGGACCTCTATCCAAGGTTGTTGGATACCCTTCTCATTCGGTTATAAAATTTACTACTTGTTACTTTTTTGTTTGATGTTTTACGCTAAATTTTGTTAGTTAAATAAAGTATAACTATCTTATACTTAGTTACACTTTTACACTCTAATTTAGTAGGATTTTATATTCTTTAAGGTAGAATACTTATCTTTGTAAACTTTTGTAAAGTTTCATTTCCGGAATCTCTTTTCCATAATTGCTTTCTCGGAATCAAATTTTTGGATTCAAGAAAGTGTATAGAAATAGAGGTTTTGTGAATTACATTATTTAACCATGATAAACAATATAAATGTTTCTTACAAACATTAAAAGTTCCCAAATAATTTTTAAAGTATATAATTAACCCCCCCCCCCTCTTGTATACTGAGTATGTACATTATTATTTCGATCTTACTTTTAGTCTTTGAGGAGAATATCATTCTCCATACCATCTCAACAGGTTATAAATTTATTTTCTTAAAAAGAAACAATATTTCATTTCATTGAGAACTATGGGATATGAATACATTTTGGCCACTCAAGTATGCACAAAACTATTATGGATGAAGCAAAAAATTGATCATATGAGAGTTTAAGTGATGTATCTGATCAGAATTCATTATGATAACTCAACAGCTATAAAACATAGAAAACATCTATTCCATCACTCATAGAAAAAATAAAATTGAAATAAAATATAATTTTATCAAGTAGAACATTGAGGTAGGGCTTTTGAAGTTGGAGTATGTGCCTACTGAACAACATGCTATAGATTTTCTGACAAATGCCTTACCCAATAAGCATTTAAAAAGCATCTAGTGGATTTGAGAGTCTAGTATACTCACCGAACTTCAAAAAGTGTGGATGTGGTTCACAAATATCCCAAAGGTGTGTTGTGTGTTTCCCTGAATTACCATTGTGATAAATTTATTTATCACGTTTCTGTATATTTTAAAAAACAAACTTTTTGTTTAAAAATTCTTTGTTTTCAAGGAATCAGATCCACCTACATTGTATTGAACCCATTGAATCCAAATGAATATAATGTAGAATTTATTATTTTATGAAATACTATCCTTGCTATAATCAGAGAAATAATGAAGTTACTAATGGTTTATGAAAGTAGAATGTGAAGTTAGAAGATTGAATGTTTTCATACTTTATAAAACAAAATCAGATGAATATTTTCAGATAAATAAGTTATCCTAAGTCATGTAAACATTGATGATAAATGAATTTTGAGAAATGGTGAAGAGGGTAAAATAATTTCAAAGTTTGAAAATGGATTTTTGTAATCAGATTTTTAGTAATCGGAATTTCAGAATCAGATTTCGTAAATAGTTTTTTATAACTAGAGAATCATAACCAGAATTCTGATAGAATCATAAAATGTATTCTATAGATAATAATAACAATAATTCTAAGATAATCATGACGATTGTTCTTATAGAATCATATACATCAATCTATAGGGAATCGTAACCAATCATCCGAGATAATTGTAACCAGTTTTCTAAGAGAATATTAACCAGATTTTTGAGAGAATCATAAATTGTTTTCTCACAAAATTTTAACTAGAATTATATATATAATCATAAACATCCTTTTAAATGAATCATAACTAGTTTTATTAGATAATTGTAACCAGAAATCTAATAGAATCATAACTAGCATTATGTAAAAACCATAACCCGTATTATGTGAATATCAGAACCACATCGAAAGAAGAAGGGATACTGAAAATTGTATCCAACATAATAAAATGATTATAATGGTCTGACAAAGAAACAAATTAGAATAGGTTGAAAAAGAATTTTTAAGGATTCAATTGTGGATAATAATTAAAGTGGTCAAACTTGACATTCACTTTTTCAAAAATCTCGATGAAATCTATAGATGTATGAATAATTTAAAGATTATGTTTAAATGGAAGATATTTTTTGAGTTTTGAGATTTGAGGAAATGAGAAATATTTCAAGTTTCCCTCCTTTGTTTCCTAAGATTCTTATAAAACATCCTTAGATCATTTTTTTCATTGTTGAATTATCTATATACATGTGAAAGGTGAAGCATTGGGGAAATTAATCTATAATTTCTCATCTGATTGGAGGATAATTGTTTCGAGCACTCTTGAAGACTTTGAATTTTTATATAGATTGAGACTAAGTTCATTATTTTGAATGAAATCACATAAATATTACAATAGTAATGTATTGAAAAAAATCACATATTTCTTATAGCAGCATTGTATTGAAACAAATCAGATCCAGATAACTGCCAGAGTGTATTGAAGGAAATCAGATATTGATAGAAAGAACATTGTATTGAAAGAAATTGGATCCAGATTACACCATCATGGTATTGAAATAAATCACATATATATTACAATGTCATTATATTGAAATAAATAATATTTAGATTATAGAATCATTTTATTGAGATAAATTTGATCTAGAATCTAGCATCATTATATTGAAGAAATCAAATCTAGTCAAATCGGGCTAAGGATTCAGACTGTGAAATTGTGGAGTAGTTTCAACAAAGAATTTATTCTTTTGATTAGTAAGATTGTCTTAAAATAAAAAATTATAATCTGACATAATTTAGTATAATCTTTCCTATCATGTAATAGAATTTTTTTAATAGGAGTTGGCACATGTTGTACTCACTTCTTCAAAATAGGGGATTTCTATAGTTCTATGTGAGTGGTTATGGCAAGGATTCAGTTTCATACATTGAACAAGAACCTAGTAAATCTTATGTTATTTTATTTAATACTGATTTGGCATGCAAGATTATTTACTAAATATTGATAAGGATATAAATCTGAATACTTTTTAGGGTTTATGTTTCTAATTTTTTCGAATAATATAATAAGTGAACAATTTATCAATCACCCCCTTCTCAATTTTTATTCAATCCTTGTAACTTCAATTGGTATAAATAGTGTCAGGTTCCCCTTTTAAATCCTTATCATGAATAATATCAATTATTTTCATAGTATAGGAATTCCATCATATTATAGAACAAATTATAATGGATGAAAAAATAGGATGATTATTTATCTTTTATCTCTATGATTGTTAGTTGTTGAAGATGCTACTATTGGCTTTACACCTATTGAGAAAGATGATCCCATGAAATTTAATGATAATTGAGATAGGGAAGTTGATGGAAAGGATAGAAATTCAATCCTTATGTCTTTATAGGATAATGTTTATTAGAAAGTGATGGGTCTTGAGACCTTAAAAATTATGGGGTAAATGTTGGAAAGTGTTTTCTAAGGGAATAAAAATGTCATGAAAGAATAAATAAAAATTTAGTATTGTAATTATGAATACCTTAGAATGATAGATGATTAAACAATTTATGAATACATCTTCAGCGTAAATGAAACTATCTACAATATCAAAATATTTGCAGATGTCCTAGAAGATTCTACAATTTTTAATAATCTCATGAGAAATTTTCCAGACAGGATTGATTAAAAAATTTCTAATTTAGAAGATAAGCATGATTTATCCCTTGATGAGTTGCATAAATTTCTTGTTTCTTATGAAATGAGGAAATCTACAAACATTAAAAATAATAAGAAAGTTGAAATTGATTTTGAAGCTATGAGAAAGAAAAAATCCAGGATGTTGATGAAGCCAATCCTTGTGAGTCTGATGATAAGGAATATGATGAGTTGAATTTAAAAAATAATTTCTCTCATATCCAAGAACTATCAAAGATGAAAATAAAAGTATGAAGTAATGATTCCTTGTAATTTTTTTTGAGTGTGGTGGAATCAAAAACATGTCTTTTAATATCACCAAGAATAAATTAAAAAATATTTCGGTGATTATAATGAAAAAAACTCAATGGATTATGTATAAAAAAAGATAATAAAGATAAGTCTTCCAAAAAATATTCAACAAGAAGATATCTAGAAAAAAATAAGTATCTTGGGTTATAAGTATGAATTATTCTCAATTGAAAATGATTCCTTTGAATAAGAATTTTTATAAAAATTCTGAACATTCATTGGAAAAGTTAAAAAAAAAATTCCTCTCAGGGTGAAGAAGGTGGTGAAGAATCTTATAGAGTATTAGATGAGAACCAAACAAGTTTTATGTCCTAATAAAAACAAAACTCTTATGTATGAAGTTAGAGAGTTGAAGAAAGATCATGTAGATGATTATGATTGAAGAAAAATTTTCGTTAAGCAGGAGGATGAATGCATTCAAGTGATTTTATGTTACAAAAAAGGAATTTCTAAATATTGAATCACAATTAAAGATATTGGAAAAAATCTTGATGCTAAGGAAGAAGAGGTTAAAAAGATATAATTAAAACTTCTTAAGTCTTAATGTATCTTGAGAAAGATAAATTAAAACACCATCCAATTTATAAATTTAAAAGAGAATACATCTATTATTACAGAGAAGGATCATTATTATAATCATTTAAATATACTTCTATAAAGAATAGTGTTTCATAAAATTATTCTATCATTTTATGTTTTAGAAAAGTTATTAGGAAATATTGGGCGGAGAATGTAAGTGACAAATCTACTAATTCTACAAAATTTTAAAACCAACTCAAAAGAAAATATGGTCTATATCATATGTAAGTTAGAGTTGAAAGAAGTTACCAAAATCAACGATGTTTCTATAGAGAAAAATCTTTCATGAATAGGAAGTCATGATTTGAAGGCATTTTCTAGTATTGTGTAATCTATGGGAATATGTAATATAATATTTGGAACAACATATCTCTACCCAGAAAAAGGTTTTAGAAAAGTAAAAGAAATAATGAAAAAATAATGAGTAAGTTTTCTAACTCACAGAACGTTGAAAATTTAAAATTTCAAGATGTCTGTACCATTCCAAAAAGGAATCAATTATAATGACTTGAAGATGTTTTTAGAATATGTGATTAGTGTAGTCATCATTCTGTAATATTTATGGCTCTCTTTCTAGAACATGTTTTTTTATAATAGAAAATAAAATAAAGTTGAAAAGACTAATGTTGAGGAATGAACTTTTGTTGTTGAGATAGATTTTAAAGTAAGTAAGTGGAACAAACCACAGATTCTTGATAGTGGTTCTTCTTCACATATGAAAGGCGATATAAAAATCATGAAACATGTTTAAATTCATGACTGAGGAGAAGTTACGATTGGCATTGATAGTTCCTTAAAAATCTAAAGAATCAATATGACAGATATTGAAGTAGAGAAATTAAAATCTAATGAAGTTTTATTTGTTTATGGGATAAAAAGTAACCTACATACTGTAATTAAACATTGTGATGATGTAAAATAAGTAATATTTAAAATGTATTCTTGTATCATTAAAAGGGTGAATGATGGAAAAGTTGTTACAAAAGGAGAAATAACCAGCGGGAATATCATTCAATTAAGAGAATTCAATAACACATGTTGCTTGAGTGCTGAAGATGAAAACAAATTGTGGCACCGAATACATGGGAATCATTGGTAAAAAAACTTGAATAAACATTATAATGTTGAATATATCCACAATTTTTTGTAATTGAAAAGGAGATATTATGATGTTTGTATTACTTTTCAAAATTGAAATATGACTAAAAATCCATAATAGAATTGAGATTTTATCTACCAGACCACTTGATATTTTTCATTCCGATCTATATGGGCTGATGAGACATCAATCAATAAAAGTAAATTTATACATTATCACTTTTATTGATTATTTATATTGGATGATAGACATCATGTTCATGAATCATAACTTAGAGGCTATTGAAATGTTTAAATTCCTCAAAAAAGATGCTATGAAAGAATTGGGGGTTTCCATCAAGAAGCTACAAATAGATAATGGTATTGAATTCACAAAAAATAAATTTTAAAATTATTACATAAATTATTCTCTCAATCATAAACAATGTCATGCCTATACTCTACACCAAAATGGACTAGAAAAAATAAATAATAGAATATTTGTTGAAACTAGAAGAAGTTTGTTGGAAGAATACAATCGTTCAAAGTTCAATTAGAGAGAAGCTATTAATTCTATTTTACATGTTCAAAATATATGTTTTTTGAGATCATAAACCAACATTATACCTTATGAAATGTTGTATAATAAAACCCCACCATTGAAATACTTCAATATTTTGGACAGTCCATGTCTACTAAAAATAAAAAATCTAGACTTGGGAACGTTTGATGAGAAAGTGGAGGAAGGAATTTTCGTGGGTTATTCCCAAAATGGGTCAAGTTACAAATATTGGAAAAAAATTTAATTAATGTTGGTGGACTCATATAATGTGAAGGTAATTGAAAAATAAATTTCTTTAACAATGGTTGTTAATAATTCTGATGAAGATAAATTGGATATTTCCCAAAATAGTGAATGTTATTAAAAACATTCTTATCCAGATTCAAAAGAATCATGTGAAGAGAAAATTCTAGCTAGAAAATATACTTTGAGATTTTCTTATTTACAAATATATATTGAATCCATAAAATGTATTTAGAATCTAATTGATTTAGTTCACACTAGAAGAATGTTTAAATTAGAAAATTAGACATTAGTTTTCTCAAAAGTTGAAGGGGAATCAGTTTTAGAGGCTATTTAATATAATGATATCATGGATTCTATGAATGAGGAGTTTAATAATATTGAGAATAATGAAACATGGGAACTTGTTCCATGGATGCAAATAATAATTTTATCAGAACAATTTGGGTTTATATAAATAGATTTAATGAGCATGGAGATGTTTCAAGAAAAAATAAACAAGACTTTTTTGTAAAGGATACACACAGGTGGAAGGTCTGGATTATGATGAATCCTTTTCCCGATTTGCATGATTAAAAGCTCTTAGAATGTTTATTTTAGTGGCTACACACCAGAATTAAAAATTTTATCAGATGGATGTAAAGTCATATTTCATAAATAGTGATATTGAGGAAGATGTTTACATTGAGAAACCTTGTAGGATTCTATATGATGAGGATGAAAAAAATGTTTTTTAATTTAACAAATATTATTATGTTATGAAATAATCTCCAACCACTTGGTATTAGAAGCTTTAAAATTGATTGATAATGATGAAATTTTCTAAAGGAAATTCTGATAGAAAATTGTTTATGAAATATGTTGATTTCGAGATGTTAATTTTAATTGTTTATGAGGATGATTTTTTTTATGGGGATGAAGAAATAGTTTATGAATCATTTTCTGAAGAAATGAGGAAGAATATATAAATATAAATTTTGAGATAATTAAAATTATTCCTTCGATTTAATGTTTAATAAAATTAAAAATACATCTAATTCTGTCAAGAATAATATCCCATATAGTTGTTAAATTTTTTTGTGAAGAATGAATTGAAATAAGTTTCAAATCCAATTTCTTGGTGTCAAAGTAATCAAAAGGAATAAAATAATCTGAAAAAAAAATAATTCTTAGAAATATGAAAGGAACAAATTCACATGGGTTATTATACAAAAGAAATTATGAGATTATGTTTCATAGTTATACTGATGCCGATTTGGCTGGATATTGTAATGATAAAAAATAAAACTAAGGAGAAACATTTTTCTTGGGTGAATGTTGTGTGAGTTTAAATAGTATGAAACAAAATTTAGTAACATTGAGAACATATGAATCCGAATATATTGTAGCTACATAGGCTTGTACTAAAATTTTGAGGATGAATGTTTAGTTGAATGAATTGAAAGTGAAATTTTCTAAACCATTGAAGGTAATTTGTGATAATCAATGTGAAATTGATCTTTCTAAGAATCATGTCCAACTTTCAATATTGAAACACATTATTATAAAATTTCACCTTATAAAAGAGAATGTTGTAGCTGGAAATGTTTTATAGTAATATATTTAAAAAAAGAATTAGATTGTTGAAATTGTTATAAAAGATAAAACAAAGAAAAGGTTTGTAGAATTGAGGCTACAACTACATGTTCAACCTCTTCCTATGTATTCCTAAATCTCAAAAAGAAAGTCTCCTATATTTATTTCGATTATTTTGATAATAGGTGAGAGTATTTAAACATCTTTATTATATTGTAGGAAGTTTTTACTTATTGTTCATTTTTGAATTTATGGTTGTGGTTATCATATAATGGGGGAGAGAAAAATAAAAGTGAGAGAAATAGAATGTGAGAAAAAAATTATGGGGGAGAGAATGTATGAAAATAAAAGTGAAGAGAGGTTATCATATTATGGACACAAAATATTATTTCTACCAAATGATGCAATTCCTCTAAAAAACAGATTATCCAGTAGTGTGGTTTTAGGACCCCCTTTTTTGAGAAAGTCTATGTTTTTATAAAATTCAGAAAACTTGAGTTGTGAATAATTATGTGATTTGAAAAGTTTTTATAAGGGTTTCCCAAAAGTCCAAAGGGGGACTGAAGTCACTTTTTAATAAATTGTTTTAAAAAGGTTTTTTATCTCTTGACAAAAACTTTTTTGTATGAGAATGTTTTGTTTTCTGAGAATCAGATCAATCTACATTGTATTCGACTATCAGATCCAAAATAATTTGAGGTAGAATTTTTTTTAATGACTATATTTGATGTAATAAGGGAAAAAAGATGATACTAAAGGGTTCTGAAAGAAGAGTGTGAAGTCTCAAGATAGAATGTTTTTATAATTACTAAAAAAAGTAGACGATGCTTTGTTGATCATGAAGTTATTTTAAGTCATAAAAACTTTCAAGATAAAATATTAAGAAGAAATGGTGAAGAGGTTTGAATAATTTTAGAGATGAGAAATTGATTTTTATCGTCATATTTTCATAATATGATTTTTATAATCATGTTTTCATAGTCAGATATTCATTACCGGATTTTTGTAGTAATATTTTCATAATCAGATTTTTGTAATCAGATTTTCGTAATCATAGAATTGTAAACATCATATTGGGAGAATCCCAACCATAATTCCTTTGATAATTATAACCATCATTAAAAGAAAATCCTAAAAATTCTTCTCAGAGAATAATAACTAACATTCTGTATAGAATCCTAACCAACATTCTGAGAGAATAATAACTAGTTTCTTATAGAATATTAACCAGCATTCTTAGAGAATCGTAATTAGTTTTCTCAAAGAATCATAACTAGCATTCTACAGAGAACCGTATCCAGTATTCTAAGAGAATCATAACGAGTTTTCTTAGAGAATCATAACCAACATTTTTAGAGAATCATGACCAGTATTCTGTGAAAATCATAACCAATATTCAGTGAAAATTTGAACCAAATGAAAATAGGAAGGGATACTGTCAATTTTATCTGGGATAATAAAAATTTTAAAATGGGATTAGAAATAATTTTTTTAATAGGTTGAAAAAAAATTATAAGGATCCAATTATGACGAATAATTATAGTGGTCAAATATGACATTCACTTTTACAAAAATATCTGAGAAATATAAGGAGGTTTGATGATGTTAAAGATGGAGTTTTAATGTGAATGATTTTTTGATGTTTTTAGATTGGAGGAAGTAGGAAAGATTTCATTTTTTCACCATTGTTTCCTGAGTTACTTGTAAATACATCCTCAGATAATTTTTTCATTGTTGTATTTTTTATACACACATGAAAGGTGTGGCGTTGGGGAAATTGAACTGAAAGTTTGCATCTGATTGAAGGAGAATTATTTAGATCATTCTAGAAGACTTTGAGTATTTTTATAAATTTAGTTTGAGATTTTAGTTTTTAATGATATTCGATCTAGGTTATATCCGCATTATTTTGAAAGAAATCATATCTAAATATTAGTATCATTGTAATAAAATAAATTCGTTCCAGATAACAACAACATTTTATTGAAAGAAATCAGGTCTAGATTAAAACATCATAGTATTGAAAGAAATTTGATCCAGATTAT
The DNA here is from genome assembly GCA_963277665.1 of Viscum album. Taxonomy (NCBI): domain Eukaryota; kingdom Viridiplantae; phylum Streptophyta; class Magnoliopsida; order Santalales; family Viscaceae; genus Viscum; species Viscum album. The sequence goes on along the minus strand of OY728133.1, from coordinate 713,256,290 downwards.
AAAATCATTGTATTGAATGAAATAGGATCTATATTCCAAACCCATTGTATTGAAAATATTAGATCCATCTAAATCGGACTGAGGATTCAGACTAAGTAATTGTGGAGCAGTTTTAACAAATTATTTATTCATTTGTTTGAAATAAATTTTTTTAGTTGAAAATAATGTAAACTAAAGTTAGTCAGTATCATGATTTTTATCAAGATAAAGAAGGTTTCTAACAGTATTTTTCACATGTTATATTCACTCATTCATAATAGTTTATTTTTATAGACCCACAGGAATGTCTATAGAAAGTATGTAGGTTCTCCAATTGAGGAAGAACCTTGTAAATCATGTGTTTTTTTCCTACATATTTTTCATGAATGAGTATTTAGTAAATTTTTATTAGGATATAAATCATAATAGGTAGCAAGGTATAAGTTTATAAATGATTTGAAACATAAAAAAAGTGAACAACTGATTCACCCCCCCCCCTTCTCAGTAATTATTCAATTCTTGGAATTTATTTTCTAATGTTCTTATCCTTGTTATTTACCATCTTGTAGACCTAAATGTAACAGCCTTAGGGTTTTTTTAAAAAGGGGGAGAAATTGTGGCTATAGAAGGGAGATTATTTCATAGTCCTGACCCATGGAGAATCTCTTAAGTGGAGAAGCGTGATTGGGGAGTTGATGCTGTTAGGGGGAGTAGTGATGTATGTGAGTATTAAATTTGATGATTGATAAAGTGAATCAATCAAAGGATACATATCACAATAGACAAAAATCATGATGAAAGACGAAGACTGGTTCTGGAATGTAATGAAGTGAGTTATTGATGAACTTTTCCTTATACTCTTGTATATCATTTCAATAATGGATCATGTGGGATTTGAGTATGTGTTGAGTAAATCATTTTTAACTATCTTAATCACAAGAATTTAATGATGATTGAAGATTGAAGAAGCATTAATGAGAAATGAAATAATGAAAGTATTGTAAACAAATCAAAATGGGGAGATTTTTTGTGAAAAACCCCTCATGTTGTTATCTCACTATGTTTTGGGTGCGTTTGTGTTTGTTAAAAAAATACAGAAGACCGTGAATGAGTACGGGTTGTGTTTGCCGATGCAGGTGATTATGGTGGTGTAGTTTCCAAATCTTTTTCCAATTTTTTGGGCCATAAAATCAAGAGTTTTGTTTTTGGAAAAAGGAGATTTTTTCTTATGAGTGAACAATATACAGACCATAAATTATAGTCTGCAGATTGAAAAGGAGGTATGAAAAATGGTTCAGGTAAGGGAAAATGGTTCATGGGGAGGCTCACAGTTCAAAGAAGATAAGGATTTCTTGGATGCAGTTCAGGGGTCAACATGTAGTTTCTAGATAAGGCATGCTGTATATTGAATGAATGAGGTACGAGGAAGGCTTTAGGAACACTGGATGAATTTTCATTTGTTAAAATGAAGAGATTATTATAGAAACTATTAAGGGCTTCATTGATGAAAATGTGATGTTGATTTGGGCCCCTGTGAAGGAAGAGAGGTTGTACGCAGACCATGTAGAGAAGATGATTTACGGTACGATTTCAGTTCACAAAAAACGAACGATATGTTGTGAATGCGACATCACATTGAGTATTTGGTAAATATTGAATTAGTGGAATCTAAAAATATGTTTTCTTATATAAGGAGCAGTAATACTATTATTTAGTACAGATATTTTCACAATAAAATATCATTACTTTGGTAATTCGGTGATGTCTGAAAGAGGTTCGCAAGGGAGTAGTCCATGAAGGGTGAAGTGGTTCACACCGAATTAATTACATAGAAGGTTTTTCTAGGGATAAATAGACCACAATTAATGAGGTAAAAGGAGGAGGAAGATGCAGTTTAAGGGGAGGAAGACTTGGTATGCGGAGGAGAGATAGTCTTTAGAAGTAGATGTTGTCTGCAGATGGGATACAATTTACAAAAGTAGAGTCAGTCCATGAAGGAGGGATGGTATGAACCAGAGAGAGGGTCTGTGGAGGAGAGGTGATCCGTGAACCCTACCTACCACATAGTACATAGGGGAATAAAATTGGTTTTCATTGGATGTTATGTGGTTGGAAGGGGAATAAAGGAAGCTTACTAAATCTTAAAAATAGTTCGTGAATGAAATTTTCACTAACTTAACAGTACATGGAAAAGGGGATTTCATCTACTAGTGAAATACGGTTATAAAATAGATCATCTACCTTCAGTTAATGATGTGTGATTTAATGAAAATGAAGGGACCTACAAGTCTATAAATTGTGAGTGGATCCTTTCCAAGAGCAGTGAGCATAAGGTAAGATGGTGATCCTTCCCACTAAAAGTGATCCAGAAGAAGAAAATTAGGGAATGACCCTTTGGAATGAAGGGAGAATACCCTAAACCTTGTAAATGTGGTAATCCTAGGCATAGAAGATAAATACCAAACCTTGTAATTAGTAGTGAACTTTTGTGGATTTGGTCCATCGGTACATCGTTGTTGTATGCTCCTTGGACGTAGATTAGTGAGGGCGAACCAAGTAAAATCATTTTTTCTGTTGCATGATTTCAATTTTGTTCATATATTTATTTGGTAGAAAGAGAGAAGTGTATTTTTTAATGATGAAACAAGATCTTAAAGGGAATTGGTTTAAATCTATCAAACTTGGATTCTCCCCCCTCTCAGGGTATTTGACCTAGTGGGCCTAACAATTAGGTCGGGTCATTATTTCTGGTTAGTAATTAATTTTTCCTTCTATACATTTGGTTTATTTTATCATATTATGATTAATCACCCAGAGTTTATAAAATTAATGATTTTACTCTACATGGTCCATTAATTTTATTATTCATCTTCATTATTTCACGGAATGGGTAGTGTGAGTGTATATAATTACATTAGGAAAATGCCTCATATTCCATTAATTCATTATCAATGATTTTATTAATTCCATAGACTAATTGGAGAGGGATTAGGGGTATGATGGATCAACTATCTGGATTCTAGGAAGGTCTTAGTGTTTTTGTCTTTTACAATTACCAATATGAAAACTAGATTATACACCTACATTCTCATCAAATGGGAAGTTATATTATCACTTATGTATACATATGCATTACCATATCCATGTAGTGGTACAAGTAATTTCTCATGAATATCATTTATAGATGGAAATTATGATAGTTTTAATGTTTATAAATTGTACATAAAAAATAATATCTCTTTATTGAATTCTATTATTACAATTACCTTCATATATTAAAAACCATTGGAAAATGGAAATGTCATTTGTGCATACTTGAAAACTATCACCTACATGAGGTGATATGATTCATTTTACATTTCTATTTTTTATGATTAGTAATAAAGAAATATTTAATTAATAGATGTAATATATATAACAACATAATAATTCTATAAATGTGAATTATTATTTTTCATTCTAATATTCTATCTGTCATAAAATAGAAGCAGCATTCATGCGTATGTACGAATTACCATCTCCATGAATAGTGTTATTCATTTTTTATTTCTAACTCCATGTATAATTATAAATATATATAGTTAATATATATCATATTTATATATTAATCAATAATCTGGAGGTGACGGATCTATGTGAAGTTTAAAAGGACCAGAACTACTTAACTACTAAAGTCATGATTAATGAAATATTTAACATATATAAATAATTATCATTGATGAAATGGGTTTAAAAATGTAATAAAGGGGTCATATATGATAATTTATGTTTTACCATGACTATATTATATAATTATAATAAATAAAATTTTATCATACATTAGGTTAATGTATTTTTAATCAAAGTTTAACTAGAGGTAAGGGATCTTTTATCAAATTTATTTCAATGGGACACAATCCATATAAACTAATTGTTTCTTTTTTGTGAAATTCATATAATTCTTAGTAATGTATTTTATTATTCATTTTAGGAAAATTATATTAAATCAATATCCATCTACAGTTATTTCTTTCATGGGGTTTATGATTAAAAATTTATGAACGTGGTAATGGTTTATTTCACAGTCTCTTCAATATTTGATATTGTTTATTTTTAGTTATACATTAGAAGAAATTTTAATCCCATATTGATTCATTGAATTTTTTTTGAAATTTTCTTTTACCAATTTCCTTTCCAGATTAATTACATTTTTACCCATGATTGACTTTTCTCAAAATGGTTTGACATGTTCCTTATGCTATTTTCTAAATGAGGCACATTGTGATTTTTTTAATAAACATTTTGAGGGAATTATTTTTTAAATTATATTACTTGAATATATTTTACTATAGTGATGATTAAATTTAACGTTAAAGATTCATTTACCTATTTAGAGTTTCCTTTAGAAATAATTTTTTTATAACTGTATATATTTTAAAAAATAAATTTGAAAAGGAAATGTTATTTTCATCTTGAATTATTCTATGTGACCATTCCAAATAATTTTACATCAATGAAGACATTATTTGATGTTATTTATGATTTAATGGTGATATGATCCAATGATATAATATGCACTTTTTCAAAAGATGATTTATTTTTATGATAAAGATATTAAATTTTTATAAATCATATTTCATTTACATGGGGTATATTATGATAAAATTTATGTGAATACCATTTTTTTATATGAGTTATGTAATGTTGAAATGTTTATAAAAGACATTTTATTTTATATATTATGATACAATTAATGATTAATGTTCTTTTGAAAAAAAATATGTATGATTGTCATTATGCGATCGGTGAGACCTATATCTCCTTCAAATGTATTATGAAAATATTGATATTTGATCAGATAAATAGGACTAGAATAAGGAGTGATCAAATTTCATGAAATAAATTTATCCACAATGATTGTCTTGAGAGTGGACAGTGAATAATATTATTGTTTTGAGAGTGAATTTATTCCACAATGATCGTCAAGGAAAAGATAATTAACTAATAATGAACATATTTTTTTATTATTATCTGTATTCAATAATTTTAGGTTTTATTTCAATGTTCTACATATAAGGTTCATGTTAATTAATTCCATAATGGATCATGTCTTCTGAAACTCCATGACATATGCTAGGACTCAATGATATGACATATGATATTAAGGGTATGGTTTTCAAATATGACACTCATGTTCATAGACCATTTTTTTTATTTCATGCATATTTAATAACTATATATCCCTTGTTTTCCCCTTATTAAGCATAAGATCTCACCATTTTTTATATTCTCACTTACACATGTTTTGTGAAATTTATTATTCTTGATGTCTCTAAGAAGGGTGTTGTTTGTGAAAAAATAAATAAGGGATGATTTAGTTCATTTATGGAAAATATGATTATGTGTCTATGTTTCAAAATATACTATCTCTTTAAAATTGTTTCTTGTTTCAAAAATTTATCGAATGAATATTCATATTTTTAGATGTGATATCTATATAAACATTAATGGATTTTAAAACTTCATCCACATCTTGTACCAATGTAGAAGTCAGAATATGTTATTATGGTCTTTGTTATATTGTTTTTGAAGAACCTAAGATGTCCAGATACTATTTAGGTGATAGTTGACAAGTTAATGAATTTGGAACATATCTTATAGATAGTTGTAATTCACTCAATTGTTGAGTTATAAATTCTATATAATTGGGAGATTAATTAAATTTATAGACTATATTCTATTATTATTGTTAAATGAGACAATCATTTTATATTATTGTTTTGTATGTTATTATAGAAAGAATTGGTTACTTATTTAAAATTCAGTATGATGTATCATCTATAGACCGATGAAAAATAATATAGGATGATTCAAAATTAGGAGGGATTATTTTAGTCATGCATTTTATATTTTTTTGGAGCATGAGATGATCATTTTTTCTTTTTGAAGTTATCATAAAACAACACCTTCTTTGTTTCAATTCATATCGAACATTTTGGGGGTGTTTATGGTCAACCATGTCACTCATAATTGTTTTTTCATGAGTTAGACGAGTCATATTTCAGTGGGATTTATTTTGAGTAGGAGAACTCTGAGAGGGTGTTGTTAATCAGGAATCAGTTGGTTACCATATAGAGTAGAAAATGAATATATACCAACCAGATGTGATTCCCTTTGGAGCTCTATATAGGTGTCTCATTTTTCTTATAGGTGTTACCTCTACTGTGGAATCATTGATTGTAGATTTAAGGGAAGCTAGAACTATGTTAAATAAGAAAATTTTTTGTTATCCCATGTATTATAATATTGGATTACTTATTGTATATTCTTCCAACATATCATGGGATGTGTGACATGCAGTATCTATCTCAACATAGAAACTTCTAGTGTGATCATGTGGATGTGATCGATAATAAGGATTTACAGGTACAACAAGATGAATAATTTGTTGAAAATCCAGTTATGGTTATGGAATAGAGTGTGGATGTGGTATGGGGGAATATATTTTTTATTTTTAATGTTTTTTGGTAGCATAAACATATCCAAGTGTATAAGTGGGAGAGGGAATAGATGTGCAAGATAAATGACATGAGTAGGTTGGGATGACCTTGAAGGAAACTTCTCGAGGGTGAGAAGATGTTCATGATAGTGTTTTTTAAATTATTCATGTTCAATGGTATGTAATTTTGATACTTGTTATGCGATAACATGGTTCTGGAATGTATTTTATTATTTATCGCGGATTTATTTGTAATTAGTATTTTTTATATTCACCATAGTTTGGACAATGATGTAATGGAGGGAATTGTGTTTTGGGTGTATTAATGAAAAAATAGGGAGACCGACATGCCTAGGGTAAGTGCGGTGATTTGCAAGGATCACAAGGAGTCTCCCTATGGAACATGACTAAAATATCATCACCACGATTTATAGGAAGTCATAGTAGGTTCCAAAGAAACTAGGATTCTATTATACACCATGTATGTTCAAATTATCAAGTCTATTGGAAATTTTGTGATCAAAGACACCCCGATAATTGTGAGAATCACCATTTCATGATGAATGTCTTTCCACATTTAGAAATAGTATCACCAATAATCAAGAATAATGGGTTTTGAGCATTTGAAATTAGAATCATAATGTAATTAATTGATGGTCTTATTAATAAGGTTTTGGATCATTTTATTCCTTGAAAACCCTTTATAATACTCTTATAGTGAGGGATGATGATCCAGATGTAACTGTGAGGAATCTTTTTATGTATTTATGAAACATCCTGAGTTTTATTTAAAAAAGATTATGTTTGATTTCATACATGATATGCCTCGTCACGTTTAAACGAACAATTAAATATTATTATTATTCCACAATTTTTAGAATGATGGTAATGAATAGTATTAATATAATTATAAAAATATGGTTTACACATGAATTTATAATTAATTCCATGGGGATCAATTAATGATAAGGGAATGAAAAACCATTTTGAAAATAATAAGAAATCATTTTCTGAAAAACTATTCAAATATTCCCAAGTGTGTTTTATAACAATAAATTAATAAATCTCCCCCATTGTATTATATTAATGAAATATATATAATATTCTTAATCTAATTTTTAAAATTCATCAGATGTGTTTTCTAGAAATTATATAAGAATAAATTCAATTTTACGGATAAAAGGAGTAATTTTTTCTAAAAATGCAGTTTTACCGTCTTTTGATGGAGATACCATTTTAAAACTAATTTTTTTCATTTTTATATATTATATTTGAAAGAATATACATGTTATTTACAATTATATTATCAATATTTAATTTGTTTTAATTTTTGGTCTTTTTCTAAAAATATTTGTTTTCTTATGAATACTTAAAAATACTACATTGTTGTTAAAAAATATTTTTTTTATAAAATTATTATATGTTAAACTGATTTATAAAGTCAAAATAGATCAATAATACATATAATAATCCAAATTAGGTCATTATAATAATTTTTATTGAAATTAGATATAAAAACTTACATAAATTTTGAACATCACTTTTACTCATGTTCTCACCTCTTCTATGGGATTATAGTTAACCATAATTTAGAGACTTCTTTGAAATGAATTTTAAAAAGGGATATAAATGAAATTTATAATAATGATATTTTTGATCTAATAGGATTAAATTAATTTTTTAATAGTAAATTTATTATTTTATTTACCACCGTTTAAACTAAATAGGGTAATTATGTGTAAAAATATTATTATAATATTTTAATATTAACCCAAAACTAGAATGAATTTCATTGGATGTGTGTTTGTTTTACCAAAAATAAACCTTAAGTAGAAATTATAACCATTTCATGCCAGTTGGGAGAGAATATGATAATAATTATATTTTATTTAAAGATAATTTAAAATGTCATATACATATTTTTACTAGGTGAATCATTTTTAATATAAGGTAATATTGAAGATAAATTATACTATAAATATTAATTTCAAAGATAAACTATTTATATACATATTTATTATTTATTTTTAATTTTTAGACCTTAAATAATTAAATTAAATTGTGACATACTAATGATGCATTAATACAGTTTTTAAAGCATGAATGAAATAAATGATATTAATAACATTAATATAAATATAATTTTAAATATTTAATACTATCAATGAATTTTTTTGAATAAATATAAATTTAATAGATGATTTACAATATTTTTTAAGGAATAAATTTATTATGATATTTTAATAAAATAAATTAATGAATAGTCTCTAAATTTACAATTATGATATTTTAAAATAAAGAATATTTTTTTTAAAAATATTAAATCTATAAAATAAAAAATTTGGACAAATAGTTGGGGAAAGACTAAAAATTTCATTAATGACTCATTTTTAGTAATTTTATATTTTATAGTAATTATATTTAAACTCAATATGTAAATTACTTAATGTCACTTCAAGAATAAATATGGGTTAAAAAAAGTGATAAAGATTAAAAAATTATCAAAACTACCCTAATTTTAATTGGATGAAGGTATTTGGACCCAAATTCATCCTATATTTAAAATAAATTTTTAGGCATTTTTAATAGAAAAAAATGATTTATATTAATTAGAAACTTTTAATAATTCAAAGTGTACCCTTCCCCTCCCCTATAAAAGGGCACCCATTCATCTCTATTACTCTCACATCAAAAACCAATTTTTTGGAAAAGATCCAACCAACCCACTTCCAAAAATCCCTCTGCACATTATTTAGGCCTTACCTTAAGAAAAAAACCATCTTTTAGATGAATTAAGATGTTAATAAAGTTAATCATCCAATGAATGGTAATGTTTTTATTTGAGCATTTCAATTTTATTTCTTCTACCACTACATTGGAATATCTTTAAATCCGGATGAGATAAAAAAATAAATTATCATAAATATACTATGATGTTACTATGTTAATATCATCAACTAAATCCATCATCAATTTTATAAAATGTGAAATGAACTTTTAATTTGTGTGTACGACAGACTACTGACTTTGAAATCGATATAGTTTATTTTTCATCACTGTCTTTAATGAAAAATTATAATGACGAAATTAATGTTTATATATGTTTTTAATGAAATATATATCATTATGAAATATTAATATATCATTAAATTTCTTACCATTCCATGAACATAAAAATGATAATACCATTTGTACATATTGAGAACTATCACCTCCACAAAACGATGTGATACATTTTCAATCACCAAATCACTTTTGTGATATATATAAGTATATTAAAATGATTAATATGATTTTAATGATATAATTATTGTTTTATAAATATAAAATTATAACTATCTTCTTTCCATAATGATCATTGATAAATGGGAACGTTACTCTAGAGTACTTACGACCAAACATCTTATTGATTATAACATTGTTCATTTTTTTTAACCACATGTAAATTATTTTATTTAAATGTATAATTAATGTTTAAATGTGATTCATATATCATGAATATTATTTTTTAGATGATGGAATCATGATCATATTTAATTTTGTCATCATATCAAATTCACTTTTTACTCAAGTACTAAATAGCATCAAACCCTCTAACGTGAACTTGTTATAACATGTAAATTAATGATATAAAAGGTATAATAAACATAAAAAGGTTTAGAAGCATGTATAAATTAACCAAATTTATAATTCAGTAAGATAAAGAATATACATGATTAATCAGACTCAAGGTAAAGGACTTTGTATGAATCTCCTTTTATTGAGGCATTTTTTGATAATATGCACCATTCTTCTTTTATAATGTGTATATAACTCCATAAAAACATTTCATATAATTATCTTATCAACACTAATGTATCTATAAAATTATATTCTATGTTTTAGTAAATTTATTCATTCATGCATATTAATATTTAAATGTCCAAACTGAAAAGGGACACTTTAAATGTTTAAATATATAATTATAAAATCATTCTCTTTATGATTTTAATTTGAAAATTTATTTATATTGATATAAAATAATTCTATAAGAAATTATTTTTCTATACATAATTTAATTCAAATAATTTCAAAAGGAATCTTTTTATATGGAGATTTTACTTTCTTTACAAATGATAAAAGTAATGTTTTGTTGTAATTTATATGGTGATAATGACTTCTCTACCATTATAATTGGTTTTTTATATTTGGATTTCAATAAAAGCCACAAAATATTTTAAAAGAAAATTAAATTCCTTATACTCATTTATTTGTTATTTTTTTAATTAAAATGGTCTTGAAAATTCATTTATTATTTTATATATCTTGAAATGATTTCTTGTTATTACAAACGAAATTTTACGAGTGAAATGCTAAAAATTTCAACCATTTATGTGTTATGATTTTATAATGGTACATGGAAATTTGAGAGACTGTTACATGATAAACATAGTATGGTTGGTTACATTATAACCTCTAATTCATTGGGTATGGAAGTCAGTTGTATGACTATTCTATTTGTAAGAGTGACATGTATGGTAGTCGACCACATGTTTATTCAGTTTACGTATGATTACGTCACAAGATATATTTGTCTGATATATTCGGTTTCATTGGTTTTATAGTAATTTATTTATTTCAATAAGGGTAATAAATGACCTTATTTTAAATGGAATGTATTTACTAGTTTTCGAGGGTAGAATTCATTACTTTATGATAACACATCCGTGGGTTTTCATTATTTCATAAGAATAATAGTTTTCCATCTTTGTGTATCCCATACTAGTATTCCTTTTCTCATACAATGTTTTAAAATATTTTTCAAACATCTTATGATTTTAAGTACAAATAATATTTCATGATGGAAGTATTAAAGATATTTTCTAAAAAGAAGTAATAATTTATTTTTAACGGTTTTCCATTGGTGAAAAAATTGATACTGAGAATAACTGTCTTCTTGTAATTTATAGGTTTACATTGTAATAGTTCTTCCAAATTCTATAAAACTCAAAACAAAAAATATCCTCAAATGTAAATTCTATTTCAAAAACACTATAATATGTATCATTTAATGCTGGGTCATTACAGTTGGTATAAAAAAAATTGGTTATAAAACATTGGATATTAGGATGTCTTCCTAAGAGTTAGGTATATCATCAAAATATTATTATCATATAGTTGAAAATATTTTTATAATATTAGAAAACCATTTTTATGGCTTTAATTTATTAAATTTTATGGTGATTAATATTTTTTTGGAGGCATTTATTTTTTAAGTAATTGTAGTTTATTCATTTTTGGGATGCCAAATGAAATGTATAAGACAAACACTGAGGTTAAAACATGTAATTGTTATTTTTGAGGTATTTATCATATTTTCGGAATTCTAAAGTTTTAGAAAAGGAGAACCCACAGGATGGGTGAAAACCAATGGCATTCGGTAAGGACACAAGTTTTAAACCCACAACCGAAGAATGACAAGGGTGTATCTTCTACCACTTCCCTATGTGAAGTCATGGTTAGTATGAAATTTAATTATTCATTAAATGATTTTATTAGTGAAGGATAAGTTTATTTTTAGAATATAACTTTTACCGAATGGAAAAACATGGGAATGGAAAATGATTTAATGATTAAGTGATTAATGAAATTTTAGAAGATGTTTGATATTTTGGGAATCATATATATTCGAGGTAAATAGAATACCATAGTATTTTATTTATGTAATATTATTGAATTATATTTTGGAAGAATATATTACTTTATTTTGGACATATGGTGATTTATGTTATTTATGGAAATGGATACACTACATCGAGTTTATGTGAGTAGGGTAATTGATTTTGGTGTGAGACTTCAAGGGTAATTGATTTCATTTGGAGATAAATCCTTAAAATTTATCATTTAAGATAATGTAATTAAATCCATATAAATATTGGGATTCAATATTATATTGTATTTTTAAGGGATTTTAAGGAATGTTATTTTTGGAATGGTCTATGTTGAACTTTGGGTAATACTATTGATTTTTTTTGTTTGAAGTAGTATTTATTCAAATAAATTTAATTATTTTTAGGAAATTTTTTTATACTACACTAACATTTTTTGTTTTTTTAAATTTTTTTATAAATGATAAATAGACAGTTAATCTTCTATAGATAATGTGATTCCCTATATATTTATTATTGTTATTTGGGATTGAAAAATTCATCTTGAAAACTTATTGTTTATGGAAAAAGATGATTTTATGGTGAAAATTGAAAAAGTATTTAAATATAAATCTCATGTAAGTATGATAATTTAGGTTCCTGGACTAGGAATCAAATGAATTCTGAACCTCAATGACAAGGATCTTAAAACAAAAACATTACCCATTTAATTTTCTTACTAGGGAATCCGTTACATTTTAACCAATCAAAAATTTATGTTTTTGTGATTGTTAAATTTCTCCTAACAATGTTTTATTTCAATATTCATCAGAACAAGATAGTTAGGTTTATCTTATATGATTATGTTTTCCAACAAATAATCCTAGTATGTGTTATCTCAGGTGATCATCATATTTTGATTTCATTATTTTAAAGTGGAAGTTTTATTAATCCTTTTTCCAATGTGAGATTTCAGTAAAGGAATTATGAAATGTAAAACCTTAGTTTCCATGACCGAATTAAAAATTTCAAGGAATAAATTTACAAAATGGGTAGAATAAGACAATGGGTTTAAAAAAAATACTATATTCGATTGCATACATGATACGCCACATCCTGATAAAATGTACAATTAAATATTATTATTTAAATGTTACTATTATAACATAGACATTTCAATAGAGGTAATGAATAGTATTATTTGAATTATTAAAATATGGTTTACACATGAATTCATAATGAATTCTTTAGTGACCAATTAATTATAAATGAATGAAAATCATTTTCAAAACAAATGGAAATAATTTTCTGAAAAGTTGTTTAAATGTGCACAACTGAATTTTATACCAATAAAAGAAAAAATATTTCTTGTTGGATTATATTAATGAAATATAAATAAATATATATATATAATATTCGATATAATTTATAATTTTTCATATTATGTAGTTTCTATACATTATATTAAAAAATCAATTTTACGGATAAAATGAGTATTTTAAAAAAAATCAGTTTTACCAACTTTAGTTGACATACCCATTTTAAAACAAGTTTTATCACTTTTAAAAATTATATATGAAAAAGATAAAAATCTTATTTAGAATCATTGTATCAAAATTTACTTTGGTTTAATTTTCATTCTATTTTTGAACATTTTAATTTTGTGATGCATAATGAAAAAATATGTTTTGTAGTTAAAAACTGATTCTCTTTTAAATAAATTTTTTTGTTTAAACTAATTTTTAATGTTACAATAGATCAATAATACATATATTAATATAATTTAGTTTATTGGAATAATTTTTTTATTGAAATTTGACATAAAAACTTATCAATGTTTTGAATGTCTCTTTTACCCCCCATCTCGCCATTTCTCGGGGATTTGTGTTAAACGTCATTTAGGCACCTATGTGAATTGAATTTTGAAAAATTTAAATAAATGGTTTTAATCAGTATAAATTTTATGATCTAATAGTGTAAACTTATGTTTTTGTGAATTGTAACTTTAGTATTTTTTTTACCATAGTTAAGGGTAAATCAAGAAATTATGGGTAAAAATAATATTATAATAATAAAAAATTACCCTAACAATTGTCCTAACTTCATTGGATGAGTGTGTTTCGACCAAAATTAATCCCAGGACAAAAATTTATCCTTTTACATCACTTGGGTAAGAATATTACATTTATTATATTTTATTTAATGATAAGTTAAAAATGTCATACTCATATTTTCTATTAGTATGTCATTTTTAATACAAGGACATATATAAGTTTAATTAGTCTATAAATATTCATCTGAAATATAAAATGTTTATACACATCCTGATAAATTATTTATAATTTTTTAGACATTATATAATCAAATGTAATTATGACATAATGATGAGGCTGTAATAGACTTATTAAAGGAAGAATCAAATAAATGAAGTTAATAAAATTAAAATAAATATAATTTGAAATATTTTGTTCCATACAAGAATTTTATTTATAAACTTGATATGTTATTGATCAGTTAAAGTGAATTTTTTTGATGAAATAATGTCTATATGATATTTTAAGATAATAAATTAATAAATAGTGTTTAAATTAATATTTATGAAATTTCAAAATACAAAATATTTTATTAAATGATATAAAAACTCTAAAAATATAATATTCAGAGAACCAGTTCGGGAAATTATAAAAAAATCATTAATGATGCATTTTTCATTTGGCATTTTATAGTAATTATATTTACTCTCTATCTGAAAATTACACAATGTCAAGGTAAGAATTAATAATGGTTAAAAACATATAATGATCAAAAAGTATCAAAAAATGTCTATTTTTAATTGGATGATGGAATTTTTAGCCAAAATAATGTTATATTAGAAATAATTTTCTTTGGAGACAATAGGAATATAAAAATTATTTATATTAATTTAATACATTTAATAATTTCAATTGTTCACCTACCCTCTCCTATAAAAGAAAACTCATTCATCTATATTAATCACACTTCAAAAAAAATTTGGTTTGGCCGAGATATTTCTAAAACCCTTACCAAAATACGTAGCAAAATTCTCGAGGCCTTATTTTATCCATAAATAACATGTTTTATAGGAATTATCTTTTTAAGAAAGGGGATCATCTGAATAAAAGATAATATTTTTTGTATTTATATTTTATTTATTTTTCAAATTTTTTGAATTATCCATAAATGATAATGAAATAAGAAATAGAGTATTCAAAATTTAATGATATGTTATTTCATTAATATTATCACGGAAATACATTTCATCAAATGTGATATCATCTTTTCATTCATGTGTACGACAGAATTTCACCTCGCGAACTGATATAGTTCATTTCACATCACCATATTTCAAGAATGAGTATAATGATGGAATTAATGTATATATAATATTAATAACATATATATCACTATTAATTATTGATTTATCATTCGATTTCTTATAATTTTATGCACATAAAAATGATAATGTCATTTGTGCATACATGTAAATTATCACAACCACGCAATGATGCGATTGATTAATATTCAACACATCACTTGTATGATATATATAAAATATATAAATAATTAATATTATTTTAATTATGTTTTTAAAATTATTAAAAGATGAAATTATAATTACCTTCTTTCTATAATTATCTTTGAAAAATGGAAGCGTTGCGGATGCGTACCTACGACCTACTGTGTCCATGATTATAATGTTGTTCATCTTTCTTAATCATTCATAAATTGTTCAATTTAAAAGTATAATTAATGTATAAATGTGATTAATAATTCATAAATATTATAATCTAGATGATACAATCATGACCATATTGAATTTTGGCATCATATTGAAGTCATTTTTGACTGAACTACAAAATATTCTCAAACTATCCGACGTGAACCTAAATGATTAAGTAATTGTTATTACATGATAATTAATGATACTAAAGTAATAATAAACATAAATATGTTCTGAATAATGTATAAATTAACCTAATTTTATTATTTTGTAATACAATGAACATATGTGTTGATTCGGACCAAAGGTAAAGGAATTCACATCAATCTCCTTTCATTGAGGCATTTCTTGATAATATGAACCTTTATTATTCTATAAAGTATATATACATCAACTAAAATATTTAATATAAATATTTTATCTATAATAATGTATCTATTATATTTTTATTTAATGTTTTTGTAAATTTATCAATTTATGTAGAATAACATTTAAATGTTCAAAGTGGTATGAGACGCCTAGAATATTTAAAGGTTTAATTATCAAATATTTTTCTACATGATATTAATTTACAAATTTATTTGTATGGATATAAAAGGAGTATTTAGAAAATTTTATTTCTATTTTTAATTTCATTTAAAATTTTTCAAAAGGAAAAATTCTATATAAAGCATTAAGTTTGTTTAGAAAAGATAAAATGAACGTTTTGTTTTTTTGTATATGAAGATAATGACTTCTCCACTATCATAACCATTTATTGATATTTGTCTTCCAATATAAGGCATAATGTTTTTTAAATATAAAAGAAATCCATTATTTCGTTCTTTGTGTATTTTGGTATTGAAAATGGTTTTGAAAGTGGATTTATTATTTTAAATATCATAAGATTATTTATTTTGATTGCAAATGATGTTTTATGAGTCAAATGAATAAAATTAAAATATTTTATTTGTTATGATTAAATATTCATACATGTACATTTTATATGTGGTTATGTTATAAATCTAGTATTGGTGGTTCTGTGATAAACAAAGGATGAGTGGTTACATTATAAATTCTAATGCATTGGATATGAATGTAGGTTGAATGGCACATCCATTTGTAAGAGTGACATGAATCGAAGTCAACCGTATGTTTATTCCATTTATATATGATTATGTCACATGTTACCTTTATATGATATATTCCATTTATATGGTTTTATGGTAACATTATTATTTCAAAATTGTAAGAAATATGATTACTTTTGAAGGAAATAATGTACAACTTTATAAGGCTGAATAATATTACTTTATTTTAAAGTATCCATGGGTTTTCATGTTCTCACAAGACTAACCATTTTAATTTTTTTGGTATCCCTTAATGAGATTTTTTTTCTCATCCAATGATTTATTTTAATTTCATAGGTTATAAGGTTGTTCAAAACAAACAAGATATCATGATTTAAGTAATGAAGACAATTCTTTAAAAAAGTCTTGTTTTATTTTAAAATTATTCCCTTCGGTGAAAAAAATAGATAATGAGTATAAGTTTGTACTTTTATTGTATGGTTTTGGATTGTAATATTCTCTAAACTGAAAAGATTCTTGAATGTAAATTCTTGTTCAAAAACACATAATTTATAATATTTAAGGCATGGTAGTTACACCTTCTCTCATTTTCTACTCCTCTAACTTGTGAAAAAATTAGATGATTTTGGATAGGATTCCATGGCTATCTCTTCTTATTTGAATAAATATTAGCTTGATCATTCTATATCCCATTCAAAAACACATAATAGGTCGCATGTATGCATGAATGATGTTTCTATTTTATTCTTATATTAAAATAAATAAAGGGAAATGATATATAGTTATATTATTGATATATTATCATATTTATATAATATATATCACACATGTTTTTTAAACAAATCATTAAAACATTCCATGCAAATAATGAATGAATCACATCACTTCGCAAGTGTATAGTCATATGTATACACGAATTAAATTGTTATAATCACAAAAAAATAGAAAAAATGGATGTATGTGTTTATATAATAATTACCTATTAAAAAATAAATCATATATATAATAAATATTATATATAAATAGTATTTATATCATTATTATAAATCATGAATTGTTGTAATGAAAAAATGAGCAACAACAGTTCATGGGGTGGTAGTCCGACATACAAACAAATGATGATTGTGTAACCCATTTGATAAAAGTGTGTGTGGTTGTAGGTAATACCCTAACCATAAAACATATCATTATATTGATGATAATTATTTAATTATATATTCATTATGTAATAATAAATTAAGGTGGTGTAGAAAGAAAAAATATATTCATGTCGATGAACATTGCCTCTTCTTCGGGTTACTCTTATTGGTTTTAACCAAAGGCCATCCATGGATGATTTTCTTGCCAAATAAAGGCCTATAGTATGATGGTAAAAATCTCTTAAGTGAATTTGAATGGGTTTCTATTATCCAAATGTATTAAGAAATGTGAATAATTAATGACAATGAGTTCCCTTTTATAGTGGCGGAGGAGTTGAATTCTTGTAAATACCAAAAAAGTAAACTGTATTTCAAGGTCTACCTTTACTCATTTACCTCCCATAACGAACCATTTTCTAGAAAAATATATTATATGGTCTTCATATGGACTGAATATTGTATTTTGATGTGTATTGGGTTATTTCCACCTTATATCATTTAATATTAACCACTAAGTAAACACATTTTTACCGAATCATTGTGATTAACATTTAATAATTTTACTAATCACCTAGGTAAAAAATAATGTTGACTTTATTAATAATTATAAAATTATTTTAATTATAAATATGCAATATATTTTTTTATATTTTACTCATATAAGTGGCATAATATAATTTTTTTATCCTGTAGACATTATTAAAATGTGGGATTTTAAAGTGAAAATATTCAAATGATTGAATTGTATTTAAATTAGAATTTATTGTGACATTGATTTAAAAAAACTATATTGGATTTATATTTTTTTATCTAAACTAATTCAATATTTAAAAAAAGTAATATTTAATTTAACATTATAAACTTTTTAGACAAGCAGTCAGTTTTAAATTACAATTAAATATTTTTCACTATTCATAAAAAATGAAACCTCTAAAAAATACAAAAACATCACCCTAATAAAAATTTGACATTATTATTTAAAAAAAATTATTTTCAAATAAAATTCATAAAATTTTATTTTTTAAAAAAAATATCTCCATCAAAAGAGGTTGTAATTACATTTAGAAAACAATACAACTTTTTATGGGTAAAAGTGGATGTTTTCATTTCTTATGCCTATAAAATATATTTTATGAATTTAAAAAACATTTTTTGAATATCTAATCTATAAATTTTATTAATCTCATCCACTTATAGTAATTTATTTAGTTTATTATGATTCCACACCTTTGGAACATATAAAAGTTTCAATTATTTTCAATCAGTTTAAATATTCATTTTTAATTAAATGGTAACCAATGAATTAAACCATATATTTTAATAAGATAGTTAATAATATTATTAATGGAAAAATATACATCTAGGTTATAATTTATATGATAAATTATAATATTAATAGCATTCATTAAACTCAGTCTTACGGGTAACATTATCCATCAAAGAGAGTAATTATTGTGTGTAGTGTGGCGAAACTCAGTGTTTCATGCATTATAATGTATATCATAGATTTATTTATTTTTAAATAGTTAATTTTATTGTAATGTATATGGATGTTATATTCCCTTATACAATTTTTGGTTTTATTTCACATACACAAATGAAAATAATTTTTATATTTTAAAATTTAGGACTATTACATTCAATCAAACACAAATAAATTGAATCCTATAAATTTAAACCAAATGATGGTAATCCAAAAATGGATATTTGAAAATTACTTTGTTAAAAAACCTTATCATAAAATGGTTAATAAAATAATAACTCAACAAAAGATATGGGGATGTACAAATGGAATATAAAATAATATGTTACTAGGACTCTATGTAGGATAACATCGATGGCATGTAAAGATATAAAAATGATGAAAAATAATAGATATATATAGATGGTGATTATGGACATTAATAAAAAAGTGAGTATTAAATGGATTTTTTATGACCTTAAATCCATAAATATAATAAAATTTAAAATACTATCATTTCAACAAAAATAATGGTATTAAGATAATTTTTTTATCATTATTTTCCAATAGTTAAGGAATTATATTATTGTCCAAGAATAAAAGGAAATATACATACCTAATATATTTATTTTTTATTAAAAAAATAATCATTTGGTTATTCTTCGATTAATTTCCTATTTATCCTTTAACTCCATTAAATGAATACCCAATTTTTTTTATTCATGAATCACTAAAATTCACTTTTAATAGATTATATGAAGTATAAAAGAGTGAAATATATTTACATATATATCTAACTATTTTACAAAAATAATATTTTAAATAAATAAATATTTAATAATATATATTAATTATGATAGTTCATTATTAATATTTTTTCCAATTTTTTTTTACTAAAAACATTGACATATTATACAGGAAAATATGTTTCTCTATAGCTTGTATTAAACTCTTATCATCCTTTGGTTGTTGTTTAAATACCTATAAAATTTTTGGATATATTTTGTTATCACCCAAAATATAGGTTTTAATTTTTGTAATCTATATTAATATAATTCCAATAATTTTCTCTAAAATATTATATAAATATTTTAAATAAATTTAATCATTAAATAACCTTATTACTAAGGTTTTATACAAATTTTTAACAAATTATAATAATATTATTTTAATCTTATTGTAATTTCATTAATTATCGTGATAAAACTAATGGTTATCAACACCTCTAAACCTATTTATAGAAAATTTAATGGCATTATTTTTTAAATAAATTTTCCACTACAGTATATAGATTCCGTAAGTTTCCCCAAAATTTATTTAATCATGGAAGACTCCCATATCATAAAAATAGAATGTTGTTTATAAGAACATGAACATAGGATAAATCTTAAACTCATAACCTGTGATGGTATCCATAACACATATGTTGATTATGATATATGTGTTTATGAAAATTAGTAAAATCCTTAGATGTTTCATGATTATTTTACTAAAACACCATTAGAAAAATAACTCTGTAATTTAATTCTTGAAACCCAATATATAAATACTATATCTATTTTATTTCCACATCAATCCTTCCTTGGTCTAGGGGTTAACATAGGTTATTAATATTCATTATCTATTAGAATTGTTCATAATGAGTGGAAAATAAAATATGAATTATCCTTTGAATATCTCTTAGGAGTGCCTAACCTAGTCAATAGTTAGTTACACTGTCATATACCATGTTATGCTATCACCAAGCCTGACAAGCCCTTTTGGGTGTTACTACCCCGATATACATCTATTCCAAAACCACTTCCAATTATAGTATCTATAATGGGGTGTATTTAAAGAAAAAATCCCATATTTATTACCATGGAAAAACATTAATACATTTTTTTTATAATTATCCTCAATGTCGAAATTAGAGTAATCTTCCCTAATAAATGTTTTCATTAATCTAGTTTCTAAAGCCTCTATTAAAAATATTTGATTCCAATTATTAAAACCCCAAGATCAAATTTCTGAATCTAGTGCCTAATACAATTATATTAGCATATATACAATATTCATATCCCAAAGGACCAATAAATTTATTAGTATCACTAAGATAGATATATATATATGACTCTTATATTACAAATGAATATATAAATTACAATAGAATGTTTTTTTAGAATAAATTCATTCAATATTGTATATACCTGCACATCATTCTTAGTACAGTTTATGGAATCATGGGGAATGGAAAAAAAATAATGTGAGATCAAATGCTCAGTAATGGTTAAGTAAATCATAAGAAATAATAAAACAATGATAATAGGCACTATAAAAAGGTAAATAAATTATAATACATGTAATTTAGTTAATAAAATGAGAATCATATTGATTGATATATTTTTTCATATTGAAAATATGATTGATAAAAATAATTATAACTAAATTCACAATGAATGAAATTATTAATTATTAGACATCATGTCTGAGGCACATGAAAACCAATAACATCAAGACTTTTCACAAGAGGGTTTTAACAAATAGGTAGAAACCCATTTAATTTTTTCAAATGCTATGCCTCATGAGACTATATGATGCATCGCTGGGATATATAATGTATAGGCCAATTAATACTAGTCTAAAACATACCTCATATATCTAAAATTGATTTTATCCACAAATATGGTTCGTTATAAAATATTTATACTTATTAAATAATACAAATTAATCAATATTTCACTAAAAATCAATTAAATGTTAATGTAAATAATCTATATAAAAAATTTATAAGGTTTATGAAATAATCAAATCTATGATAAATAACATGGATATGTAGAGTAAATTTAATGTTAAATGATCACTAAGAAGTGAATAAATTAAGGTAAATTTATTGACTTCTAAAATGATACATGAGAGTGAATTTAAATACTATCCTTATTAAAAATAATCATAATCCAAATAAGGGAAGAACTGGGATTGTATCAATACAATGTATTCTCATTAGAGTAAGAATATGGGTTGTTTTCACTGATGAGATAATATAGATTTTAAAATTTATTGAGGAAAATATTATTTTAAATTTAAAATACATTTTTATAATAATGTTAATTGAAAATAACTTTTTAAAAACATTTTCTTTAAAAATAACCTCATTAAATAGAAGGGTTGATTTAATGAAATGGAGGCAGGTAATTCCATAAATTCTGTAAAGAAGATTTGGTTAACACATTAAAAGGGTTTGAAATGTGCCTTGTACGGAAGGTGACTAGAAGATTAATTTGAAATTATTTTCAAAAAAAAATGTTTAAAAATGTATATTAATATTTTTTTTAAAATTGAAAAGAAACAATTTATGAATTTTTTTAAAGAAACATGATTTTATAGGAAATTGGATTTTTAACCGAAGAGCACAATGATGCTAGATTTTAATAAAAGTGTTTCTCAATATTATTATATACCATTGAGAGGAAATATGGTAATATAAATTAATGAAGATTGTGAATAATCATAGGTGAATTATATTAATGGGTGTATTAAAAATGAATATATAATTTCTTTTAATGTATATTTAAGAATAAAAAATCATGATTAGAATGAGATAGTGAAATAAATAATTAAAATTATCAAAATGTTGAATGGAGAATTAAAAATTAATTCATTACATGTATAAACTATAAATGAAAATGAAAAAGTGTAAATAAAAAAATACATTCAAATTGAATTTTTACATAATTCTATAATATTCATGATAATGAGGATGTATTATAATATAATGAAAAAATTAGTTATAAAATTATTTAGAACATTACAACTTTTAATTCAAATCCTATTAGGTGAAAATTTTGAATTTGAAGCGTAAAATAACATGAATAATAATTTATTCATGATATTTCATTTAAATTTTTATTATATACACCATATGATGTAAATTAGGTTCCTAATACTATATTATGCCTCAATGAAATTAAATTAAGATGAAATCTCTTTCCACTCAATTTCCATATGGTTGTACATGTGGAAAACTCTTGTATAGTGGTTAGAAACATGTTAATATCTTATAAAATAACAATATTAATATTTATACCATCATATATGATTATTTTATGACATCGTAGCACCATATTGTTTATAATCTCTCATTTTTTTCATAGGTTTAGGTGTTAATTACCTTGTTTTTAGAGTATGTTTTAACTTATTTATTTCTTCAAACATAGATAATTATTTCATAATATGTAGATTGTAAAACATTATTTAAATATCAAATATACTTTTTACATTTTTATTTATTATAATCCATTATATTGGGTGGAATGTAATGAAATACAATATTTACGGAGAAGGCATGCCATACTTACTCATGAATGATGTATCCATTTTCTAATCCTAATGAATGAAATAAATGAAATAAATGAAATATATATATATATATATATTATCATAAAATTACCATATTTATTTCTTATATATCACATCTTTTTATTACACCCATATTTAATAAATTCCATGTAAAGTTTGAATGAATCACATCGCATTACGTGATGGTAGTGAATCGTATACATGGACGACATTATCAAATACCCAAAAGTAGAAATCAGGATTTTATGTGTTTATGTAATAATTAAAAAATAATAATGACATCATATATATATATATATATTATATATCATATATACGGTATGTTCATCATTATTCCCATCCTTGAATTGTGGTAATGTTAAATGAATGCCATCAGTTGGCGAGGCGGTGGTTAATCAAACAGACAAACGATGATTTATTGACCCTTTTGATGGAATTATGGATGGGTTTAGGGCATACACAGAACATAAATAATAATAACATTTAGGATTTGTTTTATTATATAATATTTATATAAGAATAATTTAATGGGGTGGAGAAAGAAAAAAACGAAGATGCATGTTGATGAATGTTACCTCTTTTTTGGGTAACTTTTATTGGATAGATCCAAAGGAATTCATTTTGTGTATTTATTATAAATATTAAGGATTCTGGGATTATGGTAGGGACTATGGGATTTTATTTGGGTAGGTTTTGGATGATTTAAATGGATTGAGAAGTTTGAATAAGTGAGGGGAGTGAGTTCCCTTTTATAGTGGTGGAGGAGTGACATTATTAAAAATACCAAAAATTAAATACTATTGGTATTTATCAATTACAACATATTATTCCCATAATGATTTATTTCCAATGAAAGAGGGTATAAGTTTAAAATAGTTCCATAATTTATGTTTTGTACATGTTTTGGTTCATTTCCACGCCATATCATTTATGATTAATCCCTAAATAAACACATTGACTCCTTTCCTATTTTGATTAACATCAAAAAATTTCTTAATCATATCATTCAAAAATTAAGTTGAAATAATTATTAATTATAATTTATTTTTACTCCAAAATTTTAATTCATTTTTCAACAATGGTTGTTTTTATTTTGAAAATGTTAAAATGGTTGTAATATTTTTATATCAAAAATCACAATAAAAATGATTAAAATGAATTGAATTGAATTAAAAGTTATATTATTTAACTCATTAAACTTTTTAACCAATTGAAAATATAATTTAACATTATAAATTATTTAGAAAAAAATTTAGATTTCAATTGAAATTCAATATTTTCACTATTCATCAAAAAATGAAACTTCACCGAAAAATACAATAAATTCAAACTAAGAAAATCATCAAATTAAGATTTGAAAAATTCAGTTTAATTTTTCAAATGAAATTTAAAATATTTTGAATATTTCGTTTTAAAAAAAGTGCACCATTAAAAGGAGACAAAGATACTTACAATAATAATACAACTTTTATGCATAAAATAATAATTTTTCTTATCATATATGAATAAAATATATTGTATGAATGTAAAAATATTTTATTGAATATATAATATATGAATTTGTTAAATATCATCCAATTTTATTAAATTATTGAATTTATTATGATTATACGCCTTCTACTCCTAAATGTTTTTTTTAAAAAAACATTTTCTTTATATTCAATTTGATTATCTATTAAATTTTAATAAAATGGTAACCAACGAATTCAAGCGTATATTTTCATGTGGTTTTTAATCATATTATTAACCCCAAATTAATCATATAATAAGAAATTTTTATTTGAAAGAATATTATTAATTGTATTCAGTAATACACAATCTTGTGTGTTAGTGTAGTGTGCATTGCAAGATATATTATAAATTGAATGTATTTAAAATAATGAATATATTTTAATTTATTGGTATTTAATATTCCATTCAATACTGATTTTTGTGTGTCACATACATAAATGAATATGATGGTTATATTATTAAATTTCAAGTTATTTCATTAAGAATATTCCTATTATTC
Source organism: Viscum album (assembly GCA_963277665.1). Taxonomy (NCBI): domain Eukaryota; kingdom Viridiplantae; phylum Streptophyta; class Magnoliopsida; order Santalales; family Viscaceae; genus Viscum; species Viscum album. The sequence continues at coordinate 713,230,444 of OY728133.1, read as the reverse complement.
ATTTTAGGATCAATACATCAACTTTTGATTTTTATAAAAATATATATCTCCATTTCATGATATGACATTTCAATATTACTATAATTATTCACAGAAATAAAATATTTATTATATCTCAAATAAAAAAAAACATTGGTAAACAATATGTCAAAAATTAATGTACCTTTCACCATATTATTCAACTGCCCAATATCTCTTTTCATAGTATCATAATAATTTCCATAACTTTTATTCTATTTATCATGATGATTCTCGCATTTGTTAACTATGTTCATAAATCTATTTGCATTATTACCAAATTCATTAATAATAAAAATATCACTACCAAATTACTACTTCATATTATCATATTTGTTTAATATGTACTCTATTAATTGTTATGATGAGATAAATAATCAAAATTTACCAATTTATATCAATTTCTTAATAAAATTTGAGATTTTAGAAACTATTTTTCCCAAAGTTTTCACATGTAGGAGGATTACCCAGAGATTAATTCATTAGTAGTTTCTCTATTTTTTTCCATCATTAACATTGATAATTATTAATTTCATTGAATGTGTATGTGTCAATAAATTTCTACTAAACCTTATCAACAAATCATTATGTTTTCTCATAAACATTATATTCTCAAGAGGCCAACACACTTCATAATATTGGTTTCATACTAGTTTAAAAGATATTAATTTTTCATTTATAGTCACAAGTAAAATTCATTTCATACTTATCCATTCTACAAAATTATATATATATATATATATGTGGTATCTGAGTCCTATTCTATATTATTATACTCTATAAATTTTATTTTCTTTCAATGTTTAAGTACATTATGAAAATAGTTTTCAGGAAGATATATTTAAACACTATCTACTATGTGGTATCAATTTCATTTTTAATTGTTCTATTTTTAATTATAGATCACTATTGATAAATATCACATAGAAATTGATAATCATCATCAGTTACCTTCTGATGATCCAAAAATCATAAAATATTACACATATTCTACACTGAATAACTAAATGATTGAGATCTGTAATGTTCTAATAGAGCCTTAAATCCTATAAAACCATTAAAAAAATTATGATGTGAACTTAAATCTTATAAGGTTATATAAAAAGGCTTTTAACCCATTATTTAAATTTAAAACATTTTCACCCATTAAAAATTGTTTTCATCAAAAATAATTAACTCATAATAATATGTAAAGTCACATTATCTTGGAAAAAACAATTAAGACACCTATAAGTAATAGAAATATAACGAATGTATCATGGGACTTCATAATCATCACTCGTGTTCTCTAATATTTCAACCATGATGGAATAACTTATAATAAGTTAATTCCAATGATATTTTTTTAGTAATAAAATAAATACATAATGAATTAGAGGAATATACCATCTGTTCCACCATCGTCTTCTATGATATTAGAGATCACGTACATGAAAAAATTTATTTAATCTTATAGGATTTATCAAAACATTACTTTAAACCCATAGTAAAAAGGAAGTATAAATTATCTTATACAAATATGTTGAAATAATATAATATTTTGAAGACAATATAAAAAATTAAAATTCACCAAATAATGGACATAAATTTGAATATGAAATACTATGAAAACATGAGGTAGAATCTATATAACTAAAACTATCCTTTATCGTGAAAATATTGTGATATAGTACTTGATGTTATCAATTCACTGTTTCACACTTATATAAGAATTTATAAAATTACATGTATAGAATATGATAAAAAATATTTCTTTTTAATCATATGTTAATGAAAGTAAAGGATAAAATAAAATGTAATTAATAAGAAATTGTTGAATAAAGAAAAATTTCATGAATTAATATGTATATGTAAAGGATACATTTTAATGTAAAATTTTAAAATAATAAAAACAAGGTTTTCAAGAAAAATCACACAACTCCATTCATGACTAGACACATATATCATTGATATAAAAAATAATGAAATCATTTTTTTTCTTTATAATATAAAAAAAATAATTTTTATTAATTTATTATTTTTTCATTTATTTAATTTATTTTTAAATTTTATTTAGTTATTAAATCATCTATGTACCTGTAAGATTTTTAGGGGTCATTCAGTTTGGAACAATTTTTTTATGTTGATCCAGTTGGAAGGGGTAACAAAATGGTTCAATCATCCTTTTATACAATAAATAATTTCATAAAAATAAAATATATTCATTATAACACTTTTAAAAAAAACCATGTTTCATTGGGATGAAAAATTATTCATGTAATTTATTGATTTGGAGTCTATATGTATAAATGTGAAAAGAGTTTTCATTCTAATGGATGGAATGAATAGAAAATAAAAAATTGTTTATCTTTTTTGAAATATAATTGTTTTATAAAATCAACTATTACTCATTTGATCCATATTTATAATAATACATGAGTGATGGTGATAAAAAATTAAATATGTTTTCCATAGAGGCACTAGTCATTGTATACACATGAGGAACATTTTCATTTATTATATTGGTGGAATAGAATTTGATAATAGTAATTCCACCAATATAATAAAATTTTAGCAAATAATTGATACATATTCCCTTATGTTAATATGTTTAGTATTTTATTTTAGTATGTGAAAGAAGGAAAGAAATTGGTAGAACATGGATTCATGATTAAATCTTCTTGAGGTATCCTCCCATGGATTTATCATTATGTCCCATTAGATTCATATTTTTAGAAGACTCGAAAATCTACAATATGGATAAGGGTGTATATATAATATAACGAAATATAATGGACAATATAAGTTTCTTCAGGTTTTTCTATATGTTAGGGGTGAATGGAATCTTTTATAGTTGAAATTAGTGTCACTTGTGAATACTATTATTTTTAAAAAAATATTAAATTAAATTTCAAGGAAAAATAAAAAATTTGATATTTTTTAAAGATTATGAAAGGGTGTTCTAAATAAACTAATTTAATAATATTATTTAAAATATCTTCAGAACTCCTATCATATTTTATCCCCTTGTACGTCATTTAACCCTACACATAGGTGACTAAATTTTACAATGGTTTCTTATTTTATGATAAAAATGAAATTAACCTCATTATAAATTTTTATCATACTAAAATAAAAATATGGAATCCATTTTGTAATATGTAATTGGGGGGGGGGGGGTTATAATTTATCTTAATATAATTACACAAATGTAAAAATGGACATTTTTTAGGAAAACTATTTATCTTTGAATAAAAATTATGTTACACTAAAATAATGTATAGTATTTATTCCCATTATATTTTTGGTATATTACTAAACATTAAAAGATTTATTTTAAATTAGTACTATGATTTAATTGAATAAAAATTATAATTAATTAAATAATAAAATGAATAAACTTAATTATTTTATTATCATAAAACATCTGTTTGGGTTAAAAATTTAAACATAGGTTTATAAATAAGACATAATATATTTTATTTTTATCCTATTCCTTAATTAAATATTTTCTATAATATAATGGTTTAGAAGAATTTTATGTTTTAATAATATCATTATTATGTACTAGCATAAAAATTATATGTAAAAACAATAATTTTAATATTCACATAAAAAACTCTTCTTAAATTGACCAAATAATTAACACTATGATAAAATTTACAAGATTAATTCCCAAAATGTTTCTCAAATGAAATTAAATTTCAAAAATTTAGAAATTTTAAATTGATATAATACTATTATTTACATTGAAATGTATTTCTATAGAATTCTATTTTTTTGAAATATAAAAAAATATATTTTTAAAATGAATATGAATCCAAAATAGGAAATTATAAAGTTAATTAAACCAGAATCTGATTTATTATTAAAATTATAGGGATTCTTAAAAACAATGACCCAATGTTACTATTTATTGTCCTTTATTTTATTTTCCTTTTTAAAATTTTCATGTGATAGTATATGTTAGGGGAAATGGTTGAATAAACTACCATATATATCTCACACCATACAATGGTAACCTCATGGATTTTAAGATATTGTGTATTATTTTTATGTATGAGCATAGGATATTAAGTTTATTCAGATATATAATGTAATGAGGACTAGAGATGGGGTTCAAGTGTGTATCTAATATAATAATAGAATCTCATGATTGAAGTAATTTTTTGTTATATTTTTTCGATTAGATTGATGGATGATTAGTTGGGATGCCTGAATATATGTTTTCATATTAATTTTTATATATTTATGTGTTTTTTAATAATTTTTACTATGATTGTCAGATGTGGATGATGTTTGGTAATTTTTATCATTTTTTGGGTATGATATCAGTGACATAACATCCCAATTGTGTGATTTATGCCATATACACTAGTTAGTGGACTCCTACTTATGCTGGGTAATACTTGAGGTAATGTGATGGTCCAGTTAGGAATCTGGTGATTGTTCTCATGATAGGGTATGATAATAGAAGAATTCTATATTTATCTATCCAGATTAATGAAATTTTCATACTTTGTGTATTGGTTTAAATTGTTCTAACATTAATCTATCCCCATCTATAACACTTTTATATCTCATCTATTGGGTGTATTATTTTGCACAAACTAACTTGATGGTATGTTTTTATAACGATGGAAAATATATTCCCATTGGAAAAATAAAAAATAGTAAAAATAAAGGATCAAGAGTAAAATATAAAATCTATGGTTATAAACTAGGATATGACATACACTTCTTTTCATGGAATCCTTTGTTATTACTTATAAAATATGTACTATTCTATAATCCAAAATTTATTATGGACTCAATAAACATTATTATAGGTGTAATCTTGAGAGATAAATCCACTGATGACTTACAAAAATTTATGAACATGCACAAAAAGGATTATTAAAAGGGATAATGACTCAATTTAAAATATCTTTATTGGTGATTGTTCTGAATATACAACAATCAACCTCTATCAATACATGTAAATAAAACCCCCCAAAATTGACCATTTTAAATATACAAATATTATAATGTCTAAATATATCCCACCAATATATTTTTAAATTTTTTTGGTTAGTTTAACCCTTATTATTTTTTTAACAGCCTGGTAAATCCTTTTTCACCTTACCTGTAGTAATATTTTTTTTTACTATGGATTATGACAAAAAATTAAGTTGATCATATTTGAAAATATAAATTATTCATATTATAAATATGGAATCCATTTTCTTATATTAAATTTTATATGTGGAAAATTTTAATTTAATATTAATCATGTATATGTATTGAGAAACTTGGTTTTCAGGAAGAGTAATTTTCAAAACAAATATGATTTTATATTATCTCTATAACTTATAATAGTTATTTACGAAGTATAAATTAATATTTTCTATTATATAATTTATAAATTTCATTTACATTTTTCATAATTAGATTCTATTTTAACTAATTAAAATTTGGAAACATTTTCCATATTAAAGCATTTTTAATAGAAATCATGTTTTTAAACCAAAAGACAAACGTACACTTAAATAGAATATAATGTTGATTAAATATTAATTAATTAAATTAAATAAATATAAAAAAAATACTTTTGTTATATTAAATCATATTCAAAACATAATGGATTCCTTAAATAGTAATATTTATTTAAAATAAAGTCCATTTTTAATAAAATTGATATTTTTCACTATTCAATGATTTTTTTTGTGAAATCCCATAATGTCATCCAATGTCTTGAAATTAAAATTTATAAAATGAATTTAATTTTATCAACTTCATTTTCTAAAATTTCAAAAATAATAGTTATATTATTTTCACAAATAAATATTGATTTTTTAAGAATATATATTTTAAAAGAAAAAAAATCATTAATAAAAATTGATTGATTATTTACTTTGAATTTATAAACAATTAAATTTATTAGGATACACACATAGATATATATATATATTAAATATAATATCTCTTATCAAATAAAACCTCAAATTTATCAACTAGTTTATAACGATTATATATTTCACGTCTCATTTAAATCTAGTGTTTCATATCAAATACTTTATCGAACATAATTTTGTTCTTTTAAAATGTGATGGTGTTACATAATTCCCCCTTTTTAAAAAATAAAGTCTTATTATTTTATCTTGATCTTTTTTATAAATGATTTTATATTTGAAAAAAATACTTATGTTGAAAACCCACACCATTTAATTCTTATCAAAACATCCTCTTGATTAGAGAAAAAAATGTATGAGGGTCATACCGAATAACAAAAACAAATATTTATAAATAGTAGGAAATATATGTAATTTAAATATATAGAAATAGTAAAAAACATACTTCCCAAATAATTAAAAATAATTACATATGTCATCAATCATAAGAAAGAGAATTATCATGAGAAAGTTAATAAAAACCGACGAGGTTTGAAAATATTCATTGATATCATTTGAAATAATGGTAATAAGAAAAAAATTTGTTTCAAGATCCTTTTCCTAGAGTTTGGGAATTCAATTTCAAATTATATTAAGATCACAAAAAAAAATTCTTGATTAGTAGAATCTCATCCTTTTATAAACATCTACCACAATCTCGTATTTTGCTTGGAATGAGGGGTACTTTTTTTCAACCTGAAGAACTAAAATTATCTTTTAAAGGACCACATAACAATAAATGGGATAATCAAGATATTCCTTATATAATTGGATAATAATGAAAAAAAATTATCACATGGTATGTAGTATGAAAAAACGAGTAAACATTCATATCGTGAAACAATACATTATTCTCAAAAATTCAATAGTAATATAGAAAGAAAAAACTAAATAATTATAAAATTCTGTTAACATTAAATATTTTTTAACCATGAATTTTATGTCATAAATTTCATATTTAATGCAAAAAAATATGGGGTATTGTTTTCTGAAATAACATCAATCACTTAGTCACCAAATCACTTTTCAATCTCGATGTTATTTATATTATAAAATTTGTTTCCCCATAATTACTTCTTTATCCAAGACAATATAAACCCTAAAGTTTATCAATAACTTAAGTTTTATTTCATCAAAATGTTAATTCATACTTCATGTCAATACAAATATTTACATTTACCTGAACAAAAAAACACCTCAAAATATTTCGTTAATCGCATTATGATCATGTCTGTTAAAACCACAATGGTGTTTCTAAGGCTTTGAACATATGATTATCCATGTTTTTTTAAATATCATGGTTTCCATAATGCTTAATATAACCTAACCTTAAAACATAAAAATAACTAATGTTTTCTAAACCCTCATCTAATACCAAATATAATATCCTTGAACCCTCCCTCACATATTCTATGTAAAAATAATAAACATTACATTTCCAGTCTTAAAATCCACAAAGTTCACCCAATATTAACCATCCATAAACATATAATATAAAAATAATATATTGGATTAAATACATTCTAAAAGACTATTTAGGTTTACATATTTATAAAACTAAGAAAAACATGTATAAAAACAATACATATGTATTTAAATGATAATTTACACCGCTTAACATAGTTATTATTATTAAACATCATGTCATCACCATTATCCATATAAAATAAATCCAAATATAATTCATCCAACCTAATTATTTATTACCTAGGGGAAATGTAACATTATAAGGTTCAGATCAAATCATTAGTAAGGTTAAACATAAGAATTAAAAATTTAATGGTGTCAATGAGAATAAGTATAACATAAAAGTATAATGACATAATCAGAATGTGTGAGTTAATATTAAATTAAATCAAATTTACCAATACATGAATCATCAATCATGAAACATGGAATAATTTTTTATCAAACATAATAATGATAAGAATCAATGATCATGATCTAAGTGATATCAATCATTATCAAAAGAAACATTTTAAATAGATGGAAAGCATGGATAAAATGTGTTGTTATCTTAGAACAACATCAACATAGAGCCATAATAGACCCCTTAAAATTTTAATAAACATATAACTGACTTGTAATATAATTCAATGGAAAACATAATCACTAAAAATGCAGTTGAGTACTATTTGTGCGCACCCATTATATAAGAAATATTGGGATTACCTAACACCATATTGGCTTCCCTATTGAATATGTTATATTTGGATCGCCAAAGGCTATATGGGTGAAAATTTGTATAAATATTTCCATGAGCCATAATTCAAGTACAGATAGATTTTATTACATCATAAAAGTCATAGAAAGAATCATTTCTACTTTTATAACTAGATTTACACAAATAAAATAAATTGGATTCATGTAAATATCTATAAAACATGATTAACTTGTTGAAAAGAAATGGCTTCAAAAAAAATATCACCAAAACACTGATTAACCCAAGGAAAATGAATGGGTTACAAAACCATCTATTTGAAACATGATTAACATACTGAATATAAAAAAGTTCCTTAACAATCACTTTGATACAATCTTAATCCATCCTGATAATGAATATGGATGTTATTATTATAAAATATCCCCAGGGGATAAAATAAAATAACATGGTTTATTGAAATATATGAAAATAAATACTTTTAAAGGATTATTAGAAAATGTTGGAAGAAAAAACCCTATTCATTTTGGAAATCACTTTAAAAATAAAAAATTTACAAAAAAATTAATAATTTATTTATATTAACTCATAATAGAAAAAACATAATGAAAAAATAGTTGAAATTAATATATACATTTGTGGTATGATCTATTCATAAATGTTAATAATAAAAATTCAATTGATTTTTTTTGGAAAGGGGGTCAAAAGAGACAAAATTTTAAAACATTAGGAAATTTATAGTTAAAACCAACTAAATGAAGGTGAAATATGATTTAAAATAGATGTAATAAATAAGTTATTTAAAAAATAATAATGTTTGGAATGTAGTGACATTTTTCCATTATATTACATTGGAATATATTATAAAATAATCTCATTTATTTATAATGAGGATACACTCTATTACGAAGCTTTGTGATCTCAAAATTAATTTTATTAAACTTTTAAATACATTTTATATCGCCATTGAATGTTTTTTAATGAAAAAGTAACATATCATAAATGGATTCTCATATTGGAAATATGAGACCATGGTTGAATATAGAGAACATGGTTTACCCTTAGAATGACCTAAATCTGTTCAGTACTATCTGTTTGGATGAGGGAGCCATTAGTTTGTGTGTTTAAATTTAAAAAATGAATTATTTATTAATTTTTATTTAAATTACAAGAATATAATCCTATATATATATATATATATATATTTAATGATGCTATTTATCTAGGTTTAGTTTCATAACCCCATTATATTTTTGAGTGGAGATATGATGACCTTCATTGGTGGATTAATATCGGATAATGATATGTTATATAGTATAGGTGAATTAACAGGTAGGAAAAATTGGGAATCATCTTCATCACTATTCACCAATTATAAACCCAAAATTTATTTATTAACAATAAATTGTTGTTTCTTAAGTCTAGATTAAATTTTTTATGCATTAATTTTATCATATTATCTTTTTTTGGTGATGGAATGCCCTTATCATGAGACCTTTTACAGATTTAAATTGTTTATTCAATATATTATCTTTCAAATTCCATGATCTCACACCAGTTTCCATGATTTTAAATATTAAGTTGGGAATTTTAATCCAATGTTGTTAAAAACTCGTTTAGGGTGTTTCCCCCCACCATTCAGCGATTTCTTCATCGTTGGACTATAAGGTCACAATTCAAAAAAATTGGGGCATATACAAATCTAATCAAACCCATATATTCATTTTGGTTGGGAGAATAATGATTGGGATGGGGATTTATGGACGTAATGAGGTTTGTTATGAGATTTAGGGGATAATTCCTATCGATATGAGATCAATGAAAGATTATAAGTGATAAGTTGTGTGTGGATCATGTGACGGACCACTACAGAAGATTATTTTTCTGTTTAAAACAAATCGAGGGACATAATCAATGGATGGAGGTAATTACCTCCATTTTCAAATGGTCAAATAAAAATTATATAGAAGGAGAGCCTGATTTTTCTAAATTATTAAGAAAATGGAGTTTTGATGAAAAAAAACTGTAAGTCAAGTAGTATGGTGAAACAAATGATGTGTATTCCCACCAATATAAGATAACTAAGGATTTTAAGAAGCTAAGGATTAAATTTTATGGCTAGGACACACACAGATGTGACCCTTCTCAAGATGTCATGCCATGTACCTGCTGCACCTACCTACGACACTATGTGAGAGTACATACTATTAACACAGGGTGTAAGATCACTAGATTTTATGAAATATATTCCTTAAAATTAATTATAATTCATTGATTGCTTAGGTTATATGAAATTTATTTTTTAGATTGAATTTTATACAACACTAATTTTATCTTTTATTGCACGAAACATCGAGTTCCTTTGATAAGTTATTTCACACAGAAGAGCCAATCATGCCAGACAAAAATATACTATTAGTATTTAATATTATATTTATCACACAACCATTAGAATGGTGTGATTGAATTTTGTTGAAAAAAATTAAGAAAAACTATTTTGGAAATTTTTAGATAATAACTTCTTTAGTTACTAAATAATTTTAATGAAAATAATGTCTAATTAAACATAAAAAATGTGTTTTTATGGAAACTATTTTATCTGACCAGAATGTCATTTTATATTAATAAATTAAATCAACATATCATAGTGAAATATATTAATGAAATTTTAATGTCAACTATTTATTTAATTTTTTTAAACTATTTCAATTCGTATTGCAGTGTTAAAATAAGAATAAAGCCAATTTTAAGCATAAAATATTTATATTTTTAAAAGACAGTTTTACCATCTTTTAATCAAATACCTATTTAAATATAATTTTTAAACATTTTTAATTTTTAGTTTAAAAAAATAAACACCTTTTTAAATCAGAATATCAAAATTTACATTAGGTGTTTTTGGTTATTTTTCTATGAAATTTTATATTTTACTAAATAGTGAATAATAACAAAATGTATTTCAAAAAGTGTTTTCTATACAAATAATTTATGATGATAAATTATATTATTTATTTAATAATGTTTAATTAATTATTTTTAAATCATTTAAATAATTTATCTTATTTAAATAATTTTCATTATGATTTATCATGACCCATCCTCGGGGCCCGTGCCGTGACTACCCCAAGACCGCCTTCCATTGGCCAGGGGCTGGCAACTAGCACCAAAGGAATAAATCCTGATAACTGGGAAGGCATTGCCTTTATAAAACATAAACACATCCAACCAGAGTACAAGACGAAGAAATACACTAAGTACAAAAGAAAGTGCTGAAAAGTAAATGGGCCAGAATACAAACCCAATTGAAAAGTATAGCTATAACTGAATGAAAGTACAATAGAAAAGACAAATGGATGGAAGATAGAAGGAGCTCCTGGGTCGTCCACCTCGGATCCTACCTAAAGGGTATGACCAGATAGCCTCCTCAACACTCTTTCCCACCAACCTCCTCCAAGTACTGTCTCGTCATGAATTCCACCTCCGGGTACTGACTCGTCGTTAGGTCCACCTCCGGGTACTGACTCATCGTGAGGTCCACCTTCGGGAACCATCCAGTCCTTGTACACTGGATCTCTGTCAGCGCTGTCTGTCATCCGCATCCAACACAATGTGGTGTGGTCATAGCCCGTGCAGGGGTGAGTATAGCGATACTTAGTAGGGACCTCGAGACCCTCATTGTCTCACTAAATCCAACAAGGATAACCACAAATAAGGATCTCAACAGATAACCCTTACTTAGGTATATGCCCATACTTAGACCTATGTTATCAAGTAACCCATCTCAATCCATAGGTAATCACAAAGGTTATGAAATAAAATGATAACCACTACTTAGGTATATGTCCAAACAAGTACCTAAGTTATCAAGTAACCCATCTCAATCATGAGGTAAACACAAAGGTCATTGACTCAGCTCAAAACATGATTTTCATTAATGATACCAAAAACACAACTGCTAGAGAGATCCTCCTCTTTCGAGTACAGTAGTCCTGTCACAAATCTGAGGCGCTACTCACTAACCTTAGACTACTGAGGTACTCCTCCGGTCGAGTACCACAAGTCCGCACCCAAACACAGTTGTGCTCCCCGCCAGGGGTCTACCTCTTAAACACAGTAGTGGTTCCCCTAATATCCTACAGAGGTACTCCTCCTATTGAGTACTGCGGGTCTACTACCAACTACCAGGTGCTCCATCCACTGTGGGTTTTCTGCCAAATATCGGGCGCTCCGTCCACTGGGCTAGTCGACTCACTCCAAGTTGAATCGGTGAAGCAGTTGTCAGGTCCATAGTTACTAGGTCTCTGCACTCTGTACGCTCGTATTTGAGAGGATCCACTCCACGAGCTACTAGTCGATACTCCAAGTATCACAAAGTCCCACAAAGAAGTATCACAGAGCACCACCTCGTCACAGGAGTCTCAACGAAACAGACAGTGCGTCAATTGGACGCCCGGTCTGTGTGTTATTAGCCTTTTCGTCCCAGGGCCCCAGTTGGTTTCATGTATGAACCAACCCGACTATATCTCAACTGTGCCTTGAACTCTCATAGGGTATACTCAACGTACTATTTCTCAACGAGAATACCAAAGCCGTTGACGATTCGTCAAACAGATGTCCGGTCTGATGTTATCAGCTTTTCTGTTCTAGGGGACCGGTTGGATTTCGGGTACAATCTAACCCTACCATACTCCAACTACATCCAAACTTCAAGTGAAGTATACCAAATGATCCGTCTCACCAAGAGGAATCTAACAAAGTCAATGGCACGTCAATCGAACGTCCGGAGCTCATGTTATAACCATTTCTGCTCCGAGGGCCCAGTTGGTTTTGGGATCAAACCAACCCGACCATACCCATACTTCGCCTAAACCTTGAGTGTAATATACCGAAATGATTGCCTCGATTCAAGGAATCCTACTCAATAAACGGTGCATTGATCAGAGGTCTGTAACTCAAGATATGACCGTTTAACTGAAAACGGTTTGAAAATAGGGGGTCTGGGCCCGGTCTGACCCATCCCAATACCCCCTGGGTCAGCCCGAACTGGGTCGACCCAACCCGGGTCTGGGTCCGGCCCAGTTGGGTGCGGCCCGGCCCAGCCCCACGACCGATTGCGGCTCGGCCATTACGGCCGAGTGTTGCGCAGAGCGGGGGGTTGCAACCCCCCGGTTGATGGAAATAGGCGCAACATAATGCCACACCCCTTCAATCGGGAATGGAAAAGCTGTTCCGGTTTGGCTTCTGCCACCATGGCTCAACCGTGGCAGTCTGCTCCGGCGGCGCGCCACCGCCGCCGCCTTCTGCGGAACACCGGATGCACTCAGGTCGTCCGTTTCACCCGCCGTCTGCGTCTAAGGTCACCTTGGGACCCGAACTTCACTACAGAGGCTTCAAATTGCCATTTCAGCCCTGTTTATCATTTCTCGTCAGTCCATGCACAACGAAAAAACTGCAGAGGGTCCGGGATTGTTCGTTAGCTTGTTCCCTCTATGTTAGAGGATCAAACCATTGTTCAACAAAAATAATGCTCACCTTAGAGGGTATAATTCACAAATTATAATTATACGAAAACTACCCCAACCAAGCAAAGACGTCACATGTCATCGAGCCGTGAAAAGAGGCAAGTGTCGCGATGATCAGACGTTATAAAAGATCGCTGCCGATTCCATTGATGTCGGAGAAAGTGTCGTCATTGATGGTGACATTCCCCACGGTGGTGTCTCCTCCCTTGACACAGGGGACGAGGAGGAGAAGGCACATCGTTGGTGACTTTGCATTCTTCATCAGAGGCATTCTTCATTGGAGACATTCTTCTTCGAAGAGGCGTTGTTCTTCTTCAAGAACATTCTTTGTTGGATGGAGGGAGCTCTTCAAAATTATCCATGTATTTCCCACACAATATTTTCCCAACCAAATATTAAAATGAGGTTTCTCCCATTTTAACAGCATGTCATGCTAATTCATTATAATTCAAACTTATGAATTAAATGAATTTTTGGCAAAATATTATGTGGTGTGAGAGAGATAGAAGGTAGAGAGGCTCCACTCCAATAAATGAGTGGAGTTGTCATACATTAAAAAAGGGGTGAGTTATGGATAATTCAAAGGGGCTATGGGGAGTTTAAAGAGATTTATGGGAATGTGAATGGTTGGGGCTCGTGTGGGCCCCACCTCACAAATATCCTTAGATGGGTAGTTAGAGGCTTGTGGGTCCCACCCCAACTCCCCCATGTAGGATAAAACAACCTTAGATATAAAAATAAAATTGTTCCATAATTTTATTCACTTCTCATTTAATCCACAAATGTTAACATCTCCTCCCGCAAAAACACAACTACGGTAATGGTCCACTGAAGCAATTACCAGCGTTGCGAGTTCATCAGGGCCCTTAGATTTCAATTCCGGGTACCGGTTCAAAAGATAGAAAAACCCGCTCATTCATTCACTAAACGTACCTGAGCTAAACTTCTGAAATTGATTCCGGGCACCACGGGCCTCAGAATCAGGTTCCATCAGGAGCCATAGACTCGAAAAATTCCAAACAATTAAGAAAAAAATTTCCTCAAAATTTATGTGTCTTTAAATTACTCCCACCTCAGGGCTTTACATCCTCGTTAAGCTTCAACACGCACTAGGGAAAACAAAGTGGTACTAAGCACACATCTGAGCCTTTCGCTCCCATGTGCTCTCTTGGAGGTTCCCGTGCTGCCAATGAAAGCGTACGTGAGGAATCGACCGTCCACGTAGGACCCACTCCTGTCGACCCTCGATATCCAGGCCCATCATCGATATATAGCTCTCTGTGGTCGATCATGACAGTTAGGTCATGCATTCATCTCCTCTGCTGAGATACGTGGATGGCATCGTGCACCAGGTGCAACTACGGTGGAAAGGTCAAGTGGTAAGCCACCACGCATTCCCTGATGTGGACCTAGAAGGGTTTGATGAACCTTAGAGATAACTTTCTGCCTCGGCCACATCTCTATAGACCTCGTCAAGGTGATACCCATAAGAAAACGTGGTCTCCATCTCCTATCAGTATAGGACTTCAGTCTGTTCTGTGCAGTCTCCATCTGCTCCTAGATGATCTGCACCTTTTCCGTCATAGCTCGTACCATCTCTGGTCGGTAGGTAGTGGGCCGACTTGGTAAGTTGGTCGACGATCACCCTTCTTCACTTACAATCTCAAAGAGCGGATAAGATTTCTCCTTTTCTGAAAAGAGAAATCTGGTCTCATCCCCTGGATGAACCATGTTCTTTTCCTAATACATTCAATCCTGACATGAACAGTATAATTTATGTCTTGGATGATGTCGTAAGGCCTCGATGCTACTACCAAGAGATCCAACTGTCACTCTCACCTCCAAGGGTTGAGTCACACAGTTCGGTATCAGTGTGTGGTCCCTAGTTCTCATCCAGTATGAATATCGAAAGTAAGGGTCAAGTCAACAGTTTTTATCTGGAACCTCTCAGTATCATTCCAACAAAATGGACAGGTAAGTAAAATTCACAACGATAAGTGTCTTTTATTACTACAGATCGTAGTACAATACACACAAAAACCAAAAACAACAACATCATGGAAACTAGAAGCACCAAGAACAAAGCCCTCCATGCCTAGAACTAGTTCTGCTCCTGTCCACAAAGGATATCAGCAATGCGACCAGCTGCTCCGTCGCCTCTACTAGAAGCTGAATTCCAGTCCTCCTGCTGAGCGCATCCGCAATAAAGTTCCCTTTCCTAGAAGTATATAATATCTCGATGTCATAGCCCTAGAGGAACTGAAAACTGAAAACTCTTGCTGCCACGAGGGTAAGGCTAGCCGAATCAAGAGTGATCAGCCGCACCCTCCTATGCATGAGTTTATCCTGTGCTACCTATGGTTTCTTTTTCACCGACAAAGGAAAACCCATCCCAACGTTGTAGGTAAACCAAACCCTTTTTTCCAAATACACCCAATCTGTGTATGAACTGTGGATCCAATCCATTCTCAGAACAATGTCGTAAGGCCTCGACGCTCCCACCAAGAGGTTCCAACTGAAACTCTCACATCAAGGGTCAGATCACACTGTCAGCAAAAGTGTGATTATCGAGTCTCCTCCCAAAGGTATCTCCAGACGTGAGGGTCAAGTCAATGGTTTTAACCAGAAACACTAGGTCTAGGACAAGATTCTGTAGGTTTCGGGCGCAGCGGAAGCGCGTTGGTGGGTTTGCCCAACATTAATTTTAATGTTAAGGAACATTCAATCGAAAATCCATCATGATTTAAATCATCAAATCTTCGAAGTAGAATGGAGAACGAAGAACTTAAGAGGGAATCCCAGAACCATAGAGATAGGATCATCATATGTTGGTCATAACTAATTTAATTAATTCACAAAAATTATCTTGGTGGAATTCTTTCTTCTTGGATGTCTCTGGTCACGATCCTGTGATTCGTCATTACGTCATAGAATCCAAGTGTAGGATTACTCTAGTGGTGATCCATATGTGTGCCACGTATCTCTGGATGTCACCGAAGGGATCTTCGGGTGCTATCGCGGAAGATCC
Source organism: Viscum album (assembly GCA_963277665.1). NCBI lineage: Eukaryota > Viridiplantae > Streptophyta > Magnoliopsida > Santalales > Viscaceae > Viscum > Viscum album. The sequence goes on along the minus strand of OY728133.1, from coordinate 713,213,806 downwards.
TTCGCTTGCGATGTCTGCCTTCAACCACCTTGATCCGGTGGAGGATCTCGCTCTCGTAACATGAGGGCGTTCACGGTGGAAAGGGAATTCTCTCTTGGCTTGAGAGTATTTCCAAACCCGTTGTGCACAACAAAATGGCTCTAGGAAAAGTGTTGGGGTTGTGAGGATATTTATATTCAGGTTTGAGGTTAATAGAGTTATGACAATAAATAAACGCATTACGCATTTTATTTATTTCATTAACTCTTATTGAAACCCCATGTAAATTTTTTAATTCCTTGACATGCACCTATGCTGATTATAATTAATATCATTTAATAAAAAAATATTATATCCTCAAAATCCTGACTGGAAAACTACACGGTGTGTAATAATTAATACATGGTGTGTACTTGTTTTCAATAAAACTACACGGCGTTTATATTTAATATACAGGACGTGTACTTTTATTTTCCATTTTTCTCCACCATATTTATTAGACCTTGAGTAATGGATATTTATTTCATAAATAAACGTGACTTCATTACTCGCTAATAAATATATTATTTCACCCACAATATATTCTCTCGAATAACTAGTGTCGAAATAAATGCGATCATCCATCCTTAAATAATTATTAAACCATAGTTGGGAATAATATTTATTGAACTTGTTAAATTAACATTTTACTAAGATAAATGGACACACTTAGTGTGTGACCCTCTAGGCCTCTTTCTCAGTGGAATTAGGCGGAGCCCACCAAAAGTCCAAGGTTATCGTCTAGCAACACGCCAAGGCACCCATAGAGAAGAAGTTAACTCCGCAATGACATGTCACCTCCTATGAACGCTTACCATGTAATATAATTATTTTGTCTTGATATCTCTAATCAAGTGGGTTGCATGCTAGTGCCATCAACCCATGTGCTCGATTATTCTTTCTTTGACTTCCCGGAATTGAACTCTCCCATACCTTACCATGGACATGGATTTATTTAGGTTATATCAATTCCATCAAAGGCCCTGAGATATCTACTTCTGTTATAGAATAGAAGGGAAAAATCCTTTCTCCAATTATCTATTAATGCAGTATTATTCATGACTCACCCAACGTATCCTACCTCGCTGCGAACAGTGTGTCGTCACAGTTTTTGTCAATACATCTAAGTGTGCGATTTGTAATACCCATTAATAAAAATCTTAAAGTATAAGGACCAATAAACACATCTGTAGATACGAACATCCAATGACACTATGAAATATGGATTTTCTACTATCGGGTCTCGTTCTCATAATATCCTCCTGGATATTACCAAGGGCGCACACCATGAGAAGGTTCCTCAAAGTTTTATGAGTCCTCACCCCTAATGGCCTGTATTATTTGTGTCCCTCAAATAACATCATCCGGCCATAGAACATATATTCAAGAACATTGTTATGGAACTTCCGGGTTCTCATCATAGCATTATTCCGCTCTGACCCTTTAATGCAACAGCTGTCCTTAAGTAATTATCACATGCATTCTCACGCAGAAGAAAAAACAAGATGTGATTAGGATTTTATTTATGAATAAAGTACAAAGTAGTTGGTTATTGGACACCAACTCCAACATACTCCAACTTGGACTAGATCCAACTGCTAAAAACCTTTAAACCGCTAGCTCTCACATGATATTCATGCTTCTGCTGAGATATGCCTTTAGTTATGGGGTCCGCCACGTTCTCATCCGTGGACACTCTGTTCACTGTAACTTCACCCCTTTGATGGAAATCTCTCAAGAGGTGATACTTCTAGAGTATGTGCTTTGTCCTTTGATGTGACATTGGTTCATTGGCAAGAGCCACCACTGTAGTATTATCACAATATAATGTAATGGGATGTTTAATGCTTGACACCACATCAAGTTCCTGGAAAAAGTTCCAAATCCATACGGCTTCATTAGCTGCATTAGAAGCTGCTATATACTCAGACTCCACTGTAGAATCAGCGACAAGTGGCTGCTTTGAACTCTTCTAGCTCACAGATCCTCTATTGAGACAGAAAACATATCCATATTTCATCTTCATATCATTTTGTTCTGTCTGAAAACCTGCATCAGTATACCCTCTGATGACAAGCTCCTCGTCTCCTCCATACACCTGGAACATGTCCTTAGTTTTTTTTCAGATACTTAAGGATAGTCTTAACATCAGTCCAATGTTGTTCCCATGGATCTGCCTGATATCTACCTACCATGCTCAGTGCATAGGTAACATCATGCATGGTACATAACATGGCATACATGATGGATCTTATAGCCGAGGCGTATGGGATCTTTCTCATCCTATCTTTCTCTTGTTGTGTCTCAGGACACATTTTCTTAGAAAGATGTAAGCCATGTGACATTGGAACCAATCATCTCTTAAATTGTTCCATACTAAATATCTTTAGTATCTGGTCAATGTATGTACCCTGACTTAGTCCAAGCATCCTCTTGGGTCTATCATGAATGATCTTGATTACTAGAATTTAGGCTGCTTCACCTAAATCTTTCATGGAGAAGAACTTGTTAAACCAGTCCTTGACTGACTGTAAGGCTGGTACTTCATTTCCAATAAGCAATATGTCATCAACATATACTACTAGGATGACGACCGCATTCCCATTAAACCGTTTATAAACACATGGCTCACATTCATTCTTAATGAAACCAAATTCCTTCACGGCTTCATCAAATTGAATGTTCCATGACCTGGATGCTTGATTCAATCCATAAATGGATTTCTACAACTTGAAAACCAGTTTGGCTTCACCTGGTGTCATAAACCCTTCTGGTTGTGTCATATAGACATCTTCCTGAAGGTTCTCGTTAAGGAATGCTGTTTTGACATCCATCTACCAAATCTCGTAGTCATGGTAAGCTGTTATGGCAAGTATGATTCTTATGGATTTAAACATGGAAACTAGCGAGAAGGTTTCATCATAGTCAATTACTTGATGCTGTCTAAATCCTTTATCCACTAGCCCTACTTTATATGTTCTAACTTGACCTTCCATGTCCAGCTTTCTCTTGAATACCCATTTTCATCCAATAGTCTTTACATCAACTGGCTCATCGACTAGAACCCAAACATGGTTCTGATACATGGAATCCATCTCATAATTCATAGCTTCTAGCCATCTTGCTGCTTCAGAGCTTCCTACTGCTTCCTTATAGGAGAGAGGTTCATCATTGTCCAACAATAATGTTTCACCATCCTCGGTGACTAGGAAACCAAATCTCTCTGGTTCCCTTTCCTCTCTTTAGCTCCTATACAGTACTTTTGTTTCTGAAACCTCTTCCATGGGGACCTATGGAACTTGTTTCTGTACCAACTCTTGTGTTTATTGAACATCAACTTCGTCGAAGTCAATCTTGCTCCCTCTATACATCTTGAGGATGTTCTCCCTCTCAAGAAAGACAGCTTGTCTGGTGACAATCACTTTCTTGTCTTGAGGGTTATATAGGTAATATCCTTTCGTTTCCTTGGGATATCCTATAAAGATACACTTCGTGCCCCAGGGTGCTAGTTTGTTGCCTGAGAAGGCATTAATAAATGCCTCGCATCCCCAAACACGTGTATGCAACAAAATGGGTTTCTTTCCACTCCATAACTAAGAGGGAATTCCATTTGCTGCATTAGTTGGTACTCAGTTTAATGTGTATGCTGTAGTTTGTAAAGAATATCCCAAAAAGGATAATGGAATATCCGCATGACTCATCATCGACCTCACCATGTCCAACAAGGTGTGGTTCCTCTTTTCACTAACACCATTCCACTGTGGTGTTTAAGGAGGAGTGAGCTAAGATAGAATCCTGGACTCCCGTAGAAGATCGATGAACTCTTGGTTCAGATATTCTCTACCTCGATCCGATCGAAGCTTCTTAATATTCTTACCAAGTTGATTCTCTACTTCATTTTTGAATTCCTTAAATTTCTCTAAGGCTTCTGACTTATACCTCAATAAGTAGACAAATCCGTATCTACTCAAATCGTCAGTAAAATTAATGAAGTATGAATATCCACCTCCAGCTTCTACTAGAAATGGTCCACATACATCCGAGTGTACCAATCCAAGAAGCTTTGTGGCCCTTTCACCCTGTCCACCAAAAGGCAGCTTGGTCATTTTACCTTGTAAACAAGCATGACATCTATCAAGTGGTTTTAGCTTAGTAGAGTCTAGATAGCCATCTTGACAGAGCTTTGTCAAGCGCTTCTCGTTTACATGACCACGGTGGTGATGCCACAACTGGGTGATGTATGAGTCATATGAGTTTGTTTCATTATCAATTTCCAACACTTGGTTTTCGTAATTTAATACATATAAACCATTATTCAAATGTTCCATACCATAACATACATTGTTCTTATAAAAGAGACAACCCTTATTTCCAAACATTAAAACAAAGCCATCCATATCCAAACAAGATATAGAAATTATGTTCTTGGTAACGCTAGGCACAAAATAACAGTTTTGTAAAACCAAAATCATGCCAGTTGACAATGAGAGGTGATAGTCACCAATAGCCAACGCAGCCAGACTTGTGCCATTGGCAGCTCAAAGATCCACCTCTCCTCTGGCGATCCTTCTAAATCTAATTGGTTCCAGCATTTGAATATAGATGTGATCCCCAAAAGTTGTATCTAATACCCAATGTGTAGAAATAGAAAGATTGCACTCGATAACAAACGCACCATTAGAATCCCCACGCTTCTGGGTGCAGTTACTCTTCTAGTGGCCCTGCTTGCCACATGAAAAACACACTACCTCCTGTTCCATGCCCTTCCTCCGGATCTTCCCCTTCTTGGAGGGACGGTGCTCGGGGGCTCCAGACCGTTTATAAGTCTTTGGCCCATTTTCCTTGTCCTTCTTTTTCTTGCTCACCATAAGGACCACAGGTTTGTCACACCCCATGTCCTTATCTACCTGGCGAATCAAGGTCAGAAGTTCTGATAGACTCTTCTCATTTCTGCTCATATTATAGTTGACAATAAAGCTAGAGAAGGTCTTGGGCAGTGATGATAGGATGAGATCTGTACGTAAATCATTCGGGAATTCAATCCCTAAGATGTCCAAGCATTCAATGTAGCCAATAATCTTGACTACATGAGGCCCAGCTGGCACAGACTCTCCAAGCTTAGTTGTAAACAAAGAATTGGAGATCTCATACCTCTCTTGTCTCGCCTTCTCTTGGTAGAGATCCTTAAGGTGAGACATCATGTTATACACATCCATGTTTTCATGTTCCTTTAAGAGATCATTGGACATGGAAGATAGCATGAAACACTAAACATATGTGGCATAATCCATGTGTTTCATATAGAGAGATAATTCCTCATCACTAGCCTCTTTCCCAGGCACAACTGGAATAGGCTCTTCCAGCACATACAATTTCCTTTTAGGGAGAAGGATGACACATAAACGTCTCTACCACTCTTGGAAATTGGTGCTGGTGAGAAGGTTTTCCTTCTTGAGTATGGTTCGAAATGATACGTTTGAAGTAACTTTCTTGTCATTTATACAAATTAAGATGAGAAAAGGTTTAGTACTTTATTAAAAAAACTGAGACAAATAAAAAAATTAATACTTATTAGTCTCCCACTATTTTATCGAAGTCCAATAGCCCTCACAATTTATTTCAGAATATTCTGTTTCCTGAATATTCTAGTGGAAAGGATCCATATTGCCCTTCAAATTACCCCAACTAGTGTTGGTCAAGAAAAATTAAGGGTTTTAGGTAGGAATTCCAAAATTCCAACTGCATTAACTCGCAGCTCCTTGATCCGCTGAGTGGAATCCCCAATCCTGAAATCCTTTTATTTTGGATTTCCTCAATCTTTTCCTCTTGGTCACACCATGTCCTGATGTGGCAGTCAACCCTTGATGCGAACCAAGTGAAGTCAACCTAAAACCTTGAATTATAATTCCATGATAATTAAAACCACCCCAACTAGGGTTGGTGAAGCACTTTGAACAATGGTTCAATTCTAACCAAGATTATGGAAGGCTATACCGACTTAATATTTCATTTGAGGGAATTTATCCTTATACATAAATTGTCATTTTATTATCTTTTATTACATTCTTGTTAATATTAAGTGGGATTTACTTAAGTGATTAACCATGTCAAAGATAATATTCACATATAAGACAGATTTATTTTACTTCCATCTTGCATGCTCATTTAATTCATTAATTGTGTGATCGTGACAACACACCCACAATAAATAAAACATGAAGCTGATAGAAATAAAATAAATGGTATGATCATGAGATTTTCAATTGGTTAGTTTATCTAGCGGTTGATAAACTAACCCAAGACCTAGGGGATAAACACCTTGAGCCTTTCAGGTTCGTGTTTACAACTTTCCACCTGTGCACCTTTGTATCTCCTTGGATTGATTTCATCTTTTCTCATGACTTGAGCCACCTCCACTAGCTTGGGAGCTCCATCCATTACATATGCATTTATCTCACACGCAGGTGCGAGGTAAAATGGGTTTTTACATACAAGAATACTTGGGCACGCTGGCCCTACATATTTATGAGGATATGGCTCGCATGCCAACAAATTTAATTTAAATAGATAAATTAAAAGAAACCATTCACATACAAAGGTCTCGGTCTAGCTCATGATCATCCATACATGCAACGATATTTACGCATAAATAAAACTAGCATTCAATTATTTAATCCTTCTTGTTTAAGATAAATCACGCTCGAAACATCTAATTATATTTAATTAATAAATCCTTTTATATTAAATCATTTTTCTGAATTTTTTTGAGATTCTCATCCTTCATAATTTTAAACAAATAAATTAATTTATAAGTATACTTGTACGTAACTTGTACCTTGGAGGAAACCTGGTGAATTCCCATTTATTACACAGATGTTAAATTAAACACATATATACAATACAACTATCACGTGTTGTGCCTCAGCTTTATACATGAACCATGGTACACGTCTCATGGTTTTGTATAAGATAATAATAAATTTTAATAAATTTGCATAATTTGGGTGGGTACACGGCGTGTAGTTCCGACTACACGGTGTGTAATTTTTCTTCACCGTCCATCCAATGTACATGCCCGGGGACATGGCGTGTTAATGTACTTTTGAAATTTTCAGAGTACATGGTGTGTAAAGTGGGACACACACCATGTAGTTTCCGCGTAACATGGTTTCCAGCTGGGCAAGCCATTTATGGGGTACATAGACCAACCCTAACCTGAAGGTACTACACGCTGTGTTCATTGGCCACACAGCATGTAATTCAGAAACCGTGTGCCACCTGTTTCTATTCAACACACGACGTCTTAAATTATTAGAAATAATCTAATACACGGACTGATTTGGCAGATTAGTCAATGCATTGAACCTAGACTACACGGTGTGTACTTCCGAATACACATCGTGTATTCTGGTGTTGTATGGCCAGAAACATTTAGCTCCTTCAAATGAGTTTCTCTATTTTATTTTAATAAAAATTAAATTTAAAATTCGTTTCTATGAGGTGAACGTGAAACAAGGGAGGAGTAACAGATCTCGATATTCATATTTCTTAAACGATTAAACTTTAATTTAAACAACTAAATTATTAAATGCGTAAATCATCAACAAAAAACTAAAAAATTATAATCAATGATATGACCGCTCTAATACCATTTGTAGGTTCCGGGCGCAGCGGAAGCGCGTTGGTGGGTTTGAACAACTTTAATTTTAACGTTAAGAAACGTTCAATACGAGATCCTTCACGATTTAAAACGCCAAATATTCGGAATAGAATGAAGAATGAAAAACATAAGAGGGAATCCCGGAACCATAGAGATATGATCATCAAATGTTGGCTATAATTAATTTAATTAATTCACAATAATTAACTTGGTGGAATTCTTTCTTCATTGATGTCTCCGGTCAAGATCCTGTGATCCGTCATTACATCGTAGAATCCAAGTGTAGGATTCCTGTAGCCGTGATCCACACGTGTGACACATATCTCTGGATGTCAACAAAGGGATCTCCAGGTGCTAGCACAGAAGAGACTTCGCTTGCGATGTCCGCCTTCAACCGCCTTGATCTGGTGGAGGATCTCGCTCTCATAACTTGAGGGTATTCTTGGTGGAAAGGGAATTCCCTCTTGGCTTGAGAGTATTTCCAAATCTTTTGTGCTCAAAAAAATGGCTCTAGGAAAAGTGTTGTGTTTGTGAGGATATTTATAATCCGGTTTGAGGTTAATAGATTTATGACAATAAATAAACGCGATACACGTTTTATTTATTTCATTAACTCTTATTGAAACCCCATGTCGAATTATTAATTCCTCGACATGCGCCCACGCTGATTATAATTAATATCATTTAATAAAAGAATATTATATCCCCAAAATCCTGACTAGAAAACTACACGACATGTAATAATTAATACACGACATGTACTTGTATTCCATAAAACTACACGGCGTGTATATTTAATATACATGGTGTGTACTTTTATTTTCCATTTTTATCCACCATATTTATTAGACCTTGAGTAATGGCTATTTATTTATTAAATTAATGTAACTGCATTGCTTGCTAATAAATATATTATTTCGCCCACAATAAATTCTCTCAAATAACTTGTGTCGAAATAAATGTGATCAGACATCCTTAAATAATTATTAAACCACAGTCGGGAATAATATTTATTTAACTTGTTAAATTAATATTTAACTAAGATACATGGACACACTTAGTGTGTGACCGTCTAGGCCTCTTTCTCAGTGGCATTAGGTGGTGCCTGCCTAATGTCCAAGGTTAGCATCTAGAAATATGCCGAGGCACCCATAGAGAAAGTAGTTAACACAGTAATGACGTGTCACCTCCTATGAACGCTTACCATGTAATATAATCCTTTTGTCTTGATATCTCTAATCGAGCAGGTTGCATGCTAATACCATCAACCCATGTGCTCGATTTTTTTTTTTGACTTCCCAGAATTGAACTTTCCCATACCTTACCATGGCCATTGATTTATTTAGGCTATATCAATTCCATCAAAGGGCCTGAGATATCTACTTCCATTATGGAACATAAGGGAAAAATCCTTTCTCACATTATCTATTAATGCAGTATTACTCGTGACGCACCCAACGTATCCTACCTCGCTGCGAGCAGTGTGTCGTCCCAGTTTCCATCAATGCATCTAAGTGCGCGAGTCGTAATACCTATTAATAAAAATATTAAAGTCTAAGGACCAATACACAAGTCCGCAGATAGGAACATCCAATGTCACTATGAAATGTGGATTTCCTACTGGCGGGTCTCGTTCTCATAATATCCTCTAGGATATTACCAAGGGCGCACACCATGAGAAAGTGCCTCAAAGTTTTATGAGTCCTCACCCCTAATGGCCTGTATTATTTGTGTCCCTAAAATAACATCATCCGGACATAGAACATATATTCAAGAACAGTGTCATGGAAATTCCGGGTTCTCATCATAGTAGAGATCCTCTATGAACCTTTAATGCAACACATATCCTTAGGACATTATCACATGCATTGTCACGTAGAAGAACAAACAAGATGTGATAAGGCTTTTATTAATGAATAAAGTACAAAGTAGTTGGTTCTAGGACACCAAATCCAAAAAATTCATGGATGGATGGAATGATTCGTATCAATGTATGATGATACGAAAACTAGTAGTGGACACAGATTGTTCCTCGAATAATCCCTAGAGCCTTTCAGTCACACTCCTTGACTGCATGCAGCTACTCTATTACCCTTCCCTCCAGCTCCCTAAGCCTAGCGGGGACTACAATGGCGGGTGGTTGTAACATGTCGAAATGTAAACCACCTCATGCTGCTCTCCTAGATCTGCTTCCACGTCTACTACTCTGCAGATTATCTATCCTTAACACTCCCTCTTCTTGAAACATTTTACATGCCCAAGTCTCTAAGACTGGCACCAGTTCATATCTTCCCACTGCAAACATTCACTGGCTATAACCGATCAGTCAAAGAACATTCAACCACAAAGGTTCTCTCTATCACTCTAACGGGAGTAGGAATTCATAGAGTAAAAGTGCTGGCTCGGTTGTTCTTAAAAACACCTCGCTCGGAAGTTCGAGCCCTGAAGCACTGATCTTATCATAATCATCGAGTACCAGGAATGGTCGATACGCCTTTATGAATACTCAGCTACTGACATGTCATCCTCACGAAGCTGTATAAGCTCTGTAAAACTCTCTGCCACCTCCTGAAGCTATTCCTCAGCTTCTTGTGAGTCAGGCTTGCCTCGGAACCTTAGGGGTATCTGATGCTGAAAAACGTGTAAGGTACTAAGCCTATATGTGTCATCTACTAGTACCACCTGTTGGAACTGCTGACCAACTGGTAGTGATATAGCTGGAACACTACCCGAAGGTACTATCTCAGGCATCGGTCCACGTACCGAAGCCTTATCACTATGTGGACCAATCTCATGGTCACTCATTGGGAAACACTAGTAGCTATGATCTCCATATGCTCTACTAGTGTCTAAAATAAGCGTAGAACTCTAGAAATCACCTCCATCCAGTCCACTACTGACTGGGAATCTTCCTCGCCTCGTAACCTCAGAGGCCTCTACTGCTGGATCTCATGCAACGCGCCTTGTCAGAGTGCACCATCAACTAGAACGGTTGGTGGCATCTGCTGCCTAACAGGTGGTGGTGCTTCTAGTACACCACTCGAAGGTGCCAATATAGAAAGTGGGACCTGCACCGGAGTATCATCGCTCGGTGGGTCGTCATCGAGTACTCTCTCAGAACTCCAATTGACTGTCTGCGTGGAGACCTCCTAAAAAGATGCGACACGGTCAAACGATTAAAACCTGGTGAGCTGACCTATTTTGAGCTGACTTAATGAAAATTTTGGAAACACACACGCAATCAGTTTTTTCGTGAACTAAGTCAGAAATCAGCAGTCAGGGTCCTGGTGTATGGATATGTCAGTCGCTGCACCAACACTATACTGCCTGAACTGAAGACCACACTTAGTACCTTTAACACTATTTCTTCACAGAAAGGAATGATTAGAGTCATGAGTTCTGCGGTAGAACCGACTCCTTTGATACCAATTTGTCACGACCCATCCTCCGGGCCCATGCCGTGACTACCCCAATCCTGCCTTCCATAGGCCAGGGGTTGGAAACTAGCACCAAATGCGTAAATCCTGATAACTGGGAAGGTATTTCCTTTATAAAACATAAACACATCCAACCAGAGTAAAAGAGGAAGTAATACACAAAGTACAAAAGAAAGTATTGAAAAGTAAATGGTCCATTATACAAACCCAACTGAAAAGTAGAGATACAACTGAACAAAAGTACAACAGAAAAGACAAACATCTGGAAGATAGAAGCAGCTCCTAGGTCATCCACCTCGGATCCTACCTAAAGGGTAGGTACAGATAGCCTCCTCTATGCTCTCACCCGCCAACCTCCTCCAAATACCATCTCATCGTGAAGTCCACCTTTGGGTACAGACTTGTTGTGAGGTCCACCTTTGGGTACTGACTCATCGTGAGGTCCACCTCTGGGTACCATCTAGTCCTTGTACACTCGATCTTTGTCAGCACTCTGCATCTTCTTCATCCAACAAAATGAGGTGCGGACGTAGCCCGTGCATGGGTGAGTATAAAGATACTCAGTAGGGGCCCTAAGACCCTCGTGGTCTCACTAAATCCAACAAGTATAACCCCAATGAAGGATCTCCACAGATAACCCTTACTTAGGTATAATCCCATACTTATACCTAAGTTATCAAGTAACCCATCTCAATCCAGAGGTAATCACAAAGGTTATGAAATAAATAGATAACCACTACTTAGGTATATGCCCATACATGTACCCAAGTTATCAAGTAACCCATCTCAATCATGAGGTAAACAAGAAGGTCATTGACTCATCTCAAACCAGGATTTTCATTAATGATACAAAAACCACAACTACTGGAGAACTCCTCCTCTGTCGAGTACAGTAGCTCTATCACGACTCCGAGGAACTACTCACTAAACTTAGAATGCTGAGGTACTCCTCCTGTCGAGTACGGTGGGTCCGCACCCAAGCATAGTAGTGCTCCACGACAGGGGTCTGCCGCCCAAACACAATAGCGGTTCCCCTAATAGCCTACAGAGGTACTCCTCCTATCAAGTACCGTGGGTCTGCTTCCAACTACCAGGCGCTCTGTCCGCCGTGGGTATGCCACAAAATTCTAGGCGCTTTGTCTACTGGACTGGTCGACCCACTCCAAGTGGAATCGGTCAAGCAGTCGTCAGGTCCACAGCTACTAGGTCTCCGCACTCCATATGCTCATCTCCGGAAGGATCCGCTCCAGGAGCTATTGGTCTATACTACATGTTTCACAAAGTCCCAAAAATAAGTATCACAAAGGACCGCCTCTTCACATGAGTCTCAATGCTATAGACGGCGCGTCAATCGGACGCCCGGTCTGTGAGTTATTAGCCTTTTCGTTCCAGGGGCCCGGTTGGTTTTGTGTACGAACCAACCCGGCCGTATCTCAACTATACCCCGAACTCTCATAGGGTATAATCAAGGGACAGATTCTCAACTAGAATACCAAAGTCGCTGACGGTTCGTCAAACATACGTCCGGTCTGAAAGTTATCAGCTTTTCCGTTCGAGGGACACGGTTGGATTTCAGGTACAATCCAACCCGGCCATACTCCAACTGTGTTTGAACCTCAGGTGAAGTATACCAAAATATCTGTCTCACAAAAAAGAATCCAACAATGTCGATGGCATGTCAATCTGATGTCTGTAGCTCAAGTTATAACCATTTCCGCTTCGATGGCCCGATTGGTTTTGGGTTCAAACAAACCTGGCCATACCCATACTTCGCCGAAACCTTGAGTGTAATATACTGAAATGACCACATCGATCCAAGGAATCCCATTCAAATGACGGTGCGTCGATCAGATGTCTGTAACTCAAGATATGACTGTTTAATTGAAAACGGTCCGAAAATAGGGGGTTTGGGCCCGGTCTGACCCGAACCAATACCCCCTGGGTCGGACTGCACCGGTTCGACCCGAACCGGGTCCGGGTCCGGCCCGGTTGGGCGCGACCCAGCCCGACTGGCATGGCCCGGCCCAGCCGACGCGGCTCGGCCCAGCACTGGCGGCCCGGACCGGCGGCCGGTTGCGGCTCGGCCAGCGCGGCCGAGTGTTGCACAGAGCGGGGGGTTACAACCCCCCGGTTGATGGAAACCGGCATGACTTAATGTCGTTCCCCTTCAATCTCGAATGACAAAGCCATTCCAGTTCGACTTCCACCACCTCAGCGGTGTGCCTCGGCAGCGTGACGCCACCACCTTCTGCGGTCCATCGGACGCGCTCCGGTGGTCCGTTTCACCCGCCGTCTGCGTCTAAGGTCACCTCAAGAACCGAACGTCACTGCGGAGGCTTCAATTTGCCATTGTGACCCTGTTTATCATCGTTCATCAATCTGCGCACAACAAACAACTAGTGGAGGGTCCGGGAATTTTTGTTAGTCAGTGCCCTCCGCGTTAGAGGCTCAAACCATTGTTCAACAAAAAGAACGCCCAACTTAGAGGGTATAATTCAAAAATTATAATTTTACAAAAAACAACCCTTACCTCGCAAAGGTTTCTCATGTCGTTAATCCGTGGAAAGAGGCAAGTGTCGTGATGATTGGACATCGCGGAAGATCGGTGCTGATTCTGTTGATGTCAGAGAAAGTGTCGTCATCGATGGCGACATTCCCTGTGGTGGTGTCTCCTCCCTTGATGCAGAGGATGAAGAGGAGAAGGCATGTCGTCAGTGTCTTCACATTCTTCGTCAGAGGCATTCTTCGTCGGAGGCATTCTACGACGGAGAGGCGTTCTTCTTCTTTAAGATTCTTCGTTGGAAGGAGGGAGCTCTTCTAAACTCTCCATGTATTTCCCACACAATATTTACCCACCCAAATATTAAAATGAGGTTTCTCCAATTTTAACAACTTGTCAAACTAATTAAATTTAATTCAAACTTATGAATTAATTGAATGGTTGGAAAAATATTAAGTGGTGTGAGAGAGATAGAAGGTGGAGAGGCTCCACTCCAATAAATGAGTGGAGTTGTCATGCATTAAACAAGGGGTGAGTTATGGGGAATTCAAAGGGCTTATGGGGAGTTCAAAGAGAGTTAGGGGAATGTGAAAGGTTGGGGTTCTTGTGGGACCACCTCAAAAATATCCTTAAATGTGTAGTTAGAAGATTTTGGGTCCCACCCCAACTCCCCCATTAGGATAAAACCACCTTATATATAAAAATAAAATTGTTCCACAATTTTATTCACTTCTCATTTAATCCACAAATTTTAACATCTCCTCTCGGACAAACGAAACTATAGTAAAGGTCCACTTATGAAATTACCGACGTTGTGAGTTCATCGATGCCCTCGCATTTCAATTCCGAGTACCGGTTCAAAAGATAGAAAAACTCGCTCGTTCGTTCACTGAATGTACCTGAGCTAAATTTTGGAAATTGATTCTGGGCACACCGGGCCTCGGAATCAGGTGCTGTTAGAAGCCACCGACTCATAAACTTCCGAAGAATTATGAAAAAATTTTCTTTGAAATTTCTGGGAATTTACATGATTTTAGATATAAAAACATAGGAAACATTTGAACTTTTTTCTCATTAAAATCCTACTTTATCATCCCTTTTATAGGATTAATTTAAAATTAATTTCTACCTATTATATTATTTCAATTTTGAAAAATAGACTCCAAATTTCGAATAATCATAATTGATAATATAAATTATGGCCAAATAATTTTTTTTTAAAAAAAATTAGTTAATTTAATTAACATTAATTACATAGATTAAGGTAATAATGAGTTTACTTAGTTGTGAAATTTTAATCATAAGCGTCCCAATTAATTATAAAGATGTAAAAAAATTGGATGAAATTTATTCACAAATATCCCATATATTATATAATTTTAATCATTATTGGAGACACATGATGTAATAGTGACAACCAAATAGTGTTTACCTTTTTATATTTACAAGAATGCCACCTCCCCTCCTCTATAAAAAGGAACTCACCCACTCCACGTATTTTACACTCAATACATTTTGATAGTCCCTAAATTGACCAAATAATTTACCAAAATATCTTAGATCATCTATGAATCCTCACTTTGGGTTGAAAAAAAACCCTAGAATCTCTTTGCTATAAACCAAAAGGATTTTCCTAAAAAGAGGTAATATTATTTAATGATTAGTTTTGTTTTATTAATTTAATCAAACCACATCAATTATTCCTATAAAATAATTATATAGTTATTTCAGTATCATATATATACTGATATTTGTTTTTAAAAGTCTCTAACTACACCTATACACACTTCTATAAAATGGCATACATAATCATTTTTCGTGAGTACATCGGACTACCGCCACGTGAACTAATGTTGTCTATTCTTCAATTAGTACCACTAATAGTAGGGAGTAATGAAAGAAATACTATTTTTTATATGACATAAATTATATTTATAATGTTATTATTATTATTAAATTTTTATATAACACAAGCATTCATGCTTTTCATTTTGTGGGATCACAATAACATCGTTTGTGGACGTGTAGACTACCACCTCCTCAAATCGATGTGATATGTTCACGCATTACCTGGAATTTATTATATTGATGGTTTTAATTAAACATATGTGAAAAAAAAGAAATAAATATTATATTAATAAAATAATTAACTTTTTTAAATATAATATTTCATTTTCATTAACACTTTCTCACACACTGAAAAAGTGATTACGTCGTTCGTGGACATGTGGACTACCACCTCCTCGAAGTTATGTGATTGATTATAAACAAAAATAATAAAATTTATAAGTATATATTATTAAATATTATGGTATTTATAATATAAATATCACTCTCAAAATAAAAATTTTATTTACCTTTATTACATAATGATCATCGGAAAATGAGATCGTTACTCATTCGTATATACGACCTACCATCTCAATGATTGTAACATTGGTTCATTTTTCATAACCATAATTAATGATAAATATTAAAATTGTAATTTATTTATAAATAGGATAATTATCTCATGAATATTATTTGGTATATATTTTATTAATGATCCCTTTGACCATAGTTGTCCTAAAAAAGTTGATTTTTATACACCAACTTAATATGATCCAAACATCTGACTTAAACATTGTTGATTAAGTAATTTGTGATAAAAAAGAAATAATAAACATGGAAACTATATATTATGAAATTATATAATGAAAATAAGTTTATTATTTAGGAGGATAAAGGAAAATCAGGACAAATCTAGCTCACGAAAAGTGATTCTTGTTTATCTTTTACCTTTGTGAGGCATACACCATGATCACGACTTATTTATATATTGTGGTGAATATAATTACTATTTTGATATATTAAATCATGAATTATTTTATATTCATGGTATTTAAAATTTTTATTTTATGATTATTACTTTTTGGGTTTCTAATTCAAATGTTACCATAGTTGTCAGGGGATTTCTAGTCTCACTTTTGTTTGTCTGAGACTTATTCCAAATTCCCCACTTTTTGTTATTGTTGTGTGGTGTAACATATGAACGTGACTTTATTTGAGGATTATTATCCTTAAATATATGTCATTTTACTTTTCTATTTTAGTATACATCTTTCATGGTGCTTAATTTCTTAATGTTATGAATGATATTATGGACATTTGCCTCACTTTTCCTTCTTTGAAATGTTTTTATGTTATACAACTATATTTTATATGAGGTGTACATTATTTTCCATTAAAATGATGTATCAAGAATTTATTTATTATCTTGATATTATATTTTAATTTAATTTAATTCTTGAGTGGGTATTATAATTAAAATGTTTTAATGTGGCATGTGACCATTTGGAATGTTTAGTTATTTTTACCCTGATAAATGTTTTAAGAATATTTAAGGGAGTTTGTATTCATAAATGTCAAAAAACCTTACAGTCACTTATGCTCCAATAAGGATAATTTCTTTTGGAACTATAATCTCTCTTTAGCTAGATTTAATATGATATTTTATAAAAGGTTTTCATTGAACCCATTCCTTTTCCATGGGTTTATATTTTTCTAAAAAATTATTATGGATCACATTTATTTACATTGGTTAATGATGTTGTAATGAGGTTTTTATTAAAAAAATTTATTTTCTATGTTTAAATCATGTTATAAATAGATTTTTATAGAACCTATTTCTATTATATGGATTAATCATTTTTCAAAGAGGTTGTTTTCAAAACCATTTAAATTCCATGGGTTAATCACATTTCAAAGAGATTTTTATTGAACCCATTTATTTGATTAGGGTTCATCATGTCTCAAATGGAATTTTATTGAAGAAATTTATTTTACATTGTTTAATATTTTTTCAATGAGATTATTATCGGACCTAGTTCATTTTCACAGGTTAAACTTGTTTCAAAGACATTATTATCGAACTCATTTCCTTTCCCTGGGTAAATCATATTTTAAAAAAATAATGGTTATTTCAATGAGTTCTGATGAATTATATATATATACAGTTGTTATAAATTTTTAATGATAGTGCACCCAGATTGTTTTTGGTGAGCCAGTTACAGTATATCTGTTGGTTATGCCAAGATAGTGCTCTGATGGATTGGGTAATCCCGACATGGAAATTGACCATATTGGTCATTACATTTGTAAGGGTTCTATAATATTTCTTAAAGGGACTTATGAGATGATTTTCCAAGATATCAATATGTTTTATATACTATTTTAATGGGTTTATAATGTTTTTTTGATCACTCTTGTTATCACAATGCTAATGATTATCGATTATAATACTGTTTCATTTGATAATGACTTATGTTAGGTTTCCACATTTAATGATCCCAAAATGTATGGGTATGGATATTATTATTTAATACACATTCATTTCAACAATGTCTTCATACTATTATTATATTATTAAGCACACAAGTGAAATTCATTTTTAAAGCTCTAATTTTCCTTTATTTAGTGTTTGATATCAAACTTTTTATGTTTCCTCTTCTATAGTTGTTAAAAAATTATTCTTAATAGTTTGGGTCTATAAAATATTTCCCAAGGATGACATTTATGACTTATTATGAAATTATAATAGAGGGGTTATATGATAAAAATGATCTTTTGATGACATGCGAATATTTTATGTAGGATATAGTCCTAATTATCTAAAAAATATAAACTGGAAAGGTCCTAAAATTTTTAAGTGTTCTATGTTTTCCATTTGATTAATAATTTTTTTAATGAAAAAAATTGGGTCAAATTTATTGGAATCATATCTGAAAATGTAATGTTATGGATTTTATCAAATAATTCAGGGATGTAGGTCTTGGCCTGTTACAGTTGGTATTAATAGATAGTTTAGAAAACTATGTAGAATAGTATGTTTTCATAATAAGTTATATTATGATTTATAGATAACATTATAGGCTTTTAAGGTAAATGATGATCCAAAGATCAATTTATTAGACACCACATTGTGAATTAAACAATGATATTATGAAGTTATTTTTGGAGACATTTTTTATGAGGTATTTTCCACACCTAGGAAAACAATGAAGTGTTGTAAAAATGAATTTGGTTTTTGTTAAAAGAAAAATAGACAAATTTTATTCCAGGCGACAACCCATCATATCTGGTTGGGTGGGAGTATTGAACCCATGACCGAAGGATAATAAGGGTTTAACACCTCCCACTAGAATACATGATTTCATAGTTAGTACTAAATTTTTACATGTTAAGATTATATTTATTTTTAAAACATATGGTATTTTATATTGTGAATAGTTGTTTAATTATATTTGAATAATATATGATCAAATCCCTCTAATATTTGGGATCCAAACATAGAGAGTAAATGTTTGAATAATATTAAGGATAGTAATTTATGGATTGGTTTGTTTTGAAAATTGGGTTTTAAATTTTATGATTAATGTTTCATTTGAAGGTTTAATATTTCTTGTAATTATCATACCATGTGCTAACCATTTATGTTTTTCATAATTTATAAAGATGGGTGGAATATATTTATCCTCTGTGTTATGGTTATGTAGCCTCTAAATATTTATTTTAGTGTTTCAGTTGGGAACAAATTCATCTTTAATACAATTATTAAGAGAAAAATATGAAATTTTGGTAAAGAATGAAATTCACTTGTGATGTAAGAATATTTCATTATGTTTTTATTCTAGATGTTGAAATAAATCCTTAAACATTTAGGAAAAGGATTTTAAAATAAAATGTTATCTTATTACCATTTTTTCTAATGATATCAATGACCTCTTCCACACCTACTTGGCTCATGTTTTTCATCACCAACTCTTGAACATGTTCTCTATCACACTCTATTTCACACATGGGAATCATTTTTTCTCTTTCCAAACCAATATTTAAATTTCCCACCCAAGTTATCCCTATGTAGAATACTAGTTATGTTTAACTTTCGATGAGTATCATGTTTCCCACCCTTAATTTTTAATAGTATTTTTTATTAACTCTTTCTATAATGTGTGGTTTTAATAAAATAATTATAATAATGTTTATCTTATGATAATGAAAATGAATTTCAATGGTGAAATTCATAATAATGGGGTAGGATATAGCATCCTGAAACATTATTAAATATCATCATAAAAAATAATTTAAATTAACTAATATATTATTTTTTACAAAAAGAATATTTTATATTTAATTTTATATAATAATAAGTTTATCTTGTGTTGCACGAAACATATATTTCCATTTCTGATTTATTTAGCACAAAATCTCGAGTCTCACCGAAAAAAAGATAATATAAATATTTAAAATTAAAATAATCACCATGTGGTTGGAATGATGTAATTGAATATGATTATCTTAATTATGAATATATGGTTTAAAAATGTTTATATAATGAATTAATGGGTTACCATTTAATTATAATTGAAAATAAATTCCAATTAAATATAAAGGATGTATTTTAATAAAAATAATGTTTATGAAAAGAATGATGTTTTGTTATAAAAAATTAAATAAAACACTATTAGTGAATGATATTAATGAAATTTATATATTATATTTATAATAAAATTTTATAAAACTTAGACAATATTTTTTATTGAGTAAAGATAACATTAAATCCAATTTTTGGCATAAATACTATATATTTTTTAAATGATATTTTACCACATTTTAATAGCACAATGATATTAAATATAATTTGTGACTCTTTTATAATTTTTTTTAAAAAAAATGAACTTTTTATTTAAATTTTTGTATCAAAACTTAGTTTGGGTGATTTTTTGGTATTTTTCTAAGAATATTTATATTATCATGAATAGTTAATGACAAAAAACATTAATTGAAAACTGTTTTTTCCTTTAAATAAATTTTAATGCTTAATTAAATTTATAATTGGTTAAAAAGAATAATTAGTAAAATTATATATCAATAAATTAAATTTTGTTAACTTTAATCATTTTAGTAGTGATATTTGATATAAAAACATAAAATAATTTTGAACATTTTCATTTTAAAACCCCATTTTTTCATCCCATCTATGAGATTAATTTTAATTATATTCTACCACATATGTGTTTGAAATGACGATAAATAGATTAATTATTTTGAGTCAAAATAGATTATATTATCTAATAAGTTCATTATTTTTTTTACTAAAAAATATTATTGATATTAATAAAAATTAATTACAGTGATAAAGATTTAAATGAGTTTACTTAGCTATTAAACATTAATATTAAGGAGAAAAATGAACTATAAACATGTCCAAACCCATTTTTATAGAAATTACTTGACCATATATCATAATATATTTAATTGGAATCTTTATTTATATCACATAATGTATGGGATAACTCCCAATAGTTTTTATATTTTTATATTTATAAGAATTTCACTCCCCTCCACTCTAAAAAGTCACACACACTCTACACTTATTCAAACCTCTAAAGGAATTTGGATTTATATAAACCTAAATAAATAATATCCCAACATCATTGATATAATCTTATAAGGCTCACATTGGGAATATAGAAAATCTTCTAATCCCTTTTGGTGAAAACCAAATTTAGTTAACCAAAAAATAGGTAATAATCTTCAACAATCGCTTATTTTCATTTTTTTTTCTAAAACCACTTATGTTAATATTATTCCATGATTATATAATAAAATAGTTATCTTATATATAATGATATATTTTTATGTATGGGGTTTTACCTACACATTCTCACACTTCCATCACATGGGATATATAATTAACATTTGTGTGTAGAACTGACTATCACCTCCTGAAGCGAAGTCAGTCGTTCATCCATTACCACCTCTCATGGTTTATAATAATGATGTTATTTAAATTTTATATGATAAATATTATATTTATAATATTATTATTCTTATTAAATATATATATAACACATAATTTCATGTTTTATATTTTTTGGGAATATGATAACTTTAATTGCGGGCCTATGGACTACCTCATCCTCAAAGTTATTTGTTACATTCACACCTTAAATTGAACATATTAATTAGGTGATTAATTAAAAATATGAGACATACCTGAAATATATATGATATTTATTAAATAATTATGTTTCTTTAAATATAATATAACATTTTATTTTACACTTTTTCAGACTCATAAAAGTGATAACGCCATTCGTGGATGTGTGGACTACAGCCTCCTCAAAGAAATATGATTCCTTTTAAATAAAAATAATTTTATATATAATTATATATAATTATATAATATGTTATTAATGATTTAATTAAAATTTTAATGATAAATTTTACTTACATTCTTTCAATAAGGATCATTGAAAAATCTTAACGTTACTCATGTAAATGTATGGTCTACCATCTCCATGATTGAATTTTTCATAAACATCATTACTAATTTGATTTAGAAGTATAATTGATGTATAAATATTAAAATTATTTCATTATAATTATTATTTATATTTTTTTAATAATAATTTCTTTTTACCATACATGACCTACCAAAGTCATTTTTTATACATAAACAAAATATGGTGAAAGCATCTGACTTAAACTTTATTGAATAAAAAATTCTACATAACTTGTTTATATGTAAAATAGAAGAAATTTTAAACATTTAAAAAATTATAAATCATGTATATAATTAATTTATTTTATTCTCGAATATAAAGGACAATAATGAGAAATTAGACTCCATGTAAGTGATTCTTGTCTCACATTTACCTTCGTGTGGCATACACTATGATGACCACTTATTTAATTTGGGTGGTGTATATAGTATTTTTTTTGATATATTAAATCATGAATTAATTTTTATTCATGTAATTTAAATTTATAATTTATGATCACTAATTTTGAGTTTTTTGATTCAGATGTCATAATATTTATACAGGGATTTCTAGTATCACTTATATTTTTCAAGAATTATTCCATATTCAACACGTATTTTTATTGTGTAGTGTATCTGATTACCATGAATGTATTTGATGATTATTATCATTAAATTTATAGGTTGTAAATATACATTTATGTATCTCTCTTTCATTGAATTTATAGTTTCAATTTTACTAAAGAGGTAACGGTCTTTTGTAACAATTTTCCTACTTTGTGACGTTCGTTATGTTATAGACCAACATTATTTTAATAGGTGTATATAATTATACATTGACATGATGTACCACTAATCTCTTAATTCTCATGATATTTTATATTAAAT
The DNA here is from genome assembly GCA_963277665.1 of Viscum album. Classification (NCBI taxonomy): domain Eukaryota; kingdom Viridiplantae; phylum Streptophyta; class Magnoliopsida; order Santalales; family Viscaceae; genus Viscum; species Viscum album. The sequence goes on along the minus strand of OY728133.1, from coordinate 713,190,998 downwards.
TAATGTTATTGCTTCATGGGAAATATAATTCAAATGATTGAAAGTTTAATGTGAAACATTGAAATGTTTAAAGTTGATTTTATACTTGAATGTTTTAATGATTCTTTTAGGGAATTTACATTCATTATTGTCAAAAAATATTTATGATACATATAATATAGTATGGATATTTTTTGAATTTAATTCATTTTATCTATCTATATGGATAGATGAATATTGTTTCTATGTGGTTATTATCGAACCCATTTCCATTTAATGGGCATATGATATTCCAAGTTTATTTATATAGAACCTATTTTTTCAATGGTTTAATCATGATTCAAAGAGTATTTTGTTTAAAAAAATTTATTTTACATCGTTTAATCATGTTATAATGATAATTTTGTGGAAAAATTCATTTTATATAGGTTAATCATGTTTAAATGTGACTATTTTTAAACCCATTTATTCTAAATGGGATAATCATGTTTCAAAGAGATTTTCATTGAACCCATTTCATTCCAATGGGTTAATAACTCTTCAATTATATTGTTATTGAAATCAGTTATTTTACATGGTTCAATCATGTTTCGATGAGATATTTATGAAACCCTGTTCATTTCCCGGAGTTAACCATGTTTTATAAAGATTTTTGTGAATCTTGTTTTCTTTTACATGGGTTAATCATATTATGAAGATAATAAAGTTTATTTCAATGAGTTTGGATGATTTCTCTATGTTTTTTTGTTTCTTTTATATTTTAAAATATGGGTGTGTGCAGATAGAATTGGGTTAGCCAATTATATCTTATTTTATTGGTGTGTCAATATAGTGCTCTAATGCATTGTACACTACATAGATAGAAGTCAACCATATTGGTGACTCCATTTTTTAGGGTTCTATAAGGGTTCAATGATATGATATTAAAATATAACAACATGTTGTATATAGTATTTCTATGGGTTTATGATGTTTCTTTTGATCATTATTGATTCCATATGGCTAATTATTATCGATTTTTATGACTATTTCTTTTGATAAAGACTTATTCTATGTTTTCAGGTTTTATGATCCTAGTATTGATATGGATAAATATCTTTATGTAATACTCATTCATTTTGATTATGTAAAAATACTGTTATAATCTTATTATTCTCAATAATGAGATTAATTTGCTAATTTTTATGATTTCCCTTATAGAATGTTTTAGATCTCCCTTCTTATGTCTCTTTTTTACCATGTTTTATATAATGGTGTCTAAGGATTTATGTCTATAAACGATTTCAAAAGGATGATTTTTATTTCCTGTTGTGAAAAAAACATGGGTTAAATGGGATTAATTTTCATTCAATGGATTTTGAATTGTTTATATAAAACTTTAACTAATTCTATAAACCTGTAAACTAAAAATTTCCTTCAAAATGTAAGTGATCCATGTATTCCTTTTAACATTTTAAGGATTTTTTGGAAACATTTGCAACACAATTATTAACTTAATATATAAAAATGTTAATTTATTGATTTTAGAAAAAAAATCTCAGACATAGGGTCCTAGACTATTATACAAGGACTACACAGGAGCTTCTTGATGGACCCAGGAAAGGATTAGAGGATAAGGCACATCCCTAGGAATCTATAACCTATCGTGTAATACCCTTTTCCCTTATGCAGTACTATTTGGATATAGGTCCATTTATTTATATGGGTATGGATAGAATTTTTAGTGAGTTAACATGTCATGTTACCCCATTAACATGTCATTAATATAATTCTGAATATTTTTTCTCTTTCATCTTCTTTGTTTTGAATTGTATTTTGGCCCATGAGAATCCTATCATGAGTTTTTTCTATGTATAAGGTGATGGAGTCCTTATAATGGGTTTTAACATATGATTTATAATTTTAAAATAATTTTACTTATTTCATGATGCACGATGATGAAAGTGATTAGGCATGATCATCACCGAGTTTAGAAAATGGGGTGGAACTACCTTATTACACCCAGGCATGGGTCCTCTATCCATGGAGATGATACTCCCCATGCATTCTATAGAGTCAGGACTCTATATGAATTTTATAGGTATACAGGTGACACTCCCCTGTCATACTAGGGTAAATGACCTATGTCCAAGAATATGATCTTCCCATGTCACACCAGGACATGGGTCATCAATACTCATTATATTGATATGAATGTAGAACTCACCCGATGCACAAGTTATTGGTTCATACATAATCATTGAATACATACAACAAACACACTCCCATATTTCTCTTGGGAATGGGTCCTCTATCCATGTACACTATAATAACATGTTTCATTGGGGCATGAGTCATTCATACACATTATAGATATAAAGAGGCAACACTCCCCTATCAATCCTAGAAGTAGGTCCTTTGTCCATGAATATGGTACCCTAATCGCACCAGAGAACAAGTACTATATATATTCTATTCATAGATATAGATATAGTGCTTCCCAGTCATACCGGGACATGGGTCCTCTATCTTTTGAAAATTATGATCTATTGGTATGTAGATCAATAGAGAGGTGTGGTCCAATCTAATAAATTATTTATAAAGACACATGTGATGATGGGATTCAATGATGGACCTTTGATTTTGTAGGCATACATAAGATCTTGGGATAGGTTATAAGATAGATACCACTATTATCTATCATTTTGGTTTATATTAATAGGATATATAACATTATTTTTGGGTTCAAATTCCCTCTTTATTTTGGTTGATATGACTATTTCTATCATGTCTTCAATTTCATTTTATTTGGTTTTTCAGCCATCCTACATGGTATGTCTATACTCACACATGCATAATATATTCCCAAATATGTCATGTATTATATTAACTCTGGATAAGTTGGTAGTGAAATTGGGGGATTATATGAATAATTGGGTAATTTTACTACATAAGATGGTTCTGGATTGGATATCTGGAGTCGGTCTCTCTTAGATTTGATTATTCTGGTTTTTGATAGGTCAGGACATCTATAATAGGTGGGAATTTATTTTCCATTTTTCTAGAGATTACACTGTCGTACTCTTTTTATTCCCTATAGGTTATTGTATTAATGGTATTTACTGTTGATGGTACATCAATTTAGTATTATTCCTATTCAATTATATATAAAGATAGTTGGTTTCATGTGTAAATGTACATTAATAAAATTCCTCCCATTATAATTATTCTTTATTGTTGATTTAATCTATCCCTTGGCCTATAAAGGTGGTCTTGGGATAATTTTGGCTCAACCTTCATCTACTTGGAGGGACCTGGTGGGATTAGTTTTTGATAGATGGTGTCATAGTTGGTTTGACCTCAAGATTGTGTTTGGAGGTTTTCCCTTTATGAGGATTGTTTGGGATCCTAGGGAAAAGCTTTCAAACATTCATGAGTTTTGATTTTATACTTTAGAACATAGTCTTGATCTGGTATCCATTGTATATAATCCTGAGTACTCTAAATACCTTCTTGTTGACTAATAATTCTAAGATGTTTGTTGCAGGGAATAGTGGTACAAGCATCATATATGACTGACTTTTTTGGATATCATTCGTTAATAATCTCACCATATATATATATATAATCCACTATACATGGAAGGTCTTGATTAATTTTCATGATGCATGAATAAGGAAAAAAATTTAGATTCCCAATTCAAGATCATAATGATGATATGAGGATTGACGATGCCTCAGTTCAGGGTCCATCTCACAAGAGCTTTCTAAATGATAGGCTAGTAGAAACACCTCAACCATTCAAGAAGTAGATTATACCTACACAACATGGTGAGTATGCATATAGTCATAGAGTAAATCGTGAGTTCCATCTCTAAAGGTTGATGAGTTTCTACATTGATATTGATCCCTATGCTAGAGAGGATTGGATTCATTTAGTGATTTTTGTTTTCATACTTATGGATACCATGACAAATCATATATTTGTGATGGTAGCCAGTATCCTCAACGGATTAGTTGGGAACTGATGGAGTCTGTTCATAGAGACAAATGATGAATCTTCACATTTTTTTATGACATGAAGAATCTATTTCCCAAGGAGTACTTCACCTCATTCTTATTCTCATTTCTAATTAAGAATATGTTGAAACTACTATAGGGAGGGATGAGAGTTGATTAGTATGATATGAGGTTCATTAACCTTATTTGGAACTCTATCGACATTATTGGTAATTTTTATTTTTAATTTTGGATGTCCATGAATGGAATACAAATAAAAATTTGTTCTGATGTTCTTCTATATGGATTCTCACATATGTTAGACTGATATTGTGAGTGGCGGTGATAAGAATATTCTTACCCGAGGGACTCCATATAGGTGGAGCCATCAGTAGGTATCCATGGGCTGAGTCATCTATTGTTTTTCGAAAACAAAAAGGTTCAAGGCACCTGAGGAATACCCATAATCACACTCATACACATGGTCTTACACTTTAGAGAACAATTAAATTGTATCCCATATAGTGTTTATTATATAAATGTGACAGATGCGGTCAATTGGCACATGATGTCTTAAACAGATGTGCTATCAAGGGAAGACATGTAGTGGATGTGCCACCTCGGTAGAGGCAACATAGTGATCAGGGTTTTTACAAGCATGGTCAGTAAAGTGCATAGAGAGGTTGATATTGCAATAGATATGTTGGGGAACCCAAAGTAAGATTAGTTGGTTATGGATGATGTTATGGGAACCTTCCACCACCATAATAATGAGGCTCACACTATGCTCAGGGAGTTAGTAGTTGAGGCCATGACAAACTACATGATATGATGTTTTATGACATGATAGGTCATGATATTATTAGAGGTAAAATATATGTTTTTATACTCATTCATCAGTAGTATTTGAAACATGTATGGGTCATTACCACATCTCCTTACTCATGGTGTGATATTTAGAGATCCAAGTTTAAAATGTATCCAAATAGATTCAAATTGAAATTCATACAAGGAATGATACTTTATTTTCACTTATCTTTTGATAGTTAAAAATATCCTAGTGTGGATATATATTCTCATATATCTTCTTGGACATCACTATAAAGCCATTTCAAATAATCTTTGGTATGGAATAGTTTTCCACAATCTCATCCCAAATCTTCTATCACCACAGTTGAGTCAAATTCCATTCGACTATTTAGATGAGATTCTCATTCATGGTTGATAAATATCTAACAGAGGATAGAGTTGGTATTTTGAGAATGAAGCATCAATCCATCACCCATCATTTTGTTATGTTTCCCCTCTGTGTAATGGGATCTTCAATATTTTGTGTCCCTTCCTTTAGAGAGTAGTATATAGACTATTTATTTGATGATGTTTCGTGACTAAATTTGTGGTGGGAGTTGGTGTTTTTCATCACATGTATCCTCAATAAAACTATAATATCTTCTATATCAGATTATATGGCCCTTACTAACCACCAGGAGCTAGGGTAATAGTTGGAGGATATTAAAGTGAATGATTTTATTAGATTCAGTTTGTCCCCCCTATGTATCTTAGGTTTTTTTTCACAAAAAATATTGATAAGAGTAATTAATTTTTTGTTGAATATCATCACAAGAACCTAGACATGATAAAAAAAATAATTAGATCTTGAAAATTTTTTATTTAATATTTTATTATTTATGAGGTATGGTTCTCGAAGAACAATATCTGATCTAACTACCATCAGTTGTTGTTTTACAAGGCATCTATTCCAAAGATATAAGTCTTATGTCACTTTAGACATTATGAATTAATTGTGTTTTCTTTAAGTGTGATGAATACCCCTACTATGTGTATGGATTAAATAAAAATATTTTATATCCACACATATACCTATTAGTGGTTTTAATCATTGTTATCATTCTCATCTACTCTATATTAGAGAAAAAGTGTGTAGAAATTTTCTTTCATGGTCCTAGACATTCCTTGGGAGAACTAGATATATAATATTCTCTCAAAGTCCCGGTTGTAGATAAATGACATTCAATTTATAGGCAATTTAATTTTTGGGCACTGATAATCTATAGAACCCAAAAATATTAACACATTTATTTCTTTGGGTCCACCCAAGAGCGTGTTAGTGGTGCATAGCTTTAATGGCATGAAGTGGTACTATAGGTGGTAATTGGAAATATTCACCAGGATTGAATCCATTTTGATCACCTTAATGTTGAAAGGGATGATGTTTAACTATAATGAGATGTTTCAAATAGCCTTTGAGGATTTGATGTTGAGGATGACTACTGATCCTGTTTTGAGACTACTAGATGATGTTAAGGTGTACGTAGTGTTTTGAGATACCACTATAGGTAGTATCAGATGCATGTTAATGAAGAGGAAGGTAGTTATCACATATGGGTTGAGTAAGTTGATATTCCATGAGGAAAATTATGTGAATCATGAATTATATTTGTTAGTGTTGGTATTCACTTTGAGGATGTTGAGGCACTTTATTATTGTATAATGCTTTTTTGTTTATGTAAACCATCAGAGTATCATGTATACCTTCATGTATAGAGATCTAAGATAGAGGTTATGGTTGGAGTTTCTATATGGATATGAATTTGAAATATATATACATTAATGGGCATTTTTGTGGAATATTCCCTCATCATGAAGTCCCATACCTTTTTGGTAGAGGAGTCATTTGATTAGTTCACTAATTTGTAGCTGACACTAGTATAAATGAGGGGTGCCACTTATCTTTAGTCGATGGTGTTGACTCCTCCCCTTATTCAACATGAGATAGAGGATTAGTTTGTATAAGTTTACATTGAGGTACTATATTGAACGATATCCTAGGGGATTAACCATATCTATTTTTAGAATGCATTAATCATGCTATATTTTTATATGGATGAATTGTGTGTCTGAAAACATTTTGAGAGGGTGTGATAAGGAATTTTTACAAATCTACGTTTTTATACATCCTAGTGTTTTCATATATTCACATACCTTTAGTGGTATTTTTAGTGGACTATAATAAGGTAGAGAATTGTTGAGTGCTTCTTTCATTATCCCACATGTCAGTAGGTGATGGTCATGCACTAGGTTCAAATATGTTCTTTAAATTACCATGAGATCCTGGAGTGGAAATGGGGTGGCATATCCATAGATTTTATATAGGGATTCCATGGATAGTGAGATTCCAGGATTCCATTTGGGTGATAGTTAAATTAATTAACAAGTATGTGCACTTCCGTACTATTAGGGAGAAGATTTTTGGGGATAATTTTTTGTCATTGTATATGTGGGAGATATTACACATTCATGGGGCACCCTTGTTGAATTTATCTGACTATGATCTATGGTTCACATCCCATTTTTTGAGAGGTTTGTAGAAGAAATTCCAGACATAGTTGAGGAGGTGTACTAATTTTCAACCCTGAATGAATAGTCAGATTGAGCCCACTATCCATCTATTGGAAGATATCCAATGGGAATGAATTTTATAATTCATCTAAATCCTAGAGTATCCCTTAACATTATAATAATTTTCATTTAATAATACTTATCACTATACAAATTTAATAGAGCCTTTCGATCCCCTGTATGGAATACCATAAATGTCACCCTTACATTGGAATGATATTATCGAGCCATCTAATGTTAGGCCAGAGATAGTGGAAGAAATGACAGAGAAGGTCCATATGATATTTAAATAGAAGATTTAATACCAAGGATGAATAATATGATATATAAATTTATATCATTGGAACTTGGAGTTCATGTAGAGATACCAGAATTTCCTGAGATTCAATGAATTATAAGGATTATGGGTTTTCAGATGTGGGGGAAATATAACCCCATATTTTATCAGGATACTTAATATTCTACAAATGGTTTTCAAGGTGTCGATCTTCCTAGAAATACCCCCATAGTTGTAGTGGGTTCATTTCATTTTTTATTTTTCACAGTTGAGGAGATACATGAATGATCATACATATGTTATTGACTACGGAAATCAAGACCTCACAGACGGAGTGACTTTTAAGGAGTACCCAGTGGAGACCAAGGATCAACATGAGAGAATACTATTTAGATGTTCTGTTTCTTTTGTTCTCTAATTATGGTTTCATGAAAGAGTATAAGATAGATCCTAGGATCATGAGAAGACGATAAGAGATCAATATCCCCACAATTTTACATAGTTTTTTTGTGGACATGAAATCCATTGAATTTTATAATAATGTAGAGAATATTTTTCCCCCTTATGAAATTGAAATAGATTATGAAATATTTTTTGGATCCAATTATAGATACAATATATTATTTTGAGGCTCTCTGATCCCAGAATTAATTTTATAAAGTCATTAAATATATTTTATATCACACTTACAAAGTTTTTCACTGAAAATGAATCTTATCATGAATGGATTATCAAATATAAAATCTAAGACCATGGATGATTCCATGGTGTGGGGTTTACCCTTGCTGTTGCCTAATGTTGTTTAACACCAAATGTTCGGACGATGCAGTCATTGTTGGGTACATATAAATAAAAATAAATGACTTAGTTTTTTTAATTTAAATGATCTAAATATAATCCTTAATAAATATTAATTATTAAATTTATTTAGTGTTATACACTTATACCTGGGAGGTATTTGAGAGGATATCTAATGACATTCTTTGATGTATCAAGATTAGAAGACAACCACTAATTCGATCAAGGTGAGTTGAATTGAAAAAGACCCAGCAAATCAACATCATCACTGGAAAACGTGTTCTTCCCAAATGATTAATCCTATATTGAGGTAGAAATTTTCTATTGTGTTTTTTACCCAATTGTTTAAATTTTTTCCATGTTAATTTGATATATTTATCCCTTTTCGAAAATTACAATGACTTATTAGGATCCCCTTTGTCGAATTATATTGATTAATAAATTTATTATCCTTATTATTCCATGATCTCTTTTTAGTTTAGCCACATTGAATTTTTCGGCTAGTAAAACATAGAAACCCATGTTTAACACCCCTTTTAAGGTACTTATTGTTGGTAGAAAAATTATTGGGATAGATATTTCTAGAAATATGTTTGGTTAAATGAGAGATGCAGATTTTGATTCTCATGGATCTAGGATTAGGAATATAATAAAATGTCAAGAGGTATGTAGGATGCATGAAAGACAACCATAGAAGATCTGATTTTTATTGACGACTAAAGAAAGGTGTGATTCAATAGTCAATGGTGATTACAAGAATTTTAAGTGTTTATATGGTGGATTCTATTATGGGTGGGATGTATATATCTAAAAAAGAATAAATTATATTTTCTACTAAAAACATGACAACAATGTGTGTAGGTTAATGAACACACACCTTTTATCCCCCCACAACTATGTATGATAGGGATAGTGAATAAAAGTATCACATGTCATGTGGTAAGGAGAAATTTCATGTTACACTCTTTGGTAATCTAGGATGTGTATGAGGTTCATACACGTTGAACACTATGTGGAAGGACATGGCTTATACTCAGGGAGTATAGAGGCATATATTAGCAGACACAAGCATGATGTAGAGTCATCGGTTAAACACTGAGAGTCCAAGACATGTCTTGTAGTACCCATAAACAGAATTTAGTTATATATATAGTTATAAATTCATGTAGTAGTGATAGAAAATTTAGGATTACAGGTGAGGTCTCACTCTTTTTGACCCCCTTACATGTTTTTTATTTATTTTTGAAATATATACCTCTCATATCTCAATCATTTGACTTGTATTTTGGCACAAGAGTATCTTATCATAGGTATTTTTAAAATAGAAATAGATTGTAGCCATATTATTGGATTTTAAGATATGATGTAAAAATTTATCAGTATGAATCGTCTTTAGGTGATAATAAACAATGAGAGTGTTCACGAAGGATCCTTATAGAGTTCAGATTTAGAGGCGTCACTTCCCTTTCATACCAAGGTGTGGTTCCCCTATCCACAATGGCGTTACTCCCCTATTTCACTAGTGTGTGGTCCTACATAATCATATTATAGATATATAGAATTAACTCCCATATTTCACCAAGGTACAAGTCCAATAACCATAGATATTGTACTCCCTTGTTACACCAGGGTTCATGTCCTCCATACTCATTGTACAAATCCAAATGCAACATTGACCTTTCACCCTTAGGTGTGGGTTCTATATCCATAATGACATTAGTCCCCTATCCGAATAGGGGGAGGTTACTCTATATTTATTTTACAAATATAGAGGTGTAACTCCTCTATTTCACAAGATCACATATCCTCTATACACCGAGATGATACTTCCTTATTGCACCAGAGCATCAGTCATCTATGTTCTATAAATAGATATCGAAACAGTATATCCCTTTCGTAAATGAGAAGGTTTAATCCATATTTTTGACATAAATCTCTATAATGTTATAGAGGAGTAGAGGGGATAAGTACCTTATCATGTCTTCCTAATATAGGGACCTGAAATGGTGGGTATCAATGATGGACCATTGATGCTTCAGGTAGATTCGTCATCCTAAGCTGGGTAGTGAGATAGAGTTCCCCTTTCTCTATAATGTTGTTTAATAATAAGGAAATATATATATATATATATATATTCTTGGGTTTCATTTTCCTCTTAATAAGGGTTGAGCTGACCATTTCAATTGTGCCTTCTATTTCTCACTCTTCAGTTTTTGGGGAATCATACTATGTAAGTATATTATGACACCTATATGATTTTTAACTCACATTCCTTGTCTTATGAATACATATAATAGATTGGTGACATTATTAGTAGGTATTCGGGATAATTTGGTGCATTTGATGACTTATGGTGGTTAGGGATTAAGGATATTTAGTCAGGATCTATCATGATTTATTTATTCCAGTTGCTCTCATGTTGGGATCTATTTTCCAGGTGGGCATGTGTCTTTACAATTTATTTTCATATTATGTTGTATTAATCTAATATATTACCTAGAGGATATTTCATGCATGGTATCTACTCATTATGTTATTTATTTTTATTATCATACCTCTGCACTTCGGTATGAAGATGGTTGGGTGCTTGTGTATGGGTAAATTTGGTAAAGTCATCCCATTTTAGGGATGTATTATATAAACTTGGTCCATCCCCTGGCTAATGGAGGTAGGATTGGGGGTGTTTTGAATCAGTCTTCATCTATGCTGGTGGGCCACAATGGTTAAGTTCATGAAATTGACCTCATTTTCGAAAACATGGATTTTTAAGGGAATGATTCCCAAACTGAAAGAAAATAAAACATTAATATCACATAAAAATAACATCATTGATGCTTCATCAATAAATTTGGGGTAAATGGAATATAAAATGATAACCATAATCATAACATTGGTAATATAAAAGGTATATATTTTAAGAAAATAATTTCACACAATTTCCACAAAAATAACATTGAACATAAAAAACCACGAACGAAATGTGATTGTAACATAATACCTTTTCCACTATGGTATTTCTTTAATCATAAGCACCGTAAATGAATATCATAAAATTATAATTTAAATATCCTTATTATAAAGCGTTTCAAGATATAACATGTCAAAGGGTAGTATATAAAGCTCAAAAATTAACATGGGTTCATATTATATATATATATATATATATGTTTCAAAGAAATAGAATTTGAGATGAATAACCCCTATAAAAATCACACCATTGAAAGAGATAATTATTCCATAAATTCGATATGTTTGTAAAGTTAAAAACTATATAAAAAAATTGTAAATAAAGAAATATAATAATTAATTCATTAAACACATAATAATTACATACCAATATCAACTAAGAAGTATTATAACCCAATGAAAGGAAACTATGATTATAAATTCTTTAGAACTTGGTATTTTCCAATTCAATTATCCTAGAATTAAAATATTAAAATAGAAACAAAAATATCATGTATGAAGAAGCATTTATGTTATTATTTGTAAAATGGGTAGTATGTACTCTACACTAATACATTAGGTGGTGAATATGTCATATGTCTCAGAAAAATAAAGATTGAGATAAGAAAACAAATACCTAAATCCCAAAAATTCCTTCTCTATCCTTTAAATGTTGTATAATAAGAATAAATGAAATATATGTTATATTAAGAAACTCTTATGGGTTTAATTTATTACAAATTAATCATATTTTTTTCTTTTTAATGAAATATTCAGATATACAACTAGTTAAGTGCACATCAGGTGTTTTGAGGATGTTTAATTAATTTTTCCAATATATAATTGGTGTGTTGACCATGGTCAAAAATATCTATTTTTAAACTTCTCTATAATAAAAATCAAAAAATAGTTAAAATATTTATTCATAAATAATAATATTTAAACCAATAATGAAAAATGCTTATGAAGAATCAAATAACATATGATCATGAAGATGGTAGGTCCTATGTATGTCTGAGTAATGTTTCCAATTTTTAGGGATCATTGTGAAAAACAATATGCATTAAATTACCTTTATAGAGATATAATAATATAATAAATACCATATTCTTTTAACATAATTATATATGTCATCCTTATGATGTGTTGATAAAAAAATAATCAAATATCTTTAATGAGAAAGTAGTCTACAATACACTATCAATTTTTAGTATAAGAAATAAAATGATATATTATATTTTCATAATGATAATTTTCCATGAATATCATTTTTTCATTTATATCACATGTATTCATTTAATTTTTCCTTAACACTTTCCATGTAAATAAATAGTAAAAAAATCACATCACTTTGTGAGGTAGTTCTCCATCGTACACATGACTGATGTTATCATATTCCCCACATAATGAAAATTAAAAAGTTATATGAGATATAATAACTTCAAAAGTATAAAATTTTTATAAATTTCACATTTATAATTTAAATCAATTATTATATTAATCCATTAGAGGTTATTATTAAAAATTAATGACATTAGTTTACGAGGTAGTAGTTCACCATACACATGAATGATGATTTCATAAATAATTTGATGGAAGTGGAAGAGTATATATCATATTAAATTAAAAAATAATGTATCAATATATAATATATGTTGAGTTTATTTTATTTTCAAAATTTAGAACGATTTTAGGTTGGTGTAAGAAAAAATAAAAGAAAAAAGAATAGTTAAGAATTTTACTTCTTCTTGGACAACCTCTATAGGACTATACCTAATCTATTATTAAAAGTTCATTCAAACCAAACAATTTAATTTAGAATTTGGGGGTGGTGATTTAGGAATTTTTTAGGAATTTTTGGAAGAAAAAAATGTTTTGAAGACGTGAATAAGAGAGGAGAGGGGGTTTCCTTATATATGTGAGGTGAGTGTCACAATTGTAATTTTTGAATTGAAGATTTATACCCATATTTTTCACATGAAAAAATCCTTAAACATGGATAATTATTTATCCATATAAATTATAAGGTCTACATAATTCCATAAAATTGATTTAGAAATATTTTTAGGTCCTTTTCCCCATTATCGTTTTTGTTTAACCCCTCAGTAGACCTGTTTTCACCTTAACATGAGTAATTAATTTTAAGAGTTTTAACTATTTATTATAGTCAAAAGTTTTATTTAATTTATTATATAATTTTAATAATTAATTTTACCATTATGTATCCCAATTTATGATGTAATTTATTTGGAATATGTGATATTTATTTTAAAATTAATCCCACAAATGTAATGAAGGTGTGAGTTTTCCAGAAGTGTTTTGTTCATAAAAAATATGATTTTTTATTACCTATATAACTAATAATAATTATTAAAATTTACTAAATTAATATCGAATTTTATATAATATATAAATTTCATTTAAATAATTCTTCTGTAAGGGTTGTTTAAATTAAATAAAATTGATAAACATTATTTACCTTAAAACAGTTTCAAAAAAAACATGGTCATTAAACCTGAAAGAATTCATATACTGAAATATAATATGAAACTGATAAAAATGTAATTAAGTGGATTAAAGAAAATATAATATACTTTATTAAATGAAATAATTTTAAAAAATTAATGGGACTTTTAAATTTACTAATTTATTGAAAAAATGTCATTTTTATAAAAATAGGTATTTTTCACTATTCAATGAAAAAAATAATATTTTACATAAATCCCAAAATTTAACAAAAAAATAAATTTTTATATTCAAATTTAACATGAATTTAATTCTAACAAATAAAATTTTGTCAATTTCCTATAATTAAATAAAATATTTTCTCACAAAAATAAATAAAAAATATTTATGATGAAAACATAATTTTAAAAAATAAAATAAATTTACTAAAAAATTGATTTATTATTAAATAATAATATATAAATAATTTAAATTAATTATAAAATATGTATATATTTTTCATAATTCCATTAATACTATTAATAAATTTTTTTAATGGTTTGGTTATAAAGTGGATATACATCATGGGTTGTTTTCACTTGGTGTTGCATGTCAAATATGCTATCGAACATCGTGATTTTTTTTAAATAATAGGGTGTTACATCGTCCCCACCTCCTTCAAAAAATTTAATCACCCTGATTTTAAATTGATGTATATTTTCAATGTTTTCACATTTGAGAAATTTACCATATTTTGATAATTGACATCATAAAAATAGTCAACAAACAACCTCATGATAAGTAAAAAAAATATGCAGGAGGGTTATATATAATAAAACATAATAAGTTTGAAAATATGAAAAAATAGGTGGTATTTGAGGATTTGTAAATGAATGAAATGAAAAATTTCAAAAATAATGATATAGAGTGATATTGATAATCAATCACAAGAAAATAAATGATCTATAGAATGTTTACATCCAAAAAAATATTAACCAAATATTTTTGAAGAAATTAATGTCATCAGAAATGATGGTAATATGAAAGAAATTCATTTCAAGATCCATTTCTTAGAGGTGTAAAATTGAATTTCCATTTGGACTAGTAGCTTTAGTAAATATACTTACAATATTATTATAGTTTCATAATTTTATCAATTTCCCCCAAAATATCATCTTTTTCTCCAAATGATGAGTTCGTGTACTAAAATCATATTTTAAGGGACCATATATCCATTTATGGGATTAATCATGATTTTATAACAATATTTAAAAATTAACCATAATAAAAATATTTACCACATTGTAATATGTTTACCAAAATGAGTAAATCATCATATGATGAAATAATACATTAATCTCTATAATTCAACAATTATACACAATGATAAAACTAAATCATTCCTAAATAATATCAACATTAAATGGGGATTTTAAGTCAAATTTTATCTAAAAAAATTCATATTTCATCCCCAAAAATAAGGTGATATATTTTTTAAAATAAAGATAATCACATAGTCACCAAATCAGGTTTAACACTTGTGGATACCTATGTGATAAAACTGGAATTCCCATAATTACAAAAACATCCAATATTATATAAACCTTAATTCTAATCAATATATCATATAATAATTCCTCAAAATGAAAATGAATACTTCAGGTTAAGAAAAAAATTTACATATTGTTCAACATAATTAAACATCTCTTGAAATGACCTTAATAACTTCAATATCTCTTCACATAAAACCTCAAAGGGGTGTCTAAGAAGTTGAAAATATGATAATATTTTATATTATATAACTACGACAGTATCCATAACTGTTAATTTTATAATACCTAAAAACATATTAATCTCAAAAGTTATTTAAACCCTTCTCTAATACCAACTATTACATCCCTGAACCCACACTCCTAGATTTTATTGAGAAATAATAAACATTATATTTCTAGATTTGAAACCAGTGAAAGTGAATTAATTATCACTATATAATGTTTACAACATCAGAAGAAAATATTTGATCACATAAATTCTCAAGGACCTTCTTTATTTATAGTTTTAGATAATTATGACGTAATATTACATAAAAAATACCCACTTTTTTAAATATGCATTTCTCCTACTTAACCTATATTTGTTTATTTCATATTATATCCTCACTATCATCCATATAATGCCCTTTTAAACATAATTAATGTCACACCATTAATTATAAATTTGGGGAATGAAAACATAATATGGTTGAGATAAAACTCTAAATAATTGTAAACATAAAAATTAACAACTTAATTTGATCAACAAGAATAAGAAAGGAATAAGGGTATGGAGACATAACCAAAGTGCATGAAGGAATCTTAAAAAATCTCATACCCATAAATACTTTAATCATCAATCATGAAACATGGATTATGTCTTTTATAATGAAAAATTTTAATTAATAAATATTCATTAGGCATGTGATATCAATTTTCATCAAAACAATCATTATAAAACCATGGAATGCTAAAAAAACAAGTCAGTATCTTGTGATATCATCATCTTAGAACCCTTACAAACCCCATAAAATTTTAATTACCATTTGAAAGTATTACAATATAATTTTTTGATGAACAATATCATCACCCCATTCATTAGAGACCTGTCCCGAAGCACCCATCATATAAGATATATATGGGATCACCCTACACTACTTGGGAACACAAATTTTGTAAGTTATATTGGTATTTTAAAATGGAATCTCGGTGCACCCATCATATATAAATTTTCATGAACTATAAATATATTACATAGATCTTTCATTTCATCACATATCTCATAGAAATAATTATTATTTCATTTATAACATGATCAATTCATTGAAAATAAATGGTTTTCATGTAAATATCAGTGAAAAATTATTAAATCGTTGGAAATTAATTGGTTTATTATAATATCATGGAATCATGATTATCCTATAAAAAATAAATGGGTCCCCAAACAATCTCTTTGAAATATAATTAACCCATGGAAAATAAATGAGTTTGATATCCGTATCCTTGAAATAATATTACTAAATCTAGTGAAAAAATGAGGTTATTATTATTAAAAATTATCCCTATTGGAGAATAAGTAACAAAAAGGGTTATTTATGATGTTGAATGGAAATAGATTCATATGATCGTTAAAAAAATATGAGGATAAAACTTTTTTTTATTTTAAAAATCACTATAAAAAAATAAAATATCCAAAATTATTGTGAAAATAGTTTTCATTAAAAACATTATTGTAAACATATAAGAAGAAATATATTTAAATAATTAATATCATAATGGGAGAATCCATTAATTTTAGAAATGTAAAAAATAAATATTGTTTTCAAAACATTTTGAAACAAGGAATAAAAATATCTGATTAGGAAAATTATAACAATAATAATTTTAAAATCATTTATTTGACAGTAAAAGTAAGGAAAAATTTATTCATGAAATAAATTAATCTTATAAAATAAGTTTTATAATCCTTTTAGAATGCTTTTATATGGAAGATAATGATAACTAATCTAAAAGAAAATATAACATCTGTATCACTTAAAAACAACTTCCTTGATGATTTTTTAATCACCAAGGGATGAAATTGAAATTAAAAATTTTACCCACATTCATAACAAGAGGATAATAAAAGAGGATATCTTTAAGAAAAAATATCAAATTATTTCTTAGTAAATAACCCTACACATAAAAAATTTTGAAATAAAAAATATCGCAACATAAATCCCATTCCAATTTCGGAAATCATAGAACATAATCCCAATGAAAGAATAAGGTAAATTGATAATTTAATGATAATTAACATAAGTATTTTTTATATAATTTTTAAATTGATAGTATATATACCACACAATTTTATATAGGTTCATATTATAAAATTATGTCACAGAGAATATAAATTTGATTTGAATAACTCTAAAAAATCATTTCATTGATTTTGAGAATTAATAGATTAATTTATTATGTCTATCAACATTAAAACAACATAAAATAATTTCAAATACAAATATATATAATAAAAATCCATTAAAAATATAATTATCATATAAAAAATTTCTAGAAAGAAGTATTATAACCCATTGAAAACAATTGGGTTCAAAAATTATTTACCACCTGGTAAATTTGATGTCAATTACCCTAGAATGAAATAATTCAAATTGACTCTAAAAATATAATTATTTATGAGGTATTAATGTTATTAATTTTAAAATATTCATTTTATACACAAAAAATGATTAGAAAGTGGTTAATATGGGATAAGTCTCATAGAAAGCAATTGAGATGAGAAAACCCTTACCATAAGCACATTTTTTCCTTGTATGTCCTTTAACTCTGGTACAATAAGATTAAATAAATTTTTTGATTTCTTATTAATTTTTTTGATTAATATATAATACATAAATCATTTATTTTTTTATTTTTGAGGATATATTCAAAAACATAATCAGTTAAATCCATATCAGGTGCTTTTAGGAAGTTCGATTCATTATTTCAAAATAAATTTGGCATGATAACATTGGAAAAAGTGATAATTGATTTAAAATATCAATAATAATAATTATTATTAAGTATTTTCATATATATTCATCTATTATACTAATAAAACTAATAATTAAATTGTTTTATGAAAAATGAACTACCTTACTATTATAGAAATAGTAATTCATACATATGCATGAGTAACATTTCCATTTTTTAATGACCATTACAAAATAAAGTTATGTATTAATTTTTCCTTAAATAATGGTAATCATATCATAAATAACACATTATTTTGTTAAATATAATAATATATGTCATCCATTTTATGTGGTGATAAAAAAAGAATCACATCTCTTTGTGGAGGTGGTAGTCCACACAACATTATCATTTTCACATGTAAGAAATAAAGTGATATACTATATTTTCAGAATGATAAATGTATCATGAATATAAATATTTTTTAATTTATATAAAATTTTTTCATTAAATTTTTTTTATTATCTTTTATGTAAATAATTATTGTAAAATGAAACAGATTGTTTCTTAAGGTGGTTTTCCCCGTACAAATGAGTGATGTTATTGTATCCACAAGATAATAGAAATTTAGATGATTTATGTGATATAAAAACTATAAAAGTATTAATATTTAATATATATAGTATATATAATTCAAATAAATCATTATATCAATCTATTATAGGAGATGATAAAAAATTATTGACATCAGTTCGAGAGGTCGTAGTCTGCCGTACACACGAATGATAATTTTTAATCCTATATGATTGAAGAGATGGTTGCTTTAGTTTACGTAATTAAAATAATAAAACATATTTATATAGTATATACTTAAATTATTAAATTATAATTTTTTATTAATTTTTTATTGACGCATTAAAAATAAATAAAACAGAAATTTATAGTTAGGAATTTTACAAATTCTTGGACAAATTCTATTGGGTTATAAATAAAGTATTCATTGATAGAAATTATGAAAAAAAAATTATTATATAATGATGTTTTGGGAGTTATAATGTTATTTAATAAGTTATAGGCTAAACTAAAAAGGTTTTAAGTTATTAATTGTAGAGGATAGGGTGCGGCATTTTATATGTCTGATGACTGGCACACTTGTAGCATCCAAAATGAAAAAGGTGTTCCCACTTTTTAGGTATAAAAATGGCTCCAAAGTGGAATATCATCAAAAATATTACCATATAAGTTCAAAATATTTCACTAAAATAGAATTTATACATTGTAATAGGTAATTTAAACACTTATCTTTTTAGATTAACCCCTCGGTACACTACATTTACCTTAACCAATGAAAATAATTGATTTTCCATATTCATTTTGGTAAAAAATAATGTTTATCTAATTAGATAATATAAATTATTATTATTAAAAATATTGAATCTATTTTACTAAATTTAATTTACATAATTGGGAAAAATAATTTTAATATTAATCATGCAGATTCGATGAAAATGTGTGTTTTAAATTAATGCATTTTTCAAGAAAAATCGGATTTATTATTAACTCTATGAGTTACAATAACTATTTTATGAGTATAAATTAATATTTATTGATGTATAGTCTATAAATTTAATTAAAATAAATCTTAATTAAGTGATTTTAAATAATTAAAATAGAGTATCATTATCTGCTTTAAAAAAGTTTTCAGAAAAATCCCATTTTTAAACCTAATGAAAAACTTATACTATATTCTAATATCAATTTTAATGAAATTTAATTAATTGAAGTAAATATATGTAAATAAAACATATTTTACATTAAATTATATTATAAATGTAATTTTATCTTTAAATTTCTTGATTTATTGAATATAAAATACCATTTAGAAAATTAGATATTTTTTATTATTCACCAAAAATCAATATATTTTGAAAAATATACTCATTTTCCCAAAAGTACATCATGATATTATGATTTCAAAAAATAATTTAATTTTACGAAATAAATTTCTTAATATTTTAAAAAATTAATTTTCAAATTTTCTCACAAAAATAAATAATTTTTTTGAAGGGAATGAAATTTTTAAAATAAAATAACATTATAAAATATTGAGTGATTATTTACAAACCATTTAACAATTATTTATACTAAGTAAAAAATATAAATACATATTTCTTATCTTATAATATAAAATATGACACAGAAGTCCGTATATATTTAGAAAATGAATACTACTATGGAAATAAGTGAATTTATACTAGTGGTAAGTATTGAAAGTACCATGCAGTCATAGATGTTATACTACAAAACTTAATTCAATTCAAGAAATAAAAAGTAAATTTCTATGAAATTTTATTTTGGCATACTTTGGGAAGGAAAATAATAGATAATATTTAACACATAATATTTCATAAAATGGCGATATGAAAATTTAAACCTATTATTTAAATTTATAATGGTTAAAAAATGGTAGAGATACTAATATGATTTTATGAAACCTAAAATAAATTAGATATATTAGTATAATGAATATTGTACCACATTTGGGAAGAGATACTAAAAAACATAAAAAAGAACTATAGTTATAGAACTTGGGGTAAATAATTGAAGGAATTACATATCCCATGATTGAAATCATTGGTTTGGTTAACATAATTAATAAATACATCACAAGACCTCGTGTTGTTAATTTTATCTTATTATTAAAAAGGTGGGGAATGATATTATGATAAATGAAATTCTACCGGATATGAAATTATTAGTCATGGTATTTTAACATCGTATGATTTTGTGAAATATATCTTTAAAATTAATTTAAATACATTAGTAAACATCATTAAACACAATAAATGCCATATTATGTTATTAAAAATATCAATTTTATCTTACATCACATGAAACATTGATTTTCTTGATAATTTTCATTACATGTAATACTTAGTTTTATCGAAGAACAATATACTAATAATTTTATTATATAATGTGATAGTTACCACTAAGCCAATAAAATGAAGGTAATTAATGAAAATAGTCAAATTATAAAAATATGGTCTAACTATGTTTACAACATCAATTCTTTCATTTCTAGTTAATTATAAATTAATATAACAAACAATTGAATATAAAATAATACTATTTATAAAAATATAATTTTTTAAAAAAAATGGAATTTTACCTTAATAAAATTAAATTAATCACTATCAGTGAGATATAATAATAAAATTTGTATATTATATATTCAAATATATTTTTTACATTAATGAAATATGTTTTATTGGAATAAAATAACAATAAATCTAATTTTTACAATAAAAAGATGTATTTTTATAGAAGAAATATTTCTACCATTTAATGGTGGACCTGTTTTAAAACATAGTTTAAAAAAAATTAAAACATTATTTAAAAAACTTACATCAATTTTTGAATTAGAATATAAAGATTAACTTTTCTTGAAATCATTGTACTTTTCAAAAAATATTTATTTTTGGTGAATTTTGAAAAACACCAATTTTTTATAAAAAGTACTTTATTTTTAGTAAATTATATAATTTTAGTGTTACAACTTGTTTTAAATATGTTTTCATGGAAAATATATAATATTCATGTATATATAACCAATTTAAAGACTTTTTAATCAACTTTATATTGTTTTTTAATGTAAGTTTATTTTGGTTTAAAAGATTATTTTCTCTTAAAACTTATTCAAAATGAATAATGTATCACCTTTTTAATTAAATATTATAACCCCAAATGGGGAATGTTTTAAGTTAAATGAGTATACTATATATCTATAATTATTAATTTAGATTCATGAAATTATTATTATGATTTATATATTTAATATAGAATCATTTTTTTTCTAAAAACAATATTGTCGTTAAAAATCCATTGTGTCGCCCCAACAGTGGGATTAACATTAATTTTATTCACAAATTGTGATTTGACTTTGGAAAAATTGTTTCCGTATTTGGAATTATCATAATTTATAATATCTATTGATTTTAACTTAATTTTTTGACCAATGTGATCAGGGAAACCAATTAAAATTATTCAAATTAATTAAGGTAAAAATGAGATTACCAAGTGACTAAACATAAAACTTAAGTGGTCAAATGACAAATATAAATAAAAAAATTGTGTGTAAATATTTAGACTATATAACTTTTATTCAATATTATTTTTTATTTTTAGATCCATATTACATCTAAAAAATATTTCTGGAATTCCAACTTTGAAAATTTTACAACTCTGTAACTCACACCCAATGTAAAAGGCATCCACCACTCCTTATCTCTTTACACTAATAAATCCATTTGGCTTGTAAAAGCCTTGAAAAAATAAAATTTCTAGTTCCATAACCTCACTCATCTTATATTCATTAATTTTATTATAAATCCATCCATTTAATCCTTTTAGTGAAAACCTAAAAGAGTTATCAGAAGAAGAGGGAATATTAATCAAATAATGTTTTTGTTTCATTTCATACACAAAAATAATATTTATTTATATATATATATATATATATGTTATAAAATGACCTATGTATCTGAAAAATAAGTATATGTTGTTTTTTAAGGGTATGATCTACACCATAAAAAATTTCCAACAAATGGGTTATGAAATCATCATTCATTTTTATAGAAAACTACCACCCCACAAACCGATGTCGTTCTTTATTGGATAAACACCTTTTGTGTTTGGAAATGATGATAAATATAATAATAATATATTAAATTTATGTTATTTATAACATAATTAATCATGTTTAGTCATTTTACCATATAAAAACTTTTTACATTTCATACCTTAGGAAATATAATATGGCCATTGCGGTGTATGGAAGACTACCACCTTACATAGTAATGTGATGTGTTTTTCACTAACATGTTAAATGGAAGGTAATATGGTAAACTATAATGAATATATATGATATAAATGACATAGTTATGATAGCTATAATATAATTATATTTATAGAAATTCAATATTTCATTTTATTCTCACTATTTCACTCACTGAAAATGTAATAACATCATTTTTGGACATATGGAGTACCACATCGTCGAAGTGATGTAATTGTTCTTTTTTTATCAACATATAAAAGGAGTAATATATATAATATTGTATTTATTATATATTTACCATTATTTAAATATAAAATGTTACTTATCGTCTTTCCATTATGATCCTTGAAAAATGGAAACGTTTCTCATGCATACATACGACCAATCTTCTACATCATAGTAACATTAGTTCATTTTTCATACACATATTTAATAATTTATTATAAAATTAAACATTATTTACAAATATTATAAAATATTTAATGATAATTATTCTCTATATTTTTATATAATAATCCTTTGGACCATAGTCGTCCTACCAAAGTCTATTTCGACACAAAAACCAAATATGGTCAAAACAAACAACCTAAACTTAATTTAATATGTTATTTTATATAACATTATATCATGTGAAATAAAAGTAATAATATACATTATAAATTTCATCATTAATTTAAATAATAAACATTATTTGATTAGTTATGGAGAAAATACACACAAGAGAAGTCAGACTCAAGGTAAGGGACATTGTCTCAATCTCCTTTCATTAAGGTATTTATTTATTTTAACCACCTATATTCTTTTATAATTTTAGTATAATATACCTTTGAAATTATATATAAAAAATATCTATTATAATAGTATTTAATGTTTAATAGAATATTATTTTTTCATTTTTTATGATTTAAATATTTCCAAAGTGATAAGAGACTTTTCATCTATATAAAACGTATTTTAATGACTTCCTTGAAACTCTATTTATAATTCATGATATATTCTTTAAATCTATTTTAGGAAATGATTTATACAGTTATATATTATTTTAAGATAATTTTAGGTATATTTTATTTTATTTCAATTTTTTCAAAGAGAAATATTTTTACGTGGTTTAAATAGAATTTTTTCCAAAACATTAAGTGAAATGTCAAATTTATAATATATGATAATAATGACCTTTCATGATGACATGGTTTTTTTTTCATTTGTTGTTTCATTTTCATGGTTACATGTTTTCATAAATAAAAAACAATCTTTCCTCTTTTTGGTATTTTGTTATTTGAAATATTTTGTCAAAGAAAATGTTATTTTGGTTTTGAAAACTTGTTTTTAAAATAAAATGGTATTTTTATTTGATTGTGTTTTTCATATGATTTTTAAAGTGTTTTTAAATGGTTTTTATGATGAAATGTGTGTGTAGTATAGATATTCCAATGAAAAGGGGTTTTGAAATTTTGTTCTGTATATGATGATCTACATCAATAATTTTTATTAATTACATCATATAGGTTTTAATGATTTTATTTGATAAAATGTGTGTGTAGTTTTCATGTGAAAATGTTATATTTAATATTATAACAGAACATGAAGATAAAGGTAAATGTTATTTGAATTTTCATGTGTTCACTTAACTAGAAATTTCTTTCATTTTTGTATCCTTTATGGAGATTTTTGAGCTCATCCCATGTTTTAAATTGATTTTTTAGGATTTATGGATGGATATGGGGCATGAATAATTCATGTTGAATAATTTGGATATTTTATATGAAATGAAATCATTATATATTTAAAATGTTTTATGTTAGAAAAAATTGATACAAAAGGAGATTTTCCACATTATATTTTAGGGTTTTGTTAAATATAAATTATTTAATAATTATCTAAAATAATTAAATTAAAAGGATTCCCAAATTTAATATAATTAAATACTGACTTAAAAATAATAATTTTTTATTGTTTATGGTCAGGTCCTCA
Organism: Viscum album; assembly: GCA_963277665.1. Lineage (NCBI taxonomy): Eukaryota > Viridiplantae > Streptophyta > Magnoliopsida > Santalales > Viscaceae > Viscum > Viscum album. The sequence continues at coordinate 713,165,861 of OY728133.1, read as the reverse complement.
TAGTTTGTATTAAAGGATTATTTAAAAAACATTTGAAGTTTGGATTGTATTAATACCATTCTATTAAAAGATTTTAGTTTATAGTTAAGTATAAATAATTTAGAATTTTGTGATTTTATTTTCACTTCATATAAACTAAAAATGTTTAGAATGGTTTTTGATAGTGAAAATAAGAAATATTATGTTTTAATTTTCAATGATGAAAATATCATTCCAAACAAGCATCTCGAGATGGTTTGAATTGGAACTAACCAACTATCTATAGTGATTGATTAGTTGATAAAATCAATTAATTATGGTGGTTATAATTCCAGAGAGTAACCGGATCTACCCAAAAAGAACAAGTCTATAGTGGAGAATTTGATGAAGAAACCTCTCTCGTCATTTAATGGACCATCTTACCCAGCGGTAGATTATGAATAGATTAAGGTCTTAGAGAATATATTTGAATTAATGGCATGTTACAAATTTAAAAATGTATCTCATTACATATATTGTTTTGAAGGTGATATTTATAGATAATGGTATTTCAATAAGAGTACAATAAAGAAATATTATATTGGTTTTATGAAATAGGACACACTTGTGCATATTTTTCATGAGAAATATTTCCATAAGGTTGTTCAATATAGGATTAAGAAATATTTCATATAATTGGTGGGAAAATATGAATAATTTGTAGATCATTATAAGGAAAACTTCACAGGACTATTCAGGTATGTTTAAAACTTTATCTAATACAATAATAGTAAAATTAACTTACATTAAATAGGGTAAAAACCAAGATTCAAAATATTTTTTTTTCTTCCAGAGAATCTTAATGTTATGAGAAATTAGATCATTGTACTGAGAAAGTTGAGATTGATTTTTCTGAAACTTACATTCCAAGAGATAACAAGAGTAAAAATTTGTTAAGGTGTAATGAAATGGAGATGCATCCAACTAATAATTTTATAGTTAATCCCAAAACTTGTTCCAATTTAGGTAAAATACATTTTTGTAAATGTATGTTAGGATATGGAATGTGTTATTAGTGTTGTATATTTGGTTACAATTTTTGTGACTATGTGGAAAAAGGATATAAACAATCATATAGTGATATAACAAATATCATACCAACAATGAGGTGTTTTAGCTAGAATGAGTTGGGAAATTATTCTATCATGTGTCCAAAGTTACATACTGAGGGTGGAAATCATCATGATTAGAATAAAAAATTAGGGTTATCATTATTTTATACTTTTACATATGATGTTCGTCCATTAGTTGAAGTGGTGCCATCTCCAAGGAGGTCATTATTGTTCCAAGGTTGATAATAATTTCAATGACCTAGGGAGACCTATTTTGTTTTTTTTTATGTTATTATTTTTTGACATATTTATTAATTTTTCATAGAAATATAATGTTTATGTTTTATTAAGGAATAATTTCATTTTAGGTTATAGACATAAGAATAATGTATTGATAATATTTAGGGTTAATATGATCACTAATGAAATTTTTTCATTTGAAAATTTTGAAAAATTAAATATTAATGGTAAACTAGAAGTGTTACTTTTTATGTTTGGTGATTAATTTATTATACTATATAACGTGTGCTAGGAATATTGATTTTGGAAATAGGTTTCAGATAGATGAAAAGAGTTTTCACTCTTTTATTGACCTTATGGTTTGTTAAAACAAAATCTCAATGCTTCATGCACAAAGAATTAATTTTTTTCAATTTCAAGAGTAAGGGAGGAATTGGAAATTTTTCGAAGAACAACTAGTAAATGAAATTTTTCATAAGTAATATAAATTAATTATGTAATTATATTTTCTTATATTTTTATATTGTAAATTAAATAATCATTATTAGGAAAAATTATTTGATACAATAATATTATCCTATTACTTTCATATTCAATGAATCATATTTTTTTTATCATTATTGTTTTATTTTTTAGGACCTTTACTTTTAGTTTAACATTCACGAGGTTTTGATCCATGAATTCTATCAATCCCTATAATTAATTACATTTTTCTTCAATTGAAACTTGTGTTCTCCTATTTTTAAACCTACTTATGTGTTATTCTATACGACGTTAATGCATCCTTTTCTCTCTTATTAAGTGTAATTTTAGTAACCATTTTGAATGATATTGGTTTCTAAAACGCAATTATAAAAATTTAAAACCAATTATAATCAAGGAAAATTTTAATGTTGAATTTCATCTTAAGGGAGGTAGGATGTGACATACTAAGATTTTATGAAATATCCTCTTTCAAATTATTTTAAATTATTTAATAGATAGTGATACATGATATAAAATATTTATATTTCATTACATGAAATCGGACTTTTTTTCATGAAATATTGGATTACGTGATATCTTTCGTTACATGCAAGACCGAGTTTTATAAAATAATAATATACTATTATTATTATTATTTAATGTGATTGTTATCACCGGGTCATTTGAACTAAGGGAATGAATGAGATTAACTAGATTATAAAAATATGTTTTACACATGTTTATAAGATAAATTCATTTGTTAAAAATTAATCAAAAATTAAATAAAACCCAATTGAATATAAAGGAAATGTCTTTAAAAAATAAATATGTTTTTCCCAAAATGGAATTGTGTTTTAATAAAATTAAATTAATCATTATTAGTGAGATTTATTAATAATATTTATATATTATATATTAATACAAATTTTTTGACATTCTTCCAATAAGATTGATATACATAAAACATATAAATTATTTTATATAGTTTTTTTCAATATTGTAGACAAATAATATAAAAAAAATGTGCATGGAATTATATTTTTTGAAAAAAATATATTTTTCCACATACCTCCCTGAAAAAAGGCCTCAACATCTCTCCCTTTTTTCACACAACTATATCTATTCAAATAGTCATATAAATATAAAAATAACTTATAAACTCCCTTTTTTCATCCAATATTCCTTAATTTTGGATAAATTCTAACCATATTATTCTATTGGTGAAATATAAAATAACTTACCTAGAGAAGAGGTAATGTTCATCAATGAAAATTTCTACATTATTTCATCCTCTAACACATTTATTTATTTTAATATCTAGATTATATAATATCCTAATTATAAAAAATATACTGATATTTTTTTATGTTATGTTTATGACATACGGTCACACAAAATTCCATCAAATGAGTCCTGGAATCATCGTTGATGTGTACTGTCGACTACCTCATCGCGAAACAGTGTAGTTTTATTTTTAATAACCACCTATCGTGATTGGGAATAATGATTTAATATATTTATGTTATATATTTATTATATTTATTAAATAATTATACCTCTTGAACAATTATATCATATAAACCCTTTTTAAATTTCATACCATATAGGGGACACAATGACATCACTCGTGTGTATAGCGGAATACCACATCACGAAGAAATATGAAGCATTTTTCACTAACCTATGACATGAAATGTAATAAGGGTAAATATAGTTAATATATATGATATAATTTAAATAATTATGATATTATTGACATAATTATATTTCTATAAATAATATATTTTTTTTTCTTCTTAACATTTCACACACTGAAATACTAATAACTTAATATATGGACATGCGGACAACTACCTCCTCAAATCCATGTGATTTTTTTTTTCATAAAAAAATCACAAGAATGATATAAACCATTAATAACATTTTCATTATGATATAATTACTACTCTATAAAGATAAAATGTTACATACCAACTTCCCATAAATATTATTGGAAAATATAAGTGTTACTCTTGCCTAGGTATGTCTTATTATATCCATGATCACAATGTTCGTTCATTTTTCATAACCAAAATTCGTAACTGGTTTTAAATTGTAATAAATGGGTAAATATGAAAATTATTTCATTATTATTATTTAGGATATGTTTATAAAATGACCCCTTTGACAATAAATGATCTACCAAAGTCATTTTTTGGAAAATAAATTGAATTTTATTAAAACACCTGGCTTAAACATAATTGATTAACTAATTGTATATAACCTGTTAATAAGTAAAATAAAATTAATAATAAACATTAAAAGGATTTCATGAATGTAAAAAATTATCATATGTTTATAATTTGGGATGATAAAGACACATTTTATAATTTAGACTCAATGTAAGGGACTTCATCTCAATATCCTTTTGTGGACTCATATCTTGATTTATACACCTATATTCATTTATATGGTGTATATACAACAATATTGATATTATATATCATAGATTCATCTATTTTAATGGTATTTAATTTTTTATACTATTATTCATTTATAGGTCCTAGGATATAAATATTTCTATTGTGCTATGTGAATTTTCTTTTAAAAAGTCATCTTTTTTCATGTCTTCTTTAAAAATCAATTTATTATTCTTTTTCACATTTTTAAAATTATTTGTGAAATTTTTTATATGGATATAAACGAATTATATTATTCAACTTTTTTAACATTTTGGTTTTTGAACATTTTTTAAATGGAATCTTTTTACATGTTTTAAATGGATTTTTTTGACAAACAACAAATGAAATTTATTATTTTTATAATACTACAACAAAGACCATATATATCACAAATCTTTTATCTGATTTTTTGATTACATTGAAATATTTAATTTTTTCATAAATTAAAAACCCTCATTCCATTATTTTTGGGTATTTTTTTTGTAAAATGGTTATTTAGAGGAATAATGTTTTGGTATTAAAAAGGGAATTTTAAAATAAAATCATATTTTTACGAAAGTATTTTTAAAATATGTTTAAAAGATGTTTTAATATGGTTTTCTGATGAATGATTATTATTCATGAAATATCAATTGAGAATTATATAAAATAGTTTTTCCTAATATAGCTTATACGAAGTTTTGATCCACAATGTACCACACAGGTGACCCTAATATAGCTTGTATGATGGGGGTTTTTCCCTATTATAGCTCATGAGAAATAGGTTAGAGTAATATAGATTACCCAAAGGGTGGTGCCCCATTATATCTCACAAGTGATCCCGATATATTTTATACAAAGGGTGATCCCCATTATTGATCTCAAATTCATTGGGTAATGATAATGATGGAATTCAACTGAATTTTTATTCAAATAAATAGGTTTTGAAATTGTATTATGTACATGATGATCTAAGTCACTAGAAGAGGTTTTAATTGACTGATATATATTGTAATGATTTTCTTGGAGGAAAGAATTTTTTTTCATGTGAAAATGTTTTATTTCATATTCTCAAAGTACATTAGGATAAAGCTAATTATTATATTAGTTTTCATGTTCTCATAGGACGAACGTTTTTTCTACTTTTTTATCCATTGCTGAAATATTTGTGCTTGTCCAATGTTTTTAATTGAATTTATCAATATTTAAGGATGTGTAATGGAATCAAAATGTATGTTGAATTTCGTAAATATTTTACATCAAAAAATTATTTTTTATTTTAAATTATTTTTATTTGGGCAAAATGGATACTAATTTAAAGTGTCCAATTTTTATTTTATGTTTTTATGTATGAATGATGGCCTAATTCTATAAAAATAAAATCGTAAAAAGTTAATCAAATATAAGAGAATTAATTCATGATATTAAAAACCATATTTTGTAATATTTATTTATGGGTCCTTATAGGATTGTATAAGTATTATAATATTATAAATAATATAATCCATTTACCATCAAATCGAGGAACAGAACAGAGGTAATACATTCATAGGTATAAATACCTAAAACCATACCTTCTCTTAATGGATTAAATTATTACTAAACATTCATTAATAAAAAAATTTAATGGTATATGTTAATATTATAAAACAAAATTCTAATGTTTTTAAACATTTTAGAAATTCATGAGATTCGAATAGATTTAAAATTGGTTGAATATGATGTTTTTAGATCCACTAATTGTAAAAAGTATTATTGATAGCTGTTCAAGATACAAAAAAATTAATGTTTATGTATAATAATGTTATATAAACTATATAACAAGGTCACAAATCTATATTGGTATTTTTCTACATGAAATAATGATTTATACTTCTATAATAAAAATATTTGGTTGTAAAAGATTAATCATATATAGTTTCATGCTGTATAGTCTCTCTATCTCATATAAAATCATATCTTCTCCACCACAAGTCTTAAGACAAGTAAAATGAATAAGGGAATTTTTTTATCCTTACTCAACTCACCTTCTTCCTAATTCTTCTTCAACATTATTGTAACACCCCAAGCTTCCACGGTACGCTTCTCTTTGAATAATATAGTAGCGTGTGTTGTACGCAACATTGAGTTCTAACACACACCACGACCAATCAAACTAGCTTTTATGAATAGTAATACCCACATTTTGAAATTTTATAAATTTTATCTTTCAAAATGGACTTCATTTTTTGATTCATAATATTGAAATTAGCTTAGGGTGAATTTTTTTTATTTTTCTGAAAACATTCAATTTTTGATGAATAGTGAAAAAACACTAAGTTATAGTTTAAAATCAAATTTTTATTTAAATAATTATTTTTTTATTTAAATTTAATTAAGATCAAAATAGATACATAATACCTATATAAGTTCAATTAAATTCATTGGAGTTAGTTTAGATTAATTTTAGATATATAAAAATTTTATTGAACATTTCACCGTCTTTTACCCACCTCCTAGGAGAATTTGGAAATTCACATAAAACATAATTCTACCACTTCTATGAGTGAAATTTTGAAAATCCCAGAGACACAGTTAATATCAGGGACTAAAATTTGGTTCAATGAGATGAAAATAATTTTATTTGAATAGTAACTTTTTACTTTTATTTACCACGATTAAAAGTAAATAGGGTAATTAAGGGTAAAAATGATATTAATATTACCCTAAAACATGTCTTAATTCTATTGGACAAGTGTATATCGACCAAAAACAACCATAGGAATAAAATATTATCATTTAGTTCCACTTGTATTAGATTAGGGCGTTTATTATTATTTAATTCAAAGAAGAGTTAAAAGAGTTAAAATCAATGTTTAATAACTAAAACATTTTTAATATAGAGTTATACATAAGATAAATTAGATTATAAATATTAATTATAAATCTAAAAATATTTCCTACATTATTTTATTTTATGTATAATTTTTAGACATTAAATAATTTAATTTATTTATTACACAATGGTGATGTAGTAATTACCTAATTAGTGAAATATTAAAATAATTGAAATTATAAATATCCAAATAAATGTTATTTGAGACTTTTTATGAATTAAACTAATTTTATAGGTTAATTTTACATAATAATACTGGTTATATAATTTTTTTTCTTTTTAATAATGCGGTTATGAAATTATCAAAAACATAATACACAATAGTGTCAAAATTGACATAAAAGAGTTTATAAGACAAATATTATATTATTAATTGATATTTTATTCCTAAAAATATTAGGTTCAGCCAAAGGACTTATACAATAATAGGTGTATTATTAATGAACCACTTGGGGGTAGCTTGGAGGTATATAATAAGTTTATTAAGTATATAATATAAAAATACAAAGAGACTTGGTAAATGTCAAACTATTTAACTAAGAGTTAAATATAAATTATAAGGTTAATATAGTGACCCAAACCTGTCTAAAATCTGTTGGTTGAAAAGATTTCGAAAAATCCCCACCTTTAGCTTTAAATAATCTACTTTGGAGCCATTATAAACTGAATATGAATTTATTATAAAATAATATTTATAGCTTTTCCAAAGGTGCCCCTCACCCCTCTTATAAAAGGGCACTCTCCCTTATATCAAATTAACACCTTCAAATACTTTTAGCTTGGCCAACCCCTACCCAAATATTCTATCAACTTCCCTCACTTAGACCTAGAGGACTTAGTTTGATCATAAAGCCAGCCTATGGATCCTTTTTGATCAAATCAAAAGGAAGAACCCGATTAAGAGATAATGTTTTCACCACCCTCTTTCAAGTTCCTTTATTCCTTAACTTATTATTTATTTATTATTCTCATTCTAAAATAATAACTCCAGTATCTTCTATATACTGTGATGTTATTATAAATATGGTACAACCATACTCATTATTCTATCCATCTTTTGAATGACATGTCACCATACGTGCATACGTACAGCTTGCCGTCTCCACATCGTGGTGTAATTGTTATTCAATAAATTATTATTTGGATTGTTATAATAAGGACGTGTAATTAATGTAAATAATAAATATAACATGATAATAATTCTGTATAAATGATATACCATCCAATTATATATTATTTTAATATCAAAAAATGATATTTTCTCTCGTGCGTACGTATAGACTACCGTCTCACAAACGCGATGACATTCATTCCCCATCGTATCCATTCAAGACTAATTCCTATTTAATGATTAAAAATAATGTTTAAGGACTTGATATCATTCTGGATATGAATAAGATACAACTTATCCCTAACAAACATGGCTTATGTAACAAAACATAAAAAAGAAAATGAGTAAGTTAACACCCGAAACGACGATAATACTAAGATATTATTAACAAATCAATGTTAAAAGATCATATATGATATCATATTAATGTCTATGATTATTGTATAATTTAATAACAATTATTTCACCATTATACAGGAGGTTAAACTACCCTCAACCAAGGAAAAATACAAGGTAAGGGTTTATTTCACAGTCTCTTCACTATCCGAGGTTGTTTATATGTATTTATCTATTGGGACCTCTTTGTCATCCACATCCATGTTTCATAAAAATGTATTTCAAAACATTCTTAATATTTTAAAGAATATGGGTTAAAGTCATTTATACTCTTTTTTGAATTTTTATAAGAAGTTTATAAAGGAATCTTTACGTCATTTTCCAAACAAGGTATTTTTTAACCTTTTCGACAATATTAAGGTAAGAATGTCTTTGTTTAACTTATACGGAGGGTGTGGCTATTTTACACCATTGTAAAATCTCCAAATATTCCATTAAAACATTATAAGAATATTTTCAAATTAAATGTTTTATTTTATAATTATGTGACTTTTAAATGATTTCAAATAAAGAGATATTTCTCTCAAATAGTTTTGATTTCATCTATGTCAACATCCTTTGATATATTTTAAGCCTATTTGAAGTTGATTTATTTTGACACAAAACTTCCATATTTTATTGAAGGTTTTTTGATATTTTTGACTATGGATGTGTTATTTTTATACCATTCATGGTTTATACAGAAATTATTTACATTTCGTATGCTAGTTTTAATACGAATGTTTATGTTATGTTTAAACCTGTTCATATGAGGAATGCATTGGACTTAGTAAGTGATGTGTGGAGCCCGCTATATCTCCTCGATGCATCAGTAGGTCTCATTAGACAAACTAGTGTCTTGGCACAAGGCCTTAAAAAAATCTTATTTGTAGTCTTGGCACAAGTCCTTGACTATGTGGTTATGATTTTCTGGAATTATGCATTTCATCATTATGAAAGTGGTTATTGATATTTCATGTGACTATTTGACTAGTAGAATATCCATGTGAATATGTAAATGGAATTATTTCATTTTATTTTGGCCATATTATACTGAATTTCAAGTTTAAAAGGCTTTTGTTTTAGTTATACATTTCCTTAAATATTTATGCTTATTTATGAAAATTTCTGCTTTATTGTTATCCTTACTGGGCATTTGATCTCAACCCTTTCTAGGTTTTATTTTTTCCAGGATGTGAAGAAGTATTTTACGAATGACCTGCATGTATAGTATAAGGGGATATGAGTGTGGAGATAAGATGTTGTCATGGTTTTCACTTTATGATGTAATGAATTTATGAATGTATCTAGTTATTCAAAGGCTACTAAACTAATCGGCCTTTTGAGACATGATCTTTTGTGATCATGAAAATGTTTTGTAATAATCCACCGACTCTGGGTAACTGGGGTCAGGGCATTATAGTTGGTATCAGAGGGAGTTTAGTACAAACCTTGGAAGATAGATTTAGATAAACTCTGATTAGAGCACATAGACCTAAGATGGACTGTGAGGATTAGTATAGAAGAATTTCCTAGAATTTTGGTATTGTAGAGATTTTGTCAGTTTTCCGAGTGATACATCCCTGTCTGGATATGATAAAGTCGAGGTGGCTCTGGCACAGATGTACTTAGGGGTAAAACCTGAAAACACCGCTTTAAGGTAGACTCGAACATGAACTATTGCACGACAACGGGCCTTTCTTCACTAATGGTTACGACACTCTCAGAGGATATACTTAGGGTAATTATAATTTTCTTTAGAAACCATTAATAAGGGTTTATGAGTATATACTTCCTCAAAAAAAACATTTTTATGATTATGGATTATATCCATAAATTGTTCAATTTTTGTTAAGTGTTTTACATGTACGGAATTATGTATTTTGATTCATAAAATGATCTATTTTATGCCATTTTTTAGAAATGGAGCCTAGTGGAAGGAAATGAAACTATATCAATGCACACACTCCATGTAGTGATTTCTCTACTGCTCATGATAATTATAGTGGAGCTGGTGATGCAACTGGTGCTGATTAGATAATCACCATATTAGGACAACTCACTCAGGTTATGAATAATAACCTTACTCGTATAGAGCACCCAGATCCACAACATGGAGGGTCAATGTTAGATCACTTCATGAGGAAACAACCACCAACATTCAATGGGAGTAAAAATACCTTAGTAGCTGAGCAATAGATAAATTCCGTAGAGAAAATATTCCATGATTTGGGGAGTAGAGAAAGGGAAAAATTTTATCATGCATGACAGTTTACCACCTCACTGGAGATGTTGATCAATGGTGCTCATTGATTCAAAACATGAAGGACGAGGATGAATTATCAAATATAGAATGGAGAGAGTTCAAAAATCGGTTTTTAGAAAAATACTTTCCTCGTGACCATCAAGCAGATATGGAAAGGAAATTTCTGAGTCTGATACAAAAGGAAGATGATAATGTCACAAAGTATGAGGCTAACTTTACAAGGTTAGAAAGGCATGTATCATATTATATACATAACCCAATAAGTAAGATTGATCATTTATTTGATGGGTTTAAACCATTTCACTGTCGAGCATTAGTCTCACAATCTTTCTCATCGTACGAAGATATTGTCTCGTGTGCTATCAAGATAGAAAAGGAATTCTCTATGTCTTACGACTTTAAGGCAAAGGAAGAGAAGAAGAGACATACATACCACTCTAGAAATGGAAATAAAGGGAAGAAGGGAAAATTTGAATATCTATCCTACAGAAAATTTGGGAAGAAACACCCTGGTACTTTCTGGAAGGGAATGAGAGTCTGTTACAAGTGTCATGAAAAAGGTCACCATGCTCATGATTGCAAGGGGAAGAAAGAAGATACTGATGTTCAATGCTAAAACTGTAGGGAGATGGGAAATTATGAAAATGAGTGTCCTAAGTGTTAGGGGAACTTACCTCAGAAAAGGCCAAGGGATCAAGGCCAAGCTTATGCTATCACTACTGCTGAGGTTGAAGCTTCAAAAGATGTGGTGGCAGGTAATTTAATGGCTTCCTCAAGTTTATCCAATGCTTTATTTGATTCTGTATCATCGTGTTGTTTCATATCATCCCAGTTTTCTAAGAAAATTAGATATTTACACTTTGATTTAAAAAGGTTTTTGTTAGTTAAAACTCCAAAGTGAAGTATCATTGCTATAATGTTCTATGAATCAGTCCCCATTAGAGTATATAAATATTCTTTATTTGCTGATCTCATCATTATAACCACGATTTAATTTGATATAATCCTCAGTATGGATTGGCTTTCAGACTATGATGTGAAGATTTATTGTATGAATAAGGAGGTTACAATTTTAGATGATGATGATAAAGAACATATTATCTTTAGAGAGGAATCATAACCGCCTAATTCTTACCTAGATCCACCCACAATACCTCAACTAAATTCAATTATTGGGGAGGAAGAGAATGAAATGAGTATGGGTGGGGAAAGGAATGTTCAAATAGAGGATGTACCAATTGTGAGAGTATATGTTGATGTGATTCCAGAAGATTTACCTGGACATCCTCCAGAATGAGAAATTGAGTTTTCTATTGATTTAATTTCAGGTTCAAAGCCTATATCAAAGACCCCTTATAGAATGGCCACTGTGCAATTATTTTAACTAAAGAAACAACTAGAGGAATTGAGTAATAAGGGATTTATTCACCCTGGTGTTTCTCCATGGGGACCCCCTATCCTTTTTGTTACGAAGAAAGATTGATCTATGAGGTCATGTATCGACTACAGGAAAATAAATGCTATAACAATAAAGAACTAGTATCCCCTACATCATATAGATGATCTATTTGACCAACTGCATGAAGCTAAATACTTCTCAAAGATTGAACTTCAATCTGGATACCATCAGTTGTGGGAGAAGAAGGAAGACATTCCGAAGACAGCATTTCGAACCAGGTACGAGCATTATGAGTTTACAGTAATTCCTTTTGGATTGACTAATGAACCCTGTGTATTTCATGGATTTAATGAACAGAGTTTTCAAGAAATATCTTGATGACTTTGTAGTGGTATTTATTGATGATACCTTGGTATACTCCAAAAGCTACGAAGATCATGAAAATCACTTGCGCATTATCCTGAAGACTCTGATAAGACATGAATTATATGGGAAGTTTAGAAAATGTGAATTCGGGCTTGAGGAGATCTCTTTTCTTGGCCATATTGTCTCTAAGGAAGGAATCTCTTTTTATCTTTATAAGACAAGAGCAATCCAAGAATGGCTAGCACCGACGAGTATAACCGAGGTACGTCGTTTTATTTTTTTAGTAGGTTATTATCAACATTTTGTACATAACTTTTCCAGATTGGCTAATCCATTAACGAAGCTCACACGTAAAGTGGTTAAACTTTTTTGGCAAAAAGAGTGTGAAGAATGTTTTGAAGAACTGAAGAGAAGATTAGTCAATTCTCCTATATTGACTCTACTATCGGGGAATGATGGATTCGTTTTTTATAGTGATGCATCGAATAAAGGGCTTGGTTGTGTCCTTATACAGAATGATAGGGTTATTTCCAATGCATCACGATAGCTAAAAATTCATGAGAAAAACTGTCCTACTCATGATCTTTAGTTAGCTGTTGTAATCTTTTCTATAAAGATATGGAGACATTATCTCTATGGTTTAAAATGTGAGATTTATACTGATCACAAGAGTTTAAAGTATATATCCTCAAAGAAAGAACTCAACATGAGGCAAAGGCGATGGATTGAACTACTCAGGGATTATGATTGCACGATACACTACCACCCTGGGAAGGAAAATAAGGTGGAAGATTCTTTGAGCAGAAAGAATCATGGAGTTTTGAACATGATGAGAATTGAAAGGGATCCTATTTTCATGGATTTAGTTAAGATGGATATGGGAATCACCATGGAAGGTGAAACTTCAATGCTTTTATAAATGGTTGCCAAACCAACTTTACTATAAATGATTAAGAGTTCTCAGACCGATGATAAAGAATTTCAAAAGAAGATTAAAGCTGTGAATGATGGGAGATTGAGTGACTTTGTGTATGAAAATGGAATTTTGAAATTCGGAAGAGAATTTGTGTTCCCAATATACCTGGTCTAAAAAGGGAATTATTGGATGATGCTCATAGTTCCAATTTCTCTATACACTCTGGGAGCACCAAAATGTATTGAGATTTGAAGGAACATTTTTGGTTGGAAAACATGAAGAGAGAGATTGCTGATTTTGTGTCAAGATGTATGGTTTGTCAGCAAGTGAAAGCTGGAAGGAAACAGCCTGGTGGAGTATTGCAGCCTCTTACCATACCTGAGTGTAAATGGGATAATGTCACAATAGACTTTGTCATGGGGCTACCAAAGACTCATAAAAGGAACTATGAAATATGCGTTATTATTGATCATCTTACCATGTCATCTCATTTTCTTTCTATAAGAGATGATCTACCACTGGAACGTCTAGAAAGACTATATATTAATGAATTTGTGAGACTTCATGGAGTACCCCTATCAATTGTTTCAGATCGTGATCCCCGTTTTACTTCAAGATTTTGGAAAAGTCTTCAAAATGCCTAGGATACTGAACTTCGTTTGAGAACTTCCTACCACCCTCAAACAGATGGACAATCAGAATGGACTATTCAAACCATATAAGACATGTTGAGATCATGGTCACTTGACTTTCAGGGTATGTGGGATCAATATTTACCTCTGGTGGAATTTTCCTATAACAATAGCTTCTATTAAAGTATTTGGATGGCACCATATAAAGCGTTATACGGAAATAGATGTAGTACACCAACCTGTTGGGATGATGTTTGTGAAATAAAACTCGTAGGCCCAGAACTAGTGGAGGAAACGATGGAAAAGGTAAAGGTAATCCAAAACCACATGAAAGCAGCTCAAAGTAGGCAAAAGGGCTATGCCGATAACTGAAGGAATGATTTCGAATTTCAGGTAGGAGATCATGTTTTCGTGAAGGTATCTCTATGGAAGGGTGTTATACATTTTAGTTAGAAGGTTAAATTGAGTCCCATGTACATCGTACATTTCGAAATTCAAGAACGAATTGGGGCTATAGCTTACCATTTGGCAATGCCGCCAAGTCTCTCCAAAGTTCACGATGTGTTCCACGTATCACTGTTGAGAAAATACATGCATGACCCAAAGAATGTACTCACTTATGAGGAATTAGAACCGGAACCCGATCTGTCTTATTACGAAGAGGCCGTCAGGATTCTTGATACAAGAGAACAAGTGGTGAGAAACCGGACGACTCGTCTGGTAAAATTTCTATGGAGAAACCATAAGATGGAGGAGGCAACGTGGGAACCCGAGGAACATATGATGAAGAACAACTCAAGTCTTTTAATTTTGGAGTATTCTAGAAATATTGAGGATGAAATTATTTGAAGTAGGGGAGAATGTAACACCCCAACCTTCCACGGTACGCTTGTCTTTGAATAATACAGTAGCATGTGTTATATGCAACTTCAAGTTCAAACACCCACCACAACCAATCAAACTAGCGGTTATGAATAGTAATACCCACATTTTAAAATTTTATAAATTTTATAATTCAAAATGGACTTCATTTTTGGATTCAGAATATCGAAATTTGCTTAGGGTGAATTTTTGGTATTTTTCTGAAAACATTCAATTTTTGATGAATAGTGAAAAACACTGAGTTATAGTTTAAAACCGAATTTTTATTTAAATAATTATTTATTTTATTTAAATTTAATCAAGATCAAAATAGATACATAATACCTATATAAGTTCAATATAATTGATTGGATTTAGTTTAGAATAATTTTAGATATATAATAATTTTATTGAACTTTTCACTGTCTTTTACCCACCTCCTAGGAGAATTTGTAAATTCACATAAAAATTATTTTTTCCACTTCTGTGAGTGGAATTTAGAAAATCCTAGAGACATGGTTAATATAAAGGAGTAAAATTTGGTTCAATGAGATGAAAATAATTTTTAGTTAATAGTAACTTTTTACTTTTATTTACCACGGTTAAAAGTAAAGAGGGTAATTAACAGAAAAACTGACATTAATATTACCCTAAAACATGTCCTGATTCTATTGGAAAAGTGTATCTCGACCAAAAACAACCTTAGGAATAACATATTATCATTTAGTCCCACTTGGATTAGATTTGGACATTTGTTATTTTTTAATTCATAAAAGAGTTAAAAGAGTTAAAATCAAAGATTAATAACTAAAACATTTTTAATATAGGGTTATACATAAGATAAATTAGATTATGAATATTCATTAGAAAGAAAAATAAGTTCCTACATAATGGTATTTTATTTATAATATTTGGACATTAAATAGTTTACTTTATTTATGACACAATAGTGATACAGTAATTACATAATTAATGAAATATTAAAATAATTGATATTATAAATATAAAAATAAATGTAATATGAGGCTTTTTATGAATTAAACTAATTTTATAGGTTAATATGACATATTAGGATTGGTTATATAGATTTTGTTTGAAGTAATAATGCTGTTATAAAATTATCGAAAACAAAGTACCCAATTGTGTCAAAATTGACATAAAAGAGTTTTTAAAACAAATATTATATTATTAATTGATATTCTATTCCTAAATATCTAACGTTCAGACAAAGGACTTATATAATGATAGTTGTATTATTAATGAACCACTTTTGGGGTCTCTTGTAGGTATATAGTATGTTATTAACTATATAATATAAAAACACAAAGAGACATGGAAAATGTCAAACTATTTAACTAAGAGTTAAATATAAATGATAAGGTTAATATAGTGACCCAAACCTGTCTAAAATATAATTTTTGAAAGTATTTCGACCCATAACAACCTTAAACTTTATATAATCTACTTTGGAGCCATTAGAAACTGAATATGGATTTATTATAAAATAATATTTCTAGCTTTTCCAAAGGTGTATCTCACCCCCCTTATAAAAGGGAACTCCGCCTTATCTCTAATTCACACCTTCAAATCCTTTTGGATCGGCCAAAACCTGCCCAAATATTCCCTAAACTTCCCTCACCTTGACATAGAGTTTGTAGTTTGATCAGAAAACCAACCTATGGAGCCCTTTTGATCAAATCAAAATGAAGAACCCGATTAAGAGGTAATGTTTTCACCACCCTCTTTCAAGTTTATTTCTTCTTCAACTTCTTTTTTATTTGTTATTCTCATTATAAAATAATAACTCCAGTATCTTCTATATATTTTGAGGTTTCTACAAATATGGTACAACCATATTAACTATTCTATCAATCCTTTGAATGACATGTCACCATACGTGCATATGTACGGCTTACTGCTTCCACGTCGTGGTGTAATTGTTAATCAATAAATTATTATTTGGATGGGTATAATAATGATGTTTAATTCATGTAAATAATAAATATAACATGATAATTATTTTTTATATATGATATAACATCCAATTATATATTATTTTAATATCAAAATAATGATATTATCACTCGTGCGTACGTACGGACTACCCCCTCCACAAACACGATGAGATTAATTCCCCATCGTATCCATTCAAGTCTAATTATCATTTAATGATTAAAAATAATGTTTAAGGACTTGATATCATTCTGGATATGAATAATATACAACCTATCCCTAACAAACACGGCTTATGTAAAAAAACATATAAAAGGAAACGAGTAAGTTATAACCTGAAATGATGATAATAATATGATATTATTAACAAAGCAATGTTAAATGATCATATATGATATCATATTAATGTATATAATTATTGAATAATTTAATAACAATTATTTCACCATTATACAGGAGGTTAACCTACCCTCAACCAAGGAAATGTACAAGGAAAGGGTTTATTTCACAATCTCATCATTATTTGAGGATGTTTATACATAATTATCTACTGGGACCTCTTTATCATCCACATCCATGTTTCATAAAAATTTATTACAAAAAATTCTTACTATTTTACAGAATATGGGTTAAAGTCATTTATACACTTATTTTACTTTTTATAAGAAGTTTATGAAGGAATGTTTACGTCATTTTCCAAACAAGGTCCTTTTTATCCTTTTCGACAAAATTAAGGTAAGAATGTATTTTTTTAACTTATACGGTGGGTGTGGCTATTTTCCACCATTGTAAAATCTTTAAAGCTTCCCTTACAAGCTTATAAGAATACTTTCAAATTAAATGTTTTATATTATAATAATGTGACTTTTAAATGATTTCAAAAAAAGATATATTTCTCTCAAATAGTTTTGATTTCATCTATGTCAACATCCTTTGATGGATTTTAAGATTATTTGAAGTTGATTTATTATGATAAAAAACTTCCCTATTGTATTGTAGGTTTTTTGATGTGTTTGACTGTGGATGTGTTATTTTTATACCATTCATGGTTTATAAAGAAAGTATTTATATTTCGTATGCTAGTTTTAATACGAATGTATATGTTATGTTTAAACCTGTTCATATGAGGAATGAATTGGACTTAGTAAGTGACTGGTGGAGCCCACTATAGATCTTTGATGCATCTGTAGGTCTCATAAGACAAACTAGTGTCTTGGCACAAGGCCTTGAAAAAATCTTATTTTTAGTCTTGGAACCAGGCCTTGACTATGTGGTTATGATAGTCTGGCATTATGCATTCTATCATTATGAAAGTGGTTATTGATATTGCATGTGATTATTCGACTAGTAGAATATCCATTTGAATAAGTAAATGGAATTATTTCATTTTATTTTTTCCATATTATGTTGATGTTCAAGTTCAAAAGGCTTTTGTTTTAGTTAAACACTTCTTTAAATGTTTATTCTTATGTATGAAAATTTCCGCTATATTGTAATCCTTACTGGGAATTTGAGCTCACCCCTTTCTATGTTTTATTTTTCTCAAGATGTGAAGAACTATTTTACGAATGACCTGTAGGGATAGTATAAGGGGATATGAGTGTGGAGACAAGATCTTGTTGTAGTTTTCACTTTATGATGTAATTTAATCTTTATGAATGTATCTAGTTATTCCAAGGCTAGTAAACTAATCTGTCTTTCGAGACTTGATCTTTTGTGATCATTCCAATGTTATGTAATAATGCACCAACTATGGGTAATTGGGGTCAGGGAGTTACAATTATAGATATAGGGATATCTTATAAAATTACATTACTCTATATTCTATTTTTCATCAATTTTTATTCTTTTATTATTCCACTTATGTAATGCATAATGTGTTCAATATATAATTTTATCTACTTCTCCCCTCATTGGATATATATGATCTTATTTTTTATTTATATCTGTTCTCTTTTATATCTCTTTAAAACTCTTTATATAATACTTTTCTCTAATATACACATCATATTACATTGATATAATTTTTTACTTTGAACATTGAAACACATTGTTATCTCTAATTTAGTACACATTCATTTTTTTCATGAAAACGAAATAAAAACACAACAAACATATCCATTAGAATTAATCATAAATCATTACATGATAAAAAAATTTTAACACTGTATTTCCACAAAATACATGATATTTTTAGTTTCTTGTCTCCGTCATATGTTGTAGTTACAATTTCATGAAATATATTTTTCTAAAAAATGACTCCTTTATGATGCACCATTGTGTGGCCTTATCTAAATAGTGTGATTGGATATCAATTAATAGAAATATATTATTTTTTAATTCTTTCATAGACTCATTTTTGACATGTTTCTGTCATCGTAGAGTGCAAATCCAAATTAAAGATAAGCCTTCTTACACAATTTTAAACATACATTATAATTTTCTTATGTAATGAAAATTCATTGAATTATAATATTTTATGACTAAATACTATAAAAACATCATTATTTGGGAATATCCAATCTCATATATTATATTAATACTAATATAAACATATCAGTTAGTACAATGTAAAGATATCATATCATATTATTTTGATTTTATTATATTATAACCCATATTTTTAAGAAATTTTTACTCTTACATATAATATTGAAGATCTAAATCATTGTCAATTATATAAAAAAATCCTGCATAAGGTCTTTTTATCCAATTATATTGATGTGTGATTTTTCTATCTTATATAAATTTATATTATCCTAAAATATATATTATTTTTTTCTTGAAAAATCCTTACATATTTCCATTCATACATAACATTTATATTCTTATTTATAAATTTAATACATTAAGTATCATAATAATATATTTTATTTTTTTATTTAATGTTACCACTCAATTTTATTTTTAAATGTGGGACAGATAAACTCATTACTAAAGTTTTTTATTTTGCTAATTTATTCAATATTCTTCAAAAAATATCTTATAAATGAATTAAAATATCATAAGTATTATCTATGATATTTACCCATTCAATTTTTTGTATAAAATTGTAAAAATATCTTCTTACATATCATCATGTGACAACATTACATATCAAAGTGGCATCCAAAATATTTTCAGTTTGTTTATTTTTAGGGAAGAAATATATAACATATAAAATCAATAATTTCATAAATTTATTCAAAAACTCTATAAACATAATTTTTATATCTTCAATCATGAAAAAAATATGATAAATTATGGTATAATTTTTTAAAATATACTTATATCCCATCAAATTCATTTAAAAATCCTTACATCATATGAGTACTCAATGTGGAGTTTTTAAATGAATCTATATTTTATTTAGGTTTTAGATTCACTATAAAACAACATTTTGGGATCAACATGTATCTTTTATATTGAAGATTACATAATTTTTTCTAGATGATCTTCCATTTATAAATCTATTGATGACACTTTTCATGGATTTCATAGCAATATAAGTTCATATCGTAGTGCTTATTCTAGAAGTATTTTTTTCATAAGTATTTCATTTCAATGAATAAATTTCAGATGCACCTTCCAAGCTCACTATTAATGAATCATAAATTCGATCAAACTCATAAACATATACATAAAATTTTCATAATGGTTCTCATTATTTTTAAAAAGTGTCTTTGATTCTCACATCCCTTAAATAGAAAATATACCTTGCACTATTTTCATTTTACATGTTGTTTTCCTTTTATTATAATTGTGATTAGATCTTGAATAAAAATATATAAATGGTTAATTAATTGATTTTTTTCTATCTACATACTATAATGGGGAAGAAAAATCTTCACCCAAAGGTATGATTGAATTCATTCTAATTTATTTGGATTTTCCTCTATCAACTAACTCACATTTACCCTAATATTACTAAATATCAAAAAAACAATCATAATTTATTTTTTATTATTATAATTTATAGGTTATTTGGTCAATATGGGATGAGTTAAATCCATGAATCATTATTGAAAATAATTCATAGTATTATAATCCCTTATAATGATTTTCCCACCTACTAAATTATATAATGTATATTAAATTTTATATAAAAAATAATAATTCCTAAACAATAATTTGAAATTTAAGATAGTCCCATGACAGTAAATAATATATTTTATTTGCTGAGTTAACCTCCAATCCTATTATTTTCCACATATACAACCTAATATCACCATGAAAAAATAGAAGGGATGGAAATTTTGATAATTGATCTTAAAACCATTTTTGTTGTTAGATAATGTTATATATTATGAATTTGATATATATCCCTCATTAACCACATGGGTATAGTGGGAATTAGTTATATAACAACACCATGTTATTTCCTTCATATTCTTTTTTATGGTGTAAATTATTCCACATAATATTATTTTTCATTTGTTCATATATTATAATACCAAATGATTATTATCATTTTAACACATTGAATTAAATAAATTTTTTATTATTATAAAAAATAAAGATAAATTAGAATAAAAAATATGCAGATACTTAACTATCAACATCTGCTTAATAATATATAATAATGATAGAGAATTTTAGCGAAACAGTAAATAATATGAATACATCATGCATTTAATTCATAAGTATTATACCACCATATTAGTATGTAGTTTATAATAGTATCCAATTATATATTATATGTTGAGTAATTATACTCAAGTATACATAACTATCATTATCCATTCATTAAATCCTTTTTTGTTTCTTTTTTTATTTATCCTAGACCTTTAACTATATAATATACTAAATCAAAAATGAGTTACACTATTTAAGTGATATCAACAGTAGACTAATTGTAGACATTCTCTTAACATTACCATGGAGAACTACTTTATCTAATAGTTATTTTTTCTTTTATATTATCCTATTTATATTTTTTAATATTTCAAATCCATTTTCGCATTGTGTTACAGTTTGAATAATTGTATGCATTAAGGAAAAAAATTAATTCAATGACTTCTCCATCATATTATATAGAATATTAAAAAATTCATCAAGAAATAGATCTTTATCCTCTAGTACTACTAAATGTAACATAAATTCACATATTTATAATTCTATTCCATAATGAAGGTCCTAAAAAGTTACATTAGAGCCACTATAATAATAAAAAATTGGTCTTTACTATCTAGATCAATATCCAATAATACTAAACAACTAAAAACTCCAAGAAAATTTTATAAAAATTAAACTACATAATCAATATGTTCAATATGAAACATAAAATTACACAATCAATACATTTTAATATTTAGATCAGATATACTGATATCATGAAATAATAGTTTGATGATATTTCTATATCACATATCACAATGGAATGGAATGGATATATAAATACCCATTCTATATTTTTTCCAAAGGATATATTAATTAATATAAAAAATAATGAAATATGTATACAAACCAAATTTATCAACAGAAAATTAATGTATGAATATAAATGGTAATCTCGTAACACACAATATAAATTTCAATTTAGAAATTTTAAATAGAACACTTTATAATTTCATATGTACATCCTCAACCACTTTTGGATCATGATCTGTAATGATTATGTATCCTTGTTTCTTCTATTCCAAACTATACCAAGGGCACCGATCCTCCTCAATAATGAAACATATGTAAAAACTTTTTTCATTTATAAAAATATCATATTAAAATGGATAACACTATACAATTTAGAAGAGTATTCCATATATTACCAAAAGAATCATATTATTCCACATAGATTAAATTCTCTTGGATTATAATGGTATCCCACTAATAATTCAAAAAACATTCACATTAATAAAAACCATAGTAACTACTTCATTAATATGAGAATCGAATATTTAAAAAAAATTAGATTTATTTCAATTGAAAACCACTATAATTACTCATTTTTCCCATTGATGAATTCTTATAACAATTTAGACTGAGAAAAAATAATTTCAAAAGTTTAGCAACAATTAATATATATTACTATATAATCATAATGTTCCATACTTATACATAATTTGATAAGGAAGAATATATCTAAATTTTAAAAATAGATTCCAATAATTATCATGATTATGTGACACATGAGTTTTAATTTAGTTATTAGTTATGTTATATTGAAAATGAATTATTAAATTTTAGTTAGACAATATAAAATATGCAATTTTTCCTTTTGTAAATTTTGGAGCACTTATAATATTTTTTAATTTTATATTTATAAATATAAGTATAAACTTGATAATGAAATTGAAATTTTAAATATTTTCTATAATTTAAGTTTATATAAATAACAAATAAATTTTAATTATAAATATCATATTACTTCATTTCTGATTAAATTAAAAAATTTATTATATAAATACATTCAACTAAATTTTTTTTTTGATTTTTTGTTATTATTTAATATTTAAATAAAAAATAACATAGTATTTTTTTGATGATATTTTGGTTATCTTTGTTGAGGGTATAATTATATATATTGATGATAATATGGACTATTAATGTTGTGATGATGTCATATTTTATGGTTGTGGTATGTCATCAATGCATAATAGGTTTCGTCTGAATTTATTGAAAAAATTATTTTAAGTTTATTTTATGGAAGATGATAATATAACTAATGAAAATTTTGAATCAAATAGTTTGATCAAAATGTTTGTGTATTATCTATGTTCATTTTGGAATACTAGATTGACCTTAGAATATTTGGTTGGTCACAATAATGTATTATCAGACAAGGGAACTAAGTGAACCTATCTCCATAACTAATTAGGTGTTAGTAAAAATGATAATAAAATTGAACACTAAAAACTAATCATCCTTTAAAAATGAGTTCAATAAATACTAATTAATTGATCTAATATCTACAAAACATGTATTAATATTCCAATAGACCGATCTACCCCACATGAATCAAAACTACATTTTAGAAATAATAGTAAGGAATCTTCCATAAACTCCATAAATCTAGAATACATTAAAAAAATTGAGTAAAAAGAAAATATAAATCTTTACTAAATGAGACAAATAACCATTTTGTGAAAGAAACCATAAGATTATCATGTGTCACTAACCCATTGGTTATTTCTATTGGTTTTCCAAGAAACAAATTTTTTTAAACACATTCCATTTCAATACAATCTTTTCCAAATATAACTTATGTTAGCTGAGAAAATTATGGGAGGTTATTAAGATCTAATAAATAGAAAAGGGGGTAAATTATGGAAGGATGAGAGAACACAATCACCTACTCCAACCAATTTCATCCACATATATAAAAAATAAGTCTAATCACACACACATATATATATATATATATTAAAAATATCACATAATGAGACAACAATAGTTTATCCACTCAAGGAAACCCATGAGTTTATTAGAGATCCATTCCAATAAAGGTTTACAGTGAACAAGTATAGAATATGGGGAAATGAATATTTATTAAAAAATAAAACATAATCGACAAATAATAGTTTAAAAAATAGAATTTTTTTTAATATTTTAAATATTACCCCTCTAATTACATAAGAGTAAAATATTCTCAACATGAAAAATAAAAATATTTGGTAAATCATTCCATTATTTTCTAACAGTTCTCTAATGAATTTTATCCTTTCTATTCTAGTCCCATTTTTATTATTTCACTATGTGGAATTTTAAGGTATGGATCATGAAAAAAACAACTTATTCATATCTACCAATATCAATTTGATATGAATAAACTAATATAAAAAATCCCTTATATATTTTTATTCACTTATTTATATCAGAGTAGAGTTTAATGCATTGGGGAAATAATTTTTTTTGTATTAACAAGCTAAATGTTTATGTTTTAGGTAAGGATCAAAGTGATTTAGACACACTATAAAAATATTATTATTAAATTAACAAAACTAGGGGTTGTACCTATTTTCAAAATATGTATGTGATTGATTTCATATCGATAAATACAGTGAGATTTCGAATTAATGATGTTTCCAAAAGCTATAGGGATTAATAATTTATTTCTGAACCATATTTACAATTGAGATAGATATGAAATGAAATTTCTCTTGTAAAAAACTGGATTAAAATTATTGGTATGATGTGTATTAGTAATTTAAATGATAGATAAGAATATTATACTCCACTCATAAGATGAATCATGTATTTTATGATATATATTGTTTTGGAATAGAATCTGGAAGTAAAAATGTTTTGTATAAAAGTCTTTTTTTCAATACAAACATAAATTATAATGTTATTTTACTTCTATATTTCTATATTGTATATACTTGTTCAACATGTTCATTATCAAAAAGTAGTGTACTGATGGAATAAAATGAATATAATCAGGTTAATGTGATTATTCAAATTCCAAAATAGTATTTTGTGGGATTTGTATGCAATATTTGGTGTTGGATAGATTCAATTGATGAGGTCCCCTAAACATTCACTCTTGATCCACATGCTAAAAATACATTCATTTACAAAATAAAATAAAATAAATGTGATATGATCTACGATAAATTAGAAAAAACTTCACAATTATATTTTAACTCACAGATATATCACATAACAAGGAGAACCTTTTGAGATAGTGTATTTGTCAAATAGTATTGTTGGAACCATACTTTACATAACTAATGAACAATTATTCATAATCATAAAGTAATATACTCACTTGTTGGCTTCCCATATGTTATGATCCTCCACACTTTATAGGGAATGAAAAAATATTAATGGGGTGGGAAAAATGATTATAAATGTTATATGAAGGAAATAACAATAAAATATCATAAGTGAGAATACAATGAGGGTATTTATAAAATCAGTATATATACAAAATTTATAAAGGAAGAATTATAGATTGAAGTATTGGAATAAGACACTATAAATCCGAAAAATAAACAATGAAACGTTGAAAATCATAGAAATAAAGAATACATAGATAATTTTGGATTCAATTTCAGATAAAATTGTGAAATTTGAGAAAATATTAGGATTACTTTGAAATTTGGCACAACCTGCAGTACAAGGAACATTACTTTCATGATCCACACCATTAGTACCCGCACATATTATAAACTAAAAATTTATCAAGAATACATATATCAAAAAATATAAATACATAAAAATGCATTATATTTTGATATAGTACTCCACCTATAATCTTCAATACATGTATGTGTTAAACACATGTGATTAAATTATAGTAAGGTATTATTTCAAAATAAACAATAGTATAATATACATTGATTTATTTAAGAATGTGATTTAAAAAATAAATAAGAAATTATATAAATTAAGTCTGATAAAAGGGATATAATCTTCGAAAATACCATGTTATGGCTATATTGAGATGAAATTTTAGGATTTTTCTGAAATATTAATTTTTTCAGTAAATAGTGAAAAACACTAATTTTTTAGAGAAATGATTATTAACATACTTAAGAAGTCTTATTTTATGAAATGTTTTTGAAATTCCATTCATTAATTTTTGTTAAAAATAATGAAATTAATATCATTATAATCAATATTGTGCATAATTTTCCTATAAAAATATTTTCATAGTTAAAAATGATTTTTTTCTAGGAAATTGCTTCCCATTATGTTTTCAAACAAATATTAAAAGTAATTTCATCAACTCATATCAGATAAAACATGTAAAATAGATTTAATATTTTGAATAATTATAATTAATATTATTTAATGAGGTCAACTTAATTTTTTTCATAATGAATATAACTTGTGGTTAATATTTTTCATTTCTATTTAAGGTAACATGTGATATCTGGGTTATATATAAATGGGAATGGATTAATTATATTAAATAATACATTATTAAATATATAACGTTGTTTTAATTTTGGTATTATGCTTATAATCATTGAATATATGTCATTTGGATCAATTTTTCTTTATTAAGATATTTATATAATGTAATCCTATGAAAAATAACAAATGTACCAAACCCAGCACTTATATAAGGACACACCATCTCATATATTAATAAAAATTCATGAGCATTTTTTTCAGAAATAAATTTGAAAGAAAATTTTATAGAATCCCTACCCACATTCTATAGGGTATATTTTTATTAGAATATCACTCTATGAATGACATATATATACAAAAAGAAGGTTGTTTGAAGGAGAGGTATAATTATTTATGAATATTGTTAATGTTATCTCATGTTTAACCACCTTAAAATATTATATTACCAAGATCATATAATAAAATCCGCAGCATATAGATACCTAACTATTACAATTCTGGTGAAACATTTTTTATTCTTCTTATTTTTATACTACTGAAAATGAAAAACTATTCGTGTGTAGGGATAACCTAAAGTCTCTATTTAGCGGTGTAATTTTTATTTATTAAACAATTTATTTGGATGGTTATGATAATGAAACTAATTTGAATATATGAAATTTATAAAATAATTTTTATTTTTAAAATAATTTATCATTTAACTTTGTATACTTCCACCGGTTAAAATATAATAGCATCGCTCGGGCGTATGTGTGCACTAGATCCTCCAAAAAGTTATGTGATTTATTTTTAATCTTCATATGTTAATAATTTTTATAAATAAATTTATAATAAATATATATGATATTTAAAGATTTATTAATTTTCTATATATTATGTATCCATTTGAAATACTTAAGGACAAAAAGAATTTAACAAAAACAAATAATAAAATGAAATAGTTAACACTGAAAAATAATTATTTTAAGATGAAACTATTAATAAATTGATGTTATAATGTTATAAGTGGGACATATATGATATGAAAAGTATATATATGGTTTCATTACATATGTAAAATAAATTTAATTTTTTTCATAATGGAGCGTAATATCACTTATGAAACATGTTTTTCTTTATGAAAGAGCTCATTTCAAAGTTTCATCCATATTCTAGAGTGTTCATGTATATGTTTTTATTGGGAGATTATATTATCATTCCATATTAAAAATAATAAATTTTCATATCTAATTTTTTATTTATATGTTTTCGATTATTAGTTCTTTTTCATCTTTTGAGGTAATATAAAATACTATATGAATGTTTTTATAGAAAAATATATATATTTGTTGAATTCGGTTAGAAATATATTTCTTCAATGTATATATTTTTATTAAAAATTTAAGGATTTTTTTAATATTCAATTATTTATTAATGAAATCTATATCAACAATTAAATGTCTAAAAATGTGTTGAAATTATTTTTTTTGGTTTTCAGTATGAGACACTTTTGCAAAAAGTGGGAAGGGAAGCCTTTTTTAAATGGTTATTGTGAGATCAAATTTATGAACAGTAATGTTTATTCTATTCATTAAATAATCAACTATAGGTTTCCATGAATCTATTTTGAATTAAATTAATTTAATAATATTTACGATTTTTTAATTAAATATATAAAAAATAAAAATGAAAATTGTTTTCGAATATAGAAAACATTCATTGGTATTTTTAATGTAATTTCATCTACTCTACCATCCACTATTGAATATTATACTTTTAGGGAGATATAAGTTATTTATACCATCTTCCATATCAAATTGGATGGCATGTGATCATATTTTTTTATATATTGACTTGGGTAAATATTAACATTTCACATGATGGTTCTTTAATATGAATGTATATATAGTTTATTTTTCTTATATGATAAATGAATTAGACTTAGTATACTATTATAAGGGCTCATTATATCCCTAATGCATCAGATTGTTTGAAAATGAACACTAGGATCTGTATTTGGTACACTCCTTACATTTTTACATATTATGTTTTTTATAACCCCTAGAAAGTAGGTTTATAATGTGATGTATTATGAATTATGTCATTATTAATCAATTTATTTACTTCCATGTGATTATATTTGCTGTTATGAACTTCATTGATATATTCCCCTTTAATGATATAATTTTTAGGGAATATCTTGCTATTTTTTATATCTACTATACTATTTATGCTTAATTAAGTATATGATAGATTATGTTGTACGATTTTTCTTACTGAATATCTTAGATTAATTTTCATTATGCTTTTCCATTCCCCATGACACCAAGATGAGATTATTAAGAATTTAAAAGTATTACCATATAAAATATATTTTTTAACTAGAGTTTTTATGTTTTAATTAATATTTATAGATTTAATATGTGAACAATATATGTATCTAGTCTCTCAAGAATACTAAACTATTTTTTCAATAAGGATGAAATAATTTTTTTTTTAAATTTTTTTATTAATATCCACCAGATTCAGGTTTTTGGAGTCGAGGTGTTATAGTTGGTATCAAAGGATATCTAGTACAAACCATGGAAATGGGATTTAGGAAAATTTATATTAGATAACATAAATTTATGATTGAGTCCGAGGATAGATATTAGTATAGAATAATATCATTCAATAATGGTAAAATAGATATTTTTTTCACCATGGAAATATATTCCCATATCAAAACTAGAATTTAGATGAAGCTATGTAATAGATTCCCCTAGGGGTAAAAAATCTAAAAATTATGGATTATGTGTCAACTCAATAATCACTAGTTAATTTTGATTTGGAATAAAACTACACACTATGAAATATATTACCCAAGGATATTTTTTGGTTGATTTAATATCTATTTAAAAACCATTATGAATGATTTAATTTTTTTATATTTTGAAAATATTACCAATGATAATAGGAATAAAATTATAATATTAATTATGAAATAAAATTCAATTTTATTAGGTTTTACATGGGATTTAGAGTAATATACTAAGATATAAATTCAAAATTTTATGAGATAACTTAGTAAAATTGATTGTTCAAAATGGTGTACAATTGAAGGAATGGAAACTGTATCAATGTACATAATCTATTTAGGGAACTTTCTACATAGAAATACAATTATATAGGATCTATATCTAGAGTTGATTAAAATTTTAAACGTATTAGGGTAAAATAGTTAGTTTATGACTAGTAATATTACTTTTAGTGGTTAACTTGATAATCTTCCACCTGGTGTAACAATTTGAATAAATAAAAAAAATTGTTAAATTGGATTACTAATCCAGATGTATAAGAGCAATAGATCATGCCATATGATGATATAATTCATACTCTGGGATGTAATTAAAATGGTAATGTTATAATGGTATATTATTATCATATGGGAGATGATGATCAATGGTATTGAAAAGTCTTTGTCAATAATGAGTGGTTGAAATAAATAGTATGGTGTGGATGATATTCAAAGACATATTATTTGGAATATACATTATAATGAAAAAAAATTATATAGAATGGAAATTAATCAATATAATTAACTAATTTTGAGAAAATATTTCTAAACATGTGTCAAATAATAAATGGATGAGAACTAATAATGAGAATTGTGTGAATAATCTAAGCATTATAATTGATTATTTATTTTATTTGATAAATTATCATTATCCAAGGTGATTATTTGCATAGAGATATTTAGTTCATGAGATTTGATATCATGATCCATGAATATTTATAATAAACCCTCCAATTCTTATATTTTCTTTTGAA
Organism: Viscum album; assembly: GCA_963277665.1. Lineage (NCBI taxonomy): Eukaryota > Viridiplantae > Streptophyta > Magnoliopsida > Santalales > Viscaceae > Viscum > Viscum album. The sequence goes on along the minus strand of OY728133.1, from coordinate 713,135,343 downwards.
TATAACAAAACTAGTGAACAAATGATATTTTTGAATTGGTAAAATAAAGAAAGAGAAAAATAGTAGGGTGGAATATCCAACATGTAATTATTATGGAAAAAGACACTACGAATTAAAATTGATATGAATGGTAGATTACATTATTTTTTAGGAATATATTAAATCACTATCATGAATCAAAGGAAATAAAGGAAGATTCCAATGTTCAATGCACTAAAAGAAAGGGTTTGATGAACTCTTGATTAGATGTCATATGTAACATGGGTATTTACATTATAATAACCTATAGATAAATGCTAAATTTATTCCATAACTATAGATATGGTATATATTCCTCAAGATTTAGAAGTATGTATATTGTCCACATCCTCATATTTTAGAAAACCACTATTTGATTCATGATAATACCACTATTTTATATCTTACAGGTTCTCTAAGAAAATAATATAATTTCCTAAAATATTAATAATATAATTTTCAGTCAAGACTCATAGTGTAAATCTTTCTGTAACAAGTACATTTTTAGTTACTGTTATGACCAATAAATATACTCAATTTGGAAAAATTATACTTATAATATTGTTGACTTCAATATAATTATTTTTATAGATCATATTACAATTTACAATGGAGATGATTATTTCTAAGAGTAGGATATTACCATTTGTGATGAGGATATAGAATTAATTTCTATAAGAGGGGATAAAATATAATTTAATTCATTTAAAAATTCTTATCTAGTTGAAATAATTAATGAAATTTTTGGAGATGATGTATATAATGAACCTATTAATTGAAGTGTTTTAATTATAATTTGTGATACACATATCAATAATTCATACATTTTTTTGTTTCATCAAGAAAAACATAGCCCCTGCCTAATTACGATGTTGATTTTTTCCTAAATCTCATACCTGGTGAAAAAATATATCTCAAATTCTTTATAAGATACATATATTGCGAAATTAGTTGAACTAAATAAAAAATTTAGAATTAGTTTGATATCAGGCTTTTATACTCTAGTGTTTCACTATGGGGATACTATATTGTATTTGTTAAGAAGAAAAATGGGTCTACGAGGTTGTGTATTTATTGTAGGGAAATCAATTCCATCACAATAATAAACATATATCATATTCCTTATATTAATGTCTTATTTGATAACATTAAAGGAACATAATAATTTTCCATGATTTGTCTTCATTAGGATTTTCATTAATTAGTTGTAGAGAATTAATATATTCTTAGTATGATCACTCATATGAGGTATGGACAATATAGATTTATTGTAATGCCTTTTGGATTAACTAATAGGCCATGTATTTCATGGATGTGTTGAATTTAGTTTTCAATTATTATCTTAAAAATTATGAAGTCATATTTATTTATTGTATGTTTATTTATACATTATTGAATCATTATTAATACTCATAGAGAATTTAAGTTATGTAGGAAATATAGGAAATTTGAATTCTATAATGAATATTTTTTTTAGAAATATTTTAGCCATTGAATATCAATTTATCTTCAATTAAAGGAGATGTTGGGGAAATGTACAATGACAACAAATATAACCTTTGTACATAGTTTCCTTTATTAGTTGGTTACAATTGATGGTTTTTTCAATTTTTTCTCTATTATATATCCTATTAACAATGTTAACATGTAATTTGGTAATGTTTTTATGATTATATGAAATTAAATAATATTTTTATGGATTAAATTGGAGGTTAATTAGTTTATTATTATGTACATTACCATTAGAAATGGATTTATTTGAAATATATATTGATTCATCAAATTATGTACATGAACGTGTTCTTGAGAAGAATGATTGAGTTTTTTTCAATATATAAATGTAGTTAAGGATTCATGAATATTATTCTCCCACCAATTATCTTGAGTTATAATCCATATTATTGTCATTCAATATATAGTGAAATTACCATTTTGGTGAAATGTGTGAAATGTAAAAAGACCATAAATTATTAAAATACAATTTCTCAAAATAAACTTCTAAACATATCACACATGTGATAACTATAACTAATAATATATTTTTAATTCTTAACAAGCTTCCACTATATGAATACAAATAATTTGGCTATTGCATTGAGTATATTATTACATTGAATTTTGATGAAAATGATGATTTTAAATGATACTTCATTCATTTAGTTATTAAAAATATAAATTGGAATCATTAAGGATGGGGGAAAACATCTCTTACAAATTTTTACAAAACCATCCAAATTAGAGAAAATATAATGCTCATAATTTGATTATTTGAATATTAAAAAGAATATCAAAACCCTCAATAATGTAAGTTAGAATTTGTTATATACGGAGATGGTATTTTCTAATTTTAAAGGCAGCCATTTATTTTATCCAAGAAATTATGAATAGATTAATATTACATGATTCTCATAGATCATATTTCTTTATATAACATGGTATTAAAAATTGTATCAGGATTTGAAGGATCATTATTTTGTGGGAAAATATAAATGGAAAATTATATTGTATACATCATGATTATTCTTTTTCAACAGGAAAATACTAAGAGATCCCACACTAAAGGATAGTTGCATCCTATTAAAATTATTATATGGAAATTGGATAACAATATTATGAAATTTTAGAATGTATTTCTAATGAATCCAAGAAAGAATGATTTGGTATGTGTTATTATAGATCACGGTACAATTTTAACATAATTACTTACAATAAGGAAAGGTCTTTCTATGAATATACTCATATGTATCTATATTAATGAATTTATAAGACTTCAAAGTTGACTTATTTTTATTGTTTCTGATAATTATCCATGGTTTAATTCAAAATTTTGGAAGAATAATCAATACTCTCTTGACACAAATCAGTGTTTGAAAACTAACAATCATCCAAAATCATATAGTTATTATAAATGTAATATTTAGAAATTATTATATATATTGAGTATATCATTGATTAAATTTAAAGGATTTTTGGATCAATGATTAGCTCTGGAAGAATTATGATATAATAATAGCGTACATCCAAGTAATAAAATTTCAAAAAAAATGGTTATTATATGAAAAATGGTTTTAAAATCTGAATTATTTGGAAAATGAGGGTCAAATGAATCTCATGGTCTTATATATCTTATTTGAGACACAAACAATTGTGACAAAAACATTTTATCATATAATTGAATCATAATCATGAAAAGTTATTTTTGCTAATAATTAAAGGGAGGATGTGTAATTTTAATTATTTCTCATGTTTTATGGACGGTTTCATTATAGAATGGTTTTAAAAGGTTTAAAAAGTAAGGGAAAATACATCTTATGCACATCATGCCTTTTGAAATTCTAAAATTAATTGGATTTATGGATTACCATTTATAAATTCCACCTTGCCTCATCAATGTTTTTGATGTTTTCTATATCACTTTATTAAAATTGTGTATTCCTGATCAAAAACTTATTTTAACCTCATAGGAAATAAAAATTAAAATATATTTATCATACTCTGATATTCCTATCTAAATTATGGAAATATTATAATAATTGTAGAGGAATTAGAATACTCTTCTAGTAATGATACAAATGAGAAATCATAAGATTCAAGATGTAATGTGCGAACTATAAATTTTTAAGATGATTTAATATAAAAAATTACTAATGAGATGATAATCAATAAATATTTGGATGAAAATTTTCATGGGATCAATAATGTAAGACATGATACTCAATTACATAATGTATGCTTTTAATTCCAGATAAATGATGTTTATAATGAAAATAGTTGTATTCATGACTGTGATTAAAAATAAAAATATAATTTTTTTATGTTTAATTTTATAAAAATTATTTCATTCTTAAAATAATCGTAACTTAATTAAATTAGGATGATATTTTGGGATATTTTTGAAAAGTTAAAATTTTTATATAATTGGGACAATTATGATTTTATAGAAAAATTTATTTTCTATTCATGTATTTTAAAATTTCAAATCTCTTGATTTGGTTTTAAAATATAAGAACTTAATTTTTATGAAACATAATATAATTACTTCCATTGTATTCAAAATTATACTTATATGAGTTGAATATATTAAAATGGTTTCCATATTTGGAATCACCTTGATTAATATATGTTAATGATTTTAACTTTATTTTCTATCATAATTAATGAAATATATTTATCACCTTAGTTAGTGGTAAAATTGGTTAATGGGTTTAAAATAAATGGATATGGATTAAATATGACATAGAAAAAAAATTCTTCAAAATCATCTATGGGTTTTAAGATCGAAGTAACCAAATTACCATTGAATTTATTTTAGTTTGGTTTAATTTGACTTTATTTAGATATTAATGTATTGTAATCATTTATAAAATTCTATGGGTGTCGCATCCCTTGCTTATAAAATGGAGCCACATCTCATCTATTACCCACACTTGAAGAGCGTCTTAAATTTTTTAATCCGTTCCAAAATCATTTTTAGACATCCATTCACATCTCTCAGAGGTCCTAGTTTAACCATTATACCATCTTATAAAGGCATTACGTATAAACCTATCTGATTTATCTGAATAATTTGTATTGTTCTTATAAGAGTGTTTTTTATTTTATTTCATATAATACCACCATAAAATATTATATATATATATATATTATCATATAATGTAATTAGTATATTCTATAGACATAAATATTATTATGTTGGTGGGATAACCCTTATTCTTCTCCAATCAATCTTACGGAGAAATAAAATAACACTGTTGTACACAAAGGGCCCACCATCACAACATAGCTACATAATGAACCTTTCATCATCACATTATATGTAATTATATTTGTTGTAAATAATGAAAATTTATAATAATTATGATGTAATTAGGATTTGGTAAATATAATATATCATTTACCTTCCTTAAGTTCTAATCATACAAAAATTATAATGTCGCTTATGGGTATTTGTGGATTGCCAAATCCATTAAGCGATGTGATCCATATTTCATGTGTTCCTTTTAAGAACGAATATTAATAAGTTTAAAATAAATAAATATAATATTTATTTTGTTTTTAACATTCAATATATTAATGAACCATGATAAATATTTATGGACTTAAGCTACAAATCTTAAACATTCATTGAAAATTAAAAAGTTAAAATTTGAAAATGATGATTTGAATAATGAATATTTTATAAAAAGATACTCATATATTATTAACGGTGCATAGTTTAAAATGTAATTATGTATATATTAATTTAATATATGACTATCAAATTGTAATTAATTATAATTTTTTTTAAAAGAACTTATTAAACAAGTTAGACCCGAGTATAGTGTCTATTTCATAATCTCATCCTTATCAGGGATAGTTTAATTTTAAATTCCCATTGGGTAAATTATATGATCAATCTAAATTAAACAAAATATATTTTCTCTCTTATTTTTATTAAATGTTTATTAATATTATTTAGAATTTTAATTTCTTGGGAAATAAAAAATATTAAATAATTTCTGTAATGTAAAACCAAGTTATTTTCTAATTTAATATAGAATATGTTTATTAAATTTCTATACATGAATTAAAATTTTTTAAATATATTTTTTATATTCTAAAAAGTTTTATTAAATAAATTTTTACTATTTTTTATAATTTCTATTAAAACAAATAAAACAAATTTTCTAGTCATTTTTTGAATGTTGACATTTTTACTACTGATGTGAACTAAATATTTATTTAAATGCCTGCCGCATGAATTAATTTTATCACCATAATCATGATTTTATCATTAAATAATCATTTAATGTTAAAATATTTATTTTGAATATATATTATTTTTTTATATTTTTGATATTTTTAGAATATAATATAGGTTATTTCATGATAAAAATGGTATTTTCCTCATTATATATTATAGTGTATATTTTATGGTGTTTTCATCATTTTCCATATTATTTATTTAATATTATGCCTTATAGGTGACATAGTATATTAATACCATAATATAAATTATCTAGATGGATTATGATCATATTTTTATATTTATTTATTGGGAAAAATATTTACATTTTTTATAATTTTTTTATATATGATTTTTTATGTTGATTATGTATTGAGTTTTTATATGTTTATTTTTTATGGGGAGTAATTTTGACTCAATATGTGATGATCAGGGCCTATTTCGTCCACATGTTTCACCAGTTGGTCTCACGAGAAAAACAAGTCTTGGAATTTTGAAAACACCTCACGTATTTATGTATGATGTCATAACAAATGGCCTTGATGGTCGGGTTATGGTTTCTAGAATTATTGATTTGGTCATTATAAATTTTTTATTGGTATCGATTTAATTAATTTTGTTGCCATACCATTAATGGATATATTCCATAATATTATATTAGTTTTTTAGAATATTTTAATATTGTATATCTCTTACACATTTTCATTGTTTTAATACATATTTGATAGATTATGTTGTTTTTATTCCAATAGTGATTATTATAGATTCGGATTTATTATGTTTAATTTCCATAGGATATTACTAATGTTTTTATAAATTATTATTATTTTTATATAAAATAATAATTTACTCAATAGTTTTTAATCATATAATTTATTTTTTGGATTTAATGTGAGAAAAATATGTGTATCTGTATGATAGGACAACTAAAATATTTAATCACTGGAGTTGTGATCCAATGTGTTTTTTTTTCAAATGTAAGAAAATATCAATCATCTTTATGTTTTTGCAATCATGGTGATATAAGTGCTGTATTAAATAATTTGATTCATCATATATTAATGAACCCATGGAAAAATAATTTTTATTCATCACATTATAGAGAACCCATAAAAATATAATTAGTTTCAAATATTTTATAAATTTATTAACACAAGGAAATTATTTATAACTACATCAATAATTGTAAAATTATATACCCATGGAAAATAATTATCATACAAAGATATTTACTGTCAAATGAAGTAAAAAAATCAATCAAGATAATAGAAACAAGGTATTTATAGTGTATTGAAAGAATGTATACTATTAAGTTAATAATTTCCCCAATGATTCGGTGTTATGGGACCTAGGTGTTAAAACTTTTTTAAAAAGAAATTAAAATAGAGTTTATAAAGATGAAATAAAATAGTAGAATAATTATGGTTATACAATAATGATAATTAAGAATAAAAAATGATTTTATGGATGATTTATTTTTTAGATATTAATATTTTTCTTTTTTCAAAAAATAGTCAAATGGTCAACTAATATATGGAGAATATGTTTAAAAAAATTGTCAAATTTTATATAGAATAGACTGATTGAAATGGCTCTTTTTGAATATAAATGATATAAAAATACTCATAGTGTACGGAAGAATTATATTTAAAACCATGAATTATGGGAATTAAATATCGTGATTGTGGATATTATTATTTGTTAAAACCTTTTATAAGTAATATAATTCACATATTTTTACTATGTGAGTTTATATAACAAAGAATAAAATTCATTTTGAAAATTTATTTTAAAACCTTTATGGTATTAAAAAAATTTCTGTTATGTTAAAACATAATTTTTATTAAATATAATATAATATTTTCCAAACAAATACATATTGTTTTGAAAATAATATCATGGAGTGTTGGACAATAATATATCCGTGATATGTAAAACATTGTTTTACTTTGAATACACCATTATAAAAAACTTACATAAAAAATATGGTCATAAATTTTTTATCTGAAATGTTCTGTAGAGAGGTATGAGGATTGTATGAATTATTCTATATTTGAGTTACCATATAGAGAGAAAACATTTGTGATAATAAATATAAGGATATATATGAGGAATATTTTTTTGAAACTATCAAGAGTAAATATCTCCAATGTAATGTATTTTGAGAACATGTATCTTAATAGAAAATAATCATTACGAAATGATGTATCTTAGTCATGGAAAAATAAAAATTTCAATTGAAAAAATTAAACAAAAGGATAATGAGGGGTTTATAAGATCATATCAATGAAGAAAATTTATGATCAAGAATGACAATTTTGAGTTAGGAAATTTGTTATTACTTGAATAATATTTTAATATAAATGAATTTAATGAGAGAGAGGTTAAAATAAAAAAATATTATCTATGATATAATATCATAAAAAGATAGTATATTCATAATATATAATTAAATTGATGCATAATATAATGCCTCCCTCATGAAATAAGAATTGAGACCAAAAACAAATTCAAGAAAAATAATCATCACGGTGTATGTGATTTGGTAGTGGGGTTATAATAAGAATTATAAAACCTTTGAAAAGAAGTATGTAATAAAATAATATGTACTCACTAGGTAAAACAAATAATTCTTGTAACAATAATGTTCTATAATAATGTTTGTAACTAAATAGAAGATTTTTTTTGTTGAAATCCTTATATATTTTTTAAAATTTTCTTTAAAAATACCATGAGATAAAGAAAATGGAATATGACATTAAATATAATGAAGTAAAATATAATAATGACACTGAATATCAAAGGTTCTATTTGTACACTATTCAAAATAAAACATGGTTTATAAAAAGATTTATGTCTCAAGTGGTGACAATTTTGAAAATAATTCCTTAGCTTGGTCCTGATTCACTCTGAGTATAAACCTATCTTCATCGATAGTCAAATTATGATTGTTATAAATCTTATTTATAACCTTATTCATATTCATATAATTTAATTTATACCATGAATTATCATTTTCTATTTATTTATTTAATAATTTTTTATTATCTTTATTTGAAATTGGAATGTGTGTCAGCTTATTTTGGAAATTTTAGTTATCAAAGATTTTATTTCAATAATAAGTTAAATAAATAATATAATTATTAAAGAAATATAATAAAATCACCATTTTCATATTAAATTAAAATATTAGTATCATTTAATTTCACTTTGTCTTATAAGTTATTTTCTCCTAGCATCGTTCAAGTATGTGGACAACCCATCCTTAGACCGGAAGATGTTGTATCTAGATGGGTGACTATGGTTATGGAATTTCATAGTATCATTATAATTTTCTTGAACACTACCCCCAAAAGGTACCCTTATAAGGATAGAAATGATAGAATAGAGTTGTTGGCTTCTTGAATCACTCCTCCAAAAAGTCATGAGTTTTTGATAGACAGTGTGGGTGTATCATACATACAAATGACATACATTACCCTCTAAGAAAATAAACATAAAGTGATAGAGAGAGAAGAAAAATACATCTATCAACTCATTTTTATAACAATAAAATAAATCCCATGATCATAAATGTAATTTCATATTGTCAAGGTTAATATAAAGGAAAACTACATGTACTAAAAGGTAAACTCGACAATGGCCATAAATCCCAAACCGCTCTAGGAAAACCATAATCTTTTAGTATTCATCAGGATCTCCAACTTGTTTATACTAAGAAAAACGACTATATATATATAGGGTGATAATAAAACATATAACCTATAAGATCCTCCCAAGATCCTATTGTAAAAATTATAACTAATGATTAATAAATACCAGTGAACAACATGTGAAACTAACTTTTCACATAAACTGGTAACTATATTCCAAGCCCCACCAGGTCTATCTCTTACCATGTATAACATGAAATAGAGCATATCATATAGAATGAAAATATGGGTACCATGTTACCACTTCCCTTGAAATTTACACCTCTAACTAATATAATATATCTTTATATATCTATCTCAAAAGGAACCAACCCAAATTCATCTCAAAAAAGTATCACAACAAGAACATCATATATCAAATCAACCCATCATCCCTTCCACGTATCCATATAGTATCCAAAAATTTTCCAGGATCCACCATAGCTCATATTTCATCTTCCAAAAAGTTTTTATTATTCCTATAGAAATCTTCTCCCATACACTAAGTATGTAACTCAAATTATCACAACCCATTCATTCCATATATATAAAAATAATTTGGATACTATATCTTTAGATGCACATTTGTGAAATAACCAAATTTCATTATATAACTCTTTAAAAATATATGTTTAAAGACAACTGTCATGAATTTTAGCACATAATACTACCAGTTGTAGAGGTATGGGCTAGAGGAGGTATATAAGAATCTATCCCTCAGCACCCTAGAAGTTAGGGAAAACTTCACCCTAGAGATCACTAGGTGTTTGTATCCCTACTAATAATGGTGGGTACTATATATATAAAAATATAGGATATAATATATCTCAAACCAAAATATTGTAATCAACATTGTATTTTAAACCTCCACAAAATTAATATCTATATTACCTAACAAAAACCATTAGGAGCAAGATATCCTACAAGCACAATATCATTTTACAAGACATGATTTTTTTAAATTGTATTCTATTTAAAATTTAAATTATATTTATTAACTATTAATTAACATTATACCATTTTCATTTCATTATCCATAAACAATATGTATGTTACCCCTAGAAATAATCTAATCATGTCTTAATTTCATAATAGTATCACCATTTCTTTCTAGCATGGTGCAACCACATGGGTAAAAACATTTATTTCTCTTTTACAATTTTATAATTCAAACTTATCCAAGAAAAAATATTATGCTACCTCCATGATATTCATAAAAAAATCACTTATAATTCTCCATTTAGTGGAGAATGTAATGTATAAAAACAATAAACCTAGATATCAAAATAATTAGTAGAGTATTAATAAGGAAGAACCCTAGATTTATACAAAAAATGGTTATGTCCATCTCTAACCCATCTAATCAACTCTGTATCCATCCTCACCACAATCATATATATAAATATACATCTCTCCATCATAAGATTCAATTAATATAAGAAACCCATGTCTCCATCCCCACATATCATTATCCATCCCAGGATCAAATCAATATCACAGAGTAAGGATAACATCTAGATCAAAACATAAGGAAAAAACTATCATGGTTAGAAGAGAAATTATGACCTAAAACTAGGAATTTAGCCTTCATATGAAAACATGATCTCACATACCCAACCATAAGTAATTATACATTTATTAAAAAATACGATCAATCATCTATGAACATTATTGTTTTCAATCATTTTTTAATAGAATCTTTAATAAACTATCTCAATAATTATATGTTACTGATATGGTTACCAAAATAATTAGATATGAAAATATATCATTTGATAAAGATAATATCTTGAACCAATTCAAGATTCAATAATCTATTATAAGAAGAATTATTTTTTACCATGCCTTTCATTATTATCCACAATGATTATTACTCACCTCATGTTCTTATTTAAATTACATTTAAACATGTAAGAAAAAAATGATTACAAATGAAATTAGAATCAATTTGAAAACCATAAAATTATTTGAATATATGGATTCTTTAATCCTGACACATTATATTCATTACACAAAAAAACAAATACTATCTTTCCCTTTTGTGTCCATTTTAAACAAAACCATTTTTTGACACGAGCATAACATACATATTTCAAAAGAAAAACATAGAAATCAAAATATATAGAGAACTAAGATCCAAATAATTATCATGATGTATGTTCATAAAATTTTAATCCACAAATAATTTTTTCATAATGTATTTTATATTTATTAATTTTAATTCCATTACTACCAAAAAAGATGAATAATGTTAACATTAAAATTTCACATAAATTATGTTGAAGTGATTAAGCCCCTAACTCAATACTTTCAATGTTCTGGAAGTGGAAGAATAACATCAATGTAGATCTATGATCACCTCTCCCATAATAAAACTATGATCTCTTAAGGACATCATTTCACACACACACATCTAAAAATCACAAAATAATCCATTTATAACAATTAGGTAAAACAGCATAGCATGGAAAGAAGAAACTACATGAATATAGACCAATCCACAAAAAAACCCTGAGAAATGGAGGAGTAACCCAAATTTTATTACCAAAGATTGAACATGGGTATCTTGGGATAGAATCAGGTTGAATAGGGATTCAATTTATTTCAAAAATTTATTCCATGTACCTAAGGACTGAGAGGAATATTTGGGATGAAATCGGGTTTATTGGGGGGTTTTGGTTACCATATTCCAATATATGAAAAAAAACAATGTGTAGCCCCAAGAAACTTGTGGTGGAATGGGATAACATACTAAGGGGAATATTTTTTTCCATGGTAGCATGTCATATCTACCCTTGTAAGACATCATTTAAAAATCATGTCTTTCTCCATGAACCAATCTTATAAAAGGCTGGAAGTACTAATGTGTATCCAAGAACACCAGGTCACATAAATGAATAAAAAATGAGTGTCATCTCCATATATACATCCCAAAATAACATATATACCGATTTTAATTGAACAACCCTCAAATCCCTATACATCATCTGGCCTCTACAAAATGAATATGTCTTCCAGACTCCTCCATAACGATGTTTAATGGAAGAGTATCCTAGCCAAGCTGTGTTACAACCTACCTTAATGTCACATCCATTCCAAAAATGGTAGTGACTCTGAAATATTCCCTCGATCCTCCTTACACCCTAGCTAGGATCTCTACACCACAATAGCCAACCATTTGGTGTAGTCTGAGGCTCCATGCTATAAAATCCTTGGGTTTGATTAGATGTTATATTAACCCCCTATTTTACCTCCAATACTCCCAAGAACATTCTCTAGAGTCCTTCAGCACCAAAAAAATATTAATGGAAAGGGATATTAGGTTCAATTACCTTCGATCATATACCAATTAATATATACTCATACTAGTGAATTTGAAGCTACAATCAAATAAAAATAAGGAAAATGTGATTTCTGATCAACCACATCATGAGATGCCTTTCAAAAATCATTCCATCACATGATCTCAATAATCTCACATAGAAGAACTGAGTCAAAAAACATAAAACAAAAAAAAATCTCTTCAAAACTCCCCCGGTTGATATATTTATTAAATTATATAAAAGACACAATGTTGAATCAAATATGACAAAATCGTATCATTATATAATAAATGAAATATAAAATAAAACAAGAACCATTTAATGATTTGGTATAAACAGTAATCAAATCAGAGTACTGAACATGTATCATATACTCACATTCAATGAATGATTGCTTCACAACATTTTAGTATCAAAAGACTTGAACAAAGTGAATAAAATGTCCTTGAAACGCCTTATCTTAGAGGTATTTAATCTCTACATGTCGATCCATGAAGGTTGAATAATTTTCAATATCGAACTCTACCTAATCGTTGATGCGAGAATCATTATTTATTTAATAGAGGAGCTATAAAACAAGGAATAAATCAGGTATCAAGATAATCAATAGGGTATGTTATATCTAATAAACCACATATTAATCAAAAACAATAACCACAAACTGCCCAAAAAACTGGTGATAATGATTACCCCCACAACCAAACCATCAATTCTCATACCTAGAAGTCACCTTCTAGATTATAATATCTCCAACATGAAACTAAATATTTGTTGGACTCCTCATATGATCAGCATATCACTTCTGATGATTATGTTCTTCTTTCTTTATTTAATTAAATTCCTAAACCATCTCTTTCATTATCTACAATGGTTCTTGCCTAGGAATCGCTAACTCTCAAACACCTAGTCTAATTTTTTTTTGAATTGAATGGTTTTCCATAAAAATCATCAATCGGTACCTAACAGATAGTATAATGGGAACTATTCATGCAAGAATACCTGACTATACTATGTTGTTTAATCAAAGAGCTTCCAAAATAAGGGATACAAGAGATAAAGATATTCTCATGATGCTGAATAGTTAGCTTTATTAGGCTGTCCATTTGTGGATGATATATAATGTTACAGAATAATTTAAAAAATAAAGATTGATGAATACATATCTAGAAAGAAAATGTAATTTCAGGATATTGACTAGAAATGAGAAAAATCAATACTCCACGGAGTCTCAAAAAAACATCCAGATGTTTCTTTGACAAAACACCTTCATAGCATGACTCCCTTATAAATATAATGCGGTATGGTTTCATAAAATTATCCACTAACACCCATATACAATAAAATCCTCTTTAACATTATGATATCCTTGTAATGATTTCCATAGGGGTGTTATCCCACTTGCACTGTGGAATATAAAAAAACTTGAGAAAACCACTAAGAATCTGATGATCAGTATTCATGTTCTAATTGACCAAACATTGTGACACAAACCTTATAACTACACACATCTTCCTAGGAAATTAACGACTCTCTATCATAGAAAGTTTTATTTGTGTCATGCCAGGATGTACTACCAAATATGAGTTATATAACAAAACGAGTGTCACTTACCACATAACTAAAGGGAAGATAAGATATCCCAAGAATAAAACCATTTCTTATCCACTACCAGTAATCATCAGATTAACCAAAAGAATGTCGGTCATTAAAGATCTCTACCTAATAATCAACTAGTTGGTAATCCTTCAATGGATACACTAATGATTTCTACAATTTCATATAAAAGAGAAAAACATTTCCACTTTTATATCAAATTTCATCACATAGAGATCTTCCATCACCCACTAGGATTCCATATTTTCATTTATATATTCAATGCATTACTTTGTACTCATGACAACATCTATGAAATTTCACTATCATTATTTATATAAATGTTGATGTCATAATTCAATATGAATTATATTCAATACCACCAAACAATGATCAATTCATATTGGAAAAAATATGGTCATTAATATCTTGTTATCCGTAAAAACCATTGAACTATCCCAAATGAGGCAATTTCACCAAAACATCTCAAAAAACACAACATCGACTAAATCGAGATCATTGGTTCCATAGCTACACTCAGTGGGAAATCAATACTGAGATCTATAAAAAACTAATGAAAATTGATGTATCAAACCACATCACAGAACAATATGTGAGGCATTATAAAAAACCTCAAATTGAACATCATTTATTTCATATTTAATTTTTTTGAACCCCATTTATTGGAAAATAATGGAATCTAGTGAAGGAAAAATTATCCTTTAGGTACTGAAAATATTCATGACAATAATAACCCCATAAGAACACCTGATATTTTCTTTTAAAGCCTATTTGAGGAGTCAAAACCTATGATAAATCCGTCAAGGACCTCTTATAATATCATTTAAGACCACTAGGGCTATACACATCTACAACATTCTTGTGCACTATCTAATAAATGACTAAGTTGATCATCAAAGGGTCCACAACTAATCCTTACTAGGGTATGATATATCCCAGTGAAATGAATTCTTTATAAAAAAACTGACCATTAGACAATATCCTGAGTAGTTGTGAATGATGAAGAACTCCCCAAATAGAGTGTGGATACTCTATATTCACTTACTTGTATTTTTAGTACAAAATTGTATAATTAAGGAAAACCACAACAAAATGATCAAGAAACACTCTGAACATTGTATTAACTAATCCCATGAACATGGATTGAGCATTCGTCACACCAAATGACATAACAAAGAACTCATAATTATTATAATCAGACATGGAAGTGGTCATTCAAAAATCATCATCCTTCACTCAAATATAATTTTATCCTTACAATATATCGACCATCCAGAACAAACAAGCCTCATTTAGCTGATTGAAAAAGTTTTCCATTCAATGAATATGATATTATATATTTAGTATCACATGATTCAAGTAGTTATAATCTATAATGATTTGAAAAATGATATCTACCATCCTTATGAAAAGAACAGTTACACCGCAAGCTAAAATCATAGATAAACAAACCCCTATAGAGATAGATAACTGAGATGTACCCATAAATCTCACAACTCCAACTACATTATCCAATATTGATACCTTAATATAGAAGAAATGTATGACTATATACAAATCCCAAACATGAACATATATTGAATAGGTAATGTTTCCCCCACCTCGTAGAAAAACATCATGCAACTCTTTCACTAATATGGGAAACACCATCAGGTGACCATTCAATGAACATAACATCCACTCTTCCATAAAGGAAGATAAGTATAGATCACCCCTCCATCTTATTTAGGGGTATCCGTATCCAAAAAACATATAAATCTATCTATAAAAATCATAACTCTCAATCATTATCCTGAAGAAATACATAATATCTTCTACCAAATAAGTCCAGTCCGGGCTAAGGACCACATAACATGATTGTATCTAAAAACATATAATGTATTTCAGATTTTAGTGCTTCCCCAACACTATATAATAGTCTCTAAAAACTTCTTACATGTAATCATGACCTCCAAATAGCAATGTCATGTCCAAGGGAAGTGGTTTTCTCTCCATCTCAAGTCCCAAATAATTGACTAGGGTAGGTGATATGAAAGACCATGTTGCACCAACAGTGACAATGCTAGAGTATGAAATTGATCACTACCTAATCTATGGCCTCTATGACCCTAATGATGAAAACCTCCATGGTAATTCTCTTATCTCAAAGGATGAGGACTATCTTGGGGAATTCATTCCCCCCCCATTGTCTCCAATATACTAATCCTGAGTTGAAACATACTTTTATTTATCCCACTGTTGAAACTACCTCAGTAGAGGAACCTAAATGGGAACACCTACTTATTACTCTATTTCTAGGAAGGCTTGGAACTTTCACTAATGATAAATATAACCACCATTACATAAACCAACATATGATCCCTTGGTAATTGTTTGAGATCCACCAACCATGGAGAAACACGATGATGAGGGATACGACCCACCCATGAGAATCAAATAGTGTTCTATCCAAGATATATGGAACCCCAAACCACAACCATTACTAATATAGAACCATGACTACTCCCCTCTTTTAATGATCTTATTATATCCAGCATCCCATAATTAACCTCTATACATTCTAACACCTCGAGATATGTCTATAGTATAAATTGGGTGACCCAATGTTCAATATATATAAAAATAACCCCATAAAAATTCCTCACCATTCACTTCTAATGTAGCAACAGGTCTGAATCATAATGGATAAGTTTCCTAAAATATATCCTAAACTCTTTCTTCCTTGAAATCCCTATAGAATGGTAAGAATATCCTAATGATATGTATCCTTAATTGTTTAAGAAAATATATCTAATAAAAACTAGGCTATAAACAAATACCACATAATCTATGAATCCTCGCGATCACCAAAGAACAATACCAACCACTTACACTATTCTCCATGAATAATCCTCCAAGAAAATAAAACCCTTTTATTATTTTATGTAAAAATTACATTGAATATTATCAAAACCTCATCTTACTAGTATTTTGTTACTGAGTATAAAATGGAGATGTCTTGATTATAAGAACAATGATAAAGAAACTATTGATGTTTCATTTACTTTTTTCGTTGTCATCCTATACTATTTGAAGATCCATTGGCATGTCCCATGGAACATCGTCAGTAAGAACCTAGAGACAGAATCGACCTAGTGCAATTCCAAAAAAGGAATAATGACCAAATACGGAGAAACCTAGAATATGGAATATTAAACACTTACTAATTAATTATTTTATTTATTTAGTGTTTAACCTATCCCAAGGTCTTTGTATTTCAAACATAGGTATAAATAAAAATGTTTTTCATCCTTTAATATCTCTCTACACTACAAAAGGGACACTTCTCTTAATAGGGTTGGTAAAAACCAGTCTTCATGCAGTGGATCATAAGGGTCCCCAAATACCAATATCACAACCATTATCCTTTAATTAGATCATAGGTGAAGGTCATTTTTCACTTTTTCCCTAACAATCCAAAAAGTATACACCCATTCCCAACATGGAATTATATTTTATCCTTCATCATAAAATAATAATAAAACTATTTCGAAACCTCCACCCCTGAAATGAACCCATCATTGTCAATAAAAGATATAATTGATATGGTGGAATCCCAAATCCATCCTATAAGAGATCATGGGTTGTATATAAGAACCAAGGGAGTATCATATAAAATGTGTGTCAGTACCATCTAATAAAGCATGTGAAAAAGATATTTGAGGTATAAAAATTAATCAACTTCTAATCATAATGATAAAAAAATAACACATGTATTTTTAAAAAGACTAAAGAATCTAGAAATAAAAACTACATGTACTAAAAGGTAAACATGGTAATTTCCACAAATCTCAAAAATCTATTGGAAACCCACATGAATGTAATATACAACTTGATATCCAATCAAATCCTAATTACCTGAGTGGAATTCCCACACACACAGACACACATTCACACACACACACACAGAGATATATATATATATATATATAGTCAATGAAAGTTGGTATACTCAATAGGATTCTCTATAAAGGCTATTATGATAAAGACAATGAAAGAATACTAATCCCCTATACAAAACTAGTAAAACTAAATCATCACAAAAATAGGTATACTATGTTCGCAAGCTCACCATGTCTATATCTCACCATGTATTGAAAATATATAATAGTAGAAAAACAAGGGTACCTATCTACATCCTCCTGATTAGTTTTTTTCTATACCCAGATATTACACATCATGGGCCATTTCTCATCAAAAGAAGCTAGCCCGGAGACACCTAGGCTATATATCACAACATGCACCTTGGGAATAATATAATCTTATCATCTCATCCACAAATCCATATAGATTCTTAAAAGTTATATGATCTAACACACTATTTAATTTTTGTATCATAAAATGGGTATTATATTTCAAGCTATGACAACCCATACACCGAGTATGTACCTCCATCCATCACACCACATTCACATAATACCTATAACAATTATTTGGATAATATATCTAGATTTACATGTGTGTGAGATAACTGCAAGATATTTTTTCCATGTATATACATATTTAGGGAAAGAAACAAATCCATGAAAATCAGTAAATATTAGGGATAGAGGGGGTAGTCAACAATCTGTCCATTCCTAATATCAATGTTATGGAAACCAGTCTCTCAAAGTCAACTATCTTCATGTCTCCCTTCTATCATTGGCGGGGTAGCATATGAAAACCCAAAACATAGAGGATGTAAAACATATCACAAAAACACTATGGGAATTGATAAATTCGTACACTCATCTATAGTTGTCATCTCTTAGTATCCTGACTGCCACTTCTAAGAGTTGCATATCCTATATGAAAATAATAATTAAAGAAGATTTATATTATGTTCCTTATTTCCTATTATAAATTCACATCACATTAATTATATCATAAACCATTAATTAAAATGATTATGTTTACATTTCATTAATCATTTTAGAGAAGTCCATTTTTATCACGAATTATTTAATTGAATCTTTGGTTCTAAAGGGTATCAATGTTTCATTCTGTCAAGCACAATATCCATGTGTCAAAATATTAATTATTCTATTACCATTACATTATCCCGAGAACACTAGGGAATATCCTTATCTAGAACCAAATTTTTTCACAAAAAATCACATAATGAATCCTCAAGCAGTGAGGAAAATATTATTGAGAAACAATTAAAAAATCCATCCATCCCATCAGTTGAACATTAAAAATAAATCATCATGTATTTAATCAGAAAAAGAATAATCGTAGTTTCAAATTGCTGGACGGAGTAGATTACTCAAGAGTGGGGATAATTAAGTATCTTTAGAAATTTTTGTTAAAATTGGTTTAATGAAAATTTACCCCAATTAAAAATATAATACAAGTTAGTTTATTGTGAATTTATAAGATTCATGATATTCAATTAATTTCTAGAAATATTTATTTGTCCTCAACTATACTAATCTTAATCCTAATATTTTCTATTGAAACTAACCTACTTCTTCAAAACAATTATAAACACTAGTTATAATAATTATCAAAGATCAATTTAGTTTTATGAAATATGTGATAAAGAGTAAGTGAAAACTAAAAGGTAAAAGCACATTAGATATAAAAAAGGTTTAGCCTCAAGATGAGACTTATTCCTCTCTACTAGGTGATCACCTACCTCCATGAAGTTTAAATTAATAAACATTTTGATCCACACCTTAGATCAGGGTTCATAATAGCACACAAGGATGTCCCAGTCACAGTTGACCTATACTATAGTTATTCGTGGGTAAAAAACAAACAGGTCACACATGACCTCTTTCACTATTCTATGTGGGATACAAAAGGATAAATAGAGAGTGAGTTTGAGAATATCGAGTATCCTCCACTTCTGAACGTGAGTAAGTGTGTGTGTAACAGACATATACAGTGCTAAAAATGAAAACAAAAGAACACAACAGAGATAGAGATGTATAATTAGATTTAGAAATCTCTATGTGTTATGCAGTGAAGATATGGACTCTATTGATGTAGTGGAAAATGGAATTTTCATCCTCTTCAGAAAGTTATATCCAAAACAGAGTATCGTAGTCTCTGTGCTCCGGTTTCAAGGAGTATGAAATTTTCAGCTCCTTTGATAAAAATATGTTCAGTGTCGCTCAGTCGTTTTATCATATCTTGTCGATCACCCCATATGTTTTTTATTAGAGTTCATTGTTTTTGGAAGTATGATTGAGAGTTCCCTAAGATTGTAGTTCTTATTTCCTCTCTATATTCCAGCACACATGAATGATCCATCTTGTAATCCTTTTATACATTGTGGTCTAGCAGACATGAAGATCTCCCCATGTGAATGTACCTCGTACTTTCTACTAAATGTCTTATAGAAAACATTAATTAATTTCAGAAACATTAATTAATCTAAATAGGACTGTTAGATATAAATTTGAATTAATAAATTAAAACCAAATTTTATGACTATCAGTGATTCATAGGTATCATTGATTCATTAGCATCGTTCTATCATTATGGGTTCTTCAGCATCAGTGACTCTCTGTATCGATGAGTCCTTTCCAACGGTATTGGTGACTCTTGGAATCAGTGATTCATATGTGCTATCGGTCTATACAGGCATTTGTGAGTCATCATCGGTGACTCATTTTGAAATATCTGTGTATCACCAATCATTTAATCATTAATCGATGTGTCTCTAATCATTAAGTCATCCAATGGTGAGTTGCTTGAACTATCAGTTTCTTCTTCGATAGGTGACTTCCTCGACCGGTGACTCCTTCGATCGGTGAGTTCCTTGATCAGTGAGTCCTTGTTATTGATTCATCCATTGGTGACTCATTTGAAATACTAGTGTTAGGGAATTAGAACGACTTAGGAAGTGTTTTTCTTAAACAGAACAATAGAATATTGGCTGAAATTCATAAATACATGTATACATGCACTTATAAACATATTGAAACATAATTATCCATAATTTATTGACTTTTTTAAATGTATAATACAATGTGACATAATTTATTCGGTTATAATTATTCATTGACATGATTTACATGATTTGTAACATTATGTATGAATGAATAGTATTTTTTAAAGTAGCATGATTTATGATTATGGAAACAAATATTTCATAAATGGTCCAACAATCTACCCCTTTTTGATAATCACAAATTATGTAATTAATGAGTTATATAACGTGCTAAGGAACAGATTACTTGACGTAGCATACCAATAGGGAATGTGAATTTTCAATATAACTAAGGATTTACTTTTAAGCTCTCCCTTAATTATTGTATTATAGGAAAAATATATAGAAGGTTTCTTTATATCAAATCATTTTCATGCTCCAAAATTGTATTAGGGAAGTTAGAGTGATTTGTAATAGTGGTGAGATATATACATATATTCTATTGAGTATAAGTCCATCTAGATATTTCTCCCCTTTTGGGATTAACAAATAAGTAAAAGAAAAAGAAGACTGATATATAAAACAAAGATAATTGGAAACACAGTGAAAGAAAAATTGATTTCCATTAAAGTACAAAGAGTACAATCATCAAAAGAAAATTACAATGTAAAAATCCCTATAAAATAATCAATCGAAACCTAAGGCTCTGGATTTTGAGGATCTTTCACATTGACTGAAAGGTCAATTAAAGGTGTTGGAGGAGGTGTTTTTATTGCAAGAAGGGATAGTCGAATGACAACACCAAGTTAGACAACACCTATAAGAACATTTGATGCAAGGCTGGGAATTCTCTCTGACAAAACATGACATTGAGGTTACTCTGTAAGTACTGGTCGGATCTCAAATATCAGTTGAGAGACTTTCATCTGGGAAAGACTCATAGAACTAGGTCTAATAGAAGTAAAAATTGGGACCATTATTTCCTCATCTTGGACATACTGATAAGGCATGAAAAGCATGATGCAATCAGTGATGAATTCAACTCCATACTTCATTTCCTTCTCAAAATAGTCTTTGTTCTCCATAAATTTCCCAAGAGAGGAGAAAAATCCTTCAACATACCCACTTGCCTCTTGAAGGCTTCTGTAACTTGAGTGATCTTGATATTTTCATTAAAATACATGAAGTTATTGATCAAATCATATTTGGTAGAAATGTTGACAAAAATAATTATCCACCTTTTCTCTAATTTTGTTCTGAGAAGAAGAGGATTCATTGGTGCACTGTCTTACTATATTTTAAATAATATCAGTATTTTGGTGTACCATGGAAATAGTTTATTTATCTGAATCACTCTGAATTCTTTTATGTTCTTCCCTCATCAAATCCCTGAAACACTCCATATTAGTAGCAATAACTCTGGTACATTTAGAACTGGAGGCACCAATAGTCATATTTCAAAGATCCTCCTTTAATTTATTCAAATCTACACTCATTAGATGTGTAACAAAGTTCCTAATGACCTCCATGACACCACTAAGAGTGGTATTAAAATAAGTGGTCAAAGATTCCATCTCATTACTCACCCTCTTCAGTTCTTCTTTCATTTTAGTATTGTTTCTAAGGAAGGTTTCAGTTGTAGTGATTACGTTAGGTTGAATCTCTTTAATTATTATCCCTAAAATTATAGTAGCATTGCCTTATGAAATTCTCATGGAGGTAGATGATTCAGTTTTAGCTCCAATAGAGTATCTCATGGACTCACATATATCAGCCTTGAACTATTCTAAATCAGTCTTGGTGACATAGTCACTAGCCATTTCAGGTGCAATAGGCTCATTAGAAAAACAAATATTGGTGATGTAGGAGCAACCTGTTTTGATTCAGTTTTTTCTTATGGAGGAGGAGAAGAAGAAGCTACCATATCCTTATTGGAGTCATAGTCGAAACCAAATAGAATTAATCATGGATCTTTATTACACTCATGAGTTTTGGTGCAGTCTCATGGCTCCACTGTATCAATCCGAACTCTTCTTCCCTGTGGCTCTTGTAAAATCTCAGCTTCATCTTCTTGTTCATCTTGTAATGTAGAAAAATATATTTTATATTCACTAGTATCAATAGAACATGAGGTTCTTCTTGAACTCTGTCCACCAATGCTGCTCCACGTTATTCATCAATATGAGGCATAGGTGCAGTCTGATCCTTATACTCATCATCTTGGCCTCTAGCCATAATTTAATTAATCTTCATAATTATGCTTTGATCTTAAACATCAGGATGATCATATATGTCCACATCTCTAGAATCTCCATCACCATCTCCATTAGAAACCTGTATAATCGGATCAGTAGTATATACATGCTTATCAGCCTCGACATCTGCTCCATTTATATATTCTTCACCTGAACTGTCCAAAACATGTTGTACTACTTTTAGTGAGTCATTACCATGATCAAAATTATTATCCTCTTCATTATTATCTCACTACTAGAATTTGGACCTACATCCACAGATCTACAGCCACAGAAAATACAAACCGTGGCTATAGATCACTTATAACCACGCCTGTTTTTCCCTCTATAGAATTAGCTCCCTACGTGAGCCCTTTCCTCCCCCCATCCTCACGAGTTTCCGATCCCCACTTCCACGTGATCCTACTCCCTCACATGATTCTCCTCCTCTCCCGAAGTCTCTGACGCAGCAACCCCACCTACCTGCGACCCTCCTTTTCCGACGCGGCTCCGACACGGTTCTGACGCGGCTCTGGCATGGTTCTGACGCGACCCCCCCCCCCCCCCCGTGATCCTCTTACTCTCCTGATGTCACCACGGCCACCCCACCTCCCCGCGACCCTCCTTCTACGATGATGCTCCAGCATGGTTCTGACGCGGTCACCTCACCTCCTGGTATCCTTCTCCTTCGACACGGCCACCACAACTCCTGGGATCCTCATCATACACAAGGCCAGCCCAGGAAACGCCATTGCCCAAGGTAGGTCCTAAAATTGTTTCCCTGTCATTTAGTTAGAAAATTAGTATGAATAATCTGGATTTCAAATGAATCAAAGGGGTTTTACATGGGAGTCTGAAAAATCAAGATCATGTGATGATCCCCTTCAATAGTAGTAATTTCTTGGACTGGAAACCTCATAGTCATCCCCTTCATTTCAGGGTATCCCCATCTAATATTGCGTGTTCCAAACTCTATAATTAGGTTCTTAAGCCAAAAAATCTAAATAAATAAATAAAGAAACCGGGACAGGTGAAGCTAGTGAAGAATCGCGCAAGGAGGAAGTGGTTATAGTGAAAATGGACGTGATGTATATGACAGCCGCAACAAGAGTGATGAGTGAGGCAAAGGTGTGGTAGGGGCCAAACATGTTGTAGGCAGTGACCTAGATGAACATCATGTTACTCTCAGATGAAATCCTGGAATTGAAAATGTCTATGGTTGTGAGGTCGGGGTTGTCGAGATCGTACGGAGGATGGGTGGCGTGCAAAGATTGAGATGAAGAAGGCGAACAAAAGGAGTAGCTAGTTGCCCCCAGCCTTCTTGTTTCCCTAACCTGGGAGCTTACGGGGCTTGACCTAGGGCTGGAATTGATCATACATGTGATAGATCTGTTAATAAGGTACATTTATCTAATGTTGATTTCAATAGTACCCTATCTAGGTATGATCTCACACTTATAAAAGTTTCTAGGAATGGTTGACAGTGGGGATTAAAATCTGGAATACCCCAAAATTGAAATAGACATCCTAAAATCAATTCCCATTCCTTCTATTCAAAAAAATTTCTTAGAGGATCCCGCAATTGGTTTGTTGGTTTGCAGGTGGGGTGACATCAATTACTAGAAAGAAAACATGTTAGTTCATTTTCACTTCATCCCTAGATTCCCAATCTCTCACATTTACCTTAGGAATGTGAGAATAAACCTTGGGTTTATATCAGCATCCCTCGATGAGGATCATAAGATTTTTTATGACATGATTTATATGATCGATGAACCAAATATGTCCACATTCTCAATGTTTACCTTCAGATAATTAAATTATTTGGAGTTTAACTTGTTATTAAGATCCAACCAGGAAGATGATGAGTGGGTGAGCAATGTCTTTTCTAAATGAATCCCAATCAAGTTGAAAATACATTTCTGGAGGTTTTGAAGTAAGGGCATACCAACTGAAATTAATATCCATAGAAAATTAATTTGGATACCCTCACCATTTATGTGTTGTGAGAGGATAAAATCTGAGTTAGTCTAGAACATATTTTTTGATGTATAATGGGACCTCTTTGCTTGGGACCTTGTTGGAATACTTATGGGATTTCAATTTTAGGGGGGGGATACATCTCTGACTTATGGTGTACATTATTTCAAAGTGTTGAGAAACATTCATATATGGTTTATCTTCAGGTAATAGTGTTTTCAGTGGTGTTTTGGGTGGTTTAGGAGACAAAGAACAAGGGTCGTGAAGGAAAGAATAGCTCCCTATATTCATTCATGTTCATGTGCTCTCTCTCATGGACAAACTAGGTTCCCTTATTCATATTGAAAATAGAATGTCTACTAGTAAGTGTATCCTACATTGGGATATGATTACAAATGATAGAGCTCTTCTAGGGTGGTCGATCAAGTGGATACCCCCCAATGTTGGACTAAAACATAATTTGAATGGGTCATGTAAATATGGAGTTGTGAGGATACACTGTGCATGATTGTAGGGGATCTATTGTTATAGAATATAGTTTCTTTTATGGTTTAGGTAATTCTATCTGGGTGGAGAAAAGATCTTTACTCAGCGGCCTTTAAATTTGGTTTCTAGATAACCTCAATATTTTTATGGTTGAGTAGAACTCCAAGATTCTATTAAGACTCCTACATGATGATGAAATCGCTCCATGGTATTCCGTTTATAATATTAGGAAGTTTAGGTCCCCCATCGATCAAGGCAAAAATATCATTCATACTTATGGGGAGGGGAACTTTTCTGCATAAAATTTATCCAGTAAAGAGATACCTTATGAGATTCTTGTTATCTATCACATTACAATGGATGTTCCACATTACTATGAAATTATTATTAGTGGTGAAACCATCATTATTCACCACTTTAGACTCCCAAAGTGCAATATTTTCCAATAAAAGGTTCTTCTTGAGTGATCAATAATATACCAACCATTACATCAATCAAGTAAGTTCTTCTAGGGATAACATTAATGTAGGAGAATGATCTGAAAAATCAAGATATTTATGAATAAAACAATTTCCATCACTTATACAATGAAAATAATAAATTCAATTGGTTGGATAATCAATTACCCAATCAAATACATGGTCTAAATCCTAACCATTTAGAAACTTTTCCAACCCATGGACAATTTTAATCCCAACCATCTCAACATCGAATCCAATATTTTCCATATAAATTATTAGAATAATTTTTAAAAAAAATATTGAAAATGAATTATCAATTTTCATCATTAATATTAGATATATAAAACATTGAAAAGGTTATGGAAGCCATTCCCACTCAGGTATACCCTTCCTCAATATCTTTTAAGAATCTTGTTAGATACAAACATCTCATGAATAACTCAATGTAGTTACTATTCCCATGAGTGGGAAAACTATTTTAAAACCTAAACCATTGATTCCTAAACAATTAGAGTCCTAAAAACCATAGGAAAAAATTGAATAAACAACATTACAAACTGAAAAAAAGAGATGGATAATGAGTGAATTGGTTAGGGAATGATGAAATTCATCCAGAATAACATGTGGAAATTGTTGATGGGTGTTAAAATCTAGAGAAAACCGATTTCCTATATTCAAATGAGATAAATTAGACTTCTTGGAATGATTTTCCTAAATATTATTGTATTATTTATGGGAGATTGTCAATAAAATATAGGATATTGAACAGTTTAGATAAAGATATAACAACCCTCATAGATAAACACATGTAACCCATCCAATGAATAATGAGATTGATCTTTCTTATCGATAATGAAATAATACGTGGAAGATGTGGCCATTAGATAAATAACCCAATACCCACTTATAAATAGATTTATCTCAATAAAAATTATATGATATCATAATGGTTTTTGATTAGTTAATTGTTCTATTTGGTGATGGTGTTTAGACTACTGATCTCTTCATCATCGATGAATAGGGTCGGCCTAAGGGTGAGCCCCACGAGCCCCTGGTCTAGGGAAACCAGTGCGAGGGGGAAACCTGCCACCTTCTCTCTCCCTCATTTATCTACTAATATATCACAATTCCTCGACCCCACACCTCAGCGCAGCCTCGGTTGGCTTCTTTAGAACCAGCATGCGGTGGTGCGTAATCCCAAGGTGGCTTGCTGTTTGGGGCATATTTTGGTGTTCTTAAGTTGGTTATTGGTTTTTGGCTAGTTGAATGTCTGCGCAGGGTCCCAAGGCGGTGCTCCATCTGAGGAAGGTTTCCATCTGACGGAAACCTGGATAAATCGGGTTTGAAATTTTTAATTTACTATTATTATCACTGACCTTAATACTGATCATCGATCTTTTGCAGATGTCATTGTAGGGAATCAAGAAGTTCAATCTCAAGGAGACTCGGCGGATTCGGTGCACATCAAACTGAAGATATATCATCACAGTGGTCAAGATGTGGTCTCCTTCTCGAAAGAATAGGTACGGTCACATTCTTCTGATCCACATTTCATGCTTGTTGGGAAATTTTGAAATTGCAGACCCTCCCTCTTCTTCCTTAGAAAGAACATTGAAGCTATCAGATTTGTGTATTTCCATCTGCGGCTTCTTAATTCGACTCATGTGGTTTTCAGATTCACGATTGAAAATGGAAATTATAGGCTTTGGAAAAGAGGTTTCTGGTCTTTGGGTGGTTGTTCCATGAAGGTATTGAAATCATCCACAGATTCCAACACTGATTTTGAACCTCCCATTGTCCCTATTTGGCTGGGATACCTTGGGTTGCCGTTGAGTTTCTTCAAGAAGGATGCTCTCTTTCTGATTTTTAGTTTAATTCGTCAACCTCTCAAATTAGATTCTTCTACTAAAAATCTATCTCGACCATTGGTAGCTAGAGTCCATGCTAAAACTGATATATCAAAACCTTTACCTCTCCACATTTGGATTCAAAATAGTGGTTATGGATTTTTGAAGGATGTTGTTTTCGAAAAACATCCAGATTACTACATAAATGCTTTAGAATTGGTCATTCCACAAGGGATTGTTGAAATGGATTATTTTCTTCACATTCTCCTACATATTATAATTCAATTTGGGAAAAAAAGAGAAGTATAAGGGGATGGCTGTTGTTTCCTCCGATAGTGCTGGAGATTCTGTTATTAAGGATGCTAATCAGAAAATGGATGACCCCTTTAAAACTCATCTATCTCTTGTTATCTTCCCTATATTTGTGGATGTGGTTCAGAAAGTTCATTCCATCAATAAGGAAAAAGAGAATACTTACAAGCCTGAGCCTTTTTATTCTGAAATCACAAGTGGTGCACAACCATCACATGAAGAGGATAACAACGCTCACTCTGTCTCCGGTGAATCATTGTATGATAATTATGGGCAAGCTTTTCAAATTGAGGAAGACTATTTGAAGTCGAGTGCAAGAAAAGGTAAGAAAGAAATGGTTGATTCAGATAAATTCATTACTCCTAACCCCATGAACACTCAAAAACATAGAGATTACTAACATTGAATGAACAATTGACACAAGATCCTTAGAATCCTCTAGGATAAAAAATACAGAAATTCCCCCACAACCCATGCCTGGTCAGTTTCTTGTTGATCTGAAGGGTAGAAATTGTGATGATGAAGTTGATCCTGTTGTGAGGGAATGATATCAGATCAAGGAGGAATTGGGGGAATAATTGGATTCATGGATAATTGAATAAGATACAATTGTTTATTATAGATACAATGCTGGTGAAATTACTGCAACGACATACCTTCAAATTAGAAAGAGAATGTTTATTAGGATTCCATGGAAATAATACTTTCTTGCTTTACCCTTTCTAAAGATGGATTCCTTGGATTTATTTGGTTATATGGCCTGCATTTTGTCGATATTTTCCAGGATGTTGTCTTCTGTTCATTTCTGTTTTCTGCTGCTGGATGGTTGCTTGTTTGGTTTTATAGATTCTATAGCTCCCTGCAGTTTTTGGAGGTTTGACTTGTGGCTATTGGAATTTTTGACACTGTATTTAGATCATAGTGATGCAGATTCTGCATAATAAGGTGTTGGGATCTTTAATACGGTGCCGTTTAATTTCAATTCGTTGAATTTCCTAAGACCACTTGCTGAGTTTTCAATCCAGTTTCAGATTAACAACTAGCTAGTAGTGTTCTTGGCAATATTGAGGCCCCTTCCTTTCATTCAGGTGCCGTTGGATGCAACTGTTATAAGTAGTGGACTGTTCAGTGGTTTTTTTCTGCTCATGGTCTTATGGACATTATAGTAGTGTCTCCCTCCTCCTGGGGATTTTGTGCTTTTTGAGCTGAACAACACCATATCCAGAACCATGTATCACAGAACTCTTTCAAGTTCTCTGATGCTGCCAGTTATTAGGTTAGTAAAATTAGGTAATTATCCTTATTTTTTTAAGATTTGAAGATACAATATAATAATTGTTTTTCCCGTTTTAACTACGTCAAAGGGAATCATTTTGATTGACAGGCTTCGGAAACGGTTTTGTCTTGGCCGACACTATCGATGAAGTTAGTAAAATAGAGATGTGTAATTCTCATTTCTTTCCAGAAGTTTCATGTGTTCTCAATTCAGATATCCTAGTACTGTTTTCTATCCCCATCTCTAAAAGAGGCAATGATATTGCTGGAGGTGCAGAATTAAGGAGACATCCAGGGGCAGCCATTTTCAAGTTGAATGGGAATAACATGGATTCCATTAAAGAAGAGATTTTCTCACAGTGGGCAGATTTTCTTTGTAAGAATTAGGTGGTGAATGCAACTATGGAAAGAATTCTCTTCAATATTTAGGTATGGTTACAGTTTAAATCGAGAGTTATATGATTATATTTATGTCAAATTTTATTTTCTTGATATATGTGAACAAAGTTTATGTTAAGATATAATAAAAATTAAAATAATAATAAAATACAGCTTAAAATTATTTACTTTAAAAGGAGAGACATTCCCCCATCAAAATCCATTGATTTAAATTAATTGGTATTTTTATCACTCTAGTGTGATTTCCATGATACATAACTTGGCATGTATAGGTGTACAAACCCTAATTTCACACCCGAACACACATGCTGTGTGTTCAAGGGGACATGGGTGTGCAAGGGGGTTCATGGGATGTTTAAGTGGGTGCAAGGGGGGGGGGGGTCCAGCAGGGGGGTGTGTGAAAGGGGAAAGGGGGGTTGCAAGTGGGGTTGTGCAGGGGGTGCATGGGTGTGCAGGGGGGTCTGTCCTAGGTGGGGGGTGCAAAGGTGGGGTGGAGAGGGGGGGGGGGGGGGCTGGCAGGGGGTGTGGGGAGGTAGGGGAGAGTGGAATGGGCAGGGGGGACTGGAAAGGGTAATTTTCAGGGGAAGGGGGGGACTGGAATGGGTGGGGTAGGGATGGTAGGGTGGATTGGAGGGGGGAATGGGCAGGGGAAGGGGGTGCATGGGGAAGGCATGGGCAAGGTGGGGGTGGAGGGGGGGATCTTATAAAGTTGAATGCCCAAAAATCAATAAAGAATCAGCATTTATATTATTATTGATTGCACAAGAAAATATATAATTGTGTTGACACAAGTGAGAATATTTAGAGGAGAAGAAGATTTTTGGTTCCACAAAAGCAAAAAGAATAGGGGGATGCATGTTAACCATTCTTTTCAAAACATTGAGGGTGTCAAAGTTGGCAATACCCTGACAATTCCAAAAAAGGATCTTCATTTAAACCTGTGTTTGGAGTTAGAAATCCCTTTATTCTTTTTTCCAGATCCTTTATTTCTAGTAGACCTTCTAACCTCTTGAGTATTATTGGTCTTTTCTTATTCTTTGTGAGAAATGAAATTGTTATTATTTGTGGGATCTTTTATTTGTGTAGTCATATCTGAATATGTGGTATCCTTTGAGCCCGGTGACAGGTCATTGATACATTGAGATACAAGTATTTCAGACATTGTAGCATAGTCTGCATTTAATAAAGTAAGGGGATTGGAATTACCTTGAGCCTTTGTATCCACTATTGATAGAGGCTTGACAAAGTTATATGAGAGTCTTTGTTTCTGTTCCAGGGAGTTCTTATTTTACTGAATATGGATCGGTTCTAGCAAAACAGGTGGACTATCATATAGAACAGGTTATAATGGCATGTTAACATATGAAGTAAAATCAGTACATAGGGTCTATGTCATGGGTTGAACATCCATGTTGAGAGATATAGTGTCAGCAGAGGGAGTTGAAAAATCATGCTTTTTGGTTTCATTCATCTTTTTGATAGTGGAAGCACTTGGAGTTAAAAACAGGTCCCTATTTCTAGTGTTTTTGGCAGCATTAAGGGTTGGTTCAGTGGTGTTCAGATCACATAAGTGTAATGAAGCAGAATCATCCGAGAAAAAATTCGTGCATGAGTCTGTGGAACACTTGGAACTAAGCAGTAAATTGATGACTTTTTGACCATAGAGTGGATTTTCAGACATCATAAAATAATCTCCACCAGAAATAGTGGGAGGAGTAGGCATAGCTGGGATAGGTGGATCCAAAGTAGACTGCTATTTGACAGAGTTCAGATTACTCTGCTTCTGCTCCTGGGGGTCTTTAAAAATCTGCATATGTTTGGGTACTAAAACCAAAGGTGTATTGTTATGTAGGATAGGTTCCATGTTCTTTATCACATCTACATTAGTGGAGGCTTTTTTCTGCTCAGTGGATATCCTAATAGTGTCTAAGACCAGATTTTTAATTTCAATTAAGAGGGTTTGATCATTAATCAAATTGTCTTGTTCTTCAACATCATCTTCCATGCTATGAACAATGTCTAATCCCTATTTCTCACTTTTAAGTGATGATGGAGGTTTACTTTATTATGATATTTTGGTGATTTTTGATTTTTGAATAGGAAATTGAAGGTTATTTTTAATAATAAAGAGCTATATTAATGATCATGTTATTTAGTATTGGGATATACATATCAATTTGAATATTATTTGTTCATTGTTGGTTAGGGATTCATGTATCATTTATCATGTACAGTTGACACACTGATCACATATATATAAGAAGTTGTTATATCTCATTTCTTTTCCCACTATTTTCTTATAGGTGGTTTCTTATGATAAGATCGGTTCTATCCACCACCATCAAAGACAATGAGTTCAAGATTTGGGTAAGATTTATTTCGTTTTTATTCTTTGGCCCAATTTTAATTAGGGATTTTTTGATTTTTGGGTTCCTTATATTTTTTTTGGATTTCGCTGAGGTGGATTCGATTCTCCATTGATGAAGGCTTACGTGTGTATGCATTAGGTAGGCATATTCAAATATAAGTTTCCCCTTTATATATATTCACTCATGGAAGTATGAATATATATATTAAGGCTAGGTGTGCTTATATATAGATATGAAAAATGCATACGTGTATAAGTGTAAAAGGGTATATGCAAGTATAAATATATATCAAAGGACCCCCTTGTGCATATTTGGCCATGAAAATATGTACATAGGGGCTAGGTGTCCTTATATATATGTTAAGTTTCATTTTCTTGCAAGCAGAAAAACGGAAGATTCGAGTTGTTTTCAAAAGAAAACGTTCCTTGAGGTTGAGGTAGGGTCCCTCTCGTAGCCTAT
This sequence comes from Viscum album, assembly GCA_963277665.1. Taxonomy (NCBI): domain Eukaryota; kingdom Viridiplantae; phylum Streptophyta; class Magnoliopsida; order Santalales; family Viscaceae; genus Viscum; species Viscum album. The sequence continues at coordinate 713,102,248 of OY728133.1, read as the reverse complement.
TTAATTAAAGAATTTTTTAAAATTTCATTTAGTTTCCTTCTTAATTCTACATTTTTATATTAAATTTCAATTCTTGAATAAGTGTTAGTAAAGATAATTGTTTTGTTTGATAAATAAGTCATGGTTTTGTAATAAAACCCCTCTAACGGAGGTGCACTATCTGCAAAAACTCACAGTGGTATACCTTGCCTAACATTACTATGTTGATGTTTTTCTTATACTTGATGTTGTAGTTAGTCATAAAGAACACATCGTATATAGAACCATGTAAAGGTATGGGGTGTAAATGAATTATATACTTCTATTGAATGAATAGAAACATGAAAATCCAAATTAAACTACGATTTTTTTATCCAAATTATTGCAATATTCCATGAATAGAGAGATGCCTTCTTTGTAGTTAAAAAATCAGATATGGTTTATATTTAAGTGGGTAAAAAGTAACTTGAAAATAAGTTGTTTTACTAAATTAATTAATAGAATGATGTTTATAAAAGATAAAAATTATGGATGGTAATAATGTGTTATTAGTAGAATGAAAAAGTTTATTTTTTGAAAATATTCTCACTAAAAATAAGTATTATACTAGCCTCCTCCCACTCCCTTCACTCTTGGTTGAAAGATACTGCACCGCGGATGTCGCTGGACCAGGCCAACACACCGTGGTCACGCTCCAGTCACACCGCGGTCCTGCCGCGGTCACGCCGCCATCACGCCATGGTCACACCGTGATTTGGCCCTACTCCGGCCACATCTAGCTCACACCACCCCCCTTCCACGTTCATTTCAGCCTGCTGCCACCAGCATTCCAGCCAACAACAGCCCCACCTACCAGCTTCGAATCAGCCCGCACCATCCCCCCAACACCTGAAACCAGCCCCCTTCCACCAGCATTCTAGCCTCATCCCGCTCCCTTTGCTCTTGGCTGGAAGATGTTGCCCTGAGGATGTCGCTGGACCGGGAAAACACACCGCGGTCACACCACGGTCACGCAGCAGTAATGCCGTGATTTGGCTCTGCTCCAGGATGACACCCTGCGGCAGTTCGTAGTGATAGTATTCCACGAGTCTTGTGATCAATGTTGAGACTGACTAATCACAATTTATGCCGGCGAGTAAATGACTGGAATGTTGCCTTACCTCCTCCCACTCCCCTCACTCCTGGCCAAAAGATGCTACCCCACGGATGTTGCTGGACCGGGCCAACATGCCGCGATCATGTTGCGGTTACACCGCGGTCACACCGCGACCACACTCCGGCCACACCGCAGTCACGCCGCGGTCACGCAGCTGTCACGCCGTAGTAATGCTGTGATTTGGACCTACTCTAGGACGACAACTTGCGACAGTCCATAGTGATAGTATTCAATGAGTCTTGTGATCAATGTTGAGACTGACTAATCACAATTTCTACCGGCGGGGTGACGACCGGAATGTTGCCCCACCACCTTCTACTCCCTTCGCTCCTAGCCGGAAGATGCTGCCTCGCGGATGTCACTGGACCAGGCCAACACGCCGCGGTCACGCTGCGGTCACACCGCGATAATGTTGTGATTTGGCCCTGCTCCAGTATGAATCATTAAACATTCACTCAAATTTACATTCATAAATTCCTAAAATGTTTCTTCTAAACATAAAAACAGATAAATCAATGATCCAAATATACTGATACGATTCATGATGGTAGGATCTTGTAAAGTTAGATTCTCAAAAAGATATTGTTGATTTTCTTATAGCACATTGAGTTGTACGATGTCGCACTAAAGATTTTGAATATATCATTGAAACTATTCATGACAACTATATTGGGTTAAAACCTTAGGACAAAATTTAAAGAGGTTTGAGTTGTATATATTGAGGTTATAGATTGATTGGAACAACTTATAACATATTAAATGTGACTCCAAAAATATCTTTTCAAATCTGTAAAATATATTTTAGAATTTTAATATTCATTGATCTTTCCAAACTGGTCATCCATTTATAAAAAAACAAAATCACTTCTTGTAATTGTATTATCTCATAGATTAGTAAGATGAGTCTGTACAGATTCAATCTCATCTCCATGAATAGTTTAATTTATTAAATCATCAAATGATTTTATTAAATCCTTTAATTCACTGTGAGAACATGAATTTTATTCCCATAGCTTCTTAAAATGATCAAGAAATCCATTGATTATGTATTCAATGAATCAAAATATTGTTCATCTTTTTCTTTAGATGATTGGCCTCTATCAACAGTGGGATAGGATTAATCTCCAATTTTCTAAATAGAGGCAAAGAATGCAGTCTGAAAAACCACTTTAATATCGGTATGAATAAACAGTTCTGTGTCTATGTTATCATTTATGATAGAAATTGATTGGATTTGGACCATCATTTTAGTGTCAAACACTACTAGTTGATCTTGATGATTTCTTTTATCATTGTCTTTAACTTGTTCTTCGGTAAATGACCTTTGATTCTTATTTTCATCATGATTGATAATAAAATCCTCTTTCTATTCTCTGTTCTATGGTTGAGTAATTTCACTAGATACTGAAACCACTATGTTTTGTGCTAGAACTATAGTACCCTAAAATGTAGGTTTTTTCTTCTGACTATGCCATATTACAAGGGCCTCAAACATTGTTCCCCCCAAATGATATTCTATAGATTGAGGTAATATATTTCAGGTTCCATATTAGAGATACTGTATCTAATTATTTTTCTCTTTTCTTGAACTTGGCAATCTATTATGGACATTGAATTATTTTCTTCTTGAATTTTCACTAAAGGTGCGGATCCTAAAATCCCTCACCCCTCCTATAAAATATGACCCAATATTTGTTGGTATTGTTCACCAAAAGTTAATAGTTTCAGAATCACATAATCCGTAAAACAGACCACTCAACTCACCTACAATAAACACCATCAATCAAACCCACATTCCTGTACCCTTACAAAACCACAAATCATACACCTACAACCCAACCACAACACCTATCCCCTAAACACCAATAATTGCAGTCGTCCCACCCAACACCAAACAAAACACAACCCTCCTAGCCACTCACACCAGAATAGCTACTGGAACCCAAATGGCTGCTAGAAAGAACCCATCCAATAAATAAACCCTTCTTCTAGGAACAACAACAGTAGTCCATACGCAACTCGAACCACCTACTAATTCATGAACCTTGAAGCCAAGGAAACATTCAACAATATCATGGAACCAGACCACCACATTTGACCACTCAAAGACTCAAGAAAACAATATCTTTACGTCACCGTATGAAAAAGACCAGCCACCAAAGGAATGCCCAACCAGTCAACCACAAAATCAACCACATCTATCCACAACAAATCCCCTAAATGTAGCCAAGTAGTAGGAAAACCACAACCCAAAAAACAAACAAATCAACCAAAAACCAGAAATCACTGCTTGAATAACCCACACCATGAACCCTATCCTCTACAACTACACCTAGAATAATAACATGTGACTCTATCTTCACCACACTAGAAGACCCTCTAGAATCATCCCCACACACTAAAATCAGGCATCCAATGCACAGGATCCTTTCACTATAAACATCCCACACCCACCCAACACCATAATAGCAACAAGAACCCCCACAAGAACATCACCTCCATGACCCACACAAGTAGAGAACCAACCAAAAAATCCACTCTAAATTCCTATCCCTTTCCAACGGATAAATCAAGCATAAAAAACCCACAATGGACCCAAAGGAAGCACAACAGTATAGTGTTTCCAGGAGGGGGGGGGGGGGGCTGCTGTCCGGGTGGGGTGGTCCAAGGGGGTTTCCAAGAGGGAGGGGGTGTCCAGGAGGGGGGGTGTCCAGAATGGGTGGTGCAAGGGTTTTCTAGTAGGGGGGGATGCTGTCCGGGTGGGGTTGTCCTGGGGGGGTCTATCCATGTGGGTTTCCAGGAGGGGGGGGGGGTATGTTCAGGGTGTGGAGGGGGATGCTATCCAGGGGGGATGTTGTCCGGGTGGTGTTGTCCAGGGTGGTTTCCTAGGAGGGAGGGGTTGTCCACGAGGGGGGGGGGGGGGGTCCAGCGGGGTTGCTGTCTGGGGGGGGGGCTATCCGAGTGGGGTTGTCCGGGGGGGTCTGTCCAGGAGGGAGGGGGTGTCCAGGAGGGGGGGTTTGTCCAGGGGGTTTCCAGGAGGGGGGGGGGAGGTGGTGTCCAGAGGGGGGGGGTCTATCCAAGGGGGTGAGTGGGTTCGGTCCAAGGTGGGATGTGGGATGTAGGGGGAGGGGTGCTTGGGGGGTCTTTAAGATTCGCATACTAACACGTTTGGTTGGGAAATTCATATTCCTTATCAACAAGCGTGGGAACTTCCAACTCCCTTCTAAGTTGTCCAGATCTTAATTGTCTCATCAATATTCTTGGGTACTACAACTAACATGAAATCCATTTATCCTCTGCATATTGGCATGAAAGAACATGTCTTCCTCATTTACAACATGATATCTTGCACTCATCTCGATACACATGTTGAAAACATTCAAGTACATGTAGAAGGTTTTAGAAATCAGCCTTGAGATCTCAAATTTCCTGAAATTCTTGTCATTGATTAATTAAATTTCTCCCTCTTAATTTTAGACTTTATTTTTTGGGCTACTATAGGAGTTGGGGGGTGGGGGTGCAAGGGGGATGTCCATGGGGCATGGGGGTGCAGGGGGGGCTGTCCAGGGGGGTGTAAGGGCTGTCCATGGGGGTGCAAGGGGCTGTCCATGGGGGGCTGTCCAGGGGGTGCAAGGGTTTTCAAGGGGGTGCAAGGGGGATGTCCAGGGAGGGTGTGCAAGGTGGGGTGGGGGTGTGCTGGGGGGGTCAGCCCGGGGGGTCAGCCCGGAAGGGGGGGGGCTGTAGGGAGGGGGTGGGGTGGTGGGCTACTGTAGGAGTGGGGGTGGGGGGCAAGGGGGTTATCCAGGGGGTACACTGGGGATGTTTAGGGGGCATGGGGGTGCATGGGGGCTGTCCAGGGGGTATAAGGGTTGTCCTGGGGCAGTGTAAGGGATGTCCAGGGGGTGCAAGGGTTGTTCTGGGGGAGTGCAAGGGGGTTGTCCAGGGGGCATGGGGACTGTCCAGGGGGGCATGGGGGCTTTCTAGGGGGGTGCAAGGGGGTTGTCCGCAGGGTGCGAGGGGGATTCCGGGGGGCATGGAGGCTGTCCAGGGGGTGCAAGGGCTATCCAGGGGGGCTGTTCAGGGGGGGGGGGGGGGCTATGTGTTTTTTTAAGAAATGTCAAGCCCTAGAGCCACAGTTTTAAACATTGGTTGTATACCTAAAGCCATAGATTTAAAACGTGGCTAAAGCTCTATAGCCACGGTTTTGAACCGTGGCTATAGGCTTTGTGCAGCTTAATGTTCATCCACGGTGTCAAACCATGGCGATACTATATAGCCACGGGTTTAAACTGTGGCTATAGAGCTATATCCACAGTTCAAACCCTGGCTATAGGGTATTTCCACGGTTTGAAACTGTGGCTATAGGTATTTCACTATAGCCACGCCATTACCAGCCACGTTTTTGGGACTTATATCCACTTCTTGAAACCGTGTCGATAGCCTAAATTTCAAGTAGTGTCTTCATAATAATCCTCATCAGACATAGTTACATAGCCCTCAAATCTATAGAAATTAGTCTCTTCCTCTTCTTTATCACCCAATAATGGCTCTCAAGAGGGTAGTTCCAATGGTGGACTGGTAGGACAAAATGACATATCCTTTTAGCTCTCAACAATATCTAGGTCACTCATGTCATCTATATGAGACCCCTTTTCCCCAGTAAGATCATTCTCAGCTTCCTCATCTAAATAAACCACTTCCCTGCCAAATTTAAGACCTTGATCAACTTGATCCCTTAATCTGGTAAGATGATCAACTCGATTGAAATCCACATAGAGTTTCTCTTGATCAGCTACCTACATCCTCTTCCATGGTTTCCATAGTATCTTCATCCTTTTTCAAATTTACTTGTGTAGGAAGAATCCAGTGTAGGTAGTGATCACTTCATCTCCATCCTCTACACATATCAGCTTCTTCAAAATTGCATAGATCATTCTAGAGTAGTATAAACATGTTTATTTCTGGGAGGGTTTGATCATATCAGAGATTTGAACCATGAGTTACCTTCATAGGTTCACCTTCACTCCATTATTCAATAGATAAACCATGAAGACATCCTGATATTTCATATCTGCAAAGTCTCCTTTATTTGGGAATATCTGGCGTTGAATGAAAATGAAGAGAAATCTTGCCTCTCTATACACTTATATGGCAGTATATATCCTTGATTCTTCATTCACAGTATATTTTGATAAAGCATTCTCATAATAAAATAATTCTACGGTTGGAGGGATATTAACCTGGTAATCCACATAGATTCCCTCTTGTGGAATTTCTAAACATTCTTCCCATTCCTTTTATAAAAAATAAAACATTTTCTCTTTACTACTAATTTCATCTTAGCCTCCTTGGCTTCATATAAGGATACCTTCAAGTTAATATTGAACCCATGTACCAGATGAGGATATAAGGCTCTCTCATTATTTTCAAACCAAGTGATCCATCCTTCAGATTCCAATAATTTTATTAGTACAACTTCTCTCGACAACAGACACTATACAGACCCTTCTTTCTCAGTTGTCACTACTCCGCATCCCAAACCAGGCTTCCCAAAGCCAGATACATCACCTGATTCACCTTTATGATTCTTACCCTATGGTTATTCACTCGGTAAATCCTTCACGTGCTTGTTTTTTATCATTTAGAAGGTTCGAAATCAAAGGGAGTTGAAAGGTCGAAGACTAAAGGGTATAGTGAGGTTCAAAGGTAGAGAGGGAGGAAAAATGTCAAAGGGTGGATTGAATTTATTTTATCATTTAGGTAATTCAATTTGAAAAAACAAAAAATATAATAATGGTAAAAATAAATGAATCTATGTTGTTTATATAAAATCGTCATATTTACTAAATGGTCCTTATAGACATCAGTTTTACACTAACACTATTAACTTATCAGCTTCATGTGATCGAATTCGTGTAATCAGTTTCATCTAATCATTTTCATATGATCCTTTTCATAGGATCATTCTCAGTTGATCAGTTTAACTAAATTGGTTTAACTAATTAGTTTGACACATTTGATTTCACATATCGATTTCACATAATTGTTTCACTTTATTTTTTTGACATATCGGTTCAAAAACAAACATAATTTGATAATGGTATAAGAATGGATGATCTTTATAGGTTTATCATTCCTAGTTCTTGTTTAAGGAAGTTTATTCTCTAAGATTTTAAGGGTTTGGTCAATATGTCAACAAGTTGATGCTCAGTTTCAATAAACTCAAGTGTTAAATCACGCTTTTGATAGTGATCTCTCAAAAAGAAATATCATACACCAATATGTTTTGTTCTAAAATGATAAATTGGATTTTATAAATGTTAATAGAACTTTTATTGTCACAATTTATGGGGATATGCCTGAATTAAAACACATAGTCTGATAAAGTGCATTTCATCCATAATATTTATGCACAGCAATGTACTTTGCTTCAGCAGTTTATAATGAAACAACATTATTCTTTTTTACTACACCATGATATTTGAGACATTCCAAAAAAGTGACATGTTTCATAGGATCTTTTTATATATAAAATAAATCCAGTAAAGCGAGCATCAAAATAACAAACCAAATGAAAAGGGTGTCCTCTTAGGTAGAAAAATCATAAATTAGTAGTATATTTGATGTATTTGAAATATCTTTTAACAGAATTTAAATGATACTATTTATGGTTTTCTTGAAATCTTCCACACATACACACACTAACCATTATATCTGTAATACTAGTAGTTAAGTATAGTAAACACCCAATCATTCCTCTATAAGTTGTTTGATCAATTTATTTCCCATTATCATTTAGATCTAACTTACATGTAGAAGTCATAGGTGTTTCACTACTCTTAATGCTATCAAACAAATATTGTTTCAAAATATCATTAGTATATTTACATTGATTTATAATAACACATTATTTGTTTTGAAATATTTTAAATCCATAATCATATTTATGTTCACCCATCAATATCATTTTAAATTCACTTTGCATTATTTTTGAAAAATAATTTGATAAACAATTTTTATAATAACCAAATATAATATCATCTAAATATATTTGAGCTATTAAAACTTCTTTAGAAATTTATTTTATAAAAAAATTAGGATCTACAACTCCTTTTGTAAAAACATTAGAAATAAGAAAAATACTTAACCATTCATACCATGCTCCTAGAGATTTTTTCAAACCATTTAAGGTTGTAGATAATTTGATAACATGATTAGGAAAAGGTGGATTGGTAAAACCTGGGGGTTTTTCAAAAAAAATCCTATATTATATAACCATTTAATAATTCACTATTGATATTCATTTGATAATGTTTGAAATCAAATTTTGCTACATAGGAAAGTAAGATTCTAATGGCTTAAAGCCTATATACTGGAGCAAATGTATCCTCCTAATCAATTCCTTCTTCTAGATTATACCCTTCTGCAACCAATGAAGCTTTTCACGAAATTATAATTACATCATTATCCACATTATTCCTAAATACCCATTTAGTTCCTATGGTCTACGTATCTTTTGGACTTTCAAGATTCCAGAATTTATTTCTCTCAAACTGGTTAAGCTCTTCTTGTATAGCCATCACCCAAAATTCATCACTTATTGCATCATTGGTATTTGTAGGTTCAAGCTATGACAAGAATTCTTGATGTTTAAACTGATTTCTCAAAGTATCTCTAGATTTTCCTCCTCTGTCTAAATATCCAAGTACAACATCTAAAAGATGGTTTTAAGGGTCCTAGTTGGTCTAGTAAAGGTATGACTTGTTATTTCAGTTTCATCAGTTTATTTTGGTTCATTATGACATGATTCTAGAGAATTTCTAGTATTAGAGGTTTTTTCAAATTCATTTATATAATGATTTGAGGGTTTTGCATTAATGTCCAGATTTGAAAAATCCACTTCTATATTTTCTTGTGAGGTCTTAGGTTTGTGTGGATATGTTTCATCCAACATGAAATGCACATATTCTTCCAAACATTTAGTTTTCTAATTAAATACTCAATAAGATTTTCTTTATGTAGAATATCCAAGGAATATTCCTTCATCACTTTTGGAGGAAAATTTATCTAATTTATCTTTAGTTTTATGAATATAAACTTCACATCCAAACACTCTAAAATTATTTACTTTGGGTTTATTGTTATTACATAATTTTTAAGGTGTTTTCATTAGTATGGGTCTGATAAAGACTCTGTTTATTATGTAAAAACCTTTTTTAACTGCTTCAGCCCATAAATAAATTGGTAGGTCATATTTATTAACCATACTCTACTAGAAGTTTAGGATATAGCCACATACATATTTCCATTGTTTTATAAGTCTATGACTATAGCCTATTTTTAGCCACGATTTAATAAAACAATCGTGGCCATAATTTGTTCTTTGTTTTTAAAAAATGCACCGGGCTCTACCAGGCTCCTCCTCCATCGTCCCCTGATCGACCCTCGGTCCGTGTCGGATGCCACCTCCATTCTGCTCTGACAGTTACCCTCCTCACATCAACCCACCTCTCATGGCGACTCTCCTCTTGATCTGTGACCCCCCCTCTCATGGTGGTACTCTCTTCATGGTGACCCTCCTAACGGAGACCCGCCTCTCACAGCGACCCTCCTCCCGATCCATGACCCTCCTCCCACGGAGGCACCCTCCTCATCTATCCTCCCCAATCTGCGACCCTCCTCTTTATTTTGTATCTTCATGTGATCGATCTCATTGAGAACCAAGGTGATTCCCTCTACTTTTATTCTCCATTCATTCTTATTTTATCTTCATATAGAGTATATGGTATTTGGATTCCTAATGATTTGGGGTGTTTAGGTTTTGCAGTCAACCATAGTTTTTTATACATATTATAAGGATCATTATGGTCTTGGAAGTGTGACCGATCTTTATTCCTTACTCTCATGTAGTGATTTTTTGAAGCATCGCTTGAGGTAAGGATTCAAAACATATCCATTATTATTATTTAAGATTGTGTAATTAGTAATACTTTATCTTTATTAAGATAATATTATGGATAAACATAATCAAAATAACTAATTAAACAAATGTAATTTAATTTAAAACAGGTAAATCATATGAACCAAACATGAATTCTTGATATTGATATATGTTGACGATTCTTGATTCAAATTTATGATATATAGAAATTGTTGATTGTTGTGGCAGTATTTGATTCAACTATAATATTTTATGAATCACCTAAAGTTAAAAATAAACATTTAAGATGGAACTACATAATGATTATGTTATTTCTTATTCTTTGTATTGTGAATTAAATTTATGTATGATAAAGGGAAAAATTTATTGAAGTTGTTTTTAGTGGACTCATTCGAGGGGGATTCGGGTAACTGTTGACGAAGGCTTACATCTGTATGCATAGGTTGGAATATACATATATATGTTTTCCCTTTATATATATTCACTCATGGTAGTATGAATATATATATTGGGGCTAGGTGTGCTTATATATAGATATGAAAAATGAATACATGTGTAAGTGTAAATGGGTATATGAATGTATAAACATATATCTAAGGACCCCCTTGTACATATATAGACATAAAAATTTGTACATATGTGCTAGGTGTCCTTATATATATATGTGTGTATTCACATATGTGTGGATGCATAAAAATGGAAGATTCGAGTTGTCATCATCAACGGAAAACACCCCTTATAGTTGAGGAAGGGTTCCTCTCATAGCCTCTTTAATTAAATAATGTTTTAAATTTAATTTATTTTCCTTCATAATTATTCATTTTTATATTAAATTTCAATTGTTGGATAAGTTTCAATTTAGATAATTGTTTCGTTTGATAAACAAGCCATCGTTTTTAATAAAACCCCTCCAATGGAGGTGTGTTGTTTGTGAAAACTCATAGTGGTACACCTTGCCTGACATTATTACCTTGATGCTTTCTTTATAATTGATTTCGTTGTTAGTCATAAATCACACATCGTACTTGACTCTTTTTATCTCCCTATAGGGGGCTTCACTCTTTTTATTATAATAGTTTTTTGGACAAAAACTCCATTTAGTGGGGGATCATAGGTATTTGATAATTTATTTTCCCCACATATATATGAAATCATTAATCTATTGATAAATATAAATTCCATGATTAATTAAAAAGTAATGTTTGGTAATGGTGTTGTAGAAAAAATCAAGGTCACAAGCATAATTCATCATTTTAGCGGAGAAATATCTATAAATTGATGGGGATTAAAGTAATTTATCATTATCTATGTAATAATGAGTCGATATATGGAATAAATTATTTATGGGTCTCAATCATGGAATCATGGAGAAAATAGGTCAATAAATAAATGAATTTAATATTCCATAACATATAAGTGATAGAGAAAATACTCTTTAAGTATTCAGAAATTTAAATATCATAAGTAAATATTATAAACATAAGAAAAAAAGACACCTCCATGTATTATACATAGTTCATACCAATTCATGTGGACCAATTAAGTAGAAACGAATAAAATTATGATTTTAATATATTTTATTTTTTGATGGATATAATTATTTAGGCTATATTATTCCTATGCAAGGAAAAATTGAAGTACTTGATTATCATTAGAGGTATAAAACGATAGTGGAAATCTAGCTCAGAATGAATATCAAACATCCATGTTATAATAATATAATTGAATTCAATTACTATTTAGTTATGAAGTATCTAGAGAAGTATGATATTTCTCAACAAGCTATAGTAATATAGTCACCCTAATAGAATGGGGTGGTTAAAAGGTAATGTAGAACTCAAAATAATATAACACAAACTATGGTGATATCTAGTTGTATAATAAGGTAACACTAGAATAATGTGGTTCAAACTGATATATATATATATATATAATGGAGTTCACATCTACCCAGTTAAAAAAGTTTCATTCTAAACTGAGGTATAAAATAAAACCAACATTGAAGTATTTTTGAGTATTTGGTAGTAAGTTCATTATTCTTAATATGGAAGGGAATCAAAGAAAGTATAGAAATAACACGATGAAGTTATATTTCATATATATTCATTAAGAAGCATTGTTTATAGATTTTTTATTATGATTCTCATTAAATTTTTTGAAATAAAATATGTAATAATGGATAGGAAAGAAATATGAATCCATGAAAGGAGAATTTAAGATAATGTAAAGAAAAGTAAATCATTACAAGATCCTAGAGAGTCTTTTGGGGTAATTCGGAATCCATCATAGATTTTTTTGATGAACATGAGAGATACAAAGACATAGAGATTGAAATTACACCTTCAATATTTAATAAAACAAAACATATTGATGAAGAGAACTTTTTGGAGAAAATATGTTGTAGTATAAACAAGGAGGACGTATATAAATAATAGAAATGTACTCTTATATTTATTTGAGTAAAAAATATTTTATTAAGCATATAGTGATTAAAATTGGATTAATGATATGAATGGGGAAGTTAAATTAGAAAGAAAATAATGACACATAGAAATTTTTTCCACAAAAATTAGATGAAAATATCATATTCACTAAACAAGTATTCCAAAATATGCTTAATGAAAATAAAAAAGTTATTAAATTCATATTCAAAATTTTTTTGAAGGGATATTCATTGATTTATAGGGTGGTTGTAGATATAATATTTTCACCAATTGATTGTATCAAGGTTATCAATTTGTTTTCTACCATAGTTATATATAGAATATCAAGGTATATCTAATGTTTATAATTAAAAGTATTCTTTTCTCATTGGATTTTTTTAAATAAGTTTAAAATTTTCAACTCTATGGATTTCAAATAAATGATGATGGTAATATATTGTGTATTTTTTTAGAATGAATTTTGTGGCTTAAAACAAGTACACGTAGATTGGAATTCAAGGCATAAAAATGTTCAATTTTTTTAGGTTTATTAGTGTAGTTCACTATAATCTATAAATTATTTGGAATTTATATATCCAAATTATTGAGTAGGTTTATACAATTTAAACTATCTAAAATATTTTTGTTGGATGAGCTGATAGGGATATGAACATCATATTCCTGAGGTGTTTCTCATTTTTAGGAATTCCAATAGACAATGCATTGCCTTGGTGTTCAATAAACTATGAGTGGGAGAGAGATCGAACTAGAAATTTCATAATTTTTTTATGTAATTCCTTATTTCATTCCCTCAAATTCCATTAAAATCCTTGGAATTTCTATATTTTGACACTTTTTATGATCGTCAATTAGTAAAAAATCTAGATTGATTTGTTAATGTTAGTGACATCTTTTTTATGTTTTCATTAATTAAATGTGTTATCATTTATTTTCATTCAGTTTATGAAGATTCTTAGGTTCTTACAAATGATTTAGGTTCATATTCCATGGTGGTTGTTGTTGATGATGGTGGTCTATGAGGAGGAGATAATGATGTTGGTGTTTCTGAAGGAGATGATGAGGGTTATGATGGTTTTGGTGATATTGATATTGAGGTACAATTTAGATGTAATTTTATTTCTTGTTTAATACATTGAATTCTCCATTATAATGGTATTAATGTTTTCTATATTTTTTTGTTTATACTATTATAGGGTGAAAGGGGTGTGTAGGTGTTTAAGTGGTGTAGGGGCAGGGGGGAAGGGGGTGTGTGAAGGGGGCAAGGGGTAGGGGTAGGGGTAGGGGTGTGTTGGGAGAAGGGGGTGTGATGGGGGTAGGGGTAGGGGGTGTTCAAAGGAGGGGGTAGGGGTAGGGAAAGGGGTAGTGTGGGTGTGTGTAGAGGGTAGGGGATGGGGGTTTTCAAGGTGGTGTGAAGGGGTAGAGGTGTGGGTATGTGTAGGGGGTTTAGGGGGTAACGGGTAGGGTGGTGTCCCAATGGTAGGGAAGGGGGAGTATAGAGGAGGGGCAAGGGGTGTGCAATGGAGGGGTATGCAGCATGGGGTGTGGATGTGGGAGGGGGTGTGCCGGGGAGGGGGCAGGTGGCAGGGAAGGGTGTAGTGTGGGGGTGTGCAGCAGGTAGGGGTATTGGGTGTGCATGGGGTGTGAAGGGGTAAGGGGTGTGTTTGTTTAGTGTGTGTTCATGGCGCCAGGTGGTGTGCTAGTGGTAGGGGGTAGGGGTGTAGGGAAGGGGGTACGGGGTGTGCAGGATAGGGGTAGGGGGCAGGGGGTGTGTAGTGGGTAGGGGGTATTGGCGGATATCATAACTACGTTTCTAATTAAAATTCATTTACATTTTTTTAATGCAATCCTGAGAATAGAGATTACAAACTAAAGACCCTGAGTTAGTGATGAAACAAGATGGATTCAACAATGCCAAGTTCATGATGGCACTAAAAGCTACCAATGGGGATATAGTCACTATTATCATGTATCATACCAACTAAGGTATGTGGCTCTTTTTCTTTCAGTTCTATTTCATGTTTTCTGTTTGTCATTCTTTGTGTTGGATGTTTCTTCCATTCATCGTCATTTTCTAATTTATTGACTTCATATATAGTGTTAGTTACATGTCAGATGATTCTATTTACGATAAGTTGGGATGGGTATGTACATTCTATGAAAAATACTATACATGGTCCATTACCTATAATTTTATTAATACGCTCTATTTACCACCCAAACAAAATTTAGAGACTTGTTTTTATGTGTATTAGAAAACCAATAAAACGCTCATCCCACATAACATGATTGTGTTTTCACCTATCTGTAATGTATCTATAAAAGAATGATGTTTTATAAATGATGTTATGTTTTTCATAATTCTATTTCACCATTTTAGAAACCATAATGTGGTGTACATGAATTACATAAGATTATATTATTATTGTGTAAAATGTAAATTTCATGTTCAATTTCAATGTTGTATGATGTTAAATTGGATGTTTCACATCCTTATTGCATGCATTGAAATAACATGATATATAGAATACTCATTATAGAAGAAACTTTAACTTCAAGTGTTGATGCTATTATCATCATCACCTATTCTATTATTTCCTTTAACACTAAAAATTTTCCTCCCACGTCAATTTTTAGGTTCAATTAATGATGATTCAACATATCACTGACATTTTCTTAATGTCTCCCAGGAACCATTCCTTCTTTTTGTGGCAACCAGAGTCAAAGGTGGATCACCGCATATGCATAGGTAAGAATATATATAATAATTTCTCCCATTATATGTATATCAATCCATGGATGTGTGATTACATATAATGAGCAAGGTGGATTATGTATATATATAGAAAATTCATATGTGTGTGTGTGATAATGGGCTTATAAATGTGAGCAAATTTTTAAGGGTCCTTTTTTGCATGTTCAAGTCCATGAGGACACATACATAGGGGATAGAGTGTACCTATGTGTATTCAAAGGTGAATTTATTAGGAGGATGGATGAATAAGCTTAAAGTTGTCACTGATAATAGTGTCAAGCGATGAGTGTGGCTTTTTTCCTTTGAGGTAGGGTCCCTCTCCTAGCCTCTTTAATTCATGAATGTTTTAAATTGCATTGAGCGTCCATCTTGAATTTTCTTATATAAAATTTCAATTCTTGAATAAGTCTTAGTTAAGATAATTGTTTAATTTGATAAAAAATTCATGATTTTTTTAATAAAACTCTCCAATGGAGATGTGTTGTTTGCGAAAAATCACAGTGGTATACCTTTATTGAAAATATTTCATTGATATTTTCCTTATACATGATGTCGGTTTTAGTCTTAAATCACACATCATACTTGACCGTTTTATATCCATATAGGGTTTTCCCTCTTTTTATTAATACAGTTGTTTAAACCAAAACACCCTTTATGTTCTGTTAGATTTTTAAGATGGAATCTCCCATGTATGCAAGTTGTGTAATGACAAAGTCACCACTATGTGAACCCCCTTTGATCTTAGAAATGGAAAGGCATATGAAAAACCTTTTTATATGACATTATAATTCATAAGATCATCAATACTATACAACAGAACCATAATTTCCAAATAATTTTGAGTGGTTCCTGGGACTTCACTCCCAATACTAATAATTATTGTTTCCATCCAATCTTTCCAGTACTCAAAATCATTTCCATCAACTATGGGTAATCTTTTATGATTATGATTTTTAATATATTCAACATGGAATACTTACACCATAAAAAGGAAAAATACATTCTCCACTATAGGATAGTGCAAGGAATATGATATGATCAAAAATATGATAATGTAATAAATACTTAGAATGATTACATATAGATATGTTTCAAACGTTGAGATATACATTGATACCAAATGTTATCCCAAAATATTTATTATATTCATATTTACAAGGGGTGAGCATTATTTTAAAAAAACTAACAATTTTTTGTCCACATAAAGTATAAAATATATTGAAATTAAAAAGATCCAATATACCAAAATAATTAGAGAAAAATAAAGGTAAATGTATTAATAATAGAAAATTCATTATATCATATCTAACCATAAAATTAATAAATATTTTATAAAATTTAACTAATGGTATTATAACAACAACCACTAAAAGTATAATCCCATCATAAATAAAAAAAACTTTTTATTGATTTTCAAATCAAGTAACTTGAAGATAGGGTTTTATTTCATTTTAAATCCTCTTTAAAAAGTTTATAGTTTAAATAATATAATATAGCAGCAACCAGGGTTGTCTCCCCCTGAGATTTTATTGACTGAGATTTTTTTTGGTTTTCTATTTCATTGAATTTTTACTAAACTAAATTTCTAAGAGGGGTTTCTATGAAAATAAATAAAACTAACCTAAATAATTAAACGTTAAAAAGACATGAAAATATTAAACAAATTATTATAGAAAACATTTAATGAAATCTACAGAGAAGATAGATAATACTGGTGGGATTTCAAAGTGACTCAATTGGTTCATTCATTCTTCATTGCTTTGAATGAATTAATTAAATAATTTATATCAACACACTATCCAAAAACTCTCAACTGAATGATTAATTATGCTTTAGAAGTCATGTTCATCTACTTAATCTTCATTTTAACCTTATTTCATTAATATCTAGTCATATTATTCATTGATTTCAAAACACTGTGATAAATTCAAAGCGATGTTCTCACAATTCTAGATCATGAATTTTCAAGCTCCAATAATAATAATTGAACATCAAACTCATAATTGGACTAACCTAATAGTCCACACAAGATTAAAAATACACATTGATTTCCAATGTATCGGTCAATAAATAGAAGATAAAGTAAAATATAAATGTGGAAGAATAATTATTAACAAAAAAATCGCATATCAAAAAAAATTAAATCCAGAAAAAATTAAATTTTTAAAGAAGATTATAAAATCTAAGAATTAAATCAATAGAAAAATACATAGGGATCAACCAATAAAAAATTACCCAATAATGTCCTCATTATGTGAGCAGTGTTATTTCTTTATCTCTGTGCTTTGTATTACATCTTCTTCGAGTTTTACAAAAGATCTATCAGCTCTGCACTCCCTTAGACATCTTGGATGTTATAAGATTTTGTTTTATATACTATATTATATGGAACTATATCTAGAATTAATCTTGAATATCCAAAATTAAATAAGTGGAATCTATTTTATTCTCCATTAATATCACCAACAAAACCACCACCTCCTTTGGTAACCCTCAAATGATAGAAATTATTTTCCTGGTCTTATGTAACTTCCCAAGTATCATTATACTTACTTATCCACAAACTATGTTTTAACACATTCTATATTCAATGGTAGTTCCAAAGATCTCCGACTAAAACACAAAAATAATAATAAATTCTATCCATCTAGAAATCAATTCAATTTCTCATCAACTAAACCATTTTTCTCCCAGTAATGGATTCTTAATGGATTCTAATTTACCAGCATGAACAATTCAGTTCCAATTATCCGCATGTGTATATTATTATATAGAAGAAATAATTCTCCATGAAGTAGTTTAAAAATGAATAATCTCATTCAAAATCAACATGATTCATTTAATTAAGTACCTACTGGTCACATTGAAACGATCTAGAAACAATATCAAAGGATACTGATCCTCTTGGAAACTCATTTAAAAGATCCCCTAAAACACAAAACAATGAGCTGTTGAACAGCTCCATATATACATAGGTGTCATAAATCCCAAAAAACAAGTATCATACCACCAAATATCTTACTACACTACACACAGGTTCATACGATTTCCAAAGATCATCACCAGAATGGACGAGTCCATCAGCCATGCAATAAGCATTTTTAATGGTGTCTCAGTAAATATCATCTCTTTAAGGGGCAGTGGGGGGGAGTATACCGGAGGAAGATGGTGTGGGGTGTGGGGGAGGGTGTGTCCAGGAGGGGTGGTGTCTTGGGGGGGGTGTCCAGTGGGAGGGGTGTCCAGGGGGTGGGGTGGGGGGAGGGTGTCTAGGGGGCGGGGGAGGGGTGTCCAGGATGGGGCGGGGTCCAAGAGGTGACGTGGGATGAGTGTAGGGACATCATGTAGGGGGTGTGGGGGTACAGGGGGAGGGCCATTGAGGGGGAGGGGTGTCTAGGGGGGTCTTGGAGGAGAGGGGTGTCTAAGAGGTGGAAGGGGGTTAGTGGGATGGGGGTGGGGTAGTGTGGAGAGGGCACGTGGTGTCCTTGGGGTGTCCAGGTGGGGTGTCGAGGGGTGTCCAGGGGGGACCATGGGGGGTGTACGAGGGGTGTCTTGGGGGGGGGGTGTCCATGGGTTTGTCTAGGGGGTGTCCGGGGGGGGGGGGGGTCCAGTGACGTTGTCCAAGGGGGTATCTAAGGGGAGGGGGTGTCGAGGGGGTTTCTAGGGGGGTGTCTAGGGTTGTCTAGTGGGGGGTGTCTAGGGGGGTGTCTAGGGGTTTTCCAGGGGCGTCCAGGGGGTGTCTATGGGGGTATGGGTGTCCATGGGGGTGTATAGGGGGTTGTCTGGTGGGGTGGGGGTCCAATTGAGGGTGTCCAGGGGGTGTCCAGGGGGTCTAGTGGCGGTGTCTGCGGGGTGTCCAGGGGATGTCATGGGGGGTTTTGGGGGGTGTGTCTAGGGGTTGTCCAGGAGGGTGTCCAATGGGGGTGTCCTGGAGGGGGTATCTAGTGGAGGGTGTCCCAGGGGGTGTCTAGGGGGTTTATAGGGGTAGGGGTATCCAATGGGGGGTGTCTAGGGGGAGGGGTGTCCAGGAGATATCCATGGGTGTTTAAGGGGAGGGGGTGTCCAAGGGGGGTACAAGATGGGTGTATCTAGGGGGAGAGTGGGGATGTGCAAGGGGGAGTAGGTTGTGATGGGGGTCTGTCCAGAGGGGATGGAGGGAAATCTGGGAGAGTAGGGTGTGTCGGGGTGTTTTTTATGAAATTGGATGGCCAATATCAACGGTTTGAAATAAAGGATAAAGGATTATAGTTGTGGTTTCATACTATGGATATAGACCCTATGTGGATTAATTTTCTACCATGGATTCAAACCGTGGTTATAGGTCTTTTTCCATGACATTAAACTGTGGATTTAAGCCTTTCCCTATAGCAATGAAAATACCAGCCCTGGTCAATGGAACCATGGCTATAACATATAACTATAGTTTCAAATAGTGGCTATAGCCTTAATTTCTATTAGTGATAGTTTGGGAAATATATTATACGGTTCTATCTCTTCTATTTATATCTCCATTTTATTTAGGTGTCCTTGGGGAATATAGATTATTACTATATCAATTTTTTTGAGAAAAAAGATTCAATGTCTTGATTTTCGAACTCACATCTATGGTAGCTTTTTAATAGATTTGATTTTACGTCCACTAAGATATTCTAAAGTTTTAGAAACATGGTGAAATGAGAGAAAGATTTTATTTTTTGAGCTAAGAAAAAGGTCCAAGTATACCTGTAGAAGTGAAATTCCACAATACAAACATAGTTCTTCTGATTGGGACATGAAACTATAGATAGTCCAAACATGTCCATGTGAACCAACTCAATAGGTTGAGATATTTTTATTTATTTATCTGGTTTGAAAGAGATTTTCTATTTCATTTCTTTCTGACAATGATTTCATACTTTATTGTCTGGAAACTTTAGTTTGGGATGGTCTTTAACTAAAGATTTATGGTTAATTTTTTAAGAGAGTGTACCTACAGTGTTCTAGTCCTCTATTCTGAAGCCCAGACTCTTTGTGAAATCCACTTAGACAAGAAAATTTTTGTGATGCTAGTGTGTCTACGTTTATAAAATATACATTTTCATTTCTAAGAGTTATATATACTAGGTAATTCATGGAATAAAAAACACGACATGCATCATTTTTAAATTTAACATTAAATCCATCATCACATGATTGGGATATCCTAAGCAATTTATACTTTAATGCATCAACATAAAGTACTTTGGAGATTAAAATAGAGTTAAGGTTACCAATATGGCCTAGGTTAATGATTTTTCCTTTACCATTGTCAGCAAATGTTATATGTCCTCCATAAATATTGATAAGACTCTTGATGCTTGAGTAGTATCATGTCATGTGTCTTGAACAGCCACTGTTAAAGTACCAAAAATTTCTACAGGAACTCTTTAGGAAGTTTACCTATAAAACAATTCATCCACGAAAGAATTTTGGTACCTATGTTTTTCTGGGTCTATAAAAATTAGTAATAAAATATTTAAGAACCCACACTTGTCTTATGTGTTTCCTATATTTAGAATAATTAGTACATGGAAAATAAATGTTTTTTGGTCCAAAAAAACTCAATGTAGTAAAATTATTTTTTGAACTAGAAATTGAAGAAAAATCATTAATTTTTATTAAAGAATCATATTTTCCAGATTTAGTCAAAAAATGTGTTTTTGATAACATCCTTTTCCCTGGTTGATATCCTATTCCAGAAGTGTACTTAGGAGCTACTGTTTTACCAATTAACTGGGTATGTGCGTCTTTCCCATTTGTATAATTTTCAGGATCCTTTTATTATTGATCAATAGAAAATTTTAACTTATTGTTTTCCTTGAGAAATTGATCATTATTTTCTTTTTTAGTAGTAAGTTTAGATTTAATGGTTATAGTAAGAGCATGTTGTTTCTTTAAGGATTTATTTTTTATCTTTTAGTTCATTACACGTCTCTTATACCATATTAAAACATTAAAGTAATTCATCACTTTTCATATATTAAGATTCACTTTCATTTTCAATGTAATAACAATTGTATGTTGGAGAGTCTAAGGTTACCTCAGATATATTTTTCATAAAACACATATTTTCCATATCTTCTTTATCATCATGAAGAGAATTAGATTCCCTGGATCTGTTCTCAGATACACTCCAGGTGGCCTTCATAGCATTACATATCTATTGTCCTTATTCTCATACATATTTTTTTATTTTAATTTTGGACAATCATATTTAACTTTTCCGCTCCTTTTAAATTCATAAAAAATAATATCATATTATTTATCCTTTCTGTTCCACTCATTTTTTAGTTTCCCTTGTTATCATACTTTCTATTAATGGTTTGTCTCTTGATGAAATTTTTCTCCCTGTAAAATTTTCTAAATTTCTGACCTAGCTGGGCCATTTCCTCATCACTATCTAAAGGTGATTCTTCAGAAAATGTGCTCTCAACAATAGGTTCAAGATTATCTTTATCTTTACCATTAGAAGTGGTAGTATTGAAGCCTACTAATTTTCTTTTTAGTTCATCTTTTTCTTTATTTACATTGAGTTCCTAATCCTACATTATTAATTTCCCAATAAACTCCTTCACTAAATCTTCTCAATGTAACATGATACTCTTATAGTCACTGATATCTGTCTCCATCTCTCTATTCTGCATCGCAAAATCCTCATGATCTCTTCTTTTGCTATGACTACTCTTCCTAAATAAATCATGGAATTCAAAATTTCATTGAACCTGAGATTCTAGTCAGAAATAGATTCCTCAGGATTCGTTATAAAAATGTTATATTTAGCAGTATAATTATTTAGTCTCATCTCTTTCACATTAGATGTCCCCCGATGAGAAATAGACAATGTATCCCAAATATCATGGTCAGTTTTACATGTAGAAATGCGATTAAAATTTTCATATATTAATGCACCGAATAGATAATTTGTTTATTTAAAATTAGTGTTGTAGTCAGTCTTGGAAGGTTCATCCCATATATTTCTATTTGTTTCAGGAATATTATATTTACTTTCAATATCAATCTAGATTTAAAATCCCCTTCTTTCTAGATGTATTTCCATTTTAAAATTATATTTAGCATAGTATGATCCATTTAACATAGGTGGTCTATTAGTAGCATCACCTTTTAATCTATTTTCCATAGTATAAATTTTAAAAGTATTTCAGAGTGAAAAAAAATTATAAATAAGAGAAATTTTATGATCTTCGAAAATAAACTATAATCACAGTTGAAAAGGTTTGAAAATGTTTTGAAAAACTAAGAAATTACTAGATCCTTTGAAACCAAATGTTGGTGAGAGTAGATTACTCAAGAGGGGGTGAATTGAGTATCTATTAAAATTTCTATTAATTGGTTCTATGAAAATATTCTCCAATTAAAAATATAATTCAAGTTAGTTTTTATTGAATTTATAAGATTCCATAATGTTCAATTAATTTCTCAAAAGATTGATTAGTTCTCATCTATACAAATCTAAAGATTAAAATAACTTTTTAATCTAATCTTCCAGTTCAAAATAATTAAAAACACATTCTAAAGTAACTATAAAAATTAAATTTTGTTTTAGGAAATATGTGATAAATATTATGTAAAAAATAAAATTTAAAAGCACAATAGATATAAACAAGTGTTTTAGTATCAAGATGAGACTTATTCCTCTCCACTTGGTGATCACCTACCTCCCAAATGTTTAAATTAATAAATAGTTTGATCCACACCCTAGATTGGGGTTCACAACAGCACACAAGGTTTTCTAGGTCACACTTGACCTATACCATAGTTATTCATCATAAAAAATCAAATAGGTAACATAGGACCTCTTACACTATTCTATGTGGCATACCAATGTATAAATAGAGATTGATTTTGAGGATATCATGTAACACCCTGAGATTTTATGAGAATTTTTTTTTAATTACTTTGATGTCCTATGTTGTACAATACACCAACATAATCTTGCACTATACACAACTCTTTATTGTCTTGTATTATACGCAAACACTATTCTTGGCTTGTGTTGCACACAAGAGCGACATTCCTCAATAGCGTGGGTTGTACGCAATACCTAGTTTCACTAAACAATGATATATTATTATAATATTATTATGAACTAGCTGTTATGAATAGTATTGACCACATTTTGAATTTTATAGCGTTATCATTCATCTGACACATTTTCTAGATCATGGTATGAGAACAAAATAAATTATTCTTGTAAAATAAGTATTTTTTAAAAAATGTAGTTTTTCCACCTTTTGATGGAACACCTATTTTAAATCTAATTTTTAAAAATTTTATAAGTTTAATTTTACAAAATATACTTCTTCTTTTGAATAAGGATGTAAAAATTTACATTGGATAATGTTTTTTTATCTTTCGGATAACGTTCTTATTTTTGATGAATAGTAAAAATACGCTAAATTTTAATTAAAAATAACTATTTTCATCAAGATAATTTATATGGATAGATTATAATATTTAATAGTTTCAAAGTATAAACAGATTATATTTTTACCATTTTATATAATCTATTTCATTATCATTAATTTTACATTGAATTCATAGATAAAATCTTTTCAATATTTTGCAATGTTTTAAATAAAAACATGTTTTTTTCGACAACAATATTATTTTTAAATTAATTACTACATCTTCTGTGTTTTGAATTTGTAAAAATGGATTCCATATTTGGAATTAGTTGTTCCAAATTATGTAATAGACTAATTTTTATTTTGGACATTTTGAATAGTAACTACGGTAAATTGTATTTACCACACTTAAAGATAAATTAAGTAATTAAGGGTAAAAAGAATATTATAAAATTACCCTAACACTTGACTTAATATAATTGGATGATTGTATTCCGTCCTAAAATATACATGGGTCGAAATTATACATATTAGAACCCACTTGTATGTGATTAAGACCTTTAATTTATTTTATTTAAATGAAAGTGAAATATATCTCACTGAAACTTTATTAATTAAATTATTTTTAATATAGGGTTATACCGAATATAAATTCGGTTATAAATACTCATATAAAATATAAAATGTATTTATTTATCATGGTAATTTATTTTTAATTTTTAAGAAATATATAATTACCTTGATAGGTTATACATTAATGATGCATAAATTATTTATTTAGTGAAAAATCAATAATATAGTTTTTATTAAACTAATAATACCCATAAAAGCCCCAAATACCTGACCAAAACTTATTTTTCGTGTACATATAAACCATAATCATCCAAATGTCGAATTGTTGAACATTTGGAGCCTTATAAAAGCGATTATGACACTTATATTAATTTATTTCAAATGATTTCAAAGTTGTCACCTTCATAATTTAATAAACATAACATTTTAAAAGATGAGTGTTTTAGATGATAAATTAAAATAAAAGTATTATTATGAAATATATTAGATTTTTATTTGTTATAGTATTTTATTTTTAATTTTTATGCAACAAATAATTATATTAAATAATTATACAAAAATTTTGTAGTAATTATTTTATTAAGATAAATATCAAATAAGTGGTTTTAAAAATATTAAAATAAATATAAATATGCTCCAAAAATTTTATAGATGAATATGACATTTTATAAACCTATTAAATATTTTTTTTGAATATATTCTCTGTGTGTATTTTCTTTAAATTCAAATAAATGAATAGTGTCAAAATTTAAACTATTTGTATTTTATAAAAATAACATCTTATTAAATTATTTAAAAAACTCAAATATATTTAAATATTACACAATGAAAATTATATGGTCTAAAAGGTTATAAAGTATCAAATTATGTAAAATTTACAACATATAAGTATGTACTTATTACAATTTAAAATTTAGAATATTATTACCACAAATAAAATTAAATAGATAAAATAAGGATAAATCAAAATGATAAGGTTTAAAATAAACGTAAATATTTCTAAATTTTATTGGTTGATGATATTACAACCCTATATCATATCATATTCAAATTGAGTCATTTTTTGTGGTTTTTAAGTGGGTTTTGAATTTATTATAAATTAATGTGTTTTAGGTTTCCAAAGGTGCCCTTCTCCTCCCTTATAAAATGGTACCTCCTCCCTCTCCACTTCACACCATTTTTGAGATTTCAAATTCTTCTAAATAATGCCCATATCCCTTATCCACTTCCCTAGAAACCTACTAGAGGTCCTGGTCTTCTTAAAATACAAACTATTGTGCCCTAAGAGGAGGTTAAGAGGAGGCATGACGAAGAAGAGGTAATATCCTTTACCGATTATTTCAAACTTATTTCTTCACCTACTTCCTCTATATTAGTTGTTTCATTATTAAGTTATGACTTCGGTATCAGTTGTATACTAATATGTTATTATGAATATGAAACAACCATATTCTATCTTCTATTCATCCTATGAAAAAAATAAAATCAGCACGTGTGCGTACGTATAGCTTACCGTCTCCACGCCGGGGTGTAATCTTTTCTTTCATCACTAAGATAATTGGATGGGTATAAGGATGGTGGAAATAACTATATATGATTATTGTAAAGTGATATTTATTCTGAAATATTATACTCCATACACTTCAATACAATTCCACAATCATGGGAATGATATCATCACTCATGCATACGTACGACCTACCATCTCCACGTTGTGATGCAACTCGTTCTATAGGATATTCATTGAATAATGATTATATAAATGAATTGAATGAATAAATATGATATATATTAAACTAATAACATTCTTTCAATGATATTTCTATAACCTAAAAAGTGGAATAATAATTTATTCTACAAAACAGGCATAAGGACATAAAGCAACGAACACCCGAATAACAAGTAGCAATGAAATATTACTAATAAGAAGATAAGTATATGACCATATATGATATGATAACAACGAATATGATTCTGGAATAAGTCAATGGAATTATTTAAATCATTATATAGTTGTTTCATATATGTAAAAATCATATCAGACCAAATGTAAGGGAGTATTTCGTCTCACATTTACTTCTGTGAGACATATGCCTTAATCACCAACTATTTCTTCAGTATGGTGTTTAGGATTACCATGCATGTTTTCAGATTTTTGTTATGAAGTTTATTATATTTACATATTTCTATAATTTTCTTTATTTTATGACACATATGATTTCACCGATCATAAATGGTAAGGGGTTACTTTTCCAATCTCATTTCTATTCGAGATTATTTATTCGTAAGTATTTACTGGGGTTATATTTATCATCAATGTACATGTCTTCTAAAAATATTTTCATAAAATATTTAATCTTCTTCTATGTATTTTTAAAGTCATTTTTAACCTTTTTTGACTTTAACCATGTCGTATGGAAGGAATATTTCTTTTGTTTACCATACAAGGTACTTTTTGACTTTTCTGGAAAAAGTACGAGGATAACGTTTTTTTTAACTTATACAACATGAATAGATTTTTACAGTTTCATAATGACTTATTTTAATGAAGCTTCCTCTACATGATTTTGTGATTATTTTCAACAAAATCCTTTTCTTTTAATATTACATGGCATTTTCGGAAAAGAAAATTATTTTGAAGAAGAAAGGATATTTTCATCAAGAATTAATTTCAAGTGTTTTATCAAAACTATTTCCCATCTAAGATGACATTATTTAGTATGATTATGTTCCATGTATAATTTCTCTATTATTTACATGGTTTGATTTTTCTTATGATGAACTGACATATATTTGTTTTATATGGATTATGTTATGATGGGGTGATGTTTATGAAACCTGTTTCATTCTTTGGGTTATGATGAATGATTTATGTTTATTTTGTGGAACACATAAGAATGATTTCATTATGAGATGGGTGGTACCTATATCTCCCTCCAATGAAATGGGTAATGATTTATATCTTATGAGATAAACATGGCTGGCATGGAAAGTAAATCTGGTTCAGTAATACAGGGCTGGAACGGCAAGTAAACCCAGTTTAGTAATGGACTCTGTCCACTATGATATTATTGGAAGCAATTACATGGATACTATGGAAATCATATCATGTGATTAATTGTTTCCCACAGTTACATGTTTTATTCCCATTCTATTTTATCATGATTAATGATTATTTATGATATATGCCTTAGGTAATGCAATGTTTTATGTCATTTCTCATGATTTTGATGTTTAAATATTGTGTTCATGTTTTAACGTTCAAATGTTTATAGATTGTTTTATGTTTTCCATGTTTACCCATACTGAGAATTTGAGCTCACCCTTTATATGTTTTCTTTTCCATAGGATATAAGGAATGGTTTTAGGTAAGAAAACAAAAGGGGAAGATCTTTATGGGAGATGTTGAAGATCTTTCACCAGGATTAGAAGATTATGTTCTGAGTTTCCAAAGACACTAAAATATTACGGTCCTTAGGTGTCTGTTTTTGATATGTATTATGTATTTTGAAAAAGTAATGTAACGTCCATGTACTTCAATCTTGGGTCTCTATAGTTTGTATTAGAGGAAAGTTCTAGTTAACCTTTGGAAACTAGGATGTGAAAACATTAGTGAGATCCCTAGAGATATTTCTAAGGTATGTCTAGGGATGTCCTTAAGGTTAAGTGTAAGTATAGGTTATAGTCTTAGAATAACGGTAACGATCTTATAATTAAACCTAATATGTTATATATTGAAGGTACCCCCCCCCCCCGATTATGTGGTTTTCCTAGTATGATTTTTTCCTATCACGCTATTATTTTTGGGTTTTATACAAGGGCTAGAAACTGAAGGAACTGTGTTAATGATCAATGCATTGGGAAATGAAATGGTTGTCTTTTTGAACAACCAAATGTTATGATAAATGGAGTGAAAAATCATTTTTCTATAAATACACAAGCTATGAACCATTATGGACATCCAAATGAGAAGTGAAGGGAACAATATTATGTTGATTCCTTCATGAGGTAACATCCACCTTCTTTCAATGCGTCTTCTAATCCACTTATTACTGAAAAATGGATCAGTACCATAGAAAATATATTTTCCATACTTCGTTGTTCAGAACATGAAAAATTCATTTTGGTTGTTTACCATTTGATGGTGAAGCAGACCAGTGGTGGAATTTAATTAAAAATACATGGCCCCAAGATGAAATTGAATCCATGTAATGGTATGAGTTCAAGAACTTGTTTTTCAATAAGTACTTCCCTCATATTATTCGAACAAAGATGGAAAATAATTTCCTTGAGATTAAGAAAAAGGATTATGAATCTGTTGGTATATATGAGGTGAATTTCACAAGGATTTCAAGGTATGAATATGGCTTTATCATCCAACCTGAAAGTAAAGTTAATCGATTCTTCATTGTCTTAAAACCACATCTTCGAAAGGAATTATCTATAAGATAATTTAGTAGCTATGAAGAAATTGTGCGTTGTGCTATCAAGGTAGAACTAGAAGTTGGTGTTACATATCCATCTCATGGTTTTGACAAGAAATGATAGATGGAGCTCAGGGGTAGAACTAGAAGTTGGGGTTACATATCCATCTCATGGTTTTGACAAGAAACGAAATATGGAGTTCAAGGAAAAATCTCAAAACAATGGTGAAAAGAATAAGAATGTTTCGTTTTGATCAAAGTGTGGAAAGAAGCATTGTAGAGATTGTCATAAAGGGGCTAGAAAATGTTTTAAGTGTGGAAAAGAAGGTCATCGAGAAGATGAGTGTCGAAGTAATGGGAAAAAGGCATCTAATGATGTGAATAGAGAAAATAATACAGAGAACACACCACCAACACTTCAATGCTACAAGTGCAAGTAAATGGGGGAATTATGCTAACCAATGCCCTAATCCAAGTGTTAATGATGATCGACATCAACAACCACTTAAAACAAAGGACAAAGGGAAGTCAGATGCGATCAATGTTGGTGATTTTTAATATAACAATGAAGTAGTAGAATGATTAAGTTTATATGTAATGGGATTCCAAAATATTGTTGTGAAATCTCATTTATAGTATCGTGGAATTATGGAATATCTATGTATTGGTTTATTGTGATTTTCAATAATTTTATGGTACGGGTAACCCTGGAAAGTGATTGAAATATTTTTGGAAATAAGATGATAAGAACATAATGAATGGATATGGAGAAAATAATGTGTTTGATAGTATTAATGAGCTCATGACTGATATAAGGACAAAGTTACATCATGGTTTGACTATATAGAATTTTTGGGATTTTGGTATGTGGAAGGAGTTAACTTTTGATAGCATTCAAGTTTTCACTAAGGTTATATGGTAATTCTTGTATGAAGAATACATGATTAAGGTATTCACATGTTTGAAATGTGACCAAAAAGATATATCTTATGATATACGAGGATAAATGATGGTATTCACATGCTTGGTAGATGACCTCTCTAGTAATCTTTTTCTTTATACTATGAGATTGGAAAAATGTATTTTGGATTAGTCTAAATATTGGAATGGAATAATTTGGGAATCATATAGTACTTTTCAAGGATATAAAATTTTGATATTATGATAGTATAGTTTTAGAAAAATAAAAACCTGTAGGATGGGTGACAACCCGTCACATCGGACAAGGATGCGGGAATCGAACCCACAACCGATGTGCGATAGGCATTTATCGTCTACCACTAGCCTATAAGAAGTCCTTGGTTAGTATAAATTAGTTTTATTTTATTAAGATATATGATATATGAAGTATAAGCCCATTTTGGAATCATATATGGTTAATATCACCAAAGATGGACTTATGTATATTTGATAACTTTTGCTAACCTTTTGTTCAAGACAGATGGAATGACCCATAATTCTATCGCATGATCTGCTAACACTTCAAGAATGACAAATTCAACTCTATTTACTTCAGTAAGAGATAATCTGGAAATTGTTCATGGAATGACCAACAATAATATTACACTGAAACCAAGTAAGTATTTCTCCTTCTGCAAAGACTTATCAACTTTAGGGAAATGATCTTGAAAACCAAAAACATTGTCCTAGTACCCTCATATCCGATGAATTAGATGTTTCCTTAGATCATCACATATTTTTGGCTTTTTGATTGTTGGTTTTTCATATCCATGTTCTCTACCACTCTTCATCAGAACATGATGGTTAGATTTCTCTTCCATATCAATATTTTCACCTATGTTCTCATATGTGGAAACCTAGTGATGAGTTAATTTGGGTAACCATTATGTTTCATAATTTAGTTTTCAAAATTATGTTTTAGTGTTCCTTTTTACGATGTGGGATTCAATGAATTCAAATTACAAGTAGTAAACGATATATAACCTTGAAAAATATTGAGGGATAAATTCATTTTAAGGGGGGTAGAATGTAACAACCCAAGATTTTATAAGAAATATTGTTTTTAATTATATTGATCTCTTATGTTGTATGATACACCAAGATTAGATTTAACTATACACAACACCGTATTAGGATGTATTATATGCAAACAATATTCTTGGCTGGTGTTGCACGCAAGAGCGACCTTCCTCAACAGCATGTGTTGTACGAAATACCGAGTTTCACTAAAAAATGATATATTGTTATAATATTATTATAAACTAGATATTATGAATAGTATTAACCAAATTTTGAATTTTATAACATTATCATTCATCTTACACATTTTCTAGATCATCGTATGAGAACAAAATAATTTTTTCAGGTAAAATAAGTATTTTTCAAAAAATGTTGTTTTGCCGCCTTTTGATGGAGCACCTATTTTAAATCTAATATTTAACAATTTTATAAGTTAAATTTTACAAAATTAACTTCTTATTGTGAGTCAAGATATAAAAATTTACATTGGATAAAGTTTTGATATTTTTCTGATAACATTTATATTTTGATGAATAGTAAAAATATGATAAATTTTAATTAAAAACTACTATTTTCATCAAGATAATTTATATGGTTAAATTATAATATTGAATGGTTTTAAAGTATAAATATAATATATTTTTAACATTTAATAAAATTTATGTCATTATCATTAATTTTACATTAAATTCAAAGGTGAAAACATTTCAATCTTTTGCAGTATTTTAAAAAAACCATTTTTTCGACAACAGGATTAATTTTAAATTAATTACTAAAAAATATGTGTTTTCAATTTGGAAAAAATAATACCATATTTGGAATTAGTAGTTCCAAATTATGTTAATAGGAAAATTTTTAATTTGGGAATTATGAATAGTAACTACGGTAAATTTTATTTAACATAGTTAAAGGTAAATTAGGTAATTAAGGGTAAACATAATATTATAAAATTACCCTAACAATTGTCTTAATATAATTGTATGATTATATTTATTTCTAAAATTTACTTGGGTCTAAATTACAACTATTATAACCCACTTGTAGGTGATTAAGACCTTTAATTTATTTTATTTAAATGAAAGTGAAATATGTCTCACTCAAACATTAATAATAAAATTATTTTTTCTATAAGATTATAAAGAATATAAATTCGGTTATAAATACTCATTTGAAATATAAAATGTGTTTTTTTAAATCGTGGTAATTTATTTTCAATTTTTTAAAAATATATAATTAGCATAATAACTTATACATTAATGATGCAGAAATTATTTATTTAGTGAAAAATCAATAATATAGTTTTTATTAAAATAATAATACGCATAAAAGGACCAGAAACATGACCGAAACTTATTTTTCGTGTTTATATAAACCATAATCATCCAAATGTATAACTTTTGACCATTTGGAGCCTTATAGAAGCGATTATGACACTTATATTATTTTATATTAAATGATGTCTAAGTTGTCACCTTCATAATGTAATAAACATAACATTTTAAAAGTTGGTTGTTTTAGAATATAAATTCGACTAAAAATATTCTTATGAAAGCTATTAGATTAATATTCATCTTAGTATTTTATTTTTAATTTTTTTGCAATAAATAATTATATTAAATAATTATACAAAAAATTTTAGTAATTATTTTACTAAGAGAAATATCAAATAAACGAGTTTAAAAATATTAAAATAAATATTAATATGGTCCACAAATTTTCTAGATGAATATGAAATTTTAGGAGACTATTAAATATTTTGTTTTGAATATATTCTCTGTGTATATTTTATTTAAATTCAAATAAATGAATAGGGAAAAAATTTACACTGTTGGTATTTTATAAAAATAACATATTATTAAATTATTTAAAAATCAAATAAATATTTAAAAAATGAAAATTGAAAATTATATGGTCTAAAATGTTATAAAGTATCACATAATGGGAAATTGACAGCATATAATTATTTATTTATTAAAAATTAAAATTTAGAATATTATTACCACAAATAAAATTAAATAGATTAAATAAGGATAAATCAAATGATAAGGTATAAAATAAACTTAAAATATGTATGAATTTTATTTCTTGATGAGATTACAACCCTATATCATCACATATTCGAATTTAGTCATTTTTGGAGGGTTTTTAGTGGGTTTTGAATTTATAATAAATTAATATTTTTTAGGTTTCCAAAGGTGCCCATCTCCTCCCTTATAAAAGGGAACCTTATCCCTCTCCACTTCACACCATTTTTGAGCTTCAAAATTCGTCCAAACCCAGCCCATTTTACTTCTCCACTTCCCTAGAAACGTACTATAGTTCTTTTTCTTCTTAAAAGAACAATTTTTGTGCCCAAGAGGTGGTTAAGAGGAGGCGCGATGAAGAAGAGGTAATATCCTTTACCGATTCATTCAAACTTATTTCTTCTCCTACATCCTCTATATGATTTGTTTCATTATTAAGTAATAACTCTAGTATCAGTTGTATACTAATATGTTATTATGAATATGAAACAACCATATTATATCTTCTATCCATCCTATGAAAAAAATGAAATCATCATGTGTGCATATATACGACTTACCGTCTCCATGCCGTGGTGCAATCTTTTATTTCATCACAAACATACTTGGATGGGTATAAGGATGGAAGAAATAAATATATATAATTATTTTTAAGTGATATTGATTCGGAAATATTATACACCATACACTTCAATACAATTCCACAATCATGGGAATGATATCATCGCTCGTGCATACATACGTCCTACTGTATCCACGATGTGATGTGACTCGGTCTACATGATCTTTATTGAATAATGATTATATAAATCAATTGAATGAATAAATATGATAAATATTACACTAATACCATTCTGTAAATGATGCATCTATAACCTAAAAATAGGAATATGAATTTATTCTACCAAACACGCTTAAGAACAAAAAGAAATGAACACCCAAATAACAAGTAGCAATGAAATATTTCTAATAAGAAGATAATAATATGGTCATATATGATATCATAACAATGAATATGATTCTGGAATAAGTCCATGACATTATGTAAATCATTATACCGGAATTTTGGATATGTACAATGCATATCAGACCTAAGGTAAGGGATTATTCCGTCTCACTTTTACTTCTGTGAGACATATGCCTTAATCACCAACTATTTCTTTTGTATGGTGTTTATGATTACCATGCATGTTTTAATATTTTTATTATGAAAGTTATTATATTTACATATTTATATATTTTCCATTATTTTATGAAACGTATGATTTCACCGATCATAAATGGTAAGGGGTAGCTTTGCCAATCTCATTTCTACCCGAGATTGTTTATTCGTAAGTATTTATCGGGGTTATAATTATAATCCATGTCCATGTCTTCTAAAACTATTTTCTTAAAATATTTATTATTCTTCCATGTATTTTTAAAGTCATTTTGACCCTTTTTTGACTTCTACCACATTTTATTGAAGGAATATTTCTTTTGTTTATCATACAAGGTTCATTTTGACTTTTCCAACAAAAGTATGAGGAGAATGTTTTTTAACTTATACGGCATGACTGGATTTTTATGGTTTCATAACACCTTATTTTCATGAAGCTTCTTCTACATTATTTCATGATTTGTTTCAAGAAAATCCTTTAATTTTGAAATTACATGAAATTTTGTGAATGGAAAATCATTTTGAAGAAAATGGATATTTTCGTCAAGAATTCATTTCAAGTGTTTTATCAAAACTATTTCCCATCTAAGATGACATTATTTAGTATGATTATGTTTCAAGTATAATATCTCTATTATTTACTTGATTTGATTTTTCTTTTGATGAAATGACATCCATTTGTTTTATATGGATTATGTTATGATGGGATGATGTTTATGAAACCCATTTTAATCTTTCGGTTATGATGAATGATTTATGTTTATTTTGTGGAACAAGTAAGAATGATTTAATTATTAGATGGGTGGGACCTATATCTCCCTCCAATGAATTGGGTAATTATTTATATCTCATGATATAAACATGGATGGAACGGAAAGTAAACTCTATTCAGTAATGGACTTTTTCCACTATGATAGTCTTGGTAGTAATGCCTTGGCTACTATGGAAATCATATCATGTGCTTAATGGTTTTCCACAATTACATGTTTTAATCCCATGATATTTTATCATGATTAATGTTTCTTTATAATCTATGACTTATGTACTGTAATGTTTTATGTCATTGCTCATGATTTTAATATTTAAATATTATGTTCATGTTTTCACGTTCAAATGTTTATGGATTGTTTTTTGTTTTCCATGTTTAACCTTACGTAGCATTTGAGCTCACCCTTTATATTTTTTCTTTTCCCCAGCATATAAGGAAAAGTTTTAGGTATGAAAACAAAATGGGAAGATCTTTATGGGAGATGTTGAAGATCTATCACCATGATTAGAAGATTATGTTCCAAGTTTCCAAAGACACCAAACAATTACAGTCCTTGGGTGTCTGTTTTTGTTATGTATTAAGTATTCCGCAAAAGTAATGTAATGTCTATGTACATCAAGATTGGGTCTCTACATATCAAGTATCCTCCACTTATGACCACTATTTAGTATTTGTGTAACAGACATATTCACTTCTAAAAGATGTAAAAAAGAACACAACATAGCTAGAGATGTAGAATAAGGTTTAGAAATTTCTATGTTATTAAGTGAATCTATGGACTCGATTGTTGTAGTGGAAAATGGAATGCGAGTCCTCTTCTGGAATATGGCTCCAAAACAGAGTATCATAGTCTCTATGCTATGTCTTACAAGTATGTGAAATGTTCAGCTCTGTTGATTGAATGATGATCAGTGTAGCTCAGTAGGTTTTTTCTGTCTAGTAGATCTCCTCGTATGTTCTTTCTTAGAGTTCTTGTGATTTGTATGCAAGATTGAGAGTTACTAGATATTGAAGTTATTCGTACCTCACTATTTTTAAGCACAAAAGAATGATCCAACAAGTGAGCTCCAATAGACTTGAAGACCTCCCCACGTGCATCTACCTCATACTATCTACTAAATGTCCTACAGACACTACTGGAATATTACCCTTTACCAATAGTTCATTACCATTGGTAATTTCCTAGAAACAATTGGTATATAGTATGCCAACAGTTCCCTAAACCGTGGGAGAGTAAGGTGTGACAATAGGCCTATACCAATGGTTCATTGAAACCCGTTGGTATAGGTGTGGAAATAGGAGGTATACCAATGGTTTTTACAAACCGTTGGTATATGTGTGTAAAAGTATAACATATACCAATGGTTTTACAAACCATTGGTATATGTCTATGAGACCTCTACCAATGATTTATAACTATTGGTATAGAGGGAATATGCCAAGCCATAAGGTTATACCAACGGTTTGGTTATAACCGTTGGTGCAAACCTATACCAACGGTTATAAAAAACTGTTGGTATAGATTATATAATCGTATCTATACCAATGGTGAAAGAACCGTTGGTATAGCCTTATATAATATTATTTATACCAACTGTTGCAGAACCATTTGTATACAATTGCACAGCACCACAGCAGCATGCCCCTCTCGCATCTCCAGCCCTCTCCAAACCTGAAACAACACAATAAACCCTCTCCACTCCTGAAACAACACCAATACAGAATCCCCATCCAAAGTATTCAAAATTTATAATTCATTGAAGAATTTTGAAATTTAGAAATTCAAATGCAATAACACCCATAAGAGAATACACCTACATATTATAGGAAATTCAATAACACCCATAAGAGTATTCCAAATTTAGAATTTATTACTCACTCAAACCACAACACCAACACACATAAGAGCATTCAAAATTTAGAATTCATTCCTCACTCAAACCACAACACCAATACACACAAGAGAAAAAACCTACATGTTATAGGAAGCACATGGGATGTTTAGTCATGGTCTTGGGTTGATTATCTTAAAACCAACAGAAAAACATGGGTATTGTGGCAAGGATCATGATACCCATAAGATATACAATGGTAGTGCTCATGTGCTTAGACCTAGGATGAGTTATAGGAAGCCCATGGGATGTTTATATTCCTCTAATGATTTTGTATCCATGTATAAATGGTTCCTGATGTGTTAGTCAGAAAAATTGGTTAGTCTCAACATATGAGACGGGTTACCAAAATTGCCTACATGTTTTTCAAAGATTTTTCAATTAGAATAACGACATGTTTTTCATAGATTTTTCAATTAAGAATAGGCACGTCGAACACCTAAAAACACATATTCAGCTATTCTGTGAAAACCGCGCATCCAAAAGACGTGATGTCTCTTAATACACATCAAAAATAAAAATTATGGTGTTTTCATGTGATTTCATGTCATTCCGATGTCGTTCGACATACATTTTATCATAAAACCCATGTTTTGTCCATTTACAACATGCCGAGTGCGTTTTCAGCTAGTGTGGTCACACGACACCTCTGATTGACGTTCCGTCTAGGCGGAAATTTTACAAATAACGTAACCTTTGTTGTCTTCTGATTTCATGGCATTCTGAGGTCGTTCGGCCGGTTTTGACCACCCCACGCACACTTTTCAAGTGCACCGAACACCTAAAAACACATATTCAGTCGTGCCGTGAAAACCGCGCGTCTGAATGACATGTCGTCGGCTCGTACACCTCAAGAATAATAATTAGGGTGTTTTCATGTGATTTCAAGTCATTCCAATGTCTTTCAGCATGCATTTGACTGTAAACCCCATGTTTTGGCCATTTACGACATGCGGAGGGCATTTTCGGCCAGCGCGGTCACACGACACCTCTGATTGACTTGTCTTATGGCTGAAAATTTCACAAATCACCCACCCTTTTTTCGTCCGATTTCATGGCATTCTGAGGTCATTCGGCCGGTTTTTTCCACCCAACACACACTTTTCAAGCGCGTCGAACACCTAAAAAACACATATTCAGCCGTCCCGCGCAAACCGCGCGTCTGAATGACGTGTCGTCTCCTCATACACCTCATGAATAATAATTAGGGTGTTTTCTTGTGATTTAAAGTGATTCTGATGTCGTTCAACATGAATTTGACCCTAAAACCCATGTTTTGGCCATTTACGACACACAGAGTTCGTTTTCGGCCAGTACGGTCACATGACACCTCCGATTGACATGTCATCTAGCAAAAAATTTCAAAATTCACCCAAATTTTCTGGCAATCTGATTTAATGGCATTCTGAGGTTGTTCGGCCAGTTTCAACCACCCCACACATGCTTTTCAAGGGCACCAAAGACCTAAAAAACACATATTCAGTCGTGCCGTGTAAACCGAACGTCCGAATGATGTGTTGTATTCTCATACACCTCAAAAATAATAATTAGGGTGTTTTCATGT
Source organism: Viscum album (assembly GCA_963277665.1). Lineage (NCBI taxonomy): Eukaryota > Viridiplantae > Streptophyta > Magnoliopsida > Santalales > Viscaceae > Viscum > Viscum album. The sequence continues at coordinate 713,064,210 of OY728133.1, read as the reverse complement.
GATTTATAGTCATTATGATGTCGTTCGGAATGCATTTGACTATAAAACCCATGTTTTGGCCATTTACAACACGCGGAGTGCATTTTCAGCCAGTGCGGTCACACGACACCTCCAATTAATGTGTCGTCTGACCGAAAATTTCACAATTCACCCACCCTTTTTTTCTGATTTTATGGCATTCTGAGGTCGTTCGGCCAGTTTCGACAACCCCACACACGCTTTTCAAGCACACCGAACACCTAAAAAACACATATCCAACCGTGTCGTGTAAACCGCGCGTCCGAATGATGTGTCGTCTCCTCTTAAACATCTTGAATAATAATTAGGGTGTTTTCATGTGATTTGAAGTCATTCCAATGTCATTCAAAATGCATTTGACCGTAAAACCCGTGATTTGGCCATTTATGACACGCCAAGTGCATTTTCGGCCATCACGGTCACACGATACCTCCGATTGATGTGCCGTTTGGCCGAAAATTTCACAATTCAGCCACCCTTTGTTATCGTCCGATTTCATGGAATTCCAAGGTTTTTGGGCTGGTTTTGACCACCCCATGCACGCTTTTCATGCGCGTCGAACACCTAAAAAACACATATTCAGCTATTCCACACAAACCACACATCTGAATGATGTTTCATCTCCTCATACAACTCACAAATAATAATTAGGATGTTTTTATGTGATTTCAAGTCATTCTGATATCGTTCGGAATGCATTTGACTGTAAAACCCATGTTTTGGCCATTTACGACACGCGGAGTGTGTTTTCGGCCAGCGCGGTCACACGACACCTTCAATTGAAATTCCGTCTAGCCGACAATTTGAAAATCATCCACCTTTGTTGTCATCCGATTTCATGGAATTCCAAGGCCATTCGGCCGGTTTCGACCACCCTACGCATGTTTTTCAAACGTGCCAAACACCTAAAAAACACATATTCAGCCGTGCCACACAACCCGTGCGTCCGAATGATGTTCCGTCTCCTCATAAACCTCACAAATAAAAATTAGGGTATTTTCGTGTTATTTCATGTCATTCTGATGTCGTTCAACATGAATTTGATTGAAAAACCCATGTTTAGGCCATTTACAACACGTGGAGTGCGTTTTCAGCCAGTGCAGTCACACGACATAGCCGATTGATGTGTCGTCTAGACGAATATTCCAAAAATCACCCACCTTTTGTTGTCCTCCGATTTCATGGCATTCCGAGGTTGTTCGGCCAGTTTCGACCACCCCACGCACGCTTTTCAAGTGCGCTGAACACCTAGAAAACACATATTCAGTCGTGCCGCGCAAACCGTGTGTCCGAATGATGTGTCGTCTTCTATTACACCTTGAGAATAATAATTAGGGTGTTTTCATGTCATTTCAAGTCATTTCGATGTCACTAGGCATGCATTTGACCGTAAAACCCACGTTTTGGCCATTTACGACTCGCTGAGTGAGTTTTCGGCCAGCACGGTCATACGACACCTCCGATTGATGTGCCATCAGGTCAAAAATTTCAAAATTCACCTACCCTTTATTTTCATCCGATTTCATGGCATTCTGATGTCGTTCGGCCATTTTCGACCACCACACGCACACTTTTCAAGCACGACAAACACCTAAAAACACATATTCAGCTGTGCCACACAAACCGCGCGTTCGAATGATGTGTCGGCTCCTCGTACATCTCACGAATAATAATTAGGGTGTTTTGGTGTAATTTCAAGTCATTATGATGTCGTGCGACATGCATTTGACCGTAAAACATATGTTTTAGCCATTTACAACACGCGGAGTGCGTTTTCAGCCAGCACGGTCACATGACACCTCTGATTGATGTGTTGTCTGACCAAAATTTTTACAAATCACCCACCCTTTGTTTTTGTTCGATTTAATGGCATTCCGAGTTCGTTCGGCCGGTTTAGACCACCCCACGCACGCTTATCAAGCACGCCGAACACCTAAAACCACATATTCAGTCGTACCACGCAAACCGTGCATTCAAATGACGTATCATATCCTCATACACCTCAATAATAATAATCAGGGTGTTTTTGTTTGATTTGAAGTCATTCGGATGTCGTTCGGCATGTATTTGACCGTAAAACCCATGTTTTGGCCAATTATGACACGCAGAGTGCATTTTCGGCCAGCGCGGTCACACGACACCTCCGATTAACATGCTATCTTTCCAAAAATTTCCCAAATCACCCACCCTTTTTGTGTCCAATTTCATGGCATTCTGAGGTCATTCGGCCGGTTTCGACCACCCCACGCACGTTTTTCAAGCGCGTCGAACACCTAAGAAAACATATTCATCCATTCCGTGAAAACCATGCATCTGAATGATGTTCTGTCTCCTCATAAACCTCATGAATATTAATTAGGGTGTTTTCCTGTGATTTCAAGTCATTCCGATGTCATTCGACATGCATTTGACCGTAAAACCCATGTTTTGGCCATTTACGACATGCCAAGTGCGTTTTCGGTCAACGCGGTCACATGAAACCTCGGATTGACGTTCGGTCTAGCTGACTATTTCACAATTCACCCACCATTTGTTGTCATCTGATTTCATGGCATTCTCAAGGTCGTTCGGTCGGTTTCGACCACCCCATGCATGCTTTTCAAGCACGTCGAAAACCTAAAAAACACATATTCGGTTGTTCCATGCAAACCATGCATCCAAATGATGTGTCATCTCCTCATAAACCTCACGAATAATAATTAGGGTGTTTTCATGTGATTTCAAGTCATTCTAATGTCGTTCGGAATGCATTTGACCGTAAAACCCATGTTTTGGACATTTACGACACACAGAGTGCGTTTTCGGCCAGCGCGGTCACACAACACCTCTGATTAACGTGTCGTCTGACCGACAATTTCACAATTCACCAGCCCTTTTTTGTCCTCCGATTTCATGGAATTCCGAGGTCGTTTGGCCAGTTTCGACAACCCCACTCATGCTTTTCAACCACGCCGAACACCTAAAAACCCATATTTAGTCGTACCGCGCAAACCACACATCCAAATGACGTTCTTTCTCCTCTTACACCTCACAAATAATAATTAGGGTGTTTTCGTGTTATTTGAAGTCATTTCGATGTTGTTCGACATGCATTTGACTGAAAACCCCATGTTTTGGCCATTTACGACACGTGGAGTGCGTTTTCGGCTACTACGGTCACACGAAACCTCCGATTGACGTTCTGTCTAGCCAAAATTTCAGAATTCACCCACCCTTTGTTTTAGTCCGATTTCATGGTATTCTGAGTTCGTTAGGCCAGTTTCGACCACCCCATGCACTCTTTTCAAGCACGAGGAACATGTAAAAGACACATATTCAGCCATGTAGTGCAACCCGTGCGTACTAATGATGTGTCGTCTCTTCGTACACCTCACGAATAATAATTAGGGTGTTTTTGTGTGATTTCAAGTCATTACGATGTCGTTCGGCATGCATTTGACTGTAAAACCCATGTTTTGGCCATTTACAACACACTGAGTGCGTTTTCAGCCACCATGGTCACATGACACCTCTGATTGACATGTTTTCTGGTTGAAAATTTCACAAATCACCCACCTTTTGTTTTTTTCCAATTTCATGGCATTCCAAGGTCGTTCATCCAGTTTCGACCACCCCACGCACACTTTTCAAGTGCACCGAACACCTAAACAACACATATTCAGCCATGTCATGCAAACAATGATTCTAAATGATGTGTCATCTCCTCGTACACCTCAAGAATAATAATTAGGGTGTTTTAGTGTGATTTAATGTCATTCCTATGTCATTTGGCATGCATTTGACCATAAAACCCATGTTTTGGCCATTTACGACATGCAGAGTGCGTTTTCAACCAGTGCGGTCACGCAACACATCTGATTGACGTGTTGTCTGGCCAACAATTTCATAAATCACCCAGCCTTTGTTTTCGTCCGATTTCACAGCATTCTGAGGACGTTCGTCTAGTTTTGACCATCCCACGCACGCTTTTCAAGCGCGCCGAACAGCTAAAATGCACATATTCAGCTGTGCCATGCAAACCACATGTCCAAATGAGGTTTTGTCTCCTCTTCCACCTCGAAAATAATAATTAGGGTGTTTCACGTAATTTCATGTTATTCTAATGTCATTCGGCATGCATTTGACCATAAAACCCATGTTCTGGCCATTTACGACATGCTAAGTGCGTTTTTGGCTAGCGCAGTCACACGACACCTCTGATTGACGTGCTGTCGAACCGAAAATTTCACAATTCACCCATCCTTTATTATCATCCGATTTCATGGAATTCCGAGTTTGTTCAACCTGTTTCAACCACCCCACATGGCGTGACCGCGGCGTGTTGGCATGGTCCAGCGACAGTTGCGGGGCAGCATCTTCAGGCCAGGATTCCCATTAAATCCTACGTTTTTGTCCTTCACACTATAAAATCTGATCTTATGTTATAAAAAATAGACTCTTGTGGTTTTTAGTGTCTATCTATGATTTTTTTGGTGCTTCCATATTGTGGGAAATGTGTATTGCATGGTCAGTTTAATAAATACATTAGTCAATTAGAAAATACACCCACTGTCAATAGAGATATACTCACTTTCGATAGAGAATACCATCCAAATAACCAACTTGGAAATCTGAGACCAGCATTTTACTTTAATAATTCCAATTACATAATATATGTAGCACCAACTTATGTTTTATGAACCAATAAATTTAAGGTAAAGAAACTCCCCACAATAAACCATAAAATCTCATATAGAATCACTCACATCCAAACCATTATAACATCATTAATCTTCCATATTTGGTAAAAAAATAAAGAGTTATACTGATTTCAAAAATATCCATATCGGACTGAAAAACCTGGTTCCAAAATAAAGAGTTATACAGAATTTAAAAATGTAATCGATCAATCTGCCCCTGATCACCATCCCCATCACCACTGTCATAATTGGACACATCCTCATCGCCATATCTATCCTCTTCGTCATTCTCTTCATCGTCCCCATCCTCATTGTTGACCCCATCCTCGCCCTCGGCCACACGCTCGCCCTCGACCCCATCCTCCCCCACGTCCTCATCCTCATCCTCTCCCTCATCCTCTTCAGCGTCCTTGTCATCACCAGGAATGTCATCATCTCGACCGCTACTAGAACTGCCGCCTAGTGCGTTGAATAATGCACCCATCAACGACATAAATGTCTGACATGCTGCGCTAGCCTCTAGTGGAAGTGATGAAGATAAAGCTTTCATCAGCTTCATAAATTCTTTGTCCATCATTTGAACTTGTTCTTCCAACTCTATGACCCTTTTATCAGACTATCTTGCATTCTCCTTGACCTATTCCAACTCAGTGATACTATAATGGATACCTAGAGTGTACCAATACATCCTTGGGCCTATATTCTTAATAGGTCGGTAGCGTACTCAACCAGAGTGCTCATCTCCCATAACCTAATATAAATGATCATGTGCCCCAAAATTGTCAGGCTCCTGGGCATCAAGGGCCTCTAAAGCAGCCTATTAGAAATATTATTATATTATTAAATTTCAAAATAGATATTGAACATTGAAATAAACATATTAAAACTTACAATCTTATCTTGTGTCGGTTCATTTACCCTAGTTCCATATTTCTTCCTTCTACTCGACCAAAACAATTTTTCTCAAGGGATACGTCCTTCTATATTCAATTTGTGCTTCTATAATTACATTGAAACAATATAGTGTTCAAGTATAATAATATATTCAATATTCAATAAATTGCATAATTTAAGTAGAAACAGTAAAAATGGAAAGTCCTAAAAAATTATAAACAACTATATTGTAAAATATGCCTCTCATGATCTAACATAGTCGTGCACCCCAAAGTATGGAGGTATTGCTTTGAAACAATGTTTTTCTTCAGAAGATTCCTAAATAATTTTTAATAATAAATTAGATAGTATTAATTCAAAATATGAAAACTATCATTTAAATACCTCAAATGGGATTAATAACTTAAATTTTCTTGTTGCCCAATGGGTAATCTTTTGGCGATATTGCTCGATCAAGTAGTCATCCATGATAGGAAATGTCTCCAACTCTGTGACCACTCTATCACACCAGCCTACATACAACTGATGCTTATATGCTCTCCAAATCTCTCCTAGCTCCTTTAAACATGTCGATCGAGCACCTTCGCCATCAGGAATGTTATACCAATGCTGACACGCAATAGATTAATTCATATAAATACAAAAAAATAGTACATTAAATCCAATAGATTTTTTACCCATATTTGTGCCCACTCATTATACTTGACTTTGTGTGGCAGATGTCTCCAAGAGAGAGGGATGACTGGAATGATGTCGGAGTATTTGACTAGAGTCTCCAAAAAACCCTAACATTCCTGCCCAGATTTATCAATCATGTGTCCATCATCATTGTATTCAACCATCAACTGTGTCGGGTGGTTCCATACCACACGCAAGTGAGTACACCCCCTCCCCTGCCTCCTATCAGTAGATGAATCTATTATTAAAGAAAAAAATTATCAGTACAAGTTATAATTAAAATAAATTTTGGTATAAAAATTTGTTAGATTTATATAAATATACATGTGGTAGTCAGATCAATGGGCATCACTGGATATGCAGAAGCCGAAGTAATATCCTGTACAAGTGGAGTGTTCCTCAGTGTATTCTCCTCAGCCACATACTGTGTCTGAGTAGGAGTCGAAGAAGGTGGAATATAATAGCCTGGAGAATATGAACTAGAAGCAAAATATGATGGCACAGATGTCTGGACAACTGGTAGTGTAAGCATCGGAAATCGAAATATCTCGTGTATCCTTAAAGACATGCCAAGATCAAATGGGGTGTAAAAGATACGTATGTGGTAGGGGCATAATCCAATCGGGTACGACCAGTGGTTCGTCGAACTCTCTCACCATGAGCCCTTGTACCACCGGCCTCAGTACCAGGACCACCAGATGGTCATCTAACTCTGACACCACCACCCCTCCTACCACCAGCCTCTGTACTGGGAGAAAATCAGGCTCCTCATCGGATATCTCTCTTCTAGGGGGTGGATCCAGAAAAAATGTTTAACTCAAAAGTAAACACATGATACTATAATTTATTGAAATATATATATTTGAAATAAAATACTCACAATAGGGATGAGTGGAGGAATGCCCATCTGTTCCATGCGACGATTATTTTCTATCTTCTTTTTCCACCACCTCTCTTCAATGGGTGTCATTTCCTGCAATGAAAACAAATATGGAAGTAATTAAAAATAGATAACTAATGTGTAACCCAAAAAAAATATAGATAAACCATTCTGATAAGAAAAACATAAGGAAACATAATATTTATGGTGGTTTGAAGGTATGTACTAGGATACACACTCTGGATGATGTAGTTGAAACATGTAGGTGAGAACATGAATATATGATTCTATATATTTCACACCACAACTTTGGGTTGACAATCAACTTTGACAATTGAGCTATTGGAGTCATCATAAGAAATTAACAGATTTCTTCCAATTGTAGTAGGGATAGTTTCAACTTCATCATCACCATCATCAAAAACAACTCAGGGATTTACTTCTATAATTACACCAAATTTAGGATGACGATGATCTTTGACATAAAAAACATGCTTCACCATTTATGCCAATACATATGGTTCATCGGTGGCAAGAGTGCGAGTCATGTCAATAACTCGAAATCCACAATCATCAATAAAGGTGCCTTGCCTCATTATTTAATCAAACCACTAACATTTCATCATCATGACTCGACCATGCGAGTAATAATCTAAAATTATTATTTTCTCTATGACTCCATAATAAGATACATTTTCAGAACGAGGTCTATTATCCGATGAACTGGCATAACAGTCTGTTGTGGCAGTTATCATAACATCGTCATGTTGTGTTCTCATGTTTCTTGCTCATTCAATGATAATAAATTTGTATCCATTTATCACAAGTGATTTACAAGCACAAACCATGGTATTAGGACCAAAATCCAAAGCTCTTATTTCCTGAGAAACAGAGTCTTCAGAAAAAAATGATACCTGAAATATAAACAAATAGTAAAAAAAATTAAATATTATTTTAATTTAGTTATTAGAGAAATATTTTTAACTTCAACTTCAACCAAGTAGAAAACCCTTTGCTATGAAAAGTCTCTTTCGTTCCGAAAGAAAAAGAACAATGATTTAATTATATCAATTCTTTATGTTCCCTATAGATAAAAATAATAATAGTTTAACAAATATTTAAAATTACAAGAGATAAGATAAGAGACGCATGTACAATTTAATTACTTGATATACTCATCGAACAAATCACAATTGAACAACACAGTGTGATGTGCCACATCTCGCTCTTCAAGGTGTAATGTCATCAATGTATATGATCTCATAATTCCTCATGTATGAGGAAGTGATGGAAAATTGGGTTCAATTTTCACATACTATTCTTCCTCATTTCTCATTGGTCTGTTTATTATCGTTGTAAGATCAGAAAAATACATTGACCAGAAATCCATACATTCTTGATCCAAGTAACCACTCACAATAGAACCTTTGGGATAATTCTTATTCCGAACATATGATATCAATGTGAAAATGTTTCTTTCAGTTGGATACATCCAAATGAAAGCAACGGGTCCTCCAAGAAGTATTTCAGTCGGAATATGGATAGTCAAATGCAACATTCATGTAAAAAATAATGGAGGGAATATTTTCTCTTACTCACACAAAATCAATGGTGTCTCTACCAACAGTTTTTGCAAGAATGATTTGGACAACCTCTTAGGACAAAGATCTCTAAACAAATAGTGCAACCGAATAACTTAGACTCTTACATTATTGGACAAGAGATAACAGATTTCTATTTGAATCAACTCATGCAAAGGATGTGATAATCATGAGAATTCGAAGATTTCAGCTTCAACTCTTTTCGATTCACCCATTATGATATATTTCTTGAATAGCCATCAGGAACATTAATAGTCTATAGCACTTCCAGAAATTGATTTTTTTCAATAGGTGTCATCATATAAGAAGCACATGGAACTTTCCATTTATTTTCACTGATACAGACATGATTCAATTCTGGTCTGATCCCCCAATCTACCAATTCATGCTGAGGTCATAAATCATCTTTTGTCTTCACCTTTACATTTAGAAGAATCAAAATCAACATTTTACATATATTCTTTTCAATGTGAATTATGTCTAAGCAATGATGTAAAATATGGTTGACCAATACGACAACTCAAATAATATACTCTTATTCTTCCAATTGTAACATGTATCATTGGAAACTTTTTTCCTCTTTCTATATTTCATTACACCATTACCAAATGAATAACTGAAAATTTTCAATTCATTAAGCACATCAGTTCCAGACATACACTGAGGTGGATCCTTGGTCTTCATGGTATGGTCAAATCTTCGATGAGTGTTTCTATATGGATGGTTCGTTTGCAAGAATCGTCAATGTACCATAAAACTAAAACTATGATGATATTTTAGTCTTCTCGATTGAGAATTCTTCATAAAGATAGTACATGACAATTTTACTTTTGTGCTCCATCTAGAAATAATTGCATAAGAAGGAAAATCGTTGATCGTCCACATAAGCATAGCACACATCTGAAATATGTCTTTCAAACATGCATCGTATGTGGCCACACCCACACCCCAAAGAAGTTTCAACTCTTTTATTAAAGGTTGCATGTATACATATATATCATTACTGGGATTAGAAGGGCTAGATATCAGTATACACAAGAACGTGTAAGGTTTTGTCATCCACAACCTTGGGGGAAGGTTATAAATGTGTATAAAAACTAGCCATGTGCTATACGAAGTAAGAATCTTCCCAAATGGATTAAAACTGTCACATGAAAGACCCAATCACACATTACGCATATCAGCTGAAAATTCAAGATATCGAGCATCAAATCTCTGCCATGTAAATCCATCTGTAGGGTGAACCAACTCTTCCTTATTATTTTTTCTCTTGGTGTCATGCCATCACATTTTTACTGATATTTCATCAGAAATGAAAAGGTTATGTAATTTGGGGATCAATGGAGAGTGCCAAATTACTTTTTGTGGCACACAGGATGGTGTTCCATCATATTTTAGCTTCCATCGGGAGGTTCCACATTTGATACAATCATTTCTTTCAGCAGTTTCCTCCCAAAATAAGATGCAATCATTCGGGCAAGCATGATTTGTTTTTGAGAATCCAAGTTCATCAACTAACATCCATGCCATATAGTGGTTTGAAGGAATATCTGCATCATTTGGAAGTAAGTCCTTCCAGAAGGTAAGAATGTAATCAATTTCTATATTTGAAATCCCAAACATAATTTTCCCATGAAACAATTAGATAAAAAATTCAAACTTTTTCATTTTACCACATTACCGATATACTGGAGTCATCGCAGCATCATTCAATTTTTTCACCCTATCAACATCATCATTTTCATTGGACGCATCATGTGTGCTTGAATCAAAATCTTGTTGGCTGGATATCCTTTCCTTCTCATGATTCCGAATAAATGGAAACTGATCATATATCAAACTCTCCAATTCAGTCTTATCATTTGGATCATCAACATTTTGAGATTCCATTTTCTCTCCATTGTGATACCACACATAATAGTTTTTTTGGAAACCATATTTGGTTATGTGATAGCTAAATACCTCACGACTCAACCAAGGTCTTCTAACAAAATTAGAACATGAGAAGTGTATGCGACCACTATTTGAAGCCTTTTCAAAAGTAAAATCTAGAAATCTGTTCAAATTATTTTGAAAATCAGTTGAAATCCGATCAGTTTCATATATCCAACTTCTATCCATTCTGTAAAAAAATTGAGATAAGTAATTTCAAAGAAATTCAATAATATTGAAGTTCAATAAAAAAATATTTAGGTAAATCACAATTGTTTACTTTAAATAAAATCATAACTAACACATGACTCTATATGAGAATCCTATTATGAAATACAACAAAATACAGTGTATATAAGAAAATAAGATACAGAATTTCTAATGTATATATTCAAGGATTACCTAGTAAGATATTCGATGTGGATGAAGGAATAAAAAATCCTTAAGGGTCTTGTTGGGAGTACATGGGTTTTATACTTTATCTTATTCAGGGAGATCAGGATGAGGAGTAGAATGAGGATCAGTGGAGTGGCGGGGCGGTCCAAGGGGGGTCTAGGGTATCTAGGGGGTGCGCGGTGTCCAGGGGTTGGTGGGATTGTCTGGGGGGGTCATGGGTATCTAGGGGGTGAGGGGATGTCTCGGGGTGTCGAGGTGTCCAGGTGGGCGGGCTGTCAACGGGGGTGGTCAGGTTGTCCAGGGGGGTAGGGGGAGTCAGGGGGTGGGCGGGATATCCAAGGAGGTGAGCAGGGTGTCCAGGGGGTGGGTGGGGCTGTCCGGGGGGGGGGTGTATGGGTTGTTCAGCGGGGAGGGCGGGCTACCCCTGGGGGTGACGAGGCTGTCCAGGGGTTCTAGGGTGTCTAGGGGGTGGGCGAACTGTCTGGGGGGTGGGTGGGCTGTCCACAGGGGGGGGGGGGTCGGGCTGCCCACGGGGGGTGGTCGGGTTATCCATAGGGGTGAAGGCAGTGTTTAGTGGGGTCGGGGTGACAAAGGGGTGGCTGGGTGGGCTTTCCATGGGGTGTGGGCGTCCAGGGGGATTGGGGGAGTCCGGGGGGTGGTGGGCGGGTGTCCGGGGGTGGGGTGGGTGGGCTATCAACAAGGGTGTGGGGCTATCCAGAGGTGCCCAGGATGTCCAAGGGATGGGCTGGCTGTCCACGGGGGTGGTGGGGCTGTCTAGGGGGGGTCAGGGATGTTCGGGGGGGTGGGGGGATTTCTAGGAGCTGGGGAATCATCACAGAATGTTTTTTAGTGGTGTTTTTGGTTTTAGCGGCGGTTTCACCTGACAAAAAATGGAAAGGATACAGTAGTGGTTTAAACCGCCATTATATCTTCACCAGTTTTTGTCATGGAAAAAAAGTGCTGAAAAAAAAATAGTAAACAAATATTGACGTTAAATAGTGGTGGTTTAAACCACTACTAAACAACCATTAGGCATATATAGTAGGGGTTTAAAACATTGCAATATATCGCTTTAAAAAGACCCTACTGTAGAATTTTCAACCCTATAAGATAAAAACAAAATTTGATACATATGTTTAAAATTATATCCATATTCACCAAACCCACCTATGAGATCATATAATCATGAAGGTTGTCAACATGGTTTACTAGAATGTAAAAATTAATTGATTATTCCAGTAATACATTACATTATTTAAGCAAGTAAAAACATTCAAGTGGCTATTAGATTTCTACGACATCCTTGGAAGACATTAATAAAGGAAGAAGTGAACTCATTAAAAAATCTAATGAGATGTAAACAATCTAAAAATGGTATTAAGATATGGTATATTAGTGGTAATTCTCAAACATGGATCCAAACATATAAAGGATTTACTAAGTATAAATATGTTTAATGAAATTTTAGAATACAATAAAAATGGATCTGTCTTTGTACAATTCCAAAAAAACCACCTAGAAATCATTTTAACTATTTTATAAACATATATTTGAAAACCACTCATTTATATGATTAAAATATAAATATTTTTCATTATTAAAAAAAATAGAATGTTGGCATCATAAAAACATAACCAAATATTCACTCAGTGAGTCGACACCACCAACAAAAAAATTTGGCACACTTTATGAGTACAATGATCTCTAAGAAGAAAATAAGAATAACTCACCCAAAATTCATAACCAAAGGATCCCAATACATAACCACTATAAATGCATATGAAAATAAAATATATTAAAAACCAACACTATAAATTCTATAGAACAAAATAAGAGGAATCCCCATGATCTAAGGAAAATTCCTCCATTCTTAGGCGGAATCACCATATTAGTGGTAGTATATCGTATGTTTAGTTACAAATGATATATGAAACCAAATTCAACCCAAGTCACAGACATCTACCAATCATGTATTAGTCATTGGTTCAATATCAAATAGTGTGAATCATAAAATTTTCTAAAATCCCTAAAATATGAAAAAATGAAGTGATATTTCTAGATATTGCAACAAATGTAGAAATCAGAGGAAGAGGGCTATATGTTTTTATTTGGGAATAGGATTAAAGAGTATAACATGGATGGGGGAGTTTCAACTGACCGGATGGGCGAACTCGGGTTAGGGTTCACCTACGCACAGGGCTTCTGGAAATTATGGTAAAAGAGTTTTGTGTTGTGCTACAGGGGCGTCTGGAAATCGTGGTTATTTGAGGAGACCTTTCCCAATGGTTTGTAAAAACCGTTGGGAAACAATGGCCGTTAACAATTGTTTGCTACAAATCATTGTTAAAGGGGGAAAACATTTTGGCTTTCCCAACAGTTTCTTTAAATCATTGGGAAAGCCTTCACAAAATCAAGATTTACCAACAGTTTTTTCAAACCGTTGGTAAAAAACACATATACGAACGGTTGTCCAGAACCGTTGGTATACAAGTGTTGGGAAAGCCCATATTTTTTAGTAGTGAGACAAAATTAATTAATGTATGAAAAAATAATTTGTCTAATTATGATCATTATATATATTTTTTAAATAATTAATTAAAACATATTTTATGACAATCGGTGATTCATAGGTATCAGTTATTAATTATCATCGGTCTATCATCATTGGTAGGTCAATATCAGTGAATATTTGTATTAGTGAGTCCTCTTAATTGGTATTAGTGAAACTAGGCATCAGTGATTCATCTGTGATATCAGTCTGTCCAGGCATCGGTGAGTCTTCATCATTGAGTGATTTTGAACTATCAGTGTGTCACCTATCAGTGACTCTTCCGTCGGTAAGTATCCCATAGACGACTCATTCATCAGTGTGTCACTCATCCACAATTATTCCAAAGGTGAGTCTCTTAAACTATCAGTGTCGTATTCAATCGGTTACTTCTTCGATTGGTGACTCCTTCGATTAGTGAGTCCTTCAATCGGTGAGTCCTCATCAGTGAGTCATCCATCAGTGACTCGTTTGAACTATCGGTGTAAGGGACTCTGAAAGAGTTAAAAAGTGTTTTTCGTACAAAAAACAATAACATATTGACTGAAGTTTATAAATACATGTAAATATACACTTTTAAACATATTTAATGATAAATATCCAGAATTTATTGACTTATTGAAATGTGTTATACTATGTGACACAATTTATTCACTTATAATTATTCATTGACATGATTGACTTGAGTAATAACATAACATATTAATCAATAGGATTTGTAGATTTGCATGATTTGTGATTACGAAAACAACTATTTCACAAAGTGTCCAACACAAAGCATTTTATTTCGCCGGTTCCATCCCTATTTCCATCATGAATATAAAAAGGATTCACACCATCATAGTGATCACTACCTACCACAAACCTTGGTTTCCCTTCCCATATCTAAATAGATATCCCATTAAAAATCACATCACATGGAAATGATCACATCCAAAGAATCGTAGAAGGATAGAAATAACCACCAAGTTCAATACTGAAATAAGCCCCCAAAAATTCATTTTTCTATCTTATGAAAATGGACTCTCTTGACTACAAATAAAATTCATTTATCCTTCATAATCATACTACCTCACTCCACAACAAGAATTTATCATTTTCAAATAACTAATTTTTCTATTATGATAAATTAAATTATTCCACTACTACAGGTTACCATTAGGGAAATATAATGAATAAGCTATAATAACCTGTTATTTGTTAAATGTTTTATCAAAAATTTATTCTAGATTCTAAAAATTGTGTGTAAAAAATTTGTTCTTTTACATTCCTTTGATTATTATACATAAAATTCAATACCATGTTCTTGTTCTTATGAAAAATAAATTAACATGTGGATAGGAGAATGGTTAAACATGCACATAACTTCAATTTTACTATAAAAAATTTTACTAATATATTGATTCATTTAATATTTCACTTTATGTTCTTTTACAAAAAAATATACTAACTTTACACTCAATTAGAATTATCATCAAAACCAAATTTTACCAAATAATAACAAACATATCACCCAATAATATCATATATGACACAATAACTTGAAAAATAAGAAACAAAAATTATCATAGCGGATGAACATACAATAGATATCCATAAACTACTACTATAATAATCTAGTTTGTCCTTTGTAAATGGTAATTTTCCAACCACCGATAATGATAATTTAGGAAGTATTTTAAATTGTATATATATAATGGAGAAGCAATGATTCACCTACGTCAATGTTTATGAAGTTCATTTAATTGAAATTTAACATAAATAAGTATCTCTAATAACTTATCCCATAATGAAAAAATGATCCCCATGGTTATAATGCAATTAGCACAATAAAACCACAATATATTCCCATTACAATGATGTGGATGATATTCTTTGACATGGAAATAATTAATAGGAGGAAACATAACTAATCCATGAATAAAAGACATGGAATAGAGGAGAAACTCACCTTGGATCATCTTTGATTGAACATGGGATATTGGGGATTGAGTCTAATAGAAATGAAATTCAATGTCCTTCCAAAAAAACATCAAGGTCCCCTGGGGTCTGTAAGAAAAGTTGGAAAAAATTCGGTTGTATGATGGTGAGGGGGAGGGGTGGTTCATGTATTTATTTTATAACAAAAAAACTAAAGACTATAGTGTATCCGCCTAAACCTTACCACTGAATTGGAAGACAAAAAAATACTATAGTGTAGCCCAATGAATAAAACTATTGAATGGTTGGACAAAACATATTCTAGAAACATGGTTAACTCTACCATGAAGATCCTATAAATGATGGGAGGGACTACAACACATCCATGAAAATTATATTTCAAATTTATATCACCAAAACTGAGGCTACACCATAACCTATTACCCACTTTTCATTTATCCTAATTTTGGAAGAACCATCCTTATAGAACTATTCTACATCCCACCTCTCCATACCAAATTATTCACCTTACTACACAATGGTCTCACACCATGGATCAATATACCAAGGTAGGTTATCCCACATCCTATCTCCATGGAGTAGCCACAAAAAAGGAAGGGAATCATAAATCCTTCCACTATCAACTTTATAATGGATTGGTGATCTCTAAAAAGTAGTTTTCTAACCTATGGAATATCAAAATTCACTACACCATAAAATCCTCTATTATTATGGGATATCATCTTAACACTGATTTCCATACAAAAATCATATAAACCTTCTCCTGAAATATCCAACATGAGAAACTCACAATGGGAAGGGATACTAGGGTCTAATATCATCCAATAATAGAGTAATATTGGTATTATACTAATATTTCTAAAATTTTGAATCATATTGGATTTATTTTGGAATTTAAATAGAATGAAGATGAAAAAGATAAAAAAACTCATTTCGTAGAGGTGATAGTCCTTAGAATCATTGAAACTGTTATTTTTTTGTAAATTAATGGAATAGAATAAATAATCATTATTCCATTAATATAATAACAATTATCTTAAATAATAAAAATGTCTTAATTATATCACCATGGTTAATGGAGGTTTTTATTTTAATGATAATGAAGAATGTGTATGAAGTAATACTCACATTGGTACCAGTAACGATTTCTTGAAAATATCATTACAATGATCTGAATAATATAATTTATGGTGTTAGTGGATTTAGTTCATGTAAAGGAAAACTAGGGGAGAAAAATTATTAATGTTTTAATTGAAATTTTTACTGGAATGTGTGACCATGATTTGTTGTATGATATCCACTTTTTTGTGAAGAAAAGGGAAATTTTACGAACACCTATTATTTTTTAGTAATAAAATGACACTATAAAATGTTCAATGATTCCAAAAGTGTGTAATAATGAATTGGTGTTGATATAAATTTGAGGAATCATCCACATAGCTTTTCCCACATGTTTTATAAGTGTGATATTTCTTATAACATAATATTTTTAGATTTTACCATTTTGGCATTACTTTGGAAAATAGTTTTTACCATAGTAGTTAATTTTTAATAAAAAATTTAAATTAAAAACAATAAAAAAATATTGATGTTATAAATCTATATTTATGGTGTATTTTTTATAATAAGTTTAAAATATGCGACAATAAAATTTTAAATTAAATGATTTAGTATTTAAATTTACTATTTGTAAAAAATATTGTTTTTACAATTAAGTGTTCTAAATGTAATTTCATTTTTATTTTAAAATTAATGATTGAAAATATATTTTTATATATAAGAAAAAATATCAAATCAAATAAAATATTTAATATTGATAAATTTTATTAAATAGATAAAAAATAATCATTAATAAACAAACTCTTTGAAACTACCCATCTCACAATTATCCTGGTCATTAATGGTAATCATTATAATTATAATTTTTTTAATGAAAATTATATTGAAAATATTATATAATATTATAATTTTGATCTAAAATATGAAATAATTTATTTATATTTTTTTATATGTGACGTAAAATATTTCTAAATGTAATAGAATAAAAATATATTTTGTGTAAAATATTTCTTAGGTTTCCAAAATGTTATACATGTGTTTTATAAATCAAATAGTATATTTTTAAAATAAATATTTTTTTTATATAAAAATATATATTGGAAGGTTATTTCAAATAATGTTTTTGTAATTGTAGTTATAGTTTTAGAAAAATTAATAATATTTCACCATCCATCTAAAAACCTATTAGTTTATAATAATATAAAAAGATAAATCTAATATATTTTTGTTATTATAATTTATGAATTTCATTTTTTATGGAAGTTAATTTATAAATTTTATATATTTAGTTATTTAATTGAAAAACAAAATATAATGAAAACTTTCATATATAGAAAAATATATGTTTTGACAATTATGTGTTTTTTGAATTTTATTTCAAACCAATATAGTATTTAAATAATTATAAAAGATTTGTTAATATATTTAAATAACATAAAATTATAATAACATTTTAATGTTTTTTAACTAGTTTATATGAGAATATTACACCATACATTGAGAAAATAGGTAATTTTTTTAAAATCATTTTAATATTAATTTGTTTCCTTGCAATATAACCACTTGAAAGTAATTAATATCATTTTATTTAATAGTTTTTTTGTTATTCTTAACTTTATATTAGTAGTAGTGACTGAAAATGTTATGACTCATTTTCGATTAGTATAGAATGTGGTTGATGTTTCTTATGGAACAAGTTATTGTATATAGTTTTAACATAAGGGATAACAATTCTCATGTTTTCTACATTCGAAAACTATAAATAAATTGTTTCCACATAAATTTAAACTATTACATTGAGATTAATATAGGCTTACTTATTAATAACTTGCTCATGATTCATCCTATAACAACTATTATTACCTATACCATACCCACATAGGATCTATCAAGTTAATTACTATTTGTCTTCCATCATTAATCATTGATACAATGATATACCCTAGTCTGTATAGACCCTAATAATAAATTTTTTAAAATAAACATTTCCCAAAACCATAAAAATATAAAATAAATTAGAAAATAGTGAAAAAAATATATTCCTCCAAAAATAAAATCTATCTTTATCCATCAAATAAATTATCCACATCAACAAAATGTAACATTCTAGTCAAAATATATCAACATCTAAAAAATTATATTAACATCACAAAAAATATCATGGATAAATATTTCTTAAATTAGTAGTAATTTTTATTATAATAAAAATAATGTAAATCACATTTATCAAAATCATTCAACCCTCTATTACCTCAATATTAATATTTTATTAAATATATGAGTTTCATAAACATAAATCATATGATCTCCATTTTTGTCAAAAAAATATTTCCTTTTTATAAAATAACTTTTTAATATTATTGATACCATTTACTATATGTTTCCAAAATTTGAAATTATAATTATTGAAGTAAAATAATCCTTTTCACATCATACAGATTAATTTTTCAATATACTAGAACATTGTTGATAAATATCACTCACTAATGAAAATAAAAAACTATTTCATGGTTTAATTTCAATTAAGATATCATCACTGGTACCTTATGAATGACTTGGAAACTTTCCATTACCAGCATTATATAAAAATAAATGATTCTCAACCATTTAATTATGGTCCCTAATTCAGTTGTAAGATATATTCATTTCAAGATACTTACCATTCTCAACATTATTTTCTGGATAATGATTCAACCAAATATCAAATCCAAAACATTTATCGCCATATAAAAAATATGGTAATTAAAATATCAATGTTGGAATTATCATTTCATCCTTTGATACTCTCAGTTAAATCTAATTTACCTTATGTTTGTTTCTCTTTTAGTTATTAACCTAATCTGAAAAGAAACTATCAAAAAGTTACAATGACTTTTGTTACAATATTATAAAATTGAAAATAATTGAAATAAAGGTTCTTAATGTTTTTCATAATTTTTATGAATAATATCACATATCAATTAATATATAAGTTAATGGGTGAATCACTATGTTTTAATAAAAGTTATCCAAATTCATTCCCTATCAGTTTTTCTAACCTTTATAATTTCAAATAATTTATAATAGTTCATAAATAGAATTTTAAATTAATAAATAATATCTGTAAGGAGTTTCAAACTAGGTTAGATATTTGGCCACATTATCATTCACCAATTAGAGATCGAGTTAATCCTAAATATTCCCTCTTCATGGTTATTTACCACAAGTATATCTATGCCAGATCATGTATCTATTTTTAAAATAAAAAAAGTAAGTCATTTCCATGGGGGGAATGCAATACCTAATTTATCAGAAAAAATTGGATATTATCAAATACTTATACTTGTCCCTTATAAGCAACTCTAATGATTTCACTAAATTTATCTTAAATTATTCCACTAAAAACAATTAAACCATTCCATTAAAATAATTAAACACGTATTTTATACCAACTGATATACCCCATACCCACACTCTAGGATCCTGTTCAAGTAAAACATAATTTTATAAAATAACCATGAATAAATGATAGATGATTGACTATAAACATACATAAATATCACATTAATTCAAAATATCTTAATAATGTTACACAATATAGAGATAATTTCAATTTATTTTCATTGATGAAAAGTTATATAAGATACTTTTAAAAAACATAACAATATATGTTATAAATAAAAAATACTAGAATCCCTTCTAAACATTACATTGCTTATGTTAATGTTAATAAATTGTGGAAACAAAAAAAGACAAATAGGTGAACTCAATTTTATAGTAATTTTATACAATGTAAATAAAAATCAAATATCATAAGTGAGAATAAGAAAAACATATATGTATAATAATAATACATAAGTAAGTTATACTAAATAATGAATTAGGTTTAAATAATGGAATAAGAAATTGAATATTATGAATATTCATCTGTAAAATGACCAATTATATTTAAACAAGGAATACTTATATAATTTTTGTAACATTACATAATAAACCAATTAAATGAGAGTGTTTCGTCCTGATACGATGGAAATGTCATAGAAAAATTAGTATTAATAACATTAATTTCATGATCCACAACATTTGTGCCCCCGATTTTGACTAACTAAAACCATCAGATAAATTCATTTCACATGAGATATAAATCTGTAACAAATGAATTTGAGGTTAATACTAGACCCCAATAATAATCATCCATAAAAATGAGTAAACTGTGAAATAATTTGATTCATTTTATCAATAATAACTCATGCTAAGAAAAATGGATTCATTCCTCACAATATGTATAACCCATAGATGGAAAATGGGTTTCAAATAATTTTAATATATATTCACCATCTGGGACTGGTCGTGCCGTCGACTCCTCCCCCCTGGGGGGGGGATGGGTCAATGGCCTCATCTCTTCTTCTCACACTCTCCCTTCCCCTCTTTTTTCTCCCATCACCATCCCAGGATTACTTTCAGTTTTTCCAGAGATCAAGCTAGCTTCGAAAGTCCCTCGCTTCACCTTTGGAGATCCTTGTCTACCAATTTCTCTCATGGAGTTTTCAAAGTCTTCTTCTCTACACAACCATACTTTGGTTGCTCGATTCGGTCGTTAGAGTCCTTCAGTTGATATAGTCGATAGATTCGTCAACACCTAATGGGTTCTTTGTCATCAAACGGTCTTCGGTCTGCTCGAATCTCAGAAAATGATGGTTCGATTTTCCTAGGATGAAGATCATTCTCTGGTATGGTCTAGCGGTGCACGCTCTGTCAACAATCATCAGTTCTTTCTCCTTCATTGGTCCTTCGATATGCAGTTGAAGCGTGACCTGGAGACAATGGCGATTTGGGTTCGACTTCCAGTTTTTCCACTATCCTTCCAAATTCCTTCCATATTAAGGATGATTGGAAATCTTCTAGGTCGTTTCTTGGTCGCTAACTCTAGGACCCAAGCGGTTTTCCATTCTATTGAACCTAGAATCTGCGTAGAGGCCAATATATCAGAACTCCCTCTGGATTTTTTCTGGATTGATATTGAAGGTGAATATAGGGTTATGCAGTAGGTTATTTACGAGTCATGGACTCATTACTGCGCCTCCTACTTCCTCCAAGGCCACTCAGCACAGAGCTATCATAGAGGTAATATCTTAATTTCTTTGAATTCAGGTAACGTGTGTAATTCGATCCACAATTAGCCTTCCAATGAGTAGTTTGGAATATCTCGGGAGATTCCTTCCTCTATGGAAGCTGCTATGCCCATTCATGATGTAGGGTGTAAAATCATTGTGGCGGATCCCCTAGGCTCTGGGGAGAATGGGTGCCCTACTTCCCAAAAGGAGGTGCGACTGGTCACTGGGGATGATGGATTTCCCTCAAGAAATTCAGAATGATCTACATTTTAGGCCTACAGAACCCAAGGTCATAGAGGTTTTTGATAGATTAAGTAGTGATTTGGGTATAAAGAACATGTTTCATGGAGATGGGAAGGGGGTAGGCCTGAGTTCTTGGGTCCTCTATTAATTTTCAGAGATGCTGAAATTTGACGGTATAGGTCCTCAGGTGCAAGGTGTTGTGAATTATGGAGAGTCCAGAGAGGATGTTCCACCTCTTGACAAAGAGCGTCTTCTAGGAAGCAATAACAGGTTTACAGTGCTGCGGAAAGATGAGTTTCAGGCTCTTGGGAAAAGGGATGATGCAGTTGCCGCTGAAGAGAACCCTTTCTGCTGGGAAGATTCTCAAGAGGAGGAATCTACTTCAGATTCTACTGTCTAACCTCAGGAAACGAGAATCGCGGAGGAATATCTTAGATCCTCATCAAGGAAAGGGAAGAACACTATGATATATTATTATGGTTTAATTACACACTCCCAGAGGCTGGGAAAAAGAAAATATTATTCAAACATACACAGCCCCCCTTTACAAGGTCTTCAAGTAAAGGAAAGACACCTCCAATGGTTCCCCAAATAGAGGACAACAACACATATTACAAGCATAAAGACTCTTCAAAGCACACAGAGGCTGTGACCCCTAAGGAGCATGAATCACAAGTAGGTGAATCTCCTGTCATGGATCTGGTGGATGATGAAACGGATATTGTAGAACCTGTTATCCTCCCAGTTTGGTAATGATATGACGAAGTGTGATGTATCGGATGCTATCATCAACAGTAATGAATAATTTATAGGGAAGGAATTTGTGTTAGATTCTACTCAAGAGGAGTTTGACAGATTGGTTGGGAGAGGCATCCAATTAAATCTGAATGAGGAGCAGGGTAGTTGGGTTTGAAAACAACTCATCATATTGGCACGCGGATTCAACAAAAAGAATATTACCGTGGAAGAACTCATCCAATATTGGGACAAGATGGAAAACAACATTGAAGACATCCTAAAAGATGATCTAGATAAAAAGGCCCACAATCTTCAATGGAGTCTCCATAGAGGTATGTTTTCTAAAAGGCTTAAACTGTAATAGGAAGATATGATTATTACATATGGTGTTGGTTGACTGTTTGATTGTGTCTGGACCGGTTTCCCACTTTTTTCCATAAAAGTGGTTTCTTAATAAAATAAAAATAAGTTTGTGGTATAAAAGGATTCTTTTCAATGAATAATGAAATGTTGAAATTTTTTACTATAATTAAGTTTCATGTAAAATTTTAAATATTTTTTTTAATTTGATCACGAGGAAATACAATTTTAATGTAATTATAAGTATCCAAACTAAATTCATTGGAATCACCATTTTAAAAAAAATTATCAATTTAATATATTACAAAAACTTATATTAAAAGATATTTTTTAATGTAAATTATTTTTAAAAATATTTATTTAATTAATAACTATTGATGAATTATTTTAATTAATATTATTAATTAAATATATTATCACATGATTTTTATGAGATATTTTTTAAATGATTTTTTATCAATATTGTCCATTGTTACATGAAACACCATACCAGCTTGCGTTGCCCACAATATTGAGTTTCTACCAAACATCTTTATATTATTGTAATTTCCACACCTAGATTTTCATTTCCATAATTTTTTTTCAAATAATCATTTGGTTCTTAGTTTTTATCTCATTTTCTGGGTGTTCTAGGTTTACATTGTGTGTTTTGGGTGTTCTTGATTTAAATTTTGATTCATGGATGTTTTGGGTGGTGTTTCTCCTTTTTCTTTATTTGTGGGAAGGTTTGAGGAGGAGGAGGCATGGAAAATGTGTTTGTAACACTCATAGTGGATCCTTTGTATGGAGTATGTTTTTTAGATGGATTATCCCCTTGAGTTAGATAAGTTTTACTGTGAAAATATGTATCTTTTTGGAAGTTTTCCATGTCAAACAATTAAGGTGAATGGTTAGTTTAAACATTTAGGTAAGTGTGCAGGGGGTGCATTGTTGGTGCACTATTTTACTGACCATTCAACTTAACTGTGCATCCCGTGTAGCCCTAGATAGTGGGCCACTGCACAGTTTTTCTAATGTTTGTTAAACCATGTGATCTAACCATGAAACCCACTCGTGAAATGGTATTCTGGAGTTTTCCCTTCTTTTTATTTGGTTTTTCTCCCCATGGTCCCCCCATTCAAACTCCCCAAACTAGAAAACTTCTCTGAGGGGGTTTCCACCCCAAGCCTCACCAAGTGGGTTCAAGGTGATCTCTTAGAGATTCTTCACTCGGGTTGAAAGGATATGACCCCCTTCTCCTTATCCTTTATTTTTCTCCCATTTCCACCCTCATACTCTAACCAAAGTGGCCATATTTAGCCGGTTTCCATGCCCAGGGTGGTGAAAATTTTGGAGTTTGGATATCTTAGGGTTCCTTGGGGGGTTTCTTTCTTCCTTGAATGTTACACCCTGACCCCAGAAACCCAGATCTAGTGAATGAATTCATTATATAATAATTATTATAAGAAATAAATCTTGAAAGACCAATTTTTTTAGAATTTTTGGAAGACCAGATTACACACATAATACACAATATAATTTGGAGACATGGAAAATACAACATGATACATAATAAACTAAAATAAACCTCCTCCTTTAAAACATATTCAATGTTCTCTTCTTCATGATATAGGGAATGGAAACATAATAAGGGTGAGATAAAATGATCTGTAAGGGTTACATATAGTGGAATATTGAATCAAAAATAAGTTAATCATAATCCATTATACCTGACTAATATGGCATGATGAATAAATGAGAACCCTTTCAATAAATAAGCTGAGAATAAAAAGCATCCATATATTTTTTATAGTGAAAAAATCATGGATATTAATAACTGAATAATGAATAAAAAGAATTCTTATTATTTGGATGTCATGTATTTGAATGATGAACCATTAAACTATTGAAACCATTTAAGTCTATGGTTAGAAACTCATCTGATTTTTGGGAACAAACTCAATGGGTTTGCCGCCAACTGATTTGTCTTGTGAGACATGTCGATGCATCAAGGGGATATAGTGGGCCCTTCCCATCCCTGAAAGCCCAAATCTTTCTTTATACACAAATTTAATATAAGAAAAATTTGAATTTTTGATATCTATATTGAATAGATAATATATATTCATCAATATTTTCCTATTTAAAATAGCATTAAAATTAAACCCAATATGTGAAATGGCGTACTAATTAAGGATATAAACATATCCGTGATACAAAAAAATGGGTATTTAATAGAATTTAAATTTATAATAAAGAATGATCTCAAAGGGGAAGGATATACAACACATAATAATTATTAGTTGCACAATACCAACAAAGTCTCAATGAAATGAAAATTGAGTGAATGCCATTTACCATATTTTAATCAATGTAATCATAAGACCAAAAATTATTAATCATCAAATGCATCACATAATACCATAAATATAAATTACATTAGGATATTGTATATTAAATTGTAGTATAGATACATGAAAAAATAGAAATAATTGGTGAACAATAGAAATCTCACCTAATTAAATGTGACATGAGAAACCCCTTACCTTATGCCGGAATTTTTTCTTCAATTGATCTTAATGACCAGAATAATCATATTTATCTTCCTTAATTACTAATTAAGAAACATAATCTACATATAATTTATTTATTATAACTTTATTAGGTTCATTCATGTCCAATGTTTTGGGTTTAAGATGTTTACTTTTATTGTTTTGGAAGCCTTTTCTTCCTTGGATTTCCTGATCATCTTTCCTGTAAATGAGTGTGGATGTTCATGTAGAATAGAAATTAAAATCTAGGATTGATATTATGAGTTATTAATGATAATATATATGGTTTAATTATCATATAAATCCTTTTGTTATTTTAGGGGTAGATACATCATTATAAAAAAAATTAATGATAAACTCTTTAATTATTTTGAGGGTTTTTTTATCACCATAGACTCATTTTGTTTTATAATTAAATTCCATGTGTAAAAAACGATTACAGAACATTGAATATGATTTAAAAGATATATAATAATCTGTTTCAACAATAAAAATGGTTCCATCACCATAATTGAAGACAATAATAGAAATCAACAACCCTTCATCCTTGAATGTGTTAAGTTATCACATCTCAGACAATTTTTTAATTTTTAGTATAAGAAGAGGTGGGAAAGAGAGATGATGATGAAATATTCCATTAGCATAATATAATTCTTATTCATATAAGGTAATATAATTGTCATATAATTTTGATGAGGGGATGTGAGAAGATAGAAATAAAAGAATAAAACTCATAAAATAAGTTTAATGAAAAAGGAAAAGAGGTTCACTTCTGGAGTACTCCACCTTAAGAATCTCTTTAAGGAATTTTATGGGCCTTTGGTGAGACTAGATGGTCTTGGACATGGGGGGAGGGCTTGGGAAGTGAATTTTTATGAACTTAGTAAAGGCTCAAATCATTAATGGTGTGAGAGGAAGAGTGTTGAAAGGTCGTTTATATAGTGGAGGGGAAGAGGGTTTACTCAATATTTTAATCATTAGTTTATTATTTTTCTCTAATATAAGAAATAGTGAAGATACCATGACAGAAAATAGTAATAAGTGCATGTGAGTTGGATCCAAGTGTTCTGACCTCAATAAGACATCATTCGTGGCCCTATAAATCATGTATTTAGCATTTATTTTAATTTATCGCATTTTACTATTCACAAAAATTCAAGTATTTTAGAAAAAATCCCAAAAATTTACCCTTACCATTTTTGGACAGGTAGAATACAAAAATGAACTCAATTTGTCAAAAATGATTTTATAAATATAATAATATTAAAATTTAATTAAAATCATCATTTATTTGATAAATACCAACA
Organism: Viscum album; assembly: GCA_963277665.1. Taxonomy (NCBI): domain Eukaryota; kingdom Viridiplantae; phylum Streptophyta; class Magnoliopsida; order Santalales; family Viscaceae; genus Viscum; species Viscum album. Next base: position 713,037,312 of record OY728133.1, on the reverse strand, counting down.
CTACAAATATTCTTCTATATTTTTAATGTGCCTATTTTTTTTATATTTTCATGGTTAAGGTTGCCATTAATAAAGGTCTTATTACTATTCATAAGGTTATGTTACTATTCATAATGGTATGCTGATATTCATAAGGGTAAGATACTATTCACAAGAAATTAACTTGGTTCTATCAGACTCCAAATATCACCTGGATCCCAATAGCGTGTGTCCTTTTTTTTAATTCCAAACACATGAGTGTAAAATATATGTTTAATATATATATCCTATAAATAAACATGTTTTGTTTCATAGAGACTTAGTTATTCATGCAATATAGGTTATCTAATGAATTTAAAATATTTAAAAGAAACATTCAATAAAATTTTTGGGTCGTTATACTCTTCCCATCTATAAAAATTTCATCGTTAAAAATTTTCATGTATAAATCCCCTTAAAAATTTGTTGGTGGTTCTTCTTTATTACATCCTCAGGTTCCCTCATTACTTCTTCCCTTGTATAGTTTCTCTAAAGAACCTTTACAATTTGCCTTATCTGATTCCTCAATACCTACACCCTTATGTCAAGAATCTCAATAGGCTCTTCACCGAATGAAAAATCATGTTATAACTCTATTTCATCGTATGTGATTACATGCATTGGTTATAGAATGAATTTTTTTACAACGAAACATGGGAATTTATTTTAAATTTTTAGAGACATGGTTTCATTTCTATATGGTAATCTACATATCCAATAATTTCTTGAATTTCTAATGGTCAGATGTACCACGGGCTCATTTTTCATTTTTTACCGAACCATAGGACACCATTCTATAGAGATAGTTTTTGAAATACATGATCTCCAACATGAAATTAAAAATCCTTTCTATGGTTGTCAGTATAACTATTTTTCCTACATTGGATTCCATAATATGAGCTAGAATTTTCTTTACCTTTACAGTTGTCCCTTTGATAAGTTATGATCCTATAAGTTTCCTCTAACCATCTTCATCCCAACAAGTTGGAGTTTGACATCTCATACCATATAATGCTTTATATGTCTCTATTTGAATGCTATAATGGAAAAAATTATTATAGGTAAATTCCACAAAAAGAATGTATTGATCCCACAAACCTTGAAATTCAACAAAGAATAATATCAACATGACTTCTAGTGTTTTAATAGACCTTTCATACTTGTTTTCAGTTTGGGGGTGATAAGAAATACTCATATGAATCCTAGTATCCAAATCCTTTTAGGTGATTTTCTAGAATTTTATATAAATCAGGGATCTTGATTGGAAAAAAATGAAATAGTTTCACCATGATGTCTTATAACTTCATTAATATAAATTCATTCTAGGTTCTCAAGTGGTAAATCCTCTTTTATAGAAAGTAAATGTGCCGATCCTGTAAGATGATCAATAATTACCCCTATTTCATCCTTCCTTCAAGATGTGCTTGATATCCTGTGATAAATTCCATCACAACGTCATCACACTTCCACATTGGAATTGGTAGAGGTTTCATGACCCCTCTAGTATGTTGTCTCTCAACCTTCACTTATTGACAAACTACACACCTTGATGCATAGTCCCCAATTTCTCTCTTCATGTTATCCCCAAAAAAATGTTCCTTCAACGCTATATAAATCATTGTGCTACCATGGGGTATAGAGAATTTTTGGCTATGAGTATAATCTAATTGATCCATTTTTAGATTAAGTACTGATTGAACACATAACCTTCTTCCAAATTTCAGAACTCCACCCTCATACACAAATTCGACCAATCTTCCATCCTTAACTGCTTGAATTTTCATTTTTATATTATCATTATCAGATTAAATGATTTTTATCTTCACTAGAAAATATTGTTTAGAAATCATTTGAAAAAGAAAATATTTTCCACTTTCATAACAATTCCCATATCCATATTTAGCATATACAAGAACATAGGATCTATCTCACTCTTGATTTGGGTCATAAGTCCATGATCTTTCCTGTTTAATTCATCTGCCACCATATTTTCCTTTTGTATGTGTTATTGTATTTAAAATCATATCCTTTTTGTAACTAGATCCATTTTCTTTTTCTTTTGTTGAGTCCTTTATATGTAAAAATTTATTTCAAACTCTTTGGATTTGTATATATCTCACATAATTTACCATATAGATAGTGTCTCTATATTTTTAGGGAAAAGATTATGGCTGCTAACTCATGATCATGACTTGGATAATTTTTTTCATATTTCTTCAACATTCTAGATGAATAAGTAATAACGTTATCATTTTTCATAAGGATGCAAACCATCCCATTCATTGATTCATCACTGTATATCACAAATCCATCATTTTTATAGGGAAGATTCATAATTAGAGTATTGATAAATAATCTTTTCAATTCTTTGAAGTATTCTATGCATTCTATCATCCATACAAACTTAACCCCTTTACCTGTAAGCTTGGATAACGGGTTAGCCATTTGGGAGAAATTTTGATTGAAATACTAATAGTAACTTGCTAACCAAATTAAATTATCTACATTGGTTATGTTTGTTGGCTTGGTCCATTCGTGGATTTCTTTTTTCCTTCGCATGATAACCTATAATTAAATCCTTAGAGACAATATAGATAAGAAAAGAGATGTATTAATGCCAAAATTCAATCATTCTAAACATCCAAAATAATTCATTTCTCCAAAGATTTGATCTGCATGTCATTGTCATTGTCTTCATAAGTTTTAGAGTATACCAGGATATCATCGATAAATACCACAACAAAGTCATCGTGATATTCCATGAAAATATTATTCATTAGATCCATGAAAATTGAGGGAGCATTAGTCAGTCCAAATGGAATCATTACAAACTCGTAATTTCCATACCTGGTTTGAAAATAGGTCTTAGGAATATCTTCCTTCAACACACACATCTGATGATATCCAAATAGAAGGTAAATAATTGAAAAATATTGTGCTCCATGATCTTCATTAAATAAATCATCAATGTGGGGAAGAGGATACTTTTTATTTTTTTCGTAATGGCATTAATCTCACTATAGTCATCACACAGCCTCATAGATCTACCTTTCTTATTGAAAATGACAATAGGGGCTCCCCATGGAGAAACACTATGGGGGATAAATACTTTATCACTCAATTACTCTAGTGATTTCTTGAGTTTTACTAATTACATAGTGTCTATTCTATATATAGTATTTGATATAGGTCTTGCACCAGGATTTAAATCAATAGAGAACTCAACTTCATGTTTCGAAGGATGTCCAAGAAAATCCTCTACAAAAACATCAATATATTCCTGAACAATAATTATGTACTATATTTTAACATTCCATTCCGCAAACATAGACATTTCATTCTCTTCCTCCCCAATAATTTTATTTAGTAAAGATACTCGGGTGGATCTAGATAAGGATCGGCTTGTGAGGTTTTTTCTCTTAAGATAAGGGATTCAAAACCATTCTCAAAAATCGTAACGTCCCCCTTATTGCAATAGATATTTACATAATAATATGAAATCCAACATATTAAAAGTATTATGTAAAATTCAATCATGTGTATGATGATAAGGTTAGATAATAAATCATGTTTATGTGTCATGAGGATGACAGATTGACACATCATTGTCACAATGATATATCCCCTATGAGTTATGACTGATAACTCCGTTATTAAATAAAATTATACATGTATAATTTTTTTGCGAAAAAATAGAAGATATAAATGAATACGATGATCTATAATAATATAAATCATCAGATAAGTTTGAGTAAATAATTAACATACCTACCACCACACCATTAAGAACATCAGCATCCTCGATTGTAATTGCATAAGCTTTCCCTTGCTCACATGGCCTCTTCTGAGGCATGTATCCTTTGTGCTTAAGACATTAATTTTTGTAGTGTCCCGTATCTTTAAAATTGTAGAATTTAACGTTATTAAATTTTTTCCCCTTGCATTAATTATATTGATGACTCTTTTATCCACACATAAAGAAGACTCTAATGTCTTTCAAGCATTTTCTTGGATGATTATTTCCAGAGATCTCACATAATGGTAATTGCTTCTTTTAATTATTATTTGGTGCTTCACCCTTTATATTGTTATCATAGTACTTCTTATTATCTTGGTTTCCCTTGAAAAATTTTGATCTAGAAAGTTCCATCTCTATTTTGATGGAACTTAATAAAATTTCATCATATGATGAAAATGTTTGAGAATCCAGTACACTTTTATGATTTGGCTCAAGTCATTCAAAGAAATGGTCAATCTTGTCTTTCAAATCACGTACGTAATATATAAAATACTCGACTAATCTTGAAAAGGTATCATCATATTCCATAACAATCTCTTCTTCCCATTTCATTATGCTATGTAATTTCCGCATCATTACAATTCATTTCTCACAAGAAAAATAATTTTCAAAGAACATTTCCTTAAAAGTCCTCCATTCCATATCTTCTATTTTTTCCTCCATGGAATTCTAGATCAAGGACCAATATTGATAAACATCACTCTTTAGAAAATATAATTATAACACTACCATTTCATTTTAATTGCATCTTAATGCTATGAATATATTTTCAAGGGACATGATCCATTGCTTAGCTACCACAAGGATAGTAGTCCCACTAAATTATGGGGGATTATTTCACATGAAACGATCCAACATAGGTGTAGTAAGGTTATTCATCACAGCCTGAGTTAATTTTCCTAATATAGTAATGACCTGATCTGATCCAACACTGACTGTGTTGACTTGTTAATTGGGGAAATCCCTATAGTGTCTACGGGTATTGATTCCCATTCATCCATTAGGTGCCATCACTAAACAATTGAATAAACTACATTAAGTCATAATTCATAATTTATAACTAGAAAACAGTTAACATAATATGAATGTTTATGCACAACTAATCTCATAATCACAACAAATGTTTTATTTACATTTAATTCCTTCATAATGGTTTGTAAGGAAAATGTGAATTATCCTAAAAAAATACCCTAACAGTGTCAAACTAAGTGCATAGTAAGCCCTGTTTTCCAATACCAGGATACCCCTAGTCAAGCAAGAAACTTCTTGTCAGTGTTGTTACTCCAAGGTACATTTATTCCAGAACCACATTCACTTTAGTATCTAGGAATGGATGTATTTTCTAGGAAGATCCACATAGTCGCTACATTACAAAAATTCTAGGATGTTACTCCATTCTTATCCTCAATGTCTATCATAGGGGGTTTCCTCTAACCTATGTTTCCTAAATCCAGTTTCCAGGACTGATACAAAAATTCTGTTGATGCAAAATGTAACACCTTGACCCAAGAAACTCATAATTTTTCCATTAATTCATTATATTGGCATCATTAAAAGAAATAAATCATGGAGGTCAAATTAGTTTAGTAGTTTTGGAAGACCAGATTACATACATGATACCAAAGGAACATTTGGAGATATATGAAATACAACATGATATATTATAAAAATAAATAAACTACCTCCCTATAATCGTATTCAAGGTTATCTTCATCATAACCAGCAGAAAAGAAACATAATAAGGGTGAACTAAAATGCTCAGTAAGGGTTAAATATATTGGAATCCTAAATCAAAAATAAGTGAATCATAATCAATTAGACAAGTAAAATATGTCATGATGAATAAATGAAAATACTTGTAATTAATAAGCTGAGAATAAAAATGAATCCATATATTTTGTCATAGTGAAAACCTCATGGATATTAATAACTGAATAATAAATGAAGAGAATTTTTATTATTTTTAAATCAGGTATCTGGTACATGAACCATTATACCATCGAGATGGCTTATGTCTGTGGGTAGAAACCCATCTAATTTTTGGAAACAAATTCAAAGGGTTTGCCGTGAATGAATTTGTATCATGAGACCTGTCGATTCATAAAGAGGCTATAGAGGGCCCCACCCATCACTGCAAGTCCAAGTCATTCTTTATAGATAGATTGAATATAATAAAAATATTCTTTTTTCTATATCTATATTGAATAGAAGATACATATTCATCAATATTTCCCTAGTTAAAATAACATTAAAAATAAACAATATATGTGAAATGGTATATGGATTAAGGAAAATATCGTATACATGATACAATAAAATGGTTATTAAAAGAATTATAATTTAAAATGATGAATTATCTCAATGGGGTAGTAGATACATCACATATGAAAGAGTAGGTGCAAAATACCAACTATGGATCAGTTACTGCTCGCAGGGGTGTTGCTGGAATTCTTCTTGCGGTCCTCCTTGAGGGCCATGGATGCTTCTTTTTGGCCCATTTCCTTGTCATCCCCAAATTCTCGCCATGTTCTGTGGGCCAATGTTGATGGGGTTCAGGGAGTCGGCCTCCTTTCATTGGATTCTCTCCCTATTCCTAGGAGGGGACCAAGCAGAGCTCGCAAAGACTTCAGTGACCGGGCTCTCGCAAAGTCAGCTTCCTTGGTTCCTAGTGCTAGTTATTTGTCCTCTGTTTCATATGGGACATGGGTGATAGTGGAAATGGGTTCCCAGGTCGGGTTTCCACCTTGTGAGGTGAGGTGAGGTGAAAATACCCTAAGTCCTCTTCTAGGTTCCTCTCAAAATCTTCATATCTATCTGATATGATTCCAGGGGTGCATACAAGGTTGATGTTAAAGAAGATGTTGGATAGGGAATGTCCTTCACTCCTCTTGGAAGAGACCATAGTTCCTGAGGCCAAAGCTGGTCCTCCCTTGTTGCAATGATTCCAATTCTCATCTAGAACACCCGAGGTGTTGGGGCAAGGGTGAAAACAGATTTCATATCCTCAGAATATAAAGGACACAAAGACAAAATGGCAGCGATCCAAAAACACAAATAGTCCCCTACCAATATTTCCGAGTTCACTCGTAAGGTTCAAATGCATACTTCCATGCATGCGAACCCGATCAACATGCATATATGGATTTTTTGGAATAGAGACGTTACTGTGTACTTGGTCTTTGTCGGAGACCAACATATCACTACGAAAATTACATTTGGCGGGGACTCTCTTTTTACCTCCTTTGTCTATGGAAGCTACGACGCTCAAAGAACTGAAGTTTTGTGGTTTGAGATGAATGCTTTAGATCCTGGAGACCAGCCCTGGGTGGTGGGGGGGATTTTAACATAGTTTCCCTATCAGATGAGAAGAAGGTTCGTGGGGACTTTCCGAGAAGGGATAGCACTTCGTTATCTTAGTTCATGTCTGGAAAAGGGTTGTCGGACTTAGGATATTCCGAAGACCCCTTTACATGGTACAACAATACCAAGGGTGACAGTCGAAGCTGGATTGGACTCGACCATTGTATTGCCAACATCCACACCATTTCCTTTTTTCCAAATGCAACGGTTTCCCACTTGACTCATAGCATCTCTGATCACTCCCCCCTCTTGTTATCCTTGTGCAGGAGGGAGGTTTTGTAGGAGAGGTTCCACTTCTCTAGCCAATGGTCGAGTTTCTCTGGCTATCGTCAGCTGGTTAGGAACATCTGGGATGAACCGTCTCTGGGACACTCCTGGCTATATTTTCATTCCATGTTAAGGTGCCTCAAGTAGGAACTTCAAATCTGGGCTCGGTCCCCTCTTTCTTTGGATCAGGAGTTGGATGCACTCACGCTTGAAGTCGATCATCTTGAGGCGAGCCTTGAGGAGCTCTGGGATGACTCTATTTTTGGGACACTTGTGGAGAAAAGGAACAACATGGCGGTCATGGTTCTATCTTAGGAGTGAAAGGCATGGGAAAGATCACGGTTCAAATGGCTCAAGGAAGGGGACAAGAATACCGCTTTTTTCAATGCGTGCATTTGGGAGAGGAGGCATGCTATCAAACCAAACATGGATATAGTGGATGGATCTTTCACAGATGATAGAGAGGTTTTCAGGGGGATGGATCTTTCTCAATGTAAGGATCTTCTTGTTGGATCATCTGAGTCCATGGCCCAAGGGTATCCCTTTGGGGAGGCCTCATTATGGGAGGGGATTCCAAGACTCGTTTCTACCCAGGAAAACTACCTGCTGGAAGGTATTACCGCAGAGGAGGAGATTCATGAGGCCAGGCTGAGCCTGTATCCAGAGAGTGTAGTAGGTCCCAATGGGTTCCCTGGATCCTTCTACATGGGCTCTTGGGAGGTTGTTAGGATTGATATCATCCACGCCATCCATGACTTCTTCTGTGGGGGTGGCCTTCTTCGGATTGCCTCAGCTATGACTCTCGTGTTTCTTATAAAGATCAAAGATCCTTCCTCTCTCCACCATTACCATCTTATAAGCATGTGAAATTTCCCTTACAAAATCTTGTCATATGTATTCAAAAGGCGGTTGTCCAGACTTCTTCCCAGGTGGATTTCCATGGATAATCATCTGTTTGTGAAGGAACGTTCCATTCAGGGTGCGATGGCGCTGGTGTAGGAAAAGCTGAAAGATCTTCACTTCAAAAATCGAGGATCCAACATGGTCATTAAGTTGGACATCAGCAAGGAGTATGATAGGATGGAGTGGAGTTTTATCAACAGGGTTCTTAGGATGATGGGTTTTTGTTCTTGGGCCACTGACCTCATCTTTAGATGTGTTAGCTCCTCATGGATGGCTATTTCGTTCATGGGGCCTACTCACATATTTTTCATGGCCGTCCGAGTTCTACGGCTAGGTGACCCTCTGTCTCTGAGTATCATTATTCTCATGCAAGATACCCTTAGTAGGTTGATCAACAAGTGTATTTTTGATGGGGTCATCCTTCCCTTTCTAGGGATGTTTAGGCTCCATTCCACGTTGCACTTGATTTTTGCTGATGATACATTTATCTTCATGAATGTGGGGAAGAACTCTGTCCAAGGCATTAAAAATTTATTAGAGGAATATTTCTCTTGTAGTGGCCAGATCATCAACCGAGAGAAGAGAAACTTTTATGTTTTTGATTCATGCTATGAAAATAGAGTGCGTGATCTGACTATCAGTTTGAACATGTAGTTTGGAGTCTTCCCCATGGAGTATCTTGGAACCCATGTTTTTCGAGGAAGAATCTGTATCATGGACTTCGACAAAGTGATGCACAAAATCACTGTCCATATTCTCAACTAGAAAAATCACTTCCAATCCTTTGGTGGCCAAATCTCTCTTGTCAACAGTGTTTTTTCGGGAATTCCAGTGCATGCTCTTGCCGCCTCTATTGTGCCAAAGAGTGTCATAAAATACATTGATAGGATCCTAGCTCATTTCATCTAGGAAGAACATTCGGAGGGGAAGAGACATTGGGTATCATGGGGGAAGATGGCGAGGCCAGTTCGTGAGGGAGGGATCAGTGTCAATATCTTGGTGGTCACAATCCATTTCATGCATGCAAGTCTCGCCTGGGAGATTATCGAGGAGCGTACCTTGTGGGGGAAACTTATGTCTCAAAAGCACCGAACCAGTTCCGCTTATCCTTCTGTAAATGGGTTTTCCTTATGGTCCTCTGTGTTTAGTATCATTTTGAACCTCCTTCCTCATTCACAATAGATCATTGGTGAAGGCAACATACTTTAATGGTTTCATAACTGTTCGGGTAACACGCTTGCCATTCCCAGGTGTCCTTATCCTATTATCTCCTTCAAGGAATCGATCCACTTTCTAGTGTTTTTTAGATCAGTTTTGAATACATCTCAGAAGGAACTTTTTGACTCCATTCTCATTACCTCGGAGCAAGATAGGTGCGTTTTTACTCCATCTATCTCAGGGAAATTTAACTCGAAGGACTACCATAGGATGACCATCTACCGGGATCAGTATAATAGATGGAATGAGATCATCTGGTGAAAAAAAATCACTACTAAACTCAACTTTCACTCCTTTAGAATTCGAAACAATGTTGTAGCATCTAATTCCAACGTCAAACACCTAGGTATCTCCATTGACTCATGTTGTTAGTTTTGTTTGGATAGAAAAGAAGAGAACACGAGCAATATTTTTTTGAAGGGGTTTGGGAATGCATGGTTTGGATTACCTTTGGGGTGTTTACAAATTACTCTTCACAGGTGGACAGTATTGATGTGTTCCTAGAGCACTGGTTTCAGGGGTCCGAGGGTTCAGAGGTGGAAAAGATGGCATGCTTCTTAATCTTTAACGTGGGCTGCTGGTTCGTATGGAATGCTAGAAACCAAGAAAATTTCAAGGGGATTATTTCCACTGGTGGGTCTGTCATGGGAAGAGTCCGGTGCTTGATGGATGAGCTAATTTTCTAATCTGGTAACCGGTAGGAGGCTTCGTCCATTCTCTTGTTGGGTGTCCCTGTGGCTAAAGTTATTCCCTTTATTTCCAGGGGAGTTTCGGTTCGATGGGTCCCTCCTGAGGTCGGCCTCAAGCTCAACATGGATGGGTCTTGTGTCCTGGGGGACTTGTGTGGAGGTGGGGTGGTTCATGATTCTAGGGGAAGTGTCGTCCTAGCATTCACAGCTCACTTTGGGAGTGAAAATTCTGTTCGGGCGGAGGCTAGAGCTATTCTCTCATGTCTTTATATCTATAGGGAACATGAAATTTCTATTTCCCAGGTGGAGACTGATTCTATGATTATCCATGATGATTTACTTGGTAAAGTCTCTGTCCCCTAGTCAATCTCTTATATCATTTGGCAATGTAAGGCCCTCCTAAGTGACAACATTTTGGTCACCCACTATTAGCGGGAGGTGAACAAAGTGGCGTACTATTTGGCCTCCCTAGATGCTCTTTGTACCCTATTTAGTTTCCTTTCTGATGCTTTCTTACATAAACCTGAGGTGTGAACTTGATTCGGGCCGATTCCCTTGGTTTGTATTACTTTCGGCCTACATAGGTCATGGATTTTCTTTTTTCTTATAGCCTTTTTGCCTAATAATAAAATTATAATGGTGAATGAATGAATAATAGTTAAATGAATTATAGAATAGGATTAATATAAATAGAATCATGATATTATATAAAATGTTAGTACACATACACCACATAAAAGAAGTAATTGGTGAACAATGGAAATATAATAGAATAAAAAGTGAGATGAGAAACATCTAACCTTATGCTTTAATGTGTTCTTCAGTTAAAACTAATGACCTAAATAATTATATTTATATTAATTAATTAATAATTTTACAAACTAATCTACATTTAATTTATTTATTATTACCTTATTAGGTTATGTCATGGACTTTTCGATGATTTTAAGAGTTTCAAATTTATTGTTTTTGACACATTTTCTTCCTTTGTTTTCCTGATAAGTTTTCTTGTATATGAGTATGGATGTTTGTGTAGAATGGAAATCTAAATTTTGAATTTAATATATGAGTTATTAATGATCATCCATAAGGATAAATGATCATATAAATCCATTTCTTCTTTTGGGGGAGGGTGAATCATTATACAAAATTTTAATGATAAACGCTTGGATTATATTTATGGTTTTTGATCACTATAGACTCATTTTGTTTTATAATTAAATACCATGTGTAAAAAAATTCTAGAACATTAAATAGGATATAATACATATATAATGATCTGGTTCAACCATAAAAATGGTTTCATGACCAGAATTGAATATGTTAATAGAAATTAAAAAATCATCATCCTTGAAATTGATAAATTAACACATCTCAGATGATGTTTTCATTTTTAGTATTAGATGAGGGGAAAGAGATAAGGTGATGAAATATTCCACTAGAATTATAAAATTACATTTCATGTAAGGTACTAAAATTATCATAGCATTTAGATTATGGGAGGTGATATGGGAGAAATAAAATATTAGAACATGTAAAAGATGTTCAACGAAAAAGGAAGAGAGATTCCCCTCTTAAGTACTCCTCCTTGAGAATCTCATTAAGGCCTTTTTTTGGAAATCTGGTGATACCATCTGGTCTTGAACGTTGGGGGAGGGCATGGGATGTGTAATTTATAGAAATATGTCAAGTATCAATTCTTTATTGGTGTAATAGGAAGAGGGGGTGAGGTGTGGTTTATATAGTGGAGGGGAGGACAATTTTCTTAGTATTTTAATCATTAGATTATTATTTTTCCCTAAGACAAGAAATAGAGATGATTTCATGACCAAAAATAGTAATAAGTTCATGTATGTTTGAATCAAGTGTTCTTACCTCTATAGTACATGATCAATGACTCAATAAATCATGTATTTAGCATTTATTATAATTTATCGAATTTTACTATTAACCAAAAATTCATGTATTTCATAAATATCCCAAAATTTCACCCTAACTATTTTTTTAACATATTAAATCCAAATATGAAATCCTTTTTTCAAAAATGAATTTATAAATATGAGAATTTTAATTTTTAATTTAAATCTTCATTTAATCGAAAAATACCAACACTTAAAATATTCTTCAATATTTTTAAGGTTCTAAAATTTTATTTACATTTTCATTGGTAATGTTACTGTTTATAAGAGAAATATTAATATTTATAAAGGTAGGTTACTATTTATTAGGTTATGATTCAATTCATAATGGTATTTTACAATTAGTCTAATATTAAAATGATTCTATCAGACTCTAAATATCACCCTGATCGCAACCATGTATGTTCGTATTTTGAAATACAAAACACAGAAGTAGAAAATTTGAGTTTAATTATTATATTCAATAAATAACCAAGTGTTTTATATAGAGACTTAATGCTTCATGCAATATAGGCCATATAATGAATTGAATTAATTTAAAAGAAACATTCCATAAATTTTTTTTGGGGTTTTACATGGAACCTATGTTGAGTCTTTTTGGTTGGGCATTATTGAAGCGCAAGGGATTTGAGGTAGAATTCCATTTCATTTCGCCATTAAAATCATTATTTTATTTATTTATTTATTTTTACACCTTCCATGTATGTCGATTATTTAAGGTTGATTATTATAATTAATGATTTATGTGAAATGAAGTCATTTACACTGGATTTTAATTGTTTGAAATGATTGTATTTGGTTTTTCACATCATGTGCTTGATGAAATGCCCAGCTGGCTCATGTAAGTTTGTTTTTCATTTTATGTGATGGTTTGGGACTCATAAATGGGTTTAAAAATCTGATATTTTTTTACAATGAGTCTTGTCTCTGGTTCTTTAATGAATGGATTGATGTGTAAAAATTATATATGGCCCGATTGGCACTTTTGAAAAATTTCAATTGGAAAACCATTTTTAGAATGAGTCACTTGGAATGTTTTTTGAAAAGATAGATTGGAATGTCCTTGGTTTGGGACTTCCCTCATGTGATTATTTTTTAAAGGAAAGGGACTACTCCTTTGGGTGGCTGAGGTGGTTCCAGTTTATGTGATTCTGTGAAGGCTTATACGTATGGTTTTTTATATGTATTTGTTTGGAATACCCATCTATGAACATGACATGGGAACCTAGCATATATACGAGTACATATGAGAGTTATTTATTTACTAGTTGGATTATGCACTATCTCGTGGCCCATAATAGAGGGTATTTTTTTATTATTGCTTTGAGACTGGGCCCCTCAATCTGGCCAGGTTGGGTGTGACTGAGCATTTGGGCGTTATGATTTCATTGGGTAAGGAATGCCTTCGAGATGGGAAACATGTATAGTATGTTGTTGATTTTATTCTAAGGTTATAGGTATTGTTAGGTTTTATATGGAACTAGACTATCTTCGGTGGATTATTTAGATGACTCTCCTAGTATGGTTTCATGAAGAGAGTTAGCACATTTCCTTTATTTTGTGATCACAATATTTTTTCATCGATTGTGGTGTTTCTATGGTAAAGGGATAATGTGTCGTTTTTATTAAAAAAAATTGATGATTTTTTTAAAACTATAAATGTTTTACCTTTTCCCAGTGCATGAAATATGATAATTTCTTATTTAGTTCCCTTTCCACTTTTTCCTAAGAACCTAATTCTCCTCTATAAAAGGAAGCTAGTTTTAAAGTTTAAAGAAAATGGAATGTGATTTGATTTAATTAAAATGAAAAGTCTAAAAAATATAGATTTATATAATTTATTTAAAATATGAAATATATGTTTCTTTATTTAAAGTTAATGGATTGGAAGTAGATTTATGAAGGCTTACATACTAAGTTTTAATACGCATGCTTATAGTTCTTTCTTATTTTTAGATTCTGCTACAGGTTCTAGTTCTCATATGATCACCTCAGTTGATTGTTGGTTATGGGTTGGAGAGTGACCCTCGAGGTCACATGGAGAGGTTGTAGCTGTTAGGTTTTGTTTTCAGTTTTTCTGAATAGTTTTTCAGTTCATCTTGCTATAATTTCTATTTAAGTGTATAAGATGTTTTCTTTGGAAAATGTATTTAAATTGGGATAGCCCTTTTCATTTGGATAATTTTGTTTATTTATGTTGTGTTAAATCATTTCTATTATCACTATTTTTATTCTTGTATCACTTTTCACTCCCCTGAGAGGATCAAGAACACATATATAGTCTTTCCAAAGATCGGGATGGGTGACTGTTTGAGGTTTGACTCGGGTTGGTTCATGAAAAAATGGTATCAAAGCAAAGTTTTCTCTTTATAGAGACATTCTTTAAAGATCTTCCTTCATCACTTGGGTATGTCATGTTAGAAAGAGTAGGATTTGTTTGACTCTAGAGGTAAGAATATAAAGGATTTCATTAACCCTTTTTATTCTAATCCTCTGGTACCCATTGGAATCTTGGTTTTATTTGTCCCTCTTGGTTCTCATGAATTGTTTGGTATTTGGGTATGAAAAGGGAGTTGGAACAAATGTATTCTTAATCTCACAAGACATAGAAAGCCATGTTGATCCTGGGTAAAGATCTCATAAGGCTCTCTGTGATGGTGGTGTGTTTGGAATATGGCTACCAACCTTATGGCTATGTGCATACCTTATACAATTTTTTCATTCTAATAATGATGAAAATAGATTATATTCAAACAATTCATTATGAAATGAGATTCTGTGAATATGTGGAAATGTCTGAATGATATCATCTGGTTCCACTATGATTTAATTTTTTTCGTTTCACTTTTGAGTTTTGGGTAATTTTGATATAAAATATTGAGTTTTTAGGTGTTTTCTCTATGTGATTGGTCAACACAATGTTTGGGAAAATAGGTGACCTTCCCCAAGTAATAGTGTAAACTTTGGGGTGCTTCTGGTTAGGGGCGCATGACCTATGAATGGATAGGAAAACATTGTAGAAGGTATGCACATGGTTTTGAAATATGGAAAAAACCATTATGCATTGTTGGAACACAGCTTCCCAGACCATGTGGTAAAATCGTGTGAGTGATCATATTGTCCATTGAGGGGAACACAATTTGTGAATAGTTTAGTAAACCATGAAACATAACCATATATAGTGCCCATGTGTGTTAAAAATGTCAAAACATTGGTTAAATGATATATTTCAAAAGGGTAAAAGATGTTATGGATTCCATTTGGTATTATTATTTACAGAATGATGTTTCTTATTAATTTTTTGAGATCCATAATTCTTGATGATGGATTACTCTGGATTGAGTTTTTTGGTTTCATGTTTCTTAGTGTCTACCAACACAAATATTTTATGGATACCCTAGGTGACTATTTGGGTGGTGAACCATTAGAAACATTTCTATTTGATCAACCCCTAGACTATATTCTTGAATTTCATAAGTTAAATACTCCTCTCTTTTATGTTCAATCAGATCCCTTCAAATTTGAGGAGTTTAGGCAGAATATTGAGAGAAACTTTATTTTCCTTGAGTTTCCTAAGTCATTAAAGGAACTTTTTTCTACCTTTATTTTCAATGTTCCATCCTAGAAATGGTGGAATTCAATGTTTGAATAAATTCCTCAGGAATGTCTTACGTGGGAGTTCTTAACTCTTCATTCATCCAACATTCCATTTCCAAGATGACGAAGGTGGGGAATGTGATGAATATGTGCTATCATCAACAGGTTATTGGGTTGGTGTTGGAGTTTTATTTACAATTCAGGGATCTAGTTACATATGCTCTAGGTTATGTTGTGTATTCTTCCTTGAAGGCTGGACATTTTGAGTATGGGATCCATCCAGATCTATAATCAATGGTGTGAGAACTCAACATAAACTCGATTTCTAATGTTGTTTGAAAATCCATTCATGTTGAAACTATTCTAGCAGGGTTGGTTGAGATGGATGAACTTCTTCTATTTTCTGTAAATAGGGAATGGGATTTCATTAAATAGAATGGGAAGTGTCATGGTGCTGGTGGTGCTAGTAGGGGAACTAATAGGCATTGAGACCTCTCATATTCCTCTTCAGGGTGCAATAATGTAATATTTCATCATCATGGAAAGAAGAGTCACAAGAATCCATTATTCCAGGGTGCTCCAAGACACTACCACTCCCTTAGATGCTTTAGTCACTTTCAGTGGTTCTTTCAAGGTATTTCTCAGAAGCGACGTGAAGCAAGATATAACTCTTCAATGGAATCCCCACTCCATTTTTAGGAGCGGGGAATGTTTGGGATCAGTTTTGAGTTCTCTCTCGCTGTAATTTTCTTTTATTTTAATAGTTTTATTTGGTGGTGTTTTTGAGAGATTTATTCTATTTATACATTTAGGAATGGATTTTTTCAACCCACTTCAGAACTCCTATTTTAATTAAATTTTTTCCCCTAAAAAACAACAAATTTCATCAATTATAAATAGATTTATCTTCCATGTGTATCTTTTGAATTCTTTTTTTGGTGACCAAATATTGTTTCTATTGACTAGGGGGTATCATATTCTTCAAACATCAAAGCTCTAGCCATATGACTTCGAGTGAAACATTTAATGAAATCAAGAAACTGTAGAGGGTGTGGGGAACTTTAGGTTAGTTATTGTCTCCTCTGTTGGGGAGAGTAAAGTCTAAATGTTCTTTTTTTAGTCTTCTGTAATATGGTATATTCAACCTTGTGCATTATTTTGTTTTTTTACATCCATATTTGTGATTCATTCATTTCCCCCACCTCAAAATGTGAGGGGGTGGACCTTGTGGGAGATCCCTTGGGTCATCTTTTGTTGGACATTCTATGTTGACCCATGTTATCAATTAAATCTAGTTGATTCTTAATAGTGGGGAGACCCACTGTGGGTCTCATTAAAGTTTCTTCCAAAGATGGTAGGTGTTTATTTCTTCTTAATGGTGAGGATTCCATTTTGACCTCTAATGTTAATAATGTGGTTTGATTTAAAATGGGGTTCTGGTATGAAATAGTTTCAGTTTTTATGTTGTTTTAATAAATTAGTGTAAATTCTGTTCGGATGTGGTTGACGTAGTCTTGGTTCGAGAGGTTGGAATATGAATATGTGTAAATAATATGTCATTGATAAATTAACTTGAAATTTTGTGTCATTCTAGGCACAAAATGTGTAATGGTGGGGATAATTATCACACCCAAATTTCATTTCCATCATTTATTTCAAATAATAAACTTGTTTTTAGTTTTTCTATCGAGTTCTAGGTGTTCTAGGTTTAAATTTTATTTTTTGGGTGTTCATTATTTAAATTTTGAGTCATAGATATTTTGGGTGGTGTTTACCCTTGTTCATTTTCAATGGGATGGTATGAAGAGGTGGGGGATTGGAAAATGTGTTTGTAACACTCCTAGTAAATCCATTTTTTGATCTATGTTTTTTGGATGGTTTATCCACTTGAGTAAGATGAGTTTTGGGGTGAAAATGGGACTTTTTGGGGACTTTTTCTAGGTTTCCTCATTAAGGATTATGTTTAGTTTAACCATGTAGTTATGTGTTCATCTGGTCACATGGTTGTCACATAGTTTAACTAACCCTGTATTTTAAATGTTTTGCCTGTGTCACACTTGATAGTGGTCAATTGCACAGTTTGTGCAGTGTTTGTCAAACCATGTGAGATAATCATGCAACCCTCTTAGGAAAGGGTATTTGAGGGTACTTTTTTTCTTTTAAATTGGTGGTTCTCCACTTGTAATATCCATTTGAACTCTCCCAACCTATATTCCTTTAATAAGGTGTTTTTGGCACATCCAAGCCCCTCCAAGTTGAATTCAAGATGATATATTTGTGATTCTTCTCATGGATCAAATGTTTAGGACCCCCTTCTCATTCTCCTTTTATTTTCTCCCATTTCCACCCTTCTCCTATAACCACATTGTCCATGTTTGGATTATTTTCATGCCTATGGTGGTGAGAAATTGGGTGTTTTTCCTTCATTGGGTTCCATGGGGATTTTATTTCTTCCCATAACCTTTGTAGAGTCTTTCAGTTGGGAATTGTTGATGTAGAAGTGATTTTAATTATGATCCATTTTAATTTCTCCCTTAAATTCAGAATTTCATTTAATAATTTTTTTTAACCTTCCATTAATATCAATTTGTTATGTTTGATTTTTAGAATTAATTTTTGATGTAAAATTATGTTATTTCCACTTTATTTAAATTATTTGAAATGGTTCTATTGGGTTTTGCACACTAATTGATTGAAGAAATTCCCAGTTGGATCTTATAAATGTGTTTTAGATTTTTTTGGGATTTTTTGGAATTAATAAATGGGTTTCCAAATGTGATTTTTTCCGATAGGCTTTTGTTTGGTTCGTTGAGTAAAGGTTTTATATGTGAAAATTATATTGGGAAAGTTTGGTACATTGAATTTATTTCAGTGTAAAACCCCTGTAGGAATGAGTCACATGCCTTCTTGGTTTTCAATGTGATGGGAGTGTCCCTTGTTTGGGACTTCCCTTGTGTGGTTATTATTTAATTTCAAGGTAATACCCCTTGCAGTTGCTAGGGTGGTGCTAGTTCGTGTGGCTTCTATGATAGATTATATGTATGGTTTGTTTCTTTACACAGTCTATAACACCCCTTTATGAACATGATATACGAACACATCATAACTAAGATGAAATATGATATTTACTGTTGAAATTGATAGATTACACACTATCTAGTATCCCATATAAGTGGGATATTTTGTT
This sequence comes from Viscum album, assembly GCA_963277665.1. Lineage (NCBI taxonomy): Eukaryota > Viridiplantae > Streptophyta > Magnoliopsida > Santalales > Viscaceae > Viscum > Viscum album. The sequence goes on along the minus strand of OY728133.1, from coordinate 713,018,355 downwards.
AATATTGCTATGGGACTGGGCCCTGAGTTAGGCCAGGTAAAGTGTGACTGAGCATTTGGGAGGTATGATGTCATCGGGTAAGGCTTGTCTTTCGGATGAGTTACATGTATAGTATCTTCTGGATTTTCCTCTAGGTTCCTAGGTTTTACTATGTTTTCTATGGAACTATATTATTTTTAGTCGAGGATTTATATTTCTCTCCTGGTATAGATACTTTATCAACATTGCCCTATTTCCCTCATTGTTCCATCTTATTCTTTGTTCATGGATTATTCTGTTTCCTTGGTAAATAGAAAATTTGTGTCTTTACTTAAAATTTCATGAATGTTTTTTTTTCAATGTATAATTTTTCCCCTTTTCCAATTCCATGAAATATGAAAATTCCCCATTTGGTTCCCTTTCCATTTTTTCGTAAGAATCAAATTCTCCTCTATGAAACAAAGCATCTTTTAAATTGTGAGAGAAATGGATTGTGATTTGTTTTCATTAAACTAAAAAGTGTGGAAAACCAATATTTTTTTTTATTTCAAAACCTGATATCAATGTTTCCTTATTTAATGTAAATTCATTGTAAATAGATGTATTTAGGATTACCTAATATATTTTAATACTCACACAAATAGTTCATTCTTATTTTTAGTTTCTGCTATAGGTTCCTATTTGGGTTTCATCGCCTCGAGTGATTTTTGTTTATGGGTTAGAGAGTGACTATAACAACCCTGATCTTTATTGCACCCTTTCAACTGATTTATTACATAAAATATTAACTTGATACAACATAGATTATTGAAAGGTCTAGTGTCTTTGGGGCTTAGGAACATTACGTAATAGCTTATAACATAAAACACACAATATCATTATTGAAAACTTCCTTTATATGACCACTATATTCCCTCATACTTAGCATTGCATGGGATAACCCGAGGACATGCATAAGAAAAGGGTGAGGTATAAATCCCAGTAAGGGAATAATCGTGGAATAAGATAAGGAATACAAAACATGTTAGAAAATAGGAATATCAATGGATCACAATAGAAACATGAACATAAAGTCATGATAAATCATGATAATCATAACATGGAAATGTTTCAACAACACTTAACATGGAATCAGCATGAGCCAAGGCCCATGGCACGTGGAGCATGCGTAAAATCACATTGCACATGAAGCACAAGTAAAACCTCATTGCACATTAATTAGCATGATTCAACACCCGTTGCGCATGATGTATCATGATACTATACTTTACCCAATGCATTGAAGTGCTATCAGGGAGCACCCTTCTTAAACATTAAATTTCATGCATAAGTATTCAATATGGATCATATAACATGGAATCAATAAATATAAAATGTTATTCCACGATTATTTAATGTGGAAAAAATAAATGAATTTACCATTAAATATATATGTGTTTATAAAGGTTAGTAACCTTGATAGACATGGGTATGGTATTCACTACATAATGATCTTGGTTTGGAAAAACGCGGTGCAATTTCGGCAGCATAAGAGCATGACATAAGGATTCATAAAAATGGTTGATGAGATATAAAAGGTTTTCTAAACATATTTACATGAAATTTATAGTAATGGGGTCATATAGATACATGTCTCAAAAAAATAATGGAATTCAGATTCATAATACAAAAGAATTACTTGGATGTCAAATAGGAGAAGGAAATCCCCCTCATAATTTCAGCAAAGTAATGGGTGTACATTGGTGGAATTAATGAGAGATAAAGGGGTCTCCCATCATCCAAAAAATAAATAGGAAATTATAGGGAAGGTTTGAAATTATACCCCAACATTTTTAATCGAAAAAAGGGAATAACAACTTGAATAAAATTGGAGAAAATGAGAAAGGATGAAATCCCATAATTGGAACTGTGATCCCAAAGGCTTGTGATAGGCTTGAGAGTGGATTATTGGGAGATTAGGGCATCATGGGAGGATTATAGAGAGAGTATATCAGGTTATGGTCAAACACCAAAGGCATTTAGTGTAGAGGAAGTGGGAGCATGGGTGGGTTTATATAGGAAAGGAGAGGGAATTCATTATTATTTTGGATTGGGACACCTCACATTAAACTAATCAAATCCACAAACCAGCCTATGGTTTTTACCCATGGTTTTGTCCAAAGGGGTGTGGAAAAAGTATTTTATTATTCAAATAGTCCAAATTCTTAAAAAAAGAGGGTTTCTTATGTGGAGGTCAGTTACACTCTCAAGGGAAACAATTTAAAAAGGCAAAATGTTTTATAAGTCATGGAGGGTCCACAAAAGGATTGTAAATTAAATCCAAAAAATATAAAATCCTATAATTTTAGTTATAGAAAATATGTTGGCCGAAGATAATGTTTATATTATTTTATTACATCACTATTGGGTCATTATGATGTCATAATACGCATTATATATTTAAACAGTATTTAATTTTTATACAAAAATTCTATTGTCTCGGAAAATTATGGAAATTTTACCATTGGATAATTTCAACATCCTGATTCCAAAAATAATATTCTTTTTATCTAAATGATTTTATAAATTTTTCAATTTTTACATTTAAAATAAAATCCAATATTTAATGAAAATTCGTTGGTTTTGACAAAAATATCTTTCAGACCTTAATGAAAATTACAATTGCATTCATAAAATTATACAATAATTTATATTTAATAAAAATTAATTTGATAATAATAATAATAATATTTTATTAAAATATTATTCAATTCAAAAATACATTAATTCATTAAAATAGATTTCTTAGTTGAATATTAACTAAAAACATTATTTGTTCTTTAAAAACTATTTACAAAGTAACAATAATAAAATGAATGCACATTCTTTATACAAAAATAACATACATAGACATAGTGCTAGGGTCTTGTTACATAACCCCTTATAAAACCCACATAATATTGAAGGGTAAGGTGTGTGATTGTAACAGACTCTGGTGGTGGCTCGAATAACATCTCTTGGGTGGTAATCTCTATTAACATCCACTTCTCCCATCGTCAGTTCCTCTCAAGCTTATCATGTTCATGATCAGCTTGGGCTTGATCGAGAGCGAATTCCAATAACGACACCACTATTCCGAGCTCTGACAAATTGGCTTCGTACGAGGAAAGTATACTAGATGAGGTCATCGCTTCTTTTGTCTGAGTAAATTGGATTTGTTAAAGCCCTATATTTATACTAATCATGTGATCACTTTTCAATGGACATATTAGCAATGATCAAAATTCCTAATGGTATTTTAATATCTAGAAACATAAAACCAATGAAGTTCACATTTTTTATAACCATAACAAGAAATTAAATTAGATCAAGAGAAATTTTCATTAATAAAGGTTTGGGTCGTTACAGTCCTCCCCATTAAGAAATGTTTTCCTCGAAATTTTCTTTTCCCACACTTAAACAAATGCGGGTAACTCTGCTTCATCACTTCCTCTGATTCCCACATTGATTGTTTAACTTCTGGTTTCTCCACAACAACTTGACGAGGGGAATTGTCTTATTTCGTAAAACTTTTTCTCTTCGTTCTAAGATCTTCACTAGTTGCTCCTCATAAAAAAAGATCATCCTCTAACTATACTACCTCTGAAGAGAGTACGTGTGAAGGGTCTGGAATGTCCTTCTTTAAGAGGGATACAAGATAAAATCATGTACTTTGGCCGTAGTAGGTGGAAGTGATAGTCGATAGGCCACAACCTTAACAGTATCAAGAATCATGAAGGGGACTATGTACCTAGGCCTTAACTTCCCTTTCTTTCCAAACCTCGTGACCTTCTTCCATGGTGATATTCCTAGAAATACCATGTATCCAACTTTAAAATTTGGGTCTTGTCGACAGTTATCTACATAACTCTTCTGTCGACTCTGGGATACCTTGATATGCTACTGAATGGTTTTCACCTTCTCCAACATTTCATTGACTATTTCTGGTCCTAGCAGCTTAGGCTCACAGACTTCATCCCAATGTTCCGGTGTTCAGTTCTTCTTCCTGTACATGGCTTCATAAGATGCCATTATGATTCTCAAGTATATGTTTTTTTGTAGGAGAATTCAATCAGTGGAAGATGGTGGTACAACCCTCATTTTAAGTTCATAGAACATGATTTTAACATCTCCTCTAGTGTCCTAATAGTTCGCTCATATTATATATTAGTTTATGGATGATAGGCCGTACTGATGTTCAGTTTAGTATCCCGAGCATTTTGATGACTCTTCCAAAACATATAGGTGAATCTTGGATCTTGATCAGATACAATAGATAGTGGTACTCCATGTAGCCTTACCACTTCTCTGATGTATATCGGTTCTAGTTGATCCAATGAGAAATCCTCTCGAATTTCAATGAAGTGTTTATACTTTGTAAGACAATCCACAACAACCCAGATTGTATTGTTTCCTTTGGATGTATTCAGAAGTCCGGTGAAAATTTCCATGGTCATGTTCTCTCATTTCCATGCCGGTATAGGCAATGGTTGCGTCATCCACTCAGACTTCTATCTCTCAGCCTTCACTTACTGACACACCATGTACTTTGATTTAAATTTAGTTATATCCATCTTCATATTATCCCACCAATAATGCTCTATGATATCTCGATAAATCTTTGTGTTTCCTAGGTGAATAGGGAAATTTGAACTATGTTCATCATCCAAAAGTTCCTTCTTCAGCTCTGGACTTGATGGAACATATAGTCTTTTCCCAAATCTCACAATTCGTTATTTATTAACATTCAACTCTGAGGATTTCCCTTTTCTTATAGCTTCCACTATCATCAGAATTCCCACATCATCTTTTTGAGCATCCTTTAACTTTTTTAAAAAGATTTTTGAGTAATAATTTGTGAAAGGTTTTATGATGTTCAATTGTTTATTATTCCCATGTCCATCTTCATCATGTCTATGAATATTGGATCCATCTCAATTCTCATCAATGATAGAATTGTCGGGTCCTTTCTACTTAGAGAATCTTACACCTTGTTCGCTTTTCCCATGATGGTAATGGATTGAGTAGTCATACTCTTTGATCAGATCTAACCATCTTCATTGGTTCATGTTCAAGTCTTTATGTGGGAATATATACTTGAGGATTTTGTGGTCCGTATAGTTATAACACTTCTCCCTAAAGAGATAATGCTGCAAGATATTTAAATCAAAGATCACAGCAGGCAACTCCAAATCATGTGTTGGATAAATAAATTTCAATTTCTTTGAAGTATAGACAATGACTTTGTCATTTTTCACCAACACATATCCCAGGCCCTTCATCAAATCATCATTGAATACCACAAAAATTTCTCCACTTTTGGGTAAAGCGATCACGAGAACAGTGATAAGCCTGTTTTTTATATCCTTGAAGCTTTTTCCACATTCATCACTCCAAGAAAACATTACTCCCTTCTGAGTTATTTTGGTAAGAGGGTTGGACAATCTTGATAAATTTATCACAAATCGTTAATAATATCCTGCTAAACCCACAAAACTATGGATATCTGTTACCGCTTTTGGCCTCGTCCATCCCTTAATTGCATCTGTTTTGGAGGAATCCATAGATATCCCATTGATATTGATTATATGGCCCAAGAATGACTCCTCCTTCAACCATAACTCACACTTTCTATACTTTTCATATATATTCTCCTTACGCAAGGTCACTAGTACAGTTCCTAGATGCTCCTCGTGACCCTTCTTGGTTTTGGAGTATATCAGAATATTATCTATAAAGACTACCACAAATTTGTTGAGGTAATCCCTAAATACTCTATTCTTCAAGTCCATGAATATTTTTCAAGGATTAGTGAGTCCTAAAGGAAATACTATGAATTCATAGTGCTCGTATCTTGTACGAAAAGTAGTCTTGAGGATATCTTCCTTTTTCACCCTTACATGATAATATCCCAATTGAAAATCCACCATGGAGAACAATATAGATGATCGAAAAAGTCATCGATTTGTGGGAGAGGATACTTTTTCTTTATCGTGATTTTGTTAATCTCACAATAATCGATGCAAAGGAAAATTAACCCATATTTCTTCTTGATGAAGAAGACTGGTGCACCCCATGGTGAAGCACTTGGGCGTATAAACCCTTTATCCAGATTCTCCAGTACTTGATTCTTTATCTCCTCATGCTCCACAACTACCATTATACATGTATTATTGAATATTGTCAATTCCCTAGGTATTAGAACAATTAAGAATTCAACGTCTCTTTTAGGAGGAAGACCAGACAATTCCTTGTGAAACACTTCAGCTAATTCCCTCACAATAGGCATGTCTCCAAGGGAGGTATCCTCCATAAAATCAATCATCAAAGACAGATACACATGCTCATTGGGTAGTAATATCCACGCTTGAGATAATAAAGCTAATGAAGATTCATCTACCTCCTTGCACTTGTATAGAATCGGGGGGTTGATTCTCCACATAGGGAGTATCTTTTCTCTCACGACAATTTATGTTGGATATATATAAGGAAAGTCAATACATGCCAATAATTACATCATATTCCACAAAAGGGAGTATGACGAGGTTCGTCAAAAAATTCAATCCACATGTTAGGACAGAGGAGGAGTCATATTAATGGGATGCAATGATTTCCCCATTTTTTGAACTCACCGAAATCTTTACTACCATTATTGGTGGTGGTGTTAAGATTGTTCTACTAAACATTTTAGATATAAAAGAATGCGTAGAAACATAATCCAAAATCATTTTCTCTATTACTGAATGAATAACTGGCATACCTGTCACCACTTCTTTGTCGGGGATCACTTCGGCAGTGGTGATTACAAAAGATCTCCCTTGCTGCCTAGGAGGTAGTTGGTTGCCTTCGAAAAACATTGTCTAAGGGCACTATTTTGAAAGATGCCATGGTTCTTTGCAGTTTTAGCAATGAACAAGGAATTAAGTTTCGAACGGTGTGTTCCTCTCCACTGTTGATTCCATGGGTTTTTCTTATTGGCAGTCAACAGCTAGGTGCCCTTCTCTTCCACACCTAAAGCATTTCCTCATCCCCTTCAGGCAATTTTTGGGAGCTTGTTTTCGCACCTTTTCTATGTGGAGTGTTGGATATCTTTAGCACCATGGGATATATCCATCGGACCACCAACATTGATGTCCACCTTACACTTATTGTCCCCATGATACCCATGAGATTCTCTGATCTCTATTTTGACCTTGAGGGCACATCAGACAATTTTTTCATAGCTGTCGAAGTCACTTATCGCCAGCGCTTTCCATAGGATAGGTTTCAGCCCACCAAAGAAGCGATCAACCTTGGATTAGGGGGTAATGAAAAAGATGGAGGAATATCATGCAAGCCTTGTGAAGCTTTCCTCATACGCTCTGATAGATTTTTCTTTTTTTTCTTGAGGGCAAGAAAGTGCATTTCCATCATAAGCTAGAGGGTGCATGGAGAATATTTATCGAAAAACATTTTCTGGAAATAATTCCATTCCAATGCCTCCAACTCCTCCTCAGGATTTGTATTTTTTTATCAACATCAACCATTGATTAAATTCACCCTCTGTATAATAAGTAACTAGGAGAACCTTCTCTTGTTCAGAAAATTGAAAGATAGAGAAGATATTTTCAATAGAGTTGATCCATTACTCGGGGATTGAGGGATTGTATTATCCATTAAAAGTATGAGGCCATTGTCTCGTGATGCTCTCAATAGAGACTTGTTATTTATTAGGGGTTCAACGTTCCTCTGGACCCATGTTTCTATTCAAATCTTGAGTTAACTGAGAGGGAAGCAAGACAAAGTTCATGATTCCCTCTCCCATCAGATTGGGCATCTCATTAGCACAGTCATCACATTGATCTTTACATCGGTTGTTAGCCTGATTACTCCTATTACATGCCATTGGATGGAATAAAAAGAATTTTAGGGGTAACACATAAAGGGTAATCCAAGTAAAAAACTAATGACTTATAAATAACTTTAATTTCCTTAACCTATGAATCCATATGCTTCAATTTATGATATTCATGATCTACTTTCTAACATATATTCTTAGGGGATTTTTTTAATTCCCTTAATAAGGGTTCATACTAAGCTTGTGAATTTACCAAAGAATATCCAATAGGAGTGTCGTAACCAAGAGTTCAACAAGGCCCATTTATGTGCACCAGTTCTCATTCAAGTCTATCTCAAAGCGGTGTTTTTAGGTTTTACCCTTAGGATATATCTGTGCCAGAGCTTCCTCTACCTACTCATATCCATATTAGGATTTATTTTTTGGATAAACAAATTACTCAATACTCACCAATACTTAGAGATGTTTTGTTATACTTATTCTTGTCTCTAAGTCTTCACTAGGGTTTTCTAATCCTAATCCCAAAAATAACAAAATCTATCCTCTGATACCAACTATAACAACCCTTCTCTTTATTACACCCTTAACCTGATTTATTAAATAAAATATTTACTTGATACAACATAGAGGATTGATAGGTCTAGTGTCTTTGTGTATTTGGAACATTAGGTAACAACTTAGAACATAAAACACACAACATCTTTATTGAAAACTTTTTTTACATGACCACTACATTCCCTCATACTTATCATTGCATGGGATAACCTAAGGAAATACATAAGAAAAGGGTGAGATATAAAGACCATTAATTGAATAAACATGAAATAAAATAATAATATAGTACATGTTAGACAATAGGAATATAAATGGAGCATAAGAGAAACATGAACATGAAGGCATGATAAATCCTGATAATCCAGACATGGAAATGTGGCAGCAACACTTAACATTAAATTATCATGAGCTGAGGACCATTTCACATGGAGCATGAGTAAACCCTCATTGCACATGAAGAATGTGTAAAACCCCATTTCAATTGAATTATAATGAGTCAACACCAATTTCACATGACGTATTGTGATACTATACTTTACCTAATGCATTAGAGAACTATCAGGGTGCACCCTTCTTAAACATTTCATTTCACGTATAAGTGTTCCACATGGATCATATAAAATAGAATCAATCAACATAATAAGTTATTACATGATTAATTAATGTGTAATAAATAAATTAACGTACCATTCAATATATATGTGCATAAAGGTGAATACTCTTGATAGAGACATGGGTATGGTATTTACTACACAATGATTTTGGCTTGAAAAAATGCAGTGCAATTTCGGCAGCATAACGGCATGACGTAAGGATTCATAAAAATGTATTACGAGATAAAATAGGGTCTCTCGTCATATTTAAATGAAATGGACAGTAAGGGGGTCATATAGATACATTTCCCAACAAACATAATGTAATTTAGATACATAATACAAAAGAATTACTTAGATGTAAAAGAGTAGAGAAAAATCCCTCTTAGAATTTTTGCACTATAACGGGTGTACATGGGAGGCATTAATGAGACTAAAATGGGACTCCAATCATCTAAAAATAAATAGATAATTATGGGGGAGGTGAGAAATCATACCCCGACATTTTTAACTGAAAAAGGGCATAACAACATAATGAAAATTGGGCAAAATGAGAAATGAAGAAATATCTTACATGTAAGTGTGATCCCAAAGGCTTGAGAGAGGCTTGAGAAAGGATTATTGGGAGCCTGGGAAACCATTTGAGGATTATAGAGAGAGTAGGGAAAGGGGTTGGTCAAACTCCAAAGTCTTTGAGTAAAGAGGATGTGGGTGCTGGGGTGGGTTTATATTGGAAATGAGAGGGATTTATTTATTATTTAGGTTTGGGACACCTCACATTAAACTAATCAATACCAAAAACCAGACCATGATTTTTGCCAAAGAGTAGTGTAAAAGAATATCTTATTTGTACAATGGCCGAAATTCTTGAAATAATAGGGTTGATTATGCGGAGGTGAGTCACACTTTCAAGGAAAACAATTTAAAAAGACAAAATGTTTTATAATTCTTGGAGGGTAAACAAAAGTTATGTAAAATAAATTGAACAAATATAAAATCACAAAATTTTAATTCTAAAACATATATTGGCCGAATATAATTTTTATAGTATTTGTTTACGTCACTATTTGGTCAATATGATGTCATAAATAACATTATATATTTAAACGGTATTTAATTTTTATCCAAAAATTTGACTGTCTCGGAAAATTATGAAAAATTCACCATTGGATAATTTCGACATCCTAATTCAAAAAATAATAATCATTTTATTTAAATAATTTTATAAATATTTGTGTTTTTACTTTTAAAATAAAAACCGACATTTACTGAAAATTCATGGGTTTTGACAAAAATACCTTTCAAACCTTAATAAAAATTTCAACTGTATTTGTAAAATTAAAAGATAATTTATATTTAGTAAAAAGTAATTTGATAATAATAATAATAATATTTTATTAAAATATTATTTAATTCAAAGATCCATTAATTCATCAAAATAGATTTCTTAGTTTAGTATTAACTAAAAATACTATTTGTGCTTTAAAAACTATTTACAGTGTAACAATAATAAAATGAATTCACATTATATATAAAAAATAATGTATATAGTCATAGTGCTAGGGTCTTGATTCATAACCCCCTATAACACCCGCATAAGACCGAAGGGTAAGTTGTGCGATGGTGACAGACTCTTGGGGTGGCTTGGATAACATCACTCGGGTGGTAATCTCTATTAACTTCTATTTCTCCTGTAGTCGGTTCCGCTCATGCTTAATGTGTTCATGCTCAGCTTGGGATTGATTAAGATCTAAGCCCAATGATACCACCTTCTTTCTAAGCTCTGACAAATGGGCTTCGTATAGGGAAAGTCTACATGATGAGGTCATCGCTTCCTTAGTCTGAGTAAATTGGATTTGTTAAAGCACTATATTTATACTAATCATTTGAAAACTATTCAACAGTTATATTAGCAATCGTCACAATTCATAACAATATTTTAAAATCCAGAAGCATAAAACTAATGATGTTAACATTTTATATAACCATAATAAGAAATTTAATTAGATTAAGAAGAATTTTCTTTAAAAAATGTTTCAGTCGTTACGGTAACACTCAGGTTCACTTGGAGAGGTTTTAGTCTTTAGGTTCAATTTTTAGTTATTCTATTTAGATTTTCTGTTCATCTTCTTCTAATTTAGTTTAAGTTTATATGATGTTAATTTTTAAAAAAATATTTAATTAGGGATGCTATTTTATATTCTGCTACTTTTTTTTTATTTTTTTGGGTGAAATCATTCCCATTATCACCCTGTTTGTTTCCGTATTTCTTGCCACCGGCCCGGAGGGATTGGGAATGCCTCTCGGTCCTTTCCACTAATCGGCTCGCATGACTAGTTTGTGGTGGACCCGTGTTGGTTCATGATATTAATTATCTAAACAAGAAAATTATAGACTACATATTAGAATTTTGGGTATGAATATGATTAAATTAATTATGAAATTATGTTTGACAAATTACTATTCAATTATTTGATCAATTAATTAAAAATAAAAGTAAACAAATTCTTTAAATAAAAGGATATGTTTTTCTGAAAAAAATATTATAATGTCTACATGTTTGTTTTATACCAAAAAAAAACAAATAAATAAATTGTATTATATTAAAGAAGTATATTTTTATAATATATTCAATCTAATTTTTAACAATCATATTATGTATTTTCTAGAAATGATATAAGAACAAATCCAGTTTTATATATAAAAGAACTATTTTTCTAAAAAAGATGTTTTACCAATTTTTGACAGAGAACATGTTAAAAATCTATTTTTGACACTTTAATAAAAAAAATTGATAAAATAAACATCTTAATTAGAATATTTATACCAAATTTCACTTTGGTTGAGTGTATGGTATTTTTATAAATAGTGAAAATACCAAAATTTAATTAAAAACAAATAATTAATCAAAATAATTTTTACTGTTAAATTATATTTTCAATTGGTTTTTATGTATAATTAGATCAATGTATTATATTTTTATCTAATTGAGTACATTGGAATAAATTTTATAGAAAATATGAATATAAAAACATATCAATCTTTTGATCGTTTTCACATTAAAAACTTGTTGTTTAATCTCGTCTATAAGATTAATATTTAATTAATTTTTGAAATTTATGTGAATTTAATTTGATTATTTTGTTTCCATGTTTAGATTAAAATTTTCCAAATTTACTTTTATGTCCCTTTTATTTTTGGAAAATATTAATAGTAACTTTATTAAATTTTATTATCAAGGTTAATGAAAAATTGGGTAATAAAGTATTAAAATAATATTAAAATATTATAAAACTTCCCTAGCACCTGACCAAATTTTTTTGGATGATTTTAATTAAAAAAATTACAAAATAAGGTAATAAATTTAGTAATTTAATAGACACTTTTCCTTAAAAATGGATAAGATATTTTTAAAATCAGTGGGTGTGAAAAAATGTCACACTTTCACTTTTAATAAGAATAATATTTTTAATATATCACCAAATAGATGATATGATATAAAATATAGATCCTTAAGAAATATAAATGTTTTATCTAAATCATGGTATTTTATTTTTAAATGTTAGCAATGTAATAATTTTTATAAATAATGACACAATAATGATGCAGTAGTTATTCAATTATTGAAAAAATAAAGTAAATGATATTATAAATAAAAAAATCTCACTTAATTAAGGTTCTTTATGAATTTAACAGTTAAATATTACCTTTTATTGGTGTATTAGATATTTTTTTTGAATTTTTGTTGTTGTATTTATTTTCTCAATGTCAATGTAATGAATAGTGTCCAAATTTACAAAAATGATATTTCATGAAAATAATAGTTTACTAGATTAATTAAAACTAATAAAAACTACTAAAATAAAAATGGTATGAGATGTGGTGTAAAATATCATAAATTTTCAATTTAATAATCAATATACACTTTATGTGTAAAAATTTTAAACCATTTAATATTAACATTTTTACCATTGTTAAGATTTATATAGGTTTCCCATGGTTTAATTCAAGATATATGGTTGAAAAGAACATAAAAACTTGTCAAAAATCTATTTTTCCATGACATTACTACCACATACTATCGTATCTTTTAGTCAATGTCCTTTTGGATGTTTTTTTATATTTAATTTATTATAAATTAACCATTTGAGAAATTCCAAATATTCCCTTCCCCACCATTATAAAAGGACACCTACTCCCTCATCTCATTTCACCTATTTTTTTCTTATATCTCAACAATACACTTCAAAATTCTCATCAACACTGACATATATACATTCTAGAGGTTCTGGTCTTCCCAAAGGACCAACTCTAGAGGCTTTTAGAGGAGATTTAAAGGATCAATTTCAAAGGATAGGTAATCGCTATAACCGATCACTTTCTTTTTATAATCTTATACACCTCCTATAAATATATGATATATATCATAAAATTATATATTAATTATCGTAAATATTCTTAAAAGTCATTATTATTATAATAATAGAATTATAAAAGCCTGTTACCATTGAACAAGAAGTGAAAGTATTGCTCCTGTGTACGTACGACTTACCATCTCCATGTGTTGATATAATTCATCTTCCATCACTATATTTTATGATTCATAATTATAATGGGTTTAAGGATTATATATTATATTTATGAAATTTGTATACTTATGGAATAATAACATTATATATTTCATTTTACCACCATTTTGTTTTGTAAATGATAATGTCACTCGTGCATACGTATGGCTCACCATTTCAACGATGTGATGTGATTCATTTCTCAACTATAATCCAAATGGACGGTAATAAGGATTAATTAAATGAATATATATGATATTAAAAATATAAATATTATTATTTAATTATAATTTTTCATATACATTTCTTTCTTTTAACATGACATGAAAATGAAAACAGTGTTCGTGTGTATGTATGTCTTACCATCTCCATGAACGATACATTTTATTTTATATCTATAATTTTTCTGAATCACTATCAATATATGTATACTAAATAAATATACAATATTTATATCATGGTTATAATTTTTTCGATTCTAAAATCATGATGAATATAAGATGAACAAGTATAAAAAGTCAAAACATGAAAGAAAAATAAAACGACTATTACCTAAAACATAACATTAACATGAAACTGATAATAAGAGAATAATATAAATTCATAAGTAAATCATATATGGTATAATATATGATAAAATTTTCCTATGGTATATTTATAATAGAATTATTATTTTTATATAGAAATATTTTATATATATTAAGAGAGTCAAGACTTAAGGTATGATATTTTTGTCTCACTTTTTCTCCTGTGGCACACAATCCTTATACACTACTTGTTTCCTTTATTTGGTTTATATACATCACATGATTGTATTTTATGAATAATATTATCAGGAATATAGTATTTTAATATCAATAAAATTTTATTTCATTCTTGGGGCATATAATTATACCAATTATAACGCGAGAAGTGATTATTTCACAATATCATCAGTAATTTGGATCATTTCGTTTTAAATCACTATTTGGAAATATTTATATTCTATATACATGTATTTTGAAAATGTTTTAAAATTTTATTTCAATATTCTAATATAAATATTTAATGTTATTTTTTCCAATGTTTTACTTTTTATGTAATGGTTTGAGATGAATATTTTTTGACATTTTGTAAACAAGGAACTTTGTTACTCTACTGAAAAAAAAATCTGAATGAATTTCATTAATCCTATACAATAAGGGTGTAATTTCCTACTTTCATTATGTCTTAATTCCTTGAAGCTTCCTTTATAATAATACAATTTTATCTTTAATGAAAATGTTTTCCATTAAAATTTAATAATATTTTAGGAAAACAAAATGTTTTCAAAGATAAAAGTATATCTTCCTCAAGAATTATTTTCATGAGATCTATCAAAAACATTTCATCTACAATATCATTATTTGACATCATTTATATTTTAATGAGGCTATTTTTTAAAGGATACTATGATTAGTATTCCTATTTTTAGTTTATCATGAAAATGGAATTATATTTATGAAACCCATTTCTTTTACATGGGTAATGTTATAATTAAATGATGTTTATGAAACCAATTCCAATCTATAGATACTGATATGATGATTGATTTTTGTTCTTCTAGAACAAATATGTATGATTTTCATTATGTGATGGTTTTAACCTACATCCCCATCCAATTTTTTAGGTAATAATAAATATTCTATGAGAACAAAGGGTACATGGGAGGACATTCTATGCCTGAAAAAAATAAAGTGTACACGTGAGGTTATCCCCATCCAGCAACAAGAAGGGTACACATGAGGTCATCCTAAGCCCACAAGAAGAGGGTACAAAGGAAATAATCCTAAGCCCCAATCTTAATGGAACATTAGAGGTCATACCAATCCATATTTAGTTTCATCTTTAATTATCACAAGTCTAACATACTATTAAATTCATGGTAGGTAACATTGACACAATATATTCTAATATTATCTCTATGTCAGAAATTCCATGTTTTATGTCATTATTATACTCTCACGGCTCAGGTGATTTGATTACATTATTATTCATGCCTTATGAATAGCATGTCTTTATGCCATGACTAGTGTATATGATTATTCATATGTATGGTACGATTTTAAAATTTTATTCTCATGTTTTCATACTCGTATAATTATGTTATTATTATGTTCCTTCTATGTTTAACCTTACTAAGCATATGAGATCACCCGCTCTTATTTTTACATTCCTCGGGTAATAAAGAATGGTTTTAAGTAATAGTACTAAAGGGGACAATATTTATGGAATATGTTCAATATATTTCACTAAATTATGAAAATGTGTTCTATGTTTCCAAAGGTTATAATGTATTATAGTACTCAGGCATGTGTTTTTTTATAATTAATATTCATCTTAAAAGTTTTAATATCCATGTTTGAAAATACTGGGTCATTAATTTTGGTATCAGGGAAATATTTAGTCAACATTTATAATCAAGGATGCGAGAACCTTTATATGATTTCTATAGATAAGTATAAGTATATATTAAAAATTAAGACTTTTCATATTGACCATGAATAGTCTAGGATTAACCCTATGTTGTCATATATTTAAGGTAATCTATCCTGATGTGGGGTGTTCCCAGTATGATTAGCATTTCTCACAATATTATTTTTTGGGTTTTAGTAAATTTAGTGAATTAATGGAACCACATAAATTATGATGTTGACGGGCAATGCAATGATAGTCCTCCAAGGAAATCAAATGATTTGGGAGATGGAATGGAAAATCATATCGCTATACTCAAAAAAGTAATGAATCACGCTGTAATTACAAATGAGAAAAAGAGGGAACAACTTTATATTGATTCCTTCACGAGGAATTTCTCATCTGCTTTCTTGGGGTCTTCTAAACCTCTTTTTGCTGAACAATGGATCATAAGAAATGAAAATATATTTTCTTTCCATTAGTGGTTATAACTATAACTTTTTTTGTATGTTTATAATTTGGATGTTGAAGCTGATCAGTGGTGGAATCTTATCAAAAAAATGATGGAATAAGAATAAAATGAATCTATGGAATGTGAAGAGTTTAAGGGGATATATTTAGTAAGTACTTCCATTGTATTATAAAAAAATATATGGAGAAGTAATTTCTAGAGCATAAAAAAAAGGAAGATGAAATTTTTAGTTTCTGTGAATATAATTTTACTAGACTTTTAAGGTACTCTTCTGGGATAGTCATTTGCCTTCAAGGAGAAATTGATTGATTCTTTGGTGGCATGAAACCAAGTCCTCAAAATTACTTCTCTATAAGAGAATTATTAACTATGAATATATTTTTTGATTTACAATGAAGGAATAAATGTAAATTGGACATTCCAACGATTCCATTACGTTTTATAATAAAATTAATACCATGTTTACTGAAAACACAAATTATAGAATGATATTTATGCTATTTATATTCTAGAAATGTGTGAAATAGCACATAGGTGAATACCTGAATGGGACAAGAGGGTGTTAAAAATGTGGAAAGTATTGTCATCGAGCCATTGAATACCAAAGTCATGGGAATAAGGTATCTAATGATGTGAATAATGTGAAAGATCCAAAAAATAGACCTCCCACAATTACATTTTTTATCCCAAGGAGTTTGTGATTTACGTTAACAAGTTTCCCAATTTATGGACTAATTTGGACGATAAGACAGAAAACCTTATAAGGAAAAAAGAAAAAGAAAAATAGTATGAAATCCTAGTGGATGATGTGAACAATGATATTTAGTGAATACTTATCATTGAATTGTTATTCTGGAATTTTATGTTTTATTTTATATGAATGAAAACTATGAATATATTATTGTTCATCAGTTAGTTAAATTTCTTGTGATTATCTACTTAGATTATGAAATAATGAAATCACATAATTTATTAGTTCAAGGAAAAAAACCTTTATGATGAAGGAATTCATCGGTCTAGTATTTGAAAAACAAGATCCACATTATGATAAATGATAATCTATTGTTGATAAATCTATTAACCATATTCCTAATGTAATGAACATTAAATCAACAAAAAATGTCCTAATGTTAATCTTTTTATGGAATGATTTATTTTAAACATAATATTAGGTTTTAGAGGTTAACTTATTATGTCTCTATATAATTATATTTTCATATCAAGCATCCTATGTTAAACATTTTGTTATAATGTTATGTCACACTAAATAACCATTATTTTTATATATATCATTATCTAAAAATGCATCATGAATGAAAAATTCACCTTCATTTCATGGAATAATAGATTACGTTAAAATTGATCAATGAAAAAAGAAGAACGGGTTATGCTTATAAAATGTAATGAAATCAAGTATATAATTTTTCTCATAAAAATTAATCCACTCTGTGGAAGGGATATTGAATCCCAAAAGTTTATCCTAGTACATTATTTTCCCATGAATCAAACGATCCCTTAGATCATCACAAATTTATATCTTTTTTATTACTAACTTTCTCTTGACCGTGTTCTCTATCACTCTCTACCACAAATTGATAGTTTTATTTCACATCCATGTCAATGTTTTCACTTTCCAAAAAGGTTATATTTTATGAAATCCTAGTTGTGAGATATATTGGTAAAACGTTTAGTATCAAAATTTACCTTTTTAACATGATATTTTAGTATTAATTTTTATGTGAGTTTTTATGAAGGATACATTGAAGTATTAAACCTCTGATAACAGATATGAATTTCAAGGGAGAAATTATTTTTAAGGGGTCTATAATATAACACCCCAAATTTTTTTGAGCTTTTTATTAAATAAATGTATTTTTTTTATTTCATTCATTACAAGAAACACTATATTAGCTTGTGTTACACACAACAATAAGTTTTTACGAAACATCTCTCAATTATTGTATTTATTTAAGCCAGACAATTATAAACTGAAAATTAGAATGGATTATATGAAAAAGATTAAATCAATTATGAAGCACTGTTTTAAACATGTATATATAATTCTTTAATAAATTATTTATAATTTAATGTAAACCCCTTTAAAAAAATGAAATGTTTTTAGGAAAAAAATATTTAAATGTGTATATGTATGTTTTATACTAATAAATAAAAAATAACTATTTTTGTATTATATTAATGAAATATTTGGATAATATATCCAATATAATTTCTAATATTCATATAATGTGATATGTATAGATGGTGTTATAATAAATCCATTTCTACGCAAAAAATAAGCATTTTTCTGAAAAGGTAGTTTTCTGCCTTTTGATTGCGCAATTGTAAAAAATATACTTTTGACAATTTTATAAATTCTATTTGCCCAAAAAAAACTTATTATTTGAAATAGTTATATATAAATTATATTTGGTGGTGTTTTTTTGGTATTTTCCAGATAAGTTTCTTATCCTTATATATTATGAGAAATCATAATTTTAACTAAAAATAAATTTTAATTTGAAATAATTTATTTTTAAATTATATTTTCAATTTTTATAAAGAATAATTAGTAAAAAAATTATCATTTAATCCACTTTAGGTCATTGAAATAAATGTTACATTAAATTTGGATATAAAAATATATCAATCTTTTGACCATTTTAACTCTAAAATCCAGTTTTTTCATCTTATCTATGGGATGATTTTTTTATTAATTTCTTCAAAGTATGTGAATTGAATTTGGAAAAATGGATTCCATATTTTAAATAATAGGGTATCTATTTTTTAAACTGGGATCCTTTTGTTTTTGAAAAATATTAATCGAAATTTAGTCATTTTTATTACCACGGTTAAGGATAAATTAGGTAATTATGAGTAAAAATGATATTATCATTATTTGTAAACTATCCAAGAACATGAAACAATTATGGGATGATTTTAATTCAACCATTAACACATAAGGTTTTACATTTTTTAATTTAATGGATTCTTTTTCCGTAATATCTCTTAGATATTATTAAAATCAAATGGAGTGTCAAAATATCTCTCTCAAATTTTTAATAAGTATAATATTTTTTATATGTTGTTAAATAAAATATAATCTCAACTATATATATCCTTTATAAAGATAAAATTGTAAAAAAATCATTTAATTTAAATTTTAAATTTTATTTAAGAAATAATTTTCATAAATAATGACACAATGATGATGGAGTAATTATTCTAAAAATGAAATAATAAATTAGATGAGATTAGAAATATTAAAATAAATATAAGTTGACTAAATTAAGGTTATACAAGATTTTTCTAGGTAAATAAATCATATTTGGGTTGTATTAAATAAATTGGATCACTTTTATCTTTCTTGATTTATTTTCTTAAATTCAATGTAATGAGTAGTTTCAAAATTGATGCTAATAATATTTTATGAAAATAATATATTATAAAATTAGTTAAAAATCAAAAAAATACTATGTAAGGAAAAATTTGATGATATATGGTTCAATATATCATAAATTTTCTATTTATGGTTAAATTGACACTTTCTATTACATAAATTAAAACCTTTTTATTTTAAAAATAGTTGTTACGACAGTTAAAATTAAAATAGGCTAGCCATGGTGTAATCGAAATGATAATGTTTAAAATAACACCAAAAATTTTCTAAAATAATTATTTTTATATTACTACCTAATATTATCTTATATTTGAATAAATGTATTTTTTGGTATTTTTATTGAGATTTAATTGATTATAAATTAGTCTTTAGAGAAATTCAAAAAATACCCCTCACCATCATTATAAAAGGACACCTAATCCATTATCACAGTTCCCATCATTGGGACTTATATCTCAACCGATACCTTAAAAATTATGTTTTACACTTACCTATCTATATTATTGATGTTATTTTATTCTCACTGGACCAACTCTATAGTCTTTTAGAAGAGATGTAAAGGAGTAGTTCCGAAGAAGAGGTAATCGTTCTAACCAATCACTCTCTTTTTATACACTTATATACATCATATAAATCTATGATATATATGATAATATAATAACATAATAAAACTAAATTTTATAAAATATTATTATTCTTATTGGAATACAATTATATATCCCCTTTCCCATCAAACAAGAAGTGCAGGTATCTATTGTGATTAAGTACGGCTTATTGTCTCCATGTATGATACAATTGATTTTACATCACCAACATTTTTGAGTGGGAATTATTATGGGTTTAATGTTTATATATGACATTTATTACATAATTATACATCTGAAATTATACTATAATAATATTATTTTTACCACATAGTCTTTTGGGGAATGATAACATCACTCATGCGAATATAGGCCTACCATCTCTATGATGCGATGTGATTCATATGTCATATATATTTCACATGTATGGTAAAAAATATGAATTCAATGAATATATATGATATATATAACAAAAAACATATTATTTTATGATCATATATCATTTAATTTTCTTTCGTTTATTATTAGAATAAAATGGAAATTACGGTCATGCGTACGTATGACCTATCGTCCCCATGAACAATGTATTTTATTTTAAATCACTAAATTTTATGAATAACCATGAATACATATATACTGAATATATATATGATATTTATATAATGGTTATAATTTTAAATATTATGTAATATTGATCAATGTGAGGGGTCCAATGATAAAAAGTCAAAAATTGAATGAAAAGAAAAGCGGTTATTACCCGAAACATAACATTAACATGAAATTGAAAATAATAGAATAATATTAATTCATTAGTAATCCATATTTAGAATCATATATTTGAATATGGTTCTATTGTAGATTTATAATAAAATTATATTTATTAAACAATATTTTTTAATTTATACGATGGAATTCAAGACATAATGTAAGAGATTATGTCTCGCATTTATTTCTGGGAGACACATTATTTATACACTACATGTTTCTTTTCTTAGGGTTATATTCTACCAATGAATGTATTTTATGATTATTATTATAAATATTCTGGTATTTTTATATCTATATTATTTTCATTCATTTTTTGGGGAAAAAATTCTACTGATTATAAATTGGTAAGTTATTATTCCAAAATATCATCAATAATCCAAATTTTATCATTTTCAATCTCCATTTTGGAATATATATCTTCAATATCCATGTTTTCTAAAAAAATAATTTTTTTTTACTATTTAACTATGAATGTTTAAATTTATTTTTACCCTTTTTTGACTTTTTATGAAAAGGTATGAAACAAATATTATTTTTCATTTTAAAATAAATTCTCTTTGTGACTTTACCAAAAAAATATACATAAAAATGTTTTTTCCTTATATGTCATGAATGGATTTTTTTTCAATTTCATATAATATTAATTCCTTGATTTTTACCTTATAATCTTGAAAAGATATCTTCAAATAAAATGAATTCTTTGAAAATTGTGTGTAATTTTAAGAAAAAAATCTTATCAAAGAATAAATGATATTTTATTCAAGAATTATTTTCAAGTGATCTATCAAAATTATTTTCCATATAAGAGAACATTATATTATGATACATATATTTTAATGGTGGTTTTTCCTGGATACCATACATATTATTTATATGGATGGATTATGTTTATAATTGAATGATATTTATGAAGCTAATTTTTTATTGGATATGTTATGATTGAATAATGTCTATGAAACCAATTTCAATCCATTGGTTCTAATATGATTATTTATTTATGTTATTTTGGAAAAAACATGTAATTTTTTCATTATGTTATGGTTGGGAAAAATATATCACTCCATTTCACTGGGTAATGATAAATGTTCTGTAATTTTAAAGGGTTCACAGGTGGTCAACCTAATTCCACATCAAAAACTGGTACACAAGCGATTGTCGTAAACCTATAACAATAAGGGTACATGTGAGGTCATCCTAAGTCCACCACAAGATGGTAAACTAAACTTCATCATGATCACAAAACAAAAAGGTACACAAGAGGTCATATAACATATCAAGTATGTACATGGGTAATTACCCCATGTCTAACGAACTATGAATGTCTTGGAATATATCATTGACAAAAGATATTCTAATCTCATGTGTATACCACGAATTCCACGTTTTATTCCCTTGTTATACTCTCATGGCTCATGTTCAATGATTTTTATATGAATCATGTCATATAAAATTCTAATAATTTTTTCGTGACTCATGAATATGATCTTTGATATATAGGATATGACCTTCAAATGTTATTCTTTTTCATTCATACCCTTATAGTTATGTTATTATTATGTATCTTCCATGTTTAACTATACTGAGTAAACGATATCAACTTTTTTTATTTTTCCATTACTCAGGTTATAAAGAATGGTTTTACATTGGATTACTAAAAGGGATGATATATATGGGATATGTGGAAGATCATTTCCCAAATATGAATAATATGTTTTATGTTTCTAAAGTCACTAAACTATTACAGTCCTTAAGGTATGTTTTTTTAATGTATTGAATAGTCATCTAAAAATATGTAATATCTATCTTTTAAAATACTAGGTTGTTATATTAAATACTCAAAAAAAAATAACATTCATTTTAAATATTTAATAATGAATGGAATGGAAATAGATTATTTTTCTTCTAAATGAATTTTTCTAAAATAGTTGTTCATTGCAGTTTGTGGGCTTATTTAAATAAAAAAAAATTTAAATATAGAAATTGAATTGTAAAAAATGATTTATATATTTTAAACAAACATAATTAATATATTTGAAAATGGTAAAATAAATTTTTGGTTATAATCAGTGGTAAAAACAATATTCTTTTTTCAATGAATATCATTATAATTGTATTACGAAGGGGTTAAACCATGACACAATGGTCTAATTCCACCACAAAACTATAAAAGTTATATTTTTTTAAGATATTTATACATTATAAAATCCTATTTTTTTTTAATTTCAATCCATTTGGATCAACCTTCCAATGAAATTGACCACATATCACTAAAATATTTTAATAAATCCCATTTGTGTCCCTCCCCTCACATCTAAAAGATAGAATCTACACCTGATTATTCAAAAAAAATTCCTTATATATTAGAAACAACCTGACCCAAAACATTCCAATAATCCTTCTTATTAACCACAAGATTATTTTATTTATTAAGAATAATCCTTTTATGGTCGTGATGTAAACCAAAGGGGGTATCTCGTTGAAGAGTTATAAATCTTATCCAAGATCCATCAGTTTTATTTCTTATTAAAAGATATATAAACTTGTTATATACATAAATATATGATGAATTTAGTATCACTAATATAGAATGTTGTTATTAAGAATATTGTATAACCACATTAAACCTCTTATCCATAAAATGGGAAATAAAATTACTACATGTGTGTACTTGGGGGCTATCACCTCCATGCAATGATAAGATTCATTTCCATCACCATAATTGATGGGCAACTATAAGGATGAATTTATTATTTACATATTATAATGATAACATAATTATGAATATATAATTTTATGATATTATCTAAATTCGTACCAACTAATCAAATGGTAAACATAATCATCGCTTGGGTTCACGTATGGACTACCACCTACAAGAAGTGATGTGAATTGTTAAGAATTTTTAATTTATAAATATAATAATAAGTAAAAATTTCATTTAAAAATAAGATATTTATGATATTAAAATGATATTATAAAGTATAATTATACTTTACCTTTATTTTTTCACCCATCAAAAAGATGAAACATCACTCGTGTGTACTTAGATATTATTATCTCCATGACGTGATACAATTAATTTTTCTTCACCACATAATTTGAATGGTTATAAATATTTATATAATGATTATATATTATTTATATATTAATATTTTCCTTTTTAATATGGAGTTACCATGATCACTATGAAATTTTAATAATTTTCAAACCAAAACATACATGATAAACAAAGCATTTAACACTTGAAATGACTACATTAATAAGGAATTTTTAATAAATGTGTACTTAAATGTTATAATTTGATAATATATAATATAATATGTTTTAATTATATTCTACTAATAAATTATATGAAATAAAAAATTAAAATAAATTTGTTTAGAACACTTAAAAATTATGTTGTACATAAGCTATGTGGTTCATCTCAACTTCTCTTCATTGAGACACTATTTTACTGTAATAAAAAAAATTATTATTTATATGGAGTTGGTCCTATACGTGAGTGTAATTTTTAATAAATACTATCTTATTAAAATTAATTTATATAACCATAATATATTCATCCATCAGATGAATTTAAATTAAAATATTATCAAAGTTGTAAATTTTCATCATCTGAATTTTTGTTCTATGATACATGTTGGATGTTATACACCAATTTATATCTATGTGGTGTGTATTATAATCATTTGAAATTACAAACCATGGGTTTATATTAATTTATGTTATATAATGTTTAAATTTAAATTATATCAACAAGGTGGATTGATTCAAATGTCACCAAAGTGGCAAGGGTTTATCACCAAAAAGTGCTTTCTTTGGGATATATGTTATGTTATACACCTAAATTATATTATGAGGTGTATATACAACTCATTTGATATTTTTTATCATGAATAACCATATTTAAATGGTATTTATTTATTCATTTTATGTTATATCATTCATTAGGATCAAGAATCCAAAGATACCAAAGCGATAAGGGTTTTATAATACAACATTTATTTTACCATCATAGTGTACATGTAAATTTTCTAATTACAAAATCTTATGATATATCTATTCCAAATGTTAGGTAATTTATTTTATTTAATTATTTTTAGAGATTACTTAATTTTATATCATTTAACACTAATTATGTACTCATGAGAAAGAAATTATTATTTTTAAATAACATTATCCTAATTTATCTCTTCGATCGAGAATATTTTATAAATTGTTTATATATTATTTAAAATATTTTCATAAATATTTTTACTATCATCAAAATATTTAATAGTTTTATTTCTACCCATGATTGAAATTTGATAATTTTTATTAAATTAATTTTATTTTCATTTTCAAAATATTATACTTTAGAATTTTTACTAAAAATGTGAAATAGGTTCTCTTTAACAAAAATCGTAGGAACATCTTCCCCCACTATCATTAATATAATTTTCCTTGATGAATCCATTATACATTTCCATGGTTTATTTCAATGAAATCATAACATTCAATGTTTTGGATATTTTTATATTTAAAATATATGAGTTTAAATTGAAAATTATATTTTCCATAAGAAGTTATCTTGTGATTTTTAAAGGTATTATACATCAATTAAAACCTACCATGATTTTTGTTACAATTTATTACAGATATTTTCCAAAATAACAATCATTATTATTTATAGAGATTCATTGTTTTTATGTTGAAAAATATTTTATAAAAAAATATTTTATTTAAATGTGATCTACTATATTGTATTTATATGTATTTTCATAATCTCATGAAATATATATGAATGTATTAGGATTATGTGAATGGGGGGTTTTATTTTAAAAAATTTATGTGTTGTTGATTTATAAACCAAACACACATGGGTTTGTTATAGACCTACAATATATTAGGTAATGATGAAGATATTATGAAACATCTATGAGAGAATGTATTTATCAAACACTAAATAGATGTTGAAGTAACCATGATGGAAGTCACTCAGAAGAGAATTATGGAAATAAAAGGGTAGGAAATTATTTTATGGGACTTTTTGTCCATTGACAGTCTTGGGAGTAATACTTGACTTAGGAAGTGACTTCATATGGTATAAGTAACTCCATATAATTATGTCATAGTTTATTATATGTTCTAATGTATTGTGATATATTATTAATGATAATGAACTTTTATGAGTGATGTATTTTGATTTATAAAATCTTATTTCATAATTCGTGTTTAATGGTATTTGACTAATTTATATGATTATTATAAATCTTGATCATTATTCAAAATCTTTATACTTATCATATTCTCCATTTTTATATTTTATTGATATGTCATATATTAAACATTACTATGAACCTGATCTCCACTTTCTATTGTTTTCATTCATTAGGTTATATAGAACAGGTTTATGTATGACATGTCTAAGAAGGGTGATAATTGTGACGCAAATAATAGGAAATAATTTTGATATTTTATGGGCCATTTTTATGTATCCATGTCTCTAATGTGACTAATAATTAAAGGTTCTATCATGGATAACAATGTTATTTAATTAATATTCTTCTATTAAGAAGTAGATGTTTTATATTAAATTTTTTTCGTTTTCTATAGTAATTATCATAGAACGGTCTAGTTATTTTTTTTAAATATCATATGAGAAAAAAATATGAAAACCATTAGGAAAATACTACGTATAAGAGAATATTATATATTATAGTGATGCAAGATGTGTTATTTTCATAATAAAATGAATCCATGTATGGGTGATGATAGTTGAAATGGTTCTCTCACAGACTCATCTAGGGGTAATAACCCCCAACAAAATTGGTTATGTATATCATAACCAAAATTATAGTTCAGGATGAATGATAACGTTATTATAAAAAAGTTCGACACTCTTGGGTTATATTCTTATGTAAACTCATATTTTCATTATAATCCATTATGATGGATTTGGATAGATAATTCCCATGGATGAACTTGGTTAAACATAAGTCCTATTAGATTTAAAATAAGGTGAAAAAAATAGTCATTTTCAAAATTATTTCAATGATTATATGATTAACTATATGATTATTGTTTCACTTATTATAATTTGATTTTCTTCAATGGATGGAACCATAATGAAGGATTTTATTTACGAATGTGATAGATAATTAAATGATTATATTTATATATAACTAAATAGGATGGAAGATACATTTTAAATGATTGTGATTATGTATAAACATGTATCTCATAATATTATTAGAAACCCATGTGTATTTGTGTTTTATAATGAATTAAAAAGTAGAAAAAAGGATTTTTATGATGGTTATACAATAAATAAGATTCACCTTTCTACTTTCCAAGAATATAAGAAGAATAAAATAGTGAAATTTCAAAATGGAATAGTAAAATTTATCAATTTTGGAGAATATGGACACATAGAAAGTAATTTCTAGGGAAAAAATAATTTTTCAATAATATGAGATAAATTATATCACACAGTACCATTTATATTTCAAAATATTTTATTTGTGGGGAACTAGAGAACTATACATGTCGATGTAGTAATCCAAGGCTTATCTCTTAGACCATGTAATAGAATATTCTTTTCTAATAATTGAAGTTGAAGAATTGAATTTTCTATGTATTTATAATTGATAATTATGTTGTAGAAGTGTTTTAGTAATTATTTTTTAGTTATAATAATCATGAAACATTTTATCTTCTTCACATGATTTTAACATTAGGTATTTGAAAACATTTATTAAGTAACATTGATAATAAAGAAATGTTGTGTAGTGGTAAGGGGATATTTTTGGAAAAAAGTTATTGAGGGATAGATAACCCTTAATATGCACCTGATGTCGAGATATTATAGTTTATTTGGTGTGAAAATTAGTTCTGGGTTGATAATGTGTCCTGGATATTATTATTCACATTTAATTGGATTACTGATTTGATGAATAATATTATTTATGTTATATTTTATAATGCTTGTTAAATTTTTAGATTTATGATACATATTGGATAATATTTGAGTTAATTTTTCAAGTGAGGGTAATGTAAACATTTGGGTAGTTTATGTGTTTTTACAATAATTTTTTAGTGATTTAGGTCATCAACTTGTTTTAGGTGAATATATTATTAATGTATTTATAGGAATTGTTTTTTTCACTTTTGAGATACATTATGTTTTTGGAAGATTAAAGATAACATGTTTTTGAAAAATTTGTGACCTTTTTAATTTATTTTTATTTTGTTTTGAAAACATTTAAACAAATATTTGTTGATTTTTTAAGGATAACTATTCAGGAAATAGTTTATGTTATACGTTTTATGTTTTTTTTTGCACTTTTAAAGACTAACATATGATTTAATCATATCTTTATTTATCCAAATTGGAATTATTACTCTAACTATTTTGGTATTATAAAATATATATATATTTAAGGACAATATTGTGTTTCTTTTTTGAAGATTATTTTCCATTTAATGTTATTTATTACTCATTAGGTATTAAAAATTAATCTTCAATATTAATTTCATGGAGTACTAGGAGACATAGATGTTTAAATTGATTGAAGCGTTACCAAAGTATGAAATTATTCTTATCAACTACAAAGAAATGAATTAAGTATATTTTCTCATATTATATGGTAAAATAATTCCTCAACTCTATGAAAAATTATTTTGAGAATGAAATTTTTTATGTTAATGATATTTTTAGGAGTTGATGGTCTTTTATATCACTCAATGATATATGGTTTATTGGTCATTAACACTCTCCTGGCCATTTTATCTATCAATCACTATGATTATTTGGATTTAATATTTCTTCCTAAATTCTTAATTTTAACATTCCAATAATGTTAAACTAACATGGAAAACTAGTTTTGTGATATTAATGGTAACCTATATGGTTACCACTACCCTTTTATATGCTTTTTATTTATTTATTTTCATGATGTGCTTTTTCATCATTGGTATTTTTAAATATTTATCCTTAGATTACCATTGTTAAAAAAAAATTGATAGGGAATAATTTATTTAGGGGGGGTGGATATAACACATTTATATTTTGGAATATTTTTTTTTTATATAAATTCAATTTGATTGATAGATTTCATTACAAGAAACCTCGAGTCACTCTAAATTTATACGTTGAAACCCTTTAAAACATTGATTTTTTATTATATTATATGAATATTAATAACATAATATTATAAAATATATATTTTTAAAAAATTCAAAAATTAATGACTAATATATTATAAATTGATCTTTAATATTCATTCAATTCATTTTCTCCTTTAAAAATGTGTTTTCTTCAAAAACAATTTTTATTAAATTATGTGAATAAAAATAATAATTAATTTACACCATACATAAAAACATTATTTGAAAAAATGAAAAACTATTATTAATTCATAATTTTAATATAATTTCATGTAGAATTTTTAGTATTTATTTTAAAAAAATCTCTTTTTTGAATAGCGAAAAATAATAATTTTTTAAAAAACTGTAATTTCATTTCATGTAAATGTACTTTTGTGTATGGAATTTAATCCTAAATCAAAATTATTATATTTTAATTATAAATATTCCAATTAATTAAATAATAATAATCATTATTATTAATTTTATAATAATATAATTTTTTGGAATGAACATATTTTCTCTAACAGACTGTTTTTCCTTTAATATGTTCTTATTCAAATAATTTAATTTCATATACCATTATAATGGTATTTAATGGAATTATTAGTTTATATACTCTATTACTTTCTTAAGAAAAATTTTATATGTTTTAAATGTAAATAAATAGATTTTATTTAATTATTATGTTTAAAAATGGTTTTTTTTAAATATGTTTTCATTGTGGTTTTTGTGATTATCTAATATTAAATAATTCCACTTATAGAAACTAAACATATTAAAATTTATTCCATTTGTTTGATTCTTTATAATTAATAGTTTAGGTGTTTGATGATAAGTAAGAAAGATCATTAATTGGGGATTCAAGTATTGTAGCACAATCATTGACACCAAGTTCCCAATTTTTTATTGTACCTTTTTTAATGGTTTCCAAAAAATGAAAACCCAATGGGTATCACATCCAAAATGTCATAGAGGCCTTCTCTCCAAAGGTAGATATTTTCTAGGGTGCTTACCCATGAGGCTTATGATGTCTCATTGGTCAAGAGGACTGGTGGCTGGGCTCATCACTCACATCTAGAGGGAAATAATTAACTATTATAGGACTCTCTTACAGATTTAAAACATAATCAAGAATACCTTTATAAGTTCCATATTTTCAACTAGTCACCACTTTTTAATAAAAATAAATTACAGAGTGCATTGATGTGAAACCGTTAGTATGTATCTTATGTTCTCTATTCATTGATTCATATGTATTTATTGAATATTATCTAGAGATGGAACCATCCTTATATGTTAGAGATTCTCTATAATGGTTAACTTTTTTGTTTTTTGATGATAGTTTAAATACAAATTTTTAGGTGCTCTATAATTTATCATCATCCACATAGATAGGGAGTTGTTTTGATTTTGGGATCAGGTCTTGGTAGGGTATTCTTATGCATCATCAGAAGATAAGTCAGAACCCTTGTTGTTTAGTGACACTTAATAGGAAACATCCAACATTTTAGGGTTAAGTGACAATGAAAATTTCATTTATTTTTGTAACATGTTGTAAAGAAAATCTTTGAAAATAGATCCTATAAATTTTTATTTTGAAACTGAACCAAGGATGAACCTTTTTATCTGGGATGTTAGAGAATATGGTCATGTTATGATAACCTTCATCAGGATTATTTGGATGATTAAGATGAGATAATGTGGTCCATGAATCAATATGGTTCTCTAGGTTTTGAGAATGATATTATTGGGAATAATTCCAAGTAAAAAATAGTGGATTTTGTATGTTATGTTTAAAACTCATGCGGGGTTCCAATGTATCCCATTAGAATTGGTATCAAATCCCATGTAGTTCTCAATTGTTTGGGATTAAACCTATTGAATAGAACCATGTGATTTGTCATCCGAAATATAGACCATTAATTATTTACCTCATCAAAAATATGATAATATAATAGGGAGATATAATTTTTAGGAATTATATATAGTAGAAACCCCAAAGAAGTTTGGATCATGCAGATGAATAGATTTACACTGACCTCAAAGCCCACCTGTGTCATTACCAATGTGATAAAAAGGAGTAAGAGGAAGATCTGGGAATCCACATGATCTCCTTCATTTGTTGGTGGATGAGGATGATGGTATAAAAGGTGGAGGATGACCAAGAAGAAGGACTTGGGGATTACACTATGATAGATTCCCTATTGGTTTTACATATGATAGGTGGAAGAGGGGATGAGGGAGAGACAACTGATGATAAGTGGGACATGTTGTATAGTTATCTTGAAATTTTGGAAAAAATATACCGTTTCTTGGTTTGAGAAGTCATCTTCTTACACCATTAAGGATGAGATCATCATTGTAAAGTGAATGCAAGACTACGAAGATTCTATAGATCCTGCCAACTAGGGATGTTAAATACAGGACTTCAATTCCCATGAGAATGAATAGATTGATACGATACATACAGATTTTTCCTACCCTTATGTTGAATTAGTATAGGGGATGTGATTTAGTTCTTAATGATTTCTTTTGTGGGTACTTGTATGAGGGATGTGATAGAATTTGAATTTTTATTTAAGGGGCCAATGGGGGTTATAATTCTATATAAGAAGAGGGTAAAAATGAAAAATAAATAGTAACCCAATGATACCCAGTTATACATATTTCCCATTGATGTATAGTGTGGGGGATCAAAAGTAGTATTATTCCATTAATGGTACTACTTTGCAGTGAAATTATTGGTGGGTGCAAGAGAACCCTTTAGAAGTTGATTGGTAGCTCCTCTTCACAAAGGGACCAATTATGCATATCCCTCATGGTATGTGGTATGTGAATTGACTATAGAATATTATTTAATATTATCTACTATCTATTCATCTGTACATATTTTTATTTTATTTTTTGAATATTAGTTATTTTTTGGAATGGTAAATTAGCATTTTCTCAAGATAGGTGGTTGGCTGCACACTATACTCAATTCCATGTAGTTGAGTAATAAAACACTCACCCATAAAGTATTTTGTTATTTTTAGGAAAATAATTTATCCAAATGATAATGTAAAATGATAATTCATTACTAGGGTAGTGAAAAGTACACCTTATTCCATAAATGAATGACATCATTTACAGGGAGTGTGATGTCACCTTTTTTTGCATAAAAAAAGATAATAGAATTTTTGTAGGGGTGTAAGGACCTGGAATTTCTTTGGAATTTTTTTATAAAATACATGGGAATTTTACGAGTCTGTAGTTTCTAACAGCGCCTGATTCCAAGGCCCGGTGTGCCCAGAATCAATTTCGGAAGTTTTTTTTGAGTACATTCAGTAAATGCATGAGTGGCGTTTTATAACTTTTCAACCATTGCTCGGAATTGAATTCCGAGGGCACCATTGAAATCACAGCACCGATATTCACTTTAGGATACCTTCACCGCAGTTGTGTTCAAACGAGAATGGAAGTTAGATTTTCACATTTTATGGAAGAATAAAAATAGAATATTTTATCACTTATTTTATTTTTATCCTTTCATTTTGAATTTCATAGGTGGGAACCACTTGAGTAGGGTTGGGCATTTATGGCTAAGAATTAAATTCCCAGTTACAAAATTATGTAACAACCCAACCCTTGGACTTCACCCTAATTAATTAAGCCAACACAAATTTATTAATTAACTAGTTAAACTCTTGGGTTTCCCCCTTTAATGTGCCATCCTTAAAACTTAGTTTATAATATTTTCACCACACCTCTCACGGGGGGAGGATTGGAGGATTCGAGGGGAAGCCTTTGTAGAAAAACACCTTACGACAAAGAATTCCCCTCACCACCGAAGAACAATGACGCCATCTTCTTCCTTCTTCAACCGGGGCAAGAAAAGGGAAGAGTCGTCCTTGAATAATGATGACAACGTCTTCCTAGACTTCTTCGTCCTCTTTCGACATTGACGAAACGACGCTTCCTTTTTCTGCGACTTCGTCAACGAACAATCATCAAATGAAGTTAGTGGGATTTGTGTTGTTTTTATTTCCGTTCTTCATCGTTGAACTTATGGTTTTGAAACCAAATGATTTTACCATAATAAGGAGGGTTTGGACCACATGAAAACAGTCCGAACCTCCCCTTTGTTATTTACATTTTTGGATGAATGGAGGTGGAACAACAATGGTGGTCGGCGTCGGGCTAGCCGCGAAGAAACCGGTAGCGCAAGGCTGCCGGGCTGCTAGAAAGGCGCGGCACCGTTGCGCCGTGTAGAGAGCAGCATGACTGTGGCACTGTCGCGCCGCGGTGGAGGTGTGGTGGCGGCCTACCGGGCCGGCCATCATGGAGCCAGTCAAGCGGGACCACCCGGGTCCCGCGGATCTTGAACCATCTCAATGTGTCGGTTCTGTTTAACAAACAGGGGGGGCACCCCCCTCCCACGCATGGCCGGTCGGGCCGCCTTTTGGCCGGGACGCCCCGGCCGGGCCGCCATGGTCGAGAAGCCCTTAAATCGAGCCCCCACGGGGAAGGCCGCCACGTTCGGGCCGCCCTTCGGCCAGGCTACCACAGGCCGGGCTGGCCTTCGGCTGGGACATCATAGGCCGGGCCGCCATTCAGCAGGGCCGCCCTCAGGCCAGACTGCACCTTTG
This sequence comes from Viscum album, assembly GCA_963277665.1. Classification (NCBI taxonomy): domain Eukaryota; kingdom Viridiplantae; phylum Streptophyta; class Magnoliopsida; order Santalales; family Viscaceae; genus Viscum; species Viscum album. The sequence continues at coordinate 712,984,393 of OY728133.1, read as the reverse complement.
GGCCATGTCGTTCCTTTGGGCTGGGCCGCTCCCTTGGTTCGGGTCACACACTTGGTTCAGGCTGATCACTTGGGCGGGGCCGACCACTCGGGTCGGCCACACCCACGGACTGGGTCAAACCCTGGTTCAGACTGGCTCGGTCTGACAAGGTCGGACCGGACCCAGACCCGCTATGTCCATTTACACCATTTAGCCCGCATCCTGGGCTACGGGTGTCCGATCGAAGAACCGTCTATGGAGATGGAATTCTTGGAGTGAGAATATTCTTTTGGAATACCCCGCTTGAGGTTTGGATGCAGTTGGGGTACAGTCAGGTTTGTTTGAACTTAAAAACCAACTGGGCCCCTAGAATGGAAATTCCAATAACTTACAGACCGGGCGTCCGAATGATGCTTCGTCTGTCGTGTTGGGTTATTTATGATGAGACAGAACTACAGGATACAACAAATTGAGACTTCTTGGCAGTTGATGTATCGACACTTGGCTCGAGGAGTGGACCCTCCTGGAATCGAGCGTGCTATGTGCGGGAACCCTATGGCTGGCTGCGATAGAGATGACAGGATCCTCCATGGGTTCGACAATGATGACATCTATTCTTTGATGCCCCATGGGTTCGATAGTAATGAATTCTATACTATGATCCTTTGTGGGTTCGATAGCGGAGATATTTGTACCGGGATCCTCTGTGGGTTCGACCGTGATGACTTCTATACTAGGATCCTATGTGGGTTCGATAGTGATAATATTGTTCCAGGATCCTAGGTGGGTTCGACAGAGGATATGATTCCGAGGCTAAATCTAATCATATCTACCCCTCTTCTTGTGTTGTATACCTATGTGAGATGAGTCTTGACATTTAGTCTATATCATCGAGATGAATACCTTTACTTCCTTTGTGGAATGGGTTGTGCTTGGGCTCGAGAGTTGGAGTCAGTCTTTGATTGGTAACTTAGGTATACATATGGTCATATAACTATGTTCGGTTGGTTGATACTTCATGATTTTATCTTTATTCTATGGTTTATCCTTTGTGGATTCTGGGAGACCATCGGTGGTCTCGGGGTCCCCTACTGAGTATTTTTATACTCACCTCGGCATGGGCTTCGCCTGCACCTTGTTGTGTTCTGTACAGACGACGGTCAATAGTGATCGAGGCTGAGGGAGATGGACGGTAGTCTACTCAGAGCTGGAATAGATGGGACGTACTTTAGGGACGAGTTGTTTGTGTTCTATACATACCCTTCAGGTAGGAATTCCCAGTGGATGATCCATGATCTTTTTTCTTTTTTTACTTGTACTTGTACTTGTTGTTCAGTTGGGTTTGTATTCTGGCCCACTTACTTTCAGCACACTTTTCATTTCTATATTAGTACTTATGACTCCCACTACTTCTGTTCAGACTGTGTGTGTTACAAGTTTAAAGGCAATGTCTTCCCTTTTTGTCATGAATTTTCTTTTGGTGCTAGTCTCCAGCCCCTGACCTATGGAAGGTGGGCATGGGGTAGTCACGACACGGGCCCCGAGGACAGGTCGTGACAAATTGGTATCAAAGGAGTCGGTTCTACAACATAACTTGGACTCTGATTCATTTAACTGCAATAGTGTTAAGTGTTTTTGGTTTGGTTATTAGTTTAGGAAAACCGGTGTTGGTGTGGCAGCCAACATATCCATACACTAGGACTCTGACTTCTGATTTCAGACTCAGTGCACAAAAACACTGATTGCGTGTGTGTTTCCTTTGAAATGTTTTCTTCGTGATTACTTTGATTCACCTCACCAGGTATTTTTTTTGATCATGGCACACTTTTATCATTTCAAGATGGTCCCACATAGGCATCCAGGTAGGGTTCAGAGTTTTGTACAAGATGGTAGCCCACCAAGCGACGTGGCCTCGGTGCAGGGCCCCATCACAGCGGAGGTACCAACGGTACCACAACCCACTGGTCCACCGATACCACCAACTCTAGCAGTAGAGAGTGTCCGTCGTCTGAGTGCGTTGCATGAGTTCCAGCACCAGAGGCCGCCCAGGTTCTCAATGAGAGACAGACCCACAGGCAGCTGAGGATTGGTTGGAGGCTGTCATGAGAATTTTCAGATTGTTAGGGACACCATACGACCTCATGGGGATCCCTTCCCCAGGTCTCATGTATGCAGCAGCAGGCAAATGGTGGATCCAGATGCTCCAGGTGCGTGGCGAGGCATCATTACTCTAGGCAGACATCGAGAGTCTCTTTCGGTCAGAGTTTGTTCCAGCCACCCTTAGTGTGGTGCGGATACATGAGTTACTTCATCTACAGCAGGGTGGCATGACAGTAGCTCAGTACTCAGCAAGGTTCACTAACCTCTCATGTTACTCCATTGATATAGTACGATACATGATCTTCAGGGCCCGGACCATCGAGCAGGGACTTAGGGATGAGGTCAGGGCATCGATGATCTCCCTTAGCATCCTAACGTAGGTGGGGGTGCTGGAGAGAGCCCTTCTTATGGAGAGATTTATTGCTTATCAGTCACTAGTAGCAAGAACCACCACAAGGTGACACATAATAGATTCTTCTACAGCCGACGGTAGACAAATGTCTCAGAGGTCCAAATGGACCAGGCCGTCAGGTGGCCGACCTCAAGTTATAGGTTCGGCCGTGCAGGAACATGAGACAGAGCCAACCATATGAGGATCATGCAGTGTTATGCATGCAACAGATAAGGTCAAATGGATCATTACTGCCCGACCCACCAAGCAGATGAGCAGCAGACAGTAGAGGTACCTCCCAGGAAGAGGAATAGGTTCGACCGTGGTGGTCCTCCGACAGCAGGTGGACGTGGAAGAGGAGCTGGACGAGCAGTGAGTAGTGGACGACGTTTCGAGACCCTAGCACCACCACCACCAGGAGGTCCACCCCGACCACAGGGAGCTGGCGTACATAGGTGGGCTCAGCTTCAGGCAGTTGAGGCCTATGACCAGAATGCACTTGAGATTATTCTAGGTATTATCTATGTTTAATACACCCATGTTGTAGTACTTATAGAAATAGGAGCAAGTCATTCTTTTTTTCCACTACCCTCTTTCGAAGCTCAGAGATTCTGGCGGAGCCATTGGCTTGATCCTTAGGACTACAACTCTTATGGGAGCAGACTCGATGATTACGCACTAGTGCTGGCAGTGTGAGGTTACTCTTGGAGGCGAGAGATTCGGCTGGGATCTCCTCGTAGCGGCGTCGAGGCCTTACGATGTCATCTTGGGTATGGACTGGTTATCCACAGTTCATGCTCAGATTGACTATATTAAGTGCAAAGTGCAGTGTGTCCGCACGGATTGGATCAGGTTCACCTTCACTGGCGAGAAGGAAGCGTTTTCAATGCATGATATACTTACACAGAGGAGTGGGCAGCCGATCACACATCAGTTGGCTAGTCTCATCCTCAGAGAGTTTGATGAACGGAGTCCGAGTTTTCCTATAGTGGTGGATCAGTACACGGATGTTTTCCCTGATGATGTTCTAGGACTACCTCCTCATAGAGAGGTGGACTTATACACTAACTTGTACCCTAGGACGAAACTGATATCTACTCCAGCATATCGGATGGCTCCCACAGAGCTTCATGAGCTGCGGGTACAGCTGGTGGACTTGCAGGGGAAGGGGATTTATCTGACCCAGTGTTTCACACTGGGTATCCACGATGTTGTTCTCTAAGAAAGCGGATGGGAGATTGCGTCTTTTTGGTGACTACCGTCGGCTGAACCAGGTAAATGTGAAGAACAATTACCCACTCCCGAGGATTGAATACCTCTTTGATCAGCTCAAGGGAGAACGATGGTTCTCGAAGATAGACCTTAGGCCAGACTATCACGAGCTCAGAGTTTGAGATGAGGATGTGCAGAAGACGACCTTCAGGTGTTGGTATGGCCACTATGAATTCTTGGTTATGCCCTTTGGCGTAAAAAACATTCCAGTAGTGTTCATTAGTCTCATGAACAGGATCTTCAAGCTTCACCTAGAACGCTTTTTCGTAGCCTTCATCGATGACATACTGATCTACTCGACTATCTTATGGGCGAGCATTTTACAGTCTACTCTAACCACTATGGGAAAGAAAACATAGTAGAAGATGATCTCAGTATGAGATCAGGAATTCATCTGCTAGGAGAGGTGACAGAAAAGCTGGCCTCGTTGCAGATATCCTTTGTGGATAGAGATAGAAAAGCCTTTCTGTAGTCACTCACAGTCACTACTCCACTTCTTCAATGAGTCAGGGAGGCACAGCATGGGGACGTTGACTGTGAGATGCGACATGATCAGATATCTACAGGGCATGCACCTGATGGATTTTATGATGGTGGGAAGCACATAATTCTCTTTAGAGGACGTACCATGGTACCCGTTTCACTTTAGGAGGAAGTGTTTAGTGATTTCCACACATCTCATTTAGCGGTACATCCTAGAGTGGAGAAGATGTATCAGGACCTTCGACGATAGCACTAGTGGCTAGGTATTAAGAAGGCGGTGGCAGAGTTTGTCTCATGATGTCTCACTTGTCAGCAAGTGAAGGCGGAGCACCAAGTTCCAACAAGCTTAGTTCATCCCTTAGAGGTCCCAGAGTGGAAGTGGGATGAGATATCCATGGAGTTCGTGACAGGACTTCCACGTACATCCAGGGGACATGACTCTATCTATGTGATCGTAGACCGACTCACCAAGATGGCCCACTTCCTACCGATCAGAGGGCAGGGCTCAATAGAGATCCTGGGACACCTCTACATATGGGAGATCATATGGCTTTATGGTGTTCCATCATCGATCGTCTTTGATCGAGATGCTCGTTTCACTTCCCGACTTTGGAAGGGGTTACTGGAGGATTTTGGAATGCTGCTTCGCTTGAGCACCACCTTCCATCCTCAGATGTATGGTCTAACTGAAAGGACCATTCAGACACTTGAGGAAATAATCCGTGCATGCATCCTCAACTTTGGTCACATATGGGAGGATCACTTACCCTTGGAAGAGTGTGCGTATAACAACAGCTACCACTCAACCATCGGGATGGCACCTTACGAGGCATTGTTCGGTCGACCATGAAGATTACCTCTATGCTGGACTGCCCTAGGGGAGTCAGCACTTATGGGACCAGAGATGGTATAGGCTACAATGGAGAAAGTGAATTCATCTAGCTGTGAATGAAGACTGAACAAATTAGGTAGAAGTCCAATGCTGATTCGAGAAGGAGACCACTGGAGTTCGAGGATGGTGACCGCGTATTTCTATGGTTCTCACCTTGATGAGGTCTATGGAGAATTGGACAAGGTGGAATGTTATCTTCGTGATTCATCAGACCATTCCAGGTCCTCATAAGGCTATTCGAGGTGGATTACCTCTTGTCTCTTCCACCTCAGATGCACCGGGTGCACGATGTCTTCCACGTATCTCAACGGAGGAGATATGTGTACGACCCATCCCACATCATCGACCATGGGGAGCTGGACATCGATAATGGGGAGACTTTCATAGAGGTTATAGTAAGGATTTAAGATCGATAAGAGAGGGTCCTACGTGGACAATGATTTCCTCTGGTGCACATTAACTGGCATCGCGAGAACATCAAGGAGAGCACATGGGAGCTGGAGGCTCAGATGCATGCTCAGTACCCCAATTTGTTTTTTTAGTGTGAGTTGTAGCTTACGGGGACGTAAATCTTTGAGGTGGGGATAATTTATAGACCTTGAATTTATGTGGATTTTTTTAAATAGATGGGAATTTTACGAGTCTGCAGTTTATGACGGCGGCTGATTCCGATGCCCAGTGTGCCCAGAATCAATTTCTGAAATTTTGTTCAGGTACATTCAGTAAACGCGCGAGTGGTGTTTTATAAATTTTAAACCGGTTCTCAGAATTTAAATCTTAGGGCACCATTGAACTCATAGCACCGATATTTGCTTTAGGAGACCTTCACCGTAGTTGCATTCTAACGAGAATGGAAGTTACATTTTCACATTTTGTGGAAGAATAAAAATAAAATATTTTATAACTTATTTTATTTTTATCTTTTCATTTCGAATTTCAAGGGTGGGAACCACTTGAGGAGGGTTGGGCATTTATGGATAATAATTAAATTCCCAATTACACAGTTATTTAACCACCCGACCCTCGGACTTCACCCTATTTAATTAAGAAAACAAAACTAAATTAACTAAATAGTTAAACTTTTAGTTTTCCCCTTTAATGTGCCATCCATAAAACTTAGTTTATAATTTTTGCACCACACCTCTCATGGGGGGAGGATTGGAGGATTTGAGGGGAAGCCTTTGGAGAAATACATCTTCCAAAAAAGAATTCCCCTCACCACCAAAGAACAACGATGCCATCTTCATCCTTCTTCAACCGGGGTAAGAAAAGGGAAGCGCAGTCCTTGAAGAACGCCGATGACGTCGTCCAAGACTTGTTAGTCCTCTTCCAACATTGAAAATATGATGCCACCTTTTTTTGTGACTTCTTCAATGAACAATCTTCGAATCAAGGTATGGGGATTTGTGTTTTTTTATTTCCGTTCATCATCGTTGAAATTATGGTTTGGAAACCAAATAATTTTAACCTAACAAGGAGGGTTCGGACCGCAAAAACACTATCTTACCCTCCCCATTGTAATTTATATTTGTTGACAAACAGAGCTGGAACAACAATGGTGGGTGGCGTTAGGATGGCCATGAAGAAATCGTTGGTGCAAGGCCGCCGGGCCACCGGAAAGGCGCGGTACCGTCGTGCTGCCCGGAGGTGTTGAGGAATGCGGCAAAACCTGGCCGTGGCAGAGAATGCGCGGCTCTATCGCGCCGTGCGGAGAACAGAAGGAACATGGTGAAATCACGCCGCAGTGGGGCTACGGTGGTGGCTGTCCTAGCTAGCCACCGCGGTTCCGGTCAAGCGCGACTACCCCGGTATCACGGCTCCTGAACTAGCGCAATGCATTGGTTTTGTTCAACAAACCGAGGGGGCGACACCCCCCTCCCACGCGTGGCCGGCCAGGCTACCACGGGCCGGGCCACCACGGCTGGGCTTCCCTTCGGCCCAGCCCCCACGGTCGGGCCCCCATGGGCCAGGCTGCCATCAGGTCGAACCACGCCTTCGGGCCGGGCCAGGCCACCCCTTTGAGTCGGGTCGCTCCCTTGGTTTGGGCCGCCCACTTGGGCCAGTCCGACCACACAAGTTGGGCCGAACACTCGGGTCTGGACACACCCACGGACCGGGACAAACCCCGGTTTGGATCGGGTCAAGCCTCATCGGTCCGAATGGGTCGTACCGGACCCGGACCCGCTATGGCCATTTACACCTTTTAGCCCGCATCCTGGGCTACGGGTGTCCGATCGACGAACTATCTGTGGAGATGAAATTCATGGAGTGAGATGACTCTTTTGGAATACCCGACTTAATTTTTGAACGTAGTTGGGGGATGGTCAAGTTGGTTTAAAATTAAAAACGAACCGGGCCTCTGGAACAGAAATTCCAACAACTTACAGACTGGGCGTCCGAATGACGTGACATCTTTCACCTTGGGTTCCTTATGATGAGACGGAACTACGGGATACATCAACTCAATACTTCATGGTAATTTATGTATCGACACATAGCTTGAGAAGCAGACCCTCCCGTAATTGAGCGTGCTCTGTGCGGGAACCCTATGGCTGGCTGCGACAGAGATGACAGGATCCTCCGTTGGTTCGACAGCGATGAATTATATAACAGGATCCTTCGTGGGTTCGACAATGAATAATTATGTACCGGAATCCTCTGTGGGTTCGACAGTGGAGACATTTGTATCGGGATCCTCCGTGGGTTCGACAGTGATGACTTTTGTACCAGGATCCTTTGTGGGTATGGAAATAAAGGATGTCATAAATCATGACAATATAGGAACAAGGATCATATAGGGTGACATGAGACAAACACCCATGGGGTGACTATAGACCAATTTCAAAATCTGGCTTCCACATACGATTTAATCAAGGTGTATTGGGATAAAAAGGTTTCCACGTGAGGATGAAGAATCCTATGGTTTATGGTCAAAATTTTGGACACTGTTAATATAGATCCAAATCTATGAATATTATGAATATTTAAAATAATGTGGTCCTTAATAGTTATCCACCTTTATCAGTAATAACTAAATGAAACTTATGGGGATCTATGTTTCAAATAAAATAAGGGAATTTTTTGAATTGAAAAATATTTTGGTTATGGAAAATGTATTTAAATGGATTCTATTTAAAACTAGGTAGTATATGTCATAAAAATAGTTATCATGTATGCAGGATAAGTGGGTGTGTGTTTTTTTTCATTTCTAGGATTGTATTGAATATCCCATGAATCACTATGTAACTCTGTCTAATGAGAATAAAGAAACATGTAGTTCTGACACAAAATTGTGATAGGAGATCATCACTACGAGTGATGGGCCTCTTTAGTGTGGTAAAAACTAAAGTTTAGTTTCACAATATAAGTATGGTCTATGAATAATATAGTTTAATGACTTATAGAGAGGATATTTGGTATCCCTTTTATGGTACTCCATCCAAGACCTTTTTTAACTCTGATGTGAATTAATGTACATCAATCTAGTGCAGAGTTCTCCACTTAAATAATGGTTAGAACCATGATTCAGGATCCTGGATTCAATGCATATCTCAAAATGATGGGAATCAAGGAACTCATAGTTATTATATGGATAATTATTTTTCCCATGATTTACCCTTGAACATGGTGGGGTACAATTAAATATTACTGATGGACCCCTTTATTTGATATTTGTGTGTCACTATGAATCTAATGGTAATAGGAATCAATCCAATCTTAGTTATATAAAAATATCCATGAAAACATCTAATATATATTCAAAGAGGGTTATTATCATTTCCAAATACAGATTTATGAAAAAAATGAGAAACTACACTAGGATATCCCACACATATTTGGATCTTATGATGTAGAGTTAGTGAATCCTTTCATTATTTTGAGGATGGGACCAAGTTGGATAATCTTGGAATCACTACATATCTAATTCAGATGAAAATCAAGGAATTTTTTTTTTGCTTAGAGTTATGGTAGGAGACTGATATGGGGAATGATGCTCTTATCAAGTGAGGGCCATAATAATGTGTAGATTTTATACAATTGGTTAGGGACATGAACTATTTATTTTAATGTATAAGGGATATGAAATTTATATATAGTTTAATAACATGTGATAAGTATTTTTGGTCACCTAACAAGATGAATGGGTATGATCTCTCACATTATAAAAATGCCAATTGAATGTGATAAATATAGTTTATGGTTATGGTGGTCGAATCCTGATGTGACTTGACTGTATGAGGATGGATTTTTGAAATATTATTAATCCCATGTCAGCTATAATCAGTGTGTAAATAAATGAATGGTGAAGATTCCATTTTCTCTATCAGGGTGACTCAAAGAAAACTTGTTAAGTGAGAGAGTAACATGAGAGGGTATTTAGTGGCTTCATCCAATGGTAATGTAGATTCCGACATTAATTATCAACATATGGAAAAAAATTTGAATACAATCATACCCAGCTTTGGAATTTTTGGTTGGGCCTATGATAAGATTTCTTGGCATCACTATGAATCCTTTGGAAACTATAATCATTCCGTACATAGTTCTAGTTAAATATTCTTTACAATTGGATGACTCAAATATAGGGATAAGATAAAAACTCATTCTTTTAACCTCTCAAGATAAAATATACCCTAGTATTTTGGAACTCATCTCATGAAAGTCTTCTCAAGCTCATTGCACAAGGATTCAAAGGAATTTTCACTAATACGTTAAATTCTTGGTTCATAAGGTAAGAATACATTTTAACAACATGTTCTAAAGACATATTCATATAATATAATGTCTTCTAATTACGATGGTTTGGGTAATTAATTTTAGGTTAATGAGAATTGGGCTATTCTATATTGTTTAACCTCATGTGGAAGGGACAATGATATCTTTTAGTTATATTCCATATGCCTTAGTCCATTATTCATTAATCAAATGAAATATTTATTAATAAATTATTTTTTGATATGGGGTGTTGTATGATCTCCTCCATGTTAATAAATTAAAAATCCCCATTATAGTGGTGATTAAGGATTATAAGAGACCTTTTAGAAAATCTTCATGATTTTGAGGTTTCTTCCCATGTATCATCTGGGCCATGGGAACCAAAAGTAGTTCCCCATAATGAAATGGGTGAAGGATAACTTTTATGTTTAATGATTGAGATATTCAGTTTTAGTGACCCTCTAAATGATACATGGTATGAAGTATTTTATCATACAGTCATTCAAATTATTCAAAATTCTCCTATGACAGATCATATCTATAATATTAATCGTAGATAAAAATACATATCAATGAAAACTAGACATATATAGGATAAACTACTTCAATATCATATTTCAGTGAATATAGGGTCTCTTGTGTAGATTTATTATAATGACCAAGGCTTAAAATGGATGGAGATTACATAATTTTAGATGAATATTCACCAAATTATAAATGTACATGTATGAGGATAATAATATTTTAGTGTATTTGAATACTTGGAACATAATATTATAACATGGTTAATGATCTTAAATGATTACCACAAAGATATTCCCATTTAGTAATCCACAATAAAAATATTAATCATAACCCGTGGAAAGGAAACATAATAAAGTATGAGCTCAGATTCTCATTATAGTGAAGAAAAGGAGATATGTAAGAATACGATGGACATAAGTCAATGATAACGTGATAATAACATTTTTAATCCTTTCCCTAAACATAAAATATCATAATCATGAGTCATGGAACAAATATTAGTAGTTCATAATACATGTATAATATGATAATAAAATGACGTGATCCATGAGAGAATCAAATTTCTAGAATACATAGATTTGTAGTATACAAAACATATTACAACATTGTGAACATGTATAAATATAGTTGGGTTAACTCATTATGTTGAGGACATGAAATTAAGTTCTCGCATAAACATATAGTTCTAAAACCATGTACACTAATACCATTATAGACATGAAATACTGGATCACACAAAATATTTTGAACATGTAATCAAGTTCATGAATATAATGTTGAACACTTAATCAGGTTCATGCTTAACATTGTGAACATGAAATTAGGATCACACATAACATTATGGACATCAATGACAAGTCCATGCATAACATCGTCAACATGTAATATTTTTCACCCAAAAACATATATAATAATGAGTTATCCATCATTACCCAATGAATTTGAGGTAGATATAGGTCCCACTTGTCGCATAACAATCATACATATGTGTTCCCCAAGATCATAATCATTCAACGTATTGTAACCCCTGAAATAAAAGGAGTATTATAAATATTTCATAACATCATAAAATAATAAAATACTATAAGATTCATAATCATTTAATCATATATTAACCTATGAAAATAAGTGGGTTTCATAATAATTTTATCATGGTATAACTCATGTAAAAGAAAAAAGCATCATAAGCAACTAGTCAATATATAGACAAACCATTGAATGAAAAAATTATATTGGTTGCCTTCGATTATATACCTAGTAGTGAATAAGAAATACCAATGGATTTAATCTATGATGAAAATAATTTTGAAAGATCATTTAAGAAATTTCTAGAGTAAAATATCATTTTCACATAGAAAAAATTATTTTTAAAACATAAAACATCTTGAAAACCATTTTGTTGGAAAAGATGAATTAAAAAATATAAATAAATAATTGAATGTAATTTTAGAAAATTTTTAAATATAAAAAAATTTGAAATAATTTAACTTCAAAATGATCTTAAAATATCATTTAACAAAATTGATACATTTTTAGAAAACTTTGTTTTTGAATAAAACAAATTTCTGAATTACGAGATAAATCAAGTCGAATTTTCTTAAAAACATTCTCATTATTATATTAGGTAAAAAATATTGATAATATGGTACCATTAATTGATTAAATCATGAATAACCATTGGATAATAAAATTCTTGGTTATTTTTTGAGATAATAATTTGATTCCATCAATTGAATCATAATCATAAATATTCTTTATAAATTGTGATATTGTCACAGTAAAATATTACCACATTGGAAAAATTGAATCATAATCCCCATGAAATAAAAAAATTACATTAATATTAAAATATTAATAAAATAATTATATTCATGAGGTAACATGTCAAAGGGTAATATATACACCTCATAAAATAATATATGTTCATAACATAACATGTGTCTCAAATAAGGAAATTTGAGACAAAATTCCATTAAAACTTTGGTATCATTGAAATAATAAATCTTAGAAATAAATATTATAATATATATATATATATAATTATTTGTATAAAAATCATAAAATACATCCACGGAATGTATACACACAACATATATAAAATATCTTGTGAACATTTCTTGTGTCTCACTGAAAATAAATGTGAGATTGAAATCCCTTAAAACTTATAGTAACTTTTGAATCATGAGATCTATTAAATACTAACATCAATTGGGTTTTTTTGTATATTGAAAAAATTAAATTCATTATACAACATTTTCAGATTTCAGTATATAAATAGTATAAAAAATGAGCGGTGAATATGCCATAACTCTCAAGGATATAAAAGCGAGAATAGAAATATAATTACATTAAATATAGTGTTTCTTCATACACATTCAAACCTAATGTATAATAAAAATAATTTCATTATAAATCTACCAATAAACCATGTTTATATATATAATACCATATATTATTTTAATATTGCATTATATAACCCATTTATTAAAAACCCCAGGTTAGGGTATCATTTCTGGGAATAACTGCTTGGTTTTTCATATAATAACTAATTTTTTATGTTTTTTTCTTCTAAATTCATCATGATTTTATCATATAAAGAATGATAAAATTGATATAAAAAATAAATTTATTCAATATAAATTAATTTTTAATAATATTTTAGTTATAGAAATATGAAATGAAATACAGCGTTCATGGAGACAGTAGGATATACATGCACATGAATATTGTTTTCATTTTCTTGTATGATTGAAAGAATCAAAATTATATTGTATATTAAAATTTAATAAAAAAATTTATGTGATAAATATTACATATTTTTATCAAAATTGTATTTTATACATTCTATGAATAGTGTAAATGAATCACAATGCATCATGAGGCGATAGTCCTCTGTACACACGAAATATGTAATCATATTCCAAAAAAATGGAAAGCATCAAGGTACATGTTATATAATAATTAAATAATAATAAATACAAAATAAATATCATATATATGATATTTAAATTGATTTTAAATCATTACTATCCACCTTGAGATCCAGAAATGGAAGAATGAACAATAACTTTTTGTGAGGTAGGAATCTGTTATACACATGAACGATGATTGTGTATCCCATTTAATGGAAGTGTGTAATATTTTTGTTCATACCCAAAACATAAAAAATATCATTGTTCATAGGATGATAATTTTATTATATAATAATTTTATATTAATAATTAAATGGGTTTGAAGAGGGAAGAATTATAAATGCATGTTAATGAATGTTACCTCTTCTTTGGGAAACTCATTTTGGCTTCTAACAAAAGAAAACATTAGGAAGATTTCATCCAATGATGAGGCTTCATAATTGAGAGGTGGAATGTTTGGAATATATTTTTATAGTTATTTGATGAGAAAAATATATAATCCCACATTTTTATTACTTAACTTTTCATTACATGGTACAAATAGAGGATATTTTAATGATTGGCTCCATTGAAAAAGGTACCTAATACATGAGAAAATAATATATTATTATAAATCCACTAGAATACATCAATATTGGTTTATCCTAATTTAATTTTAATACATATCATTTACTAGGGATATACATCATGTCACAAACCAACTCAAGAAGTCATTTGATCCGAGACAAGACCTGAGAGGTGTTCGGGATCCTCTTGGGATGGCGACAAGTTCCAGGGAATCAAAAGATTACAAATGGGAATGATTTAGCCTAATGAAAATAAACAATGTAGTATAAATAGATAAAAAAATAAAAAAATTAATAGGAAAAAGAAATAATGATCAACAACATGACTGCCCAATCCACAAATAAGACTCCACGTAACCCCATGGGTTACTCTTATATACCAAAACCAAACTTCTCCCTAGGAGATTCCAACCAGGCTAAAACCTACACCAAGTCTAAAAATATAAACATGATATAGGTGGGAGTATTAAAACATATTATGTAGGCCCCACTAATTCTATACACAATTCACATCCATTAAATAAAGAAACAATGATTTCTGGTTTGAAATACAGGCTATAACATAGGTTTTTCCATTCGATTCATTTCAAAACACACAGAACACAACCCATATCCCACATGTTTTAAAACAAGGTTCAATGAAATGATATTTTATGTTCACGGTGAAGAAGGATAAAAGATAATCAAATAAGCAACATTCATTTTTCATTATAAAGTGAAATAGGGGTTAAAACTTTTTTAACAAAAACATACACCCATGACCTACCAAGAAAACACCAAAACAAAGAACAAGAGAGATGGTCTCACAATGTGGGAAATGGATAATGTGTTTGTTGTCAGATCGTTACAGGAAAAACTAGGAACTCATAGGAGAACCAGAAAATACTATATGTGTGACTCATCCTGAATGAATTTCCTACTCAATGATGTCATAATGACCTAACGCCTAACCTTCACCCTACCCGGCCTTGTCAAGGGGCCTAATCCCATAGATATAAAAAAATCCCCTTGCTATGGGATATAATCCAGTACATAATCAAAACTTATAAAGAAATCATTTTCAATTGACCTATTTATTAGGCTTGGTTCCCATATATAATTCACAATGGGTGTTCTATACAATTCAATCAATAAGTTGCATTATTTCTATATACACATCACCCAACCAGCACCACCATGTCCACCTCAAAGGTTATTCCTTGCCATAAAACATTAATTACACAAAGGTTGTCTCATACTGAGGAACCTCCCATCTCACGGATGCACATCTAGGAAAGGATCTCTTCCCATGAAGGGTTTACCAAAAACAATTTCAAAATGAAAAATTGTCATTTAGTTTCACAACATTTAACCATTTACCAAAAAAACCTAGAACCATTTCCAAAAAAAATAGTAAACATCATTTTTATAATAATGTGGTAAAATTTTCCTTTAGACCAAGTATTCACCCAAAAGTTCCCAAGCTCATTTTAAAGCCCTATTAAGATACATAAATCATACAAAAGTTCCAAATGGGCTTTCAAACTACTTACTATCCAAACAACTTTTACAAACACCAAACAGTCCATAGCATCCAACCACTCGTCCAAGCATGATTTCTTTCCAACCAGGACAAACTATAAGGAACACATTTGGAACTAATTAAAAATTATTAATGATCCTTACATCATTTTAACAAAAAAATTCATTTCATAAAATACCATTCAAAATTACTTTCACAACCAAAAAACCCTTTGGCAACCCATTTCTACAATCCAACCTACTATTTTATATTTGGAACATGTTTACAAGGGAAAAAGGGGAAATCCATAAAGAACATATTGTGTGAAACCAAATTTAAAAAATTACATCACCTCTTTGAACATCACAAGTGGTTTAATTAATTTTTGAAACATACCATTATAAATCACTAGTCATTTATAAGAGCCAACCAGGACATTTCTAAAGTGCAAGGTATGCTAAACCATATCTAACCATATCAAACCATCACAAAACTAAGGGAAAACTAACTAATTACACAAGGTAAAAATAATTTTACAACAATAAAACCATATTTAGAAACTAAAGGATGTGAGAATATCATGAAATAAAAATAAACTTAAATTAAAGGGAATATTAAATGGGGTCCTACCTCAATAATGGAGAACCTTTCAAAGTCTGGTGCGAAACACCGATCATACTTCAATCACACATAAGTGAAGATGAATCTAACTTATCGCAACAAAAATAGAAGCCAATGTGTAATGATTAAACCCTAAAATGAAGATATCAGGGGAGAAAATACTCACTACAACCAACCAATGAAATCCAGTTCACCGGTGGGGATATATGCACTAGGGAGCAAGGCATCGGGGGTCCTGGGTCGGCCGGAGAATGGCTGGACAGTGAGGTTGCTGACCGAAGGCGATGGCGCCGGACAGGTCACTGATAGTGGGAGATAGAAGCACCGACCGTAGGGGTGCACAATAGGAGTTTTCTATGGGTTCGATCATGCCAGTGAGGTATTTCATGATGGGGGAGAGTGGCGGTGCAGGGAAAATCACTGAGAATAGTGGTGTACAAGAGTTCTTTCTAGGGGTAGAAAAAAGGCTAAGTAGGAAGATATTGCTTGAGGGGGTCAACGTGCAACAAGGTATGGTAGAGAGGTTGATTAGAAATATTAAAAAATGATAATCATAATAAAAACAACAATAATAATAATAACTACAATAACTATGGTAATATTAATAATATAATACTAACATTATCAATAACATCTATTTCACCCTTATATATAACTCTTTCTATAAATTATGATAATATTAATAAAACTCTTAATAATAATAAAAATATTATATTTTTATTGTTATTAGTAATAATTCTAATGATCATTTTAAAAATAGAGATATTGATTAATAATAAAATATATTTGATAATAATAATATTACTAATAATAATAATAATATACATATACATATAATTTTAATTATAATATCCATATTAAAATAATAATAATTTTAAAAAAAACCAATTTGGTAAAAATATTATTATTAACCATAAATGTAAAATTATTGATTAAAATAATTTATTGTTCCATTAAACTTATTCTTATTTATTTAAAGTATCAGGAAATAGTCTGCTTACACCACACGGTTCATAAAAGTTTTAATAAAAAAGATGATAATAATGATATTAAAATTTTTAATAAACAAAATTATTAATATTAATAATTTTAATAATAATAATCGCATTTATAATATTATTAATACCTTTAGTGTTATTTTATTTTATTTTTCTTATTTTATTTTAACACTCTTTTTAACTTCATTTTATTATCCATTTAAAAGTTTTATTTATTTTAAATATCAGGTAGGTGGCACGGTCTCCAAACCAGCACACACTCATGCGCTCTATACAGCAAAGGCCAAAACATTCATCTTTAAATAAAAAACTAATTTCTTTTACATGGACTCCCCTACACTCTGACCTGAGTCGACTCCATGTCAAAATTAGAACCTAAGTTTGAAAGTTTTCCCCACCATAATACTTTACACCCCTAGAAATCCATAACAAGTCTGATCCCCCAAAATAGAATCTGAACCAACATTATAGTTCTAGGAGACCCCCATATGATTATAAATAGAGAGGTATCAAAGCACTAAGAATGAGGGGAAGAGTAGAAAGATAAACTCAATGAACCAAACCAAACTCCCCGCTTAGTGACACTCACCCCCAAAAATCTTAAATTCACCGAGTTGATCAGTCCAAATGATATAGAACATTCATAATCTTACATTAATTAAACCATACGAACATTCCCTTCCCAACATCCACTCAAATGAAAAACATAGAAGTAGGTGGCTTTGTAAGAGATCATCCACCACGAAAAGGATACCAGGAATGGGCTATGATACAGAAACATGGAGGCCCAAACAGACTTCCCACCATAAAAAAACCAACACCTAAGATGAAACTTGATTACCAACGTAGAGAAGCCCGAGTAGACTCCTGCCTTAAGTATTAGGCTAAAACTAACCCAAAACTCCACGATTATGACAAAAAACACTAGAAAATGGGGAGGGGAGGGACTATCTAATGGAAAATCAACCACAATTGAAACATAAAAAAAATAACACCATTAGAAGAACACCACCCAAGCCACATTGGATTCATTCAAATAGTCCACACAAGGCCCCTTTTTAAAAAGGCATACACCCTAACGTTTAACTATCTATCTCTCCCATAATAAAAATAGGATTCATACTAAATAATTCTCACACTACTAGAGTTATCTTGACTATAATAAATCTTTTCTTTAGAACCTAGGGATGGATATATGATGGTTGAAGTATCTTCTACCTCATAGTCAGGATTTAGAAACAACTGTACATAACACACAAACCAAATTTTCACAAAACACCCTTTAATTAAAATAAAATTTTAAAATGGATCAACAACAACCCTACTTACAACTGATGGAAAAGAAACACAAAAAAATGCCACCAGAAAAAACCATTACATCTAAAGATAATTTCAGAGAGAAAACACCAAATGGATCCCAAACATCACCATAGTCCTATGAAACGGGGAGGTGTGAACTTGTAAGGGTTGGGTCTATCTTTAAAACTCTTCTTGGAAACACCCCGATAGAACCATTGTCAGTGACCCAATCATTCATTGGTGTGGAAGGTTCTTGGATCACTTTTTCACAACAGATTTTTATGACCCTGCATACAACACAGATGAGCGATCATGGAATTGTTCTTTAAAATTTATACTGGAGGTCTATATGACTCTTAATTTCTATACTAGCACTACCAGATTTTGGCTGCTTCCCCTTCTTCTTGTCATCATCTTCTTCACCACATCCAAAGAATAGAGGAGGATTCTTCCTCTCAATTCCTCCTTCTAACTTAGCATCATCATGAAAGGATTGTCTCACATTGTCAGGGAAATTTTTTAGGTTGAGATCTTCCACCATCGACCGTAGTTCAGATCAGATTGCAAATTCAAAATGTCGACCTTTCCTGGGATCAGTTGCAACATTCCATGGGTCATACAGAACTAGGTCTAAGAAACATCATTATAATTCTAATACTGATCTGTCACCATATTGATGACCACAAAACTATATCCTCTTTCCCAACATTTACATCTCTAAGAAATACTATTTGATGAACGATGACTTGAAGAAATCCAAAGTAAGATATTCCTGAGACTTACTTTGAGACATGGTATTCTACCATTTCCAGTTCAGGTCTTATAACCTGAATGTAGAAAACATTAGAACTAATTACTTAAAAAGAACAAGGAAACTAATGTCTTCTCAATCTTCCACATCCACTCCTCCGATTAGAGAGGATCCTTTTGACCATAAAAGAGAGGAGGGTTAATCTTATGGAATTCCTAAATGTAGCCGATATATCATCCAACTACATTGTTTTCTAGATGTGCACCATCCGAAGCCACACCTTGGGGATACATCGAATCCTCATGGGAGTGGATAATAAGAACAGATGAAACAATAAACTTGATAAAAAAATCCACTATCATTTTAAATTCAATGTTTCACAATTCAAAACAAAACCTTTTCAATATCGTTTTCCAGAATTAACAAAACCCCAAAATGATTCACAAAGGGAAACAAGTGTCATTGGGTGAATTTTTCATATGGTTGGAAAACATATTCCAATCACACCAACATCATAGAGAGTATTTTAGTGATATTTCCCTAGCTCCACATGGATTTCTAGGCCCTGCGAGGTCACGAATACCACTACCCAACTCCCTTTCCATTTCCCAATACAAATCAATCCACAATAACCAAATACACTGGCCATCTAGACATCCCATGGTAACCTGATGTTCAGAATGATGAAGGGTTCATGAATTTCTTAACTTTCCTAAACCATGAGCCCCAAAAATCATACTCCTTCTACCACGACAACTATAAATAAAAATGGACGCTCTAAAAAGAATGGTCTACTCAATATTGGACATTCTCTAGTACAATTTTGTCACAAAACAACCTAGCATTTCATCTGATCCGACACCAGAACCGATATGAGACAAGACCTAAGAGGCGTTCCCGATCCTCCTCAGTTGGAGAAAATCACAGGAGCATAAACGTAGTAAAATGGGAATAATTTCACCCAAGGAAAATAAACAATGTAGTAGAAATATAAAGATCTACAGAAAATAAAAAAACCATTAGAAAAATAAATAATGAGCAACAATATGAATAAAATGTCTATGACTTTGACTTCATGTAATCTCATTGGTTACTTTATAGAATCAAATCCAAATTTCTTCCAAGGTGATTCAAACTAGGCTGAAACATGCACAATGTCTAAAAACCTGAAACAAGACATAGGTGTGAGTATTAAATCTTAGTTAGTTGGCCCAAATAACTATATACCAGTTTAATATCATTTATATAATGAAACATTGATTTCAATATTGAAATACAAGATATAAACATAGGGTATTCCATACTTCTCATTTTGAAATACACAAATCCCAAGCCAATGTCATCACATATTAAAACAAAGTTCATTTTAATGATAAGTAATGTTTATGGGGGGAGGATAAAATAGAATAAAATTAGAAACATTAATTTTTAATAATAATGTTGAATAGGGATTAAAACCTTTTTAACAGAAACACCCACCCATGACCTACCAAGAAAAATACAAAACCACGAACAAAGGATATGATCTCAAAATGAGGGAAATGGATAACGTGTCTAGTGTTGGATCAACATGATAATACCTATGAACTCAAAAGAGAACCATAAAATTCTATATGTGTTACACATCTTGAATGAATTCCTTACTCAATGACACCATAATTCCCTAACATCTAATGGTCTCCCAACCTGGACTGGCAATAATAACAAAATATCCCCCGGTTATGGGTCACTAGCCATTGCGAAATCTAAACTACTGTAGAAATCATTCCCATTGGGCCTCTTCATTATGCTAGGTTCCCATGTATATTTAATAAGTGGGTGTGCCATACAATTAACACAATAAGTCACACACGTGTTATATACACATCACCCAACCAACACCACCCCGACCACCTCAATGGAAGTCCCTTGCTATCAAACATTCATTACAAATGGGAGGTCCTATACCTAAGACCCTCCCATCCCACAAATCAATATCTAAAAAAGGATCAAAACTCAAGAATGGTTTACCAAAAACCATTTAAAATTTACAAATGGTCCTTTAGCTTCACAACATTTATCCATTTACCAAAATAAAACTTAGACCCATATCAAAAATTACAACAAACATCATCTTTATATAAACATGGACAAACAGTCCTTTAGAGAAATAATTCACCCAAAATTTCCCAATAACATTTTAAATACCATTTAAAATACAAAAATCAAATGAATGTTCAAAATGGGCTTTCAAACTGCCCACAAAAAAACCTTCTGTTATAAATAGAAAATGGGCCAAAGCTTCCAACCACTCATATAAGCATATTTTAAGACCAACCAGTCCAAACCATAGGGAACGCATTTGGAACTAGTTAAAATGTAATACGGGCCTTCAATAATTTTCAAAAAAAGAATGAATTTCACCGAATACCTTACACTAACCACTTTATCAACAAAACTAACCTTTGGAAATCTATTTCATCAATCTAACCCCCCTTTTCAAATCAAGAACACATTTATAAAGGCTGAAGCAGAATACCAACAAGAAATTATCGTGTGAAAACACATTTAAAAACATAAGTCTTTGCTTTGAACAACCAAACCATGTTAATAAATTCTAAACCAATCCATTATAAATCACTGGTATTTATAAGATCCAATCGGGCCATTTCCAAAGCACAAGGTATGATAAACCATTTCTAACCATATCAAACCATCACAAAACCAAGGAAAAACTAACTAATTACACAGGGTACAAAAAATTTAACAATAATAAATTCCAATTTTGTAACAAAATGAGTTGATAATATTAAAAAATATAAATAAACTTAATTTAAAGGGAATATTTAATAGGGTGCATCATCATGAATGGGAACCTTTTTTGGTCTGGGGAAAAACCCCAATCGCACATCAATCAAAACTGTGAGAAGCCTAATATAGCCTAACATAACCCAAATTGAACCCAAATTGTTATGAATAAACCCTAAAAAGAAGGGATCAAGATAGAAAATACTCACCAAAACAAACCAAGAGAAGTAGGATCCTCAGAGAGGTTACACGCATAAGATAGGAAGGCATTGTGGGTCATAGGTCGCCCAGAGTGGGGGTAGACGGTGGGGCCTTCGGCTGAAGGAAGTACGACCAAAGTTGGCAGAGCCGGATAGGTCCCCAGAGGAGGTATAAAGTAGAGATGATAGAAGGGGTGCACAATGGGGTTTGAACTATGGGTCATCTCATGCTGGTGAGGCTATTCGCATAGGGAGAGGGTAGAGGTGTGAGGCAAAATAGTCGGGAATGGTGGTGCGTAGGAGTTCTAGCTAGGGGGAGAAAATGTGTTGGGTAGGAGGATATTGGTGGAGGGGGTTTTCACGTAGGAGGGTTGGGGGAGAGGTTGATTGGAAACCATAAAAATATTAATAATAAAAACCCAATATTAATAATAAAAACCATAATAACTGTAGTAATAATAATAAAATTATTATAAAATTATTAATAACATCTATTTCTTCTTTATTAATAACACTTTTCTAATAATTATGATAACATTAATGACACCCTTAGTTGTAATAATAAAATTATAATTTCATTACAAATATTCATAATTTTAATATCCATTTTAACAATAGTATTAATAATTAATAATAAAAAAATTAATAAAATTAATACTAATAATAATAATATACATTTCATTTTAATTATAATATCCATAAAAATGCTAATAATAACTATAATAAGAATAAATTTAATTAAAATATTATTATTATCTGAAAATGTAAAACACTTTCCTAATATAATCTTTTTTTCATTAAACTTCTCTTTATTTCTTTAACGTGTCATGCAACCACGTTGTCACCCCGCAAAGTTTATAAAACTTATAATAATAACGATGATAGTAATGATATTAAAAATTATAATAATATAATTATTTTTTTATTAAAAGGTAGAGGGTCAATCCCTCTTTATTGAACAAAAAACCAAATAACCTCTTTTATGACATGGTAATAGGGAACCTATTATAGAGAAGGGTAAAATGACTAAGGAAACAAAAAATACCACGGTCAAAATGGGGATTTCAGTTCAAAGGAAGTAAACATCCAAGAAATCTCACGTAAAAGCCTCATTTCCCCCCTCACCAGATAGTGCAACAGTGAGATCATTCCAAAGGTTTCATCACCCCCTCTGCCAAGAAGTTGCATCGTGATGGTAGTACAATATGTAAAAGCACCTCTACTAGTGCGCCTGATAGTGTTAAGGCCAAAACACTCATCCATAAATAAAAAATTCAATGCTATAGAAAAAGACTCCCCCAAACCCAGACTCGAGCCGAATTTGTGTCAAAATAAAAACTTGAGTGTGAAACATCAAGAAAATCAGTGATAATGAGGCTTATTGGGGTAAAAAGTTTACATTTGATCATGAGGCATATCAGTAAGAACACACAGAATATAATTATTGTATGAGAATTTGAATATTAGGCATATCATAATTAAAATAACATGAATAATAATATATAAATGTGGCTAAAACATTCAATTTATACATTCATACACATATCACCAGGGTTAATCATGAAGGTGTCTTAAATGATAATTACTATGGTTATTCACAAAGGTATTGTAAAACATTTCATCTCTATAGATTAAATTATTTAACAAGTACATTAGAGAACTATCAGAATAGACACTAAGTATATATTAATTAATTTGAGCCATATTTATCATAATAAATAATTTACCATGTAACCCATGGAGAATAAATAATGGGTTTCCTATTAAAATCAGGGTGTTTCAGATGTGTTTAATGACATCATCATTATTCCATTTTTAGCCCCCAAAAAGAGACTATGAGTTTCTTATGTGTAAATATTGAAATAAAAAAAATCATATTTAGATATTTGTGAATAACCCTTGAAAATTAAGGGTTTTTGTAATCAAAAAATGAAAATACATATCAATTTCTTAAGGAAATAGAAAATGTTGTAGATATAAATTTGGTAGTATAACAGGTATTAAATTGTTCTTCATAAGAAAGGTAAAATGAAAGGGAAACGAGTATGAAATTGGTGAAACATAATTATGAGGTAATTGTATGAAAAAATAGTAATATATGATATTAACCATAACATTTTGATGAAATATATGAAAATAGGCTCTTGAATTAAATGTAAAGGAATGATAATTCCCATACCTTGAAGAGTTGCTCCAAAGCTTCAGGAATAAAACCTTGTGGGTTTGACAAAACCATGGGGAACTACTTGGGTGGAAACACTGGTAGTGTTTCATAGACTATGGATTATTATTTAAAGGAATTGGAGAAATTGGAGGGTAATTATTGTAAAAGTTGAGGATTTGTTTAATAATTTCAAATATAGTCCTTGGAAATATAGGTTGTGGAAAAAAGTAAAAACATTTACTTGAAAATGGTTATTTTCCAATGGATTTGGATCTTTGGGTCGTATTTCAAGATATTTTAACAAAAAAGTACCAAGAATAATATTATATTACTTATTTTGTCTTGTAAAATTAAGGATTCCACAAAAATAATGTTGTGAAAGTCAATGATTCTATTTTAGACTTGGAAATAAAGTATAGGTTTGGAAATTGATAAAAAAATGATTAAAATACTTGATATTAATATTATAACATATTTCAGGTCATGGATTTTGGATAGTAAATTATTACATCAATATGAAACAATTATTTATTTATTAATGGTAAATAAGAACTCAATATTTCGTTAAAATCCATGAAAAAATAATATATTTTAAAAAATTATCATAAATTCAACATTGAATAATTTCAACATTATAAATTCAAAATTTATGTTTATTTTATTTGAAAAAATTTATAAATATGATAATTTTAACACATTAAATATAAAAATAATTATTTATTAAAAAATAGTGATTTGAAATGCATAATTATATTTATGAAAAAAATTTAAAGGACATAAAAAAAATTTATCATCTAAATTTTAATAATATTAATTTTATCACACTATACCATCAAAATAAATATCACTCATGATATTTTATTTTATTATGAAATTATATATATATTTTTTCAATGTACAATCTGTGTCCAGAAAATAAATTCACCCAATTCTATCTCAATTAAAACAATATTTTTATTATGAAAAACAATTTTCAAAATGGAATTGATAGAATAATAATTTAATTTATAAAAAGGAATTAAAATCTATGTAACTAAGACTAGGAAACATATCCCCTTATAACACCCACATATGAACTAAGGGTAAGGTGTGCGATACTGATATATTCATGGTGTGGCTTGAATAACATCAAAAGATTGGTAATTTTACAGTAACATAAACTTCTTCCATATGTGATTTTGTTCATGATTCAGTTTTTGATGCTTGGCATGGGTATGGTCAATGGAAAACCCAAGTGACTATAACTCCCTCCCAAGTCCTTGAAAATGGGATTCATATGGCACGGATCATCTGGTGGAGGCTATAACTTCTCCTTTTCTAATTTATTATACTTTTTCATTTATACATAAAAACATAAATTATAATGATAAAATTATTTCCAATATTATAGTTCCATTTTGTTTTATTAACCCCTTATCTTATTTGACCAATGGTCATATAACGATCAAATCTTGTTTTTCACATATCCCTTTATACTCCATAAATTCAAATTCATTATTGTATATATAATATTTTGTATGGTATAATATAATATAAGACACATTTTTTGAAACAAATATCCTTTAATGTTTTTTTGTTACATTATTCCCCCCTTATGAATTTTCATTACCAAAATTTCAACTTGTTATCTAATTTGAGAAAATGTGTGGGTATTTCTGTTTCATTATTTCCTCTAGTTCCCATGTTTATTCTTTATATATATAGTTCCTCTAGAACACTTTGACAAGGTGGGTAATCATGTAATATAGAACCTTTTCAATATTTTCCATGATCTCCATCAACTAATCCTTATAAGAGAGATCATGTTCTAGTTGTACCACCTCTATATTCAATACATGTGAAAGGTTGGTTATGTAATTACTCAAGAGATATATGTGAAATACATCATAATAATGATCCATATTTTTTGGAAGTGCATGTGGATAGGCTACTACTCCTATGCGATCAAAGATTTCATAGGGGGGATGTACATTAGGATAAATTTCCCTTTATTCACAAACCACATGACTCTCTTACATTCTGATATTAGAAGGAAAACATTGTCCCCAACATCAAAGTTCATGTACCATAAATTATATTCTTCATATTTCATCTCTAGAATGTGATTAGTCTCAATATATTTTTTGATGTAATAAACCTTTTCTACTATCTCTTTCATAAGATCTAACCGAAGCATCTTTCTCTCCCCAACTTCATCACAGAAAAAAGGAGTTATACATCACTTACAATATAGAGCTTCATCAAGTTCTATTTTAATACTTCGGTGGAATATTTTTTTGTATGATAACTCAACTAATTTTTGGTGTTGATCCCATCAACCTTTAAATTCCATCGACAATGTTCTCAGTAAGTCCTGGAGTTT
Source organism: Viscum album (assembly GCA_963277665.1). NCBI lineage: Eukaryota > Viridiplantae > Streptophyta > Magnoliopsida > Santalales > Viscaceae > Viscum > Viscum album. The sequence continues at coordinate 712,957,874 of OY728133.1, read as the reverse complement.
CGGAATAGACCTTTTAGATTGGAAATAATTTTGGGGATAATAGGCTATAATGTTATTCAATTTAGCAATCATATAATTTTGAAGACATATATATACTTTTTTTGAACCTTAGATCATGATCAGATATGATAGAAAGAGTCACTCTATGCAATGCCACCTCATCCTTTCCATAAATATTAGGATTTTTTAGGAGAGAGATCATCTGGAATAGTGATGAAATGGGAAGTCTGGGTGAGTGAATCCACTCTAACACATGTATCAATATATCCTTTGGATCTTCTTGGGAGACCAGTGAAAATTTCTATAGTGATATTTTACAACATCCTTGTTGGTATGGGTACCAATTTCAATATCCCTTTTAGAAGTTCTTTCCCTGCCATCATATTCTGACATACCACGCACATTGGAGTGTAGTCGGCAATTTACATTTTCATATTATCCCAACAATAATAATCATGATGATCCGTATTAATGTTTTTCATCTGGGATTTATATTGAATTTATTTCTGTAATCCTCATCCTTTATTTAATTCATGGTATCTTGATTATATTCCACACATAGCCTTGTATGAAATTTCAGTACACCTTCTTGATCAATATTGACCTTTATAAACTTCCAAATCTTTAAATCCCTTAACTTATATTGTAACAAAGTATCTTATCTTTGAGGTTTTTTTATCTTCTATAGTAATGGTGATTGAGAAGTCATTTAGAATAGGATTGAAGATTTCCATTACCTCAATATTCTCTTATCTAGAATTATGAGGTCCTTGATCAGTGTATCTCTTTGATCGTCATCATTTCTACCACTATATGGTCCTTCCTACTTAACACATTAGTGACATTGATTACTCTTACAGGGTGATAATGAACTGAAAATTCATAGTCTTTAAAAATTTACACCCATGTCCTCTGTCCAATATTCAGTTCCATTTGAATGAATATAATTTAAATATTTTTCGGTCTTGGTATATTTCACATTTCTCATGATAATGTTTGTTCCTACATTTAGAGAAAAAATAAGAGAATCTAGGTCTAGGTCATGCATAAGATAATTCTTCTCATGAGGGTTTAACTTGAAATATTCATAAGCAATAACGATATCATTTTCCATGTGATATCACACAATACCTTTCCATGAGGAATCATTAAAAATCAAGAATCATTTTCAGACAGAGGATAGAGTTCACACAAGTGCAGTAACCAATATCTTCTTTAGCTCTTCGAAACATTCATCACACACTTTTTTCTAGATGAAATTATCCACATTTTTATTTACCATAGTAAGTGTATTAGAATGTTGTGAAATTTTTTTCACAAGCCTCCTATAATATCCTATTAAACAAAGGAAACTATGAATATAAATTACTATTTTATGATGAGACCAATCCTCCAAAAATATTATCATTGTAGGGTCAATATATATTCTTTAATTGGTTATAATGTTCCCCAAGAAATTAAATTTTTGTATCAAAAATTCAAATCTAGTGAATTTTTCAAATATCCACTCATTCCTCTATGATTTCAATAGAACCCCTTGATGATACTCATTCTATAGAGACCCTAATTTTTCTAACATTACTATTACATCATTTTAAAGATTAAAAATATAAAAAAATTACATGACAAAGATCCAATGGTTTAGTTCCTTGGGAAACATAGGACCATACATTCGATTTACAAAACAAAACAGAAACATTTATTTAATTTCTTTTTCTATAAATTTTTATTGGCCCCTAAATTCTCATTAGTACATATTGTCACACAAGGTTATACATAAAAGATAGGGGTGAGATAAAATCCTAGTAACAAGATAGATAATAACATGAAAAATTATAAAATGGGGTTAGAATCATCAAAAAATAGTCATCTTAATCATGAGAGGAATCATTATATAATGTCATGGAATTTTGTAAATCACAAAAATGAAAGATCATGTCTTAGTGGTTAACTACCACACATAATTGTGAACAAATATAGAATCAAGTTAACTGATATTTAACATTTATCACAAGATACATCACATTACCCAATTCATTAGAGCACTATATAATTCCAAGAGCACCTATCACATCATTACATTTATATTAACAAGCATCCAACATAGAACATATATCATCCTTGGGAAAAAAACGCCTAGAAATGAATGGGTTTCACTTCATAAATAATACATTCATAAAAAAATATAGTTACCATGATAAATATGTATTATGACACTTGATATAAGAATCATCAACTGAAAGTGAATAAGAAACAATCTCGATAATTAAAAGATGTGTTTTTAGAAAGAAGAGTTATTTTGGAAAAATCATTGCACTTTTCATAGAACTAGAATGGTAACATGTATATACTAGAAAATAAAATATAATTATGAATAAATTATATATAAGGAAATTTAATGAAATATCTATAATGAAAATGGGGTGAAAGAGGTAAAGCCAAAAGAATGAGAATTGGGTTCAAGAATTACCCTTAACTTATGTCAGAATGTTTTCCTGACATTAATGTCATTTATAATAACATTAGATTCATTAATTAAAAAAATAAATTCTTTTGTACATTAATTTCATTAAATATGGTTTTATTTAGTTATGTTTTTATATTTTTGATGAGTTATAGAGTTTAATTTTATCATTTGGGAGTGTTCATTTTCTTGATTTTCATGATTAGTTTACTTGAATACATGAATTAATGTTCATGTAAAATGTGGATAAATATCCCAAATTGTTATAATATGTTATTTATGATCTTATATAAGTTTAAATGTTATTATAATGAATTTGGTTATATTTAATGATCATGAATCATTATATAAAAGTTAATAATGATAATTTAAGGTTAATTTTGGCAGTTTTTCGATCAAAACAACTCATTTTGTGTTCTCATTTATTATCATGTATATATGTTATTCATAGAATATAAAGAGGTCTGTAACATAAATTTTAATATATTTTTGAACTATTATAATGGATTTATTATAATAGTTGAATGATTTAAAGGGAATTGAATGTGAATCACTCATGATGACGATAAATTAACACATCACACGTGACAAATAAATTTTTCAAATAAAATAGAGATATGGAAGTTTTTAATGATGGTTCATACATTAACATTAAATAATTATTTCATATGTAAGGTATTTTAGTTTTTATTATTTTTGGATGTGGGTATGGGAGGAGATAATAAAAATAAAAGAACATGAAAAGAAATTAATGAAAATAAAGAAGAATTTACCTCTTGACTTTATCCTCCTTGAGAAACTCCTTATGGAAATTCTTTTTCTATTTTTATGAGACCAAGTGATCATGGATTCAGGGAAGGGGATAGGTAAGAGTATTGGAAATAATTTGGTAAAGTCTCAAAGCATGAGAGGTTTGAGGAGAAGAGGTGGTGAGGGGTGGTATTTATAGTGGAGGAGAGAAGAGTTTTCTAATTACTATATTCTTTAATTATTTAATTTATCTCAAGATAATGAATAGTTTGAGAATTATCACAAAAAATTTTAAAATAATTGATAGATTTTTTTTGTGGTTATTTCATTAGTGATGACTCAAGGAATGAAGTATTTAACTTATAACGTATCTATACCACAAATTACCATATATTACTAATAAAAAAATTGTGTATTTTAGAAAAAAATAAAAAATTACCCCTAAAGATTTTTTGATGTGTAGAATTTTAAAATGAACTCAATATTAATAAAATAATTTCTAAATATGAGTAATTTAATTTTTAACTAAACTCATCATTTAAATAGAAAATACATATGTAAATTTTTTTACTGAATTTATATCACTTTAAAAAATTAGTTTTGGTCTAATAAATTTTTTAAATTATGAGACATTAAAATATTATTTTATGAGTTCATTTTATGAAAATGAATTTTATTTTAAATTATTAAATTAATCACAAAATTTATTTTAAATATTTCTGAAAAACTAATATTACAATGTTTAATTGTTAATTTTTAAAACAATTATTTACAAAGATTATGATATTATTATACCATACATTCATTTATAGGATGCCTAAATTTTCATTAAACATTCATGGGTGATACTACTATTCATTTGGATATTTTACTCATCATAAAGGATGTATTAAAATTCTTATAGTTAAGTTACTATTTCATTAGTATTGGTTTCTTAACGTCCATAAATACTTTTTATTTCATTAAATATTCACTTATAAATATTTTATTATGGTGTAAAAGTGATTTTATGTGAATTATATTATATTAGATTACTATAAGAAGTGAAAATTTTCATTGATAAAAGTTTGGGTCATTACATTCTTCCCCCTTTTGAAATTTCAACCTCGAAATTTCATTTTACACAAAAATGTAAGTGTATTTATCCTTCATTTCCTCCCCTAGATTTCATATTGATTCCTCATACATAAGGTTCACTAAAAATCATTGACAAGGTTGGTTGTCTTATTCTGTAGAACCTTATCTATCTAGTCTGGAATCTTAACTTGTTGTTCCTTATAAGAGATATGATCTTCATGATTTTCCACCTTTGAGTTCAGTACATGTGAGAGATTAGGAATGTACTTACTCAGGAGTGATATATGGAACACATCATAAAGATTATCCATACATGGTAAAAGTGTAAGAAGATATTCCATGGATCTTATGTGATCAAGGATCTCGATGGGGCCAATGTACCTTGGGCATAGCTTCCCGTTCTTTCCAAACCACATTACTCTCTTCCATGAAGATATATGAAGGAAGACTTTATCATCAATGTCAAACTCCAAGTCCCTTCTATAGTTTTTAGTATATTTATTTTTATGACTCTAAAATATTTGATATTTTTCTAGATAGATTGAAACTTTTCTCTCAAATCTTGTACAATATTAGGTTCAAGTAGCTTTCTTTTGCTAACGTCATCCCAACATTTCAGAGTTATACATCTCTTTCCATATAGAGATTCATATGGAGACATCTAAATACTTGAGTGGAATCTATTATTGTATAATAACACAACCAATGAGAGATTCAAATCCCATAAAACTATGAATTATAAATAGAAGGATCTTAGAATATCTTCTAGCATCTAAATAGTCACTTCAGATTAGCCATCAGTTCGATGGTGATAAGCCATGACAAAATTTAATTCATCACTCAAAGCATCTTGAAGTCTCATTCACCAATTAGATGAGATCATGGGATAATGATCAGAGAAAATCAATAGTGGAACCCCATGTAGTCTCACCACTTCATTCAAATATATATTTTATTGTTTTTCAAGAAAGAGGTCATCTTGAATAGAGATAATTTGGGTAGTCTCAGTGAGTCTTTCCACACACAAAAAAATGTATCTCATTATTTCCTTTTTATTTCTTAGGGACACCCATGACAACATCCATAGTGACATTATACTATTTTTTCATGGGTTTAGTAAATGATTGCATCATCCCATTCGTTATCTATTTCTCTTCCTTATCTTGCTAAAATATCAAGAACATTAAGATATACATAGTAATCTACTTCCTCATGTGGTCCCACTAGTGGTGTTCTTAGAGATCATAGTACATCTTGATACTCCCTGGATGAATAAAGAAATTCTAACTTTGTATATTTTCAAATACTAATTCTTTATATAAGGTGATAAAGGAACACAATGCCTTGTTCAAAACAGAATCACGACATCATCGTCAATATGGAAATATTTCAGCTTCCCTTCCATTACTGCATTAACATTCTTTTGTAACTCTCGATCATCCATTTGTGTCACCGTAACCTTATCTTAATGTTATGCATTAGAAATAATTTGGTCAAGGTAGGATATTTTCTATACCTTTATGATTAAAAAATCCATCCATTTCATGTCAAATAATTTAGGTTCTTTCTTAATCTGAAATAGGGATGGAGTAGTAGGTACTTTTCTAAAAAGAACATAATCTACCATGTTTGCCTTGTCTTGATGATAGTAAATGGAGAAATCATAGTACATGATTACCTCTAACACTCTCCTTTGTCAGGTGTTGATCTCCTTTTGTGTGAATATATATATTAGGATCTTGTGACCAGTATATAAGTCACACTTCTCACCATAGAGGTAGTTCCTCCATATTTTCAAGGAAAAAAACAAAGATTCGAACACTAGATGATGCGTTAAGTATTTTTTTCTCATGGATAATCAATTATAATGAAACATAGTCTATCACATAATCATTTTTCCTGATAACACAACCCAATAATTTTTTTGAATCATCACTACATATCAAAAAACATTCTTTACATCTTTGTAATGTCAGTATAGGTGTTGTGACCATACTATACTTTTTCTCCCTGAAGATTTCCCCATACTCTTCCATCAAGACATACTTTTCCAATTTCCTTGTTAACATAGTTATCAGGATAGACAGTCATGATAAATTCCTACAAAAACGTCAGTAATAGCCATACAATACAAGAAAACTACTGATTTCTAGGACACTAGAGGGTCCAAGTGATTCCTCGATTTCATTTCCTTTTTAAGGGTCTACATAAATCTCCTCACTAAAGATCACATGTATGTCATCCCACCTTTTTATTACATAATGTTTTGTTACATTATAAAAATAGTGGATCTTTAAATTCTAGTGTATTGGAAATCAGGAACATAATACATGAAAAACAATATTTATCTAATCCACTACTAAGGCTTCATCATATATTTATCTTAAGTAAAATTACTACATCATATAACCAGGAGACATACATTAAATTAAAGGGTGAGCAGAAGGCCCACTAAAGAAAGTAAGGGAACAATTTACTTGTGAAATCAATAAGAACTTGAAAAAAACATGAAGACATGTGCAACAGAAGTATAGGCATATCATAAAAAAAAGAACATGAAACATAACTTGCATATGTGGATACAAATTTTCATTTATACATTCATGAACATATCACCAAGGTATAACCCCGAGGTTTCATACAAATTACTAAGGTTATTCACCAAGGTATCGTGAAACTTTCATCTCTAGAGACTAAATTCTTTACACAATGAATTGGAGTGCTATCAGGGTGCACCCTTAATATGTATTTATTTTCATGTAATCCATATAGATCATAATCAAACATTTCATAAATAACCCATGGAGAATAAATGAAATGGGTTTCATTTCAAGATCATGACGATTTAAATGTACTTAAAAATTAATTTCATTATGTCATTTATAAACTATGGAAATGGAGTGAGGGTTATATGTATGCTAATTACAGAATAAAATATATCATATTTATATATTTATGAACACCCATAGAAATTAAATAGGTCTGGGTATTCACATAAATAAAATAAGAAAATTTCTGGGGAGAAAGAGATAGAAATTTTGAGGTGAAATTTCCCCAGCATAAGGGCTATATAACATGGTTTTAGAAAACATTGAAAAGAGAGGGGACAAGGGTAAAAAACTCATAAATAATTGATAATACAGTATGGGTACATAATAAAATCATGGTATGGATATTTTAATGACATACCACATGAAAAGGAAACATGAAGGAAAAGAAAAGATGTGATTTCTTTTACGAGAAATTCGACAGCCTAACGACATCACTTAAAATTTCCGAAAACAAATTGATGAGATAAGAAAGGGTCTTTGAAAAATTAGACATGAAATGGACAGTAATGATAACATATAAGAACATACCCTCAACATAATAAGATAGAAACTAGAATACATGACATAAAGGATGCCATGGCTTAAAAGGGGAGGGTGAAAGATTCCTTTACCTTGAAGAGTGACTTTGAAATCATGAAGGTCGGGACATTGGGAGGATTGAGGTAACCTTGGAAGGATTATAGAGGGAGGGGGATAGGGTTTGGAAGAACTTAAAATTCTTTAAGTAAATAATAAGTTGGATATTGGGTGGGTTTTTATAGGAAAGGATAGGGAATTGTTTATTATTTTGGTTTGGGACACCTCACATTAAACTAAACAAAACCAAAAACCATCCAATGGTTTTTGCCCATGGTTTCAGCCAAAGGGGAGTGGAAAACAATATTTTATATGTTCAATGGCCTAAATTCTTAAAACAATAGGGTTGTTTATGTGGATGTGAGTGACACACTCCAGGAAAAAAAAATTAAAAAACAAATTGTTATATAAGTATTGGAGGGTCCACTAAAGCTTTGAAAAAAAATCAAACAAACCCAAAATTACATTATTTCAATGGAAAAACATATATTGGACTAACATATAGTTTATATTATTTTATTACATCACTATTGGGTCATTATGATGTTATAAAACACATTATATATTTATACAGTATTTAATTTTTACCCAAAAATTTGACTATCTTAGAAAATTATAAATAATTCACCATTGGATAATTTCGACGGACCGATTCCAGAAATAACATTCATTTTATCTAAATAATTTTCTAAATATTTTAATCTTCAATTTTAAAATAAAAACTGGCATTTATAGAAAATTCATGAGTTTTGACAAAAATGGCTTTCAAACCAAAATAAAAATTACAATTGCATTAATTAAAATATATGATCATCTATTTTTAATAAACATTATTTTAATAATAATAATAATAATTTATTAAAATATTATTTAATTTAATAATATATTAATTCATCAAAATAGATTTCTTGGTTGAATATTTAACTAAAAATACTATTTGTGCTTTAAAAAATATTTACAAAGAAACAATAATAAAATTAATGTACATTAATTATTATATAAAAAAAATAATGTACATAATCAAGGAAGTAGGGTCTTGTTATATAACCCCTTAAAAGACTCTCGTAAGACCCTAGGGTAAGGCGTACGATGGTGACAGACTCTTGGGGTGGCTCGGATAACATTGCTCGAGTGGTTATCCCTATCAACTTCCACTTCTCTCGTGGGCGGTTCTCCTTGAGCTTAATATATTCAAGATCGGCTTGGGCTAGGTCAATATCGAAGCCCAAATACACAACCTCCATTCCGATCTCTGTTATATGGGATTCATACAGGGCATGTCTACCGGATGAGGCCATCACTTCCTTTGTCTGAGTAAAAAAGAATTTTTTAAGGCCCTATATTTATACTAATCATGTCATCACTGTTCAACGACTATATTAGAAACAGTCACAATTTTTAATGGTATTTTAAAATCCAAAAACATAAAAAAATAAGTGAATATGTTTTATAACCATTTCACATATTTAATTAGATCAAGAGGGATTTTCATTAACAAACGTTTGGGTCGTTCCAACATGTCCCAAGAATGAGACTTATTGCATCCAAAAGTCAAACATGTTGAACGTGTAGTACAAATTATTCTTCTTTAGTGTCTCCAACACAATCCTCAAATGGTCATTATGTTCCTTCTTACTCTTGGGGTATATGATTATATAATTGATAAATATTACAACAAAATTGTTAAGGTAATGTCTAAAGACTCTATTCAACAAATTCAAGAATATTGAATGGGAATTAGTATGTCTGAAGGGAATTAGAAAAAAATCCTACTTCGTATACTTTGTATAGAAGGAAGACTTATAAATATATTTTATTCTTCATTATAAAATTATATCCCTAATGAAGACCCACCTTGGTAATGTATTGATATCCTTGTAGCAGATCAAACAAGTCATCCATCCTTGGAAGAGGATACTTATTCGTTATGGTGATCTAGTTGACATCCTAATAATTGATACGAAATCACATTTATCCATTCTTATTCTTGAAAAAGAGAAATGGTGCACTCCAAGATGATTCACTAGGGCATAAGAATCAATTTTCCAAATTATCTTCTAGCTTCATATTTAACTACTCAAATATGATAAGATCCATCCTATAGGAACACCATGATGTAAGAGTAGCTCTGGGTATGAGTTCTATTAAGAACTCTACCTCATGACCCTAAGGAATTTTGGGTAACTATTCAAGAAATACAACACTATATTCCCTAAAAATGGTAATTTCTCCAAGATTAATACATTACTTTAACTCAACCATTTAGGAGAGGTATTCTTCATCACATGGAATCAATACCTGCAACATTTAAGGATTTTCCAGTGGAGATTCATGCTCTTCCTTTCATATGTAGAGGTTCATGGGATGGTTTAAAATATAAAAATATATTTATTTTTCCTGATAGTTGATATGTTCTATATATAATGAGAGCCAATCCATTACCATTATAGCATCGAATTCCACCCATGGAATTATCATGAGATTTTCTGGATCATTCTTCCCACATATTCTAATAAAAAGAAGAGTCCAAAACATGATTTATAATGATTTCACCACTAGGTTTTTTACATATATCTCTACTTCACAGTTTTGGGGATTCTATTAAATAGTTCTAGTAATGTTTCAAGATATTATGGAATGGATAGATCCAGAATCAAATAATACTTTTTTCATTCTTGAAAGAATTGTAAGTATACATTATACGACGTCATTTTCATTCTCCACTTCAATAGTAGTGATGGATTAATCATTTCCTTGATACTTTGGATTAGGTGGAAGGTAATGCTGATTACCCTTAAGGAATCAAGTTTTAGTGAAATTTCTTGCATAGAACCCTTTCTACCAATAATTGTAGGATTGGACCATGTGTGGTGCTCTTATTTCCTATATTTCATTTTCCTTCATCCTGTTTTATTTTTGACATTCATGAGTTTGGTGGCCTTCTCACCCACACTTGAAGCATTTCCCCACCCCTTTGAGGATGTTCCCATGATCCTTATCCCACATTTTGAAATTTGGGTGGTTGAGTTTTCTTTACCCATTAATCATTAGATCCTCAGGCTTGAAATTACATCTTTTATTTATTATCATCATTGCTATTGGAAAATTCTCCAACTCCATCTCTAATTTGAGAGCACGTCGAACTAATTATCCATAACACCAAAAGTCTCAAGATTCTAGAGCCATTAAAAGGAAAGGATTTAATCCATTAATGAATCTATCAATTATACTATAATTTTTTATAACAAAAGACGATGTGTGACTTGAAATCCTTGTGAAATTTTCTTCATAGGATATGACAAATTCTCATTCCTTTTTATTAATCTCTCTCAATTCTACCTCCGTTGTTGTATGATGATTTATAGGAATATAGTTGTTAAGAAACATCATCATAATGTCTTCCCACTCCATCTCTTTATTTTTTTCATCATCAGGGTGTTGTTATTCAATACCCACCATTGATCAGCCTCTATATCTAAATGCTAAATGTACGGAGTCACCTTCTCCATCTCAGAACAGTGAACCACAGAAAAGATATTCACCATTGTGTTGACCCACTATTCCATGATTCGTGGATTAGAATATCCATTAAACGTTGGTGGTTGTTTCCACATAAAACACACGACATCCAGTTTCTCTCTCTTAGGTAAAGGTGGAAATTCCAAATAATTCAGTTTATTGTTCATAACTTGAGACTACTAGGTAATCATTTCCATGAAATTTATAACTCTATCACCCAAAGCCTTGGGGGTGTCATTCGAGAAATCACTGCACTATCCCTTACACAGGTTGTTGGGATAGTTTCTCTTGGTTCGCACCATTATCTAAAATAGAAAAGCATATAACAAAACATATGTTAACAAGTCATAAATAGTTTATCCTTATGTGAAATTAAATCTAAAGGAATATCTTATGAGATACTTTTGTTTATAAATTCATATTTTTTTCTTACATATACATAGTCTCACAGTATGGGTTTTCACTAAGGTTCTATAATCCTAATTCCCAAATTTAATAAATAGTGTTTTGATACCAACTATAGAGACCATGATGTTTCTAAAGTCACTATAAAATCATTTTAATGATCAAAATAATAAAAGAATTACATGACCAGTATCTATATGTTTCGTGTATTGGGAATATTAGGACCATACATAACATTTAAAAAATAAAACATAGACATTTATTCAATTCTATCAACTTTAGATTCTTATTGTCCCTTGAATTCTCATTAGTATAAATAGTAACCCGAGGATATACATCAAATAATGGGGTGAGGTAAAATCCTAGTAAGATGATATATAATAACATAAAAAAATAAAATTGGGTGATCATAATCATAAAATAATTATCATAATCACGATTGTAAGTACTAGATAAAGCCATTGGATGTGGTAATGCATAAAAATGAAACATCATGTTCTAGTGGTCAACTACCACACATAATTGTGAACAAATATATAATCATGTTCATGAATATTTCACTCTTCTCATGAGATATATCACAATAACCAATGAATTAGAGTGATATATAACGTTAGGTGCACCTGTCACATCTTCACATTTACAGTGTGCTATATAATTCTAGTGCACCCATCACATCGTAACATTAACTTTAACATGAATGACACATAAAACGTATATCAACCTTGGAAATAAAATAACCCATGGATTAGATTCAGGTAATCATAATAAATAATACATTAATAAACATTAGATTTACCAATATAGTTAATAATATACTTAAAATAAGTATCATCAATGATGAGTGAAGAAGAAACAATCTCATGAGAAGTTAAAGAAGTGTTTTTTTGAAAGAATAGTTATTTTAGAAATATCCTTTCATTTTTCATAAAAAAATAATGGTAACATGTATATCCTATATAATATTAGATAATAATGATTAAATCATATATAATTAACATTAAAGGAATATCCTTAGTGAAAATGTGGTGAAAGTGTGAAACCCAAAAGAAAGATATTTGGGTACGGGAATTCCCATTAACTTATGTCTGAATTGATTCTTCACATTAATGTCCTATATAATCACATTAGTTTCATTAATTAAAAAATAAGGAACCATTTATACATGAATTTTATTCATTAAGGTTTTATTTAGTTCATTTATGAGATATTAGATGAGTTATAGAGTTTAATTTCTTTGTTTGAGAGTGTCTATTTTCTGGATTTTCATGATCAATTTACTTGAATAAATGAATTGGAGTTTGTGTAAAATTTTGATAAGTATCCCGAAATGTTATAATATTTTATTAATGAACATTAGAAATTTTAAATGTCCTTATAATAAATTTTATTATATGGTATTAGGATGAATTATTAGATAAAGGTTAATGATGATCATTTTATTATAAATTTGGCAGTTTTTCGGTCATAATGAACTTGTTTTGTTTTATCATTTTTTATTATCTATATAGGTTAATTAAAAAACATTAAGAGGATTTTAACATAAAATTTAAAGTACGTTTCTTCTATTATAATGGTTTTATTATCATCCATGAAGGTGTTAAGGTAAAATTAATGTTCATCACCTCCGATGTTGGTAAATTGACACATCATAGTTAGCAATTACATTTTTATAATAAAAAAGATAGAGAGGGAGAAGTTTATTGGTGGATCTTCTATTAAGATGATAAAATTATAGTATATATAAGGTAATGGAGTTATCATTCCATTTTTATGAGGGTATTCTATTATATAATAAAAATAAATTTAACTTGAAAAGAAATTAAAAGAAAAAAGAGGAAATAATATCTTAAATTTTTCCACCTTGAGAACCTACTTAGAGAAATGGTTTTGGTATTTTGATAAGACCAAGAACTAATGGATGTAATGAAGTGTCTTGGGAATATTGTTGGGAATAATTTTGGCATGGATCATACAATTAGAGGTGCTAGGAGAAGAGGGGTGACATGTGGTATTTATAGTGGAAGAGAGGGGTGTTTAATCAATATCATATTCCTTAGTTTATTATTATGGATCAATAAATTGAATAGATTTAGAATTATCAAAACAAATATTAAATTAATTAATGTATGATCTATATTTTTTTATAACATCAAATATGACTCAATGAATAGTTTATTTTAACTTATAATGTATATGTACCATAAATTTCTGTGTTTTACTATTCGCCAAAAATTCATGTATTACAGAAAAAACCCAAAAATTCACCCAAGCATTTTTTTTGACCTTTAGAATTAAAAACTTATCACCATTTTATGAAAATAATTTTCTAAATATGAGTAATCTAATTTTTTTTCAAAATCATCATTTACGTGGAGAAAACATATTTTAAAATTATAAATGATATTGTAATGCAATGAAAACTTACTTAAGGTCACATAAAATTATTTGAAAATCCTAAGACATAAAAATATTAATTTATGAATAAGTTTTATCAAAATAATTTTTTTTATAAATTATTAAATTAGTCCTAAAATTACAATTATATATTTATGAATTACAAAATACTAACACTTAGTTAATAATTTTTAAAACATTTCATTACTTAGACTATGATATAATTATTCCATAAATTGATTTATAATATGAATAAATTTTATTTATACTTTAATTGGGGAGGCTACTATTTATTTGGATTGTTTACTATTCGTAAGGGTCAAATTACAATTCTTATGGTCATGTTACTGTTTCATCAATATTGGTTCCTTATCTTTTAGAAATAATTCTTATTTCAATAATTATTTATTTATAAAGACTATATTATGTTCTAGAATATATTTAATGTGATTTATACAATATAAAATTGCTATAATAAGGGAGATATTTCATTGTAAAGTTTGGTTCATTACACATTCTCCTCAATACTTTTGGAATATATCAAAATATATTCAACAAAAACAACAACAAAAATTATCAAGGTAGTCCTTAAAGACTGTATTCATGAAATAAATAAATGACGTAGGAGAATTAGTAAAGCCAAAAGGAATAAAAACAATCTTGTAATTCCAATATACTGCTTAGGAGGAAGTCTTAGTAACTTCTTCTTTCTTCACCCTCAATTTATGATAACCAGATCAAATATCATCATTATCGAAGAATTGAGGCCCATGAAGTTGGACAAATAAATCATCAATCCTTGGTAGAGGGTACTTTTTCTTCAATGTGATCTTGTTAAGTTCTCTATAATAAATTCATAGTCATATGGATCCAGCCATATTATCCAAAAAAACAATAGGTTCTCCCCAAAGATAGACACATTTTCAAACAATCCCCTTCAACAAAAATCATGAAGTTGTTTCTTTAATTCCTCCAGCTCTATATTTTCAATTCTATACAGGGTCTTTAATATCAGTCTGGATCTAGGTATGAGTTCATTAAAGAACTATACCTCTTATTCTGGTGTAGTTCTAATTAAATCCTCTAGAAATAAATGAATTTATTCTAGATTTTGGGGACATTTTCAATACTTATTCTTTCCTTTACAAGTTCCAATTCATCGATCGTCTATATAAAGAAGTCTATAAAATGTTCTTCTAGAAAAATCTCATATTAGGATATATCTCCTTAAAAAATAATTGTATGTTTTCTACCAAGGCTACTTATATTTTCATACTCATGTCATTTATCATAGAATTATACATTGAGAGATATCCTATCCTCAGTATAGTGGAAAATTCTAGAATGGGAATGACGTTGAGATTTTGGATGTGATTGTGCTTTCCAAAATCAATACTAGAGTTTATATATAATGTTTATGCTTAGATAATCCCTCTAGGAGTATTGAATAATAAATATACTTCTATATTATTAGGGATTGATTCTAAATTATTTGAAAACATTGAGTAAATAAAAGAATGTTTAGAACTAGAATCAAACAATGTACTTGCAAGATTTGAGAGAATAGCTTGAGTAATTTCCAACACATCATTTAGATCCTCTACATACTCCATAATGATATCAAAATCCTAACCATTCTCCCATGTCCAATGCTGAGGTTGATAGTGATATATCATTATTATCATCATATTTTGGCAATGACTGAAAATGTTCCTAACATTTCAAAACATGAAGCTTTGTCTCCAGGAAAGTACTGCATCATATTCCCATTCTTATTTTTGTTGATAAGTTAAGGATTCACCCCACTATGATTGCTTTGATCTAAATAGAAATCTCTCAGAAACCTATAACATTTTCCACTCCTACTAATGTAGTTCTCTGGAGGTTTATTCCCACATTTGTTCAATAAGGGAAGCTAAACATTCTTTACTCCTCCATGATAAATGTTACTTTATATTTTTGGCTCCATTGATTTCTTATTTTCATTCAAACTATGTGACCAATATATTTATCCAAACTATAGTTTATCACTTATAGAATTTCAAACCATCTACTCCTAGCTTTCATAGTCTTAATTGGCTATATTCCCTTATAGATGGGGTTTTAGTCCTCTGTTGAATCTATCAACCTTAACCGTAGGATCAATAACAAAGGTTGAGATGTATCGAGAATTTATTGTAAAGATTACCTCATAGATTACCAGCAATTAATTTTGCATCTTCTTTTGTTCTATCAAATTTATGAAATATTTATTGAAAAATATTCCCTTAAACTCCTCCCCCTCTACTGCTTCAATCATACTTCATGGATATATGTTTTTAATCACTTTCCACCACATATCAAATTATATATCTAAGAGATATAATTACAAGGTGAATTTATATTTATTTGAATAGAATATTAGAGAGAAGATGTTTTATATATAGCATATCCATTGTTTTGAAATCAATGGGTTAGTAGATCCAATGAAAGATGGTGGTCATTGTTGCAGGTAGGAATCAATAAAAATGTATTCCCTATGAGGTGAATCTAGTATCTCTAATTGATTAAAGTTATTATTTATTACTCAAGATATTTGATTCATCATTATTATTAAATTTTCCATTCCAACTTCCATTGGAGGTATATTAGACCATCCTCCATTACAGTCATCATTTATGTGGTTCCCCCTATTTATTACAATTTTCAAAAAAAATTATAACATTTTGAGAAACATTTGTCTTTTAAGAATATTATTATTTTAAAGGAATACTATGTCATAAAACATCATTATGAATTTTTTTGTTCTTTAAAAACAATTAAATTTTCTATATATCATTAATAATGGTGATAAAAATATTGTGATTAACCAATCATATCCCCCAAAAGTGTTAATCTAGGAGTGCAGTAAGTCTATTTTCAGGCCCCAGTTTTTGTTTTAGTCTACCTCAAAGTAGTTTTTTCAGAAATTACCTCTAAATACATCTATTCTAGAGCCACATCCACTTTTTTGTATCCATACAAGAATTTATTTTCTCAAAAACCACTTACTTAAATATCACCAAAATACGAGGATGATTAACTATATTTAAAATTTTCTCTAGAGTTATTCCTAAATTTTTAAAATCAAAATTTTCATAAATAAATAAATAATACTTTGGTAAAAACTATGGAAGACCACATTTTTTTGAATAACTTCTCACTACATGTTACACATAGAATACCTTTTAATGTTTACGATCATGGAAAAAGGTAGAAAATTCCTAAAAACATAAAAAAATATTCTAAATCCACTTGAATATATACATATGGGTTCATCCTATGTACATTTACTTCATATCATATCATGGGGACATACATCAAGGGAATGGGGTGAGCATGAGGTCCAGTAGTAGAAAATAGTTGACATGTGATCATGTGTAATATCAATATGAACATGGCGAATATCATTATGATATGAGTGAAGGAAAATGAGGTATATCATAATAATAAGAACATGAATCGTAATATGGAAATGTGACTAAAACATTAAACTTTTACATTAATATGAATATCACCAAGGATATTCATTATGGTTACATAAATAAAAATTACCATAGTTATTCACCAAGGTATCATAAAACATGTCATCTTTAGAGATTAAATTCTTTACCTAATAAATTAGAGAACTATTAAGGTGAAAACTTAATATTTCATAATTAATTATAAAAACATATATCATAATAATTCATTTCATTAATAACCCATATAGAATAATTAACATTTTTATTTTTAAAAGCATGGTGTTTTATAAGTGCATAAACACGTTATCATTATGTAATTTTTTGCCCACAAAAGGGAGTGACAATTTATTATGTGTAAATACCCAAATAAACTAAATATTTTTTACATATAGGTAAATAAAAATATAAAAAAGCGGTTTTTGTATTGAAAAAAATATAATATAACATAATTTTATAAAGAGAAAAGTGAAATTTTAGGTGTAAATTCGACCATATATCAGGTATAAAATGAGGTTTTAGAAAATGAAAAAATTGGTGGGTATAAGGGGATCCCATTATAAAACCATAATTGTCAGTAAGGTCATGATAAAAAGGTTAAGAGAATTGAGTAACTATAATAATTAGAATACATATAAGAAAATTGGTTCTTAAATTGAATAGAAAAGTATAATAATTTTCTTACCTTAAAGAGTTACTCCCTAAACATCAAGAATAGAACCTTGTTGGCTTGATGATACCTTGAGTGAACTCCTTAATAGATTTAAATATTTTAGTTTTATGGAGGATTTATTCAGAGTGAATTTAAATTGGGAAATATGTGGTTATTTATAAGAAAAGATGAAGATTTGGTGAATAATTTTCAAATATAGGTTTTGGAAATCAAGGATATGGAAAAAAGAAAAATAATTGGCATGATCATGGGTTTTCCCATTATTTTGGAAACATATGTCATATTTTATGTTATTTTAACCCAAAATAATTGATAATTACGATATATTACATATTTGTTTTATGAAAAAACAATGTTTCTATAAAAAAAATTAGTTAATTTTACCATTTTTTGACTTTTGAGGAAAAATATTGGTTTTGAAATTAATTAAAATATATTAATATACAAGATATTAATAAAATAACATATTTTAGTTTCTTTATTGTGTTTAATTAATTATTACATATTTATAAAATAAATAATATTTCATTAAACATTCTAAAAACCTGAACTATACTTTTACTATTCATGAAAAAATAAAATATTTCAAAAAAATTCATAAATTCACCATAAAATAATTTTAAAGATATTAATTTGGAAATAATGTTTATTTTCTCATAATAATTATCTATGTATGATAATTTTATCATTTACATATAAAATTCCTTTTTTATTATAAAATCAATCAAGTAGAAATGCATTGTAAAATGTCTTACACTTAATAATTTTCAAGGACATTATAAAAATATTTTATCATTTTTATTTAGAAAAGAGTGTTTTTATGAAAATATTTCTATAAAATAAATATCTTCCATAATAACTTATTTTATTATAAAATATTATATATTTTTTGAAAAGTAAAATTTTAGCCCAAAAAATCAATTTATCAAATTCTATCTCAATTAAACATATATTATTATTAATTTTTTTTTTAATTTAATTTATATAATAGAAATTTTATTTATACTATATAATTACAATTAATGTAACTAATTCTTGGAAATGTATCCCTTTATAACACCCATGTATGACCTACGGGTTAGGTGTGCGACGGTGATACATTCATGGGGTAAATTGGTTAACATCGACCAAGTGGTAAATTACACTAACGTGAACTGATCATGTATTTTATTTCATTCAAGATTAAATTTGTGATGCTCAGATTGGGCATGGTCATGGTAGAACCCTAGTAATTCTAACTCTCTCTCATGTTCAGAGAAATGGGCTTCATACGAGATGACCCTACTGGTGGGGCCATCACTCTCCATTATTTATTATATATCCTTTGTCATTTTAACTTATAAACTCAAATTATAACAATAAATCACTAGTAATTATATATTACAAAAATTTTATATTTACTAAAGTGAATATTTGACCAACGATCATATAACAGTCAAATCCTGGTGGTCACATTTCCCTTTATAATATATATACACAACTTCATTATAGAATTGATATGGCCTTGATGTGTATAATAAAATATAACACATATTTTTAGTGATAAGTCTCATTTAAATATTATATATTTTTACGATAAATTTTTGTAGAGGTGTGAAGAAATGGGATCTGTTGTTGACATTTTATAAGTGGGGGAGAGGACACACTTGGCATTTTTCGAAATAAAATTTAGGTGTACCCACATATTTACCTAAAAAGGATTAAATAATTCCAAATAATCGATCCATGAAGGTTTGTGGTATAACAATTTTGTTAAAATATGTTTTGGAAAACTTTCTATGTCACTTTACTCGTAATGTTTAAGGATTATTCCCTAGTTAAACATGTTTTTTTCTTTATTCATCTTGATTAATTTTACGTTTTTTCACTTATAAATATGTTAAAAATTTTAGATTAACTTATAAGAAACTATAAATTATTTAGATTCCCAATATTGAATCCAATTTTACAAGTTATAATCAATAAATAAAAAAAATTAAAATTAATCACACAAATGGGATGAAACAAGTTGTTTTTAAAGTGAAACACTTTAAAATTTTGAAATATTTTTATATCATATTTCAATGAAAATTGATTCAAATGACCTAAATTGTTTTTATTTATTTATATTCATACATTTTAGACATTAAAAATAATATATAATATAATTTAACTATATAAATAAAAAGTTAATTGTCAGTTTTCAATTTAAGATTCATCATTTTTCACAATTAATCAAAAAATAACATCTAAGAAAACTATAAAAAATTCACCGTAAAATAATTTTGAAATTAAAATTTTCAAATGAAGGTTAATTTCACATATGAAATTTATAAAAGAGAAAAAATTTAATATTAAAATAAGTTTTCTTTTAAACATCAGTAGAGTTGCCTTTAAATAATATAACATTTATCCGTAAAATTACATTTATTCTTATATAATGCCAATTAAATATATTAGATGAAGGTAAAAACCATTCATTGAATATAAAATATATATATATATATTTATAATATCCATAACAGGTAGTGGATAAATAATTTATTGAGGTAAAATGTGTTTGAGAAAAATAATTTTTCAGAAAACAATTTTCAATATTTTCAAAAGAAACTTATTTTTATTTACACTTAATTATTCACAAAATAATTAACATTATGTACATATGTAAATAATATTTTCATAATTAAATTTTTTTTTTCATAACCTCTATTATAATAGATATTTCATAACTATAATAAAATAGTAATAATGTGACATGTTTTCTTTAAACTCAATGTTTCATGTAACACAATCTAAGCTCGATGTTGGTGTTCCACAATATAAACTCGGTGTTTAATGTAGTGAAAAATTAACATAATATATAGTGAAATAAAAGGAATAAATTTATTTTAAATTATTCAAAAATAATAATTTATAAAACATAGGGTGTCGTATTTTACCCCAATTAAAATGAATTTCTACCTAAAAATATGTTTTTTTCATCCAAGATTTAATAAATGAATGTTCCATTAATAGAAAACGACATTGGAAATATAATTTTTAAATCATAATTTAAATATTGAAATATGGAAATATAATAGTTACACAAGTAACTCATAACCATGTTCCCACAAGGGAAAACATGGGTGGAAAGTATATATGTGTACATGAAAGAAAAATGTAAACAATTTTAGAGAGTGATTAAGGTGATTGATCACAAACAATTGAATGATAAAATTAATGTTAAAGGGAATTAAAATATAAATTGGTGATGATTGAAAAAAATATTTTTTCACTTGAAAATAAGGTAATATGATCACATTTTTTGTTCAAGACCCTTATCCTAAAGTTGAATAATTTTTACAAAAATCTATACTTACTTGATTCAATTCCATTTCATAAGAAAAATATCCCCTATAGTTCTTCTTCTATCAATTTTCATGTATTATTTTACTTGATAAAATAAAGGTTATCAAATTATCCCTAAAGCACTAACAGGTCATGCGATCTATATATAAAATGATAAGTCAGACTGTTTATATTATGTTATCAACACAACAACAAGGTTATCCCAGGTCATTCAATATTCTTAAATCATCATAAGGTGAATAAATACATTTATATCTTTAACATATTCAAAATATTATAATTAAATATTCCATATATGTTTAACCTTATTACCGTTCTAAAATTTAAGCCACACACTATTCCTTAAATAAAATCTTATCTTATACTAAAAACATTTTAATTGAAAATTTGGGTTCATCCCTGTATCGATAGAATATGTGATTTCATTAATCTAGAATCCAAGTAGATAATCACATGAAATTTAACTAAAGGATGAACAATAAGTTTTCCATAGGGATAATTAAAACAATTTCAGATATGAAATTTATAACTAAGGAGGGAGGATAAATATTCTATGTTTTTTATAGTTCACAACATCCAATATTATAGCATATGATTTCCCATTTTCCTTTGTATTATGATATTTTTTTGGTTTTTCATCCACATTAGTCTTTCTGTTGGGGAGCTTTTTTTCATAATAATGATACTACTGGAAATTGAAACCCAGAATTTTGGATGGTGGATTAATTGGATTATTCATCAACTCTGTTGCATTATTTATCCCGTTAATTGTATTTTGGAATTCATGGACTTTTGACCTACATTTCCACATTTAAATAACCAAATTGTACAATTAAATCAATTCGATTCATGTTTCCTTCCACATGATGGTAAAAATGGAAGGATCGTCTTCTTCTCTCAACGGTTCTTAGATTTTACTTTAAAATCAATCTTCTTTTTCTTATAAAAACATGATATTGATGGGAAACTCCAATATCCTTTTTTTAATAATAAGAGAAAGAAACATACTAAAAATATGTTCTTTAACTCATCCCAATCCATGGAGTTAATTTTATCATGTTGAATCATATTTTTTAAAATGTTCTACCATTGAATCTCATCACCTTACCATAGATAGGTCGTAAAAAAAATTAAAAAAAAAGGAGAATAAGAAAATATATTTTTAGTCATGAAGATACATTTCTCAGCAGCTATTGGATTCTTTTTCCATTAATATATTTTTAAATTTACATATAATGAGTTTTTTAATTTTCAATGAAAATACCCCATGATTTTGAAACTAGGTTCACAATAATAAACATTTTCATACACACGTTCCCAATTGACTCCGGCTCAATATAGTTTCTAGGGGTTTTACCCCTAGGTAAATTTGTTCTAGGGACACATCAACATGTAGAATTCAGTCATTGATTTAATTTCTAAAAAACTACTCTCTCAATACATGTATTAAATTATAGGAAATTCTCCTAAGAATACACTCATTAATATACTTGTCCTTGTAGATAACCCGAGACATATCAATAGAAATAACTACAAGGATATGAATAATTTTTTGTCATCCTAGTTTCAAAATGATGACAAAAAATTTCCTTTTATACCAACCATATCAATCCTAGATTAATATTCATGGATACTACATAATTTTAGATGAATATTGGGAATAATAAAAAATTATATGATTGAGGACCATAATAGTTTAATGTCTTTGCAAACATGGAACAAAATCTTCTATATTTTTGAATGGTCTTCAATTATTTCGACAAATAACTTCCCATAACGTATTCCTACATAAAACCATTATTCGTAACCTATGTAAACAAAACATAATATATGGTGAGATCATATGCTCAATGTAATTATAAAGGAGATATGTAAGCCTAACAAGGAAATAATTGTATGAGAACCTAACCATAAAATTTGAAAACCATACAATGGAAATCAAAGACAAAAATCTTGATTACAAGAATAAATATTTTTATTTCATAAGAAATGAATCATATGATA
Organism: Viscum album; assembly: GCA_963277665.1. Classification (NCBI taxonomy): domain Eukaryota; kingdom Viridiplantae; phylum Streptophyta; class Magnoliopsida; order Santalales; family Viscaceae; genus Viscum; species Viscum album. The sequence goes on along the minus strand of OY728133.1, from coordinate 712,934,372 downwards.
ATCAAAGATCATGATAAATGGGAGAAACTAGTAGGATAAGATATATATTTGTGTTATAAACATCATCTTATAACATTATGAACTTGTAAAATTATAAACAGATGCACTTGTTATGTTGATAATACAAAATCGGGCACTTTCATAAGCTTTTGGACATGTAACTAGGTCCACACATATCATAAAGTACATGAAAAATAGGTTCTTGAATAACATTTTGGACATGTAATTAGGTTCCCACATGATGTTTTGAACCTGTAATTATGTTCATGCATAAAATTATCACCATGTAATCACGTTCACACATAAAATTGTAGGGAAGAAAAATATATCCATGTATAACATTGTGAACATGAAATCATGTTCACCCATTAAAATTATACAAATGATTTATCCATCATTTCCAAATAGTTTTTTTGAGAGATATAGATTGCATAGGTTACATAATAATCATACATTTGTGTTCCATGAGATCATAGACATTCACTCTATCATAACCAATGAAAAAAATGGGTATTATAAAACTTTCGCCACATCATAACCTATGAAAAATTGAACGGGTTGATAATAAATTTATCATAAAATAACCCATGAAAATAAGTGGGTTTCGCAAAAAATTTATCATCGTATAACCCATAGAATAGAAAAAGTTTTCAAAAAAACATTTCATTATAATCATAACCCATTCATAGAAAAAATAAGAATGGTTATTTTGGATAATATCTTTAATAATGAATGAGTAATATTGACTGATGTCATCATAGATAGAAAAAAAAATTTAAAGATCATTTAAAGCATTTCTGGATTAAAATATACTTTCCACTTAGGAAAAACAATTCTTTAAACATAAAACATATTGAAACTCGTTTTGTTATAAAAAAAGATAATACTAATAAATATATTTTTGGAAATGTTTTGAAACACTTTTTTAAAATATTTTTTGTTAATTTCATTACATTGAAAATGATATTAAAATATCATTTAATGATTATTCTGAAAACATTCTATGAAAAAAATTGAATAAAAATTCTTTCTAAACAAAAAAAGAAATTTTTTTATTTGCTTAAAAAATAATTATTAATTGTATTAGGTATCGGAAGTGGAAAAATTAAACCATTACATGAAAAAATATTTAATAACTAAAGGATAATAAAATATTTTAGTATTCATGATATATGAATCATAATATTTTGTCAATGGAATTATAATCATAAACAATATTGTTAAATGATGTGATTATGAAAACAAAATCATACCACTTATGTAACATTAAATCATAATCCCCATGAAGTAATAACATTACATGAATCCTAAAATATCGTGAAATTAATGTAATTCATGATATTACATTTAAATGAGAAATATATAAACCACTTAAAGTATTATAGGTGTATGATATAACATCTGTCTCAAAGAACAAAATTTGAGAAAAAATTCTCTAACCGCTTTGGTATATTTGAATCTTTAACTCCATGAAATAGAAATCCATTAGTGGATATTTAAAACACAATATTTATTATCTAACTATTCATAAAATTAATCTATGTGTAGCTTTTTCCTGGGAAAAATTTGATAAAGACCATCCATGTGACTAGAAAAAAAATAGTTTGATGAGAACGGGGCATTCTATGCCCTTTTATCTAGTGAATGTGATTTCATAGATAACTGATTTTACATTAGGTTATTCAATTGTCTTTCCTCAAAAAGGTGTTAAATATTTTTTACAATCATTCAAGTTAGGGTACCAATTTTTTATCTCTAAGAGAAACTCCCAAGGGCTCCCACATCCATAACTAGCTACAGACCTACATTCTAAATAAATATGATCCTTAAAGGTTTCAAACCAAATTAAGTTTAGGTAACAACATTGGTTGAGATGATGTGAGTTCAAGCTCATCACAAGGTTCTTTGGGGAATTATTTATTAATCTAGGACTCTCTTCTAGATTAATTATATGTTCAAGAATCTATTCATAATCCTGATATTGGATTGGTTACCCTAAAAATTTGATAATCAGTTAAATAATTTTATTTGAAAAAGGGAGTAACTTATTGGATAATTCAACTATATATGTATGAGGTTTTTCATCCATGTCCCATTGGTGGGTATATTCTTATCTTTTAATGTTGTATAACCAGTCACTCAAGAGTTTTTTTAGGGAGGTAGTAAATCTTTTGTGGATGCGATAGATCCATTATTAGTATTCCAATGTATCATGTTTTATAATAGGAATACAACCCCACATAGTTCATCAAACCCATTAAGTTTAATTTCATATGGAAAAGAAATATATGGGGGTATGTGGGCACCATATATTTGAGATCAGACCTCAAGGATGCATCCAATATTTCCTTGTTATAATTGGGTTCAGAGTCATTGTAGTTAAATTTTATTCTCAATCCACTAGTGGAAGAGAACAGATTATATCCCATGTTATAGATTAGGTCTTTATGGTTGTAATGTCAATGAAATGGAAGGTCTTACATTGAGGTGGATGTTTATTTGAGATCAGGCCTTTATGAAGGCAACCTATGTATCGTGGTTATTAAATGAATCATATTTCACATAGTTAAGTCACTCACATGGGATGTGATCTGTGGTAGATATTGTTATATGTGGGAAGTTATATTAAAAATCTACGTAGGGATTACATAATGAGGTTTCCCTGGTTTGGGAATATTTCTAATGAAAACAATTTGATCATTGCAACTCCATAATTCTACATTAATAAAGCATGGTATAGGAAACATGTGATAAAAATTAATCAGTATCACTGTGTATGGGCATGGTGTTTATGTGATTGGATACCCCTTTGGACCTTCGGTATTTATTTCAAGCATTAGGAAGGTGTCTAACATATCCTGATTTTGGATGTAATCATATTCATCACAGTTTAGTTGATTGAGGCATACACAAGGAGGCTTCCCTGTCTATATTCAATATATAGATCAACCCTTAGGTTGGTTCCTAACATATTCTTGTTATGGAAGATCTCATAGTCATCATTGTTCAGTTGATCAGTGCTTAAACATTGTGAATGCCCATTCAATGAGCTTCGGAAAGATTATAATGTCATAGTATGAGTGGATGACTTGGCCTAGTTGTCCACCTTAGTTTCATGATAATCTACAGAACAATCCTTTATATTCTACAAGACATGATTGGTTTTCTTGATGATGTGTATGAAGATGTATTTATATGTCATGATGATAATCTAATGATCCATGTTGACTTGATCGGTGATCAAATCATGATCTAAATTCCATTTTGTGAAGTCATAACAGGATCAGGGATGACTTGTCTTCATTATCATTCTCAAATGTAAGATGATGTTCAAATATTACTGATGAAAACATCAGGATACATTTTTACATTACTATTGTATTTCACAAAACCTTTCCTAGGATGTTTGGAGATAATCGCATGATCACAACTGACCTGTATAGAGATTATCGCAAGACCTGGGATGACTTTTTTTAGAGGACGTCACACGATCTATGTTAACAAATCAAAAGGACGATGCATAATCATGGATGAATTGTATTTATCAAATTTCATGGTCTATGTTGTCATTCCCTGGTTCCATTATGAATCTTTTCTTATATTCTTGAACAGTGTCATGAGATTTGGAAGGTGAGCCAGAAGGGCGTTGCAATACCAATATGACACCCACTCTTGTCACCACATAACATGGGTGAGATGTCTATAGGACATCACAAGATATTAATGGTGAGGCTAGAGGACTTATTTATACTTTCTTGACATGTACATAGGAATTCATGTGACTTTCATGACATGTAAAAATTACATTGCATGATATAAATGGTATGTTGAAGAGAGATCGTAAAACATGAGTGACATGTCTTAGTATTGTCAGATGATCTGGACGAGTCATGCGAAGTGAATGAGGATTAGTGAATCTATATTCATTTAAGTGTCCCATATTTTTTATTTATTCAAGATTTTGTTACATATGTTCCTCTTATTTGTTTGGGGTTAGCTTATTTAGGTCTCACATGATTCCACATATATGTGGGATATCCATTTCTGGATATACAATAATTCATTCATGTGATCATAAGTGACCAAGTGAAGAGATCATGCATACATCATGATCTCTAATATTGTTCCTCGGATTTTACCTTGTGTAAATTCATTATGATCATGAGATTGGGTACTCCGAAAAGTTTTCTTAGATTCCTATGTGATCTAGTGCATGGATCAAATGATTATCTTTTGTTTTAAAGGGGGGTCTCATAGGCCTCACCACAATAATTATATGCGTCGTTTTGTGGAACATATCTCACAAATCATGTCTAGAGTTTGTTTAGTTAATCAATTTCATTCTCTTTATGAAATATTGTTCTAGGTGTCACATGATTTTTAGACCCCACATGACTAACCTGTCAACACTAAATTCATTGGACTTTATCAAGTCAAAGGGGACTTTCCAAATCATTTGGTCACTCAAATTGGCTTTGATAATGTCAAGACGACATGTTTATGGATTTTTATGAGATGAGGATGTCTGCTGAAAGGCCATTACATGACCTGACATGCCTTGTATTGGTTATTCAAAAAGACAAGTTATTCTTGATAGGGAGACTTCCTAAGATAAAACATACTTATCAAGGGAGGATACATATGATAAAATTTTATTTCCCAATGTGTATAACCCTATTTTTATAGGATCATCATATATTTCCCTTATATGAAGTTCTATTAATTTCCCTTTTTATTTCCCTATTTATTTCACAAGGTCTAAGGATCTCATGATTTTGTATGAATATTGTCGAAGAAAATCAATATCCCCATCAGTGAAGCATTCTGGTACAAATAAGGGGTCTTGTGGTAATGATAAATAATTAACATATGCAACCCTTTTGTTTGTCATTGGAGATGAAGGGAAGTGAAAGACTGCTTAGAAATTTCCATGACCCTATGTGTGATGATGGTGAAATGCTAGTGGGGACTTAACACAACTAGAAAAAGGAATATTTCCATGGTTATAAACTATGGAAATAAGCCCAAAAAACGTGGTTGTAGCCAACAACCATGGTTTTGGACAACTATGGATGCTATCGTCGTGGCACTAGGTACAAGTCTATTGCCAAAGTTTTAACCAAAAAAATAGATTCCTATTTCCACTATTTTTAAAACCATGGAAATAGGCCTGAAAATTGGCCTGCATGGCAGCTGACCTATATCCATGGTTTAAACCATGGATATAGCCTTGGAAAACATTTGATATAGCCTAAATAAAAAATATCACCCGCGAGTTTCGATCCCTGTACCTCCCCTTTACGAACCAGCGTACTCACCACAAAAATGCAAGATAGACAGGGTATATATATATTTATATATATTTTGATATATATATATATATATATAAACTATGGTAATATACTTAAAATAATGGTGGTATGTCTTCCCACTAATTTTTTTGCGGGATTTTTTTCCTGCGAAAGCAAGAAAACCATATTGCCACAGTTTTGAAAAATAGTGGCTATAGGCCATAAAAAAATTAGCCTATATCAATGGATATAATACCGTGGAAATTGTCTATAGAACCATGTCTATAGGCCCTATAAAACTAGTCTGTATCCACTATTTTAAAACCATGTCTATAGGTCTGTGGGATTCACCACATTTTCTAATAGTGTGCGTGATTAGTGGGAAATGTATTTAGGGATTCTGTATCATCTTTAGAATATCATGGGTGCATCACATGATGCTTTTTGACCATAATAGGCTTCCATTATTTGGATATTTTTATCATTATTTTTCAATAATTTTTTTATGGTTTGTTAGGCGATCACTAACTAACAAGTCACATGATCTGGGGGAGCTCATCTGGAAATCGCTACATGATCATCAATTATCTTAAACAAAATTTGAAGAATAGTGAGGCCCTATAAAAGGGTACCTATGCGATCACTAATTCAGTTATGCACTACACAATAAGTATATGCATTACATTCTGAAGGGCATTAAATCACATGTCCTATTGCAGGTTACATGATCTTTAGGTCTCGACCCCCTGTTCTCCCATTTCATTATTGGGAAAGAGATACCCATATTCCAATATTTATTCTTTTCTAGGCGTGATGATGCTCATCTAGTGGGTGTCAAAAAATGACCCCCCCATGTGTAGAGATGTCTGTTGGGAAAGGACTAGGGTCCGATTGTAACACCCCAAGATTACACGGTACATTTCTCTTTGAAAAATACAATAGCGTGTGTTGTATGCAACTTCGAGTTTTAACACACCACAACCAATCAAACTAGCCGTTATGAATAGTAATAGCCACTTTTTGAAATTTTATAAATTTTATCATTCAAAATGGACTTCATTTTTTGATTCGGAATATTGAAATTAGCTTAGGGTGAATTTTTGGTATTTTTCTGAAAACTTTCAATTTTTGATGAATAGTGAAAAACACTGAGTTATTGTTTAAAAAAGAATTTTTATTTAAATAATTATTTATTTTATTTAAATTTATTTTAGGTCAAAATAGATAAATAATACCTATATAAGTTCAAGGTAATTCATTGGAGTCATTTTATAATAATTTTAGATATATAAAAATTTTATTAAACTTTTCACCATCTTTTACCCACCCCCTAGGAGAATTTGCAAATTCACATAAAACATAATTTTACTGCTTCTGTGAGTGTAATTTCAAAAATCTGAGAGACGCGGTTGATATCAGTAAGAAAAATGTGGTTTTATATGTAAATAACCATAAATTTCATGGAAATTTTTTTTCTTAAATACTTTAGAATTTTACGAGTCTATGGCTTCTGACGATACATGATTCCGAGGCCCGGTGATCTGGGAATCAATTTCGGAAGATTAGCTCGGGTACGTTTAGTGAACGAAAGAGCAGGATTTTCTATCTTTTGAACCGGTGTTCAGAATTGAAATCTGAGGGCACCGATGAACTCGCAACGCCGGTAATTGCTTGACTGGACCTTTATCACAGTTGCGTTTTAAGCGGATTGAGAATTAATATTTGAGGATTTAGATTAAAATAAATAAAATTGGTGTAGCACAATTTTATTTTAAGGATGGTGGTTATTTTCCTCCCAAGGGGAGTTATAGGTGGGGCCGACACCCAAATAACCTCCCATGAGAGGATATTTGTGGGGTGGGGCCCACACATGACCTAAACCCTTGAACTTCCCATTACTCTCATAAAACCTCATTAAACTCCCTTGTTTAATGTTGAAAACTCTCCCAATATTTATGATATCTCTACACCTCCTCTTCATCTCTTTATTAATTTCCAACACATTTTTTAAATGAATTCAACCTCTTCAATTAATTAATGAAGTGGTTTGAATTTTGAATTTTAAATTGCATGTGTTAATAAGAATAATAGGATTTGCCTATTATTTTATTTTTGGGGCAATCGTTGTGTTAAGGAGAATTGGGAGATCTCTTGAGTTTTTGAAGAACATCGACACTCCAATGAAGAACAACATCTTCTTCGATGAAGGATGTCGGTTCCATGAAGAATGATGACATTATTTTCTTTCTCTTCTCCGCAACAAGTTAGGAGACGTCGCTTTCTCCTCAGACGCACTCCGACGTCATCTACAAATCCTCTCCCCACGACGCCGTCTTCCGCGATGCCCGACGTGTGACGTCAATTATCGAGGTAGAGGATTATGTTCAATTTTTAATGGATTAAAATTGTGCCTCATTCATCGTAGTATAACTTTGATTGTCTCGGCCTATTTCTATCGCTTAACGCAGAGGGCACGGGCCGAATGAACATAGCCCGACGACCCTCCGTTTGATCTTGTTTATTTTTGGAATCGGCGACCGGAGGGGGGACGCGGAAGCAGCCAGCGGTGCAAGGTCCGCCATCAAAAACACAAAGAAAGCCGTGACCAAGAGGGTTGTGGCAGAAGAATCACATAATCGTCGCGCCGTGCCGGGAACGCAGAGTCGTGGCCAGGGTAGGCCACGGTGGAGGATGCCGACGTCGTCACGCCAGCTGTGCGGATGAAACCACGGCCCACTTCACGGGCCGCTTCGGCAGAAGGACCGGCCGGCCGGGCGGAGGGAAGCCACGGTGCAAGAAGGGTGCCGCACCAAATGAGCCGCGGCCTGCCCGTGTGGGCCTCTTTCACTAGAAGTCCGGCCGACTCCAGCCGGCCTGTTAGGGAGGGCGGCGCCGCATGGAACCGCCGGTTCGAGCAGCCCCCCCCCCCCCCCACCTCGGACCGCTCATCCTGCCGGCTGGACCGGGCCATGCCCTCTCATGCCGGGCCGCTCCCCTTGGGCCAAGCCGTGTAGTTTCTTCAGGCTGTTCTGACACCCCTTCCGGGTCAGACCTGTCAAAACTATGTTAACCCAACCTTCTAGCCCACTAGGCTAAACAGGCTAGGCCCGTTTTCACATAAATGAGAATATCTTGAAGACCGCTCGTCTGAACGATGTGCCGTCTGCGACACTGGGACCCTATCGACGAGGTGATCCTTTTTAAATACTCTAAGTGAGTTTTGGAAAACTTTGGTAAATGGCTTGGTTTGGAACGAGCATATTTCCAACCGGGCCCCTGGAACGAAGAGGCCAATATCACTCGGACCAGGAGTCTGATTGACGCACCATCTGTCGCGTTGAGTTCTTTTCGATGAGACGGAACATCAGGATACATCCACTTTGGTCTTCGGGACAGTTGATGTATCGACCCCCCATTTACCCAAGGAGCGGATCCTCCTGGAATCGAGCGTGCTGAGTGCGGGAACCCTAGAGATGGCTGCGACTGCAACGACTTCCGTGCTGGGATCCTCCATGGGTTCGACTACGATGACAGCTGTACTTGGATCCTATGTGGGTTTGGCAGCGAGAATGACTGTACTTGGATCCTCTGTGGGTTCGGCAGCGATGATGACTATACTTGGATCCTACGTGGGTTCGACAGTGATGGTTACTTTTCTTGGAGCCTATGTGGGTTCGACAGCGATGACTTATGTACTAGGATCCTACATGGGTTCGGAAGAGGAGATGATTCAAAAGCTACATCAAATCATCTCTAACCTTCATCGTGAGTAGTATACCTGTGTGAGCTGAGTCTTATCTTTCAATCATTATCATTAATGTGATTGACTTCATTCTTGTGTGGATCGGATTATGCTTGGGCTCGAAATTTGGAGCCGAACTGAGATTGATGACTTAGGTATATGTATGGGAATATACCTAAGTTGAGTTGGTTGATACTTTGTGTTTGTATTTTTCCTTTGTGGTTTATCCTTCATGGATTCTGGGAGACCTTCGGGGGTCTCGGGATCCCTACTGTGTATCTTTATACTCACCCCTACACGGGCAATGCCCGCACTACGTTTTGTTGGTTGCAGACGACGGATAGCACTGATCGTGATTGAGTCTTGTAGAGATGGACGGTATCCGGAGGTGGACCACCTGGCGGAACGTACACGGAGCGGAAGGATGGACCTGAGGTACCGACGAGACTATCTATACCCACCCTTCAAGTGAGATTCCTGGAGGACGTCCCAGTGGTTGCTACTTTACTTTACTTCTATTGTACTTTCTTTCTCAGTTGAAGTGTACTTTCAGTTGGGTTTGTATACTGGCCCATTTACTTTCCAGCACTTTCTTTTGTACTCAGTTTTACTTAGTTATTACTTCACTTGCATACTATATTGTGTTTTTTTACGATTATAAAGGCAATGACTTCCCTATTACTGTGATTTATGCCTTTGGTACTAGTCGCCAGCCCCTGGCCTATGGAAGGCGGGCTTGGGGTAGTCACGGCACAGGTCCCGAGGACGGGTTGCAAAAAAATGGTATCATAGACAGGTTTTACCGCAGAACTCGGGACTCTGATAATTTCTTCTTTGTGAAGTAATAGCGTTAAGATTATTGAGTGTAGTTATTAGTCCAGGGAGTCCAGTGTCGGTGTAGTAGCCGACGTATCCATACATCCAGACACTGACTTCTGATTTCCGACTCAGTGCACGAAATCATTGATTTCATTTGTGTTTCAAGAGTTTTCTTTGTGATTACATTGTATCGGCTCACCATGTATACTGTATTAACCGTGTCACCCCTGTTGCTTTCAGGATGGCCACACAAAGGCATCCATCTAGGGTTGCGATCTACGTGCGAGATGGAAGCCCACCAAGCGACGAGGCCTCGGTGCAGGGCCCTATTACAGTGGAGGCACCAGCGATACCACTACCTGCTGGGCCACTGATACCAGCAGCCCCATCAGCAGAGAAGGAATGCCGCCTGAGTTCACTGAACGAGTTTCAGTGACAGAGGTCACCCAAGTTCCGTGGAGAGATGGACCCTCACATAGCCGAGGAATTACTGGAGGCTATCGTCAGAGTTTTCAGATTGGTAGAGACCCCAGCTGACTTTATTGTGATCCTTGTCATGAGTCTACTGCATGCAGCAATAGGTAGATGGTGGATCATGATGCTCCAGGTGCACTATGAGGCATCACTACTTTGGACGGACATTGAGAGCCTCTTCTGCTTGGAGTGTGTTCAAGCCACACTCAGTGCGGTGCACATCTAGGAGTTAGTACATCTGCAGCAGGGCAGCATGACAGTAACCTAGTACTCTGTGAGATTTACCGACCTCTCACGCTACTCCATAGACATGGTACGAGACCCATTCTTCTAGTCCTGGTCCATTGAGCAGGGACTGAGGCATGAGATCAGGGCTTCGATGATCTCCCTCAGCATTCTGACGCAGGCAGGAGTGCTGGAGCGAGCCCTTCTTATGGAGAGCTTTGTTGCTGAGCCGACGCCAGCAACGAGACCCACCGTAGGGCGACACGTAGTGGAGTATTCTGCAACTGGATGTAGACATATGTCACAGAGGTCCAAAAGGACCAGGCTATCAGGTGGGCAACCCCAGGATTCTGGTTCGGATGTGCGGGGCACACGAAGCAAATCCATCCATACGAGGGGCAGACAGTGCTATGCATGTGGCGGGAAGGGCCACATGGTTCGTGACTGCCTGACCCGCCATGCAGATGAGCAGTATATAGTAGAGGAACCTCCCAAAAAGAGGCAGAGGTTCGATCGTGGTGGTCTATATGAAGCAGGCGGACGAGGCAAAGGAGCTGGTCGAGAAGTGGGTGGTGGACGATGCTTCGAGGCTCTACCACCACCACCACCAGGAGGACCACCCCGACCACAAGGAGCTCGTAGACAGGGGAAGGCTGGGCTCTAGTAATTCAAGGCCTAAGACCTCGATGCACTTGAGATGATTCAAGGTACTATCTGTGTCTACTCCACCCTTTTTGTAGTTCCTATAGACACAGGAGCGAGTCATTCTTTTATTACCGCTGCCCTTCTTCAGAGATCAGAGATTCCAACGGAGTATTTGGATCGATCATTATGGATAAGGACTTCTAAACGAGTAGACTCGACGATTACGCACTTGTTCCAGCAGTGTGAGCTTACTCTAGGAGGTGAGAGCTTCAGCTAGGATCTCCTTGTAGCGGCTTCAAGGATTTACTACGTCATCTTGGGTATGGATTGGTTATCTGCGGTCCATGCACAGATTGACTGTATTAGGCGCAAAGTGCGGTGTGTCCCCACATGTGGGAGCAGGTTCACCCTCACCAGCGAGAGGGGAGCCTTTTCAGCAAAGGATGGACTTACGCAGAGGAGAGGGTAGCTGATCACACATCAGTTGGCTAGTCTCATCCTAGGAGCGGTTGATGTGAGGAGTCTGAGTTTTCCTATTGTGGTGGATCAGTATGTGGAAGTTTTTCCTGACGATATTCCAGGACTACCTCCTCACAGAGAGGTAGATTTCTACATTGACCTGTACATCGGGAAAACACAGATATCTACTCCAGCATATCGGATGGCTCCCGCTGAGCTCCGTGAGCTGCAGGTACAACTAGAGGACTTGCGGGGAAAGGGATTTATATGACCCAGTGTTTCACCCTGGGTTTCTCCAATTTTATTCGCCAAAAAGAAGGATGGGAGCTTACGACTATGTGTCGACTACCGTCGCCTGAATCAGGTGACCATAAAGAATAAGTACCCACTCCCGAGGATTGGTGACCTCTTTGATCGGCTCAAGGGAGCACGAAGGTTCTCGAAGATAGATCTCAGGTCAGGCTATCACCAGCTCAGAGTTCGAGATGAGGATGTGCAGAAGATGGACTTCAGGTGTCGGTATGGCCATAATTTGCTCTTCGTTATGCCCTTCAGTGTGACCAACTCTACAGTAGTGTTCATGAATCTCATGAACATGATCTTCCAGCCTAACCTCGATCATTTTGTTATAGTCTTCATTGATGACATTTTGATCTACTCGACCACAGAGGAGGAGCATGCCTACCACTTGCGGGTTGTACTAGATACACTCTGGGAGCACCAGCTTTATGGTAAGCTCTAGAAGTGTGAGTTCTGGACTCAAGAGGCTCACTTCTTGGGGAACATCATCTCAGAGGCAGGAGTTGCGGTGGATCCTGTGAAGATCGAGGCAGTACATGCTTGGAAGCCACCCAGGAGCGTGACAGAGGTTCAGAGTTTTATGGGATTGGCTAGGTACTATCGGAGATTTGTGCCAGACTTTTCCAAAGTTGCAGCACCACTTTCATCTTTGACGAAGAAGGGGAAACCCTTCTTGTGGTTAGATAGATGCCAGCAGAGCTTCCCGGATCTGAGATAGAGATTGACCCGTGTACCCATCTTGAGGCTACCGGAGGAGGGTGTTGGGTACGTGGTTTACTACGATGCATCAGGGACCAGAATCGGGTGGGTCTTGATGCAGGAGCAAGAAGTGATTGCCTATGGTTCATGACAGTTGAGGCAACACGAGCAGAACTATTCTACCAATGACCTGGAGTTAGCAGTAGTGGTCTTCACTTTGAATATGTGGAGGCACTATCTGATGGGTGGGTGCTTTACAGGCTACTCTGACCACCAGAGTCTTAGGTACATTTTCTCATAGAAGGACCTGGACCAGAGATTACAGAAATGGCTCGAGTTCCTCCAGGACTGTGAATTTGAGATAGTCTATACTCCTGGAAAGGGTAACGTAGTAGCTGATGCTCTCAGCAGGAGATTGGGAATTAAGCTACTCGGAGAGGCGATGGAGCATTTAGCCGCTTTGCAGATATCCTTCTTGGATAGAGATGGGGTTTATTTTCTACATTCCCTCATAGTTACTCCTCCACTACTTTAGCAGGTCAGAGAGGCACAACATGGGGACGTTGACTGTGAGACACGATGTCCTCACATTTCCACAGGGTAGGCACCTGATGGATTTTCTGAATGAGGAGATCATATCATTCTCTACAGGGGACGTACCGTGGTACCAGTTTCACTGTAGGAGGAAGTGTTGAGGGAGTTTCACACTTCCCCTCTAGTCGTACATCTTGGAGTGTCAAGTATGTACCATGACCTTAGACGATAGCATTGGTGGTCAGGTATGAAGAAGGTTGTAGCAGAGTTCTTTTCACGAGGCCTCACCTTCCAGCAAGTAAAGGCGGAGCACCAGGTACCAGCAGGAATGGTAATACCCTTAGTGGTTCCAAAGTGGAAGTGGGATGGGATATCCATGGATTTCATGATGGGGCTTCCACATACATTAAATGGACACAACTCTATCTAGGTGATCGTCGACCGACTCACCATGTCAGCCCACTTCCTTCCGATCCGAGAGCAGGGCTCAGTAGAGAGCTTGGGACGCCTCTATATTCAAGAGATCATACGATTTCATGGTGTTCCATCGTCTATTGTCTCTGATCAAGACACTCTCTTTACTTCTTAGCTTTAGAAGTGGTTGCAGAAGGCATTTGGGACGTAGCTACGCCTGAGCACCGCCTTTTATCCTCAGACGGATGGCCGGATAGAGAGGACCATTCAGACTCCGGGGGACATGATCTGTGCATGTGTCTTTGACTTTGGTCATAGCAGGGGGGATCACCTACCCTTGGTGGAGTTTTCATACAACAACAGCTACCACTCCACCATCAGGATGGCACCTTACATGGCACTGTACGACTGAAAATTTGGGCCAAACTGTGAGCCCAATTCCAGATTTAAAAACAAATTTTTTTTCTTCTATAACTCCTTCAGTTTTTACCATTTTATACCCATTCCACTTCCCAATTGACATACCCTGATATATTAAAATCACCATATCCCTTTTGACCACATATAAATCCAAAATCATGATGGATTTGGGATTTTGATTAAGGTAATGGGCCTGCCTGTAAGCCCATTTCCTACTTTAAATTATTTTTTAAAAATTTCAATTTCTCATTCATTTTTTACGGTTTTATAGTGATTAGACCTCCCACTAGATTCGAAACACCTCAAGTTCACCCCCCTTTATCGTGTTTTCCTCTTTGAAGCTCATATACCCTACTGATTAGGGCGATCTTTCTCAATATTTCTCAAATCGACCAGATTTGATAAGGTAAAATGATTCCTTCATAACTCCATAAATGTTCAGCATGTATCCCCAAATTCAGTCCTCACATGACCTAATATAATTCTTTAAATCCTCCATACCATTTTTGGGTACTTAACAATCCAAATATTTGTGGATTGGGGCCTATTTCCTCAGGATTTTATAAGTAAGAGAATTCCTTCTTGGTTCCTTCCATCCTATTTTTGTTTTATTTCCTCTTTCTTGAATTTCCTCATATCCAGAAGTTGGGGTTCGATCCTAAGGTCTTATTTGGTGTCTTTTGGGTCAATTATTGTGGTTTAGGTCTGAATTTATATTCCTTGTGGTGCAGCGGTGGTGCGCTTAATGTTTCGTACCAAGTTTTGAGGGTTTCGACTCAAAAGGGTAGGTGATTCCATGTGTAACCATTTTATGATGAGTTGGCTTGCTTGGTTTATTAATTTAGTATGTTTATACTCTGTTTTTTGTGGTGTGAAAACTATTTTTGATGGATTTGGTTAAATAGTTAATTTTTAGTTTCATTTTAGCTTGAAATTTGGTACTTTTCATGTCTGACTCTTGGGGTAATGTTTAGGTTCAGTTTATAACATATGAAAGTGATTTATTAGTCTTGAAAGGGGCATACAATTCTGGCTTGTTAATCCCTTATTGTCATGTGGTCCTTGAAAATAGGTTTTTGAATGAGTCTAAGGTGTAAAACCGTGTTGTACTTCTTGAAGGTGATTTATGAAAACGTGTGTTTTTCATGTGTATCTTTGTGGTATTATTTGATGTATTTTTATAACACTTGGGGGTGGTTTAATAATTGTTTTAGGGATGGAAATTATGTTTTGGGTTGGTATTGGTATGATTTTGGTTTTTAATGACGGCTTTGAAATGGGTTTAGTGTGCAAACAATGGTTATACCTCTTGAGTTTGATTTATAAAAATTGTAAATGTTTTATTTGGTTAAACAAAGTTGGGAAAGGGTGTAAATGTACTGTTTGGGTGAGTGTGTTCACCTAATGTGGTTTTTTGAATTGTAAAGTGGTTATTTGAGATGTCAAACATTTTTATAATGTTTTATAAATTGCCAAAATGTTTTACTAAATTGTGTTTTGTGAGCGAAACACGGGTGTGGGATGTTTCATGTGAGTTTATTGATAAAATTAATTATGAAGGTGATAAGGGTATTACGTGACATGTGTGTGGGCTGTTATGTGATTTGAATATCTTTTAATGGTTTTAAAAAATTGTTTAAAGGATTTATGGATGTTTTAAAGAAATGTGAAAAGTGTTGTAGGCAATTTTTGTGTGAGGTTGATTTCAAAATGCATTTGAATAAAAAGTGGAATTTGTGACTTTTGTGATGTACATGGGGCTGTTTGGTTAATGTGTGATGTGGAAGTGATATTTTCATGTGAGAACTATATTTCTTGGATTGGTGTACTTGTTTGAGCACAAAGGGAAAACCTGTGTATCTAGGTGGGTGGGCGTGTACTAGTATGCTATTGAATCTGTGGGGTTTGGCCTCAGTTTCACATAGAAAGATTGATGATTAAAACTCTAACTAAAATATGACGATGATGATTGGGGACCACTGGGTTATGGGTATGATCCTTACTAGTGGCTCGTGCATGAGAACATATATATTTTTTTGGTTACTCTCACCGAGATACGAGGTACCTAGGACCCACAACTAGCTAATGCCAAGGGTTTATTTCCTATTTATTGTGCTCATTAGTTATGTTATACTTACCATCAGCTTACGGTAAATTTGGATGAAAAATTCTGTAGCTTTGGTGTTTATTTTTAAAATTTTAATCCTTTAAAATAGGACACTTGAAAACTGTTCTTTTTCAAAGTTTCATCTTTTAGAAATTGTTACTAGATTTTAATGTTTTTGAAAACATGCATGCTTTTCATCTTTAAAAATTTATCATATGGAATCTCTTAGTGGTGGTATCCTACTGTAATTTGGCTCACACCCTACTTACACCATTGGGTGTAAGTATACTTTCTTATTTTGTGTCACAGGTTTGGGTACAGGTTTTATGCCATTGGTTCGGGTTTTTAGCGGTTCATCATGATGCAGTGTCATGGAGATGGATTGAGGGTGGTGCCTCCTTCCATGTGGAGGTTCATGGTCTTTCATTTCAGGAGTTTTTTCCTTTGTAATCATCTTCAAACATTTTTTAAAATTGTGTAATTCAGTTCTGAATTTTAGAAAAATATGTTTTGGTTTGAAAAATCCAGATTTGATTTATTGGATTAATTTATTGTTTTAAGTATACAAACATGGGTAAATCACTCCCAATTTTCAGTTTATGATACCTAGGAACTTTTTCTAGAACGTGGGGATTGGTAATGCCCTTCGGGACTTGCCACAGGTCGGGTCAGGTGCCGGTTTTGGTGATGACCAGATTTGGATCGTGGCAAAATGGTATCAGAGGTGGTTCGCTCTATTTGAGTCATGTTATTTGGGAAATAGTCGAGATATTCTAGAGTTAAGATAGTCAGGACATGAAATTCTGGTTATGGGTAGTGTGCTTGATCACCACACCTCATGTCGGGATTCAAGTCATTAGGGGAAGTTGGGATTTATCTATGTCTTTTGGTTTTCTTGGTCTGATAATGAATAGGGGAAATGAAAAGAGAGTTGGGTTAATGGTATTAGTGAGCTCGCAGGGTCTGGAAAGCCTTGTGGAGCCAGAGATATTCCCTAGAACACTCTCTGTGATGGTTAAGTGAATGGAATATGTCTGGAAACCATATGTCCAAGTCACCCACTGAAACTAGTTTCCTCTCGCATTGTTTTGTGCATTAGTTTTTGAAATCATAGAACTTTGGTTTTAAATTGACTTGGTTTTACGAAGCATAAAGTTTTTGTGAAATGATTTTAAAATAAAGAGAAAATGGTTTGATTTATGAAATGGTGGAACTGAATTTTCAGAATTGTTTCAAAATGGAAAATAGTGTGCTTACACCTCTTTTGAAGTCAGGAACCATATTGAAGTTGGTTTTCAAAACTGTTTCCAATATAGTTTTATAAACAATTAAAGGGTGTTTTAATGGGATGAGATGTTTTAAAATTTATTTGAATAACTTGAAAGTGAGTTATTTTCAAAATATTTGTGTCCTTATAAAAATTTTTGTATGATGTGAATTGGGATTTTGATCTCATTGTTAGGAGTTTTGAGAAAAAGGATGGGTTGGTTGACCGTTTTGTTATTTAAAATTGGAAAGAATTTTAGTTTTATCTTTTGGTATTTCAATGAGAGACCACATGCATCGGTTTATATAAGATTATTGATGGTTTATGGATTGAATGGATGAGTTCTGTGATGAATATTAGGAGGCTTCCTGGTGTGGCACAAAAACATGCATGTGTGAGGCCCATGGGGTACCATTGGTGGATACGCTAACTGCTGAAGAATTGGTTTTCAAAGAAATTTTTTAAAGAAAAACATGATGTCTTGATGAATTGTTTTGGATGGTGTATATTATGTTTTTTTGTAAAATTTTGATGTTGTGGGATATTTTGAGTCCATGAACCCCGCCTGTTTGAACTGTGTTTTGGGATTGTGTTTGGTCGGTAAGCTGGGTAGAAGGTCCAGTTAGTAGTCTCCTATGATATATGTTTCAAAAAACCTTTAAGGTGGTTCCATTAATGATTTTGGATCTATTTTGTGGCATGTTTTTTCCAATGGACCTGATTGGTTGAGCCATTGGGTTCTCTCATTGGATAAGGTACGCCCCCATTAAGGGTTAGTGCACAATTGAAGAGTAACCCAGATTGTTTCACCATTGGAAAATCCTCCAGTTGATCAATGTAAGGAATATTTTCTTGAGCTTTGTATAATGATTCAACACCATTTACTTTCTTGGTTCTTTCTGGATCCTCTTGTTGCGGAAGAGTGCTCGTGGATGGTTGGAAGAGACCATAGTTTCTTAAGCTACCTAATTCGTCGAAGGTAAAAGTTGTTTGGTGTTGTCAATATAGATAGTGTCTAAGAGGGCCTTTAATTCCTTCATAGTCTCTTTGAAGAAGGGGTTTATGTTAAACCACAAGTGTGGGAAATTTGGCCATGACAGGTTGTTATGGCCACTTTCTGAAATACTGTAATGTTTGGGGGTGTTGTGTAAGGCCCCCTCCTTGTATAAATTCTATCAGTCGCTTTGGTCATGTTCGGTGATGCAATGTGATGTCGCGTGCTCGTTTGATTTTAAAGGTGAAGTTGGACAATATTATGTGCGTCTATTTTTTTCAGAAGTGTTTCTCCTTTTGGGAGATCTCGACATCCTCTATTTTAGAGGAAGGTTTTTATATGTGTCCTTTATTTCTGTTGTTTCTCACCCGATGAAAAAAGGTGTGATGTGAGTGAATCCTCTAAAACCTAATTCCTGTGAAGTTCCAAGTTAGGGTAAAGTGAGTTCTAGAGTGTTTTATGTCTTGGTGAACCCATATGGGATTGCGTGTAGTTTTTTGTATCATCGGAAGAAGAAATTCTATTTGGGGGTTTCCAAATCCTCACTACGAGGCTGAAGATGCTTCAATCATTCCAGCTCCAGCCATAGGTCCCGGAGAGAAGCTGGCACATAGTTAGAGGAAATCCTAGTGTAGTTTTTAACCTTATACAAAGAACTGTTCTTATTATGAGAGATGGAAATATTTTAAACATTTGGTGTTTTCATCTTGCTTCTTTTGATCTCGTTCAGTGGAAAGAGGTAGAGGGCCTCATCCCCATGTTATCTCCCAATGACTTTCGTTTCCACATTGGTTTCCTTTAGGTTCGGGGGAAAGGTTTTAGATTTTTCTAGACATGTTGAGTTAACATTTAGTAGTAACCATTCCCCAGAAAACCATGTAGGTATAAGGATCCACATGGTTAGCGCACTGTTTCCCAAACTGTGTGGGAAAACCGTGCGGCCATCCCAACTCTTTAAGTCATGGGGTCTTTCTGTGCCGGCCTATATTGGTAAGTTAAGATGGTTGTTTATTATGGTGGGGAGACCCAATTTGAGTCTCATATACATTATTTTGAATATTTCTAATGGGATTTTACACCTTGTACTGGGGAGTTTGTTCGAGGCTCCCCTTTTACTGTCTTGATTCTGTCTCGGAAAAATTTAAGTTGTCTCTTATGGTGGGGAGCCCATTTGTGTATCCTTGTAATAGTAACTCACTTTTGTCCATGGTCTTGTCTTGGAAGTGGGTAGTATCATTAAGAGCTACAAAACCACCTACATCTTCCTTGGGTAAACATTGGGGTTGGAGAGTGCCCAATGGTTTAGTTATATCAAGGTAAGTGTAACCTTATTCGATGTTCTTGTATGTTTGGGTAAATTGCTTGAGCCTTGTTCAGATTGTTTTTGAGGAGTTTTATTTTAGGATAAGTCTTGAATGTTCTAGATAATTTCAGTACAGAGGTTTATGTTTTGGTTGAGAAATATTCTTTCCATAATTGATCACTGGAGGTGTTTTGGCCTTTGGGGGCGAAGTTTAGCAAAGGAGTCCGTTTCTGCCTTTCGGTTGGGTTTGGTTTTTGCTTTGTCCTTAATGTGGCTTTTCAAGGGAAGAAAGTTTTATGGTGGGGAGAATTGTAACACCAATGACCTTTTTTTTAAATTCATTATTCATTTAATTTCCATTATTGAGTTTTTTTTGGGGTTTAGTACTCATTTTGGTGAAAATGGTTGGTTTTGAAAATTTGGACCAAACTGTGAGCCCAATTTCAGATTTAAAAACAAATTTTGTTTCTTTTATAACTCATTCATATTTTACCATTTTATACCCATTACACTTCCCAATTGGCATACCCTGATATATTGAAATCACCATATCCCTTTGGACCACATATAAATCAGAAATCTTGATGGATTTGGGTTTTTGATTTAGGTAATGGGCCTGCCCGTAAGCCCATTTCCTGCTTTACATTATTTTTTTAAAATTTCAATATATCATTTGTTTTTTACTATTTTTTGGTGATTTTACCTCCCTCTCAAATCTAAACACCTCAGGTTCACCACCTTTATCACGTTTTCCCCTTTGGATCTCATATACCCCATGGATTAGGGCGATGTTTCTAAATCTTTCTCAAATCGTCCAGATTTGATGAGGTAAAATGATTCATTCATAACTCCATATATTTTCAGTATTTTTCCCCATATTCGGTCCCCACATGACCTAATATAAATCCTTCAATCCTCCATACCATTTTTGGGTACTTAAAGAATCAAATATTGGTGGATTGGGGCCGATTTCCTCAAGCTTTTTTAAGTAAGAGAATTCCTTC
Organism: Viscum album; assembly: GCA_963277665.1. Taxonomy (NCBI): domain Eukaryota; kingdom Viridiplantae; phylum Streptophyta; class Magnoliopsida; order Santalales; family Viscaceae; genus Viscum; species Viscum album. The sequence continues at coordinate 712,913,675 of OY728133.1, read as the reverse complement.
TTGGTTCTTTCCATCCCCTTTTAGTTTTATTTCCTATTTCTTGAATTTACTCATATCCAGAAGCTGGGGTTCAATCCTAAGGTATGATTTGGTGTCTTTTGGGTCAATTATTGTGGTTTAGGTCTGGATTGATATACCTTGCGGTGCAGCAGTGGTGTGCTTAAGGTTTCACACCACGTTTTGAGGGTTTCGACTCAAAAGGGTAGGTGATTCCATGTGTAGCCATTTTATGATGAGTTATCTTACTTGGTTTATTAATTTAGTTTTTTTATAATCTGTTTTTTGTGGTGTGAAAACTGTTTTTGATGGATTTCGTTAAACATTTAATTTTTAGTTACATTTTAGCTTGAAATTGGGTACTTTTCATGTCTGACTCTTGGGGTAATGTTTGGGTTTAGTTTATAACATATGAAAGTGATTTATTAGTCTTTAAAGAGGCTTCCAATTATGGTTTTTTAATTCCTTATTGTCATGTGGGACTTTAAAAGAGTTTTTTTAATGATTTTAAGGTGTAAATCGTGTTGTACTTCTTGAAGGTGATTTATGAAAACGTGTGTTTTTCATGTGTATCTTTCTGGTATTATTTGATGTATTTTTATAACACTTGGGGGTGGTTTAATAATTTTTTTAGGGCTCAAAATTATATTTTGGATTGGTATTGGTATGATTTTGGTTTTAAATTAGGGTTTTGAAATGGGTTTAGTGTGCAAACAATGGTTATACCTCTTGAGTATGTTTTATAAGAATTGAAAATGTTTTATTTAGTTAAACAAAGTTGGGAAAGGGTGTATATGTACTGTTTGGGTTATTTTGTTTGCCTAATGTGGGTTTTTGAATGGTAAAGTGGTTATTTGAGATGTCAAACATTTTTATAATGTTTTATAAATTGCCGAAATGTTTTACTAAATTGTGTTTTGTTTGTGAAACACGGGTGTGGGATGTTTCGTGTGAGATTATTGATAAAATGAATTATGAAGGTGAGAAGGGTATTATATGACATGTGTGTGGGCTATTATGTGGGTTGAATATCTTTTAATGGTTTTATAAAATTGTTTAAAGGATTTGTGGAAGTGTTAAAGAAATGTGAAAAGTGTTGTAGGCAATTTTGGTGCGAGTTTGATTTCAATATGCATTTGAATGAAAAGTGGAATTTGTGACTTGTGTGATGTACATGGGTCTGTTTTGTTAATGTGTTATGAGGAAGTGATATTTTCATGTGAAAACTATATTTCTTGGATTTTTAAACTTGTTTGAGCACAAAGGGTAAGCCCGAGTATCTAGGTCTGTGGACGTGTACTAGTATGATAGTGAATCCATGGGGTTTGGCCTCGATTTCCCTTAGAAATATTGACACCTGTAACTCTAAATAAACATTGATGATGATGATTGGGGACCACTAGGTTATGGGTATGATCCCTACTATTGGCTCGTGCACGAGAACAGATATTTTTTTTGTGGTTACTCTCACTGAGATATGAGGTACCTGGGACCCATAGCTAGCTAGTGCCTAGGGGTTATTTCCTATTTCTTGTGCTCATTAGTTACTTTATACTTACCATCGGCTTATGGTATATTTGGCTGAGAAATTCAGTAGATTTGGTGTTTATTTTAAAAGTGTTAAACCTTTAAAATAGGCCACTTGAAAACGATTCTTATTCAAAGTTGCATCTTTTAGAAATTGTAACTAGATTTTCATGTTTTTGAAAACTTGCATGCTTTTCATCTTTAAATGTTTATCATATGGAATCTTTTAGTGGTGGTATCATACTATGATTTGTCTCACATCCTACTAACACCATTGGGTGTAAGTAGACTTTATTATTTTGTGTCAGAGGTTTGGGTACAGGTTTTATGCCATTGGTTCAGGTTTTTAGCGGTCCATCGTGATGCAGTGTCATGGAGATGGCTTGAGGGTGGTTACTTATTCCATGTGGAGGTTCTTGGGCTGTAATTTCATGAGATTTTTCCTTCATATTTGTCTTCAAACATTGTTTAAAATTGTGTAATTTATTTCGGAATTTTAGTAGAAGATGTTTTGGTTTGAAAAACCCAGATTTGATTTATTGGATTCATTTTTTGTTTTAAGTATACAAACTTGGGTAAATCGATCCCAATTTTCAGTTTTTGATACCCAGGCACATGTGCCAACCCATGGTCATCGGGAACACCCATCGAGACTTTCCAAGGGTTGGGTTGGGTGCCGGTTTTGGCGGCGACTAGATTCGGTTCGTGACAAAATGGTATCAGAGGAGGTTCGCTATATTTGAGTCATGTTATTTGGGGAATAGTAGAGATAGTCTGGAGTTAAGATTGTCAGAACATGAAATCCTGATTATGGGTAGTGTGCTTGATCCCCACACCTCATTTCGGGATTCAAGTCGGCAGGGGAAGTCGGGATTTATCTATGTCTTCTGGTTTTCTTGGTCTGATGATGATTAGGGGAAATGAAAAGAGAGTTGGGTTAATGGTCTCAGTGAGCTCGTAGGGTATGGAAAGCCATGTGGAGATAAGGATATTCCCTCGAACACTCACTATGATGGTCAAGTGAATGGAATATGGATGGAAACCATATGTCCAAGTCACCCGCTGAAACTAGTTTCCTCTCGCATTGTTTGGTGCTTTAGTTTTGAAATCATGGAACTTTGGTTTTAAATTGACATGGTTTTAAGAAGCGTAAAGTTTTTGTGAATTGATTTTCAAATAAAGAGTGAATGGTTTGATTTATTAAATGGTGGAACTAAATTTTAAGAGTTGTTTTGAAATGGAAAATATTTTGCTTACACCTCTTTTGAAATCAGGAACCATATTAAAGTTGGTTTTCAAAAGTGTGTCAAATATAGTTTTTTAAACAACTAAAGGGTGTTTTAATTGGATGAGATGTTTTAAAATTGATGTGAATAACTTGAAAGTGAGTTCTTTTCTAAATGGTTGTGTCCTTATGAAATGTTTTTTAAGATGTGAATTGGGATTTTGATCTCATTGTTAGGAGTTTTGAGAAAAAGGATGGGTTGGTTTACCATTTTTTTCTGAAAAGTGGAAAGAATTTTAGTTTTATCCTTTGTTATTTTATTGAGAGACCACATGCATGGGGTTATATGGGATTATGGATGGTAGATGTCATGAATGGATGAGTGTTGGGACGAATATGAGGAGGGTGCATGGTGTGGAACAAAAACATGCATGTGTGAGGCCCATGGGGAACCATTGGTGGATACGCTAACCGCTGAACCGTTGGTTTTCAAAGAAATGTTATTAAAGAAAAACATGACATCTTGATGAATTTTTTGGGATGGTATATATGATGTGTTTTTGGAAAATGTTGATGTTGTGGTATGTTTTGACTCAAAGAACCCCTCCTATTTGAACTGTGTTTTGGGTTTGTGTTTGGTCGGTGAGCTAGGTAGAAGGTCCGGTTAGTAGTCTCCTATGATATATGTATCAGGACACCTTTAAATTGGTTCCATTAATGAGATTGGATCTGTTTTGTGGCATGTTTTTACCAATAGACCAGCTTGGTTGGGTCGTTGGGTTGTCTCGTTGGATATGGTACGCCGCCATTAAGGGTTAGTGCACAATTGAAGTGCAACCCGGATTGTTTCACCGTTGGAAAATACTCCAGTTGATCAATGTAAGGAATCTTTTCTTGAGCTTTGTAGAATGAGTCTACACCATTTACTTTCTTGGTTTTTTCAGATCCCCTTGTTGTGGATGAGTGCTCGTCGATGGTTGATAGAGTCCTTAGTTTCTTAAGCTATCTGATTCGTCGAAGGGGAAAGTTGTTTGGGGTTGTCAGTATGGATAGTGTCTAAGAGGGCCTCTAAGTCCTTCATAGTCTCTTCGAAGAAGGGGTTTATGTTAAACGACCAGTGTGGGAAATCTGGCCATGAGAGGCTGTTATGGCCACTTTCTGAAATGCTGTGATGTTTGAGGGTGTTGTGTAAGGCCCCCTCCTTGTATTATTTCTATTAGTCTCTTTGGTCATGTTCGGTGATGCGATGTGATGTCGCGTGCTCATTTGATTGTAAAGGTGAAGTAGTACAATATTTTGTGAGTCTATTTTTTTAGAACTGTTTATTTTTTTGGGAGATCTCAACATCCTCTATTTTAGAGGAAGGTGTTTATATGTGTCCTTTATTTCTATTGTTTTTTACCCGAAGAAACAAGGTGTGCTGTGAGTGAATCCTTTAAAACCTTATTTTAGTGAAGTTCCAAGTTAGGGTAAAGTGAGTTCTGGAGTGTGTTATGTCTTGGTGAACCCATCTGGGATTGCGTGTAGTTGTTTTTAGCATCGAAAGAAGAAATTCTATTCAGGGGTTCCAAATACTAACTGCGAGGTCGAAGATGCTTCAGTCATTCCCGGTCTAGCCATTGGTCCCGGAGAAAAGTTGGCACGTAGTCAGAGGAAATCCTAGTGTAGTTTTTAACCTTATACAAAGAACTGTTCTCAGTATGAGAGATGGAAATAGTTTAAACATTTGGTGTTGTCATCTTGCTTCTTTTGTTCTCATTCGGTGGAAAGAGGTGGAGTGCCTCATCCCCATGTTATCTCCAAATGAATTTATTTTCCCCTTTGGCTTCCTTTAGGTTTGGGGGAAAGGTTTTAGATTTGTATAGACATGTTGAGTGAACATTTAGTAGTAACCATTCCCCATAAAACCATGCAGGTATAAGGATCCACATGGTTAGTGCACAGTTTCCCAAACTGTGTGGGCTAACCCTACAGACATCCCAACTCTTTAAGTTTTAGCATCTTTCTATGTTGGCCCATATTGGTAAGTTAAGATGGTTAGTTCTTATGGTGGGGAGACCCAATGTGAGTCTCATGTATATTATTTTGAATATGTATAATGGGATTTTACCCCTTGTACTGGGGAGTTTGTTCGGGGCTCCCCTTTTAGTGTCTTGATTTTGTCTCAGAAAAATTTAAGATGTCTCTTATGGCGGGGAGCCCATTTGTGTATCCTTGTACCAGTAACTCACATTTTTCCTTGGTCTTGGCTTAGAAGTGGGTACTGTCATTAAGAGATATATAACCACCTACATCTTCCTTTGGTAAACATTAGGGTTGGAGAGTTCCCAATGGTTTACTTATATAAAGGTAAGTGTAACCTTGTTCGATTTTCTTGTCTGTCTTGGTAAATTGTTTGAGCTGTGTTCAGATAGTGTTTGATGAGTTTTCTTTTAAGATAAATCATTAATGTTCTAGATAATTTCAGTAAAGAGGTTTATTTTTTCTTTGTGAAATATTCCTCCTTAATTGATCACTGGAGGTGTTTTGGCCTTTGGGTGCGAAGTTTAGCAAAGGAGGCCATTTCTACCTTTCGATTGGGTTTGATTTTTGCATTGTCCTTGATGTGGATTTCTGAGGGAGGAAAGTTTTATGGTGAGGAGAATTTTCACACCCATGAACTATTTTTAAATTCATTAATAATTTAATTTCCATTCCTGATTTTTTTTGGGGGTTTACCACTCATTTTGGTGAAAATTGATAGTTTTGAAAATTTTTGCCAAACCGTGAGTGCAATTCTAGATTTAAAAACAAATTTCGTTTCTTCTATAACTCCTTCAGTTTTTACCATTTTATACCGATTACACTTCCCAATTGGAATACCCTGATATATTAAAATCACCATATCCCTTTGTACCACATAGAAATCCAAAATCATGATGGATTTGGGTTTTTTATTAAGGTAATGGGCCTGCCCATAAGCCCATTTCCTGCTTTAAAGTATTTTTTTAAAAAATAAATATCTCATTAGTTTTTTTACTTTTTTTCAGTGATTCGACATCACAATAGAATCAAAACACCTTAAGTTCATCTCCTTTATCTCTTTTTCCTCTTTGGAGCTCATATACACGAGGATTAGGGAACTCTTTCTCAATCTTTCTCAAATCGACATGATTTGATGATGTACAATTATTCTTTCATAACACCATAAATTTTCAGTCTTTTTCCCCAAATTAGGTCCCCACATGACCTAATATAAATCCTTCAATCCTCAATACCAGTTTTTGGTACTTAAAGATTCAAATATTGGTGGATTGGGGCCGATTTCCTCAAGATTTTTTATGTAAGAGAATTCTTTCTTGGTTCCTTCCATCCTCTTTTAGTATTATTTCCTCTTTATTGAAGTTACTCATATCCAGAAGATGGGGTTAGATCCTAAGGTCTTATTTGGTGTCTTTTGGGTCAATTATTGTGGTTTAGGTCTGGATTTATATACCATGTGGTGCAGCGGTGGTGCACATAAGGTTTCACACCAAGTTTTGAGGGTTTCGACTCAAAAGGGTAGGTGATTCCATGTGTAACCATTTTATGATGAGTTATCTTGCTTGGTTTATTAATTTAGTATGTTTATAATCTGTTTTTTGTGGTGTGAAAACTGTTTTTGATGGATTTTGTTAAACATTTAATTTTTAGTTGCATTTTAGCTCGAAATTGGGTAGTTTTCATGTCTAACTCTTGGGGTAATGTTTGGGTTTGGTTTATAACATATAGAAGTGATTTATTAGTCTTTAAAGTGGATAAAAATTATGTTTTGTTAATTCATTATTGTCATGTGGGCCTTGAAAAGAGGTTTTTGAATGAGTTTATGGTGTAAAATTGTGTTGTACTTCTTGAAGGTGATTTATGAAAATGTGTGTTTTTCATGTGTATCTTTGTGGTATTATTTGATGTATTTTTATAACACTTTGGGGTCGGTTAATAATTGTTTTAGGGATGAAAATTATGTTTTTGATTGGTATTGGTATGATTTTGGTTTTGAATGAGGGTTTTGAAGTGGGTTTAGTGTGAAAACAATGGTTATACCTCTTGAGTTTGTTTTATAAAAATTGAAAATGTTTTATTCGGTTAAACAAAGTTGGGAAAGGGTGTATATGTACTGTTTGGGTGAGTGTGTTCACCTAATGTGGGTTTTTGAATGGTAATGTGGTTATTTGAGATGTAAAACATTTTTAGAATGTTTTATAAATTGCAGAAATGTTTTACTAAATTGTGTTTTGTGTGTGAAACACGGGTGTGGGATGTTTTGTAACACCCGAGACTTTTATGTTATATAAATCATCAAAGGAATCTTTTTCTACACAACACTTTCTTGGCTTGCTTTACACGCAATCGCAACCTTCCTCGATAGCTTGCGTCGTACGCAATACCGAGTTTCACTAAACAACAATATGCTATTAAAACTAGTCGTTATGAATAGTAATAACCACTTTTTGAAATTTTATAAATTTTATTTTTCAAAATGGACTTCATTTTCGGACTCAGAATATCAAAATTAGCCTAGGGTGAAATTTTGGTATTTTTCTGAAAACTTTCAATTTTTGATGAATAGTGAAACCACTAAGTGGTAGGTTAAAAACTGAATTTTGCATAAAACTTAATTTTACCGCTTCTGTGAATGGAATTTCAAAAATCCGAGAGACACGGTTAATATCAAGGACTAAAATGTGGTTCAATGAGATGAAAATAATTTTTTGGTGAATAGTAACTTTTTACTTTTTTTACCGCGGTTAATAGTAAATAGGGTAACTAAGGGTAAATATGATATTAATATTACCCTAACACATGTCCTAATTCTATTGGACAAGTGTAATTCGACCAAAAACAAACTTAGGAATAAAATATGACCATTTAGGCCCACTTGGATTAGATTAGGACATTTATTATTAATTTATTTAAAGAAGGGTTAAAATAGTTAAAATCAAAGTTTAATAAGTAAATCATTTTTAATATGGGGTTATACATAAGATAAATTCAATTGTAAATATTCATTAGAAAGCTAAAAAGATTTCCTACATGATGATATTTTATTTGTAATTTTTAGACATTAAATAATTTAATTTATTTATGACATAATGATGATGTAGTAATTATCTTATTAATGAAATATTGACATAATTGATGTTATAAACACCAAAATAAATATAATTTGAGACTTTTTATGAATTCCACTAATTTTCTAGGTTACTATGATATATTATTGTTGATTTAATCAACTTGTTTCGAACATATAATTCTGTTATGACTTTCACAAAAATCATATATCAAATAGTGTCAAAATTGACACAAAATAGTTTTTAAATCAAATATCATATTATTAATTGTTATTTTATTCCTAAAAATCTAAGGTTCGGCCAAATGACTTAGATAAGGATATATATATTAATAATAAACAATTTGGGGTTCGTTTGGCATGTTATAGTAAGTGTATTTACCATATAGTGAAAGAAAACAAAAAGACATGGTAAAAGTTAAATTATTTAACTTAGAGTTAAATTTAATTGATAAGGTTAAAATAATACCCTAAACTTGTCTAAATCCTATTGGTTGATAGGATTTCGACCCATCCCCACTTTAGCTTCGAAATAAGACCCTTTGGAACCATTATAAACCGATTTTGACTTTAATATAAAATAATATTTTGAGATATTCCTAAGGTGCCCCTCTCCTCCCTTATAAAAGGGCACCTCCTCCCCCTCCTCCTCACACCAAATTGAGCACTCAAGCTCGGCCAACCCCTGCCATTTTCTCCTCTCCACTTCCCTAGAATAGTCCTAGAGGTCCTGGTCTTCTCCAAAGACCACTCTTAGTTCCTTAAGTGGAGGATTCAAAGAGGCGTTCCAAAGAAGAGGTAATATCCATTACCGATCTTTTCAATTTCTTTCTTCTTCAACTTCTTCTTCTTTAGTTGTTTCATGATAAAGTAATAACATCAGTATTACTTACATACTGATATGTTATTATAAATATGAAACAACCCTAATTCACCTTCTATCCATCCTACGGAAAAATGAAATCACCGCGCGTGCGTACGTACGGAATACCGTCTCCACGCCGTGGTGTAATCTATTTTCCACCATCACCTTACAAGGATGGGTATAATGGTGTAATGAGTAACTATATATGATTATTATTAAGTAATATTGATACTGAAATAATATATATATAAACTCCAATACAATTCCACGATCATAGGAACGATATCATCACTCGTGCGTACGTACGGAATACCGTCTCCACGATGTGATGCGACTCGTTCTACATGATCTTCATTTCATAATGATTGTATAAATGAATTGAATGAATGAATATGGTATATACTACACTAATACCATTCTGGAAATGAATTATCTATAACCTAAATATAAGAATAAGAATTTATTCGACAAAACACGCATAAGAACAAAAAGTTATAAAGACCCGAGTAACAAGTAACAATGAAATATTACTAACAAGAAGCTAATAATATGACCATATATGATCTCATATCAATATGTATGATTCTGGAATAAGTCAATAACATTATTTAAACCATTATACAGGAGCTTCGGACACGTACAAAGCTAATCGGACCTAAGGTAAGGGAAATATCACAATCTCATTTTTATCCGAGATTGTTTATTCGTAAGTATTTACTGGGGTGTATTTTATCATCCACATCCATGTTCCCTCAATATGTAATATTGTTTCCATCCACTTGGAATAGTTTAAATCCAATTTTACCCTTAGGTGAGTTTTTAGTAAAGAATATGAAAGGAATCTTTTGTCGTTTTTCCGTACGAGGTACTTTTTGACTTTTCCGACAAAAGTATGAAGAATGTTTTTTTTAACTTATACGGCATGAATGGATTTTTAAAACATTACTTCAAAGAAGCTTCCTTTACAAGTTTTCAAGTTTATTCTTAATCAACTTCTTTTATTTTAAAGTTGTATGACATGTTATGAAAGGAAAAATGTTTTTGAAGAAGAAAGGATATTTTCCTCAAGAATTCAATTCAAGTGTTTTATCAAAATTATTTTCCATCTAAGATAATAAAGGGTTCTGTTTCTATCCATATTTTTACATTGGTTTGACTATGTTGTGATGGAATTATGTTTATGAATTCCTTTATCATATATGAATTGATTTATGATGTCATGATGTTTCAAGAATCCCATTTTTGTTATATGTGTTATGCGATGATGTATGTTTTATGATTATGTGGCACACATAAGAAAGGATTCATTATAAGATGGGTGGGACCTATATCTCCCTCCAATGCATTGGGTAAAGATTTTATATCTCATGAGATAGACATGGCTGGAACGGAAGGTTATTTCGGTTCAGTGATACAGGGCTGAAACGAGGAGTGAACTCGGTTCAGAAAGGGACTTTGTCCACTAAGATAGTCTTGGCAATGAGTCATGACTAACAAGAAATGATTTCCATGATTATGTGTGCATGCCACAAAGATTCAAGTTTTATGTTATGATTATGGGGATCTCATTTTCCCTTCTATGATTTATTCCATGTTAAGATATTATGATCTCTTTTGCAGGTTTTGATTTTCATAAAGATATGATATGATTTTTATTTCCTTTATTTGCCCTTGCTGAGCATTTGAGCTCACCCTTTTATGTTTTCTTTTCCCCAGGTCAGGAAGATGGATATTAAGTAGAATATGCTAAAAGGGACCCTAGATATGATGAAATAAATGGGAGACACTGTAGAAGATTTATGAACCAGTTGTTTATGTTTCCCCAGTTTCTAAAGACACTATACCTATACGGTCCTTTGTGGTTTTGTCATATGTTGTAATAAGTGTGCTTCAATTTTGAAGTATTAACAATGTATGTAAAGTGTGGGTCGTTATAGTTGGTATCAGAGGAAAGGTATAGTCAACCTTTGGAAACTAGGATGTGAAAGCCTTAGTAAGAACCCTAAGGATAAGTCTAAGCATAGAACACAATCTTAGTGTTTTAGAAATGGCCTTGAATAACCTAGGATAAGACCATAAGCATGAAAATTTTATTCTTGAATTATGTGGTTTCCTATTATAATTAGTGTTGCTCACACTATTCTTCTTGGTTTTAGTCAATGGCTGGAACCCGAAGGAACCGTGTTAATACGGAATGTGATGGGCAATGCAATGATTGTCCCCCTGAGCAACCAAACGATATGGGAGCTGGAATGCAAAATCTTGTAGCCATGCTCACACAACTTTCTCAAGCTATGAATCATGCAGGATTTCCAAACGAACAAAGGAGGGAGCAACATTCTGTTGAATCCTTCATGAGGCAGCGTCCACCATCATTCAGCGGGTCTACTGATCCATTAGTTGCTGAACAATGGATTAGTACTACTGAAAAGATATTTTCAGTTCTTCAATGTTCTGAGCATGATAAAGTCATCCTAGCAGTGTATCGTTTGGAAGGAGATGCGGATCAATGGTGGAATCTTGTTAAGAATACGAGGCAAAGGGATGAAATTGAGTCTATGGAATGGGACGAGTTCAAGAACTTATTTTTCAATAAGTACTTCCCTCGTATTCTCCGAACAAAGATGGAGAAAGAGTTCCTTGAACTGAAGCAAAGGGATGATGAATCTGTTAGTACCTATGAAGCAAATTTTACAAGACTTGCAAGGTACGCTTCTGGTATTATTATCCAACCTGAGAGTAAGATCGATCGATTCTTTAGTGGCCTAAAACCCAGTCTTCGAAGGGCGTTAGCCATAAGCGACTTCAATAGCTACGAAGAAATCGTTCGATGTGCTCTCAAAGTCGAGATGGAGATTGGAGTAACCCATCAGTCACATGGGTTTGATAAGAAGAGGAAGATGGAATTCAAAGAAAAATCTAAAGAGCACACGGAAAAGAAGATGAACTTTCCCTTATGCTCAAAGTGTGGAAAGAAACATGGAGGGAGTTGTCTTAAAGGGACAAGTAAATGTTTTAAATGTGGAAAGGAAGGTCATCGGGCATTTGAATGCCGTGATAATGGGAAGAAGATGTCTAATGATGCAAACAAAGGAAGGGATACACAGAATGAACCTGCTACACTTCAATGTTTCAAGTGCAAGGAGATGGGGCATTATGCCAATCAATGCCCAAATCCAAGGGTTGATGATGATGGTCGACGTCAACAAACTCTTAAGGCTAAAGATAAAGGAAAGTCACATGCAATTTCTATCAGCGATGTGGAGTACGATAATGAAGTGGTGAAAGGTACACTTACCGTCCACTCTAAAGTAGCAAATGTTTTATTTGATTCTGGATCCACCCACTCTTTTATTTCTGAAGACTTTTCTAAGGGTATCACCGTATTACCTCAACAATTAGATGTTGAGTTAGCTGTGACAACACCTAATGGCACATCAATCGCATCAGAAGTTTATAATTCTTCTCCGATCGAAGTTTGTGGGAAAGTGCTTCCTGCAAATCTTGTGATCCTTCCTTTAGTGGAATTTGATGTGATTCTTGGCATGGATTGGCTTTCTCTACATGGAGCTCATATCAATTGCCAAAGAAGGGAAGTCACATTTCATATTCCAGATCAATCTACGATCGTCTATCAATGCAAGGATGAACATAACCTTCCAGTGGAAATTTCTTCCATCTTATGGGTATTGATTCCACTAAATGAAGGTTATTTATCTCAAATGGTTGGTGAGAAACTCACGATTAAGAATATGCCCATTGTACGGGAGTTTGATGATGTCTTTCCAGAGGAATTGCCGGGTCTTCCACCAAATCGTGAAGTTGAGTTTTCAATAGAACTCGTACCGGGTGCTTTGCCTATTTCAAAGACACCTTATAGAATGGCCCCAATTGAGTTGCAGGAATTGAAGAAGCAACTCCAAGAGAATCTTGATAAGGGATTCATACGCCCTAGTGCGTCACCTTGGGGAGCACCTGTTCTATTTGTTAAGAAGAAAGATGGATCAATGAGACTCTGCATTGATTATCGAGAACTTAACAAGATCACTATCAAGAACAAATATCCTCTCCCACGCATTGATGACTTATTTGACCAACTACGCGGAGCTCAATACTTTTCCAAGATTGATCTTCGTTCAGGGTATCATCAATTAAGGGTCAAAAGGGAGGATATACCAAAGACGGCTTTCCGTACAAGGTATGGACACTATGAATTTATAGTGATGCCATTTGGTCTTACTAATGCCCCTGATATCTTCATGGATCTAATGAATAGAGTCTTTAGAGACTATCTTGATCAATTTGTGGTAGTCTTTATAGACGATATTCTTGTCTATTCAAAGAGCAAGTAAGAGCATGAAGATCACTTGAGAATTATATTGAAGACCCTGAGAAAAGAGAAGCTTTATGCCAAATTTACCAAGTGTGAATTTTGGCTTCAAAAAGTTGCATTTTTGGGTCATATAATCTCAAAAGAGGGGATATCTGTGGATCCAGCAAAAACAGAGGTTATCGAAAGATGGTCAAGACCAACAACAGTAACTGAGATCCGAAGTTTTCTTGGTTTGGCTGGATATTATCGACGTTTTGTAAAAGATTTTTCACGGTTATCTAATCCAATCACCAAGTTGACTCGGAAAGGAGTTAAGTTTGTCTGGACAGAGGAATGTGAAGAGAATTTCAAGGAGTTGAAAAGAAGGTTATCCAGTGCACCTGTGCTCACACTGCCTTGTAGTGGAGAAAGGTTTGTGATCTACAGTGATGCATCCAAGAAGGGATTGGGGTGTGTTCTTATGCAAAATGATATGGTGATAGCTTATGCCTCACGACAGTTGAAAATCCATGAGCAAAATTACCCAACACATGATTTGGAGTTGGCTGCGGTAATCTTTGCATTAAAGATTTGGAGGCATTACCTTTATGGTGAAAGGTGTGATATTTATACTGATCATAAAAGTTTAAAGTATATTTTCACACAAAAGGAGTTGAATATGCGCCAAAGAAGATGGTTGGAGCTGATTAAGGATTATGACTGCTCAATCCATTACCACCCTGGGAAAGCAAACAAGGTGGCAGATGCATTAAGTCGACAAGACCATGCTAGTTTATCCATGATGAGGATCACAAAAGATCCAATATTTATGGATTTACAAAGGATGGATCTTGGAATTATAATGGAAGGGGAAAAATCTTATCTTTCTCAAATGAATGTTCAACCATCTATACATGTGAAGATTAAAGAGGCACAGAAAGAAGATGTCGAGTTACAAAAGAAGGTGAGAAATGTTCCTGAATTCAACCTTGATTGTGATGGGATAATAAAGTTCAGGAATCGGGTTTGTGTTCCTCCCATCCCCGAATTAAAGAAAGAGCTGCTGGATGAGGCTCATAGTTCTTCATTCTCTATTCATCCTGGAAGCACGAAGATGTATAGGGACCTGAAAGAGTACTTCTGGTGGGATGGCATGAAAAGAGATGTTGCTGAATATGTCTCTCGATGCTTGGTTTGTCAACAAGTTAAAGCTGAGAGACAGAAGTCTAAGGGGATGTTACAACCATTACCCATACCCGAATGGAAATGGGAAAACATCACTATGGACTTTGTCACAGGACTTCCTAAAACATCCAAAGGCAATAATGCTATCTGGGTCATAGTTGATCGTCTTACAAAGTCCGCACACTTCATTGCTATTAGAGAGGATTTCTCTCTAGATCAGCTTGCCAGGATATATGTAAAGGAAGTGGTAAGATTGCATGGAGTACCACTTTCTATTATATCTTATCGGGATCCGAGATTTACCTCGAAGTTCTGGCGAAGTCTTCAGCATACTCTGGATACAGAGTTGAGTTTCAACACTGCTTATCATCCCCAGACAGACGGTCAGTCTGAGAGAACAATTCAAACCCTAGAAGATATGTTGAGAGCTTGCTCTATGGATTTCAAAGGAGGTTGGGATCAACACCTACCTTTGGTGGAATTTTCTTATAATAATAGCTTTCACTCCAGTATTCAGATGGCTCCTTATGAAGCTCTCTATGGAAAGAAATGCAGGACTCCAACTTGCTGGGATGAAGTTGGGGAAAGAAAGCTATTAGGACCTGATCTCGTTGATGAAATGGCAGAAAAAGTCAGATCTATTCAACAACACATAAGAGCAGCTCAGAGTCGACAGAAAAGTTATGCCGACAACCGAAGAAAAGACCTAGAGTTTGAAGTGGGCGATAAAGTGTTCTTACGAATATCTCCCTGGAAGAGGGTTATGAGATTTGGAAAGAAGGGGAAGTTGAGCCCTAGATATATCGGTCCTTTTGAAATACTGGATCGTGTTGGGAAGGTAGCTTACCGATTGGCGCTTCCACCGAATCTCTCTCAAGTTCACGATGTGTTCCATGTTTCTCTCCTGAGAAAGTACATACCAGATCCTTCACATGTACTCAGCTCAGAAGTTGTACCACTGGAGCAAGATCTTTCTTATGAAGAACAGCCGATAGAGATTCTGGATCGTAGCGAAAAAGTCCTACGAAACAAGACCACTCGCTTGGTGAAAGTTTTATGGAGAAACCACCAACTTGAAGAAGCTACATGGGAGCTTGAGGATATGATGAGGGAGAAGTATCCTCATTTGTTTGTTGCAAAGTGACGAATTTCGAGGGCGAAATTCTTTTTAAGGGGGGTAGAATGTAACACCCGAGACTTTTATGTTATATAAATCATCAAAGGAATCTTTTTCTACACAACACTTGCTTGGCTTGCTTTACACGCAATCGCAACCTTCCTCGATAGCTTGCGTCGTACGCAATACCGAGTTTCACTAAACAACAATATGCTATTAAAACTAGTCGTTATGAATAGTAATAACCACTTTTTGAAATTTTATAAATTTTATTTTTCAAAATGGACTTCATTTTCGGACTCAGAATATCAAAATTAGCCTAGGGTGAAATTTTGGTATTTTTCTGAAAACTTTCAATTTTTGATGAATAGTGAAACCACTAAGTGGTAGGTTAAAAACTGAATTTTGCATAAAACTTAATTTTACCGCTTCTGTGAATGGAATTTCAAAAATCCGAGAGACACGGTTAATATCAAGGACTAAAATGTGGTTCAATGAGATGAAAATAATTTTTTGGTGAATAGTAACTTTTTACTTTTTTTACCGCGGTTAATAGTAAATAGGGTAACTAAGGGTAAATATGATATTAATATTACCCTAACACATGTCCTAATTCTATTGGACAAGTGTAATTCGACCAAAAACAAACTTAGGAATAAAATATGACCATTTAGGCCCACTTGGATTAGATTAGGACATTTATTATTAATTTATTTAAAGAAGGGTTAAAATAGTTAAAATCAAAGTTTAATAAGTAAATCATTTTTAATATGGGGTTATACATAAGATAAATTCAATTGTAAATATTCATTAGAAAGCTAAAAAGATTTCCTACATGATGATATTTTATTTGTAATTTTTAGACATTAAATAATTTAATTTATTTATGACATCATGATGATGTAGTAATTATCTTATTAATGAAATATTGACATAATTGATGTTATAAACACCAAAATAAATATAATTTGAGACTTTTTATGAATTCCACTAATTTTCTAGGTTACTATGATATATTATTGTTGATTTAATCAACTTGGTTCGAACATATAATTCTGTTATGACTTTCACAAAAATCATATATCAAATAGTGTCAAAATTGACACAAAATAGTTTTTAAATCAAATATCATATTATTAATTGTTATTTTATTCCTAAAAATCGAAGGTTCGGCCAAATGACTTAGATAAGGATATATATATTAATAATAAACAATTTGGGGTTCGTTTGGCATGTTATAGTAAGTGTATTTACCATATAGTGAAAGAAAACAAAAAGACATGGTAAAAGTTAAATTATTTAACTTAGAGTTAAATTTAATTGATAAGGTTAAAATAATACCCTAAACTTGTCTAAATCCTATTGGTTGATAGGATTTCGACCCATCCCCACTTTAGCTTCGAAATAAGACCCTTTGGAACCATTATAAACCGATTTTGACTTTAATATAAAATAATATTTTGAGATATTCCTAAGGTGCCCCTCTCCTCCCTTATAAAAGGGCACCTCCTCCCCCTCCTCCTCACACCAAATTGAGCACTCAAGCTCGGCCAACCCCTGCCATTTTCTCCTCTCCACTTCCCTAGAATAGTCCTAGAGGTCCTGGTCTTCTCCAAAGACCACTCTTAGTTCCTTAAGTGGAGGATTCAAAGAGGCGTTCCAAAGAAGAGGTAATATCCATTACCGATCTTTTCAATTTCTTTCTTCTTCAACTTCTTCTTCTTTAGTTGTTTCATGATAAAGTAATAACATCAGTATTACTTACATACTGATATGTTATTATAAATATGAAACAACCCTAATTCACCTTCTATCCATCCTACGGAAAAATGAAATCACCGCGCGTGCGTACGTACGGAATACCGTCTCCACGCCGTGGTGTAATCTATTTTCCACCATCACCTTACAAGGATGGGTATAATGGTGTAATGAGTAACTATATATGATTATTATTAAGTAATATTGATACTGAAATAATATATATATAAACTCCAATACAATTCCACGATCATAGGAACGATATCATCACTCGTGCGTACGTACGGAATACCGTCTCCACGATGTGATGCGACTCGTTCTACATGATCTTCATTTCATAATGATTGTATAAATGAATTGAATGAATGAATATGGTATATACTACACTAATACCATTCTGGAAATGAATTATCTATAACCTAAATATAAGAATAAGAATTTATTCGACAAAACACGCATAAGAACAAAAAGTTATAAAGACCCGAGTAACAAGTAACAATGAAATATTACTAACAAGAAGCTAATAATATGACCATATATGATCTCATATCAATATGTATGATTCTGGAATAAGTCAATAACATTATTTAAACCATTATACAGGAGCTTCGGACACGTACAAAGCTAATCGGACCTAAGGTAAGGGAAATATCACAATCTCATTTTTATCCGAGATTGTTTATTCGTAAGTATTTACTGGGGTGTATTTTATCATCCACATCCATGTTCCCTCAATATGTAATATTGTTTCCATCCACTTGGAATAGTTTAAATCCAATTTTACCCTTAGGTGAGTTTTTAGTAAAGAATATGAAAGGAATCTTTTGTCGTTTTTCCGTACGAGGTACTTTTTGACTTTTCCGACAAAAGTATGAAGAATGTTTTTTTTAACTTATACGGCATGAATGGATTTTTAAAACATTACTTCAAAGAAGCTTCCTTTACAAGTTTTCAAGTTTATTCTTAATCAACTTCTTTTATTTTAAAGTTGTATGACATGTTATGAAAGGAAAAATGTTTTTGAAGAAGAAAGGATATTTTCCTCAAGAATTCAATTCAAGTGTTTTATCAAAATTATTTTCCATCTAAGATAATAAAGGGTTCTGTTTCTATCCATATTTTTACATTGGTTTGACTATGTTGTGATGGAATTATGTTTATGAATTCCTTTATCATATATGAATTGATTTATGATGTCATGATGTTTCAAGAATCCCATTTTTGTTATATGTGTTATGCGATGATGTATGTTTTATGATTATGTGGCACACATAAGAAAGGATTCATTATAAGATGGGTGGGACCTATATCTCCCTCCAATGCATTGGGTAAAGATTTTATATCTCATGAGATAGACATGGCTGGAACGGAAGGTTATTTCGGTTCAGTGATACAGGGCTGAAACGAGGAGTGAACTCGGTTCAGAAAGGGACTTTGTCCACTAAGATAGTCTTGGCAATGAGTCATGACTAACAAGAAATGATTTCCATGATTATGTGTGCATGCCACAAAGATTCAAGTTTTATGTTATGATTATGGGGATCTCATTTTCCCTTCTATGATTTATTCCATGTTAAGATATTATGATCTCTTTTGCAGGTTTTGATTTTCATAAAGATATGATATGATTTTTATTTCCTTTATTTGCCCTTGCTGAGCATTTGAGCTCACCCTTTTATGTTTTCTTTTCCCCAGGTCAGGAAGATGGATATTAAGTAGAATATGCTAAAAGGGACCCTAGATATGATGAAATAAATGGGAGACACTGTAGAAGATTTATGAACCAGTTGTTTATGTTTCCCCAGTTTCTAAAGACACTATACCTATACGGTCCTTTGTGGTTTTGTCATATGTTGTAATAAGTGTGCTTCAATTTTGAAGTATTAACAATGTATGTAAAGTGTGGGTCGTTATATGTTTCGTGTGAGTTTATTGATAAAATGAATTATGAAGGTGAGAAGGGTATTATGTGACATGTGTGTGGGATTTTATGTGAGTTGAATATATTTTAATGGTTTATAAAATTTTTTAAAGGATTTGTGGAAGTGTTAAAAAAATGTGAAAAGTGTTGTAGGAAATTTTGGTGTGAGATTGATTTCAAAATTCATTTGAATGAAAAGTGGAATTTGTGACTTGTGTGATGTACATGGGGCTGTTTGGTTAATGTGTGATGTGGAAGTGATATTTTCATGTGAAAAATATAATTCTTGGATTGTTGAACTTGTTTGAGCACAAAGGGAAAACCCCGGTATCTAGGTGGCTGGACATGTACTAGTATGCTAGTGAATCCGTGGGGTTTGACCTCAGTTTCACTTAGCAAGATTGACGCTTAAAACTCTAACTAAACTATGATTATGATGATTGGGGACCACTAGGTTATGGGTATGATCCCTACTAGTGGCTCATGCATGAGAACAGATATATTTTGCGGTTACTCTCACCGAGATACGAGGTACCTGGGAACCACAACTAGCTAGTGACTAGGGATTATTTCTTATTGCTTGTGCTCATTAGTAACATTATACTTACCGTCAGATTATGGTAAATTTTGCTGAAAAATTCAATATCTTTGGTGTTTATTTTAAATGTGTTCATCCTTTAAAATAGACCACTTGAAAACTGTTCTTATTCAAAGTTTCATCTTTTAGAAATTGTAACTAGTTTTTCATGTTTTTGAAAACATTCATGCTTTTTGTCTTTAAATGTCTATCATATGGAATCTCTTAGTGGTGGTATCCTACTAGGCTTTGTATCACACCCTACATACACCATTGGGTTTAGGTAGACTTTCTTATTTTGTGTCACAGGTTTGGGTACAGGTTTTATGGCATTGGTTCGGGTTTTTAGCGGTCCATCGTGATGCAGTGTCGTGGTGATGGCTTGAGGGTGGTGCCTCTTTCCATGTGGAGGTTCTTGGGATGTCATTTCATGAGTCTGTACCTTTGTAATGGTCTTCAAACACTGTTCAAAATTGTTTAATTCAGTTCTGAATTTTATTAAAAGATGTTTTGGTTTGAAAAATCCATATTGAATTTATTGGATTCATTTGTTGTTTTAAGTATAAAAACTCGGGTAAATCGTTCCCAATTTTCAGTTTTTTATACCCAGACACTTGTACCAGCCCGTGGGGACCGGGAACTCCCTTTGGGACTTGCACTGGTCGAGTCGGGTGCCTATTTTTGCAGCGACCAGATTCGGTTTGTGACATCCCAGGCTACGACGGAGAAGGTGCAGATTATCCAGGAGCGGATGAGGACTGCACAGAGCAGACAGAAGTTCTATGAAGATAGG
Organism: Viscum album; assembly: GCA_963277665.1. Taxonomy (NCBI): domain Eukaryota; kingdom Viridiplantae; phylum Streptophyta; class Magnoliopsida; order Santalales; family Viscaceae; genus Viscum; species Viscum album. The sequence continues at coordinate 712,893,309 of OY728133.1, read as the reverse complement.
AGAAGAAGACCCCTGGAGTTTGAGGATGGCGACCATGTTTTCTTATAGGTCCCACCTCGAAGTGGATTACGGAGATTTGGTCGGGGCGGCAAGTTATCCCCGCACATCATCAGACCACTCCAGGTCCTCAGCAGGGTAGGCGAGGTGGCTTACCGACTGGCCCTTCCACATCAGTTTCACCAGGTGCCAAATTCCTTCCACGTATCTTAGCTGAGAAGATACGTGCATGACCCATCACACAACATCCATCATGGGGAGCGGGACATCGATGATGGGGTGACATTCACGGAGGTCCCGGTGGATATCGAGGATCGACATGGGCGAGTCTTACATGGATGGTCGATTCCACTTGTGTGTATTCATTGGAATCATGAGAACCTCCAGAAGAGCACATGGGAGTGGGAGGCTCAGATGCGTGCTCAGTACCGTCATTTGTTTCCCTAGTTTATGTTGTATCTTTACGACGATGTAAAGACCTAAGGTGGGAGTAATGTAAAGACCCGGAAATTTCAAGTAATTTTTTTTTCATAAATACTTTGGAATTTTACGAGCCTGTAGCTTCTGATAGCAATTGATTCCAAGGCCCGGTGAGCCTGGAATCTATTTTTAATGTTTAGATCGGGTACGTTCAGGGAACGAACGAGCATGTTTTTATATCTTTTGAACCAGTGTTCAGAATTGAAATATGAGGGCACCGATGAACTCGTAACGCCGGTGATTTCTTAAGTGGACCTTTACCGCAGTTGCATTTTAAGCAGGTTAAGAATTAATATTTGGGGAATTAGAGTAAAATAAATAAATTTGGTGCAGCTCAGTTTTATTTTAAGGATGGTGGTTATTTTCCTCCCAAGGGGAGTTAGAGGTGGGGCCGACACCCAAATAACCTCCCATGAGAGGATATTTGTGGGGTGGGGCCCACACACGACCTAAACCCATGAACTTCCCAAAACTCTCATAAACCCCCATTAAACTCCCCTGTTTAATGTTGACCACTCTCCCAATATTTATGAGATCTCTTCACCTCATCTCCCTCTCTTTATTAATTGCCAACATATTTTTTTAATGAATTCAACATCTTCAATTAATTAATGAAGTGGTTTGAATTTTGAATTTTAAATTGCATGTGTTAATAAAATAATAGTATTAGCCTATTATTTTATTTTTGGGGAAATAGTTTTGTTAAGGAGAATTGGTAGAGCTCTTGAGTTTTTGAAGAAAACCGACCCTCCGACGAAGAACGACGTCTTCTTCGACAAAGGATGCTAGTTCCACGAATAATGACGATGCTCTTTTCTTTCTCTTCTTCACAACAAGTGAAGATATTCCACTTTCTCCTTGAACGAGCTCCGACTTTGTCTACGAATACTCTCCCCGCGACATCATCTTCCACTACGCCTGATGTGCAACATCAATTATCGAGGTAGGAGATTATGTTTAATTTTTAATGGATTAAAATTGTGCCTTGTTCTTTGTTGTATAACATTGATTGTCTCAGCCTATTGCTATCACTTAACATGGAGGGTGCGGGCCAAACGAACATGGCCCGACGACCCTCCGTTTGATCTTTTTTATTTTTGGAATTAGCGACCAGAGGCGGAACACGGAAGAGTTCGGTGGTGCAAGGGCCGCCATCGCACAAGCAAAGAAAGTCGTGGCCAAGCGGTACGAGGTGGAGGAAGCATGGTGTAACGTCCCAGTTCCGGAATCCACCCAGATGCGCCCCGTACCCGGTTGGTCGCATAGCCTCAAGCGCATTTCCCTAAATGTCATAGGCTTCCAACTAGCAGTGAGGGCCTTTGGTGTGATAGTGGGGAAACTATACCCTCATTGGCAGAGTACACAGTGGAAATAGATAAGCATGGAAATAGCGAAAGAAGTGAATAACCAACAATAATAAACAGCGGATGACTAAATCAATAAACTGGAACACATATGTATATATGGAATGATGTAAGATACAAATCTAGGAAAGCATCCAAACATGTCACAATGCTGAAAACATCATAGTACCAAAACAAGTACAAAGAAAAGAAAAACAACAACTCCTCAGCATCACAAGCCAAAGCTTGGTCCCTTGCTCTCCTTCTCTAAGAAATAAAGTCCCAGAAGTCGAAGGGCGCTTGACCTTGTCTATACCAGCAACAACATAGTCTTCTTGGGCCCAAAAGCATGGCCCAAACAGGGTGTGAGATAAAATCCTAGTAGGAAACCACCTGAAGATCTGTGCCTAACAGTTAGTGAGTATATAACAGGTAAAAGTACAATAAGCAGTGAACAACAACAACAAGCAGTAGGCAGTAAACAGTAAGTAGTTAAGCAGGATGATACACAACAGTAATCAATCCACAACCAACAAAAGTAGTGAGCAAATCAGCTAACAAAAATGGGAAACCCTCTAGGATGTACCCACAACTATCCCCTCTAGTCCTAAACAAGAAGTACCACAACCCTCTGTGCAGTGCACTCAGCCTAACCCCTCTGGCTTGGTCATACGAATTTATGAGACTCTCTGGGGAAGCTCACTCGGTCAATTCCCCTTATTGTCTATGGTAGTCAGGGACTCTCTCTATAATGCCCCGACCCTAGTTACCCAGAGTCAGTGCATTATTACATATCATTGGCATGATCACAAGAAAGATCAAGTCTCAAAATACTGATTAGATTAGTAGTCTTGGAAACACAAGATACATTCATAAAGTTTAATTACATCATAAACTGAAAACTACAACAACATCATGTCTCCACACTCATATCCCCTTATACTATCCCTGCAGGTCATTCATAAAATAATTCTTCACATCCTGGGAAAAATAAAACATAGAAAGGAATGAGCTCAAATTCCCAGTAAGGATAACAATATAGCAGAAACTTTTATAAATAAGTATACACATTTAAGGCAATGTATAACTAAAACAAAAAACTTTTAAACTTAAACTTCATCATAATATAGAAAAATAAAATTAAATAATGCCATTCACTTATTCGCATGGATATTCTACTAGTCGAATAATCACATTCAATATCAATAACCACTTTCATAATGATGGAATGCATAATGACAAACTATCATAACCACATAGCCAAGGCCTCATGCCAAGATTACAAATAAGATTTTGTCAAGGCCTTGTGCCAAGACACTAGTTTGTCTCATGAGACCTGCCGATGCATCGAGGAGCTATAGCGGGCTCCACCCATCACTTATTAGGTCCAATTAATTCCTCATATGAATAGGTTTAAACATAACATAATCATTCATATTAAAACTAGAATACGAAATGTCAATACTTTCTCCATTTGCCATGAATGTAATAAAAATAAAACATCCACAGTTAAACATATCACAAAACCTTCAATAAAATATGGAAGATTTGTATCATAATAAATAAACATCAAATATGCTTAAAATCCATCAAAGGATGTTGACAAAGATGAAATCAAAACTATTTGAGAGAAATATCTCTTTTTTTTTGAAATCATTTAATAGTCACATAATTATAAAATAAAACTTTTACTTTGAAAATATTCTTAGAAGCTTTTAAGGGATGCTTCAATGATTTTATAATGGTGGAAAATATCCACACCCGTCGTATAATTTAAAAAAATACATTCTTACCTTAATTCTGTCGAAAAGGTTAAAAAGGACCTTGTCTGGAAAACGACGGAAAGATTCCTTTATAAACTTCTTATAAAAAGTAAAACAATGGTATAAATGACTTTAACACATATTCTGTAAAATAGTAAGAATGTTTTGAAACACATTTTTAAGAAACATGGATGTGGATGATAAAGAGGTCTCAGTAGATAATTATGTATAAATAACCTCGGATAATGAAGAGATTGTGAAATAAATACTTATATTGTACTTTTCCTTGGTTGAGGGTAGGTTAACCTCCTTTATAATGGTGAAATAATTGTTATTAAATTATACAAGAATCATATACATTAATATTATATCATATATGATCTTTTAACATTGATTTGTTAATAATATCTTAGTATTATCGTTGTTTTGGGATTTAACTTACTCATTTTCTTTTATATGTTTTGTTATGTAAGTCGTGTTTGTCAGGGATAGGATGTATATTTTTCTTATCCAAAATGATATCATGTCCTTAAACATTATTTTTAATCCTTAAATGAGAATTATTCTTCAATGGATACGATGGGCAGTGAATCTCATCGCATTCGTGGAGACGGTAGTCTGTACGTACGCACGAGCGACAATATAATTCTTTGGATATTAAAATAATATATAATTGGTTGGTATATCATATATACAGAATAATTATCATGTTATATTTATTATTTATATGAACTACACATCATTATTATACTCATCCAAATAATAATTTATTGAATGACAATTACACCACGCCGTGGAGACGGTAAGACGTACGTACGCACGTATGATGACATGTCATTCAAAGGATCGATAGAATACTGAATATGGTTGTACCATATTTATAATAACATCACAGTATATATAAGATATTGGAGTTATTATTTTATAATGGGAAAAAACAAAGAAATAAGAATTTGAAGAAGCAAGGAACTTGAAAGAGGGTGGTGAAAACATTACCTCTTCTTCAGGTTCTTCCTTTTGATTTGATCAAAAGGGCTCATTAGGTTGGATTTATGATCAAACTAAGGCCTCTAGGTTGAATTTATGGAAGTTGAGAGAGTATTTGGGTAGGTTTTTTCTGAGCCAAAAGGCTTTGAATGTGTGAATTAGTGATAAGGGTGAGTTCCCTTTTATGAGAGGGGTGAGGGGCACCTTTGGAAAAGCTAGAAATATTATTTTTTAATAAATTAATATTCGGTTTATAATAGCTCAAAAGTGGATTATTTAAATTTTAAGATGGTTATGGGTCTAAAACCACTCAACCAATATAATTTATACAGGTTTGGGTCATTATATTAAACTTATCTTTTAGTTTTAACTCTCAGTTAATTAGTTTGACACTTACCATGTCACTTTGTATTTTTTTTATTATATAGTTAATAAACATACTATATACATCCAAGAGACCCACAAGTGGTCCATTAATGATACAAATATCATGATGTAAGTCTCTTGTCCGATCCATATATTTTTAGGAATAGAATATAAATTAATAATATATTATTTGTTTTAAAAACTCTTTTATGTCAATTTTGACACTATTGGGTATTTTGTTTTTGATAATTTCGTAACAGCATTATTACTTCAAAACAAATTAATATAACCATTCCTAATATGTCATATTAACCTTAAAATTAGTGTAATTCATAAAAATTACAAATTACATTTATTTTGATATTTATAATATTAATTATTTTAACATTTCATTAATTAGGTAATTACTGCATCACCATTTTGTCATAAATAAATTAAATTATTTAAAGTCTAAAAATTATAAATAAAATACCATTATGTAGGAAATATTTTTATCTTTCTAATGAATATTTACAATCGAATTTATCTTATTCATAACCCTATATTTTAAATATTTTAGTAAATAAACTTTGATTTTAACTCTTTTAACTCTTCTTTGAATTAAATAATAATAAATGTCATAATCAAATCCAAGTGGACCTAAATGATATATATTTTATTCCTAATGTTGTTTTTGGTCGAGATACACTTTTCCAATATAATTAGGAAATGTGTTAGGGTAATATTAATATCATTTTTACCCTTAATTACCCTATTTACTTTTAACCGAGGTAAATACAAGTAAAAAGTTACTATTCACCAAAAATTATTTTCATCTCATTGAACCACATTTTACTCATTGATATTAACCATGTCTCTCGGATTTTCGAAATTCCACTCACAGAAGCGGTAAAATAATGTTTTATGTGAATTTCCAAATTCTCCTAGGAGGTGGGTAAAAGACAGTTAAAGTTCTATAAAATTTTTATATATCTAAAATCATTATAAACTAACTACAATTAATTACATTGAACTTATATAGGTATTATGTATCTATTTTGACCTTAATTAAATTTAAATAAAATAAATAACTATTTAAATAAAAATTCGGTTTTGAACTATAACTCAGTGTTTTTTGACTATTCCTCAAAAATTGAATGTTTTCAGAAAAATACCAAAATTTCACCCTATGCTAATTTCGATATTCCAAATCCAAAAAATGAAGTCCATTTTGAAAGATAAAATTTTTAAAATTTCAAAAGGTGGGTATTACTATTCACAACGGCTAGTTTGATGGGTTGTGGTGTGTGTGTGTGTTAGAACTCGAAGTTGCGTACAACACACACTATTGTATTATTCAAAGGGAAGCGTACTGTGGAAGCTTTGGGTGTTACATTCTCCCCTCCTTCAAATAATTTCATCCTAGAAATATCTAGAACACTACCGCATTAAAATACTCAGATGGTTCTTAATCATAAGTTCCTCGGGTTCCCACGTTGCCTCTTCGATCTTATGGTTTCTCCACAAAACGTTTACCAGACGAGTCGTCCGGTTTCTCAGTTCTTGTTCTCTCGTATCAATAATCCTGACGGGCTCTTCCCAATAAGACAGATTGGGTTACAGTTCTAATTCCTCATAGGTGAGTACATGCTTTGGGTCAGGCATGTATTTCCTCAACAGTGATACGTGGAACACATCGTGAACTTTGGAGAGACTTGGCTGCATTTTCAAACGGTAAGCTACAGCCCCAATTCGCTCTAGAATTTCAAAAGTTTCGATGTACCTGGGACTCAATTTACCTTTCTTGATGAAACGTATAACTCCCTTCCATGGAGATACCTTTAAGAAAACATGATCTCCTACCTGAAATTCCAAATCCTTCCTTCGGTTGTCAACATAGCTTTTCTGCCTACTTTGAGCTGCTTTGATGTGGTTTTGGATTACCTTTACCTTTTCCATTGTTTCCTCCACTAGTTCTGGGCCAACAAGTTTTCTTTCACCAACGTCATCCCAACATGTTGGTGTGCGACATCTCTTTCCATATAACGCTTCATATGGTGCCATCCGAACACTTGAATGGAAGCTATTATTATAGGAAAATTCCGCCAGATGTAAATATTGATCCCACATACCCTAAAAGAAAAGTGAGCATGATCTCAACATGTCTTCTATGGCTTGAATAGTCCATTCTGATTGTCAAAATGTTTGAGGGTGGTAGGCCGTGCTCAAACAATGTTCAGTATCCAGGGAATTCTGAAGACTCTTCCAGAATCTTGAACTAAAATGGGGATCACGATTGGAAACAATCGATAGGGGTACTCCATGAAGTCTCATCACTTCATTAATATATAGCCTTGCTAGACGTTCAAGTGGTAAATCTTCCCTTATAGATAGAAAATGTGCTGACTTGGTAAGATGATAAACAATGACCCGTATTGCATAGTTCCTTCTAGGAGTCTTTGGTAGTCCCATGACAAATTTAATCATAATATTGTCCCATTTCCACTCTGGTATGGGAAGAGGTTGCATGACTCCTCCAGGCTGTTCCCTTCCAGCTTTCACTTGTTGACAAACCATACATACTGACACATAATTAGTAATATCCCTCTTCATGTTGTCCCACAAAAAATGTTCCTTCAAGTCTCTATATATTTTGGTGCTCCCAGGGTGTATAGAGAAATTGTAACTACGAGCATCGTCCAATAATTCCCTTTTTAGATCAGGTATATTGGGAACACAAAGTCTCTTCCAAATTTTCAAAATTCCTTCTTCATATCCAAAGTCATTCAATCTCATATCATTCACACCTTTAATATTATTTTGAAACTCATCATCACCGGTTTGATAACTCTTTATCCTTTCTAGTAAAGATGGTTTGACAACCATTTGTAAAATAATTGATGTTTCACCTTTCCCGGTAATTCCCATATCCATCTTCACTAGATCCATGAAAATAGGATCCCTTTCAATTCTCATCATGTTCAAAACTCCATGATCTTTTCTTCTCAAAGCATCTACCGCCTTATTTCCCTTCCCCGGGTGGTAGTGTATCGTTCAATCATAATCCTTGAGTAGTTAAAGCCATCTCCTTTGCCTCATGTTGAGTTCTTTCTGTGAGAAAATATACTTCAAACTCTTGTGATAAGTATAAATCTCACATTTTTCACCATAGAGGTAGTGCCTCCATATCGTCAAAGAAAATATCACAGCTTCTAACTTGAGATCATGAGTAGGATAGTTTTTCTCATGAATTTTCAATTGTCGTGATTCATAGGCAATAACCCTATCATTCTGCATAAGGACACAACCAAGTTCTTTCTTTGATGCATCACTATAAATAAAGAACCCATCATTCCCTGATTGTAGAGTCAATATAGGAGCATTGACTAATCTTCTCTTCAGTTCATCAAAACATTATTCACAGTCTTTTGTCCAAACAAATTTAACCCCTTTACGTGTGATATTTGTTAGTGGGTTAGCCAACCGGGAAAAATTATGGACGAAACGTTGATAATAACATGCTAAACCAATAAAACTGTGTACCTCAGTTATACTCACTGGTGCAGGCCGTTCTTGGATTGCCTTGGTCTTAGAAGGATCAACATAGATTCCATCTTTAGAGAAAATATGGCCAAGAAAAGAAATCCTCTGAAGCCAGAATTCACACTTGTTAAACATCCCATATAATTCATGTCTTCTTAGAGTCTTCAGGATAATGTGCACGTGATTTTCATGATCTTCATAGATTTTGGAGTATACCAAGATATCATCAATAAATACCACCACAAATTTATTTAGATATTCCTTGAAAAATCTATTCATTAGATCCTTGAATACAGAGGGTGAATTAGTCATCCCAAAAGGCATTACTGTAAACTCGTAATGCCCGTACCTGGTTCGAAATGATATCTTCTGAATGTCTTCCTTCTTCACACACAACTGATGGTATCCAGACCGAAGGTCAATCTTTGAAAATTATTTATCTCCATGCAGTTGGTCAAATAAATCATCAATGAGAGGTAGGGGATACTTGTTCTTTATTGTTATAGCATTGATCTCCCTGTAGTCGATACATAACCTCATAGATCCATCTTCTTTTTAACAAAAAGAATAGGGGATCCCCATGGAGATACACTAGGGATAATAAATCCCTTATTACTCAATTCCTCTAGTTGTTTCCTTTGTTCAACTAATTCCACAATGTCCATTCTATAAGGGGTCTTCGATATAGGCCATGATCCAGGAATTAAATCAATGGAAAACTCAACTTCTCGTTCTGGAGGATGTCCAGGTAAATCTTCCAGAAACACATCTACATATTCTTTCACAATAGGTACATCCTCTATTTGAACATTCTTTTCATCACCCACAATAATTTCATTCTCTTCCTCCCCAATAATTTATTTTAGTTGAGCTACTGGGGGTGGATCTAGATAATAATTAGGTGGTGACGATTCTTCTCTAAAGATAAGGTTTTCCTTGTCATAATCATCAAAAATCATAACCTCCTTCTTCTTACAATAAATCTTCACATCATGGTCTAAAAGCCAATACATACCGAGGATTATATCAAACTCAATCCTAGGAATGATGATGAGATCAGCGGATAAAGAACATTTATGTGCTCTAATGGGGACTAATTCACAAAACATTGTTGCAATGATACTTCCCTTAGGAGTTTTAACTGACAACTCCTTTATTAAATCAAATTGGAAATATCTAATTTTCATAGAAAACTGGGAAGATATAAAACAATGCGATGATCCAGAATCAAATAATGCATTTTCTAAACTTGAGGAAACCCTTAAATTACCTGCCACTATGTCTTTCGGAGCTTCTACTTAGCAGTAGTGATACCATAATATTGGACTTGATCCCTTGGACTTTTCTGAGGTAAATTCCCATGACACTTAAGACATTCATTGGCATAATGTCCCATCTCCCTGCAATTGTATAATTGGACATCGGTAGCTTCCTTCTTCCTCTTGCAATCACCAGCTTGGTGGCCTTTTTCACCACACTTGTAACAGACTCACATTCCTTTTAAGCAAGTACCGGGGTGTTTCTTCCCAAATTTACCATAGGATGGATATTCAACCTTTCCCTTCTTCTCCTTATTTCCATTCCCAGATTGATCAGTAGATCTCTTCTTCTCTTGCTTTGCTTTAAAGTCATAAGACATAGATAATTCCTTTTCTGTCTTGATTGCACATGAGACAATGTCTTCGTACGATGAGAAGGATTGTGAGACTAATTCTCGATGGAGAAACGGTTTTAACCCATCAAATAAATGATCAATATTACTTCTTCGGTTATGTATATAATCTCCAGAATACGTTTCTAACCTTGTAAAGTTACCCTCATACTTTGTGACATTCTCATCCTCCTTTAGTCTCAGACTCAGAAATTATCTTTCCATATCTACTCGATGGTCACGAGGAAGGAATTTTTCTAAAAACAGATCTTTGAACTCCCTTCATTCCATATTTGATACTTCATCATCTTCCTTCATGTTTGGAATCAATGACCACCACTGATCAGCATCTCCAGTGAGGCGATAAACTGCCATGCCAACTTTTTCCCTTTCACTACTCCCCAAAGCCTGAAATATTTTCTCTAGGGAACATATACATTTCTTAGCTACTAATGGATTTTTACTCCCATTTAATGTTGGTGGTTGATTCCTCATGAAGAGATCTAACACTGATCCTCCATGTTGTGGATCAGGGTGCTCCATACAGGTAAGGTTATTATTCATAACCTGAGTGAGTTGTCCTAGTATGGTGAGTAGTTGATCAGCACCAGTTTCATCACCAACTCCACTATAGTTATCTTGAGCAGGAGGGAAATCCCTACATAGAGTGAATGAATTGATATGGTTTTCATTTCTTTCACTAGGCACCATTTCTAAACAATGGCATAAACTAGATTAGTTTATGAATCAAAATACATAATTCCATACTTATAAAAACACTTAACTTAAATTTAAATATTTATGGATATAATCCATAATCATAAAAATGTTTTCTTTGATGAAGTATATACTCATAAACCCTTCATAATTATTTGTAAAGAAAATGAGAGTTATAATAATAATATCCCTTGGGAGTGTCGTAACCAAGAGTGAAGCAAGGCCCGTTGTCATGCACCAGTTCCCGTTCGAGTCTAGCTCAAAGCAATGTTTTCCGGTTTTACCCCTAGGTACATCTATGCTAGAGCCACCTCTACCTAATCGTATCCAGATAGGGATGTATTTCTCGGAAAACTCACAAAATCTCTACAATACCAAAATTCTAGGAAGTTCTTCTAAACTAATCCTCAAAGTCCATCTTAGATCTATGTGCTCTAATCAGAGTTTATCTAAATATAGCTTCCAAGTTTTGTACTAAACCTCCTCTGATACCAACTGTAACGCGCCGACCCCAGTTACCCAGATTCGGTGCATTATTACATATCTTTAGCATGATCACAAGAAAGATCAAGTCTCAAAAGACCGATTATTTTAGTAGTCATGGAAACACCAGATACATTCATAAAGTTTACATTACATCATAAATTTAAAAATACAACAACATCTTGTCTCCACACTCATATCCCCTTATATTATACCTACAGGTCATTCATAAAATACTTCTTCACATCCTGGAAAAAATAAAACATAGAAAGGGGTGAGCTCAAATTCCCAGTAAGGATAACAATATAGCGGAAACTTTTATAAATAAGAATTAACATTTAAGGCAATGTATAACTAAAACAAATTCCTTTTAAACTTGAACTTCAGCATTATATGGAAAAAATAAAATGAAATATTTCTATTTACTTATTCACATGGATATTCTACTAGTCTAATAATCACATGAAATATCAATAACCACTTTTATAATGATGGAATGCATAATTTCAGACTATCATAACCACATAGCCAAGGCCTCGTGCCAAGACTACAAATAAGATTTTGTCAAGGCCTTCTGCCAAGACACTAGTTTGTCTCATGAGACCTACCGATGCATCAAGGAGCTATAGCGGGCTCCACATGTCACTTATTATGTCCAATTCATTCCTCATATGAACAGGTTTAAACATAACATAAACATTCGTATTAAAACTAGCATACGAAATTTCAATACTTTCTCCATAAATCATGAATGGTATAAAAATAACACATCCACAGTCAAACATATCACAAAACCTTTAATACAATATGGAAGATTTGTATCATAATAAATAAACTTCAAATAAGCTTAAAATCCGTCAAAGTATGTTGACAAAGATGAAATCAATACTATTTAAGAGAAATATCTCTTTTTCTTAAATCATTTAAAAGACACATAATTATAAAATAAAACTTTTAATTTTAAAATATTCTTAGAATATTTTAAGGGAAGCTTCTAAGATTTTATAATGGCAGAAAATAGCCGCACCCTCCGTATAAATTAAAAAAAGACAGCCTTACCTTAATTCTGTCGAAAAGGTTAAAAAGGACTGTGTTTAGAAAACAACGGGAAGATTCCTTTATAAACTTCTTATAAAAATTAAAACAAGGGTATAAATTACTTTAAACCATATTCCGTAAAATATTATGAATGTTTTGAAACACATTTTTAAGAAACATGGATGTGGATGATAAAGAGGTTCGAGTAGATAATTATGTATAAACAACCTTGGATAATGAAGAGATTGTGAAATAAACCCTTACCTTGTACTTTTCCTTGGTTGAGGGTAGGTTAAACTCCTGTATAATGGTGAAATAATTGTTATTAAATTATACAAGAATCATATACATTAATATGATATCATATATGATCTTTTAACATTGATTTGTTAATAATATCTTAGTATTATCGTTGTTTCAGGTGTTAACTTACTCATTTTCTTTTATATGTTTTGTTACGTAATTCGTGTTTGTCATTGATAGGTTGTATATTATTCATACCCAGAATTATATCATGTCTTTAAACATTATTTTTAATCATTAAATGAGAATTATTCTTGAATGGATACAATGGGGAATGAATCTCATCGCGTTCATGGAGACGGTAGTCCGTACATACACACGAGCGACAATATAATTTTTTTGATATTAAAATAATATATATTTGGATGGTATATCATATATACATAATAATTATAATGTTATATTTATTATTTACATGAATGACGCATCATTATTATACCTATCCAAATAATAATTTATTGAATGACAATTACACCACGACGTGGAGACGGTAAGCCATACGTACGCACGTATGGTGACATGTCATTCAAAGGATGGATAGAATAATGAATATGGTTGTACCATATTTATAATAACATCACAGTATATATAAGATACTGGATTTATTATTTTAGAATGGGAAAAACAAAGAAAGAAGAATTTGAAGAAGAAAGGAACTTGAAAGAGGGTGGTGAAAACATTACCTCTTCTTCGGGTTCTTCCTTTTGATTTGATCAAAAGGGCTACATATGTTGGCTTTCTGATCAAACTAAGGCCTCTAGGTTGAAGTGAGGGAAGTTGAGAGAGTATTTAGGCAGGGGTTCTCTAATCCAAAAGGCTTTTAATGTGTGAATTAGTGAGAATGTGGAGTGCCCTTTTATAAGAGGGGTGAGGGCCACCTTTGGAAAAGCAATAAATATTATTTTATAATAAATTCATATTCGGTTTCCAATGGCTCCAAAGTGGATTTTTTTAATGTTTAAGTTGGGGATGGGTCTAAAACCACTCATCCAATATCATTTAGACATGGTTGGGTCATTATATTAACCTTATCTTTTTGTTTTAACTCTTAGTTAATTAGTTTGACACTTACCATGTCACTTTGTATTTTTATATTATATAGTTAATAAACTTACTATATACATCCATGTGACCCCCAAGTAGTCCATTAATGATACCAATATCATTATATAAGTCTCTTGGCCGATCCTTAGATTTTTAGGAATAGAATATAAATTAATAATATATTATTTTTTTTAAAAACTCTTTTATATCGATTTTGACACTAATGGGTATTTTGTTTTTGATAATTTTATAACAGCATTATTACTTAGAATAAAATTAATATAACAAATACTAATATGTCCTAGTAACCTAGAAAATTAGTTTAATTCACAAAAAGTTTCAAATTACATTTATTTTGATATTTATAATATCTATTATTTTAATATTTCATTAATTAGGTAATTACTTCATCACCACTGTGTCATAAATAAATTAAATTATTTAATGTTTGAAAATTACAAATAAAATAAAATTATGTAGGAAATAATTTTATATTTCTAATGAATATTTACAATTGAATTTTAACTTCTGTATAACCCTATATTAAAAATGTTTTAGTAAATAATCATTGATTTTAACTCTTTTAACTCTTATTTGAATTAAATAATAATAAATGTCTTAATCTAATACAAGTGGACCTAAATGATATTATTTTATTCCTAAGGTTGTTTTTGGCCGAGATACCCTTGTACAATAGAATTATGACATGTGTTAGGGTAATATTAATATCATTTTTACCCTTAATTACCCTATTTACTTTTAACCGTGGTAAATAAAAGTAAAATGTTACTATTCAAAAAAAATAATTTTCATCTCATTGAACCAAATTTTTCTCCTTGATATTAACCATGTCTCCCGGATTTTTGAAATTCCACTCACAAAAGCAGTAAAATTAAGTTTTATGTGAATTTCCAAATTCTCCTAGGAGTTGGGTAAAAGACGGTGAAAAGTTCAATAACATTTTTATATATCTAAAATTATTCTAAACTAACTACAATGAATTACATTGAACATATATAGGTATTATGTATCTATTTTTACCTTAAATATATTTTAAAAAATAATTATTATTTAAATAAAAATTTGGTTTTGAACTATAACTCAGTTTTTTTTCACTATTCATAAAAAAATTGGAAGTTTTCTGAAAAATACCAAAATTTCACCCTAGGCTAATTTAGATATTCTAAATCCAAAAATGAAGTCCATTTTGAATGTTAAAATTTATAAAATTTCAAAAAGTGGGTATTACTATTTATAACGGCTAGTTTGATTGGTTGTGGTGTGTGTGTTAGAACTCGAAGGTGCGTACAACACACGCTACTGTATTATTCAATGGGAAGCATACCGTGGAATATTGGAGTGTTACACTCTGAGGAAGATCATGCGGTCTAACCCACTTAGCCCCAAGGACTAGAGACTCTCTGAGGAAGCTATCTCAGTCAAGTCCTCTTATAGCCTTAGGTATACCACAGACTCTCTGAGGAAGCTCACTCGGTCAATTCATCCTCTAGCCTGGGAAGGTTATTAAAGAGAAGTAAAACCAGGTAAGACTCTCTGAGGAAGATCACTCGGTCTACCCTCCTATAGTCTATAAAAATATGAAGGCACTCTGGGAAACTCGCTCAGTCTATCCCATGTGGCCTATAATGTCTAAGAATCATTGAGGAAGCTCACTCGGTCTACAATCCTATAGTCTATATTGTCAAGGACTCTCTAGGAAGCTCACTCGGTCTATCCCTTATAGTCTATAGCACTGGGTTCTCACGACCCCGTGCCAGTCAGTGAATGATAATGCTATAAGGCCAAAGTACACCTACAGATCTACTTGGATAACCAAAGTACACCTATAGAGCTACTTGGCTGACAGTCTACAAGGCAACAAGCATGTAATGCAAAAAACTCCATCCTATAGACACAAGGCATGGAAATAGTCATAACGGCCAAGTCTAATAAGAACCAAAGGTCATAAATAGAGAAAAGAAAGGGAAAAACATCCAAGAACAACAATTTATCCTCTAACATGACTAAATTACCTCTACACAAGCATACAAGCAATGCAGGAAAACAACAAGGGAAAAAAGGTAAACACACAATACCCCATTCTCGGGGATTGGTGGAATTTGCACATAAAACTCAAAGGAATTGAACGGTAAGGCACAAACCACCTACCTCGATCCTAGGAGATCGATATACTTGAACCAAGACTACTTATTATCCCTTGAACGTCAAAGATCTGAGAAAAAGTTCAAAACGCTCAAGCCCTGATAAATTGAGAAAGAAGAAGAATCCTGGAATAAAACTCAAGAAGAAGGACGAACTCACTACTGCGGTTCTAACTCAATCGACGGTGGTCAAATCATCCAACAGATGGAGTCTTAGGAATCCAGAGAATTTTTGTGGTCGTACGACGTCTCTCGGTTGAACCAGACCTAGAGGAAGATGTTTATGGCGATTGGGCGTGACCCCGGTCTGATTAATGAAAAAAGGAACGTACATGGCGTGTAATTTTAGAATACACAGCGTGTACTAGGTCTTTCTGTACTCTACAAAAATCGGCCTCCATGCCACCCCTGCACACCGTGTGTGTGGCCCGGAAACTGCCAGTACACGGCTTTGAGCGGGAAAAGAGTACACGACCAGTACTTCAAAAATTTACAGAAACATCATTTTTCTCAAAAACTCTAGAAAAAGAAAAGACATACCTGAAAATGAAGATCCGGGTTCATACAAAATTCCCCCTTAAAGAAATTCGTCCACGAATTTCCCTAGAGAGGCGTAGAAGAAGAAACCCCGAACAGTTCCGACCACTGCGATCATATATCGGCCTCCCTCTCCCAGGTCTCATCCTGTACTCACCCATGCTGACAAAGCTCTCGTACTAAAGGAACAGACCACCCATGTAGAACCATCATACTATGATCTGCAATCTAGATGGGATACTCATCAAATGATGCATCCGCTTCGAGCTCAACCTCCTCGGGCTGAAAGACATGTGACGGCTCTAAAAAGTAACATCAGAGCTGAGAGACTTGGAAGACGTCATGCATGTCCTGGTACCTCTGAGGTAACTGCAACCGATAGAAAACCGGCCCAACTCTCTCCAACACCTAAAACGGCCCGACGTACCATGGTGAATGTTTACACTATCTCTGAATCCACTTGTGTCCCAGCCTCAGTGTGACACGTAGGAAAACCTAATCCCCGACCTCGAACTCCAGAAGTTGTCTCCACTGATCAGCATAAGACTTATGTTGAGACTATGCTGTAGCCATCTGCTTCTGAATCTGCTCTATCTACTCTGAGGTCTCCTAAATAAGACAAGGTCCAAGAAAAAACTACCTCTCCTGCCTCCATCCAGCTTAAGGGTGATCGGCATTGCCTATCGTACAAAGCCCCGTAAGGTTCCATCTAAATGGTCGCCTGAAAACTGTTGTTGTAGGTGAACTCCACCAGAGGGATATGTTTTTCCCCAAGAACTGCCAAAGTCTAGAATGCATTCTTGGAGCATATCCTCAAGTACCTGGATCATGCACTCGGACTAGCCATCTGTCTGGGGATGGTATGCTGTACACAAAAGTACCCGTGTACCCAAAGCCTTTTGAAGTCCCTGCCAGAACCAAGAAGTAAAGCGTGCATCCCTTTCTGAAACAATGGAGTATGGAACTCCATGTAGAGGTATGATCTCCCGGATGTACAACCATTCTAGATCATCAACACTGAAGGTCTCCTTGATCGGCAAGAAGTGAGCAACATTAGTAATCCTATCGATGACAACCCAAACAACATCATTTCCCCGGGGCAACCTTGGCAACCCAGTCACGAAGTCCA
This sequence comes from Viscum album, assembly GCA_963277665.1. Taxonomy (NCBI): domain Eukaryota; kingdom Viridiplantae; phylum Streptophyta; class Magnoliopsida; order Santalales; family Viscaceae; genus Viscum; species Viscum album. Next base: position 712,875,787 of record OY728133.1, on the reverse strand, counting down.
TCGCGACTTTGTTCCACATCCACTCGGGAATGGGTAACTGCTGTAAAAGCCCTACTGGTCACTGGTGCTCTTCTTTCACCTGTTGACAAGTAGAACATCTCATGACAAAACCAGAAACATCTTTCTTCATACCTAGCCACCAGTAGTGGCAGTGTAGATCACAATACATTTTAGTGATTCCCGGATGAACTTCCAAAACTGAGGAATAGAAATCCCACATCAGCTCCTTGCATATGTCTGCGGGAACCCATAAGCGTCCCTAGAAACACAAGATCTCATCCTCACCCACTATCTATCTCGGAAGAGGGTCCTCTCCTGGCAAACTCTACTATAGTACTAAGCCTTCCGAATCTGATAGATGCCTCATCTGTACCCGATCAAGAAGTGTAGAGGTAACAACTAAAAAATATAAGACAGTCTGTCCCTGCCTATCGTGCACTTCCAAGTGCATCTTAGAGAACAGATCCATAAACTGCCACCCACTGCTGGCCTCCTGAACTGCATGAATCTGAGTTCTCTTGCTCAACGCATCTGCCACTGCCTTGCCCTTTCCCAGTGTATAGACGAGCTCGAAGTCAAAGGACTGAAGGTACTCAACCCACCTACGCTGTCTCAGATTCAAATCATGCTGAGTGAAGATATATTTGAGACTCTTTTGGTAGGTGAAAACAAAAAATTTCTCTCCCAGAAGGTAGTGTCTCCAACAGCGTAAGTCATGAACAACAGCTGCCAACTCCAGATCATGCGTAGGGTAATTCCTCTCGTGTAGCCTCAACTGTCGAGACTCATACGCAATCACTCCAACTCCCTACATATTCACAACTCCCATACCGATACCAGAAGCATCATAGTAAACAGTGTATCCCTTTCCTGGCTCTGGAAAGAATAGTATCGGTGCTGACGTAAACCTCCCCTTCAGATCCTAAAAGGTTGACTCACAAGAATCTGACCATAAAAAATTCACCCCCTTCTTGGTCAGCCCTGTCAATAGTGCTTCTAGGCATGAAAATTCTTGTATGAAATGCTTTTAGTATCTAGCCAACCTTAGAAAACTCCGTACCTCAGAGATGTTCTTCGGATTCTCCAAGGAAACTACAGCTCTCACTTTCTCTGGGTCCACTGAAACTCCTGTCTCTAAGATAACATGACTCAATAAGTGAATCAAGTCCATCCAAAAGTGGCATTTAGAGAGTTTAGTATACAGCCGATTCTCTCTCCGTGTACTCAGAATGATCTCAAGATGTGTGTCATGGTCGTGTCGAGTGTGAGAGTACACCACGATATCGTCCATGAAGACCATGATGAAGGAGTCCAAGTACGGATGGAACACTTGGTTCATCAGTTCCATGAAAACTACTGGCACGTTTGTGAGACCGAACGGCATGGCTGAATACTCGTATAGACCATACCTGCTCTTGAAGGCTGTAAGAGGTATATCTAATGTTCTAATGCACAACTGATGATAACCGGACCTCAAGTCGATCTTCGAGAACACTCGGGCTCCTCGAAACTGATCAAAGAGGTCATCTATCCTCAACAATGGATATCGGTTCTTGACCATCAACTGGTTCAGCTTCGAATAATCCACACAAATCCAAAGGGTCTCATCTGCCTTTTGCACAAACAGGTCAGGAGAACCCCAAGGAGAAGTACTGGGTCGGATGAAACCCATTGCCTGCAACTCCTCCAACTTCTTTTTGAGCTCCTGCAATTCAGGTGTAGCTATTCTATAAGGAGGAATGGACACCGGTTCCGCTCCTGGAACGAGATCAATCGAAAAGTCTACCTCATATTCCAGTGACAAACCTGAAAATTCATCTGGAAAAACATCCCTGAAACGATCCACCACTGGGGGAAAGTCTAACTGTGACGTCCCCTGGTCATCCAGATAATGACTGGAAATTTGGGCTATAACTTCCCCTAGCCCATGATGCTTGGGTCCATCTCTACCTGCCTAGACATCCCACTCACCTCTATGAAGAAAAGATATGCCCTCTAGTGATACGAAGCTCACCCTACAGTGATAGAAATCGAAGACTTCCTGTAAAGGAAGCAACCAGTCCATCCTAATAATGACGCCATAGCCTGATATCTCTAGGACATAGAGATCCCATAAGAAGTGACACCTCGTAACCTCAAGAGGGCACTCTCTGCACTGATGTACACTAGATGTCCTTGATCCCAACGGCGTGTCAAGAGTCTAAAAGTCGGCAGATGAAACGATACAGAGCCCAGGGCTCTCCACAACCGCAACAGAGATAAAGCTATAAGAAGCAACAGTATCGAAAAGAGGTGAAGATAAAACTGAGGCTACTAAGATCGTACCTCGAATTGTAGAAGGGCCGAGATCCTGCTAGTGATAGGTCTGCTCCATGGTGAAGGACTGACCTGCACCGCGGCCCTGCGCCCCTGGTTGACCACTCTGAGCTGATCCACTCTATTGTCGCTGATGGCCTGGTGACTGACCACCACAGCCGTGACCTCCACCTCAGACCGAATGGCTAGAAGAACTCCAGTTCCCAGACTGGTGGTAAATTGGAAAAGCATCTCCTGAATGCGGGGTCATAGAAGAACCCCTACCACCAGCTGAAGGTGAGAAGATATGACATAAGCGCTGAAGATGGCCCATATTGCCGCAAGATCGGCACTGAATCGGATCTCTCTAGCACTGAGGCCTAGTATGACCACTCCTACCGCACTGGTAGAATATAACCAAGCTTTATGAAGACACATCCCGAGAACCTCGATATCCTTGAGAAGGCTCTCTGCGACGCTTCGTACTATCTGTAGGAGGAACACCGGCTCGGAATGTCGAACCGCCCTGGTTCACTACTCCAGAATCCCTCAAATTGTGCTCAGTTATCAGCGCCTGGTTGATGATGGAGGATATAGAATTAAACTTGAAGATATTCACCTGGGAATAGATCTCCTACCTGAGACCTTCCTCAAACTTCCTAGCTAGGAAAAAATCATCACCTACTGGGATTGGTGTGAAACGCTGCAACTCAGTAAAACGGGATGAGTACTCCCTAACAGAAAGAGTACCCTATTGTAGACTCATAAAATCCCGGGCTTGATCATCCCTCAAGGTCTCCAGATAGAAGTATTCATAGAATGTGCATCGGAAATCATCCCATGACATACCCTGCTGGCGCCCTGACTGTGAGATCACCTTCCACCACCTCTTGGCGGTGTCCTGGAGCATATAGGTGGCCAGTTTTACCCTTTTCTCTAGGGGTATATCCAGATGCTCGAAGATAGTTAGGGTAGCCTCGAACCACGACTCTTCAGCTTGGGGTCCCCCATCCCCTAAAAAAGGAGGAGGATGCTACTGTTGGAAAACCCTCATCAACTCAGTCATCGAAGGGGCAGGAGGCGGCACTCCCTGAAAAGTCTGCATCATCCTTAGGAAATCCTCCCTGAACTGCGCATCGGCGCCTACGACGGGTAAAACTGCAGGTGCCAAGGCTGGCACAACAGGAGGATCAACAGGAGGTCCCTAATTGGACATATTTGGTGTCTGGTCACCGTCCAACAACTGAAATATGACCGGATGACGTCTCGGAGGCATAGCTCTGAAAGATCAAAAGCACACCTTAGATCCAGATTATCAAAGACTGAGAACACAAGAGTACAAAACGGGAATAGGAGAAGGAAACTATCAAGTTTTACAAAACACAACTACACGGTGTGTATAAAAACTACATAGTGTGTACTTTTGACCATTAACATGGGCGCGTACTCCTGCCACTACTGGTCGTGTAACACCCCAAACTACACGACATGTACTTAAACTCTAAACCCCTACCCGAGTCTCCTTACACGGCTAACCCACAAGGTCCAACTAACCCCACACTACACGGTGTGTTCTCTAGGGACACGAAATGTATTAGACATGGTCTCAGCAGCCTGTGTTGTAAGTTAAACGGCTGTCTACACGGCTGCCCTTACACAGCGTGTTCTGAACAAACACGGTGTGTATAGGAGAAGATAACACCGACCTGTGTTGTTCGTGACACGTCTGGGTACCTGGGACAAAACTACACGTCGTGTTCTTTACCAACACGGCGTGTTCTAATCGAGCTTCCCCGACCCATGTCGTTAGTGACATGGACGGGTACACGGATTTGAAAAACACGGCGTGCACCAACCGTACACGATGTGTTCCTGAAGTTATTTTCACGACACCGTGTTTATGCTCACACGGTTAGTGACATGGCCTGAACCTACATGGCATATCTCCAGAAAGTACACACCGTGTATTCTGGGTTTTTCTGGGCAGTAGCTCAGAAACTGCACAGAAGCCCATAAACACTGAAAAAAAGGCAAGAGGTGCCAAATTCTGATCTGTGAGGGCCCATAATCCCCGCAAATCAAAGCTTGGCATCTCTTACAGTCATGTACAAGAGAAAACAGGATCATGATCCACCAAATTCTGATTCAAGAGGGCCCATAACACCACAAGAATTAGAATTTGGATTTCATTTAAGCAAAGTACAACATAATCAATTTCTCAATCATAACAGCGGGGATTCTATCAAGCATCCATCACAACAACATATATAATCTACATAGAGTCTTTCACAACAACATGTAATCGCTAATGTAGCCAAGATTTCATGGCAAGAGTGCATGTCATGTGATTTCTAACAAGTGCATTTATGATGTATGAGATGGCAAACCCTCATCTCATCGGGTTTCTACAGAAATAGAACCGTAATATCAAAACAATAATAGCACAAGGCATGTGAATCAATCTAGGTGAAATCAAATCAACCTTAAAATATCAAAACCAGAAAACTGCAATAAACGAGGTACTATGGATTTTCCCTGTACACAGGTTAGATACTACCGGGCACAACTTATTACTAAGTACCAAATCCATCCTATTCCTGGTTAAAAGTCTCCAAACAGTAAATCAAGAGAAAAGAACCTACCTCTAATACCACTTTGCAACGTCTGGTTCTGGAATCCACCCAGAGGTGCCCCGTACCTAGTTGGTCACATGGCCACAAGCGCATTTCCCCAAATGCCAGAGGTTGCTGACTAGCAGCGAGGGCCTTGGGTGTGATAGTGGGGAAACTATACCCTCATTGGCAGAGTACAAAGTAGAAATAGATAAACATGCCAATAGAGGAAGCAGTGAATAACCAAAAATAATAAACAACAAAAGGATAAATCAATAAACTCGAGCACATTTGTATATATGGAATGATGCAAGATACAAATCTAGGAAAGCATCCAAACAAGTAATAATGCTGAAAACACCATAGCACCAAAACAAATACAAAGAAAAGAAAAACAATAGCTCCTCAGCATCACAAGCCAAATCTTTTTCCCTTGCTCTCCTGCTCCAAGAAATCAAGTCCCAGAAGTCGAAGGGCACTTTACCTTGTCTATAACTACAACAACATAGTCTTCTTGGGCCCAAAATCATGGCCCAAACAGGGTGTGAGATAAAATCACAATAGGCAACCACCTGAAGATCTGTACCTAACAGTCAGTGAGTATATGGAATGTAAATGTACCATAAGAAGTAAGCAGTAACAACAAGCAGTATGCAGTAAATAGTAAGTAGTGAAGCTAGATGATACACAACAGTAATCAATCCACAACCAACAACAGCAGTGAGCAAATCAGCTAACTCAAACAGGAAACCCTCTGGGAAGTACCCGCAGCCATCCCCTCTGGTCCTAACCAAGAAGTACCACAACCCCCTGGGAAGTGCACTCAGCCTAACCTCTCTGGCTTGGATATACAAATTTATGAGACTCTCTGGGGAAGCTCACTCGGTCAATTCCCTTTATAGTTTAGGGTAGTCAGGGACTCTCTGAGGAAGATCACACGGTCTAACCCTCTTAGCCCCAAGGTCTAGAGACTCTATGAGAAAGCGATCTCGGTCAATTCCTCCTATAGCCTCAGGTATACCACATACTCTCTAAGGAAGCTCACTCAGTAAATTCCTCCTCTAGGCTGGGAAGGTTATTAAAGAGAAATAGAAAAAGGTAAGACTCTCTGAGGAATCTCACTCAGTCTACCCTCCTGTAGTCTATAAAAATCTGAAGGCACTCTGGGAAGCTCGCTCGGTCTATCCCCTGTGGCCTATAATGTCTAAGACTCACTGAGGATTCTCACTCGGTCTACCCTCCTGTATTCTACAATGTCAAAGACTCTCTAGGAAGCTCACTTGGTCTATCCCTTATAGTCTATAGCATCGGGTTCTCACAGCCTCGTGCCAGTTAGTTCATGATAATGCTATATGGACAAAGTACACCTATAGAGCTACTTAGCTAACAAAAGTACACCTAGAGAGCTACTTGGATAACAGTCTACAAGGCCATAATCATGTAATGAAAAACACTCCATTTTATAGACACAAGGCATGGAAACAGTCATAACGGGCAAGGCTAACAAGACCCATAGGTCTTAAAAAGAGCAAAGCATGGCCAAAACATCAAAGCACAAAAAATTATCCTCTAACATGACTAAATTACCTCTACACAAGAATACAAGAAAGGCAAGAAAACAAAAATGTCAAAAAGGTAAACCCACAATACCTCGTTCATGGAGATTGGTGGAATTTGTACATAAAACTAAAAGACTTTGAACGGTAAGGCACAAAACACATACCTCAATCCTAGGAGATCGATATACTTGAACCACAATGACTGATTCTCCCTTGAAAGTCATGGATCTGAGAAAACATTGAAAATTATCAAACCACGATAACTTGAGAAAGAAGAAGAATCAAGGAATGAAAATCAAGAAGAAGGAATAACTCACTGTTGTGGTTCCAACGCAATTGACGGCGGTTGAATCGGACAACAGATGGAGGCTTGAGAATCCAAAGAAGTTTCATGGTCATACGACATCTCTCGGTTGAACCAAACCTGGATGAAGATGTTTATGGCGATGAGGCACGACCCCGGTCTGATTAATGAAAAAAAAGTACACCGCGTGTACTTTTAGAGTACACGGTGTGTACTAGGTCTTTCCATACTCCTCCAAAATCGGCCTCCACGTCACCCCTACACACCGTGTGTGTGTCCCGGACATGGCCAGTACACGGCTTAAAGTGGGAAAAGAGTGCACGACGTGTACTAAAACAGTACATGGCGTGTACTTCAAAAACTTCTAGAAACTTCATTTTTCTCAAAAACTCCAGCAAAAGGAAAGGCATACCTGAAAATGAAGATCTGGGTTCTTACACACGGCGTTGTCGCGCCGTTCCGGGAACGCAGAGCCGTTGCTAGGGCAGGACACGGTGGAGGAAGTCGGCGCTGTCACGCCAGCTGTGTGAAAGAAACCACGGCCCGCTTTGCGGGCCGCTACAGCGGAAGGACCGGCCGACTCGTTGGCCAACTGGTCAGATGGATGTCGTGGCGCCAGGAGGGCGCCGCGCCAGATGAGCCATGACCCTCCCTTGCGGGATGCTTGTGCCAGAAGGCTGGCCGGCTCCAGCCGGATGGTTAGGGAGGGTGGTGACGCTTTGCGTCACCGGTTTGGGTAGCCTCCCCCCCTAGGACCGCTCGGCCTTCGGGCCGACCCAGCCGGGCCGCGCCCCCTTGGGCGGAGCCACACCCCTCTGGCTGAGCCATGTATTTTATTCGGGCTGTTCCGACACCCCTGCCGGGTCGGACCCATCAAAACTGTGTTAACCCGACCCGCCAGCCCACTGGGCTTAACAGGCCGGGCCCGTTTCCACTTAAAGGTGAATATCTTGAAGATTGCACGTTTGAACGACGTGTCATCTCTGGAACTAGGACCCTTTCGATGAGGTGGTCCTTTTTCGATATTCTATGTGGGTTTTGGACAACTTTGGTAAATGGACGGGTTTGGAAAGAACATATTTCTAACCAGGCCCCTGGAACGAAAAAGCCAATATCTCTCAGACCAGGCGTCTGATTAACGCGCCGTCTGTCGCATTGAGTTCCTTTTGATGAGATGGAACTTCGGGATACATTAACTCTGGCCTTCATGATATTTGATGTATCGACCCCCATTTTACTGAGGAGGGGACCATCCTAGAATCAAGCGTGCTGAGTGCGGGAACCCTAGAGCTAGCTGCGACTGCGATGACTTCCGTGCTGGGATCCTCTGTGGGTTCGATGATGATGATGACTGTACTTGGATCCTACGTGGGTTCGGCAGTGAGGACGACTGTACTTGCATCCTCCATGGGATCGACAGTGATGACAACTATACTTGGATCCTACTTGGGTTTGGCAGCGATGGTTACTGTACTTGGATCCTATGTGGGTTCAGCAGTGACGACTTCTGCACTAGGATCCTACATGGGTTCGGCAGAGGAGATGATTCAGAATATACATATAATAATCTCCACCATTATTCGTGAGTAGTATACCTGTGTGAGATGAGTCTTGTCTTTCAATGATTATCATTAATGTGATTGACTTCTTTCCTATGTGGATCAGATTGTGTTTGGGCTCGAAAGTTGGATCCGAACTGAGATTGATGACTTAGGTATATGTATGGGAATATACCTAAGTAGAGTTGGTTTATACTTCATTTTTGTATTTTTCCTTTTTGGTTTATCCTTCATGGATTCTGGGAGACCTTCGGGGGTCTTGGGGTCCCTACAGGGTATCGCTATACTCACCCCTACACGGGAAATGCCTGCACTACGTTGTGTGGGTTGCAGACGACGGACAACATTGGTCGTGATTTAGGCTTGTGGAGGTGGACGGTATCTGGAGGTGGACCACCTGGCGTAACATACACGGAGTGGACGGATGGACCCAAGTTACCGATGAGACTATCTGTACCCACCCTTCAAGTGGGATTCCCGGAGGACGACTCGGTGGTTGCTGCATTAATTTATAGCTATTGTACTTTCTTTCTCAGTTGTACTATACTTTCAGTTGGGTTCGTATAATGGCCCATTTAATTTCCATCACTTACTTTTGTACTCAGTTTTACTTAGTGCTTACTTCACTTGCGTACTTTGTTGTGTTTGTTTATTATTATAAAGGCAATGCCTTCCCTATTACCGGGATTTACGCCTTTGGTGCTAGTTGATGGCCCCTGGACTATAGAAGATGGGCTTGGGGTAGTCACGACATGGGCCCCGAGGACGGGTCGTGACACAATAAGACGAAAATAATTTTTGGTGAATAGTAACTTTTTACTTTTATTTACCACGGTTAAACGTAAATAGGGTATTTAAGGGTTAAAATGATATTATTATTACCCGAACACATGTCCTAATTATATTGGATAAATATACATAGACCAAAAACAACCTTAGGAATAAAATATGAACCTCTTTGATCCACTTGGATTAGATTAGGACACTTATTATTATTTTATTTAAGGAAGAGTTAAAAGAGTTAAAATCAATTTTTAAATAACTAAAAAAAATTTAATATAGGGTTACACATAAGAGAAATTCGACTATAAATATTCATTATAAATCTAAGAAGATTTCCTACATAATGGTATTTTATTTTTATTTTCTAGACTTTAAATATTTTAATTTATTTATGACACAATGATAATGCAGTAATCACCCAATTAATGAAATATTAAAATAATTGGTTTTATAAATATCCAAATAAATATAATTTAAAACTTTTTATGAATTACACTAATTTTATAGGTTAATATTACATATTAGGGTTGGTTAGATGAATTTTATTCTAATTAATAATGCTGTTATAAATTTAGAAAAAACAAAATACCAAATAGTGTCAAAATTGACAAAAACAGTTTTTAAAAAAAATATTATATTATTAATTGATATTCTATTCCTAAAAATCTAAGGCTCGGCCAAAGTACTTATATAATGATAGGTGTATCATTAATGAACCACTGGGGGTTCTCTTGGAAGTATATAGTAAGTTTATTAACCATATAATATAAAAATACAAAGAGACATGATAAATAGAAAACTATTTAACAAAGAGTTAAATCTAAAAGATAAAGTTAATATAGTGACCCAAACATGTCTAAAACCTATTTGTTGAGTGTTTTGAGACCCCTACACACCTTATACTTTAAATAATACATTTTGGATCCATTATAAACTGAAACTTATTTTATTATAAACTAATATTTCTAGCTTTTCTTAAGGTGCCCCTCACCCCACTTATAAAAGGGCACTCCCCATTCTCTCTAATTAACACCTTAATACCCATTTTTCTCAGACAAACCTTACCAAAATACCCTATAAACTATCCTCCATTCATCCTAGAGGCCTTATTTTAGGTATAAAACCAACCTATGTAGCCATTTTGATCAAATTAAAAGGATGAACCCAAAGAAGAAGTAAATATTTCACACCTCTTTCAAGTTCCTTTCTTCTTCCAGTTTCTTTTTATGTATTTTTTCCATTATAAAATAACTAATACAGTATCTTATATATAATTTTATGTTATTATAAATATATTACAATCAAATTAATTATTCTTTCCATCCTTTTAATGGTATGTCACCATACATGCGTACGTACAGCTTACCGTCTCCACGTCGTGTTGTAATTGTTATTCAATACATTATTATTTTGATGGATATAATAATAATGTGTAATTGATGTAAATAATAAATATAACATGATAATTATTATGAATATATTATATACCATCCAATTATATATTATTTTAATATCAAAAGAATGATATTGTCGCTCGTACGTATGTACAGATTACCCTCTCTGCGAACGCAATGAGATTCATTCCTCATCATATCCATTCAAGAATAATTTTCATTTTAAGATTAAAAAAAAATTTTAAAGACTTGATATCATTCTGGATATTAATATGATACATCCCATCCATAAAAAATATGACTCACATAACAATGAATATAAAGGAAAACGAATCAATTAACACGTGAAACAACGATAATACTAAGATATTATTAACAAAGCAATGTTAAAAGATCATATATGATATCAAATTAATGTATATGATTCTTTTATAATTTAATAACAATTATATTACCATTATAAAGGAGGTTAACCTACCCTCTAACAAAGAAAAGTACAAGTTAAGGGTTAATTCTACAATATCTTCAATATCCGAGGTTGTTTATATGAAATTATCTACTAGGACCTCTTTATAATCCACATCCATGTTTCTTAAAAATATATTTCAAAACATTATTAATATTTACTAGAATATAGGTTAAAGTCATTTATACCCTTGTTTAAATTTTATAATATGTTTATAAAGGAATCTTTCCATCTTTTTCCAAACAAGGTCCATTATAACCTTTTCGACAAAATTAAGGTAAGAATGTCTTGTTTTTAACTTATAAGGCGGGTGCGGCTATTTTCTGCCATTATAACATTGTCGAAGCTTACCTTACAAGATTATAAGAATATTTTCAAAATAAATTTTTTCTTTATAAATTATGTGACTCTTAAATGATTTCAAAATAGAAAGAGATATTTCTCAAAAAAAAAAGGTTTTGATTTAATCTATGACAACATCCTTTGGTAGAATTTAAGCTTATTTGAAGTTGATTTATTATGATACAAAACTTCCATATTGTATTGAAGGTTTTGTGATATGTTTGATTGTGTTTGTGTTATTTTTATAACATTCATGGTTTATGGATAAAGTATTGACATTTTTTATTCTAGTTTTAATAAGAATTTTTTTGTTATGTTTAAACCTTTTCCTATGAGGAATGCATTGGACTTAATAAGTGACGGGTGGAGCCCGCTATCACTCATCGATGCATCGGTAGGTCTCATGAGACAGACTAGTGTCTTGACACAAGTTTTTGACAAAATCCTTATTTTTACTCATGGAACAGGGCTTTGACAATGTCGTTATGAAAGTCTGGAATTATGTGTTCCATCATTATGAAAGTGGCTATTGATATTGCATGTGATTATTCGACTAGTAGAATATCCTTGTGAGTAAGTAAATGGAATTATTTGATTTTATATTTTTCATATTATGCTGAAGTTCATTTTAAAAGGCTTTTGTTTTAGTCTTATACATTTCCTTAAATTTGTATGCTTATTTATGGAATTTTCTACTATATTATTATCCTTACTAAGCATCTGAGCGCACCCCTTTCTATGTTTTATTTTTCCCAGGATGCGAAGAAGTATTTTATGACTAACCTCTTGGGATACTCTGAGGGGATATGAGTGTGGTCTATGGAAACAATTTTGTTGTAGTTTTACATTTTATGAGGTAATGTAAACCATATAAATGTATCTAGTACATCTAAGGCTATTAAACTATTCGGTCTTTCAAGACTTGATCTTCTGTGATCATGCCAATGTTATGTAATAATGCACCGACTCTGGGTAACTGGGGTTGGGGCGTTATAGTTGGTATTAGAGGAAGTTTAGTACAAACCTTGGAAACTAGATTTAGATAAACTATGATTAGAGCACATAGCCCTAAGATAGACTTTGAGGATTAGTATAGGAGAACTTACTAGAATTTTGGTGTTGTAGAGATTTTGTGAGTTTTCCAAGCAATACATCCCTGTCTAGATATGAGTAGGTAGAGGAGGCTCTGGAACAGATGTACCTAGGGGTAAAACCCAAAAACACTACTTTGTCCTAGACTCAAACAGGAACTGGTGCACGACAACGGGTCTTGCTACACTCATGGTTATGACACTCCTGAGGGATATTCTTAGGATAATTCTCATTTTCTTTAAAAACCATTATGAAGTGTTTATGAGTATATACATCCTCAAAGAAAATATTTTTATGGATTATATCCATAAACTGTTCAATTTATGTTAAGTGTTTTACAAGTATGGAATTGTGTATTTTGATTCGTAAACAAATATAGTTTATTCCATTGTTTAAAAATGATGCCCAGTGGAAGTAATGGAAATAGTATCAATACACACAATCCATGTTGGGATTTCTCTCCCACTCAAGATAATTATAATGGAGTTAGTGATACAACTGGTGCTGATCAGCTTATCCCCATACGGGGACAACTCACTTAGGTTATGAATAATAACCTTACCCATATGGAGCACCCTAATCCACATCATGTAGGATCATTTTTAGATCACTTCATGAGGAAACAACCCCCCACATTCAATGGGAGTACAAATACACTAGTATCTGAGCAATGGATAAATTCCTTAGAAAAAATTCTCCATGCCTTTAGGTGTAGTTAAAGGGAAAAAGTTTTCATGCCAGTTTACCGCCTCACTAAAGATGCCGATCAATGGTGGTCATTGATTCAAAACTCAAAGTAAGATGATGAAATATCAAATATGTTATGGAGGGAGTTTAAAGATATTTTCCTAGAAAAATAATTTCCTCGTGACCATCAAGCAGATATGAAAAGGCAATTTCTGAGTCTGAGGAAAAAGGAGGATTAGAATGTCGCAATGTATGAGGATAACATTACAAGGTTAGTGAGGCATTATATAGATTATATTTGTAACTCAAGAAATAAGATTGATCATTTCTTTGATGGGTTAAAACCATTTATTCATCAAGCATTAGTCTCTCAATCCTTATCATCATACGAAGATATTTTCTAATGTTCTATCAAAATAGAAATAGAATTCTATAATTCTTACGACTTTAAATAAAATCAAGAGAAGAAGAGATCTATAAAACACTCTGGAAAGAGAAATAAGGGGAATAAGGGAAAAGTTTAATATCCATCCTGTAGTAAATGTGGGAAGAAACACCCTGGTACTTGCTATATGGGAATGGGAGTCTGTTATAAGTGTGGTGAAAAAGTCCACCAATCTCATGATTACAAGGGGAAGAAAGGGGTTGTCGATGTTGAATGCAACAATTTAAGAGAAATGGTGAATTATGCAAATGAATTTCCTACGCGTCATGGGATCTTATGTCAAAAAAGGACAAGGGATCAAGGCCAGGCTTATGATATCACTACAGCTGAAGTTGAAACTTTGAAAGACATGGTGGTAGGTAATTTAATGGTTTCCTTAAGTTTAGAAATGCTTTATTTGATTCTGGATCATCGCATTATTTCATATCTTCCTAGTTTTCTAAGAAAATTAGATATTTCCAATTTGATTTAACAAGGGAGTTATCAGTCAAAACCCCTTAGGGATGTATCATCGCAACAAAGTTTTGTGAATCAGTTCCCATTAGAGCATATAAATGTTCGTTATTTGCTGATCTCATCATCGTACCCAAGATTGAATTTGATATAATCCTCGGTATGGATTGGATTTCGGACCATGATGCAAAAAATTATTGTAAGAAGGAGGTTACTATTTTTGATGATGATGAAAATTACACCTTATCTTTAGAGAAGAATCATCACCACCTAATTCTTATCTAGATCCACCCCCAGTAGGTCAACTAAATTCAATTATTGGGGAGGAAGAGAATGAAATAAATGTGGGTGACGAAAGGAATGTTCAAATAGAGGATGTACCTATTGTGAAAGAATATGTTGATGTGTTTCCAAAAGATTTACCTAGACATCCTCCAGAACGAGAAATTGAGTTTTCCATTGATTTAATTCCCGGTTCAAGGCCCATATCGAAGACCCCTTATAGAATGGTCACTCTTGAATTAGTGGAACTAAATAAACAACTAGAGTAATTGAGTAATAAGGGATTTATTCTCCCTAGTGTTTCCTCATGGGGAGCCCCTATCCTTTTTGTTAAGAAGAAATATAGATCTATGAGGTTGTGCATTGACTACAGGGAGATCAATTCTATAACAATAAAGAATAAGTATCTCGTACCTCGCATTGATGATTTATTTGACCAACTTCATGGAGCTCAATACTTTTCAAAGATTGAACTTCGATCTGGATACCATCAGTTGTGTGTGAATAAGGAAGACATTCCGAAGATAGCATTTTGAACCAGGTACGGGCATTACAAGTTTATAGTAATGCCTTTTCGCTTGACTAATGAACCCTCTATCTTCATGGATATAATGAATAAAGTTTTCAAGGAATATCTTGATAACATTGTAGTGGTATTTATTGATGATATCTTAGTATACTCCAAAATCTATGAAGATCATGAAAATCACTTGTGCATTATCCTAAAGACTCTTAGAAGAACTGATTTATATGGGAAGTTTATGAAGAGTGAATTATAGCTTCAGGAGATTTCTTTTCTTTTCCATATTGTCTCCAAGGATGGAATCTCTGTTGATCCTTCTAAGATCAAGGAAATCCATGAATGGCTAGCACTGAGGAGTATAACTGAGGTACACCGTTTTATTTGTTTATCAGGTTATTATTGACGTTTCGTCCAGAATTTTTCCCGGTTGGCTAACCCATTAACAAAGCTCACATGTAAAGGGGTTAAATTTGTTTGGACAAAAGAGTGTGAAGAATGTTTTGAATAATTTAAGAGAATATTAGTCAATGCTCCTATTTTGACTCTACCATCAGGGAATGATGGGTTTGTTATTTATAGTGATGCTTCAAAGACAGGACATGGTTGTGTCCTCATGCATAATGATAGGGTTATTTTCATTGCATCACAACAGCTAAAAATTCATTAGAAAAACTATCCTACTCGTGATCTTGAGTTAGAAGCTGTAATCTTTGCTTTGATGATTTGGATACACTATCTATATGGTGAAAAATGTGAGATATATACCAAAAAAAGAGTTTTAAGTATATTTTCTCACAAAAAGAACTCAATATGAGGCAAAGGAAATGGCTTGAACTACTCAAGTACTATAATTTCACTATACCCTACCACCTGAGCAAGGAAAATAAGGTGGCAGATGCTTTGAGTAGAAAGGATCATGGAGTTTTGAACAAGATGAGAATTAAAGGATCTTATATACATGGATCTAGTAAAGATGAATATGGGGATTAACATGGAAGGTGAAACATCAAAACGTTTTCAAATGGTTGCTAACAAATCATTACTTGAAAGGATAAAGAGTTCTCAGACCGATGATGAAGAGTTTCAAAAGAAGATTAAAGCTGTGAATGATGGGATATTGAGTGACTATCTTTATGAAGATGGAATTTTGAAATTTTGGAAGAGACTTTGTGTTCCTGATATACATGATCTAAAAAGGGAATTGTTGGATGATTCTCATAGTTCTAATTTCTCTATACACCCTGGGAGAACCAAAATGTATAGTGATTTGAAGGAACATTTTTGGTGGGACAACATGAAGAGGGAGATTGATGATTTTGTGTCAAGATGTATTGTTTGTCAACATGTGAAATCTGGAAGGAAACATCCAGAAAGAGTCTTGAAACCTCTTCCTATATGTAAGTGGAAATGGGATAATATTATGATGGACTTTTTCATGGGACTACCAAAGACTCCTAGACGGAATGATGCAATATGGGTCATTGTTGATCGTCTTACCAAGTCGGCACATTTTCTTGCTATAAGAGAAGATTTACCACTTGAACGTCTAGCAAGACTATTTATTAATGAAGTTGTGAGACTTCATGGAGTACTCCTATCGATTGTTTCTGATTGTGATCCACATTTTACATCAAGATTTTGGAAATGTCTTCAAAAATATCTAGATACTGAACTTCGTTTGAGAACTACCTACCACCCTCAAACTGATAGACAATCAGAAAGGAATATTAAAACCATAGAAGACATGTTATGATCATTCTCACTCAACTTTCAAGGTATGTGGGATCAATATTTACCTCTGGTAGAATTTTCTTATAACAATAGCTTTCATTCAAGTATTCAGATGGAACCATATGATATGTTATATGGAAAGAGATGTCGCACGCCAACCTGTCAGGATGGTGTTGGTGAAAGAAAACTCGTAGACCTAGAACTTGTAAAGGAAATGATGGAAAAGGTGAAGGTAATCCAAACCCTCATCAAAGCAGCTCAATGTAGGCAGAAGATATATGTCGTTAATCAATGGAAGGATTTGTAATTTTAAGTAGGAGATCATGTTTTCTTGAAGGTATCTCCATGGAAGGGTGTTATATGTTTCGGTAGGAAGGGAAAATTGAGTTTTAGGTACATCATACCTTTCGAAATTCTAGAATGAATTGGGGATGTAGCTTACCATTTGGCAATGATGACAAGTCTCTCCAATGTTTATGAGGTATTCCACATATCACTTTTGAGAAAATTCATGCCTGACCAAACACATGTACTCACCTATGAAGAATAAGAACTGTAACACAATCTGTCTTATTGCGAAGAGCCTGTCAAGGTGCTAGATATAATTGAACAAGTGCTGAGAAAAACCAAACGACTCATCTGGTAAAAGTTCTATGGAGAGACCATAAGATGGAAGAGTCAATGTGGGAACCCGAGGAACGTATGATGAAGAACCACCAGAGTATTTTTATGCAGTAATAATCTAGAAATTTTGGGGATGAAATTATTTGGAGGGTAGAATTTAACACCCCAAGATTCCACGGTATTCTTCTCTTTGAATAATACAGTAGTGTGTCTTGTACACAACTTTGAGTTCTAACACACCACAACCAATCAAACGAGCTATTATGAATATTAATACCAACTTTCTAAAATTTTATAAATTTTATCTTTCAAAATGTACTTCATTTTTGGATTCGGAATATCAAAATTAGCTTCGGGTGATTTTTTGGTATTTTTCTGAAAACTTTCAATTTTTGATGAATAGTGAATAACATTGAGTTATTGTTTAAAACCAAATTTTTATTTAAATAAAAATTTATTTTATTTTAATTTATTTTTGGTCAAAATAGATACATAATACCTATATAATATCAATGTAATTCATTGGATTCAGTTTATAATAATTTTAGATATATAAAAATTTTATTGAACTTTTCACCGTCTTTTACCCACCCTTAGGAGAATTTGCAAATTCACATAAATATAATTTTACCACTTCTGTGATTGAAATTTAAAAAATCAGAGAGACACAGTTGATATCAGTAAGAAAAATGTAGTTCAATAAGAAGAAAATATTATTGGTGAATAGTAACTTTTTACTTTTATTTACCACGGTTAAAAGTAAATAGGGTATTTAAGGGTAAAAATGATATTATTATTACCCTAAAACATGTACTACTTCTATTGGATTAATATAATTCGACAAAAAACAACCTTAGGAGTAAAATATGAATCTCTTTGGTTCACTTGGATTGGATTAGGACACTTATTATTATTTTATTTAAATAAGAGTTAAAAGAGTTAAAATCAAAGTTTAATAACTAAAAACATTTTATATAGGGTTGCACATAAGATAAATTTGACTATAAATATTCATTATAAATCTAAAACGATTTCCTACATAATTTTATTTTATTTATATATTTTAGACTTTAAATATTTTAATTTATTTATGACACAATGGTGATGTAGTAATTACCTAATTAATGAAATATTAAAATAATTGATATTATAAATATCCAAATAAATGTATTTTGAGACTTTTTATGAATTAAAATAATTTTATAGGTTAATATGACATATTAGGGTTAGTTATATGAATTTCATTCAAAGTAATAATTCTGTTATGAATTTTTCAAAAGCAAAATACTAAATAGTGTCAAAATTGACATAAAAGAGTTTTTAAAACAAATATTATATTATTAATTCATATTATATTTCTAAAAATATAAGGTTCAGACTAAGAACTTATATAATGATATTTATTGCATTAATGAACCAATTGGGCCTTTCTTTAATTATATTGTATGTTTATTAACCATATAATATAAAAATACAATGAGACATGGTAAATATCAAACTATTTAACTAAGAGTTAAATCTAAAAGAGAAAGTTAATATAGTGACCCAAACAAGTCTAAAACCTATTGGATGAGTGTTTTGTGACCCATACCCACCTTAAAATTTAAATAATCAATTTTGGAGCCATTAGAAACCGAAAATTATTTTACTATAAAATAACATTTCTAGCTTTTCCTAAGGTGCCCATCACCCCTCTTGTAAACGGGAACTCCCCCTTCCCTCTAATTCACACCTTCAAAGACACTTGTCTCGGCCAAACTATTTCCCAAATACCCTCTCAACTATACTGACTTTATCCTATAGGCCTTCCTTTAGTCATAAAACCAACATAACAGACCTTTTGATCAAATCAAAAGGAAGAACCCGAAGAAGAGGTAAATATTTCATCACCTCTTTCAAGTTACTTTCTTCTTCCACTTCCTTTTTCATTGTTGTTTCCATTAGAAAATAATAACTCCAATAAATTTTTTATACTCTGATGTTATTATAAATATAGTACAACCAAATTAATTATTCTATCCATTCTTTGAATGACATGTTACTATATGTGCGTACGTACGACTTACCGTCTCCACATCCTGGTGTAATTGTTATTCAATACATTATTATTTGGATGGGTATAATAATGTTGTGTAATTGATGTAAATAATAAATATTACATAATAATTATTTTTTATATATGATATTACATCCAATTATATATTATTTTAATATCAAAAGAATGATATTCTCACTAGTGCGTACGTACGGATTACCGTCTCCATAAACGCGATGAGATTCATTCCCCATCGTAAACATTCAAGACTAATTTTCATTTGATGATTAAAAATAATGTTTAAAGACTTGATATAATTTTGTATTTTAATATGATACATCCCATCCATAATAAATATGACTCACATAACAAAGAGTATAAAGGAAAAAAATATGTTAACACCTGAAACAATGATAATAATAAGATATTATTAACAAATCAATATTAAAAGATAATATATGATGTCATATTAATGTATATGATTCTTGTATAATTTAATAAGAATTATTTCACCATTATAAAGAATATTAACCTACCCTATACCAAGGAAAAGTACATGGTAAGGGTTAATTCTACAATCTCTTCATTATCTGAGGTTGTTTATACGTAATTATCTACTGGGACCACTTTATCATCCACATCCATGTTTCTTAAAAATGTATTTCAAAAAATTCTTACTATTTACTAGACTATGAGTTAAAGTCATTTATACCCTTTTTTAACTTTTATTTGAAGTGTATAAAGTAATCTTTTCATCGTTTTCTAAACAAGGTCCTTTATAACCTTTTTGACAAAATTAAGGTAAGAATGTCTTGTTTTTAACTTATATAGCGGGTGCGGATATTTTCTACCATTATAACATCGTCGAATCTTCCCTTACAATCTAATAAGAATATTTTCAAAATAAATGTTTTCCTTAGGAATTATGTGACTCTTAAATGATTTCAAAATTGAAAGAGACATTTCTCTAAAAAAGGGTTTTGATTTCATCAATGTCAACATCCTTTGATGGAATTTAATCTTATTTAAAGTTTATTTATTGTGATTCAAAAATTCCATATTGTATTGAAGGATTTGTGATATGTTTGACTATAGATGTGTTATTTTTATACCCTTCATTGTTTATAGATAAAGTATTGACATTTTTATGCTAGTTTTAATACAAATGTTTATGTTATGTTTAAACCTTTTCATATAAGGAATGCATTGGACTTTGTAAGTGATGGGTGAAACCCGCGATAACTCCTCGATGCATCATTAGGTCTCATGAGACAAACTAGTGTCTTAGCACAAGGCCTTGACAAAATAATTTTTTTTCTTGGTCCAAGGCCTTTACTATGTGGTTATGAATGTCTGGCATTATGCATTCCATCATTATGAATGTGGATATTGATATTGCATGTGATTATTCAACTAGTAGAATATCCTTGTGAGTAAGTAAATGGAATTATTTGATTTTATCTTTGACATATTATACTGAAGTTAAAGTTTAAAAGGATTTTTTAGTCTTATACATTTCCTTAAATGTTTATGCTTATTTATGAAAGTTTTCGCTATATTGATATCCTTACTAAGCATCTGAGCTCACCCCTTTCTATGTTTTATTTTTCCCAGGATGCGAATAAATATTTTATGACTGACCTGCATGGATAGTATGAGGGTATATGAGTGTGGTATATGGAAACAATGTTGTTGTAGTTTTTCATTTTATGATGTAATGTAAATATTATGAATGTATCTAGTACTTCCAAGGCTACTAAACTAATCGGTGTTTAGAGACCTGATATTTTGTGATCATGACAATGTTATGTAATAATGCACCGACTCCAGATAACTGGGGTCGTGGCATTACACCAAGGAATGTCAATGCCCACCTAAATATTTTGGTGCTTTAACTAATCAAGGTCATGCGTGACTCTTGGTTTCCTGGGAGAGATTTGGTATTGATCAGAATGACATAAAAATAGGGGATAGAAGGGGTGTCCATTCACCGACAACCCTACTCTCAGATCTATTTTTATATACATTCATCAAGTGACCCTCCTGCAATAATAGATTATGATATCCATCCATAATACCATTTTTTATGAACTACTTCACAAGAATTTTTTTCCCGTGAATTTATTCAGAAAATCTACAGTTTTGGGTTTGGTAATTTTTCGAAACTTTTTCATATTCTTGCAAGGATTTCTTTGAAATATTTTTATAATCTACTATCTCATCAACATGACCACTCGACTATTATGAAAATCATGTGACTAAGTCAGGGTCATGTGACTACGAGTCTCATGACTATTTGAGTGGTCGCATGATGTTTCGTGGGTTTATTTAGTATGTGAGATCTTTTACAAGACATGTGATTCACACGTCCTATATTAAATCCTAAATCACTATGTCATTCATTTTATTCACATGAGGATTCCATAATCATGTATTTTATACTGAAATATTTTTTAATCTATTTGAAATATGCCACTAACTATTGTTTAGATGGACTACAGCTCTCATCACAGCTCCTCTGTAGTAGAAAATGCTAGGTTTTTTATTTCTAGAAATAATAATTCTCACCCTCTATATAGAATTCATTATGATGATGTAGTTTTAAAAAGGAATCTCACATTAGAAATATAGAGCTATCCTTTATCACACCAAATTTTTTAATATGTATTTGGGAGGCTAGATGATGTGGTCATCCCTTCTCCAAACTAAAATATGTCATCTCACATGGAAACAACATCACCTGATTGATTTCAATCAATGGTTTCTGAGGATGTTCATGATATTAGAGCATAGTTATTAGGGTTGTATTATATTCTTGTGAACTCTTTTATGGGTCATGATGCTTGAGAGTTTTCTCACTATACTATCCCTCGAAGCTATTCAAGCATATTTTTCTCTTCATTCAGAAAATTGGGTGGTGTATGGATCTTGAAATGGAATTTGATCCCTAGTAAAAAAATTACTTATGAGTGGGAACTTACATTATTGATTAGTCAAAGCTTTATATAAATTTTTTATAGCTTCATGCTATCCATATTTAAATAGCGGTATGGATTTCCTAATTCAACATTTAACATTAATATAATAATCTATGAGAACTATTAATTTTTTGGTTCTCATGTACCAATTCATTTGGTTTATCCCATGGTGAAGTGGTAATTATCCAATATTATACCTATCGTCTTGGTGGGATATCCACCTTTTGAGAAATTTATGAAAAATTCATTCCTTAATTAGATGTCTTGAATGAATATGCACATACTGTAGTCTTATGGTGAGATGTTCTTGAAATCATGAATGAAATGTAAATAAAGGAACTATTCATAAAAATTCACATCCCTTTTAAATAATGGATCAATTTTTTCTTCTATCTCAAACAGGCTCAATAGATCACTATATACCCTAACTGTTTCCCCTCTAAATAGTCCCTGGATAACACTGACTTGCACTAAGTGATCCTAGAGGCTAGAGAAAATACCTCATGGGGATATAGAAGGAATGGATTGATATCTCATAGACTTATAATGGCAATTTTAATGGACATGTTTTTTGACAAATGGATTTCATGGAAAAGGATGAGAAATAAGGAATCCAAGTCATAATGCTAGTGATGGAAGTACAACTATTAGAGGTATGGGCCCTCAATTTGGTAGTGCTGACTCTTGCATGCATTTAATAGCTCTTAGGTTCCATCCTATAGGAAAAATTCTCTTATAGAATAATTGGTCACTTCTATTTTCTATTTATCTAGATATGAGAACATTTTTCTAATTTATATAGACACCAGAATACCACTAGGATACCTAGTTCTTTATATTGGACTAGGTTTCACGGAATCTCTTGGGTTGGGTCCATTTCATTATGCCCTAATGAGGTTTCTAAGATGCTTATCAATTCTAATCCTATCGAATTCACCCCATACCCTACACTGAGAAGACTAGTTAATGGTAATTTTAGAAGTTATCATGATTACAGGTCATAAAAAATCTCCCATCGGGATAGGTTTATTGTGTAATTAATGGACGATCTAGTCATCTACGATCCATATAACCCTTATCGATTCACTCTCGTGTTTAGATATGTTAAATGAGTTTCCCCCTTCCCCTAAACTATTGTGTTGGAGAGAAATATACTAGGGTTATCCACCTATTTTAGATGATATTGTCACATGTGGACACAAATGTAGAGATTATCCTCCAACCTATTGGGACCCCTTCCATTATTCATCATGATAATTACCATGCCTTGGTAGAGTCCTACCCAGGTGTTTTGTTGAATATACTAGTCCTTCATGTGGGAAAACCATTTGCATCACCAAAAACACTACTTGTATCAATGATGGAGTTAACCTAAGTCACGGGTAAGTCATTGAGGAAATATTATCGTCCTAGTGATGATCATACTATATGTGAAGAAGAATATGTTAAGGAATCTAGCCCTTCCTGACAAGAACTGGATGATCCATACATTAAGGGAATAACATTTGAGACTTCCTATCCTGATTCCTTGTCAGAACACCTAGTTGTTCCCCTTTTAACATACCTACCTGGAAAGCTGTAGAGGATCATACATGTCTTAGGATGATTTGGAAGAAAATTTGTACCCCTGTAACAGAAACTCCATTAGAAACATTCCATGATCAAGAATAAAATCTTTACCATCTCTTTCTTTACATGGGGGTAGACAGATTTTTCCTCCATCCATTATATGAAATCATGCCACAAATCATCCTCACACTACCGGATTTGGAAACCAATGGGAGGGGATTAGAAAATCATTAAGACTAAACTTCCTATCTGAAAAGATGAAGGAATCATTGGAGGCCATGGAATAGAGTGGTCAATTCATATCAAAGTTGCACACCCAGATGGGTATTTTGACCATACTAAAATGGATATTTGAGGATATCTTAGTACTCTCAATTTCCAATATGTTAGTTACATCATCATCATTTGTAATAAACCTAAATAGAGTTGAATATTTTTCTACTCTTATTGAGACCCTTCATCCTATATTGGAAGTGTAAGATTTAGGGTGTGTGTTATTTTATCACTCCATCAATGATTCCATACAGACTCTCGTTGGTTTGGTAGGATTAACCAGTCAATTTATGTTGTAGTTTGATCATCGATGTCTATTTATATGTTGATTGACTTTCTGGATAGGATCTGAATTATGGAGATCCCTCATTTGGTATACTATCAATAAATTGATTTATAGAACTATATATATTGTTTTTTAGTTATATTTCACTAATTATTTACATTACATTTCATTGGTATGAGGTTGCATGAATCATCAACGACACCCATCATTTTAATAAAATCAATTAAACTTTAATTCCTATATTTTAATGTTTAAATTCTGAAAAATTCTAGTTGAGAAATTACCATGAATGCCTTCCAACAAGATAATTCTCATTAACACATATTCTTTAGCTATGTTGAGATTACCATATATAAAAAAGGACAATTTAAGAAGAATATTTGTCCCAAATGGAGTGTTATCTAATTTGTTTTGATGAAAATAGACTTGGTGAGTGTGTTTTGTCTTTTTATAAGGTTTTATGGTGGGAATCTCAAGATTTGTATCTTTCACTATAAAATAAAATGATTTTTATTTGGCTTAATTTCTTTTTTCATAGACCATATATTCTATAGTTTATGGTATTTTTTGTTCAGGACCACTATCATTTTATTTTAGGGCCTTTTATTTTAGAACAACGAATTATGTAGTTTTTGTTATTTTTAGATCAGACCTTATATTCCCATAGTTTAGGGTCTTTTATCTAAGACCTTATATCGTTGTAGTTTTGGATATTTTAGCTCATAAATTCAATCACTATAGTTTGGGTACTTTTAGCTCGAACATTCTATTTTTATAGTTTTATTCCATTCATCTTAGACCACATGCCATTGTAGTTTATGGACTATTAGATTAGATGTTCCATTACTGTAGTTTTGGGTCTTTTAGATCGATCCTTATGTTTCTATAGTGTATAATCTTTTAGCTTGGACCTTATATTGATTAATATAGAATATAGGGTGGACATGCTAGGGATGAACAAAGACACACTATGGTTTTGAGTTCCAATGTGTGATTTACAGGGCTCATGGGGATTGTGGTTCCTTTATAACAAGGAGGAAAACCCTATGGATTGTAGGTTTAAGACCTTATTAATCAATAAAATGGTATAAGAGAGGTGTTTCAACTCTTCACTAAGATCCATATAAAATTCATTTAAAAATATTGATTGACGGTGAAATATTATGTATGTCGGGTCTATTTGGATAATTGGAATATAGATGATGTAAGTCATAACCCGAATTCTTGATTCAATGAGTATGGTAAGGGTAAGACATGAAGTGAATAAACCATAATAGCCTATGTTTATGGGATCTATAATGATGGTACCAGGGATAACAAGGATTGTGGTTCCTTGCCAATAAAGAGGGGATTGATCTAGTTGGAAGATCAGTTACCTTTCATTTCTATAGAATGGTCATATAGATATTTCAACACCATTTCCAGGGGCCATTAAATATTTATGATGACTGAAGAGTCTGGAATAAAAATTTGGGTATGGAATAAAATCTAGCCAGGAAGAGATCTGTCACCATAGGTTAAATGTTCACAAAAATTGTGAAGCATGGGCCGTATTTCCTTTAGTTTCTATTCACATGGTGTGGTCCATCAAGATGTTCAAGAATGTATTGTGTCATTCCTATTTTGATAAATGTTATAAAACATGGTTATGTAACATTAAGGATGTCGAATCATCTTTCATATTATGGTTGTAGTGGTTGTAAATTATATTCCAAAGTTCCCCAATCTTGAGGATGATATGGGACAATAGTTCTAGGAATGGCCCAAAACACACTAAAGTTCTAGGTTTATCTGTGGTCAGGGAACACATAGATTTTGATGCCTTTTAGTATATTGAAATATTTTTTTTATGACCATATCCATATATTACGAATCTATAGGCCTCCATGAATAGTCAAAAAATCATCACTTGAAGTATTGTATCCTTTTCAAAGGGTCATGGAAGGTATAGAGTGATATGAGGATCTCAAAACAAGATGTTTGATTTGTGGAAAGATTATTAATAAATAAGGGTTTTAGACTCCTAAATATTATGTCTCCTTCTACTAAATATGTTATCCTGATGAGGAGATGTGACAAATAATTACTCTAAATTTTACATAGAATTGGGGGTCTAGTGATCAAATATTGTATTTTACTAGGGATAAATAGTAGGTATTATGAGATTTATTCCCTATTAATTTATACCATATATATATTTTATATACATTATAGATGAACAGTTATGTGAGTGATGACTTGACTTTTTCCCAAGTGGCCCTATGTGGGTGTTCAACCTGACATTTTTTGTCTCTTTTTTACTATTAGATTAAGGAATTATGACTTATAAAATCTAATGATAGAGTTTAATGTCATACATGTTTGACCAATGTGTATGTAGTTTCTATCCATGACACACGTGGAACTAATATGAGATAAATGTTACACAAGATCCGGATTTGGATCACTAGTGACAAGATAACTCCAACATACTCTTGAGCTGGAGAGGAAAGTGTTTTAAATCACAACTTGAGGTTCTAATGTCATGATTAATGATAAGGGATAATCATACTAGTGATGGAACATAACAAACTTAGATTATGAGTTCCACCATAGTGATGTTAGGCTCAGAAGGATCAGAAATCCCTTTATAAAGGATCAAGTTATCTCTAGTTGGTAGGAATGACAAATATGCCTGCATATCATTTTCAATAATAGATTTCTATTTTCTTTTCCAAGGGATGTGTGATTTTTGCGACATATCTATGTGATAAATTTATGATGTGTGATTTGTGAAATGGGGTTATTAGAATATGTAAGAAGAGCCATTTACTCGCGTTGATTAAGCTAAGTCTCTTGTGTTACTTTGATAAGGGTAGATAATGTTCAATGTCCTATACATTTTGGCGTCATATAGTGAGGATTAATTTTTATGGTAGTTTTAATTCCATGAAACGATGACATTTTACTTGTAGTTTAACATCATGTGGTAAAGACATACTTGTTTATTTTTATTATAACATAATTCAGTATGGAATTCATAACCAACATGAATTTTTTTGAAAGATTTATTACATGAACAAGTAATCCATACAATGATTTATCTCATACATAGTAAAAATGAGCCTATATTACTCACCCATTATGTGGTTCAGGGTGTATCCTTTCATTGTTTGTCTTAGATGGACCCAGTGCTGTAGATCTAGGTGTCACTACGTATCCTATGATTGTATGAATCAAGTCACTCGTAGTTCTTAAATGGGAAGATGCCTTCGCAGTTCTGACCTATACGTAGAGGGGATATTGTTCCTATTTATTTATATATCTGGACCTATGAATGGACATCCATACATTACTATATATCATATAATAGGAGGAATCAAGACACATTTTGTTTCTGAGAGACCATGTTGTTTAACATAATGTGGTAAGGACATATGCTTCCTAATGAGAAATGCGAATGTGGTGGTTAGACCCATGAATTGATGTCTATGAGTCACTACATATCACATGGTAATAATAATCACACCACACATAGTTCCTTAACAATATCTCCTTACGCAGGTGAGTCCCATAAGCATGGTGGTGGAATTTTTCTATTTATTTTTTGGGACTGGACTCATGTTTGGAGATATTAGAATCACTACATACACAGTAATGAAAAAAATAAAGTTACAAATAGTTCATGAATAGAGGTTTGGTGGGAGTCTATAACCAAAAATAGTGTCCCTCTCAGAAGATGACTACATGAATGTATAGTTTTATGTCATGCAAGAGACATCAACTATGTAGTTTAATGTAATGTGGTGAGGAATCGTGGTGTTCCTTTTTACGGTAATGATTTCATGACCATAATAACCCAATCATGAGATGATATGACTTTTTTATGTGTGAGAATCCTTAACAAAATTCCATAGATAATTTGAGCTATTGTCTATGGGAGAAAAAAGTACTGAAATTTATTCATCTAACCATGCATATTGTATTAAGGATCTAGGCATGAAATTTTTTTATAATGTTTTTTTGGACAATGATATAGAATTTAGGAATCAATAAATATTGAATTAAAATGATAATAAAGCCTTAAGTAGTTATATTAATCGATGTAGGTTAGAATTATGCAGAAAGAACATCAGCCATGTAGTAAAACTACATGTGGTGAGGAAGAAGGTGAATCTACATTAAAGAGGATTAATGTTGAATCTATCCCTTAAAGAAGAAGTCTGAGCATTGATAAATATCATGGAATTATTGTAATCAAGAAACATATAGTTCATGGAAACTATGACGTTTAATGTCATGAAGATAGGAAAACATAAGTGATGTTTGAAAACATGTGGTAAGGATGAGGTCACCCATCGTGATTAATGCCAAGAATTTGGGAGCTGTGTAGTTTAATGTCATGCAGTAAAAAAATTTTCCATCTACATTAATTTTACATGGTAAAGACAAAATTAATTGTACATTTTCTTAATTTCTTCATGTCAAAACTTCTTTATTAATGTTTAACATCATTTGGTTAGGATGAGAGATATTGTTTTGTTTAAATTCATGCTTCTAGGACTTCATTATTACAGTTTAACATCATCTGATTTGATGATCATACAAAGATTGACGTCTTGAAACATAAACAAACATTGTACGTTTTAATGTCATGTTTTTAGGATGTCACCTCAGATTTTAATGTCACATGACTCTAAAATGATCTATATAGTGTATGATTATGTTGTTAGGATTTGATACAGTTTCTAGTAGCATATACAATGCATTTCTTAATAAATCATACTATCATGGGGAGTGTGACATGTTCTCCATCCACCATGGCCTACTATTGTGCTTCATTGTGATAGAACTTGTGTTTAATATATGGGCCATCCCATTTTGGTTTCATCTTGGGAGGATTAATTCCTTGTATTTTAGAGGTTTTGATAACCAATACTAGTTTTCCTTTTAGTAATGACCAGAGGAAAAAAATATTATTGAAGAGACGTGAAATTAGATTCTGATTAACTTGAATGTTTTTAGATGTATACAATCTATTCTCATCGAGCAGATCTGTCTTGTCCATCCACTTTTCTAATTTAAAAAAAAAATTGAGAGATGTCAAAAATGTCTATTAGATGTACGAAAAACTAGAATTCCATTGGAAATAATTTTTTAGTTCTATACAACAACGAATATGGAATTAATTGAGTAGAAGTACATGTGTTGTTATAGTAGTCACATTGAGTGTGGCAGTGTTTTTTTGGCTAGGAGTAATAACCTTTGATCACCAT
This sequence comes from Viscum album, assembly GCA_963277665.1. Taxonomy (NCBI): domain Eukaryota; kingdom Viridiplantae; phylum Streptophyta; class Magnoliopsida; order Santalales; family Viscaceae; genus Viscum; species Viscum album. The sequence continues at coordinate 712,846,240 of OY728133.1, read as the reverse complement.
CCTTTAATGTATATTCAAAAGAGTCTTATAAATCCTTCAACCTATCCATATCATGCTGCATAATATTGGGATGAGTGATTGTACTTGATGTTTCACTCCTTGATAAATTTTTTTTATCTCTATAGGAACAAATTGGTGTCGTTGACTATCAATATTATGGGAGGGACCCCAAATATTGTGATGATATGGGACCTTTCAAAGTCGATTATATTCTTCATACTAACTTCCCTAAAGGGTATTTCTTCTTCCCTTTTGGAAAATAAATCTGTAGTAGTATGGATGTACTTAAATGTCTTAGCTATGGTTGGGGAATATTATTGAAAACCATTCTTCACAAACAGGGATATTACATCATTTTAGATTAATATTCATCATATTAGAAAATTACATGCCAAAAGAAAATAATAGTTTATTTTATTTGAAAACATGTAACACAATATTATAACATGTTGAATTATCTTCAATGATTCCCATAAATATTTTCCCATTTATTACTCATTCAAAAATTCATTATTAACAACATTTATAAAGGAATAAAAAGAAATTGTGAGCTCAGTTTCTCAGTAAGGGTAAACAAGGGAGAAATGTAAGAACGATCATGAGCCCAAGGGTATGATAAAATTATCATATCATTAGAAGATCATACCATGAATTTCAAATATCATAATCAAGAGTCACATTATAATTATTTGAAATTCATAATACGTTAATCATAAAGTAATCAAGAACATAATCCCTGAAAAAATAACATAAGAATAAAATTTAGAATTGTGATAGACACATAAGCATAGAAAATATTATTTTATGTATACCAACCAAGGACTTCATAAAATTATATGATTAGGAAAATCACTGATGTTCCATATTTGGGCTTGGGGTAACAACCAATGTAGCCTAATTTTTTGTACATGGGCTATAACACTTATACACTCTTATTTGCGGGATAAGGCAACAACATGTGTACCATCTTTTTGGGGGCATGGGAAATAACCTGTATTCTCTCTTACATTTGGGTTTGGGATCCAAACCATGTAACCTCTTATTTTCGCACTTGGTCCACAACATATATACCATCTTATTATGGGGCTTGGGCTCCAACCAATGTACCCACTTTTTTTTTCTTGGTATGCAACCCTTGTACCCTATTGTTTTCAAGCTGGGGCTATGACCCATATACCCAATTATTTTCATTCTTGGAAAACAACCCATGTACCTTATGAGCTCAAAGAACTATTATCATTACCCAATGCATTATAAGGAGATATAGGTCCCACCCATCACATAATGAAATCATACATAACTGTGAAGCCTGTTAATAAAAGATTCATCCTATCATGACCCATAAAATGATATGGGATTCCTAAACATCATATCATACCCTATGAAATGAAATGGTTATTATAAACACTTCAGTCTATCATAACATATGGAAAAAAATAGGAATCACAATCATTTCATCATAGAATAACCCATGAAAATATGTGGGTTTCATATTCACTTTATCATCGTATAACCCATGTAATAGAAACGAGTTTCATAAGAAACTTTTCATCATAAACATTAAAAAATCAAAGATAGAATAAAAATGTTTTCCTTGGATTATATTAAAAATAAATAATAAGTGGTATCAAATGATTTCATCTTATATGTCATCTAATTTTTAAAGGATAATTTAAAACATTTCATGAGGAAAATATCATTTTCACATGGAAAAAAATTGAAACATAAAATAGTTGAAAAATAATTTTCCTTGAAAGTAACCATTGAAATTTATAAATGAGTAATTTTAAATAATATTATAAACATTATTAGAATATAAAAAAAATTAAAATAATTTCCTATGAAATTTTTCTTAAAATATAATATAAAAACATTTTTGAAAATATTTTTGAAAAAATTGTTTTTTAATAACATATATTTCTAACCAAAGTGATAAATAATATTAGATTTTCATAAAAAAAATTATTTGTTATGTTTTGTATCAAAGAGTGTAAAAATGGTAAAATTATTTGAATATATCATGAATTACAAGAATATAAGATAATAATGAAAGCTCTTGATAAATGGGTCACAAGATTACTTCAACAGTAGCTTAACCATATAAAATCCTAATAAATGATGATATTGTAGCAATAAAATCATAACACTATGGTAAGATTAAATTAAAATACTCATGAAACTATTAAATTACATAAAGTTAAAAATATAATGTAAATGAGGATTTTCTTGATACGACATTTCAAATGGTAGTACATACACACCATAAAATAATATAGGTGGATAACATAACATGTGTCTCAAAGAAGGAAAATTGAGAAAATTTTGATTTACCGATTTGGTAACATTTGAAACATAAAACCCATAATAGATTGATCATAAATTAGATATAAAAATAAATATTACCATAATTAATAAAACCATATAATAGTTTAATATTCATTTTATACAACACAAAATATGAAAAGAGTGGTGAATATGCCATAATTCTCACAGAAAGAAAAGTGATACTAGAGATATCATTACTATATGAGTTACTTTGGAATCATAATATTCTTGAAATTATAACATAAATTGAAATGTCTAATATCATTAAATAAATTTAACTCAGGAAATAATGTTTCTTAGGTTAGTATATACACCTCATAACAAGAATAAGTTGTGAATATTGCATAAATCTCACATAAATAAATGTGAGACAAGAAAACCATTACTAATTGAGTATATTTTGAAATGTGATATATATTAAAAAATAAAATATATTAATAAATTTATTGTGACTAAATAAAGAAATTTCAGGATATAAAATTTCATAGGTAAGTATATACACCACATAAAATAGTCTAGTGGGGAATATGGAATTTATCACACAGATAAAAAAATTGAGATAAAATTCCTTTATATTAAGTCATGGATTTCTTTGTACACCATAAGAACACTTGTATAATATATATAAGATTCTTATACATATACCAGATAACCATATTCTTATATATCACTCCATATATTATTTTATTATTAATTATATTATCATTTTATTAACAAATCCATGTTACAGATATGTATTGGGTAATAACCGCTTTATTTTTCATTTATTGTTTGACTTGTTATTTTTTGTATTCCTCCTTTAATAATGATTTAATTATTTCAATAAATTAATAAATGTTATAAATATCATATATTTTCATTATATATTAATTTATTTTAATATATTAATGATACAAATAAGAAATAAAGTACACCATTTATTAAGATGCAAGACTATATATACGCATGAACGTTGTTTCCATTTTCTAGTTATATTTTGAATAAAGAGAGAAGTAAATGATATATATATATATTATCTTTCCTTAAGAATTAGTTTTTCCAATATCTCACATATTTTAATAAAAACTATCCTTAATACATTCCATGTCAAGTAAGCACGAATCACATCGCCTTGAGAAGGCAGTTGTCCACACGTCCACAAACTTTTTTATTGTATTCCGAAAAATGTAAAGAATGAAGTAATGTGTTAATGAAAAATTGAATAATCATAAATACATCATAAATAAAATAAAAATTATATCGTTATTTACAAATTTTATAGGTGTCAATGGAAGGATGAATGATATTTTTTTGTGAGGTTGTAGTCTGCCATTCAAGACAACGATGATTGTGTATCACGTCTGATGGATGTTTTTATATTTGTAGAAAAAAACCATAACATAACAACATATTAGTACATTTATGATACTGATTTTGTTATGAAATCATTAAATATGAATAATTTAATAGTTTTATTAACAAATAAAAGAAATGTTCTCGTTGAAGAATGTTACCGCTTCTATAGGTAACTCTTTTTGTTTTTGAGAAATGAAATTTTTTAGTTTTATTTTTGGGAAATGTGAAACTTTTAATATGAGAATATTGATGTTGTTAGATTATTTGGGCAGGTTTTTTATTATCTGAATGGATTTAGAGGTGTGAATAAGTGAGGTGGTGACTGCCTTTATATACTGGAGTAGGAGTGTAAATTTTTTTAATATAAGAAAGGTAAAAAATATTGTGTGGTATAACATATAAAATTTCCCTCAAATAATAGTTGATTTTATATAAAATTTGTTTAATGGTATAAATATGGATATATAGTGTCTTTTGGACGTGTTTTAATGTCATTTCCCCTTAAATTTAATGTTTAACAACTATGTAAAATCGTTTTTTTCTTAATCGTAATTAATAATTTTAATTTATTTTGTAAAAAAGTTTCATAGAGACTTATTTTATGATAATATGCATTATAAATTATTCATATTAAAAATATTGAATCCATTTTGAAAAAATTCAATCATAGAAGTGGTAGAAATTAATTTAAAATTAATCCCATAGTTGGAATGTAAGAACATTCTTTTAAAGTAAAGGGATCAAATGTTTGAGATATTTTACATCCAATTTCAATTTAATGTTGATTATAATGACAAAAATTGGATTTATTAATGTAAAATAGAAATAATTATACTTAATAAATAATTTAAAATATAATTAAACTATACAAATTAATTAGACGAAAATGAAAATTTCATTTAAAATTTGATTTTTTTCACACTTCATCAAAAAATAAAACATCATAGAAAATTTAAACATAACACCCAAAGTAAATATTTATATTAATATTACATAATTGAATTTGATTTTATTCAATTATAATTTATAACTATGTCAAAAATTATTTTTAAATAATTCTTCTATTAAAACGCCGCAAAACTACCTTTCAGAGAAATATATCTTTTTATACATAAAAATGGAATTATTAATATTTATTATCAAGAAAAAACAAAGGATAAATGTCAAATAACTATTTCAATATATAATATATAAATTATACTAAAATCATTAATAATATGTTATTTTGTAATTTATTGAGACAAATCATGTTTGTACATAGAGAAATAATTTTCATCGAAAAAGGATTTTAATTATTTTTAAATAGTTCATATATTAATTAATAAAGAATTTCTAACCAAATGATTGATTTTATGTAAATTTATAAACTATGTTTTCACAAAATATACAATCTTATTCATAACTTCCATTCCAATTATTCACTGGTGACTATAATAATACTGTGATAACAATATTAATAGTATATTGTAGTTCGGGGGAACTCAGTATTGGGTGTAATCAAATATATTTAAGGAACATGATATTGTGTCTAACACAAGCCAAACTTAGGGATGTGTATAATGAAAGATTAATTTTTTGTTTCATATAAATAAAGCATAACTTGATGTAGTGTCAAATGAAAGCCATCAACAAAGTTTAATTTATTAAAAAAATTAATTCTTAAAAACTCAGGGTGTTACATTATACCCTCATTAAAATGATTTTTTCCTAGAAATTATTCAATGTTTTAAATGATTTAATACATGAATGTTCCTTTTATATAAATGAAAATAGTAAAAATAAAATATTAAAAATTCCATAAAAGCTAGAAAGATAAAAGTTACCAAAATTAATTCATAACTTGGTTTCCACATAGGATAACATAAGTGAAAAATGAAAGCATGGACATAGAAGAGAAACCCAATGTTTAAATATTGATGTAAAGTGATAGAGAACATTTTTCTGAAAAAGTGAACTATAAAATAACCATCAATCAAAGTTTCTTGAAAATATTCATTTATATCTTAAGAAATTGTTATAACCAATCACCATTTTATTTCAGTACCATTTTTATGAAGTTTAACACTTTTTACAAGGATATATAATTACTTTATTTCATTTCATTTCATATTCATAATATCACCCTTTGGTTGTTCCTTAATCAATTTTGAATTCATCTTTTACTCTAATAAATGAAGGAATCTTTCAATCATTAGATCCATCAATAAAATGATTGGAAATTACATATATATTTATTAAACATCATAGAAAAATGTTTATCACAAGTTATCCAATATTCATAATTCCTTATGTGGAGAGATAATAATTTAATCTCTAAAAAAATATCTAATGATTTACATAAACAATTCCACAAATTTTTAACATTTTATCCCTTCCAAAAGATGAAAATATGAATATTTATAAGGAAGTTAACAAAATTTCAGAAAATAATAAAAACATATATCCTAATATATCAAAATTTATGTCTTGTTTTTCATATATAAATCATGTGAATAACTTGATCATGTATTACCCTGATTAATGGTAATAACATAAATTACCATAAACCATTATTAAAAATATACATGCATTCCTAATACAAAAATTATTGGATATATTCCATAAATCCAATAATTTTTTAAAATCCTTCCATGATAGAATAAATTTCTTTTTCACAAATTCATTAATCTATTTCAAGGGTCATTAGTACTATCCAATTTACTTTATTCTTATCTATGATCTCTTTACCAAACATAACACCATTTTCTTAACATCGCGAATATATTAAGGGTTGTGTTACCTTATTCTTTTTTTTTCATAAAACATAAAATTCCCACTATTTTTTATGTTCATCAGTACTATTCAATTTACTCCTGTATATCCTTAAAAATATATATACAGAATGATCTATATAAATTTCATTAATGATATATATATATATATATACTTCAATCCTCTTTATTCAATGACCGAAATGGAGTACTTCATGTCTTGGTTTAGAAGTAAATTCCATGGTTAGGAAATCAAGTTCGGTAAATCCCACATTCTCCCTTAATAAGGCATTGAAATAATTGACTATTTTACACTAAATAACCCCTTTTCCAAATTTCTAACATCATCCCATCCATTTTAGTTATTAATCCATGTTCTATTCCCTTATTCTAGATATGTAGGAAGCCAACTCATATTTCTTCTATGCTCATTACCTTGTGAATTTTTGGAAAATTCTATCTTACCCTTCTTCAATGTGTTAGGAGTATAACCAAAGATCCCATTTTTATCCATACATAATGATAGAATATTTTGAAAAATAATAATATATTTCTCATTATTCATCACCCAATATGGTTACTCATAGTCACCATACTGTCTATAGGGTTCATTGTTAACATAATTCCTTCTTGTTCCATGCATAGTCTAAAAACCAAAATCTTAGTTTGAACAACACTACTCATAGTGGAAAACATCATAATAATGAAAATTTACTTTAGGATGTTTAAATAATGAAAAATAATTCTCCAATATATGAAACCTTAGGTTTATCCAAGGTTATTCATATTCATATTCTATTTAAATCCTTTATGATGGTTCATCAAATGTTTGTTATTTCCCAAATCATATCCCTTAAGAGTGTCAAACCAGGTGTGTAGCAAGGCACATTGTTGTGAACCAGTTCCTAATAAAGTCACGATCAATATGATGTTTTCATATTTGTTATCCCTATGTACATCATTGATAGATCCACATAAAATTTTACTATTCATAAATTTATATTACTACATGTAAACCACTCTATGAATCCTTGACCAAAATTTCAAGAGATTTTTCTATACATTAACTCAACCTTAGACTTACCCATAGAGACATCACTAAACATATCCTTAGAAATATAACTAGGTATATCACTATTTTTTTCTCATTCTAGTTTACAAATATTGAATACAAATTTACGTGGATACAAACTATATAGACTTAGTCTTAACATACATGCATATTACATTATTTTTATTAATATTCAGAATATTACAAAAGTATATACTGATAAACAGTAATAGTTTAGTGTCCTTGGAAACATGGGAAAAAATATTGTATCTTGGTAAAAGATATTAAATATTCCACAAAAATATATTCCCATTTAGTACCCCTATTTAAAATCATTCTTCATAACCCTTGGATTGGAAACATAAGAAAATGTCAGCACAGATGCTCTGTAAGGGTAAACAAGGGAGACATGTAAGAATAATCCTAATAATAGGGGTTTGATAACATGATCATACAATTAGAAGATCATAAACTTAATATGAATGATCATAATGTAGATTCATTGAAAAAATATTTGCATTTCATAAGACATGAATCATATGGGAATCATGACGATAAGCCCCAAAATCAAAACAGATGAATAAAACATAAAATATTGGTGACACATTAGCATAAGAAATGTTATGTAAAACCTACCTACTAAGAACATCAATAAAAATATATTCTTGGGATAATCACTGAACTAGATTATTTAGTCTTAGAATAAAAAAATTTTACCCTCTTTTTTTTGGATTGGGCTACAACCTATATATACTATTAATTTCAGTCTTGGGATACAAACCATATACACTCTTATTTTTAGGTTTGGACTACAACCAGTATAGACACTTATTTTTGTGGTTGAGATTAAACCTATGAACCTTATTTATTTCAGGCTTGGGATAGAACCTATGTACTCTCTTGTTTATGGTCATGGGATAAAACTCATGTGCCCTTTTATTTTCAGGCGCGGGGTACTACCCGTGTACCCTTTTCGAACATTAGATAAAACACAGATTCCCTATTCTTAGTCATGGCCTATAACCCATGTAACCATTGATCTTGTAGAATATTTATCATTATCCAATAAATTATAGAAAGATATAGGTAACACCAATCACATAATTAAATCATACATACTTATGTCAAAAGGGATTAAAATATCCATCATAACATTAACCACAAAAATAGAGGGGTTTCATAAACAAATTATCATAACCCATGAAATGAAATGGGTATTAAAAACACTTCATCCAATCATTACCAGTGGAAAATAGATAGTCTAAATAACCATTTCATCATAGAATAACTCCTCAAAAGAAGCGGGTTTAATAGTGTGTGTTATCATGGTATAACCCATGGAATAAAAATGTGTTTTATAGGAAATTTTCATCAAAACGTGAAACGTTCAAATAAATAATAATAATTGTGTCCACGGATCATATCTCAGATGGATCATAAACAATATAAAATGATTTCATCTTATATGGAAAATAATTTTTAAAATATCATTTAAAACATTTCTCAAGGAAAATATCCATTCCTCTTTGAGAAACACTTTTTTTAACATAAAACATTTCGAAAACCTTTTTTATTGAATGTAATTTTTAAAAATTATAATATATTTTTGAAAATAATTTTAAAAAATTCTATGAAAAAAATTAAATTTTTTTTGTTGTGAATTTTTTAAAAAATATCATTTAAAATAATTTTTTAAAATATTTTTTAAAACATGGTTTTTGAATAACACATATTTATATCTCGATAGAGAAATAATGTTGGATTTTCAAAAATAACACTTTCTTAATTACCATAAGTATCAAAGAGTGTAAAAATGGTACCATTAATTGAATATATATTTCATAGCTATAGGATAATAAAATTCATGAGAATACTTGAGAGATGGATCATAATATTTAATTAATGAAATAATAATCATAATTAATTTTGATAAATGATGAGATTGTATAAGTAAAATCATACCACTTTGGTACCAGTAAAAAAATAATCATGAAATTATAAAATTTTATAAAGAAAAAAATATAATTAAAATAAGTATAATCATGATACATTATTTCCAATAGCATTATATACACATAATAGAATAATATATGTTCATAACATAACTTGTGTATCAAAGAATAAAAATTGAGACAAAATTACATTACCAATTTGGAAACATTTGAACCATAAAACCCATGAAAGATTTACTAAAAAATGGTTACGTAAATACCCATAAATTTAAGGATAGTAATCTTATAATACATTCATTAGTAGCGTATACACCACAAAAAAGAACTGATGGGTTAATATAGAATGCGTCATGTATAATAAAAAGTGAGACTAGATATCCCATTGCTATTTGAGTAACATTTTAATCATGAAATCTGTGAAAGAATAAAATAAATTGAAACATTTAATATCACCTAATAAATTAAATTAAGGAAATAACTTGTCATAGGTCAATATATACCCCACACAACAAGAATTAGTGGTGAATATATAATATATCTCACATAGATATAAGTTAGACAAGAATACCCTCAATACATGAGTGACATTTGAATCATTAGATACATGAAATAATAACATAAATTAAAAATTTACATATCATGAAATAAAATAAATTTAGGATATTAAAGCTAATAGGGAACTATATACACCACGTAAAATAATTCTGTGGTGAATATGGTGTGTGTCTCATGTATATAAAAAGTGAGATGAGATTCCCTTACCTTAAGTCTTGAATTTCGTTATACACATTCAAAAATCATGTATAATAAATATAATTTTACTATAAATCTACCACATGACCATATTATTATATATCATATTATATATTATTTTATTATCACATTATATTACCTATTTATTAACAATTCCATGTTAATGTTATGTATCGGTTAATAACCGGTTGGCTGTTTATATATGTTTTGACTTGTTATTTTGATTATATTCATATGATCATGATTTAATCATTTATAAAATTTAATACATTATATAAAAATCATATATATTTAGTATATATGTATTTATAATAATCTATATAATATAGAATAATGAAATGAAAAACACCATTCATGGAGATGGTATGTCATACATATGCATAAAGGTTGTTTCCCTTTTCATGTCGTATTTTACAATAAATTAAAATAAATGATATATATATATATATTATCTTACTAGTATAATTATCATATAATATATATCTCATATCATTTTCAAACTCATCCTTAAAACATTCAATGTAAAGTGTGAATGAATCACATCACATTGAGGAGATAGTAATCCACACATCGCAAAACGAAGTTATCGTATTCCCAGAAGATGAAAAACATGAAGTTATTTGATATATAATAGTTATAGAAGAATTAATATAACATAAATAAAATATATATAATATAAAATAGTAATTCCATCATTTTTCCAGACCATGACAATTGGTAATGGAAGAACAAACAACATTAATTAGAAAAGATCTAGTCTACCGTACACACAAATGATTATGTATCCCATTTAATGGATGTATGTTTAGTTGTAGGTAGAAAAACTAAGATAAAAAATCACAGTATAATGAGGATAAATTGGATATTATATAATAATGGAATAAGAATAACATAATGGGTGGTGAAAGAAATAAAACAAAAGTTCTTGTTGAAGAATATTATCTCTTCTTCTGGTAAATCCTTCTTTCACTAAAATACAGACTTTGTGTGATTTAATTACAAAGTATGTATTATAGGATTTGAGGATTTATTTTTGTAGATTTTTTCTGGTTTTTTATAATCCAAATTTCTTGATATGTGTGAAGAATTATTGGAGTGAGTTCCTTTATAAAGTGGAGGTGGAGTTGCATTCTTGTAAAAACAAGAAGGTAAACACTATTGAGGTGACTCACTTACATCATGTGCCTTTAAGAACCTTTAATTCTTGATCTAAGAGTTAATATATAAATTAAATGTACTTTTTACATATTTCTAGTTCATTTTCCCCTTAAGAATAATGTTTAACCACATAGTACACTCGTCTTTCTCTTAATTGCTATAAATAATTTGTTTCTTTCAATAATATTATTGATAAAAAAACTAAATTAACCATAATAAGAAAAAAAAAATATTAATACTATAAATATGGAATCCATTTTGGAAAATTTCAATTTTAGAAGTGACAAAAATTAATTTTAAATTAATCTCGCATATGGGATGTAACAACTAGTTTTTGAATTAAAATTTTTATATGTTTGAAATTATTTTACAACCAAATTCAATGTGAAATAGATTCCAATGAACAAAATTTGGTTACTTTATGTGTAATTGTACTACCTATACATTAAAAATAATTCAATTATAATTCAATTATATAAATAAATGAGACGAAAATTCATTTTTCTATTAAAATTAATTTTTTTACTATTAAAAAAATAAAATTACTCTAAAAAATACAAAAAAAATAAGCCAAAGTAAATTTTGATACTCAAATTTATGAAAGGAGTTTTATTTTATCAAATAAAAATTATAATTGTTTCAAAAATAATTATAACAGATGTTCTATTAAAAGTTGAAAAATAACCTTTTAGAAAAATCTATCCTCTTTCTGAAATTTGATTTATTCTTATATCTTGTCTAGAGAACATAAAACATGAATGTAAATTATTTTTTAATATATAATGTATAAAATATATTATAATAAGTAAAAAAATTGGATTCTTTAATTTATTAAGAAACAAAAATTTGAACATAGAAAAATAGCTTTAATTTAAAAGAAATTTCATTATTTTAAAATAACACATATATTCTTTAAAAAAAAATAAATAATCAATAGATTAATTTGATATACATGTGTAAACCATATTTTAACAATTTAGTTAATATTATTCATAACATCCATTCAAACAGTGACTTGGAAACTATAATAATATTTCAATGACAAGATTAACAGAATATTGTAGTTTGATAGAACTCAATTGTGTATCTGTTTCTGACGCTTTCTCTGGGGTGTGTGCGTGTCAATCTGCTTGAGGACGAAAGGTGCGGTTTTGTTACCCCGCATTCCCACTTTCCAAATGCGGGCATCATCGTTCGCTTATTCAGGGATGTATGCTCCATGATCGAAACGGGATGATGAGATGTCGGTTCTTCCTTCCATGGATTCCTCCTTGGAACTCGTCACCTAGTCCGGGTCTCCCTTTTAGACTTAATAAGTTGTTCGTGAAACTCTTCCAACCACCATATGATCATGGAAACTAGTTAATTACACTACTTCTGTTGGGACATTCCAAACGGTCCGGTTAGGGAAGCAACCTTAGGTCAGGGGAGTAGTCATGTTGGACATCACTGGCGTGTCTGGATGCAGGAACACTGGCACGTTTGGGTTTCTTCCCCTTATTATAGGGCTTCTTGAGGGAACGAACGCCCGAAGAATCCCACATTGAATGCGAGGATTTATATACCATAGGCATGTCTCTGAGGTTTTCATCAGCTTCTCATTCTTTAACACGGTGTATGCCACAAGTTTAACATCCAACGAAGACATATCAGACATACCATAACACTGGCTAGAGTGGATCAGATGAGTGTAACCCCTGGAGGGCACACTGATGTAGGTGGGTTGACATGACCTCACCGGGATGTGGCATCCCGGGTAAGAATCAAGATAGATGATGTGGTGATGAGTTAAGTGAGTGGTGAATGGGGTGGAACCACCGTGAGGACGATGGTGATGTCGGGCTTGAGGCTCAGGGAGGCTTCCTACGTATCCCCATGGCAAGGAATCAAATTCTGCATAGCTCAGGAGGGTGATGGTATGCCTAAGGAGGTGTCCCGTTAAAATGGACGTGTGGATAGGACCCGGAGGAAGGAGAATCTCTGGTTTGGGGCATGACCGTCCCGAGACACATAGGATTGAGGGAAGGGTAAGCCGATGAGCTTGAATTGGGGTGTACACATAAGACAACAACTCGATGATGTGTATGGGGGTTAGCCGTGGTTAGCAGCTCGGGTTGGCCTGACGACACTAGGACGGACAAAAGATGTGGGTCCTAGCAAAAGGGATTACAATGGCTTGCCACTAAGAGGGGCACGCAGTGGCTTACCACTAACTAGGGGACACAACGTCTTACCACTGCATGGGGGTTATAGTTTAAATTCATTTGGGATGAAGGTAAACCGACATGAATAAGGACCTGGGGTCTAGATGAAATATGTGGGAGAACCAACATAAAGTGGGGGGGTCAGAACAACCGGGTGTTGTGGGATTGAACCTCGTGGAGGATTCCTACATACCATGCCCGGTCAAGGATCAAAGTCCACATAGTTCATGTAGGGTTTTTGTGAACTGACTTGAAGAAGGTCAGAATGACCAAGGTGGTGGGCTTGAACTGCATGGAGTCTTCCTACGTACCCTTCCTTGACAAGGATCAAAGTCATCATTGTTCAAGATGGTGTTTGGAGGTTACACTCTAGGATTCCCAAGGTGTTGTTGAACTGATGTGAAGGAGGTCAGAACGACCGGGGTGGTGGACTTGAACCTCGTGGAGGCTTCCTATGTACCGTGCCTTGGAAAGGATCAATTTTCTCATAGTTCAGGATGGTGTTTGAGGATTATGCCCTAGGATGCCCAAGGTGTTGGTGAAATGACGTAATGGAGGTCGGAATGACCGGGGTTGTTGGCTTGAACCTTGGGGAGGATTCTTATGTACCCTGCCTTGGAAAGGATCAAAGACCTCATAGTTTAGAATGGTGTTTGGGGATTACACTCTAGGCTGCCCAAGGTGTGGGTGAATTGATGAGAAGGAGGTCGGAACGACTGGGGTGGTGGGCTTGAACTTCATGGAGGTTTCCTACGTACCCTGCCTTGGAAAGGATCAAAGTCCTCGTAGTTCAGGATGGTTTTTGGGTCTAACACTCTAGGCTTCACAATTTGTTATGGTCGATGCTTACTCTAAGGGAATGTGTTTCACACTCAGTGTGAGAAACAAGAGACAACAAATACATAACGATCATGTCGAGAATGGTTCGTCCAAGGTAAGTGAAGTGGGGCACATGTGTGGTTAGTGGACCAAAGTGGAAATAGGGGATTAGTACTTACTCCAGGATGGAGGCCCGGTTGTGACAAATCCCAGTGGGAGAGGTATTTGGTACCGAAGAAATGAGAGGTCAGGATGCTGCGTTCTGCATGAAAATATAGGGGGCTTACACCAGGGTGGTTTCCCTTTCTCCCACATAGGATGCATGGGGAGAAGTCAGAGTTTAACATCATGTGGTGAGGACGATGATGCATGACAGTTTATCGTCCTGTAGCTCGGACAAGGGAGGGTTCACTCCCCACCCCTAGGACTTACATAACCGATACCCTCTTCACCACGGTGAAGAGAAGGGGCGGGCAATGCCATGGATATGGGTTGTTATGGATCGAACCATTAGGGTGTCCATGTTAGCATGGCTATGAGAAGAAGAAATTGCCATTAGTGTTCCTATACGAAGAATCATGAGGTGAAGCAACGCAATGGGAAGTATCATCCAAGGGACATTGAAATTGCTTCATGAAAACCTAAAGGGCCACAGGGGGACAATAGTTGCAGGGAAAAGGGGTTCAAAAGTAGATTCTTTGTGACTCTCTTGTTCCCCATGAAGTAGAAAGAATCTGTGAAGGGATGTGCTTCGCGAAGTGCAGTCTCCTAGGATAAGGATAGGGAATAGATGCATAGAAGAGGAGCTTCGCGAAGTGGAAAGGGATTAGTGAATCAATGCCTCATGAATCAAGGGTTCCTTGAAATTCATCTAATTATGAAGGAATGTGCTTCGCGATGCACAGTGACCCGTCATTTTCACTTGGGTTACATGCACATGGAGGGTGCTTCGCGAAGTGTAAGTGCTCCACGAAGTCCCGAGTCCCCTTTGGGGATCTCTTTCCTCCGCGAAGACCCTTTGGCTTCACGAAAGGCATCACTCTTGGAAGAGGGTCTTAATTTGGGACAAGTGGGAGGTACTTCGTAGAGAAAAAGTTCCTTGAGGAGCTCATGGTTCACAGAGAAGATGGTGCTTTGCGATTCGAGAGCTAAAAAGGTGAAAGGTTAGAGAGTCTATCCCCTGAGATCAAGGGGAGCCAGGTATTTATAAGCAAGAGGCATTGTGATGTCGGGTTCACTCGGCGAGAAGACAAAATTGGCTTCATGGAGGGCCACGAATGTCAAAGGGGCTCGAGGAGCAGTCACGCCGCCTTGCTTCGCGGCGGGTCGTGAATGTCAATGGGGATCACGAAGCTGTCCCGCCTCCTTGCATAACGGCGGGTCGTAAATGTCAAAGGGGCTCACAGAGCGGTCCTGCCTCCTTGCATTACGGTGGGTCGTGAATGTCAAATGGGATCGCAGAGTTGTCCCACCTCCTTGATTTGCGGTGGGTCGCGAACATCAAATGGTCTCGAGGAGCTGTCCCTCCTCCTTTCTTCGCAGTGGGTCATGAACGTCAAAGGGGCTCATGGAGTTATCTTACCTTGTTACTTCACAGAGGGTCTCAAATGTCAAAGGGGATCAAGGATCTGTCCCGCCTCCTTGCTTCACGGTAGGTCGCGAACGTTAAATGGGCTCGTGGAGCTGTCCCTCCTCCTTGCTTCATGGCGGGTCACGAACGTCAAAGGGGCTCAGGGAACTGTCATGCCTTCTGGATTTTCGGTGGGTCACGAACTTCAAAGGGGATCACGGAGCTATCTTTCCTTCTTGCTTCATGGCAGGTCATGAAGGGGATCTTTGGTTCCAGTCGTCGGGCTTTGGGAGCTTCACGATCCGTCTTCACGAGGTAGTCCCTAATGCTTTCAGGATGTTCGGTTCTCCCCAAATTTTGGCGTCTACAAATGTCCCCCTCAGACTGGGGGTCGAGGAGAAAACGAGAATCCATATCTGAGGGTCCTACTCCAAAATTCTTTGGTTACCCATGAAGTAGCCATTCGAAGGAAGCTCGCAAACCAGCCTCGCGAAGGAGGCCTAGGAGGTGGAGCCATGATGTGCAGTTTGGGTGCTCCGTGAAGCACCCGGGGTCATCACCTATAAATAGTGGGGCTGACTTTTCTTTTTTGTTTTTCTCTCCTCAACGATTTCAACATTCGGTGCTCTCAATTTTCGAAGCTCTGCGTACTCTGTGATTACTCTCAACGAATTGGGCCTTTTGCTTCATGGAATAGAGAGAATATTCAACTCCGCGTTAGGGCGCATCGCGACTTGTGTCTGAGGGTCAGCACTTGGCTCTATGATTCCACTGTCCAGATCCAGCTATGCGAGTAGTCTCTGCAATCGATC
This sequence comes from Viscum album, assembly GCA_963277665.1. Classification (NCBI taxonomy): domain Eukaryota; kingdom Viridiplantae; phylum Streptophyta; class Magnoliopsida; order Santalales; family Viscaceae; genus Viscum; species Viscum album. The sequence goes on along the minus strand of OY728133.1, from coordinate 712,829,511 downwards.
TCCACGGTCAAGCTTCACTATCGAGATTCACAACCCAATCTGAAAATTATCTAAATTTTAATGATAGGATGGCTCACCAAGAGGTCTTTAGGGGGGTTCTTCTAGACACTTCATGAAGGGAAGATATGGTGAATATATTTGGTCTGGGGGAGTTGGTACGGAGCCACTCCAATCATGATTCACAGGTGCATCTATTGTATGAATGCCAAAGGGACTACCCACTATGTAAGAGGCTGCCTTTTTATGGATTTGGACTGAGGGATGACGTCTTCATCCGTGAAGCAAGTAGGGACGAGCCGACCTACTAGTTTAGGAGCACGTCATGTTGGCACCAGTTGATCAGGGTGGCTAACGTCCATGCTCAGGATAACATTATGCCTGTTACCACTGATTTTTTATACAATTATTTGAATGAAATTTAGGGGAATGATTTGAAGCCCGAGAAGTCCCCTACCCTATAACAAACGTTACTGAATGTGGCACTGAGTAACCCAACGAAGTGATGGTATAATGAGTGGGACCTGCGCCAAGGAGGCAACTTCACAAATGAATGGGTCTGAGCCTACTGGGTAAGCGCCTCATGTGAAGAGTTCAGGGTAGAGATGATGAAAGTTGGTCTGTATGAGGTGGCCTAGGCCTCCCAATATTATATCTACCAGTCGAAGCAGGTCATGCCAGAGCTATTGATCAGATGGTCATCGGGGACCAATACCTTCCACCTACATCACGGGGAGGTTGGCATCAGTTAATGGGACGTGAATCAGATCTCGGGGGTCCTGATACTAGGAGCGATGTACGACAAATTCCTCCGTGATATGGGTGTGTGGGAGGATCCAGAGCAGATTCCACCACTAGAGATGGTGTTGATGAGACTGGTGCTGGGAGATGACAAAGAAGCGGTGAGAGATTTCCACTTCAGACAGTGGTTCAAGCAATTTTTGAACTTCTCGGAAAATAGACAGTTCCTAGTGAGGCCCCAGACTTTCCCAAAGGGGATTCCACAGGATATTCACTCAGGCTCTGGGGAAGCGTCTGCGCCACATAGACATGTCGGTGGATGCTGTCTTCCCAGAGGCTAGGGATATCTGGGAAGACAATAGACAATTCCTCAGCCCTCCCATGATGTGGAAACACCTGAACTGGCTCGGGGTGGATTTTTTGGGGATATTACCTATCAGGATCGGCATTGTGTTGTCCCGGGTGGAGGCGGAGTATAACCTTGTGGATCTAGAAGACATTGTACATTCTCGGGGTGTCCTGCATCCAATGACAGACTACGTCAAGGTGTGGTAGTATCGTATGGTCCCACCACAATTGTCGGCCGTTGAACTGAGAGATCGCTTCCCTCTACCAGAATAATTAGATGAGTCCCCATGGGGGGATGAGGTCGGTAGAGGGAGCATGTAAGAGGAGGGAGAAGTTGGAGACGAAGGCTCAGAGCTTAAATAATCCACTAAGGCACTCAATGTAAAATTCTAGATCCACTCCCCAGTAACTATTTCCAAACAGCTTTAGACCCTCCGTTAACGTCTAAACTATGCTGGAAATCCTAATTCACAATACCTTTTCTCATCCCGTAGTGGATGTAGATGCAGGGAATTTGAGATCCATACCTTTTTCTGCATCAATTGCTTTGTTTGGTGGGTCCAGGACGCCTAAGGTGACCCCTCCAGAGCTTTTAGATCTTTCAATAATATACGAGGGGTCATGCATCGGGGTCCCAACGTCGTCAACCCAAGAACGAGACTAGGAATTCAATATCTATAAGTCTCTTCTACCAAATTCATGATTGTCACCCACTGACCATGTAAACTGACGTCCATGTCCTCTTTGGATTTTATAGTTCTTCAAAGGGTGTGGGCCGCCTTAGCGAGCTTGGTCAGGGATTTTGGAAGAATCCTTCCCAGAGAAATGTTGGTGATCGTAGAGGAGGATATGCAGACCGACCAAACTGTGGCTCTCCTAATCACTAGTGGGACTGTGAGCGGGGTTGTGCCTAAGATAATTGAGGTGGGATCTGATGATGAGGATCTATCAAATAGCCCAGGTCCTGCCATGCCCGATCAAACCCTAGACATGGACCCTGCTGAAGAGTTCCTGGGGGATTTCCATGCATATGAGACTTCCAACGGTGCTAACTGGGACGAAATGACCTCTGATAAAGAGGACCGCAAAATAGTCTATCGCCGATCATGGAAGCTGATTATGTGTTTCGTTAATAACACCACCCAAGCACTATGGATGGATGAGATGGATAGACCTCACTCACGTCTACAAGAACTATGTGATGGGGGAGTGGAAGCTCGGTGTCCCCACCTGCTCAACTGAGATCTTATGGCGGAGAAGATTTGGGAGTACGACCGTGGACTTGGTGTGGGCTGACAGCAGAGGAAGATAGTGAACATCAAGAGGCTCTATGAGACTGAAGCTGAGGACCAGCAACTGCATAGTCGAGCAGACGAGCACTCAGCCACCCTTAACGTGCAATCGGTGCTAATATTACAGTGGAAGGACCTTATATAAGAGGCTGAAGAGGGACTGAGGTGAGTCGATGAGGAAATGACTGTCATCCGGACTGACATAGAGTTGGACCAGATTGCAACCGATGAGTTGTGGCCCATCACTACCAAGGAGGAGCAATAACTGAATTGGTGGTAGAAAATTCTGGATTCCACAAGCCCGAGGGAGGTGAAGCTACAACTTTCTTTTGATGGTGTTAATCCGTCCATGGGAGGGGTAGACCCTCGGGTGATGTAAAGATAACAAAACCTCTAACGCACATTCACACTATGATTATTTGGATTCCATAGAATGCATGAGTCCCATTACAAGTACTATTTTTACATGCATCTTTTATATTTTTGAAACGCCCAGTGATCAATCCCTAAGCTCACGCGGGTCGAGCCAAATTTAAGAAACAAGGGACGATCGCTACATTATTTCATCTGAACATAAAATTTCTGACCATGTTTCTAGAATTAGGGGTCTGAACAACAATTCTAGATTCCTGAGATGAGAGGGGAGAGATTTGATTAGAGAATAAAGCTCTCAGAATAGTCGAATTACCATTTTCCCAGTGTGCTCTTGTGCACGGACCGAGTAACTCCATGGGCATTGGAATTAATCTGAACATAGGGGGAAATGGAACGTGTGAATCATAATACCCATGATCCAGAACACTGTAGTGATGGCATGAAAATTAATAATGACTATTGACCATATTTGAAACATAGTATCCTAATTGTGTTAGCCTAAAATGAGGATAACAAATGGGGGCTGACCACTGACCATGTTCAAAACACGGGGCCTGACTCAGAATGTTATCCATTAATTTTTTGGAATGTTAGCCCAGGATATTTGGAGACCCATAGGTCATGCATCAATATTGTTAGTGGGTTCCTCTAGATGTGAAGGTGGATGAGGATCCAAATAAATGATACATAAAGCGTGGATAGTGGAGTGTTGTGTTGTTCGACTAGAGTCCAACACTCTGGAAATTACGCCACTGTGGTGGAAATGCATTAGGTGGGTACATCAGTCTGATCAGGGATCAAACATACTTCTGAATAGGACCTATTTGATGATGAAACTATCGCCTCCCAATGTTATCATGGGGAATCTAGAACTTGTTCAGTTTTAAGTCGCAATTTCATGGTTTACCAAAAGAACTCAGGTCAAGGGACTGAAAAAGGAGGGAGAAACAATAATTAAGATTCTTGAGGATAGGCTCAGAGATAGGATGTTTAGGGGTTTCTATGTATCCCATGAGAATGGGAATCAAGCAAAACATAGTTCTAAGAGCACATTTTAACGTCATGTGGGATGAGGAATGGTGTGTGTGACGTGGCTGCACCAGTACACGTCCTACCAGAACTACTAAGCCCACGTGAGTCATGCTCAATGTGGGAAACAAGAAGTAATTTTGGGACTTTCCTAATGCATGGAGGCACACATTAGGGATGATGGGACACTTCGTGAATGATTTCCTACTAATTTTGACCCACATATATAGTGAACCTAGATGCACGGAGGCATAAATGCAAGTATTTGGGAATTTCACTTGAACATAAAGAAGTAGAAGTATGTGAATCAAGATGCATGAGATCTGGACCACAATAATGGTGGCGTGATGATAGGGGGTAACTGTTGACAATGTTGGAAACACAGTATCTATATCATGTTAGCCTAGAATGGGGATAGAAAAATTATGGCTGACCGCTTACCATTTTCAAAACATGGGACCTGTCACAAATGTTGTCTGGGGTCTTTAGGGAAGTTGTCCTGAAACGGTAGGTGAGCTAAGGTGGCATGAGACCAGGCCGTTAGGAGGGTCGCCTAAGAAGTGGAAGGGGATAAGGATCAAAATAACAGTCTCACCAATCTTGGACATTGAACGAGGGGAATATCCCCTTGAAAATTCCACACTTAGTGTTATTTTTCAGAATGCATCCCAGTATGACAATGAGATGCATCAGACAGAGGGAGTCGAGTCCCTTCAGAAGGAAAAGGGTCTTGGGGTTACACGCTTTCAACATAATGTCCTGGGGTGGACCATTAATGAGGCTTGATTTAATGGACTGTGGGCAAGGTGGAAAACAGCCAAACGTGATGTGCAGTTCTCGTAGGGAGATCTTAGTTTTGGGTCATAAAACTCGGGCCACACTGGGAAAAGATATGGGGAGCACATGGTGAGGCTATTGAAAAACCTGACATGAGTGAGAACCTAAGAGGTACTCACCACAACACATGTTCCTAAATGAGTTCCGACCAAGGGGCCGAAAAAGAAGAGACATGATTTTTAAATTCCTAGGGCTGGACCTAGAGACAAAAATGCCTGGGCGTTCCTACATATCCCATGCGGATGGGAATCAATCCATACATAGTTCTGATAGATGTCGTGCAGTTTCCCATATTGCATCAAGGATGTGGAGTGGTTTTAGTTTATGGTCATAGAGCATGGACCATGGATGGTAGGAAACGCGGGAGACCCATGGTGGGGTATTTATAAAACCCGACGTGAATGGGAACCTGAGGTTCCGACCACCACGTGTTCCTTTGGAAGGTTTTAGGTCAAGGGACTAAAAATGAAAGTTAAACTAGGTATGAGGAAAATTGCACGGGCATTCCTACGTTTCCCACAAGGATGGGAATCAAGCCATATGTAGTTCTGAAAGATGGCACTATGGGATACCAGTGCTCGGTATAATAGGGTTGTACAGGTCAGGCCCATACACAAAAATAAGCAGTATTTGATAGATCTTGTTTGTCCTTTAGGATGAATGAGTGTTTTTTTAGCGATGGAACTAGTATAGAATTTTCATGCATCGCCACAAAAATCAAGCCGTGTGCCGGTGTTGAAAATGGTGTGGTTTATGACTAATACCAAACATTATTCCTCCTTGAGTGATGATATCAAGGTGCAGTGTCATTTTTCGTTGTGCGGCCAAGATAATAATGTCACAGTTTAGGGTCATGGGATGGGACCAACCATGCATTCATAATTTCTTGTAGGATATACGCAATAGTTTAGAGTCATGTGTGACTTGGTATCATAGTCTAAAGTCATATGGGTTAGACATATACATGAAGGATGAGGTTCGAAAGGGAATGTTCACAGTGTGATAAAGCATACCTGACGTGAATGAGGACAAGGTCCACGTCTTACCGTGCATGATTCAATAAATGAAACTTTAGGCTGAGGGGCTAGGAAAGATTACAGGATATGGGATAAGAAAGAAGGTGGCTCTCAGTTGAGCTGGACCTGAAGGCGAGATGTCCAGGCATTCCTACATATCCCATGGGAATGGGAATCAAGTTGTACATAGTTCATGAAGGGAGGATAACTCTTAGAAAGGGGCATACGTGGTGTGGATAACTAAAACCCGGTGTGAATGAGGACAAAACCCATACAACGCCATGAAGTCTCGTTAGAGTTAAAGCCCTGAGGGCATAATAGAAGAGATAAATTAGTGGAACTTGAGCTGGACCAAAAGGCAAGACATCTTGGAATTCTTATATATCCCATGGGAATGGGAGTCAAGATGTACGTAGTTCATTAAGGTTCCTTTTAACGTCTTGTGGGACTACATATATTTTAATGTCATGTGGGACTGGAAGTAGGGGGGATAACTTCTAGAAAGGGGCATACATGGTGCGGCTAACACAAACCCGATTTGAATGAGGACAAAGTACATACCACGCTATGTAGTCTCGAAAGAGTTAAAGCCCCGAGGGCAGAACAGAAGAGATAAATTATTGGAATTCGAGCTGGACCCAAAGAAAAGATTTCTATGCATTCCTACGTATCTCATGTCATTGGGAATCAATTTGTACGTAGTTTTATAAGTGATCTTAGTTTATGGTCTTAGAGCTCAGACCATAGAGGAGCGAAAACCTACCAAGTATGTGCAGATCTCAACCCGATCCTTAATCCCACGTGAGTCAAAATCGGTGTGGGAAACAAGGGAAGAAGTGGTTTTTTAAAATACCTATAATATACTCCAAAGGGAAATCAGTGTGAAAACCTTAATGATACCTTTATCACGGATTTTTTCTTCCTAACATGCAAATGTGCACTGAGGGATAGTTCTAGGAGTGTCGAAATTATATTTGGACATGATGGTGTGGAGAAGGATGTGAATCATGTAGCCAACATTCAAGGCTTGAAGGTTCTTTCGTGACGATGGAGGATAGCTGTTGACCGTGTTCGAAACACATCATTCATTTCACGTTAGCCTAGAATGGGAACAAAAAATTAGCATCAACCACTGACCAAATTCGCAACGTGGGACTTGTATTAATTTGTTGCTCGGAACCCTTGAGGACATTGGCCCGTAATAGTAGGAGGGCCCTTGGGCTGAGCATCCAGGCCATTGGCTGGTCCCTTTGGATGTGAAAGGTGATGGAAGCCCTGATGGAGGGGGACACAAAGCCTGAAAAATGGTTGAGAGCATGTTTGGGTAGAATCCGACATTCTAGGTTCTAAACCAAAGTACTCTTGTACACATTGGTGAATCACCGAAGAGGGTCAAGGGGCTCAACTCGAGTGTGGCCGATTTGGAAAAGAGACTAAATAATAAAGGGATAGGTAACTCTCAGGAGGGAGAAGTACATGGTGTGGCTATTACAAACCCAACGTTAATGATAAAATATTCCCATACCACACCATATATTTCCCTCCTTAGGAAAGGGTAGGCCAAGGGGCCAAGGTGATAGGGAGATCTTCAAGAGATGGGGATGGACCCAAAGTCGAGACGTTCTGGTGGTCCTACATATCCCATGATGATGGGAATCAAGCCACACATAGTTCTTGAAGGAGGTAATGTGCAGTTTACCATCATGAAGTAAGGACACAAATTGGGAAGATACCCCACACAAAGGAGGTGTATGGTGCTGAGAGTAACCCGATGTGAATGAGGACATAATCCCATACCACACCATATAATCCCGAGTGCAGACAAAGGACGAGAACCTGAGAAGGCAAAGGGGCGTGAGGCTGGGCCTCAGATAGAAATTCCCAACCATTTTTCATTTTAACATCTTGTAGTAAGGATGAAGGTAGGGGTAAGGCATCTCATCTAAGGATGTGTACATCACGACGAGTAACCCGATGTGAATGAGGACATAATCCCACACCACACCGTACAACCCGTAGTGAGAACTTGGGCCGGGGCCCAAAAATCCCAAGGGGCCTGAGGTTGGGCCTTAGATAGGAAGTCCCGGTCAGTTTTTAGTTTAACGACTGGCAATGAGGAAAAATAAAGGGGTAAGTTACCCCAAAAAAGGGAGGTGTACAATGTGTCGACTAACCCAATGTGAATGAGGACATAATACCATAAAACACCATACAATCCCGTAAGATTTAATACTTGGTCCGGGGTCCTGAGATTGGGCCACAGATAGAATGTCGTGGCCAGATTATAGTTTATCATCTTGTAGTTATGATGAAGGTGATCTTAGTTTAAGATCATAGAGCTTGGACCGCATATCCCTAGTTTAATGTCATTTTTGGGGGACAAAAAGGGCGAATCATCGTGTTTATGGAAGACCACAAAGTGGCAACGATAATTGAAGAAAACAATTGACCAGGTTCATAACATAGTATCCACCCTTATGTGACCATAATTAGGGAAAAACAATTTAGTGTCGACCATTGACCATATTTGCGACACAAGGCTTGTATCAATTTTCCACCCTCAATCCTTGAGTATGTTAGCTCATAATGGTAGGCTAGCCCTTGGTCTGAGCGTCCATGCCATTAGGGGGTGCTTTCGGACATAAAAGATGATGTAAACCCAAATGATGGGGCTTGCGAAGCATAGTAGGGACCGTGATCATGGGATAGATGATAAATTAATGGAGGGATGTCTCAAGGGGATATGTGGGGCCTAGAAAAATATCCCAACATGATTGAGGACATGAGTCCGCACCACACCACACAATCTTATATGAGAACTTGGTCCAAGGGATAGAAAAGTCCAAGGGGATGGAAAAGGCCATGGGGCCTAAGGCTGGGCATCCCGGCCAACTGTAGCCATATGACCTTTTGTGTGGTTACCACCAAATCACATCTCTTAAGCTCACGTGAGTAGTGCTCGGTGTGGGAAACAAGGAGTCAGACTCGACTTTTCCATGTAAGGGTCTGAGAAATGGCATCACCCAAAGGGAATTCGCTGCTTGGAGATACAACGGGGAAGAATGAACCACTACACTCAATATTTGCGACAACATGGGGTGGCATTAACGACAAAGTATAACTGTTGACCATGTTTGAAACACATCATCTTTATAGTGTCCTGGAATTGGAACAAAAAACGAGAACCGACCGCTGACCATACACTCAATGTGGGACTTGTATAATTTGATTGCTCAACATCATCCAGGGTGTTGTCCTGCAGTGGTAGGAGAGCCCTTGGGACTAGCATCCATGCCATTCGGGGGGGCTTATGGATGGGAAAGATGATGGAGTCTCAATCAAAGGTGTGTGTGAAGCATAGCTATGCCCATATGTGAAAGAGGCAGACACCTCTGGGGAGTGGGATGTATGGAAGGATCGAGATGACCTCGACGTGAATTGGGGAAAATGTCTACACCACACCATATATCTTGACCCAAGAAGATATGGGCCAACAAAATAAATTTCTGGGTGTTTCTATGTATCTCATGAGGATGGGAATCAAGACATACGTAGTTTTTGAAGGCCATGCAGTTTAGCATCATGCGGTGAGAACGTGGGAGGATAGAAGACCATGGAATGGGCACATGGTGCGACCATCGTAATCCTGAATTGAGTGGGGCTAATGAGGCATACACCATATCATGCAAGGATCCTCCGAGAGAACTATACTTAGGGGGCATAGTCAAAGAGAAGAGTTTGGGGCTGGGCTCAAGATGAAATTCTTGAGCTTTCTTACATATCCCATGCGGATGGGAATCAAGACACACATAGTTTTAAGGGAAATTTAGTTTAACGTCGTGCAGTGGGGATGATGAATAGTGTAATATTGTGCGGGATGAAGCAGTTTAGGGTCGTGCAGGACCCAACAGTTTAAGTTCATGCATCACTAAATAGTTTATGGTTATATCAGACCATATACAGTTTAAGGTCGTGTAGGACCAAACTAGCTTAGGCAAGGTACTGCTTGAGAAACTTGGCATTGGTGGGAGGAGTTATATTCTCCCCATCCATGGTCACTAGGGAGTATACACCATTGGGGTAAATCCTTTGAAATATGTAAGGTCCTTCTCATTTCTGATCCAAATTGGGTGGTTTCCTGCTAGGTATCATTGGTGTCAGGAGGGCCAATACCCAGTCGCCTTGAAAGAAGGAGCATAGGTGAACCTTCTTGTTGAAAGCTCTTGCTATCTTGTTTTGAAGCCTTGATAGATTGTGCAGGGCAGAAATCATATTCCCGTCATGCACTTCCAATTCATCCAGATGAATTTCGGCTACCTTATCTGACGCCTACTGGTCATAGACCATCATTCGTAACGAAGGAAACTGAATCTCGATGGGCAGGACGACCTCAGTTCTGTACACCAGGGAATATGTGGTCACCTGGGTGGAATTTTGAGTCATCGTTCGATAAGCCCAGAGGGCGTTGGGGATCATGTCCAGCCAACTCTTCTTGTTCAGACCAACCATTTTTTGTAAAATTTTAGGGATGGTTTTGTTGAACGCCTCAATCTGCCCAGTTGCTTGCAGATGGTAGAAGGAGGTATGGTAAGAACAGATATTGTACTTCGAGTACAACTTCATCAACTCGGCCACCCGGAAGTTGGTGTCGTTAATAGTGAGGATGACAAGAGGGAA